>OX235262.1:136285431-139247090 GCA_944472135.2 Trichobilharzia regenti
AGAAGTCAATTTCGCATTTTACTGTATAGCCAATCAAAATTCCCTGAGCTACACGCAGTCATGAAATGCTCCAAGGACAGCAAAAAGACGGTTATTCACAATAAAATCTGTGGTTGTTTTCAGCAGTCATAACATATCAGAACGCAAAATTACCTCAACAGTACCGTTAGGCAGCCATGCAGTTCAGATAAGTTTCTGCACAAAACAAGGACTGCAGGGCAAAAAAGTGGTTCACTAAAATCAACCATAAGAAGTACCTGAAAATCAAGTAGAGAATTCCCCGAAATGGTGGGATGAAAGCTATGTCAATAAGAATCACACACACAGCATCAATCCCTGCAGGCGATTCAAGGTGAGAATGAACTTGAATCACTCAAACCAAATCGCATCGTAAAAACACATTACCAAAGTTACCATACAACCACAAGGCGAAGAAATAAAGTCAGAGGTTAAACAGGAACAAAGATGAATAATCAGGATTAAATCAGAACATGATATGAAAACGTTAAGGCGATAACAGAAAGTCTAAGCAAAAAGGGGATCATGATCACAATGTTAGTAGAAACATCCAAATAAGCGTCAATATTGTAATTGGATCTTTCAGGAAGACTTTTCCGAACAATTCTTCCCTTACACCCAAGATCTTTCCAGGGATAGTACTCAGGACTTTTTGGTTACAAGTCATTGCCACTTAGCATTTGGCGACTTTGGTAGTATGCTGTGGTCCGTGGATTGTATTAGTGGATTTGATTAACGTTAAGTCTGATCTTGAAATGACTTTAGTTAGAGAACCACTGGAAATCAGGGAGTCCTGGACATATAATCCATCCTTGATTCTCATTGTTTAATACCACACATCAATGAGAATATTGCTAGTGTTGATGGGTACATCTGCACATCCTTTTTATGAGTCCGACTCAATGACAAAATGGGTGTCTAGTAATCCATGATTTTCAGTGATTCTCTAAGTGAACCCAGTTCCTCATCAAACTTCAGATCAATTAACCCCCCCCCCGCCAATAAACCAAAACTTGAAAATAAAGTATTTGGTTCTGTTAGAAAAATTATGATGCTTGGTTGACAAAATCCAATTAAAAATGAACCTTATAAAACTGACAACGATGCTGGTGAAAATTATTTGATAGAAATCCTTAAAACATGTCACCCGTCTAAGTATTATCCATCTTGCATTTGTGAATAAGCCAATAGGTAGGACCACAAAGGCAACTGAAATAAGTTTGCATTTCCTAATCCTCATCTCTTATAATATTTTATGCAGAAATGTTGTACAAGACTGACTGATAAAAGAAGAATATTCTTTTCGTAAACCTCTTCAACAGGCTCTACAGCTACATATATTCGTAACACTTATACACTTATTGTTATTGAAAATCCTAATACTTTAAATAACACCGAATCAATAATACTGATGTATTACAGTTCAAAAGCATCTGCAAGTGATAATACCCATCAGTATAAAGGCCACATACACCTTCATTGACCTGAAACCAGTTTTGGAATCTTCGTCAATCTACAGCACAAAGAACACGATTTGGATGTTCAACACAAATGTGAAGTCGGTCCTTCTTTACGAGTGACAAACCTTCAATGTGCATCGAGAAGAGTATTTCCAACAAGTTACAGACTTCTTTCACCAGCTGCTTTCATTAGCTCCATACTGAAAATCAAATGTCAGGTTAGCCAGAAAGAATTAGCAACAAGAAACTCTGACTGAGAATAAACTAACCGAGAGCCAATTTCTCAACCAGTAAGCTGAAGGAAACTGAGATGGATTTGGAATGCGCCACTGAGGAGGCCATCGAATGACATCGCGTGCAATGCAGACCATCAATTGAGTGAAATCCCAATGAGAAGAGACAAGTGGGTCATTCAAGGATGACACGGAGGAGATCGTGTGAGGAGGAGACGAGAGGTTATGGCCAATCGTATACCCAGCTAAATAGGACAGCAGAAAATTGAACAATGTGGAGACGTCTTGCTGAAGCCCTATGTTCCCGTAGTACCCCAAGGAAATAACAACAATAAAATAATTTTTTTAAACACTTAAATGAGTACCAAATGGGCCAAGGGAAATAACAGAGAATTTATGAATTTACACGTGTCACACTAGGTCAGGGTAACAACAGTGACTGCATCTGTATCTTTTGTACTCGGAGGTCAAGTTAACTGGAGTGCTCTCTGGCGTACTTGATATCTAGAGACCTTTATTAATTTATTCAGTGTCCGATAGATAATATAAAAAGACTTATAAAATTCAAACCTCTGGGGCCTGTTTAGACTAGGTGATCTAATATCGAAATGTCAATTAATTCAAAAAGACTTCTAATGCTGGTATGATCCATCACGATTCAGAAACTGAAAGACAAAGTACCTAGTCTAACCACCTCTCTTTGCTCATATGGAGGCAATTACATTGGCCGTTGACCTCGTAATATAATTATTCTTGCTTCGGAATACCTACCAGTATGGATGAATAAAGGTGTTGTTAAAGCAATCGACAGTCTCATATTGGATCCCCTTGTCCAAACACACTACAGGAAGTCTTTCCCTGTCATCTATCGAACATCGAATAGACTGTCACAGGCCTCCAAAATACCGAACACCTCAAACAGTAGAGGACACTGCAGTTCGCTTTGCCGGCAAAACAAGTAGTTCCAGCCACTCTGTTACTCTGGCTTGCTGTCGAAGCTACAAATTAACAAATTCTTTAATAGGTAATATTATATATATGTACATATATTTATATTATATCTATATCTACAGCTGTATAACCCTGATAAAGAATTTATCGAAAATGAATACTCTCTATGTCATTAATTGGTCCACTGAAATTCTCAATGGGCATCTTTACACAAAAAAATGTTTTAACCAACTAACAGTGAAATGACATATTTGAAAAAAAAGAAATCAATACCACCTGGAAATACATGAAAATTTAACATTTTCTTTTTATACATTTTGTTTCTTGAAATTAAGTAAAAATTGAGAAAAAATTGAAAAAAAAGAATTATTTAGTGTTGTAGTCAAAAGAAAATCAATATTATCTCACACCGATTTACCTCCACAAAAAAAATTAATCAACATTAACAATAAAATGTGATGAGTAAAGTATGAACGAAACTAATATGATTATATCGATCGAAATGAGAAATAACAACAAAATACTCATCAGTATGTTACCTTAGTTTTCAATGCGTATGCGTTAATTTGAATATCTCACAAGTTTTCTACCGTATTTGGTTTTAGACTAAGCAGAATAGGTAGGTATTGCAGTGTGTTTGAAATCCAATAAAAGAACATATCCCATAGCTTTATACATGATGCACGAAACTGCTAGAACCATTGTGAACCAAGCACTTTCTTTTCAAATAGTCTCCCCTACTGGAAGATATCTGTTATTCACAATCCATTTGACAGTGAGATGTCTTTACGTTTTCTAAGGTAGAATTTAATGTGACTGCCTATTGCATGATTTTTATTATTCCCTTGAGTTACAGGTGAACAATTGACCTTCAACAACACGTATTCACTTAGTCCTCTTCTCTAGAGTCGTGTTTAGCTAATCGGCTCCACGATCACCTATACGCTTTCCTCTCCTATTCACACCATCTTCTTCATGTCACATTAGACACTCAATTCATAGTTTCGCACTTGAGTTCCAATAGAGAGCTAGCCTTCTGCATGATGTTATTTGGTGGTCTCCTAAGCGTATGTCAAATCCATCTCAATTTTCACATGAATAGTTGTTGGGCAATAGGTTCTTGATCGGTTCGTTCTCAGAGTCGCTTGCTGCTAATTCTTTCTGGTCAGCCATCTAATCTTCAGCATGGAGCCAGCAAACGCAACTGTTGATAAAAGTCTATATTACCTTGTTAGAAATGTTTTTCGTGATGAGTCAAGTGTCTGATTCATACAGAAGAACTAACTGAATTAATACTGGTGTTAAAAATCCGAATTTCCTTCTTTATGCAGAGTACACCAGATATTTAAACTGATTTCAGAGAGATGAAGGCCTGGCTTTAAGATTCTCGTTTTGATACCCTCATCTGTGACTAAGTTAGCCAATATTACGTAAAGACAATCCACTGCTCAAATTATTTTAAAAATAAAAGATCCCTACCTCTATTTTTTTATTCTCATTATAGCTTGATTCCACAGTGTATTTTGGTACAAGTATGGAACTTTCAGTATATAATATAAGTAGCCCAAATTTTGAAGGTAGACCATTGATATCAGGTGTGCGTTGGTAGGGGATCAAAACCCGGACTATGTGCATGGTGGGCGAGAATCTTAACCACTGTGCCACTGACGTATAAGAGAAATTGCTATTCAGGTTTATTAACGTTGCTAAAATTGATATAGGTTGATGTGATAGGCTCAGATAATAATGCTATGACTAGGATTTACCACAGGAAAATAATAGTTAACTTGTCTGAAGACCGAAGGCTCAGTATAAATTTCTGACAAACTGATCCAAGCCGGTGGGACAAAAAGAACTTTATTACAACAAAACTACATTATATACAAGTATATTTATATGAACTTTGATAAAACTTTGGAAGAATAGTCCCACCGAGTGAAAAACGGACATATGGGAGGATTTTATCTGTATAATTCTCAGCAGCAATGCAAATAAATAATTCCGGCGTTTCATCCATTATACTTGTGAGAACGTTTTCAGGAAAATAATTAAAAGTATATTCCCTTCATATCTCTGAGTAAGGATTTACCCTGTTTGTTTAATGAAACAATACATCTAAAGTGATGTAAGGTGGTCTTTTTTTATTCCTTTACATTCCCAGTGGATCATAAGGCTTCAGGTCAGAGGTTTGAAGTTTCTGTAGCAGTGGTGATTATTTTTACAGGATGAGGTTGCTAGCCTCATGCACAACCTTCCTTCTTTACCAGTCTTACTACTGGCTCTGTGAGGTAACGAAGTGTGTCGGCTGACGATCGAACCCCGGACCACATGCGTGGTCGGCAAACACTCTACTGCTGTGGTACCAACGCACCAAATGATTATAATTTTCGACATTTGAATATTCCCACTTTGCTGGACTTACTTTAGATAACAAATCACTTAATTCATATTGGTCTTTAAGACGTAGAAGCTGACTTGTACTAAGCTTTGATAAGTAATATATATCACAGCATATAAGAGACCTCAGGTGTTTTTTTGACAGGCGATTAATTCTATTTTAGTATGTTGATGATAATGTCTTTTAATTATGTAATTTCAACACCAATGGGAAGTCGTTTCTTCTATATGGGTCAGAAACTTGGCGCATCGAGAAAAGTATTTCCAACAGACCGCAGATTTTTACCTACAGCTGTCCCCTCTAGCTCCATATTGAAGACTGATTCATCAGAAAGAATTAGTAACAAGAAATTAACCAAAATCCTATTGTATCAGAAAATGTATGTGGATAGGGTATACCCTGTGGAGACTGTTGAATGAAATCTCTCGCCAGGCAGTCGAGTGGAACCTAAATGAGAAATGACGAATGGATCATCTAAGGGTGACATGGAGAAGACTGTACGAGGAGGAGATGAGAGATTAATGGTAATCATGGGCTCAGCTGAAGAAGACAGCATAAAATAAGACAAAGTGGAGATGTGTGATTGAAGCTGTATTGTCCACTAGGGACCCAAGAGAAGAAAAATGATAATAATTTATGCAATGGGTAACATATTTTTCACTCCTTGTAGCTACACTTCACTTCCATGTGAGCTAGAAATTCGTATTTTCTTGAAATCACAGGAAGCACAAGATGTAAGACTTCTATGAACTTATCGCTAGGTAATGATAACGAAGGTCTATTTTGCCTGAAAATTTGCGCCGACGAATTCACTATTTATTATTATTATTTATTATTGTATCCTTTAGTTCCTAGAGGAACATAGGGCTTCAGCTGCGCACCTCCATTGACTTCGGTTTTCTGACAACTTTTTCACCCTGCTCCAGGTCTGCCCACATGCTTTCATCTCCTCTTCACATGACCTCCTCCAAGTCACCCTTGGACGACCAACTCGCCGCCTCCCTTTCGGGTTCCACTCGAGGGCTTGTCTAGTGATGTCACTTGATGGTTTCCTCAGCGTATGGCCAATCCATCTCCATTTCTTTCTGCCTATTTGTTTCACAATCGGTTCCTGATTGGTTCGCTCCCAGAGATCCCTGTTGCTGATCTTTTCTGGCCATCTGATCTTGAGTATTGAGCGGAGACAGTTGTTAATGAAGGTTTGAAGTTTGTTTGAGATGCTCTTTATGACTCGCCAAGTCTCTGATCCGTATAGTAGCACTGACTTCACATTGGAGTTGAAAATCCGGATCTTATTTTTGATGCTGATTGCTGTTGACCTCCACACAGATTTGAGAGTAATGAAAGCTTGTCTTGCTTTTCCGATTCTGGCTTTGATGTCCTCGTCAGTTCCGCCTGTAGTTGAGACGATGCTTCCCAGGTAGGTGAAGGAGGTTGTTTCTTTCAGGTTCTTCCCATTTATGCTTATTGTGGTCTGTTGTTGTTGTTGATGTTGGCAAGGAATCTTCATCATCTCTGTTTTATCTATGTTCACGTGAAGTCCTATCTTTGATGCTTCTTCTGCCAACTTGTTACTTTTCACTTGCATATCTTCCAGTTTATGGGAAATCAGACATATATCATCGGCGAAATCCAGATCCTCCAAGTCTTTTGTGTCAGTCCATTTTATGCCTGTTCCCTCGTTGGTTGCCGTTGTCTGTCGCATTATCCAATCAATTGCAATCAGGAAGATCATTGGTGATAGTAGACAGCCTTGCCTCACTCCCGTCCTCACTTCGAAGGCTTCCGTAAGTTTCCCGTTGTGGATTACTTGGCATGCAGCATTGTCGTATAACTGTTGGATGAGGTGTATAATTGTCGATGGGACCCCGTAGTAGCGAAGTAGTTTCCAAATGACCTCTCGATCGACGCTGTCGAAGGCCTTTTCAAAGTCGATGAAGTTGAGATAGAGAGGTGACTGCCATTCCAAGCTTTGTTCAATGATGATCCGTAGAGTGGCGATTTGATCAATACATGATTTGTTTCTCCTGAATCCAGCCTGTTCCGGACGAAGTTTTTCATCTAGGGCTTGTTTGATTCTCTCCAGGATGATGCGACTTAGTATCTTGCTTGGAATGGACAGAAGCATAATTCCACGCCAGTTTTTACATTGACTTAAGTCTCCTTTCTTTGGAAGTTTGAATAAGTAACTGTTCTTCCAATCCTCGGGTACTTTGCCCTCTTTCCACACCTTCTCCAGTAGTGGTGTCATCAACGCTGTTGTCTCTGGGTCTATTTTCAAAGCCTCTGCTGGGATTCCATCTGGTCCCGGTGTTTTCCCAGTTTTAAGCATCTTGATTGCATTCAGGACTTCTGATTTCGTCGGGGGGTCAGTGTTCACTGGTAGTTCTGCTTCCGTTGTTGGTATTGCTGGACGTGTTGTAGGTGGCGGACGATTTAGAAGTCTTTTGAAGTGTTCAACCCAGTGCTTTCTCTGTTCCACCTCTTTGGTGATTGACTTTCCATTGTCGTCCTTTATTGGCTTAATCTGTGTCGAACGTTTGCCCGAAAGGTTCCTAGTTGTTTGGTAGAGTGTGGCTATTTATTTATTTATTTATTTGTTTATTATAAAAGGTGTGGGAATCAAACCTTTTCAAACTTCAGAAGCCAACGGTAATTCATACACTAAAGTTTAAGTTCTGCATATATATGAAGACTGTTTAGTAACTAAAACAAAAACTGAACCTACTTTGGAAAAAAAATACTTAAATAGTAATTTTCTCAGATTATTACACCTCTACTGTTTATCACAGTGATCTTAAGTCAACCTCATTCTAAATTTTAGCTGAATTACATTCAGTTTTGTCATTCATATATAGTCTTTATTCACTTGCTTCATTTTGTTATGGTCTGTACCTGATTATTGTTTTCCGGTGTTATGTAGCTTCTTTAAAATGTCGAAAACAGTAATTTTTTAGTAAGACTGCACATTTTCATCATGAAACCATATACTACTGATTGATTGAAATAAGTAGGTACATGCCACCCATATTAGCCAGTAGTGCTTGCTAGCCAGTTCAAGGTGATTTAAACATCGGACAGCCACTTTACTCATTTGGGGGTGAGCTCTCCACCAGTGCACCTTGTTTGGCTCAGTACAGAGAGTTGAATCAGTTCAAACCATCTCATTCCTGGCTAGCTGCTTGGGTGAATCGGTGACACCACCACAAGTCCGGTGGTTTGAATTGATTCGACTGTCTGAGCTAAGTCAAACTAGGTGCACTGGTGATGAGCTCGGCTCCTAACGACCCAAGTAGTTGTCCTATGCCTAGACAACTTCGATTTAGCTGTCTAGCAAGCACCACTGCTTGATATGAGTGGTATATAACTACTCATTTCAATTCATCAGTAGTATAAAGTTTTATGCAAATATGCTTGCTTTGTTGATTATAATCTATGATATCAAGCAGATCATATACTGTGATCTGAATAGTTTAGTTTCCGAAAGAAACTGTGTCCCCCTAACTTTATACTATTTACGAAAAGGAGGTTCCTAAAATTCCATTATAGTTAAAATGTATTTTTATAAACTCCGGCAGTTCTGTTGTACAGTAATATATAATGATGACGACGTTTCGAGCACAATTTATTACTGCTCATAGTCATATCAAAGCACCACTCACACATTTTTTCAACTTCGTTTATATAATTCCAATAGTTTTCATCACTTGATTTGACTGCTACTAGTATTTTCCATATTTCCGGTACGAGTGATGAAGCATTCCTGTTGCATGTGTTAGGTGTAGACTCGATGAACAAGGATTCAGTAATCAACCTCTCTCTCCATCTATCTAGATTACTTTTTAGAATTTCAACCCTCTCTCACCCTACTGTGTGGTTGTGTGTGAATACATGCAGTGCAATCGCTGAGCTTTTTTCTAAATTACTAAGCTTCACGGATGGGGTCAAACATTTTTACCTTAGCTTAATTCTTATGTTCCGACAATCTGACTACCCCTGAAGTACTAGTTTGACCTATGTAGCTGACTTCACTCACAGTCATTGCAAGGTATTTTGTAAATTACATTATTTTATCTAATTGGGTCAACCGACAGGGTCCTTTAACCTACGGAGTTTGTCCTACCTGAGTGAGTTTGTAGGTATGAATGCCACCCTAATTCCTGCTTTATCCTACGTAGGGTCTCAAATGTACCCTCTTTATATGGTATAACAGTAGATACCTTATACTCTTTCTTATACATGTTATCATTATTAGTTTCACAATTATTTTTACTATGCTTTCGACCCTTTCTGATCTTCCTAATAAATTTTATAGGATAGTTATTTGATACCAACGCTTCTTCTATCTGTTTTATTTCATCATTTAGGTCTTTTGTTATACTACTTAGTGCTATTGTTCAGTTTGTTAGACACTTAACTTAGCCTGTTCTGTACAGACAACAGATGAGACGAGTTAAAGTCTAAATATCTATTAGCAGAATGCGTTGGTTTTTTATTAACACTAGTGTGCAGTTTACCTTCACCTGTTCGTTTTATTTTACAATCTAACACAGCTAATTCTACCTGTTCATTTTCCGATTCAAATGTCAATTTTATTCCTTCTTCTAGTGAGTTTGGATGTGTTAACAGAGGTATAAGTACTCAAGCTTTGAGCCTTCAGCAGTAGTTGTGTTGTCTTGAAGAAACGGGAGTGACGACTTCACACCCAATCTTTCCTCTTTTCTTTGCTTAGCATCATCTAGGCAAGGCTTAAGAGTGCATAGGCAAGGAATTCAATGAAGAGAAGGTAGGAGATCAGATAGCATTCTCCACTGAACTATCTGAAAATTTGAGTTCAGGAAATAACCAAACTATCAGAACATTCCTAATAACTTTATCAATGTATAGCTCTCGTAAATGGAAATCTGCCAGATTTTCAAGCGTAGTAGCCTCACCACACACAGTTAAATTCAATAGGAATAGATCTAAACTACTGATTAGTAATCAGTATTATGAATCATAACTTCAGAATACCTCTCTATCACCATCTTACTGATAGAATAGGCCAATAGTGTTTCCTGTCTTCAAATACATTCACAATGTCTTATTAAGGCTGAATCCATAAAAATTTAAAAAATTATGCGAATTCTAAATAGTAAGTTACTTCATCACTGGTGTGTCTACATAGGATAGAAATTTAAACAGTCTACTTAACTTGTCACTATTACTACAACAGAATGTGTTGCTGCATCTATAAACTTCTTGACATATGGAAAAACCTACTCATTGGTATCCTTTATTAGGATTTTTCTTAAGTAGATAAAAATTTCTATCTTGTGAAATCATCAAGTGAATGATTTCGCATTTCATAGTCTAGAAGCAGTGGGGGTGAAAACTTTTTTGGAGCCATAATACTCTTCATGAAAGTCCGTAGACACAACTATGGAATGCATAAAAAATTATTTTTGATGATGAAATCCTGTAACCAACCAAATCTCTACAAACCGACACTTAAATATCGATGAGAGCTGCTCACTAGCGTCTTGCCCTACTCAGGTAGGTAGTTACCTGGGGTTCTAGTGAGAAGTCGAGACCAGAAGGGTGCACCAAGTCGGGTGTCAGGAAAAATACTTGCCGAAGACATTGGCTAAGGGTCTCGATATGTCATGAATTGGCAGAAGTTGGAATTCATGGACTGGTCATTGGATCGGGTCCCAGTGACTTAATAGTGTAGTAGCTCGCCTTGCAACCAGAAGGCCCCGGGTTCGAGCCCTGTGGTGGGTGTGTACTGCTAGAGAGTCCCAAACTAGGACGAAACAGGTGTCCAGTACTCCCAGGTTTTCCAATGGTTCTCTAACCAATTTCATCTCATTATAAAACCGTATAACCAACCAAATCCCTAGAAATCAACACTTAACAAAAAATTAATTGACAATCACCTACATCACATATCACAAAACTGTTTTCAAATGTATTCTATCCTTTTCATTAACCATATCTGGATGCCAATAAGAACTTCAGTCAGACAGTTTATTTCTCTGATACACAGGTTATACAGTTGTATTAATGTCGAATCAGTCAGTGATACTATATGGTTCAAGGAGATCATGAGTGTGTGTTATGTAGTAGATTTCTTACAGCAAACTATAGACCTTCATTAACTGTTACCTTCACTCCATACTGGAGTTCAAAAAGAAGAGAGAGGATCAGAAGGGATAAAGAGTAAAAGAACTCTGACTACAAACCAATTAACAACAAATCATCTGATAAATATGCTGGAGAAAATGGAGTTGGACTTGAAATATACTGAGGAAGCCTGCTGAGTGATATCATGCAGAAGGCTAACTCTCGAGTGGAAGCTAAATGACAGACGACAAGTTGGGGTTCCGATTGCAACATGAAGGAAATTGTGTGAGGAGGAAATCAAACCTTATCGACAGTTGTACAGCCAGCTGAAAATGACTGCAGAGGACCAAGCTAAGTGTTGATCTGCTGCTGAAGCCCAACATTTCACTCGGTACTTAAGGGAATAATAATACTGAGAATAGTTTACAATCTGAAACACCTTTATAGATAAAATTGTATTTTGATAAAATCACACAGTGTTATACAGTAATATATACTGATGACAACATGTCAAGCACAAATTATCGTTCATAATCACATCAAGGTACTCACACAAATTTCCTGCTTCATTTATCATTCATTTATAAAAATAAAACAAGAAATTTGTGTGAGTACCTTGATATGATTATGAGCAATAATTTGTGCTTGACACGTCGTCATCAGTACATATTACTGTTTAATACTGTGTGATTTATCAAAATAAAATCTTATCCATAATGGAGTTATACTCTACCACAGTGCCAAAGTTTTATCCTTATAACAAGAAGAAATAACTTTAGTTAATTGGCTTGTAAATTAAAGTACTTACTAATTTGTGGGACCCTAATAACCGAATCACCTTTAAACTTGACAATTTTCCTATTCACTATATGCACCTGTTTGAGAAAAACGATTTCTACAATCTTATATCCCTGAAAAGATGAAGAGATTAGAAACCATAATCTGCATGTTGTACAATTATTTGACATCAGTGAATTGTCACTGCACTATTGAGAAAACTCGATAGAATGAAACGACAGATTCTTAAAGAAACAGATGAATCAGTGTCATACTGAAATGAGAAAGATTTTCAGGACAATCTAGCGTCTGAAGTCTTCTACAATAAAAGAGGTTAATTCTTCCATTTTTTTGAAATTAAAACTCGCCTTCCTTTTTCTTAGAGTCTCCTGACTTAATTATGTCGATTGGATAAGAAGTAAATATCTGACGAGTAATATACGCAGGAAAACCCCTTGTTCTATAAAATATACTGGATGGGGTTTGTCTGGGTGTAACCTATCAATCTGGTTTTTGTAATGCTTGCCTATCTCAGTAACATTCTGTAATTTGGAGTAAATGTTCACATATTTCTAGGTCCACATTTCTCAGAGGAGTAATGATGAGTCACTGTTTTAGAAATCATAACATTTCTTATAAAAGGAAATTAAATTTGTACGGGTTAAAGTGTATAATGAACTAAGTTTTCACGAATAATTATGGTTGTTTAAGTATTGGTTTATAGGGATTTTGTTGATTGGTTATAGGATTTCATCATGTGCTGACATTGGTTAGAGAACCATTGGAAAACCATCAGGGAGTACTGGACTCTTCAACAGTACGCATCCACGGGGGTTCGAACCTAGGACCTTTTGGTTATAAGACGAGCTCGTAGACCGTTTAGCCACAGGGACTCGATCCAATTGCCAATGAATTCTAACTTCTGCCAATTCACGATATAGCGCAACCGCTAGTGAACATCAATAGGACTGCTGGCCTTAAATGAAAGTGAACCGTCCTAAGAACAGAAAAATGCACAGTTACACTCTTACTTCAATTATTTTAACGTCTACTATTGAATCCTCCCGCTTCATACATCTAAATATATGTGTTTGTGTGTATCAGTGTGCAGGCAAACCATGCGCCATATGAATTATTACCCGAAAATTCTGCTGTGCATTGTAACCAATGCAGTGAACTTTATTTCAGTTGTAATTATTCTCTAAACTCAAGTAATGAGTAATAAATATAACATTCATTTGTCCCTAAACTATGTAAGTACAAATAAGGAAGTAAACAAGCTTCAAACTGTTTTGTTTTATTGAACTCTTTCTAATTGCAACATTGTTAATTCCTTTCCTACCTGCTCATTCTCAATCTTTTCTTTGTTCAACATTATACTACTTGCCATTAGTAAGTAGTATGATTTTTATATGTTATTTTATTACAATGACATTTGCTTACAACTGCAGTCAAATTACTTGTTCTATTATCATTCTATTAATGTATAGTTCTTATTTTTCTTCTCCTTAAACATTACTTGCTGCATTTACCCTATAGTTTATGCTTTACTATTGAAAGTTGTTTGTTCATATTTGTTTATTCTTTGCTTGGCATTCGCGGGCCGTTTGAACCGACGCGTGGATCGACCTTGACACAGCATTGCTGTTTTTACTTATTGACTGCACAGTGGTTGTGCATTTGACGGCATTTAGCCACAGACACCTCACATTTTGAGGTTTGTATATTATATATCTATTTTTATGTAATAAAGTACCGTATTGCAGAATATCCTGTATTTTGGACTTTACGCGTCACTCTACGTGTGGTTAAATCCATAGTTTGGATTATCGTTTCGGATTTCTTTCGGGAGAAATTCACAACTATTTTCTTGACCCATTTCAGAGACACATTTCATGCAAAACATCCCACGGGGCGTGGAATTACAAAGACACATCGATCACCATCGAGTGTTGGATAAAATGAACGCTAATCAGTTTTTCAAAAAGTTTGATATGACGTTTCTGATTTTATTCTTGAGTTATAAATGTTTGTATCTGAAAAGATAAGTTATTTCCCCTATGGTTACACATACGTGCGTCGGTGGCATAGCGGTTAGGACGATCGCCTACCATGCATATGGTCCGGGGTTCGATCCCCGGCCGACGGACTCCTTTACCTCGCTGAGCCAGAAATAATGCTGGTAAAGAGGAAAGGTTGGGCATGAGGCTAGCAACCCCATCCTGTAAAATGAAGACTGCTACAGAAACTTCAGGTCACTAGCTTGAAGCCTATGTTCCACTGGGAACGTGAAGGATAGAAAAAAAATGGTTACACATACACCTTTTAACCAACTGTTAATAAGCACAAAATTTGATTGAATTAAAACCTTTGAAGATCAACAACGATGTTGTGAGATTATTGTAAACTATACGAAGGTGTCATTGCTTTCTGATTCATCAAATCTTGCAAACTAATATCCAGTCATTCATTAAAATAAAATTATATGACCTCATGATCCACTGATTCAGTGGACCCCTGTGGTCACTGCTTCTCACTAGAATTCCAGATAACTTTACTCAGTAGTCAATCACTGTTGAGCATTTGACTAGTTTTGAAGTGTTATTTTGCAGGGATGTGAAGAAAATACCCGTCGATGATACTGATTGCCAGTAGTGCTATATATTTCGTGAACTAGTAAAAATCAGAATTCTTGAATCACTCAGTCCCGTCCCGGTGACCTAATGGTCAATGTGAACAACTCGTGTCTCGAAGGTTTATAATTTCATCCCAATTGGAGTCATGTACGCATTATTGCCGAATAGCACCAATCTAGAACGCAACAGATGTCCAGCACTTCGCCCTTTTTAATGATTCTCTAACTGATGTCAGTTCATGATCTCACCTGAGACGAAACAAATCCCTGAAAACCAATGTTTGAAAACTACTTTGGATTGTTGTAAAATATTCAGCGGCTAATATGCATAAAGACAAAAAGTTAAAGGCGATTTCTTTTAAAACCACGAAAAATCTTAATAACCAGCGAAACCAATGAGGTCTTCATAAAATCAATCTATGTCAGAAAACAGGACAGCTTTTAGGGGAAAATAAACCGTTCATGTAGGAAATATCACTCTAAAATTATTCCTTCCTTCTTATAGTAGCAACATTTCAACACAGCTCAACTGAAACCTAAACGTTTGGAACTAATACGTAAAGAGTGACACAGTCAGAACAAACCGACATATCAACACAGCGATCCAGTGTTTCCCAGACTCGAGACAAAATATTACACTATTTTATTAAAAATTAAATCTATTCAGACATTTTACAGATGAAATTTCAACGATAGAACATCCTCACTTTGTTACAACAAGCTGACATGATAATATCCCGCCCGCAGACAGTAGCGCATAAATGAAACAGTTATGTTAAATATGTCGGCACCAGAAATCGTTAATATGACGTTTATTTGTTACTGAGATATGAAGTGTCAACAGTAGTCAATCAAGTGTGTTTATAGGACATTGAAGCATGCAATCAATATTATGTGTTTCTATACTATAAAGTAGTCATATATTTTGAATGTCTGTGATGTAATGTGAAAATGTATTCGACTAAGGAGTGCTACTAACTGAAACACAATCCAAATTAATAAAAATTTAGTAGTAAATTCTGTTCTCCAAAAAAATCTGCTCTTTATTCTGAAAAATTGTTTCTAAAAGTCAACTATCTACTGACTGATTGTTAGTAGCATGATAAATAAAAGCAAATTTTAGCATTTCATCATGAGCTGACATTAGTTTGAGAACCATTGGAAAATCCGGGAGTGCTGGACAGCTGTTTCGTCCTAGTTTGGGACTCTTCATCAGCAAGCAACCACCAGTAGGGTGCAGCTGGTCCGGTGTGACGACAAATACTCGCCGGAGACATTGGCTAGCGATCGCGCTGTAAAACCTGTAAAAATAGAAGTGTAACATTAAGCCTCCTTATATTTTGGAATCAGTTTATATAACAATATTCACCTGAATGCAAAAATAAAGTGAAGTGCTATATCGTGAATTGGCAGAAGTTGGAATTCAAGGACCCTTGGCTCGGGTCCAAGTGGCCTAATGGTATACGAGCTCACCTTGTAGCCGAAAGGTCCTGCTGTAGAGTCCCAAACTAGGACGAAACAGCTGTCTAGTACTCCTGGGTTTTCCAATGGTTTTCTAACTAATGTCAGCTCATGATGAAATCCTGGAACCAATCAAATCCCTACAAACCAACACTTGAAAAGCAAATTTTACTTTTCATTTCCTATCCTGTTGAGTAAGGCTGAACAACATTTAATCACAAATGAATTACCCTCATATGCATTATATACTGACAGATGACGAAGGCTTAAAATTAAAAGAGTACAGGAGTTTGAATATAATCTTTAGCTTGGTTAAACAACTGGAACTATTCTTACACTAAATCTTTTCACAGGTAATTTGATAACTGCCCATCTGTGTAAAGGAAAACTTACGGCAATTTCATCTCTAAAAATAAACAGTCAAAGATTATATGCCTTTCGAGATATAAGATGGATAACTTAGAACTCTGCCAATGAAAGCTGAGAATTCTCATCCATTTAAAGAAAAGGTGTATATTTGTTTTTATGTTATAGTTTTCGTCATCATATATCCTCTCAAAACAGCTCGACTCCTTATATGATACCCTGTCCCTTATAAAAAGAATATTCATAAGAAAACATATTTTGGAGCTCACTAACTACTTTATACCGGAATTACCTGTATATACATAAAACCTAACATGTAGAGCGGGAAAGGGATTTTAATTGCATGTGTTGACCATGATATACAGCGAAATTTTCATTCAGATATCTATTAGGCGTGTTTCTCATCGAGTTTCTGAACACCATCCTGCGTGGTTAAGCAAAGGATAAACAAAATCTATTCTTAGCGCTATTCTACTCATCTTGTGGATACAGAACACAAGATTGACGTTAACCATGCTTCCAGGGTCATTTACCGCATACCAATCAAAAGATCTTAATTTCGCCTTAAGCGTTCGACTACTATATGTTGCTGAGGCTGTGGGGACCACATTAACAAGCCTAATTTCTGCATCCAAAAGAAGTTAGGTCAGACACTATCCTTACCTTGGCCATCTAGGTTTGAATAATCTTGAATTTTTGTGGAATTTTCCTAATTTTAGTTGATAGTCTATTTCCTACTATATCTCTTATTATTATTATAATTTAAGCGTCTTTAATTACATATAACAGTGTTACCAGCTTCTCAAGGTGCAATTTCGGAATCTTCATCTGTATGCACCATCAACCCGGGGATAGAACTGAAGACCTTCAAAATACGAGGCCGATCAGTTAACTGTTAAACCACTTGAGCGGAATCGAAATGCATACGAATCCAAACTCTGTCGATTCACGATATATAGCGGCAGCACCAGTCGATGTACATACTGCAAATTAGAAAAAGTGATAATTAGTGGGCCTTGAGACTCTGCCTTATTAGCTGAATAGTCAACGAACTACTCTCACTTCCTGAAGATACTTGATTCTGTCTCAAGTGGGGTCGTGGTTACATACAGCTGAAGATTCTCAGTCTTGGACAGTATGAGTCTCCAATACTCCAAATGTTACCATTTCGTGATCTAACTTGAAGCCAATCAAATCCTTACAAACCAACACTTAAATATTCCGACTAGCTTTCATGATTATTGTTTAGACCTTACGATATCTTGACAATGCTTCTGCGATATGCTGGAATGTGTCGAAAATGTGACGATAGTGAATTCTAGAATTAAAATTGGTGCAATTACCCGGATAAGATGAGCCACATAGTTACTGAGTTAGAGATGGTGATGTTACCCAGTTGCACTAATTTTAATTCAAGAATTCATTATAATCTTAATTCCAGTACACTGCACCACAACTCACAAGCAATGTCAAGACATCATAAGGTCTAAACAAGGTGAGGCAGTAACTCATCGAAAAGTGGTCATACTATGTCATAAATTAGCAGAAGTTAGAAATCATGGGTCGCTAGATCGGGTCCTGGTGGCCTAATGGTCCACGAGCTGGACTTATAATCAGACGGTCCTGGGTTAGAGCCTCAGTGGGCACCTACTGATGAAGAGTCCAAAGTTATGCTGACGAAACACCTGTCCAGTACTTCCTGCTGGTCTTCCAATGGTTCACTGACCGATGTCAGCTAATGATGAAATCCTTCAACCAATAATAATAAAGCCTTATTTCCAACTATGTTAATACATAGTAGATAAATCCTCGGATTTTTATTTCGAAAGCGTACTCATGTCAAAATTCACTCAGAAGACTTTAAACGCCTACTGACGCATTGGTGTAAAATATTTCCTCTGTCTGAGAGATCAAATTAACGATACCTTTATCCATTAGTAAAATTTATTGATTACAAACTATATTTCAATGGGAAACTGACAAAAACCTAAATTAAAGCTTTTCTCCTAATTATAGTTATATTCTGGTCCATCTATTCGAAATGTGAATTATTATGAAGGATAAATGACTGGTTATTTAATAAATTTAAATCGCAATGATTACTTTTCGGATTATTTAAAAAAGTACAAACACACACAAAATCAGTCTACAATAAGTACTAGATCATTATTCATAAGAAAAATAACCATGTGATATAAATTCTATTGCACCAAACTCTCCATTTTACCAATCAATAAACAACAAGGTTAAATAATAAAGCAAAAATTATATATATATATATATATATATATATATATATATATAATTAGCAAAGTTAAATCTAAAATTGCACAAACCAACAGACAGTCGTTAACTGTCCTAACACATAATAAGACACTTGAATACAAATGTTCATTTACAAAGTGAAAACCCAAGCACTATAGTAAATTTTCACAAAGAATACGAAAAATAGATTTTGACAGGAGTTACATATGGGTACAAGGATCATCTTTTAAATGTTTAGTAGAATATCATTGGTACGATTTTGAAAGTAATATAAACGGACAGAGGAGTAGCGAAAATCAGACGATTCCTGTTCCCCACCTGTTGCCTTTTTAATGGTAATTATTTCTGAGAGATATTGATCCCTCAATGGTTTTCGACTACGTAAGACTACTTAACCAAGCTCTGTAATCTATTCATTATTTTTCCTGATATGCAATTTCATATTTCGGTCACCTCAGGATATTCACAGTTGACGTCTTCTACCTATCTTCAAATGACCGATTCGCCTTATCACTGTACAACCCAATGGCTAGCAGATCTACTAGAACCAATTAGAAGACAAGTTTCCTGCCACACAGTTCGAGATTCATTCGACTTTATCGACTCAATCGAAAACATAAACGTATCCAACAAGATCATGATTTCATTAGATGTCAC
Source organism: Trichobilharzia regenti (assembly GCA_944472135.2). NCBI lineage: Eukaryota > Metazoa > Platyhelminthes > Trematoda > Strigeidida > Schistosomatidae > Trichobilharzia > Trichobilharzia regenti. The sequence continues at coordinate 136,304,758 of OX235262.1, forward strand.
GTCATTGTTTACAAATGTTCCACTGACCGAGGCAACATGCTACATATGTGAACTTATTCACTCAAAGGGAATAAACATCAGTTTACCCACCGAGCACCTTTAAGAAATCCTACTGAGATGTAACCTAAATGTTCAATTCTCTTTTAACAACGTAATATATCACCAAAAGGATGGTATAGCTATGGGCTCACCACTAGGCCCATTGTTTGCAGATTTCTTCATGGCAAAACTCTAAAACACATGCCTAAAGAAATGATCGACACCTTCGAATTGTACAAGAGATGCGTTGACGACACTTTCATTATAGTCAACTATGAAGAAAATCTAGACGACAAATTAAATTCCTTTAGCAACTGCCACCCCGCGATTCAGTACACGTTGGAGAAACAGTCTAACTCCAAAATATCCCCTTTTGACGTTCAACTAACAAGACGAGAACTAGATGGAACACTGAAAAGATCTATCTACAGAAAGTCGAAGTGGTACGGACAAATTACTAACTTTCACAGTTTGATACCTCTATACACTAAATGAAACCTGATCCGTTCACTCAGCCACAGAGTTCGCAGAATCCGCACCCCGGACACCCTAGTATTAAATTGTCTTTTAAATTGTAATATTTTACATTTTCAACTTTCCTATTCTCTACCCCTACCCGATTTAATTTCTACATCTCATTACCACTGTTACTGAAATGATCAATGCTCAATTTCTAGTCACTTATGTTACGTCATCCAATTTATTTGTCTAATTTTAGTTCCAATTTAAAAAGCATTATTCTCTACCCCGCCTCTACTTAGTCTCTACCTGTAATTACCTCTGTTGTTATCCTGACCTAATTTGAAACATTTCAGTCAATTACATTGCGTCACTTAACTCAATCTTACTTCAGCTGATGTCTAATTAACCTTGTTTAAATATTAGATCATTCTTGCATTACCCAATTCATTGTCTAAACTTGATAAACCTCATGTACAGCTATGTGAATGAATTCACCGAAAAGAGTCTCTTCGCTGAACGCCTCTTTTTCATATGGCCATTATAGGCGTCCACATAATCTTTTAGAACACTATATATGTAGTTGAAAAGCTTTGAAGTGCAGTTATAAAACGCATATTGTCTCCTAACCTCTCTCTTTTAGTTCACATGAAAAACTTTTATTACCGTTGTCTTCCTTGGCGGTACTCACGCATAGGGGTTTGAACCCATGACCTCCTGGCTACAAAGCAAGCTCGTACAACATTCAGGCACTTGGAGTCGATTCAGTCAACCTGTTCTTCATGCTAAACAAAATGATGAAATTTAAGTTAAAAGTGTGATGAAATAACCTCGCCCAGTTAACTTGCTTGCTAGTTTTCTAGTCGCTCCCAAGCCCGGGGAAAGAGGGAGAGTTGGACGTAAGGCTAGCCACCCTACACCACTAAACCTATGACACCTCTTCGCTCGAATCGGGCGGCGAAATGACGTGGGCTGGTGAAAGCTTCCGGGAAGCCAGTAGGCCAGCCGATTTGTCTTCTCTCTATGAAAGCAAGAATAAGAATAGGGACGTGAAGTATCCGTACAATGTACGAGAATGGGAAGGCAGCCCAAGAAGCCAACGAAATGCGAAGATAGGGTATAGAAGTGCTGGGTATCTGCGAGAGCAGATGGAATGGATTTGGATTATCAAAATTGTCAAATGGAGAGTCAGTAATCTACTCCGTTCTGGACACTCAGACGACAGTCACGAGTACACTGAGGTAGTGAGTGGCTATCATGATGTCGCCAGCGATAGCCAAAGCCCTAATGCAGTAGGAACCAATCTCATCTAGGATCATGACAGCAAGATTCAACTCAAAAGTACGGAAGGAAGGTCACAATTATTCAATGTTACACACAGTGCTACAAACAATGGGCAACCAGAGAAGAAAGAAGATTTATCTAGACAACTACAAACAGTAATGGACAACATCCCAAATGGTGATATCAAAATCCTCATGGGCGATATGAATGCAAGTCAAACTAGGAGCATATAACACAGGAAGAGAACCCATCATGGGTCGAGAGGCTCTCGCTCGGAAAAATGAATGAGAACGGAGAATTATCCACAGATTTCTGCGCTTACACTGATTTGGTAGCAGGAGGCAGTCAAGGCAAGTACAAGAGCATACACAAAGCAACATGGATTACATCTGACGGACACACCACAAACCAGATAGATTTTATCTCAATGCTGCTCAAGAACGTGGATACGCAGTCCGTCTGCTGGATAGAAAGTTGAGAAGGAGAGCAAACCATCATCTAGTTCAAGGAACCTGCAAGGTGAAGCTGAAATCCTTCAGAACAACTGGAGACAGGCTGCAGTTCAAGTTCAATATTCAGAAACTGAAGGGCGAATCCACAAGGAATACCTTCACTACAGATGAGATCAGAGCAAAGTCTGAGACACTACGTGGCATCACTAAGGAAACCTGTGTGGACGAACATTGGAAATCTCTGAAGGTTATGTTCAAGGAAACGTGTACAACCGGTTTAAGAATAAAGAAGAGGCAAAACAAAGAATGGCTCTCAACAGACACATACCTGAGAGCTAATAGAAGAGAGGATATGAGAATGGTGAAAGAGAAGATGACTCAATGTAAAGACGGGCGACAGAAGGAGAAGCAGAGTCAAATGTACACTCAACTGAATAAAGAAGTGAAGACGAGTGCTAGGAAAGACAAACGACAATTCTACGACACATTGATCAGCCACTGGAGCAGAACAAGCCCGAGTCAAAAGAGATCTCGGGACATCATATATAATAATCAGGTCTCTATCGGGAAATAGATCAACCTAGATGATGAAACCAATAAAACATGTTCAGGGAACCCGATTACCAAGGAGGAGAAACAAATCAAACAATCGGCTGATCACTTTAAAGGACTCTTGAATCGACTATGACCTGCAACTCGCTCAGAAATATCACCAACAGCACCCATAGAAATGTCTGCCAGTGGACACCAGTTGTTATAACTGAATTGACCCATCGCCAATTTGTCATAACTTAACTGAATAAATCCGTTGCTAGTCTGTTACGTCTTCAACTGTTAATTACTATAACGGAAATGAACTCGACTGGTACGCTAATACGTCTGTTTGTCCGTTGTACCTTCTGATTCAATGAAGCACTCAAATATCAAAAGCCAAAGGCTGGCCTTTGACTGTAAGATATTGCATTTTACCACATAGTTTAAGAAACAACACATGATATTTATATATTTTCTTTACCATAATAAAGTCGGCTAACAACCATGGGAATGGATTAGCTGTTCTAATTGACTGTAAATGTCTATTCTGATTGGTTGGTGATCCACTAAAGACCAAGATGAGACAAAAGACGATGAATTGATCACATACTAAATCACAACATGCGTGAGAAATGATAGATCCATATAGTAACTCTATCACAAGATAAATCACACGATTCGTGATAAAGGATGAGACACTATTTTATGCTGGGTCCTATCACCAGTCCTCCAGAGAAAGCAGAAATTCTGAATGTGATCAAGATACTCGATTCTGGGAAGGCAGCAGGACTAGATGGAGTTCCTCCCAAAGTAATGGGAAACGGACCAAGAGACTGTGGCAGATGTTCTCACGTCATTATTACAAAATATTTGTGAGGAAGGAAAGGTGCCGACGGATTGGAAGAAAAGCTGGCTACCTTGTCAAGCTATCAAAGAAGGGCGACTTAGGCCTGTGCAAGAACTGGCGTGGAATTATGCCCTTGTCCACATCAATTAAAATACTATGTCACATCATCCTGGAGAGAATAAAGGATGCATTGGATACAGAACTCCGCTCCGACGCCGGAAACCAGCTGGATTCAGGAAAGGCAAATCGTGTGCTCATCAAACTGCAACTCTACGCATTGTCATCGAAAAAAGCATAGAATGGCAAATAAACCCCTACCTCAGCTTCATCGACTTTCAAAAGGCCTTGCAGAGATAGCGTTGACCGAGAAGTAATTTCGAAACTACGTCAACACTACGGCAGACTTCAAGTCTTTGTCAACCTCAATCAACAGCTGGCTATATGACAATGCCACTTGTCAAGTGGTCCACAGAGGGAAACTCAATGAAGCGTTTGAAGTGAATACAGGAATAAGAAAAGGCAGTCTGCCTATTATCACCGATGATATTTTGGTGATAGCTGGCTGCTAACCAAATTGGTAGACAGTAATTTACGTCAATGTTTACATCCACAATATCGGTCGTGAGAATAATAAGAACAAAGACTGATTCAACAACCAACCATAGCAGACTTTGCGTAGGCGGATACAGTTAGCATATAGATGATCTGACACTCAAGAAACAGCCGCAAAGAGATGAAAGATTACCTTTAAGTGAGAAACAACTGTGTTTTTCTGCTAACAATAATCTATAGTAATGTGCATGAAAATCTATAAATATGTATTGCCTGGACCTTGTCTTCTGTTGTTACAATATTGCTAATTGTGGTGGACTCGATTATGCGCCAGACCGTGGGGAGCAAGGAGTCAGGAATACCCTGGATCACCGATAAGAAGGCTCTAGAAGATATGAATTGCGTAGATGATATATGTAACACATACTTGAAGAATTGCAGACGAGAACCAACAAACTGGCTGAAGAAGCTGGCAGCGAAGACAAGACTCCATGTGAACATGCAGAAGACTGAGGTGATGAAGATAACCAACGAACCGCTACAACAACAGCAATCGGCACCCAATTACCATCAACGATAGACATTTGACTGAGGTTACTTCCTTCAAGTATCTAGGTAGCATCGTTTCAACTACAGGCGGAACAGATGAAGAGGTCAAAGCCAGTCAGAATCGGGAAGGCAAGACACGCCCTCATCAACCTGAAACCAGTTTGGAAATCTTCAGCACTCAACCAGTATAAAGAAAACTATTCACATTTTTAACACCAATGTCAAGTCAATTCTTCAATAAGGGTCAGCAACTTATATTGCTTGTCACAAGAGGATTTCCAACAGGTTGCAGACTTTCACCAACAGCTGCCTTCACTAGCTCAATACCGAAGATCAAATGCCGGCTAGAAAGAATAAGCAACAAGAAACTGTGGGAAAAAACCAACCAATAGCCGATTGCTCAAAAAATATGTAGGAGAAAATGGAAATGGGTTAGGCATATGTTGAGGAGACCGTCAAATGAAATCGCGCGCCAGGCCCTGGAATGGAATCCCGTTGGGAAGCGACGAGCGGGATGTAGGTGCGAAGATGACAAGGAGGAGATTGTATGAGGAGGAGATGAGTGATTGTGGGCAATCGTAGTCCAAGCTACAGAGGACGGCAAAAGATAGGACAAAGTGGAGATGTATACAATTGGTGGATGGTGGCTAGCAGTGGAATCCAGGATGCTCATTTCGTCCTATTTGGGACTCGTCATCTGGATGTACCTGCATTTCTCAGTGAGTGATGATGTTCCCACCGAGACTCGAACCCAGTGCCCATAGCTTCAAACGCCAAAGCGTTATCCACTAGACCACTTGGGCCATGAGACGAGCACTTCGGTTCAATCAATCGACGGGAAAATCAAAAATTCAATTCAAAGTGGAGATGTGTTGTTAAAGCCCTATGTTCCACTTGCAACTTAAGGGAAAATAATAATTTAATGAAATAATTTGGTATAACTTGTAAAAATCATTGGTCTAGCTAAATAAATTCTATAAATAATTCATGTAATCGTATGTAACTTTGCCTGAAATGAAATTTACATATTCTTTGTGAAAATTTACTACGGTAGTTGGTTTTCATTGTATAAATAAACATTTTTATTCAAGTGTCTTGTTATATGTTGGATGGTTAACCACAATGTGTGTTGGTTTGAGTAATTTTAAACTTAACTGTTCTACACTTTCACATAGTCTCAAGTTTCTACTAGTGACTTTTTATTTAACCTTCTTGTACAGAGTTTAATACAATAAAAACTGCGAAGAAATTAGTTGAATTTTCCCTTTTTCATTTATGAACTGTTAACAGAACAAGTTAACCATTTCTTCTCTCAAGGGAAATAAATTAGTTGAAGAACAACACAAAGAAAACAGGTGAACATATCTATCGAGTATTTTCAAAGGAATGTTAATTAATTCATATTACTTTTAGATAGGGAAGAAAGAAGGAAAACTCAGCGCTTCACTTCTAGCCTACACCTCAGAATAGCTTGGGCTAAGCGGTCACATGATTATTGCAGCTCAATCCAGAGAGTCATGATCCATTAGTAGACTCTTATCCAATACACCCATACTTCAACCCATTTTTCTGTGTTATGTACCATCTACCCTTCCTACTTTTGCAAAAACTCTCAGGGATAGAAAATACTGAACGGTATAGAGGCAGTTGGGATAACATTCGTAGCGTATATCCAACACACTGAGGTTGATGACTAAAGATAATATTACTTACTGAGATACGACCTTAGTGACGTGGATCCTCGGAGAAACTTATACAGTAGTTTTACAGACATAATGATGGTCACAAACAACTTCCCAGAGCATCAGCCAGAGGAGTCAAGATTTTGTGGGCATACAGCAAGACTGTATACACCATGAATTTGTCACTTGGAATTTGACAGTCAAACTAACATCACGACGTTCCAAAAGATCACCCAAATTCGTGTATATGGCTCGAGTCTTTGTCATAAAATTGGAAATCTAAACACAACTACCTAGTTATGTGGAAATTTTCTCAGATACCATTTGTAAGGGTTGAGGGAGCAGTAGAGTGCCTAATATATATTGACAATGATAGCCAAGTGAATAAATGCCGCTTGGGAAGTCTGTATGCTATCTCACAGTTATACTGTAACGACAGAAGACAAGGGCAAAGCAACAGATGGTTTGTTGAGAAAATCAAGAGATATTTATGTCCAGAACAAAATATTTAGAGTGAACAATTGTTTTCAATAAATTCTTCTTCAGGCTCTACAATTATAAATCCATTAATTTAAGCATACAATAGCTAGTAAAGGCAAATTAGAATCACATCAGAAAGTGTATTGTGGAACAATTATAAGATGGGATGGAACAATAGTCAGATAGTTTTTTTTAATATGCATGGTCAATGAGAACATGGGACAAAATGAGATGAAGTAATTTAATTTAATAATGTGTGTGTTTATATATAAATATAGTCAACGGAAAATACAGGCTTCGAGAGTGAGTGTAATCAGGGTGTGTGAGACAATATGAAAATAAACCAACGAATGGGGCGGTCTAGACATAAGTTCAAGGTTGAAAACAACAATTAGAATGATTGTAATAACGATGATATGGTGTAAAATTACAAGCACTATTGGTGAATGATTGTCAAATAATAATAATGAATATAATGGAGTGAAATGAACAGGATTTTGTAAATACGATAGCAAGTTAGAAAAGCACAACTTAAACCTAAGGTAATAAAATCATAAGAAAGGTCACGAAATCATAAAAGTTTAAGATGAACTTTTTTTGTATTTGTATGTACATTATTGTCAGCGGAGAAGCAACCTCTTCTGATTGGCTGCTTTCATGCTGAAGGTTATTCTGTCACCTCTTTGTGCTGTTTCTTAGAGAGTTAAGCCATATATCTGAGAATCGTGTTGATTGGTGAGTTCCTCAAGGTTAAGCTTTGTTATTGTTTTTTTTCATGAACCCGATTCGGGACGTAAACTGTTGTCTACAATTTTGGCTTGCCGGCGACCTCACCATAATATTTGCCACTGTCTATTTACATAAGGTTGAATAGTTTTATCCGCATGTATCAGAGCTATATTATAACTACCAAGGACACCTTTCAAAGAGATTTTGAGATTGTAGTCTTCTGTAGAGTTAAAAAAGGCAGAAATGAGCAAAACTATTTAATCCCACCGCCAGTGAATCTTCAGTACAGATGAGTTTTTCCTGTATAAAGATTTCAGAATATTGACGAACGTCGTAGAAACAGGTTCATCTTACACCTGGCAGTCATTGCACGAATGACTGATGCATGCACAACAAGAATGAAACCCCCCCCTCTACTCACTTTTAGTCAAGTCTATGAAACATAGCAGAGAATTAAAAGTACGCTTAAATTCGGGATTAATCGAATGTGCCACCACAGACTTATAGTTGACTAACGGTATTCATTACTTACACCTTGTATGGTTATATCATCGCTTGTGAATTTACCTAATTTTCACGTCACATAAGTGTCAGTTGAGAAATTAGAATGAAATTTATTAGCACACATTTACGAGTACTACCTGGAATCTTGTGTATTTCCGGAGTGTTCAGTGTAAATAACAAGGTAAGTTTGAACCTTAGATAGTCGTATTACGAGATCTAGAATCAACACTCACCAGTCAATATTTCAGTCGACCACGCAGTGTATCTACTGCTGTAGTAATAGTTACTCAAATGTACAATTTACAAATTAATTCGCAATGCATAAACTTCGAAGTGGCTCAGCTCAAACCACTAGATTTCTGGCTAGCCACCTGAGAGATTATTGATGGATAAGCTGTTTTAATAGTTTTCTCCTTTTCTGCCACTTTTTGTGGCTTATAAATTCACAAATTAGGAGTAGAATTTACTGCTTCAGTATGATATAGTTCCATACAAGATGATTTTAAGATCCAGTCTTATTACCTGGATGATTTTTCTAGAACAGTGCACCGCTCTCCACCATACTCTGTCTAAAAGGTGTATATCTAGAGATAAATAAGTTATGTGCATCGGTGGATCTCACCGACCATGCACACGGTCCGGGGTTCGATCCCCCGCCGACGCATACCTGATATCAATGGTCGGTCTGCTAAATTTGGGCTACCGATATAACATGCTGAAAATTTCATAATTGTACCGAAATACTGTGCGGAATCAAGCTATACTCAAAAAACAAACAATATTCCGATACGATAATGAGCAATAAACCGACCTCAAAGCATCACTCAATCAATTATGTTGTACATTCATCTGTTAGATCAGATGAACTTATCTAAAATGGACGCATACATAGAATAAACATAAAATTCATTTGAGAAGAACACACTACTGAAGGCCGTGAGTAGCTTTAAATTATCCGTTTAGAAAAACAGATCTGGCTGACTGTGAGTAAATGTAAATCGAAAGGCGAATTCAGTAAGACTGCAGAGTCAAATTAGCTCACCATTTAAGTATTGTTTGTTAGAAATTTATACTAAAGATAACCCCATACAAGTAGTTTATCATTAAAATCTCCTTGCTAACAGAGTTAAGCACTTAAAAAAGTACTCAAGGACGATAATATCTAGTATAAACTGTGCAGTTTTCAAACAACCTGCAATGTAAACAATCATTTTAATCGAGGAACAGTCATAAACGTAAACATTAATATCTTTTAAGGACATAAAGTTAATCCATTTCCCCAAAATTTACCATTTTATCACTCAAAATACACACAGGCATACTGAAAATAGTGATGGTGGAAGTTATACACTACTGACTGATCGATAGAATATTCTTGGGCAGCAATCTTTGAATGTTTGGCATACAATTCACTCCTGCTGTCAAATGTAAGATGTTGCTACAGGACTGGTTGGTGGGGCGTGTTGACCACCTTTAGGCACAAATCTGACCTAAACAAACTGGTTAGCACTCACGAGGTGTGCAACATAGATCGCACTGAAATAGAAACCAAGTCGAAAATTAAATACCTAGGCGTCATTCTATCTGCTGATCGTTCCTGGTCGTCTCATATCTTGATGATTTCTAAGAAAATATTCCGTCTTACCTTCTACATCAAGAAGTTACGACATTCTGGTGTAACCGAACCCTTACTCCTACAATTTGTTAACTCCCGTATTCTGCCTATTATTCTCTATTGTTTCCCCTTATTTTTTCCTGGACTACTGAAGAAAGACTATACCTATTACGCAGGATGTTAAAGGTTGTCAGCAGGGTAAGCAACGTGCCACTTAACCAGCTTGTTAATATTCTTGTTGACAGGAACATGAACTCATGTAAAAATGGGCTAAATCCATTTTATCTAACTCACAACACCCTCTTCATTCACAACTCTCCCCTTGTATCTCCTCAAGGAAAACCAAACCCTATATAGGAAACTGTATGCTCGCACTAGTAAGTACAAAAACTCATCCATACCCTACTTAGCTCGTGTTCTGTGCGATAAAGAAAGCATTAGGCGTGAAACCTTTAACTTATTAAATAGTCAGTTGAACAACTGGATCTCGTCTTTCCAACTCATATCATTTATAGGTACAACGTTTTCCTTCTTTCTTTTCCTTTTCTCTCTCTTTTTCTGTTATGTACAGCTTTGTTTCTTTCTTCTGCTTACGCCAGTAAATACGCTAGAACCTACTTTTCTAACACTTTCAAGCACTGTTCAGTTTTGGCTTTGCCAACATACTAATATGTTGTTGTCAAAACTAACTGAGATTACCTTAATCTATGTAGGATTTTATTTTATTGTTAATTTACTAACCGGATGCACAACTGTAGTAAAATGCTGAGAATTCCATTCTATATCGCAAGTACTGTTTTGGAATAAAGCTATTATCATAATCATTACCACCTCACTTATTTGGGAAGTTGCATCAGCCAGTGTCATAGGGTAGACCGCCGACGAAATCTCAACACAAATACACAAGGCTCGTTTAGCATATGCCAGCTTACGCCATCTCTGGCTTGCTAGACGTGATATCCATCTGGCTGTCTACCAAAAGGCGTGTGTACTAGTCAGCAGTTCTCCCTGACCTCCTTTATGACTGCGAGACATGGCCATTGAAAGTGGAAGTCTTGAAATGCTTGGCTCGCTGTCTTTGATCATAGGTGCCTGCGTACTATCTTTTGCGTCGCGTGGCATAACAGAGTGAGCGATATTGAGGTTAGACATCGAGTGTTAGGTAAGGAGGGGGAGACAATGGACGAGGTGGTTGGGACATATGTTGCGCATGCCTAGCCTAGCTATCACCATCCTCGACGGTCATTGTTAGCTGACATAGGGTCGGGTTAGAAAAGAGCCACTGGTGATCAAACCAAAACATCGCCTCATCAGTCAACAGTTAGTTTAAGCTAGCCACGTTGGGAGGTGTAGACTTCCGGATTGGGGTCCCGGGATGGTAAAAGCAATAGCTGAAGACAATCGGTGATCTGAGTCAAAATCGTTCTCAATGACTGGCGCAGATGCAATCACTCTTTTTGATTTATAATATGCAATAAAATTCTACTGTTCTTCCATATTACAATTCTTTTCGCTTCATATTTTTGTTTATTATCTCTCTTTACCCTCTTCTCTTGCTTTGTGTGCTGCATGGAATGTGACAACTCGAACTGGTACACATCTGTGCAACGTCTTACGTTGAAACAAGTTAGTCAGCCTGAGAGTAGTTGGATGCCGTTCACATAAAACAAGAGCATTTGTCAGCCTAACTGAAGCGACCTATAAACCGAACGGCTGTTTTACTCGTCTAGCCCCAAGCTCATCATCAGCAGTGTACCCGGTTTAACTTAGCTCAGACGGCAGAATCAGTTGAATCCATCTGCATTATGACTAACAACACGAGTGTTGATATCACATTAAATAAAATTTGCAAATTGCATAGTTCGAGGTGAAATTTCACCACAGTTATCTTTACGAAATTATTCAGACCATAGTATTTAACTTGCTTGACACCATAAATGGTAGTCAAATAAGTAAGCATGCATTGAATGTCGTATTCTATGCATATCAAACAATCGATAGCGTAGAACACCATGCATTAATGCTGACTACCTTAATTGTCGTTTATGAAGCTTCGACTTCTCGAACTGTGTAAATTGGCAAATCGAGAGTTAACCTGCAAATTTAATTCAATGACAATCCAAAAACCCACATGGCAAAGCACGTAGCTTGTTGGATATTTTTCAATGGAATCAATCCTTTGAACCATAATTCACTGTTAAATACCAGAATTAAGTTCACTCTTCAAGTGGACAATAATTGTCTAAAGAGACCAAGACTTCGATTTTTTTTCATCAATTCATCAAAGAAACGATTCCACGAATTCAGAATGATCTGACTAGACAATTCCCTGTTTGATCCATTTACTGTATTGTATTTTTATCAAATAAAACTTATTTTGAATTGAAAAACCAGTATTTGTGTTCTGGCATTCTCATACCTAACTTACTAATGAGAAAATAACTCAAGGGGGGGTGATTATGTTGGCATTCGTGTATCCATGCTTTAAGAAGCTGCATTATTCAACTGCTTATTCCAAAATCAAGTCAAATAGACAGTTTAGGGATTAGTTAGTTCAATGACTTTTGATTTTAGTAATTCCATTGTCAAAAATATGGTCAGAATATAGGAAAGCATTCAGAGAAATATCACTTTAAATTTTTAAAGTAAACTTTAACACTAAATTAATAAAGATGTTCAAATTCTTGTAGAATATTCTTTTATACACCTACATATTTTAGACAGTCATGAGGATATCAAGTTGGAAATATGTAAAAATTATGATCGGTAGAAAAATGACGGTGAAATTCAAATATTATAAACAAAATCATTGTGACCTTGAACAACCAATTGGAATTCAGATGCTAAAAATTCACATAATCGTTAAAATACATTTTTTTTTACTATTGTAAACAAGTTATCTCACTAGATGTTCGCTATGCGTTGTAAGAATGTCTTCCAAAACACCATAGATGTATTCATCCTAGTGACTGCAGACCAAGGTATTTTGGGATTTATTGATACTTCCGACCGTGTTCTTTAACCTATCCCTACAGATTTACAGAAAAAGTACCTAAGGAATAAGTAGAATACCTCACCGAATCCAATAAAGCAAGTATGATTTGATATGGAATGACTTTTCAAGAGTTCCCTAAATCTGATTGGTTTCTGAAGGTCAACTCTTGGCTCTCCTTGACTTTGGCTGTGATAACTTAGACAAACGAATACTTTTCGGTTTCCCACAACGTTATACAGAAATATTATCTAAAGGACATATGAAGAATCGTCACAACTAACTGTTATACTAAACAAACGGTGAATATACTGGTAGTTTTTTACATACCCTCATACATATATATATATATGATGTTAAATGACGAAATGACAAAGTCAGAAATTCCAGACAAAGTGGATGCAAGTTACCAGGTTTCATCCCTTGTGGGGTCGTTGGGAAGCAACTCTGAGCGGTCTCAAACTAAGACGAAATAGCTGTATATTGCTCCCTGGGTTTCAGTGATCTGTAAGTAACTTTGGTTCAAACCAACCCAGACCCCTACAAAACCCACAACCTAACTGATATATATATATATATATATATATATATATATATATACATAGTGTGTGTGTGTGTGTAACTTCCTAATGAAATCGCTTACAACATTGAAATCCACTAAAACAGAAAATTAATCATATTTTATGTGATGTGTCTTGTAACCAACACACCAACTAATTTCAATTATAAGATTCAACCTTCTTATACTGTAACAATTTTCTACTCTTATCCGATTCTTCCTTACCTGCAGTGCGTAAATCCTCTTCATAAGAAAAACTACCATTTAACTAAATTTGTCTTTATTTTCCTCTTGGTTTCAAAGCTTAGCTTGCTGTTTACACGATACTTCATTAATATAGTCACTAAACAGACTCAGCACAAACTGTCTCCAGTTAGAGGACCATACCACATCAAGTAGGGCGTTAGGACAAATACTTCTTGATGAGATTGACCAACGATAGTACTACATATCGGTAACTGGAAGAAGTGAGAATTCACGGGCCATTGGATTTCATCCAACTGGTTGAAATGCCAATGACATCGTCTTATAACCTGAAGGTCCCGAGCTCAAACCCTAATAGTGTCATAGTGACTACTGGTGAGGAGTACCATACAGAGACGAAACACATGTCACTTAATCCTTCTCTTCGAATGGTTCTCTGAACAAAGTAAATTCATGCTCAGTCTTAAAACTTACAAAATCCATCCAAGCCAACCACTTGAAAACTCCACTTTCGATGGCCTGGGGAAAATGACAAACCGAATTCATTATAGCTAAACTTTTTTCTTTAAATAAAAAAAAGATAAAAGCATCCTGAATTTCCGTCAAAAGAAATAAAAGAAGTAAAAAATAATAAAAAGTCGAAATGTTATGAGAAAAGTTGACAGAGAATTCATCTTCTACGTAAAACATACTGAATAAAGTCTGGACTACTGAACAATTTCTAACCTGTAAAATGAGCAAGTACAAGCCTATCCACTATCATAATACAAACCAAAATATCAGTAGTAATAATGGTAATAATAATAATTGCAAGAATAACAGTAATAAAAAATAAACACGTAAATCTCTACACAGAAATCGATTTATACACATAGCGAAAAAACGAGAGATTACTAAAATTGGATGTACGTAAAGACTGTATATGTGTCTGTGTATGTGTGAGTGAGCGAGCGAGTGAAATGGCTCTTTAGACACAATGCATGCGTAGGGTATTGCATAAAATGATGTGTAGACACTGTAATTAAACTTAATAGTTAATTAATAATAGTAGCAATTAAAAATCAATAGAAATTCTTCTTGTAATGCATAAAATTATCGGAGAATGAGGAGAAAAGGGAGTGAGTGTTTTTAGTGAGCCAATGAGTTACGTAAATTGGTAAGGATTATTAATAATATAAATAGGAAACAAAGCCGTCTGTGTGCTTCCTGGACAGAGAGATATTATAGGTAGTCAGACAGATTGATATATATCGATAAACTGAAGTATATATATAAATATAAATCCAAAAATGTCTGTTTTAAAAATGTATGTTAAAAAAAGATAAATAGCTGAGAGTTAAAAGAAAACAAAAAATATTTTTTTAAAAAGTTCAGATCAAATTAGATCAGATAATAAAGAGCGATGAGAATCACTTTATACCTGTGGTTGATGAAGACATGCATCACTATCGGTGTGTACTTCAACATGAGTTACTTCTGTTGAAGGTAATGATGAAGTATTCATCACAGTGTTGGTATTTTCTTCTGTTCCATCTGCCGCTGCTTTACTCCATTTTAGTTCATCTATCGTTAAGACGAGGAAAAATGGAAATTAAAAATAAGAAGGAATTAAAGGCATCTCACAATTTCACCAACAAAAATAGAGGTAAGGGGCATATGAGGTGGCAGTTAGGCCTAAAAACTCACTCAAAGAGTTCTGTAGGCTAAAAGACCCCGGCGACACAACTAGACAAAATAAGTCAAACTACAAAATACCTTGTAATAACAACTATGAGGTAAACTACGAAAGTTAGACCAGCAGTTCGGTATCGGTTAGGTTATCGAAATACAGGAATTTAGTAAAGTTTAGAATAATTAACTCCAAGAAAATGAATAGCTTAGAGAGAACAACTCAGCAATCACAAAGTATGCATGAAAGAACACACAATCACACTGTAGGGTAAGTCAGAACTACAGTTCGAAAAAGTTATATAGGTAGGTAGAGAGAGATGTTAATGTTATGTACTGCTGCTGAGTGAGTTAATAGTAGTTTTCCCCGTCGCCAATTATGTTATGTACTCGTCGAGTAGTTAATAATCCTGACGCGGAAAGACAGAAATCAGAAGACCACTAGGTTTACGATGATACTTGTATTTTCCAGACAAGGAAAATAATTGTCACACAACAGTGTGAGTGAAACAGTACTTAGTGTACGAACGTGGGAAACAAGAATGTTAAAGTGTACAATACAAAGTGTATACGAAAATGGCTAATACACATGAAGCAATAAGACAGATAGGTAGTTTACCTTACCCTCATTGGATTCTGATTGGTTGTAATGTCATGTGATAACAAGGTCATACATGTTTATTTAGTTAGTGGACAGACAAAAGCATATTGTCAGTCATAATGAAATATCGATTCATATTCACATAGCAAAATATAATAGACTGTCAACAACAAAACACACACATCATGTGGATACATATCAGTTAACCACCGTTTGAATCCACACCTAACATACGCTTAACGCCAATAACACAAATATGATAAATATTATTACCAATGAAATCTAACGTTAAGGAATAATGGAATAATATAAAGTTTGAAAGTCATGTGAGTGCCTTGATGATGCCATTATGAATAATAAAATATGTTCTTGAAACATCATCAGCAAATAATACAGCATCACTATATTCAATAACTGCCATAAAATGATTCATAATACTCCAAAGAGGTGGAAACATTAGTAAAATGGGAACAAATGTGATATAGAGGATCACAGAGAGTGAATGCATCTGAGTCATTGAGAACGATTTTGAGGAAACTAACTTCCAGACTTCTGCACCTTAAATTATTTGGTGATTAGGGGGCGGCAAAGTTTACAAGTACAAGGAAATAAATACACAAGGCGACATCGATTTCACGCCAGGTAGGCACCCCAAAAACCAGATAAAACTTCATTTAATTTCTCAAAAATGTGGAGAAGAAACACAAAATCGAGAGGATGAGGAGCAAAATGTGGGGTTACACCATTATTTAGTGGAAGAAACCTTCAAGGTCAAGCTGAAAATCTTCAAAGATAACAATTTAAGTTCCAAGCTAATGAACTGAAGGACGGAACTATAAAGGACACATTCACTGCAACCATCAGTGAAAAGTTGGAGACATTGTGTAGCATCTTTTCCATTTGTTGTTTCATTCAAATTCACACAGGAAAATAAGTGAATGTGAAATGACTAGATCAATAGTATGGTTTTTTACTGAAGTTAGGTAGATAAACACGTAAACACAAAACCTTGTCCTAGTCACCACCAACCTCTTTTTTACTTAGGTTACAATATCAGTCGACAAAGACAGTTTTCCAAGATACATAACATCGCTCACAAACCTCACTCGAGGAAGATTTGCAGCTGCATCGTAGAAGAGAACTGGTAGCTATGTCGTACACTATCCCTCTGACAGACACTTGGAAATCTCGTAGTAAATATGATGGCAGCCAATAAATATCTTGTAAATAAGCCCTTAGATTTTGTCTGCAACTAGTAAAGCAAATCCCTAAGTGAAGCTACCAGCACTTCTGACCACTCCACTCCCTAACTTTGAACGATCAGTTGATGCACCCGAGTCAAGAAGTATATATTAAAAAATGTTTTTGAAAAGAAAATACTAACCTTTCTGCATAGGTTCACTAGCTGCTATAGGGTATTCAGATTGTAATTCTTTGGGTGCAGCCGCGTGTTTAGTCGCTCCATATGATTGGAGGAAGTACTGCCACTGGAAGGATAACTAGACCCACCTCCAAGAGTACCTTCCAAACCTTCAAAAACCAAAGCGGCATCCTTCATGCGTTGAAGTGTTGAATCACTGGGTCGATAAGCGCTTGTGCTAATAAGTGGAGTACGTTCATTTGGAGCCAGACTACGAGTTTCCGGAGAATCGCCTGTAGAAAAAGTTATATCATCTTGATCAGCTGAACCACTGCTTTCTAAATCCGAATCTTCTTCAAAAGAGGATGAGTCATTTAAAAGTGGAGCTTCTAAAGTAGTAGCAGAATTTCGTCGCAGCCGTGTAAAGCGTGAAATATCAATTCTAGGCTGATTACGAACTCTCTTCTTACATATAGGACAGCAACTACGACGCTTTACAAGCCATGGATCTACACATTTGCTATGGTATGCTGTAAAATAAAAGTAATGTATACCATTTACCACAAACTTATTATAGAAAATGACAACATGCATGATAACAAATACAAAGCAGTTAATTACTCACATTATTATTATAAACCACACACTTCGCAAATTACGGGTACCAAAAGGAGCGCGAAACAAAACCCTCTAGTTTGTGCAAGGGCTAGGATACTGCCCAGACGCCCAGACCGAATGTTGTACGATATAATTGACTGATAATCTTAGCAACACACATTATCACCATTATTTTATAAATTTTTGTGTTCATGATCTGACTGTCACAACTAATACCAAATAAGAACTGTCATTAACAATCCTGTAATACTATCTTCATTATTATTTTTAATATTATTCGATAAAATTGGATGTAATAATGTACCAAATGCTGAAAATGTCACACTGTAACATTTGTACTGTTTTGGAATAAAGCACATTATTATTATAGTTGTCGTAAAGAGCTACCCATTCATTATTTAACTGAATTTTAGATTTTCCCATCAATTGATTGGACCGAAGTGCTCGGTCTCAGGTTGACATGTCGCCCTCTTGTGCAGATGCCTCGATGATGCCTGGAAATCTAATTAAAATTTAATTGGTGGATGGTAACTAGCAGTGGAATCCAGGGTGCACATTTCGTCCTATTTGGGATTCGTCATCTGGATGTACCTGCATTCGACAGTGAGTGTTGATGTTCCCACCGAGGCTCGTACCCAATGCCCATTGATCCTTCGACTTGAAGCCTGATTCAGAACGCATTGGAGCAACATTCTCACGACCAACAGTCACCTAAACCGATTTATATGACTTCGGATCCCTTCGGACTCTAGAGACCACGTACAGCATAGCTTTAAAGTCACGATATTTCAGCTCTCCTAGGTAAACCGCCACTCCTACCAGTCCAGTCTCAAGGTCCAAATGCTTTTATTCACTCTTTTGTGAGGAACACCCCAGCCGCATGAAGGTAGTAAACCAGAATTACCTGGAAGAGATTATCAACGCGTGGTTACATGAGAGCATTCCGAGAAGAAGACCAAAGTCCACCTAGGTCGTTTAAAGGGTAATATATAATAAATTTGCTACTGATAAAATTTAATCAAAAATTGAGAAGTCAACTTCTCGTTAACTACAAGCCTTATGAAAAGAAAAGATGACATTAACTATTTCACTAACATTAACAATTAAAATTGACTAAGATAGCTAAAACTAAACTTCACTCACCATGTTTGCATGGTAATATCCTCAATTTTTCACCATCCTTATAATCTTCCAAACAAATCACACATGTTTCATATTCACATGAATCTATAAATAAATAATTTTACCAACGAATTACTCAATCCACACCAGTAAGGAGTGAATTTCACAACAACAAGAAAAGAAATCACTATATATTAACTCTCCCACCTTCTAGAAACATGAAATACCGTAATTATAACTACAGGCATCAGTTTTATACAACTCTGTACTTTCAAGCAATCATATCTTAAATCTATGACTTGTTATGAGATCAATCATCCTACATTAGACAAATATACATAACTCGAATGCGTGTAGTTGTTAAAGATACAGTCTGACTAAGCGTTGGTCTGGTCAGAGGAATAAACTTTGAACCATTGACTTAAATATTCGCATAGAGGTCAAAAGGGGACTATATGAAATATCTTTGTGCTTCGTTTACAATCTAAATAGACCATTGTTACTTAGATCATGATGAAGAACACCTCCACAGATTAAGCTTTAAAAGAAATATTCCAACCCATTTGAGTTTTTTTTTCTCAAGAACCTATCAGTCGCCACCACAGTCATTCTGGCTTGGAAGTTGATTGGGGTTAGTTAATACAACCACTAGATAAAACCATTGAATGTTGCATAGCTAGTCCTTCAGGTATCCTATAAATAATAATTTACGCTGTATATTTAGAGCATTATATGATCATTTACTACCTAACTACGTTTATTTTTATCGAAATGCTAAAATAGAGACCAAATGTAAACAATGCATCAAAATGTATATGAAATACATTCTGAAAACAAGTCTAATATTGTTGAATAATTTAAAGTCAAACTTCCCTAATTAATCAACAGATTATGGTTAGTGCATAAAATTTAAATTCACAAAGTGAAACTATATTGTTTAATATATATATGAAATAATTAAGCGATTCATTCTGACGTGGACTAGTAAAAACAGTTGTAAAATATTGATAAAACTATGCGTGTAGAAATATTTTACATGTTTATAATGATGGCTAGGAGACTTGCCAATTTGCATAGAATTGCATTGATTTCAATAGTAAAGATGTTAAGATCACATGCCAAACTATTAGTTAACGAAAACATTTACTCACAATTCACGGGAAAAAAAATGTCTAATGAATCGATAGTGTCTTGAATTTCACACTTGCATACTACTGACACAATACACAACGCAGTAGTCTTTTTTTAACTTATTCCATTGAGTTGCAAGTAGAACATACAGCTCCAAGCTTTAAAATCTTAGTAGCTGTTGTATTGTTTTTAGGGAGTAAGGTCGCTAGCCTTACGTCCAACTTTCCTCCTCTATTGGTTTTAGGAATGCGTTAGCCGGGAGTCGAACGCTGACCATATGCCTGGCTTGAGGGCAACCTACGCCTCATGCGATGCAGTGGATAACATCAAATGTGAAAACAGACAGTAGACTCTTAACTAAGGAATCAATTAACTAGTATTATAATGAAACTGCGCCAAAAAGTGATTAGGAAAATATGGATATTTATATGTATAAAAATGTTGACGTTTCTCGACCAACTTGACAGACCAACCACTTATGTAATCGAAGAGATGTAACTTACCACCATAAGTACTTTGCTTTATGGTTAGACAAACCTCCACATGGAAGGTCTGAGTTTGAATTCCGGTCTGCGCACTCCGAAGCCTCACCTTGCTTACTAGCTGATAGCAAACCCGGAATTGAGAGGAGGTTGGGCATGAGGCCAGCAACCCAACCAAGCGAGAACACCACTACCGATACTGAAATTTAAGAGGTTGAAGCCCTATACTCCATTTGGATCACGACAAAAAAGCTCAGAATCAATCCAAAGTAACCGATGAAGTAAGCAGCCATTAATAAATTAAAATATGTGACGCACAGTAAGCTTAAACTATTCTCATAACCTATTGTTTTATTGTAAATGGACAACCAATACGACGCCCTAGCATTTTTCTTAGTGTAACAATAAAATAACTACAGAAAAATGAAACTGAAGACAGCTTTTTCAATTTGGGGAGAATATTACGACTTTTCACAAAGAAGAGCAGCTTGATCACCATGCGAAATTACGTAAACCAGTTTGTGAATCACACTAGTTACCCGAGAGATGTGTAATATTCAACCGATCGAAAATTAATTGAAAATTATTTGAGACTTGTAATCATTGGTCGAAAGACAGAAACCTACATCAATGAATTATATCTCTTGAATGATACAACTTCCCAAACCTCCTATTTTATTGATGCTGATTTATTCATAAGAACACTTTAACACGATCGACTGAAACGTCTAACTGATCAAGTGAAGCGTGCAACAGTTCTCAGTGAGCGATTATGTTCAATAACTGTAAACTGAAATACGATAAATAATCTGTTTATTTCTTTCAACGTCAGTTACTATTGAACTCACTTTTTTCAAATACAGATTCGGGTATTTTATTCAACTCGCTAACAGGTAAGCAAAACCGATGTCGTCTTCTATATCGATTCCAACAGCGAACTATATACGCTGTACCCAGTCCAACTACAAATATGAGCACACAAGTTATGAATGGGATAAGATAGAGCGTGATATTTCGGTGTCGAGTAGGTAAGATTTCAGCAAAGTAACTATAAAAAAATTCCAAAAGAAAATTACATTTTTGCTTTAATAAACCAATAAGGCAGTGACAGAGAAAGAACTGAAAAAAATAACTAAAGGTTAATCAGTTAGAGTTTGGATAGTTGACTGATTCTTTAGGTCATATTCCGTGAAAATTTACATAATTGTTTATGTCGCAGTCTTACTTCGACTTTTTCCTTCCACTTCCTCGAACCTTCCGACCTATTTTTGTATAGATTTAATGTTTTCCTATGTTGTATTCTGTCTCTCACTAATCATTCTTTCTAAACAAAGTCTGAAGTCTCCTTCCGCCCTCTTCTTGTCTAATTATACCATAACTAGTTACTTTTTTCAACAGTGAATTTTGTTACTTACATCATGCCAGAATTATGTTGCTAGCAGTTTCTACCAATAACGTGAAGTCAATATGATAAGAATACATTCACACCTTTTGTAACGCGCATTTTAATATTGGTTAGGCTGTATACTGTTGGTGAGAATCCACAAAACAAAACGAGCTCGTATTATCTTCCACATATGTTCGTTGCTTCTTCGTAGCAAAGTATTCTATATGTGTTAACTGCTGGCTTACTTTGATACAGATAGCGAGTATATTCAGTAACCTTCACTAACACAACTAAGATTTTCATCGTTTACTTTCCTCATCTGTGCCTTTTCCTCGATTTTTACTACCTTTCCAACTTTTATGACTATACACTCATAATTCAACTTCTCTTAATCACATGACCACACCTGGCAACTTACACCAGAGAAACATCTTTTTTTATTTTTTAAACAAACGTGCTAACTTCACATGGCAGTGTTAAACACTCAATCTTTATGACAAACAAGGGGAGAAATCCCATCTGCAGCTGTACATGTTTTGAATATTTTCGACATGCTCACATTGTAAGAGAAACAAAACTAATATTGTAACACTAATCAATGTTTTATTTTCTCTACTTGCAGGAAGACACCAGGGAGTCAACTGCCTGGACGAGGAATTGCAGAACCTGAACATTAATGAAGCTCAGTAAAACTGTAATTCCCTAAAACTGTACCCCGCACTTTTTAAAAAGTCCATTCTCGCTGAATAAACTCTTTCCTGTGCAGTTGGTGTTCTGCTTTCATTACGGTGTGCCTGCTGGTTGCCTGTTACAACATATGAGTGTGCTTATTCACTCAAAACTATACGATCAGTTCACCTTACAAGTTTCAGGTTCCGATACCAGATGAGATGAACTTGATGGTATAGAAATAATACTAAATTTTGAAGCGGAAATTTCACCGCTCGATTAAATTGTAGTGGACGCTTCTCTGCATGCTCTCTTGCATATCATGTAATTCTAAAGAATTAAATAGACCGTTTTATCACCGGACGATGCTTGATTTATTTTATGATTCATCTATTTTAAGTTGTTCTTTAAAACAAACTTGGTACAACATGGACATCCAGACGTCCCACATAAAAATAACAAAGCAATAATAGATAAAATAAAGTAACTCAGAAACAGCCTAAAATGGGTAAGTACACTCGCCAGGAACATTCAAAGGAACGCCCATTGGATCATATGACTTCCAAAGAGAAGAAAAAGGATAAAACTGCTGCATGTTTACAACTGACTTCGATCACGAGCTATATCCAATAACGTTCCAAGCTAATGAGTTGTATAATCTCACCAGCCACACCCAGTGATGCATAAAGCAATACTAAACCTAATGCAGATGTACTTCATCCTACGGAACCACGGCAATTATTAGTCTTTAAACCTAACTTGGTTGACCCCACTGGTCACAGTTCCTCACAAGAACTTCAAGAAACTTTATTCTGTAATCGGTCACTAGTGAGCCTCAGACTGATTTTAAAGAGTGCATTCTCAGGGATTTGATCAATATAGTCAAGGTTGGTCTCGTAACCTGAAGCTCTCGGGTTTGATCCTATTTGCGTCTGTGGTTACGAAATAAGGAGTCCCAAACTAGGACGATGTATCTGTCCAGTAGTACCTGATTTACAGACTACGATCAAACCTGAAACAGGGAATTACGCAAATGAATAGGTAATTTAAATGAAAACGGTAACACTAACTGGTAAAATACAATGCTTCTCAAGACTGCAAGGCCTGGAACAAACTTACTCCGAAGTACAGTAATTATTTCGTATCATTTCACCATCGGGCAGTCCAATCATTACTGCAGAAATATTCACCTCTCTGGATGCTAATGAGTAAATAAATGTATGATATTACACGTTACATGAATTGAAACCCATGGGAAAATACCCATCATCTACGTCATTGTAAACAATGGCTGCAATATAACCGCCCCGCTCTGCTGCTGATACTTTTTCGATGAAGGAACAATTTCCACGCTTGATAAGTGATATATATGGGAGAGATGACGTAGAAGCATTCGGCGGCAGAGGAATCTCATTTACACAACCGTCCAGTGGATTAGCAGCGTGCATTCGACCCTGTACTTATGACGATTTAAAATTTAACATACAAGCAACAGGGATTCTTGAACTACTGGTGCACCAAAAAGAGCTTCCGCATCCTCAAATTTTCGGAC
Source organism: Trichobilharzia regenti (assembly GCA_944472135.2). Taxonomy (NCBI): domain Eukaryota; kingdom Metazoa; phylum Platyhelminthes; class Trematoda; order Strigeidida; family Schistosomatidae; genus Trichobilharzia; species Trichobilharzia regenti. The sequence goes on from OX235262.1 coordinate 136,328,829, forward strand.
GAACTTATCTGCAGTTAGGTCTTTCTGAATCAAATAAAAACGAAATAATGTAACATACGACAACAATAACAGCAAACAAGTTCGTATTCAGCACAAAGTGGAGAAATATAAGATGCCTTAAAGCGCTCATCGCACCAACTATAACTCGTACAAAGTCTACATCGGATCACATATGTTTTAAAAGTAACACACGCAATAAACGACCCGCCTAAGTAGTTCCAATATACAATGTAGTCGTTGATGGGGAACACACAGAATTGCAGTTAATGTCAGGCAATTTCTGCCAGGAATCTGTGCCTACACATTCTTCCTTTTGTTGGATCCATCTGTAAAACCACATGCCAAAGTAATCTTACCAAAATATATTCACACAGTAACCCAGGAAATTTTGAAGTAACTGATTTTAAAAGGGTCCATCTTTTCTTAATGTCAGGTTGAGGTGTATAATTTTTCCGCCTTTTCAACCTTGGGTAGTCAGTAGCAAGCTTGCTAAATAATGAAGGTGGACAGTGAAGCTGGCAACCACGTCCTGTAAGAACACCACAAACCCTACCGAAACTCCAAAGTTCGAGCTTGAGGCCCCATTTTTCATCCGGAAGTCAAAGAAATAGATTTACCTTTTTAAAGATGCCACAATTCGGCAGTTTTTTCTGTTGTAAAGATTTTATTGTCTTACTACAATTCTGTGCAAAATAAAAATACCAGGAGCATTGGATGTCATTTTCACTTACGCGAACCAATGCGAAACGAAATTTAACTCTTCCATTCCCCTCACTTTAACTAATGGTCGAAATAAGTGTGGTTAAGAAAGATCAAATAAACCAGTGAAATTCAAGTTCATAAAGGAACAAGATCAGTGGTGAAGTCCAAGCCACTGTTAACGTTTGCAAATACTACTTTATATAACAAGGAACAAAAGTGGTAGTTGTATCCGATGCTTCTAATTATGACAAAATCGAAATATCACTTCAATTTTACAAAATCGTTTGTTTTATACAGCATTTGGTACTTTATTATGGTTTGTACTGATCAGTTCAGCATATGGATACTCTCCAAGACAGTCTTCTTACTGATTTTTGACCTGATGATATCGTCATTATGCAGGTCGTTGGAACGACAGGAAAAATTTGTGAAAAATGTCGCTCAATGCGGTGATTGACAATTTCTATCTCTGTATTGCCTAAATACTTACTGTTATTTGTTAATACATTTATTATATGAATCGAATAATAATAATTCCGCCAAATACAAATTCCTAAGTTCACCTCTGTCTGTGTTTAGGTTGAATTCCCCTAATTCGGTCATTGCGAAATACAAACACTAATATTACAAATAATTACAGCATTAAGTCCGCACAGCAGGCCACATAACACTGCATTTTTGTAGTTTAAAGTCATAACAAATCCATAATTTAATCATAAAAACATAGATGACGTTTGTGCAGGGAGCAGTATGAGGAATCTCAAATTGCCTAAAATAACTATTGTTGTCAATGGAGTTGAAGATTGAACGATCAATTCTTGGTTGCTTGCTCAAACCAACTTCCCCAATTTTCGCGGAGGCATCAATACGACAGTCATCGTCTCATCGGTCTCTGTTCAGAAAGAAGTCAGTAGCAAACCATCAGAAGTAATCTTATGATTTATTATTGTAATATTTGTTCACAGACCTTAATAGAAATATTTTTTATATGTTGATGTTACAATAAAGAATTCCCAAGCGGCCAATCGGTGTTTTGGTTTTTTCGTCCGTTATTACTAAGCGTTTCTGAAAAACTGCAAGGAACAGCGTGGGCCTGAGCGTAGCAAGAGCTGGGCATTAACGGTTTATGAGACGTGACTGACAGTTTCTGATGGTAGAAACAGACTTTGGCGGATTCAGACAGTTGGTGAAAGTTTGGATAGTCACCGTTCATCTTTCCTGGTGCCGGTCAAGTCCTCTTTGAACAAGCAATATCTGGAACTTCTTGGAATTGGGTCAAGTTCAACAATGCCTGGGTCAAAGAAGGGACAGAGTGTCTTGGATACAAACAGGAAAGTAAGTCATTGTGACTTGTCTGTTAATTGTAACGATGTGTCTGATGTTAAGCATGACATGGTTGATGTTACTGTTTCGCCGTTCATGGATAATAGGAACATCAAACTACCTAAGTTCGAACCACGGTGTTTCGATGGAAACCCGGCCGATTATTTACAATTTGTAAAGGAGTTTGAGATCATGTTGGGTGGTCTTTTATTAAATGATGAATTGAAGTTAATGTATTTGATGAGGTATTGCACTGGAGATGCTTCAAGAGCTATACAATGCTGTGAGCTCCTGCCCCCTAATGAGGGATACGCTGAGGCTATGAGCATATCACATCAAAGGTTTGGAAGACCTTCGATGATTGCAGGGAAATTATTCGACGCTGTTAAGGGTAACGGTGGTCAATTACAGGATGACTCCCAGGCACTCACTGAGTTTTTAGATAATTTGCTAATTTACAAGAATGGAATGATTTCGATGAATCGCATGAGTGATCTCAACTCGAGTTTTATACTAGAAGTAATAGCAAGACGTCTACCTACTCGACTGCAAAGGAAGTGAGTGAAGATAACCTCCCGTATGGAGGATGAGGGTATCGAGCCGAAGTTTGATGATATCCTGAAACTGGTAAATACTAGTGTCAATCAATCTATGAGCAAGTTCGCCAGTCTATTACATCTCACCCCTAGAATAGAGCAGTCTGAGAGCAAAATGCAATCATTGATGACGAGTAGGCCTCAGAGAGGTGGATATCGAGAAGGCTCGATGATGTCTAGTAATGCATATAGACCTAGTGAGTGTAACAGCTTTCGTAGTACATCCTCAACAGATAAGTTACAAGATGCAAGACAAACACGGTTGTGTTGTACACGTTTGCAAGAGGTGCATACAGAAGTGAACTGTGAACCGGTGAGCAAGTTCAGTGATAAGCTAAATGTAAACTCCAGGTCTGACTCCGAATTGTGTGACGATAACGGTGTGGTGAAGAAGTCTGTAGTTGCAACTGGTAAGCCATTGTTGAATAGAGTGTCACAGAATAGAGTTACTGCTTCAGAGTGCAGTTCTGACTCCACAAGTTTACAAAGTATAACTAGTCAAAGTGAAGATACAAAACCTTTAATGATTTGTGAGGAGGAACCAAAATTGTCTACTTCTGTTATTAAAGAGTTTGAAAATGATGAAGTTGACGGTAAAGTGAATATTCGTGATAATGATCATGATACTTCACAGTTGTCTTTGGTTGATCATGATGAGATGAGGGATATGCCTACTACCGCTAAGTTGAACAAAGTTTCTGTACAACTTGAACGTGAAGTAGAAATAAATGCAGATGAAGTTGCAGAGGGCATGAATACTTGTGAGACCGTCAGTGTGATTGATCAGCATGTAGCCCACCTATCATCAGATGCTAGTGCTAAACCTGAGCTGATAGTAAAAGACAGCAGTGGTGGTGGTCTTGCAGTTAGACAAAATTCTGAAAGTCGAGCAACAACAGCTTTTGATCCACCGCTAACTTCATCAACTGATATCAATCAGTCGTCGTTGGTGCTTTCATCCACAATGAAACAGATGCCCATCAACTCAAGTATCTTTTGCAATGACTATGATAGTATTGGTGCGTTTGAAAAGACGAAAGATATTGCTCAGTTTAGTGAGAATAAGCCAAGTGTAAACGAGAGAGTAATTGTTAAATTGACTTGCATGAACCAAGGCATTTCTAGTTTCAAGTTACTATTTGAATGTTATTATCTTTGGTGTAAATTACTCTGTTTCTACACTTGGTTGATGAGATATGCCGTGTGTTTGTTCGTCATCTATATTCTACGATACAATGACATGGGCGTGTTACTGTTCAGATTTGAGGATTTAGCTCATAGAAGGAAGTCAGCAAATGAACTCTGCGACGATTTTCCAACCTAGGGCGTCAACCTGAGAAGGGTTGTAGGCGTACTGCTGTAAGTCCTACAATTCTTCAAAGGGTAGCGCATCAATGAGCAGTCCAATGTGCTTGGTGTATGATCTTGTACATATGTTCATATTGTATATACTGAATTGATATCATCTGTCATCTAGCTGTTGGTAATTCTGTTTGTGTCCGGACATTCCACAACTTACAATCGTCAACCTGAGAAGGAATGTAGGCGTACTGGTGTAAGTCCTGCGATTCTTCAAAGGAATTCCATCAAGATGTGATCCGCGAGTTTTTGTTTACAGCTTGTATATATGTGTGGTGTGTCATATCAATTGGTGTTTTTTGGATTCATTGTGTTTACTTGTTGTTTTCGTATCTTGTTGTTATTGCGTAATTTTGTTAAAATTTTCGTCGTGATTACTCCTGAAGCTGTTTCGAGTCTTCTACATCCATGAATGAATTGATTGATGTTAAGGACAGCAGATGGGGCGTATACGCCGTGGAGGCTAGGCTATTTCTGAGAATGAAATGCACACGGAGATAATTGTTAGCTGTCGTCCCACACGCCGGGGAGAAAGAGTGTAAACGACTGAAGCTCGCATGCGTCACCGCTACTAGAACTGAGGCAGAATGAGTGACAAGCGATTGCAGTGTTAATTGGTAGTGAGTAGATAAGAGGATGTGCGTAGAGTATCATGAGTTGGTGCTATGGTCACGTTGAATTCTGAAAGAGTCGTTCTAGCAAGTGGCGATTGTGTTGCAAGATGTCAAGAGGAGGTCTCTGTCTGGAGGCGCAGGTCGTCATTGATGTGTGAGATTGTGCTGTGGGTATGCTTGTGGTGTGTTGGCTTTTCTGTTTGTTTTCCATTTCAGCTCTGTCCGTGTGACCCAGGTTCTCGCAATGGAATCCACAATTGTGTTGTTCATATCTACTATTGATTTCATATCTACTATTGATTTCAACCTCACCAGATACTAGCTTGCTGGGTTACTAGCTTACTAGTTTTCTATCCGGTCCCAAGCCCGAGTAAAGAGGGGGCTTAGAGCGTGGTGCTAGCAACTCCACCACTGTAAAACAACCAAATCGCTACAGAAACTTCAACGAATGAATATATTAAAAATTCTAAAAACATAAGCAATAGCCTTACTTTTCGCTGGAATCGGGGAAGTGAAATGACCCAGGCTGGTGGAAGCCCTCGGGAAGCCAATCAGCCGATTTGCCTTCTTTCGATGAAAGCAAAAGTAAGGATGGGTACCTGCATTGTTCGTACAATGTACGAAACTGGAAAGGCTGCCCAGATAGCCGCTGAAATGAGAAGGTACAGAATAGAAGTGTTGAGAATCTGCGAAAGCAGATGGAACGGAACTGGAAGGTGCCAACTACCTACTGGAGAGACAGTAATCTATTAATAATAATAATTTTTATTTCTGTAACAGAAACCAGCCATTTTTACAGGCATGAACATATGTACATTTATGAAAACTTATAGAATATATAATATGATTTGTTAATTTAGAAATAAGTTGAATACTGGTAAATGTGAGAGAAACGTTTAAAATGAAGTGTACAAATAAGGAAATAGATATAGCGTCAAATCTAAACTGTGATTGAAAAAAAAATACGTGTCAATTTCACGCGGGAACCATAAATGGTTGCGTTAGTTGAGGAAGGTAAGTGGGAAAGAGGCTACAGTCAGTTTCAAGGTCATGATGAGTTCCTGCGTCGGCTGGTTATATGTTTTCGTGAATTCGATTTCCATTGAATTTTAAAGGTTTTTTTGCATGTTTTTCCCATTTTGCAGTGTGTAGATCAGTTTATGTCACTGGATACTACTATTAAGGTGATTTTTAGCCTAAAGTTCCCAGTTTTTATGTTGGTAGTCAAGGGTTATGGTGAACCTGCAATGATTCAGCCAAATAAGGTATACTTTTCTAATATATTAACCTTATTCAATAAGTAAACTGCCTAACCGTTCTGCTATTGTTTGAGATTAAAACTAAGAGCTGGTTTCTTATCATGATTGAAAGTAAATGGAACCGACTGGGTTTGCTTATCCGCTCTGTTCCATCCCTCACAGGACAAATTAGTTTCGGACTAGCGTTATTTCAGAACTAAAAGACTCAATTCAGCACCTAGGTATCATTGTAAGCATGACCAGCGTTATTTGAGAAAATAGTGGGTAAATAAGAGCTTCAGTTACCATAAAAAGGCCTTATCGATGAATAGGTTAGAATAAGTTTATGAATATAGTAGGCTTGGTGGTGTTGCGGTCTAAGTGATAAATCGTATTAATCACCGTTATTCAGGATATGCTATGAACCGCAAATGCTCGGCTGAAAAACGTAGTAAATAAGGCACAGATCGTTTTAATTTCTAAGTGACTTTCAAAGCGCTCTCTTAACGAAACAATCAACCAAAGTATTCTTTAAACTGTCGGTCTTAGCCTTTTGAAAGGAAAGGAAGTGTAACTGCAGTTTATACATACATGTTTATATTCTGAATACAAATGGAAATAAAAAGGTAATACAAATATTTTCACAAAAATAATCGATTAACAGGGGCACGTCGTAATCTTAAAGTTGTTTGCGGTTCATTTGCTAGCAAACTGTCCAACCTTCTGGTAAACTCCGCTATTTCCCGCAGTGCAGCATCCGGATTTCTTCGGTTCAGACTGTTGAGACGATATCTTAAACGTTCATAAGCATTTCGAAACGCGTTGTTTGGTTCCGGTATTAACCGGATGGCCCTCGGAATGTTGTCCGTTGTGTTATATACACGTGTCCACCTCTCACTATTCCTCAGAATATCTAAGAGTAACATTTAAAGAAATGGAACATACCACAATTTAGATATGAGTTCAAGAACGCCTCAACGACATGTGCACAAGGCAAATTGTATGCGCAGTATGTCCAACATGTGCATTTCGCCTCGTTCCTGTTTACGAAGAATATGTGACCACCTTCTGCGTAAACAACTGAGGTAGAAGATATTGAATGGAAGAAGAAGGAACGCCTTTGTAAATCTAACACAACTTTCTGGGCAGCAAACGGTGTGAGACTCCGTAAATGAGACTTCAGGGAATTAGGTACCTAGGATAAATCGTAAATTATCTTCGAACTTACATCGTAATTGTAGTATTTAGCAAGCATCCACTGGCCCTGACGTATTTTACGCATGGTTGTGTGGTCGATCCACCTCCATATTTTCCATAGCGTCAGTTCCATAGGATCACCTTTACGTAGATATCTTTTCAACTGCCTATGAGCATTCTCAACTCTGTTGTTAGTATTGTTCCCCATGCTGATGGTGAACCTGTTGCACGATGCAGCCCAATATTTGCGTGTTCTTAGCCAGTACCTTCTAATGTAAGCACCAGCCTCAGCGTCTACAATACTTATGAGGTTTAGGTAACGCCAAAACCTTTGGCAATATACTCTGATTTGCTAACCTACCTGTCATAACTGCGCGTGTGCGCCATTCGATACAACCACTTTTTAACAAGCTGGTTTGGGAACTGTTTTCCCTATGTCAGTTAATGGGAATGTAACTTACCTTCCTTCTGAATGCCTGGCATACATGGAAAAGACACAAAACAATATTGCAACTAGGGAATTCCTCCTTTAGGGCTTTCATCTGTGCAGTTGCACAGTCGACAGTGAATGTTAATGTTTTCGATGTATCCACCATAAATCTCTTAAACGTTTGCAATATCTCCTTGATATCTGCAAACGTTTCTCTCCTAGTAAGAGCAAACAAAACAGTCCTTCCTCTTCCGAATCCATCAGTCACAACAAACTGATATAAAGGCCATCTGTAACAAATTTGGAAAAGGAATTATACCTTGTTGTACTGAAACTTACCCCATCTTATTCGTTTTGTAAGTACAATCGATTCCAACTACTTCTGGAAACTTATGATACACGTCTATCATATCATTACGAGCAAAAATGATTTTAGATACAAAGCCTGCGTTGTCCTGCAAAACTTTAACTGGACCTGTCTGCCTCAGTCGATGAAGCAGCTCTTCCAAACAACCAATTTCTATTCTACTGCACCATTTATTTTGATAGGACTTACGTTTATTTATCTTAGCCCGCATGTTTTTAATATCGTTATACAGGAGCGCTTTTCCGAACTTCTCATGTGCTAGATCCATGATTTCATGGACATCAGTATTCCTTTCAATGAACGGTTGGATAATTGCCATTTCTTGTGATGATAACCGACGTCTAGATACATCGGTGGACATAAAACTTGCTGTGCAGGGATGGTTATGCACAGTTTTGTACTTGGTTATCATGTATACGTTGGATTTCCGCTGGACTAGAATTATTGACTGACATGATGTACTTTTGAACCTTAAAATTTTTAAAATTTGCACACGCAGCCAACTTACCCTCTGTTCCTAAAGCCAGCACCTCGGGGAGCACGATGACTTCCAAAAGTGCATTTAAACTTAACAAACTTGTAGTCATCAGCACCGGATGGATCTTTTTTACTTGAATCAACACGATAGGATGTATTGGATTCCTTTCAAAGAAATAAAGAACAACTTAGTTAGTACCTTCATAAATGTGTCTAAAGCTTCCTTAAATTGTGTCCATGTATAAAATATACAACACAACATTATCCTTTGGAATATAGCTGTTACATCACACAATAAAGATGATATATTTCTTGAAGTAGACGCAGTAGGAGTACTTTGCAACATCATTTAATCGTTTTAACAATTCCTAACGTGCACAACACTATGACTTCAAGTAAATAAACACTAGTATATATTTCAGTGCTTATATACCACTGGCCATGACCTTGTCAATTTACTTCATTTATGCTGACGTAGTACGCACAATTCCCACAAATCATTGAAGTGACAACTTAAAAAAGTAGATTAGTTACTACATACATATTTCTACATGTAATAATTCAGGACACATTAAATTTATAGAAATGGTAGTTGAATTATATTCGCCTAGTAACCAAAATGGCATACATCCTATTTTGGACTTAAAATAAATGCATCAAAATTATTGTTGATTTATATTCACTTTCTGGACATTCTCATACATCTCAATATACTTTAAACATCAACAATGCATCCAAATAGCGTGTGACTGTCACACTACACTCACACCAAAAAAATTAACACGCCATTATATTATGGTAAGGTAAGCCCGAAATTTTACTGACTGTAAATTTCCGTGTAAAAATAAAGAGATTGGCGCTTTAATTTATATTTTAGACCAATAAAAAGCCAGCTAGCCAACAGCCAATAAAAAACTGCCTATATCTATTTTCGGTAAGTGGCATTTCTGTACAGGTGCTGACGTATTACATAAGAGATGCAGAATAAACAATAACTATCAGTAAATCATTCAGAAAGAGTTTTAAAGTCTATTAAACTTTAAATTTACCCGTAAGTACATCATATTTGTGACATTTCCAGTTGTTTATGAGACCCACTTTGAACTTGTCAGCAGATTTTATAATACCGATGATACCGTTATTCACCAGATGAGCTAGCAATATCACGAATAAGTAGAGAATTGCAGCGCTGTATCTTCGTGAAAGCAGTATGTTTGAAAAGAGAAGAAGACACAAGAAAACCAGCAGACAGGTGCAGATCTGCACCTTCAGTATTTAAAAGGTGTTAATAATTCAAAATATATAACAGGCATGGGGTTCATCGTTTTTTATTGTTTTTTTTCAGGAAATATTATTTTCCCGATATTTTACAGTCTTTTCTGCGAACAATTAGTTTAAAGTGAAAGACAGGTGATAATCTCACCTACTTACGAGGTTTAAAAGGAGTTAAACACAAAAGTCAGAGTGCGTGAGCTATGTAAAAGAAAAGCGAGGGCCTAGTAATGTATGTTTTTCTGAAGTATACAGTTCGGTGTCCTTCTGAAGTAGCGGACTCATACCATTTACTTTCATTCGGGAGTTTGCGTCTAAACTTCGGCTCTAGGCAATTTTCAACTAATATTTCTTTTTTCATTTTTTTTTTATTTTTATTTTTTTTTTTATTTTTTGTTTATTCTCATTTTGAAGAAGCCATCCGAACTCAGGAGCCATAGCAATAGAGTGCTGTCCCACAGATAAGGGTGGTTCACATATGTCCCCACCATCATATCCGCTGACTAGCAGTCACCACCCTCCCACCTTTTTTGTGCAAGGCCCTGTCGGAATGCTTCATTTTTTTTAAATTATTTATTTTTTTTTAAAATTTCTGTTGCAAAATGCCACAAACTTTTTGTTTGTCCAACTATTTATTCGTCGACTTACTCAAACTTATGGTATGAATGACTACTTTCAGAAGAACATCATGTATGTTTCATCTTTTACAGCATTTTGAAGACGAAAAATGTAAGAAAGAAAGGCTATCTGAGACTTCATTTTAGATATAAACAAATGTAGTTTAGAAAATCAGGGAGTAATCGTGCAGCATTGAGCAAATAAGCAGTGGTAAGTTATAATATGTTGTTCTAGAAAATTTGAACATACAGGATTATAGTAATAGAATAGTAAGATAAGATTCATTTTAGATATAAACAAATGTAGTTTAGAAAATCAGGGAGTAATCGTGCAGCATTGAGCAAATAAGCAGTGGTAAGTTATAATATGTTGTTCTAGAAAATTTGAACATACAGGATTATAGTAATAGAATAGTAAGATAAGATTCATTTTAGATATAAACAAATGTAGTTTAGAAAATCAGGGAGTAATCGTGCAGCATTGAGCAAATAAGCAGTGGTAAGTTATAATATGTTGTTCAAGAAAAGTTGAACAGAGAAGATTATAGTTATAGAATAATAGGATAAGAGTCACTACTATTGAAAATTCACCGTTTATTTGAATATTTAGACAACTACCATTTTGGCCTTAATTTGCGTAGAGCTAGACGTATAGCACTAGGCAGGCTCTGGAGATATTTTAATACCAGTCGTCTTCAGTTGATTTGCATCTGGAATTTGAGATTGAACCTTAGCATACTGAAATACTCATAATACAATATTATCAGGGATATATGCAAAAATATTTGAAGGAAATAAAAAAAAATTTAAAATTTAAGGCTGATTAAGAATAGGTGTCTAGGGTTGTGAAAGCAATCATAGTGAAAGTGACTGTCAAACATAGGGTTTACAGATTTCAGGAGCTAACAGTGAGGATCAGAGGAGTGCCGTATTAGATCTCTAATTTTTAGTTTGTCACATACCCCTTCTAACCCGTTGTTAATGAAATATTTGTTCAGCAAAGATGAGAAAGTTTTTGGGGTAGGACTGTCTCTAATTTCAGTTGGAAGACGGTTCCAAATGCAACGGTATCTCACAGTGAAAGAGTTTGATCTGTATTTTGTATGACAGCGGGGAACTTTAAAAGAAGAAGATTTATTTCTCAGGTTATATTTCTTAGGTGAACTGAAAGTAAAGTCATTGTGGGGGAAATATATAAGCCCTTTAGCAATCCTAAATGTAATTTTTAGGTTGAACTTCAGTCGTCTAACCCATAAGGGTTCCAAGTCGAATAGATTACATCTGTCATAGTAAGAGATGCAAAGATTTTCACCTACTAGACGTTTAGTAAACGCCCTTTGTAGACTTTCTAATTTGCATCTGTCTTTTACGGAGACACTGTCCATGATAGGGGGACAAAATTCAAGTAAGGGCCTTACGCACAACTTGTACAGCATAATTTTGGATTCACTGGTCTTAAAGTTTCGGAATAAAAATCCAAAGAGCCTTTTGACCTTTGATACTTGTAATTTAACGTATTCAGTCAGGCTAAATTCTGGAGTGTATTTCAGACCCAAGTCTGTTGTAAGCGGCAGACGAGGAATATGTTTGTTGTGTAGGGAGATGGAAAGTTCAGATGAAATGCTTTTGGAGCATAGCACACCACATTTTTCAACGTTAAACTTCATTTTCCATGTGTTACACCATAATTGGACGCTCTCAATATCATCTTGAATCCTACTAAATACACATGACACTTCATTTCTGAGTGAGTGATACACTATTTTGATGTCATCGGCGAATAGGAAAGGTCTGCCATGTTTAATAACGTCGCAAATGTCATTGAAATATAACAGGAATAGCAGTGGACCTAGGACACTACCTTGTATAACTCCACTTGTTATCCGAACGGGGTTGGATGTGTGGGAACCTAACCTGACCATTTGCATCCGGTTGCTTAGAAACGAACTGAGCCAGCTTAACAATGAACCTTGTATCCCATAGGACTGGACTTTTGATATTAACAGTCGGTGGCTTACAGTGTCAAAGGCTTTACTAAGATCTAAGTATACGATAACTGTGATCATACTGGAATCTTTAAGTTGTGAGATGTGGTCGAAAAATTGTAAGTGGCATGTCGTACAAGAACGTGACTTCATGAAACCGTGTTGATAAGGAGTGATAAGTTTCTCTTGAGAGAGGAAGTCAAAAATGGCACTTTTCACGATCTTTTCCAGAACCCTTGAAATAACAGAAGTTAGGTTAATGGGTCTGTAACTCATGACACTTGAACGGGAGCCTGACTTATACCTAGGGGTAATGTGCGTGGTTTTCCATGCATCTGGATATGTTCCAGTTGATAGAGAGGTAGAGAACAATTTAAGAAGGAGAATAGGAATGTCTTCACCACCGTATTTTAAAAAAGTTGAGGGAATCATATCAGGACCTGGGTTGTTTGAACTTTTAAGAGAAGTGATTGCTTTCTTAATATTATCTAAAGAAAAGCTGATAATTTCTAAGGTTTTTTGTGAACGTACAGGGAATAGAGGTTGTGGCAACGTATTATCATCATAGGTATATGACTGTGAGAAATAGGAGTTTAGAAGCTCACAAATTATTTTAGAGTCACTAGCGGTTTCGCCATTTTCTAAAATGAATTGTATATCCGTTTTACGGGAGTTTAGCCTTTTGCGATAAAGCCTACAGATTGCAGTGTATTTAGAGCTATCTTTAAGAGCTGCATGTTCTTGTCTGAGTAGGGCTTTGTCGTTATTTTCTTTCAAAGCTAGATAAATGTTCTGTATATTTAGAAGGCATGAGAAGTCGTTTTCTCTGTGGTACTGTCGGTACAGCTTTCGCAGCTTAGCCTTTACTTTTATAGGAATGAAATTCTTTATGTTTTCTCTTGGGTTTTCTTTACATTTAGGAACGAGATTATCAAAGCAAATAGATACATTCTGGTAAAAGGCTAGTAGGATAGTGTCTAGGTTGCTATTAGAAAAGAAAAGATCCCAGTCTAAGCTTCTAATGAAGGAGTTAGATACGTCCCACCTAGCTTTTCCGAAGCACATGAATGTCTTGCGCAGGGTAGAGCGTTTTGATGAGTGGAGCTTGGTATCAAGGGCGCAGATTACTGTGTTGTGGTCACTACCAGGGAATGGTCGGCTGATGTCTATGGTAGATAAGGCGATGTCTTTCAAGAAAACCAAGTCCAGTATATTTTGGTTTCGGGTGGGCCTTAGAATACTTTGTGTCCACCCACATAATTCAACTGCATCTAAGAATTTGCTGTAGCGGGGAGGAGCACTGATGGGCTCCCATGAAACTTCTGGCATATTGAAATCACCTCCAATCACTTTATAAGTAAAGTTCAATTTCGAAGTGTAATGGAAGGCTGCAGTTATCTGGCTTAGCAGTTCACTGTCGTGGTTGGGTGGGCGATAAATGCAACCTAATAATAGTGTCAATCACGTCTCATAAACCGTTAATGCCCAGCTCTCGCTACGCTCGGGCCCACGCTGTTCTTCGAAGATTTCTCAGAAACGCTTAGTTATAACGGACGCAAAAACCAAAACACTGATCTGCCGCTTTAGATTTGTTTATGGTTACACCAACATATAAAAGGAATAAGCGAACTAAGGTCTGAAAACAAATAGTACAATAATAAATCATAAGATTACTTCTGACGATGTTTCACTCTTCTTTCTGAACAGCGACCGATGAGACGATGACTGTCGTATTGATGCCTCCGCGAAAATTGGGGAAGTTGGTTTTGAGCAAACAACCATGAATTGATCGTTCAATCTTCAACTCCATTGACACTCCCCGGCAAAAAAAAGGGATCCAACCCTTTTTTCCTTCACGACCAATGCACGTTGACTTGGATGCCATTGCGAGAACCTGGGTCACACGGACAGAGCTGAAATGGAAAACAAACAGAAAAGCCAACACACCACAAGCATACCCACAGCACAATCTCACACATCAATGACGACCTGCGCCTCCAGACAGAGACCTCCTCTTGACATCTTGCAACACAATCGCCGCTTGCTAGAATGACTCTTGCAGAATGCAAAGTGACCATGGCAGCACCTCACGATATTCCACGCACATCCTCTTATCTACTCATTACCAATTACCACTGAAATCGCTTGTCACTCATTCTGCCTCAGTTCTAATAGCGGTGACGCATGCGAGCCTCAGTCGTTTACACTCTTTCTCCCCGGCGTGTCGGACCGCAGCTAACAATTATCTCCGTGTGCATTTCATTCTCAGCGATAGCCTCCCCGGCGTATACGACCCATCTGCTGTCTTTAACATCAATCAATTCATTCACGGATGTAGAAGAGTGGACACAACTTCGAAAGTAATCACGACGAAAATTTTAACAAAATTAGGCAATAAAAACAAGGTACGAAAACAACGAGTAAACACAATGAATTCAAATAACACCAATTGATATGACACACCACACGTATATACAAAGAGTACACACAAACTCGCATTTCATGTCTTGATGGAAAACCCTTGAAGAATTGCAGGACTTACAGCAGTACGCCTACATTCCTTCACAGGTTGACGATTGTAAGTTGTGGAATGTCCAGACACAAACAAGATTAACCAACAATTACATCAATTGGAACTCACACAACTATTTAACACAAACATATGTACAATCAACACATCAAATGTTGTGGATTCTGACACGACAAACTACCCTTGAAGAACTGTAGGACTTACACCAGTACGCCTACATTCCTTCTCAGGTTGACGATTGTAATTTGTGGAATGTCCGGACACAAACAGAATTACCAACAGCTAGATGACAGATGATATCAATTCAGTATATACAATATGAACATATGTACAAGATCATACACCAAGCACATTGGACTGCTCATTGATGCGCTACCCTTTGAAGAATTGTAGGATTACAGCAGTACGCCTACATTCCTTCACAGGTTGACGATTGTAAGTTGTGGAATGTCCAGACACAAACAAGATTAACCAACAATTACATCAATTGGAACTCACACAACTATTTAACACAAACATATGTACAATCAACACATCAAATGTTGTGGATTCTGACACGACAAACTACCCTTGAAGAACTGTAGGACTTACACCAGTACGCCTACATTCCTTCTCAGGTTGACGATTGTAATTTGTGGAATGTCCGGACACAAACAGAATTACCAACAGCTAGATGACAGATGATATCAATTCAGTATATACAATATGAACATATGTACAAGATCATACACCAAGCACATTGGACTGCTCATTGATGCGCTACCCTTTGAAGAATTGTAGGATTACAGCAGTACGCCTACAACCCTTCTCAGGTTGACGCCCTAGGTTGGAAAATCGTCGCAGAGTTCATTTGCTGACTTCCTTCTATGAGCTAAATCCTCAAATCTGAACAGTAACACGCCCATGTCATTGTATCGTAGAATATAGATGACGAACAAACACACGGCATATCTCATCAACCAAGTGTAGAAACAGAGTAATTTACACCAAAGATAATAACATTCAAATAGTAACTTGAAACTAGAAATGCCTTGGTTCATGCAAGTCAATTTAACAATTACTCTCTCGTTTACACTTGGCTTATTCTCACTAAACTGAGCAATATCTTTCGTCTTTTCAAACGCACCAATACTATCATAGTCATTGCAAAAGATACTTGAGTTGATGGGCATCTGTTTCATTGTGGATGAAAGCACCAACGACGACTGATTGATATCAGTTGATGAAGTTAGCGGTGGATCAAAAGCTGTTGTTGCTCGACTTTCAGAATTTTGTCTAACTGCAAGACCACCACCACTGCTGTCTTTTACTATCAGCTCAGGTTTAGCACTAGCATCTGATGATAGGTGGGCTACATGCTGATCAATCACACTGACGGTCTCACAAGTATTCATGCCCTCTGCAACTGCATCTGCATTTATTTCTACTTCACGTTCAAGTTGTACAGAAACTTTGTTCAACTTAGCGGTAGTAGGCATATCCCTCATCTCATCATGATCAACCAAAGACAACTGTGAAGTATCATGATCATTATCACGAATATTCACTTTACCGTCAACTTCATCATTTTCAAACTCTTTAATAACAGAAGTAGACAATTTTGGTTCCTCCTCACAAATCATTAAAGGTTTTGTATCTTCACTTTGACTAGTTATACTTTGTAAACTTGTGGAGTCAGAACTGCACTCTGAAGCAGTAACTCTATTCTGTGACACTCTATTCAACAATGGCTTACCAGTTGCAACTACAGACTTCTTCACAACACCGTTATCGTCACACAATTCGGAGTCAGACCTGGAGTTTACATTTAGCTTATCACTGAACTTGCTCACTGGTTCACAGTTCACTTCTGTATGCACCTCTTGCACACGTGTAAAACAAAACCGTGTTTGTCTTGCATCTTGTAACTAATCTGTTGAGGATGTACTACGAAAGCTGTTACACTCACTAGGTCTATATGCATTACTAGACATCATCGAGCCTTCTCGATATCCACCTCTCTGAGGCCTACTCGTCATCAATGATTGCATTTTGCTCTCAGACTGCTCTATTCTAGGGGTGAGATGTAATAGACTGGCGAACTTGCTCATAGATTGATTGACACTAGTATTTACCAGTTTCAGGATATCATCAAACTTCGGCTCGATACCCTCATCCTCCATACGGGAGGTTATCTTCACTCACTTCCTTTGCAGTCGAGTAGGTAGACGTCTTGCTATTACTTCTAGTATAAAACTCGAGTTGAGATCACTCATTCGATTCATCGAAATCATACCATTCTTGTAAATTAGCAAATTATCTAAAAACTCAGTGAGTGCCTGGGAGTCATCCTGTAATTGACCACCATTACCCTTAACAGCGTCGAATAATTTCCCTGCAATCATCGAAGGTCTTCCAAACCTTTGACGTAATATGCTCATAGCCTCGTAGTAGCCCTCTTTTGGCTTCATAAACTTACAACACTGTATAGCTCTTGAAGCATCTCCAGTGCAATACCTCATCAAATACATTAACTTCAATTCATCACTTAATAGAAAACCACTCAACATGATCTCAAACTCCTTTACAAATTGTAAATAATCGGCCGGGTTTCCATCGAAACACCGTGGTTCGAACTTAGGTAGTTTGATGTTCCTATTATCCATGAACGGCGAAACAGTAACATCAACCATGTCATGCTTAACATCAGACACATCGTTACAATTAACAGACAAGTCACCATGACTTACTTTCCTGTTTGTATCCAAGATGCTCTGTCCCTTCTTTGACCCAGGCATTGTTGAACTTGACCCAATTCCAAGAAGTTCCAGATATTGCTTGTTCAAAGAAGACTTGACCGGCACCAGGAAAGATGAACGGCGACTATCCAAACTTTCACCAACTGTTTCAATCCGCCAGATCTGTTTCTATCGTCAGAAACTGTCAATCACGTCTCATAAACCGTTAATGCCCAGCTCTCGCTACGCTCGGGCCCACGCTGTTCTTCGAAGATTTCTCAGAAACGCTTAGTTATAACGGACGCAAAAACCAAAACACTGATCTGCCGCTTTAGATTTGTTTATGGTTACACCAACATATAAAAGGAATAAGCGAACTAAGGTCTGAAAACAAATAGTACAATAATAAATCATAAGATTACTTCTGACGATGTTTCACTCTTCTTTCTGAACAGCGACCGATGAGACGATGACTGTCGTATTGATGCCTCCGCGAAAATTGGGGAAGTTGGTTTTGAGCAAACAACCATGAATTGATCGTTCAATCTTCAACTCCATTGACAAATAGGGTTTGCTGTTTATTTATGTAGATTGTCACCCTTAATGTATCACATATATCCAGTTTGGGGTCATCATAGTGCACAGCTCTGCAGTCAGATTTAACATAGATAATGCATCCTCCACCCCTCCCAACTGATCTGTTCTTCCTGAAAAATGAGTAGCCTTCGCAGTGAAAGAAATCATCATTTATTTCACTTGTGCACGAAGCTTCAGTGATCATTAGTGCTGTAGGTTGGCTAATCAGTAGTAGGGATTTGATGTATGGCATTTTGTTTACAGCTGACCTGGCATTAATAAGGACTATGTTAGGATTAACCGAGTCATATCTTAAGATTTTAGCCATGTCTTGAAGTAGCTGGTGATGAGATTCAATCATAGTGTCCTCAGACGACAATGAATTATCTATGTCTGTAGATGCCCTAGGAAAGCTAGAAGTGCAGAGAGGGTCAGTTATATTTCCGAGTTCAAGTAAGTTCGGATGTAAAGAAGATTGGCTATCAGAAGAAAAGGATATAGAGGGTTTTTGACGAAGAAGAGAATTGTCTGAGTCATGTAAGGTGAGCTCTAGGCAGTAATTAGGCATTGCTGTATGAGCTGTCATATCTATATTGGGGGGCGAAACCTGTGGAGAGTGGTGAGCATTTGTAGTATGTTTGAGGTCATGTTGTGAACCTGAATAAAAAATGGTAATGTCGTTTCAGCGAAATTGCTGATCGTTGGATGGTCAGTCCCGTTGAGTATGGGCATGTAAATAGGTGGAGGTGGCCTACCAAGCAAGCTAAACTGACTCGAATTTTTGCGATTTACTTCACCACTATTCGACGTCCTATAGTTAGGTGTATCAATCTTTCGGTTTAAAGTGGTGGGAGGGTTTACTTTTTTGGACAAGTAGCTACGAGGTTCGGGCTGCGTTTTACGGTTTATAACCCTTTCGGCTTTGTGAGTATTTGTTTCTGGAGAGAGGTGTGTTATCAAACTGTGAGTATCTGAATTAGTGTGTGGCAATAGTCTCTTATTATGCACTGTCTTTGTGGACGAACTGGTAGCCCCACTTTTCAACTTCCTGGAATTGAGGCTGCTTGGATTGGGGAATACTGGGTGTGATGTACCGCAGTTTGTCACCGGGGTACAGGGATCGTTATCAGAGGAGTCTAGATCCACGGTGGATTTCCTTCTTAGTCTGTGGTTATACATCGATCCATTTTTGGACCTTATATTTCCACGGAAGTTCGTTTCCGAATACGATGTGCTTTGTACAGAAAGGTTCACACCCTTTTGCTCTGCCTCTACGGAATTGTGGGTGCTCAGGGGTGTTGTAGAGGAGTTGGGATTCACAGTTTTAGCATCGGTCATATAAGTCATTCTTTGGATCGGCGTTTTGTCACGAGCTAACTTGATCGTGTGGTAACGCGTATTTTTTAGTAGGGTTTGCCTACTGTAAAAGATGTCAGCATTGGAGGACGAGTCAAATTTCAACACAAGTGGGCAAGATTTGTTCTTCTGAGACTTTCTTAGTCGATGGCAGCTGCATGGGACGTTATTCATAGAGCATGCATTTAAAAGAGTGCTTTTGACCTTGTTGATCTGTGCATTATCCGGTATATTATACACAATTATGTTCTTCTCGCGCACTACACGTTGATATACTTCAGTTGCAACGTAGTTTATAAGGTTTGCAGTTTGTGGTAACTTTCTAGGTGAAGTACTACTACTGCCAGTTTCACTAGGCAGTGCCAGTTTTGACATCTTAACTTCAAGCCCCCTAATTATAGAAAATAGTTCTTCGAATTTATCTTCACAACTAAGTGTAGAACAAAAAACTGGATTAGTGATGGGAGTAAGAATGTTTGCCGTGTGATTCTTATCGCAAGACGCTTTGCAGGTGTCTACGAGGCCTAGATCATTACATGTAGTATCACTGTGTATACCATCCATGATGTTGTTTACTACGCAAGCAAGTGAGGGGAGTTTAATGTCCGGACTTGACGTGTCTACCGCAGCAGACGTATATGTAGTTGTTAAATCAATAGATGTAGTGCTCTCACTTCCTGCAGGGCTACTTATTCTGTTTGGTCTGATTTTTTTACTGGGATGTGAAGCAGACGGTGGAGTTAGACGCTTAGTTTGGACCATTGGCATTTAGTACTAAGTTAAAATTCTTAATTATAAGAGAATGAGCAATGTGTCTGTAAGGTCCGTTTTAGAGTGTTGGGGATTTAAACTGTCTAGTTCTGTATGGAATTAACAGTTTATACGAATAAAAATATTGAGATAGAATATTAAGATACCCTATACAAATACTCTAAATGCGAAGATGCTATAACAGTAGCACTTAGATGGACACTATCTATAACGGATAGTTTTAACCGTAAAATTTATATTCTATGTAAGAATAGAACTAAATATTTAATACTATCGTCGAGAGACCTATTAAAAAGTCGCCTATGGACTAAAAAAAGAATTGAGAAATAACACGCGAAAAAGTAACAAAGCCTTTGAATTGCGCCCACCCAGAGGACAACCATGAGCACACCGAGGGAGTGGTCATCATGATGTCACCAACAGCAACCAAAGCTCTCATGCAGTGGGAACCAATCTCCTCCAGGATAATGACAGCCAGGTTCAACTCAAAAGGAAGGAAAGTTACAGTCATTCAATGCTATGCGCCTACAAACGTCTCAGAACAAGAGAAGAAGGAGGCGTTCTACAGACAACTACAAGCAATAATGGACAACTTCCCAAATGGCGATATCAAAATCCGGATGGGCGACATGAATGCGAAGCTGGGAGGAGACAACACAGGAAGAGAACTCACCATGAGTCGTGAGGCACTTGGTGAAATGAACGACAATGGTGAACTCTTCTCAGACTTCTGCGCCTTCAATGATTTGGTGATTGGTGGTAGTGTGTTCAAACACAAAGATATACACAAGACGACATGGATTTCACCAGATGGAAACACCAAAAACCAAGTAGACTTCATCTCAATTTCAAGAAAGTGGAGACGGAGCCTACTGGACACAAGATCGAGGAGAGAAGCAGATGTGGGTTCAAACCACTATCTAGTACAAGGGACATTCAAGGTGAAACTGAAAGCCTCGAGGATAGCTGGGGATAGGCCACAATGCAAGTTCAACACTCAATTACTGAAGGACACAACCACAAAGGACACTTTCACTGCAACTGTCAGAGCAAAGCAGGAAACACTACGCGACATCACTGAAGAATCATGCGTGGAAGAACATTGGAAGTCTCTGAAAACGATTCTCAACGAAACGTGTTCAACGGTTTTCGGAAGAAAGAAGAGACAAGACAAGGAATGGCTCTCAATGGACACTTGGAAACTAATAGAAGAGAGGAGAATGGTGAAAGAGAAAATGATTCAATGCAAGGATGGACAGGAGAAGGAGACGCTGAGCTCAACTTACACAGCACTGGACAAAGAAGTGAAGAAGAGTTTTATGAAGGACAAAAGACGATTTTACGACAATCTAGCTACGGAAGATGAGAAGGCAGCAGGCAAAAGGGACCTGAGGACACTATATCAGATGACCAAATCTCTATCCGGGAAGAGACCAACACAAGCGAAACCTATAAAAGACAGCCAAGGGAAGCCCATTACCAAGGAAGAAAAACAGATTAAACAATGGGCAGATCACTTCCAAGGACTCTTGAACCGACCATCACCTGCAACCCGTCCAGAAATACCAACAACAGCGCGCACACAACTGCAAGTCGACACTAATCCTCCAACGAGAGCTGAAGTCTTGAACGCAATCGAACTTCTGAAAGCTGGAAAAACAGCCGGACCAGATGGAATACCCCCTGAAGCACTAAAAGCAGACCCAGAGACGACAGCAGACATGCTGACTCCATTATTGCAAAAGGTCTGGAAGGAGGGAAAGGTGCCTACTGACTGGAGGAAAGGTTACCTCGTGAAACTACCAAAGAAGGGCGACTTAGGCCCTACTCTGCAAGAACTGGCGAGGAATCATGCTTCTATCGACGCCAAGTAAAATCCTTAGTCGCATCATCCTGCAGAGATTAAAGGACGCACTGGATACAGAACTCCGACCAGAACAAGCTGGATTCAGGAAAGGCAAATCATGTACTGACCAAATTGCAACTTTACGCATCATCATCGAACAAAGCATGGAATGGCAATCAAACCTCTACCTCAACTTTATAGACTTTGAGAAGGCCTTCGACAGCGTTGACCGTGAAGTAATTTGGAAATTACTCGAGTACTATGGCGTACCCCAAATATTCATCAACCTTATTCAACAGCTGTACGACAACGGCACATGTCAAGTGATTCACAACGGAAAACTCAGCAAGGCGTTTGGAGTAAACACAGGAGCAAGACAAGGGTGCTTACTATCACTAATGATATTGCTAATTGTGGTGGACTGGATTATGTGTCAGACAGTGGGAAACGAGGAGACAGGGATATCCTGGACCGACGTGAAGAACCTAGAAGACCTGGATTTCGCGCGTAGATGATTTATGTTGGATGTCACTGTCACAAAATCGAAGAATTACAAGCGAAAACCGACAAACTGGTCGAAGAAGCATCCGGCGAAGACAGGACTCCAGGTGAACATAGACAAGACGGAGGTTATGAAAATAACCAACCAACAACAACAACAACAGCAGAAACATCCAGCACCAATCACCATCAACAGGAGGGATTTGAAAGAGGTTACTTCATTCATTTATCTAGTGAGCATTGTCTCAACTACAGGGGGAGCAGACGAGGATGTCAAATCGAGAATCGGGAAGGTGAGAAACACATTCATCAAGCTGTAACCAATCTGGAAATCTTCGTCACTCAGCATCACTAACAAAATTCGGATTTTCAATACAACAACGTCAAGTCAGTCAGTTCTTCTATACGGATCAGAAACTTGGTGGGTGGGTCAAAAAGAATTTTTCCAACAGCCTGTTGCAGACCTTTATCAACAACTGTCTTCGCTGCTCTATACTGAAGATCAGATGGCCGGAAAGAATCGCCAACAAGGAATTATGGGAACAAACAAAGCAAGAACCAACCGCCAACCAACAAATATGCAGGAGAAAGTGGAGATGGGTTGGACACTCGCTCGCTGAGGAGACCGCTGGGTGATATCGCGCGTCAAGCCCTCGAGTGGAACCCGAAAGGGAAGCGGCGTTCGGGACGTCCGAGGGTGGCATGGAGGAGATCGTTGGAAGAGGAGTTGAAAGAGTATGGACTAACATGGATGCAGGTGAAGAGTAGAGCAGAAGACAGAAGCAAATGGAGACGTGCAGTTGAAGCCCTATGTTCCACTAGGAACCCAAAGGAGCAATAAATAACAATAATAATACTATTGATTTCCGAAGTCCTTGGACGTAGGCGTCCACGGCGGGTAGACAGAAGTTGCCATACGTGCATATATGGAAAGCCGCCACAGAAATATGCGGTTTGTAATAGCTTTAGAAAAGCTTAGTTGTTCGTTATTTTTCTCAGTATATTGCGGAATTATAATTGGTTAACGTTTGTCCTTCTCTAGCATTATCTTCTACAGGACCCAGATAGTTTTATTAGGGATAACGAACCATAATGCGGGTAAATATACAGTAGCTTGTAACGTTGAGGCTTGCTGCTTACATTCTAGGAATAGGCTTTTTTAAACCCATGAAGTATTTTACAATGAGGTTGCAAAACCGCCCGGGAATACACATTTAGAGCCTCAGCACTCCGCAAAACTTTGTTTTATGGGAACTAACGATTTAGCATTCCATTCACTTACAGCAATTTTCTGTGGGTAGAAAACAAAGTGTCTATTGGAAATTATACTCTGATTTGGCGGTTAAAATGAGTATAGCTCTCATTTTGGGGACGTTATTCTGGAAATCTTTGACTTAATCTGTGACTTCTGTTAGATATTCGTTTTGAAGTTAATCCAGAATCATATCACAACTTGACCTTACTGTTTCCATTACGCAAAGTGCTTTATTCGCGCACCTTGGAAAGGCTATTTCTGCAATGCTGTGCGGGTCCGTCACATAAAACATCGTACTGGACGCACTATCTACATTTTCCCGAAAAGTTTCGAGGACCTACGCAATACTTTGTTTCAGCTCTTTATGTATCTGAACAGTTAATAATAGATGGTTACGTTCTAAATTATCGGTTACGTACACTTGAAAAAATTAGGAAGTATTGTTTTAGTAGTACAAGAGTTAATTATTTTTCCGTCATTTAAGCGGAATCTGTTCCATTATGTAGTTTCCTGTATGCAGCCTTCCTATAATGCCATATGGAGGAAATCTTTGTAAACACACGGCTACCGTCATCGCTTGAATAAAACTTAGTTAACCTTCCGCAATGTCTCACTTTCAGCAATTCTTCTGCAAGATGAATAGACAACTATTTGTGATTGGATCACATTCAAGTGAATAGCCTTAGAGCATCTGTCTAATAGAGTACCAATAATTACAGTTCCCATTCACACAGGCCAAATAAAATCAAACATGACTACACAAGACAGTTGCTCCCTCAGAACGTTCAAATTACTTATCTTCACTTCAGTCACTGAAGAGTAATGGCGTGCAGAGAGGAATAGATTCTCTTGAAATCATTGAGTGTCCCCGGTTGTTGCTCACTCTTGGTATACATCTATGTGACAAATTCATCAATTCTTACTGTAGCTCTTATCGGCAAGGACAGGGATGGAAAAGTGACCAGCTTTCAGGGAAAAAAGTGATTTGTATTACGGAATTGGCGAGATTAGTGTCTATCCAAAAACTACAATTCATGCCTTTTAGTCTGGTATAGTCAAAATCACTTAGCTGCTTGTCCCACAATTTACATGCCATTCATCGAGGTTATAACCATGCATGTGTTTATGGCGCCGCAAAATACCTGTGCATTTCAGTTATGCCTACAGTCACGTCCCTTTACCCTTAGTCTTCTTTTCCTCCCCTAGCTACCGAACATCTGAGATTTTACCGTTACAATGTATTATAAATCCTGTATAGTAATAGCCTTATTCTGTGCATCGGTGACACAGTGGTTAGGACGCTCATCGACTATGCACATGGCCCGGGGTTCGATCCCCGGCCGACACACTCCTTTACTTTGCTAAGCTAATAACAAAGCTAGCAAAGAGGAAAGGCTAGCAACCCCATCCTGTGAAAATAAACACTGCCACAGAAACTTCAAGCCTCTAGCTTGAAGCCCTATGTTTCACTGTGAAAGTGAAGGAATAAAAAATAGCCTTATTTTGCATAATAAGTCTGTGAAATGTGCACATTCCAGAACAGTTAATTGCATGATTTTTTTCTCTTCATCCAGGAGTATCATGCGAAACGGCTATCTTCAGCACATTACGTGACGCTGTATTGTTTGATCTGAAGAATAAAATAGTCCCTTATTTTATTTTCCTTTGATTCCTCAGAAATGAACATCCGTCGGTTGCAGACAAGTTAAAAATGTTCATGACTATATTTGGCGACCCGGGGACATAAATAGATGATTATAACAACAAGAATTAAAGAGAATAAGAAATACTGTCACCTCAAATCCACTCGCATGGTTGTTTCATTCTGTCTTTCTCTAAAGATGTCTTCATCTCTTTAATCATTTTTTGTCTATGAAAGTGAAAGTTGTTCCTCCCGAATTACAGATGAATGTGTGGTGTAATATGGTACAGGTAGCTTTTGTCGCTTACGTCTAAAGGTTGAGACCTTTGACGCGGCAAATCTTCCACCAACTGCCTACATTATACAGAACCCTGCAAGCCAACAATCAACTTTCTGTCAGCACAAGTTAAACAAAAGAAGTGCTTGATCTAATTACATCTACAACTCCACATGTATCTACTCTAGAAGGGAATGGCTTCTACTTTTGAAGACATACCGCAATGTCCATGTCTCAAGGGAACAGATACACCCAGTTTACATTATTGAGTAAGTCATCAGTTAATTATCACCGGTTTGTCCATCTTTAGCCTTCTTCGGACTTGGACCTTATGTGCATAAGTAACGTGGGTGTAAATTCTGAGCATTGCTAATTAATTTTTGGTCTTCCTGCTGCCCAACATTACACCTTGAAATTACCCTCAACAGGAACTTCATTAGTGTTATTAGGTTGCAATCTGCTGGAGAGTAACTGATGAAACAAAAAATGGTATCATTTTACTTTGCGAAATTCGCTGTTTTGGCCTTACTTAAGAGCGTGAAAATCTATAGAGTAATCTGCCTATTTTCCTGACGTAGTTTAATTCAAAGCTTAGTGATATGTTAACTTTCAGAAATGCAGGTTTAAGTATAGCATTAATATGGTTAAATATTAAATACGAAACCTGTGGTCATATTAGGAGACCGCTGCAGTAGATTCAATCGTTATAGAAAGATATTGAGCAGTAGATGTTTCTAGGTCTCTGTTAATACTCTAAAAGCAGAAAATAGTTAAACCTGAGTAGAGGAAGCAAATTTTAGGGAACATGGTGTTTACAGAAATGAAGCAGAACAATATTTGAAATACTGCCTATCCATATCAGACCACTGATCTAGTTGGTGATATATACGTTTATTAGTATTTCTTCTCCCCAATTAAACATCCGGATTTCCACTCGCAAAACGATAAGAAGCTGCTCACAAAATTATATTACTTTTACGCTTACACTGAACTGATCTCGTAAATCATGTTATACGCTAATCATAATATCATAATACGTTTTCATTAGTATGGATTATTCTTCCATGCACCGAAGATTACAAAACTCACAGTAAACATGTGTGAATGTTATATGAAACTTGATTTGTATAAAACTGCTGTAAGTATACAACTTTTAGTTATTAACCAAGGTCTGCGCATTACGGTCAAATATTACTCACCGCCTTTCTAACCCTGCCTACAAGTGCTCTCATTTCCGTGCTGTCTCCTACAAAATAAAAGCGAGAGACAGAAACAGTATTTTAGAATTAAGACATCAAAATCAGTCGATATTAATTTTCAGCCCCTGCATCCTCAGTGAGCAATAACGAAGACAGATTTTTCTCTGAGGTCCGAGGATTTCTTGAAGTTTCACAGCAATTCTGGTAAAACTGCAATCAAAAGTACCAGCCGTCTGAGACAGACATAGGATAACAACATTTAATTTAGGGTTAACTCAATTGATTACGTTTTGAAGCTTTTATCGTAAAATGCTCGGTGAGAATCGGAAACTGCATTGGAAACTTCATCAGAATCAAACAAAAAATCTAGTAAAAGTGCTTAAACCAAATAACAGGTTTGAATGTGGACAGTTTCAAGTGAACCATTTGTCAGCAAAGTCTCATAAACCGTTAATGCCCAGCTCTCGCTACGCTCGGGCCCACGCTGTTCTTAGAAGATTTCTCAGAAACGCTTAGTAACAACGGACGAAAAAACCAAAACACCAATTGTTGACTTGAGTATTATGTATTGTTACACCAGCATATAAATCAAGTATCACTAAGCAAACTAAGGTTTCTGACGATGTTTCAGTCTTCTTTCTGAACAGCGACCGATGAGACGATGACTGTCGTATTGATGCCTCCGCGAAAATCGAGGAAGTTGATTTTGAGCAAACAACCAAGAATTGATCGTTCAATCTTCAACTCCATTGACACTCCCCGGCAAAAAAGGGATTCAACCCTTTTTCCTTCACGACCAATGCACGTTGACTTGGATGCCATTGCGAGAACCTGGGTCACACGGACAGAGCTGAAATGGAAAACAAACAGAAAAGCCAACACACCACAAGCATACCCACAGCACAATCTCACACATCAATGACGACCTGCGCCTCCAGATAGAGACCTCCTCTTGACATCTTGCAACACAGTCTCCACTTGCTAGAATGACTCTTGCAGAATGCAAAGTGACCATGGCAGCACCTCACGACACTCTACGCACATCCTCTTATCTACTCATTACCAATTACCACTGAAATCGCTTGTCACTCATTCTGCCTCAGTTCTAATAGCGGTGACGCATGCGAGCCTCAGTCGTTTACACTCTTTCTCCCCGGCGTGTCGGACCGCAGCTAACAATTATCTCCGTGTGCATTTCATTCTCAGCGATAGCCTCCCCGGCGTATACAACCCATCTGCTGTCTTTAACATCAATCAATTCATTCACGGATGTAGAAGAGTGGACACAACTTCGAAAGTAATCACGACGAAAATTTTAACAAAATTAGGCAATAAAAACAAGGTACGAAAACAACGAGTAAACACAATGAATTCAAATAACACCAATTGATATGACACACCACACGTATATACAAAGAGTACACACAAACTCGCATTTCATGTCTTGATGGAAAACCCTTGAAGAATTGCAGGACTTACAGCAGTACGCCTACATTCCTTCACAGGTTGACGATTGTAAGTTGTGGAATGTCCAGACACAAACAAGATTAACCAACAATTACATCAATTGGAACTCACACAACTATTTAACACAAACATATGTACAATCAACACATCAAATGTTGTGGATTCTGACACGACAAACTACCCTTGAAGAACTGTAGGACTTACACCAGTACGCCTACATTCCTTCTCAGGTTGACGATTGTAATTTGTGGAATGTCCGGACACAAACAGAATTACCAACAGCTAGATGACAGATGATATCAATTCAGTATATACAATATGAACATATGTACAAGATCATACACCAAGCACATTGGACTGCTCATTGATGCGCTACCCTTTGAAGAATTGTAGGACTTACAGCAGTACGCCTACATTCCTTCACAGGTTGACGATTGTAAGTTGTGGAATGTCCAGACACAAACAAGATTAACCAACAATTACATCAATTGGAACTCACACAACTATTTAACACAAACATATGTACAATCAACACATCAAATGTTGTGGATTCTGACACGACAAACTACCCTTGAAGAACTGTAGGACTTACACCAGTACGCCTACATTCCTTCTCAGGTTGACGATTGTAGTGGAAGTTGTCCGGACACAAACAGAATTACCAACAGCTAGATGACAGATGATATCAATTCAGTATATACAATATGAACATATGTACAAGATCATACACCAAGCACATTGGACTGCTCATTGATGCGCTACCCTTTGAAGAATTGTAGGACTTACAGCAGTACGCCTACAACCCTTCTCAGGTTGACGCCCTAGGTTGGAAAATCGTCGCAGAGTTCATTTGCTGACTTCCTTCTATGAGCTGAATCCTCAAATCTGAACAGTAACACGCCCATGTCATTGTATCGTAGAATATAGATGACGAACAAACACACGGCATATCTCATCAACCAAGTGTAGAAACAGAGTAATTTACACCAAAGATAATAACATTCAAATAGTAACTTGAAACTAGAAATGCCTTGGTTCATGCAAGTCAATTTAACAATTACTCTCTCGTTTACACTTGGCTTATTCTCACTAAACTGAGCAATATCTTTCGTCTTTTCAAACGCACCAATACTATCATAGTCATTGCAAAAGATACTTGAGTTGATGGGCATCTGTTTCATTGTGGATGAAAGCACCAACGACGACTGATTGATATCAGTTGATGAAGTTAGCGGTGGATCAAAAGCTGTTGTTGCTCGACTTTCAGAATTTTGTCTAACTGCAAGACCACCACCACTGCTGTCTTTTACTATCAGCTCAGGTTTAGCACTAGCATCTGATGATAGGTGGGCTACATGCTGATCAATCACACTGACGGTCTCACAAGTATTCATGCCCTCTGCAACTGCATCTGCATTTATTTCTACTTCACGTTCAAGTTGTACAGAAACTTTGTTCAACTTAGCGGTAGTAGGCATATCCCTCATCTCATCATGATCAACCAAAGACAACTGTGAAGTATCATGATCATTATCACGAATATTCACTTTACCGTCAACTTCATCATTTTCAAACTCTTTAATAACAGAAGTAGACAATTTTGGTTCCTCCTCACAAATCATTAAAGGTTTTGTATCTTCACTTTGACTAGTTATACTTTGTAAACTTGTGGAGTCAGAACTGCACTCTGAAGCAGTAACTCTATTCTGTGACACTCTATTCAACAATGGCTTACCAGTTGCAACTACAGACTTCTTCACCACACCGTTATCGTCACACAATTCGGAGTCAGACCTGGAGTTTACATTTAGCTTATCACTGAACTTGCTCACCGGTTCACAGTTCACTTCTGTATGCACCTCTTGCAAACGTGTAAACCACAACCGTGTTTGTCTTGCATCTTGCAACTTATCTTTTAAGGATGTACTACGAAACTTGTTACACTCACTAGGTCTATATGCATTACTAGACATCATCGAGCCTTCTCGATATCCACCTCTCTGAGGCCTACTCGTCATCAATGATTGCATTTTGCTCTCAGACTGCTCTATTCTAGGGGTGAGATGTAATAGACTGGCGAACTTGCTCATAGATTGATTGACACTAGTATTTACCAGTTTCAGGATATCATCAAACTTCGGCTCGATACCCTCATCCTCCATACGGGAGCTTATCTTCACCCACTTCCTTTGCAGTCGAGTAGGTAGGCGTCTCGCTATTACTTCTAGTATAAAACTCGAGTTGAGATCACTCATTCGATTCATCGAAATCATACCATTCTTGTAAATTAGCAAATTATCTAAAAACTCAGTGAGTGGCTGGGAGTCATCTCGTAATTGACCACCATTACCCTTAACAGGCTCGAATAATTTCCCTGCAATCATCGAAGGTCTTCCAAACCTTTGACGTAATATGCTCATAGCCTCATCATAGCCCTCTTTTGGCTTCATAAACTTACAACACTGTATAGCTCTTGAAGCATCTCCAGTGCAATATCTCATCAAATACATTAACTTCAATTCATCATTTAATAAAAAACCACTCAACATGATCTCAAACTCCTTTACAAATTGTAAATAATCAGCCGGGTTTCCATCAAAACATCGTGGTTCTAATTTAGGGAGTTTGATGTTCCTATTATCCCTGAACGGCGAAACAGTAACATCAACCATATCATGCTTAACATCAGACAC
Organism: Trichobilharzia regenti; assembly: GCA_944472135.2. Classification (NCBI taxonomy): domain Eukaryota; kingdom Metazoa; phylum Platyhelminthes; class Trematoda; order Strigeidida; family Schistosomatidae; genus Trichobilharzia; species Trichobilharzia regenti. The sequence continues at coordinate 136,359,836 of OX235262.1, forward strand.
ATCGTTACAATTAACAGACAAGTCACCATGACTTACTTTCCTGTTTGCATCCAAGACACTCTGTCCCTTCTTTGACCCAGGCATTGTTGAACTTGACCCAATTCCAAAAAGTTCCAGATATTGCTTGTTCAAAGAAGACTTGACCGGCACCAGGAAAGATGAACGGCGACTATCCAAACTTTCACCAACTGTTTCAATCCGCCAGATCTGTTTCCATCGTCAGAAACTGTCAGCAAAGTCTCATAAACCGTTAATGCCCAGCTCTCGCTACGCTCGGGCCCACGCTGTTCTTAGAAGATTTCTCAGAAACGCTTAGTAACAACGGACGAAAAAACCAAAACACCAATTGTTGCTTGAGTATTATGTATTGTTACACCAGCATATAAATCAAGTATCACTAAGCAAACTAAGGTAAAAAAAAAAAAAAAAAAAAAAAAAAAAAAAAAAAATTCTGACGATGTTTCAGTCTTCTTTCTGAACAGCGACCGATGAGACGATGACTGTCGTATTGATGCCTCCGCGAAAATCGAGGAAGTTGATTTTGAGCAAACAACCAAGAATTGATCGTTCAATCTTCAACTCCATTGACACCATTTATTAAGGGAATAACTTCAAATGGTATTTTAGACCAATACACTGGGTCACTTATCTTCCGATTGTTTACCATCATATTTATATTTACACATTCTAAGATATCAGCCTCAAGAGTGTCAGCACCCTGGGGGTAATAAAAGGAGGAAGAATCAGCCAGACTAATAAACTATGTTAAAAATACTAGGTTTGTGGTGAGAGCGGGCTGCTAGCCAAAGTTGGTAGACATTAATTTACGTCAACGCTTTTGTCCCGAATATTGGTCGTGAGAAAATATGAACAAAGACTGATTCAACAGCCAACTACAGCAGACTTTGCACAAAAGGATACAGTTAACACATAGATGATCTGTTGCCTGGCCTTTGTCTTTTGTTGTTACAGGTTCAGTAACCGTGCGTAGACTAAAAGTTCCTCAGAGAAAACAGGGCCTAGACGAGGGTGTGTTGATCATATCGCCACTTCTTGACCAACTATGGGCAATAAGCACACTTATCTGCATCCAACACTTGGCATGTTGCTTGATCTAAAGATGAATTTTGATTCTTTCGACCTTAAGAAACTTTGTCTACAATAACTTAATGGTTGGCTCTGTATTGGTGCAAGAATAAATGGTTCTTGAGTCACCAATTTATGTTCTGGTTTTTCTTGTTTGTTATTATGCTTAGTTTCTGAAAGTCATCCAAGGACAGAGTGAGGTCCAGTGTAGTGAGGCTTGGACAATGACAACATGCGATTCGCTATCTTTATGTAGCGCAACTGTGTACACTTTATCTTCAACGCATCATTTCCACAAATCTTTCGTCTAATGCTACTTCTTTACTTCATACTGTGTTTCCTTGTGTACTTTTCACGCCTCCCACGTATCTCCGCAACGCTGTATCATTTATCTTGTCTAACATCAAATGTATTTCCCTGCTATTTGTTTTCTATGCTTATGAACATCTGTCAAGGAAAATATCCCTAAGTTTCTATTGTTACGAAGACGCTCCAAACCGATAAATACTATGTACTTTCCTCGACTTTAACTCCAAAACACCAGTATTGTAAGAAGATAGTTATACTGTTCGGCAATTAAAAAGGAGAACAGTACAAGTCTACAAACAAATGTTTTATACGAAATTGTCATGTACTTCTATTCGTTTTCGTTCGTCTTCGTCGAACTTGTACACGATCGAACCATTCGCGCCTTCGAGTTGCCCACCAATGACTACCAGTTCCAAAAACAAACGTTCAGTGTTCACCTCCATTGACAACATCTCTTTATATGCTATTGATAAATATTTTCAGTAGCAAGTGCCATACCACGGTGACACCTGCTTGGTGCAGACCACGCAGATGATGTTGTTTCTCTGTGCAAGAATACTTACCTTATGCACGCACTCAGTGGATGCCTCGACATGATAGATGTTAGGTGAAACTGCTGCACTGAGTGCAGCAACTCAGAGTTTAAAGATAGGGAGTGCTGACCACCTCACTTATTCTTGGAGTTACATCAGCCTCAATGGACTAACTTCTGATGAGATCTCAGCAGACGTACAGAAGGCTTGTGTAACTTTAGCCAATTTACGCCCTTTCAAGCATAGACGCGATAAGTGTGCTACGCAATTCTCCCTGTTCTTAAAAATGACGGTTAGGCGCAGCTGTTGATGCTGCAAGACATGATGAGGCTGGCCGCCATAGAGGTTTGTTTTTCGTCTCTCCTGCAAAATGATATGATGCTATTGGTAATACTTAGGTTAGACTTCGTGTTCAGCCAGGAGAGAAAGTCGATCGACGAGGTCATGATGGTACATTGACTGCGTGGCCAGAAAATGTATTACTTACTTCAAGTCAAAGACTCTCACCAAGTCGTGTTATCCAACAGGTGAGTGTTGTTTCGCTATGACTCGTGGAAAGCAGACTGCCCCCAAATCCACTGGTGAAAGGGCCCCAAAAAAGCAGCTGGCCACCAGAACTGCCCGTAAAAGCTCATCAGCTACTAGTGGCGTTAGGAAATCTACCACTTTTAACCGTGAAGTCCGCGCAAGTCACCGCAGTAAAGTCGACTGCTCCAGCACCTTCCACTCACGTCCAAGAAGCCCAGTCAGGTGCACATGCAGCAGCAACCAACTTGGTTCCGGTACAAACACAACAAGCTACTGAACATTAAAACTATGGTTAGCAGCAGCAGTGGCAACAGTGGCAAGTTTGGTAAGCGTTTGCCAATTGGTATGCCACCAAAAGTCGTTGTGTCCAGTAAAGCTGCCGAAAATGCCTCAAAGGTGTAGGTGTCCAAGATTGATAAGAAAAAGTGCAGGAGAAAAGATAGCTATGCAATCTAGGTCCACAAAGTTCTCCTTCGGGTTTATGCAGACACTGGCATTTCTTTCAAAACAATGTCACTTATGAACTCTTTCGTGAGTGATATCTTCGAAATAATTGCAGCTGAAGCCAGCAGACAGCAGTTGTATGGGTGACCTTATGACTTTCTTACCCTGGTAAACAGGTGTTTTATTTTAGTTGTAGCCAACCGAATTTCGGCCACCAGAGTGATATATTTTGTTTATTTTATTTTTAAGTGTAGCTTGATTCCACGCCGTATTTTTGATAATTTTCAGCATGTGATGTCGACAGCCCAAATTTTACAGGCCTACCGTAGATAACAGGTGTGCGTCAGCAGGATATCGAATCCCAGACCATTTGCATGGTCGGCGAGAGTCCTAACCTCTGTGCCGCTCTAACCGTAAAATACCCATTTTGTGAATTATCCAATACGGAAACCTGATCTTCGTAGCCGGTGAATTAAGTTCAACCATTACTTACATATCAAATCTCTGTGTGCTAAGTCCAGCTGTCTCGAACTACTCACAGAGTCTCAGGTGCTACTTCTGTAGAAGCACCTTCCTCACTCGTTCAGATAAACAAGAGTTGCTGGTCTATCTCGTTATTTCTGTGAAATAGAATAACCAAAATGTACTAGGTAAAATCAAAAGCCCTTCTTTCTTAATCCTGTACTTTATCAATCTTATTAATGCATATTTATTTATTTTTATTTATGCAGGAACATACCAATTGTACAGGCATGGATAAGTTATTATATAAATTTCACATATTTTGATGTGCGGTGAATTTACAATTTGGTTGTTCTTTCTGACATTAGAGTCAGTCGGAACGGTCTGCTATAAAGTCTGTTTGTGTAACACATAAAGAGATATAGAAATATTGTCTTTCATTAACAAAAAACCCAGATATCAGATGAATGTAATACAAATATCTGAGGAAAAAATCTTGAAGTCAATTCTCCTATATAACTTTGTTGTGAACAGCACCCCTGGCTTAAAGTTTATTGACGTATTATGTTGAGGTCAATGATGTATTTATTCCATTTTTTCGGCAGTCTTATCGTAGTTTTATAACAGGAAAGAAATTTGATCGTGGATGCGAAAACTAGATAGGGTCGTGCTAAGTTGTTTTACTGCATCAAATGGGGCCTAGGTCAATTCCAGAATTCTCCACCTGCGCCATTTGTGTCTGCATGGTGGATTGTACACGTAGGTTGGGCAGATAATGCTGCTATCTCTTATTCACATATAGCATAAGGTGTGGTAATTGTTGGTATGGCGGTCGAATCCACCCTTAAAAAAGTGAAGTGGGCTTCAGCTAGAGGAGGCACTAACCCAGGTACATTAACCCTACCTCGTATATCGATCCTATATATACTCCTGTACAAACCTCCTAATCTGATAGTATATCTACAACTCCACAGTCTAGCACTGAAATGTCACAGGCGAAAATTAAGGGGACACTGTAATACACCTTTATCCTTTGGAAGCCAGTGTTTGACACATAGCAAAACAAAAAAGAAACTCTCAAGACGTCACAAGACCTCTAAAGTGTCATCCAGAAGGGGAGGCAAATATCAGGCCCGTAGTGTATTCGCTTTTGAAACTGATCCAGCATTTTAACGCAATTTTTGCAAGCGGTGAGTACACTACCATTATGACAAAGGGGTGCCAAAACCACAGTATGAGTTCATGCGAAACAACTCATGCTCATGATTCTAGTAGATCTGCTTTTTGTCGCCCTGGCACAGTCCCACACACCGTGGCTCCGGATAGCAGAAACATCAAGCCAATTTTGTGTTGCAACACAGTCCCATGCAGTGCTACCTCTGATAACACCACATCAACAAAACTTGGTAAAAACCGTAAGAAGGATACACCGACTCAACTGAGTGGAAATATTAATCTTCATAAACTGGAGACTTCCAGGTTACACCTATAACAACAGGGAAAGGTGGAGTTGCCACAGCACCACTTGCGTCCGCTACCAAGCATGACAACATAGCAAAGACTAGTTAGAACCTGTTGAAATCTAAAGTGAATGACCCCACAAAGGAGGACATGCAGCCAAAGACTAAACTTAAGTCAGAGATCAGTCGTTCGAATTCCCTATCCTGTTTAATTTACCCATGTGCAATGATATTTTGCTTGAGCAGTGGTCTAATTTGCGTAACAATTTAGGCCAGAGCACAAATGCAGGGAAATCGTGCAGGCTGCACAGGGGTATTAAGGCACCTCAGGGTTACACCGAGCTTTGCCGGGGAAGCTGAGGGAACACGGTCACTGGATCAATTTTTAGCTACCGACAGGAGTTCCGGCATAAGTGTGAGACATGATAGGACAAGGGCTAACAAGCAAATGGCAGAGGAGTCACCGAAACTGATGCCTTCTACCTCCGTGGTCATACATGGTATTCCGGAGCTGGAAACTGGCACTGCTTGTGAAAAACACATGCATGACGTACCGCGATTCAGGTGGGTGTTGTCTTGGATGGCCCCTGGTGCTTCGGGAGCAGTCCGGCTTCCTCGTCCCGCTCATCTTAAACTGATTATCTCCACAGGGCTACTAAGTGTAAAATTCAGCTGCCAGGAACAGTTGGCCCCAGTAATTTAACAGTGGTACGAGACCAGTGGGAAAATGTGAGCACGCACCCGATGCTGCGAATACAGACCTTGAGGCATAAGGAGGCATCAAACTGAGACTTAAATACGCCCCGAGCCTCAGTGACATTACAGCGAAACGGTACTGAGAATGACAGTCGGTGCCACCCAAGTTTCCTACCTGAATTCCAGGAAAAATACGACAACAAGCCGGTTCCCTTGGAATCGGCCAACGAATCTCAATATTGAATCTCCTACTAACAAACGAAGTAACGTCATTTAACCCGTAACATGCTGAGATTGTGAGACTCACTGTCAGCTGCCTTTATAGCAATAGGAGATGGCTGAGAGGGAAAGCAGAAAAACTCATAAAACTCGAGTCACCCTACACCTTAAAATAATTGTCCTTGCTGAAACCTGGCTGACCCTTACCATCGCCGACAACGAAGTCAGGAGAGACGGGGCTAACAAGGAAGGAGGGAGTTGCCATATACTCTGATAAGCAACTTAAATATGTACATGCTGTCAGCCAACTCTCGTAAACTGTCAATGTCCAGCTCTTACTACGCTAGACCTCACACTGTCCCTTGAAGACTTTTAGAAACACTTGGTATTAACCAACGCGAAAACCAGAACACTGATTGGCGACTCAAGAATCCTTTATCCTTACGCCAACATGTAACCAACAATAAGGTTATTACACAAGGTCTAAGAATAAATGTTATAACAATAAATCATGATAATACTTCTGATATTTTTTATCTTCCTCTGGACAGCGAACGATGAGACGATGACTGCTGGATTGATGATTCCCGCGAAAAATATGGAGCAGTTGGTTTTGGGCAAACAACCATAATAATAATAATAATATATATTTCTTCCTGTTTATGCAGGAACATACCAATTGTACAGGCATGGATAAGTTATTATATAAATTACACATAATTTGATGTATGATGAATTTACAGTTTGGTTGTTCTCTCTGACATGAATTGATCGTTTAATCTTCAATCACATTGACACATGCACTTACTGGACTCTCAGACTCAGAATAGTGTCATTCCACCGTAGGCCACACCAAACATTTACTGGGTGGCATTTGTCGATCACCCACCTTTAGCGCAGAGCACAATCAGCTACTTCTCAGCACCAACACAAGAATACGGGATTTGGGCTGCGGCCAAATCACCATAGCTGGAGATTTCAATGTCCCGTCAATGAACCTTGGCTCGGGATATGCTCAGGGAAAGTCCGGTCGAAATCTACTGTAAATCGCTAGAAATATAGGGCTGACTGAGAATGCTGGAGTCGACACTAGGTGGGGCCTTAGGGGAAAGTCATCGAAACTAAATTATATTCTAACTAATGACCAACTACCCGTCAAAAAGGTCCATATCACAACTCCACTGGGAATTAGTGACCATGTAGTCGTAGGATTCGAACTTTTCCTCTGTGAGCACTTGCAGTAGGACGCCACGCGACCATTTATGTGCTATTAAAACACTGACAATGCTGAAATGCGACGGTTTTTGTCTGGCAGAGAGTGGCCCTTAGCATGGGATGAGTTGTCTGAGGATGAACACTGGGAAGAGGTAAAAGAGATTATTCACACAACAATCTCAGATACCGTCCTTTTAGTCACTCATGAATGACGAGAGGTACACAACGTATTCTGCGAGCAAAGAGGAAGGCTCGGTCTACGTGGCGATTATCCAGGGGTCAAACCGACCATGATGCATACCTGGAACTTAGGAATTGGCGCAACCTGAGAGTCAAGAGTGACAGGAGGTCACTTCAGGCTAACCTTTCCAAAAACCTCCTGGTGAAATCCAAAAACCTGTACCGAATCATGTTGGAGAGAAAACCAGCTATCCAGATGGCCAATACCTCACTAGTCTGGAGATGGTTAAACAATTAAACAGCAATGTGGGTATTACTGGTACGGACGAAAATGGCGGCAGTAGTAATAGGGAAGCTACAGGGACTCACATCTGAAAAATCCCCAGGCTGTGACGACATCAGGTCATCCGTTCCGAAACAATGCGCCCAAGCCCTCTGTAGGCCCCTATGCAAATTATCCCAATACTCGATAGATTCGGGAAAACTGCTAATGGAGTGGAAAAGAGCCATCCTTTCTCTGATTTTCAAAGGTGGGGATATGCGAAATACCGCTGGTTATTGACCAGTAGCCCTACTCCCAGTGGTATCAAAAGTACCGGAAAGTATTATAGATGATCACATTAGGGAGCAACTCCATAGGGCTAATAGACTCTATGAAACCCAACACGGTTTCAGGAAAGGCAGACTCTGTGTAACAAAGCTACCACTGAGTTGAAGGAATGGACGCCATGGTAGGATATACTCCAGTTCAGCTGGTCTTTTTTGACTTTGAGAAGGAATTTGACAGTTCACCATGACCTTCTCCTACACAAAAAGTCAGGCAAGTATAGGTGAGCTACTTTTACCATGGCTGAAATACTACCTAGCTGCCAAAGAAACCCTGCACTAAGGTCAATCGAATCTGGTAATCTTGACATGGCTTGTCATCGGGAGTGTCGCCTGGTTCTCTCCTAGGGCCGCTGATGTTATTTATTTTTATGAATTACTTACCATGCCGGCTAAGCTGCCCGAATCTTCTATACACTGAAGACGTGAAGATATAGAGAGAGCAATAAAGTATTCGAGTGAGTCCGATAGGCTGCAGGCAGATCTAAAGCTTCTGGAAAACTGGGCGGTGACCGGTGGCATGACTTTCAACCTGAAAAAGTACAAAGTAGTGAAGTTACTCACCTGTAGACTGCAGAATGCAAGTTACACCTTGAGCAATGAAAGCTTGTCCTGCACAACGTCGGAACGCGACTTAAGTCTAGTTCTAACGGAAAAATGGACCCAGGCGTAAATTACAAGGGGACGTAGCGAGACATATGCGGTCATACACTTTATACATAGACAGTCAAGTGCACTCACTCCTGAGCTCCTTCTAAGGTTGTAAAAACATACGTCAGACCACACCTTGCAGTGCATACTATTATTGCACCCACACTTCTTAGAAGAGAAGCCAACCTCTTGTAACGAGTTCAACGACCGGCAACAAAAGGAGTGGTTGGTCTCCGAAACAAACCATATGATGAAAGGCTGAGGAAATTAGGCCTGTCACACTTAGCTACCGTCGATTTCGGGGGGATTTAATTACTGTCTGCAAAATAACAAATGACCAGAATCACATGAACAAAGATGTCCTGCCATTGATTAGGTATAGGCTCCCTCGTGAAAATCATAGAAGGATAGCTCACCCGAGGGCAAGGACCCAGGTACGCTCCCACTTCTTTTCACCTCGGATTTGCTGTCCCTGGAATTCCTTACCGGCAGATGTAGTCTGTGGACGCCTTCAAGCGAAGACTGGACAATCATGCAGCGACACAAGGACTGCATCCAAATGGCCTATCCCCCTAAAATCCCACACACCATTCAGGGGTAGACAACTAAGTTCGGCGTTTTACTTCTTTACATTCTCTCCTGTCATACTCTCCTGACAACTTTAACTACACCTATTATTATTATCACTATTACCGATATATATATATATATATAATTCATATTATTCTTCAAATTTAATCAGTTTACTGTTGCTACGTTTTCTTATTTCTTTTTCTGTCTGTAAGTCTGAAAAACATCACTAATTATATCCATTATTATTATTATCTTTTCTTTTGACGACGATACCAGAGGACTAACTGGTGAAAGGATCAACTCCGTTCACAGTAGTAACAGTCTTAACGCACCTCATACTACAGACCACATAAAATTAATCCCAGCACTACTCCTTTTGGAGTTAACCAACCAACCAGTCGAGTGGCGGGACGAGCTGCGCAGAAGTTTACCAGAGATCAGGAACCTTTACCTCACAATCAAGAAGCGAGCAGTAAGAAGTCAAACTGGTTTATACTGTCTCGTAAAAACGATATTGGGTTGGATTGGAAAAGAGTCAGAGATGATCGAACCCAAGCCTGGCATCAACCCATGATGGCATTTGAGGTCGGTATGAGCCAGGTAGGAAGGAGAAAAATGACTGACTGGGGTCCTCGAGGACCTAAGAACAGATGTCTGCAGGTTGTTGGTAATATGGTTCAAAATCACTTTTATTGACACAGAAGTATTCAGTCTCTGTGAGACTCCTGATCCATTGAATCATTCGCCTCACGCGTTCCCACTTATGTGGTTTTCATGCATTGTTTCAAATCTCCTTCAAACAAACAATCCTGAAGGAGGATTAAGTGAGGTCGTAGATGTATATAACGTCACATATACGCATAGGTGCTCTTGTGGGAAAGCTTTATAGAGTAAGCAAACAGGTGACTTATCAGACAGACTCTCGAGCGCTTCCCTCCACTCTAAGAAAACATTAAGCTATACCTCAAGTTGACAGAAGAGGACTGGAATGTTTTCGAAGCATTTATCGGGAATCTGAATTCTTCATACTCATTCAGTGGGGCCATACAGATTCAAAAAATTAACCCTAGTCTGTTCACGCAAAAAGTTTATTTTACCCCTGACTCTCCCAAAGGCACGGCGTAGCGTTTCGTGAAGTGCGCCTTTATGGAAAAAACTAAAAAGCACTGATTCAGCCAAACAAGACGTTAGTGCCATGAGACATATAACAGTTTCAACAATATACATAGGAGGGTGAAATATTCCCATCAGCAGTGTACACACAGAATCGCACAAATAATTAATGTAATCCAATTAAAATAACAATTCCAAAAATTGATGTGATCATGAGCAGTAATTTTACTCGAAATACCAACAAAACAAGTCTTTTCAATGCGTGTAACGTATTATAATATAATTATTATTTATTTAATCTACATTTATAGATTAAATGGTCCAGTACCACGTAATACACAAACTTTTATCGCAACACTATACGAAAGTGAATTGCTCCGAAAGTATTTTGTTGTCGATCTGCTATACTTGAGAAAGTTCATTACTCTTACACGAAATAAGATTGAAATTACAATAAACAATGCAAATTACTAGCAACTTTTAAGCTGCCTGATAAGCAGTGTGAACAGGGTTCCCCTTTTGTTTCATTATGGGTAAATTTTTTGTTTTGATAAAGTCTCACAGTGTTATACAGTAATGTTTACTGATGACGTTTCGAACACAATTTATTGCTCATAATCATATCAGTATCATATCATATCATCATATCAATCACCTTGATATGATTATGAGCAATAAATTGTGCTCGAAACGTCATCAGTAAACATTACTGTATAACACTGTGAAACTTTATCAAAATAAAAAAATTTACCCATAATGGAATTATACTCTACCACAGTGCACAAGTTTTATTCCCCCTTTGTGTACTGTTTTCTTTAAGTCAACCTCATTTTGCCACTTTTTCATAATCCTGTCTCCATTCACACACATCATTCCCTTTGTCCCCTCTTTTTTACCACCTTAATCCAAAGCTGCCCCCTTTTTCCCCTTCTTCCCAGTTATGTACTGTTTTTGTTCCCATTACCGTAGGCTTGGGATTATAACCTATCTTGGCTATAGTATTAACATTAGCGTATTATTCTCATTATTTCTATTGCTACGTTCATTACTTCTGATTCCATTATCTTTAGTAGTATTGTCACGACTGTTATTATGGTTGCTGTCACCTATATAATCCTCACTATTTTACTTCTATCAATCACCCACAAATTACCACGATTGTTTAATGTCTCCTGTGTATATTTACAGTTATGTAAATTTTACATGCCACATGGAAGACCTGAATGAAGACGACATTGTTTGCATATATCTTTTTTGTCTTAAGTAAATCATCGCGTTTTACTAGATTATTGCAGTATTCTTAGTCAAGATCTCTTCCGAAGAAAGTATCCACACGTGTGGGGTAAACAGTATCTATCGTCAACTCTCTATTTATTCAACCTTGCGTAATCAATCAAATTGCGGCATCCCATTAGTTTCTCTTTTGGAACAGTATTCAATGTAGATAATTGTAGGCTATCTCAGATGTAATTGTTGTATTGTAGAACTGTTCTCCATACTTGTCACTCAACTCTATTCTTATATTACTAGGTGAGATCGTTTCCAAATTAGTTCTGAGCACATCGGTGTTTTATCTACTTTAATACAACAAGTACTTTGCATGTAGTTGGTTAACAATCAACTTAAATTGATGTTTCTTTTTAAAACGACGTGGACACAGACATGTGAATGTACATCGGTATCTTGATCTGAGCAATTCCACGGCATACATACCCCAGAGCTGACAAGTACTTTTTGTCTGTCTTCTATCTTGTGTAGCGAAGCTGAAAAACAATAAGTTTATTTAAACTATGGTACTGTAAATGTAAGTAAAGCAAGATTGATAGCTTCTACAACTTCGAAAATGTCAATTGACTCACTAAGCTTAGAGCTGTTCAAGCCCCTGCAAAAAAGTTTTACAGACATAAATCTAATTGAAGAAAATTGTCTCCGCCTTTGTTAGGGGATTTCTTACAATAGCTTTGCAGTTAGTCAAACACTAATTGTCCTTACTACTGAATAATCATGTGACTATTATGATTTTAGGTCACATAGTTTGCCCTCAAAATATGATGTAGTAGAGTGCAAAAGTCTAAAGATTACTTCTAACCTCCCTTAACTGTTCGAGTATGATTGAATTAAAAGTATAACAGCAATAAATTATATATATATATATATATATATATATATATATATATATATAATAAAACTGGTAAAAATCGCTTCGTTTCTTACACTAATACTTTTATCAAACTGTGGATTTTACTTTATTACTCTATATTTATGACGATATACTGAAATCAAGTAAGCTAAAGTTTACCAGAAAATATTTCATATTGATATGAACAATAGAAGTTGCTGAGTCATGATTCAGTCATAACTGATAGCAAATATTTATTTACTGAAATTAGGCATCTGTAGGAAATTCCCTCAGTGTTATATTTACTTTGTTTAAATTTACCATATAGGGATAGAAACAAGTTATTTCTTTACAATCCATAGCAATGCTACTCGAATCTTGTAAGATAAATGAAAATTTCCTTCGAATGTAACTATGCTCTAACAAAGTCGCAATTTTTGTGCGTTTTACCATCTTCTGTGATTTACTCTTAGTTTGCATTGCCTGAAACTCTTTATATTCGTTATTCAGGACTTTGTCTGTTCACTCTAAATGGAATCCACAGTGGAAGTGAGCGTAAACAACCATAGAATAAGACTGTAATTACAAATCTGTTGTAGAACAAAACGTATAGATAAACAATATATTAATTTCTTGATCTACCCTGGTAGCAAATTTGTGAGGCCGGTAGTTGTTGTATTGATTACTATATCACACTATGCCAGCCTTACTAAACATAATGAGCCTAACTATCACTCAATCAGTATTTCACCTGGCTTGTACGCACTGATAACCAGACAAAAATTAAAAGACTCAGTTATTTAGCAGGATGCTCTACTGAGCAATATATTTAAGGAGAATATAAATGTTAGGGTTACTAAGGGGGAAGATTTTAGGACTTATCTGGCTAGTATGGCTGAGCTATGGATTCCTAGAAAATAGCGTATTACCAGCTCAGAGTGGAACACCCAAGCAAGAGAAGTTGCCATAGCTCCATCAAAATTATATGCGTCGTAATTAAAACTCAAAATATTCAAGGTGCACTACAAATATATGAACAATTAACAGTCCTTGAAACGTCATTCGACAAACACTACTGCAGCCCTGTAGACTGCACATAAGATAACAACTTGTGCTGCGTGATACTCCACCACAATGTCCAACTTTGCACATATTCTGATGAGTATATGTCCTATTTTTATTAGATTACACTTGGCAGCCTAATTCATCAGTTAGACATACTTCACTGTTTCACTGTATTATTTTACCATATTTTTATTTTTCATTAAGTGAATGGAAACAAAATAGCAGGATTTCATCAGACTAACCATTCTAACTACCAAATATTTTCTACATACAAAAATAATTTAAACATCCACTGGGTTGAAAACATTCTTAATCTAACCATAAATAAGACAAAATAATACACTGAATAAGTTTTATCTAATAATGACTCCAGCGAAAAATAGAATGAACTGAACGGCGTGTAGAGAATTAGTTTTGTTCTTCTCCATTCCTTCTAGTTTCCATTGGGACAACTTTGAAATTTCAGCAGCAATGGTGACTTTCACGAGCCTCACACTCAACCTTTCCTCTTTACAGGACTTATTACAGTCTAGGCAAGGATTAGGAGTGCGTCTCAGCCGGGAAGCAAACTCCGGACTAAATGGATGGTTGGCGAGTATTCATCCACTGAACCACCGGTGCACCTAGAAACACTCTGTCCAGTCCTTTTTAGTACCGTGACCTTAAACTTCTTTTTGTGACTTGTACAATAATTTGCTATTTAATCCATATTCATTCGTTTTCTCTCCTTTCCCCCCATTCAAACTTCTGAGTCTCTTACTCTTATGAATAGTATTCCTGTTTTTAAGAGTTAACCATTTGCAGAGAAATTCGTCACTGAGTGTTACAAGATTATTTAGGACTGACTAACTACGCTTTTCAATTGATTCATTATTTTCATGACATGTAGTCTCATGTTTTTGTTATCGAAGGATGTAAACAGCTGACTTTTACGAGCGTTTCTATGACCCTTTTGAGCACTACATAAACTGTACAGCTTTGAAGTGGGGTTAGAAAAAGGATATTCCTTGCTGAGTTATATCCTTTTAATTTAGATATCTTTAAATTTGCGTTACAAAAAGATTATCATAATGCAGGACTCCAAGTAGTAAATTATAAATGAAAAAATATATTTCATCAAATTGATCGTTATGCAACTCAATTAACGACCCATTACTTACTATTGTATGGCGTAAAGATGGATTCTACCTAATTCCAGTGAGCACCGATGAACGACAAAGTCGATTAAGTTAGATCTGAGAAGAGTTATACATTTACGACAATGGATAACAGTGGTGTTAAACAATGATGCCTCCCTCATATATCTGGGGGTCTGTGATTAAATCCCACATGAGGTTCTGCATACGCACTATTAAAGCAGCCGTGTCTACAACAAAAGCAGTTATCCACATGCCTATGGCTTTTATTAGTTATGTAGATGGTCTCAGCTCAATAGTAAGCTGAAGTCGGTCAAATGCATAAAGGTCTCGAAATTAAAATGAAGACTTAGATATAATATCAGAATAAATTACCAAATACTAAGAAATTACAGGTAGTTTTACAGTGGTAAATTGTAGTGTTTAGAAGCAAGAAAGCAAGTGTTTGAGATTGCTATTTAAACTCAAAAAGACAAATTTATTAAAAGACGACACAGAGTTTGACATCGTCAAACTATCAACTATGCTGTAATACATTCATGACCCACAGAAGTATTAGAAATCTTTCTAGAAAATCAAACCGGTATAGCCACGACTGCTCATTACTACTTTTGCATGCTAAGTAGTACTGTATGTTTCTACCAAGGACAAATAAAATTGGTTTTTAATTTAAAAACAAATTTTAAAGAATTTAACACTACTGACTTTGTAAATAATGATAAAATTCAGATGTTTACAATTCTGTTTTCATAGTTCTCTGTCTTCATATAACTCAGTGTCAATATTTCCGGAATTTTGTTTATTTTAAGCAAAGCAATTTTCACACAGATGATATCACTAATGGAGAAAAGTATACTTCAGCTAAGGTGTCTTTAATTATTCAGCTAACTCGCATTTAGTTTCCTATAAAATCCTATTATCTATCTTTTAGTTATTTGAGAAATTTTACAATCACTGAAGTGACATGATGAAACATTTAAGATTCAAACAAAATTCTTAAAATTTGTAATAAAATTTATCCTGCTACTGGATTCAAAACACTTTTCCAGGGTTTGCGAACTACTTCCATTGTCAGTTGGAAAATTTTCTACTAATCACGTTGTATACTTTTAATAATTGACACTTTAATAGTGTCCATCTATTGATACAGGTTAGAATTCAAAACTAGCTGTATGATTTAAACTATCGGATAGTTTTATAAATGACTTTCACGTAATCTTTTACTGGATGGATATCTTCAAGGAAGTAGCAGCAGTTAGACGACAAAATAAAAACCAAGGAGTACCGGATAGTCCTTTCATCTAACTTGAGAACTGTTCAGACGTGCAACCACGTTGTAATAACGGCATGCTTAGCAGTCGATAGCTTATGTTAGGCTGTTAACTGGTTACATTCCTATTTCTCAGAAAGAAAGCAGTTTACCATGCAAAAAGGGAAGTCTTTCCTTTTATTGCCTACTGAGGCCAGCGTCCCTCAAGGCGCTGTCCTTTCTCCTTTTCTTTTTTCTTTCTTCTTACGTGACTTGCCTCACTCTAATGAAATAAACTTTGTGAAGTACGCTGGTGATTTAACAGTTTCAATGGCTCTTAACTCCCAGCTAGATTGTACCAAAATAAATAGCTTTCTGTCGGGAGTCAGTAAATGGTTTGAGTCTTAAAACGGTCTTAAACTGAATCCTTCTAAATGTCAAACTGTTAATTCCAGGTTAAGATGTAAAAGACCGCTAAAAGAAGTCATCGATTCTCATGACAGTTGTAAAATTGACGACTATGATATAGGAATCAAATCAGAAATTAAGTATCTTGGACTTATTCTCTCTTCTGATCTCTCCTGGACTTCCCATGTCTTAGCGATCTCCAGTAAAATACACTCAGGTATAACTCAACCCTCCTCTTACAGTTCATAAACTCTTGCATCCTACCTATTCTTCTTTATTGTTCAACCTTATTCTTTCCTGGTTTACTTAAAAAGGACTATGTCGCAATTCGTAGAATGCTGAAGACGGTCAGTAGGGTGAGTGATGTCCCAGTGGACCACATAGTTAACTTCGTTGTTGATAGGTACTTGACTTCGTGCAATAAATTTGCTAGAGGGATTTTGTCTTACTTAGAACATCCACTTTACCCTCAGTTTTCACCTTGCATCTCCGCCTCAGGTAGAACAAGAAGTAACTTCAGAAAACTGTATGCTCGCACGTCTAAGTATAGAAATTCTATGATACCATACTTGGCACCTATTTTATGTGATGAAAATAGTGTCAGGCTACAATTAACTAACCTTTTTCATCTAGTAAATAAACAATTTCCGCCATCCATCCTTATACACTTTCAAGTTTTACTTTTATTATTTCTATTATATTTATAGTCCTGTTACTTCTCTGTTTTTTTTACTCTCATAATTGTAAACACCAACTTATCTCTATGACTGCTGTCATCTTTGTTTTCCCCTCACCATATCATTTGAATAGAACATTATATTCAATATTTTTAAACATGCATTGACAAAACTGTGTGAAACAAGCCCACGGTAATTTTCACTCGTATTATTCTTGCCTTAGCTGTTATCATTATTATTATTATTTCCACTTTATATGATGCATGTTTTTGACATTACCCCTATTGTAAATGTGGAAACTTTTCTGTGTGATTAATTTTTTTTATAATTTAAGGAGATTAGATGCACTATTGTGATTGATGCTGAAAGTTTCATTCTGTATCAAAAATTCCTCTTTTGGAATAAAGTAAATCATTATTATCATTATTAATTCACGTACTCACCTTATCTGCTCCTACTTGTCACGACTAGTGACTAGAACTCATAGAAACTATCAGTAATTGTTAATAAATACTGAAATGTTATTTAAAAGTTGGATTTATGTGGGAGTCGACTGATTCAGCCACACAACCTGAGGATCTTCCATCCAAATCCTTGACATTTCGCCAGGCTGAGTAGAAATGATGAAATAGGGCAAAGCAACTAGACAATAGTTAGTGGTTTTCAATGGATCTCCAGCTGATTTCACTTTGTGTCTAAATTTAACTTGAAACCAATCAAACCTCCACGAGACCAAATTCTGCATCATAACATAGCCAAGTTAAAGAATAGTGATCAAATGAAAGTAAACCGGATATGCAAAGCAAGTTAGTGAAACCAGGTGAAGGACACCATATTCGTAGAAAAATGATAAAATTAATGTCAAAAAATTAAAAGGGATATTTAATTATTTTACGGTTAGATTAAGGAATATTTGAGGGTACGGTTAAAGAAGGAATAGATAAAGGTTAGGTTAAGGTTAAGTAACAGGAAGATTTTAAGTGTGTAGGGTTAGATTAAGGTGGGGTTAGGAAAACATTAAGATTAGGGTTGAGTAAGTGATCTGAATTCGTCTTTTGAAATCGATTGTTCTCCTCAAAGTCATTGGTGTATTCATTTGCTTCGATTGGTACCCTTGAACTTTGTCGATTACATGTTCTCTTTTTTGGCACTCATTAGTAAATCAGAATACTTCAACTATACAATTTATTGAAGTTTATGTTTGAAGTTTGAACCAGTATAAGGCTTTACAAGTATCTTAATGATAAAATTACGAATAAACAATTACTAGAATGTTACTACAACTTATTCAAAGTACATTCAAGTTAGCGAAGAAATATGAATGAAATTAAAGGCCTGTTAGATGTCCGTAATAGATGATAAGTAAGTTAGACAATTTCAGACAAGAAATTCGCCTTTAGTTTGTTATGTAAAAGTGGTTGTGATGGTGTTGAAAGTATACATGATTGTTTGGATAAGATATATCCTGATAAAAAATATTTCAATGCTCTTAAACATAGCAAAGCCGATGGCATAGTGGGTAGGACTCTCGCCGACCATGCACATGGTTCGCAGGTTCAATCCCCGGCGATGCACATCTGATATCAATGGTCGGCCTGCGAAATTTGGGCTACTGATATCATATTGCTGAAGATTCCATACTTGTACCAAAATACTGTGTGGAATCAAGCGATAATGAGAATAAAAAATAATAATAATCCTCGCAAAGAGAGTTATTTTACCACAGTTCTCATAAACGTTGTTTCTATTTACTAACTAATTTTGTGTCTAGTAGTTTTAATTATTAAGCTTTAAGGCATATTATGTATTTCCTAGGAGTAAATAACTTCGTAAGTGTTTGCAATTCGCCGTGTATTGTGACTTCATTATCAACACGCTGGATTACACGTGTTTACTGAAAAAGCCAAGAAACAACACATAGATGATAGCTTATCTGATATCTCATCTAATTAGTGGCTCACAATTATGATAAGTCATAGTCGAGCATTAAAGCACCTTGACTGAGATGATTGTTACAAGAATTCTTTTATTTTCAAAATTTGTTTGTAGGGATTTGATATGTTCCTATTTGACCACGGGTTGACCTTAGTTAACGAGTCACTGAAACCAAAGAGTCATGACCAGCTGTTTCGTCCTAGTTCAGGACTCGTCGCCACTACATACTTATCACAGTTAGAATACAGGACCTTCAGGTTACGAGAGCAACTCTCAGACCATTCAACCACTGAGGCTCGACTCAGTGGCCCATGAATTCTAGCTTATACCAATTCGTGATGTTTTATCACGACCACCAGCCAATGTTATCGGCGAGTATTTGTCCTCACTCCTTACTGGGTCGACCCCACTAGTAACGACTTCGTATTAGGACTCCAGTCAAGTTTTTTTTATTACAGCTTCATACCACATCGTATTTTTGGTACAAGTATGGAATTTTCAGCATGTGATATCGGTAGCCCAAATTTTGCAGGCCGATCATAGATATCGGGTATGCGTCGGCAGGGGATAGAACCCTGGACCATGAGCATGGTCGGCGAGAGTCTTAACCTCTGTGCCACCGACGCACAGTCACTAGAGTGCATTAGTTTAATTTTCATGAGTCATTTGGTAAGGATGTGATTAGTTATAAGTCTGACCACTCAGCGTATCATCTGGAAAAACGCTGAAAATTAATCTGATTGTCGCTAGTGACTGAGTGCAGGATGAAGTTGGCTGGAATTCTAGTTAGAAGTCGTAACCAATGGGATTTACCTGGTCGCGAGTGAGAAGAAATGCTCAGTGATGAAATTGGTTGGTGGTTGCGCTGAAAAGTACTTTTATTATTTAATTTGATGGAATAACTCAAGTCATTCATTCTGTTTGTCCTAATAAGAATAACATGTCTCTTTGTTTGTAACAGATGTCTTAGAAACAACACTGTTGTAAAAGTGCCTTAAGCTGTTGTTATTCAAAACAACAATACATGACTTCCTCTTCAAACTATAATAATTCAAACAATTATTATTCTAGACTGAAATCAGGTATACAGGGAATGGCTGAGGTGAAGGTGACACCAAATGATCCTTCTCAAATAGTTGTTTTCATCGCATTAGAATTAAAATTTAGATTTTGACTAAAGGAAGTACATATTATAATGTGATATATTACAGTTATAAATTGTTCCAAAAATAACCATTTTCTACTCACATAGGGACAAGGGTTAATTTCACTGTAGATTTCATCACGAATTACCATAATTTAGAAGGTCGCAGAAAGTCAGAAAGCACTCGAATGCTGCCTTGTCCTATTTTGTGACTCTTCAGCAGTGTTCGTCAACAACCAAACACTTTTAGGTTACAAGACCAGCTTTTCTACCATTCAGCCATTTGAGCTGGACTGAAATGATTCGTGAATTCTGACTCTCTCAGTTCGTGCTACAGTACAACTACCAGCCAGTGCAGTGGATGAGCGTACAGCTCAATTAACATGACGGATCCTGTTGGCAACGTCTTTTCGTTACAACTTCAGAATATCCATCCAGTTAAAATCAAAGGGTCTTTGAATTCTGGCTGTAGCAGTTGAATGAATTGTCAATGTGTTGGCTTCGTAACCTGAAATCCAGGTGTCACTGCCTAATGGGGTCGTGAATGCGCAGTGGTAAAGAGTCTTCAATTAGGAAAAAATATCTCTCCAGTGCTCCTAGGTTTACAATGATTTCGTAACTGACGATGTTTTGTAATGAAGTCTACATTTTAAGATAACAGACAGCCACTTATTTCAATAGGGTCGTTTCATGGTAATATCATGCCCAATAAATCCACCAAATCATCGTTGTTAGTAGGAAATCAATACCAAATACTAATTCGGTATAATTCATAATTAATTGGAATAACATAAATCTCCTTTAAAAAGACTTTTTGACCGCCTGCATTTTATCTGTTAAGCTAAGACTACTTATATGAGTAAATATAAATCAAAATATAAGAGCATAAATTGTGACCTCTCGGATTTTATTAACTTTGTTAATCGTGATTCAAATTCTTCAGATAGCAGTAATATTTTGCTGAAGGTTGTTGATTACTTCTAACACCTGAAGTTTCTGCCTAAAATTCTTGTTTTAGCTATCATTGAGCATTGAACATCATGTAAATTAGTGTCTTAATATATATAACAAATGAAAATGATTTGAATTTTTCCACTTAATGACTTCTTTTCCTATAATTTCAGGGTAATATAATAAAACAAACCGAATAAATATATATTCTGTACTCCTTCTCATTGTTCAGACCTTGCTGACAACAACACCTTTTCAGAAGTACAAGTCAGATATAATCATCCGTGGATATCATATATTTCACTTGTTAGATTTTCTTCACGAATTAACATCGGCTGGAGAGACGATTGAAAACCAAGGAGAACTAGACAGCTGTCTTGACATATTTGAGGACTCCTCATCAGTGTGCATCCATTAGCCCATCAGGGATGGAACAATGAACCCTTAGGTTACGAGACTGGGCTTGTTGACCACTCAACCATTTAGGCTGCGTTCTAACTTTGCCCTCACCAGCACTTCCATGAGCGTCCACTTCACGTTAGCATTGTACACACTACTATTCACGAATTCCCACTGCAGTTTTAGGAAATCTAACCTGATGTCATCAGTAAGTCGGCAATTGATATCCAGATTATAGGATTTGTGGGAATTTCAGATTAATTTCAACTGTTAGATTTTCACTGAAAATATCCTTTGAGTCATGAAGGAAATAGAAGACCATTCAGCGAAGAAAATTTTCTTTATCTACGAAATCATCTACTGAGATTGTACAGTCGTATTTAGATTTAGATTTCGTCCCTAACCAACATTAAATATTGTTCCATAGTGTTATACCTGTAAAGAGTCACCTCAAACAATAAATTACTTAGTATTGGACTAGATATTTTGATATTTTATTTTAACTTAGGATTCTTATGAATCTTCTTTCTTAGGCTTGATCTAGTAGTTACACAAAAATTGAAAATTGAGTGAAAGCTGTACATATTTAAAAGTTGTATGTATAAAAATATTAACGATGTTATAATTACTGATTCCAGACGACAAGTATGATTTTCTTCAAGAAATGTTTAACAAATAAAGTGCTAGAAGTATTTACAGAAGAGAGTTCACATCCTCAAAAGGATCATCTTTCAAATTTATTTATTTTTTTAAGCACTGGTTTTTGTAGGGATTTGGTTTGATTGGTTGGAGGATTTCATCATGAGCTGACATCGGTTAGAGAACCATTGGAAAACCAGCAGGGAGTACTGGACAACTGTTTCGTCCTAGTTTGGGACTCTTCAGCAGTAAGCACGCACTGGGGCTCGGAATCATGACCTTCCTGTTACAAGGCGAGCTCTTAGACCATTAATCCACTGAGATCCGACCCAACGGCCCATGATGAAATCCTCCAACCAATCAAACAAAATCCGTATAAGAACCAATACTTGAAAATTAATCTGATGCTCAGTAATGACTGGCCCTATTCAGGCAGTGACTTGGGTTCTAGTGGAAAGCCGTGACCAGTAGGGTGAAGCAGGTTGAAGATGAGGCAGTAACTCATCGAAGAAGACATTGTGAAGTGGTAGCGCTATGTCATGAATTGGCAGAAGTTAGTATTTGATTTTTTGTGTATTTTATTCCTTTACATTACAAGTGGGACATAGGGCTTCAAGCTAGAGCTTTAAAATTTCAGTTGCCAGCCTCATGCTAAACTTTGCTCTTTACCACCCTTAATACTAGCTTAGAGGGGCCTACGAGTGCATCGATCAAAGGTCGAACCTTAAACCAAAGGCATGCTTACCGAGTGTTCTACTACTGAATTGATGACTCACCACCTTTCAGTTACATCACACATATTGTTTAAATAGACCGAATGATTTCACTGCGATGTTTATAAAATCCAGAATAAAAATGAATTCATTATGAGTATGCTTAAATGAGCATTGAATGTAACCGAATCATAAACAATCCAATGGTTTCTCACCCAACACTCTTGAGACGGTATCCTATCATATACCTATTCTGAGATCCATTTAGTGTTAGCAGCGAATATATTTTGTAAGTAAAACAATAAATTCGTTACGTTTTGGTTCTGTTTATCTCTCACAAGTTTGAAAGGGAGAAAGGTAAAGTCATCCCTTAGAGATGTCAAGGAATAACACTAGTGTGCATCGGTGGTTCAACGATGGGATGCTCGCCAGACATACACTAAGTCCAGGGTTCGATTCCAGGTCAGATCACACCTTTGCCTCCTTAGCTTTTTGTATACCCAACAAAGAGGGAAGGTTGGGCATGCAGCTAGTAACTCCACCAAGTAAAAACACTACTTCTACTGGATTTTTAAACCTGGTGCTCAAAGTTCTGTGTTCCTTTTGGAACACACAAGAATGAAATTAATGAATTACCATTTAGCCTGTAGGAATAAAAGCCATCCACTAAAATTATTCAGGGGAACGGTGCATTTCCTTTGACAAAGGATTGCATCAAATTTATGGAACTTAGTTATCAGGTGGAAACTTTTTATGCCCAAGACTCTGAGTCAAAATTTCTATTCAAAGCTTGATAAAACTACTCAGTCGGTTCGAATGAAACAAGTGAAACATAATTCAAACCGAGGATGCATTAGCTAAGAGTCACATTTTAAATCTAGTAAGTCACATCCCAATACAAAACGACATCCCTCTAAACATTCATGCTGTAGATACCATCTGCTGTGGAAAGGTAGACTACATAATTCCTTCGCTTGAAATAGTGACTGCAGAGTTATCATTTTAAGTTATGCGTAGGCAAATTCTGTATGAAATATTCCAATATTTTGTTAAAAACAAAAGCATTACTTCAATAAGAAATGCTTTAAATAAATACCTGACTCATAAGTGGCATTGCAGATTCAGACCATAAGGATAGAAGGCTCTTGTTGCCTATTTAATCCTTGCGATATATATATCTCTGCAGAGGTCTAGTTTCTCTCTGAAAGCGTTCACAGATGGAGCTGTTACTCCTGAAAGAGATAAGGAGTTCCAGTCGTTGGCCACTCTGTAAAAGAATCTAAATTCCACACCTATTTTGTTCGACATTGGTTTGAGCACCTTCTTGTGGTGACCTCAAAAATGTATCCTAGAGGGAGAGAAAATGTTCGAGAGGTCAATCCATAAATCACCCTTTAGTATACTGTGTGTCACAATTAAGTCGCCTGTCTTCCTTCGGTATAACGATGGGAAGAGATTTAAATGCTTCATCCTCTTATCATAAGAAAGGTATGAGATACAAGTAACTAATTTGGTTCCTACTCTCTGTCCTCCTCTCAGGGTATGTGCCTCATTTTTGAAGCATGGACTCACCGCTTGTGTGCAGTATTCTAGATGTGGTCTGGCATGTGTTGTATAGAGTAATTGGAACATACCCTTGTCTAATCGTCTGAAAGCCATTCGAAGTGCCTATAGCATTCGAAAATCCCTAGCTGCGGCTCCATTACAATTAGCCGTTGTTTTTAATTCATGGCTCACAATAATTCCTTAGTCCTTTTGGTCCTTAACATCTGGTAGTCCCGTGTCCCCCAGGGAGTATGACGTGCAAGACTTCTGACTGACGTGAATTACCGCGCTTTTCTTGGAATTAATCTCCAGACTCCAGAGGTTAGCTCATTCAGCGAATTTATCTGGATCGGTTTGTATTACCAACCTATCATCGTTATTATTTACGGTTTTCCATATCTTGAATCGTTGGCAAATAATAGGGCTGTTGAGGTAAGAATTTTCGGCAGTTCATTTACGTATAATAGGAATAGCAGGGGCCAAGTACAGTCTATTGAGGTACCCCACTTAATTCTGCTTTCCGGCCTGACAGTACACCATTAACCCTTACCTCCTGCTTTCCAACCATACTGTAGTTGCTAAACCACTCACAAAGGTGTTGGTCTAATCCAAAATGTTTGAGTGTACTAAGAAGACCTAAATGTGATACCTTATCAAATGCCTTACTAAGACAACGTCTGGTAGATGGTTCTTATCCCTGCCTTCGACCCAATCTTGTCTAGCTAACAGTTAGTTTATCAGGCAGGATCGTCCAGGTATGAATCTATGCTGTTCTACCGCCAGTAATCCATGCTTCTCCATATGAGCTAAGAGCTGGTTCCTTATGAGTGTTTCTAATACCTTCTCTATGATGCAGGTCAGACTTATAGACCGGCAGTTAGATACTAACTGCCTGTTCACATCTTTCACAATGCGGCTGGGAGGTGCTGAGTTTGAATTCTGCTTGATGTGTACTGATGATGAATCCTAAACCTGGACGAAACAGCTGTCCAGTACCCTCGGGTTTTAATTGTTCCTCTAACTAATATTATTATTAGTCCGTAGTCGAACTTGACTATTTTCTATTATTCATTTCAGAAATCATTGATTCTAAATGTCTACAAAGCAAGAATCTCAATATGAAGCTGAAAAGTCAACAACTAATCTACTGATAACCAATTCAGTCAATCATCTTGTTGATAAAGTCAATATATTATCAGATCAAATAAATCATTGTATGAATATTAGTAGCCAGTATGCAGATACATTATCAAAATCAATAAATACAAATAATCCGCATACATTGTACGCTCATAATCGCAGTTTACAATGCATTATAAGAAAACTGTTTTGTTTAAAACAGTCAAATCAAAATGTGATCAAATCATTACAACGTTATCAAGGTTATATAGAAAAGCTTATTTTTGATATATGTCAAGAGATGATAAGCAACAGTCAAGCAGATATGCTTAGAATTAAGTGTTCAAGGCATAAAGTAATGTTCTATTTTAATTTGTTTTAATTTTACTGTTTTTTTAACTCTTTTTTTACTTCGGAATGTGTTAGCATGATGGTATCGTCCAACAGGTTGTTCGTACTGAGTGTCAACTATTAAAAAATTTAAAAAGAACGCTAGAATCAAAAATGAAACTGCTACTTCATACAATAAAAGTAAATTTTTAAATGTTATTTGTACAATGTTCAACTTTGTTTTGTTTTAAATAGAATGTAAAATGTATTCAGATCAAACTAGATGAATGGATATGTGAACATGATAGAATGATAGTTCAAACAGAGAGAATAAATGAAAGGCAATCAAATTCAATAGTGGTAAAATCTAAATTTATTTTGATTTTTCTATACTCATTCTGGGTATTTGTTTATTTCAGTTGGAAAAGCAAGTTGAAACATTGAATGATTCATATTCAACATCAATGAATTTTAACAAAATTTTAAAAACTATTGAATTTACTGTTTCACATGCCAATAGATTACAGTTTGATTTACTGTGTACATTTGAAAGAATTCAACATTTCCTGAATGGTACTAGAAAATCAGTGTATTATGCTTTGACTGAAGATTGCTCATTTCTAGTTAGACAAATGGTACGTTTGCAAGTCCTGAATGAATATATATATATATATATATATATATATATATATATATATATATATATGCTCAAAATAAATGTAGTAGCCAGACTGATTTCCTGTGGTTTATTCTGTCGCTTTCAACGCACTCGACAATAAAGTTTACAGAAGTTCTAATTTCACTGAACTTTTCACTGTAATGCAGCTACTCATTGGATCAATTTAACGCAAATTGTTACTCTAGTGATTTCAGTGTGGCAGATATTCTTCATTTAGACATTTAAAAGACAAAAGGATTGAACTCTTCAGTAGAAGTAGAAATTTTTTGGAATTTTCAATCATTAGTAAGAGTGCTGTTCATCGTATGTAAGTAGTCCGTCTGAATCACGATTAGTACCTCAAGACCTTAACCAGGTTTAATAATAACTTTTTTTTACTCCGCGTTCCCATTGGGAACATAGGGCTTCAAGCTAGAGGCTTGAAGTTTCTGTTGCAGTGTTAGTTTTTACAGGATGGGGCTGCTAGCCTTTACCAGTCTTATTACTGGCTTAGAGAGGTAAAGGAGTTCATCGGCCGGGGATCAAACCCCGGGCCATATGCATGGTCGGTGAGCATCCTAGCCGCTGTGCCACCGACGCATATTAATAATAACTAAATTCCCATTTTTACGCAGTTCATTTAAGGCTTCCCTTTATTTTTTTGGTCAATATACTACACGAATTCGGCTTGACAATCGTATATTTATGACGAGAGTTGACTTAATTATTGTAACCGC
Organism: Trichobilharzia regenti; assembly: GCA_944472135.2. Lineage (NCBI taxonomy): Eukaryota > Metazoa > Platyhelminthes > Trematoda > Strigeidida > Schistosomatidae > Trichobilharzia > Trichobilharzia regenti. The sequence goes on from OX235262.1 coordinate 136,386,735, forward strand.
ATCCATTGATGAAGGCATCAAATATTCAGTATAGAGGTTCTCAAAATGAACTTGTATATCCATTCTATTAATTTCAATATGAATATCATAAAAATTAGAGCCAAGGTATGATATATGCAAATCTGCTCAATCAAAAATAACGTTCAAAAAAACTGTAAACATGCTTATCTCAATTTAACGGAAATCGAACTTAAGGAGTTTTGTTTTCCAGACTTTGTCATAATTTGTTTAATCCCTTTGTCTTCAAAATGTCTAAATGAGGACTTTCGCAGTTAACCAGTATTCAGTTGCCGAGATAAATGATAGTATTGATAATTATTTCCTTTATTCCAGAACAGTATTCATGATACAGTTTAAAATTGTCAACATATGGTATAATATTGCATCTAATTCGCTCAACAAGAAATAAAAAAACATTACATGGTATAGGTAAAATATATTGATAATGGAAACTTCTTTCGTACTAGTGTGGCTAGTACTACTGATAAGACTTATCAGTAGTATATAAAGAGGTGTTCATCAGCATAAAAACAACAGATAGCAGGGAGATAAATTTGATTTCAGAGAAGAAAAATGAAACAGCGTGTGGAAATATATGGGAGACGTGAAAGGAAACACTAAGAAACACAGTGTGAAGGCCAAAAGTAGCACAACACGAAGATCTGTGCAAATGGTGCGTGAAGATATGGTCTGTATAATTTGGCTGAAATAGTGTTATCACAAATTACAAACAGAAGAAAAAAATAGCCATTTATATAGCTAATTACATAGTTAGTTGTAAGTTTCACGCTAATCACTTTCTCTATTACACAGTAAGTTGACCAAATAGACTATCGTTGAGTTTTGTACTAAGTTGTGTGAGCATATAATCTTTCAAAACAAATTCCAGTCCCACCTGATGAATGCTAAGAGAGAGTTGTAAATAATGAGATTACTGAGAGTCAGACAATACGAATTTACCTAATTTATCACATAAGCACAGGTATCTGTCGACTACAATATCAGTACATCACTTGCCCTACTGACAGCCTTTATTACACTTCTCTATATGATACAGACCTTTTTGGGTAATCCAGGAGAGACTAAATTGGAGTAACAAAGAACAACAGGTGAGATGCAATAGTTAACAAGCAGTGAAAGTAGAGGTTCAGTGATACGATACCTGATTGTCTTAACTTCTTAATGTGGCAGGTTAGATGAAACATTTTCTTAGAAATCGACAAGATAAAGGATGATCAAGAAAGTTCAGGCGAAAGAAGTATTTCAGGGTATTTAATTAATTAGTTTCAATTTCAGTGCCATCTATGCTAAAAGCATTTTGTGAACTAACCAGTCCGAGTAGATCACGTTTATGCTTGAAGGTGAAGGTCCGACATTTGGAGGGATTTAACGTGAGACCATTTAAGCTGGACTGCTGGCTGACGTCCAACAAAAAGCCACCAAGTTTGGAACAGTCAGATCATCAGCATATTTAGTAAAGCTGAATTAGTCCGGAAGAGGTAAGTCATATAAAAAGGAAGAGGAAAGGAGAGAAGACAGAACAGCACCTTAAGGGATTCCATCTTTAAGTAAGCAAGACACATAAAGGCTTGCCTTTCCATACCGTAAACTACATTCTGTTAGAGAAATTAGAATGCGACCAGTTAACAGCCCAGGACTCGGTTTGTGTCAAAGAAAGTTCATTTAACACAGGACACCTGCGTACAGAGACAAAAGCGGATTTGTAGTCAAGGAAGATATATTGGAAATATTTGGCTCCATTGTCTAAACTAGGAACAATACTACAATTTAAGACAGCAGCAGTATCTGAAGTACATCAGCCCTGTTCAAATGCAAACTGCTCAGATTCACTAAAACTTCTCAAGAAAGTTTCAACGTCGAGTAAATGCAGTTTTTCCATTAATTCTCCAAAAGGAGATATAATTGCAATAGGTCCAAGTTTAACAGTAATACCAGTAAATGATTTAGGTACCGCGACAATTTGAATTTCATCTCATGTGACGGGTACAAGACTACTGGACAAAGAAGCGTCGAAAATGTTCGTAAAAGGATAACGCATGGTGTCTGCATATCTTATGAGGAAAACAGCAGGTGCACCATCGGGAGCAAGGCTTTGGGAAGGTTTTAGAGATTTGAGACATTTGAAGAGATCAAGAGTATTAAACTCGTGGAAGCTACCATCCTTATGACGTGTAACACTGGGAATGATAACGCAATCGGTGGTATAACGGTTAGGACGCTCACCGACCATGCACATGGTCCGGGGTTCGATCCCCGGCTGACGGACTCCTTTACCTCGCTGAGCTAGAAATAATGCCGGTAAAGAGGAAAGGTTGGGCATGAGGCTAGGAACCCCATCCTGCAGAATAAACACTGCTCCAGAAACTTCAAGCCACTAGCCTGAAGCCCTATCTTCCACTAGGGAACGTGAAGGTAAAAAAAATCTGGAGAATGTATGGAAGACTGATTAACAGTATCTACATGGTTTGAGGGAACAGTAATAATTTGCTTACCACCAGTAATTTCGTTAAAAAGCCTCCACAAGCTAGAGGGGTTCTACATGATGATAGTTTTTGGTTATAGATCGTATTTCAGGTGTCAATAAAGTGTCTGAGACCAGATTTATCTTTTGTCTTGTATAACCACCCTTTTTCTCTCTGTAGCTTTCTGATAAGAAGAGAAGAGAAACAGCCAAAACTTTTGAAAAGCGTTTGTTCTGGGCAACAGATTTTAAGATAGAATTTAAGATAATCAATTATGTTAATGATTGCGTCATCTAGTGTATGTAGAATCTGTCTTTCCACTCATTCATTAGTTAAAAATGTTCTCTAGATTTTCACCTTATGAAAGTAAATTCATTGTCTTACATTTATTTCTTCTAATTTAGCACCAGTTGTTTATATCCAATTTAAAACAAAAAATGGCTCACAATCGAAATTTAAAAATGATGAATCAGATAATGGGTCAAACACCTAATAAAGTAAGAATAATAATTTGATAATTGTATTATTTCTTTTACTTTGAAATATACTTGAAGTTTAGTATACTTTATGTGGCTCCTTTGATATAAAATAGAAATCCCTTTTAAAGCGTTGAATGAAATTATTTTTACTGAGGAATGTGGCTAATTGATAGCATTATTTTTGGTCTCAGTTAAACCAGTGTTATTATCAGGAGCGTATAATACAACAATATTGGAATACAACTAAAATATTCCTGTTTGACAGTTATTTTGAAGTGAAGTTATTGTCAAGTTCTGTTGTTCTTTCCATTTTCAAACTTATTCTTTAGTTCCCTCTTTGGAGTAACTAAAAGTAATTTGTTAGTCACTTTTGTAGCATTTTTAGCGGATCTCGACTAAGGAAACAAAATACTAGCACTATAAGACTGATCAGTTATTATATTATTCGTTTTTATTCCACAAGGGCTAATCAGATACCCCAGTAGGGATATATTTAATTATTCTGCTTAGTTTAAAGTTATCCGTGTAATGAGTTTAGTAGGTAACGCAGAAATGGTAATAATACGTCAAAATGAGTGCTGCTGATTTCCTATAGTTGGCTTGTAAGTGTTAGTTTTGTTTTAATGAGTTCATCACGGATTGATATCAATTAGAGAACCATTGAAAACCAGGGAGTACTGGACAGTTATTTCATCCTAGTTTGAGAATCGTCGGCAGTACGCACCTACCATCACGGCTTGAACCCAGGATATTCTGGGTACAAGGCGAGCTCGTATACCATTCAGCTACTACGACCCGATTTAATGGCCAGCCCATGAATTCTAATTTCTACCAATTCGTGATTTATCGTGACCAACCACTGGAAGGTCCTGGGTTCGAACTCCAGTGTGTGCGTACTGCGGATGATACCCAGACTGGGATGAAACAGCAGTTCAGTGCTCCTTGGTTTTCAATAGTTCTCTAACTGATATCATTCCATGGTCAAAGTCGTATAATTTCCATATCACAACGATTAATCGTATTGGACAGAAATGGTTGATGTCTCTTAACATATCAGGTTCTATTACAGGGGTTTCAAAGATGTTTTGAAGACTGCCACGGTGTTATTTTAGACTATCATGATATCCAGGTGACAAGTCCCACATGGGATGAAGTATGCATTTTAGACTCTATTTCTAGTCACCACCAACCAAAATGACATCACACTGATCTTTGGATATAATCAAAGAGTCCGTACTACGAGCCGACATGTGAACAAAGACCAAGCAGTTTTAATAAGCCTCAAAAACAAAATTAATTGAATACTTAAGTTAACTGGTGGATGATGACTACCAGTGGAATCCAGGATGCTCGTTTTGTCCTGCTTGGGACTCGTCAGCTGTGTGTAGCTGCATTCTTCAGTAGGTGATGATGTTCCCACCGAGGCTCGATCCCAGTGACCAAGTGGTCTAGTGGATAACGCTTTGGCGTTTGAAACTATGGGCACTGGGTTTGAGCCCCGGTGGGATCATCATCACCCACTACAGAATGCAGCTACACACAGCTGACGAGTCCCAAGCAGGACGAAATGAGCATCCTGGTTCCACTGTTAGTCACCATCCACCAATTAACTTCTAATTGCATTCTCAGACATCGTCAGAGCATCTGAACAGGAAGCCGACATGTCAACCTGAGAACGAGTACTTCGGTTCAACCGATCGACGGGAAAATCTAAAATTGAATTGAGATTAGAAGAGATAAAATAAGTTAGTGAACATACAAAGATGAAATCAGTCGATATGTAAAACAAAAATAAAAGTGAGAAGATAGTCATAATGAATACTACTTGGATTAGCATCAATAATTGAATATTTCAGCAGCTTGTTTAATAAATTTTGGGATAAAACAAAGCCTTGATTGACTAAGAAACCAGCAGATTTTTATCTCCGACTCGATTCTAGACAATTCATCTTTATACTTAAAAAAGCTGTCTGAGTAAATTAATATATTTTTAAGGCTGGTTCATTTAGCTACTTTTGTTTTGATAAGGAATTCCAGTTATATCTTTAGTTTTATAGTCTAACGGCAGAAGACGAGAGACTTAGTATCTCCAAATAGCCAAATTATGTACACACTATCTTGATGTGGTTGTGCTCTGTGAGCTGGAAAGTTAATTTGCGAGGCTTTCATCGCGCTACTAGGCTTCAAATTGAAGTATGCGCTGAAGATGTTGCCTAGTAGGGTGATGAAAGCTTCACAAATTAACTATCCAGCTCAAACAACACAACGCATCAAAATCATCGACCTGAGCTACAAATCTTCTCCATCATATCTACACATTATCTTCAGCGTACCATTTGCACAGATCTCCCAAGTTGTGATAACTCTGGCCTTCATACTGTGTTTCTTGGTGTTCATTTCACTTCTTCCATATATCTCTCCTGCAATCAAATGTATCTCCTTGCTGACTGATAGTTTTTGTGCCGATGAACGTCACTTTATATGCTACTGATAAGTCTTATAAGTAGCACAGGTTACAACAGTTCTAGTTCTGAGCTTTTAAGTTTCACTAGCAGTGGTCTCCTTTATTTACGGGGTGGAATGCTTGCCTCATAACCAGTCTTTCCTCTTTATCAGCCTTACTCCTGACTAAGCAAGTTTAAGAGTGTATTGATGAGTAGTAGAACCTTGGACAACGTGCGTGGTTGATGATCTTTTGTAGATACCCTAAAATGCCACCTACTACTCTCCGTAAAATAATTAACTAATTAACTAATTGTTATTGAACTGATTTCAAGCTAGTTTATCCTTTAACTTTTTCCAACTTTGTCCTTAAATACTGGCATAGAAATAATTCTCTAACGTATTTCACCATACTGACTTTTATCTAATATAAGTCTAGTGAGTGATGGACTTGTGAATAGCACAATAAATCAATGAAGTAAATAAAAGATTTAAAGTAATTAGACTTTCAAAGAAGCTTTTGAAAATGACAAATAGTAAGCTTATGCTTATAATGAAATACAACAATTTTTATTATTATTAAAATCAATAATAAAAGTAAGTTCATTGTATATAAATTCTTTTGATCAAATTAGGAGTTATTTTCAAAAAAATAACCTTTACTTTACAAACTTGCTGCATGAAATAAGGATTTTCTCTCAGCAGTCTAAATGTGCTTATGGATTTAATGTTGATCACTTCTCAATAAAGTCTATTTTTTAGTTGGAAGAATTTTGAAATATTGAAATTCATCACTTCATAGTATCCGAATAACCTTATAAAAGGCGATCTGAGGGTGGCTTGCTTGATATTTAGCAATGAAATGCATACTCAGGCCTAAGAGTAAATCGAATTTATTAATCCATAAATGATCCTCATCTGATGTTTGATGAAAACAAATCAGGTGTTTCAGTGAAGAGGCTCTTCTCAGAAAATTCCATTTCCCCCTTTAACTGTAAAATAGCACTTCTATTCAGTTTTTCACAGAAGACGATAGTAACAGCAGTGATAAGGTGTCACAGCCATAGTTATTTAGACTACTCAATGCATAAAAGAAGTTGGTCATGTGTATTAGAATTACCCAGTAAGATGAATGATTTAATGAATGGTTTGTAATCAGAATGTACATGGAAACGAAGGAGAGTAACGAAGTTACGTAAGAGATACAAGAGTAATAGAAAGTTAGATAAAACAAACAAATAAAACTCAAGTTAGCAGAAATCAACAAAGTTGTTACCATTATAGTCGAAGTGGTTGAATAATCCTCTTTTGTTTGCATGGCTCCATTTTCTCGATCTGAATGCCTAGAGCCTTAGCCGTGCAAAGGAGATGAAAGCGTATTGCCTTTGGCAGATTGTTCTTCAGTTTGTAGATCACTTTGAAGGAGGTGTTTATTGAGTTGGAATGACTAATATTGACTAGAAGTTCGATTATCGCACTTCTTATATATATATATATATGCACTACCGCCCCTTTGTAACCATGAGGGCGATCTGCGTCAATTGACCAATATACCTGGCTCCAAAGAAACAAGTGAACTGATATCTGCACATAAAGGTGGTCAGATGTGAAATCTTGTCCTTAAGGCTTCTGTAGACCAATGGCCGACTGGAGAACACTACACTGATATTAGCTTCCTGTGAAGAATGTTCTTCTCAAAGTTTATGAGATTCTTCTCTTAAGGATATTACAAGCTGAGTTTCCCTTGAAATCCAAGTTCATGTGAATTATCTTTTTGGGAATAAGCAACTTTCGTTCTTCTAAAATTTTTGTTTTATATTATTTCCGATGAATCCTGTTTCTATATGCATCCTGATTACAAACCATTTATTAAATCATTTAACTCCTTTTATGCATTGACTAATCCTAACTACTATTGTGGTGAGAGTTGTCTGGAAGCCGAAATTGTAGACAACAGTTTACGTCAATGTACATCCCGAAAGAGGTCATGAGAAAAACAATAACAAAGACTAACCTTGAGTAACTCAACAACCAATCACAGTAGACTTAGCCTGTGCAAATACAATTCTCAGATATACGACTTAACTTCTAGGAAACGGTCAAAAGCAACACAGAATAACCTTCAACTAGAGAACAACCAATCATAAGACGCTGCTTCTCCGCTGACAATAATGTACATAAAAATCTATAAATATCTACTGATTTTCTCAATACACGATCTGTTGCCTGACCCTTTTCTTCTGTCGTTACATTATGACTATGACACTTCATAACGTTTGTTATTATCCTCCTCCGTGAAAAATTGTGTATAAATGTGATTTCACAGATAAAGGGAATTTTCGAGAACAACTTCTTCACTGAACCACATGTTTTTTTCACGAATTTATGAATGTTCACTAGTTAAAATACAACATGAACGACAAATAACACTATGGTTTAATATTTTTCAAAGATTTTAGCATGTCATAATCCGATAGAAGCAGGGCTGAGTCAGTCCTAACACCTATACTTACCTTGAACTTCCTAAAGAGCACTTTCATGATAAGAAGTGAAGCAGTTTGAAGTCCTTTATGATGACTTATCGTTGGCGCTAAGCACCATTATCGTTTTATTTTAAGCTTTCATTATCATATGTCCAGAATTATCATATTTTAATCTTCATTGAATATACTAATTATTTTTAGTCAAATGAGAAAGTTATGAAAAAATTATTAGCAAATAATGAACAATTACAAACAGTTCGACGTGAATTATCTCTACAGTATGATCATTTAAATCAATACATGCAAGCGGATCTAGAAACTCTACGAAGTCGACGTAGACAACAAACTGAACACTTGATAAAATCAAATGGTGCTGAAATGAGTTTAATAATAACTCGAATAAATCCTCAACAGCATAGAATATAAAAAGCAGATTTATCAGGAACCATTGAAACATTGAAAGAATTTGTTTAAATAATATCAGTCAGGAGGGAAGTATAACAATATAGATGAATACATAGACTATTTGTCTGGTTGTTTGTTCATCTAAAATATCTCTATAAGTCAAAGTAAACAAAAATAAAAATAAATTTTCCCTATTATTATTGCGTCTTCTTGATGAGTTATACAGTATTCAGTTGTTCTACTGCTTTTAATTAAACAGCAGACTGAGCGAAGAGATATATTCCTTTTAAATTAGTTCTCATTATTGACTTGAAACTAAAATATGGCTTTCTACGTCAGAATATTTGTAAGTATTGGCTTAGTAGGGATTCTGTTTGTCTGACTGCTTGGAGGATTTTATCTTGTGCTGACATCGGTTAGAGAACCATTGGAAAACCTGCAGGGAGTACTGGACAGCTGTTTAGTCCTAGTTTCAGACTATTCATAGGTACGCGTCCACTGAGGTTTGAAATCAAGACCTTTAGATTGCAAGCCTAGAGAGCTCGTAGACCATTAGCCACTGGGACCCGATCCAATAGTCAGCTCATGAATTCTAACTTCTGCCAATTCATGACATTGTCCAATCAATTCGCAATGTCTTCTTTAATGAATTACTGCCAATCAAGTGGTGAAATAAAGAGCTTAAAGGCCATCAAAACAACCAACTAAAAGATGCTAGTTACAAGATATCTAAGTTTTGCAGGAGGGGTGAAAATTAAGTATGGAATTCAAGATGAGCTGATTCTTAGGCGTTAGCAATAAGTTATTACATAATTAAGAAATATGTAAAATAATGATAACTAAGAAGAACAGGATGACTCAGAAGAATTAATTAAGATACAAACAGGTTAACAGATTTAGCTAGAATTGTAAGAACTACGAAAGTCAAAAGATAGTTACAAGGGGAGGGGGAAAATCATTTTTAAAAACGGAATACATATTATGTAGTTGGCCATAGTAAAGAAATGGGCCATACAAACTTTTTCGAACACATAGATTGGGTTTGTTCAGATGAATTCTGATTGCCTCTGCTGTATGTAAAAGTCTTACTCACAGACCATAAGAGAGGTTGAGAGAAACACGATAAAAAACTTTAAACGCTTTGTTAGAGTCAACTTGATGTCCACTATCGACAAGATGAACCAGTTAGTACTGAGCTGTATGTAGCTTTATTCGGACCTTTGTGAAACCAAGATGCGAGATGTTCAGAAATTCGACGTTGGACATGCCTGATCTACCTATGCTTCAATATTTCGGGTATACATTCTATAGCGCTGATCGCCTATAGGGCCAACCAACACATTCACTAACATGTTGCAGCACACCAGTACAATAGCCGTGTTTCAAATGGGTTCATGTAAGAAAATGTCGTAATGATCCTTCGGCAGGTTCACCTTCAGAAATCTTGTTACGACTTTTACTTCCCCTAAATTGTCACGTTAGGCCGTCTTCTCAGCATCAGTCGAGTGACAAAGCCACTTCAATGGCTTCACTAAACTATTCAATAGATAGAAGCGACGGGCGGTATGTAAAAATGGTAGGGACATAATCAGCGGAAGCTCATGACTTGTACTTACCAGTAATTCCTTTTCCATGGAGAATAATCGCAAGCCCTGATCCAGGTCACAGCAGTAATGAAGACGTTTGCCCAACCCTTTCAGGCCAGGTTCCCAAACTCTCTGACGCCGACATCGTTGCGCATGTGTGGCTCTGAACAGCTAAGGGCATCACAGACCTGTATCTCTCAATTTCGCATGACATTAATGTGCCGCCTGTCCATCTAAGAAATAAAAAATGGCACCGTACCCACTGGATAACGACAGCACTACACTACAAAGAAGCAATAGAAGCCGCGCCTAAAAGGGCACAGAGTACTAATCTACTATTTAGTAGGTTAAGGTCTCGTTCGTTATCAGAATCTACCATACGAATCGCCCCACCAACTAAAAATGGCCATACACCACCATCTACAGAATCAAGAAAGAGCTTTCAGTCTATCAGCCCTCACAGTGTCCTAGCCGGGTAGTTTTTCCTCTGTTTAGTCGAAGTAAACCTCATGCCCACTCCTGGTGGTGTCCTTCCACCAGTTTATTCAGTTTCAGCTTTGAAACCATATTTCACCAGCGTCCAAAAGACTTAAAGGTTTCGGGGAACTGCTCGCAACGTAACTTATAGAATCATCGCGAATAGCCAGCTGCCATCGCTTATGGTCAGAACTATGGTGGTATATGATCGTCTTGGAAACTCTGATATTTACTCCTGATCAATATAAAACATCAGTGAAGTTCAGCGTGTTCTACTTCTTTTTGTTAACTCTGATATAATGTTGCAGGTTGATTGTGGGATGCAATATTCGCTCTGGTAGTATCTTATAGAACAACTTCAGTTAACCTTTCAGAGTGAAAGCATTGTAAAAAATAATTTAGTAATGCTCGAGTGATTATACAAAAGCATCGCTTCCTATGAATCCTAATTAGTGAGGATATCACTAAGCCTACTTAGTGAGACTGCTCCACTAATATGTAAGAAGTTTAGAACAATTGTCTTTGTCTGTGATTACTCTTTTAACGAACAACAGAAAGTTGAAAATAAGTGTCAGAATTGAAGTATCATGTGATGACTGAAAGTGGAATAAAAATATACGTTGTGGAAAGATTCCATTCGGCAGCGGGATGTTGCTAGCCAGATCAAAATTTCACTGAGGTAACCGGTAGTTTTTCTTAGTTGTCATTTTTCCTCAACATCGTCAAGATAGCCACTTGTCTATGGTAGGACTGTTTTCGCCACAGTAAGCTTTTCCACTTTCCTAGACTTATTATCATTTATTAATTTAAGCGACGTTTATGACAGCATCAGCCAGGAATCAAACCCTGAATCACATACGTGGATGGTGACCACTGACTTAGCAGAGGCAGGCATACTGAATCTATATCCTACCGTTTCTTTTTGTGATTATTAGTGCTCATCTACAGAGCTAATATGTAAACTTAAAGTTAATAACCTCTTTTTGAAATTTCCACAGCCTTGTTGTTTTTACACGGTAGGATCATTAGTTCGACGCCCAAACATCTGTCTTTTCCCGGTTTATTACCGGCTAGAGGTGGTTTAGACGTAATTTAGCTAAGAGCTGAACTCACACATTCCGAGTGGCTGGAGAGTATCCTATTACTAAATCACTATCAATGACGTCCTCTAAGATTATAATTATTATTTTAATATCCTTTAATTCCTCGAGGAACATAGGGCAACAGCCACGCGTCTCCATTGCGTTCGGTTCTCCACCAACTTTTTCACCCGCTCCAAGTCTGCCCACATGCTTTCATCTCCTCTTCACATGACCTCCTCCAAGTCACCCTTGCACTGACGACCAATTCGCCATTTCCCTTTCGGGTTCCACTCGAGCAATGGCTTGTCTAGTGATGTCACTTGATGGTTTCCTCAGTGTATGGCCGACGCATCTCCATTTCTTCCTGCCTATTCGTTTCACAATCGGTTCCTGGTTGGTTCGCTCATTTCCAGAGATCCCTGTTGCTAATCTTTTCTGGCCAGCCATCTGATCTTGAGTAGTATTGAGCGAAGACAAGTGTTAATGAAGGTCTGAAGTTTGTTTGAGACGCTCTTTATGACGCGCCAAGTCTCTGATACGCATGGTGAGTAGCACTGACTTCACATTGGAGTTGACAATCCAGATGTTATTTTTGATGCTGAGTGACGCTGACCTCCACACAAACTTAAGGGTAATGAAAACCTGTCTAAGTATCTCCTCTAAGATAACTGAATCCAAGTTATCCAATGTGAAATCCGGAGACTCCGTCTCTGGCATTCTGTACTGTCATCACCCTACAATAGGAAGTAGTTGAATACATGGATCACTTAATAGGGGATTAACCGACGTCATGTTTGTTATCTACATGGATAAATTTTTGTTAGCATCAGGTACATTACTCCCATAAAAGTTGCAGATAGACATTCCTGAATGGTACTCGCACCTACAACAACTGAGTGCATATTTTAATATCGATTGTTCTAAAGTCTGTTTCCTATTACAATTTTGTTAAATTTCAATGCCAATTCAAAAGGATAACCTATTTTGCTGATACTGTTTAAGAGCTATAAAAATACTGTAAGCGATGATCTGTGAGTTTTCCTAATGTGTATCCATAATAATCTCCAAGTAATACCAAACGAATTTCGAGAACTACACCACTATTATATGAATATTAAGCTTACTTTTGTTGAATACTAGGTAACTACTAGTGTTATGAGTCTAGTCTTTCGTTTAATGCAAAGCGAATTCTGTCAGTCAAGTTTGCAATGTGGCCATCATGCTAGGTAACTCGCCATCAATATTCGCCGTGAATTTTTGTTATTGAGTGGTTGGATATAATCGGAAGGAAGCCATCCAGCCAGGTTTCGTGCTCTTTTGATTTCTTGTCAGCGAAGTGTTCAAATTTCAAAATTGACTAACACAGTTAAGTCTGTGCCAATACAAAGAAGTAAATTCATGACACTAGTTAATGGTTAGTATCCAGACAAAGTATCAATTACAATCCTACAGTAGGTAAATCGCGAGCCCGAATTTGTCATTTGTAATATTCCTCATCACAGAACTGGGTGACATACAGAATTGAGTCTCAGAAGAAATATTAGTTCCCTCAGGACTGCAGATACACTTTGCTGACGAGCACTAGCAACCTTGGAACCTAGGTACAAGACTCCCTACTGATTGTCTCCGACCATTTAATCATATTGTGGTCTAAAATTATTGTTATTATTGTTTCCTTGGGTTCCTAGTGGAACATAGGGCTTCAACTGCACGTCTCCATTTCCTTCTGTCTTCTGCTGTACTTTTCACCTGTATCCGTGCTAGTCCATACTCTTTCAACTCCTCTTCCCACGATCTCCTCCATGTCAACCTCGGACGTCCCACATGCCGCTTCCCTTCGGGTTCCACTCGAGGGCTTGACGTGCGATATCACCCAGCGGTCTCCTCAGCGAGCGAGTGTCCAATCCATCTCCACTTTCTCCTGCATATTTGTTGGTTGGCGATTGGTTCTTGCTTTGTTTGTTCTCATAGTTTCTTGTTGTTGGTGACCCTTTCCGGCCCGGTCATCTGATCTTCAGTATAGATCCAGCGAAGACAGTTATTGATAAAGGTCTGCAACAGGCTGTTGGAAATATTCTTTGTGACCCCCCCCGCCAAGTTTCTGATCCGTATAGAAGAACTGACTGACTTGACGTTTGTATTGAAAATCCAACCGAATTTTGTTGTTGATGATGAGTGAGTGACGAAGATTTCCAGATTGGTTCCAGGTTGATGAATGTGTTTCTCGCCTTCCAGATTCTCACTCGACTTGACATCCTCGTCCGTTCCTCCTGTAGTTAAGACAATCCTCAATGCTAGATAAGTGAGTGAATGAAGTGACCTCTTTCAAATCCCTCCTGTTGATGGTGATTGGAGCTGGATCTTGCTGATGTTGTTGTTGGTTGGTTATTTTCATCACCTCCGTACTGTCTATGTTCACCTGGAGTCCTGTCTTTGGTGTCAACTTGCAGTTGTGTGCGCGCTGTTGTTGGTATTTCTGGACGGGTTGCAGGTGATGGTCGGTTCAAGAGTCCTTTGAAGTGATCCGCCCATTGTTTAATCTGTTTTTCTTCCTTGGTATTGGGCTTCCCTTGGCTGTCTTTTATAGGTTTCGCTTGTGTTGATCTCTTCCCGGATAGAGATTTGGTTATCTGATATAGTGTCCTCAGGTCCCTTTTGCCTGCTGCCTTTTCAGCTTCAGTAGCCAGATTGTCGTAGAATCGTCTTTTGTCCTTCCTAGCACTTTTCTTCACTTCTTTGTCCAGTGCTTTGTAAGTTGAGCTCATCGTCTCCTTCTCCTGTCCGTCCTTGCATTGAATCATTTTCTCTTTCACCATTCTCCTCTCTTCTATTAATTTCCAAGTGTCCGTTGAGAGCCATTCCTTGTCTTGTCTCTTCTTTCTTCCTAGAACCGTTGAACACGTTTCGTTGAGAATCGCCTTCAGAGACTTCCAATGTTCTTCCACGCATGATTCTTCAGTGATGTCGCGTAGTGTTTCCTGCTTTGCTCTGACAGTTGCAGTGAAAGTGTCTTTTGTGGTTGTGTCCTTCAGTTATTGAGTGTTGAACTTGCATTGTGGCCTATCCCCAGCTATCCTCGAGGCTTTTAGTTTCACCTTGAAAGTCCCTTCTACTAGATAGTGGTCTGAACCCACATCTGCTCCTCTCCTTGACCTTGTGTCCAGTAGGCTCCGTCTCCACTTTCTTGAAATTGAGATGAAGTCTATTTGGTTCTTGGTGTTTCCATCTGGTGAAATCCATGTCGTCTTGTGTATATCCTTGTGTTTGAACACACTACCGCCAATCACCAAATCATTGAAGGCGCAGAAGTCTGAGAAGAGTTCACCATTGTCGTTCATTTCACCGAGGGCCTCACGACCCATGGTGAGTTCTCTTCCTGTGTTGTCTCCTCCCAGCTTCGCATTCATGTCGCCCATCAGGATTTTGATATCGCCATTTGGGACGTTGTCCATTATTGCTTGTAGTTGTCTGTAGAACGCCTCCTTCTTCTCTTGTTCTGAGACGTTTGTAGGCGCATAGCATTGAATGACTGTAACTTTCCTTCCTTTTGAGTTGAACCTGGCTGTCATTATCCTGGAGGAGATTGGTTCCCACTGCATGAGAGCTTTGGTTGCTGTTGGTGACATCATGATGGCCACTCCCTCGGTGTGCTCATGGTTGTCCTCTGGGTGGCCGGAATAGATTACTGTCTCTCCAGTAGGTAGTTGGCACCTTCCAGTTCCGTTCCATCTGCTTTCGCAGATTCCCAACACTTCTATTCTGTACCTTCTCATTTCAGCGGCTATCTGGGCAGCCTTTCCAGTTTCGTACATTGTACGAACATTCCAGGTACCCATCCTTACTTTTGCTTTCATCGAAAGAAGGCACATCGGCTGACTGGCTTCCCGAAGGCTTTCACCAGCCTGCGTCATTTCACTTCCCCGATTCCAGCGAAAAGTAAGGCTATTGCTTATGTTTTTAGAATTTTTAATATATTTATTCGTTGAAGTTTCTGTAGCGATTTGGTTGTTTTACGAGGGTGGAGTTGCCACCACCACGCTCTAACCCCCCTCTCTTTACCCGGGATTGGGACTGGCTAGAAAACTAGGAAGCTAGCAGCCTAGGAAGCTAGTAATCTGGCGAGGTTAACCAAATTTGGTAGACAGTAATTTACGTCTATGTTTACGTCCCCAATATTGGTAAGATAAGAAATCTAAAGAATAGTTCAGCCATAGCACTCACTACATGCAGTTATACACAACCATACAATAGTATGATGGGATTAGATGACAGTTTTGAAGTCTAATGTAACAGCTGGGTGGAGGAGAGATCGATAACAGAAGCTTTGTTTATCGGATCAACTGCAAATATATGTAATACGAATGATTCATCACCTGTCCCAGATATCTGGAAAATTCTACCACCCCAACGACGACAAATGGGAGAAGAGAAAGAAAACTATAGAACTCAAGTTTCAAAGTCGTGTGATTATAACTGATATGATTATGAACAATAAATTTTGTTCGAAACATCATCCAGTAAATAATACTGTTTCACTTTGTGATACGTCTAACGAACAAACTAATATGGTGTTAGTATGTCCAATCAAACTGTGACAGAAATTGTCTGAGAAATTAGGTATTTTTTATTGTCAGATTATATAACAAGCTGATATCTGTCTGAAAACGTCCTAATGAAAGCACATGGAAAACCTCACTACAATGTGGCTTTCAATATACTGTTTCTTCTATCTGACAAAAACTTACTGCATACAGTATGAATTTTCGCTACGGAATAGGAAAACTAATCCAATTCTCTTTATTTCGGAAAGACGCAGAACCAAAACCATAACAAAAGAATAAAACGCCTTTGAGACAATTTCATTTTACGCAGAATAAGAAAATAATCTCCCCACTTAGGAGATGCATTAACTTTCAGTCATAAAATAGAGCAGTAGGAAAACCTTTCCCTGTTTTAGATAAACTACTCATATAAATATTAGGTAGTATGATACTACAACTAAGAATGTTTGGAATCTATCGGTAAGCCCTTCGAAGGAAGAATAGAATAAAGTATGAGGTTAGTGCTGGCCTCTTGCTGTTTGTAAAACGAGAACTGAATTCTGTGTCTACCAAGAATGTATGAAAATATACACAAGTGAATTTATGCTGTACTGCATATCTCATCAGATGGTGAAAGGTGTCCGAAGAAATATTAAAACATTTATTTCCCGCTACGAATTTAAATATTGGCGGCTGGCTTATATTTGGGCTGCTGAATATCCCATCGATATTTCACAAATATTCCCCTTCCTTCACATTTTGTAAATATGGTTCTTAATTACGTTCTATACTGTGGTTAGTATTCAATGTGCTTACAACTTGCTGATTCGCAAGTTTCTAGTTATCAGAAGATAAAAACATAATCGTGGGTCGGAGCGTATTGCAATGCAAAAGGATAGCTGTTCTTGGTTTGTGTCCTTAATTCACAGAATGGATTTCTAAAACTTTTCTAATTGCTTTTCAACCAAATTATATGCATTTGTCGAAGAAGACAAAGGAGAGACATTATGATTTCTTTGTATGAGCTTCATGTCAGACAGAAGTGTTTCACGTGGTCTACCTTCACGTAATATTTTATTTGAAGAACCTGGTGAAGAACCATGCTGAAAATTTTGTACAATATATAACCGCTGTACAAAATTAAGCTATTATTATTATTATTGAAGCAAGGAACAAAGTTTAATAAAGCGGGATTCGATGAATTCATCAAATTTCGACAGAACTCTTGAGATGAATACTTTGTATACAAGGATATATATATATATATATATACTATAAAAACTACATTAGGAGATATAAGACTGATAAGCAAGTAAACTAAAGTGAATTAGTCATGCAGATAGATAGATGTGAATGTTTTCAGGTCATGTTCAAAAAATAACGAGAAAGGAGGGTTAGGGATTAAAACTAAGATGAAAAGCATTCCGGTTCAATTACAAAACTTAAATAAACAAATAGTCATCGGAAAAAAACTTTAATGCATCAAGAATTGCAGACTAAATAATACTGACAATAATAATAACGGTAATAATAATATTAAAGCGAGTCAAGATAATGGTGTTGATAAAAGATAGTTTTAAATGATTCAGAAATAATAACAAGAGGTAGAAGAAAGTATTAATATTAATCATAACAATTAATAAGTGAAACACATTTCCTTGGAAGATTCTTAATGTCCACCAATTTCTTTTGCACAAAGAGACGTAGTTTATAAACTTGAATTGCACAGGCCTCTGTAATATCAAGCATCTTCCTTTTTC
This sequence comes from Trichobilharzia regenti, assembly GCA_944472135.2. Taxonomy (NCBI): domain Eukaryota; kingdom Metazoa; phylum Platyhelminthes; class Trematoda; order Strigeidida; family Schistosomatidae; genus Trichobilharzia; species Trichobilharzia regenti. Next base: position 136,404,473 of record OX235262.1, read on the forward strand.
TTTATCTGCTAACAACAGTGAATGACTCGACGGCGTCAATATCATGTCAGTAGTCCACAAGGTGCTTTGTTATCAAACTTTTTGGCACTCTGACTTCAGTAGTTTTAACCACTTTGGCAAATGCTCCATCAGGCAAGTAGACATTTGCATATTTGCATGACCTAAATATTTGCTTCCACAAACGATGTCAAAATGACATAAGTAGTTTGAAGTATTGGAGATTGGCGACTGGTCTTTCCCAGATTGTTAAAACATCCGCTTAGTGGTTTGTATATCCCTGTATGCAGAGTATTCAGCTAAAGAGTTCTACCGAGATTTTATTAATTCATTTAGTCTTGCTTTATTTACCTTTGCTGCTTGTTTGAAATATTTAAACTAGAAATAGAAAAATACACAGCATTTCCTCTTATTTAAATAAACTTTATGATATGATGGAATCTTTTATTCTCTACAAAAGAAATCATTTTGGCCATATGCCTTGGATTCGAATGTTTTCCTGTGTTTTGTATTTTCTCTCACAGAGTGAATGTTTTCCCAAGAACATTGTGAACAGCATGAACGCAAGAAATGTATCAGTAGCTTATAATCATGCTATTTTTAGTCATACTGCCTTTGATTCAATCTTCACATTTTAAAATAGCTGAGCACAGGAAGAAAGTAAATGCAATGAAATCCACATGTTACTTTGGATAGCAGCGTTTTCTTCCAGAATGTGCGCTAATGTTTCTGATGGCGATTAGAAATGACCAGATAGCTAAATTAGATACATTTTTAACTTTTAACTTTCACTCCTATTGTAACAACAGAAGACAAGGGCCCGCAACAGATCGTTTTATTACGGAAATCAACACGTATTTATATATATTTCCTGTACATTATTATAGCTTATGGAAGTAGACAAACGCAGTCTTCTGATTGGTTGTTTCTGGTAATCATCGAAAAGTGGGGCCATCTATCTGCGAATCATATTTGCCCACGTTAAGTCTGCTGTGATTGGTTGTTGAATCAGCCTTGTTCATATTTTCTCACGGTCAATGTTAGTGACCTAGACATTGACGTAGATTAATGTCGACCAATTGGCTAGCAGCCTGCTCTCACCGCACTATCTGTGTGACCTGCCTACTTATGAGACAACAGTAATCCTAACAACGTAGAAGAATATATTAATGGTTTATATTCCAATATTACATAAAAGACCAACAAACAGTATTAAGAGACCAAGCAATGAGTCTATTGTCATTCTCTGACCTAACAAAGGATCAGGTGTTGTGATAATGGGCAAAGACAATTATGTACAGAAAGTCAAACCAATTCTGAGTGATGCATCAACATTTTGGAAAAGGTCTAACTGAGTCAACAGAACGAAGAATTACCGAGGAACTAAGGGAACTTCTGAAAAAGTTGATTGACAACAACACGTAGAGGATCCAGATTACCTCACCTATACGGCATACCAAAAGCACATAAACCTATTGTTCTCATTGTTAATTTAATTTGTCACAAAATAGCTCGATCGCTATCAGAACCATTAAAGCCAATCATTGACAAATTAGGTGTCTACCGCTTGGAACAATTACAATTACAGAATTTGAGAATCACGAATGAAATCATTCTGTCATTTGACGTATTTTAGCTGTTTACAAAGGTCCCACTGGAAGAAAGACTACAAATAATATAGAAAATCAAAACAATTGATTAAGCGAAGAGACTATTTACAACGAATTTATTGTAAAGCTGTAAAATCGTATATGTATGGTTTTTAATAAGTTATATCCGGTGAGGGAATAGAATCATAGGTATGAATGCATAAAATAATAATAATAGTATGAAATGTGTTGAGTCATCCTTATTACATATATTTTCAGTTGATTCGACAAATCAAGCTTCACCCAATTTAAAACTATCATCTTATCCCATCCTACTGTACAGTTGAGTATAACTGTATTTATTGCTGTTGCTTAGCTATTTTCAAGATTTCTTATATCGATGTCTAAATGTCTGAATGAAAATTTTCGCTATACTGAAATCTTCTGACCAACGTTTTGCGTTAAAGGACTCAACGATTATTTCAAGTACAGCGCAAAGCTCAATGAAGCAAAGATCACTGTTGACTTCATTGACCAGTGTATTGAAACAAACCAGTATCCTAAATCTTATTGTGCATCTATACACCATAACAGATTTCGGCTTAATGATAAGACACTCAAAAATCACGCACGTAATCAGATTGACTCAGTTCAAACGGGTATTACTGAGTTATCGAAAAATGTCACAGAAAGCTTCTATGCTATCGATGAACTCCAGAACACTTAAAGAAATCTTTTTAGATTATGTGGGTGAAATTGTCAGTGAAATGAAAGAAACGGAACATACGAAGCTGTTACACAGCCTGGAGAATAAGGCGCCTGAAACAAGATTTCCTCCGAACCCAAATCGTTTTGTGTTTAATTTTTTGGATGTAATACTTAGTGAAGTGGATCTACAGGTGTTATCTCTCGGCCCTAAATTTTGTGATAGCCATGTAGAAATTAACAAAATGGATGCACAAATTCATTTCGAAATTCTCTACATTCAAGCTGGAGGCCTTACACCCTCATCAACTGAAGATGTTGTAAGACTTAAATCAATTCTGGTCGATTGTTGTTATTATTATACGAATAGTAAACGCAACTCGGACAGTATTTTGACCAAAAAAACATAGCGAAGCTCTGAATATTCTCTGTATTCTCTGATAACATAGTAATAAAAAGACCGGATGAGGGTTCAGCAGTGGTTATCATGAACAAAGTGGATTACTTTGAGAAGATGATTGGATCCGATTGAAAAGATACAGAAACATTTAGCGGAAACATCAAGAAGACTGAAACAACAAGGCTTTATATCACAAAGTCAGTATACATCCCTTAAACCCACTGGAACTTTTACACCAAAACTATATGGCTCGCTTAAAGTGCACAAAGATGGTGTGCCGCTTCGACCAGTGCTAGATATGTTAAATTTGCCATACCATCCTGTAGCCAAATGGCTAGTCGAAATCTTAGAGCCGCTCCATACTGAGTTAGTGAAAAACAGTGTAAAGGATACTTTCGGATTTGTGGAAAGGATAAAAGATTTAAATGTTGACAATAAATTCATGATATCATTTGACGTATCTTCCCTATTCACCAATGTACCACTTATGGAAACAGTGGATTTTGTCTGCAAAGAACTCAAAATACGAAACATCGATGTTGGCATTCCTATATCTTTTATGAAAGTGCTTCTCTTGAAATGTACAATGAATGTTCATTTTTTATTCAATAAGGAACTATATAGACAAATTGACGGTGTGGCAATGGGGTCACCACTAGGACCCATTCTAGCCGATATTTTCCTTTCGAAACTAGAAAATGGCCTTTGAAAGGTGTAACTAATAAAGTTGAATTCTACTGTCTACACACGGATGATACATTTTCGACTATGAAGAATGAGGAGGAAGCAAAAAACATCCTGGATAAATTTAACGAGGTTCATCCTGCAATAAATTTTACCATTGAGAAAGAAAAAGACTCTAGTATTCCATTTTTAGACGTCTTTATGTCCAGAAAAGAGGATGACACAATAAGAAGAAGTGTATATAGAAAACCTACATCAACAGGCCAACATACTCACTTTTTCAGCTTCGTGCTTTTAAAATACAAACACAATCTGATAAACTGCTTGGTTCACAGAGCAAGAGCAATTTGCTCGGATGAATTTCTTAATGAAGAACTTAGTAGTGAATTGAATCTTTGTTTTTCCCGTCGTGGCCCAAGTGGTCTAGTGGATAACGCTTTGGCGTTTGAATTTATGGGTACTGGGTTCGAGCCTCGGTGGGAACATCATCACTCACTGAGAAATGCAGGTACATCCAGATGACGAGTCCCAATTAGGACGAAATGCGCATCCTGGATTCCACTGCTAGCCACCATCCACCAATTGTATAAGAACTTAGTAGTATTAAACAGCTGCTGAGTGAAAACGGTTATCCAGAAAAATTCATTGATAAGGATATGACGGCCAAGGTACCAACAATTCCGAAAAAGGCCTTGTTCTTACAAATTCAGTTCCTTGGGGATAATATCAGCGAGACACAAACACAACGCCTTAGGAATGAGATAAAAAGAGCATTCTCTGCCGCTGAATTACACTGTGTCTTCCGAACCACCCCCCATTTTGCGTTCATGAGTAAAAGATAAACTGCCTAATTTCGCCTCTTGCATGTGTATCTACCAATTTAACTGCTCCTGTGGAGTGAGCCAGTTATATAGGCCGTACAGTTAGGCGTGTTTACCGTCGAATTTCCAAACATCACCCTGCAAAGTGATTAAGTAAAGGGCAAACAAAATCTATTTGTAGTGCTATTCTATCTCATCTTGTGGATATAGAACACAAGATTGTTGTCAACGAGGCAGCTTTCAAAGTCGTTTACCGCATACCAACAAATCTTAACTTCGCCTTAAGAGTTCGTCTACTACATACTGCTGAGGCCGTTGGTATCCACATTAAGAAGCCTAACTTATGTGTTCAAAAGACGCTGTTTCAGACATTGTCCTTACCTTGGCCATCTAGGTTCGAATGATCCTCAACTTTTTGTAGAAATTTCCTTAACTTTATTTGATATTCTATTTGCTATTATATCTATATTATTATTTAAGCATCTTTAATGAACTGTAATTACATTGATCATACTTTACAATTTGATATTATTTAAAAACGACTAATATTGATATTGACTACTAATCTAGAATATTCTATGTATACTAACATATATATAATTGTACAGCCAGAAGAGGAATTTATCGAAATAGATATTCTTCGCTCAATTATTTCTTATCTTGTTCAGGCTACTCTGACGCATACATTTGACATCAAAATCACTGCAGGGTATTAGAAAAGTTGAATTATTATTTTGTATTGCTGTGCTTCACACGATTTTTAATCAATACAATTTATTTACATGTGTGTAAATATATAAGTGTTTCACTGTGATAATAGATGCAATAAACGAATTCACTCGGAATTACACTCTACCTCAATATCTAAGTTTTACACAATCATGGACTCTAGCTTGGTTGTTTGAAGTTTAACATTCAGACTATCTTTCTTAATCTTATGAATAAGTGGCACCTACCTTACTGTAAATTTTATCACCCTTGAATTCGTGTATACACACACACACTTTAAGAAGTCATCTTGTTCGTATCTGACACTGAGGTGATTATGATCAATAAATGGTATTGGAAACCTCATCTAGTAAATAATACTGTTTTTCACTGTGAGATGTATCTAATATACGAAAGAGCTGGAAATATTTATTCCCCGATATGGATTTAAAATAAGCAACAAAGGTTAATAATTATCAAGCTGTACAATCGAATAAGTGTAGATGGCTTTTAAGAAATTATATCCAGTGTGGGGAGTGAATCATAGGTGTGTGTGAATACATGAAACAATAATAGTAGTATGATATGCAATTAAAATATGTATGATTATAATCACAGTCCAATGTCAAGTAGCCGAGTGGTTAAGGCGATGGACTGCTAATCCATTGGGGTTTCCCCGCGTTTTGTGTGCGTTGGTGGCACAGTGGTTAGGACTCTCGCCGACCATGCACATGGTCCGGGGTTCGAGCCCACGCCGACGCACACCTGATATCTATGGTCGGCCTGCGAAATTTGGGCTACCGATATCCACGCTGAAAATTCCATACTTGTACCAAAAATACAGTGTGGAATCAAGCTGTAATCAAAAATAAATTAAAAAAAAATAAGTGGAAAAACAGTTAGTGCCACACATATAACAACTCATAGTACGTCTAGAGCTTGGATGAAGTGTGAAATTATAGGATTAGTAAGCAAATTGAATCAAATAAAAAGCGTTACCTAATAATATTGTCTGAAATTTGATAACACGGAATTTAACATTACAAAACCAAGTTCATTTAGAATGACAAGTGGAACAAGTGAAATAATATTGCGGACAATTCAAAGTGAGAGTAGTATTAGTAACAATTGACGTAAAAAAAGCAAGAGTATACATATATGTGTACACATATGCTCGTATAGAGCTAGGTATATCGGTCGTTCATCTCAAGTTTTGTCCAAGAGTGTGCAAGGACACTATCCAACATGGTTACAAGGAGGTGGAAGTGGAGTAATAAGAAGCGCAATCATTGAACATCTGGTCGATAATGACCACCCTGTCTCTGCAGCTTCTGCCTTTAAAGCCACCTACAAGAGGAAAAGTAATTTGCCCAAATAACTACGTATCTGACTCATCTGTATTAGTGAAGCTTTGGCCATCGAAAAAGAGAAGTCAGATCATTTAATACAGTAAAAGTCTATTCATCACCTCCAACTTTCATGGTCTTATTCCCTGTATGCTAAACTATGGTAATCCCTGATCATTTTTTGGCTCCACCTATTTTTCGTTTTGTTTATCCAATTTGTATCCTCTTCCTTTCTTACGTCAAATGTTACTATTACCATCCTCAATTTGAATTGTGCCCTGTATTATTTAACTTGTTCCACTTGTCATTTGAAATCAATTAGGTTTTGCAACGTTAAGTTTTGTGTTATCAAATTTCACCCAGTGTTGCATAACGTTTTTGTTTTTATTCCATTAGCCTACTAATCCTATAATTTCACACCCCTTCCGAGTTCTATACATCCTATGAATTGTTCTACAAATGATATTAATTGTTTTGCTACTTCACACTGAACTGTGATCATGATCACAAATATTCAATTACATTTCATACTACTACTGTAACAACAGAAGACAAGGGCCAGGCAACAGATCGTTTTATTATGAAAATCAACACGTATTGATACATATTTCACATACATTATTATAGCTTATGCAAGTAGACAAGTGCAGTCATTTGATTGGTTGTTTATCAGAAGTTAGGCAGACAAACGCAGGCTTCTGATTGGTTGTTTCAGGATTCCTCGACAAATAGAGTTCTCTATCTGCGAATCATATTTTGCCACGTTAACTTTGCTGTGATTGGTTGTTGAATCAGCCTTGCTCATATTTTCTCACGGCCTGCTCTCACCACACTACTACTATTATTACATGTATTCATGTCTATGATTCCATTCCCACACTGGATATAACTTCTTGAAAAAAGGCATACTTATACACCTTAGCAGCTTGATAATTATTAACCTTTGTTGCTTGTTTTCAACAAAAGAATATAGAATTACATCCTACCACAGTGTACGAGTTTTTACGTATACATTAATTACTTCATGGTACTTTTTAAAATAAGGTCGCATAGACTGTGTTTCGAATGTAGATAAGCCGTACTAGACAACTATTTAATTCGACATTGACATAGCCTGATTCGACAGTGTTTCTGCACCTAAAGTTCATTTTACAGTGAGAAATCTTGTAATCATTCATCACTCGTTAAAAATCGGTCGAATAGACATTCCTAAAAATGCTTTACGTCAAATGACAACAGATCGTAGATATTCAAGTGTTGGTTTGTAGGGATTTGGTTGAATGGTTACAGGATTTCATCATGAGCTAACATTGGTTAGAGAACCATTGGAAAACCAGCATGGAGTACTGGACAGTTGTTTCGTTCTAGTTTGGGACTCTTCAGCAGATCGTAGATAAATTGATTTTTAGCCTAACCTTATTTCTTCACCTATTCATACCGTGATGCATTCTTTATCTCACTTCCTGTAACTCCTTTGGAACTGTACATTAACCTTGTCCACGAAAGAAACTATACAGATCAAGTGAACACCTAATGAATTATCTTTCAACTAGAATTCACTTTATTAGCCATGCAAACTACAAAATTTGATGTGTTTCAGCTAATATAAATTACGATTTATACACATTTAAACATCGAAAAGTCAGTCGAAACAGTGTAAAATATATGAATCAGTCGCCATTATGTTGACTTATGTTCAGAAACATTTTAAATGTTTATATTCAATTACTTGATTGTGTTATTTATAATTCATGAAAATATATGCTTATTGTACTACTTGAATTTACACTATGCACGTTACTGTTATAATACGATGTATACTTATTTATATATGTAATTGAAGGTAAACAGATTTATAGAACTGAACTTACCTATCCCGGTCCTTATATTGATTTGTTTATCGGCATTTATTAACTGTGATTTAAAGTTTAACGCTTCATTATTTTGTTTATTAAATACGTTCTTCATTAATAAACTGATTGACCATTAGATAATACATGTGGACAAATACTCGCCGAAAACATAGGCTAGTGGTCGCCCTATGTCGTGAATTGTCATCGACTGGCCATTGGATCGGGTCCCAGTGGCTTATTGATATACGAGCTCGCTAGCTTTGTAACCAGAAGGTCCTATGTTCGAACCTCTGTGGTGGATGCGTACTGATGAGGAGCCCCGAAATAGGACAAAACAGCTGCCCAGTATTCCCATGTCTTCTGATGGTACTCTAACCAACTTCAGCTCATTATGAAATACTCCAAGTGAACATAGACCAGACGGAGGCTATAAAAATAACCAACCAACAACAACATCAGCAAGATCCAGCTCCAATCACCATCAACGGGAGGGGTTTGAAAGAGGTTACTTCATTCACTCACTTATCTAGCATTGAGGACTGTCTTAACTACAGGAGGAACGGACGAGGATGTCAAGTCGAGTGAGAATCGGGAAGGCGAGAAACACACTCATCAACCTGGAACCAATCTGGAAATCTTCGTCACTCACTCAGCATCACTAACGAAATTCGGTTGGATTTTCAATACAAACGTCAAGTCAGTCAGTTCTTCTATACGGATCAGAAACTTGGCGGGCGGGTCACAAAGAATATTTCCAACAGCCTGTTGCAGATCTTCAACAACAAACATCTGTCTTCGCTGGATCTATACTGAAGATCAGATGACCGGGCCGGAAAGAATCACCGACAACAAGAAACAATGGGAACAAACAAACAAAACAAGAAGCAATCGCCCAACAAATGTGCAGGAGAAAGTGGTGATGGATTAAACACTCGTGGCTGAGGAGGCCGCTGGGTGACATCGCGCGCGCGTCAGGCCATTGCTCAAGTGGAACCCGAAAAACAAGCGGTGAGTGGGTCGTCGGTGCAAGGGTGACATAGAGGAGATCGTGTGAAGAGGAGTTGAAACAGTACGGACTAACTAACATGCATGCAGGTAAAAGCTACAGCAGAAGGAGGACATTAGCAAGTGGGGACGTACAGTTGAAGCGCTATGTTCCACTAGGAACTGAAGAGAACAGTAATAATAATAATGAAATACTGTAACCAATCACTCAGATCCCCACAAACCAATAATTGAATTATCTTTTAATTTTAGTCATGCTTTGAAATTTCTGTAGACAGTAGATTAATTTACCGGAGTAGGATCGCTAATCCCAATTCAATTGATTCTTCTTTTCCCAGGCTTAGGACCGGCCAGAAAAACAGTGAACTAGTAAACTAGGTAGAAATACACTAGACCGATAAGAAGTCTCTAGAGGATATGCACTCGGTGAACGATGTATGCCTAATGTCACATAAAATGGAAGACTTAGAGGCGAAAATCAACAATCTGTCACATGACAGGACTTCAACTGAACAGTAGAAAAGACAGAGGTGACGGAGACACCCAACCAATCATGAATTCTAATCACTATAAACGGAAGAAATTTGAAAGACTAGGAAGCGTTGGTTCAACTACAGAAATACGACATGGATGAGACTGTTAAATCCAGGATTGGAAAGGCAAGACACATCTTCATTTCTCTGAAATTAGTGTGGAAATCTGCACACAACATGAAGGAAAAATACAGATTTATTTTCATTGGACACTAGTAACTAGTGTGACGTGTCTAGTCCTTTCTTTGGTGCAGACTGAATTCTATCCGTCAGGTTGGCAATGTGATATTAGATCCAAGGTCCAAGGCTTCCTGCCGCTTGGCTCCAACTATCTAATATCATCAAATCAATGTGTACAATGATGGTGAGCTACCTAGAATGGTGGCCACATTACAAACCTGACTGGTAGAATTCAGTCTGCGCCAAAGAAAGGAATAGACGCGTCACACCAGTTACTAGTGTCCAATGATAATACCCACCACAGTCCTACATAAGGTCAATCGCGAACCCGAATAGCTTAGTGGTAACATCTCTGACTACAGCACTGGGTGACGCGGGTTCGAATCTCAAAAGGTACATGAATTCCTTCAAGGTTGCAGGTACCCCTTGCTAACTGGTGAATGCTAACTAGCACGAAACCTAGGTTCAAGGCTTCCTGTGACCGATTCCCTACAACTATCTAATAAATACAGATTTACAATACGGATTCTGAGTTGGTTCTTCTATCTGAGTCGGACAATTGGTGCTAGTGTCACGAAAAGTACTTCCAGCAGCCTGTTGCAGTCCTTTGTCAACAGCTGACTTTCCTAGCTCCATATTCAATTAAATGCAAAACAATTCCAACAGTTGGTGTGACCACGGGCAGTAATTTTGCCCGAAATATTACCAAAGTAAACAAAAACTTATCATTCTGTGTAAACCATTGAAATATGATTATACTTTTATTTGACTTTAAACAGCTTTTATGAATACATCAGTCAAGCTGAGAACGTTTGATAACAACCGCCTCTGTAACTTTCAGGAGACTTCAGCTTGATTGTTCGTATATTATTTTAAAACAATTCAAGATATCCTGCGTTACTAAGATATTTTGTGACTGCTCTCTTCAGAGATCTACTCCCTCTTAATCTCGGACTTTTCTCTGTGTTCACACTGACTACTGACGCCACATAATTTTCTAAAACTAAACAAACACTTAAGCAAAATGCTTCTCATTTCACCGGTGTGATTGCACTAAAATCGAGGCACCAGTTAAAATGATACATTGAGGCCTAAGTATTAATTTTATAAAAGTAGAGAACAGAATTTCGCTTACATCTCCTTTCCTGCATCTGAAAATCTTGTTATCTATGTGAGAAAAAGGTGAACTCGTTATTCAGAAACGTTGTATTCAATCGATTTTTTTATTACTGTGGCCTCAGTGTCAGTTTTCATTTCTTAGTCTGTTGCCTAATAGACTTTTGTATGATATTTTGCATGGGAGTGTTTGTCTGGCTTGCTTTTGATTTCTTGGGCTCTCGTTTCCTATCAGTTATTTCCAAATGACTACTAATCACTTAATTGGTTGGTTGTCAATCCTCTTGATTATGTAGGACTATTCAGACTCTGCTATTCTTCATGAAATTTGATTTATCTTTCTTACTAACTGGTGATAACCTTTGACCTTTGTTAATAATTAACACTGCACGTGTAAATTCATAAATAACTGTAGAGTTTTGAAGGGAGGGTACAAAAAGATATCCGTTCTTTTTCAAATATTGGTTTTGTAGGGATTTTGTTTGATTGCATGGAGGAATTCATCATGAGTCGGCGTCAGTTAAAGAACCACTGGAAAGTCTATAAATGCACTAACTAATTGTGGTAATGTATTTGTCATACCTCTCACGCTGACAGATAGTAGTTGTCTTTCTCGTTTATTATGCAATAATAAAATTTAATAATGCGTCTGTGTAATAGATGTAGGATAAAATGGTCAAAACCAATAGATATGAAGTTCATTCCCACCAGACACTATTGTTTATGTGCATTTTTTGCAATGACTTTGATGAAACCAAAATAAAGTTTGGTATCCAAATCGAATTTTGTCATCTGAAAACAGATACTTCCGAACCAAATACAAATTGGTTACTCAACAAATATCCTGAATAAAATACTCTGAGAAGACCCTTGAGTGATACCGTACAACAAGCCTCTGGGTGAAACTCCAATAGAAAACGCTGATTACGACTTTGGTCCGAGGGAAACATGGAGGAAATCTCTTGAGGAGGTGACAGCTTACTAAAAATCGTAGAGTCAGCAAGTTAAAGAAGACTGCAGAGGACAGGACAGAACCCTAGGAAACCTTGGTTCAAGTGGGAGGTGCCAATCAGTAGGGTGCAACAGTTCACGTAGGAGGACATATACTCACCAAAAACATAGGCTAGTGGTCGCGCTATGTCGTGAATTGGCAGAAGTCAGAATTTATGGGCTGCCATTGGATCGGGTCCCAGTGGCATATTTGTATACGAGCTCGCCAATATGAGCCAATCAGCAGAATGCTATTTATCAATTTTCACGAATAATTCACAATAAAATATTTCAACCATCTTCTAAAATCTTTAGTAAAACAATTGAAACGTGCAGCTTTTAATGAATCTACAGACAAGTTTAGTCCATGTCTGACGGTAATGACAACATCCATGTAAGTCAGGAGGTGCACGTTTTTTGTTATTCCTTTACGTTCCCAGTGGAACATACGGTTTCAGATTAGAGGCCTGAAGTTTCAGTAGCAGTGGTGTTTACCAGTCTTGTTATCGGCTTTAACAAGGTTAAGGAGTGCGTCGGTCGGGGATCGAACCGCAGACCACCTGCATGGTTGTCAAACATCCTACTCCTGTGCCACCTGTGCGCGTTAGCTGGCTTCATATCCACCTATTATTAGCCATATGTAGAAGCTTTGATGCTTCATCCTATCAAAATGCCTTCTTAAAACCAATACAACTTATAAATCAATTAAAAAACCCATAATCTTAAAAGAAAGCACTTTATTACATAGAGTGTGCTAAGTGGGATTTAGGTGGTTAAGGTATTGTAAAAACTGCAAATAACTTTGAAACACCTAAATAAAATAATATTAATAATAACTCGAATACAGGCACTTGAATATATAAAGATAAAGATAATACTGGTAATTACAAATACACACTTAGGGTGCAGAAAACAGTTATGGGTAAACAAATGAGAGGATAGGATAGGATAGGATAGAATAGGATAAACACAAAAAAATCGAATACACTCTGTTAACGCAGTTGACAAAGAAAGATGAATTGTATAAGTGATAATGTTGTGTTTCTGATGCTGCGGTTAAAATACAAACTAACATAGGTAATATTATTATTATTATTGTATGATAAATAAATAAATAAAAAATAACAATAAGATTATCTGAAGATATTTTTAGCTGTGATAATCAATGAAGGATATATAATGATGAATGAGATATCTCTGACGGAGAAAATAACAAGCGATTCTATTTGACACCGAATTTTTGAAGTCCATGAATAACATCTTCGAAGATCTTTTCAACTGTACCAGATGCATCAATCTGTAATGAGAAGAAAGAAATCTAAATTAATATTTCAAAAAATATTTTCGTTTACATATTTTCTTTACCATTAGAAAGACAGCACCTTTCTTTTACTTTTTATCCAGTAAACCACACATCAAATACTTTAGTTTATGTGGAAATGATTAAATAATCCATGGCCTTCTTACATAATTTTATCACTTGAAATCACTAACTGATTTTATCCCAATGCGTTCTGAGTGGAACATAGGGTCTAAAGCTTAAGCTTTGACGTTTCAGTAGAAGTAATTTTATTTTTACGGGGTGGGGTTGTTTGTCTTATGTAACACAAAATGAAACATCGTAGACAGGAACTCATTAAGTGTCAGTTAGGATTTCAACGCATACACTGGACTTAGTTGTACAGTCAACCTGTGGATTCAGGCTTTTCAGTATGAGGAACAGCTAAATTGCTGCTTAAATCACTGGACTACCACCGGAATTTTAAATCTAACTAAATGCCTAAACTCTTATGAATTTGTTACAGGATTTCATCATGAGCTGACATTAGTTAGAAAACCATTTAAAAACCTTGGAGTATTGGACGGCTGTTTCGTCATAGTTTGGGACTCTTCAGTAGATGCTCACTAGCGACTTGTCCTATTCGGGAAGGTAGTTACCTGGGGTTCTAGTGATAAGTCATGACCAGTAGGGTGCAGCAGGTCGCGTATGCGGACAAATACTCGCCGAAGACATTGGCTAGGGGTCGTGCTATGTCGTGAATTGGCAGAAGTTAGGACTTATAGGCTGGCCATTGGATCGGCTACCAGTGGATTAATGGTCCACGAACTCGCTGGCCTTGTGACCAGAAGGCTGTGGGTTAGAATCCCTGTGGTGGGTGTGTACTACTGGAGAGTTCCAAACCAGGACGAAACAGTTGTCCAGTACTCCCTGCATGTTTTCCAATGGTTCTCTAACTAATATCACCTCATGATGAATCCTGTAACCAAACGAATCCCTACAAACTAACGCTTGAATCTTATGAATTTCTAATTGTTTAAATGATGCAATTGTATCAGATGATCACCACATGAACTCGCACGCAGACTTAATTAGCTTCCAACTAAGTGCTGTGCAATTTTCGGAAGAAATAAAGAAAAAACTTACAGAAGTGGTAATCTATTTATATGCAACATTACTATGTCACATGATATAATTCAGATTATTACTTTAATTGTCAATTCTACATGCAAAGGAAACATTTTCTAACTAAATACGTTGTGAACTTCTGTACTGTGTTAATGTATTGTCTGAAATAAAGCTCGATTACCATTGTATTATCAAGCAGTAGTGCTTCATGGCTAAGTTGAAGTGATCTAAACACCAGACAACCATTTCACCCGTTTGGAGCCGAAATTATCAGCGGCATACCTTATTTGAATCGGGTCAGAAAACCCCTTGAATTCTTGCGAGTGATACAGGTGAACTGAGAATACACTGAATCAAGGAGGCGAAATTTCACCACAGTTTCCTTTGGAAACCAAAATCATTTAGATCACAGTCTGTGATCACTAGGTAGGCAAAACATAATTGAATGACGCCATAATCTACTCATCGTAATCAATCAGTAGTATATATATATCTGATAAAGTATAATTATATTTTAATAGTTTACACACAATGACAAGTTTTGTTATTGGTAATTTTGCTCGAAATATTACCAATAACAAAACTTATCATTGTGTGTAAACTATTAAAATATAATTATACTTTATTTGATCGAATCCACAATGCTCAAACCTTTTACTGATATTAAGTATATATCTGCACGTGTTTATGCTTAGTTTCTTGATTATCCTTTATAGTATCATGTAGATCACATACTGTGATCTGAATAATTTCGATTACTGAACCAAAAATTTTAGCGAAGCCCTACCTCAACCTGTGTAGATAACAGACTTATCTGTCAATTTTACGAAATTGATTAATGATCTGTTTAGCAGTTGGTTCTCTTATATGTAGACAGATAATCAATGGACTATCCTTTACTAGTGATATGGTGCTCGTTATCCAGCCTCGAAATAATAATAATAATAATTTTCTTTATTCCAAAGCAGTACTTGTGATACAGAATGGAATTCTCAGCATTTCACTACAGTATTGCATCCGATTTGTATATAACCAATAAATAATATTCTACATAGAATATTGGTAGTCACAGTTAATTTTGACAACAACATATTAGCATATCAGTAGCAAAGCCAAAAGTGAACAGAATGTTTGAAGGTGTTAGAAAAGTAGAGGCTAGCATATTTACTGGCGTAAGCGGCAACAAAGTGGTCGAGATACACAGAGTGTGAAAGAACGAAGAAGAAAGTTTTAAATAGAGTTTGTAAGGAAGAAAGAAACAAAGAAGCACATAAAAGAAAAGAGAGAGAAAAGTCAAAGAAAGAAAGAAAACGTTGTACCTATAAATGATATGAGTTGGATAGACGAGATCCAGCTGTTCTGCTGACTATTTAATAAGTTATAGGTATCACGCCTAATGCTTTCTTTATCGCACAGAACACGAGCTAATTAGGGTATGGATGAGTATTTTACTTAGTAGAGCGAGCATATAGTTTTCTATATAGGCATCTGGTTCTGCCTGATGAGACACAAGGGGAGAGTTGTGAATGAAGAGGGTGTTGCGAGTTAGATAAAATGGATTTAGCCCATTTTTCACATGAGCCCATGCGCCTGTCGACCAGAATATTAACAAGCTGGTTAAGTGGCACGTTGCTTACCCTGCTGACAACCTTTAACATCCTGCGTAATAAGGTATAGTCTTTCTTCAGTATTCCAGGAAAAAATAAGGGGAAACAATAGAGAATAATAGGCAGAATACGGGAGTTAACAAATTGTAGGAGTAAGGGTTCGGTTACACCAGAATGTCTTAACTTCTTGATGTAGAAGGTAAGACGGAATATTTTCTTAGAAATCATCAAGATATGAGACGACCAGGAACGATCAGCAGATAGAATGACGCCAATATATTTAATTTTCGACTTGGTTTCTATTTCAGTGCGATCTATGTTGCACACCTCGTGAGTGCTAACCAGTTTGTTTAGATCAAATTTATGCCTAAAGGTGAAATTGACTGTTTGGCATTTAGAGGGATTTAAGGTGAGACCGTTTTCCTTGGACCATGGGGTGATTTCTGATAAAAAGCCGTTTAGTTTAGAGCAGTCACTTTGACATTTGACAGGCAAAGATACAGTCAGGTCGTCAGCATATTTGACAAAATTAATGTCATTTGAAGATGGCAGGTCATGTAGAAAGAAAGAAAAGAGAAGTGGGAAAAGTACAACACCTTGGGGGACACCAGCTTCAATGAGCACAGAAGAGGAGGATTTACCTTTGTATGCAGTGTACTGCATTCTGATAGAGAAGTAGGAATGGAACCAGTTAGTGACCCAGGACTCAGTTTGTGTCATAGAGAGCTTATTTAGCAACAGACATCTGGGTACAGAGTCGAAAGCAGAAGTAAAGTCAAGAAACGTGCAGCGGACGTATTTGGCATCTTTACCTAATGATGAGACGATACTGTTGTGTAAGACGGCTGCGGCGTCTAAAGTCCTCCTACCCTTTCTATAGGCAAATTGTTTGGGGTCTTCAAAGCTTTTAAGGGAGGGTTCAAGTTTAAATAGTACTCGTTTTTCCATAAGCTTTAGAAACGGGGAAGTAATGGCAATGGGTCTGAATTTTACGTTCTTGCTATTGCCAGGTTTAGGGACAGGGACTGTTTTAATGTCTTCCTATGCAACGGATACAACGATTTTGGAAAAAGAAAGAGACTAAACAGGAATAAACTGGGTAAAATAAGGCCCACTATTTTATTGATCATGCCTATGGACTAACTGACAGCTCCTTGGTGATTTTTTTCGAATCGAACATATTGCTGTGTAAGATATACAGTGGCTGATAGTGAAATATACTTTTTTGGTTCACGTCATTGTGTGTTGTCACTTTAGGAAAGCGGGTTGTCGTACAATCGTGTTTGCGTAGCCAAGCGATATTCGTGATCTGCACGTATGTGCCGAACTTGGCATCTCCACTTCAACTTCAATGTTACTGAGAAATATAAACACGGTGACATCATAACAGTCTCGTACTACACAGCTGATAGAGTGCAGGACTAGAAGTTTAGAGACCACTGGTTTAAATTGCCTCACCATTAATCTCTTCACCTCAGTCTCAATCACCACCCGTTATATCAAAAAATATTCATCAGCAAATGAACAATAGCACAATGCCATCTTCAATAACGAAATAAATAGAATTTTATACACTTACAGTAATCACTTTATTCTGTTTCTTATAATGATCAATAACAGGTTTAGTCAACTCATTGAAAGTATTAAAACGTTTTAAGATTGTTTCTTCATTATCATCAGCACGTCCACTTGTTTCGCCTCGTTTCAATAGACGTTGTCGCATAACATCTTCATTGACATCAAAATTAATGACGCATAAGCAAGGGGATATCTACAAGAAATACCATAGAGACATAGAGAGAGAGAGAAAGAAAGAATTCAAAAAAAAATAATAAAACAGTACTAACAAAATAATATATGTGTAAAACTTGGGCACTTTGGCAATAAATAATCCCATATTAGTTTGTTTATTAGATATATCACCCAGTGAAACAGCATTATTTACTGGATGACATTTCGAACACAATTTATTTTTCATAATCATACCAGTCACAATCACACAACTTCAAAACAACTTCCGTTTTATAGTTTTATTTATTCTTTCCTATTTGTTGTAGGGGTATAGAATTTTTCAGATGTCTGGGACATGTGTTGAATCATTCCTATTACATGTGTTTGCAGTTGATTCGATAAATAAAGCATTCGTTATCAATCTCTCTCCATCCTGTTACATTAGATTTTAACACTATCATATTATGCCATCCCGTTGTATGGTTGTGCGTAACTGCATGTAGTGAGTGCTTCAGCTGAGCTATTCTCCAGACTCCTTCTCTTATTAGAGTCAACTAATCTAAATTTCGCTAGGTTTGTGTGCTCGGCTAGTCTGACTGCCCCTATTCTACTACTTTGACCAATGTATTTGAGCTGACAGTCATTGAAGGGTATTAGATGAACTAAATTGTTTTGTTTCAAAGGTTCCATAGGATCCTTTAACCGACAAAGCTTGTTTCTATTGGGTTTGTGGGTTTTGAATGCCACTTTTTTTCCTGCCTTGTTAAGGCATCACAGCAGACTTAGCCTGAGTGGATTCGATATGCAGATACATCAACGGACTGTTTAAGAATCGGCAACGAAACAAATGACAGAATAACCTTCAGCAGGAAAACAACCAATCAGAAGATGTTACCTCTCTGCTGACAATAACGAGTAATAATGTACATACGAATCTGTAAATATCTGTTGATTTTCACAATAAATGGTCTGTTGCCTGGCCCTTGTCTTCTGTCGTTACAGTAGTAGTGTTTATCTTTTGTGGTGTGAGGTTGCCAGCCTCACACCCAACTTACCCTCTTTACCCGACTTACTACTCGTCAAGCTAGGTTAAAGAATGTATTGACCTGGGACCGAACTTCGGATCACTTTTGTGATTAAGTACAATTACAACAAAGTCAGTATTTGTTTTAATCTGTTTGACTAACGTACACAAGAGAAGCCTTGTCGCAACTAAAGTGTTTTGTATAAACTCTAATCTGCTATAGAGGTAACAAGAAACTTCAACGATATACGTTTCTATTCACTAAATGGTTTCCATTATACGGAACAGCTGTCGTTAAGCAGTTTGGAAATCAAGTAAAACACTCCACCTAGTACAAATTAAGAGGCTTCAAGAATGAAATATTTCTCTCATTGATGATCAGTGGATATAACTGACTGAAATTATTGTTGTCTGCAGTAGTGAAAGGATATTCTTAATATAAGTATCGACAAGAATTCTCTGAGCCAAAAACATCCTTCTAAGCTAGCAATCCTCTCTCTTATTTCATAACTGCTATGTTGCTACAGAGTAAAACAAACCAATAAATTTACTGTGAAGACTTTACACTATAGAACTAAAGACCATATAAAAGTGAGATTATTCGTAGTTCATCAGATACGGTAGATAAATCAGTTGGAGAAGTAACCAAGCTATATGAATTTATATCATTGAGCAGTGCTCACTTTTGTTACGCATTGCCGGATTATTTTGTCAATAAACACAAGTATCCTGAACCAAATAGATAGTGTTAATCAGTTTAGAACTTTTGATATTCACTCAACCGAGCTGCCATCGTCTTCCTCGATGAGCAGTGTTAGCTAACATGGGTCAGGTTGGAAAAGTGCCAGTGGTGGTCAAACCATAACATGACCTCATCTGTCAGTGAAATCCACAACAATTAGTTTAAGCCACGTAGGAAGACGTAGACTTCCTGGTTGGGATACTCGGAACAGTAAACACCAATGGCTGGAGACAATTGGTGATTATTTTATTTTTATTTTTGATTACAGCTTGATTCCACATCGTATTTTTGGTACAAGTATGGAATTTTCAGCGTGGATATCGGTAGCCCAAATTTCGCAGGCCGACCATAGGTATGAGTTGTGCGTCGGCATGGGCTCGAACCTCGGACCATGTGGATGGTCGGCGAGAGTCCTAACCACTGTGCCAGGTCTCACAGCCATAAAAGAGGACGGAGCGAACTGATGAGCAGTACACCCGCCCTTTGGTCGGTACTCGGAAATTACGTCTACACCAGAGACGGCGTAAACTGGCATATGCGAAACCAGCCCTCTGTATCCGTGCTTAGATTTCGTCAGAGATCAACCCGTTGGGGCTGATGGTACAAGATTCAATCAAAACTCTTAAAAGAACTGAGATCAGGACATCAGGGTATAACTGAGGCATTGGCGATCCAAAAATTCCGGCTAAAGTTATGTATCCTAAAGAAGGATATCCAACCTTTGTTTTATCGTGGCCATCAGAAAACAGTAATTTTTTCGGCAATAATTATTATCCAATGATGTTTTCCATCTGAACTTTCTGATTATTTCCCCATTACTAAGTTTGAAATGTCTATTCGTATTGTATAATTACTCATCCTACTTATTTAAACATATATAATCATTATTTTGTATTCTTATTCAATACAATATACCATCTTATCTCAGACCTCCGAAATATTTATAATCTAAGTACACTTTAAGCTTTTTTGAAAAAGTCTTTAAAGCCGCATTATTTTTCCTAATACTTTTGAATCATAAGATAGTTTAAAATTTGCAGATTATTTCATTCTTTCAGTCACATGTAGAGTAGAGTAGAATAGAGTGATACAATTTTTTCACACAAAAGAAAGTGGATTCCTATAAATCATTATTGTGTGAAATATGAAGAATATTTTTTTTTAAATCTAACTTTTGTATTCTAATTTGCACTTTAAATAATTTGTACTTGATTTTGCTTTTAAGTGAAAAAATTGTATGGATTTGATTGTTGTCAGCTTTGATCATGAACTGATATCCATTAAGGAACCATTAAAGACCAAGGAAAACTGGAAAGCTGTTTCATCTCAGTTTGAGACTCTTCAAGAGTAGGTAGGCTACCCTACCAAGGATAGAACCCCTAGGACATTCAGGGTATAAAGTTACCAGTCAGACACTAGGACCTAATTCAGTGGCTTATGAATCCTAATATCTATCAACTCGCAGTTCGAGTCCAAAACTAGGAGGAAGCAGCTTTCCAGTACTTCATTGTATACAATAGTTCCTCAACTAATATTAGTCTGTGATGAAACTTGAAAATTCATTTGTGTAAAGATTTTATTCTATCTGAACTCTGAATAAGCTAAATATTCCTCAAAGCTAGCTAGTACCAAATGTAATATAATTCGTAGCAGTATACGCCTTCCCTTTTAAAATATGAAGGAACGGTTAATAAATTTCAACAATAATCAATACAGTTTCGCAAAAATTCACATAAGTATCCCATGTTGAAGGGTTATAACAGGAAGAACAAATTACTGAAGGAAGTATTACAGAGACCTTAGATGGTTCTACTGTAAAATAAAAGGAGAAAGCAAACAGTGAACCGAAAAGAACCCCACGATGGAAAAAAGAAAATTTATGAGTTTTTCTGTGGAGTAGGTTCAGGGTTCCATTTAAAAGATAGCCTTCGATAATTAGTCAATAAAGAAATGCTAAACACAAATATCCCAGTAACATGATTTCAACATTGTTTTTCAAATGTTTTGATTCTAAAGAAAACATGATTTCGCTCTACACTGTGGATACTAATTGCTGCTCAGCGCTAATTAACACTCTGCATAAAGTGAATCGTAAAATTCGTAAAAAGAACCAATCGCCCAACAAATATGCAGGAGAAAGTGGAGATGGATGGAACACTCACTGAGGAAACCGCTGGTTGTCATCGC
Organism: Trichobilharzia regenti; assembly: GCA_944472135.2. NCBI lineage: Eukaryota > Metazoa > Platyhelminthes > Trematoda > Strigeidida > Schistosomatidae > Trichobilharzia > Trichobilharzia regenti. Next base: position 136,426,098 of record OX235262.1, read on the forward strand.
GCGCGCGTCAGGCCATTGCTCAAGTGGAACCCGAAAGGGAAACGGCGAGTGGGGTGTCAGTGTAAGGGTGACGTGGAGGAGATCGTGTGAAGAGGAGTTGAAACAGCATGGAATAACATGGAGGCAGGTGAAAAGTACAGCAGAAGACATAAGCAAGTGGGGACGTACAGGTGAAGCGCTATATTACACTAGGAACCTGAGGGAGCAATAATAATATAATACTGAATTTAATATCTTCTACTGGACATGATTTCATTTATTTCTAAATTTTAAAATTATTCGATTTGTAGGGATTCTGGATAGATTTCAACTGTTAGATTTTCATTAAGAACCAACATTGAGTAGAGTAATCACCGAAAGGCAGGGTACACTGGACAGCTATGTCGTCCTATTTGTGAACTTCTCGGCGGTACGATCCTACGACTTCACCATAGATTCAGCCCAGGACCTCAAGGTTATGGGACCATTTCAGCCACTTTGGTTGGAGTTGAATGAATTAGGGACCACTTCACTTTGACATTGTCCTGCGTTCGATTCCTGATGGGATTTTGAGTGTACACTTTTGAAGAGTCCCAAAGGAATGGGACGAAACAGCTATCCTTTGTTTCATGGTTTCTAGTGATCTCTCTTACTGATGTTGTTTGGTGTAGATTTGTTAATGCAATATTAAAACGGAGAGTTTTATAAAAGTAAATAAGACAATATCAGATACTTTCACTTATCAACTAAAAATAGATATATAAAAAGAATGGACGAAGATGAAATATAAACAACTGGATTTGATTTCTTTTTCATGTGTATTTTTATCTACCTTCGTATAAAAACATGCCTATCAGTGAAAAATGAAACTATCTCTGCTTATGAACAAAGAATATTTCTTAAAAAAAAGAGAGGGAGAAACCTTAGCTATTTATAGCCAAACAGAATAAAATTAAAATTTTTATCTGATCTATTTATTTGGTTGCCTTAGTAATGACAATTTAGAATAAACGGCTCATTTTATAAACGTGATAAAAATATTCTAAAGATGCATGCAATTACACTGATAAGATCTATGTATACAGTTTGAGATGAATGTTGATACAGAACTATAAATAAAACTCGTTTCATTTTTTTCTTCTGAATTCATAAAGTAAACGCAACGCAAATAATAAAATATTCAAGTATGCGTTTACAACACAATCTAAAATAGCAGTTATAAATAAATCCTTCCTTTCTATTGTTTTTTATGGAGATTTGATTGGTTTCAAGTCTGATAATGAACTGAGTTCAATTAAAGAATCATTGAGAACCAAAGAGTACTGGACATTTGTTTCGTGCTAGCTGGAGACTTCTCAGCAATGACCCCACCAGAGGTCGAACCCAGGACCTATAGATTACGAGGCGACCTTATCGACTGTCCAGCAAATGGGATAGAGCCTAACGGCGACCACCAACCAATATCATCGAAGAATATGTTTTTTCCTCACATTGAACATAATTCTTACCAGTGACTAACCCTACAGGACAACGTTTCTCAGAGTTTTAGTGACAAGTCGTGAGGAGTACGCGTTACTGAAGAGTCGCGAACTAAGACCAAATAGTTCTGTCCACTACTTCCTAGATTTCACCGACTCGCTAACTAATACTAATCCTTACTAACTGTTAATTATTGTTATGCAAGTCCTTGAAAGTTATGTAATTACAAAATAAGTCAATCTGTTGGGTCATTTACTCAAAATACCCAATTTATTTATTAAGGTTTACCAACAAACTTATCATTTAAATAATTTAGGCTTTTTAAATAATCCGATTTACTGTTTCTTTCTCTTGTGAAAGGTGATTTACAAGACGAATGTAGACAATCAATAATCTAATTATCACATGAAAGTTCTTGCTAGTTTTTCTCTTAAATCGAAAAAGCCTTCTTAAAGAATTCTTTATCTAAAGAATATAAAACAGTCTAACGACTAGTAATAATGTTACTTTTATTACAAATACTAATTTTTTAAAGAAAAAGATAATTATGATATTTTAAGTTATATGAGTATTGTGTATCTAAAGAAGAAGCGGGATCCAGGCATTCTGGACAATTTGATTGTCTCACCACAATAGCTTAATGTTGGTCAGTTAAATCTTATATTAAATCACATCACCTCAGTCTACAGTTCATAATTGTCGGTAATAGATAGTCTCAAAGATATGTACCAGATTCCTGGTTGGCTTAAATGCCTTCCTTGTGTTGCTCAGTTCTCTGAACTGCCTTGTTTATTCACAAAGCTTTCAATATCCTTCTAGGCAATATCTTCATATCTAAGTTCAAAGAATACTGATTGCATTCTTGAGAAATGTATACCGTTACTTTACAACTCACCAGTGATTCCAAAAGTATAATATGAATGCAACACAAAAATCACTTCCATTTCAGTGTAGTTGAAAATGAGTCAATGGTACTACTTGACTGCCAACATATTGTTATGTGGAGCGGGGTTCGAACCTGTGGCTCAGTGTTCGGAAGTCAAGCCCATTATTCATAGCTCCACGAAAACATGATAAACTTTCAAATAAATATTTAGTTCTAAATGAAGGGAAACTAGGCTGAAACTTCACAAGTATTTCTCATCAGATTCTATTCTTCTCAACCCTACAGTGTTTGTTTGTCTTGTTAAGGTCAGGTGTAGAGGTAAACAAATACTTGAATAATAGTTCAACAGTATTATCATTATTTATACACCTGTTGAACTTACTTCTTTTTCAAATCGACTGCCCTGAACCAATTCACGAGGATAACCATCAATAAGGAAGTAACAATTCTTATCAACCAATTTAATCATAGCGTCTTTCAGTAAAGCTAAAACAATATCCTAAAAATGTGTAAAATCGTAAGATTAGTAAAATGTATTATGAAAAATAAAAGGACATTACAATGAATTATTAGGTGAAAAACACCTATAAAGTACAATTAATAACATCTATACATTTGACAGACATTAATAATGTTCAATTTATTTTTCTAGAAGTTACCTGTCGTTTCAAGTTTGACCATGGACTGATATCAGTAAGAGGGTCACTGAAAACCATAGGGTACTGGATAACTGTCTCTCCCTTCTTTCGAACTCAACGGTATTAAGCACCCGCTGAGGCTTGAACACAGGACTGCCAACAAGTCATTAATCGATAGACGTTAGATTTCATGGGCTATTTAGTCACGCCTCAGTGGCTAAATGGTATACGAGCTTCTCTGGTAACCGGTAGATCCTGTGTTCGAATACCAGAGGGTGAGAACTACTGATGAGTCCAAAGGCAGGGCAAGATAAGCATCCAGTGTCCTTTGGTTTTCATTGGTCCTCTAACTGATATCAGTTCGTGGTCAAACCTGAAACAAATCAGATCCTTATAAACTAACTCTTGAAAATTATTTGTTTTAATGAATATAAGCAAAAATATTAATATCCTCTGAAAAAGGTACTCAAAACGCGGATTATTACAATTCCATTTTGACATCAATCTTCCATTAAACCATTTTTGGAATGAGTTAAATTGTGTGTTGATGAAGAGTACGACGAGAACTTAAGTAACTGCAAGACATCTAACAGTAGCTGATGTGTTACGAATTCGCGTCTCACTCCGCTTACTTCAGTCCGGTTAATTTGGTAAAGTCGCCAGGCCTTATACCATTGGTGTGGCTCTTAAGCCCGTTACGAACGCAAAATCCGTTCCGCATACTCGGGCGTAAACATTAAAATCAATGGTGAATGAAATCCAATGGACCAATCCGACCCCGATTCTACGCCAGACCCAAAATATACAAGCCAAATATCCCGCTTGTTACGACCAATTGTATCACTCCCAGGAACTCCAACATATAATTTATCCAAAGAATTATACAGAAAACTAAAACACCTAATGGAATCTTGTGATCATTCCATCAACTCTGCTATCCAACTCCTAGAGAAAATCAGAGGCATCCAAATAGATGAACAAGAAATAATGGTATCGTTCGGCGTCACAGCATTATATACCTCAATTGGACGGAAATTAGCAAAAGAGACCATGGAGCAATTACTCAGCAACGACGAACACCCTTCCCCCACAACAATCAAAAATGTAACACACAAGCTGGATGAAATCCATAAACCTATGCCTAACAACCTACTTCCAATTCAACGGCCAAATATACGAACAAATTAAAGGAACACTCATGGCATCCGCCATATCAGGTTTGATTGCAGAAGCAGTGATGCAAAGACTCGAAAACATAATTCTACCAAAGATCAAACCCAAGATTTGGATACGACGACACATTTTTAATAATCAAAGGAAACGAGTTAGATAAAACTCACAACTTAATAAACAACGTCTTCAACGACATCAAATTCACAAGAGAAGAGGAATCCGAGAACAAATACCATTTTTGGACGTCTTAGTCAAGCGAACAATCACAAGGGAATTAGAAACTCAAGTTTATAGAAAATCAACTCGCACAAGCCAAATCCTGAATTACAACAGCAACAATCAAATAACATACAAAAGGAATTGCATACAAACACTATTCAAGAGGGCAAGGACTCATTGCAGCACTCCCACCTTAAGAAAAATTGAAGAAAGATATCTCATAGACGTCTTCCGAAAGAATCGATATCCATGGAATTTCATCAAAAGGCATATAACCCCGAGCTAACCTACCAAATCAAAAGCCCCCAAGGAAACCACAAAGAAAATCGCCCTACCGTATATAAAAGACATCTCAAAAATCACTGGAAGACTCTTCATACCTTAAGGAATTAACGTCACACACAAACCAACAAAATCGCTTCACTCAGCTGGCTCTATGTCAACCAAAAGACTCTACAACGAAAGAAGATAAAACCAATATTATCTACAAAATAAATTGTAACAACTGCGAAAAACACTACATTAGCTAGAGTGGACGTCCCCTTCGTCTTCATATCTATGATCACAAAGTAGCCATCAAAAGATATGACATCTGCTCCCTCATATCACTACATACAGACAACCACGGACATCAATTCGAGTGGGACAACGTTCAAATATTAGATACAGGAAAAAACAAGAATGCTAAAGAATCATCAATCAATAGACACATCGAGATAGACAAAATTTAGCAATCGATAAGAAGGAAATCTCACACATAAAGGTCAAAGTTTAAGTCAAGGAAACAATCAGTTCCAATACAAAAGGTGTGAAAACACACAAAAACAACCAATCGCGTTCAAGGTCACCAAGGGAAGAAATGATTAATAAACTCGTGGAGAAATCCAAAAGCTCACTTCAAATGGAAGTGTGCGCTTAAGATGTCACCTAGTAGGGCAGTGAAATCTTTGCAAATAAACCATCCAACCCAGAGAACACAACTACATCAAAAACATTAGAAACACTAAGAGATTTTGCCTATGTAAAATGACTACATAGACTGACAACCAAAGGCTGGTCAATAACACTAGACTGTATTATAGGTTCACTGCTTAAACACACAGAAATAAACGTTTAGAAAACAAACAAATATTTCTTATTCTTCAAGCGACCATATGTATAGAACAACGTGAAACTAATTAACTATAATACTGAATAATCTGAACATAATGAAAGTGAATTCCTGTATTCAAATTTTAATTTCACTAGTTTTGTATACAATGAGGATAAGTTAACAAGTGGCCACGTAATCAAAGTATGTTAGGATTTATGCTATTATGCCTACCTACCTGGGAAGCATCGTTTCAACTACACGCGGATGGAACTGATGAGGATATCGAATAGAGGATCAGGAAAGCAAGACAAGCTTTCATTACTCTCAAATCTGTGTGGAGGTCAACAGCACTCACCATCAAAAATAAGGTCCGGATTTTCAACTCCAATGTGAATTCACTGCTACTTACTGTTAGGATCAGAGACTTGGCGCGTCATAAAGAGCACCTCAAACAAACTACAGACCTTCATTAACAGTTTTCTTCGCTCAACACTACTCAAGATTAGATGGCTGGCCAGAAAAGATTAGCAACAGGGATCTCTGACAATGAGCGAACCAACCAGGAACCGATTGCGAAACAAATAGGCAGGAAGAAATGGAGGTGTACTGATTTGCCATACTCTGAGGAAACCATCAAGTGACATCACTAGACAAGCCATTGCTCGAGTGGAACCCGAAAGGGAAGCGGCGAGTCGGTCATCAGTTCGAGGGTGACATGGAGGAGGTCATGTGAAGAGAAGATAAAATCATGTGGGCAGGGGTGAAGCCAGGTGAAAACGTTGGTGGAGAACCGAACGCAATGGAGACGAGCGGCTGAGGCCCTGTGTTCCTCTAGGAATTAAAGGAAACAGTAATAACAACATCATGCCAGATATGAATAGCCCTAAATGATAAGTTTACTTATTAAGGAATGTAAAACATTTCGTTGGATATACACAAGATGCTTTTTAATTTATAAGTTACCTATTACTTGTTGGTTGGTAGGAAGTTTAAACCACCTTTACGAGTTCAACAACATTTCATCATCCCACAAAACCTTCCCCGCTAAACTTTGTTTTGATACCAGTCAAGGTAGATGTACTATTACCTCTCTTATTTGGTTCAGTGATCTTTATTGTTATTTTTACCTTCAATATATCCCTTTAACTTGTTCTAAATTTACTTCTTCACCCCTTAACTCTTTATTAAATTCACATATATATTCCTATGACTATTCCGTGTATGATCAAATTGTTCGGAATGTGTTGAGTAAATACATTACACGATCTAGACAAATTACGTCTTCTTATTACTTTGTTTAAATAGAAAGGTTAGTAAGCGAAAAAGTTGTTCGACTGTTTTATCTTCATGTATACTTGAATATTTTTTCTAGTTTTTAAATGTCAAGATAGATGATTCTCTCCTTGAATACTAAAATTCCTAATACCGATACCTGAAATACTTCCGTAAATGAAACACACACACACAGTCAATAATTTCTTCTAAAATAGTAATATCAGCAATATGCCACTAACATCCTGTTAGTCAACTAACATAAAATTACAACTATAAGAATAGAATTCATGTACTATGACTGAGTATAATGCCATTATAGAATACATTTATTTGATAAAAAATCACATAAAGTACAGGATTCCATCATGAGCTGACATTGGTTGGAGAACCATTGGAAAACCGGCTGGCAGTACTGGACAGCTGTTTCGTCCTAGTTTTGGACTCCCCATCAGTACGCGCCCACCGGGGTTCGAATCCAGGACCTTCTGGTTACAAAGCTAGTGAGCTTGTAGACCATTAAGCCACTGGGACCCGATCCAATGACCAGTCAGTGAATTCTAACTTCTACCAATTCTCGAACCAATGTCAGCTTATGATCAAATCCTGTAACCAATCAACCCAATCCCTACAAACCAATAGTTGAAGATAAAGTATTATTAAATGATGAGGTTTCGAGAACAATTTACGGCTAACAATCTTATCAAGGTGGTCGTGATTATAATCACAACAGACTACAAAGAATTACTAAATAAAACACTATGTGATCAGACTAGTGGGAAAATTTACCCATACTCGAGAATTGAAAGTGTTTTGAATAGACAAAAGTCAAAAATGAAGCCCATTCAACACGTACTGATGATGAAGGCAAAGAGGCGAAACCCTTGGCAAAAGTGGTAGTAGCTTAGTTTAATCAGAAAATAGGCTTGTTTCATGTCTTTTTTATGTTAGCCCCTTGGATTTTAAACTATTACTAACTGAGGAAACATTATTTTAATCATAACTGTAAACGCCTAATAAGTGATATTGACAACAAAGGAAGTATCCGCCCGCAAAACAGACTCTGCTACTGATGGTGAGGCTGTCTAGGATAGCCTTGGAATGGTATACTAGTAGGGACTTAATGAGAGATGACTGGAAGTGAAATGAAATGTCATCTTCAACGAAATAGTAACTGAAGTAGTAGTAGTAGTAGTAGTAGTGGTAGTAGCCATTTAGGTGACTAGCTTTTCTCACTGGACAAAAGGCTTTTACTAGTGTGGAGTAAAATCATCATTTGGCAAAAAAATGGTACTGAACAGATTGTGTAGTTATATCCGGTGAGCTTCAGAAAAGCATACGTGAAGTTATATTTACAAATTGTGACAAATTTTAATCTTTGACCGTCAAATAACAGAAGTATTATCGATATAACTGGCAGTTAGTGGAAGGTGGTTGCAATAAATTTTAAGATATGAGATTATGTAATAAAATAATTTCATATGTCCTTCAGAATGTCAGATTTTAGTCAGACCTTGAATGGATTAATTTATAAGTAGACACTGCAAATGGACATAATTATGTCACGGGACATGCATAGCACACTGTTCACCTAGTACTTATTTATTTCTTGTAGTGATCTGACTTTTATGACTTTGAGTAACTTTTTAAAAAAATGATCACGATCTACTCAGTACATATCTTACGATTCAAAGTGTAGTTTAATTTAACTTTATATAAAAAATTATCTTATTTACCAAAAGGTTTCCAACACAAAATATCGCATCAGTAAATCTACTTGTCTATTTAAAAAAAAACACTGTACAATACAATCCTTGTTAATTTACTATACTGCCAAGTCAAGCCAAAAGTTGTTACAGTGTAAAACAATTTCTTACCAAAGAAACTAATTCTCCTTTCTCCATTATAGTTCTTAACTCTTTGCCTCTAGGCGTATCTGACTTCGCTTCATCACGTAACAGATCTCCACTTGATAAATGATTGAAATGAAATTTTTCAACTAATTTCACACACTGTGTACCTTTACCACTTCCTGGTCCACCTGAAATCAATATATAAAGAGAAAAGAAGAAAAACAACAATAACACAAAAGTCAGTTAGTTTTGATTTAAAAAAAAGAATTAAACAACACTTGGCTAAACACCACAAAACTATCATTTTTTAACTCCGAAGATAGAAATAAAATGAAGTCTGACATTTTCTTAGTTAAGCATTCATGTGATACAGTCAGTGTTTTTGTATCTGAAGGATAGCATCTCTTTCAGTAATAGTCTTCTGATTAACGTCCATTTTCTTTGATATTCTTTATTCTCTTTATTGTCAAGGAATGTGGAATCATTTTATTAAAAATTATCATATTATTATTATTGTTTCCTTTAGTTCGAAGAGGAAAACTGGGCTTCATTCGCACGTCTCCATTGTGCTCAGTTCTCCGCCAACGTTTTCACCTGGCTCGACCTCTGCCCATATGATTTTATCTTCTCTTCACATAACCTCCTCCATGGTACACTCGCACTGACGACCAGCTTGCCGCTTCCAGTTTAGGTTCCACTCAAGTGATAGCCTGCAGTGTGATGTTTTGTTTTATCAGAGTATGGTCAATCCAACTCCATTTCTTCCTGCAGATTTGTTTCACAATCGGTTCCTGGTTAGTGTGCTCATTGCCAGAGATCCCTGTTGCTGATCTTTTCTGAGCGGCCATCTGATCTTGAGTACTGAGCGAAGAGATCTGTTGATGAAGGTCTACAGTTTTTTAAAAGTGCCGTTCGTGACGAGGCGCCAAATCTTTGATCCTTATAGTAAGTAGCACTGAATTCAGATTGGAGTTAAAAATTCGGATCTTATTTTTCATGCTGAGTACTGTTGACCTCCACATAGACTTGACAGTAGGGAAACAATGCCTTGCTTCCTGATCCTCTCCTCAACATCCTCATTATTTACATCCGCCTGTAGTTGAAACGATACTTCCCAGGTGGGTAAGTAAAGAAGGTTGCTTGTTTCAGATTCCTCCCATTTGTGCTGATTGTTGTCTGTTGTTGTTGCTGTTGGCCAGAAATCTTCGTCACCTACCTCCGTTTTCTCTATGTTCACCTAAAGTCCTACCTTCTTTGGATGCTTCTTCTGTGAACTTGTTGCTTTTTACTTTTGTATCTTCCAGTGTTTTGTGGGAAATCAGACAAACATCACCGGTGAAGTCCAGATCCTCCAAGGTTTTGTGTGGGTCCATTTTATGCGTGTCTTCTCGTTGCCCTCCACTGCCTGTCTCATTATTCAATCTATCACAATCAGGAAAATCATTGAAGGTAGTGGGCAGCCAGCCAGCTTTTCTTACTCCCATCTTTACTTCGAAAGATTCCATGCGTTTCCCGTTGTGGATTACTTTTTCTTAAAAATTAAAGTAGATAATGGTACATCATAATAAAGACACAGTGACGATAATCAAAGTAATTTATGGTTCATAAATAACCGCATTATAGGAGTAAGAAATGATATTTATAGCTACTTCATATGTACTTTAAATTCTATGTACTTTATATTAATTAACTTGGAGAGGTAATAAATCACTTAACACAGGTGTTGACTGGAGGATAGAGAAAGGTGGAATTATTTTCGTTTAAAATTACCCAAGTTTCTTAACTGTCGAAAACTTTGCTTGAAGCTTTGGTTAAAGGCGTGTAATAGGATTGCAATTCCTTGCAGCTGACAGTGAGCCATATTAATTCGTGTGGGCACTGGTTATACCACCCAGGGCTGCCCAAACCTTGGTACGTGAGGCGGGATTCGAACCTGTGACCAATTGGTTGTGAGTCGGACACCTAAACGAACTAGCTACAGTTGTGTAAGAGTAACATAGCCACGTTTAGATGGCTAATCTTTACTAATAAGATACTATGATCTTTATGACCAAATACACTTTCACAGTGCGCTACCATTTTATTGATCACAAAGCAGTGTATTAGATAAAGAAGATCAACCCAGACAGTCAGTAAAGAAGTGAATCGCCACTGAATAAAGTTTCTAAAATATACTTATTTTTATTTACTAATATCTATTTCGACTAACCTTCCGTCTCACAATAATGATTCTTTTGTGTGTGTATCTATTTCTACATGTTAGCTGTTCTGATCTATCTGTCTGTCTGTCTGTCTCTATCTATCTATCTATCTACCGATGGTAATGAATTTCTTTTGCAAAAGAGATAAGTTATGTCGGCAGGCCATTAGACAACACATATTTTTACGCCTACTATTTTTTAATTAAAAAGGCATAGTTAAAATGAAAAAGCAGAAACCTGTAAAAATAGAAATCTTGTGAAAAAAAGTGTAACATTAATCCACCTTATATTTTGGAATCACTTTATGTACCAATATTCACCTGAATGCTAAAATAAATTGAAGCGCTATGTCGTGAATTGGCAGAAGTTAGAATTCAAGGACCATTGGATCAGGTCCCAGTTTTTCAGTGGTCTACGAGATCACTTGCCTTGTAACTAGAAGGTCGTGGGTTTGAATCCCAGTGGGGGCGTGCTGCTGAAGAGAACTAAGACGAAACAGCCGTCCAGTACTCCCTGCAGGTTTTCCAGTGGTTCTCTAACTGATGTCAGCTCATGATTAAATCTTTCATGCGATCAAACTAAAATAAAGTCGTAATTCTTTGTGAAGCATTAAATCGCTACCAAATCGTTTATAATTAAGAATCGGTTTCATATTATGAATGTAGGTAATTTCAGCATTATTATATTGGTATTATTATTCCTTTGGATTCCGAATGAAACACGGAGCTTAAACAGAACATTTCAATTTTTTCCAGTTCTCAAAAATCCGCTTTAGCTGTCTCCACGATTGCGCATATGCTTTCATCTCCTCACAATGCGATCATCTCTATGTCACTTAAAGAACCCCACTACCCCCCCCCCTCACCAACCTCTCGTTCCTCCTTAGGATTCCACTCGTGGGCATAGCATGCTGTGTCACTCAGTGATCATTTCAGTAAGTAACTTCAGCTTTATTTTTCACCTATGAAACAGTGCACAATTTAATATTTTGTCGATAAGGTCAAAGGTCAAACGATAAGGTCTATTTAATTTAGGTTAACAACATTCCTTTACAATTTATATCGAGACGCAGAACCCAATAAACCTGAGATTATTTTACAAAAAGAAGGTAAATAAATAGTGTAAAATTCCAAAATGTTAAAATCTTTTCAATTGCATTAATATTAGTGTCAGAGACTTAATCTACGGTAATATGTGGTAGACTCACTCACTTATTCACTAACGCATATTTTTTTAATGGTCGCTTCAATCTACCAAACATGTTGTCGTCAAAGTACAACTTGAAATATTGTAAAGATTAAACACGTTTTGCACATAACTAATAAACAGAATACAGCCAATTAGTTAAAACTCTGTCAGAGAGTCACAATTCTTATTAAGAAACAAATGTTCTAGAAATTAAGTGTAACTTTAAATTCTTTCTCTCTTAAATACACATTTATGTAACATGCAAAAATCAAAGGAAATATCAATAGAACAAAATGTTGCGTAGCTAGGATTTGTCAGTTAAATCTCTAATGATGTTTGGAACCAATCAATTAGAACAGATCTACACTTTTTTCAATTTAACAACAAAGGTGTGCATCAATATTGTGCCAAAATTAAATCCACAGCATTACGAAAACTTTAATGATCATCAACGTAAACTTAATGCGATAGAAACCCTGACATATAAACTAACACGCAATGGAATGTACCAACACCTTATAACTTAAAGTATTATGAATAAAAGAAACAGGAAGAGAATAATATACCGATAGAATTCAGTCTACGCCAAAGAAAGGACTAGACACATCACACTGGTTCCTAGTGTCCAATCAAAATATCAACTACAGTCCTACAGGAGTTCAATCGCGGGCCCGAATAGCACAGTGGTAAAGTCTCTGACTGCAGCACTGGGTGATGAGGGTTCGGAGGGGCATGAGTTTCTTCAAGGCTGCAGGTGCGCCTTGCTGACTGGTGAGTGCCAACAAGCACGAAACCTAAGTACAAGGCTTTCTGTGGTCGATTGCCTCCAGCCATCTAATATCATCAAATCAATGTGTATCGTGATGGCAAGCTACCTAGAATGGTGGCTACATTGCACACCTGACTGATAGAATTCAATCTGCACCAAACAAAGCACTAGGCACATCACACTAGTTACTAATGTCCAATCAAAAGGTAAACACTATTTATACTACTGAGATTACAACCAAGGAATTGAAGGCAATCAGAGTCTTCAAGATATTAATGATGTCAACAAATAAACGCATATTTGTATTGTACAACTATAATGAAGGTTGAACATATATCTATTAGTCTACCTCGCCAGTAATACTTTGATTTTTGAGGTGAATTTTCAGACTATGAGGAGAACCGACTGATTTTTAAAAAGATCACATCGCCAATTGAAATCAGCTGTCAGAGCCACTCAGATCAATTAATAACTGTCTCATTGAAGTTTGACACTTATCGGTCACCTACATATTTGACATTCCAAAGACTAAAGCCTAGGAAGTTGGCACTTCGACATTTTCTTAATATCTTCTACTGCTATTGGGATTTTGTGATGTGCCCTGACTAAATGACTTTAGAGAATATTATTTCCCCTTGCAGTGTAAGATATGTCATAATGGGTATGGGATAACGATCAGGAGCTGACACATTATTTAAGACGCAATAATCATCACCTGGATACCGGTCATGATCAGTCTTAGGTACCATATAATAATAATATAATAATAATAATAATAATAGCTCCATCCTGAAAAGTTGGCTTTAAACACAGTAGAGAACTTTCAGCTTGTTTTATTACAAAGTATTGACCCCTAGTTCGAGCTCCTCAAGTAATACAACAATCAATTGTACATCATTTGAAGCAGTGTCGTTCTATCCAAACCATACTCCACTGCTGTACAGAATGTTTGTTCTATTCCCTTAACAATATTCATAGCAGTAGGTTGAAACCCATTTGTATATGCTGGTTTGAGATTAGATTGCAATTCATGAACGCAATAAGATAATTAAAACAACATGAAATGAAGTAAACATGATATTTTATATATTTTTAATATTTTTTTTTTTTTTTTGATTACAGCTTGATTCCACACTGTATTTTCGGTACAAGTATGGAATTTTCAGCATGGATATCGGTGGCTTAAACTTAGCAGGCCGACCATAGATATCAGGTGTGCGTCGGCAGGGGATCTAACCTCGGACCATGTGCATGGTTGGCGAGATTCCTAACCACTGTGCCACCGACGCACTGCATTTTGATGGATGAGAAAATGTTGGGTAACCAGGTGATGTAAGCAGGCCTCCATGTTTGTTTGTATCTGTCTGTCTGTCTGTTTTCGACATAGAACTTTGCACAAATGTGCGGAAGTTCAAGTCGCCACATTCCGTGTAGCACGCGAAGCAAGAGAAGAAAGTACAAGAAAAGCATAATAGAAACAGTGAGCAGAGGTGTGAGACAAAGGAGTAATAAAGAAATATAAAACAGTTTCATTGAAGATCATAAGTCACAGGGAGTGGATGCATCTACGCCACTGAGAACGATTTTGTTTGTATCTATCACTTAGCAAGACTTCTGACTACCGTCAGATGGCATTGTGAACACAAGTTAGGATAAATCAGTTTTGAATTGTAAGCATAGTTTGGGATTGTGACGCATACATATCAGAAGTATGTACACCTTGTCTTAATCTCATGCGGGTAAATATAAAGTGAAAAACTTATTAACATAATCAATTAGTATACAGGAAAGGAGTGAACTAATTGCCACGAGAAGGAAAATAAGTAATAGACATATTAATTTTTCCAAACATTTCCTAAGTAAATACTTAGATTATCAGAACTAGAGAGATAAAATAAATCGAAGTTGATTAGATCATTCAATATCTGATGATAATGAACCAATACATCTATGCCACTGCAATTATTTTCACCTATGACCTATAATCTTCAAACTCCTAACTTCTTAACAATCACAGTGAGGTAGTTGACAAGGCCCAGATTAGTTTAGCCTGTCATCATGTTTCTACAACCTCTAACGGGGATTGTGTGTATATCAACTTAAAAATTAAACAAATATAATTTAATTGCATAGAGAATTTCATCGTGAGCTGACATCAGTTAGAGAATCACTGGAGAACCCCTGGAAAACCTGGGAGTACTGATGTCAGCTCATGATGAAATCCTCCAATCAATCCAACAAAAACCCTACAAAAACCAATACTTGAAAATATAATTTAATCAAAGCATATTAACTGCCTCTATGGATGGCTCATTTTATCCTCTGGAGTAATGACACAACAAAAAAATATAAATAAATCAGTCTAACAAATTTATATATGAAGTGCATAGTAGAAAAATCTTTCATGGTATAAAAGAAACATATTACACTTTGATATAGATATTTAAACTCTCTATTAGTATATAAATCATTTCTACATTTGGGAAAGCTATCTGCATTTGTCGGCTGCTCCTAGTAATACAATTCTTAGCGCACTTTAATTTTTAGGAAAGAATATATAACTGCTTCCCAGTTAGGTGTACATAATAAGTGATTTTATGGCATTTTATTCATAATAAATACCAGTTAGTAATAGGCTGCAATATCCTGAAACGCTTATCATCAGATAACTAATTTGACTTAATCACAAATGAAATTTTCTAAGCTGGTAACGTTTCTGACTCAAGCAATAAGTGATGCGGGTTCGGATCTCCAAGAGAAGGACATGAGTTCCTTCAAGGCTGCAAGTATGCCTTGCTGACTGGTGAGTGCCGACTAGCACGAAACCTAAGTACAAGGCCTCTTGTGGCCGATTGCCTCCAGCCATCTAATATCATCAAATCAATGTGAAGCGTGGTAAGCCAACTAGAATGGTGGTCACATTGCAAACCTGACTGACAGAGTTCAGTCTACACCAAACAAACCACTTGACACATCAAACTGGTTGCTAGTGTCCAATGAAAGGCATAAAGTTCACTAAAATGAAATTATTTTTTACAAATGATAGATGTTAAACAATAGTCACATAAAGTATAATTATATTTCAATGGTTTACACACAATGATAAGTTTTGTTATTGGTATTTCGGTCAAAATATTATATAAATTAATATTTCAAATTACTTTCTCACCCAACACAAAAATTACTTTAGCCTTCGATAACTTTTGATCAGCCATTATGTAAAATCCTCTGTCAGTAATGATATGAAGAAAAGAAGTTTTGTAAGATAATCAAATTTCTGACATTATATATTTTTTAGAAGTGGAATTTGGCAGTACATGTCCGTCTATCTAATCGTGTATCACTAGCCATCCTTTGATTGGTAGAAGAAAAAAGGACACTTAATCCTATGATCAAATATTCTCATCTGATTGGTTGAAAATTCATGCAATTATAATGTGGACCAAAACTATTGGTCACATTTTCATAGTAATGACAAGTCTTAACCTTGAATCTAAAGCAATATTAATTATCAAGCTTTATCATTTTATAAGTGAATAAAAACGATAAAAATATAATCCTATAACTGTTATCGCCAGTATTTTGTATGGAAAGATAAAAGTTCACAAGTTTAACAGACGATAAAATAATTGATTTCGGACACTGAGTTTACAGTAGGAGGCTGATGTCCATCTTACAACACATTATACTAAAATCTGTAATCAGTTAAACTTCGATCAAATTCTGAAATTGCAGTTAATACAGTATGAGAGCACGTTTACAAAAAATATATATTGTGGTCTCAATAATTTTGGTTTCTACATCGTTTTACACAAATATGTTTACTCTCTTGATTACCACTTGTGATATCAAGGAAATCACATACTGCGATCGAAATAACTTTAAATAATAATAATAAAGCTTTATTTCAGGCAAAATGTGAACATATGGTGCAAAAATTTTCAGCGTATTTAGTCCCAAAGTACTTTTTCTTTATACAAGACTTATATTTAAAGTAATAATCTGAAGCAAATCTTCATTTCATTGAAGAGTTGCACAGCGTTTACCTGGAAGCAAGTTAAATCAGCGCGAAAGTTCATGTATAGGTCATTTGATATAATCGAACGATCAAGACATTGATAAATCCAGATGAAATTAAGCATTTTGATGGGAAGTAATTTCGGTAGCCTTGTGATTTACACAGGCTGCCATTTCCGTTTCCAAAGGAAACTTTGGTGAAATTTCACCTCAGATTTTGTATATTGCCAATCAGTTCGTGGACTGCGGATTTCGTTTAAGTGGATACCACTTCACTCAAGTAGCCAGCCAGAAATCTGGCGGTCTGTAGTGATTTAGGTGTCTGAGCCTAGTCAAATCGAGTACACTTCTGATGAGCTCGGCTGCAACTGAGCGAAGCTGCCCTCCGGTGTTAAGATCACTTTGATCTAACTAGCGAGTAATATCGGTTGATGTGAGTTGTATACAACTACTCTCCTCAACCAATCAGCAGTATTCGAATATACTTCAGTAAAGATAGAACGCTAATAAGAAGAATGGTACTGTTTTAGTGCACTAATACTTTTCTGAAGGGGGAGCTCTTAAAATTAAATGCCTGAAATATCCCTTAGGCATGCAAGAAAGAAGATCATCTAATACCTCAGAATTTAAAATGTCAAATATTATAACCATTTAGAAACTATCACAACCAATTTCCATCGCTACAAGTGTATTGTTTGTTGTGATAAATATGAATTCACTTAGTTGACTGGTATCTCTGAAATCAATGTAGCAAAATCTTGTTTTCATACATAACAACTGAAACCAAGTTATCTACAGTTTTGATTTAACGGATAACCATGCAAACTGCCTATGTGTGGCAGTATAATTCAAATCGTATTCTTCGTGTAATCAAAACAATGTTTGTACTTGTACAATTAGAACTGACTGTTTACTGATTGCTATGATACTCATTATGATAAAGTTTTCCTTGTATTTCCCAATGAATGAAAAACAAAACAATATTGTTTTTACTGACGTTTCGCTATTTAGTGCTGCTAATAGCTTTATCGAAGTATTATTAAACCAGAATTTACAAAATCCAAGCATATATATATATATGACAACTTAATCATCACTCCTCAGCATGAGGTCATTTCTGCATTGTCAAGTTACCCAAATGGTAAACATAACAAAAACCAGGTGTAGATTGCTAGATTTCATAAGTGCGTAAAATTATATAAGCAGCATTTGTTTATATAGTGAAGTCGCTTATCACATTTAAGTTGATTTTGTCATTTCATGGAGGAGGAAGGTGTTATAACCAGGTCAGATTCTGTTTCAGTCCATCCATTCCTATTCAGACAATTTGGATTCCACGTGGTATCAATCAATTGCTACGCTCCATTTGATATAAATTGCTTCTGATATTAGAAGATCTTTGTGATTGTTGAAATTTTTATGGTTTATTTCAATATTACCAAAATCAATTTTGTGGCCTGATTCTATAGTGTGTAGACCTAAGGCTGATGATTTTCCAAGCTTTGCTAGTTCAACTGAATTTCTCGTTGGTCGAACAAATGTTCTACAGTGTTCATTTCTTCTGATTTTTGTTTTTTCGTGATTTTTGTGCTATGTATATCGCATCAAATTCCAAGCATTTTATTTATAGACATAATTAGATCGAGAATATTTAAGGATTTGGTCTTTTATATGGACAAGGTTGCGTCACAGGGTGTCTCATGTTTTGAAGAGAACTCTGATGTTGAGCTTATTGAGTACTCTTCTGATATCGTCTGAGGTATCTGCTCTATATGGAATGACAACTGTTTAATAATACTTTGATAAGGTTATTAGCAGCACTAAATAGCGAAACGTCAGTAAAAACAATATCGTTCTGTTTTTCATTCATTGGGAAATACAAAAAACCTTTATTATTATAAAACTTCTTTTCTCATGAAACATTTCTTGAACATTCTTTCGTATATACGTATATATTGCAAGTTTGTTTTGTTCTTCTAAGTAACTTGGAAACCATCCTGCTAAAAAACTAAGAATTAACAGAATACTACGAGTTTACCTAAATTGTTTCATGATTTGCCAACGAACAAACCGGCAACTAAGTGTTTAGATACCTTCGATTTGCCTAACAAGCACCATTAGTTAATGTAACTGGTGTCCAACTACTTATATAAGTATATCAGTAGTATACAGCACCGTTAGCAGTTTACCATTTTTTGATTTTATTTAAAGATGCATCAAGCAGTTTAGAACAAATTAAGGAGTGCAATTCATCAGGTCGAATGTATCATTCATCAATGCATGTTTGCAGAATTGTCTCACTTCTGGGTACAGTAACTAACCGTTGAGCAAGTTTATATATTACACATTGACATCACAGGACGTAGAGGATCACTGGGCTTGTGTATTTTGAGTAAATCATACAAATGTGAGAAATAGCATTCTGATGCATCAATCGTTTTATCTGAATTACCAATAGTATGCCAGATGAAATTTCTTCAGTTTTGTAGCAATGTTACCCGGAAAATGAAAACAAATATATAAAAATAAGTTGAGAAGTTTAACCAATGATAAGACCGTGTGAACTTTTTCCCTACTAATCCGGATAAATATGTAACGAATCTGTTCCTGGTTCTTCACTACCCTGGAATCATTACTCAAATCATCAAACTTGAACGAGGAAACACAGAAAGAGATACGCCAAACAACTGTAACAATGGTCAAACAGAAAAAAAAACACACAACTCAATTCTCAAGAACTAAAGGCCCTCAAAAAGCTGGAAAATAGGAGGGACATCGTCATTCTGCCAGCCGACAAAGGAAGAACAACAGTAGTCATGGACAGAGAAGAATACACCAACAAAGCTGAAGAACTACTCAAAGATGAAGATGTATATCAACAACTCCCAACAAATTCCATACAAACATTGGACAACCGCATCGCAAAAACCTTAAACAAGCTCAGCAAAACTGGACAGATCACAAAACAAGATCAGTGGGGAATGAAATCCAATGGACCAGTACTACCCTGATTCTACGCCAGACCCAAAATACATAAGCCGAATATCCCGCTTGTTACGACCAATTGTATCACTCCCAGGAACTCCAACATATAATTTATCCAAAGAATTATACAGAAACCTAAAACACCTAATGGAATCTTGTGATCATTCCATCAACTCTGCTATCCAACTCCTAGAGAAAATCAGAGGCATACAAATAGATGAACAAGAAATAATGGTATCGTTCGGCGTCACAGAATTATATACCTCAATTGGACGGAAACTAGCAAAAGAGACCATGAAGCAATTACTCAACAACGACGAACACCCTTCCCCCACAACAATCAAAAATGTAACACACAAGCTGGATGAAATCCATAAACCTATGCCTAACAACCTACTTCCAATTCAACGGCCAAATATATGAACAAATTAAAGGAACACTCATGGCATTCGCCATATCAGGTTTGATTGCAGAAGCAGTGATGCAAAGACTCGACAACATAATTCTACCAAATATCAAACCCAAGATTTGGATACGACGACACATTTGTAATAATCAAAGGAAACGAGTTAGATAAAACTCACAACTTAATAAACAACGTCTTCAACGACATCAAATTCACAAGAGAAGAGGAATCCAAGAACAAAATCCCATTTTGGACGTCTTAGTCAAGCGAACAACCACAGGGGAATTAGAAACTCAAGTTTATAGAAAATCAACTCACACAGAACAAATCCTGAATTACAACAGCAACATTCCAATAATACACAAAAGAAATTGTATACAAACACTATTCAAGAGGGCCAGGACTCATCACAACACTCCCACCTTGAGGAAAATTGAAGAAAGATATCTCATGGACGTCTTCCGAAAGAATGGATATCTACGGAATTTCATCAAAAGGCATATACCCCCAAGGAGAGCACAAAGAAAATCGCCTTACCATATATAAAGGATATCTCAGAAATCACTGCAAGACTCTTCAAACCTTTAGGAATTGACGTCGTACACAAACTAACAATGTAACGAATCTTTCTTACATTACACTATCCACCTGTCAGATAGAAGCTTTATCTCTTGGATCAAAATTTTGCATTTCTTGTATGGAATTTACAGATTCAGTCATCTATACTCAGTTTTAAAACTTGTACAATTAAATTAAACCTGTTGTCGGAACCCAAGACGAAGATTGGGGTTAATATAAAGCTAAGTTAGTGGATATAACCCACTAGTTTTTAAATGACCATCCGAAACAGAAAAATATTTTCACTTCCCATAACTTTAAAGCCTTGAAAGAGCTACGGAAAAATCCTAACGAAACCTGACAAAGGTTCTGAAGTTGTCATCATGAACAAAAGTGATCATAAATCTAAAATATTATCTATTTTTTTGGTGATGTAAGTAAATTCAACTGTGATCACTTTTCAGAAAATATTTAGGTATTGCCAGGCATAGTGGCGACTGATCTAATAAAAATTCTTGGCTTGAATCTTACAAACAAAAATGAATTTGACTCTTTAAAACCATCAGAATGTAACTTGCCTCATATCTATGGTTTGCCCAGAAAATACACAAACCCAGTAATTCTCTACGTCCTACAGTGTCAATATGTAGACCACCAACATACAAACTTGCTCATTGGTCAGTTATTAGACCCACCAGACATGCATTAATGAATGATACATTTCAATTATTCATTACCCTGATTCCATTAATATTAAGAATGTAATTTAGCCTCTGTAGCATAAGTCTATTTTTATCGCTCTGCATTCCATGAATGAAGTTAGTGATAAAAATAAATCGAAGGAAAGCTACTTTCATGAGATATGTATTATACCATTAGCTTGCAAGAGAAAGAGTGGGTTAGTATGTATCTTAATAAAGTTCTGCTGTTGACTTAGACCTAACCACTACTAAGAAAAGCTTCCTAAATCTTCTGTATTCAAAGTTAGTGTGTCATCCATCTCGAAATAAACTATTCCTTGATAGCTCTAATTATTAAGAAAGTAGTAAAATCATCCTTGATCCCTTTACGTTCCTCAGCGGAATATAGGATTTCAAGCTTCAACTCTAAGGTTTTGGTAACGGTGGTTTTATTTTTACGGAGTGGGATTACTAACCACACGCCCAACCTTCCCTCTTTACCGGCCCTACTACATGCCTGCCGAAGTTCAGGAGTGCACCGGCAGGGGACTGAATGACAAGCGAGTGTCTTACCGCCGAACCACCGACGCACTACTAAAATCATACAGGTTTTAGTTTCCACGGTAGTGTAAAGTAGACGACTGCAGCAAATGAACATCTTTTTTTCATTTTTAAATTATTCTTAAAGTTGTTACAGGAAGACCTTAGTTGATAAGTTAAAATACACTGGATAGGTAAAAGAGATTACACGCACGATTAAAGTTATCATCAACATGTCATTTAAAGGTATAAAGCCTACTCAGTGTTATAGATAAGTTAATGTTTTATAAGGCTTATTCTAAAGCAGTCAGTCACTTACCAATTAAAATATTTAAACTGAAACATTAAAATAAAATAGGTTTTAATTTAACACAATGGTTTTAATATTTTTAAATACCAGAAATACTGGCGATATAAGCCCATGAAGACACAATTTATATACTTTCAAGAGTTGATTTTTAAGAATTAGGTTTGTTTCTCCAGTTTGACCAAGGGATTGATATCAGTGGTTGCGTACTAATGATGATTCTCAAACTAGGATGAAACAGCTGTCCAGTATTCCCTGGTTTTCAAGGTTTCTCTAACTGGTATCATCAATCTGTAGTCACACTCAAAACAATTTATGTATGTTTGATGGTTAAAGGGTACGGATAGAAGGCCATCAGCCTGGTTTCATGCTTTCATTAATATTTATCTGTAGGGCTATCTGCACACTTAAAAAAACTGACATTCCTCAGTTTACCATTATGAACCTGATATATGGTCACACTCTAGTGATCAGTCAGTATAACAATTTGCATAGGGTTAATGTTGAATGAATCTCTTGTCCTCGTTAATTTATTCTATGATATGATAAATGGAAAATATTATATCGATTGATTTATTATGGTTTTATAGGTGTATTTTACAGGGTTAAGTTAAAGCATAGTCAACGAAGAGTGCTAACTCACCAATGACCTTGGACGCATACTACTCTTTGAATAACGAGACCTACCATTATTAGAACTGCACTATGAACTCTGTGCATGAACTTAGGTACAAATTTGATCCAGATCTCATTTTTAAGTACTGTTTAGATAATGAGTTGAAACTACGTAGTCAAAAATGATCTTTATATGCCTTTGTGTACATCCAGAGGTGTTCAGAAGCAATCGATGGACATATATTAGAATGCAAACAGTGTAGGGAACGAATTCGTGTCCTAGATGGTAAAGTACACACTTAGTTCATTCATCTCTAGTAACTTTCTTTTCTAATTCGAAATTGTGGCTCAAAAACATACTTTTTATCTTCAGTTACTGTAGACTGAGCTGAAATTGACGACTGCGAAGATGGAGAATTCGTTGGTATATACTGTGAAATGGCACTACCATTGCAGAGTTACAGTATCGTAAAGGATGAATGCCATCACTCAGTTGTTGAGAGGAGTGGGTGTTATTGTTCATTTAGGTGAAACCGTACAGATAAAGAAGAAATATAATCGTGGTCGCCTTATGGTGACTAATGTTTGGGTATTTGGAATTCATGACACTAGAACTTGTATAAAAATTGTGGAAGTAATTCAAAATCATAGTTCTGTGACTTATTTACCTATTATACGAAGGTTAGTAATTACCAGCCTCACAGTTCATGCAGAGGAAAGGGAAGGTTACAATCGGTTATCAGATTTGGGTTCCATCCATCCTACAATCAATCATTCAGACAATTTTACAGATCCCCTTACTGCAACGCATATGAATTCAATCTAAGGCTTTTGGAGAAGACTTAAAAACAGGGTAAGCGAGATAAATGAGTTACAAAAAGAACTCATCTTCGCTTACCTCAATGAATACACCTACAGAAACTGCTTTAACTTCAAATCTGAGACTTCTCATTATAACTGGAACATATTTTTAAGTCATGTCAGGGAAAAATATCCAGTTTGGTGGGTTTCATCACTAACGTCTTCATTTTTCTGGTAGGTAAACGTCATTTTCATGTAAAAAAATGGTCTGGCTTTTTTGATTGGTTGCATCAAGGTCGCTCCTGGAATCTTTATTCTTTATCTTTGCCCATCAAAATTATTACTATTATGGTTCCAAGTTATGGCTATACTGCTTAGCTAAATTACTGTGAGGTTAACGTAGGCAATACCATCTACCACCAAGTGCTTCCTGAGTGACCTTGAATAACCAATTGTAGTAAAGATATACTAAGGCATATCTCTAAATTCATCACTTTCAATTAACAATTCTTACTAGTTTGTGGCAGTTGTTGTATTATAGTTATACATGGGCAGCAGATTTCAGCAGTAAACGTCTAAAATTGTATTCTCATTGTTTCACGGTATCAGAAATTCTTATTCTTTACCAATATCCTAGTGGCTCTTATTTAAAATGGCATATTTTGGGGATATGTCATATTATCGACCGTTCATGTTTTGAATGGTTGCTTCAAGGTCATCTAGAAAGCTGTTTGGTCAAGCTATTGGTAGTTTCTGTTATAGTTTAACGTCGTCTAATGTACTTACATGCCATCTTTTTGTATTATCCTATTTTAATGGAACGAATTTCCAATTTCTATCATGGCGGTTATTCTTAATGCAAATTCTTACATCAAGTACATGTATATCCTTGTTTTAATTGTAAAATTTTCTGAAGCTTTAGTTTATTGTTATCAAAATGAAATCATATGAGAGAGGAATATTTTAAATTAGATAACTAAATGAAATGCACTATTAACCAATTTTTTTTTAATTTCCACAAAAACACTGTATTTACATCATATTATCGATTTCTACAGTGAAGGGAAAGTAAATTCCTTCCTTTGTTCACACCTTAGAAATCAGTAAACCTTTCACTGACACGCATGAAACTTTAGTGCAGATCAACCATATCCACCCACATAGGAAAGAATGTTAAAGCCTGTTTTGCCTCTTGTTCCAATAAAATACTGTAACAGTTGTTGACAGTTTTGAAAGTGAATTATGTTAAATAATATAGTTAGATAGATATTTATATTCATATTGATTTTACTTGGATATATATATATATATATATATATATATATATCCACAAAGCAGTTAAATCAAGATGACGGTACATGTTGCTAAGTCATTCAGAAATCATAGGATTATAAGTGAACCAGTTTTTGAATAGCCTAGCAACATGTCTTGAACCGTCAGTCTTAAACTTCCCAGTTTAGATGCTCTAATGTAGTAAAATGTACGACTAAACAAACGTAAGCCAAACCCATCAAGCTATTAGGAGGTTGGTGAAAACCGTCTGGAAGCCATACCTGACCTAGGTTTCGTGCTTTTTGGAAGTCATCAGTCAGCAAGACATGTCTGCAATCTTGAAGAGACTCATATCCCTCCTGATACTCGAACCAACGTCACCTAGTGATGCAGTCAGAGACGTTACCATCAAGTCATTCGGGCTCGTGACCGACCTCACGTAGGACTGTATTTGATACTTTGACCGGATACCAGCTAGTAAATAGTGTCATGCGTCTAGTCCTTTCTATGATGCAGACTGAACTTCCTCAGTCCACTGTCCAATCAAAGTACCTGTCAAACTATCCTATTTAGCAATTCAGTCTACATTATCAGATAAAACTTAAAGAACTTTCAATCTAGTAGAAGCAACAGTTCATCATCAGGTTGAAGAAATATTCCTGTTTCTTTCACTAGTCAATCCACTTGTCATGTATTTATTTTATACTCAAGATGATAAAACCTTTCATCATTAGGCCTCAACTATCACTAACAGATAGTGAAGTTAAAGAATTTAGTTGTTTTTTTTTCATGCACCTGATTCCCTTGATAAATAGGGGTAAAGTGAGAAAAAATCGAAATAGCATTATAAAATGACATGACATTTTTTTATTTCACAGGTACTCGTCATCTGCAGACAACCCGAAACTACAATAGTCATAAAAGTATGAAGATAACAGCTTTTAATTTCGGAATGACAGCAGAGAATACGTCAATAAATTATAGCATCCAGAGTGTTAACATTACAGTTTTTTTATTTCTAGCCATCATCAGTTCATATGCGTTTCGAAGTAGAATGCAAGAGAAAGGATTATACAGAAAAACTTATCAACAGTGTTAGCTTATATGGTTATAATCCAAGAAAAATTACAGCTCATAAGATTAGAATTAGCCAAGTGTGCTGATATATCTAGTGTGGAGGGTTACTCAATCAATCAATCAATCAAAATTAACATGCAATTACCAAAAATCAGAGAGTGATCACACTTTCTTTATGAATGCATGAGTTAAGTTAAAGACATTCGACCTCAATCGCTTCGGTAAATCATAATACATCTGGTGTCCTTCGAGAATTTAATATTTTAAACGATCTGAAGACCTTATTTTATTAAAAACGAAAACTTGTTACACTGTGTCGCGTAGTTTTTATGAGGACTGGGACACTGCCTGGGTATCCAAACTGAAGCAGGTGGTTGTCTTAAGGGATCACTTCTCTCTCAGGGCCTTCGACTTGAAGCTTAATATGTAGGGCAGGGAACAGCGTTAAAAGCCACATTCTGACACATTCCAGTGACTAAATCAATTTCACACGCCATGACATCCATTCTGATTCTGCTGACTATGTACACTATAGGTTCGCAATACGGGTTTTCCAGCTGCATGTTAACTAGTCTAATTTTTAGCGCCAACTATTCACCGTTTCATTTTTTGCGGGATCACCCTCGTCGCATGACGATAGTAAATAGGGCTTATCTGACAGAGGATATGAAAGTTCTAGTGGAAGACAAGTTTACCGGCCCTCAGCCTAACCAGGTCGTTAATAGGGAGCTTCATAGAGATCTTCGTTCCACATGAAGAATAAAAGTCACCATACTAACTTCTGTCTTAAAACCTAGAATTGGAATCACATTGCTATTCATCAAACCCTGATAAATCTATAAATGATGCGATTTCGATCACAATTAAGTTATCAAGTACAGATTTTGTTTCCGGATGGATTAGTTTCAAGGTATACTTCGTTACAAACTGAGGTCATTTGAAGAACCGTAGAGAACCAGAGGATTCCAGAAGACATACTCATCCTATTTCCCCAGCTGACGAAATCTATGCAGAAGTTGAACCACATTTCAAAATGGTTGAAAGCTCAATCTCTTTCATTAGCAAAATATTAGCTGACATAGTTTGAAACCTATTTTCTAAAGACTACCAGTTCTCACAGTGTGTTCATGGACGACAAGCTGTTGAAAGTTTGAGAGATGTGTATGGATGAAAAGCAAAAGTCAAGGTAAGTAGCTCTAAAGATACACTAAGGCTTTTCTATTGTACTGATAAGTTTTGCAGTTAGCTTCTCACTTATGCATATTATTATTATTAAAGTTACTCATTCACTGTGTTGATTGTAATCATGGAATTCATCACTAATGGATATGAATAGTTCCTATGACAATAATTAAGGCTATCTACTATTACCCTTTTGTTAGTAAATCTCCTGATAACAGATGAAATACAAGACTACAATTTACTTCAAATTCATTTTTGCAAATATAGGTCAATATACTCCATCTCTTATACTCCTTGTGCTATTCAACTTTATTAGCCTGTGTGTGCCAAAGGAAATATAGGTTAGGAAGTGAAGAGTATATATATATATATATACATATATTTTCATTTGGATTCTGAGTGTAACAAAAGGTTTCAGCAGCATACTGTCATTTCACTCTGTTCCCTACAGCCTGATTTAGGTGGTCGCACGATTGCCTATAAGCTTTCATTTCCTCTCCACACTGTTTGCACCTTGTCACCCTGGAACACACGAGCAACTCTTAGTTTCACATTTGAGTTTCACTTCAGGGCCTGTTGCGTGATGTCACCCAACGGTATTCTCAGAGTATTTCCTATCCATATACATTTACATCAGCATGTTTGTTGACTAGTTGGCTCTTGATCAGTTCGTTCACAGAGTTCCTTAATACTTATCCATTCTTTCCAGCCATCTTATCTTCAGTGTCGAGAGTAGTCAACTAATCGTTGATGAAAGTATGTCAATTGTTGCAAATGCTTTCGATGATGGGTGAGCGAAGTTCTGAAGCACATGGAAGCACTGAATCTACACAAGTTTTCAAAATCCGAATATTCTCATTTATGCTAATTGCTGCACATTTCCACATTGATTTAAGAGCGATGAAGGTCTGTGTTGCTTTTCCCATTCTGCCTTTCACGTCTTCATCCACACCACCACCTATATAGGAAAGGATACATCCAAGATAAGGGGGAGAGGTGACTTTCTTCACATTTTTCCTGCTAATGGTGAATGGGGCTTGTTGTTATTGGACGGTGGATATCTTCATCACCTCTGACTTCTCTATATTCCTATCTCGACCGCCAGCCTCTTCCTACAACTTGTTCATCCTTGACTTTTGATACTCAAGTTTGTGCAACACTAAACATGAATCGTCCACAAAGTTCACATCTTTCACATTCTTCTTATCGACTCAATGCGTATCCGTCTTCTCACTTTCCAAAGTCCGTTGCATGATCCAGTCCACACTAACCAGGAATATCATTGCTGACAGCAGACATCCATGTCATACTCCTCTCTTCATATCAATGTCTTCCCAGAGTTTTCTATAGTCATTCAGTTGATATGTGACATCAACATGTTTCTGTTGAATGAGGTTGATAAATATTTGGAACCATGAGTTCCGTAGTTTGTAATTTACTTGGCGGTCAGATTTATTGAAGGCGATTTTCAAAGCAGATGAAGTTGTGGCAGAGATTTCACTGCCATCCTATACTCTGTTCGATAGTGATATGTTGAGTTGCAATTCGATCACCATAATTTTCACGATATTTTGGATTTATATTTTTTAAGAGGTTTCTGAGTTTTTTCACATGTTTAGATGTAATTCCGTGGTTGGATAAATTGTATTAAATTCCCCCTCAGAATGAAAAATAATTTCAAGGGTTAATAATCAGCTTTTACAAACATCACCACATGTATTCATTGCAACACTGATATATTGTTGTTTGAGCTCAGTTTTTCGGAACAGCTGTCTCAGGTCTCAGCCTTTGATCCACACTCATTGTTTCAGGGCCGATGATACCACCTAGTTTCCCAGGCTGAAGTAAGTGAAGTGGGATTCTAACCCGGAATCCAATAATTGAAAGTTGGGTTTTCAAGCCTGTGAGTCAATTTCCTCTTATATATATATATATATTACTTTCTACAGTATTTCAGTGTATTACAGTCAATTGTTTTCGTAACCTGAAGATATATTATGCTGGAAGTTTTGATTATTGTGTTGATTTAAGGCATTAACAAGCGTGTTTCATTTCAAGGATTTCATCCCACTCTATTTACCAACTTCAATGTATGTGTAGCCACACACGCATAGGCGATGCTTATCGATCTCTTCAAGTAAGGGCTGGCTTCAGAGCATATTCCTATATGGCTTAAGAAACAAACAGAAACCCCGGAACCCATTAATGGTGAGGACATGCGACCTAGCTCCTCTATCGCGAAACATATTATAACGACAAGACATACATTTGAGGTTTACACGTCTTCTAAACATATCAATACAAAGTGCTTGGGGTGTAGCACAAAGCAATTAGAAAGTTTAAACCACATTTATGCGTTCGAAAACAATTCGTCATCACACTAAACCTTACTCGCTAAGCTTTGATGTCATACCAGTCACGGTAGATATACTATTACCTCTCTTATTTGGTTTAGTTATCTTCATTTTTATTTTCATCTTCAACATGTCCTATTAACTTCACCTGATTCTATTTTATCACCTCTTAACTCCTTGTTAATTTCGTATATATGTTCCTATGTCTGCAATCAGATTGTTCGAAATGTGTTGTGCAAAAATATTACACTATGCAGACAAATTACGTCTTTTTATTGCTTTGTCTACATTTATAAATAGAACTACTTGTTTTAGATCTTTTCTTCTATCGATTTTTTATTCGTCTCACCATGGATCATAAAACTCTTATGGTTGTTTTCTTAAAATTATTCTGGTCATTACGGTTTTCCTCAATTTTCTGTTTTGTTTCATGGACAGTGTTTTGATATTTTTTACAGTTTGCAAATTAGTTAGCAATTTATTGCCGGTAAATGGATGACACCTTTATTATTTGTGAAAATGATTTAGATAGGAATACAAGAGTAACTCAATTCAATGAAGTAGATTCTGATATGAAATTCACGTGATAAGGGGAATCCACAATAAAATTACCTTCCTTGATGTCCTTCTTACAAGAAAACCACATGGTACTATAAGCAGAAATTTGTATAAGAAAATCAAATGAACAGAACAATATACACATTTTCATGGCTTCGTTCCCCTCCAGTTCAAAAGAAATTTAATAAGGTTAGAGCCGCATTCACAGAAGAGGTGAGTGAAGATGAACTAAGGATTCCACCTGTTACCTTAATTGAAAATAGCTATCCAGAAAAGTTCATCAAGAAACAAATGACCAAGAAAGCTGAAAAGGATTGTTCTTCATCTGTAAATAATAAGCTTTTATATATACCACTGCAATTCAATGGTGACCCACCTACTGAAATAATTACTAACAAGTTAAATTAATCTGTTCAAAGAATTTTTAATGCCGATAAATTACAAGTTGTATTTTATATACGACCGAAGGCGATGAAGTAACTAGAGTAGCTGGTCCCAATTCTATCTACCAATTCAACTACGATTGTGGAGCTAGTTATGTTGGCCATTGGTCTAGGAAGTAGGTTTTCCATGCTCGGAAACATCTACCAGTGTGGTTAAATAAAAGTGTAGTAAAAACCATCAACATTTCGATATTAGACCACCAGGTTCAAACCGGCGACAAAGCATTGACGAATCCTTCTCTATCATATATTGGGTAGCGAGTAAACTGCTAAAAGTATCCACGTACCGCATAATCCAAGCAGCAGAGGCTATCTCAGTTCACCTGAAACAACCGGTGCTCTGTGTGCAGAAGAAGCACTTCCAGCCACTACTACTGCCCTGGCCTGCCTTCAGTGGAGACTATAAATTCATGAATTTGTATTATTATTTATTCTAATTTTTCTGATATTCAGTGTATTCTTGTCTTGTTGCTGTCTAAATGTAATCCACTGATTTAATTATTAATTCTATGTTATTTAAATAACATTAATATTGTTAACAACACTAATCTATTCACTATTATGTGAATATAACCGTATAACCTGATGAAGAAGAGATTATCGAAAAGAATATCCTTTGTTCAGAAACAATTTGTTTGAAAAATTGCAATAGGCATTTTTAATTATTTACCATGAACACAGTTTGAAGGGTAAAGTGGTTATCACACTTTTCTTTAAAAATCAAATTATTCTCACAACAGGATGTGATTCACTTGATATCATTAATGGTATTCAAGAAAGCAAGAGTTCAGATTTACAAAGGTTAGTCTGTAGGGATTTGATTGGTTTCAGGATTTTTTCATGAAATGACATCGGTTAAAGGACCGTTGGAAAACTTAGCAGTATTGGACAGCTGTTTCCACCTAGTTTGAGAATCTTCAGAAGTACGCACCGGATGGCGTTCAGACTCAAGACTTTCTGGTTACAAGGCGAGCTCGTAGACCATTAAGCCACTGTGATAAGTGATGACCAGTGAATAACACGAAATTTACCAGTTCCAACAAATAAGAAATCATACTCAGTTAAACATTAGTAAAGACAAAGGAAAATGGATGGAGTAAAAATATGCTACAAGCCATTATTACTTATATTACTAAATTCGTTAATTCATGCAGTCAGGAATGAAGTGTCATCAGCTTGTTTATTTGTCTCAGATATAATGAAAATCTATATACCATTTTGGTGATAATTTTTAATCCATTTGATAAACGGAAACATTTATATTTCATTAAATGGAAATTTAAATTTTATTTGACGTTAAAAATAAGTAATTTATATGAACTTTAATTCATACTTTGATGTGGTAGTTTCATCATAAAGTTAGGTATGAAGTGAAAAGTAGACAAGTATAAAAGTTATGGCAGTAAAATTATCAGTGATATTGATTAACAGACAGTTTAAAACCTATGAAATATGTTTTAGCGTCTGTAATCAAGAAAGTGTTTTACACTAACATTGATTTCGAAGTTGTCTTAGTTACTGACAATCATAAAACAAGGATCTCACAGATACTGAAAACGATATTCTCTGCAAAATCATTGGGAATGGCGTCATCTAGAGAACCATTACTGTTCAATAACATGCAGGACAAGATGCTATATTTCAACAAATCCATGGGCGATTGCCGATTCACCTGCTCATGTGGAGCTACATATATCGGTCATTCGACTCAGGTTATTTAAAGAGGGTTCAAGGACACTCTCCTGCGTGGTTGAAAAGACGTTGAAATAGCGCTATAAGAAACGCAATAGTTCAACACCTGGTTGGTACTTGTCATCTTAATTCTATAGCCTCTTCCTTCAAAGTTATCTATAAGTTGAAAAATAACTTACCCAAATCATTACCTATCCAATTCATGTGTATTACTGAAGCTTTGACCATCGAAACATAAAATCCAGATCACTTACCACAGAAATAGTTTGTTCAACTCCTTCAACTTCCACGATCTTTAATTCGTCTCAGCTAAAATGTTATAATCCCGATTCGTAATTTAGCCCCACTTATTTCTCTTTTTACTTATTCACTTCTTATGTCGACTTTGATTACTATTTTCACTCTGGACAATTTCTGGTATTATCTCACTTGTCACTTCTACTTATCTCATGCAACATAATTTTTGCAACGTTGTCTCAACATAATTATTGTTCTCAGTATGTTCAGCTAAACTGTTAGCAACTTCTATGGAAACTGACTGGAAATTTAGGAACAATGAAAGTACCTATAAAAAACAGATCGTATCGAGTGATTCAATCTGCCTGTTCTTTGAAAATAAATTTATTATTCTAGGTTATGAGTTTGGTAAAACATTGTGATGAGAAGCTATGGCTAATGAGATCCATCATTATCATTATTATTTTGTTCCTTTACGTTCCCAGTGTTACATAGGGCTCCAAACTAGAGTTATGAAGTGTCGGTAGCTTTGGTGTTTATTTTTACGGGATAGGGTTGTTAGCCTCACGCCCAACCTTCCCTCTTTACCAGTCTTATCACTGACTAAGCGAGGTAAATGAGTGCATCGGCTGGGGATCAAACCCCGAGCTATCTGCGTGGTTGGCGAACATTCTATCACTGTGCCACCAACGCGTGTGAAGTTAAAAAGGGTGCTAATCTACGACATCGGTTGCCTGTAGCTCCATATCACGAAGTGACAAAATAAGAATTCACGGGTCAGTGAATTTCAGTCCAAGTGGTTGAACAATCAATGAGTTAGCCTCGTGACCTGATGGTCATGGACTTGGTCCCTGTTGATGTCATATGTGAGCACCGCTCAAGGGTCCAAAACGAGGATGAAATACCTGACCAGTGGTTATTAGTGATTTATCGCTAATTGTAAACTTTGAGTGTTTCAGTGTCAAACTTCGATATTTTCGGTAAATTCTCATCAGGCTTTACATGTACCTAATGAATTATTAGTCATAGGCATTTGACATAATGTGGTTTACCTAATGTAGGATCAGACTTATGAATTAATGGATAACAATCAAGGTTATCATAGTTATAATAATAAGGATGCATTCATTCAAGTGTTTATGTTTATGTAATCTATGCAACGGTGAGTGTATAGTTAGAATGTGCACACTAGTAAGGTTAGAGGGGAAAATAAATAAAATGACAACATATTGTTATTTCTTGATATCCTGCTAACAAGAAAGCAAGATG
Source organism: Trichobilharzia regenti (assembly GCA_944472135.2). Taxonomy (NCBI): domain Eukaryota; kingdom Metazoa; phylum Platyhelminthes; class Trematoda; order Strigeidida; family Schistosomatidae; genus Trichobilharzia; species Trichobilharzia regenti. The sequence goes on from OX235262.1 coordinate 136,459,841, forward strand.
ACAGTACTAAGAGTGGTGTTTTCCGGAAGAAGTCGTGGGTTGGCCAATACACTCATTCAAGTCGTTTGTTCCTCTTGCATACAAACGAAATATTATCATTACCTTGATGTATCGTGATAGAAAAATCTACACAACCCACACTCTAGTCGACGAAAAAATGAAAATAGAAAACTTTTTATACGAGAATGGATACCCTGAGAAATAGATTGAAGTCTCGATGAAGGGTAAAGATAGAAAGAAATGCCCGCAAAATGTTCAAAATAAAGGCATATGCATAACTTTCCCGTTTAAAGGAGATGCAACAACTGAATTTCCGGCATCGAAACTTCAAAAGATATTAGCTAAAACATTCTCTGCCACAACACTGTGTAGCGTTATTAGTAGACGGATATTATCTGAAAAATGTGATGTATTTTCGTCATACATTTCGAACAGTCTGATCACACATTTACTTGTCAAGTCGATATATATGAAAAGTTAAATTAAACAAAGTGACAAAGAAAAAGATTTAAGAATGATTGACACAACGTTTGGTAATCTAATCAAATAAGGATTACCAAGGTAGGTTAAGAGTAATAATTAACTGTTTTTAATACGCAGGGTGTGAGCTTAAGTTTATGAATAGCTATAGCCTCGGCGTATTTCAATAAGCACCCTTGACCGTTTTTGTAGATGACCTTAAAGGCTGAGTTAACATCAGTCTTATGGTTCGTCTCAATTAGATGTTTGGTATAGATGAAGTTGGTAGTCTGACACCTGCATCTATTGGTTTTTCACAATTCATTTGTTTTTCTAGCCCTTTTGGGCCATGCTCTCCCACCCTCACGTGCAAAGTGCGATTACTCCTCCGTAAGTATGTGTGACCACAGACACAAACTGTTCATGTGGATACAGTTACATTGGTAGAACGACTCGGCAAACCCACCGTCGCCTTCTGGACTACTGCCCAACGTGGTTACGTAAAGCAGTTGTAAATTCAGTCAGAAGTTCCATGCTGGCACACCTAGTGGATACAAGGCACAAGACTAACAAAAATACATATTTTAAATTCTATACAGGGTTCCACCTAAACTCCCTAGGTTATTACGTCTTCAGTTATTAAGTGTAAGTAAGACAGTTGTCATTAATATTTTTCAATCCCATCTTTGTGTTCAGAAAAATTTTGTTCAATCTCTGTCCCTCCTTGGCCTTCTTCCCCAACTTAAAATAGTTACCTCTCCTGTAACAGCGGATAAACGTAAATATTATGTTATATTTTATTTGTATTAATATCTGTATTATTAACATGACACCGTGCTGTAGTTGTACGTTTTATTTTCAGTTTCACAACTTATTAAGATTTATTATTATTAAATTATGTAATCGCTATGGGACAAGTTATTTTCCCATCCACCCTTACTTGTGTGCACATTCTACCTATACACTCACCGTTGCATAGATTACATAAACATAAACACTTGAATGAATGCATCCTTATTATTATAACTATGATAACCTTGATTGTTATCTATTAATTCATACAACTGAGCGCATATTCGATAAACCACATTATTTCAAATGCCTATGACCAATATATCATTATGTACTTGTAAAGCCTGATGAGAATTTACCGAAAGTACATATCTGCTTAAATCGTGTTCTATAATTATCATTACGCGAATATTTAAATTTTCATATCAGCCTTTAATAGATATCAGACCAAAAGTCATAATTAACAATTAGCTGTAAATAAATAATAATATAACAGCATAAGACCCTGTATATACGAAGCATTAAGCATCATTCTTTTCTTTCTTTCAGGAAAATATCCTGGAGTTAATTCTCTGACGGAAGAGACTTTATATTAACGAAGACAAAAAAACTGATAGGTTTTATGGACTTGGCCCGCACATTCTGATTTGCGGAACTCTACTGAACACATGTTCTTGCCGAGCTGGTGTTCTTCTCTCATTTCTTGTATGAATGTTGATCCGTGTACTACAATAAATCTACTTTTTAGAAATTATTTCACTCGTCGCCTGGACAAGCGTAGATGAAGAAATTGAATTATTTCAATGAAGGCGTCCCGCCAAATTTGCCGAGTGCAACATTAGAATTACTTATTTCAGTAAGGCTAAGATTTTCACAATTATAATTTTTTTGTTGCACCAAAAGTTCAATTCTTTTAAAAAATATCTCATATATATTGACCAGAATAAAATGTTGACATAATTGCTATTTGTTTCTGAATTCAAGTTTGATCACAACTGACATCAGTTAGAAAACCAGAGAGCTCTGGACAGTCGTTAAGTTCTAGTCTGGGACTCTGAAGCCGTGTGCACCCGAGGTAGTCCGAACCCCAGACCATCGGGTTGCGAGGAATGTTAGTAAACCATTCAACAACTGGGACCAAATCCACAAGCTCATGAATTCCAACTTCTACCAATTCATGACTTTAGCTCGATCACCAGCCAATTATCGGCTTATTATTTGTATAGCAACCGTGGTTATCCGAATATATGTGCAAGTTTCAGTTCACTTTAACTGTGATCATTATTTCCATATAAAAATTTATTTTACAGATCATAAGATTTACGAGCGAATGGATACAAAACACACACACGTGTATCAATCGATATATAAAAGTACTTACTGACCTACATATGATAAACCAATCATACGGAATATCTATTTGTTTGATTAATGAAATGTGTGACAGCACTTTTAAGTCTCTATCTACAAAGTGATTTATGTTATAATATAAAATGTGCTACTTTTAACGTGACACCCAATATCTGTGGTACTATTAAGTGAAATTATGATCATAGGTGACAGTAAACAAAGTATTAGAAGACTTTTCAACAATTTATATGCATTTGTTTAATGGCGTTAACTCTATCGAAGGCGAATAAGATGGAGCATGCACTTTACCCTCAGCTTTCACTTTGCATCTCCTCAGGTAGAACAAGAAGTAACTTCAAATAACTGTATGCTTGCACGTCTAAGTATAGAAATTCTATGATACCCTAATTGGCACATATTTTATGTGATGAAAATAGCGTCAGGCAAGAACTAACTAACATAAATAGGGAGGAGTAATCGCACTTTGCACGTGAGGGTGGGAGAGCATGGCCCAAAATGGCTAGAAAAACAAATGAATTGTGAAAAACCAATAGATGCAGGTGTCAGACTACCAACTTCATCTATAGCCAAACATCTAATTGAGACGAACCATAAGACTGATGTTAACTCAGCCTTTAAGGTCATCTACAAAAACGGTCAAGGGCGCTTATTGAAATACGCCGAGGCTATAGCTATTCATAAACTTAAGCTCACACCCTGCGTATTAAAAACAGTTAATTATTACTCTTAACCTACCTTGGTAATCCTTATTTGATTAGATTACCAAACGTTGTGTCAATCATTCTTAAATCTTTTTCTTTGTCACTTTGTTTAATTTAACTTTTCATATATATCGACTTGACAAGTAAATGTGTGATCAGACTGTTCGAAATGTATGACGAAAATACATCACATTTTTCAGATAATATCCGTCTACTAATAACGCTACACAGTGTTGTGGCAGAGAATGTTTTAGCTAATATCTTTTGAAGTTTCGATGCCGGAAATTCAGTTGTTGCATCTCCTTTAAACGGGAAAGTTATGCATATGCCTTTATTTTGAACATTTTGCGGGCATTTCTTTCTATCTTTTCCCTTCATCGAGACTTCAGTGTATTTCTCTGGGTATCCATTCGCGCAGAAAAAGTTTTCTATTTTCATTTTTTCGTCGACTAGAGTGTGGGTTGTGTAGATTTTTCTATCACGATACATCAAGGTAATGATAATATTTCGTTTGTATGCAAGAGGAACAAACGACTTGAAATGAGTGTATTGGCCAACCCACGACTTCTTCCGGAAAACACCCCCCCTTCGTACTGTCATCTTGCTTTCTTGTTAGCAGGATATCAAGAAATAACAATATGTTGTCATTTTATTTATTTCCCCCTCTAACCTTACTAGTGTGCACATTCTAACTATACACTCACCGTTGCATAGATTACATAAACATAAACACTTGAATGAATGCATCCTTATTATTATAACTATGATAACCTTGATTGTTATCCATTAATTGATACATCTGATCGCATATTCGATAAACCACATTATTTCAAATAACTATGACTAATAATTCATTAGGTACATGTAAAGCCTGATGAGAATTTACCGAAAATATCGAAGTTTAACACTCAAACACTTAAAGTTTACAATTAGCGATAAATCACTAATAACCACTGGTCAGGTATTTCATCCTCGTTTTGGACACTTGAGCGGTGCTCACATATGACATCAACAGGGACCAAGTCCGTTACCATCAGGTCACGAGGCTAACTCATTGATTTTTCAACCACTTGGACTGAAATTCACTGACCCGTGAATTCTTATTTTGTCACTTCGTGATATGGAGCTACAGGGAACCGATGGCGTAGATTAGCACCCACTTTAACTTGACGCGCGTTGGCGGCACAGTGATAGGATGTTCGCCAACCACGCAGGTGGCTCGGGGTTCGATCCCCAGCCGATGCACTCATTTACCTCGCTTGGTCAGTAATAAGACTGGTAAAGAGGGAAGGTTGGGCGTGAGGCTAACAACCCTATCCCGTAAAAATAAACACCAAAGCTACCGACACTTCATAACTCTAGTTTGGAGCCCTATGTAACACTGGGAACGTAAAGGAACAAAATAATACTGATAATAATTGATCTCATTAGCCATAGCTTCTCATCACAATGTTTTACCGAACTCACAACTTAGAATAATAAATTTATTTTCAAAGAACAGGCAGATTGAATCACTCGATACGATCTGTTTTTTATAGGTACTTTCATTGTTCCTAAATTTCCAGTCAGTTTCCATAGAAGTTGCTAACAGTTTAGCTGAACATACTGAGAACAATAATTATGTTAAGACAACGTTGCAAAAATTATGTTGCATGAGATAAGTAGAAGTGACAAGTGAGATAATACCAGAAATTGTCCAGAGTGAAAATAGTAATCAAAGTCGATATAACAGGTGAAGGATATACAATTGAACAAGTAAAATGAAAAATAAATGGGGCTAAATTACGAATGGGGATTATAACACTTTAGCAGAGGCGGATTAAAGATACTGAGAGTTGAAGGAGTTGAACAAACTATTTCTATGGTAAGTGATCTGGATTTTATGTTTCGATGGTCAAAGCTTCAGCAATACAGATGAATTTGATACGTAATGATTTGGGTAAATTATTTTTCAACTTATAGATAACTTTGGAGGAAGAGGCTATAGAATTAAGATGACAAGTACCAACCAGGCGTTTAATTATTGTGCTTCTGATAACTTCTTTCCCACCTCTTTTCAACCACGCAGGAGGGTGTCCTTGAACCGTCTCGGACCAAGATTGTGTTCAATGATGAATATAACTAGCTCCACAAGAGTCAGTGAATCAATAAACTCTCACAGATTTGGTGAAACAGAATTTCTTGTCCTTCATATTATTGAACAATAACGGACGGCTAGATAACGCCATTCTCAGTCATGCTGTAGAGAATATCTTTTTCAGTATCTGTGAGATCCTTGTTTTATGAGTGTCAGCAACTAAGCCTACTTTGATTTCCATATTAATGTACATGATTTTCGTTGAATGAAACTATTAAAACACTTTTCATTGGCTTTTAAGTGTCTGTTAATCAATATCGCTGATATTTTTCTGCCATAACGTTTATACTTGTCTACTTTTCATCCCGTACCTAACTTTATGATGAAACTGTCACTTCAAAACGATAATTAGAATGCATACAAATGATCAACTTTTTAATGTCAAGTATATTTCAAATTTCCACTGAATACATTCAGTCATATAAATGTTTCTGTTTATCAAATAATTTATAAATTATCACAAAGATGCTATACAGATATAATATCTCAGACAAATAAACAAACTGATGACACATCATTTCAGTGTGCATGAGCAAACGAATTCTGTAATATAAGTATTAATGACAGACCATACTTTTACGCCTTGTGTTTACCTTCGTCATTATTAATGTTTAACTGAGTATGATTTCTTATTTGTTGGGACGGAAGAATTTCATGTTATTCATCACTAATCATGGTGGCTTAATGATGTACGAGCTCCACTGGAAACCAGAAGCTCCTGAGTTCGAACCTTAGTGGGTACGTACTGCTGAAGAGTTTGAAACTAAGAGGAAATAGCTATCGAATACTCCCAGGTTTTCCGATGATTCTTAAACGTTTGTCAGTTCATGATGAAGTTGTGAAACCAATGAAATGTCCGCAAACAAACACTTGCAAATGGTGACTTTCGCTTTCTTGAATACCAATAATGATATCAAGCAGATCACATTCTGTAATCTGAATGATCTACTTTCCAAAGAAAAGTATGGTGAAAAATTCGCCCTTGAAACTATCTACATTTCAGATTGCTTACTAATTAGCCAATTGTGAAAAATATGAGCTGCTGTTTTATCAAAATGGTCTCCATGAAAGAAAACAGAAAATTTGGAAAGACTGTAATAACCACAAATAACTTAAAGTACCACAAGAATTGCATGATCCGTGATAGAAAGAATAAAAAATCAATAAAAGTAAAGATTTAAAACAATTCATTTCCTTTATGAATTTAGACAAAGCAATAAAAAGACGTAATTTGTCTGCATAGTGTAATGTTTTTGCACAACACATTTCGAACAATCTGATTGCAGACATAGGAATATATATACGAAATTAACAAGGAGTTAAGAGGTGATAAAATAGAATTAGGTGAAGTTAATAGGACATGTTGAAGATGAAAATATAAATGAAGATAACTAAACCAAATAAGAGAGGTAATAGTATATCTACCGTGACTGGTATGACATCAAAGCTCAGCGAGTAAGGTTTAGTGTGATGACGAACTGTTTTCGAACGCATAAATGTGGTTTAAACTTTCTAATTGCTTTGTGCTACACCCCAAGCACTTTGTATTGATATGTTTAGAAGACGTGTAAACCTCAAATGTATGTCTTGTCTTTATAATATGTTTCGCAATAGAGGAGCTAGGTCGCATGTCCTCACCATTAATGGGTTCCGGGGTTTGTTTCTGTTTGTTTCTTAAGCCATATAGGAATATGCTCTGAAGCCAGCCCTTACTTGAAGAGATCGATAAGCCCTGCCTATGTGTGTGTGGCTACACATACATTGAAGTTGGTAAATAGAGTGGGATGAAATCCTTGAAATGAAACACGCTTGTTTTCGTGTTAATACTTTAAATCAACACAGAAATGAAAACTTCCAACCTAATATATCTGCAGATTATCCAAACTATTGACTGTAATACACTGAAATATTGTAGAAAGTAATATATATATATATATATATATATACGAGGAAATTGACTCACTGGCTTGAAAACCCAACTTTCAATTATTGGATTCCGGATTAGAATCCCACTTCACTTACTTCAGCCTGGGAAACTAGGTGGTATCATCGGCCCTGACACAATGTGTGTGGCTCATAGGTTGAGGCTTAAATCATCTGTTCCGGAAACTGAGTTCAAAGAAGAATATATATCAATTTTGCAATGCATTCATGTGCTGATGGATGTAAAAGCTGATTATTAACCTTGAAATAATTCTTTATTCTGAAGAGGAATTTAATACAGCTTATCAAACTACAGAATTACATTTAGACATGTGAAAGTAACTTAGAAACCTCTTAACAAATATCAATCCTGAAGATTATGAAATTTGTGGTCATCGCATTTTAACTGTATGCATCACCATGGAACAGAACATAGAATGGCAGTGAAATCTCTGCCTCAAATTGATGAACTTTGAAAATTACCTTCGATAACGCCGACAATGAAGAAATTTAAAGACTGCTTCAACATTACGAAACTCATGGCTCCAAATATTTATCAACCTCATTCAACAGAAACATGTTGATGTCACATATCAACTGAATGACTATAGAAAACTCTGGGAAGACATTGATATGAAGAGAGGAGTACGACATGGATGTCTGCTGTCACCGATTATATTCCAGGTTGTTGTGGACTGGATCATGCAACGGACTGTGGAAAGTGAGAAGACGGATATGCATTGAGTCGATAAGAATAATTTGAAAAATGTGAACTTCGTGTACGATTCATGTCTGGTGTTACACATACTCGAAGATCAAAAGGTAGAAACTAACAAGTTGGAAGAAGCCGCAACAGAAATACGGATTGAAGCGAATATAGAGAAGACAGAGATGATTAAGATACACACCGTCCAACAACAACAACAAGCACCAATCAATATTAGCGGGAGAAATGCGAAGAAAGTCACATCTCCCACTTATCTAGGATATATCCTTTCTTACACGGGTGGTGGCGCGGATGAAGATGTGGAAGGTAGGATGGGAAAAGCAAGAGAAACCTTCGTCACTCTGAAATCAATGTGGAAATGTGCAGCAATCACCGTAAATGAGAACATCCGTATTTTAAATACTTACGTAAACCCAATGATTCTATATCCTTCCGAGACGTGGCTCACCCGTCATCGAAAGCATTTGCAACAGTTGACATACTTTCATCAACGATTAGTTGACTTCACTCGACATTCAAGATAAGATGGCTGGTAAGAATGGATAGTTATTAAGGAACTCTGAAGACAAACTGTTTCAACTACCTGTTGGTCAATAAATATGCTGATGTTAATGTATATAGATCGGATATACTCTGAGAATACCGTTAAGTGAGATCACGCAACAGGCCCGAATAGGAAACGAAGAGTTCGTCGTGTGTTCCAGGGTCACATGGTACAAGCAGTGTGGAGAGGAAATGAAAGCTTATAGGCAATCGTGGGGCCAGCTAAATCAAGCAGTGTATAACAGAGCAAGATGACAATGTGCTGCTGAAACCTTCTGTTCCACTCAGATCGCAGTATTCATTTTACAATATTTGCTTATAAAGTAATCTTGATATGGAGGTCATACTTTAAAAGATTACTTCAAAGACTGTGGGAATTTAGGTCGTAGCAAACATGTGGGTTAATCTTTTTTCTTTAAAAACAGAATCTGCTTTGATTTGGAAATATTTAGACAACAAAAAAGGTTTATCAGCTAATCTGCTATACAAGGCTAAACTGGCAGGGATATTTGGGTCAAATCAAACCTGCCACGCTTTCGCTTCATCATACTTGTATGAGTAGAACGTAGGTGGCCATTTACGATTTCAATTTCTTCAGGTTGTTGATCTTGTATTATAGAACTAAAGGAATGCTGTAATCACATCAGACGTCAAAGACGACTTTTTTGCAGGCGTCTTATCATCTTTTTTACGCAGCTAGAATATCTATTTTGACGTTTAGTATATTAAGCGTGGAAATACACCACGACAGACTTTTTCCTCGCTCGAAATTCGCCACATTTCGATTCAGGTGACCAGTACCAACAACTCTTAGTAAAGTGAATCATTAAAATAAATAAACATTTTAAATTCATAAGAATTAAAATCGCCTCTAAATGTTCAATGCAAAACTATCAGTTCATGGTTGGGAAAGCCAAAGTATTCGAAAGAGAGTTTTATTGGAGTCAGTAAACCGCTGTGAAACCTTGGTTGAATACATCGTCATCAGAATAATATTAATAATTTACTTTATTCCAAAAACAGTAGTGTGATACAGAATAGAATTTTCAGCATTAATCACAATAGTGCATCTAATTTCCTCAAATTATAAATAAAATTAATCACACAGAAAAGTTTCCACATTTACAATAGAGGTGATGTCAAAAAATACAGCATTTGAAGTGGAAATAATAATAATGATAACAGCTAGGGTAATAATAATAAGAATACAAGTGAAAATTGCCGTGAGCTTGTTTCACACAGTATTGTCGATGTGGCATAGAAATCCTAGCATGTTTAAAAATATTGAATATAATGTTCTCTTTACATGATATGGTGAGGGGAAAAACAAGGATTACAGCAGTCATAGAGATAAGTTGGTGTTTGCAATTATGAGAGTAAAACAAACAAAGAAGCAACAGGACCATAAATATAATAGAAATAATAAAAGTAAAACTTGAAAGTATATAAGGATGGATGGAAGAAATTGTTTATTTACTAGATGAGAAAAGGTTAGTTAATTGTAGCCTGCAAGCATACAGTTTTCTGAAGTTACTTCTTGTTCTACCTGAGGAGATGCAAAGTGAAAGCTGAGGGTAAAGTGGATGCTCCAATTCAAGTGCCTATCGACAACAACATTAACTATGTGGTCCACTGGGACACCACTCACCCTACTGACAGTCTTTATCATTCTACGAATTGTGACATAGTCCTTTTTAAGCAAACCAGGAAAGAATAAGGGTGAACAATAAAGAAGAATAGGTAGGATGCAAGAGTTTATGAACTGTAAGAGGAGGGGTTGAGTTATACCTGAGTGCCTTAACTTCTAAATGGAAAATGTCAGTCGGAATATTTTACTGGAGATTGCTAATACATGGAAGACCATGAGAGATCAGAAGAGAGAGAATAACTCCAAGATACTTAATTTGTGATTTGATTCCTATATCATTGTCGTCAATCTTACAACTGTCATGAGAATCAATGACTTCTTTTAACTGTCTTTTACATCTTAAGCTGAAATTAACAGTTTGACATTTAGAAGGATTGAGTTTAAGACCCGTTAGACTCAAACCATTTACTGACTCTCGAAAGAAAGCTATTTATTTTGGTACAATCTAGCTGGGAGTTAAGAGCCATTGAAACTGTTAAATCAACTATCTAGAGGTTGGACGTATTAGTCGTATCTAATTTGTACCTTTCCTTATCATCATATCTCACTTGCTTTTAGATTACATGAATACACAATTAACCTTAAAGTTTTTTTTCAGATTTCATGATTAGAATATGCAAATTATAAAATATTCCTTGGCCATTTGTGTGACTTTTTCTTTTTTTTTTAATGAGCCTATATGCTAATTATTTGGGATGTGACCCTATTACAGGACGTACAATTGAAGATACAAATAGTGTGGATAGGTGAATTGTATTTTTGTTATATAAGTAAACTTTTCCACATATTTTACTATTCTTGGTTGATTTTTATGTCATGATAAGAAAGAAAAAGTTACCTTGTGATTTATTTATTTCTTTCTTTAAACACATCTGTCAATGATGATTACCGCATGCACTTTATCCTTTCCTTAACATCACATGGCCAACAAAGTGAAGGGTATATATAAGTATAAAACTTGGACACTGTGGTAGAGTATAACTTCATTATAGATAAGATTTTATTTTGATAAAACGCACAGTCTTTAATGAATTCATCGAATTTCGGTAGAACTCGTCAGCTGAATACTCGACATACACGGATATACATACTTTTGAAATTACATTGGGAGATATAAGACTGATAAGTAAGCAAATAAACTACATTGAATTAGTCATGCAGAAAGATAGCTGCGAATGTTTTTCAGGTCATGTTCAAATAGATAAGGGGAGAGAGAGTATGAGAAATCAAAATTAAGATAAATTGCATTACGCTTCAGTTACATCACTTAGATAAACAATTAGTCATTAGAGAATATAACAAGAATTGCAAACAGACTAATATCAATTGTAATAGTTATAATAACAATAATAACAGTGTTGAAGTGAGTTAAGATAATCCTACTGATAATGGATAGTTTTAAATGAATCAAGATTAATAATAATAAGAAGTAGAATAATAATAAGTAAAAACGTATTACTATGGTAGATTCAGAGTCATGACCATCTCCTTTTGAACACAGAGACCTGGTTTATAAACTCGAATTGCACGAGCCTCTGCAATAGCAAGCATCTTCTTGTTTCTTTGTCTGCTGACAATAGTGAACGACTTGACTGCGTCGGTATCATGTCCGTAATCCACAAGTTGTTTTGTTATTGAGGATTTTGGCACTTTGCACTCAGCTATTTTCAACCATTTTGGCAAATGCTCCATCATGCAAGTAGACAATCGCCTTTCCGTACGACCTATGTATTTGCTTCCACAAACACACTCAAATTGATGTACTCAGTTTGAAGTGTCGAGGATTGGCGACTGGTCTTTCCCAGATTGTTGAAGCACTCGCTCAGTGGTGTTAAGAAAAACAAGTTTTGCAGCATAATAAGTTCTCTTGATGGCTTTGTCGAGTCTCCGTTTGACTACTTCCTGTAAATCATCTCCTTTGAACGACAAACTCATATAGACAGGTTTCTTCGGAACTGTTTGGATTGTTTTGCAGGGGTTTATTTCTTTAGAGTATTTATTAATGAACTTCTCAGGATATCCATTCTTAGATAAAATATCCTTCAGAGAAGATGTTTTCAAACCGCACACTGTTATACAATAATATTAACTGATGACGTTTCGAGCACCAACTATTGCTCATAATCATATCATGTCACTAACACAGCTTTTTACTTCATTTATATACTAGAATGAAAGGTATATATATACATATATACCAAGTGCTGGTTTCCAGAGATCTGAGTGATTGCAAGTTTGATCGCGGACGGCCTTCGGTGAAAACCAAGAAGCACTGCACTACTTTTTCATCTTATTAAGAGACTCTTCAGAAATACACATCTATTATACAGAGAATGAACTCAGGACCTTCAGTTCATGAGTCAGACATTTAGACTGAAATTCAATGACCTGCGAATTCTAACTTCTATCAGTTGGTAATTTAAATCGCCACTGTCCTCACAGTGCTAGCTGTATAACGTACCAAATAACATAACCTGGAGGCTTTGTGAGAGGTCATGACCACTGGGGTTGATTAGGTTGGGTGCGAGTACCAATACCCATCGATGACAGTGAGTGGTGGTCATACTATATATCACGAATAGACAGAAGGTATAATTAATGAGCCATTGGATTCTGCCCTAGTGGTTGATGATCAATGAGTTAGCCTCGTAACCTGAAGGACTTAGGTTCAGTCCCTGTTGGCGTCATTATGCCTACTATGAAGCGTCCCAAACAAGGAAGAAACGGCTGCCCAGTACTCTTAGGCTCTGTAACTGAAGTCACTTAGTGGCCAAACTATCGATGACATGATGGTATTTTGTCGAGTGTAAAATAAGATTCCAGGAAAGTCTTCCTAACCTCTGGATTTAGAGATATAAAAACCATTCCAAAAAGAATAACAATATATTCGAATGTTGGTTTGCAGGAATTTGGCTGGTTCCAGAATTTCACCATGAACTGAAACCAATCAAATCCCTGTAAACCAATACTTAAATATCAATCTGATGTTCACTAGCAACTGGCCCTATTCAGGTAGGTAGTCACCTGGGTTTTAGTGGGAAGTCGTGATCAGTAGGGAGAAGTAGGTCGAGTGTCAGGACAAATACTCGCCAAAGACATTGGCTAGTGGTCACGCCATATCGTAAATTGGCAGAGGTCAGAATTCATGAACCACTGGTTCGGGTCCCAGTGGTTTAGTGGTCTACGAGCTCACCTTGTAACCAGAAAATTCTGGATTTGAACCTCTGCAGTAGGTGCTTATTGATGAAGAGTGTCAAGCCAGGACGAAACAGCTGTCCAGTGCTCCCTGATGGTTTTCTAAATGGTCCTCTAACCGATGTCAGCTCACGATAAATCCTGTAACCAATCAATCAAATCCTTAAAAACCCATACTTAGAGATTACTTTGATTTTTATAAAAAAATATTGTTCTAGGTCTGCTTAATTCAATGGCCAATATTTCACCGAGCAGAACTTCAGTAATTCACAGTAAAAACTACTGATTAATCATAAGTCTCCAACTTACAGGGATATACACCTTATTGAATTACATAGATTTCGGTGACACTGTAACGACAGAAGACAAGGGCCAGGCAACAGATCGTTTATTGAGAAAATCAACGGATATTTATAGACTTTTATGTACATTATTATTCGTTATTGTTAACAGGGAAGCAACGTCTTTTGGGTGGTTGTTTTCCTGCTGAAGTTTATTCTGTCACCTCTTTTGTTGCCGTTTCTTAGATAGTCCTGTTGATATATTTTTGCTAATCGTATCCGCCCAGGCTAAGCCTGCTGTGATTGGTTGTTGAGTTCCTCAAGGTTAGCCTTTGTTCTAGTTTTTTTCTCACAACCGAGATTTAGGAAGTAAATATTGACGTCAATTGTTGTCTACCAGTTTCGCCTAGCAGACAGCTTTCACCACAATACTACTGAAAGTGAAAAGCTTATTGTATGGTATGTTCTACTGGCAAGATTTATAAGTACTATATAGATACAGATATAAATATTTATATCGACTACTGAAGTTCGGTGGTAGAATGTCATTTATTTCTATTTGGATTATCAAAATTACCACAATTAAATGGGTACACAAACTTTTGCTATCATACTAGTTTTATTTCCTTTTTCAGATGATTTGTTTTACAAATTGTATCTGAACAGATCAAGTAAATAGTTGCAATTGAAAATATCAGACACAAGGGTAGTTGATAGTGTAATTATTTGTTGAAAAATCAATGTACAGATATGGGCAAAATATGTCTATCATACATTAAAATGACAATTTACACTTGTCTTCTGTATTGTGCTTCTTTCATGTTTTCCCCTTGTTCTCCTCGCCATTCGATATTTCTGTAGATGATTATTATTCTTTTGTTATTATAGTTTCCTGGTGGAACACATGGCTTCAAGCTTGAGGCCTTAAAATTTCAGTAACAATGGTGGTTTTTACAGAGTGGGATTACTAGTCCTACGTCTAGCCTTCCCCCCCCTGTCGGGCCTACTACCGGTGAGGGGAAAAGGCGCATGGAGGGGAAATCAAACCGCGGACAACACGGTGATTAGGGAGCATTCTACCACCGAACCAGAGCAGATGATATACATATATTTATATCTGCATCTATATAGTACTTATAAATCTTGTCAGTAGAACATACTAAACCACAAGCTTTCATTTTCGATAGCATCACCGAAATCTGTATAATTCAGAAAGGTGTATAGCCCTGTAAGCTAGAAATTTATGAGTAATCAGTAGTTCTTTTTACTATGAATTACTGAAGTTCTGCTGTGTGAAATACTGACCATTGAATTAAACATGCTGAGTACAATATCATTTTAAAATGAAAGTAATTCCTAAGTATTGGCTTGTAGGAATTGGATTAATCGGTTACAGTATTTCACAATGAGCTGACATCAGTTAGAGAACCATTGGAAAACCAGCAGAGAGTACTGGGTACCTGTTTCGTCCCAGTTTGGGATTCTTCATCAGTACGCAACCACGTTGTGGACCTTCTAGTTACAAGGCGAGAGCGTAGACCATTAAGCCAGTGGGACCCGATCCGATGGTCCATCAATTACAACGTCTGTCAATTTATGATATGGCGCGACCACCAGCGAATGTCAGCGGCGAGTGTTTGCCTTCACACCCGACCTGTTGTATCCCACTCGCCATTACTTCCCACTGGAACCCAGGTAACTACATATGTGTATAGGACCAATCACCACTGAGCATCTCATTGATATTCAAGTATTGGTTTATAGGGATTTGATTGATTGGTTACAGGATTTCTCCACCTATAACGCATGTCAGCTAATGATGAAATTCTGTAACTAATTCCCAAGTGCTACCTGTTTTCTTTGTGTGTGAGAATTCCATGCTTATATTTTCCTTCTCTCTCTCTCAAGTGAATTATATTTACTTTATTGCTATTGCGATTGATTATTATTTGGTTAACTGACTAACAGAGGTTCATGTAGGACTACTTGAATCAGAATAACTGTTTGGAATATTCCTCCTGAACAATCTAACCACAATATTTGTACTTATTCTGATGTTTTAACTAACTCTGTAATTATCATCCTTTTTTCTTTTAGACTGTGAGTGTATCACTGTTCTGATGTGTGCATACAACCTATTGACTTAATCCTTATTCTTCTTCTTTGTTCCTGCTTATTCTTTGATTCTAGTGCTTCTTATTGTGGTTATGTGACGATACTGATATTGTGCAGTTTTATGACTGCGATTTAGCTTGAATGTATCACGGTCATCGTGACTTTGGACTGTCTGAGAGAATTGTTTGATGCATGATTATTGCTGACAGAGTTTTCGCTTCACCTTGTCGGGACTATTCTACTTGATTCTGAGACACTTTTTATGGTTGACTAATTTTGTTCTACAGTACTTGTTTTGTGTAGTCTGATCAGCCTAACGTCATTGTTGAGGTAATTTTGGGTTTTCATACACTATATTTGTTGAATAGTACCGGAGAATTTTTCGGAAATAGCTGTCTTTTTTTTCTATTATCGCGACATTATTGTACTGCGTATAACTCAGGTAAGTTCTGCTTAGCTATGCGGTAGAACACCTAGACGGGTTTCCTGAGATCAGACCATAACACATGCGTTTTGGTCGCCACACTACTGAACATATATCTGAAAAGTAAGTCAGTATTTACACCAAATTACTAAGTGAGTAAAGTACTCATTACTATAAAATAATTACAAAACAGTTAGGCTGTAGGTTTTAAGTATTCAGAGAATGAATGTTCAATAATGAAATCAAATGACAACTGAACTACATGATTTATTGATAACAGTCTCGATTGTCTGTGTATTTCAGTCCAACTGTTAAACTCTTATCTGCTTATAGAGATCCCTGGTAGCTTTAAAACTAATCGTAAAGACAAATTAAATCTTCGATTTGCTTTCCAAATAGAATGAACAAGCTACATCGTTAATTCATCCTAATTTTCTTTTCTATCCAATGTAAGCTAGAACTTGTAAGTAAGGTAGAGCTCAGTATCAGCAATTTGGAGAGTGCCACTATAAAGAATTTGTCTTACTGCGCAATTCTACCACCCTTATTCAACTTCGCACATATGCTGACTAATATTGACAACTACTCTTGTGATTTAATAGTGTGAAATATCCCATATCATGAATTAAAAGTCAATCTGAACGAAGAATATTCTTTTCAATTTCTTTTCTCTTCAGGTTCTTACAATCATTCTTGTGATGATTCATCCCTTTCTTACAATCAACTTTTACGAGAAAAATCGTATTAAAGGGCGACAGTAAAGCTAAATAAAATGAATTCGCCGAAAAGACCATTTGCTGAACTACTTGCTTTGTTTTTATTACTGCTCGGATGGGAATTATTCATGAATTAAGAATAAAGCAAACAAATTAGGAAAACAGAAAGATTGAGTGAAGAAATACTTACTTTTCGATTAGATCCTCATCTTTGGCTCTACTCTAATATATATAGCATTTTTATTACAATACAACAGTTTGCCAATCAAGTGGCGATAAGTTTGTTAACAATAATTAAACAGTGTCAATGGGTTAATAGTTAACGAAGAAAATCAATACAGATTTAAAAGGTGGAAATGGATAGAATAAATTAATTTCACAAGAATAACACGTAAATTAAAGATAAAGTGGTCAAAATAAATAATTTAGACAAATATAATTTTATAGGTTTAGGGGGAGGGGGGTGACGCAGTCCTGTTTATCCATTCTTGTGACGATGGCCACGGTAGGGAAAGTGGCTGTACAAATTTTTTCTGTACACATAGGCTTGGCTTCTTCAGATGAATGCCAATCGCCTCAGCCGTCTGTAGAAGACGAACTCGCAGAGCGAAATTAAGATAAGTCGGAATGCGATAAATAATTTTAAATGCTGTATTAACATCAATCTTATGCTCAGTATCAACGAGGTGGGCTAAAATAGAGCTACGAATATATCCTTTTTGTCCCTTACTTAACCACGTTGGATGATGTTCGGAAATACGACGATTGTACGCCCAATGTAGCTGGCTCCGCAGCTGCAGTCAAACTGGTAGATACACATAGAGGAGGCGAATTTAGGTAGTTTATCCTTATTTCTCGAACATAAAATAGGTGTGGTTGTAAAGAGACAACGTACCTCTGCTGCATAATAAGTTCTTTTAACTGCATTCTTCAGGCGCTGTGTTATTAATTCGCTGATGTTGTCACCGAGGAACTGCAATTTTATGAACATTGGTTTATTCGGGACTGTGGCCATACTGACTCTCCTTGGAGCTGAATTTATATTTTTTTCTCAATGAATTTATCTGGATAGCCATTTTTCCCAAGTAATTCTCTAATAATCTTAAGCTCCTCATTGAGGCAGTCGTCTGAACAGATTAACCTAGCTCTATGAGCCAGACACTTCACGAGGTTACGTTTACATTTCAAAGGTACAGAACTCAAAAAATGAGTGTACTGACCTGTTGTTGTAGGCTTCCTATACACACTTCTTCTTAGTGTGCAATCTTCTCTCCTTACCATGAAGACGTCTAGGAATGAGATACTGTCATTACTTTCTTCCTCTATGGTAAAGTTTATCGCTGAATGTGCATCATTAAACTTGTCAAGGATATTCATGGCATCATTCTCATCTTTCATAACCACAAATGTATCATCCATATATCGACAACAGAAATCCATGTCATTAATTACTCCTTTCAGTGATCCATTCTCTAATTTAGCGAAGAAAAAATGTTCATACTACTCACTAGTAGTAAATACAAATGGCTAACATTTAAAGTATCAGGTCTCTATCGGGGATAAACTGAAAATCTATGGTGTTGAATATACTATTTTTTTCTAATGAAATAAGACTTCACAATAGTCAGATTTTTCAAGTTACAACCTATGAGAGACAACATCAAGACTAAGCATATATTAATATCGGAAATAAGGGATTTGAAGAAGTATTCTAACCTCTTGGCTATTAACAAATTTCTTTTCTCTGACAAGAAAGTGTTGAAACATTTTACAGATGGCCTAATTTTTGCTCTTAGTCAAAAGACACCATATAAGAAGCGCTTTGTTTAAGATTCATAAACTCATAATAATGCTTTGGACCTTTAACTGCTTAGTATCGGCTTATCCTGAGAAAATGGAATGCTCCATGAAATATTATTAACTCCGGCAACCTTTTATTTCTCGAGTTTTAAATTTAGAATACCTACGGTGAAACGCATCACGAGTAACCACAAAGAGCAGTGATAAAAATAAGTAATTTACTGAAAATTACAATACAAAAGTTAACTGTACAAAGAATGATACTAATTATAAAAATCAATTTTGATTATATGGTCCAGCAGCCAAAAGGAGATACGGATGAACATAGTGTAATCCAAGAATTGAAGTACGTCTAGTGTAGAACACCTCATTGGCACAGGCATCAGAAACATCAGGACCCGTTGCTGGTGAATAATAGCCCAGCATATTTTGCCCACTAGATCCACTTCCTTTAATGCTTTTGCCTGTTTGACGAACTAACTGCTGTTTAGTAAATCTATGCAATGCCAAAAGGTTAGTTTTTGAACTTTTATCATCAGCATTACTCCCAGATGATGTGCTAGTAGCAGTTGACCAACCATTAACTGTATTCCATATTCGCAATGCACCCTCGAGACCACCTGCAGCAAGACGTCCTGAATTACCTGGACAGAAAGCGAGAGATACAACTGGACCAGTTAACCATTGACTTGAATCTTGAGAGTCAAACTCATTGCTTGATGCAGTGGCAGTAGCTCGAGATGCTGAATATCCTCCCAACTGACCAACTTGAAGACCAGATCCCAAGTCCCAAAGACATGTAGTACCACACCAACCACCACTGGCTAAATAACGTCCACAGGGTGAAAATGCTAGACTCTGTACAGAACCCTGAAATTTTAATAGAGGAACAAGATACACATGAATATGTGGTGTATGAATTACACTTAAAGTAAGTCATAACCCTGTTTAACAAAAACAAATTTAGACTTCTTCTCTCTCTGTTGTTTCGAATATTCATACTTCAACGTTGTGGTGACAATGAAACTGTGGTCAACTTATGACAAACGTCCAAAAAATATGAGTACCAAATACTGGTAGATTTTAATATGAGGTAAAAGCTTTAACACAATTTCCTTTTAGAATGGAATAACCGTATGAAGTACGTAACTTAGGTGGAAAAGGAACAATCAGAAAAAAACAAATGGTGCTTATGCAGTTTAGTTTTATAACTTATTTGAAGTAAGATACCGTAGTCTTATCCAAGGTAGTAAAACAATTTTAAGTCATGTAAGAATGAAAATAGTAAAACAAATTCAAATGTTGAAATTCAATGATTCGATCTGATTGGTTATAGGATTTCATAATGAGTTGACATCGCTTAGAGAACCATTGGAAAACCAGCAGGGAGTACCGGACAGCTGTTCTGTCCTAGTTTGGGATTCTTCTTCAGCACGCAACCAGGTCGGGTGTGAAGACAGATACTCGCCAGCTATGACATTCACTATTGGTTGCGCTGTATCGTGAATTGGCAGAAGTTAGAATTCATGGGCTGGTCATTGGATCGGGTCCCAGGGGCTTAATGACCTACAAGCTCGCTTTGTTCGAAAGCTGGACGAAACAGTTGTTCAATACTCCCAGGTTTTCCAATGGTTCTCTAAACGATGTCACCTCATGACGAAATCCTGTAACCAGTAAAAGAAATGGCAAAAGTAAAAATAACAAGATAAAAAATAGTGAAAACTTTCACATAAAAAGAGGATGAATAACCATACTATATAAGACACTTAGAATAAATAATAAATTGTAACGACAGAAGACAAGGGCCAGGCAACAGATCGTTTATTGAGAAAATCAACGGATATTTATAGACTTTTATGTACATTATTATTCGTTATTGTTAGCAGGGAAGCAACGTCTTCTGATTGGTTGTTTTCCTGCTGAAGATTATTCTATCATCTTTTTGTGGCCTTCTCTTAGAGAGTCAGCTAATCGTATTTGCACACGTTAAGTCTGCTGTGATTGGTTGGTGAGTTCTTCAAGGTTAAGCTTTGTTATTGTTTTTTCTCATGACCCTGACTCGGGACGTAAACATTGACGTAAATTGTTGTCTAAAATTTTGGCCAACAGACAGCTCTCACCACAAAATAACACAAGCAGGAAAGATTATACAAATGTGTTAAAATTCTAATTCCCACGGCAATGCTAAACTGATTACACTTTTTGAATATAAAGATTAGGTTTAATTGTTTAGCAGCGATTGACATAGTAAAAAAACGAGTCCCAGTTCTTCATCAGTTAATCACTTTGCAGGTTGTTGCAGGCCTGAATCAATTGTTCAGTATGTAAACAAACTTCCTGACAACCGGAAACCACCCAATTCAACTCATCAAGATGATTTCATGCAAACGAGTTACGGTTGATTTCTCCGCCTATTACTTCTTAGACTAAGTTCGAAAAAGACAATTCAATGTGACTCCGACTAGACATCTATCCATTTTGTCTGAGATATAGCACAAGTGTAATCACACAAGTAAATCAGTTATTGAGTAGAATCTTTCCACCATACAAAGTACTCAGTATTCTAGCTAGCTATCCTTAAACCAGTCAGATAAGCAAATTCTTTCCTCAACCGTGGTCCAGTTACTCGCCTCACTATATACTGCAGAATATTTTCCGATGAAAACTTCTGCAATGCAGTTAATTATCATAAGTCTAACATGTCTTTTATTATATCTTCTGAAGAAATATCCCCCACCTGTCTGAGCCCACATTCATCAGACAAAAGGCGTTACAGTCTCAATATTTCCCAATCCATGCATCATTATAACAGATACTTTCCTTTTACATGCACTATCTCTCCTTTTTTTCTTTTATAGAACAATCAAAATTTGAAGTGACAAATTTTCGGAGGTAATCTATTTTGTCTGTTTCTGTTCTGTCTCTTTTCGACATAGAACTTTGCACAAATGTGCGGAAGTTCAAGTCGCCACATTCCGTGTAGCACGCGAAGCAAGAGAAGAAAGTACAAGAAAAGCATAATAGAAACAGTGAGCAGAGGTGTGAGACAAAGGAGTAATAAAGAAATACAAAACAGTTTCATTGAAGATCATAAGTCACAGGGAGTGGATGCATCTGCGCCACTGAGAACGATTTTGAGCCATGTCACCAATTGTTTCCAACCATAGATTTTTACCGTCCCGAGGACCCCAGCCTGGAAGTCTACACCTTCCTACGTGGCTTAGACCAACTGTTGTGGATTTCATTGACTGATGCCAAGTTTTTGTTTGACCGCCGCTAGCTTTTTTCCAGCCTGACCCTATATCCGCTAACATTGCTCGTCGAGGGAGGCGATGGCTTGGCATACGTAACACATGTCCTAACCATCTCAGTCTTTGTAGCTTCACGACTTCGTCGATTGATTTCCCCTGTTTACCTAGAACTCTACGCCTAACCTCCATGTTGCTCACCTTATTATGCCACTTTACACGGGAAATAGAACGCAGGCACCTATGATCAAAGACAGCTAGTCTTTTCATGTCTTCCACTCTCAGTGGCCAGGTCTCACAACCATAAAGGAGGACGGAGCGGACTGATGAGCAGTACACCCGCCCTTTGGTCGATAGTCGAACATCTCGTCTACGCCAGAGTCGGCGTAAACTAACAAATGCGAAACGAGCCCCTTGTATTCGTGCTGAGATTTCGTCAGAGATCAGCCCGTTGGGGCTGATGGTACTTCCCAAATAAGTGAAGCGGTCAACGTGCTCTACCACTTCACTTCCTATTTTTAAACTAGGCGTCGATGTAGTCCAGTCCTGTAACATCATCTTGCATTTGGCGGGAGCGAATCGCATGCCAAACATTCGTAGATTGCGGCTCAAGGTGTTTAGAAGACTCTGCATTTCGTCAGCGTCTTCGCCTAGAAGGACTATATCGTCTGCATATTCCAAGTCAACGAGATTATTCCCGGTAGCAAGTCAATCCCTGAGTCGCTGAAGTCACCTAGGGTTAAGTCCATTAACACATCTATGATGAAGTTGAATAGAAAAGGAGATAATGGGCATCCTTGACGGACACCACTGGTCGTCATCAGTTCAGATGACAGCTCGCCGTAAGCCCTCACCTGGCTGTATGAGTACGAGTAGAGTGCCTTAATCAGTGCAATATATTTTCTTGGAATTCCCTTTACAGCCAAGCATCTCCAGAGAACTTCCCGATCGACAGAGTCGAATGCTGCCTTTAGGTCAAGAAATATAATGACTGTTGGACGCCGGTAGGAATGCCTATGTTCTAGAATCTGTCGGAGGGTGAAGATATGATCAATACACCCTCTTCCTGGTCTAAAGCCTGCCTGGCTCTCTCGTGTTTGTGCTTCCCGAGCACCACTCAGTCTACGCATGATTATTGAGCCTAAGACTTTAGATACTATATTAGTCAAGCTAATCCCTCTGTGATTATCACAGGAAGACTTGTCTCCCTTCTTGTATATGGGGATAATCAGTGACTTACACCAACCCGATGGGACTTCTTCTGATTCCCAAACGCTGCCTAGTACCTCAGTTAATCCGGACAGTAAGCTGTCTCCACCGTACTTAAATACCTCTGGAGTCATTCCATCAGGTCCCGCTGCTTTGCCTAGTTTCAGATTGGTGACAGCTTTAGTAACCTCAGTTAGTGACGGAGGACCTGTATCTATATCCCATTCAGGGAGGTGTTGGATGCTCGGAAGGTTGAGCGTGGCTGTGGGCAAATTAAACTGCTCCTCATAATGCTCTTTCCAACGATCCAGTCGTCTATCCTGGAGCTAATTATAGTGCCATTTTTTTCCGAGATTGTCTCACTAATGATTTGTCTTCTCCCACCCGTTTCCCTGATGAGTCCAAAGAGTTGCCTGGTGTTGCCTATCCTCAAAGCTTTCTCCATCTCTTTGGCTTTTGTCGCCCACCACTGTTCACGGTCCTTGCGGAGACTTTTCGTAAGTTTCCTCTTGTGCAGCTTTCGCTCCTCATTGAATTCGGAGCTCGCCGGAATAAGTCTTCTAGCATCTATCAGTTCGGATGAGGCGGTGGAGATCCAGTGGTTTTTACTCACCTTTGGGTTTACCTTATTCACAGCTTTTACAGCTGTATCTATGGCTGCCTGGATATTTTTCCAAGCTTCTTCAGGGTGAGCACAGCTGTCGAACACAGATATGTGTTTAGCTAGTTCTTCCTCAAATACGGATTTAGTTTCCTGATCGAGCTGGGGACGTGATGGTTTTACCGCCAGCTGTTTCCTACGTCCGTTCAGTCGTAAGCACACCCGAGCGCGGACCAGTGCATGGTCGGTATCTACGGTATCTACAAGGATTCAGTAATCAACCTCCCTCTCCAACTATTCAGATTACTTTTTGTTCACCGAGTCTACATCAAACACATGCAATAGGAATGAGTCATCACTCATACCTGAACTATGGAAAATACTACTACCAATCAAATCAAGCGAAAATCAAGTGAAAAATAATGGAACTATTTAAATGAAGTTAGGAAGTCGTGTGAGTACCTTGATATGATTATGAGAGGCAATAAATTGTGCTCGAAACGTCATCAGTAAACATTACTGTATAACACTGTGAGACTTTATCAAAACAAAAATTTACCCATAAAGGTTAATTCTTAAGTGTTAACGAAATTATTGAAATATTCTCTCAGTTTGTCCGATGAACTGGTTAGTTGGTTAGCTAAATTCAATGAAATCCACAACAGTTAGTTTAAGCCAGCCACGTAAGAAGATGAAGACTTCCTGGCCGGGGTCCTCGGGACGGTAAACATCAATGGCTGGAGACAATTGGTAATATGGCTCAAAATCGTTGTCAATGGCTGGCGCAGATGCATCCACTCCTTGTGACTTATAATTTCCAGTAAAACGATATCGTTCCCCGATATTACTATTCTTTTCGCTTCATATCTCTGTTTACTGTCTCTATTTTGCGTTTCTTTTTACTTTCCCCTCTGGCTTTGTGTGTTGAGTGACGTGTGGCGACTAGCACTGTTGTACATCAGTGCAAAGTTCTATGTTGATAAACAGAATCTGCTGAAACAGTTATCACAATTTAGTTAAAAGCACAGGACTAAAGTACTAATTTTATCTCAAATGTACCATATCTTATTACAATAAGATATTTGAGATATTTAGAAGTTGGGAAAGTTATACATCTAATTATCCCCTATTGATTTAGTGAGTTTGACATAGACAATACACATTTTTAGTCATTTCTATCCAGTGCATTTCATGTTATATAGATCGACAGTATCATTCGTGCTTATAAAGTGGTGGAAGACCAACTTCGGTAATTGAGATAACTAAAGCATATTTAAGTGTTGGTTTGTAGGGATTTGATTGGTTACAGGATTTCATCATGAGCTGACATTGGTTAGAGAACTATTGGAAAACCAGCAGGGTTACAAGGCGAGCTCGTATACCATTAAGCCACTGGGACCCGACCCAATGGCCTGTCCATCAATTCTAATTTCTGTCAATTCACGACATAGCGCGACCCCCAGCCAATGTCTTCGGCGAGTATTTGTCCTCACACCCGACCTGCTGCACCCTGCCGGTCACGACTTCTCACTGGAACCCCAGGTAACTACCTACCTAAATAGAGCAAGTCGCTAGTTAGCATCTTATCGATATTTACTTTCCTGTGTTTGACATCTGCTTTCAACAGCGGAAAAGTGCTTTCGTAATGGAATTCAGGACACAGATTTGAAACTCGCCAGTTGGATGCATTTCTATGGCAATGAGTGATAATGTATTCCCACTCATATTCAGACCCAGTGCCCGTAGTTTTAAAAGCGAAAGTGTTACTGACTACGTCACTGCATAAAAAGGAAATCATATTTTAAGAAAAAAAGACAAAAATCTATTTCAAAATTCGTACTACAAAAAAATGACTTGGCAAGGTTTGATTAGTTTTTTCTTACAAAAAAGGGATTACTCACAACTGTTGTAGGACAAAAGAACATAAATGAGCATTTCACAAGAGCGTTTGTTTTTTCACAGTGTGAAAGCCCATAGTTTTTTTTGACAGTTGAAGAACCCAATAGTTTATACTTTTCCTCTTCATGTGTCAATATTAAATTCATGAATGAATATAAAAAACCCAAACCACCTAGTTATTAAAAAATTAAGAAACATACTCCAAAAAAATTCCGATTTGAATTAATGACACTGACTAATTACCTTATGGCCTGTGTACACTCTTGTCATTTTTCCAGAACGGACATCAAATAATCGAACAGTTCGATCAGCACTGCCGGTTGCAAGATAATTAACATTTGGATGCAAACAGACGGATGTCACATCCGCTTTGTGTCCAACGAAAACACGTAAAGCATCTGGTGCATGATCAGTAGCATATAAATGAGCACTACGATCAGCACCTCCTGTTGCTATATAATGACCATAAGTAGGTGCCCAAGTAACACACCAAACAGGCAGCAGATGATCACGCCAGGCTGTTAAAGCTCCACCCCAAATCAAAGTTGACCATAATCGCACAGTACCATCGGAACTCGCTGAAGCAATTAGTTGGCGATCGGGACTAAATGCAACTCCAAAAACACTACCCAAATGGCCTAATAGATCTCGAGTTAAATGAGTCTCACTAAAATGATAAAGAAAAACCAAGCAAATCAACATCACAACATTAGCATGAACAGAAAGCAGTCACTAACGCAATGAATTTATCTAGTTACTTACTCCTTCTATTATTGTCATTTAGTCATCTATTTTACTTATACTCAGACTAGCCGAGAAAATTATTCTATACACGCCTCATAAGATCTGCACAGGAATGCAAACTTACGAACACGAAACAGTCGTTTCTGTTTATTTCATATACAGATACAACACTTTCTAAAATTGTTATACAGGTATCATGTGACTTCGTTCATAGTTAAAGTACTCGAAAACACACCAACCTTGAGAGCCAATGTTAAATACAGACTTAGATTTTTTTCAAACCCTTACCAATGTGTGCATCGCCTTTACTGGAAGGAAAATAATAAGTTATCAAGTGGATGTACAACAGTAACTCTTTAGCTGGAATCCCCCAACACATTTGCAAAACTTTATGACGAAACTTAGCTGGACACCACAAACCGTCTATGCTGATCAAAAGCTTTATTTGCATCTGGACAATAAAATTTGAGTGTCTCAATAAACAACTTTAATATGGATATTACTTACTAACGCCAATTTGGATAGATCACATAGAATTAAAGTCAAACATGAATATATCAGATTAAAGACCTGTTCATCGAAGATAGCACATCTTTGAAAGACAAGTGAAAGGCAGTGAATAACTACGCATAACCTTACTAAATATAGCGACACATGAAGCTTTCGAAAACTACTCCTATACATGCACGTCAAACGTATGAAAAAAGTCAGACGAAACAATTGTGTAATTTCTGGAAATATGACCTCAGTCTATTTTGAAATAATCGGTAGCTTAAGATATGTGAATGCTGTATTCTTCTACAAATTTACATGGAAAATATGATTATTAGATGTAGATTAGGCTAGGCTAACTAATCAACTTTCAGAATAATGTAATGAATGTTTTGAACTTTGCGAATAAATAGGTGCAATGGCTTCTCTAGCTATTTTTTATCCAAAAACACTTTGATGCTATTGATGTAAATGCCATATACTAAAATGACCACAATTAACACAGAGAAGATAAGTGGAAACCAGCTGACTTACTGATTTATGGTCATTATCTAGGGCTCTGAATCTATCTTCAGTACTGGTTACTTGCTGGCCCTACTGTATACGAGCAAAACTATATAGAGACATCATGAAGTCCCTTGGTAGTTTCCATATGTCAATTGCACTAGATATTTCTTCGACTTACATGAACACAAAATACTGCTGCTAGTACTCCCTTTGAAAAATAATTTGTGAGAAAGTGTGAGAAACATTTGCGTGTGCACGAATTCTACAGATATATGTAGACTAGGCTTGAAATACGCAGTTTTTACAAGTAGCTACAAAATAATGAATCAATTGAAAATCACAGGAAAGCACTCTACAACATATGGTTATCACGCAAATGTTAAAAAACAGACAGTAAACTTTTAAAATAACCACATTTTTACAAAACCCATAAAGTTGCATACACACATTTTACATAGAGTAGCTTACCATTTTCATCATACAACATATTAGTTTTCACTCTTGAATCATCCTTATCTAACAAACTCAACTCTGAAGCTGGAAGCATACGCCTTAAAGATTCAGGACCTAAAGACCATACACGAATACGACCCGACCCAAAGCCTGCTGCTAATTGTGATGAATCGTCACTAAAACTACAACATGTTACACCACCGCGTCGAATAGCTAGCGTTGATTCACCAGCTTGTGCATTACAAATAGTATAAAGGACTGTACTTGTACCGATTGAAGATTTTTGTGGATTTCGTTGGTGATAACTGCGTAAGAGAGTTGATATTTCCCGTGAAAGAGCCTGTTTACTTTCAATGTAGGATTCACGAAGCTATAAAATTACAAAACCATATTATCAATAAAAATCTATATATCACTATGCAACATAAAACTTGATGATGCAAAAGAGATTAAACATCATCTGCAGATCTAACATATTGGAAACAATCAGTGACGCGTGAGAAATCTGAAAAAAAACAAAAGTTCATACAGACGGTGACATGTAGCACCCTAATTCCATGAACTAGACTTATGCTATATACCTAAGTGTCCCCTGACAGGTGACTTTAAGTATAGAAACAGTGTCGCGTAGTTTCGTTTAAACTAGTTATGAAGGGATAGAGCTACAATACCTAGGGAAAGCAAAATAATACATGCTGTAGTTCAAACTTGTGAATAAGAATTTAAAGTCATTTTATCGTACGCCATCCAATGTCACAATGCATTTAAAACTAAAATGAAGCTGGACAAGTTATAGCGACGACAAAAACACTTTTGTCAGTCAGAACTCGGCTAATCAGAACAGATTCTTCTTGCTTCAGGCTATGAGCCACAATAATTGCGTGCATATAGGTGGTACTACGCAGCTGCCCAGGTTACAGACAGTGGAGCGGGACGCGAACACGTGACTCAGTGGTTAAAAATTGAGTTTAAAAATTGAGTGCTTATTCCAATGAGCCACATCTCAATTACACTAACGCATCCCAACTAATCATTTCGAAAATTGAACAGGTAAACTGCTTCGACGTAAAGCCATTACTGGTAATTTACAGGTACCCACCAACAATATGAATTTTCCAATGATAAGCAGCTACTAAGCCTTGTAGCTGTCGTGAATTCACACTATCGTGAAGTTTAACCAGCCAAGCTGATGAATGTATGTGGTCAAGTAATTTGGAAAATGACGTCAAAAATGTAAGGAAACACTTGTGAGACAGTAGCATGACAATAAACAAGCAATACCTTCGGAATTGGGATCCGATCGAGGGCTGGAGAATTTGAATCAGACTTGCTCCCATCCTTTGACAAAGACGATCTACTCGAATGTCCAGAACCATCACGTCGCTTTTTCTTTTTCACGACATTCTGGTCTTCGCCTTCTAGTAATTACAAAAAAAGCAATTGAGCTGCCTTTGAAAATAATTAAAAGAGCTAACAGTTAGGATGAAACGAGAGGAAGAGACCATTTCCCTACAATAAACAACTTTATCCTACAAAAATACCATTTATTACTATCATACAGTTGAAATATAACTCGACTAACAAGGGGCTGAAGCAAGGCACACAACAGGCTTAATAGATCAGCCAAGAGTAAAAGTAAAACCAGAATTTAAAGAATAAAAGGAAACTAGCAGTACAGCGTTGTGCATACTACAAATACCATAGCAATCTGGAATGGAATGTCTACCACTACAAAATAACACAAATATCTGACAATAAGAATCACCTTCATTATCGCCAAGAACGCATTCATTATCATTTATATCATTTCCTGTGTCCATCTCTACTGTGAGATCTAGTGAAGGATCCCTTAACAGACCATATAAAACAGGTTCTTTATTCGCATCACAACGAGCCTCTCCGAACAAAGCACCACGACGGCAATCAATTTGCAACTTTGACCTAGGAGGACCATTAATAACTGAGATTTTAGTTAAAGTATTTCTAAATTACTTTCAACTGAGAGTTGTTCTCTAAGGATGCTTTGAATAACATTCATTTCTTTTTCTTGAAGAAAATGGCGCAGCAGAGAGTATGACTCAGCAGAAACGCTAACGACGAACTCCGAGGATCGGAACGATTCAACTAGCGGGTTCATAAACAAATGTTCTGAGCTAGTGATGTTAGATAACATATTAATATCAGATTGGTAGAAATCCTCTTGATACTTCCTGAACATGTTTAAAAACTTCTTGGCTAAAATAGTGCTGTCATTGTAAAATACAAATTACCTTCTACAGAAATGTTTGCACTTATGAGACGCAGATACATATATACAAAAATTGGGAAAAGTAAAGCTGACAACTCCACCTATAATAACACATTTGCACAGCTTTTTACTTGTATATACCTTATGTATGTCAGGCACTGAATCAACAAACGTGAGCACAGACTGATAGTTGGAACAAAAGTTTTCTGGTTCATCTTTCACTTGACTATAATAGTTATTTGGAAACTAGAGTTTACTAACGCCTTAAATTTCAAAAACTCTTCCGCGATCTTTTCATCTATAAAGCCAGCTTCCTGTTTCAATGCTATTTCAGCTTCCTTTATCAGTCATAAATACAGTATAAATCCGCACCTTAAGGTTATACTTTTGGAGAATCTTTAGAGCATTCAGAACTTCTTCATTGGATACCATCGTTCCGATGAGACCAAACAGCGCGGGTAAGCGGTATTCAGTATCTCATGTCCTTCCAATATCCAATATCCTTGAACACAGTTTACTCAAATTAATCTATTAATGTATTTAAAATAAAATGTATAAGCATCCCAGACGACCTACAGCAAACCGTCATGTCACTAGTAATTAACAAAGTGTCACTCTTGCTTCAAGATTTTGCATTCGACCTGAATTACCTGCTTTTAGTGTCTAGGGTTAAGGTTAGCGCTTACGTTAGGGTTGGGAGTTAGTGATAGCGATAAATTCAGAGATCAGTGCTGTTACACGGTCACAGACCAGGTCTAATACTAGAGTAAGTATCAGTGGTTAGGTTAACTCAGGAATGACCCTTATGGAAGTATACAATCAATCAGCAAACTCGTATTTAACGTCCTTTATTGAGATGTAAATACAAGGTTATTGGGGACTCATTTAACTTATCTTCAACAGTAGGTAATTGTCCCTACTTCGATCGGCTTTCCTTCATATGAAAAATTCTGTCATCTGGTGTAGCGCATTTGGGTGCATTAAGCTGTTAGTTGATAGCACATGAGATGGTGAAATGTGCCCATCTTAAGTAATGATATAGGAATGGATTGGTACTGTAACACTGACGGATATTATAGAGTAAACACTGCAGCTAAAATGGAGGGCAAGACTAACGCCATATGGAGGAAAGCAGTGAATCCACTCCTTATTCTTGATGACATTCATAGTTCAGCCTTAATAAAATGCTGAATCACTCCTAAAGGGAATCAAACCTCTCGAATTCTAAGTAGATGTTTGATCACAATAAATAATAAGAAATGGTTACAGTGGTTTTCTAGCAATAGTTCTAATAAGGTTTCTATTGTGGCCTTACTATTTAAGCCTTTTAATACACAGTTAAGCGCACTAACGAAACTATTCTTCAGTGCAGATTCGTCACGAGCATAAACCAGTTAGAAGTCACTAAAAACAAGGGTTCACTGTACAGCTGTTTGGTTCTGTTTCGGGGCTCTTCATTGGTACATAAACACAACCCATCAAAGGCTAGCTTCAGGTTATGAGACGAACTTCGCTGACCGTTCAGCCACTTGTACTGGAATTAAATGTACTTTGAATTACAACTTTGCTAATGCATGATATATATATATCAAAATAATCATGAAACCACCCAACGACAGTGCTTTAAAAGTGAAAAGAAGGTTGCGAGCGTGCTGGTGAGGTATTGTGACGAGGAATTTTTGTAAAACAAGTTTGAAAGCACTAAGCAACCAGCACAAATCTACAAGTAATATAAATCTCGCGGAACATCAAGGAGATATGGAGTGAGGTCTATTCTACACACAAAGAAATGGTCACTCAGACGTGGTCAGTGATCAGGGAATTCAGAATCACGAAAGAATAGCCAAGTATCTCTATGATTTTTAGGGCTCTTTTCATCTTCTGAACAATCAGTTCTCCTCCTTGTGTTTGACGAGGTTTTTCCGGGCGCCCAGTCGTGACTGTGAAGGGTCCTTAATATGGTGGGTTGGGAGGTGACTGTGTTTTATCACATCCCATCCATACATGGGATCAGGAGTCCATTCATTCGGCATGAGTACTGTTCTTGATTGTTCTCGCGAGGAAATCAGCTCTGTGCTAGCCACTTATATCTGTTTTTTTCCTATCAATGCCAGGACCAGTAAACATGCCAGTCAGTCTCAGTGCGCTTCCGAATTCCAGTTCAGCGATCGAACACTAAAAGTCAGTTTTTGTTGAAGTTCGGTTACCAAACACCATCACTAGAATGAATTCCACCTTCAAAATGAGGTTACATTAAGGTGTCAATTCGGTTTTCAGTTGCCGGTGAAGGCGTTCCATCACACCGTCAGCTTGAGAGTGGCCTGTGTGCAGCGGATTCCGAGTGACCACAGGAACTTCGACAAGTTTTTGAAGAGCTGTGAACCAGTTTGAGCTCCTCTGTAAGTTGTCATTGTTATACGCACCTCGGACAGGCAGACAGTTGTGTACAATTTTCGGCTGTACGCCAAACCCCCAATGATACCAACAGAATTGGCCTGCTGACCTAGTCTGTGTAGGCCTACTGTTTGACCGGGAACATGCTCTATTAGGTGGCCTGCCTCATCTGCCGTGTGCTGGCCGCATCTGTTCTGGTTGTTCTGCTAACGGCTCAACATTTGCCAGTAGTGCTAAGACAGTTAGGCCTTTGCTTGTACTCATTTGGTAAAATTGTCGTTCCGTTAGTCGTTTCCTCTCCAATTGATAATCACTGAGTCCTAAGCGTTTAAGAGGAGAGTGAGGATCTTGTGCATCTAGTGAGTTTTGCAAATACACTGGGAGGGCTTGCAACCAACCCTGTATCAATACAGCTCTTCCACCTTGCTGTTCCATATAAGCTGCTGCAGGTGTCTAAAGGACTGCGGTGTGGATCTATCTCCCTTGTTCTCCCCTTGAAGCAACCAATTTAGACACTGGTTTTCAGAAATAAGGCGTTTTATAACCTTGCTCTCCAGCGCTGTGTATGGTTGCTTCTCTCTGAACCTGGTGGTTTCGGGTATAATGTTTCACTAGTCGAAGCAGTGCTATAGCCGATTAAACCATAGTCCGGAGTCATGTCGAACAAACCCAGGCAAACTAACTTTTGTGGCGACTAAAGCATCCACCTCTACAGAAGTAGTTTTGAGAGTCAGTTTCTATTTTCGGCAAATGAGACATAATGAACAAAAATATTGGACGAAATAATACGTACTAGTGAAAAAACAAAATAGATTTATAGACTATGGTTAACTATAAGGAATAGAGGGCGAAATGTGAACAAGAAAACTGAGCTTACCAAGTTACAAACCAACTCTTCTATCATAACGATTACACAGATTACCTAACGATGACCTGTAATAATGAAGAAGACCCGAAGTGTTTATGAGCCCTTATTTTCGAGAGCACAGGGGAGGGCAGGTGAAGCGGGAATACCTAATTCAACTACGGAAAGGGTATGATCTATTCAATAGATACGGAATGTCTAATAAATCATGAAGTATACATAGATCCTACTTGGTTCTCAGCTCGTCCTTTGAGTCCCTTGATCACTTGCGACATCTTAGCGGCCATAAAGTGCAGTGCTGTGGAGAACCTACACAACTAAATGGTAGTGCGGGTATGTGTCTTTCATCTATTCGTGTATTTGTCATTTAAGTCCAAAGAACGGCTGGCAAGTTACACCAGACTAATAATTATATCGTTAAAAATACGAAGTATGCTTCCGGATCGCTACTGTTGTGCAGAGATACGCAGCTAGCTAGACACAGATGATATACAAACGATCTGACTTAACGAACCAACATGCCAAGTGGCATGGATGTGTAACAGTAAACAATTCCCTAACGGTCTTCATTGTTCACTGCTATTCTTAATTGTTTAAGTCGACCAACTTAGCTGAAGAAGCGTGGATGGTCATTCACTCAACATACCAAGCTGTGGTATTGTAACAAAATAAAAACTGTTACAGACAGCATTTCGCACTATTTTCTTTTCTTCCCTTCAAAAAGACGTCCAGGAGCTTATCATGTGGAGCACGAGGCACAACTTCTACCAGGACTTGCTATCAGTAATGAGAAATAGACTGCATGCTTTTGAGGGCTTGGCCCACGTACTTTATTATTTAGCATCGTACAAAATACACGCTCTTGCAGAGCTCCAGTTCAGCTTTCCTTCCTTGCGCAACTGCTGCTCTTTGTGTTATAGTATTACTTTTTTCTGTTATTGCACCCACGCCAGCTAGCCAAGCGGATACATTTCTGACTCTGGAATATGATTCATATTTTGTATGATCAGCTTTTCGTTTTGGTCCGAGTTATGGGCACATGTCATACCTTAGTTGAACAGGCAATATGGGGATATTAGAATATAAACCTGCATTGAGTCATAGGCATATCTCGCGTGCATGTTTACACCATTTAGCCTCTAAATATTCCGACCACCTATCTTCAACTTAATCAGTCTGCCTAGACAGCACTCACTGTCGAATAATGAAATTGCAGACTAATGTTTCCAAGGAATTCCTTACCACTACAGATTTACTGATAATCATTACACAAGGATTTCAATGTTGAACACATAATGTTTCTTATGGGTGTTAGTAACTGCTAACAAAATCTTTGGTCCCAACTATGGAGTAATCCGAAATTGCACTCATCTAGGAGATGACGGGATGCTGACGTTTATGAAAAGCCCGCTATAATGAAACGAAAGTTCTCGTCCACCAACTTCTATAATATTTGTTTTGCTTAGGTAAAAGATAAATCAAAGCACAGGATGGGTTGACCAAAATACAAGATATAATTGGAGATCAAACTCTGAAAGCTATGATAATTTCTTAGCAAGCTAGGGACATTGCAGGAACGACTGAAAGTAATACGATAGCGTGCTGAATAGTGTGGATTCCTGGCTGCGAGCCGCCAGCTTAGCAGATCAACTTAAATATTGGTCAGCACCCAATGCTGAGTGATGTATGTCTTAGGCTAGTAATTTTGGGGAGCTATTTGTCGCTACAATTCATTAAGCGTTACTTATCAATAACACACTCGTTAACTTGGACCAAGGTTCTTCACTTCACGGTTTTTATACCCTTCACAATGCAATGTCTAGTCAATTCGTTACCACGCAACAGTAAGAAACTGGTCAGGCCTTTGATGAGCTACACTCTATTAGTCTTGCTCAACACAGTTTACTTAATTACGCACATCATTAGTATGATACCTAATCTGCAAGCACTGATAAAAGTCATCAATCGAAAACACCAAGTCATTTAGAAATACACTCTAATGAGCAGTGTATTTAGCGACAGAAGAGTGTGAAAACTATTCGGGGGAAGGATTTTAGAATTTATCTGACTATTACGGTTTTGCTGTGAGCTCTGAGAATGTGCGTGTCTTCTTAATCAACCCTAGGTTTATTCTGGTAGCGTGGATGGTATATTTTACAATTACACCACTCACTCATCCTTAAATGTCTAGATTAGATGATCTGGAAACTGTTAGTAGCATCTCTTCCTGCAGGTCAATTAATGAGGCTTTCTGTGTCACAAACGATTTATTAATATCGTATAGGTAACCTCAGAAACATTTGTTTTCTGTAGTAAGATGATAACCACAGAAAAATGCCATTTTCACGTCACATTCACGGTCACTAATTTTTCCTACCTGATGAACTTATGCCCCATAAAGTCATTAGTTTATTTGATCAGGGTTATTTGGCTTACCCAAACGTCCTTATTATAGTTATTTATATTTCCATTGAAAATTTCCAAACTAGTAAGGGTTGCGGAACTAACTAGTGAAAAACAATCACAGAATGTTTCATTAGCCGATAGTTGAATAGTACATTGCACAGCCTTGTCGTGTCAAATGGTATGGTATGCTTATAATGATTCCGATTATGATACGACAGTACATCCATGTGCTAACGCTGTACATGGTTGTATCCAGAAGCACCAGTGAGAACTTGAAAAGTTCTACTCCTAACGAAATTAAATTTCAAAAAAGCGCGAGAAGAAAGCGAAAAGTGCATAACCACGTAAAATATATGTGTATAACAAATCAAGAGCAATGTTCAATTTACAATGGCGAATATCCCACAAGGATATGTGGAATTAGTTTTTGTAAGCATGTAACTTGAATTAATTTTATAAGAGTATTCTTAGGCTTAATATAGGGGTTCTACAATGATCAGGCACATCTGCAAGGCATGATAGGTTAGGTGGTTTTCTAATGTTCGAGCTGTAAGCCTGTCTAATTACGGGTTGGCTAAATGGAACGCTGTGATTAGTCGCCCAAGACTTTGCAACGGATTTGCAATTAGTAGTATTGTCTGAGCTGGTTGGTTTAGTTATGGAATTTTCGTCGTTCTTCTGAATATCTTCAGCATAATATTTAGTACATATTAATATTTAGTCCAGAAGGACGACGAAAGCTCCGCAACTAAACCAACCAGCTCAGAGAACACTAATAATTGCAAATCATCCACCCGAGCTACAAATCTTTTCTATTATTTCAAAATCTTACGAGAGTGAAACGCTTCTGTGCTGCTGAAAATGGGAAGACTATGGTGAAAGGCAAGTTTCTACAGAAGAACAACTATTCTTTCTTCATGAAAGTCTCCGCCAGCAGATCCTACCAGCTAGTGTCAAATATATTCCGGCGAGCTCCGAATTCAATGAGGAGCGAAAGCTGCACAAGAGGAAACTTACGAAAAGTCTCCGCAAGGACCGTGAACAGTGGTGGGCGACAAAAGCCAAAGAGATGGAGAAAGCTTTGAGGATAGGCAACACCAGGCAACTCTTTGGACTCATCAGGGAAACGGGTGGGAGAAGACAAATCATTAGTGAGACAATCTCGGAAAAAAATGGCACTATAATTAGCTCCAGGATAGACGACTGGATCGTTGGAAAGAGCATTATGAGGAGCAGTTTAATTTGCCCACAGCCACGCTCAACCTTCCGAGCATCCAACACCTCCCTGAATGGGATATAGATACAGGTCCTCCGTCACTAACTGAGGTTACTAAAGCTGTCACCAATCTGAAACTAGGCAAAGCAGCGGGACCTGATGGAATGACTCCAGAGGTATTTAAGTACGGTGGAGACAGCTTACTGTCCGGATTAACTGAGGTACTAGGCAGCGTTTGGGAATCAGAAGAAGTCCCATCGGGTTGGTGTAAGTCACTGATTATCCCCATATACAAGAAGGGAGACAAGTCTTCCTGTGATAATCACAGAGGGATTAGCTTGACTAATATAGTATCTAAAGTCTTAGGCTCAATAATCATGCGTAGACTGAGTGGTGCTCGGGAAGCACAAACACGAGAGAGCCAGGCAGG
The DNA here is from genome assembly GCA_944472135.2 of Trichobilharzia regenti. Lineage (NCBI taxonomy): Eukaryota > Metazoa > Platyhelminthes > Trematoda > Strigeidida > Schistosomatidae > Trichobilharzia > Trichobilharzia regenti. The sequence goes on from OX235262.1 coordinate 136,497,385, forward strand.
CTTTAGACCAGGAAGAGGGTGTATTGATCATATCTTCACCCTCCGACAGATTCTAGAACATAGGCATTCCTACCGGCGTCCAACAGTCATTATATTTCTTGACCTAAAGGCAGCATTCGACTCTGTCGATCGGGAAGTTCTCTGGAGATGCTTGGCTGTAAAGGGAATTCCAAGAAAATATATTGCACTGATTAAGGCACTCTACTCGTACTCATACAGCCAGGTGAGGGCTTACGGCGAGCTGTCATCTGAACTGATGACGACCAGTGGTGTCCGTCAAGGATGCCCATTATCTCCTTTTCTATTCAACTTCATCATAGATGTGTTAATGGACTTAACCCTAGGTGACTTCAGCGACTCAGGGATTGACTTGCTACCGGGAATAATCTCGTTGACTTGGAATATGCAGACGATATAGTCCTTCTAGGCGAAGACGCTGACGAAATGCAGAGTCTTCTAAACACCTTGAGCCGCAATCTACGAATGTTTGGCATGCGATTCGCTCCCGCCAAATGCAAGATGATGTTACAGGACTGGACTACATCGACGCCTAGTTTAAAAATAGGAAGTGAAGTGGTAGAGCACGTTGACCGCTTCACTTATTTGGGAAGTACCATCAGCCCCAACGGGCTGATCTCTGACGAAATCTCAGCACGAATACAAGGGGCTCGTTTCGCATTTGTTAGTTTACGCCGACTCTGGCGTAGACGAGATGTTCGACTATCGACCAAAGGGCGGGTGTACTGCTCATCAGTCCGCTCCGTCCTCCTTTATGGTTGTGAGACCTGGCCACTGAGAGTGGAAGACATGAAAAGACTAGCTGTCTTTGATCATAGGTGCCTGCGTTCTATTTCCCGTGTAAAGTGGCATAATAAGGTGAGCAACATGGAGGTTAGGCGTAGAGTTCTAGGTAAACAGGGGAAATCAATCGACGAAGTCGTGAAGCTACAAAGACTGAGATGGTTAGGACATGTGTTACGTATGCCAAGCCATCGCCTCCCTCGACGAGCAATGTTAGCGGATATAGGGTCAGGCTGGAAAAAAGCTAGCGGCGGTCAAACAAAAACTTGGCATCAGTCAATGAAATCCACAACAGTTGGTCTAAGCCACGTAGGAAGGTGTAGACTTCCAGGCTGGGGTCCTCGGGACGGTAAAAATCTATGGTTGGAAACAATTGGTGACATGGCTCAAAATCGTTCTCAGTGGCGCAGATGCATCCACTCCCTGTGACTTATGATCTTCAATGAAACTGTTTTGTATTTCTTTATTACTCCTTTGTCTCACACCTCTGCTCACTGTTTCTATTATGCTTTTCTTGTACTTTCTTCTCTTGCTTCGCGTGCTACACGGAATGTGGCGACTTGAACTTCCGCACATTTGTGCAAAGTTCTATGTCGAAAACAGACAGACAGAGACAGTGTCGAATATAAACCCCCAATTAACTGCTCACTAGGATGGAAATCAGCCAAACAACATGGAAAACAAATGGTGAAATTAATTATCACGGATGCACACAATAGGATTTAAAATACCAGCATATGATTAGATTTCAAAAAGAAAAGGTTGAAAAGACTCTCATCCCAGAACATCTGTCAACATTGAATACTGCCATTAAAATATTAAGCGAACGACACAAGGAACGAAGACGAGTTGTCCTCAAAGGAAAAGGATAGCCAGACAAAGGAAAACTAGCTAAGATATCCAAACAACCACCTGAAGAAACTCTAAATGATTGCGTAGTAAATCTATAGAAACAACCACTATCGAAAAAAACAAGGACAACTTCTTCAGAAAGGACTCAACTACAATACTGGTGACGCTTCAGTAACAGATTTCTGTGCTTCCTCAGAATCATCACTGAAATTATCAAAATTAAATGAAGAAGTACAACAAGAAATACGTCAATGTATCATACCTATACTACAACAGAAAAGATATAATTCCCAACTTAGCAATGAAGAGCAAAATGCATTGAAGAAACTAAAGAATAGAAAAGATATAGTTATTCTACCGGTTGATAAAGGAGGAACAACAGTAATCCTGGACACAGAAGACTACATAAAGAAAGCAGGGGATTTACTCAAAGATAATAATGTATATCAACAGTTGACAAAAAACCCTATACAAACATTCGATAACAAAATGAGAACAACGTTAAATAAACTAACGAAATTAGGACAAATTACAAAACAAGATCAATGGCTAATGAAATCTAACGGACCTATTTTACCTCGATTCTATGGTAGACCAAAACTACACACAAACCAAACACTCCCTTACGACCAATCGTTTCGCTTCCAGGAACACCGACATATCTATCTAAAGAACTCTTCAGGAAATTAAATTACCTAACAGAATCATACGATCAGTCTATCAATTCGTCAATCCAATTTTTAGAGAAAATCAAAAACATTCAAGTAGAAGACAATGAAATAATGGTGTCCTTTGATGTCACAGCATTATATACTTCAATTAGTTCAAAACTAGCAACAGAAACTATACAACAATTACTCTATAGTGATGAAAACATAAGGACGCAATGTTCAACTTGAATGGAACTCATAAAATTATGCCTTACAACATACTTCCAATTCAATACTCAAATATATGAACAGATAAAAGGAACACCAATGGGATCGCCCATATCATGATTAATAGCTGAAGCCGTCATGCAAAGATTAGAACTAATAGCTCCACCTATAATTAAACCGAAAATATCGGTACGTTACGTTGATGATACATTTGTAATAATTAAGAGAAATGCTTTAGAATATACCCATAACTTAATAAACAACATATTTGAAGACATCAAATTCACAAGAGAAGAAGAATTAGATAACAAAATCCCATTTTTAGATGTCTTAATCAGGAGAACCAACACAGGAAATTTAGAAACACAAGTATATAGAAAATCAACGCACACAGATCAAATACTAAACTATAGTAGTAATAATCCAATTAACCACAAAAGAAACTGTGTGAAGACATTGTTTAAAAGAATTCAAACACACTGTAGCACTTCAGAGTAGAAAAGTATGGAAAAAACACACCAAAAGAATGGTTATCCACAAAATTTCATCAAAAAGTGTTTAAAGTCAAATCAAAACACCAACAAGGAACCATCATCAAAGACCACAAGAAAATTCATCCGACCACCATACATGAGAAATATCTCTGAAATAACAGCTAGAATACTGAAACCGTTTGATAAAGATATAGCACACAAACCAGTCAAATCGCTTAATTCGATATTATGCAAACCGAAAGATCCAACAGAAAAAGGAGATAAAATTAATACCATTTACAAAGTAAATTGTATAAACCATAACAAGCATTATATCGGCCAAAGTGGGCGTCCCCTTCGAATTAGAATCCAAGAGCACAAATCAGCCGTGAAAAGACACGATATATATTCTTTAGTATCAATGCATATAGATAATTACGGACATCAGTTTGATTGAGAAAATGTCGAAATCTTAGACAGAGGAAGCACCAAAAGTGCCAGGGAATTCCTAGAAGCCTGGTATTCAAACGGAAATGCAATTAATAAATACGTTAATATAAACGAAATATACCAACTAATAAAAAGTAAATCATGTGACGAGAAAGTTTAAAACACAAATCAATAGAAAACGGTCAATACATATCTAAAGATGGTTACCAGGAGACGCAATTATATCACTCATGAAGAAATTTAAATCATTTCACTTTGTGCTAAGTATTGCGCTGAAGATGTTGTCCAGAAGGACGACGAAAGCTCCGCAACTAAACCAACCAGCTCATAGGACACTAATAACTGCAAATCATCCACCTGAGCTACAAATCTTCTCTATTATGCAACGGATGACCAATTGGAAAACCCTTCCCCAATTGCATTATGAAAACAAAACACGTAGATCAGCGAAGAGTCTCTTTTCGGATTATCCATGAATTGCATTATGATGGTTCTAATTACAATCCATGACCTTGAGTCTTCGTTCTCACTAGCATGCGGCACTTGTGTGATCACCCTGCTAACCGGCGCTTCGCTCTCTATTTCAGATCACTGCTTGACGATTGTCATTACACTTTTGCTAAGATTACTCAGTTTTCAGCTTTAACGTGGTGAACATTTTAGAATTCATAAAAGCCGAAAGCTCATGATTAGTCGCTACTTAGTGAGCTTGATTTCCATTTTTCATTTCCAAGACCATTTGCTGTATATTAAGTAAGTTGTATTGATGTTAAAATGAGAGCATTATCTCAAGAGGACATTGTTATTGCAAGTTAACTTATGAAAATAAGTTTTCAATGTTTCCGACCGTGAATTTATAATTTTATAGGTAGTTTAGTGGCTCAGGGTATTGACGTTCACGGGTAGTACGAAGTATACTAACGCAAGATCTAATACCCACAACATTCATGGTATTCGTTCCGCGTGGACCAAATGCAAAGCAAAACACAAGAGTTGATCCTCCAAATTACGAAATATATTTCGGGACCAAATCGGAGAGCGAGATGATTGCTTAAGTAGCTAAGGACTGTGCACGAACAAACGAATGAACGTAACATGACTGCGTGTTAGATAGCGTGGATGTTTGACCGTAAGCCTTCAGCTAAACAAGTTGACTTAAACAGTGAAGGTTAGCATCTAATGTTCATTGATGAATGCTGTGGCTAATAATTCCACTGCAAGATAAATAAAGTGATGAGGAAAATAAAGAGGCAAGGGAATAACTAGGTACCTATATCGTATTTTGTCCAGATCATCATATGGAGAAAAATATTCAAGAGAAGAGAACTGTAAAACATGTAAGTTGATAATGTCATTCAATAAAAACACAAACTAAATTCATTGCATTTTATTCATAAAACAGTACCGATACTTCAAATATTTACATAAATCAGATTTACTATGCCAAATCATTCTTCCACAATTTTGTGTATTCAGAATGTACTAAATAATATTTATTGATTTAAAAGTGCATCATAGTGATTAGACATACTATGTTCGTAATCCTGACATTGCAATTGAAAACTGTAATGAGACTGAGGCTTTCTGAAGTTCACCATTTAAGTATATACATATAATTTTACTGTTTAACACTAAGAATCACTCAGCAGAACGCCCTAGTTGACCTAAATTCCATGCTTTTTTTATAAGACATATCAGCCAAGTAGTATTAATTTATATATATTCACAAGTCCAACTCTAATTCTTATGATATAGAATTTAAAAATTTAACGACTAAGCTAATTAATTTAAGACTAACTCTACGTGCGGCTGGCTTATCTTCAGAAATCGAATCTCACGTGCTGACTTCAGTTTACAATATGCAGTACCGACTTAGATCACTGAGTTAATTTATGTGATTTGTGTTGAATTTGAATTTTGAGTTAATTGACTGTAATCAACCAACAGATAAGCTTATAGTGTTTTTTTTAGCGTTAAGAATTTTACGGTGTTGCATAGTTTATCATTCCATGATGAATGTGCGTGTGTGTATGTAGGGCTTGAATGAATTTGCCTTACTATGACTAATTCTGAGTTGAGATATGCTATGTCGACGAGTGTCGGTATTTTATGCTTTCTGAATTCCTATTAATCAAACCTATAACACCAAGTGACATCACTAGACAAGCCATTGCTCGAGTGGAACCTGAAAGGAAAGCGGCGAGTTGGTCGTCAGCGCAAGGGTGACTTGGATGAGGTCATGTGAAGAGGAGATGAAAGCATATGGGCAGACTTAGAGCGGGATGAAAAAGTTGGCAGAAAACCGAAGGCAATGGAGACGCGCAGCTGAAACCCTATGTTCCTCTAGGAATTAAAGGATATAATAATAATAATAATAATAATACAATGATCATAAATGCCCTGTTAGCTCTGTAATATACATGTTCGAGGAAAACCTGTCTGCCCTGTAAGTCGCTGAATAAAAACTCCACATCATAGATAACTAGAATGATTGCAACAGTTAAAGTTTCTTGGTATCCTCTCTACTTCAATTTAAAAAGAAAATTCCTTGAGGTTCAAAGCTACTCAAAATGAGTAAAGAATGACAAATGAATGAGTTTGCAGAATCAGTTACATGCTGCTTTTTCTCCAAGGAGGTAGTGAGTGGAATTGATAAAGAGTAGAGCTTGACTCTTATTCAACAGTAAACAAGAGAGTTCACTGGTGTGTGTCAACTTTGTAATATTGTGGTGAGAGCTGGCTGCAAGCCAAGATTGTAGACAATAATTTATGTCAATGTTCACGTCCCGAATCAGCGTCCTGAAGAAAACAATAATAAAGCTTAACCTTGAGGAAATCACCAGCCAATCACAGAGGAGTTAACGTGGGGGAATATGATTCGCAGATATATGGCTTGATTTTCTGGGAAACGGCCACAGAGATAACAGAATAAACTTCAGCAAGAAAACAAACAATCAGAAGAGGCTGCTTCTCTGCTAACAATAATGTACATAAAAATCTATAAATACCTCTTAATTTTCTCAACAAACGATCTGTTGCCTGGCCCTGGTCTTCTGGCAGTACAATATTACATGAAATTTTAGTGTTGGCTGCAGTACCAACTATAATATATATGTGACTACTTGGAAGAGTGATGAGTTAGGTTAATGTTGTTTTTACATACCATGTAAGTACTTGGGTGTGTCAATCTTTCCAGGTTTTCGATTCACTTAATATAAAAATACTCTTATAGTCACTAATATACTAGAACTCTAAGTAATTCTTGTAAAATTATTAAATATAAAGTCTATGCAGGATGTATGCATATATATATATATATATATATATTGTGGTACATTGAATGTTGACTGCATAACAATGCAGGCGAATGCTCACAGCGCTATTTGAGAAAACAATCTATCGAGTAATTGACTTTTTCTTTCTCTTTTATATGTTTCGAGTGGAACATAGGGGATGCAAGCTTGAACTTTGAAGTTTCAATAGCATTGGTGTTTTTCTTACAGGGATGTTGTTAGACTGGCGGTCAACCCCCCCCCCGCCATTTACATGACATACTGCCACCTAAATGCGTCGTTGGCATAGCGGTCGAATGCTCGCCAAACACGTATGTGGTCCGGGGTTCGATCCCCGACCGACGCACTCCTTTACCTTGCTGAACCAATAAAAAAACTGGTAAAGAGGGAAGGTTGGGCATGAGGCTAGCAACCCCATTCCGTAAAAAATGAACACCACTGCTACCGAAATTTCAAGATTCAAGGTTGGAGCCCTATGTTCCACTGGGAACGTAAATGAATAATAAAACAACTACCGCCTAACTAGGTTAAGGAGTGCATCGGCCGGGTATCGAACTCCAGACCACCTGCATGGTTGGTGAATATTCTACCATTAAATCACCAACGAACAAAATTTATAAGGCGATTAACACTACTTGAAATATCTCCGTCTAAAAAGAAACCCTTCAGTAAATAAGGAGAACACTATATATTTACAATAATCACTTAATATTCTACGTCTCTCTCTCTCTCTCTAATCCGAAGAAGTCGACATGAAAACGAAAAAATCTAGATGATAAGCCATTGTGTAAACAAATACATGCGAATAAACCATATTGCAGAGAAATAAAGACCATAATAATTGAAACCTGAATATTTTGATTGGACACTAGTAACTAGTGCGATGTGTCTAGTCCTTTCTTCGGTGAAGACTGAATTCTATCAGTCAAGTTTGCAATGTGGGTAGCATTCTAGGTGGCTCACCACGTGGTGAATTGTTGGTATTAGATGGTAGGAGGCAATCAGTCACAGGGAGCCTTGGACCTAGGTTTCGTGGTAGTTGGCACTCACCAGTCATCAAGGTGTATCTGTAACCCTGAAGGAGCGCAGGTCCCTTCTGAGGTTCGAACCCGCGTCACCCGGTGCTGCAGTCAGAGACGTTACCCCTGAGCTGACGAGTGCCATTTAGCACAAAACCTAGGTCGAAGGCTTCTCGTGGCCGGTCGCCCCTAACCATCTAAAACCTGAATATTATTTGAATATTAGAGATTAAGCAGTAATATTCTAAATAACTTAAAAGCTGTGGTATTTTTCCCTTACTTCAGTAATCATAACAATAAATATCACTACCGGTTCATCAACTACTGACATTTTAATCAACATAAACTATGTAAGTATACAACTGGTGGATGGTGACTAGCAGTGGAATCCAGGATGCGCATTTCGTCCTATTTGGGACTCGTCAGCTGGATGCACCTGCATTTCTCAGTGAGTGATGATGTTCCCACCGAGGCTCGAACCCAGTGCCCATAGTTTCGAACGCCAAGGCGTTATCCACTAGACCACTTGGGCCACGAGAGCACTTCGGTCCAATCAATCGACGGGAAAATCGAAAATTCAATTCAATAATAAACTATGTAAGCTGAAGGAAACTATACTACTCCTAGTAAAGTTATCCACTCTTTCACTTAGAATGAAAATATTTCGAATACTCTGGGATTTTTATGAATAAATAACTGAAAGGTGAATTTGTTAAAAAAAACCAAGGCCTTAATTGAGCAACAGAAACAGGGTAGACTGATAACTTATCAAAAGTACAAAGAAGTTTCAAGTATTAAACTAGTTTGTATTCCACTAAGATTAAAATGCAATGTTTTAGCGTACAGAAATATGGACTCCAAACATAGATTATAAGTATCTCAAATAACTCAATGAAGCAATCTACAACTTCCCAAAGAAATCACTTCATATCAAGTAGAATCCAAATTGTCTGAATAAGAATGATGGACTTAAACAGAATTTAACCTGATTACAACACCACCCTCCCCCATGAAGGGAAAAAATCAACACGAATGTGATAAGCAATTTCATTATGTAAACACACGCTGGTTTTATAATGTTATACACTTATCGAATCCAACAATCTAAACCTGGTTTTGTTAGCTTCACCAATTGGCCAATTTGACAATGAAAAATGACCCCATGCTGATAGACGATCATTAAGTTGTTATATATAAGCTGAGATTTTGTAAATTCGGGTTTAATAATACTTTGATGAAGCTATTAGCAGCATTAAATAGCAAAACGTCAGTAGAAACAATATCGTTTAGTTTTTCATTCATTGGGAAATACAGGAAAACCTTTATTATAATGAATATCATATACTCAATGCCCAAATGTTTTCAAACTGTTAAAATTCAACTTGGTTTGGATATGTATAAAATAGTGGAATAACTTACGGATTAGTTTGACCACGCATAACTCCTCTCCAACCTCATGCTATTCTCCAGCTGAGGTTGCTCATCACCGAAGGCCGTAACTGGGTACGTGCAAAATATAGCCCAAGTGCATTACGACATATACACTGAATCACTCAATGCGAGAAATTGAACGCGGACACTTACGGTTAAAAGTGGTTAATCTGTCCGTACCACTCACTTTCAGAGGCCATACTTCTCTTCAATGTAATCATCTTACAAATACAGTTCGTCACTTCCGAGATGAATATTCCCCAAACTCTTCTTACGAAACCTAAAATATTCTATTCACAATATATGACCTGAGTCATACCATAAATAGAGACCATGAAAGCAAGAGGATTCATGATATTGTACATGTCCCTTAAGCCGATCAATAATCTACTACTCCTATTGCAGCTTAAGTTTTTGACCGCGAAAGCCGGTGACTCACTATGTGTAGCGTATCCCGGAAACTGTTTTCACACGGGTTTCAACACACCATTGGTTAACTTTACCTACAACTCTTCGCCTCCTTTTTTCAACATTGATGAACATATTGTTCCCACATTAAGTCAGAAGCTGAAGTGATCGGCTGTCCTCAGATGCAGAACAAGACAAAGCAAAATTCTGCAGAATGCACTTGTACCATAAACATGTGGTGGTGGTGGTGATGGAATTTCTCAAGTCAAGGAGTTTGCATATTCAATTGATTCACCGCCTACTCTTAAACTAAAAGACAGTGTAAACCAGCTATGCGGTGTCATCTTAGAGGGGTGAAACATAGACTAACATACTTGAAATTTTGCCCAAGAACTCTTAGGAGTATGTTATTGAATGGAGTAAGAAACAGAAAACACACTCTTGAAAAATAAACCTTCGTTGAGATGACTGGTTCCAGAAGGCTGTTTCCCCCTAGTTCGGCTGCTCATCGACGGTATGCACCCACCGGACTTCGAACGTCAAACCTTCCGGTCATAAGGTGAGCTCGTTGACCATCCAGCCACTGGGAGCTGGACCCGATGACCCATGAATTCTAACTTCTCGAAATTCACGATATACAACACAGCCTCTGGAGAGTCTCTAACTAGGACGAAACAACTATCTCACAGCACTCTCTGGTTTTCTAAGTGATGTGATCAAACCTATACCCAATCAAATTGCTGGAAACCAACACTTGAACATTTTAGTACTATTTGTTGTTTTCGTCTTCTCACTCTTTTTGTTTGTTCATTTGTAATTCACTGAAACCAGATCACATTTAACACAAATTAATGACCTTCAACGCAAAACATTAAATATAACAAATAAAAGTATCACGTGTAGGAAACATTGTTTGCTGATATTTTGAATAAATAAACAAAACTCCAACCCCATTGAATCATTATTATTATTATTTCTTTTACACGACTGTTTCTGAACAAAAGGTGTAGATTATAGAAATACGAACGAAAATATATGGTTATTTAGCATGTCTTTTAGTTACAGATCCCCACGCACATATCCTAACATACACAACAAAATATCAATATTAGTCATCAATGTCGAGAGATTCGGAGAATGATACACGATTTTAAAAAAGACTGACAAGTAAACCAACATAACGAACCACTGAATATAAACACCACAAAAATATGAGGCTAGAATACACACGCATATACACAGCATTACATGCTGTTTACACGAGCCTTTAGACACTTTCCACACTACCTATAATTGTAAAGCTCATCTAGAATACATTTTGTCTTTTGTAAACTCAAGAGCATATTATTCAGGGAATAAAAACAGGAAGCTACAATAACAAGATGAAAAAAATAATAATAAACAAATAAATAAATAACAAAGTACCTATATGATCTGTTAAAAATAAGAAAAAAAGACTTTGAAGTCAGGAAAACAAAATCAATCATGTATAATCAAAAAGAAAAAAAAGAAATTATTTGTTGTTACAACCCCCGCTCCCCGCAGTTGACACAACACAGCAATTAGGCTTCATTTAAACCACCGATTATACGTCTATCCCCACCATTATTATGATTATTGTCCAGCATAACTTTCATTGAATCAATAGGTTCAAGTTTAAAGTGTAAATTAGGATTCATATGAGGATCTAACAACGGATCACCACTGACATCATTTGGTTGTGAGCCATAAAATCCAAGTAGAAATATTAAAATAATGCAGGCAACAATTAGAACAATAAGACGATGTCGGCGAATAGATGATACACGAAGTAATTTGGATGAATTTCCTCTATAAAGATAGAAAACAAAAATATAAAAGGATATTAAACGTAATTGATGGAAATATATGCATCACACATTATTAGTATTATTGTCGTCATTAATTTGCCATCCGAACTTTGTCGGTAGAAAAAAACAGGCTTCTAATTGTATGAAGCTTCTGTTTAATAACAGTCACAAAAGAAGACTGGATGTCACCAGCACTTCTTTTGAATAGTCGAAAATTCTTGGTAACCAAAGTAACAAAGAATACCGTCCCAAACTAGGACGAAACAACTGTCCAGTACTCCCTGAAGGTTTTCCAATGGTTCTCTAACTAATGTCAGCTCATGATGAAATCCTATAACCAATCAAATCCCTACAAACCAACACTTGAATATCAATGAGATGCTCACTAGCAACTTGCCCTATTCAGGTAGGTAGTAGTTACTGGGGTTCTAGTGAGAATTCGTGACCAGTAGGGTGAAGCAGGTCGGGTGTGAGGACAAATACTCGCCGAAGACATTGGCTAGGGGTCGCGCTATGTTGCGGATTGTCAGAAGTCAGGATTCATGGGCCATTGGATCGGGTCCCAGTGGCTTAATGGTCTATGAGCTCACCTTGTAACCAGAGGGTCCTGGGTTTGAACCTCTGTGGTTGGTGTGTACTGCTGAAGAGTCCCAAACCAGGACGAAATAGCTGTTCAGTACTCCCAAGTTTTCCGACGGTTCTCTAACTAACATCAGCTCATGATGAAATCCTGTAACAAACAAAGTCTTCGCGAAATGCATCTACGTCAAAGAGAAGAACATCTTTTACGGAAAATAAACCATTTCTCTGGAAAACACCACTCTCCATCAATGATTCCTTTCTTTTCATAGTAGGCAACATTTCGATTTAGTGTTCAGATGATACATAAACTCTTGCAACCAACATGTACTGCAGTCAGAACAGGTCAACAATATGCTATCTTGACAAAATATTGCACAATTTCATGAAAAATTTTACAGGTGAAATTTCAATAACAGAAAACCATGACTTCGCTGACATTACAACATGCTGTTTACTGGGCAGCTAAAAAAATCTACTATGAATTCTTTCTTAAAACATGTATTTGTTCAATCGACCTTAACGTCAGTGTACTAGAAACATGTTCCACAACAAATACCAACTAGACAATCAGACGAAACATTGTAGACTGAAGCCTTAAAATGCCGTATTCGCAATAATATATCAGGGAATTAAACTGGAGTAGGAAGATTAATAAATTTAAGTAGAATAGCATATAAGCACAGAAGAAAAACTGAAATATCACGGAAATTTTGACAGCGATTACAATCCAAAGCATTGGGAACATACAGTCAATAAGTGTGAAGACAGGTTACACAAAAATGTTTTGGGGTCTTTAAATTGGCATTCAATCTGTGAAATACAAATAAATGCCAGTTTGCTGTAAAAACTGATCGCACTTGAAATAATAGAGAAGATTTGTAGCTCAAGTGGATGATTTGCAATTATTAGTGTTCTCTGAGCTAGTTGGTTTACAGTTGCGGAGCTTTCGTCGTCCTTCTGAACAACATCTTCAGCGCAATATTTAGCATAAAGTGAAATGATTTAAATTTCTTCATGAGTGATATAATTGCGTCTCCTCGTAACCATATTTACATATATACTGACCATTTTCTATTGACTTGGATTTTAAACTTTCTGGTCATATGGTTTACATATGCAAAGATGGTTACCGGGAGACGCAATTATATCACTCATGAAGAAATTTAAATCGTTTCACTTTATGCTAAATATTGCGCTGAAGATTTTGTCCAGAAGGACGACGAAAGCTCCGCAACTATAAACCAACCAGCTCAGAGAACACTATTAATTGCACTGATCATACTTGACAGTAGGATGGGTGAGTGTGTACATAAGAAGGTACTGAGATCTTTTAAGAGACGACAACGATAATAAAATCAATCATCAAGAAGATGAGTGGATGAAACACAAAAGCTATGTGCATGTAATGAATTTATATAACACCTTAAATTACTCCAAACAGTGTAGTGATACCAACCCAGTATATAAGCCCACCATCAGTTTGCGCATAATCAGCAGATGACTAAGATATGATGATAGACTGTTTGACGGCCAACAGCAAAGACAGAATGACAAAGGGATAACACCGACAGAGTAAAAGTAGTTTACACCCATTACCAAAACGAACTAATCCAATAAGTGAATGAATTTAAACCAACTACATGCTGCTACGTTTGTTAAACTAACGAGAAACGAAACAGTTACTAAATAGTAAATGAAAGTTGAGAACTTTTTTGAAAGAAATGACGGTTTGCCATCCACTCGGATAGAGAGACTAGTAAATTAGAATCCAGAATTAACAGCATGTGGTCACAGAAGCACGTACAGCCCACAACAAATAAAATATGATGAAAAGGAAGACTAACTAATAAAATCAATCCTAATGAAAATACTACAATACAACGAAACAAGAGAAAAGATAAAGCGAAGAAATCAATAAAATCTCATGATCATCTAAGTTGTTCTACCTAAAGTTCTTTATGACCAGCTATTATGGTCACATGGAACAACACACATACCCCAGTTTTGACAGAAATTGATGAATTTATTGATTTATTCAGTATTTTAGTATGGTTCCACCAAACACGGACGTAATTTAGAGGGCATTGTTTGTCAAAACGCTTAAAGGTCATGGGGAGAGCATATATATATATATATATATATATATATATATATATATAAAATCAAATAAATATGAGTGGAACATTCATAACGAATACTATGAGACAGTTCACCGCAAGATCTAGTGTGATCACGAGTGATTGCAAGGTATCTTGCGCAACTGAAACACTATTTCTGGCATGATATTAAAGTAGCATTTGTCGTTTAGATTGCATCTGTTTAACACATTGTTAAATTAATTACTATTAAAAAGACTAACTTGGTGCATTATGGGCACCAAGAGATGCAGCGCCATAGTTTTATTCCAGTTGATTGATGCAATGAGACGACAGTCTTTGAACATGCGTGACGGTTACTCAAACAAAAGCTGACTAGTTCTTCACAACGACCACAACACAACTGTGACAGGCGAGTGAAGAAAGTGTAAAAGGCTTTAGTGGTGAATAATACCAGTTAACTATTTCGTCTCAGTTGACAAACGAGTTTTAAAAAGCCTACGGTAAATGGGACGACCACCGAAAAGAATGGAACTTTTCACATCAGGTGGCTACAACGCTGAGCAGTCGAATTGCTGTTTTCCGAATACAAAACATGAAAGGAGTCAACAAACTTTCTGCCACTAATAACACTAATGTGCTACCACCATACAAAAATATCAACTAAATAAAAAAATTGGTTGTGGCACTTGTTAATTAAGTGTTCTATGACTATCCCTGAAAAAAGTATAAGCTCTTAATGACTGTAATTTTACTTTTCTCACACGTAAACAAGAATGTCACTGAGTTATATGTGCTGCTGTTTATGTATATTATACACCCACTTCGGTTATCGTCCAAACATCAACTCACTAACTGGAACACATACAACTATAACATTGTTGTTAACCTACAACTAAGCAGTGATAATAAAAATAAAATAGAAAAACTGGATTTTTACTTTTACCTTAGGAAGCGCTTGAAACAAGCTACGGATAGGTGATGCTTATATTTAGCATTATCATCATTTTCTGAGGAGGTGAACGGATTTGAAGATAAAAACTGGTCTCTGCGTTGGTAGTTTATTTTAGAATCATTACTGTACATATTGGTGCCATTTGAAATAGTATCCATCTGCATTCCGGACGACTTTTGCGGGGTCTCCAAAATATCTGTCACATCACGTCCTTTAAGAAATTGTTTAGCGGCCAAATCCAAACGTGGATCAAAGAGTTTAACATCCGTTGTACCTTTAGTCAAATTTCATAAATGAAAGCAGATTTATTTTATAGAATAACAATACACATTAATACCGAATTTAAATATGCCTGAATTAGTTTAAACAAGTAATTATTTAGGCGTCTAAATTGCTAGGAATCTCTACACTCACTACAGAAATACAAGGCTTCGTGCATATAACACTACCACAAGTTATGTTAGACCACACGAAGCTAAGTGAAAAGACACAAGTAAATTTTTATTATAGCTTGATTCCACACCGTATTTTTGGTACAAGTAGGGAATTTTCAGGATGTGATATCGGTAGCCCGATTTTACAGGCCGATATCGGGTGTGTGTCGGCAGGGGGTCGAACTCCGGATCATGTGCATGCTCGGCAACAGTCCTAACCGTCGTGCCACCGGCGCACATTTTTTAAAAGGGAAGACCGTGAGGCCTCCTCATTGACAGACACTACACGCCTGAGCGCACCCGATTAGGGTCCGTCGAGAGTTTCAACACACCAAGGTGCAATGGTGAGCCTCCACCAGGGGTCGGAGCATTCTTGATCACACTGGGAAAATATCTTTTTAACTATTAGAGGTGTATGTATTAACCGTATAACTCTTCTAAATAATAACTGTGTCATGAGTTGCATAATTCGGTTTCAATATTAACAGCATGAACAATAAATACTCATTTTGACGAAGTACGGTGTAGCAAAGTTACCCTTTGATGGTAAACTTGACAGACCCTCTGCATTCACAGAAAAGAACATCTACATTTAACGCATGTCCTAATCTAAAAAGATTCTCCAGAGATATTTAGAAAGACATCTAATCCAGAAACTTACTTTCACGCGCCAGCACAACTAATAAAGAGTATAAAATTCTGATATTTCCAACTACTACCACTAACTCAACTATTTTGAAGTCTGAAAATGTAAGCATCTCTATGTATGAGCTTAGCAATAGACTAACCAGTGAGGGTAATAGTAGATATATTAAATATTTCGAAAATTATTGCAATGCGGTATTATCCTAATCTAAGTCTCTATATTCCCTAAAGGTGGGAGACAAGGAGTTAAATTTTCAAAGTAATCTATGGTCCGTCCGACTCTACAGAAATCCGGAATTTTTAACAGCCAATAAAGGAAACAAAAGATGTCTTACTATTTACTATCTCTAACTGACATGAAACGAGCGAGAAGGTGATCGGAGTTTCGCAATATTAACTGTACAAATACAATTTGTTGGGTACCTATTGAAGATAAAGCTGAACTAATTCTTCAAATGTAAAATAAATTTAATTAGTCAAAATGAGAATATGGCTAGTTAGTATTTTATTACAAGAATACATCTAGTAGACCTAGTAGACAATTTGCCTGAATGACATTAACTACGGCTGCTATAAATGGATAAGTAACGTAGCTTTACGATAATTATAAAGGTAATATGACTGGCTACGTGTATTTAAAGTACGCAAACATGAAAATAAATTATTCGCAAGTTTTAGGCTTACTTTACGAGGTGGAATTTCAACGGTTACTGAAGCTATTCTCTTGTGCTTTATATCAACACACCAGTAGAATATACAGTAGTCGGGCAAAACGCACTATACACTAGTGTGGTGAGGACACAAAATGTTGAGGACTCATATTATGCACGAACATGTCAAGACTGAAATATTAGCAACGGTTTTTAAGTTGCCTCTAAATATTATTAACGCGTACGTCAGAACCCTTAAAGTTTAGTCAACAAGACAGGGTCAATAGGGTTTATTGATTTAAGGCCCTGTGAATTAAAATAGAGGACATTCTGCAGTATACTAGCTGGTTTCTTAAGAAATGAATATTGTAGGGTTAAAAATGGACGTTGAAAAACTAGTTCAGAAAGAACTTT
This sequence comes from Trichobilharzia regenti, assembly GCA_944472135.2. Lineage (NCBI taxonomy): Eukaryota > Metazoa > Platyhelminthes > Trematoda > Strigeidida > Schistosomatidae > Trichobilharzia > Trichobilharzia regenti. The sequence continues at coordinate 136,514,595 of OX235262.1, forward strand.
TTCAATTACACAATATTTTGTTAATCTGGACAAAATATAACAAAACAACTAACGCCACACAACTACCCAAGATAAAATTAACAGCGGTAGGCAGCAGTAATTTGTAATTCAACAACTACTAGGTCGCAACTATCACTCAACACTGAGTAGTTGATGAGCCCAAAAAAATAGTTTGGTGAACTATGGTACTATGAGTAATGGTCGGGTGTTCAAAAAAATGACGCGAATTAGCACCAAAATATAAACACTTACTCTGGGTTGGCGTATACATACTGGGTGTTGAGTTGACTCTTGGATTTGGTTCTATGGTAAAGTATTTTCTTATTTCATTCAAGCTTCCTTTAGCCCAATCAACTTCACTGAGACACGTACGGAGAGCTTCTGCAACAGGACCACCGTGATTCGCTTGAGGTATGATTGGCTGATCACACAGCGGGCACAAAAAGCCGGCAGGAGTTGTTGTTGGTGGGAGACTTAACACATAGTTATTCAAACAGTCCCAATGATAAACATCTAAAAATACCTCTACATTTATTGCACTTTTACAAACCTAGACACACCAGACGTACGCATTTTTTAGAAGGGTCAGTTTCAAACGGTTCACGACATATACTGCATGAGGGATTAAAGTCACTGTCTTTTATCCACCTAAGGTAGGATTTAACGATGCACTGTTACGATTATACGGAACAAATCAGAATTTTTATACCTTATTGTGGTTCGCTACCAAACAGAATTCACACACATTAACCCGATGCTCGAAGCAAAAGAGGTTAGTCACTCTTCTTCGTTCACACTTGCACAAACCCATTGGAAACTAATCAAATCCTATTCCTAACATTGCCAACACTTCACCTGATCTGAGAATTCCGCCTGTGTTGTCCTTCAGAAATCGAGCATTAAAACAATCCCATGTAGCGGCATACTCGTCGATCCCATGGAAATTGCCTTTATTCGTAGTGAAAACTTTTATGATCTAATAAACTTGTCCTTCTTCCTATATATTCACTCGTAAGATTATTTCTTATATTTTAAGAAACTGGAAAAGCCACTATAATGTGATAATGTTCGAATGGGATCATGAATGCTTCCTCATAAATGCCGTTTCTACCAGTAGTGTTGATAGTCATTAGGAGAAAAATGTGCACGAATCATGCGGTCATTTGAAACACTGCTTGAAAAATATGGTCCGTGACAGTATGTGTCAGTGATAACTATGCTTAATGTCGACCTTTTAAGGATTTTAAATCAATTTTGGTAGTTAAGGCATCTGAAATTTCCATGTTTCATCAGTCAAAGGAGCATCCATATTTAACTTCATGTGCTGATGTGAAGCATTATAGATTCTATCTTTTGATGGCTTGTTTATTTTGTCTGATCCGAAGTCGAGTGAGATATACAATTTGCCCACTATTATATTTTGCCCCCACTAAATGCAATTTATGTTATCTGTAGAGATTATATTGTCTACCTTTGCTGACGAACCCACCGGTCTGCAGAATACTGAAAGAAGAGGTCACGTTTTTTTGTGCGTGTTACCTAATTCGGTGATCTAGTTGTTATTTCTGAAATATCCTTATGAATTTAAGTGTGAGTTTTGGCTTTTAGTTAGACTGAAATGTAAGTGTCTTTCCAGCTTAGTTGGCAGAGTGTCTGTGTTATACTGGTAACGACATTATGGGGGAAGATTGTTAACCTAAAGACTCCAATATGAATTGCAGAAGGCATTATGCTTTGTTAGCACAAGTAGAACTTAATGAATTCACCCCTATAGCTGCTTTATGGGCAAGATATCTTGGTATTTTAATGTTCACGATAAAATCACTTCCCGCAATAAGTTAACTCCTAATGTATGTGTCCACCTTCTATTTTGAGTCTGTGCTACATACCGCCTGTATACTACAGTTAATAAGTAGTAACGCGATAGGTTTAATAGCTCCAAGACGTTAACTTTTAACAGGTTTAGATAGATTTTCAAAATAATCTTGACTGAGAACTTTCAATAGTTTTACTCACCGAACATGGCAGTGCTGTAGATTTCACCATGCCTCTCCCCACTATTTAGTGAATTCCTTAGAAGTCGAGAGAAAAAAACTTAAACATGGTATAAAGAAGGCTATTAAATCCCTACACTGTTGGGATGCAGAGTTGTCCCTACTTCCATTCTCTCAAGATGGACATATTCTACTTGTTTTCCTTTCATTCTTACATTTTTGTCGGACGTCACTATTTGTTTTTCTAATCATCTAACTTTAATTTGGTGACTTCCTTCCGATTTACGCACCCCTGTCTGAGATCTGATACTATTCTCACTAATTAGGCACAGTTGATAAAAGTCTGCTAATGAACGTTCATCCGTAGTTCACTGGTAGTATTCGGGTTGCGTGCGCAGGTCTGTAAGGCTTTCTTTGTCTACTGAACTGATAGTGGCTGTCCGTGTGTCTGATTGGGTTTTGCACTTCACTCGCTCACCGCTCTGCTTTAAAAAACATTTGAAAGAGGCATCAGTCTTTCGCTGTGATATCAACTGCAAGCAGATAATTTAGGTTATTATTCTGTTGGTAAAGTTGGTTTCTAATATGTCGCACAGTGACTAGTTTCGCATTTTCTGTGGCAGCTATCACTTTATTTCCAGCTGAGCTTTAAAAAAAGGAAATTTGGTAATCCTATTTAGACAAGTATTTCCTACTGTTGACAGTAGTGCCATACTGCTGCAATCTACGAAATATCAAACGATGATGACGAGCTAGCCTTTCTGGGTTCGAGGTATATATGAAATCCAGGCGATAAAATTTGGTTTAATTAGACTCTGACCACGATTAGGCCAAAAAGTTCCCCAAACATTGAACTCTGAGTAAAAAGTTGGCAGATAAATATTTCAGTTTTGACTTTGATAATTTCTCCCAGGGAGCTAGAATCAGCTGGCGGAGCGAAACATCAAAGCTATTCACTTCAGTATCATTAAATTAACACAAATGTTAGGTCCACAAATGAAATATAGGGTGGATGGAGTATCGAAATGTTCGTAATGCATTCCAATGATGAACTGTAATGTTTAAGAATCAGGATATAATGAAAAAGTTGATGACAGACGTCCTGGAATTCCTCAAGTTAAAGTGTGGCACGACAAAATGCCTTGACTTGCATCATAACGATGATGTCACCGACTGTGAACACGAAAGTGATTTCTGACCTGTTTGCACTCATACGTCGATATGACCTCTCTGAGGGTGGAATATAAGAGAGAAGATACAAAGTCCTCCATTAATAAGTACGAGGAAATTCTACACCGATAAAATCTAACCTTCCTAATGTTAAAATATACGATGAGCATTCAGTAACTTTGTGTATTACGGCTTGCTTTTCTTGCTTGATGAACTACCAAACCTTAACGATTAACAATAAACTACTTCCCATCGAAAAGAGCTAGCGAGTTTCTGGGAATATTCATCGTCACAATGGTTCTAAACAAAAACATGCAACTACGGTAGACTGTTTGTAATGAATCAGTCCACGTTAAAACAAGCGAGAAATATTTCCGACTATATCACGAAAGCCATTTACAACGATTGATATTGAGTTAAGCCATAAAACGTCTTTGTCGTTTGGGGAGTTTCATCAATTATATTCTTTCAAATGCTTGATAATTCAGATAACAACAAGTCGCTGAGATGGTATCCTTCACTTACTCATCGGAAATGTTACTAAAACAGTAAGCACGCCAAAGCAATCTGTGGAGACACTCATACCACTTGGAATGAGTGAAAACCCGAGGCTGAACACTTAAATACAATAGACTAAATCTACCCACAAGACTGGTGCCTACTTTAAAATCACTGTTAGAAATGAAACTGACCAAATGTAGCGAACTTAAATTATCCTTCCCACTACGTATAAAGCTCAACAAATGTCGACAGATCATCGTGTAGTTTGTGGAGAAACGGTTGTGCTGCTAATGCTTAACACTATAACAGCCTTACTAAAAGCAGTGTCTCTAACCGCCCACTTGACTAGTGAACTACGCTAACATAACTGAAAATATCGGCTTTTTAAGAATGTTTCCTGATGATTCTTTCTCTATTAAAGCTGCCTTGTAGCGACCAAGTGTTACCATGTCCCAACACCCGTTCAGTCAACGACGAAAACACTCTATTTCCCAAAGGTGAATTCGAGGGTCCATCATATGGAGCTTGCAGTGTACTACACACAGAAACGTAACTCAAAAGAAGATTCATGGAGATTTGGAGTTTCGAATCTAATAGCACTTTCTCTCTTTGGGTACAAGTCGGAATTGACGTATGAAATGCGTCAGATTCTCAGCATACCTTTAGACAACAGAAACACTTGTTTTACTAACTTCCGAGGCAATTAACTCTTCTGGGAAATGGAGTGGGTTTCCACAAGCTAAATCTGCCCAGATTTATTGGATACCCACTTCGAGGGCGGAGCGGGTAACGAGGAAAGCTAAAGGAAGAGCATTCCTCTATTTGGTGTTGTTGAACTCCATCAAAGAAGCTTGGAGCCGTCGACAAGTATGCTTAACCAGGCCTCTAAAAGATAAGAAGCATGCCTTGATTCAGATGCGACCACATCCCAACAGTTCCGATAGCTTCCGGGAGATTCAAGATTCCAACTGTTGTCCGCCGTCATCGTAGACGGACATCCAGAATGTGCAGCCCATCGCTAAATAAGAACTTAGCAAATTGACCCTCTTAGGACATCCAGCATACGGATTGCTTCTGGTGAACAGGTAAACGGGCCACACATAAGAGTTGCTGTGAGTAGCCATCTAGTGTAGGTTGTGCGTCGGTGGCACAGTGGCTAGGACTCTCTCCGACCATGCACATGACCCGAGGTTCAATCCCCTGCCAACCCAAACCTGATATATATGGTCGGCCTGCAAAATTTGGACTACCGATATCCATGCTGAAAATTCCATGCTTGTATCAAAAATACAGTGTGGAATCAAGCTGTAATCAAAAATAAAAATAAATAAAAAATGGACAAAAGATGACGAGACGAATGCGACTAAAACGTGCATCAGGTGTGCAAAAAGACCTGCTGAGATGGTGTTATTCTTGTGCACTTCCAGATGCTGGATCTGTGTATAACAACGCGTCCAATTCGGCACCACTAGGCAAATGTCATGATGTCACTTTGTCGGTAGCACATATGCCAAGGTGTAGGAGGTAGTGAAGAGATCATAGTACTGTTCAACTGAGAGACAGAAGAACCGGAGGTCTTGAGTCGTAACTTTTTTACTGTTTAGAGATACTCACTATGTCTTCGGGGAATTGTCGACACACATGTTCAAAGTATAAAGTCCTGCTAATCTTCTCATGTGAGTAGTTGGAGAAGCAGCTGCAGTGCATATCCAAAACAGTGGATTAAATAGAGGGTGATTCACTCCAGAAATGTGACGAATGTCCAACACTAATTGTGAGACATACCACAGATTACGTAGTTAACTTTGGGAGTATCTGCCAATTGTGATGTGAAGAGTGTAGCTTAAAATTTTTGATCAGTAAGGATAGCATACTGGTGACCTTCGGCGAAGTGATGAAACTGTTATATGGAAGCATAAATAACAGGTAGTTCGCGGCCAGAAGCGCTATTTCGCGTACATTAAGGCATAAAACGACGATAGTAACTTATCGTACCGAGAAACGTGCGCAATCATTTTGGGGTCGTTGCAACTAGATCCTTTTTTAGATCGTCCTCAGATTTTCAAATAAATGGTGAATGCCGTGCTTGTCAACCATATGTCCTTTGAAGGTCAGCGAGTGAACGCGAATTCGACAATTAGTTAGCATATTATCAAGTGTTTCGAAATCTAGCAGAAAACACGTGGTAGGCGACGACGATGAGTTTCTTCATATGAACTCACCATCAGAACCTCACCCTAATACTCCTAGAGAAAGTCTCATTCACACAAGATATCAGGAACGAAACGCTGAAATGTCTGTGAAGTGTTGCATAAATTAAAAGGCATGCACAGAAACTCAGAAAAACCAAAAGTGCAATAACTTAAGTCTTTTTGGCATCATAAGTGTGGACTGGATTCTGGTGATGGGTAGATGTAAGATCAAGCTATCTGAATGCAAGCAAGTATTTCAAAGACGCAGTCAAGTTATGTATGTGTGAGACGGGGTGGTAGTCTAGGACATTTTGGCAATCACCACGAGACCTGAAGTCAGCATAATTTTTTCAGATATCACTTGTAACAACGAAGAAAAAGTGCCGTTTAGACCGTCTGAATATACCACCCCAAACACAGCCTCGGCGACCAGAAGTTCCTCTGGTGATGACTGCCACATTTTAGCAAGTAGAATTGTTCAGCCGTCCTAATGTGATGTTAGACACACAAGAGACACCATTATTGGGTTTGAAAATATCTGGAAAGATAGGATGGTAGAGGAGTAAGAGATCGAGAGAGAGTCCTCTTTTTCATAATTTTGGAGAATGAGAATGATTTACTAAACTCCGCCAATTTATGCTTTCTGGCATTCACCAGCAGTTGAAATATCCATTTCAGTAGTGCTGATAATCAAATCGGGCACTTTGATAACTCAGAGGAAAAAACAGTGAAGTCCGATGTCAGGATTGAGGAAACTTATATTATGAGTCATGATTGGCGAGCAGTCAGAGGGTAGTAGTTGTAGAAATGTCCATCAAAGACGTTATTCTGTCATAGATAGGGTTATGCTAACGTCTACACGGTACATAACATGAAGTGTATTCCCATGTGACTACCTGTGACTTGGGTGAGGAGACAAGAGAATGGTTCGCCAACGATATCAGTCAGCATCACATGCAGGCTTACACATTTCCTGATAGGGTAGTGACAGAGGTGTGAGGACGAGTGTACCTTCGGCAGTTAGCAGCTAAACACCTATGCCACCGGCAAAATCGAGGTTGTGAATGGTGCGACTTCGGTCGCACTTCTCCAGAGAGTGGAAAAGATCCGCTATAAGGGTGAGGTACGTGACTAAAGGACAAACATTTATCCCAAATATCCTTCTTGATACTGCACAACTTGTAAAATTTAGTGGTGCAAGATACTGTCAAAACTTGACGACTTAATGGTTGGAGAAGGCTGTTTGCAACTTCAGTGGTTACAGTGGTTAACTGGACACACATATTGGTTTTTGACAGTGGATATCATAATATATATATATATATATATATATATATATATATATATATATATATATATATATATATTCGAGGGTTTTTGTAGACCTACTCACAGCAGTCTAACTACAAGAAGGAGCTACAACTTTCGAAACTGATAATTTATTCAAGCGTATCACGTTTCATGAAAATATCGGGTGGGAAAGTATATTTTCTTGGATTCAAAAGGGTTGAAAACTGGTTTTCTAACACTTTCACTGATTACTTCACTTAATAATAAATTTCTGATGTCTAGAGACTTGACGCGGAGCAGTAAATTATTTGCAAGAATGGAATGCATATTTGTGCCCAAACTCAACATAAAAACATTGAAATACATATTAGACGGCTGAAGACAATCAGCAAGAAGCCTTGGACGTAGGTATCATGGATACTTTCAGTCGTTATCATGGTACATCTGTAACCCCGAAAGAAGATAATGTCTTGTTGGTGATTCGGACTTGTGTCATTCAATGCTGCAATCACAAACCTTACGACCGAATCTACTATATTTCTGACCACACTGTTAATTGACTGAGAGAATTCAGTCAGCACCACTGAAACTGGATACATGAGACTTGCTGTTCCTAATGAGTAATAAAAATAAGTGACTTATTTAGTCTTGAACTCACTTAGACTATTATTTTAATTCAATCTCAGTGAAACTTTAAAAAAAGTAAAATTTAGAATGAGAGTGTAAGAAACTTTCGCTGACTTTGAATTTTAGGGAATGATTAAAACAACGAATTTATTTTTGGACATCATTATGTATGAAATCGCATTTCGAGGTCACCTATCAACTGATTACAGTCTTTTAATATAGTTTTTTAATTAGTTTTATCTAATGACCTCACCACTCGTTTTACATTGTGATGAAATGGGTCATGTGATAATAATACGACAGTAATTATCATGAGGTGACTAGTTCGAGCATATATATATATATATATATATATATATATATATATATATATATATAATGATTCAGTGTACTAACTTTTCAGAAAAGCTCACGCTCTATTAATTCAGCCTAAATATAACAACGGAGGGGAAAGTACCCGAAGATTGGAAGAAAGGATACTTATTCAAACTACCAAAGAAAGGAGACTTAAGTCAATGTGAAAACTGGCGCGGAATTATGCTCCTGTCCATCCCAAGCAAAATACTAAGCCGCATCATCCTGGAGAGAATTAAACAAGCCGTGGATGGAAAACTCCGACTGGAACAGGCTGGATTCAGGAGAAACAAATCATGTATTGATCAAATCGCCACTCTACGGATCGTCATTGAACAAAGCTTGGAATGGCAGTCACCTCTCTATCTCAACTTCATCGACTTTGAAAAGGCCTCCACTAGACAGCGTCGATCGAGAGGTGATTCGGCAACTACTTCGCTACTTCGGGGTCCCATCGACAATTATACATCTCATCCAACAGTTATACGACGATGCTGCATGCCAAGTTATCCACAACGGGAAACTTACGGAAGCCTTAGAAGTGAGGATGGGAGTGAGACAAGACTGCCTACTATCACCAATGATCTTCCTGATTGCAGTAGATTGGATAATGTGACAGACAGCGGGTAATGAGGAAACAGGCATAAAATGGACTCACACAAAAAGAGACTTGGAGGATCTAGACTTCGCCGATGATATATGTCTGATTTCCACACAAACTGGAAGATATGCAAGTCAAAAGCAACAAGCTGCAAGAAGAAACATCAAAGATAGGACTTCAGGTGAACGTAGATAAAACAGAGTTGATGAAGATTCCTGGCCAACACCAACAGCAACAGACAACAATCAAACAGCATAAATGGGAGGAACCTGGAAGAAAAAGCCTCCTTTACCTACCTGGGAAGTATCGTTTCAACTACAGGTGGACGGAACTGACGAGGATATCAAAGCCAGAATCGGAAAAGCAAGACAACCTTTAATTACTCTCGAGTCTGTGTGGAGGTCAACAGCGCTCATCATCAAAAATAAGATCCGGATTTTCAACTACAATGTGAAGTCAGTCAGTGATACTATACGGATCAGAGACTTGGCGAGTCATAAAGAGCATCTCCAACAAACTACAGACCTTCATTAACAGCTGTCTTCGCTCAATACTCAAGATCAGATGGCCAGAAAAGATCAGCAACAGGGATCTCTGGCAATGAGCGAACTAACCAGGAATTGATTGTGAAACAAATAGGCAGGAAGAAATGGAGATGGATTGGCCATACACTGAGGAAACCATCAAGTGACATCACTAGACAAGCCATTGCTCGAGTGGAACCCGAAAGGGAAGCGGCGAGTTGGTCGTCAATGTAAGGGTGACTTGGAGGAGGTCATGTGAGAAGGAGATGAAAGCATGTGGACAGACTTGGAGCGGAGTGAAAAAGTTGGCAGAAAACAGAAGGCAATGGAGGAGCGCAGCTGAAGCCCTATGTTCCTCTAGGGACTAAAGGATATAATAATATAATAATAATAAATATAACAACAATAATGGAATTCTTTTACTGCTGGTTACAGATATTTAATAAATATTTTCAATATTTTTTTCAAAATTATTTTTCAGAGGTTCTAAAACTGATATTAAATCATGATGAAATCCTCCAACCAATCAAATAAAATCCCTACAAAAACCAATACTTAAAAAAATTGATCTGATGCTCACTAGAGACTGGCCCTATTGAGGCAGTGACCTGGAGTTCTAGTGGGAAGCCGTGACCAATAGGGTGCAGCAGGTTGAAGGTGAAGCAGCAACTCATCGAAGAAGACATTGCAAAGTGGTCGCGCTATGTCATGAATTGGCAGAAGTTAGAATTCATGGTCTGGCCATTGGGTTGGGTCCCAGTGGCTTAATGCTCTACGGGCTCGCCTCGTAACCAGAAGGTCAAGGGTTCAGGCCCCGGTGGGTGCGTACCGTTGAAGAGTCCCAAACTAGGACTGAGGAAACAGCTGTCCAGTACTCCCACTTTTTCCAGTGGTTTTCTAACCGATGTCAGCTGATGATGAAATCCTCCAACCAATCAAAACAAAATCCCCACAAAGAACCAATACCTGATAACAAATATTTAACTCTGAAGGAAGTTGCAAAACTATATCTATTTGTTTTCCTACAGAGGGAATAAGTTCCTGATATAATTTATGGCTATTACGGTATGTGGTGACCGAAGCTGAGAGATTGTCAGCGGCCTCGAGATTACGCTGCTTAGTACATTAGTGACTGAGTTTCCCGGCTTAAACTGCCCCCAAAATCTATTCAGGTGCTCATTTGGATGAGTAATACATAGAAGAATATTAAATATTCGAATAACTGGGAAGCTGATGTAGAAATATTAGAATTATTTATTCTTAAAGCTTTGAAAAATTACTTTATACATTCAGATTGTTATTAAAGTCTCATAATTTTTATCACGTTAGAATTGGGTAACTGGTTAGTTCACTGCATTTTAAATAAGCCAGTTTGTAGTCAGAAAGTTCACTTATAAACTAGCCAGTGATTCTAGTGGAAATTTGTGATCACTGAATTGTTTGAAAGGAACTGATACCAACTGATGAGACTGAATTGTAATGATGGATTGATAGGAGTTAGAATTCGCAGATTTTTGGATTATAGGCAAGTAGTTATATTCACCTAGTTACCTTGAGGTTCTAAATCTTTTTTCCGCAGTTGATACTGAATATGAACTGCTGAAGAATATAAAAGCAACTGCTCTATGATTCTTGGTTTCCTAAGTTTCTCTATATTATATTTGCTAATGGCAAAATATACTCTGAAATCAGTATTCCGACCTAAATTGATTTGTCGGTCATATCTTAATCATGTATTGTGACAGCTGTTCACAGACAAAGTTATTAGTATTTGAAGCACAGTTGTCCAGAGTATTAAAGACTTAGTTTTACGTTTGACATTAATGTAGGTGAAGTTTAAAATATGCCAGGCAGCATGTTTTGTAGCAGTATTCTTGATAAAATTGTTTGTTCCTTAACATGAATTTGAATAGCGGAAGTGGGAGTGTGTGTGTGTGTGTGTATGTGTGCGTTTGTATTCGTATGGCAGTTAAGCATGACTTTCTTATTTTGTTACCTGATACAATTATAATATGCCTATCTATCGATAACCAAAGCAGAAGTCACGCATAGTCTATTGGAAGCATCAGTCTACATAGGATGACCTAAAAAATGTCACACTGTTTTACCTACTTGAAAATATTATTCGTTTCATTCATTATTCCGGTACCTTAAAATTGATTTTTTTTCACCTTTACGGTGTTTTTATTTTTCACTTTTCTTAGGATTATAGGTTGTGTAGGGATTTTGGATTAATTTCAGTCGTTACAGACAGTCGTCATAAACCAACTTCAATTAGTGAAATCAATGGAAACCTAGGACTTTCCAGCAGTGCACACCAGCAATCCCATCGATGATCAAACCCGAGATCCTCAGATTATGATATCAAGCTTGCTGACCATCTAGTCTTACAGTGGGGTCCACTGTGTCAAGATAAAGTGGATGCTCATCAAAGGCATTGGCCAAAGAGGCAATATATCACGAAATGGCTAAGTTAGAATTCACAAATCATTGAATTCCAGCTCAAGTGGTTGGATGGTCAACCAGCATAGTCTTGCAACCTGAAGGTTCTTGGTTCGATCCTTGGCACAGTCTTATATTCGCACTGATGGGGAGTCCCTTCACAGGTCAAAATGGATGTCCCACACCACTTGGTTTTCAATGGTTTCTGTAACTGACATGAGTTCATGACGAAAACATAACAATTTCACCTTTCTGTTGTTAGCTTTCTGTACACAGTTTACGCTACCGTAATCAGAAAAGATAGTTTTAACAGTTATTGATAATTTAATCTCTGTCTGCACAAGAATAGTTCATTGCTTATACCTTTTTTCACATCTTGCGTTCGGTGTAGAACATCAAGCATAAAGCTTTTCAAGTTTCAGTAGCGATGATGTTTTCCCATGGGGTACGGTCGCTAACCAAACATCCAGCCTTCCCTCTTTTCAATTCTTACTACTGACAAGTAAATGAGGCAAAATTTGGAACAAAGTCTTCCGGGAATCAAATCCAAGCCTACCATGTGACTGGAAAGCATTCGGCCACACACGAATACAAATAAGCAAGAGAATAAAAGTGCAAAATTTAACTAACCTATTATCCAGAATCACGATAACATCACTCACCTAAACACGTGAAAATGTCAGTCAGATGAAATGAATTAACATCCAAACAATCAAACATTTAACTGATAATCAGTCAGACTGTTTAGACAAAAAAGAGTGAATGTCAGTCAAACTATTATCGTGTTGTTCATTGGAATTATTTTTTTTTTTGAATGCAGGTTCATGAGTTCAAATAGATTTAGCTCTCTACATCAGTCTGTGTGCGTACATGCATATGCTTATGTGCCTTGATTAGCGTGTATGCAAAAACTCTGAGATCCAGTAAGTACAGTGGTTGTCCTATGGCGTGCGCTACTGATAAGATTTGTCAGTAGTATATAAAGAGCAGTTCATCTGCATAAAAACGTCAAATAATAGGGAAATACATTTGACGTCAAAGAAAGTAAGTGATACATCTTTGAGGAGATACATGGGAGACGTGAAAGGACTACAAAGAAATACAATATGAAGGCCAGAGGTGGCACAACATGGAGGATCTGTGCGAATAGTGATTTGAAGATAATGTGTACACAATTTAGTTATAAAGAGATGCTAAATTGCAAGTAAGCACCCGCCATCCTCCACCGTTACAATCCCAGTTTGGAATAATTTGCTTCATTTGATTATTTTCGGTTATTTGACGTTTAAATAAAGATGCAAACTTTAGTAATGAAGTATGCATCTTGAATCGATAAAATTGTAACAGTTACCGAGCATTTTCCCTTTGCAATCATACTGACGACTAGATGCATCTGAATGGCAGTCAAATTCAGATAGTGCTTGTTGACTGACTGATAAATATTCTCCGTCTAATGTGTGGACTGTATTAACATACTCAAATTAAAGATATTAGAAGTAGAAACCTTGATATAATCTCAGATATTATTTAAAGTTTACCTACATTTATTTGAATTCGAGATTTTCCCGTCGATTGATTGAACCGAAGTGCTTGGTCTCTGGTTGACATGTCGGCATCTTGTGCAGATGCTTCGACGATGTCTGGGCATTTGATTAGTATTTAATTGGGGGATGGTGACTAGTAGTGGAATCAAGGATACGCATTTCGTCCTATTTGGGACTCTTCACCTGGAGGTACCTGCATTTCTTAGTGAGTGATGGTGTTCCCAACGATGCTCAAACCCAGTGCCCATAGTTTTGAACGCCGATATGACCCGTTGCACAAGAGGGTGGCTCTCGTGGCCGAAGTGGTCTAGTGGATAACGCTTTGGCGTTCGAAACTATGGGCACTGGGTTCGAGCCCCTGTGGGAAAATCATCACTCACTGAGAAATGCACATACATCCAGCCGACGAGCCCCAAATAGGACGAAATGTGCATCCTGGATTCCACTGCTAGTCACCATCCACCAAGTTAATACAAGATATTATAGTTAAGTGATGATACGTCTGACTGTAGAAGTAAATAATTTGGGTTCGAAGACTGGAAGGGAAATCATTTCCTTCGGTGTAGCTGAACAGCCTATCTGATAACTACGAATATGCACGAGATCTTAGCCCAAATCTTCCTATCGATTGTCTGTAAACATCCTACATTGTTCCAAGTTGTTTAAAATATCATCCTTATCTTGCTTACCCAGAAATTACCGTCTACAAATTTCTTTTTCTTCTCAGTAGATATGTGGTGAGAGCAGGCCGTGAGAAAATATGAACAAGGCTGATTCAACAACCAATCACAGCAAAGTTAACGTGGCAAAATATGATTCGCAGATAGAGAACTCTATTTGTCGAGGAATCCCGAAACAACCAATCAGAAGCCTGCGTTTGTCTGCCTAACTTCTGATAAACAACCAATCAGATAACTGCGCTTGTCTACTTGCATAAGCTATAATAATGTATGTGAAATATGTATAAATACGTGTTGATTTTCATAATAAAACGATCTGTTGCCAGCCCTTGTCTTCTGTTGTTACAGATAGAAGTGAAGTCTACTGTGAACGGACAATAGTATGACAAAACAATGTAGTCTAAGGAATACGAAAACAAAGAAATGAAGATGAATTTTACTATTTTAAGATTATCATATAAATTACATCTGTTATAGAATAATTTTTCCATGAGTTAAAAGAGTGATGAAAATAACAGTTGTCACATTCGGATCGATTCAGCGTTACCAGTTGAGGTTGTCATTAGTTTCTCCTTTGTTATGTAATAATTCCAGGTTATTTAATAACATTAGTAACAATAAACTATTCGTTTTTCTTTAGACTGAAACCACACTGTAAACTAATCAGACATTTAAACAGACATTGCCAGTTGTTTTATTTCACTTTCACTGGCGACATTTTATCGCTATAAGGAAATAAACATTTAACAGGTGTTTATCCTATGTGGGTTATTTCTTCATTGTTTTACAAATTATTACCTGACTTAAAGTTTATCAGACAATTACCTTCAATTATTTGCCAGTCAGTAATGCATTGGTGAAGTTGAAAGGTTGGAAATGTTGTTGATGTTTTCTAAGGTTTATTATTTAACCTCCAGGCTCGACTACATTTGTGGCGGACCTTAAACTCTGCTGGCTTAATATCACGAATTCAAATAGAAATAAAAATGCGAAATCAGTAAAGTTACTGGGAGAATATATTAAAATTTGTTACTTGGGTTATTACAAGGTCCAAATCCACAATTAACTTAGTAGACTCCAGCAGTATTGTGAGAAGACTGCTCCAATCTTAATTCTCCAATATCAATATTGTCAGAGGTCGACCAAGGCAACGTAGGGAGAAAATACGGTGTCCCTAC
The DNA here is from genome assembly GCA_944472135.2 of Trichobilharzia regenti. NCBI lineage: Eukaryota > Metazoa > Platyhelminthes > Trematoda > Strigeidida > Schistosomatidae > Trichobilharzia > Trichobilharzia regenti. Next base: position 136,529,692 of record OX235262.1, read on the forward strand.
GAAATTTTAGAATAGAAGGTAGGTAATTAGATTTGGCCGATGGCAGTTGAGATGGTGGAGAAGACGGAGATTTGTAGGCAGAACTATATTTTCATTCAGAACACGAGGTTAAGTTCAAAGTACAGAGATCATGATTAAAACAAAGTAATGTACAATATGTTCATTTCTCACATAGTAGTAAAAGTTGGATCAGTTTATTTTTGAGGACTCCGCACATTTTCAGTACTAATATGGGGTGTGCTACTAACAAGACTTATCATTAGTAATATGAAGAAACGTTCATCGGCATAAAAATACCGAATAGTGGAGTGATAGACTTGATGTCAAAAAGACAGAGAGAGAGAGAGACCAAGTGTTACAGAGATACAAGGGAGACGAGAAAAGAAGACTAAGAAACACACCACGAAGTGCAGAATTAGCACTTCATGAAAGATCTGTATAAATGAAAATTTTCAGATAAGATGTAAATAATTTCCCTGTACAGAGCTATCAGATTCCAAATACACATTGCGTTACTAAATCTCTTGTCTTTTACTGTTACACTAATTCAGCTAAGCAGTGGAAATTATTTTCAAGCTGTATGGGTGTACCTGAGTGACTTTTGTTTACTTTTTCTTGTATGTTTGCATATAAGGAAAGTGATACTGCTTCTATATCCTTTTTAACCTCCCGTGTTATTGAGTCATACGAGAATAGTTCTTCTCTGTCGTGCGTTGTTGCACTTCATCAAGGGTGTAACAGAAACCATCAAGAGATCGATACGTTCATTCTGAACTGATGTAGAACATACACTTATGAAATCACTACAAACCCCATCTGTAAGGCAAAAGAATCATTGTCAAAAGAAGACAATATTGCCAATTTTATTATTTTATTTCTTTACGTTCTGAGTGGAACATGGAGCTTCAAGCTAGAGCCTTGAAGTTCCGGTAGCAGTAGTTTTATTTATTTTTTTAAGGGGTGGGGCTGCTAGCTCACCTCCAACCTACCATCTCTACCGACCTTACTACTGCCTGAGCAGGGTTTAGGGGTGCGTCGGCCGCTGGACCACATGCCTGGTTGGTGAGTGTCCCACAGCTGAACCAGCGATGCCACTTTATGTAATTAGCTATTAGCAAAATGATAATAATACCTGTGTGACTACACCTTTTTGAACTCGATATATATTGGTATATGAGACTATTTTCTTGAAATTCCTAGCCTGAAAAAATAATCTCTCGTTAATCAGAGTATTCAAAATCTTTACTACAATAAACTACTAGATATACAGTCCATTTATTGTGATTGGTGTTATCGGATTCATGCTAGCTTCTTTCTTAATAGTAAGTGTCTAGGATAAGGATCTCGCTTAGGTACCGTAAGTTTCAGCAACTATATTAGTGACATACCAGGTGTATAACACTTAACTGCTAATGATCCCAGTATATCATAAATAGTTAAGTGGGAGACTCGTTTTTCTTCAAAAGAAGACAAGACAAATGTAGTTTATAAAATCGATTTTCACAGTTGTTCGCCCTATTATATGGATCAGTCTAGTCACCAAATTCTTTGTAGTAGGCATGATCACCATTTAGCCAGCAGAAAAGACAAGATTTCACATATCTGTTGTCACTGCATGTAGAGGATTATAAGCACAACTTCTTGTGACCGGTAAACTTCAAGAAAGCAAAAGGACTTTATGAAATCCAGTATTTGCATGAAACTTCAGTAAATACAAATGTGGAATCACTTTTCGGTTAATTATTCTGCTGATTTATATTGTTTACATCTCACCTACTCATTAGGCTCCTGATGACTGGGTGAGAGGTGGTTTACCAATTAAAAAGTGAATTCAAGTGTTGGTTTGAAAGGATTTTATGGGTTTCAGGATTTCATTATGAACCATTGGAAAACCTGGGGGTACTGTACCTCTGCTCCCTCCTAGTTTGGGCCTCTTCAGCAGAACGCACCCGATGAGACTCAACCCCAGGGACTTCCGAGCCTATCCTGTAGCCAGAGAGTCCTGGGTTCGAACCTCAGCTGTTGCGTACTGATGAAGAGGCCCAAACTAGGAGGAAGCAGAGGTCTAGTACTCCCAGATTTTTCAATGGTTCTCTAACCGATGTCAGTCCATGATGAAATCCTAAAAAAGATATATTTTTCCCCTCTACATGTTGCTGTCCTCACTTTCCGAATATCTATAATAATACACAGATCACTAGTAATCTATTGTCCATAGGAATTAAAAATCACCATCACTTCATTACCACCAAAAGATGAAACCTGTAAATAACAAAGCCGACTCTTTGTGGTCCGAAGTCATAGAACCTATATATGCGTCCTACTGTATAGCTGTCCAAAGCTCCCTTGAGTTAAGCACAGTCACAAAACGCTCCAAAGACAGCAAAGAGACGATTATTCATCAACAGATATGTGGTTCTATCCGGCAATAATAACATCAAAAGCTCAAAATTACCTCGATAGTGCCATTAAGCAGCTATGCAGACAAGGTCAGTCTCTAAGTACATTACAAGTACTGTAGAACAAAATCAGTTAACTGAAATTCAACTATAGGAAGTACGTTAGAATCAAGCAGGATATTTCCAACAAGGTGGGATCAAACTCTGTCCACAGAAATCACTCACCAAAGGTTCCCACAGACAGTCCAGGGTCCTTTCGAACCTGACTCACTCAAATAAAACAGCACATTATCAACACCATCTCACAACCACAAACGGAAGCATTAAAATTAGAAATTAAACAGAGATTAGGACAAATAATAAGGATTAAGTCGACAGATGATATACGAACGTTAAGAGAAAAGCGGATAAAATAGTTACAAAGTTAGTTGAAACATTCAAATAATTATCACTATTTTGATTGTCTAGATCAGGACAGACTTTCCAAACAATCATTCAATTACAAAACCATCAGACGTTATTATTATTATGACTATTACGACTATTATTATTATTATGACTATTGCAAAGCATTATGCAATTCTGATAAGTAGAAAAACGGATTAGTGATTCCAAGGTTTTGAAGATAGCAAAATAGCAAAATTAAAGTTCGCATAACTGGGTAATTAATTCATCAAAGCAACCTTATATCAAAAAGAAGAAAAAATGAAAAAAATACTTGTACTTTAAGAATGGAAAAAAACCAGTTACAATGCAGACAATGTTTCGAAATGAGCATTTTTCGTTACTTTAAAGACATCTTACGAAACATTAAGCTTTCGTGATAAAATAAAAAGTTATAGTGTGACAAGAGAAAGACGATACTCAGATGGTCATTTAGGAACACGAGACTTGAAAAAACCATTAGTCTTTTTAAACTAATGGAGCGTATGTCGTAATAATAGTAGGGAAGGAAAAAATATATCAAATAGACTGGAAATTTTCTCAAAGACTAAGGGTTTATTTAAAACACATGACTTTAACTTTATTGACTGCATTGAGGAATTTGGAAAAAGAAATTGATCAAATAAGTATAGTTAACAGAGCAAAGCTGATTTCAAATGAACAATAATGATTCGCCTTACTCTGAAGTTACAGATAGCAGAGACTACATAACTTGACCATTAATTTTTAATCATAAAAAATTCTTTGAACACGGACTTCAACCATCTAGCAGACTGAATGTGACTCTGCTGAATCTTCAACGCAATACTCTATTAATGTTGAAGGATAATGATGAGTTAATATTGACGTTTCTGATATATAGACAGACAAACAGTGGATTATCATTTATTGGTGACATGGTGATCAAGGTCAGTCCGGAAATTAACCAATCAGAATTGGATTATTTATAATAACGCCCACGATTTCATTAATCATGATTACAGACTATTTGGTATATCCTTGGTGATTTCTGAAATCATACATATTATTGTGCGAAATATACTGTGGCTGATACTGAAATAGACTTTTCGGATCCCTTCGTTGTGTTCTGGCATGAGTAGAGCGGGTTGTGGAACAGACAGGCGTCGTATAATGTTGTTGTTGGTGCAGTCAAGAGGTATTCGTGATCCGCCCATCCGTGTTCAACCTGACATCTCTACTTTAATCTTAACATATTGTGAAATATAATATTGGTGAAGTCATAACAGCTTGAGTAAAATTAAAGCTAGAAAACAAGAATACATCTCCAATGTATAGATAGCACTCATTTTGCTAGAATTAACGGAGTTTCAGCTGTAGTCGCATACTGCATATTTAGGCAAAAGATTCTCTAGTAAGATTGTTGATATTCAGACTAACTGTAGCAACTCCAAGCCATTATATCATCTTCAATCCCTGCAGAAAACTTTCAAATTAGTGTAAGAAAGATGTATCACAAGACTGACCACGAAGTAACTTCAACTAGAGAACCATTGAAAAACAAGGAGTACTGAACGACTGCTTTGCCCTAGTTCGGAACTTGTCGGTGATACGCACCCACTACCTAATCGGAGACCGAATTCAGGACCTTCAGGTTACAAGTCGAGCTCATTGAGCATTAGGCCACTGAGACGAAATCCAATGACACATGAAATTTAGCTCAAGAACATGGATACAGAAGTTAGTATAAATAAAATGAATTTTATCGAAAGGAAATAAATAAGGGATAAGGGGAATGTAAGCACACGAAATGAAAGCTTGTATCTAAAAGGTATGACTTAACATGGAGTTTATGAATTTATAGCCTCCACAATGGTGCAAGGGTAACAGTAGTGGTTGGACTTGTCTCCTGTGTTTCGCGAGAATTCCTAGGGCTTTTGAGATTTTGAGTACTCAGTACCTGGTGGCTTTTGATAGTTTATTAGGTGAACTATAGATGATAGAAAAAATTCTCCATTACTGGCTTTACGATCTGTTTGGACCAGTTAATGCTTTTTATTACACTTTTATTTACTGAAACTGGTAAGTGTTCCTGAGCACAGAAAATTAAGTTTCCTAGGACAATGGCTGGTGTAATTGGTTCCACAGGAGCAGTTGAAGTGAAAAATGCAAGAAGTAGAATGTAAATGGGGGTGAGCTTTTTATTTGAGGTCGCCATCCTTAACCTACACAATCCCATACATCAGTAAAGTATAGTTACGTATTATGAATTCCCCTTTATCTTCAATATAACTACTCATTAACATTTGCCATCTGACGTATTCTTGAACTAACAGTCGTTTATTCTTTAATGCTTCATCACTTACTTCCTTTCTGTAGACATACTTCTTCTAATACTTATTATTATTACGCATTTTTGCTTCGTTCGACCAATAGTATAATTTTACTGCTCATTTTTATTGGAGCTTATGTGTTAAGACTTTTCAGCATAGTCCACTTTTCAGACCGGTCAGGCATTTGTAAATAATCCAATTTACTATGAACATGGGTAAAATAATAGTACACAAATATATCAATACCACTTGACTTCTAATACAGCTTGAATTATAAAGTTAACACAATAATGAATCATCCCAGTTAAAAATTACAAAAATATCTCTGTTTAGCTACTGGAGTTTATCAGCTTCAACTTTTACTTGACATTGGTTATCTCCAGTGTTCTTCTGTTGTTTTCTTCTCTTTCTGCTCAAAGGCTACTCTAGAATCTGATCCTGTCTACTTTCTTATTGGTATTACTCTAGGACAAAACCTTGAAACTTTTTGAACTACATTGAATGGAAGCATTGTTTTATTTCAAGATACAACCAATTCTTTTATCTCTCAGTGTTTTCCAGATGGTGGCATAAAGATCACCGGATCACATTGTGATATTTACACTGGCAGACATTATATATTCGATGCATTTTCCTAAATTGTCAAAGTTTTATCCACAGTATTTGTGAGGCTAACATTTATAGATCGTTTATTTCTGTGAATACTGCATTCTTCAATCTACAGCTAGTGATTTTACAATGCAAGTTTAAAATTTTAGGCATCGAAATGGCAGACAATCCATATCGTTTAGCTTTCAAATTTAAAATTTTCACCACAATAAATTATTTCTCCTCTTAACGAAATAACATTTACTACAGGTTGTCTATGGCAACTTTCATTAATATATGCTCATTATTGCTCAGAAGTTATTCTTATCCACGAGGCACTATTACGCTGACATATACCCTATCGACTGTTTGTATCTTATTCGTGTCCCCCCACCTGCGAAGAGATCTCAATCAACCTCCGGAAACAACATTTTACCCTTACTACTCTACTACTATTGTCGTAAGACCTGTCTGCTAGCCAAATTTGTAGACAACAGTTTACATCAATGTTTATGTTCCAAATCCGGGTCACGAGTAAAAACAATAATAAAGCTTAACCTTGAGGAACTCACCAACCAATCACAGCAGACTTAACATGGGCAGATGCGACCAGGCTGTCTAAGAAACAGCCACAGAGAGATGACGGAATAACCTTGAGCAAGAAAACAACCAATCAGTAGAAGTTGCTTCTCTGCTAACAATAACGAATAGTAATGTACATAAAAAGTTTGAACAAGCTGTCCAATGAGGTTATTTCATGTCCACAGAATAAACTAAATCTAGATTTGAAGAATAAACACTTTTACCCTTACAGCCATTGACTTAAAATGTTGATCTGAGTTTTAGCCACTTCCTATCGAGCAGCATCACACCAGTACTACTACTAATAATACCACCATCAAGACGATAAAACTACTGTTTGATATTTTTAAAAAATCTGTACCGGGTATTTTCTTGACAGCCTATTGAATTATTATTACTTTGTTGTGCCTTTAATGTTGGATGTATAATTTTGTTCTTTTCCAGACAAAGTGAATCATCATGATCACCATGAGAGTTTACCTTTTGTAAAAACAGTTTTCGCGATTTCTCTGTCTCTCATTTTAAGAAATAAAGTATCAGATAAAATGAAGACACTTTTGGGTGTGTATGCATGTGCATATAAGTGATCATCGTAACTACCCTGTAATTGAAACAACTATTATTTTACAAATTTTGGCTAAGTGTACATAGGCGCAAAGGTATATACCTTGGTGTTTCTGTGTGTGTTTGTGATTCGATGTAAGTAAATCCTAAAGACAAAAACTGATCAATAATGAACCAAATGAAATTGTAGCTAAACTGAATTTTTGTTTTTTGTTGTTTCACTCAATGACAATGAATACAACAGTCTAACTGATGCTAAGAGTAATAAACACTACTTAGCGCATTTTATTATTTATTATAGTCATGTATATAGTTCTGATACTTTTTATCCTGTGATGTCATCAGTCACATCATTTTCCATATCTTTGGTACAAGTGTTGCGTCCCTACTACTGCATATGTTTACTGTAGATTCAATTCACAATGATAAAACTATCCCTTTACTAAATTACAATTATGATCTGCCACGCTACGTAACTAGTTAAATCGCTATGGTCAAACAACCCAGCTGATCACGATCTACTGGGATGACGTATGTCACTGACGTCACAGTCTGTGTGAAGTAATTTTCAGACTGGGTTATTTTGTCTATTCTGATCAGTGGGATTATTTAGCAGAGCTTTTCTTTGAGTTAACTTCACAGGTCCAAATATCATTCTAATTACCTGCTCTACTAAGAATTCTATGTAGGATATCATTCGTGTTCCTTCCTTGTATGGCGATATTGAGAATGCCTTGTGTCAGCCACGTCTCGTAAACCGTTAATGCCCAGCTTTTGCTACGCTGGGACTCACGCTGTTCCTCGAAGCTTCTCAGAAACGCTTAGTACGAACCGACGCAAAAACCAGAACCCAGTTTGGCGACTCGAGAATTATTTGTTCTAACACCAACATATAGCCAATGTACAACTAAGCTTTACAAGTAAGGTTTCTGACGGTTTTCTCCTGACTTCTTTCTGAACAGCGACCGATGAGACGATGACTGGCTGATTGATGCCTCCGCGAAAATCGGGGAAGTTGGGTTTGAGCAAACAACCATGAATTGATCGTTCAATCTTCAACTACATTGACACCTTGATATGATTAAATGCAATAAATTGAGAGTCAAATATCACTGACAAATAAATAAGTAATGTTTTATATCGGATTACGCCCTACCATAGTGTCCAAATTCTATTCTTTTATCACTTATAATATTTCCTTATTTCATGACTGGCTTATGGTTGCTTTTATTAGATAACACATTTACTGACTAATTATCACAACCCTTGCAAAGACTGTTTAATCGTAATTTATGCTTTCATAAGAGAACACACACAAATTAAAGAAAGTCTTGAAACTTTACGATATATATATATATATATCGTTTTTTATTTTATTCCTTTGCGCTTCATGTGGGACTTAGTTTTCAAGCTTGAGTTTCGAAGTTTCAGCAGCAGTGGTATTTCTTTTCACAGGGTTGGGTTGCTAGTCTCACGCTCAACTTTCCTTCTTTACCAGTTCTACCGGTGTCTAAGTGAGGTCAAGCTGTGCATCGACCAAGAATCGAACGCTATCTCGTATTTTATCTTTGAACCAGCGACACATATATACTTATATATCTGCTAATTCACTAACTAAAAATACAGATATCTGTCAGACGAATTTCTGGTCGAATCACAACTTTTTGAGGAAAGCAGTCACTGAGTGGAAACGTAGCTCTGTTAAGCATGATATATCACGAATTACTGGAAACAGAAAGAGGCCACCTGCCGTCTTTCATATCAGGGTTACTTTTATGGATTTTATATATTTATATATACTTGCTGAAGGATTTGAAAGTTATAAACCTGACCTCGGGACTGTAAGAATCAATGGCTCGAGACAATAGGTGACATGGCTCAAAATCGTTGTCAGTGATGTAGATGTATTCAGTCTCTGTAATCTTTCATATTCCTTTCTACCATTACCCATTCTGTTTCACTCTTATACTTGTCAAACTCTATTGATTCTCTTCACTCATCTTCTTGTCTACCTTTGTGTGCTTTTTGGAACGTGGCAACTCGAACTGCTGCATTTGGGTGCCAAGTTCTATGTTGAATCCAGACAGACAGTGTGCGAAATTGAATCGATGCACTAACAGACAGTTCTACTCCAGCGAATAACAACTCCTCTACCTTTTAAAGTTCTCGAAAGAGATGTGTGCGTGTGTGTGTTAAGAAATCACTTTTAGGAATGGACATTTTTCGATGAGCGTCGGTGGCACAGCGGTTAGGACGCTCGCCGACCATGCACATGGTCGGGGGTTCGATCCCCGGCCGACGCACTCCTTTACCTCGCTGAGCCAGAAATAATGCTGGTAAGGAGGAAAGGTTGGACATAAGACTAGCAACCCCATCCTGTAAAATTAAACGCTGCTACAGAAACTTCAAGCCTTCTAGCTTGAGGCCCTATGTTCTACTGGGTACGTGAAGGGAAAAAACTTTTTGACAGACTATTAATATAAGTTATCATACTGATTTTTGCGCAGACAATTTTTCACACTTGAATATTATTTTTCAATATTCTCAAGAGTTCAGGATCCCGCTGATTCTGTATCCTTCGATTACCTTTTCTTACAAACATGTCCTTATTCCACTTGTTAAATCATTCACTTTCCCTTGACATAATGGACATCACTGGTCATAAATGCTGGATACAACTTCAGGACATTCATCCGGTAGCCAGCGATGAACTGGTAATTGATATTCAGATTACGAGGTGCTCAACGAAGGTGTTGGTGAGGGTAGCAGTATATCACGAGTCAACAAACTTCGAATCCACGGATCACTGAATTCCAGTCCGACTGACTCAATAGTCAATGAGTTTGGTCTCGTAATAGGAAGAAGATCTTGCGTTCGATTTTTGCAGGGCTATAGGTGCGCACAAATAAAGAGTCCCAAATAGGACGAATTATTTGTCCAGTACTCCATACTCCGAGAAGAAATCTAACAAGTAAAATTAAATTAATCTAAATTCCCACAAATCCTGCAATCTAAATACACTTTGGAATTTCTTTATTGTTTTATATTTAAGGCGAAAATTATACGTCTTGCAATCTCTCATTTCAAAAACAATTCCATTTTCACTGGAAGATACGCACTCAAGTGCCGAATACTTTGACTGCATTCACTTCGCTTTATTAATTATTCTTTGAATTATATGGTTTATATCAACTGAGAAAACAAGGCTTAGATAGACATATGCACGCACACTTTATAAGAACATTATTTATACTTGGTTATCGCATTTCATGAAAGGCATCATTATAATGGCGTCGTCTTGTTTTATTTTTACATATTTTTAAAGTGTAAACATTTGTTTACATATGGTTTTTCCTCTCACTAACTGATCGGCAATAATAAATAATTTAGTTAGTACTGGTTAAGAGTTTGATGGTAAATTCACAGCATGTGGAATGAATTAAATCCTAGTGAAAAATTAAGACTTAATTCTCAGCCATTTTCGGGTTCACTAAGTGAATGATTTTTACGTATCATTTTGAAGAAGCCACCTGGATAGTACTGAAATGGTAGAAGACGAAAGACTTGGTAAGGGAATGATTATTTGGAAATCGGTATCTATCTATATATAGCCAAATTATGTTTACCTTATCTTCAACGCGCCATTCGCGCAGATCTTCATTTGTGCTACTTCTGACCTTCCTTCATATTGTGTTTCTTTGTATTCCTTTCACGTCTCCCATGTATTTCCACAACGCTGTCGCATTTTCCTTTCTCTAAGATCAAATCTGTCTCCCTGCTATTTGATGCTATCTGATGCTACTGATATATCTTATCGGTAGCACTTGCCACAGTGCGATGCTTTAACCGCATTAAAAGTCGGTTAGGTCAGCAAACAATAAACTGCCCTGAGTGGTCGGCGACTGGCTCAAGACTAAACAAAGGGACGAGATAAGTTTCAGACCACAGCGTGAATGAAATTCGGATGTGAGGAATAAACACTTCTATCCTTGGAACCATTGACTTAAAATGTTGATTTCAATTTTTGGCCGCTTTCTGTCAATAGGTATCTAAATAGCACACGCCACATTTATGTATTTAAATATATCCCATTGGTACGGTAACGACCAAAACCTACTTATCATAGTCTGAACACAAGAAACCAGTCTTTGAGTTCTACTGCATTGATGGCAAAAACTTCCTTGAGTTACTCGCGGTCATAAAATGCCCTAACGACAACAAAAAGACATTTATTTGTGAATAAAATCTCAGGTACTTTTTAACAATATTTAACATCAAAAACTCAAAGTCAACTCAGCAATGCCGTTAGGAAGCCACACAGGTCAGATAAGTTATCAGTATAAAAAATTACTGTAGAGCAAAATTAGAAGAAAGCAAGAACTACAGTTTTTGCAGAATAAAGTGGTGCAATCTTTTTATATATCGTTGCCTTCTCGTCAGCTGCTTAGAGGCCAAAGGCATTATTAAATATATCTACAAAACCAATTTTAACATACTTGCACAGATTTCATTTTAAACAAAATCAATCGATCAATATATGCATGCAGTAATAATATATACATACATATATGTAATATTAAACACTATTCCGAACAATAATAATCAAACAGAATAAAAACTTTTCAGAATTTCGCATTCAGATGAAAGAGAGATGAAAATATTCAGTTACCAGGGCAAAGAAAGACTGATAACTGTTTCTTTCTGAACGCATAAATCAGGTTCCAGGCGCTTGATGGGAATGGCTTCAGCAAACCTGAGGAGAATTGAGATCTTTTGCCTATTTATAATTTTGAACGACGTCCACCTCATGACCCGTGACAAGGAGATGTCTGGTGATGGCGTTGTTTAAATTAGTTAACCAAAAATCAGCTATAAGTATTACCTTAGAATCAAGTAGAATATTCCCAATAAGGCAGGATCAAAAGTCTGTTATCAGCAAGAATCGCCCATTAAACACTTTCCGCAGACAGTTCAAGGTTGGAAAAGCCTCAAACAAAACAATATATATTATCACTATCAACACCATCACACAGTCACAAAGAAAAGTATTAAAATTTAGCAAATCTATCACTTCAGTCTAAGGAAATCTACAGTGTCTTATCAAAATTACATTTTCAACCAAAAAAAACTTCCGAGGTAGATTAACCAAAAGCTTACAGTTAAAAATATAGCAAGCAAATAAAAAGCTTTGTGGTTCAATGACATTCTTTGCATTGACTGTTAAGTGCCGCGCACTGTACACTTGTTGTTGAAACAATCTGAATGTAATTTCTCAAGACACGTACAAGTCGCATCTAGAATGATGATACGATTAAGCATACTGACCTGTCTGCCCTTTTTCTTAATAAACATTTTATTTTGATGTCTGACTCTTTATTCCATCACAAACAAACAAAATTTTAAAATACCAGTGAAGATATACTTTTACAATTAGAGCATAAAAAAGCATTTGTATGCTGGTTCTGACTGTCCTATGCAAACAAATCTAAAACTGTAAGTTTCGATAGAGAAAGAAAGACCAGATTGGCTGTATAAAATGATATCATCGTTCTATTTCACAGGTTCTCATCAGCTACAAACTACCTGAAATTACAATGGTTATAAATAATGACATTTCATACTTCAGTGTTAGATAGGTAACAGAGAAACATTATAAGATGAACACATCCGGAATATAAGTATTACAATTTCTAGTTTAAGTTACCATCAATTTATATACTATCAATCTATGAGAAAAAGGGGGGTGTTGAGAGAAGACAGAGAACAGAAAAATCTAATAAACAATGTTAGCTTGTACGTTAACATGGTAGCTCAAGAAGGTTAAAGTTCATACAACTGAAAATTTGCTTAGTGAGCTGAGCTCACTAGTGTGTATGACTAATCAGTGTAATGAAAGTAATACAGTTACCAAGGGAGTGAGAGATTGACTGCACTGTCTTTCTGTGTACATAAGTTTGGTCTGAAACGTTTCATTGCAACTGATTCAGCGAATCGTGGTAGATTCACTGTCCTTTGTATGCTTAATAATTTTAAGGATTTGGAAATCTCGACAAAATGACCCGTATCCAAAAGGTGTCTGGTAATTGCACACTATGAATATCTGCTTCCTTTTAAGCATGTTTCTTGGAATATGCCCTACAAACCTAATAGAAGCCCTTCTTTCTGTCCTTTCAATGGACTTGCTACCGCAGATGCACGTAAATTTATAGAAACATTAGGAGGTAACATCAGTAGGGTACATATTCAGTTTCGATTGGCTTATAGAACTCGCATGTACACTGATTAGCCATACACACTAGAGAGCTCAGCTCATCAGGAAAGTCTTCGATCTGATGAAATTTAAATTTCTTGAGCACCCGTGATGACGTACATTAATATTATTATTGCTCCCTTGGGTTCCTAGTGGAACATAGGGCTTCAACTGCACGTCTCCATTTGCTTCTGTCTTCTGCTGTACTTTTCGCCCGCATCCATCTTAGTCCATATTCTTTCAACTCCTCTTCACACGATCTCCTCCATGTCACCCTTGGACGTCCCACACGCCGCTTCCCTTTCGGGTTCCACTCGAGGGCTTGACGCGCGATGTCACCCAGCGGCCTCCTCAGCGAGTGTCCGATCCATCTCCACTTTCTCCTGCATATTTGTTGGGCGATTGGTTCTTGCTTTGTTCGTTCCCATAATTCCCTGTTGGTGATTCTTTCCGGCCATCTGATCTTCAGTATAGAAGCGAAGACAGTTGTTGATAAAGGTCTGCAACAGGCTGTTGGAAATATTCTTTGTGACCCGCCCGCCAAGTTTCTGATCCGTATAGAAGAACTGACTGACTTGACGTTTGTATTGAAAATCCGAATTTTGTTGGTGATGCTGAGTGACGAAGATTTCCAGATTGGTTTCAGGTTGATGAATGTGTTTCTCGCCTTCCCGATTCTCGCTCGATTTGACATCCTCGTCTGCTCTTCCTGTAGTTGAGACAATGCTCCCTAGATAAGTGAATGAAGTAACCTCTTTCAAATCCCTCCCGTTGATGGTGATTGACGGTGGATGTTGTTGCTGTTGTTGGTTGGTTATTTTCATAACCTCCGTCTTGTCTATGTTATCACCTGGAGTCCTGTCTTCGCCGGCTGCTTCTTCGACCAGTTTGTCGGTTTTCGCTTGTAAGTCTTCGATTGTGTGTGACATCAAACATAAATCATCCACGCGCGAAATCCAGGTCTTCTAGGTTCTTCACGTCGGTCCAGGATATCCTGTCTTCTCGTTTCCCACTGTCTGACGCATAATCCAGTCAGCCCATCACAATTAGGAATATCATTGGTGATAGTAAGCACCCTTGTCTGACTCCTGTGTTTACTCCAAACGCCTTGCTGAGTTTTCCGTTGTGGATCACTTGACATGTGCCGTTGTCGTACAGCTGTTGAATAAGGTTGATGAATATTTGGGGTACGCCATAGTACTCGAGTAATTTCCAAATTACTTCACGGTCAACGCTGTCGAAGGCCTTCTCAAAGTCTATAAAGTTGAGGTAGAGGTTTGATTGCCATTCCATGCTTTGTTCTGTGATGATGATGCGTAGAGTTGCAATTTGGTCAGTACATGATTTGCCTCTTTCCTGAATCCAGCTTGTTCTGGTCGGAGTTCTGTCTCCAGTGCGTCCTTTAATCTCTCCAGGATGATGCGACTCAGGATTTTACTTGGCGTCGATAGGAGCATGATTCCTCGCCAGTTCTTGCAGAGTAGGGCCTAAGTCGCCCTTCTTTGGTAGTTTCACGAGGTAACCTTTCCTCCAGTCAGTAGGCACCTTTCCCTCCTTCCAGACCTTTTGCAATAATGGAGTCAGCATGTCTGCTGTAGTCTCTGGGTCCGCTTTCAGTGCTTCAGGGGGTATTCCATCTGGTCCGGCTGGTTTTCCAGCTTTCAGAAGCTTGATTGCATTCAAGACTTCAGCTTTCGTTGGAGGATTGGTGTCAACTTGCAGTTGTGTGCGCGCTGTTGTTGGTATTTCTGGACGGGTTGCAGGTGATGGTCGGTTCAAGAGTCCTTTGAAGTGATCCGCCCATTGTTTAATCTGTTTTTCTTCCTTGGTAATTGGGTTCCCTTGGCTGTCTTTTATAGGTTTCGCTTGTGTTGGTCTCTTCCCGGATAGAGATTTGGTTATCTGATATAGTGTCCTCAGGTCCCTTTTGCCTGCTGCCTTCTCAGCTTCAGTGGCGAGGTTGTCGTAGAATCGTCTTTTGTCCTTCCTAGCACTCTTCTTCACTTCTTTGTCCAGTGCTTTGTAAGTTGAGCTCAGCGTCTCCTTCTCCTGTCCGTCCTTGCATTGAATCATTTTCTCTTTCACCATTCTCCTCTCTTCTATTAATTTCCAAGTGTCCGTTGAGAGCCATTCCTTGTCTTGTCTCTTCTTTCTTCCTAGAACCGTTGAACACGTTTCGTTGAGAATCGCCTTCAGAGACTTCCAATGTTCTTCCACGCATGATTCTTCAGTGATGTCGCGTAGTGTTTCCTGCTTTGCTCTGACAGTTGCAGTGAAGGTGTCTTTTGTGGTTGTGTCCTTCAGTAATTGAGTGTTGAACTTGCATTGTGGCCTATCTCCAGCTATCCTCGAGGCTTTTAGTTTCACCTTGAAAGTCCCTTGTACTAGATAGTGGTCTGAACCCACATCTGCTCCTCTCCTTGACCTTGTGTCCAGTAGGCTCCGTCTCCACTTTCTTGAAATTGAGATGAAGTCTATTTGGTTTTTGGTGTTTCCATCTGGTGAAATCCATGTCGTCTTGTGTATATCCTTGTGTTTGAACACACTACCACCAATCACCAAATCATTGAAGGCGCAGAAGTCTGAGAAGAGTTCACCATTGTCGTTCATTTCGCCGAGGGCCTCACGACCCATGGTGAGTTCTCTTCCTGTGTTGTCTCCTCCCAGCTTCGCATTCATGTCGCCCATCAGGATTTTGATATCGCCATTTGGGACGTTGTCCATTATTGCTTGTAGTTGTCTGTAGAACGCCTCCTTCTTCTCTTGTTCTGAGACGTTTGTAGGCGCACAGCATTGAATGACTGTAACTTTCCTTCCTTTTGAGTTGAACCTGGCTGTCATTATCCTGGAGGAGATTGGTTCCCACTGCATGAGAGCTTTGGTTGCTGTTGGTGACATCATGATGGCCACTCCCTCGGTGTGCTCGTGGTTGTCCTCTGGGTGGCCGGAAGAGATTACTGTCTCTCCAGTAGGTAGTTGGCACCTTCCAGTTCCGTTCCATCTGCTTTCGCAGATTCCCAACACTTCTATTCTGTACCTTCTCATTTCAGCGGCTATCTGGGCAGCCTTTCCAGTTTCGTACATTGTACGAACATTCCAGGTACCCATCCTTACTTTTGCTTTCATCGAAAGAAGGCACATCGGCTGACTGGCTTCCCGAAGGCTTTCACCAGCCTGCGTCATTTCACTTCCCCGATTCCAGCGAAAAGTAAGGCTATTGCTTATGTTTTTAGAATTTTTAATATATTTATTCGTTGAAGTTTCTGTAGCGATTTGGTTGTTTTACAGGGGTGGAGTTGCTAGCACCACGCGCCAACCCTCCCTTTTTACCTGGGCTTGGGACCGGCTAGAAAACTAGTAAGCTAATAGCCTAGCAAGCTAGTATCTGGCGAGGTTGTGATGACGTACAAGCTAACACTATATATTGGGTTTTTTTGTTTTCTGCGTTCTCTCAACACCCCCCGGTTTTTTTCCTCATAGTTTGATAGCTTATAAATTGATGGTGATTTAAACCAAAAGTTGGAATGCGTATATTTCGGATGCGTTCACCTTATAATGTTTTCTCTATTACCTTTTAAACATTGATGTACGAAATATCATTATTGATAACCATTGTAATTTCAGGTAGTTTGTAGCTGATGAGAACCTGTGAAATAGAACGATGATATCATTTTATACAGCCAATCTGGTCTTTCTTTCTCTATCGGAATTTATCAACGGAATCAAATTTATGAAAACTTTATGTTTCACCAGAGAGAACAATCCTCATTAAACATCCTATTGGAATCTCTAAGTTTCCTCAACATGTGATATTGCAATTATCATTCATTGCTCACCTAGAGGTACATCGCATTTCATTTCTGATTCATATAATCTTTCGGAAAATACCTTCCCTTCAGTATTTAACATGTATCTCTTCACTGTATGCTGTTCAGATAGGCTTCTCAATAGTGTTTAATGTCCTCTAACCACTTAGATACGTATGAATTCGAATATTTTTATTGATTTGCTTTGGTCTTATATATATATATATATATATATATATATATTATATATATATATATATTGTGTATGCAAAGCATATTCTATGATGCATACCACGAGAACAAAGTATGGTTAATCAGACAAGTTTCATAGAGAAAAAACTTCCATCTCAGTTACAGACATGTGTTTCTGCGTAGACCATATGTAGCTGTGTAGGCTGTTGAGCGAACAATTGAAGAAATAATCGGGCTATTTTCCAATTAATTACATAGTCGTATGAAAAAATGGCATAGTGTTTATTCGAAAAGTGAATCGATAACAGGAGTATTTGTCCAGTGATATATCACTGAGCTCATTCATGTATAATTTTTGACATATCTGATGAAATCAGCAGACAATAGTTATAATGTCATACATATCTACCTACAGTTGTTTCAACAATAACAAAGTACTGAGCACTTAGTGCCACATAATAACCAATCTGTTTTCTTCTTTGTTAGTTGAAAACGTGTTGCCGCTAAGTTAGTGAAAGGCAAAATCAAATATTGTATTATCTGGAATTCATGATCCCTTTTTCCATAAGCGTATTACTAACTACAAGGACATATATTCAGGAAGTGAGTATACACATGTATACATATACATCTGCCATCATCGCTAGCTTTGTTACAAGTCAAAATTCCTTTGCCTTTTTTTCACAAATGTCCTTCTCAATGTTATTATTTTTAGATTTCAAGGTGACAAAAATATTAATAAATTTCAGCAAATGTACAATGAACAGGCGGAATCAGCGCTTACCTGAAAACGTCGTGAATGGAAGCAAAAAGCCATCTTCTGAAAAACAACTTCAGGTCACTTTCCGGCAGATAGTTGGATCATTATCATTTTTATCTGGTGATCATCAGCACTTTACGAAACTCATACACAATTGTTAATAACACATGTGTTGGGACAAAATATTGGTTTCTATAAATGCACATACGTTGAGGAGGCGGTGGAATGCCATCCAAATAGGAAACGACGAGTGGGTCGCCAGTGCGAGGTTGACTTAAAGGACATCGTGAAGCGAGGAGGAAATGAGAGATTATGGGCAATCAAGGGCACAGGCAGCTGAAGAGGGTGGCAGAGAGTAGAAGAAAGTTGAGACGTGTTGCTCAAGCCTTATGTTCCACTCGGAACCCAAGAGAATAATAATATATAATCGAAGACTGCAAAAATATAAAAAGAGTATATATATATATATCAGAGTCTCAGGCAGCTATTTAGTTCGACTTGGGAGACTTCCAACAGTACATACACGCCTCCACAGAAAACTGAACCTAATACTTTCAAGTCTGGAAATAAGCACCTTCCTAAGTCATATCTTCTGTGATAGTATTATTGATATAAGCATAAAACTTAAGCACTGTGGTAGAGCATAACTGATGACGTTAATATTACCGCATAACACTGTGTGATTTATCAAAATAAAATCTTTTCCATAGTGGAGTTATTCTCTGATTGTAATATAGCACGTATATGCCTTAGTTTTCTTACACAAAATTTGGTTTATCCCAACGGGTGATACTTCCAGTTAATAGCCAGAAAAGAAATATCTCAGTGCCAATTATTTATAAACAGCGGATTTATTCCCAGTTGGATTACAAAGTAGACTAAATAAAACGTCTCTCCAGTAACAGTTGATTTTTAAAATTCCTGAAGCTGCAAATTAATCGGATTCCTACAAAGGTGACGAAAAAAAATATGGCTTAGACAGAAAGGAAGGAATGTGTCCAAATCAATAAAGTCTGTGATGCACAAACAGACTTGCATATTGAAGAAATAATGATGCATGTCTGGATGTAGGTAAAAGAAAAAAGTGGATTATCCCTAAGTCTCTTAGATGATGAATTTATTTTTATATTTCTCTGCCTCATTTTTTAATAAACTCTTCATACTTCATCGATTCAGTAAACTTTATGAAGCTTACTCCTCCTCTGATGAATTTCTGATTTCTAGGTTGTGACAAAATTCTTGTACATGCATATAGTTAATTATTTTTTCTCCTCAGAATGATGGTTAACAAATTACTGTTTATAATTTGTTAATAAAACAAATAACGTTGGAATACAGTTGAATTTCTTATCTGTCCATCGTTTGTTTGTCCATCTTGCATGATTGTGTTCATTCTTCCATGTAGTAATCATTAGATGGATTTGTTTGAATAAGCACTCTCTTTTTTCCAAAAGATTACAATGTTATGATAGGCTGTAAAATATACATCATAAAGAGAATAAAAACTAGTTTTCTTGCAGGTAGATGTTTCCCCTGACTATCAGTCACATTTCTCTATCGTTTCCCACCACGAAGTTCTGGAAATTATTGCAAGCCGTTTACCTTCGAACACTAAACCTGTGGATATAATCTTGTTGACTACCAATACCAATAACTAACTGTTTGGAATTTTGTGAACTTTTAACACTAACTCATATCTGTAATTGTATATATTGTTGGATTTATATGTTCAAGTTGGCCCAAGTCAGTGAGTCTATGGTTTTGGTATCATTTTAGTTAACTGTGCTTAACTGTATTGTTTCTGGTTTCCATAATGATAAGTCACTCTCACCATTTACTGAATAGCTAATGATTATTGTTTATTTCATAGCACCTCAACTTGTGAATTTTATCAGGCTACCTGTAAGATTGATGACGGTTTACTTTTGTAGTAAGGTAAACTTCATTAAAATTTATATTGTAATAATAAATAGCTTCATTCTGGAAATAAAGTTTATATGAGGTATAGAATTCTCAACTTGTTTTAATGCAAAGTTTTTCCTCCTTGTTGAAAATATCCAAGCAAAATAAAAATTGACCATCTACTATTTGTAACAATATTATTCTATCTGAATCATTTTACAACCAACTATCTGTAGTACGTTTTTATTCCTTTACATTCCCAGTGGAACATAGGGCTTCAAACCAGAGCTTTGAATTTTCCATAGTGATGGTGTTTATCTTTACGGGATAAGGTTGCTAGGCTCATGCATAACCTTCCCTCTTTACCATTCTTATTACCGGCTTAGCGAGGTAAATGAGTTCGTCGGCCGGAAGGTCGAACTCAGGACCACATGAGGCGTGGTTGGCGAGTAGTCTACTGCTGTGCCATCTATGCACAGCTTAGATCTAATAGCTTAGTGGTAACATCTCTGACTGCAACAATCAGTGACGTGGGTTTGAATCTCAGTAGGGACATGAGTTCCTTTAAATTATCAGATACGTCTTACACACACACAAGTGTACTGAAGTTATTTAAAAATGCACCTCAGCACAAATTACGGTTAAGGGTCTTAACTAGGTGACTGAAATAATCTAAAGAAGACTAAAGTTGATCCATTATATATGAGGGAGAATTAGGTGGCTCAATGATTTAAGTAGACTTTCAGTTGATAAAAACAAATTTTCATCACTGCGAATATATTTTATGACAACCGCTTCACCCATAATTTCTGTTTATATGTTTGCCTTATACTTACATATATCCCTGTATTCTGTGTGGTATGCATAACCATGTGTGCAGAGTACTCAGCTGACAAATTTACGTACAAATTCATGGATTCGTGAAGTCTTGGTTTTTCCTACTTGTTCTTTTTCTTCAAGTGCTTCGAATTTTTAAAATAAGTCGGCATACATAGTGCCAAAGTCTTGTTTTTCATTGATATATGGTCCCAGTTGCTTCACTTTTTATCATTTGGTATCGATTTTCGACTACTGAAACAATGAACTTATATCTGAGTGAAATCTAGCTGGTAAGTGAGATTGATTCGCTCGGAGAAAATACACCTACCTAGTATTACCTTAATAATTTGTGAAGTATAGAATACCCATATTATTTAACCGTAATAGTTTGCCTAATGATAGTCACTGGTGAATTCTAGAAGGCGCGGTTTCTCAACTTAGAAATTATCAACCTAATAAAGATGAGTCTCAAGGAGTGATGGAGATTCCAAACTTTCCAATAAATCCAGTTGTTTCCAAAAGTTATTTTGTAGGGATTTGATTTGTTTCAAGTTGGACTAAAGATTGATGGGGTTCACCGGGTCGAGAGTCAGAGCGAACACTCACGAAAGACAATGGCTCGTGGTCATGCAAAAATCAAGAATTGGTAGAAGTTAGAATTCATGGGCCATTGGAACCAGTCCCATTGCCTGAATGGTCTATGAACTTGACTTGTATTCTGAAGGCCGTGGGTTCGAAACGTGTTGGGTACATATTGATGATGGTTCTAAAATTAAATCGTCACGGTTGTCCAGTACTCCCTCTATTTAATAGCTCTGTAACTGATTTCAGTCCATGGTCAAACCTAAAACATATATTGTAGTGTAGTCAAAATAAGTTGATTATAAATCTTCTGCTCCTTCAATGAACTAGTGATTGGTGGCAGCGTATACAAACACAAAGATATCCACAAGGCTATATGGGTGTCACAAGATGGGCAAACCAAAAACCAAATTGACTTCATCTCAATCTCAAGGAATTGGAGGCGCAGCCTACTGGACACAAAAGTAAGAAGAGGAGCAGATGTTTGCTCAGACCACTATCTCCTGCAAGGGGCAATCCAAATCAAATTAAAAGCTTTCAGAGAAGGAGGAGCTGCAGACAGACCACAAGCCAAGTTCAACATTCAAAAGCTGAAGGACCAGGCTATGAAGGACATCTTCATTGCAAACATAAAGGACAAAGCCGAGACACAAATCAACACTAGCGAAGAGGTCGGCGTTGAAAAGCACTGGAACAACTTGAAAACGGTGTGGAGCCAAACCTGCATAGAAATTCTAGGCAGAAAGAAGAGACAGGACAAACAGTGGCTCACTACGGACACTTGGAAACTAAATAGTATGGGTATTCTATACTTCAAAAAAACCTCTCCTGTTAATAGCTTGCTAGGCTACTAGCTTACTAGTTTTCTAGCCGGTCCCAAGCCCGGGTAAAAAGGGAGGGTTGGCGCGTGGTGCTAGAAACTCCACCCTCGTAAAACAACCAAATCGCTACAGAAACTTCAACGAATAAATATATTAAAAATTCTAAAAACATAAGCAATAGCCTTACTTTTCGCTGGAATCGGGGAAGTGAAATGACGCAGGCTGGTGAAAGCCTTCGGGAAGCCAGTCAGCCGATGTGCCTTCTTTCGATGAAAGCAAAAGTAAGGATGGGTACCTGGAATGTTCGTACAATGTACGAAACTGGAAAGGCTGCCCAGATAGCCGCTGAAATGAGAAGGTACAGAATAGAAGTGTTGGGAATCTGCGAAAGCAGATGGAACGGAACTGGAAGGTGCCAACTACCTACTGGAGAGACAGTAATCTTTCCGGCCACCCAGAGGACAACCACGAGCACACCGAGGGAGTGGCCATCATGATGTCACCAACAGCAACCAAAGCTCTCATGCAGTGGGAACCAATCTCCTCCAGGATAATGACAGCCAGGTTCAACTCAAAAGGAAGGAAAGTTACAGTCATTCAATGCTATGCGCCTACAAACGTCTCAGAACAAGAGAAGAAGGAGGCGTTCTACAGACAACTACAAGCAATAATGGACAACGTCCCAAATGGCGATATCAAAATCCTGATGGGCGACATGAATGCGAAGCTGGGAGGAGACAACACAGGAAGAGAACTCACCATGGGTCGTGAGGCCCTCGGCGAAATGAACGACAATGGTGAACTCTTCTCAGACTTCTGCGCCTTCAATGATTTGGTGATTGGTGGTAGTGTGTTCAAACACAAGGATATACACAAGACGACATGGATTTCACCAGATGGAAACACCAAGAACCAAATAGACTTCATCTCAATTTCAAGAAAGTGGAGACGGAGCCTACTGGACACAAGGTCAAGGAGAGGAGCAGATGTGGGTTCAGACCACTATCTAGTAGAAGGGACTTTCAAGGTGAAACTAAAAGCCTCGAGGATAGCTGGGGATAGGCCACAATGCAAGTTCAACACTCAATTACTGAAGGACACAACCACAAAAGACACTTCACTGCAACTGTCAGAGCAAAGCAGGAAACACTACGCGACATCACTGAAGAATCATGCGTGGAAGAACATTGGAAGTCTCTGAAGGCGATTCTCAACGAAACGTGTTCAACGGTTCTAGGAAGAAAGAAGAGACAAGACAAGGAATGGCTCTCAACGGACACTTGGAAATTAATAGAAGAGAGGAGAATGGTGAAAGAGAAAATGATTCAATGCAAGGACGGACAGGAGAAGGAGACGATGAGCTCAACTTACAAAGCACTGGACAAAGAAGTGAAGAAAAGTGCTAGGAAGGACAAAAGACGATTCTACGACAACCTGCCACTGAAGCTGAGAAGGCAGCAGGCAAAAGGGACCTGAGGACACTATATCAGATAACCAAATCTCTATCCGGGAAGAGACCAACACAAGCGAAACCTATAAAAGACAGCCAAGGGAACCCAATTACCAAGGAAGAAAAACAGATTAAACAATGGGCGGATCACTTCAAAGGACTCTTGAACCGACCATCACCTGCAACCCGTCCAGAAATACCAACAACAGCGCACACACAACTGCAAGTTGACACCAATCCTCCAACGAAAGCTGAAGTCTTGAATGCAATCAAACTTCTGAAAGCTGGAAAAACAGCCGGACCAGATGGAATACCCCCTGAAGCACTGAAAGCGGACCCAGAGACTACAGCAGACATGCTGACTCCATTATTGCAAAAGGTCTGGAAGGAGGGAAAGGTGCCTACTGACTGGAGGAAAGGTTACCTCGTGAAACTACCAAAGAAGGGCGACTTAGGCCACTCTGCAAGAACTGGCGAGGAATCATGCTCCTATCGACGCCAAGTAAAATCCTGAGTCGCATCATCCTGGAGAGATTAAAGGACGCACTGGAGACAGAACTCCGACCAGAACAAGCTGGATTCAGGAAAGGCAAATCATGTACTGACCAAATTGCAACTCTACGCATCATCATCACAGAACAAAGCATGGAATGGCAATCAAACCTCTACCTCAACTTTATAGACTTTGAGAAGGCCTTCGACAGCGTTGACCGTGAAGTAATTTGGAAATTACTCGAGTACTATGGCGTACCCCAAATATTCATCAACCTTATTCAACAGCTGTACGACAACGGCACATGTCAAGTGATCCACAACGGAAAACTCAGCAAGGCGTTTGGAGTAAACACAGGAGTCAGACAAGGGTGCTTACTATCACCAATGATATTCCTAATTGTGATGGGCTGACTGGATTATGCGTCAGACAGTGGGAAACGAGAAGACAGGGATATCCTGGACCGACGTGAAGAACCTAGAAGACCTGGATTTCGCGCGTGGATGATTTATGTTTGATGTCACACACAATCGAAGACTTACAAGCGAAAACCGACAAACTGGTCGAAGAAGCAGCCGGCGAAGACAGGACTCCAGGTGAACATAGACAAGACGGAGGTTATGAAAATAACCAACCAACAACAGCAACAACATCCAACGTCAATCACCATCAACGGGAGGGATTTGAAAGAGGTTACTTCATTCACTTATCTAGGGAGCATTGTCTCAACTACAGGAAGAGCAGACGAGGATGTCAAATCGAGCGAGAATCGGGAAGGCGAGAAACACATTCATCAACCTGAAATCAATCTGGAAATCTTCGTCACTCAGCATCACCAACAAAATTCGGATTTTCAATACAAACGTCAAGTCAGTCAGTTCTTCTATACGGATCAGAAACTTGGCGGGCAGGTCACAAAGAATATTTCCAACAGCCTGTTGCAGACCTTTATCAACAACTGTCTTCGCTCTATACTGAAGATCAGATGGCCGGAAAGAATCACCAACAAGGAATTATGGGAACAAACAAAGCAAGAACCAATCGCCCAACAAATATGCAGGAGAAAGTGGAGATGGATCGGACACTCGCTGAGGAGACCGCTGGGTGACATCGCGCGTCAAGCCCTCGAGTGGAACCCGAAAGGGAAGCGGCGTGTGGGACGTCCAAGGGTGACATGGAGGAGATCGTGTGAAGAGAGAGGAGTTGAAAGAATATGGACTAAGATGGATGCGGGCGAAAAGTACAGCAGAAGACAGACGTGGCAAATGGAGACGTGCAGTTGAAGCCCTATGTTCCACTAGGAACCCAAGGGAGCAATAATAATAATACTTCACAAATGATTACAGGAGGTAATACTAGGAAGGTGTATTTTCTCCGAGCGAATCAATCTCACCCACCAACTAGATTGCACTCAGATATAAGTTCATTGTTTCAGTAGTCGAAAATGGACACCAGATGATAAGAAGGGAAGCAGCCACAATCATACTGTAAATGAAAAATAGTCTTAGCCTCAAAGTAGGCCAACTTATTTTTAAAATTCGAAGCATTTGAGAAAAAGAACAAGTGAGAGAAACCTGAAGTTTTTGAATCCATTAAATTTCAGCCTAATATATCAGCTGATTACTCTACACACATGGTTATTCATACCACCTACAATACATGGAGATACGTAAGTATGGGATAAACATATTAAAAGAACTATAGGGGAACTGAGAGTGTTAGAAAATATCTGCGTTGATGAAGATTTGTTTTGATCAACTGAAAGTCTACTTAAATCACTGAGCCACCTAATTTTTTCTCCTTAATAATTCATCAACTTTAATCTACTTTAGATTGTTTTAGTCAAACATAATCCGTGCTGACGCTCATTTTTAAATAACTTTAGTATACTTGTGTGTTTAAGACGTATATGCAACTTTGAATTAACTCTTATCCATTCTGAGATTCGAACCCGCATCACTCAGCGCTTCAGTCAAAGACGTTACCAATAAGCCATTCAGGCTAAGCTCTGCGTCTGTGGCACAGTGGTAGTATGCTCCCCAATCGCAGTATATGGTCGGGAGGTTCGATCCCCGGCCGACGCACCCTTTTACCTCGCTAAGCCTGTAATAAGACTGGTAAACAGGGAAGGTTGGGCATAAGGTCACTGCTACCAAAACTTCAAAGCTCTAGCTTGAAGCCTTACGTTCCACTAGGAACGCAAGGGAATAAAAAATACTTGTGTGTTTGTTTTAGGAAAAGCACTACTGACAGTTGATTGTAAAGTGATTCAGACGAAATAATAGTGTTATAAATGGTAAACTGTCATTTATTATTTTGCTTGAATTTTTTGTATAAGGCGAAAAAACTTTTCATTCAAGCCAACTGAGAATTCTGTACTGCATATAAACTTTATTTTCAGAATGAGGCTATTTATTATTACCACATAAATTTTAATGCAATTTACGTTACTCAGAAAGTAAACCATCATCAATCTTATAGGTAGCCTCATAAAATTCAGAAGTTGAGGTGGCATGAAATGAACAGTTATCAAAGTTACCCAGTAAATAATGAGAGTTACTTGTCATTAAGCAAGTCGGAAATAAAAGAATCTATTTTGGTCACTTTAGGCTATAACGACTCAAGAGAACAAGTGTCATGGTGACCTTGATAAAACCTTTATCAGATGGTTGGAGGTTATCAGCAGGAAGCCTTGGACCTAGGTTTCGTAACAGTTGGCACTCGTCAGCAAGGCGTATCTGCAAACTTGAAGGAAATCATGTCCCTTTTGAGATACAAATCCGTGTCACTCAGTGTCCAATCAAAATATCCACTACAATCCTACAGGAGGTCAACCGCGAGCTCGAATAGCTCAGTGTTAATGTCTCTGACTGCAACAGTGGGTGACGCGGGCTCGAATCTCACGAGGGACATGAGTTCCTTCAAGATTGCAGATAGGCCTTGATGACGAGTGCCAACTAGCACGAAACCTAGGTCGAAGGCTTTCTGTGACCGATTGCCTCCAACCATCTGATATCATCAAACCAATGTGCACCGTGATGGCGAGCTACTTAGAATGGTGGACATATTGCAAACTTGACTGATAGAATTCAGTCTGCACCAGGGAAAGGACTAGACACATAGCACTATTTACTAGCGTCCAATCAAAAAACCTTTATCAACCAATGATGTTAGTCCACAATGGGAAGCCGTTATTTAAAATTTTTATTTGGGAATTAGATATAGTCTTTAAGAATATTTGTACAAGGTAGCATTTCAGTATATGTTTTAAGAATATCTCCCAATTTCTTATAAGAGTCTTCAGCGACAGATTAAACAGATTTCTGTGCATAAATTCATCCAGATAACTGTATATCATCCTATTTCTTGACACATTCACTGCTAAAATCCTCTTTTTCAAGTGACTCCAGAAACTTTCGGTGGAATTTATGTGTATCCCATTTAAGGGATTAACAAAATCATCTTTGTGATTGGCCACATTGTATAACCGAGAGATGACAGTTGGATGCATCTACTCTACTGGTCCGTGTGTGTAGTTGTCCCGGTTAGCACCGAAGGTTGGATAATGAATAATATTATATTAACTCTAGGGCCAGATATTGTCTCTATATATCAATTTCTGATTGGCGCTCATTCTACCACGAAAAAATTTCCTTTTTATAAGCAGTTTCGTTCACGTGTAGAACTATGCCAAAGCCACCAAGCCCCTGAGTTATATTGTTTATTTTCCATGAAGTTATGCCTCCACAGTGTTGATACCACTGAAATGCATAAACTTGTGAATTTTCTTTCTAAGGCACTTGCTCTCACAGTTGTGACAAATAATGTAATTCGTGTACCGCATCCATATTTCCTTATATCTAATATAGGCTCATCTGACTGACTGATCAAGGTCATCGTGCTGTCCGTTCATTTGAGTCGCCAGAGTTTAGCTTAACTTCTTTTTGTATATAATAGTATTATTAATAATATTATTGGTAGTAGATTAGCTTTGAAAACAAGATAATATTATCATGATAGGCAAGATTATATCAGCTGATTTTTATTGTTGCAGACAAAGAAGCAGCTTGTAGCTAACCGTCACATAGGCCTCTAGACTCACAGTTAACTTCAATGTTTCACTATCTATAGTCATCAGGGTTTCACTTCTGTATTGTGTTTATATACTTGGTATATCTCCCACTCAGATGCATAGACAGCAACCTTTTCATACACCTTGTATATGTGCCTGGGTTAGTGAATCAGAAGTGATTCAAGTAGTTGGTGGTGTGTTGATAGCTTGTCTTATTTATTCTCACATTATTACAAGTGAGTTTTAATGCTTACACTTTCCAAGGAAATGTTTAACCCTCCATCTTTCTCCTATGTTGTCTCCACTTGACTCGACATTATTCACTACCTTTATATTATTATGGCTGATTGGTTCATTCCTAGACTTTCTTGTTACTAATTCTGTCTGGCTGGTCCTCTGATCTTCACTATGGAGTCAGTGAAGACAACTGTTGACAAGCATTTAGAGTAGTCTATTAGAAATACTTTTCGTCAACCATATAGGAGAAGTAACTGACTTAACATTGGCATTGAAAATTCAAATTTACGCCCAGCTCAAAATATTTCCAAACTGATTTCTGAGTGATGAAGGTCTGTGTTCTTTTCACTCCAACTTATTTCTGTCTTCTCGCTCTCCACTCACGGTAGCTGCATAATCCAGTCCACCACAGTTAAGAATATCAACGGTGGTAATGGGCAGTCAGCCTTCTCTTACTTCTATCTTCACTTCAAACGCTTTGCTGAGTTTTCCATTGTGAATCACCTGACACGTAGCACTGTCATATAGCTACCTAATGAAGTTTTTTTATTACAGCTTGATTCCACACTTTATTTCTGGTACAAGTATGGAATTTTCAGCATGTCATATCGCTAGCCCAAATTTTGCAGGCACACCATTCATATCAGCTAAAAACCATTGAAAACTCCGTACAATTCTTCTCGTTAATAAATTTGAATAAAGCAAGAATGACAAATTTATTAGGATAATATGAACTCATGTTTTATTTTTATTATTTCGTGAATTCTTCTCAATTGGTTACAACCTGAACAGTATCAAAATTATAAATTAAATGAAAGGTGTGAATATCCCTTTTTTACAATGATAGTGAGTAATTGATTGGAACTGAGAGTAATATTGGTCAGGAATAATGTAACTTGTTGAACAATTAAGAGTGAAAAGGGTCGACTATTTATTGAAGAATTGCATGACTAAGTTTTGAAACAAAAGGAAAGAGTTCAACAATTGTTTTGTGGGTAGAAATAAAGTTTACCTAGAAAGAGGGTAGAAAGTAATGGGTTATGTAACTACAGAGAAGCACGTTTTTATAAAATAGACAAAAGAGGGGTGGGATAAGTTATGTTTGGCCGAAAAAATTCAAATTTTTTTAAACAGGACAGAAGGTGACGTAGTGAAGTTTCTGCGCTACGTCATCACCAAGGCAGTGAAAGATTCTTCATTGTTTCTGCAAACATAATTTAAGTTTTAGCCGATTGATAGTGATTGCCTCACCGGAACGAAGCAGGCTAGGTTTCTTTTGTCTTTTGATTATTTTGAAAGACTTCAGATTATCCACAACATGGCCAGTGTTTAGTAGATGGCGTGCGATCGTACTGTTTAATGCTTGTGGGCCCTTTATATTCTCAGGTTCTTTGGTATTTTTTCAGCGATTTGGACAAAAACTCTTCTCTCAGTTCTTTCAATGTATGTACTTTGACATGTAAATGTAAATTAGAGGACGCAGTTGGATGTAAGATGAGGTGGGAGTTTGTCCGCTTTTGACTGCCTTAAACAACAGGCATCTGGATTTGTTGTTTTCAGGGTAGCGTTCAGTCTGCATCTTATTCTACTATCAGTATCGTCAAATTACCATATGATCATTCTAATCACCAAAAGCTTAACAATATTTTTGTCTTTTCAACAGGAGGATTCAAAAAGCTCTCAGTATTCCTTAGAACAACATCTAGATAATCGATCATGCCTACAAACAAAACCAGGACCATGTAGACATAAGTTTACTGGTGTAATCATTTTCTCTGAGCTGGTTAGCTTAACTGTTAATCCTTTACTGTCCTTCTAGACAAAGTCTTCTGCACAGACCTCAGTACTGGAGACTTCACTTAATGAAGTCTGTGCTGAAAGAATTGTCTAGAAAAACAATGAAAGCATCACAATTAAAACATCCAGCTGAGACAACACGATTACACTAATATCACATCCAGTAAAGTTACACAAATCCTCTCCATCATTTCTAGATGAGAGTTTACTTTTCTAATTTTCGGTTTTAACAATTACAACACATACAAACATAAAACCCACAGAAGGAAAAACAAACTCCCAGTAAACTTAGTCATCTGTATTAAAATTTCTTTGGGAAGTCAATATAACCATCTGTTTACTTTATATAGAAAAATCTTGTATTGTTGTTGTTACTGTTACTCTTGCTTAGTTTATTTGCTTTCTATTTCTTTTCAAAAGAAACAATTAATTGTCTTTATTAGTTTAAACCCCTTTAAATTAAAACAAAACTCCCCAATAGACATCAGTTTTAAATTGTATATTATTTCATGTTTTGTTTTTATATTGAAACATTGAATCTCCTCTTGTAATCAACCAATCAATCACAGAAGACTAGAATAAGTAAACAGGAGATTATGATGGAAATAAAGTGTTTGTGTATGAGAGAGAGAGACGGTTATTAATTGTTCAATAGTTTATGTCTTTGTTTTACTGTAGTTTAGATTTGTTTACATTAGGTACAATGAAGACTAAGTGTACTAAAATGAAAGTGAATTTTGTGATTACTCCGTCTATCAAAAATAATTTAGAATTTCATTTAAATTAATAGATGGTTAGTAATAAAATTCAATATGTAGGTGTGATCTGGTTTAGAAGTCACCAAGTGGATTTATTACCCTCCTCATTAGTCTGTCACAGTGAAAGGAATCGGAGTTTAAAGGGAACACAAACAACAGCTGACTGATCCAAAATTGAACCCAGCCGATATCTTAGACTCCACTGATAGCCAACAAATACAGTCCAACCTAAATAGAAAGTACCTAAAAATAACTGATCATATGATGAAGTTGTCTAGTTTTTAGTGAGGAGTCGTGACCAGAAGGTCCACCAGGTTAGATGTGTGGATAAATACTCGCCGATGAAATTGGCCGACAGTAGTGCTACATAACGTGAATTGGATTCATTCCTAGTGGATAAATAGTTTGGTAACTTGTTTTATAACTGTCTGTCTCTCTGTTTTCGACATAGAACTTTGCACAAATGTGCGGAAGTTCAAGTCGCCACACTCCGTGTAGCACGCGAAGCAAGAGAAGAAAGTACAAGAAAAGCATAATAGAAACAGTGAGCAGAGGTGTGAGACAAAGGAGTAATAAAGAAATACAAAACAGTTTCATTGGAGATCATAAGTCACAGGAGTGGATGCATCTGCGCCACTGAGAACGATTTTGAGCCATGTCACCAATTGTTTCCAACCATAGATTTTTACCGTCCCGAGGACCCCAGCCTGGAAGTCTACACCTTCCTACGTGGCTTAGACCAACTGTTGTGGATTTCATTGACTGATGCCAAGTTTTTGTTTGACCGCCGCTAGCTTTTTTCCAGCCTGACCCTATATCCGCTAACATTGCTCGTCGAGGGAGGCGATGGCTTGGCATACGTAACACATGTCCTAACCATCTCAGTCTTTGTAGCTTCACGACTTCGTCGATTGATTTCCCCTGTTTACCTAGAACTCTACGCCTAACCTCCATGTTGCTCACCTTATTATGCCACTTTACACGGGAAATAGAACGCAGGCACCTATGATCAAAGACAGCTAGTCTTTTCATGTCTTCCACTCTCAGTGGCCAGGTCTCACAACCATAAAGGAGGACGGAGCGGACTGATGAGCAGTACACCCGCCCTTTGGTCGATAGTCGAACATCTCGTCTACGCCAGAGTCGGCGTAAACTAACAAATGCGAAACGAGCCCCTTGTATTCGTGCTGAGATTTCGTCAGAGATCAGCCCGTTGGGGCTGATGGTACTTCCCAAATAAGTGAAGCGGTCAACGTGCTCTACCACTTCACTTCCTATTTTTAAACTAGGCGTCGATGTAGTCCAGTCCTGTAACATCATCTTGCATTTGGCGGGAGCGAATCGCATGCCAAACATTCGTAGATTGCGGCTCAAGGTGTTTAGAAGACTCTGCATTTCGTCAGCGTCTTCGCCTAGAAGGACTATATCGTCTGCATATTCCAAGTCAACGAGATTATTCCCGGTAGCAAGTCAATCCCTGAGTCGCTGAAGTCACCTAGGGTTAAGTCCATTAACACATCTATGATGAAGTTGAATAGAAAAGGAGATAATGGGCATCCTTGACGGACACCACTGGTCGTCATCAGTTCAGATGACAGCTCGCCGTAAGCCCTCACCTGGCTGTATGAGTACGAATAGAGTGCCTTAATCAGTGCAATATATTTTCTTGGAATTCCCTTTACAGCCAAGCATCTCCAGAGAACTTCCCGATCGACAGAGTCGAATGCTGCCTTTAGGTCAAGAAATATAATGACTGTTGGACGCCGGTAGGAATGCCTATGTTCTAGAATCTGTCGGAGGGTGAAGATATGATCAATACACCCTCTTCCTGGTCTA
This sequence comes from Trichobilharzia regenti, assembly GCA_944472135.2. Taxonomy (NCBI): domain Eukaryota; kingdom Metazoa; phylum Platyhelminthes; class Trematoda; order Strigeidida; family Schistosomatidae; genus Trichobilharzia; species Trichobilharzia regenti. Next base: position 136,562,335 of record OX235262.1, read on the forward strand.
AAGCCTGCCTGGCTCTCTCGTGTTTGTGCTTCCCGAGCACCACTCAGTCTACGCATGATTATTGAGCCTAAGACTTTAGATACTATATTAGTCAAGCTAATCCCTCTGTGATTATCACAGGAAGACTTGTCTCCCTTCTTGTATATGGGGATAATCAGTGACTTACACCAACCCGATGGGACTTCTTCTGATTCCCAGACGCTGCCTAGTACCTCAGTTAATCCGGACAGTAAGCTGTCTCCACCGTACTTAAATACCTCTGGAGTCATTCCATCAGGTCCCGCTGCTTTGCCTAGTTTCAGATTGGTGACAGCTTTAGTAACCTCAGTTAGTGACGGAGGACCTGTGTCTATATCCCATTCAGGGAGGTGTTGGATGCTCGGAAGGTTGAGCGTGGCTGTGGGCAAATTAAACTGCTCCTCATAATGCTCTTTCCAACGATCCAGTCGTCTATCCTGGAGCTAATTATAGTGCCATTTTTTTCCGAGATTGTCTCACTAATGATTTGTCTTCTCCCACCCGTTTCCCTGATGAGTCCAAAGAGTTGCCTGGTGTTGCCTATCCTCGAAGCTTTCTCCATCTCTTTGGCTTTTGTCGCCCACCACTGTTCACGGTCCTTGCGGAGACTTTTCGTAAGTTTCCTCTTGTGCAGCTTTCGCTCCTCATTGAATTCGGAGCTCGCCGGAATAAGTCTTCTAGCATCTATCAGTTCGGATGAGGCGGTGGAGATCCAGTGGTTTTTACTCACCTTTGGGTTTACCTTATTCACAGCTTTTACAGCTGTATCTATGGCTGCCTGGATATTTTTCCAAGCTTCTTCAGGGTGAGCACAGCTGTCGAACACAGATATGTGTTTAGCTAGTTCTTCCTCAAATACGGATTTAGTTTCCTGATCGAGCTGGGGACGTGATGGTTTTACCGCCAGCTGTTTCCTACGTCCGTTCAGTCGTAAGCACACCCGAGCGCGGACCAGTGCATGGTCGGTATCTACGCACGTGTTCCAGAAGGAGCGACAATCTCCTACCGACCCACGCCAACGATAGCTTATTGCTATGTGGTCTATTTGTGTCCAGCGTTGGTTTGATGAAGGGGGTCTCCAAGTCAAACAGTGTCTCTCCTTGTGTTTGAAGTTAGTGCTTACAAGAAACAAATGATTATCAGAGCAGAACTGTAGGAGACGGTCACCGTTGTCGGTTCGCTGGCACGGAACTCCATAGGTGCCACCGACATCCTTCTCAGATTGACACAATTTCCCTACTTGAGCGTTAAAGTCACCAGCTAGAACGACTATGTCTGAGCGTTTAGCCTTTCGCACCAAACTAGACAGCTTTTGGTAGAACTCATCCTTCGTTTCATCTGAACTGCAGTCAGTGGGGGCGTAGGCGGAGATTACGAAAAGGCATCGGCGAGTAGTGCAGTCCTTCCTCCTTCTTACTGATCCGTTCAGGCGGACAGCACACATTCGGCTATCTACCGGGATCCAGTCAAGCAATGTCTTTTCTGCCCTAGTACTCAAAGCTATCCCTACGCCAGCTAATCCTCGTGAACTAGCTGTGGCATCTCCTGACACCCTCAAGGTGAATTTTGCAGATTCAACCTGTTGGCCAGGTGGGGTTAGGTGAATAACCACACTTGGGTCTTGTATGCGTGTTTCTGAAACACAGCATACATCAATGGCTCGTGATGCCAGGGTCTTGGCTAGTGATGCTTGTTGTCCTATTTGGCAAAGTGTCCTAACATTAAGAGCTCCTATATGAAATTGGTGGCGCGGCTTTAAGAGGCTGTCGGTGGTGGTTTTTTGGCTTCCATCGTTTTTAGTGGACGCAGAGTGGAGAGGAAGTGGAGAGCTATCAAGTCGAGGAGTTGCATCAGTGGAAGGAAGGCAAGATGATAGAGATGAAGATGAAGACAAAGATGAGTGAGTAATAGAGAGGTTTCGTGTGCATTTCGGATTGTGAGGGCGATTGTTACTTCCCGGCTGCCCACACCGTGGAAGTTGGTTGCGTGACCGCAGAGCCCAGGGGACAACTGCTTGAGGCCGGTCACACGCGGCCTGTTTTTGTTCGTTCTCTTTTGTTTGGTGTGTCTCAGTAGCATACTTATCACTCCTGCCCTGTGACACGGCAGCAGGAAGCGCGGTCGTTGTTAATCCGGGCCACGGCCGATCCGGCATGAAATTTTGTGGTTTTGTATGTATCATGATGTTGGATTGGGTAGCTGCTTTTTGTTTAACCGCTATCCAAACAACCTGCCTGGCATGGTAGGACCTCAAGAGACATAAGTCTCAGCCAGTATAGCTTGATTAGGTCATTGCGGTGTTCAAGCCCGACCACCGTCAAGGTAGCAGCTTTCGGTCGGGTGTTTTATAACTAAATAGTACTGGGTTCGATCCCCAGTAGCGTCATGAGTGTGCACTGATGAGAAGTTCGAATTCAGGAGGAAACTGCCATCAAGTACTACAGAATTTTCAAAGGTTCCCTAACTGAAGTTAGATCGCCATCAAACTTGAAACCCATCAGACCCCTATAAACTGACGCTTGAGAAAGATATTTATTGCAAGTAGTTTTATTATTGACAGAGATGAAAGGTCAAGTAATATCAAGTCAAGTAAGAAAAATTGCTTTTTTCTTTGGTAGTCTTCTGTAACATTAATGATCCTGAATTTTAAAAGTGAGAATCATAAATCTTTCTTTTCTTTTTTGACTGATTTTACCTGTTATTTATTCTGTAAGCTACCTGACGATCTAATCACTAGGACAGTTCAGAGTTCAGGTCTCAGGGAGAACACCATCACATACTGGGTATATAGATGCATGTAGACGACGATTTCAAAATAGGACGAAATGTATGTACTCGATCCTACTACTGGTCACCATCAACCAAAATAACAAGATTAAAACAGTTTTGATAGCTTTCAGTTGTGATTTATTGTTCTTTTGGAAATTTATCTTTTACGATGCGTTCTTATTTCATCTACAGCTAACTTTGGTTTATTTATTTCTAATTTTCATTTGATATCAATTTTTAACACCCTAACTTCTAACAGCTGTTATTAACCTTCTGGTAAACTTATTACGTTCGTGATAAACTAGAATAGGATTTCAATAGGTTAGTATTATACGAGTACTTTAGAATTGCAGGTGTTATTATACAAGCAAATGCCGCTAATTAAAAGGATAATTATTTGTGATACTTCATCATTTTATACTTCGCTCACTGAATGGTAAACATGACGCGAAAGTACAAAAGGCAAGTTAAGAAATACACAAGCTGATATTATTCTATCTTCAACTGATTATCTTGGTGGATATGCATGTTAGTAGACATTAGCTTTACGCAAATATTTCAGTTTCACACAGCTGATCATTGTTGCAGAGAAAATTCCAAATTTAAATCAATATTCTTGAGGTTATAATTGTCTCTGAACTTGAAAACAGTAAATGCCACACAATTAAAGAAAATTCTTTTACGTTCCCCGTAGAACATAGGGCTTCAAGCTGGAGGATTGAAGTTTTGGTAGCAGTGGTGTTTTATTTTTCCTGGATAGGGTTGCTAGCCTCATGCCTGACCTTCCCCCTTTAACTAGTCTTCTTATTGACTTGGCAAGATAAAGGAGTGCCTTAGCCGGAGATCAAATCGCGGACATATAGCGTGGTTGGTGAGCATTCTACCGATGACGCACAACTGCCACACACATCGTCGACTCACTAGATGGATATGATTAACATTCTGTGGTATATGAAACTTACACATGGGCTTTGTCATAAAAGACAGAAGGATGTACTAATGGCAAATGTTTTCTAATATAAATTGCAGACTAAATATCCTTCCTCAGCATAGGTTGAACACATTTTCTTGTGTATTTGATAACCCTAAATTCTGTATTGGACTTAACAGCTAGCTGGTTAGTTAAATGGCCAAGGGATTAACTAAGAATCTTCAATCCAGCTTTGAAGATGAAACCTGACCATTTCAGTATTCATTAAAGTGTGTAGATGCATTAAGAATGTAAAATGAACCATTAAAATTGATAACCTCCCAGTTAAGCCGTAATCACAAATCGAATATTTTCTAGTCACGTCATATTTAGAAGTAGGATCTCATGAATTTTATTTGCACCTGTATATCAAGGGAGACTTAACTGAAGTATCCTTAAGGGAATAATTTCAGCATCTCTGAGTTGAACATTCTTCCCAGCAGTAGTGTTCTCCAGTCATTTGTTGGTCTGCATAAGTCTTAAGGGCTCGACGTCCCAAGTGACCACTTCTATGTGCACATATCAGTTCACCTGTTGCTGTCGAGACAGGCAAATTGGTCGTTCAAAGCGTATTTTGTAAAAAAGAGTTCAAGAACGCTATCCCACATGACAACAGAAAAGTAGTGGTAGTTCTATAAGAAGTGCGATAATCGAACACCTTGTTAACACTGGTCAAACCATCCCAACAAACACCTCCTATAAAGTAATCTACAAAGTGAAGAGCAACCTGCTTTCGTCTCCTTTGCGTTTTTGAAGCATTAGCTATTCACTCAGAAAAACTGGAGCTATGCACTGCAAGATAAAATTATTCAATCACTTCTACTATCATCGTAACAAACTTGGTGACTTTTACTAACTTAATTTTTGTTTATTTGCTTTTCTAACTCCTTCTAACTGTTTTTTTTCTTTTAAACTCTTAATTATTTTCATATTTTTCTTCGTTTCTATGTACATCCCGATTACAAGTCATTCACTAAATCATTCATCGTATTACACAACTGTAATATACTCATTCAACTCATTCATTCAATTCATCCTAATATTATCAGATATGTTTGTGACAACTCAGCACATTTGTTACTGCCTTCTTTTATGAAAAAAGTGTATGTTAAGGCGACTGTACAGCTAAAGCGGAGGATGAATAGGCCGAAAACAGCCTCTTTAGCGAATACATGTGTAATAACAGAAGACAAGGGCCAGGCAACAGATCGTTTATTTAAGAAATCAACACATATTTATAGATTTTCGTGTACATTATTATAGCTTATTCAGGAAAATAAATACAGTCTTCTGATTGGTTGTTTCACACAGAAAGTTAACCTTGCATCTGTTTGTGACTGTTTCTTGAATATCAGGCCATCTATATGTTAACTGTATCTGCTTACGCAAAGTCCGCTATGATTGGTTGTTGAATCAGTCTTGTTCATATTTTCTCACGACCAATATTGGAGACATAAACATTGAGGTTAATTAATATCTACCAATTGGCTAGCAGCCTCCTCTCGCCACACGTGTTTTGTTTTCACTAATGTCTGGATGGGGATCATTCGTGAACTATACTTTTCTCGAGTGACTATACTACTTTATAAACTAACACTGTTACATTTTTTGTCTGTTTTCTGTCTTTTTCTTCTCTACTTTGAATTACATACTAACTAGTGATGAATTGGACTGAAATATTATAATGCTTACATTTTGGATGCCCTAATTTTTATAATATCTTTTCTGAAATCTTTCAGACACTGCAGTATGCCATTTCCATTCTTTTATAAATATTGTAACCTGAGGTAGTCCACAGCTGATGAGAACCCGTGGTATATAATAAAGTCGTTTTGTTATTATAAAAGTTTTCGTATTTCCCAGTGAATGAAAAGTAATATCATTTTGTTTTTCATTCATTGGGAAATACAAAACTTTTATAATAATGAATATCATATAGCCGATGCCCAAATTTTTACAGTGTTAAGAGTGAACTTGGTTTGGATATATATAAAGTCAATTTAAACTGCAAACTCAGTCTTTTTGGCTTATTTATGAAATCTGAACTGTGATTTTCTTCGTATAAAGAAATTTATTCTGTCAAGTAATGAGGTTGTGGAGATTTGGTTGATTTGAAACAATTTTTCCTTATCGACCGACATCATGATAAACTATGGTGTACTAGACGGTGATTTCCCCCTAGTTTGGGAGCTTTCATAAGTAATCACCCATGGTTAATAAGGATTGAACCCAGGATATTGAGGTTATGATATCGCTACTTCGTCATTTAACCCCTGTATGGAAATTTAGTGGTCAATGAACTCTAACATCTATTAATTCTCGATAAACCGCCACTTCCATGCATAGTCGTTTACAAGTACCTGTCTCAACACCCTACTTAGTCAACCCCATTGGTCACAACTTTTCGTTGGAACTCCTGGAGGTCCACCTTGTGGTCAGCCAGTAGTGAATGGCTGAATAATCTTTGAGTATTTATTTATTTTTTTTTGATTACAGCTTGATTCCACACTGTATTTTTGGTACAAATATGGAATTTTCAGCATGTGATATTGCTAGCCCAAATTTCGCAGGCCGACCATAGATATCAGGTGTGCGTCGGTGTGGGCTTGAACTTCGGACCATGTGCATGGTCGGCGAGAGTCCTAACCACTGTGCCACCAACGCACAGTAGCAATTCATTGAACTAACGAAGAAAACTGCTCAAATGGTTTCGAAGTTTGCATCAAGAAGTTGAACGCCACCTGCATAGACAATATATAATTCTTAACACAATAAAGAATTGCAATATTCTCTTCTTCCTAGCCAATTAAATGAATAACTTTATGCTAGGCTGTAATTGATTGTGCATCGGTGGCACTGGGGTAGAATGCTTGCAAACGACACGGGTGGTTCGGGGTTCGATCCCCGACCAACGCAATCCTTTATCTCACTGAACCAGCAATAAGACTAGTAAAGAGGGAAGGTTGGGCATGAGGCTTGCAATCCCGTCCCGTAAAATTAAATACCACTGCTACTGAAACTTTATTCTCCTTCTTAAAGCCTTATTTTCTACTGGGAACTTAGAAAGAATAAAAAAGTCTGTAACTGAATTCTCCACTTGACATTTACGATACATAACTACTGCACACACATTCTTGAAGTAATCGATTAACCTGCAATGAAAGTAACGTTCGGAGAATAGTAACATAATGTAAATGTACACGGAATAACGGATGGTAGGATAGTGTCTTCTGTTTCCCAGAGTTATAAAAATACCGAAAGAGAAAAGAGGATTTTTAACTCTAAAATTTCCCCAAATATTCAAATTATAAAAAAGCTGTGATTTAGATTGGTCTAGTTCTGGTAGACAAGGAGAATTCGGATAACCTCGTATGACCTTGTATATGCTACTTATAAATTAAAAAAGTAGTAATTCCTGTGACATTTTCAGGGAAGCAATTATAATTTGTATGTAACCAGAGAAGCCATTAGAGGAAAAATGCAAGAAGAAGGTAATAATGCGGATGAGAATCTAATCGAAAAAAATAACGACGTAAAAAAGAAACCTAATGAGGTATTGATGATACTATTTGCAAGTTTTCGTAATGTCCATTGTATTCTATCCTCACAAACAATAACTCTGTATTCATCTCTTCACTGCTGAAAACCGAAATCATCCAGAGAATAGTTGAGGAAATAGTTCAGTGAGAAATGGTGTCAGGAGTCCGTTGTTCAATGGTAAGATAGTCACCAACGATCCACATGGTCCGGATTCAGCTGCTGGCCAACGCACCTGCAAACTTCACCTAGTTTGATAATCAGAAATAAGCTCTGAAGGGATAGAATGTTGGACGTGAAGTTAGCAACGTTGCCCGTAAAAGTAGCTGAAATTTCAGAAAATAGGGCGAAGCCCTATTAAACCTCTGGGACCCAATCCAATGGCCCATAAATTTTAATCCCTGTGTGTACATGCTGATAAAGAGAGCCAAACTAAAGAGAAGCGGCTGACCATTACTCCTCAGGTTTTCCAACGGTTCTTTAACTGATGTCAGCTCATGATGAAATCCTCCAACCAATCAAACAGAAGAGATCCCTAGAAAACCAATGCTTTTAATATTTTCGTGAAATTCTTTAAATTTATTATTAAATCCATTCTGATAGAAGAATGAAATGATTGGTTAACCATCTAATTGTATAAAATGAACTTAATAAATAAAATAATTCAACATAGCTTGAAAATCTAAGATAAAGAGTTGATTAGTGTTCACATTTGAAAAGTTGTTTGTAGTAGAACAGAACTTATTAACTACTGACTATTGACAAAAATACTATCGAAAAATAAATTTTTCCCTAAATGTTTTTCATAGTCTCAGCTTATCTTAAAATTAACTCAATAAACAACTTTGTCACAGATGGTCTTATCAAAAAGGTTTTCGTATATGAACTAATCAGTCAGTGAGTTACATACAATTTTTTCCAGCCTATTAACATATTTTAATTTAATTCTTCTATGTTTTGATATTTTCGAAAAACTACAGAAAATACTTCACGACCTTTCATTCTTTTTGGGATGCTTCATCCGTGTGACCAACGTCACCACTAAGAATCGAACTTTCAGGTTATAAGAGTAGCTCATTAACCATTCAGCCTTTGGGGGCAAGGACTAAATAACCTAAAGAATTAAAATTTCGATTGTGAATAAATTAGGTCTTATCCCTGGTTGAGTTGTGGGTGCCTACTGATGACAAGCCCCAAACTGGAACGAAACAACTATCCAGTGCCCCGTGATTTCCATTGCTGCTCTAATTGATGCTAGTTAGGGACGAAAGCTATACTGAAGTTATTCCAGATCCTTATAGAATCTTTAATCTAAATTTCAGAAATGCATTTTTGAAATAGACTGATTTAAAATTGAACTGATTAAATTATCTGAAAAATTTGCTTGGTCATAGTCTGTAACAGAATTCACTACGTACATTTAGTCCACTTCTCAGTTCGTCATACAGACGTATATGTATCCCAATGAGTAATGAATTGTTCAAGTGAATATCAAATAAGAAAGCGTTAAGACGACACAGTCACTTCACCCTTGATGAAACTGTTAGTCGAACAAAAATAATATAAATAATTAAATAATAAACAGAAAAACCGTGAATGTAATCGATATATATATATAACATTTTTCCTGTGTGTTGAAGCTTCTGTAGCCCTCCCTCCTCACCCGTGTTTGGGACCGGCTAGAAAACTAGAAGATCTGGAAATCGTAGACAATTTATATTTGATCTCACACAAACTCAAAGACTTGCAGGCAAAAGCCAACAAACTAGCTGAAGAAGCAGGCAGCGAAGACAGGACTCCAGATGTACATAGAGAAGAAAGATTTAATAAATACAACCAACTAACAACAACAACAATAAACAGCACCAATCGCCATCAATGGCAGAAATTTAAGGAGGTTACTTTCTTCACATATCTAGAAAGCATCATTTCAACTACAGACTAGCGGAATGGATGAAGATGTCAAAGCCAGCCAGAATTAGAAAGGTAAATCGGACATTCATCTCACTCTTAAATCAATTTGGAAATCTGCATTTACCACAAAGAACAAGATTTGGATTTTCAACACAAATGTGAAGTCAGTCAGCCAGTCAGTTCTTCTATACGGGTCAGAAACTTGCACTGCATGTCACGAAAACGTTTTCCAACAGGCCACTTTAGACCTTTATCAACAGCTGCCTTCACCATCTCCGTAGTGAAGATCAAACGGTAAGCCAGAAGGAACTAACAACATGAAACTCTAGGAACGAACTGACTAAGAGCCGACTGCTCAACAAACATGTAAAAAATAGATATGGATCGGGTATACATTGAGGAGGCCATCTAATAACGTGGCGCTCCAGTGAAATCTCGTTGGGAAGCGACTAGTGGGTAGTCTGAAGGAGACATAGAGGAGATCGTGTGAGGAGATGAGAGGTTATAGTGAATTGTGGATGCAGATGAAGTGGGCGGCAGAGAACAGAAAAAAGGTCAGATGTGTTGTTGAAGCCCTATGTTCAGCTTGGAACCCATGGGAATAATATTTATACATAGTGGATTGACGGTATGTGCAAAGACGTCAGGTATAATATATTGTGATGTAGAATCAAGTAGATTGCCTTCATGTTATTTGGCGGATGGTAACTAGTTTTGGATTCTAATTTGCTGATTTCATCCTGTTTGGGGTTCTTCAACTGGATGTACCTGCGATTCCTAATGATTAGTGATGCTGGCACTGAGATTCGAGCCCAGAATTCATTGTTCCAAACTCCAAAGTGTTATCCACTAGACCACTTGGGTCATGAGGGCCACCTCTTGTTCAACCTGTATCACTTATTATATGTTTCAGTCGATTTTCTTTTTAATGTCATATATAGAGTAGGTGTGAATGCATAAAATAATAATAATAGTAGTATGAAATGCAATTAAAACTAAAATGTTTGTGATTATACTCATAGTTAAATGTCAAGTGGCAAAGCAAATTAATGTCATATATAGAATAATTCATAGGATGGATAGAACTTGAAAAAGGGTGTGCAATTATAGGATTAGTAGACAAATCGAATAAAACAAAAACGTTACATATTATTGTGTGAAATTTCATTGCATAGAATTTATCGTTGTAAAAAGGAATTGATTTAGAATGACAAGTAGAACGAGTGAATTAACACCGGGGACCATTCAAAATTAGAGTAGTAATAGTAACAATTGACGTAATAAGGAAGAGTATACAAACTGAATAGACAAAATGAAAAAAATGAAAAATTGGTAGAGCTAAAATATGATTCGGGATTACCATACTTTAGCATCGAGGGATTAAGACCATAAAAGTTGGAGGGTTTGAACGAACTTTTTCTGTACACAGAGATCTGGCTTTTCTATTTCGATAGCCAAAGATGGCTTCAGCAATACAGATGAGTCGGGTACGTAGGGATTTGGGTAAATTACTCTTTGCCTTTTAGATGACTTTAAAGGCGGAGGCTATAGAGATAGGGTGATCATTGTCGATCAGATGTTCAATGATCGCGCTTCTTATTGCTCCACTTCCACCTTTTCGTAACCCTGCAGGATAGTGTTCTTGCACCCTCTTGGACAAGACTCGAGTCCAACGACCGACATACCTAGCTCCACACGAGCAAGTGAATTGATAAACACACATACAGTATAATCGCAAACATTTTAGTTTTAATTGCATTTCATACCATTATTAAGATTTCTTTTTTCTCGTTGATTAACTAGACCAAAATGTTCGACATATCGAAAATAGGCTGTCTTCATTTTATACAACTGTCTATATTACTATTTCTGAATCCTAACTAAAATAAATTCAGATGCATAGTGAATATTACTGTTCATAGAGCTAGACACTTTCAACAAACTGACATGAACGTGTCAAATAAAAAAAATTTCTCATCTAAGGAAACCTTAGATCACCATAAGTATGCAAAATGTAACCCAATTAAATGCTGTATGTACATTATGCTATTTCTGAACAAGTATTCCCTGTAAGAAGTTAAATGTCAATGAGTAAATGTCATTCATTAAAATCATAGAAAATACTCCTCATAACTAGATAAGAATCTAGGTAAATTGAATGACTAGACTAAGTTCATGATGCCTACCAAAAAGACCAAAAGAAAAGCTTCCGTTTAAAAATATTTCAGCTTAAGGTTGCATTTTAGTTAACTAACTTAATGGTAAACTGAATAGTATTTCTAAGCAGATTGTAGTTAGTAGTTGGCAAATTCATACATCGTCAGGGGACCATTTTTCCAGATTACTATTACAGACCTGTGGTCAAGGTTTTAAACAAATCAAATCCCTATAAACTAACTCTTGAAAATTAATCTGCTGAGAAATCATAAACAGTAGGATACACCCGGTCAGAAGTAAGGACAAATACTCGCCAATGACACTGACTGGTGGTCGTGTTAAAATTACTACTTGGTAGAAGTTGTAATTCATAAGCCAGTGAGTCTGGTCCCGGTGGCTGAATGGTCTACGAGCTTGACTGATAACCGGTGGGTTCTGGGTTCGAACCCCACTAGGTACGTACTGCAGAATAGTCCCAAACTAGGGGAGAATATCCATTCAGTGCTCCGTCGGATCTGGACTTCGCCTATGATTTATGGCTGATTTCCACACAAACTGGAAGATATGCAAGTGGAAAACAACAAGTTGGCGATAAAAAAGATAGGACTCCAAATGAACACACAGAAAACAGAGGTGATGAAGATCCCTGGCCAACACCAACAGCAGCAACAACAACAGACAACAATCAGCATAAATGGGAGGAACCTGAAAGAAACAACCTCCACCTACCCACCTGGGAAGCATCATTTCAACTACAGGCGAACAGAACTGATGAGAATATCAAAGTAAGGATCGGGAAGGCAAGAAAAGCTTTCATTACTCTCAAGTCTGTGTGGAGGTCAACAGCACTCAGCATGCAAAATAAGATCCGGATTTTCAAACCAATGTGAAGTCAGTGCTACTATACGGATCAGAGACTTGGCGCCTCGTCACGAACGACACTTCAAACAAGCTACAGACCTTCATCAATAGCTGTCTTCGCTCAGTGCTCAAGATCAGATATCCGGTCAGAAAAGATCAGCAAAAGGGAACCGATTGTGCAACAAATAGGCAAGAAGAAATGGAGATGGACTGCCCATACTCTGAGAAAACAAAACATCAAGTGACATCACACGACAGGCCATCACTCGAGTGGAACCCGAACAGGAAGCGGCGAGTTGGTCGTCAGTGCAAAGGTGACTTGGAGGAGGTTATGTGAAGAGGAGACGAAAGCCTGTGGGCAGACCTGCAGCCAGGTGAAAACTTTAGCAGAGAACCGAACGCAGTGGAGACGTGCAGCTGAAGCCATATGTTCCTCTAGGAATTGAAGGAAATAATAATAAAACTCCATCTTTTTCAGTGGTTCTCAAATTGACATCAATCCGTGGTCAGAATTGGAACAATCACATCCCTACAAACTACCTCAAGGAAAACGATTACAGGCAGGCTAATTGATTTTGTCCTGTATCATTTCCTCAAATTTCACGACTTCTAGATTGTGTATGTGATAGAGCTTTTTATGAATAAATGATGGTAAAAACAAAACAAGTCGTGAGCTGGCAGAAGTTAGAATTCAAGGACCATTGCATCGGGTCCCAGTGGATCAATGGTCTACGAGCTCGCCTTGTAACCAGAAGGTCTTGGGTTCAAATCCCGGTGGGTACGTACTGCTGAAGAGTGCCAAACTAGGACGAAACAACTGTCCAGTACTCCCAGACTTTCCAGTGGTTCTCTAACTGATGTCAGCCCATGATTAAATCCTCCATGCAATCAAAAGATAATTGTTAATTTTAAAAATCTAATGATTCATTTACCTATAGGTAGTTCATTTGTACGTCTATCAATGACAAATGATTTCTGTTAAGATTGTAGGATAGACACATATCAACTGGTTAGTTAGTCAACCACCCAAATGAAATGAATCATCAATAATAACATTAGGGTCAAGGGTAGAAGTTATAATAGGGTTATAATAATCTGCATACACAATACTAGACACTAGTCCAATTTACACACACACAAATAAATGTTTGTTTTATTTTGGGGCGTTGGTCTAGTTGTCTGCCTGTGGACAAAATACACTCGTCATATTTACCTTGAGGGAAATAATAAGGATGGTTTTTTGGCATTTTACCTTTTCTATTATTTCTTCGCTTCCTCTGTCACACACACACACACGTACACACATATAATCTATTTCTCTTATCGTAGGATTTGTAGACATGCAGTATAAGGGTCTGAGTAAAATAGACCAATGTAATGAAAAGGATGGGAAATAATATTGTTATGTATGTGCGAACGTATTACCATTCTCACGTGTATGATATATGTACGTGTATACTTGTATTTGCAAGCGTGTATGTATAAAAACGAATAGGAAGCGTATTGGTATTAGTAATTGGAAATAATTTTAGTAATATAACAATAATATTTAGTGTCTTGTTCAACCAGTTACTATTCGATTAATAAATTTTGTGTATCATAGAAAGCGATAAAGGAATTATTACCTTCACATTGCGAATAAATATTTTTGTTTATCGACTTAATATTACTATCCTCGGGAATAATTCTTTTTGAAAGACTATACTGTTGGATTTATCAGTTTATGTTATAACCACATTTTCTACTGACGGACTAAACAAGGAACAAGAACTGATGTTTACCACAAAAAGTAAGTGCATCTTATTTTTCTTAAAACTTAAATTTTATCCTCACAAATTACAATGTTCATCTAGTCTTGTTAAAAATTTAACTGTATAAAATGTTAGTGTAGCTTTTGTTACTGGTCATTTGCTTTTTTCTCCAAGTTCAAAACTCTTGGACACTGTTCATCCTAGAATCCCATCGGATGTGAAGTAGATGCTCATTGATGACCTTGGTTATCAGTGGGTTGATATAGCAAAAATTGACGATAGTTGAGACTCATGGATTCATTGAATTGCAGTTCAATGACTGAGTCGTCAGCGAAATCACCTTATGATTTGAATGCTGTTGATTCGATCCCCAACGGGATTAGGAGGAGGAGGAAATAACTGTCTAGTGCTCCATACTCATCAATGATTTTGTAAAAAAAAAAAATTAAATTGTGATCTTTATATAGTTTAAACTCATTGTCGACTGATATTCAAATTATAGGATTCGTGGAGATTTTGATTAATTTCAGTCGTTGAATTTTTTCTCTAACCAACATCAGTTAAAGAGTTCATTGAAAGCCAGGGAGCGCTGGACTGTTGCTTCATTCCATTTTGGGGTTTCTTCAGCAATTCGCACCCATGACCCCACCAGGGATCAAAACCCTTGACCTTCAGATTATGAAACCAAGCTTGTTGACGATTCAGACACCTGGACAGGAATTCAAACCAAACTTTGTCAGTTCATGTCTGAACGATGAAGAAGCTTGACCTCGTAATCTGAACGTCCCGGGTTGGGATCCCTGTTGGGGGCGTGGGTGCACTTCTGAAGACTCATTGTCGTTTGTTTTCTGTTGCTGTCAGTTCAGCATATTTTCGAATTCGCTGTATACTTCCGCAGTTATATGACACTATTTTGAGTAGGTGAAACATCCAGATCATACATACTCAGTTACGTAATTATGGAAAATTACCTATCACTTCATAAGTAACAAAGATAATCATAAAGAGACGAATCATCTCTTCATTACGAAGGTTACTGTAAAAATCTAATAAAAATAAAGGATCATAGATCCCATTTGCCTGTGGAATTAACCGACCTTGGAGACCAAGTTCATGTTGAACCTTCAGTGGGACGATAAGGAAATCTGATCAGAAAATGATACATAACAAAGAAAACAATCTATGCCAGAGGATTATGAGAGATTCAAGTTGCTTAAATTGATCAACATAAATAATTTAATCATTCAAACACGCAACAACTCATTTACTCGCAATTTGATCAAAGAAAGCGTACCATCCTGAAGAAAGACAATAACGCAATTTTAAAGTGGATTTGTATAAGTCTTGAATGTAGAATACTCATATTTTGTACTAACTATCAAATTTTTCTGGTAATAAGATGACTAAAAGGTTAATGAAAATTTTGATTAAATGCATGAAAGTTTAGAGAATACTTGAATGAAAGCATTCTGTTAAACACTTATATCAAGGTCATTTGAAAGACTGTTGATTCCCTCAGATACTTATTTTTCCATTCCAAGCAGTTCCCAGCAGAAAATGATAAAAATGCAATCCATTTATAAAATAATTAACATTTCTACAGCTAATTAAATAGTTTATACTGAACTGAAATCAGGATTCGACCTAATTATTCTACAAATATTAGACGTGGAGTGAAAATTAGAATCAATTATTTCAATATCACTGAGTTCTGTTCATCATATATAGTTTTTTTACAGAATTAATTATTTCTTTGTAATGCGTAATGAATTATTTTGGTTAATGAGTTCAGATAGTCTCAGGAGAGACGTTCTTTTACTAGTAATAATAAAAGATTCTTTTGATTCTATGAATTTAGTAGTATGTTTCTATTGACCTCATCTTATTTTTTTTTGGCTTATATTCATTTATTATACAAAGTAATCACGTATATTAAGGGATATACTGTTAATAATCTAATTTTATGAACTTGGTTAGACTATCCTTCTACTGTGTGTATTAATGTTTGCTATCATCAGAGAGTTGTGACTTCTCTGTCTCCCTTTTCATAACACTCATTTTGTAAAATATACTTCATTCCCTATTCGCATATTAGGGTTTATAAAAATCATATTATTTTCAAAAGAATGGATATTGAACAAAGAGTACTCGTTTCGATAATATCTTCTTCATCAGGCTCGAGAGCATCTCCCACTATGGCTAAGTAAAGGTGTAATTAAAATCATTAAGAGTTTGATATTGGACCATCTGGTGCGAACCGGCCACAAAGCCAGAGTGGAAGAATCCTTTCTATCATTTACCGGGTGCCTAATAAATTACCATAATCATCGAAGCACCGCATGCTGCAAACAGCAGAGGCTATTGCAATTCGTCTCAAACAACCAGTGCTCTGTGTTCAAAAGAAGCAAGTCCAGCTAGCCCCTACTACTGCCCTGGCCCTCACTAGTGACTATGAATTCATGAATTTGTAATATTATCTTAATTTTTCTGACATTCAACTTATTTTATGTTGGTTCTACTGAGCTGAAATCAATCAATATTATTGATTCGATGTTTTTTAAACAACATGAATGTTGTTCATAGCAACAATTCATTCATTCATTCACTATAATGTATAAATAACTGTAGAGCCTGATGAAGAAGAGGTTATCGAAACGAGTACTCTTTGTCCAGTATCCATTCTTTTGAAAATTTTAATGGGTATTTTTAATTAGTCATATTATCATCAATTATATTTCTTGTTTCTTTATTCACTCAGTCTTTCCGGGTATTTCGTGTTCATAATAATCTATAAAATGTTACAATCGTACATATGTGTTTACATTCATCAAAAGTAGAGAGGAATCATTTTAAATACGTTCTGTATAAATAGCTTGTTCGCGACGGTAATTAAACTAAAATAGAGAATTAACTATTCTCTATTCTATTCTCACCATAAGTTATATTTGTAAAATATTGATAAACTGTGAAATTTATTTGATTATTAAACACTAGAAAGAATATTATTGAGTGAATGAGAAGGTATTAACTCTATGAGAATGGATCGGTTACCTTGTAATATGAAAAGTGATCCGGATTAAATTGATGATGAGGATAAAATAGAAGTTGACGTTAATAATAAGATAATCTTAAATGGGCCTCGTCAATGAGATGAAAAACTGGTGAAGTAGACTGAATTTACATGAAATTCAAAACTCGCATTTAGGATTTGTCATAATTCTCCTACTAATTCAGGAAACCAGCGCTCAAGGAGTCATCTATTGGGTTGATGATGGTCAGTAGCCAACTCCTTTGCAATGGGTGTTTTTCGTTTATATTTGGCAATTTACGACTGATACTTTCGGATGAAAATGGTTAGCACCATTCTGGCATTTTTGGGCAATTGCTTCGGTTCTTAACTCAGTGATGTTGTTTACAGATGAAGTGTCCTTTATCTTCAACGAGACTTTCTGCTTCTTACACTAAGTTGTCGACTTTGAACCAGTGTGCCACACTATTAAGCTTGATGTCATCTAATGGGTCTTGAGTAATTAAATAATCTCACTAGTTTTTATAAATACTTTGTGTTTAAGGTTTTGCAAATAGGCTAGTAAGTAACTGTTTCACACTGTCTAACTTTATTTTCATTTGTGAGTTATTATAATAATTCGAAAGATATGTTTAGAAGTGATTCTGTAGGAAGTTAGATTATAAATAATAGAAAATCTAAGTGGGCAGAATTGAATACTTATTTACTCTACGGTAAGGATATTCAATATAACGAAAATTGAATTTAGACATTTGAAAGATAAAGAGATTCAACTAATAAATATTTACATTTCAATTAGATTCTTGTCTATGATACAGCTCTAATAAACATGTGTAGTAATTCTGATAGAATTCATAAATTTACAATCTAGTGGTGGCAACTTTATCAACAATTTACTGTTATTATTGTCTCCTTTTGTTCCTAGAGGAGCATAGGGCTTCAGCCGCACGTCCCATTGCGTTTGGCTGTCTGTCAACCACCGGGCCGATAACTGCTACCTTGTCGTGGTGGTCGGGTTTGATTACTGTAATGACCCAACATGCTAAACTGACCGAGACTCTGTCCATGCAGGTCCTACCATGTCAGGAAGGTTGTTTGGATAGCGGTTAAACTAAAGGCAGTTACCATGGGGTACATGGGCTCCAGTATCCAATTGGATCAAATGGCGTATGAACCCATTTGGGTCACCGGAAACCATGGGAATGCAGCTCCTGACGCTGTTCCGCTGCCTTGCGGATTAGACTCCAAGTCAAAGGCTCCGGGGGTGGTCCCTTAAAAAAACCACCTGCTTCGGTCTGGGAGCCCGGTCAGTATCTCAGCCCTCACACAATGAATTGAATAAAGCAACAAACAATCAATGAAACTTATCGCATGCTATTACACGTGTAGCAATTTCCTTCTTTCTTCCCTTCGAGATGATAGTTAACTAATACTGTTTGAACTTGTTAAGTATGACTGTTTTCCTTCCAGATGAAGTTCTTTATCCGTTCTCTACTTTTGTATATTTTTCTCTTCTTTCTTTTTTCTTTTGATCTGTGTTTTTTTATTATTATTGTGTGGCGCATCCTTCTTGGTGCCATATTGTACCAAGTTTTTATGCGTTTAAATAAATAAAATAAATCTGTCAACGTTTTCACCCGGTTTCACGTCTACCCACATGCTTTCATCTCCTCTTCACATAACCTCCTCCACGTCATCCTCATACTGACAACCAACTCTCCGCTTCCATTCAGGTTTCACTCAAGAGACAGAGCCTGGTGTGTGATGCCACTTAATGGTTTGTTTTCTCAGAGTATGACCAATCCATCTCCATTTCTTCCTGCATATTTGTTACACAGTTGGTTTCTGCCGGGTTGGTTCGCCCTAGAGAACCCCTGTTACCAATCTTTTCTGGCCGGTCATCTGGTCTTGAGTAGTGAGCGAAGACAGCAGGTTTATAGTTGGTTCGAAGTGCTCTTCGTGACGCGGCGCCAAGTCTTTGATCTGCAAATGATTGACTTTTTTTTATACCGTGAAAATATTTATTTACAAATTTTGAAAAGTCAAAACTTTTATCCTTCAGAAATGACTTCACATTGGGTTTGAAGATCCAGATCTTATTTTTCATGCTGAGTACTGTTCATCTCACCAACCTATTGGTGATAAGTTTATCAGCAATAATTAGTTAATATTAGTATGTCAAAAGTATGATAGTTTTTCTAAAGAATTAATGCAGCAGTTAAAGGGTAAAGGCGTTTGAAAAATTAAAGAAGTGGGTTACGTAATGATTAATTCCTGAAGAATAAGAACAGTGGGTGAAAATAAAAAAATTATGAAGTGTTAATTTGCAGGGACTTGACTGGTTATAGGTTCGATCACGAGTTGACATAAGTTAGAGAACCACTGGAAAGTGGGATGATACCGCACAGCTGTTTCGTCCTAGTTAGGGGCTATTCGGACCCAAGTTCATCCGGTTACAAGGTGAGCTCGTGGACCATTCAGCCACTGAAACCCGATCCAATATCCAATGAATCGGAAAAACAGATATATCCTATTCGCAGCAGGCTTTAAGCCAGTGTATCACAAACTAATTAAAACAGTTCAAATTGATTACTTAATAAACAAGGGAAAATGAAGTCAGCCGATTAATAAGATAGAACAACAATAACTCGTTAACGGCTAATAGGAAGAGAAGGGAATTATCTGTTCTTTAAGTTTAATTAATGATGGACAGGATATAGGGAATGGCTTTCAAAATGTCTTGTCTGAACACATAGATGTGTCTTCTTCAGTTGGATTCTAATGGCTTCATTTGTATGTAGAAGACGCGTTTGTAAATCAGATTTTACATTAAGAACACAATGTTCACCGAAGAGACTCCCTTGAACGAGTTTATTATCAGGCTGTACAGTTGTATGTATTCACACCTTTGTTTTAGTTTCCCCACAGAATGTGATTTCTTAAAAGCCATATACAATAATATTATTAATATATATATATATAAATGTGCAGCTTGATAATATATTCGCTTAAAAGAGTCTCTTCTCTGAATATTGTGTTTCTAATGGTACAATATGAATTTTTAAATTACTGAAAAAATTAATATTAGTCATAATGTGATCCATGCGTTAATACATTTTTAGATTGTATTAAAATTGTTACATATATTGGAGTAGAGTCATGGACGAAAATCTAATTGAAAAATGAATCTTTCTTTGGTCAATCCCTTTACCTTCTAAATCTCTGATGTTTGAAGGCTTAAACGATATGTAGGATAATCTAAGGTATTCCACAATATTACATGGTTGGAAGCAATCGACCACAGGAAGCGTTGGCCCTAGGTTTTGTGCTAGATAACACTCGTCATCAGGGCGCATCTGCAACCTTGAAGGGACTCATGCTCCTTCGGAGACTCAAAGCCGCGTCACCCAGAACTGCCTGCAATCAGAGACGTTACCATTGAGCTATTCTGGCTCGCGATTAACCTCCTGTAGGACTTTATTGGATACTTTAGCACCTAGGTTCAAAGCTACCTGTGGTCGATTGCCTCCTACCATCTAATATCAACCATTCAAAGTGCACCGTGATGGCGAGCTACCTAGAATGGTGACCACATTGCAAACCTGACTGATCGAATTCAGTCTGCACCAAACAAAGGACTAGACATATCACATTAGTTACTAGTGTCCAGTCGAAAGTACTCCACAATCTTTAACTTTCTGTTAGGCGTTCAGTCTGTGCGTATGCACAAGCTGTTAAGAGTTTCTAAGGTAGGTAAAAAAAACTGCTAAATGTGAAATACTTCAATAATTACAATATAATCTTCAATTATTTCAAACTTACTACAGGTGGACTATATGCACTTCCCTAACTAATTGATTTATGAAAAGCTATCCGACCTTTCCGAGTGAATCAATATCAGCTAGGCAAGTCTAATGGTAGGCTCATCACATGTCTAACATGTTCAGTATTCTATGAATTTTTTTTGTGCAATTCAATAATTCTTTTCTTGATAAAGACAAACATTCAAACACGATGACAGTTAATGATAATCATTTTACATGACAAACTAATCATCGTCTAACCATGAAAAAATCTTTTCTCTTATCCGTCTAGGTAAAAGTGTAAATAGACTAAATATTGGAAAAACAGCCTATAAAAGTTAATGGAAACGCTAATGAAAATTTAATTTTTGTTGTATTTTTCTAAGTATACCGTAAGTACACGAGATACGGAGTTCACAGGTGTGGTATGTGCTACTAATAAGATTTATCAGTAGTATATAAAGAGACCTTCGGTGACATAAAAACATCAGATAGCAGGCAGATAGATCTGACGTCAGAGAAAGCAAATGATTCAGCGTTATGGAGAAACATGGGAGACTTGAAAAGGAAGGCAAAGAAACATATACAAATGACAGAAGTATTACAACACGGACGATCTTTGTAAATGATGATTTAAAGATTAGGCGTACATAATTCCCCTACATAATGATATCAAACTACAAATTAACGTTTCTTTACCGAGTCTCTCATCTTATGCCATTACACAGGAAATATATTTTCATAGATTGGTGATTCACATAAAAGATTTGTATTTTTATATCTGTATATATCGCAATCAGCGACTAATGACAATGAATTTTCAGGAAAGTATCATGTACTTATATTACTGATGCCGACACAGAGACAACGACACTGATATCTCCAAATCCATAAAGGAATAGTGTCAACTAGTTAATTTATATTCCTTTGGGTTCCCATTGGAACATGGAGCTTCAAGTTAGAGCCAGCTTGAAGTTTCAGGAGCAGTGGTGTTTATTTTTACAGGATGGGTTGAAAGCCCCATGCCCAACCTTCTCTCTTTTCCAGTCTTATTACTGGCTTAGTGAGGTACAGGGGAGCGTCGTCCGGGATTCGAACCTCGGACCACCTGCCTGGTCGGCAAGCACTCTACCGCTCTCTCAACTAGTTGATAAGTTTTACTAAATGTTTCTCAGTTTTGATTAATGTTACGTTTCTGAAAATTTTATTACAGTAGCCTGCCAGAATACTACCTAATGGATGAAAACATTCGGGGGACTAACGCGGCCATCAGTTATGCAATCAGCAGTAATTAAAACTGAAAAATATGATAATAGAGATTATTAGTTTCATTTTTATCCAAGGAAGACGATGGCAGAGTAAAATTAATCCTGTATTTTTACACTACCTGTTGTTTCACCTTTATAAGTGATACCACTTTTATATTTTTTCCTAAGTTAGAATGGTCTACAAGTTCACTTTGTAACCAGAAGGTCCTGGGTTCGAACCCCGGTGGGTGCGTACTGATGAAGAGTTCGAAAATGGGACGAAACAGCTGTCTACTACTCTCTGCAGGTTTTCCAATGGTTCTTAAACCGATGTCAGCTTATGATGAAATCCTGTAACCTAAGTAAAACTGTATTGGTGGAAGGATCTAAGGTAGATAGTATGACAAACTAATGCTCATGTAGTAAGGTGAAGATTACGCAAGATGGATAGTTCTGATTTGCAACCCACTAATCATGAATGGATTTAGACACCAAAATACCAATAATTATACTACTGTCAGTTTTATTAATAATATGCTTACTTAAGATGGTTATACTCTATATTTTATAACTACGTCACAGTATTTCTCGACAAAGTTTTCTTAAGAATCTCAGCATCTCAACAAAGCAATAAAAAGATGTGTTATACTCCAACACTCATAGGAAAAGAGTCATGGTGCTGTGGGAATTGCTTTATTCCCCCCGCTTGCTGTCATTTAAAGCTGGTATATTCTGATGCTCGAGCTGAACTAGACTGGTAAAAGTACAGTAAGTCTAGATGATAAATAATACGCCTGTAAACAGCTTCCAGACTTTAATTTTTAAAAATTACCCTTTTTCTACCTGTTTGTGCATATAAGGTTCACCTTTCATACTAATTCCTACAGTTGTGTGGAAATTATCTTATTTGACGAATACAAAAACAAATTAATGAGATTTGGCCCCCTCTTTCTACATGATTTTAATTTTCACTTGTTTTCTTATGCATAAATCATCCCCGACTGTGAACATTGCAACACAAAATACATGAAGAAACACATTCCTCTGGATTGAAATATGAAAATTTTTAGGATACATTGCTTACATTTCTACAAAACATACATTTTGCTTAGCAATTGGATCATATCAATACTTGATTGAACGATATACTGCGAAGTGTTTAAAAAAGTTATCTGTTAAATGCTATACAGTCTGAGTCTTAATCTAGACATTAAAGGTTGATTTTATGATATTTTGATAAATTCAGTCTAACTCTATGCCTGTGAAATCTGGAGTTTCTGTAAGAAGGATGTGAAGCAGTTCTACTCGTTTGATTTAAGCTGTATTTGTAGAATCACCTGCATCTTGTGACACCAACATGTAAGTCATCCTAAAATCTAACAGCGTAAGACTAGAAACATAATCTTGGAACATCGTGTTTTGCAGTTTGGACATGCGCTATGCATATCACCTCAGTGAATATCATGCACACCATTTGTTGCTTGCTAACCTCTGGACTATAGGGGTTTAATAGAGACGTAGTCAGTCAGTGAAATTGCTCTGTGACACTCAAAATAGTTGAGCTAAGTAAGCATCATTCACTGAATTCATGGAAGGCGGCCCGAGAGATCATACAATTTAGTGGCTTCCGGTCTTACCATATATGTTTCGAAACCGAAGATGATGGAGAACAAACTGTAGATTCTTCCTCTAATCTTTGTTTGAAAATAATGCCAAGGAATAAAAGCCTTTTTGTTGTCCCTCGATCACTTTATATTGATGTTTTTTTAATTTTTGTCTGCCTTCCCATAATGTATCAGGTTTCTGTTCAGCATGGCTCATGAGTAAGACTGATGCAATAAAGTTAGTAAAATAGAGAAGATTTATAGGTCGGGTTCATTTTATGCTAAAACTTGCTCTGAAGATGTTGTCCAGAAGGACAACGAAAGCTCCACAATTAAACCAACTAGCTCAGAGAACACAATTAATTGCAAAAGTTGGTATAAACTGAAATAGCTCATTCACATTTCATGAACTCAAGCTATCCTATGGCGTATGCAGATAGACGTAAAGCTTATAAGAGTATTCAAACTACTCTTGCCCAACAATGTTCAAACAAAAATATGTATATTCTCCTCACCACAGTCTGAAGTTCTCTTTCTTTTTTACACCAATCAATTACAAATTTTTTCTTCTTCTGATTATGTGCAAGATATAACTTTGTTCTACTATTTCCTTTCAAAAAGAAAAAAAAATAAGTCCTCGATGGAATTGTTTACCAGGCAAAAAAGAAAAGAGATGGTAAGAGCAAACTCCATTATCGATTGTTTTGTTATTTGTTGATATTGGAGGTAATTGATGAATTGGTCAGTTTTTTTGTTTGGTATTACAGTGTCATAAAATTAGGGTATACATTTCAATGGGTGTAACTGGTTAGTATAGCTGATGATTTGAAGTTGGCTAAATTGTTTATTTCTAAACAAAGTAACTTTCACTTTGTTTCTCGATGCTGAAAGAAACACTCGATAGAAAAAAATACTAATCAACTAAAGTAGAAGATGAAATGAATCTTGATAGGGTAATTTTATAGTTTCAGAGATTATATTAATTTTGGAATCGCATCATATCAGTACATTATAACATTATTTGCGCTTATCAAGCGTTGATTTAAAGGGATGTAGTGAAGTAGAGATTTAATGAGTAGTTGTCGTCAGTTAGAGAGCCATTGGAAAAACTAGGGGGAACTGGATATTTTCCTAGTGTGGGACTGTTCATCAGTATACGCTTGCCACTTGGGGTTTAAATCCAGTACCTTCTGGTCGCAAGGTAAGCTTGTAGGCCATTCAACCGCTGGGAAGCTATCCAATGGCTTCATAATACTTCGATTCACCAGTTTCATTCAGACATAAAATAAGAATAAAATTTTGATAGTGTGGTAGAAAAGAATTAGATAATTTTATTTGAGAAACCATCTGTGATACAGAGTTATATAGAATAATATCGTATTCGAAAACCGCCTCTAGTAAAAGAGTTACGTAATGCAAAACGGTCAAAAAGATTGGATCTTAATGAAACGAGAGTAGTAACAAAGGTGATGAGTTGTCTAAAACAGCTGTTAAAAAGGAGTTACGTAATAATATGAATAGTTTAAGGATTTATTTGTACTCAGGATAAACATAAGAACAAAGTAAGGAATGAGAAACTAAGTGATAATTTTAAATGAATACAAGAATTGTAAGCAATTAAAGAAACAGGCAAACAAACAAAATTAATTCATCAAAAATCAACTAAGTTGTTACCATGATGATAGAAGTGGTTGAGTGATTCTCATTTGTATGCACAGCTCCGGTTTTTCTATATCAATAGCCAGAGCTTTAGTAATACAAAGAAGACGAAACTGTATTACTTTTGGTAGGTTATTCTTGACTCTGTAGATTACTTTGAAGGAGGCGTTTGTTGAAACGGAATGATCAGTGTCAACCAGACGTTCAATTATCACACTCCTTAAAGCATCAATATTGCCTTTTCGCAATCATGCTGGAAAATGTTGTTGAATCTTTTTGGACAGGATGCGCATCGAACAACTGATGTACCTGGCTCCACAGTAGCAGGTGAACTGATACATGTACACATAAGTGGTCAGATGATGGATCTTGTCCTTAAGGCTTCTACAGATCAGTGGGCGACTACAGAACACTATTCTTAGCGTTGTTGCAAAGAATATTCTTCTCAGAGATGATGCGATCCTTCTCTGCAGAATATCGCTTGCCAAATCTCCCTTGAAGTTCATGTAGAGTTTCTTTTTCGGATCAAGTGAATTTTCATTCCTCCAAATTCTTGATTTGATATTTTTGTCAATGAATCTTGGTGTGTATCCATTTTGGATGAAGATTTCTCTTAAAATATCTAAGTCTGTTTCTAGAACATTGGGACTACAGATGCGTCGGATCCGGGTCTTATGTATACACACTGCGGGGAATCTCAAACTAGAGAAAGCAGCTAATCATTGAGTGTTTCTAAAGACAGCATCGATTCATAATGAAAATCAATTTAAAATAAGCAGTAGATTTCTGCAGTATATCCTAATTCTTCCGAATAGAATCGTCGCCGAAAATGACATCAAATTTGGCAATGAAACATTCACGATTGCACACTGACGCTCAGAGAACATACAGCAATTTTCATCTTCACCCTTAACCAAAAGCCTTCCCACTTATTTCTTAGAATCGTAATTCATCTTCAAATGTATAGTCATACTAGGAATGGAAATATACAAAGATCAGAGTACAGACGGTACATAAACATTTAAAGATATAAAGCCAGCCAAAGCAATATTATTATCGTCTCTCTGGTTTCCCAAATATACAGGTCAGTAACACTCCCACAAATATGCTTTTTTCTTCCTTGCTAACAGAGATAATAAGATTCCAAGTACGAGAAGAACAATAGTGAAAAGGAAACCAATCTCCTGGGAAGTTATTGTTCTCTTAATTCCTGAAGTTTACTGGTATAAGAAGATTCTTTCCACCCCCACTCACCACTCCCCCCAGTTAAAAATGTCTTACAATACTAATTAAGCCATCGAATTACATAAAAGACATTCAAAATTTGTATACTGTTTGAAGTAATAAACGCAGTTATAACGGATAGAGTTGTGTTTAGTGTTTCAGTTACGATATGATGAATAAGTTTTATGACACAACAATCCACATATTTTTCTAGGAATAACACAGTTGTTTACGACGTTAATTTAACAACTTACAATATGGCTAACTGCAACAACGATTTTAACTACTGATATATAGTACACAGGCTAATGATTAATGCATGTAATTATTAC
Source organism: Trichobilharzia regenti (assembly GCA_944472135.2). NCBI lineage: Eukaryota > Metazoa > Platyhelminthes > Trematoda > Strigeidida > Schistosomatidae > Trichobilharzia > Trichobilharzia regenti. The sequence goes on from OX235262.1 coordinate 136,589,209, forward strand.
TGGCCCACTTGCCTCTTTTCAAGCATACATTGAAAACTGATTGAAATATACAGTTTAAAAGTTAGTTCATTGTAGACAATATACTACTTTTATCCAGGAAGAGATTCTGAATCACATGAGTCTATGGAACCAATTTAGAAGACCTAGCGTAAAATGAATACAAGCTATGTAGATTATCAAGTGTACATTTTAGTAAGATGTTTCTCATAGGCAAGTTATTTTTCCTATATTATTTATTATTATTCTCTTGGGTTTCAAGTGGAACATAGAGTTTCAACAGCACACTTCTGCTTCATCCTTTTATCTGCTGTCCTCTTAAGCTGGCTTCATGATCGACCATAGTTTCTCATCTCCTCCATGTCAACCTTCAAGTGACGCCTAACTTTTGGTTTTGCATTCGGGTTCCAGTCAAGGGTCTACCTGGTGCAGCATGTCATCCACCCTTTTCCACCTTTTTCTGCGTCTTTTTTGAGCAACAAATTCTTGGTTAATTCGTTCACAGAGTTTCTTGTTACTAATTTTGTCTAGTTGGCCATCTGATCGTTAGTTAGGAGCCCGTGAAGGCAGCTGTTGATGCAAGTCTGTAAGCTGTTTGAAATTCATTTTAGTGATGCGTGAGTCAAGTTTCTCTGACGTATAGAGAAGAAATGACTTAACACTTGTGATGAAAATCCGAATCTCGTTTCTTATGCTGAATGCAGATTTCCAGATTGACTTAAGTGTGATAAATGCATGATTTACCTTTCCGATCCTAGTTTGGACATTCTCATCTGTACCATGTGCCTGTAGTTGAAGCGATGCTTCCCAGATAAGTGGAGAAAGTAACCGCTTTCAAATTTCTCCCGTTGACAGTGATTGGTGCTTCTTGTTGCTGGTTGTAGTATTCAGGCTTGTTTCTAACTTCACATCTAAAGGTACCTTAGTTTTACTATAAGCAGTCAGAAGGTAACAGAATGTTTAAATGATTATGATATCGTCTGATTGATAACATAATTCCCATTGAGATGAATTATAAGTCTTAAATAAATCTTTTTTTAACTGAATGTTTGTGGTAGTCAGCTCTCACCATCGCTAGAATATGTGGCTTGGAATTTTACTTTCGTAGCTTAGTCAACTAAAAACAATGGTACCTGAAAGTTAAATTGACTACCTATTTTTGCTAATCTAGGAGCATGAGTTATTACCGTGTCAAGTCTGGCAGCTGGGCTATCTTCAGCCTACTTTTAAACGTTTAACTTATTCTAAAATAAAGCAGACTTGGTAGTATGTCTTCAGAAGGCAAAACATGTTTTATTATTGCTCAACGGTAGTGATTACCACTTAGCGATGTGCTGTTGACATTCATTTCAAGTAAAGTGTAGTAAAAAGTCCTATCCTTATAATGGCATTTAAATGGACTTATATATGTGATGGAGAAGATTTGCAGCTCTGATGGATGATTTTGAGATGGTTGTGTTCTCTGAACTGGAAAGTTAAAACAACCAATCATGTTCAGGGCCACAAAGAGAGATGACTAATAAACAGCGTGGAGAAATCTAAAAGCTCACTTCATCGAATTGAAGTATGCGCTGAAGATGTTGCTTAGTTGGGCAATGAAAGCTTCGCAAATTAACTATCCAGCTCAGAGAACGCAACCACATCGAAAAAAGCTTATTTATGTATATGTACACCTTTGTGTTCCAAGTGGGACATAGAGTTTCAAGCCCGAGCTTTGAATTTTCAGTAGCAGTGATTTTGCTTTACGGAGTGGAAATGCTGATCTTAAGATCAATCTTTGCTCTTGAGCAGACATACTACCAACAAAGAGAGGTACAAGAGTGCGTTGTTCTACGATTAAACTCGAACTATATGCGTGTTTGCCGAGCGTTACACCACTGAATCTTAGACGCTCTATTTACTTATAATTAACATTAGCTTTTATGAATTTTCTGAGTATAAACAACTTAAATATGGAACTGTTTAGTTGACAGTAATTATTCAAGTGTTGGTTTGTAGGGATTTGATTGGTTTCAGGATTTCATCATGAGCTGACATTAGTTAGAGAACCATTGGAAAACCTGGGAGTACTGGACAGCTGTTTCGTCCTAGTTTGGGACTCTTCAGCAGTACGCACCCACCGGGATTCGAACCCAGGACCTTCCGGTTACAAGGCGAGCTTGTATACCATCCCAGTGGCTTAATGGTATACAAGCTCGCCTTGTAACCGGAAGGTCCTGGGTGGGTGCGTACTGCTGAAGAGTCCCAAACTAGGACGAAACAGCTGTCCAGTACTCCCAGGTTTTCCAATGGTTCTCTAACTAATGTCAGCTCATGATGAAATCCTGACAGTAATTAATTAATTAGGTTGATAATAATTTTGGGATAAAGGCGTGTAGTAGTTGAAGCAAAATATGAGACCTTCTCACAGTTCTTTTTTTAAACATTTTTATCACTAGTCTTATTTCGTTTCGTACGCAAACAAATAAACAAGTATTGACAAGATTGAGTTTCACTCAATCATTTGGAAGACATATATAAACAAATACTATATATTTCAAGTGAAGTAAACATTCTCGTCACGGTTCTGTTCAGTTGAATGTCTTTTGTTTGTCATTTTATCTTCTAATGTTGGCTTATCCTCTTCTCTGCCCGCCTTTAAGATGTGATTAGATGAAATAAGATCCCACTTCCCACTACTTCTGATGTTATCGTTATTATTGTTCTTGTTGTTTCTGACAGCTTATTGGCATACGCAATCCCAATTTGTCTTGGTAACAACTTGTACTAGATCTTCATTCATGTACATATGTGCATTTGTGAGTATGTATGTATGTTAAGCGAAAAATTCTAGGAAATTAGAAGAGTGGTGGTAAGGATGTGTGTGTGTGTGTGTGTGGGAATATGATACGTTTTATTGGACATTCTTGAACAAATTTGTTTTGATCAATTTATTATATAGTTATAATATTCGATAGAAATATATGAAATATTTCAGAAAATCAGTTTATTGCATTGTTCAGTTTTCGTCACTAACCAACATAAGTTAGATATATCATTGAAAACGAATGAGCGCTCGACAGCTGTTTCGCCCTATTATGGGACTCTCCAGCAGTGCGCACCCACAGACCCACCAGGGTTGCATCCCAGAATCTTCAGGTTACGAGATCAAGCTCGTTGACCAGTCCCCCACTAGAAGCTGAATTAAATTACCCCTAAATTCTTCCTCTGTCGACTCGTGATACAGCGTTGAGCTCACCAAATGTCTTCGATGGGAATCCACTTTATTTGACACAATGGACTCCACTGGTTACGACCTCTCTCTGGAAATTAGTATCTCTATGTAGCTAAATTATTTACATCTTATCTTCAACACACTATGTGCACAGATCTTCGTGTTGTGGTACTTCTGGCCTTCCTTCAGATTGAGTTTCTTTGTGTTCCTTTCACATCCCCCATGTATCTCCACAACGCTGTATCATCTGCCTTCTCCAACGTCAAATGTATCTCCCTGCTGTTTGCTGCTTTTATGTCTATGAACGTCTCTTTATATACGGTTGATAAATCTTATCAGCAGCACTCGCCACAGTAGTAATTCATACTGGATTCTCAAATAAACCTTTATTTACACCAAAATCTTAATGTTGTGATGCTCTCGTGCATGAATGTCTAAAGTACCACGTCCAGAATGTTGAAATTATCTTTTACTTAAAACATGAAGGTTTAGGCAAATAGGTATAAACATTATTATCAATTAGGCCATCATTATAATGAGTTATAAAGATAACAAAATAAAAAGTCCTAAATCGTTTTGATACTTTTTACTATATACTCTTCATTGATTGAATGGGTACTTACTGTGGTACTTATATACGGTGTCCTTAATGTCGGTTCACAGTGCATTTATGCCATCCACTATCATGAAATAAATACTCCATATACACTTATGAACGCGCAATTTCCGTTACTAATTAAGAAAAAGTTGTCTGAAACGAAGTTCAACCAGGTATTGTTTATTCTTATGACTAACCATTCTTCATACATGTATTCCTCTTTATGAATTCTCATCAGCTATAAGCAGCTTTCAGACATATTAGTTATAAAGTAAAATTGTAACAACAGATTGTTTATTAAGGAAATCAACACATATTTATAGATCTTCATGTACATATTATAGATTATTGTTAGCAGAAAAACACAGCCTTCTGATTGGTTGTTTCTCACGGAAAGTTAACCTTGCACCTCTTTGTGGCTGTTTCTTGAATATCACATCATTCATATGCTAAACGTATCCGCCTACGCAAAGCCTTTGTTCTCACTTTTCCCACGACCAATATTGAGGACACAAATATGGACGTAAATTACTGTCCACCAATTTTGACTAATGGTCATCTCTCACCACAAAATGTTTTCACTATCACCTAATAGTTCGTCGTTGGCAAAGCGGTAGAATGTTCGCCGACCATGCCTCATGTAGTTCGAGGTTCAATCCTCGGTCGACACACTCCTTTTCCTCGATAAGCTAGTAATAAGACCACTAAATGAGGGAAGGCTGGGCATAGGCTAGCAACCTTATTCCTTAAACATAAACACCACTGCTATCAAAACTTTAGGCCTCTAACTTGAAGCCCTATGTTCCACTAGGAACGCAAGGGAATAATAGCAATAATGTGGTCAGAAAGAAAGCCTGGATGACTATATCAAGACTTCATATCGACTCATTTACTTGAATAAAAAGCATTTTCTTCTTTATAGTATAGTATTGTATAGCTACTTTTCACCTTTTTACTTAACTCTTATATGATTTCGAAAAACGACATTCAACAACCTGAATAATTATAGTGTAATACTGAGTTTTGTGTTGGTGGTACCTGTCTATCAAAACTAAATCAGTTTAATTAAATCAAACATTTATTCATTCAAAAAGTTTATGAGTCAACAGATTAAGATTCATTGAGCCAAACTGCGGTGGTACTGAGTCTTTTCTTGTCTTTAGTGGCAGATGATTGTTAGAATAAAGGAATTATGTAAGTGATTTTATCATGTCTTTTGATTTCAAAAGTGCTATCACTTTTCCAGGATGAAATTCAACATAAATCACTAAAAAATGTCTAAAAAAACGCTGTAAATGTTTCTGGTTTGATTTCGGGATTTTTCAGCACTGAACACCTGTAATCCTTTTTAAGACTACAAGCGTTATATCTCAAGGTGACCAAGTTACCACATGGTCAGTGTGTCAGAATAAAATTGTCCAAGAACTGAATCATTTCTAGCATTTCGTCCTATGCCATAATCCCATTCTAAACTCATACAAAATCAACCAAGTGAACGTTATTTTAGTGAACATCAGATAAATATAATTTTATTGCTTTCATTAAAATTTTACCTGACGATTAGCGTTGGTGGCACAGCGGTAGGATGCTCGCTGTTCACATATGTGATCCGGAGTTTGATCCCCGGCTGACGCACTCCTTTACCTCGCTAAGCCAGTAATAAGACTGGTGAAGAGAGAAGGTTGGGCATGAGGCTAGCAACCCCATCCCGTAAAAATAAACACTTCAGCTACAGAAACTTCAAAGCTCTACCTTGACGCCCTGGGAACGTAAAAGAATAAAAAAAACCACCTAATAACTTCAGACAGGCAACAGTGAAAGATTATTAGGCATGTATTAGTTTAAAAAATCTTATTTAAATCTAATTATGTTATCCAAGTTATTATCGGACATTCTTTCATTCCTTTGCTTTCCTAGTGGAACAAAAGGTCTCATGCTTTGCAGTTTTATTAGCGTGAATGTTGAATTTAAGGGATGAAATTGCTGGCCTTAGGCCAAAACTTCCTACCCTCCTAAGACTTACTAGTAGCTATTAAACTAGACTTTTTAGGAGTGCGTCACTGGGAGTCGAAACCCAAACTACTAGGGTGGTTCTCGAGCATTCTACCACTGAGACACAGAAGCATATATGAATTTTAGCAGTCCAGAAGGAACATATTTTTAACTTCATGACCACTGGATTAACAAACTGTCATAATGACTAGTAAATTTAAAGTTTTAAGACTGTTTACTTTTCCACTGACCTTATTACATTATGAAAAGTGAATCAAAACAGTCAATTATTTTAATGTGAGTATGCAGAAGTCTAGTATCAAAAATAAACATCCTAAGGCAGGATTATTTTTTTATTGATTAAAATTTATTTTGGGTCATATTTTCACCTCTTTTTCAATTATTATCATTCTTTGAGTCATCTTAGCCTAGTTTTTTTTCTAATATAACATTTGTAAACCTTTCAGAATAATAGCCATAGGCATGTAAATATTCGTGTGTGTGTGTGTCCCCATCTATATGTAACATATCCGTTATATCTAGTCTCTACAGATGTTAATCAACTATTTAGACCCACACAAACAGATACAACAGTTTATAGTTAGTAATTTGATATTTACTCTAAGAGAGATTATCCCACTTAGGTGTTACTATTTAATTCGCTGACGAAAATTATAAGATTTCTTTATTATGCAGCATGGAAAGAAAGAAGTATGCGGAGGGGATACAACATCAAAAATCCTGTTTAAAATCGATAAAAAACCCCATCTGACTCAGCTGTTATTGACTAAAAATCAATAAACTGACTATGATAACGGCCGTTATAAGTGATCTTTCCTAATATAGTAGCATATGTGTCAGGGGCTCAGTGGTAGAATGTTTTCTGACCACCGAAGTGGTATAAGTTTGACTCTTAGCTGATGGACTCTTAAACCTCGATGAGTTTACTAGCTAATAGTAGGCTTGAAAAAGAGTGAAGGTTTGGTGTGGGCCTAACAACCTCAACCCTTAAAGATAACACTACTGCTATTGAATCTTGAAAAATTTGAAGTCCTGTGTTCCTCTGGGGGCGGAAGAAATGAAAAAAAATATGTAGTAGTGTAACCTATAAGGTCTTAAAAACAAATATTGAGCACTTTGAATTGTTGATACTAGATGACTGGAGGCAGTCGGCCACAGGAAGCCTTAGACCAAGGTTTCGTGCTAGTTGACACTCGTCAGCCACCTACAACGGTGGCCACATTACAAATGTGACTGATAGAATTCAGTCTGCATCAAATAGAGGACTAGACTAACTAGTGTCGAATCTAAAATAGTGAGCAGCATGTTCACCGTATGGTTCAGCAAAGTAAAAAAACATTGATGGATAAAATGACTTTATATTGATTGATTTTTACAACTGATGAATTTCAAAGCACTAAGTGAGAAGACTTCCTCTCCTTAGCTTCCTGTCAATCTTCTTCATTGAAACTTATGGATGTGTCCACAGAAAAAGACATGAGAATATAAATCGGAAATCGGAATACGTCGACTGCTTATTTCTTAACTGTGAAAAAATGATGCAGGGGATAGTGTAAAGCTTATAAGCCAAATATTAGACTATGTACAGAAGGTTAGTCATTGACTTTATGAACTAATGTTTCCTGAAACATTCTTTACTCTAACTACCAGTGACTGCAAATGAAGCAGTCAAACTGATCATTTGCTTAAGAATGCTTAAAACCAGTTACTGTATTTACAATACAGGCGGATGAATACAGACTAAATGGATGGGACTACTTGAACACTGTCCATCAGTAGTCAAACACATTGCGTTGCGTAATAAGGAACTTATTATTATTATGACAGATATTTTGAGGTGGCTGTGTTCTCTGAGCTGGATAGTTAATTTGCGAAGCTTTCATTGCCCTACTAGGCACTATCTTCAGTGCATACATCAATTCGATGAAGTGCGCTTTTAGATTTCTCCACGAGTCTATTAGTCATCTCTCCTGGTGGGTCACCTTGAAAGTGATTGGTTGTTTTTGTGTATTTTCACACCTTCTAGGCTATTTGTATTGATATCTGTGTTTTGACCGTTTATCCCTGCCCTGGAGTTTGACCCTTAGTGTGTGACATTTCCTCCTTATTGGTTAGTAAATTTTGTTTATGTAAAGGAAAAAAATCAACACCAATTCCAATACAAGTAGCCTAGAAGGTGTGAAAACACACAAAAACAACCAATCACGTTCAAGGTAACTCACCAGGAGAGATGACTTATAAACTCGTGGAGAAATCTAAAAGCTCACTTCATCGAATTGAAGCATGCACTGAAGATGTTGCCTAGTAGGGTAATGAAAGCTTTGCAAATTAGCTATCCAGCTCAAAGAACACAACCACATCACAATCATCCATCTGAGCTACATATCTTCTTTATCATATCTAAGTGACAAATATGTCTAGAAAACAGAAAGATTGAGTGAAGAAATATTTACTTTTCAATTAGATCCTCATCTTTGGCTCTACTCTAATATATATAGCATTTTAATTACAATACAACAGTTTGCCAATCAAGTGTCGATAAGTTTGTTAACAATAATTAAACAGTGTCAAAATAGGGGTGGTAGTAAAGACACAACGTACCTCTGTTGCATTGAAAGCTCTTTTAACTGCATTCTTCAAGCGCTGTGTTATTATTTCGCTGATGTTGTCACCGAGGAACTGCAATTTTATGAACATTGGCTTTTTCGGAACTGTAGCCATACTGACTCTCTTTGGTGCTGAATTCATATTTTTCTCAATGAATTTATCTGAATAACCATTTTTTCTAAGTAATTCTCTAATAATCTTAAGCTCCTCATTGAGGCAGTCATCTGAACAGATTAACCTAGCACTATGATCCAGACACTTTACCAGGTTACGTTTATATTTCAAAGGTACAAAAATCAAAAAATGAGTGTACTGACCTGTTGTTGTAGGTTTTCTATACACATTTTATTTTTACTTATTTTGACCACTTCATCTTTAATTTACGTGTTATCCTTGTAAAATTAATTTATTCTAACCATTTCTACCTTTTAAATGTGTATTGAATTTCTTCTTTAATTATTAACCCATTGACATTTTGACACTGTTTAATTATTGTTAACAAACTTATCGCCACTTGATTGGCAAACTGTTGTATTGTATTCTAAGTACAGTGAATGTGTCATCTACATACCTCCACCATACTTTTGGGTGGGGTGAACGTTTCAATCGCTATCTTTTCCCACATATCCATGAATAAATCTGCTACCACCGGGGATATTGGTGATCCCATGGCAACTCCCTCAGTTTGTTTGTATATTTTCCCTTGGAATTTAAATACTGTAGAAGTCAGGCAAAGCTGCACTCCCAGCATTATGTCCTCAATTGGCACTTTTGTCCTAAGCTCGAGTTCTTGGTCAGAAATGAGTTCGTTTCTGACCGCCTCTATAGCCATATTTATTGGTATACGTGTATATAAACTGACAATGTCAAAACTAACCATTTTTTCTTCATTATCTAATTTTAAATTATCTAATCTGTGTTTTAGTTCATAAGAATTAGTTAGTCTAGATTTCTAGTGGATTGTAATTAAAATGCTATATATATATATTAGAGTAGAGCCAGAGATGAGGATCTAATTGAAAAGTAAATATTTCTTCGCTCAATCTTTCTGTTTACAAATATGTTTGTTCAATACATCATGTTTAAGGTTGTACATCTTACGATTCTGCAAATATTTCAACGAAGAAAATTTGATCACTCCACGAAGACATCTCCTTAGTCTGTACAATCCTAGTTATATCTACCGGATACATATAACACTGTGTATAGGTTAGTAATAGAAATGTGTAATATATCTGATACAATTACTCAGAAGTAGTTTCCAGAGATAAAAAGGGATAACGTAACAGTTCATGAAAAAAATGGAAGTCAGGTTTTGAAATTTAATGGGGTGAAGTTTTTTTCTCTCCATCAGATGAGAAGCAAGGTGGTCGAGTGTCAAATTGACAAGCATTCCGACGGTAAGAACAAAAATTTGACAAATAAAATGTACAAAAGTGACATGCGAAAAGAATAATAGTCCTTTTGGACATTGTACTCATCAATTTTTTTTATTCTTGTGGTCTTCACCCCTGTCAAGTGAATGTTCAACCGTCTTGCTTCTCATCTAGTAACAATTTTTACCTTATCAGAATGTAACTCCCACTTTGTCATGAACTATAACGTTATCTCTTTTTATCCCTAGGAACCAGCTCTGGTTAACTATATCAATTATGTTACACATCTCTATTACTCACCTATACACAGTGTTATATGTATCCGGTAAATATAACTAGGATTGTACAGGCTCTAAAGTTGACTTCGTTGAGAGACCAAATTTTCTTCGTTGAAATATGTGCAGAATTGTAAGATATATAAGGCTAAATGTGACATATCGAAGGAATATCTCTCTCATTATAATCACTTCTGTATGATACAACGCAGTGTGTTCGGCTACTGATCTGTAGTATTTAAGTGATCCTATGCATGTAGCACCTACAATTCCCCATACATTATATTAACGGTCACTGGCTTTAATGCCTCCAAGGCAACTCTCTCATCAACTTAACTGCCTCTGAATTGATGAATAAATTTTTACTTTAACAAATTTCAATCCTTATTTCCATTGTGTCACTGACTACTTCGTACTTTCTGCGTATACCTGGAAATCACATATAAGTGACTAACGGTTATTTCATACACTCCTACTATTTAATAATAGACTGTTAAACTTCTTAGTAAATATAGAATTTTCATACATTTAGTTGCCTTGAAAAATTTCGAAAGAGAAAGGAAGACCAGATTTGCAGTATAAAATGATAACATTTTATTTCACAAGTTCTCATCAGCTGCGAACTATCTGAAACTACAATGGTTATAAATAATGACACTGAAGTATGAATTGTCATTATTTATAACAATTGTAATTTTAGATAGCTTACAGCTGTGAAATAGAATGATATCATTTTAATTTCAAGAGTTGGTTTCTAGGGATTAAATTTGCTTTTAAAAGTTTGGCCACGGATTGATATCAGTTAAAGAACCACTGAAAACCACCACTAGAGTACTGGACAGCTGTTTCATAATAGTTTGGGAATCATCGGCAGTATATACCAACCATCCAGGTTCAAACCGAGGACCTTCCGGTGACAAGGAAAGCTCGTATACCATTCAGCCACTGGGACCCGAACCAATGGCCAACACTTGAATTCTAACTTCTACCAATTCGTGATTTGTTGAGACCACCAACCAATGTCATCTTTGAGACATCCATCCTCATACTTGACTGGATGAACCTCACTGGTCAGGAATTCTCAGTAGAACTCCAGGGAACTCCATCCTGTAGCAAGTCACTAGTGAGCATCAGATTAATTTTCTATATTTGGTTTGAAAGGATTAAATTTGCTTTTACGAATTTGACCACGGATTTATATCGTTTAAAGGATCATTGAAAACCAGGGAGTACTGGACAGCTGTTTCATCCTAGTTTGGGAATCATCGGAGTTTCCTGGAGTTCTAGTGAGAATTTTTGACCAGTGAGATCCATCCAGTCAAGTGCAAGGGTGGATTTCCCACCGATGACATTGGTTAGTGGTCGCAATAAATCCCGAATTGGTAGAAGTTAGAATTCATGGGCTGGCCGCTGAATCGGATAGCACAAGGTTGAATATCATTTTGTACTGCATATATGGTCTTTCTTTCTTCGTTAGAAAGCTTTCCTTTGCTGAAATTCCTTTTGTTTCCTTCATAACTCAATGGTAATTTTTGGTCTGGATCTATTTGTCTCTCTTCCACGTAAATGCTTCTTATTATATATTGTCTAATCTATTTTCTATAATAAACTTCTATGAACTGCAGTAAACCGAAGTGAAACAGTTTTGTGTAAGAGTCTCAAAGTTTTACTCTGTGCTTCTCACACACATGTGGTGTATTCCGGCAGTAGGACTACAAGACTGATTGAGGCAACATTTAAGACATACTACTCAGTGAAACTGAAGTCTTTACTTGTTACACAATAAAAAGGCTTTAGTGTATACCTTCCAGAAATTGATGTAAACTTTGGTCTACAAAATATTTAGAGAACTCAAATGATTTGCTTCAGAAAAGTGTGTAGGTGTGTTGTACAGGCATTCATTCATTCATTTACAGGTTGACGTCAAGGAAGTGTTATTCTGTCAAACAAAATAATGTCTGCCTTCTAATTGTGAATTGATGAAAGATGCTTATTATGGCTATCAGCAGAGTGACTATTGAACAAAGAATATTCTTTTCGATAATTACCTTATCAGGTTCAACATTCGTATATCCATAACAGTTAGAGAAATATTGTTATTGCCAACATTATTGTTTTTAAATCATATTGAATCATTAAGCTCAGTGGATTACAGGTCAAAACTTGTGTATGCAATAATATGCACATAACCATAACACTAAATCGAATATCAGATGAATTAAGAAAAACAATACAGTATTTATGAATTAATAGGTTCCAGGTCAGAGTAACAATAGTGACTGAACCTGTTTATTTTATATTCGAGAATTTATTCAATGCACGATTATTATTTACTTTAGTTCCCAGAGGAACATATGGCCTCAGCCGCACGTCTCGATTGAGTTCGGTTCTCTGCCAACGTTTTCAACTGACTGGACGTCTGCCCATATGCTTTCATCTCCTCTTCACATGACCTCCTCCAAGTCACTCCTGAACGGCCAACTTGATAGATGAGAGAAAAAGAATGCTCATTGCTAGCTTTATGGCCTGTTTGAATCAGGTGTTCTAATATCGAGCCACTACACATTTATTTAGCCAAACTAGTATATGTCCTCGAGTATAAAAAAATCTACCCACAGTCACCTCCTCTTATATTCACTAGTTCAGTTATTTCTGTAGAGCTTGTTATATTGTCCGATGTTATAGAAACTTGACATTTTGTGTTCAGAAACATATACTAGCGAGGCGAAATATAGGTGTAGTGAAAATCTTTAACAATTCGATATAAGAAAACCTGGTGCAAACGGACTACAAAACCGGTAATCGACAGTCTTTTTCTGTCATCTGTCATGTACTGAATAAATTACCAAACGCATCTTCCAACTGAATAGTCCAAACAACGGAAGTCATAAGAATTCGTTTATGACAACTGAAACTCTGCCTATAAAAGAGACACGTCAAGCCAGTGCTGTCACCCTGACCTGCTCTGGAATCTAGAAATTTTTAAATACTATTTTCCTTAATTTGTCTGATATTCTATTCATCGGCTGCTTCATGTGATAAAGGCTTGTTAATTTTCTGTTTTTTTATTCCTTTATGTTTCCAGTGGAAAATACGGCTTCAAGTGAGAGCCAGCTTGAAGTTTCAGTAACTGTGGTGTTTATTTTCACGGGATGGGGTTGCTTGCCTCATGCCCAACCTTCCGTCTTTACCATTCTTATTACTGGCCTAGCGACGTAGAAGAGTGTGTCGGCCGGTGATCGAACCCCGGACCACCTGCGTGGCTGGCGAACATTCTGCTGCTGTGCCACCGACGCACAATTTTCCGGTTACTAGAAGTAAACTGGTGAATGGTGACTAACAGTAGAATCCAGGATGCGCATATAATCCTAGTTGGGACTCATCATCTGGATGTACCTCCATTCCACAGTGAGTGATGATGTTCCCGTTGAGGCTCGAACCCAGTACCCATAGTTTTTTCAGACGCCAAAGCGTTATCCACTAGACCGTTCGGACCACGAGAGCCACCTCTTGTGCAGCGGGTCATATTAAATATTTAATTCAGTTTTAGATTTTCCCGTCGACACCATGTCATGAAAATGTTCTCGAAATCTTGGACGGCCAATGCTTCAACAAAACAATTACTGAATGGATAAACGTAGCTGTCCTTTACTGATATTGAGGTATATATATATATATTATTATTGTATCCTTTAGTTCCTAGAGGAACATAGGGCTTCAGCTGCGCACCTCCATTGACTTCGGTTTTCTGACAACTTTTTCACCCTGCTCCAGGTCTGTCCACATGCTTTCATCTCCTCCTCGCATGACCTCCTCCAAGTCACCCTTGGACGACCAACTCGCCGCCTCCCTTTCGGGTTCCACTCGAGGGCTTGTCTAGTGATGTCACTTGATGGTTTCCTCAGCGTATGGCCAATCCATCTCCATTTCTTTCTGCCTATTTGTTTCACAATCGGTTCCTGATTGGTTCGCTCCCAGAGATCCCTGTTGCTGATCTTTTCTGGCCATCTGATCTTGAGTATTGAGCGGAGACAGTTGTTAATGAAGGTTTGAAGTTTGTTTGAGATGCTCTTTATGACTCGCCAAGTCTCTGATCCGTATAGTAGCACTGACTTCACATTGGAGTTGAAAATCCGGATCTTATTTTTGATGCTGATTGCTGTTGACCTCCACACAGATTTGAGAGTAATGAAAGCTTGTCTTGCTTTTCCGATTCTGGCTTTGATGTCCTCGTCAGTTCCGCCTGTAGTTGAGACGATGCTTCCCAGGTAGGTGAAGGAGGTTGTTTCTTTCAGGTTCTTCCCATTTATGCTTATTGTGGTCTGTTGTGTTGTTGATGTTGGCTAGGAATCTTCATCATCTCTGTTTTATCTATGTTCACGTGAAGTCCTATCTTTGATGCTTCTTCTGCCAACTTGTTACTTTTCACTTGCATATCTTCCAGTTTATGGGAAATCAGACATATATCATCGGCGAAATCCAGATCCTCCAAGTCTTTTGTGTCAGTCCATTTTATGCCTGTTCCCTCGTTGGTTGCCGTTGTCTGTCGCATTATCCAATCAATTGCAATCAGGAAGATCATTGGTGATAGTAGACAGCCTTGCCTCACTCCCGTCCTCACTTCGAAGGCTTCCGTAAGTTTCCCGTTGTGGATTACTTGGCATGCAGCATTGTCGTATAACTGTTGGATGAGGTGTATAATTGTCGATGGGACCCCGTAGTAGCGAAGTAGTTTCCAAATGACCTCTCGATCGACGCTGTCGAAGGCCTTTTCAAAGTCGATGAAGTTGAGATAGAGAGGTGACTGCCATTCCAAGCTTTGTTCAATGATGATCCGTAGAGTGGCGATTTGATCAATACATGATTTGTTTCTCCTGAATCCAGCCTGTTCCGGACGAAGTTTTTCATCTAGGGCTTGTTTGATTCTCTCCAGGATGATGCGACTTAGTATCTTGCTTGGAATGGACAGAAGCATAATTCCACGCCAGTTTTTACATTGACTTAAGTCTCCTTTCTTTGGAAGTTTGAATAAGTAACTGTTCTTCCAATCCTCGGGTACTTTGCCCTCTTTCCACACCTTCTCCAGCAGTGGTGTCATCAAGTCCGCTGTTGTCTCTGGGTCTATTTTCAAAGCCTCTGCTGGGATTCCATCTGGTCCCGGTGTTTTCCCAGTTTTAAGCATCTTGATTGCATTCAGGACTTCTGATTTCGTCGGGGGGTCAGTGTTCACTGGTAGTTCTGCTTCCGTTGTTGGTATTGCTGGACGTGTTGTAGGTGGCGGACGATTTAGAAGTCTTTTGAAGTGTTCAACCCAGTGCTTTCTCTGTTCCACCTCTTTGGTGATTGACTTTCCATTGTCGTCCTTTATTGGCTTAATCTGTGTCGAACGTTTGCCCGAAAGGTTCCTAGTTGTTTGGTAGAGTGTGGCGAGGTCTCCTTTGCCTGCAGCTTGTTCTGCTTCGTTTGCCATGGTTTCATAATATTTTCTTTTGTCTTCCCTGGCACTTTTCTTCACTCTTTTGTTCAGTGTATTGTAGCTTGCATTCAGCTCCTGTTTTTGTTGCTCGTCAGTGCACTGGATAATCTTTTGCTTCACTGTCCTTCTCTCTTCTATTAGTTTCCAAGTGTCCGTAGTGAGCCACTGTTTGTCCTGTCTCTTTTTTCTGCCTAGAATTTCTATGCAGGTTTGGCTCCACACCGTTTTCAAGTTGTTCCAGTGCTTTTCAACGCCGACCTTTTCGCTAGTGTTGATTTGTGTCTCAGCTTTGTCCTTTATGCTTGCAATGAAGATGTCCTTTGTAGCCTGGTCCTTCAGCTTTTGAGTGTTGAACTTGGCTTGTGGTCTATCTGCAGCTCCTGATTCCCTGAAAGCTTTTAATTTGATTTGGATTGTCCCTTGTACGAGATAGTGGTCTGAGCCAACGTCTGCTCCTCTTCTTGCTTTTGTGTCCAGTAGGCTGCGCCTCCACTTCCTTGAGATTGAGATGAAGTCGATTTGGTTTTTGGTTTGCCCGTCTGGTGACACCCATGTAGCCTTGTGGATATCTTTGTGCTTGTATACACTGCCACCAATCACCAGTTCGTTGAAGGCGCAGAAGTCGGCGAAGAGTTCTCCGTTTTCATTCATTTCTCCTAGAGCTTCTCTACCCATGATGAGTTCCCTTCCCGTATTGTCTGGTCCCAGTTTGGCGTTCATGTCTCCCATTAGTATTTTCATGTCGCCAGCTGGAGTATTGTCCATTGTTGCCTGTAGTTGCCTGTAGAATTCTTCTTTCTTCTCGAGGTCTGCGTTGTTTGTGGGTGCATAACATTGTATGATTGACACTTTCCTTCCTTTGGAGTTGAACCTGGCGGTCATTATCCTGGACGAAATCGCCTCCCATTGTATCAGGGCTTTCGTTGCCGTTGGTGACATCATGATAGCCACGCCCTCGGTGTGCGTGTGGTTATCTTCTGGGTGACCGGAGTAGATCACTGACTCACCTGTTGACAATTTGGTGAGTCCACTCCCATTCCATCTGCTCTCACATATTCCCAGCACTTGTATTCCGTATCTTTTCATCTCGTTGGCGATCTGGGCAGCTTTCCCAGTCTCGTACATAGTTCGGACGTTCCATGTTCCTACACAGACTTTTTCTTTTGGTGCAAGGAGGTTCATCATACTGAAGTTTCTTTAGCAATTTTTGTTTACAGGGTGGGGTTGCTAGCCTCACGCCTGAGAAAAGAATGATTACATTAAGTAAAAGTTTAGAGAGAAGCAACTTTTTGGGTTGCTCCCCTCAAAATCAGAAAATAACGGACAAACAATGAGAACAACATCAACAAAGGAAACAGTTCACAGAAAAAAGGGCAAAAAGCGACGACAACTATACAATAAGACAACATGCAATATAGTTCAGTATTGTTAACTAAAATGATATCTTAACCATAAACTCACTGACTTGGAGCAACTTGAACATATAAATCCAACAATATATACAATTATAGATGTGTTTATGTTTAAAAATTCCACAAATCCAAACAGTGGGTTATGTGTATTATCTGTCAATAAGATTGTATTTTTTGGATTCAGTGTTCGAAAGGTTAATAATTGTGATAATTTCCGCAAACTCTTTGCATAAATTTTTACAGTAATAAAAGTTTTTATTAATGAGCAAAATGTAGCGTAATAGTCGAAAAGCGCGCGCAAGTTTTATATATATATATATACTTGACCTAAACCGAAAGCTTGAACAAGAGATAAAAACCACTTGTTAACTGAATTTTTTCTTATCAGTATTCATATGACTTGTCCGTGAAAACGCATCATGAAGTATTGAAATACTAAACTTGTTAGCAATTTTCCAGTTTCATTCTGAATTAATTATTAAAAACTTAACAGCTGTCGGCTTTTTTCTTTTATCCCTTTTTCTTGAATACACCTAACCACACATACACACACAAACATACAATAGTCAGGCAAAGGTTAACCTTTCTAAAATGACATTTGTTTTCTTATATTCTATGTAACTGAAGAAGTTATCACTAGAAGTTCACTTGTAGAACAGAATCTTAGTTAGAGAATCACTTTCTAGTACATGTGATGAGTTTATCAGGAATCATGCTCTTCAATAATATTTAGGAAAGCAGGAATAAAACTTGTTTTGTTATTTGTCAGTGTATGGTAGAAGTTTTTCGAAATTGCAAAATGTGCTAGTTTATAGACAAAAATAGTTTGAGGCTACAACGATTGGTATGAATAGCAGAATAGTCCACTTCTGTTGAAGGGTGTGGGAGGGGTGTTACATACATAAGGAGTCATCAACACGATGAAACGACTAATATAATCAGTTTATTCCAACACAGCGTCAACCATAATCGAAATAGTCATTTGAAAAGTCCAATGAGTAAGCTCAAATCTTCGAGGAAATATAGTACTATTCAAAGTTTAAGATACACGTTGCTGTTGAGACACAACATCTACGACACTTTCTGCTGATTGCATGTACTTCTCAACATGAAACAGTATACTGATGAATTCCAGTATAATACTCCATAAATGCATATTAACTTAGGATTTCATAGTGTATGATCGAATATTAAGAACATGGATAAAACTAGTTCTGTATATATTTATATGAATTATCTGAAATTAGTTCAAAGAATACAAGAAATGTAAATAGGTTCAGAATTTCAAGTGAATGACACTAAATGCATCTGTTGATTATGAGATGTTTCATCAATTGATTTAAATTTATTAATTCAAACCATTTTTCATAAATATTATTAGTTTATCGATTTTACGTCTATGGTCCAATAATACAAACCTTGCCAACTACACATATGGTTCAGATATAGACGATGTGATAGTTGTTCACCCCCATTGTCATACTGTAACGACAGAAAACAAGGGCAAGGAAACAGATCCTTTATTGAGAAAGTCAAGAGATATTTGTAGATTTTTATGTACATTATTGTCAGCGGAGAAGCAACTTCTTCTAATTGATTGTTTTTTTGCTAAGGGTTATCTTGTACTACTTGTGACCTTTCCTTAGAAAGTTAAGCTGTATATCTGCAAATCGTATTTGCACACGTTAAGTCTTCTGTGATTGGTTGGTGAGCTCCTCAAAGTAAAGCTTTGTTATTGTTTTTTTTCTCATGAACCCGATTCGGGATATAAACACTGACGTCAATTGTTGTCTACAATTTTGGCTCACAGACAGCTCTCAAGACAATAATAATGTGAAAAGCCCATTCCGAATCTTGTTTTGGTGTTCTATGTAAGACTGGATAATTTCAGCAGCTGTTTATACTGTACAATTTTTTTCTACATTCTTCTTCAATGACACCTATGGATTGTGGAATACTTTCTGCTCAATAAAAACCATTTAATCTCATATTGTAAACATAAACATGAACAATATCTTAAAGTACTTCGTGATCATTTGTCATTAAAACTGTCAAAGGATACATTTATCATGACTAACGGTAAATTGTGGCACTTCAAATTTTAACTGGCTCTCTCAGAATCTTAAAGTTTACTGTTTAGATTGTAGACAGTGAGTAGAAATAACGGGAGTAGTTAGTTTTTTCATTATGGCGCCAGACATCATTCTAGTTCTTTTTTAAAAGAAAAAAACAGACTTTACTGAGATATCGTACTTCGTCTGGTCACAATTTAAGTGAAATGTATTTCAGTAGGCATGCCTATCACAGCTGTTCAAGATTACTTTTATCACTGGTATGTAACTGTCTGATCATCTGATGTTTAGGATAGAACTAAGGTGTTGCAAATAGATCTATCGCGGTGAGTGACGGTACGGCCTAACGGTCACTGCTAATGGAAACCTGTATTGGATATAGAAGTTCTTATCGTCCATATTTATATTTGGAAGGTTATTAAATCATTATTTGTACACAGAAGTAATGCCTAGGTGATTTAACGGTCAACAAAAGTTTAGAACAAAGAAAACGCGGAAATTTAAGGAGAATTCGACAGATGTTCTTAGAATTATGGTCGGGGTTGGTATAGGGACAGAAGTCGATGAAGTGTTCCACAATATGGCTTCCTTCAATCTCTTTTTCCTCCATGTGAAGCCAAGCTGAGATGTGCTCACGTATCCACTTGGAAAATATTCGTGATGTAAAGCCTATATACCTTATTCCTTAAGAACAGGTGAACTGACAGATGTACATGGTGGCGATGAGGCGAGCAAGCTTATCTTTTAAAAATACAGAGCACAATGTGACACAGTTGAAGGTCAATTGGAGTATTGCAGCAAAGATCGTCTTACTGACTAATTTAGAAAGATGAGTTTTGAGCATATCTGAAGCCTGATCACCTTTGAATTTCAAATTCATAAATGTGGTTTTCTCTGGAACTGAATCAGTGAGCAGTTTGGAGTGCATAACTTTCGTGTTTTTGACGACAAATCAGTTAGAATGTTTTCTTCAAGAGTGCCATTATTTATCCTATCACTTGATATTTATTTATGGTTATCATCGAAAAGTGTTGGTTTTGCAGGGACTTCGTTGTTTACAGATCTGATAGCTAGCTGACATCATTTACAGAACCACTGGTAAATGGTTTGCCTTGTAACCTGTAGGTACTAGGTTCGAGCTCCGGTGGGTGTGTACTGTTGAACAGTCTTCAACAAAGACGAATCATCAGTCCAGAACTCCTTAGTTTTCCAATGGCTGTCCAAGTGATATCAAGTGGTGATCATACCCGTACACAATCATAAAGGGTAAAGATTTATAGAAACAAGTAACAAATCCATGACTGTAGACAGTCTACTTGGTCATCCTGAAAACTAATTAAAAGAAAGACCTTTATTCACTAAAACAATGTTCCATATTGTCTTTTTTCCATCTTATTAAATATAAAGGAAGAAGCGAGAAGCAGATGTTTCTGAAGAACAGATTACTTAAAATTCTTACACTTTTTTAAATTGATGCATAGATTAATGCATATTTAACTTTGTGCATACCAGATGAATGACTGTTCTTCATCTATTTTAGATTTCCTTTTTTTAAAGCGATGCTTTTTTAAAAGATTCTATTTTTCTTTACTTGTTAATTTCATGCATATGTATAAGTCTGTTTATCTCATTACATTTAATAATTCCTGTTTTAATTTGTGAAAATTATACTGATCTTTGGATTCCTTAAGTGTTACTAAATAAAACTATCAGATCTAAGTGTATACGGTTTGAAACTGTTCCGATTTTGTAACTATTTTCGCGCCTAACATGAAACGAACTGTACTGCTGATAGGGGAGTATTCCTCTCTTATGACTGAAGTATAGCCTAGTTGGATGTTCAAATTCATTAAGGGGAATAAATGTATGAAATCATACTTTATTCAGTCAGTTTTCACTAAAATTGTTATGAAGAGTAATTTTTATTCTGGACATACCTTTAATGCCCTACACGTACTAGCGATTGATGTAAGCATGTAGGATTCACTCAGACGAGATGTTAATGCTTTCATATTGAGATACTTATCAAATTAACATTTTGCAAATCAACTGATGGTTTACAAATTACAGAATACGACAAGGTCAGGTTTCACCGCAGTTTCCTTCGGCAGGATCTTCTTGACACTATAAATGGTAATCAAAAAAGCAAGCGTAAATACATAATGCTATACACTATTGATTAATTAACTTGAGTAGTTATATTCTATGCACACCAACTTGTAATACTTGCTGGCCAGATTAAAGTAATATAAACACCGGATGGTTAGCAAGCACAATTGGTTAATTTGAGTGGTATGCAACTACTAATGTTAACTAGTCAGTAGTATGTAGCGTTGAAATGGAAATAAGGGATTCAGTTTTTATGTGATAAGTAGTGCAAATAATATCAAAACCGTGTAAAAACTACAAGTAGACTTAAGTTAACATTAGTGTATATATTATTCCACCGTACAGCTTAGTTAATGTTAGTTACTTTTTTGTCAGTGTAATCCATTTCACACTTAAATTTGATTGAAATTTTACGTCTATTCACGCTAATCTTTCCTTCCTACTAATTCACAAATAATTAATTTAGAAAATTCGGTCAATATAATAGGCCGTCACCCAGCAGGATTGTAACATCTTTGTTTAAAAGAAGAATAAAGTTGGTTTTGTGAAGCTGTACACGCATGACATCAAAAAGTTCAGTAACAACTAAAAGTGGGATATTCACATACATTACTACATACATCACTTTTCAGTGAACTTTTTCCGACTTGTTACCTTGACTTGTAATCTTATTTCCCTTCCTATAAACCAGTTTTGTTTAAAAGAAAGAGAAACATCCTTATTTAAAGGCGATATCAGAATAATTCTTTGTTTTAATCCTGACAACACGTAAAAGTGAATAACTTAGAGATGGAAATCTTGAAAATAATAATTCTACTTATTGATGCCTTTTGTGCACCAAAAAATGACTAATGTTTAGGTTGAAAGACAGACAGAGTAGTTTTTATGGAATAAACTCATACTTTCAAATCGACTAAGCTTCCCTAATGTGAGTATATAGATAACAGAAACAATGACATTCCAATTTGTAAAACAGCCTGAACAATCGATATCTTCGGAGCCGAGTGAATCACATTAGAATCTCAAAGAGGGAATGAATTTCCCTACGGTTGTTGATATCACTGGCTGATAAAAACCAACTAAGTAACATAAAGCCTGTAGATAGTGCTCCTCGCATGACTTTAGTACTGAGTAATAACTAACGATGGAATTTATAGCTTGTACACAGACTTCTAGACTACGGTATAAAACAAAGATACTCCAAAATGAAATTAACATAGATTGACTTGGTTAACCACACTTTACTAAGGATCTCAATAAAAGTGAAGTGTATAAAATTATGAATGCTTGTCAGGAAATAAATTACCATCACTCTACAGTTTCGTTTCTTCGTTATCGTTGAGTCTACAATAATCTTCCGAACAGTGTTGTCATCTGGGAGTTTCATGGCTTTGGACCACAGTGTGTAGGCCTCCTTAATTAAGACGAACTTATATACCTAAAAGGATGTTAATTTTCACATTTTGAATTCCGATATAAACCTCATACTCCAAATTAATTCACTTATCACAATGCATATTTTCTTTCACTGGAAATTAACAATTCATTCTGCTACAAATATGGGATGAACTGGCGATACCAGTTTTAGCACACTAAAAAGCATACAACAATAATTATAAAAATAAACATAACACAGACTTGAACTGTTAAATATTAGGTCAGCGTGGAGCAACAACTTTTGGGCAGAAAATTAACACCTAAAAGTGTAGAGAAATTCATTTTATTTTGCCCAGTTGACACGCACTTAATTCAGTCTGTTTAGGCCATCTGTACTCACTGATGAAGAGGGCAAAAATAGGACGAAACACCTGTCCAGTGTTCCCTGGTTGTCAATGATCTCTGGCTGTTACTGATTCGTGAGACAAATTTAACAATTGAAAATTAGAGAACAGTTTACAGTTTCCTCCTTTAGTTTGGAAATCTTCAGAAGTAAATATTCATTATTCCACTAGAGATTTAATCCGGGATATTTGAATTACAATGTAGACACACTGACATACAGCCACCGATTAGGAATGCAGTAATCTACAGAATTCCTTTTTTGGAAATATTCTTATATTTTAACAACTTCAGAAGTAAATCTTATCAACATTCTCAAGAGAAGCCAAAATATGCAGATCCAAGGGGGGGGGGGATATATATCTAACAAATAAAACAGAATCTTAGCCAAATTAAATCTCAAGGTATTCGTGATTGACATTCCTATTTATGACTAAAAGGAAAAGACTACCACTTGAGAATTTTTGCTTACTAGTATGAGAGGTAGTCGTCGGTGACAGTACCAATCATTACATTTTAAATGACAGAATCAGTGATGTGTAAAAATGAAATGCTAATCACTTATTGAAATATAGACGATATTTGACAGTTTAAATACCTGTAATTAAAGAAGTGCTGTGATTATTTCTTAACAGGATTTACCTCCCTTGCAACATATCTTCACTTCTCTACTGTTTTCTTTAAATTTATTATTATCATAAAACTTTAAAATATTTGCTAATTAGAAAATAAACGATGCATTTTGAATTTATGCCATTTTGTGTGAGGCTGAAGAATTAAACAGCTAAAATATCTTGTTGTTTTCGTTAATTAAAACTGGTTTCTCGTAAACAACTGTCATCTTGACATCTTTTAAACATCTTAAGTAACTTTGTCTGTTCTTTCTTCAGCTGTAAAGAACACGTTTGTCAGTCTTCTTATGAACTCCAGTACCTTTGTAGAACTTATATATATATATATATATATATATATATATATATATATATATATATATATATATGTTTTAAGTTGAATTTGCTCCACTTTGAGTAATAAATCAGTGCTCTGATAAAAAAGAAATTGAGCACAAAACCTAAGTCCAAGGCTTCCTGCCGATTGCTTGCAACCATCTAATATCATCAAATCAATGTGCACCGTGATGGCGGGCTGCCTAGAATGGGGGCCACTTTACAAACCTGACTGATCGAATTCAGTCTGCACCAAACAAAGGACTAGACACATCACATTAGTTTCTAGTGTCCAATCAAAATATCCAATACAGTCCTACAGGAGGTCAATCGCGAGCCCGAATAGCTCTGTGGTAACGTCCTTGATTGCAGCAGTGGGTGACGCGGGTCCAAATCTCAGAAGGGACATGAGTTCCTTCAAGGTTGCAGATACGCCTTGCTGATGAGTGACAACTTTCACGAAACCTAGGCCCAAGGTTTTCTGTGGTCGATTACCTCCAACCATTTAATATCAAGAAATTGAGCTTAATAGTAGTAACTCTCAATGTATATCAGAAATCTAATTAGCAAATACTCCGCATTATCACAACGAGTTTTATACGCGCGTATGCCCAATCATTCCCCCCGACCCCCCCCGACACACATACACACGAGAATACCCCTCACAAACTCACACGCATCATAGAGACGTTTAAATCTGAATTCTTTGTATTCTTCCAGTTACAGAAGTAGAGAATTGTTATGGACGAAAATGGATTAACAGATGTCGAAATTTATCATATGATGTGATTGCAGCGAACTGAAGATTGGGGAGATAAAATAAATGACTATGTAAATAACTGTACGTGTCAATGGTATAGAAATTCTTGTTATTAAAAAAAAATAATAAAACGAAACATTTTCCTCCTAGGGTGATATACTTTGCCGTAAAAGTTGTATTTATGAGCAGTATAACACTAATACGTTAAGTTTCCGGATCTCCAGTTTGAAACAGTCACTTAAAAAGATTCCAGATGTTAGAGATTGCAATTCTAATGTAAAAACAGGACTAATTTTTCTAAAAAGGCATTAAAGGTCTTTATGCAGTGCCTATCTACACAAAACTTGGTAGAGAAATGTAGTTATAGGAGCTTTCAAGTTGAGATCAGGCCGCTGACCAGATTTACTCTTATTTTTAATTGTTCTATGGCCAATGACGACATAAAATGTGATATATTTTGAAAATAGTCAACTTTTGTTAAAAGCTCACCAAATCAACAGTATTCCAAGTCACATTAAAATGGCCTGATTTGAGAGGAATTTATCAAAGTTCTAATGGGTAACTATGGTAAATATAAGCACATTTACTCATGAATAGCATTATTTGTTTGTTTTTATATTTATATTTTTTGGTTACAGCTTGATTCCACACTGTATTTTCGGTATAAGTATGGAATTTTCAGCATGGATATCGGTAGTCCAAATTTTGCAGACCGACCATAGATATCAGGTGTGGGTTGGCAGGGGATTGGACCTCGGATCATGTGCATGGTCGGCGAGGGTCCTAACCACTGTGCTACCAACGCACACGATGCTGCAAATTAGAGAGGAAATAAACACCCCCCCACACACAGATTGAATCCCCATCACAGAAGCAAACAGTGATAAAGTGTTATTTACCAATGACGCTTAGAGCAAACCTTATTGTCCATAATCATACCAAGGCTCTCATATGACCGGTGAACTTTATTTATAAAATTCCACTGTTTCTTATTCTTAGATTTTATTGGTAGCAATATTTTGCATATCTCTGATATTGGCGTTGAGTTACTTCTACTGTACATGTTAAGTGTTGATTCGACTAGCTAAGATTCAGTGATTAACCCCTGCATCGACCTATCTATATTACTTTATTAGATCTATAACTTTGGGTGAATGTGCCTTAATATATGCATTGTAATCGCTGAACTTTTCTCTGAATTAATCATCTTCGAGGAATCACTTCTTCTACACTTAGCTAAATTCCTATCTGACTGTTCCCAGTCTACTGAACTGACTTATGTAGTTGACCTTAGTCTCATTTTAAAGTATTTTGTAGATTAAATTGTTTTATTCAGTAGGTTCAATGGGGTCTTTTCGCCTATAAAGCTTGTCATTAAGTGAGTATGTAGGCTTAAATGCCACCCTGATACCCACTTTATTAAGGATCCTACATGGGGTTTCAGAAATCCTTTCTTCGTTTGATAAAATTCTAGTTGTCTTAAACTCTTTCTGGTCTATGCTATGATTAGTAGTTCAAGTTTAAAGTTTCACTCCGCGATCTAACCTGAAATCCATCAAATTCCTGCAAACTATTACCTGGGGATTTCATTTTCTTTGAGCTATTTAAACAAATCAAATTAAAAGCATGATAAGAAAATTCGATACGGTGAATAATTTTCTCACTATTGTTATCTTGTAGTTTTAAATTTGATTTTAATTCATACCTACAATGATGGCTCAACAGGGCTGTAAGTCATTATTTAAAATCATGCTGTCTTTCACAACACAATATATTCAGAGAAGAGACTCTTTTTTTAACGAATTGATTTAACAAGCTGTACAATCGTATGAATATGGCTTTTTTAAAGAAATTATATCTGGTTAGGGAATTAGATCAAAGATGTGAATATATTAAGTAATAATAGTAGTATGAAATGCAATTAAAATGTTTGTGATTATAATCATAGTTAAATGTCAAGTAGCAAAACAATTAGTATCATATATAGAATAATTCATAAGGTGTATAGATGTTGGAAAGCGGTGCATAATTATAGGATTAGTAGACGAATATAAATTGTTACCTAACATGGTGTGAAATTCGATAAGGCAGAATTCAACGTTTTAAAAAGATTTTGTATTTAGAATGACAAGCGGGACAAGTGAACACAATTCAAAATGAGAATAGTGATAATAATAATAACTTTAATCGTAGTAATGAGGCAAAATGATAAAGATTAACTGTTCCAACCCCAGTGGGTGCGTACTGCCGATGATCCCCAAACTAGGATGAAACAGCTCTCCAGTTTCTTTCTGGTTTTCAGTGGTTCTCTAACTGATATGAATCAGTGAGCGACTCACACACTTCCTCTCGCCCTTGTAGGACCATAGTGGAATATGTATACAATTGGTGGATGGTGGCTAGCAGTGGAATCCAGGATGCGCATTTCGTCCTAATTGGGACTCGTCAGCTGGATGTACCTGCATTTCTCAGTAAGTGATGATTTTCCCACCGAGGCTCGAACCCAGTGCCCATAGTTTCAAACGCCAAAGCGTTATCCACTAGGCCACTTGGGCCACGAGAGCCACCTCTTGTGCAACGGGTCATATTAATTATTGAATTGGCCCAAGTGGTCTAGTGGATAACGCTTTGGCGTTTGAAACTATGGGCACTAGGTTCGAGCCTCGGTGGGAACATCATCACCCACTGAGAAATGCAGGTACATCCAGTGACGAGTCCCAATTAGGACGAAATGCGCATCCTGGATTCCACTGCTAGCCACCATCCACCAATTGTATACAAATCAAATCCCCAGACATCGTCGAAGCATCTGCACAAGAAGCCGACATGTCAACCTGAGACCGAACACTTCGGTCCAATCAATCGACGGGAAAATCAAAAATTCAATTCCATAGTGGAATATGTTCTCGTATCCGTGTGGAAAGCGTTCTCTGGCTGCAGCCAATGTACCTTGCTCCATAAGAGCAGGTGAAATGATAGATGCACAAGGAGGCAGCCAGACGTGGAAGGAGGCTTATCTTTTACAGAGACGGAGAACAACTTGCGGCTAATGAACGTCATTTTTAAATTTAGAAAACAGATAGATAAAGCGAAGAAATATTTACTTTTCAATTAGATCCTCATCTCTGGCTCTACTCTAATATACATAGCATTTTTATTACAATACAACAGTTAGCCAATCAAGTGGCTATATATATTAGAGTAGAGCCAGAGATGAGGATCTAATTGAAAAGTAAATATTTCTTCGCTCAATCTTTCTGTTTTCTAAATGTCTAAATGGGGATTTTTCCTATATTTGTAATTTTGCTGCAAAGAGTGTCATACTGATTAATTAAGAGAGACAGATTTTGAGCATATGTGAAGCCTGATCACCCTTGAATTCCAAGTCCTTGAATAAGATTTTCTTCGGAACTCTATTAATGACCAGTTTCGGCTGCTTATCTGTCGTATTTCTGCCAATAAATCAGTTCCAGTAACCGTTTTCTGACAGCGTGGCTTTTAGGACGCAAACTTCTGGGTCAACGCAATCACAATTACAAATATTTCTTATCCTAAAGCAAAGCGAATGAATTATGTTTCTTTTCCTGGAGATGGGCACCTAACTATTAAAATTAGTTAGTTTTGCCTTCCATGTAAGTTTCCGGTGATTGGATCTTTTGAGAGATCCGTCATTACGTCTACTAAGGCACACATCAAGAAACAGAATACTTAGTTCGTTGATGAATTGGGAAGAAGGATGACAGTTGTTGAAAGCAAACGATACATCATCAATTATTACATTATTATCTCAGGTAACGAAAGTGTCGTCTACTTATCTTCTGTAAATATTGAAATGACTGGTGGTTTGACTAAGTTGAGAGTTTTCAAGCTTTGCCATAAAACATTATATTTTATAACATTGACTGATTTCATTATGGGTAGAATTTATTTTTATAAAGTCTCACAGTGGTGTTATACAGTGATATTTACTAATAACGTTTCGAACACAATTTATTACTGCTCATAATCATATCAAGGTACTCACACCACTTTCTAACTTCGTTAATGGTATTTTGCCATATACCCAGTATGAGTGATGAGTCATTCCTATTGCACATACTGGGTGTAGACTCGATGAACAAGGATTCAGTAATCAACCTCTCTCTCCACCTACCTAGATTACTTCTTAGGATTTTAAACCCTCTCCCACCCTATTGTGTGATTGTGTGTCAATGCATGCAGTGTAATTGCTGAGCTTTTTTCTAAATTACTTATCTTCTCGTTTGGGGTCAACCATTCTTACCTTAGCTAAACTATTATGTTCTGACAATCTGACTACCCCTGACCTACTCGTTTGACCTATGTAGTTCATCTCACAGTCATTCCAAGATATTTTGTGAATTATTATATTATATTGTCTGATTGGGTCAGCCGACAGGGTCCTTTAACCTACATAGCTTGTCCTACCTGAGTGAGTTTGTAGGTTTCAATGCCACCCTAATTCCTGCTTTATTAAGAATCCTATGTAGGTTCTCAGATGTCCCCTCTTTATATGGTATAACAGTAGAGGCTTTGTATTCTCTCCTATTTATGTTTTCATTATTCGTTTCCCCATTATTTTTTTTTACTAAGTACCACAGTGCACAAATTCTATTCTTACATCAATTGATTGATTTCTGTTTAATTTTTCATTGAATATTTAACGACTCATGCTTGTTGACTGCAACCTTATCGCATGAATAATTAAACTATCAACACATTCGGATATGCATTAACAGTTCGTCTGTTTGACTTTATAAACTTCCGTCCCAGTGAATTAATGTTCAAATGTTGTTTTTCTATCGGAGATTTATTTTTCCAGACATTAATTCTCTTCATCAAGACTATTAAATAATGATTTCCAAAAATCTATTAAATCTATCATCCATTAATTTTTTTCTAGGAAATCTTGTTTATTAGTTGATTGTGTGTAATTATAATTCACTGATTACATCTTCAAAACACTCCCATACCTCTTAGATGCCTGAGCTTTCCTTGTGAAGCTATGAATCTTGAGTCGTTTCAATTTAATGGTAGTGAAATGCAAAATACTTCTTTATGCCTATGATTTCCGCTCTAGACTGTCTCAGACATTCACACTTCATACTGTCCACTCTCATTGGTATTATGATGAATTATACTAATGTGTGATGTCTAATTTTAAACACTACAAAACTTAATCTCCTGGATGATGTAACCTTTTATATATTGTACAACTAAACACGAATAAATTGCATAATTATTCGGAAATTTTTACAAATTCATTTGACAGATGACATTTCAAGTTAACGAACAGTCCAAACAATCTGAAAGCAAACAAACAAAATATTAATGTAATAGTTAAAAAGTAGCAGGCAAATTAGAAAGTTTATCACTATGTTGACATTTTATCCTTTATGGATGAATGATTCATCTGGATGATAAGTGAATGTATTCTTGGAGATATGTACCGGTCATTGAAATACAAAATGTTGCGCAATGTACTGTTTGATATACTTACTCTCCAAGATAATTGTAAATATGTGTTTCTAGGATTGAACAAGAAGTCAGAACGGATTAACTGGCTTCTGAATCAATGTGAGTGGCGATGATTATTGGTGTTCCTTTTAACACTTCTATGGAGATATATCTGCGGAAATACTAAAAAACCGTCTGTCGCGCTCACTTAAGAAGACCTTTTTCGCAGCTGAACTACGATTAACCTTCTCCAAAAAACCTATGATTCATGTGAACGTGAAGGATAAGCTAACACTACTGATCTCATCAATGTGTATTTATCAATTCATCTGCTCGTGTGGAGCCAGGTATGTCGACCGTACCCAAACGTATCACCGAACAACTAACAACATGGTTTTACAAAGGAGGAAAAAGGATGCCTCCCCCCCCCCAGCCAGCTCCATCTTGGAACATCTGATAGAATCCGGACACCAAGTGACACCCCAAACAAACTTCAAAGTCGTCTACAGAGTAAGAAGTAGTCTTCCTACGGGTGTACGAATCAGACTTCTTCAAACTGTAGAAGCAATGGCGATTCACTCGCTAACTCCTGAACTCTACATACAGAAGAAGTTCGTTTGATCACGACACTTGCAATCGACATAATCTATCTTATTACCCGACTAGTAAATTCTACCCAATCTTTTTTTCTGTCTCTTCATTAATATTTATTTTGTCTTCTCAATTGTAATATTTTACGTTCTCAACTTTCTTGTTCTCTACCCCTCCCTAACCGATTTAATTTCCACACCCACTACCACTGTTACTCACTTGACCAACGCTCAATTTCTAGTCATTTATGTCGCGTCATCCAACTTATTTGCCCAATTTCAGTTCTTATTTAAATGGCATTATTCTCTACCCAACTTCTACTTAGTCTCTACCTGTAATTACCTCTGTTGCTACCCTGACCTACGTAGAAACATTTTAGTCGGATATATTGCGTCATCTAACTTACTTACTCAATCTTACTTTAGTTGGTGTCTGATTAACCTTGTTCCTATATTAGATCATTCTTGTATAACCTGATCAATTATCTAAACTTGACAAATCTCATGTACACACACACACACAAAAATGATTATATATAAATGCGATTGTACAGCTGTGTGAATGAATTCTTCGAAAAGAATCTCGTCGCTAAACATCTTCTCTTTTTCATATGACTCAATGGGGATTTTCAAGCTACATCTCAAACCATTGGACAGTACTACTAATAACCTGTCATTATTTAACTATTAGATGTAATTTGCTGCAATTATTAGGGTTGAACTGATAATTCCATTATGATAATTTTATTGTATTGTTCTACAGCTCAGTTATTCAGCTTATCGAAGAGTTGGGGTGCGTAGTTTTTACACTAACTTGATGAAGAATGCATAGTCTACCAAAAGTATTGGACAGTTTACGGCTACTCATTGTTATCAATAGTGTATCCAAGCTCTTAAATCTCTTGCTCGAACTCTAACAGAGTTACTACTTATTTTGTCATCAATTTATTGCATGTTATTTCTTGCATTCCGAATGGGGTATAAGGCTTCAGAAATTAAATTTTTTGTAGCGTGTTGTTCTTTTGTGGAGGGGAAGTTGTGTTAGGGGTTTCACGTTCAGCCTTCCTACTCTCTCTCTTGGGTTTACTAAGAGCTAGGTGAGGCTAATGATTGTATCGAACCTGGAGCCCCTGCGTGGCTAGCAACATTCTACCTCTGAACCATTAATGCACTATAACAATTCTTTTTCCATTACACTGATATCGCAGATGATGAGTGCACAAAATTTAGATCAGTAATCACCTTTCTACTAGTAGTCTGGACTTCAACAACCTAACTTGAATCTACTTTATTTATTAAAACTATGACAATCAAATTTTAAAAGTTGAAGGTACATATATGATTCTACTAGTTTAAGATTAGATTGACTTAAAAAGTGATAAACCTTGTTTTTCATGCCACTATTTATTCATGCTGATTACTTATTATTTTTTTTACTAAATTACCTTTCATTTTACCGTCTTTATCCATTCAGTTGTATTTCATTTTTTCAAAAATACTGAATGTACTTATTAAGAAATAAATATGGCGCCATATCATCTAAGTGGTTTTAAACAATAATTTTCTGTCTACTTTTATTAATTCAATTTTCAATTTACTTTACATCAGTTATAAACATTATCCAAATATGACTATGATTTAAAAAGTCTGAAGGTAAAAATTATTTTTTCTATAACTATTAGTATTTATTGTCTTAAAGTAGTCTGGATAGTGTATATAATCTTTGATTGCACTTTAAACGTATATTTTTTCATTTGCCATCATGTTTATTTCTTGAAAATTCAAAAAGAATATAATTGACACTATGATTTATTTTCAGCATTTACAGGTTTTATGTGAATGCATAGTTTCGCTTATTCTAGGAAAGTAATGCATCATACCTTTTTAGAAGAAATATATCAGTTTGATATATTTGTCTAAGCCTGTCTGTCACCGTTGATCGAATACTACTCTATTCATCATATTTTTACTGTCATTGATGAAACAGTGTAAGGCTCATTAAGGAAAGAAATATCAGCAATTATTATCACAAATTTGCATGATTATTAACCTATCAATGCATTTTTTAAGAATTCTACGAAGGAATTACTCAATTCTAATAGTCTGGAAAATATTTTCAAGATATTCAACCGACACAGTTTATTATGCCTTTTATAAGATATATCAAATGAATGGAATTATGTAGATATTTACTTCTCAACTGACAATGATTGAGATATCTTCATTCCGTCTCTTAGTCACATGAGAATTCATTTGTTAAATGTGATATCCTCTGTAGAAAATATTAAAGGATCTTTTGATGAATATTTTCTGAGTTATAATATATATTTTTATATTCAAAAATGAAAAGTTATGGAATTTTTAAAGAACTTCTCATAAGTACTTGCTATTTTTCTCTGAATGGTGACTGTTTAAAAGAAATATGCTGGTTAATCTAGTCAAGATTATTGTTACTATTACTGGTTATGTTTTCCCGTTTAGGTTAGGATGAGTTCAGGCTAAAACCCACATGCCCAGAACAAATTTTCCATATATACAGATATTAGTCTCACTTAGTGTGTTAAGGCTAATCATACTACCCAGTTGTCTAGGCTGAGGTGTGTTTGTGTACCTCTGTATTTGGATCGGGATTCTAACGAGGGACCTGTCGTCAGAAAGGTAAATCCTCAAGATGATAAACAGTAACTTGAGGATCCATAAAAATGAAACAAATAATCAGTTATCTAACTCAAAAAAATAATAGCGTATCATAATCTTTTCAGTTGGAACTTTAACAGATTTTCCTTCATTCTGCATTATTTTACTCAGAATTATTCAGAATTATCATTGTATTATTGCTGTTTCCTTGGGTTCCAAGTGGAACATAGGACTCCAACAACACATCTTTACTTCGCGTTATTTTCAGCTCTCCTCTTCATCTGGACCTTCAATTGCCCATAATCTCTCATCTCTCATACGACCTCCTTTATGTTACCCTCAGACGCCTAACTCGTCATTTCCCTTTTGGGTTCCAGTTGAAAGACTGGGGCACGATACCACCCAACAGTCTTCTCGGCATGTGCTCAATCCATCTCCATTTTCTTCAGCATATTTGTTAAACAACCGGTTTTTCCTTGGTTCGCTTTCACACTTTCTTGTTGTTAATTCTTTCTGGTTGTTTATCTGATCTTTACTATGGAGCCGGTGTAGGCCGCTATCGATAAACTCTGCAACAAGCTGTTGGAAATCCTTTTCGTGACACACAGTGCAAGTTTCTGACCTGTATAGAAGAGCTGACTGACTTATATATATATGTGGAAAATCCGAATTTTGTTCTTTTTGTTGAGTGCAGAAGAATTCCAAACTGCTGATTTCAGATTGATGAAGGCGTATCTTGCCTTTCCCGGTCTAGCCAGCTTTGACATCTTCATCCTTTTCGCCTGAAGTTGAAACAATGCTTCTTAGATGAGTGGAGAAAGAAATCTACTTGAATTCCTTCCGTGTACAGTGATGACTGATTGTTGTTGTCGATCGGTTGGTTATCTTCATCGTCTCTATGCTCACTTTGTAGTCTAATCTTAGCTGCCTACATCTTAAGCCAGTTTGTTGGTTTTTGCCTGTAAGTCTTCGACTTTGTACGACATTAAAAATAAATCATCTGCGAAATCCAGGTTTTCTAGATACTTCTTATCGATGATTCAACGTATTCATGAATTCTCAATCCTAGTGTACAATAGGACGCATAATCCAGTCCACACAATTAAGAATACTATCATCGGTGATAATAGGCAACCAGCCTTGACTTCTGTATTTACTCCGAATGCTTCTCAGCGTTTTCCGTTGTGGATCACGTGACACGTGACATTGTCATATAACCGTTGAATTGGATTGACAAACATTTAATCACTGTACTCCATAGTGTTGAAGTAGCTCCCAGTTTACTTTATGGTCAACATTGTCGAAGGCCTCTCAGTATGAACCATTTTGAAAATGGACTAATCAAGGACACTATCAATAATTTTTGCTGTGCATTGATGATTTACTTTTAAAACATTTATCAGTGTTAATTACAAAGTCGATTTACATGTAATATAGCATGACAGTAAACTTAATTTTCTCAGTACTCTGCTAAATGGTTCTGGATTCGATTCCTGGTTGACACGCTGCTAAACCTTACCTAGTCTACTAGGTGATAATAACCCAGAAAAAGAGGGGTAGTTGAGAGCGAGATGGGGAACTTCATTTCGTGAAAGCAACACCATAGCTACTGAAACTTCAGGACTCAAACCTGAAGTTATGTTTTCCACTCGAAATTCAAGGGAATGAAAATATTTTATCTTTTTTCTGTAATTAAATGTTAATCTATTAAAACAAAGTCAGTTAAGCATTTGAATATTGTCACTTAATTTCACTGTCGACTTCATCCTCTTATAGAGTGGAAGTATTCAAAGCAAAGATACTAAGAATTTCCTGGAATAATATGAGTATTGTGTCAGTTTGAATCACTACAAAAATTACTTAAAATACTCCCAGTCTGTTTAGAAAATCAAAAATATCACTTTTTCCTCAATCTTCTGCTATCATTATTCCTTCAGAAGAATTACTTAGAAGGATTTTGTGTTTGATGCCATATTAATTTAAGGTTTATCTAAGCATTTATGGCATGCTATTTTCTTGTGAGTGGGAAACGACAAGTTGGCAGTCTCAGGGTGACATGGAGGAGACCGTGAGAGGAAGTGATGAAAGCTTATAAGCAATCTTGGGCCAAATAAAGAAGATTTCAGAGAACAGCACAAAACAGAGGTGTTCTGTTGAAGCTCTATGTTCCTGTGGTACCCAAGGGATAACAATAATAATAACACTGATTTTCGCAAACATTTACTTTATAGAATCATTACATATATGTATACATAGATTTGGATCAGTAAAGTATATCCTTCCAGTGACTCCTCTTCAAAGCTCTACAGGTATAAAGTGTTCTGAAAGGTCATAGAAATGCCAATAAAACGAAATTATGAGCATCAAGCGGTATCAAAACTTATGAAATTACATATCACGAAACCTGTAATGTTACATAATATAAGAACATTAAGCGTTTAGAAGTGACTGCCGTTAAAATCTGCAAACACCTCTAAAATAGGACTATTGTCCATTAAAGTTAGACAGTTAGACTGTGTATCAAGTACAATTTAAAATTAGGATTTTGAAAAGAAAAAAGAAAGTGAATGAAGATGGACAACACAAGTAAAAAAAGGTTTAAGTCTACGGTAGAAAAGGGGACAGAAGAAGCCGCTTCTACATACACAGTTCTGAGTTTTGCTTCTATATGGCGAAAGATTCTGACGTGGTCAAAACATGTATTCAGAAATCTTCCTAAGGATTTGGTTTTACCTTAAATTAACGCTATAAAAGATGCGAATGATAAGTAAAAACAAGGTGCTCAAGAATTAAGCTATTAGTTTGTGTAATTTTTCCTGTTACTAAACAAATTAAGAGACGTTCTTGTGAACGTCTAGAAAGTATTCTACTGGTAAGGTCGGGGGTAGTCAGATTGTCGGAACATAAGAATTTAGCTAGGGTAAGAATGGTTGACCCAAACGAGAAGATAAGTAACTTAGAAAAAGCTCAGCGATTGTACTGCATGAAATGACACACAATCACAAAATAGCGTGTGAGAGAGGATGTAAATTCTAAGAAGTAATCTAGGTAAGTGGAGACAGAGGTTGATTACTGAATCCTTGTTCATCGAGTCTACACCCAACACATGCAACAGAAATGACTCAATTCAAATACCAGAGATATAGAAGATATTCTTATCACCAGTCAAATTAGAGGAGGATAACAAATAATCTTAAAATTCTATTTCAATTAACGTACATCATAATATTCTAACAAGTTACTTATTATTTCCCATCTGATTGTATTTGATCAATAACACTCATATTATTATTTCTGAATGTACATTATCCTTGATTGATTTTTATTTAAATACCTAGTCAATTCCATCATGTATATAAATGAAGGAAAAAGTTGTGTGAGTAACTTGATATGATTATGAGCAATAAATTCTGCTCGAAACATCATCAGTTAATATTACTGTACAACACTGTGTGATTTATGAAAATAAAATCTTATCAATAATGGAGATATACTCTACTACAATCCCCAAGTTTTCTACTTATATCAATAGCTTATAGTTTCAATGATAATCGTATCAGAGAACGAGTTTAGTTTTCACACCCATGTTGATATTGACTAAGTTTCATGAAAATTTTATTCCTCTTGTCTATTTAACCGTCATTTCTCTTCTGAAGCACATAAATTTACCTGTTTGACAAAAATTAATTTCTTACACGTTACTAAAAATTTAAACCTTTTATAAAATGATTGTCTGGTACTTGACAAAAGAAACAAAAAAGAAACGGTATTACTGAAACTATACTTAGTATAATTTTCATAGTTGACTTAAACTTTTAGAAGTGAGAAAAGAAAGAAAAAGAGAGGTAGGGATAGAATGAAACAAAAGAACAATCTTTTACTTCCGTATATAAACATACACATGGAGGAAAAACATCAGAAACAAGAGACAATTATATATACATATATATCATTTCTCACGACTACAGTTTATTGTCACCTAGGTAACTATCAACAAAGAATATTATTGATCAAAAATAACTGGTCGATACAGATTTGATGAACTGTATACGCTGACTTGATAGGTCATGTTTTTATTAGGAAACTCTGGTGCTGTTTTTATAACACAAACGTCCAGAAATAATAAATATTTTGTGGACATTCAAACTGGCTAAGCAAATACCGCATACCTAACAGTATATGATTCAAGCAATACAGATCGTGAATCTTAATTTCAAGCAATGCAAATTAAGGTCTGACAGAACAAAAATAATGATTTACTTTTTTTTCAAATTCGGTTTATTTTGTTTTGGTTTAGTTTTTGTTTTATTCAATTTGCAATGCTAATTTATTTTGAGACATCACCTCGTTAGGTTAGTTGAACACGTGTATATTATATTATTTTTCTATCTGTCGGACTGCTAAATTTCGCTTGTCAACCAATCAAATCATAGTGACCTTCACAGGGATGATTGATCGATTATTAGGCTCATTACTTCCATAATTCTGATGTCGAAATAAATATGCGCACAGATTTTTTGGATGATTATAGTCGGCACAAAATATACTGCTCATTTATATGCAACTTTTGATGCATATTTTATCATAAATAAATCGAACAAAATGTTAGAAATTGAAGTTTGGAAGTAATGTGTAGAAAACGTAATAAAAAGTGTTATATCACATCAGAAACCAATTTCATTAATACCTATATTCAGCTGAAGGTTCTTACCAAATTATTTTGTGTGTTATTTCATTTTAAAGTGAGAATATTTTAGGAGACCAACGTTTGGAATCTTCTGCAGCTGTTAACTACCTGATCAATCAAATAGAGTGTATGAAGTTGTGCATCTATTGCTTGTGTTTAGATATCAAATATTCTGTACAAGAATGATAGTTAAATATGATAAGTTAATTCATTCATCGTAGAATAGCTTGAAAATCCCCATTGAGTCATATGAAAAAGAGAAGATGTTCAGCGACGAGATCTTTTCGAGAATTCATTCACACAGCTGTAC
This sequence comes from Trichobilharzia regenti, assembly GCA_944472135.2. Taxonomy (NCBI): domain Eukaryota; kingdom Metazoa; phylum Platyhelminthes; class Trematoda; order Strigeidida; family Schistosomatidae; genus Trichobilharzia; species Trichobilharzia regenti. The sequence continues at coordinate 136,627,543 of OX235262.1, forward strand.
AATCGCATTTATATATAATCATTTTTGTGTGTGTGTGTACATGAGATTTGTCAAGTTTAGATAATTGATCAGGTTATACAAGAATGATCTAATATAGGAACAAGGTTAATCAGACACCAACTAAAGTAAGATTGATTTAGTAAGTTAGATGACGCAATATATCCGACTAAAATGTTTCTACGTAGGTCAGGGTAGCAACAGAGGTAATTACAGGTAGAGACTCAGTAGAAGTTGGGTAGAGGATAATGCCATTTAAATTAGAACTGAAATTGGGCAAATAAGTTGGATGACGTGATATAAATGACTAGAAATTGAGTGTTGGTCAAGTGAGTAACAGTGGTAGTGAGGTGTGGAAATTAAATCGGTTAGGTAGGGGTAGAGAACAAGAAAGTTGAGAACGTAAAATATAACAATTGAGAAGACAAAATAAATATTAGTGAAGAGACAGAAAAAAAGATTGGGTAGAATTTACTTGTCGGGTAATAAGATAGATTATGTCGATTGCAAGTGTCGTGATCAAACGAACTTCTTCTGTATGCAGAGTTCAGGAATTAGCGAGTGAATCGCCATTGCTTCTACAGTTTGAAGAAGTCTGATTCGTACACCTGTAGGAAGACTACTTCTTACTCTGTAGACTACTTTGAAGTTTGTTTGGGGTGTCGCTTGGTGTCCGGATTCTATCAGATGTTCCAAGATGGAGCTGGCTGAGGGGGGGAGGCATCATTTTTCTCCTTATTAAAACCATGTTGTTAGTTGTTCGGTGATACGTTTGGGTACGGTCAACATACCTGGCTCCATACGAGCAGATGAATTGATAAATACACATTGATGAGGCCAGTAGTGGTAGCTTATCCTTCACGTTCACATGAACCACAGGTTTTGTGGAGAAGGTTAGTCGTAGTGCAGCTGTGGAAAAGGTAGAATAGTTTTATTTGATGCAGCACACAAAGAAACATTATTGATGATGTTTATGGCACAGTCTTCACTCCAGTTTTCAAAGGGGTTGCCTTATTCAAGTTTAGTCGCTGTCTTAACGAATCACATATTTACATAGTTGTATATTTAGCACATGACTCACGGGTACAAGAAAACGCCTTACCGCTGTCATTGAATTCGGAATCATCTTCTTTTTTTACTTCACTTCTCAAACCCCTTTCACATAGTTTCAGTGTGAAGGGATTTCATCATACAGCCGGTCTGACTGAGAATCACTGAAGTTATTTATTCACGCATAATCTGCCATATTGAAACAACTTAATTTTTGCCATATTGCTGTATAAATTCGTTTGAGAAACAAGTTTTGGTGCGTTGATGCTTTGATGGCCAAATGATCATCAATTTCAAGAGATGTTAGGGTTCGATTCGCTGACAAAACACTCTTAAAACTTGGCTAATGAGTAATAAGCTAGAAGAAATGGGAAGGGTGTGTGGGGCTAACAAGGAAACGTAGTGAAAATAGCACCATCGCTATTGAAAGTTCAGAGTTTGAAATCCTATTTTGTATTTCAGTAGGAGCTCTACAGCAATGAAAAAACAAGTTTAAGGAAAATTGTTTCTCTCTTGATTAGTCTGATGTGGGGTGAATTAGCACACAATTCCAGTGATAAAACCCTTATATATTTTTTAAAATACTTGGAATAAGTTCATATTTAATAAAAAGGATGGAAATTTTCTTATCTCTTGAATCGGTTCAGAAGTTTGAAAGGGCTTATGAGGAAAAAAAGTCTATATTGCATATAGTGGATTAGTATATATAGTCAGCAACAAAGTGAGAATGTGTGTTCAAAACGGGTGAAATAATAGAAGGCAGTGAAATCAGTGAATAGACTTTAGTAACTAAGATAGCTAGAACACGATGTCACCTACCAAAGTTTCTTAGCAATTATAAATACATGTTTGTACTTTCTCACACTGAATTTAAGAAATTCTAGCTTACACTGGTCAGATCATTCGGAGGAACGAATGTTTTGTCCCATTTGGGGACTCTCTAACAACACACATCTACAGCTTCACTTAGAATCTAGCCAAAGACAGTCAAGTTTTCAGGTGAATACAATGATGATCAGTCAGCTGATGGGTCTGATGATTAGTGATCTCTACGATTACAATGTATGACATCACCTGTCTCCTCCAATACAACGTGATCATTGACACTGGCTGGTCACTAATGAGTATCGAGATGGTAGTCCATTGTTATTCATTCAAAATTACTCAAATCTTTCTAAACTTGACAACTGACGAAGAGTAAAATCTGATATTGACATCACAGTGCCGATAATCAAATCAACTACCGAACTAAAAGTGAAAACTAACGTCAAAGCAGGATTCAGAATGCTTCTTATAAAAAGAATATAAACTGCGTTATGCATCAGGTATTGTGTTTCAGGATGAAACATTATTTCATATAATTTTGAATGTTAAACCACAAGAAGTGAATAAGAGCTAAGGAAGGCCTTTTGAATCGCTTCAACAGAACCAGTAACTCCCTGGTTAACTCCACATACAAGCTTTTGTTTCAACTCCATTCACCCATTGACTCATACTTTACTGACCTTGTAACGATAGAAGACAAGGGCCAGGGAACAGATCGTTTATTGTAGAAATCAAAAGATATTCGTATGATTTCATCGTGAGCTGACATAGGTTAGAGAATCATTGGAAAACCTGAGAGCACTGGACATCTGTTTCGTCCTAGTTTGGGACTCTTCACTGTACGCACCCACCGGGGTTCGAACCCAGGACCTTATGGTTACAAAGCGAGCTAGCTCGTCGACCATTAAGCCACTGGGACCCAATCCTACTGGTCACCTCTCAGCAGGTCGGGTGTGAGGACAAATACTCGCCGAAGACATTGGCTAAGGGTCGCGCAATGTCGTGAATTGGCAGAAGTTAGAATTCACGGGCCATTGGATCGGGTCTCAGTGGCTTAATGGTATACAAGTTCGCCTTGGAGCCAGAAGGTCCTGGGCTCGAACCTCAGTGGGTGCGTACTGATGAAGAGTCCCAAGCTAGGAGGAAACAGCTGTCCAATACTCTCAAGTTTTCCGATGGTTCTCTAACCGATATCAGCACATGATGAAAACCCTGAAACCAATCAAATCCCTACAAACCAACACTTAAATAAACATATTTTTATCTATTTTTGTACATTATTATTTGTTGTTTCTGGCAGAGAAACAGCGTCTTCTGACTGGTTGCTTACTCGCTGAAAGTTAATCTGTCATCTCTTTGTAGCCGTTTCTTTGAATGTCAGACCATATATCAGCGAATTTCATCCTCTTACTCAAAGTTTTTGTTCTTGTTTTTCGCATCACTAAGATTTGAGAAGTAAATTGCTATCTATCAGTTTTGGCTAGCAGACAGCTCTTAACACAACCTTAAAGTGTCTTAAGAGAACTGTCACTGAGTTATCTTTTGAAAAAATGAATTTGTTCAATGGACAGTTTTTTATTTATATACACATTAAATATTACACACTGAAAAAAAGCCTGATCTTGTGAGAATTCATTTATTTATAAACTGATCTGTTCATTATTTCTCTCAGATGAATTATCTACCTGATGAATAAGATCAGATATTATCGTGTTTTTAACATTTTGTTTATTGTTTATGCTTTCTCTATATATATTAGATAATTAGCTAGTAAGACTAAATTAGTTTCTATTCACAAATAATTAGTACTGTTTCAAACTTTATGTATTCCTTATGTGTATGTGGATAAGATTCATTTTTCTTTTTTTCTTTTACAGTATCTTGCTAACATGTACAAATGATATCGAACATTATAAATTTTAAGTAATAATCATAGCCTGATTGATTCTTTAATCTACTCTACTGATCTGTTAAAGATCAAGTGAATGATAATCTTTGAATGCATTTTTATATGCATGCACTAATTGTATTTATCTAAATTTTCACTCATATCAATTATTTGATTGAAGTTGCCCATTAAAAGACTGATTAGTGAACAAAGAATATTGTTTTCGATAAATTCGTCATCAAGTTCTACAGTTATTTATATGATAATAATAATTAAAGAGTTATTGTTATTGACAATATTAATGCTGTTTTAAATTACACTGAATCGATAATATTGACAGATTGTATTTCAAAAGCATTAGTAAGAGAGATAGATAATATGCATTAATATAAAACTAAACTGAATATGAAATAAATTAAGGGAAGCAACACACAATCTACGAACATATAGGCTCAACAGCAGGCAATGGTAGCAATAGCGGCTATAACTATTTCTTTTGCCAACAGAGCTAAGGTTGTTTCAAGAAAATTACAATGGCTTCTTCAGTTTGGGTAAGTTCAGTATCTAGAGGCCTTCGGGAATTTATTCGATACCTGATGGGTGATATAGAATGTCTTTTTAATATTAGATTCGTTGTCATCTTGGTGGTTTTAAAAACACCTCAGTTTACTCACACTGTTAGGTGTTCGCGAGAATATAAATTCAGACGCTAAACTAATATTTTTTATATAGTTATTTTCAGTTTCTTGTTGACTGATTCTATTCGTCAGAAATATTACGTTTCTTCTGACATATCGGCTCCTGGTACTGATGCTTCTACGATGCCTTAAGATTGATGTGATATATTCATATGAATTAAACTAATTAACGAATATGGTTGTATAATATTAGAGTGGTTATATTTAGGTGTAAAATTTATGAACAAGTCTGTTTGTGTAGGGTCATAAAATCAGTAAAAATATGTAGAAATCCTGAGTGAAGGATTTATTTCAATTAGGCTGGTGATTGCGCTAAAATCGAGAATTAAGAATTCATCGACCATTGAATCAGGTTCCAGTGGTTTAATGGTCTACGAGCTTGCCTTGTAACCGGTGGCAGTGGGTTCGAACTCCAGCTTGTGAGTACTGATGAGGAGTCCCGAAGTAGGATAAAGAAGCTTTCTGGTACTTCTTGGTTTTCATTGGTTCTTTTGCTGATATCAGCTCATGATCAAACATGAGAAAAATAAAATCCTTGAAAAATAATTGTTGGAAATTAGGTAGTTAATGAATAGTTCAACGCTACAAAGATAATCTTAGTTAGGTAGGCGTAAGCAATGCGTCTCTTTTCACACTTTTGTTCTTAGTAGAACACAGGACTTGAAACATTCTAGTCACTGGAGTTTTATTAGCACTTTCGTTGCCTTCACGAGGTGAGGCTGGTAATCTCACGGCTGGCCTTCCCTCTTTTCCAAACTTACTACCAACTACGTGAGGTTTGGGAGTATGTAGGCCGGGAATTGAAACTCGAATTTGGTTGATGATCATTCTACTCCTAAACCATTCGGCGCCCAGCCACTTTATACGATGTCTATTCAAGTTTACAACTTTAATTTAGTATAGATACATGTTTCTGTTATTCTTTCTTTGCTTATTTAAATCGACACTAAACATTTCAGGACTTAGCAAGCAGGATTAATTCAAGTATCAAGATAATCTTATCCAGAATTACAAGTAAAATTCAATAACTTGAAGAGAAGAATAGACACTAAAATATGGAAATAGTGCTATTAGACGGATTGAGGCAATCGGCCACAGGAAGCCTTCAACCTAAGTTTCGTACCAGTTGGCACTCACCAGTTAGCAAGGCGTATCTGCGACCTTTAAGGAACTTATATCCCTTCCGAGATTCAAACCCAGTTCTACCTGAAGTCAGAGACGTTACCCCGTTATAAGACACACCTTACTGATGAGTGCTAACTAGCGCGAAACCCAGGTCAAAGGCTTCCTCTTACCGATCGCCTCCAACCATCTAATATCAACAACTTAAAGTGCACTGTAATGGGGAGCCACCTAGAAGGGTGGTCACACTGCAAACTTGACCAATAGAATTCAGTCTGCATTAGATAAAGGACTAGACATATTACACTAGTTACTAACTACTGTCTAACCAGAAATAGTGCTAGTTTTTTTAAAATTCGTTTATTTTTTCATCATCCCTACAGATAAAATTAGAGAATAGTAATAATAATCATTATAATAATATTTATCTTAAGTTAACTGGAGTCCATTAACATATTGTTCAATAATAGAATGTACAACTGATACTAAATTTGCTAAGAGACTGTGCAGCACTGTATGAAATTGATTGACTTTAAAAGGCATTCAATTTATCATATGTTCTGTGGGTGTTAATACTGCCCTATAAAAGAATATACCTTTATATACCAGACGCACCAACATGACTGCTAGGCTCTTACAATAAGAGATTGGGGTGGTTACAACTATAGCCTTTAAAGTTATTATTATTGTTTCCTTTAGTTCCTAGAGAAACATAGGGCTTCAGCCCCATGTCTCCATTGTGTTCGGTTCTCTGCCTACGTTTTCATTTGGCTCCACGTCTGCCCACATTCTCGCATCTTTTCTTTGCATGGCCTCTCCCATATCACCCTCGCGATGACGACCAAATCGCCACTTCCCATTTGGATTCCACTTGGGTAACGGCCTGGCGTGTGATGTCACTTGATGGCCTGATTTCTTAGAGTATGATCAATCCACCTCTATTTCTTCCTGCTTATTTATTGCACAACCGGTTCCTGCTGGTTTGGTTCGCTCGCAGAGATCCCTCCCTGTTGTTGATCTTCTCTGGCTGGCCATCTGATCTTGAGTATTGAGCGAAGACGGCTGTTGATAAAGGTCTGTAGTTTGTCCGGCAAGTCTCTGATACGTATAGCATCACTGACTTCACATTTGAGTTAAAAATCCAAATGTTATTTTCCATGCTGAGTACTGTTGACCTCCACACATACTTGAGGAGAGTGAAACCTTGCCTTGCTTTCGCGATCCTTGCCTTATCTTAACACCATAAAAGCCGCTTAAATGTAACAACAAGAAGTAGGATATTAGACTTCCATGAAACATTTAATACCAAACTACTTAAGATAAAATGGGTTGAGCAAGAGGAAAGAGGACTGTGACGAGTTCTTAAAAACGCCTTACTTACACATAAACTTGAGCTTTAGGTTGCTGAACCACATAAAATCCTGTACTTCATAAACTAGAAATCTTTCCTACACTCCAATGGTTCCATATGACTAGAAAGAGAATTCTCGAGAAGAAATAGACATCAGCTGCATAACAAGAACTATGCAAACATTCTCATGTCATTCTGCTGTAATACTACTTAAAGTGTACAGAGAGAGTTACATTCATTTATTTATTCAAAGTTTTGAAAGTTTTAAAAGTCTCATCTCATACTTTTTAAGTATTGCATTAAATTTCAACCCAGTTACATAAAGATGGATTTACTGGTCTATCCAGCATCTTCCAGTTCGTAAAGTACTTTTTTATTTCTTTACGTTCCCAGCGGAACATGTGCCTTCTAGTTAGAGTCAGTTTGAAGCTTCTGTAGCAGGGTGATTATTTTTACAGGATGGGGTTGCTAGCCTCATGCCCAACCTTTCCTGTTTACCAGCATTATTTCTGGCTTAGCGAGGTGACGGAGTGCGTCGGCTGAGAATCGAACCCCGGACCATGTGCATGGTTGGCGAGCGCCCTAACCGCTATGCCACCGACGCATTTCGTAAAGTATGGCTACTGTCTACTTAGCCTCTTCCTAAGGTTGTGTTTATCTTTTCATCGGACTGGTAATTTGTCAGGCATTGGAAACTCTCAGGTATCGATTTGTATGAATTTCATTGGCCTTCAAGTCACATTTCATCAATAGCTTTCTAACTGATCTTGGTTAGTGATGGTATATAATCTGAAAGTTGAAACTGTGGATTTTTTTGTGAACTTGACCAGTAACCAGAACACTCATGTGAGATTTAGATCATTTTAAATTATAATTCCTATCAAATAGAATAATGTGAATGAGTATTAATGATATCTTTAAACATAAAGGTATCACTGAAATTCAGTATTCACAGCTTTTTCAAAACTCCAGCATTTTGTATAGACAGATCATTGAACTAAATTTCAGGTCAATCAATTCATTTATTGATTTTTTTATGATATAAAATAATCTTCAAATGCTTCAGTGAATAATCTTATAATCAAATCGAAATAAAAATGAAGCAAAACTAAAAATTTATTTGTACATTTTCGAAAGTATTTTAAACAATATTTTAACCTTTAATTCAATATATTGCAAGATATTCTAGAATATAATCGTTATATAGCTGCAGTACAGATAATCGTTCGAATAATCCCTGCCCCTGTAGTTGTCATGACAATAGTTTCAGACTGTTTATTCATCCTATGGAAATACGGTATTTAATTGCATAAATTATAACTACATAAAAAAAATCCAGAACAAAATGAAACAAATTAGGGATGAAATAAATGATGTACGCTGATTATGCAAGATTTAAGCATTCATATATATGTGTAGTGTCAATGTGATTGCTTCAGTGTGTGTGTGCATGTGAATATAAATCAGCCAGTGGTAGGTGTTCAGAGTGAATGTATTCCTGGACATCTAATGAAGGAATAAAGCACAGTGTGCAGCAGTTTCTTTTCTTTAACTTTGCGAAATCACTGTACAGTTGATTGAAGAGTTTATATTTACCACATAGCATATTTACCATGCATAGCATACGTCGGTGGCTCAGAGGTAGAATGCACGCCAACCACGCGGGGCTCGATCCCCGGGCTAATAAGACTAGTAAAGAGGGAAGGTTGGGCATGAATAAATACCACTGCTACCGAAACTTCAAGCTGGTCCTAACTTGAAGCCGTACGTTCCACTGGGAATGTACAGGAATAAAAAAATTTACCCATAGTTTGCTGTTTTCATTCCTTGCGTCTTCTATCCAACACAAGGAATGAGACTTCTGTAGTTTCAATAGCGATAGCATTATTTTTACATGGTGAGGTTGGTAATTTCACACCCAACCTTCCCCCTTTTCTGGGTTTACTATCGTTTAGTAAATTAGGTAAAGCGTAAGAGTGTGTTGACCAACAGTCGTCCCCGGACCCCTTTCCTTCCTGGATGACAGGTATTCTGACACTGTACCACTGTTTGATTGAAATGGTTATTACTTGTTTCTGATTACTAATTAGCATAAATCAATACTATTTTATAAAGCCTATTAAAAAGAAGATAATTTTTCATTGTTAAACAAAGGGAACTCTTAAATATAACATTCGCGACACTAATCTTTTTTTAAAATGTCTTCCTAATATGTGTTTTGCGAAGAAGACGTAACAGTTACTCGATGTCTGAGAGATTAAAAGCCTAGACATAGTAATAATAATAATAGTAATGGTAATCAACAGACTTTGTTCATCCATGAAGAGAAATAAAATCAACTTTTACTCTTTCTACTGCTTCATATTTAGGAAATTTTTTCTCTCACTTCTGTTTGTGAATAGCCAAGGAAGAAGAGTAGATATGTAGCTGACTTTGGTCTTGAATCATATTCGATGGGCAATCGGTTTCATGATGATTAAGACCACATTTAAGAAAGTTTGACTAATTATCCAGAAGCAACTAATCTCCACCTGACTTTGTTTGCCATTCCACTAAATGGCAAGTTGTTTGACATTTCTGACTAATAATAAGCATAAGAAAATAGTTTACTGTAATACAAATGAAACGTGAAATGGAATTTGTGAAATAAGGTCATAGCAGTAACTGATTTTAAAATTGAATAAGTAATACAATAGCGACATTTTCATAATGTATAAGCTTTCTTCCGTCATAAAGCAATGAGATATATAGTTCTATTACTCCACAAAAGTGGCGGTTATTTATTACAGGTTTATAATGCAGCCCACCTACCCCCCTAACGAAATTATTCTACATGTGACCTTTCATCGTCATTTAAACCTTGGAGGGGATAAACGACGCGCTGGATACAGAAATCCGACCAGAAAAAGCTGGATTCAGGAAAGACAAATCATGTTCTGACCAAATTGCAGCTCCACGCATCATCATCAGAGAACAAAGCATGGAATGGCAATCAAACCTCTACCTCAACTTTATAGACTTTGAGAAGGCCTTCACCAGACAGCCTTGACCGCAAAGTAATTTGGAAATTACTCGAGTACTACGGCCTACCCCGAATACTCATCAACCTTGTTCAACAGCTGTACGACAACGGCACATGTCAAGTGATCCACAACGGAAAACTCAGAGAGGCGTTTGGAGTAAACACAGGAGTCAGAAAAGGGTGCTTACTATCACCAATGATATTCCTAATTGTGGTGGACTGGATTATGTGTCAGACAGTGGGAAACGAGAAGACAGGGATATCCTGGACCAACGCGAAGAACCTAGAAGACCTGGATTTCGCGCGTGGATGATTTATGTTTGATGTCACACACAATCGAAGACTTACAAGCGAAAACCGACAAACTGGTCGAAGAAGCAGCCGGCGAAGGCAGGACTCCAAGTGAACATAGACAAGACGGAGATTATGAAAATAACCAACGAACAACAGCAACAACATCCAACGTCAATCGCCATCAACGGGAGGGATTTGAAAGAGGTTACTTCATTCACTTATCTAGGGAGCATTGTCTCAACTACAGGAAGAGCAGACGAGGATGTCAAATCGAGCGAGAATCGGGAAGGCGAGAAACACACACATTCATCAACCTGAAACAACCAATCTGGAAATCTTCGTCACTCAGCATCACCAACAAAATTCGGATTTTCAACACAAACGTCAAGTCAGTCAGTTCTTCTATACGGATGAGAAACTTGGCGGGCGGGTAACAAAGAACAACTCCATCAGTTTGTTGCATGCAGACCTTTATCAACAACTGTCATCGCTCTATACTGAAGATCAGATGACCGGACCGGAAAGAATCACCAACAAGAAACTATGGCTAGGAACAAACAAAACAAGAACCAATCACCCAACAAATATGCAGGAGAAAGTGGACATGGATTGGAGACTGTCTGAAGAGGCGGCTGGGTGACATTGCGCGCTCGTCAGGCCGTTGCTCGAGTGGAACCAGGCCAAAAAAGAAGCGGCGAGTGGGACGTCAGTGCGAGAGTGACATGGAGGAGATCATGTAAAGAGGAGTTGAAACAGTATGGACTAACATGGCTGCAGGTGAAAAGTACAGTAGAAGACAGAAGCAAGTGGAGACGTGCATTTGAAGCCCTATGTTCCACTAGGAACCCGAGGGAACAATAATAATAATAAAAACTCTATCAAGTGTTTGTAAATTTTTGTATTCTCTCCTCCAGCTCTTACTAAACATGAATCTCTGTTGGATCAAATCATGGGCCACTGAGTTGGGTCCTAGTGTCTGAATGGTCTACGAGCTTGCCTTGTGACCAGAAAGTCCTGGATTCGAAACCCGGGGAGTGCTCACTGAAGATGAGTTCCAAACTAGGACGAAACGGCTGCCCAGTACTCCTTGGTTTTCAGTGGTCAATCTGTGGTCAATCAGCAGTCCTTGCTAACCATGTAGAAGTAATCTAATCACCAGATGGTTGTTCCGCTCGCTCGGGGCAGAGGTCATCATTGGTAAGTGCAGTTCGACCTTACTTAGGCAACTGAGTCAGTTCAAATTACACAAATTCTGGCTAGCTGTTTGAGCGAGCAAGACAGCCTCCTGGTGTTTAGGTCACTTCGATCCAACAAGCAAGCATCACTGATCGGTGTGAGTAGCTGGATACTAACATTGATCAATCAGTCGTATGATAAAATTCTTTTTTATTGTTTACTGCCTATTCGATGGTGCACAGTTGACAACCATTTTACACCATCTAGCCGGTCAAATAAAACTGGGAACTCTAGGACTGCAACCAATGTATAAAGACTCTAATAAGAGAAAATGACACAAAAACTTGTCACTAAATAATCTTTATGCAAACTTAAGCGTTACGTGTGTTGTAATTCGATTAATTCCAGGACAGAATTCATACCAAGCTGATCCAGGTGAAACTGAATGGTGGTACGGCTATATCATGAGCTGAATGAAGTTTCAACAGATCTGTTATCATTGTTCTTGTCCAGTGGTTGAATAGCTGAACAAGCTGCGCTCTCAACCTTACAATCTTATGTTCGACTGCTATTGGGTTATGGGTGAGCATTGTTCAATAGCCCTTATCTGTGTGACTAAGTGTTGTTTTAGCGATTTCACATACACCACATACAAAGAACAGTGAATTTCGTTATTGGATATAATCAAAAGTGGTGTAATCCTGTTAGATGTCCACTTAAAAAATAATGAGGGATTCTAGAATAAAGCGACTTGTGTTAGAGGGTCATAGAAATCTATAGAGTACTGAATGTCTGTTTCATCCTAGGTCGGGACTCTTCAGATTATGTGACTAAGCTCATGACCATTCATCCAGTAGTTTGGAATTCAGTGTCTCCAGAATTCTAGCTTCTGAAGAAGCCGAAAGTGTAGTACAATATAACTTTATACGGTATGACCAAAAGCAGTAGCTTCTCGTTTATCTGTATCCTTTCTAGGCGTATCAGATTAACTGCACAACTTAACGAGTCACTTCACATAGTCGTGTTGATTTTTACTCTCCTATGTGAACTGTATTAGTACTTTTCATAAATTTAGTAACACCAATACCCTTGGTTTATTTTCATGTGTTATCTATCGACTCGGTGGTTGAAATGTCAATGATCAATAATTTTCCTCATATGAAAAACTGTAGTAACTTTTTGCCTATGTTAGAAACTTGAAGAAATCAAGATTAAATAAATAAAATCAAAGTGTCGTCTAATTGCGCTTAGACTATAATTAAGTTATGTTCTGGAAGAGTCACTGAACCATGTTTTTAACCTACCGTTTAAAACAACTCCTTTATTTTGTCAGAAGAATAAAAATACAAACATCAGATGAACTATTTCGTATTCTTATTATTCCCTTGGGTTCCGAGCGGAGCAGAGGGCTTCAACAACACATCTCAAGTTCTCTCTATTTTCTGCTCTCCTCTTCACCTGGGCTCACGACTGCCCATAATCTCTCATCTCCTCCTCCTCCTCAAACGATCTCTAGGACGACCCATTTATCGCTTCTCATTTGGATTCCACTCAAGCGATGACCTACGTTGCGCGCTATGTCATTCAGCTGTTTCCTAAATGAATGCACAATCCATCTCTACTTTCTCCTACATATTTGTTGAACAATCGGCACTTGGTTGGTTTGTTCTCACAGTTTCTTGTTACTAATTCTTGCTGCCCGGCCATTTGATCTTCCGTATGGCGGCAGCGAAGGCAGCTGTTAATGAAAGTGTCTAGACTGTTGGAAATCATCTTCGTGATCCTTGAAATTGGTGCTGAATACTTTAATCTTGTTCTTTATACTGAGACAGAGTGCAGATGATTTCCAAATTGGTTTCAGGTTGATGAAGGCGTTTCTTTCCCTTCCGATTCTTCACTGCTTTGACATCTTCATACGTGCCATGTGCCTGTAGTTGAAACGATGCTTCCCAGATAAGTGAAAGAGGCAACCTCTGTTAAATCTCTTCCATTTATGGTGATTGGTGCTGGCTGCTGTTGTTGTTGCTGTTCGTTAGTTAGTTACTTCCATCACCTCTTTCTTCTCTATGTTCACATGGAGTCGTGTCTTCGCTGCCTGTTTCTTCAGCCAGTATGTTGATTTTCGCCTATAGGTCTTCGAGTCTGTGTGACATTAGGTATATATCGTCTTCGAAATCCAAATCTTCTAAAGTCTTTTATCGAATCATTTCATTAAAATATAATCTAGAATTTTGAAGAGCGAGAGAATATACTGTTACGAATAATAATAGATGTGTGTTTGACAAGCAATACATTACTTTATTACTACTACTAATGCTACTATTAGTTCTATTATTTTTTTTACCGCTATCAATTAAGAAATCGATTAATACTGATCTACTTTTATGGAAAGATTATACTAATAAGTTTTGAATTGAACGCGTAGGTAATAGTCAGTGCGATGCAAAATATATTACATTTTTGTTTGAACTTTTGAAATTTAACATGTGATCAAGTGATCACATACATGACCGCGCGTGTGTGCACGCACAGACACATTAAATGCTTTAGTGATTTAGTTAGTTCACTATTCATTCATTCTTTTGTGTTCTGACTGGAACATAGGGCTTCATGCTATTTTCTGAAGTTTAGGATTTTACTGGCGGTGGGAGGCTTGTTGGTTTCACGCCCAAGCTTCCATCTTTTTGGCCCTACTGGAGATTAGCCGACGTTTTGGACTGTGTTGACTGGAAATCGATTGCAGTATTATTTATCATGAATAAAGAACACAGTTGAGACAACCTCTGTCAGATAAATCTTATTCACTGCTTCCATGCGTCAGCTGTGTTCCTCACAGAAATGGAAGGGGGATAGTGAACTTCTGCCTCTTGGAACTAAACCGATTGACATGCTGGTCTACCTAGGAGAACTTATAAACCCCATGGACTCCAGAATCCAAACGATTCAAATGACGAGTGAACCTGTTTCAGTCACCTGCCGACTTGGGAACGCTGCTCCTGATACTGCACTACTGCCTTGTGAACCAGACTTAAAGTCGAAAGGCTTGGGGAGAGAGATAGCTGTTTGGATCTGACTGTCGAGGCAGAATTCCAGTCCTCTCATAGACTATGAGATTTTATGCAACAAACCTCTTAGTGCTCATTGTTTACCAAGTTTACGTTCTAGTAAATAGATCATAACACAACTTACCCGTTTCAACACTAATTTGAAACTCTTCCGCTTTGAAGCAGACGAAACCAAATGACTGCGGAAAAAGATGTATGCACAGTGAGGTTTGATAGGCTTGCTTATATGTCTGAACATTAATGACTAAGCAAATCTGCTATTCTATGTTTAATATCCCTACTTTTTACACACACTGTAACGTGATACAGAGTAGGTGATAAACAGTGATGATAACTTAACTAGGTTTTTTTCACACTGTATTCCAATGAAATACAGTAGCTATTGTGAACACATTTTCAGCGGTAAATTTAACACTTACTCCTTATGTAATTGGTAAAACACTGGCAGCTGTTCAATATATATTGACCTTTAAAAAACACTTCAGCTTATATATCACTTCTGAAAAATAAACCTGAAATTAGAGGATTATTTTCTTCACTGCAATTCAAATAATATCTGACTTTCAAGTGTTGGTTTGTAGGGATTTGATTGGTTACAGGATTTCATCATGAGCTGACATTGGTTAGAGAACCATTGGAAAACTTGCAGGGAGTGGTGGACAGTTGTTTCGTCCTAGTTTAGGACTCTTCAACAGTGTTAGGGAATCACCAGAAAACCTGGGAGTACTGCTGAAGAGTCCCAAACTAGAACAAAACAGATGTCCAGTACTCCCAGGTTTTCCAAAGGTTCTCTAACCAATGTCAGGTGATGATGAAATCTTGTAATATTTGACTAACTGGCTGATGATTCAACGGGGAACACTACTCAGAAATGCATCACTTCAAGTTATTACATTTCGAAGAGGTAAATAAAGCAATGAAGTAAAAAAAAAACATAAGACCGTTAAAGCAGATAAATTTAAGGGTGATTATAAGTAAAATGTATTCATTCATACAAGCGAAGCTTATTATAAGAGGACAAAGGATGAATTCAATCGATCTGACTAACAATCTCCAACCACTGAATACTAGCATCTCTATGATCTCAGTCAGACAGTCTATATCTTCCTAACTATATGTGGCTCATACCAATAGTAAATGACTTGATGATTCGATATTTCGTTCTATCCACCTTGAGAATGTTGTTTTTTTGAACTATTTTTTCACTGAAGGCAATACTGCTGGTTGAGAAAAGTATTAAACTGAAACACTCTTAAATTTCAAGTTATCTAATAATTTATTAAAAAGCCAAAAGCAGTTAAAGATTAAGAAATTAGATAATCTTTCTAATTAAAATCAGCGGAAAATAACAAAGATTGAGAAAGTTTTTACATAAAATAATAGTCCAGAATACACACTTCAATATACATGAAACAGATGATGTTAGGCATTATTCATGAGTAAATAGCCAATCATTTCGACTGATCAAGCATATAATTCTAAAGATCAAAACAAATAAAGCCGCATATATGTCAGTCTTGTTTAGCCTTGCATAATCTATGGCTGACAGCTTTATTTCTTGCTTAGATAACATAAAATAATGAATAAAGTTACTCTAAGCGTGTTCTATAATTAGTTACTAAACAATGAGTGATTGATTCACCTGCAAAGTTAATCTTTTTCTAGTCACTACACTATATTACCGCGTGTGTTCAGCAGCTGATAATTGGGAGAAACAAGATAAATGGACTTCAGTAAGGTTAATCTTTTGACAAAGATTACTAGCGGGAGGAAGAAGAAGCTATGGTATTTCAGGGACAGGATATTCGCAAGTCATGCCTCACATGGTCTACCCGGCGTTTGATCCCCGGCCGGCGCACTCCTAAAGCTCACCTAAATGCTAGTAAGTCCATTAAAAAGGGAAGGCTGGATGTGAGGCTGACAGCTCCACATCGTAAGAAGAAACATCACTGACACTGAAACTTCAGAGCTGAAGTTAAAGGTCCTATTTTCCACTTGGAATGTAAGAGATGTAAGATATAACGATAATAAATAAGGAAGAAGAAAACGATTTCACCTTTCTACAAATATCTCATTACTACTCACATGAAGCTGTTGATAAAATCAATAGAATATACTTATATTTACCTGAATACCTCATCCTATAGTGATTCATAAGCATTCTTAAAGACAGACAGTTAGACATTTCAGTTTAGCGAAAGACTTAAACAGTTATTCGTTGCGGTTGCGCTATGTCGTGAATTGCCAGAAGTTTGAATTCATCGGCTGGCCATTGGATCGGGTCCCAGTGGCTTATTGGTGTACAAGCTCGCCTTGTAACCAGCGTACTGTTGAAGAGTCCCAAACTAGGACGAAACAGCTGTCCAGTACCCTTGCAAGTTTTCCAATGATTTTCTAACCAATGTCAGCTCATGATGAAATCTTGAAACTATTCGTGTAACATTTAGATTTATCCGATAAACATGAAATGATTTCTTTGTGTCTTTTCTCATGTTCCGATTTTTTCATAAATTATCACAAGAAAATATCATATGACTTATGCAGAAACAGAGATAATAATGTGTTTGTTTTGTAGAAAAAAAACCCACTTCTTTATAAGTTTATTTCAAGTATTTATTAACTTATCCTGTTGAATCTATTCTTGGAGAAGTTAATTAGCAAAAGGAGTGTTCCATTCTAAGACGAAATATGATAACGCGTTATAATTACTGTATATGATTTCTAGTTATGGAAAAAGTAGAGCTAGTGATTTGAACAATTTAGATGGTTTATTTTCAGTTGCAGAGTTTTTGATAAACTGCATCAGAGATGATGTTAATATTTTTCGTTTGTCTAGTGATAAAAACCATAACAGAGTATTGCACCAATTATCTGTGCCAATCTTATCCTGGACTAGAAGTTATGCTGATAACTGATTCTATATCGTTTTCATTATACGGTTCTTTTTATTTCAAGCTTTTTTAGAAAAATTAAAAGTTTAGCAGTATTATAAATTGCTGTAATTATTAGATGGTTGGAGTTAATAAACAGAAAACCCTTTGGTGCTAGTTGGCACTCACCAGTCAGCAAGGCGTATCTGCAATCTTCAAGGAACTCATGTCCTCTGAAAGACTCCAACCCGCGTCACTCAGTGCTACAGCCAGAAATGTTACCACTGAGCTATTCAGGCTCGAAATTGACCTCCTGTAGGATTACTTTGGATATTTTGGTCGAATACTAGTTAGTACCAGGTCTAATGTGCCTAATCCTTTGTTCAGTGCAGACTGAGTCCTGTTAGTCACGTTTGTAATGTGGCCACTATTCTAGATGGCTTGCCGTCAAAGTTCACTGTGAATTATTTATATTAGACAGTTGCAGACAATCGGCTGAAAGCGAGCCACCTAGCATGATAGCCACATTTCAGGCTTCCCTGATAGAATTCAGTCTGTATCAAAGAAAGAACTAGATATATTACACTAGTTACTAACTGGTTTCCCATTAAAGTTGCTATAATTAGGTGATGCTGCATTTTTTTGGTTCGTCCTACTGTTACTTCGATATAACAACTAAAATTTGGAATTATCACTTGAATTCTGTTTTCACACTCAACAAGACACAGTATACTGTCTAAGAAGGTAATACGTATTTCTCCCTGCAGACGCTAAACTCACTAGAAACTGCAGCTGTTTATAGTTGCATTACATAACCAATAGTTTGCTAGTTTAATACTTCAAAAGAAAGCAGAACGCAAACTCGAAGAGAATGAGTATTCAGTACAATTCTAAAATAAACATAATGCACAGGCCAATCCCTTACAAACCATTGGTCTTCTTATCCTCGTTAGTATCAAGTCTTAGCAGTTGTTGATTTTTTTATGTAAGAAAATTGACGCCCCAGGCAGTTTTACTGAACATTGTTTAGTGTCTCGTCTACACAGGCTTTTATGCTGATGCATTGGTTAATGGCATGAAACCTATGCTTTAACTGGTTAGCATGTATCAGTTGAAATTTACTGACCTAACCCAGAATCTACGTTTATACCAAATGTCTAGTTTACAAGTCATGTAAACAATGAGTTATAATATATGTCCTCTTGTCCTATCACAAGTAAATAATGTAAGGGTGGAGAGACAGGGAAATTGCAAAGAGAACTTAAGCAGTGGGAACATCTGAAACACCTACTTTTTGGTTATTGACCATGCACCTTAACACGTGAACTAAAAATTTCTCCTTAGTTATCAAAGTGATTCCTAAAGTGTCATGCGTAATTCTGCGTCCGTTATTGATAACATGACTATTATCACACTGACTGTTGAACCAGACCTTCTCATTATAGTTCACACCAAAGTAATGAGATATGACCGTCTGGGATATAACTGACTGTTTGACTACTCATAGACTGTTGTTGACGCAGTCGAGACGTTAGAAGACAGATAATCTTCTTAATATTCTGACAACCGACATCACACATTTTAAAAGCTTCACAAACTGCTGGGAAGAGCGCTATTTTACGAGCAATAGACATAGATTTCTCCGCAATCGTGAATATATATTCATTGTGACGACAGAAGACAAGGGCAAGGTAACAGATGTAGATTTTTGTGTGCATCATTGTCAGCGAAGAAGCAACGTCTTCTAATTGCTTGTTTTCTTGTTCAAGGTTACTCTGTACCGCGTGCAACCGTTTTTCAGAAAGTTAAGCCATATATCTGCGAATCGTATTTGCACACGTTAAGTCTGCTGTGATTGGTTGTTGAGTTCCTCAAGGTTCAGCCTTGGTTTTGCTTTTTCTCATGACTTCGATTCCGGATGTTGAACATTGACGTAAATTGTTGTCTACAATTTTGGCTTGCAGACAGCTGTCACCACAATATGATTACTTTCTGCTGTACGGCTGTCTGCTTAAAACTGGGCCACCAAAATCCTCCATCACTGTATCCCACATATTTTCTCTTGTTCCCTATGTTTTAAAATATCATCTCTAATGGTATTATTTACTCTCACGAGTATTTAATATGTTTAAAACCTGCTGATTACCAGGTTTCTACTAAACTTCACCAAAAACATAATTGTAGTAGGCAATGCATCCTAATTCTTAAGATAACTGTTTCCGAGATTTGTGGTACAATGTGCCGCTGCTTGAGAAATAAAACTAGGTACCTACAGTCTTTAATTATTCAATTTCCCCTTGCGTCTCAAAATGTACACCTTCACTTTTTCCCAGTTGAATTTCAACCAGATGTTGTGCATTCTTCGAAGGAGATAAATAAGAAATATCATAGGGGATTGGATTTGGCTTCAAGTCAGATAGCCCTATGTTACAAATTCTACTCTCCATTGCTACTTTTTTCTTTGAAGATCCTGGACGAAAAGAAAATATTGACGCAACAAATCCTAATGAAAAATTTGTACATGTGGCCACCATTCTAGGTGGCTTGCCATCAGAGTGCACTGTGAATTATTTATATTAAACAATTAGAGACAATCGACTGAAAGCGAGCCACCTAGCATGGTGGTCATATTGCAAACTTGACTAGCAGAATTCAGTCTGGACCAACTAAGTGATTAGGCATATTACACTAGTTACTAACTTGTATCTAATCAAAATGTCCAAAATAGTCCTACAGGAGGAGGTCAATTTCGAGCCTGAACAGCTCAGTGGTAACATCTGTGGCTGTAGCACAGGGTGACGCGGGTTGGAATCTCAGAAGGGACATTAGTTCTTTGAGGATTGCAGATACGCCTTCCTGGTTGGTGAGTGCCAACTAGCATCAAACCTGGGTCCAAGGCTTCCTACAGATCGCCTCCACCATTTAATATCATCACATCAATGCACACCGTGATGGCGAGCTATTTAAAATAGTGGCAACATCGCAGAATGACAGAATTCAGCCTACACCGAAGAAAGGTGTCCAATCGAAATATACAGAAATAGTCCAGAAGTTGATTCGAAAAGGTGTACAAATCATCTACAAGTCAGCATTTATTGATTACTTTAACTCACTAAAATACCAATCAGACAACAAGGGTGATAGTGTTTAAAACTCATGATTTAACCAATTTGTATAAAGTGTACATGCTTACTACTGTAATGTTTTTTTCTAAAAATGAATGCACATTTCCAGTGTATTTTAAACTACATTTATTTCCGAACAAAAACACTCAAATTTTATTGATTGGAAGAAGTTATCAGATTACCACAGTCATATATATTAGAAATTCCGTAACCATCAGTGTCTTTATTGCCATTTAACTTCATTTCATAAATTATTCATTCTAAGGAAATAAATTCTATTTTTTTTAAAGATTTTATTCTATAAAGAACCATATTTTTCTGGTTTTTTTCAAGCCTAACTCAGCTAGCTGTTCAATATTCAATGGTTATCAATTTATGTATAACTATTTGTTTTTTTTTCTCTAAGATGAAGTGGATTGAACGTATAAAACTTCGTCAGATAAGGAAATTAGGCGGTAACCATTTATTTGCATAGCTAAGATATAGTAGATAGTAAGGAGTAGAAAAATATCTACGTCTTAGCTATGAGATAGATGACTTTATGATTCAGCCCTTCAGTCTCATTGGACACTGAATACTTATGGGTATGCTTTACCTCAGATTACATACATCAATAGTTTATTTTATACAAAATGAAAATATGTTATTATTTTAGATGTTTTATATTTATACTGAACTGTAATAGTATATTTGAACTTTTAACTTGTAATGTTAGATTATTTTCTTATGAAATATGTAAGGTCAAGCGTCTAGATTATATTTAGGCTAATTTGAAGGTTGTTCATGTGGTGTATTAGGTAGTTATTTCATAAAATGTTTCATAGTTTGTTGATAAATACAAATTTCATTTTCGTGTTCATTTTACATTCAGCAGTGGATTTCAGTATGGATGAGTTCCCTGAACTGGGTGATTTAATTGTGAATGTTTTATTGTCCTTCCAAGCGATATCTTCAAGGTAAACTATCATGTGGAGGCTTCGTAATTAAGTAACCTAGCCTAGAGAACGCAGCCATATCAGAATCATCCATCTGGGCTGATTTCTATCTGTTGTTTTTAAATAGTGGATTCTAATAAACATCTGCAACGGGAAACTTAAAGAATCCTTCGAAGTAAAGACGGGAGTGAGACAAGACTGCCTACTATCGCCAATGATCAAATCTGTAAGGAGGTCTATAACACTCAGCATCAAAAATAAGATCAGGATTTTCAACTCCAATGTAAAGTCAGTGCTGCTATAAGGATCAGAGACTTGGCGCGTCTTAAAGAGCACCTCAAACAAACTACAGACCTTCATTAACGGCTGTCTCCGCTCAATACTCAAGATCAGATAGCCGACCAGATAAGATCAGAAAAAGGGATCTCTGGAAGCGAACCTAACCAGAAAGAACCGTTTGTGAAACAAATAAGCAGGAAGAAATGGAGATGGATTGGTCTTACGCTGAGGAAACCATCAAGTGACATCACTAGACAAGCCATTGCTCGAGTGGAACCCGAAAGGGAAGCGGTTAGTTGGTCGTCAGTGCTAGGGTGACTTGGAGGAGGTCATGTGAAGAAGAGATGGAAGCATGTGGGCAGACTTGGAGCGGATGAAAAAGTTGGCAGAAAACCGAAGGCAATGGAGATGTGCAGCTGAAGCCCTATGTTTCTCTAGGAATTAAAGGGAACAATAATAATAATAGTAATAATGTACATCTGGCTGACTGAATGATTGAGTTTCAACGTACAAGTATGTACAGAAGTGGAGCAGTTAAAATTGCCACCCTCCCTCCATGTAACGCATATAAGGGTGGTGAAAAAAGCCAAGAAATTTCAGATAAATATAATAGGCAGAAATATTCGGGGTTAAGAATAATACTATGGGGAAACATAAGGACCTAATGGGTCTGAAGGCTTACAAAGAATGAATTCATCACCTCAAATGAAAAAAGATTTTAAGCTACATCATCAAAAGTCTCCTAAATACCAAACATCCGGTTAACAAATATTAACAATTTCAGATGTTTTAAGTTCAGTAAAGTCAGGGAGACAAATGCTGTGATTATTTCATTCACTTTGAAATAAAGTAAATTTAGGTGAAAATGTAAAGACAAAGAGTAGTGGACTTGGGATGACTGAATTGTTGGCAGTCAGACTCTTGCAACTGATTAAATATTTAAGTAATAAAACTCTTAACTTCAACTTTTGAGAATTTTTAGCGAGAATCCCAGATTAAACATAAATTTTACTCAAATTTCCAGATATACATTGTCAATAAGTCTGAAAAGTAGGAAATTGTGAAGTTTCAGATGCAGTGTGCCTTTTAACGAGGTGGGATTACTAACCTCACGTCCAGTCATCCCTCTTTTCTATACTTACTACTGACTAGTGAATTAAGCGAGTCTTAGAGGAATGCAAGCGGAAAACTGAACCCAGACCATGTGCATGGTTGGTAAGATTTCTACCGCTGAACCGCTAACTCAGAATACTAAGATGTTTGAAAGTTTTTTGTCAAGGAACAGTAAATATAAAGTTATCCGTTCTATTTATCTCAATTTAAACATTCGGAGCTGTGACAGTGAACACTAATGATGCATTTAGTGAATGCGTTTTAATTTAAATTAGTGTGCAACCCGATTTAAGGGACTTTTATGCTATTATTATTCAAGTCGGTGGCACAGTGGTTAGGACTCTCGCCGATCATGCACATGGTCCGGAGTTCGAGCCCACGCCGGCGCACACCTGATATCTATGGTCGGCCTGCAAAATTTGGGCTACCGATATCCATGCTGAAAATTCCATACTTGTACCAAAAATACAGTGTGGAATCAAGCTGTAAATCAAAAAAAAAGTCAGTTCGTTTTTTCCCAAGTTATTAAATCTTCAGTGCATGCATATTTATAAAATCAGCAGTGCTTATTTCGTCGAATTTTCACACCTCAAAATTGTAAAGGTTTTAATAACTAGAACTTTTTGTTAGCTGTGTAAGAGGTTAAAAGCAGACTTGTAAAGCCTTATAGTGAATTATAAACTATTCAGCGAATCGTGTGTACAGTTTACAAGCAAGTGATTTTCCCTAAGAGATTCAAACCCAGATTGAGATATTTTTTTAACAACAAGTACGAGTCAGTATGAAAACTGAGATCTAGGCTTCTTGTTGATTATCTGCGATCATGAAACGTCACTTAAAAGAGCAATGCAATGATATCCGAAATAGTCGCTGGAGATCTTCTGAGTAAGATGTTTGAGGAATCCTACCGATGCGTTACTGACATTTAATATCCTAAAATAGGCGTACAGTATTGTTGCATCACCTAGCATGGTGGTCACAATGTACACCTGATCAACACTTCATGTCAACACACTTAGAGTGAGACGGTAACATCCTTCATCATCACGAAATGAGTTCGCAAATGCTTGATATTGAATCAAGGCAGTAACCTGAATATTAATTTTACAATCTAGAATACTTCTAGTCTTTGATGAGTGTTTAGGAAAAGATAAGTTTTTTCAGACGTCCTAAAATTATGGTTCTTCACCTCTCCTTATCGGATTTAAAATATCTTTTATTTTATTTGAATACGTTACTTGAGTGGTTGACAACTATACTAGCAAGCCACACTGGTTGATGTGAGCAGTATAGGGGTACTCATCTCAGCCAGTCATTAGTATATAGTTCTAGTCACATATAATTGGTTGTTGTACTTGCGTTTCTGAAAGTTATATTTCTTCAAGTATGTTATTAGGTTTCGTTCGTAAGTAGTATCATTAAAGCCTTAACGTGCTTTTTTTACTCAACGCAAATGTTCCGTTATGTGTCTGGAGTTTTACTATGAAGTCGTGAACGTTTGCGCTGTGAGTGAGTACAAATAATCGAAGATGATATTGGATGGCCGTCATGAATCTGTAGAAGTTTGAATTCATAAGCCATTGGATCGTGTCCCAGTGGTAGAATGGTATACGAGCTGGCCTTGTACACTGAAGGTCCTGAGTACCAACTCCAGTAGCTGCGTAATGTTGGACGATTAATAATGGACGGTCAAATATTGTTAAATTAGGTGATGACTTCATATAAATAGACAAATGTATAATAATAATTAGAAGAAGAATATTTAGTTGTACATACGTGTTTAACTTTTGTTGATGTAAATCAAATGAATGTATGAACTTTTGGCAGACATTTGCTTTTTTAATGTCAGAGTGAATTTAGAAAAAGGAAAAAGAAATGAATATCTATGTATATATTGATTGATTCATTGAATTGTATCTACATATCTTAGGTATTTTATTTCATATAAGCGGGGAAAACAAATAAACTTGTTTAATATGTAGACTGAATAAGAGAATCTACTAATAACATATCCTTAGATTAAAATAAGATGGAGTAATATGTCTAGACGTAGACAATAATGATTAGTTGAATTTTTTTATTTGTCTATATATGAACTTTTAGGCTTTTACGTGTGTTACTATTCCATTGAAATGTACTAACTGTTAGTCAATGGCATAATGGCATTCTAGTATGATTGTTGTCTAGACACTGGCATAGAGTTTACTTTTATTCTTATTTTAAGATGGCTAGTGATTGATTAACTTCTTGTTGAGCTACTGTAATAATTCACTAGGATATAGATGTATGCAACAAATGAATGCTCAATAAAATGAAACATGAATTCGAGATTGCAGGATGAAGTTGCCTGGAGTTCTAGTGAGAAGTCATAACCAACGGGGTCCATCAAGTCAGGTGGGAGGATAAATACTCAAAGATGACACTGGCTGGTGGTCGCGTTAAAATCAGGAATCAGTAGAAGTTGGAATTCATCGGCCACTGGACTTGGTTCTAATTGCTGAACTGTCCAGTAGCTCGCCTTGTAACCGGAAGGTCTTAGGTGTGAACCTCACTGGGTACGTATTGATGAAGAATCCTGGTAAAGGACGAAACAACTGTCCAGTAGTCCCTGATTTCCCAGGGTTCTCTAAAAGACATCAATCCGTGATAACACACGAAAGTAACTTCCCTTGTACATACAGTTGTGTTACCTAAATATGGCATTAGAGTTTATCAAATTTCTGAAAGTAAATACTTAACTTGAATATTAAGCCTAAGTGAATTGTATGGCATAATGAAATTTGAAACCACTTACTTTTGTTTATGTCATCTAAAGTATCCGTTTGGAAAGAGATTTATTTGAGATGACTCGAAGCAGTTGTGTCGTAAGTTTTCAAATTTTAGTGCTTGTTTTTTTCTGTTTTTTCACTACATATTAAGTCCATTTTCCTATTTTATATGTACTTCAAACTAACATAATCGTAAAGTGAGGATCCACCTTTTTGAATACACTACCACGTAGATAAGAGTAGATCAGAAAAGTAATAATTCTGTCAACTGTTTATCTGTTGCAGGTAGATAAGGTCATTACAAAATTCAAGAGGTATCCACTGAGTTTATATACACTAAATGAATATATTTTTGATCTCAAGTATCTGAACATGGTTAGTAATAGAATTGTTGATGGAAGCTTCGTTTAATTCAGGACTTATCAGCTGAATGCTCTTACATCCCTGTGATAGACAGAGCGTTCACCGAAATTCACACCTGGTGTCTTTTACTTATAATTCCACGAAACCCATCTTCTGTAAAAGAGGTATACGTACGTGCGTCGGTGGCACAGTGGTTAGGACTCTCGCCGACCATGCACATGGTCCGGGGTTCGAGCCCATGCCGACGCACACCTGATATCTATGGTTGGCCTGCGAATTTTGGGCTACCGATATCCATGCTGAAAATTCCACACTTCTACCAAAAATACGGTGTGGAATCAAGCTGTAACCAAAAAATATATATAAATACATTGCTTATCGTCATGACAAGAAATTTCTATGGGGACTTCACGAATAATAGATGGTTGGAGGCATTCGACAGGAAGCATACAGCCTATGTTTTGTACTTGTTAACACTAACCAGCCAGCAAAGCGTATCTACAGTCTTCAAAGAGCCCATGTCCTTTCTGAAATTCGAACCCACGTTACCCAGTGCTGAAGTCATAGATGTTACCACCGAAGTATTCTTATTTTCAATTGACCTCGCGTAAAAGTGTATGAGATACTTTGATTAGACACCAGGTAATAACTGTTGTCATACGTCTGGTCTAGACTCCGAAGCAATTCGGTGTTTTCCATGACTGACCATTTCACAAATGAGACGAAGTTGTGAAAACAGGAATGATTTATTATTGTATTGTTATTGCAGTCACGTTCTCAGAGTTTGATGCTTCAAATTTGAAGCTTTCGTTGCATTTCTGAGCACTATATTCAATGTCAGCTTCAATGAGAACAGCCTAATAAATGATGATTGATAACTAATTATTTACAATTTCACATATCATAATAAGTTCAATAATCAAAGATAAGACAGATTGTGAAAATTTAATTTATCACTAGAAGGTACATATTAACAAGAGTACACTTGATGATTCTACTGTCTTACAATACCAAGATTAGAGGGGAGGAAGCTGTCACTTACTGTTTATTCATAGAATGTAGCGTAATAAAAAAAATCACTTAGAATGTTGAAAGTTACATAGGAATTTACATTCAGTTTACTGATCCTCGACGGCCTGATTGAATTACTGAGCTACTTGAATTTCAGTCTGAGATGTTGCGTCTTATTTTCTGTAGTTCTCATATTGTTATAATCACTCAATTACGTCCATGGTACGCCAAATATCCAACACCACTACGTCTTATGATATACTCGAGATGGCTGTTTTACGTGAAATTCCTGGATGAAGAGGAAATATTATACCATAAACTACGCTGAAAATTATGCATATTGTGTAAACGTATTGTGCATAACAAAGCTATTGTTATTATCATTATTATACAAGGAATAATGTTGCAAACGAGTGCCAACAACCTCCCAACCTAGGTCATAGTATTCCTGTCTATTGCCTCCCACCATCTAATAACATATGTTTATCTCATTTGTTCTAAACACTGATTTAAGGTTTATTAGTGTTTCATAGGTTTCATATATGCGTCGGTGGCACAGGGGTAGAGTGCCCGCCAACCATGCAGTCGGTCCGGGGTTCAGTGCCTGGCCAACGCACTCATTTTCCTCCCTAAGCCTGTAGTAAGACTGGTAAAGAGGGAAGGTTAAGCAAGATGCTAGCAACCGCATTCCTTAAAAAATAATCACTAGTGATACAGAAACTTTAGGCTTCTAGCTTGAAGCCTTATGTTTCACTGGGAACGTGAAGGAATAAATAAAGTTTCATATGTCTTTTAGTCAGACTGTTCCTGATAAAGGCTTCATTTCTTTAACTCTCATTAATTTCATCCCTAATCATGAATTGTCCTTGAACTTTTGTAGCTACTTGAAATGTTTTTTTTTTTCAA
Organism: Trichobilharzia regenti; assembly: GCA_944472135.2. Classification (NCBI taxonomy): domain Eukaryota; kingdom Metazoa; phylum Platyhelminthes; class Trematoda; order Strigeidida; family Schistosomatidae; genus Trichobilharzia; species Trichobilharzia regenti. Next base: position 136,655,401 of record OX235262.1, read on the forward strand.
TGTATATTGATGATTAATATAAGCAGTCTATAACCAGTCATTCATACACCACATGAATAAATGAATGAATGTTTACAATTCAGACCGAATTGACTTTAGTATTGTATTCATTCACATTATTCTACAATTAAAACGACCTTGAATAGCTTTTCTTAAAATTACTCAATAATTATAAACCAGAGTTTTTAATGCTTATGCTTTCTCAACATTTTTTAAAACTGTTCCAACATAAATAACAAAATGTATGTAAGAAAGCTATTCTTTAACAAAAGGAGACTGGAAAACAGTGGTACTGTCCAACATTCCTGTGCAAGTTTTATAACGAATGGATATGAGTTAGAGAACCATTGAAAACCGGGAAATACTAAATATAGCTGTCTCTTCCTAGTTTGGGACTCATCAGCAGCAAGTGTCTGCCAACTGGACTTCGAACCCAAGGCTTTCTGATTACAAGTCAATCTTGTAGAGCATTCAGCTACTGGGACATGATCCAATGGCACATGAATTCCAACTTCTACCGATTTGTGATTTCAGCGTGACTACCATCCCAGGTTATCTTGAAGAATTCGTCCTCACTGCCAACCTGATAGACCCTACTGGTTGGGACCTCTCATTAGAATTCCAGGCAACTCTATCCTTTAGCCAGTCACTGACCAGCATCAGAGAAATGGTGAAGAACTTATTTTCAAGAATTTCATTTATTTTAAGTTTGACAACGAATTGATATCAGTTAGAGAACTACTGAGAATCAAGGAGTACTGGATAGCTGTTTCGTTCTAATTTTGAACTCTTCGTCGGTCTGCACCCACTAGCGCTAACTTTTGAGAATGTTTGTTCAAGTTTAATCAACATAACGTGAATGACATCTAGTGTGTGTGTAAGTACTTCCGATTGAGTTATATAAGACTCTTTCACTCGCAATACTCAGATACATCCTAATATTTAGAAAGTATTTGAGTTTAATTTGCATTTATGATACATTCTGATGGTGTAAAATTACAGAAATGTCACAAACAATGTTTTACTAATTCCTAAGCAGGTTCATAAACATTTTTAAGGTCAACAGAAGCATTAGTCTACCAGCTAGAAACGAGAATACTAAGCTAGGAAATAGTGAATTCAACCTTAAGTATTTTACCTGGATGTGTTAGTATCTTACATGAAATCTTATCATATCACTGATTGTATAAAAATAAAAATCTTTTATGTTGCATCCCCTATTTATTGATTTTTCACAAGTGTTTTTCACTGATAAATAATATTAATTAATGATTTCCTACTAATCATGGAGGATTTAACAACTATTTGTTTGGTATCTTTCAGTTGTATGTACTAGATACTGCTTTCAAATCCGCGCCCACCCTCTCCCATCTTCTGAAAACTATAAAAACGTTCACTCCACTTCTACACTGCAACATTTTTAGTATACATTTTATTTGGGTTGAATTTTGAAGTGATTTCCGCACTCAACGCTAAAAAAAACTTTTACTCAGAATTGTGAAAGAGGAATGAAGATTGTAGTGATAATTTTGTATTGATGACAAAAAATAATACGTCGGAGTCCAGACAGATAGAGTCAGTTTTCAAAATTAATAAACTAAGTAGTGTGTAACTTTTTTAAATAAATTCAGTCACAGACTAACAATAAAAGTACAGTTAGTGTCAAAAAGAAACAAAAATCAGATTAAGTTGATAAGACGGAAATCCGACAGTGAGGTATAATGACTCACTATATGCCGGGAGAAGATAAGAGACTTGGTAACGGACTTTTATTAACGTAAAACACATATAATCTTAGCCACAATAAATTCGCCTAGGTCAGAGTAGAATTGATTATTCTGATTGGTTAGCGATTGGCCCAAGGTTAAACAAGTTGTCCAATAAAATTGTGCATTGTTGTCAACGTAAACCTAATCCAGATTTGAGGAATAAACCCTTCTACCTCTAAAATCATTGACGTAAAATATCGATTTCAATTTCGGTCGCTTCCTATCAGTCAGCCGCCATAAATCTCCTGAATTCAACACCAACTGGTGCACGTTTTTACAAGTAATGGCATATTTCACGTACATGCTCTTGGTGACTATCAGTGAGTACAAAAGACAAACCTTGAGTCTTTGTCAAAAGACTCTTCCTAATTAAAATAATAGAATTCACATTCCAAATTTCCAGTATAACGTGATTTAGTTCATTGCATCATATACACGATAATAGATAGGTTAGTGAATTTTATCCTTACCCTTAAATACTTAGTAATTTGATGGTGAGACTATTTTATTTATTTTATTCCTTTACTTTCCGAGTGGAACATAAGGGGGCTTCAAGCTTGAACTTTGAATTTTCAGCAGCATTGATGTTTACTTTATACGGGATAAGGATCCTAGTACCTTACACCTAACCTTGACCAAGTTAAACTTTAAGCACCAATAACAACCAATGGAGTGCGACGCACCAATGACCTTGAAACGCTCACTGAGGAAGTGAGTGAAACCTGGCAAATAATGTTGTCATCATTAATAAACTATGCTCATTGAAGTGTTATGCTAATAAATAGGATATCTGGAAAGTTTCAACTTATGTTTGTGAGAGATTAAGTTACGCTTTAAGCCAAGGATAAGTTGGGGTTAGGTTAACCTTATAAAGGTGACTTCTGGATTGTTTCAAGGTACATTACAGTTAGTTCAGGGATATTTTCACGTCAGGGTTAGGTTCAAGAAAAACCAGGGTTATTGTCAACGCTAGAAGACCTAAATAATTATATGCAGTGTGGTTAAATTATTGTGTTGATATAAGAATAGAACTTGTGCACTGTGGTACAGTATAATTCCATTGTGGGTAATATTTATTTTGATAAAGTCTCACAGTATTATACAGTAATATTTACCAATGGAGTTTTGAGCATCATTTATCGCTCAATAAATATTACTGTATGAGACTTTATCAAAATAAATTTTACTCATAATGGAATTATACACAGTTGATACTCCAACCTAAAATTGACTGTTGTTTTTATCACATGTGAGAGAAAGGTATCCTCTGTAACACTTTTGTACAGTTTTTATGCAATGTTTCATAAATATATGCACTCCATACACAAAATTTCCACCTTCTTGTGATTGGTGCGTTTGAAGTCAATCTCTGACTAGTAGTTAGTAATGCTTAAAAAGTTTAACTTTTCCCTAACCTTGCCGCTTTACAAAATATTATCAAGGTGGATAGCATATATACAGCATACAGCCCTCTGTGAACCTTGAATACAACCATTAGGTCGCATACTATCCCATCACAACATATGACAGATTAGGTAGGTATATTACTGAATAGACAGACTACTATTCATGTAATGACTGACGATGACTGAGTGTGGAATGAAAATCTGCGCAGTGGAAAGAAATAGAACTCTGGGTCCCTAACCTAGTATTCGCAGATGACCGAGTTATAAACTAGGAGGCCGTTAGTTCGAATCCTACTGCAATTCACTTTCAACTGTCACTAATTACATTCACAGCAGTCAGGCAATTCAGCACCATCCCGTATAATTTGACCATCAATTTTTTAAATGTATTTTAAAGCAGACAAAATATCTATTCAAGTGTTGGTTTGTAGAGATTTGACTAGTTACAGGATTTCATCACGAGCTGACATTACTTAGAGAACTGTTGGAAAACCTGGGAGTACTGGACAGCTGTTTTGTTCTCTAAATAATGTCAGCTCATGATGAAATCCTGTAACTAATCAAATCCCTACAAACCAACACCTGAATATCAATGACATGCTCCCTAGGGACTTGCCCTATTCGGGTAGGTAGTTACCTGGGGTTCTAGTGAGAAGTCGTGACCAGTAGGGTGCAGCAGGTCGAGTGTGAGGACAAATAGTCACCGAAGACATTGGCTAGGAGTCGCGCTATGTCGTGAATTGACAGAAGTTAGAATTCATGAGCTGGCCATTGGATCGGGTCCCAGTGGCTTAATGGTATACGAGCTCGCTAGCCTTGTAACCAGAAGGTCCTGGGTCGAACTGTGGTGGTGAGTGTGTGCTGACGAAGAGTCCCAAACTGTAACGAAACAGCTGTCCAGTACTCCCAGCTTGTTTCCAGTGGTTCTCTAACTAATGTCAGCTTATCATGAAAATATTTATTAATTATTTATGAGTAGATTATAGTGCCTATTATGTTTTTTTAGTTAAATTGACATGGCTTATGAGAAAGAAGAATGCATTATACGTGTACATAATTTCATTAGATTAAACGTCTATTACAGATGTAGTCAGAATGACTATAAAGTTATTTGCTTTTTTAAAATTGTATTTATTAAAATAAATTCAAGATCAATATTTTTGTGCTACAACTTTAGACGCTGAACGACTTAAAATTCGATGATTTGGAAAACGCATAGCACAAAACACCTTGAAATCTACGAATGAGTTTGTTCACCTGATGATGGTGATGATAATAATGCTAAAATTAGAAACCATCAAATATTCAAATCATTTAGAGTGTTTTTTATGAAAATAAAACATTAAAATAATATGTGTGTATAAAACTTGAACTTTAATATTTGTGTAATGATATTGTGTAGATATAAACAATAATTGGCACAGAAATTATTAACCACAATAGTATGTATGATAATGATAGCAAGAATAAAGGTGCAAAAAGAATGAAAAGTTAACATAAATATGTTTATATATGCATATAATTTTTAAAAAAACACCTATAAACCATAAATTAATTAAGGTATTACTGAAATTATCGGATTTATGGGAACTTTGGATTAATTTCAATTGTTAGATCTTTGTTTTGAACCAACACCAGTTAGGGAGAGAGAAAGAACACTGAAAACCAGGAATCACTAGACAGCTGTTTCGTCCCATTCTGGGACTCTTCAGGAGTGCGTAGCTAGTTAGGCATTATGTATATGATATTCATCACAGCGAAAATGTTTTGTATTGCCCAATGTATGAAAAGCGAAGTCACAATGTTTGAACTGACGTTTTGCTTTGTCAGATTAATATGAAACCAGAATTTACAAAATTTCAATTTATCTAGTTGCTTAATCGGAGTATTAAATAATGAAATTCCACCAAAAACAGTATCGTTTGTCTTTCATTCACCGGGAAATACAATTATTTTCAGACTGAGGCTAATTTTCTTTTTTGTTCTGATAGTGAGTAAATTTCAGATGTCTTCATCTGTTATTTTTATTATAGTTGGCTTGGGTTCCCAGAGCAAAACAGGGCTTCAAAAGCATATCACTTTGTCCTATTCTCTAAGGTCCTCTTCATTTTGCCCCATGACTACCCATAGTCTCTCAGATCCTCCTCACACGATCTTCTCCATGTCACCCTTGGACACGCGGCCAACTCGTCATTTCCCTTTCGGATTGCAACATGGCGATGGCCTGGTGCGCAATGTCATTCAGCGGTGTCCGCAACGTGTATTCTATTTATCTACATTTTCCTCAGAATATTTGTTGAGAAATAGGTTCTTCATTAGTTCGTTCCCAGTTCTTTTTTGGCAGCTAATTCTTTCTGAATGACCATTTGATTTTCCCTATCAAGCCAGCAATAGCAGCTATTGATACAAATCTAAACCCTGTTAGAAATGTTTTTCGTGATGCCCCAAGTTTCTGACCCATATAGAAGAAATGACTTTACATTGGTGTTGAAAGTTCTAATCATGTTGTTTATGCCAAGTGCTGTGCGTCGGTGGCACAGTGGTGAGGACTCTCGCCGACCATACACATGGTCCGAGGTTTGATCCCCTACCGACGCACACCCAATATCTATGGTCGGCCTGCAAAATTTGGGCTACCGATATCCATGCTGAAAATTCCATACTTGTACCAAAAATACAGTGTGGAATCAAGCTGTAAATCAAAAAAGTAAATAAATAAAAGAAGATTTCCAAACTGATTCTTTCACGTTCCCAGTGGCACACAGGGCTTCATGCTGGAAGCTTGAACTTTCTGTCGCACTGATGATTATTTTTACAGGATAAGGTTGCTAGCCTCTTGTCCAACCTTCCCTCTTTACCAGTCTTACTACTGGTTTAATGAGGTAAAGGAGTGCGTCGGCCGGGGGTCGAACCCCGAACCATCTGTGTGGTCGTCGAGCACTCTACCGCTATACCACCGACTTACACAAATATCTTCATTAGTAAGACATAATAAAGGCCTTACCTGGAAACCTTGTATAAAAGAACTGAGTTACTGTTACAACCAAATAATCAGCCATCGGATCACATAATACATCACACTGCGAAATAATATTCAATCATTATGGTTCCATTTTGGACTAAGGAAGGATTTTGCGGAATTAATAACACTCTTACTTTACTTATTACGTTGCATTCGATAATCATTAATACCTAGCTAACGAAACTAAAATGGAGTTTTCAAGTATTGTTTTGCAGAGATTTGATTGGTTACAGGTTTGATGCAGAGTTTACACTAGTTAGAGAACCACTAACAAACTAGAAAAATACTTGACAGCTGCTTCGTTCTACTTTGAGATCCTTCATCAGCCCGCACCCATCAGTATTTGAAGCAGTGATCTCCTTGTTGCTGTTAAACACTTTTTGTTTATAAAGACAGAACATATGTCTAGCTACTTGACACGTGTAAACTCACTAGTAAAAAGAATAAAATTCACATTTGAATCAGAAAATGAACAAGGAGAATTAGCTATCATGTTAGATTGTAAAATAAAACGAATAGAAGAAGGCAAACTACACACTAGTGTGTACAGAAAACCAACTCATTCTGCTAATAGATATTTGGATTTTAATTCATCTCATCCGTTGACTGTTAAGGCAGGCTTAATTAAGTGTTTAACAGACCGAGCAGTGGCACTAAGTAGCACAAGAAAAGACCTAAATGATGAAATAAAACAGACAGAAGAAGCGTTGGTAATAAATAACCATCCTATAAAATTCATTAGGAAGATCGAAAAAGGACCAAAGAAAAATAATTGTGAAACTAGTAATAATAACATAAATAAGAGAGACTATAAGTCATCTACAGTTATACAGTTATATAAAGAGGGGACATCTGAGACCCTATGTAGGATTCTAAATAAAGCAGGATTTAGGGTAGCATTTAAACCTACAAACTCACTCAGGTAGGACAAGCTCTGTAAAATGAAAGGACCCAGTTGACCCAATTATACAAAATAATATAATTCACAAAATACCTTGCAATGACTGTGAGGTCAACTACATAGGTCAAACTAGTAGGTCATGGGTAGTCAGATTGTCGGAACATAAGAATTTAGCTCGGGTAAGGATGGTTTATCGCGAGAAGATAAGTAATTTGGAGAAAAGCTCAGCAATTGCAATGCATGCATTACCACAAGTGTGGGAGAGGGTTAAAATTCTAGAAAGTAATCTAGATAGGTGGAGAGAGATGTTGATTACCGAATCCTTGTTCATCGAGTCTACACCAAACACATGCAATAGAAATGAGCCAATCAAATCAAGTGAAAAATAATGGAACTATATGAATGAAATTAGGAAGTCGTGTGATTAACTTGATATGATTATGAGCAATAAATTGTGCTGGAAACCTGGTCATCAGTAAACATGTCTGTATAACACCACTGTGAGACTTTATCAAAACAAAAATTTACCCATAATGGAATTACACTCTACCACAGTGCACAAGTTTTATTCTTATATCATGAATTGAAACATGTTAGGTTTATAACATCATAATGCTGAATAGGAAAATTTGAGACTGATAGCCGGTTAGATTTCGACACATAGAAACTGAATAGTAATGGGAAAAGCCGCTTACTTGTAAGTTATGTGTTTATTCATTTTGCGAATCGTGACGTGTAAAGCACCTTCGCATTTGGTGTCTTCAGTGTTAATGTGAACTAGTGGTAGAAATGTACTGTCGCATTAACAGACTATAACCTAACTTTTAGTTTTCATATTCAGCAAAGCTCACACTTTTGATGATAATAGGTGGTTGGAGGCGATTTGCAGGAACCCCTGCCTGGACCTAGGTTTCGAGCTAGTTGCCACTCACCAATCAGAAAGGCATACCTGTCACCTTGAAGGAACTCATGTCCCTTCTGAGATTCGAACCCGCGTCACCCAGTACTGCCTACAGTCAGAGACGTTACAATTGAGCTATTCGGGCTAGCGGTTAACATCCTGTAGGATTGTAGTGGATGCTTTGATTGGACAATAGTGACTAACGTCTCCTACTGCAGCATTGGGTGACATGGCTTAGAATCACAGAAGGGAGGTGAGTTCCTTCAAAGCTGCAGATACACCTTGCTGACTTGTGAGTGCCAACTAGCACGAAATCTAGGTAGAAGGCTTCCTGTGGCCGATTGCCTCAACCATCTAATACCATCAAATCAATGTGCACCGTGATGGCTAGTCACCAACAATGGCGGCCACACTGCGGTCCGGACTGATAGAATTCAGTCTGCACCGAAGAAAAAACTAGACACATTACACTAATTACCAACTACTGTCCAATCAAAGCTTAAACTAATGGGAGAACGTGTAAATAATAAAAGACTATATACACTATCAAAAATTCGTGACTTTCTATAATAAGAAATAACTTTTTCTTTATTTAATGAAATGTATTCTAATGTTCCTTTTCTTTATATTTCAGATTTGAACAACTTTATCTCAATAAACACGTATAAATTGTAAATTGCCTAAAGACAAACAAGGAAAACGGTAAAATCAATTACTTAAAGGTGATTTATTGTCTTCCAGGATTATATATCTGGTGTAAGAAGTGTCTGATCACAAATAATCGCAACATTAATCTTATTTTCTGCTATCGGTGAATATTACAAAAGTAATCAACCATTCATATAAACGAGCTATTTTAGTACTATTTAAAAAAATCTCCCTTAAATTTTGTTTACCATTAATAATAACGATTTAAATAAATGGTGCTTCTTTCCTTACACTAATTTTTTTTCTCTCTACGAAAAATTGACCAATCAAAATCAAGTTGTGCTCGCTGATTGATTGGTTGGTTGGAAGTGTTTTTAGTATTCATCATCTAAACAATGAAATCATCAAATGCTTTATGCATATAAGTATATGCACAGAAATGTTATATGAACTAAAATACATACATGCATACACACGTACACACATACATAGAGAGTTGAATAAAATAAGTTATCAACAACTGCTCTAATTGACGTGTAGCTTATGGATTAATCGTTACCATACTTTAACATCTTTATCACTGTAAACATCTTTTGTTTTTTTCCATCTATAACAAAAATTGTGGAAAAAAAATTTTTTTAATTGTTGAATTTATGAAAATTTTTTAAAAATTTTATTTAACAAAAAAAGAGGAAATGTACATATCCTTATTTATATTGATTAGTGGAATTAAATCAATGTAGTGTATAAGCTTCTTAATGAATGGAAATCTATCAAAAGTGTATAACTCCTTTTCCGCATACATACCTTGTTTGCATTTAATTCAGCCTGAATAAAATGAATGATGAAATAAGCCGGAATATTCCTCAAAGTTCTTCACACTCCACACAAAATATAATGAGTACTAAAAATAGTAATCCTGAAATGAATACTGATGATAATAATAATAGTAATAATACAGTCCCAAAGTATCAAGGAAGACCCTTAGCTATCGCTGAAGAATGGATTCAAGCAACAGAAGCAAGATATGATTCTATGGAAAATTTATTACAATCTGTCCGTCGTGATATTGATGTCTTAACAGAACGTTTAAATCAAACAACTCCAACATCACCTGAATTAATTCGATCATCGAGAACAATGTCGACAATGAAGACGACACCGCCACCACCCCCAGGAACAACAAGAACAAAATCATCGAGACCAACACCACCACCACCACCACCACGAATTCCATCCTCAATTTCATCGAGTCGAAAAGATGTTATGGATAATTTTAAATGTATGGATGACGAGCCGATATTATTATTGACTGATAAAGATGAATTTATGGATATACATATACGATCTGTAAGAGAAAATGTTGACTTTGATAATGAAGAGAAATTATTGGATTGTGATTTTGTACATCAAGTTGCTGATGCTAGTACAACTACTAATGATGATAATGATATTAATAATAACAATAATGAAGAAAAATATCTACAGAAAACCTGGCGATCTCCATCAGATTTTAGTCTTCATGATCCATTCTATGATAAATCATTTACAGATGTGAATATGCACAGTAGAGAACGAGGAGATGCCGGAGATGACGAAGACGAGGATGATGATGAAATAATTCGATATAATTTTAATTCACATGATCATCAATCAGTTATTGAAACTGATCTAGACGATTATAAACCTGAACATCATGAAAATAGTAATACTGAATCAGAAAGCAGCAGTCTATCACCAGCTATTTCACCAACATTTAGTAATTATGTTTCAGATGAAGTAAAATTACATAATATTATTATATCAAATGATGATACAATTACATTCCCAATCAGTGCTAATTATTCACGAAATAGTAGTAGTAACAACAGTAATAACCGTGAGGAAATTGAGCATAATATGCATAGTAATACTAATGGTAATAATGTATCATTAAATAGTGAAGATTTTCAACTCTATGATAATGGACATTCATTGACAACAATCGATGAAGCTTCAGAAGAGAATGATGATGACTGGTCATCATCAGAACATGATTCACCAGTGAATAATAATATTCATTATACGACAACAACAACAACTACAGAACAACAGCAAGTATTATTAAAAGAGAATAATTCTAAAGCATACAAGTCAATACCTGACTATAGTCGAAATAATCAATTATTGACAAATCAATCAACAAATGAAGAATTTAAATTATTGTCATCTAATAATGCTAATAATAATGTTGAACAACATAATATTACAGAAACTGGTGAATACACCGATCTTGACAATACCTTAAAGCATAAAGTTAATGATAATAATAACTACAGTGAATCATTTGTATTTCATGCGAAAGATATCACTATTAGCGATTCTGGATTACAAACACCTGAGCTTATTATATTACGACGTAAAAAAGCAGGGAATTCAACTGTTAATAGTGAGAATTGTAAAAAACAACAACAGCGTCCACTTTCCGCGGATATATTACACACTATAACTACGACTAGTACTATTGCTTCCACGAGTGTTTCAACTACTGATACTCCAATCATTAGTAATAAAAATAACAAAAGCTTAGATAAATCAGATTCAGGTTCTTTAGTATCCATGTTATCAACAATAAGTCAAGAAAGTGTTGTAAGTGAAGTAGACTCTTATGTAACTGTATGTAGTCGATTAGCTGGTACAGGTAGTGAAGAAGCCTATACAACTGCACAAAGTGATTCTGATGGATTTATTGATCGTACACTATATGCAGATGTACAAACAGATAATGATGATTGTCAGACATTATCACGTAAAAAACCAAAAACATCAACATCATCTCATTATCGTAATAATAAATATAAAATTGAGTTGAGTCATGATGATACAGATAGTCAATCAGCTTCTGATATTGAGAAGGATGTCAGTGGTGAAGGTGAAGAAATTGGAAATGTTATTGTTTATGAATCGAGGAAAATGACACCAATATCAGCAACTGTTGTAACACCGAAATTTACTAAATTACCAACAAAACTTATTGCATATTCTAGTGAAGTAAATAATAATGATGATGAAAATGATGAGGATGATAAAAAAGGTTTATCAGGAGAAATTTTCTGTCATGGGGATAATAATATGACACAAAATAGAAAAATGGATAAGAAATATGAAGAATTATCAGTTATTGTACATAGTAAGTTAGTGTACTTGTAAACGTTTACTGTTTTTTGAGTTTCTATTCAACTTTATTCCTTTCAAAATTATTGAAAAATATTTTGAATGATTTAAATTTTGATCGGGATCCAACGTCATTAAGAGAATCATCTAAAACAAGGGAGTAATGGACGTTTGTTTCGTCCTTATTTAGGACTCTTAAGTAGCAAGCATCCATGACCCAGCACCTTCAGGTTACTCTTATACTATCTAGTCAAACTGTAATTCCTGGATGGGCCCCTAGTGAGATCACTGAAGCGAGCTGCTGAAGTGTCCTAAACAAGGATGAAATCGACGTCCAGTACTTCCTGGTTTACAATAGTTCTCTAACTGAAGTTAATTTGTAGTGAAGAGTTTTGAAAAAAACATATGTTTATGGTAATGTAATGTCCGAAAACTGAAATTCTGTGAAATGTTTAGAAAAATCCTATTAGCAGCTATCAGAATGTTTTGCCTTAAATGAGTTCTGTTTACACTTGAAAAGTAATTACCACAAACGTTGAAACTAAGGAAAATGAAACGAATTTATTAAGCTGTTTAGTATGTAATTTGAGTCGTTTGACTATTAACAACTGTCTTTTAGTGAACATTATTTAACAATATATTCCTTCTTATCAGTACCTCAGCTATTCTCTGACTGTTTTCTGTTAATAACTGACAGAACACCAATATCCTATTTAGCTGATTGAATAATACGTAATATGCTTGATTGGACACTAGTTAGTACTGTCTAATTCAAATACCCACTACATTCCTACAGGAGTTCAATCGCGTGCCCGAATAGCTCAGTGGTAACGACTCAAACTGTAGGCAGCACTAGGTGGCGCTTGTTCGAATCTCAGAAGGAACATGAGTTCCTTCAAGGCTGCAGTTACATCTTTCTGACTGGTGATTGCCAACTAGCACGAAACCTAAGTTGAAGGCTCTCTGTGACCGATTGCCTGCAACTATCTAATATCATCAAACGTAATATGCCTTTTGTATGAACTCATAGCTCTAGATACTATCTCAGAAAAACGTTATTTTTGAACATGAACATCAAAATAACCCAGACTGAGATGAAACTTCTTCTTTAGACAATCTAATTTTCGATTTCTATATCCTAAAGATGAATGATGAAAAGTAGGTGCAGAGTTCATTTTTAAAACATTCAACTGAATAATTGTATTTCACTCAAATCTATTCTTTGTAAACTTTACTATCAATGTTATCATCAAATTTTTGTGACATTTATGAAGATTTTATAGAATGTGTCTTGTCAGTTTATTGAGTCTTTAAACAAAAAGTGATTATGTCATTCACTCATTTCAAACACTATGACACTGTTATTCAGTAACAAATTGATAGATAAATGTAGTAAGTGCTATTATTACTCTGCATGTCAAAGATTTACATGAAAATTTACAAAAATATATATAATTAGAGTACATATGAAATAATGTACCTAGATTAATAAATTATGATAACATCACACTCATTTAGTATATAGTGTTATAATTTTCTTTGACAAGGTTGTTGATTAATGGGGAGCTTTATTGCTATTCATCTACTTTAAAGTTCGAACCGTCATCAACATTATTAACCTTCATTGAATTATTTTCTATGTTTTATAATGAACATTTCTTATTTTGCAACATCATTTTGATTGTATTTATTACCAATATGTTTATCAATTCAAGTGTGATGCAATTCTGTGTAAGAAATTCAGTTAACCCGACCTCCCCATTTACTCCACAGAAATATCGGATAATCAACTGACCTCGGAGACTATTTCTTTGAAACATAATTAATTTTTACTGAATAATTTCAGAAATTATGCAATAGTTGGTTTGTGAATACTCTGTTAGATTTGTTAACCTTATGTCTAAATCAATATTTGTAGGGTTCCAGTGGCTTAATGGTCTACGAGCTTGCCTTGTAACTAAGAGGTCCTGGATTCGAACCCCTGTGGTGGGTACGCACTGCTGAAGAGTCCAAAATTCTACGTCTGCGTCGGCGACACAGCAGTAGAATGCTCGCCCAATCACACTGTGTGGTTAGGGGTTCGATTCCCGGCCACAGATCCATTCCTTCACCTCCCTAAGCCAGTAATAAGACTGATATAGATGGAAGGTTGAGCATGAGGCTAGCAACCCCATCCCGTAAAAATAAACGCCACTGCTACTGAAACTTCAACGTAAAGGAATAAAATAATAAATAATGCTACAATATTTATATGGAATGTTCAACCTGAAACTACTTTGCGCGATGACCAGATAAAGAGATAAACTGAAATCTGTTTTAAAATGATTTCCATGGAATTCAGAACAATCCGAACCTCTTTTTTTGCTGGTTATATTGATCAGTTCAGTAGTCCTCTCAAGAATTTAGGCTAAATAAAGCAACAAAAATATGCAAAGTAACATTTAATCGTAACTTCATGTGGACACATATATATATTTATTGTTCAGACGGTAGGCAATAACTAATTTCATGAGTCTTTTACTTGGTGACTAAATTCCATCAGTCAAGTTTTCCAATGTGGCCACTATACTAGTTCGCTTGCCATCATGGGGTGAATTACTGTTGGATGTTTGGAGGCAATCAGCAGGAAGTCTTGAAACTAGGTTTTGTGCCACTCGACGCTCCTCAACAAAGAACTTATGGCCTTTCGAAGATTCAAAGCCGGATTAGTTGCCAGTCCGAATAGCTCAGTGGGAACGTCTCTGACAACAGCACAGGGTGACCTATGTCCGGATCTCAGATGAGACATGAGTTTCATTTTCGATTTCAGATACGCCTTTCTGACTACTGTTATCAAGCAGGAAACCTGGTTGGATGACCTCCTGTCGACAATCTCCACACATCTAACAGTTATATATGTATATATATATTCATGTATAAAGCTTATTAAAAGTCATTTTATCGCAATCCACCAAGGTTCAGTAATATCTACTTGCTACTGAATCATTCATGCGTCGATTCTTCATTTGAATGCCCCCTAACTAAAACTGTCTAGTTCAAGAGTCAATAAAAAAACTTGGTGATGTCTTCTCACTAGAACCTCAGAACTACCTACCTGAATAGGGCAAGTCGTTAGTGAGCATCTCATTGATATTCAAGTGTTGGTTTGTAGGGATTTGATTGGTTTGCGGGATTTCATCATGAGCTGATATCGGTTAGAGGACCATTGGAAAACCTGCAAGGAGTACTGGACAGCTGTTTTGTCCTAGTTTGGGACTCTTCATCAGCACACACCCACCAGGATTCAAACCCAGGACATTTTGATTACAAGGCGAGCTCGTATACCATTAAGCCACTGGGACCCGATCCAATGGCTCTTGAATTCTAACTTCTGCTATTTCACGACATAGTGCGACTCCTAGCCAATGTCTTCGGTTAGTATTTGTCCAGTAAGGTGCTGCGGGTCGGGTGTGAGGACAAATGCTTGCCGAAGACATTGGCTAGGAGTCGCACTATGTCGTGAAATAGCAGAAGTTAGAATTCAAGAGCCATTGGATCGGGTCCCAGTGGCTTAATGGTATACGAGCTCGCCTTGTAATCAAAATGTCCTGGGTTTGAATCCTGGTGGGTGTGTGCTGATGAAGAGTCCCAAACTAGGACAAAACAGCTGTCCAGTACTCCTTGCAGGTTTTCCAATGGTCCTCTAACCGATATCAGCTCATGATGAAATCCCGCAAACCAATCAAATCCCTACAAACCAACACTTGAAAAAAAACTTGGAAAATAGAGGAGATTTGGTATGAACATCAGCGTTACTGATACTTAGAAGGTCAAACTAAGTAAAGCTTTGAATGGTTATACATACACACTGTCATATAACTATTTGTCTACCAGCCATTCTAAAGAAATTCATTTCTTCTGTCGTTAGTTTTTTTCATCTATAGAATAATATATCTGAGTCAGTTATTCTTCAAACTCAAAAGAGTTTTAGTTAGTAAGTAAGGCTTACGCCATACTAAAATGATTCATTCCCTAATTTTTTTTTTGCTTAATCGATAATGGCTAGAATAGAAACACTTCAAATTAAGTAAAATTTAAAAATTGATACGTGTGTTGAAATCTTCGTAAATCAATACTAGTTAAAAGAACAACCCCAGTTGAAAATACACATCCTGAATAAATCTGTTTCATCTTATTGTGAAATAATTCAACAATAAACGAGAAGGAAATTTTTATAAGAGATCGGTACATACTTGTGTTTTTCAGTAATTATAGATTTAGATTTTTTTTTAGATTTACAGCTTGATTCCACACTGTATTTTTGGTGCAAGTATGGAATTTTCAGCATGGATATCGGTAGCCCAAATTTCGCAGGCCGACCATATTCCTTTAAAATTAAATTCTTCCCTACGATTTAAATACAGTGTAAAGAATAAAGGTTATATATTATCAACTAATGATATAAAGCGTATCACTAAAATAATCAAAGGAGATGGAAGTCTCTGAGATCTAGAAATTGGACAAATTTATTCTTGTATATTTCAGCAGTCCAACAAGCACCCCTTATACGATCAACCAATGTATATATACAAAATGTATAAACGTAGTTAGTCATTATATTTTCATAAAAATTCCTTATTCTTCACTAACAGAATAATATTTGCTTTAAATATATTTCAGACATTTTATATTGATTTATGAAGATAATAAAATTTACGCTTTTTGTGATGGAGGAGGGAGGATTAAGTGAATTGTACAAGAAAATCAAGGTTTTCAATGACTCATTATTGATTAGTAAAGTGAAAACTTTTAATCACTTAGTAAATCTATCATTTGACTTACCCCCTATATATCAATCAATATATATATTGTGTATATTTTTCAGTTAATATTACTATTTATACACAAACATCTAGGTAGAATATATTCTTAAATTTGTATCTGTGTGAGAATGATGTAAACATGTAGGCATCCACTACGTTATATTGAAAAACGGGTGGGGGGAGTACGTGACAACTGTTTTGTCGTAGTCCGAAGTATACACCCTCCGGGGTTTGGAATCCAGGATGCTTCGATTAAAAGACATACTGATTAGTGACTGACCACAAGACGAAATTGTCTGAAGTCCCGAGGAAAAATTGTGACCAGTAAGGTCCTTTAGATTAGGGGTGGGGACAAATACCTACCGATGGCATTAACTAGTGGTTGGACTAAAAGCACAAATCGGTAGGAGTTAGAATTCACGGTCAGCTGAATCGATTCCTAATGACTGAATGGTCTATAAGCTTGTCTTGTGACTTGATGGTCCTGGGTTCGAACCCAGGTGGTCTCGTACTAATGACGAGTTCTAAAGTAGGACGAAACAGGTGTCCAATGTTCTCTGGCTTTCAGTGTTTCTGATAATGATATCGACCTGTGATATAACTTGAACCAAATCAATTCCCTGCACACTGACTCCTGAAAATTCGGAATTCTTATCCTCTGTTAACTTTGGTATGTAAATGAAAAGTGATGACAAAGTTTTACAGAATATTTAACGAAAATAATAATATGTATGATAAGGTCATTTTTGGAATATAACACCGAAAGCTAAAAGTCTGACCTTAAACAAGGTCAACTTTAGTGGTTTAAATTAAATTATACCTAGAACATTAGTTTGACGCTTAAAGTTAGATATCAGAACACTAGGATGGGTGATTAAATTTTACCGCTGTTTACATTTTCTTTTTAATTTTTGTAACCCTCTCATAACATTGAAAATATTTCAGAAAATTATTAGTATTAGATGGTTAAAAGAAGTAATGTGTGTATAGCATGAAGTTGAAATTTAGGGATATGGAGTAAATTAATCTTGTACGTTATTCACTCCACATATTTCACAAGTTTCGATGACGTTAGCGAACTGATTGTTAACAAAATCTCATCACGGATATATAAAGTTCGTCTGACATCTGCAGAATTACGCCGTCGTTATAGCAAACGTCATATATTCAGCAATGCATAAAATGGCAGTGGCGGACATAGGCCAACTTTACCACTGTCAGATATGTACATTGGGAATGAAAGATAAACAAAGAGATTAGTAGTTTTGACTGTTGATGATGTGTAGCAAGTCACAAAATAAGCTGAGCTCAGGATTTTAGATAAGAAAGGGAAGTTATTTGAAACAGTTGTAAGGTTTCATCAATCAGGATAGTTATGGCATGTGTTATGCCTGTCAAGTCATCAACATCCTCACCAAATGATGCTATCTGGAATAGAACTAGGTTAGAAGAAAAAAATTAAAAGCGTTCTCACCAACAATCCACATTATGTTTGAATGTAAGTATAAATTGTATCAGAGAAATTTAAACTGCCTAATAGAGATCCACTGGGTACTTAGTATAAATGGTTTGAGAGTGTTGGTGATGTGGTATGAATGTACTCTTCTCTCATTATCAATTATATCCAAAAACGTTTCCAATAATCTTCATCCGATTATAATACCAACCATACACTTCTGTCCATTACAGGAATATCAAACGATTTTATCTCAAAAACGTCATGCAATTCTTTCCATTAATAAATTTGAATAAAGCAAGAATGACAAATGCACAAGGATAATATGAGCTCATGTTTTTATTTTTATTATTTCGTGAATTCTACTCAACTAGTTACAACCTGAACATTACCAGAATTATAAATTCTATTTCTATTTTTTGATTACAGCTTGATTCCACACTGTATTTTCGGTACAAGTATGGAATTTTCAGCGTGGATATCGGTAGCCCAAATTTCTGAGGCCTACCATAGATATCAAGTGTGCGTCGGCGTGGGCTCGAACTCCGGACCATGTGCATGGTCGGCGAGAGTCCTAACCACTGTGCCACCGACGCACAAAATTAAAGATATGAACACACCTTTTTACAATGACAGTGAATAATCGATTGGAACTGAGAGTAACACTGGTCAGAAATAATGTAACTTATTGAATAATTAAGAGTGAACAGGAATGAACATTTATAGAAGAATTGAATGACTAAACTTGGAGACAAAAGAAAAGAGTTCAAAATTTGTGTTGTGGCCAGAAATAAAGTTCACCTAAAAAGAGTATAGAAAGTAATTGGTTACGTAACCACAGAGAAATACATTTTTATAAAATAGGGAAAATGGGAGTAGGGTGAGTCACGTTTGGCCGAAAAAATTCAAGTTTTTTAAACAGGACAGAAGATGACGTAGTGAAATTTCTGCGCTTTGTTATCACCAAGGCAGTGCAAGATTCACCACTGTCTCTTTCTGCGTACATAGACTTGGTTCTGGTCGTTTGATAACGCTTGCCTCAGCTAGGCGAAGCAGACTAGGTTACTATTGTCTGTTGATTATTTTGAACGACTTCAGGTTGTCCACAACATGATCAGTGTTTAATAGAGGGCGTGCGACCACACTGTTTAATGAGGTTTTTAAGTTCCACTCTAAAATTTAGTATCTACTTCACTTCGGTTTCTGTTTCAAAAAGTAAGACATTAATGATGGAAATGACACTCTGGCTAAAGTATTTAAGACGTTATTTTCAATTTTTCCTAAAACTGACGTATATTGAAAAAAGTGGGTCTTTTGCAATGGGTACTTTTACCATCAAGTTGTTTAACCGTTTTTATTGCAATAAACTATTTTTAAAAGTGAAACAAAAATATTTAAATTACACAGGAAATTTATGTATATTTGAAAACCTAACAACTAATTTGTCTGTTCGTACATACGCATTAGAAATACTGTAGGTGCTGCTTTGCAGGGATTGAATTAATTTCAAGTTGTGTCATGAACTAATTTCATTTTGAGAACCAACAAAAACCATAGAATAGTAGGGAGCTATTTCATCATGGTTCAAAGCCCCTCTGCAGTAAACAATGTTGACCCTACGCACGGTCAAACACAAGACATTCGGGTTATGAGGCGAGCTTATTACCTAATTAACCAGTGAGTAGGGTTCCAGTAACCAAGATTGATATAGTATCATGCTGAACATGATCAAGGCCACCGTTCATGATATCTCATTGAGAAGTGAATACATTTTTAGGCATTGTCCAGACTAAGAAGAATTATTCAAACAGTAAAGGTTTCTTAATAATTACCGTAAAACTTAAAACAACAGACACTCAATCTATTCTTTATAAACTTCTGTATCAATACTTATTTTATGTACACTGATTGGACATATTTCATACATTATCAAATTGTTACTAATATGGTTATTTAACAAGAATCTATATTTGATTGGACACTATTAAGTAGTGTGATGTGTCCAGTCCTCTGTTTGGTACAGAGTGAATTCCGTCAGTCACGTTTGCAATATGACCAACATTCTAGGTAACTCACCATCACAGTGCACACTGATCTGATGATATTAGATGATTGGAGGCAATCGGCCACAGGAAGCCTCAGACATAGGTTTCTTGCTAGTTGGCACTCACTAGTCAGCAAGACGTATATGCAATCTTGAAGAAACTCATCTCCTTTCTGAGGTTCGAAACCGGATCACCTAGTGCTGCAGTCAGAGACGTTACCAAGTACAAGCTTCTTCTGGCCAACTGCCTCCAACCATCTAATATCATCATATCAGTATGCACTGTGATGGCGATCTACCTAGAATGGTGGCCACATTGCCAACCTGACTGACAAAATTCAGTCTGGACCAGGGACATCACACCAGTTACTTGTGTCCCATCAAAGTATCCAATAAAGTCTCACAGGAGGTCGATCACTAGCCCGTGGTAATGCCTGTAACTGCAGGCAGCACTGGGTGATGTAGGTTTGATTCACAGAAGCGACATGAGTTCCTTGAAGTTCGCAGATACGCCTTGCTGACTGGTGAGCAGCAACTAGCACGAAACGTAGGCCAAGCGAGGCTTCCTGTAGCCGATTGCCTCCAACCATTTATTACTGATTTCGTGTATTTACTTCTTGTCTTTACCAAATACTATCCAAAAAAGTAAAAGAAAATAACTGTGATTAATATGACGTAACTAAGCAAGTTTTCTAATAAATAGTTGGTCAGTTTGTAAGAGGAATATAAGAAAAAATGATACAAATTACTAGACATGATAGACTAAATATGCAAATGATTAATGGTCACTAAAGTATGATAATAATAATAATCTATTGTTTATAATTGAAAAAAAATTTTGAATAATTTGTAATTATAATCAATAAGTTAACATCAATCACACTAAAAAGATCATACATAATTACTATGATAGTTGGTAGGAGTGACCTTGACAAAATTAAAAAGAAAATATCAAACAGAAAATTTATAACAGTTAATAATATACTGATAATTTTATAAGATATTTCTTATCAGTGAGTAATTAAGATTCTAAAAAAATGTTAAAAATTTCTATCAATAGAAAAGTCAAGCATTTACATCCATTCACTGCGATAACTGCTATGGTGAGTTACCTAGTACGGTAACCACATTACAAACTTGATTGATTGAATTTAGTCTGCACCAGCACAATGTAGAGACGGATTTGTTACTATCTAGTGACTAACCAAAGTATCCAACACACTCATTTAGGAGGTTAGTGAAGTGCACAAATGCCTCAGTGGTAACATGTCTGACTGTAGCATTGGATGAAACAGGTTTAAATCTCAAAGGGGACAGGAGCTCCTTCAAGATTGTAGATATGTCTACTCAATAGTGAAAACAAGGATGAAATCAAGGTTTAAGGCATTCTGATGACTGCCTGCAACCATCTAATAACAATAATTCTAAGTGCACCATGATGGCAAGCCATCTAGACTGGTGGCCACACTGCAAACTTGACTGAAAAGATTAAGTCTGATGTAAGCGAAGGATTAGGCAAATGACACTAGTTACCTATCAGTGTACAATCAAAGTATATTCAAAATCTGCAGGGATTGGAAAAGTGACTATATGTATCCAAAGTGTAGTCTAGTTAATGTTTTAGCCTTAATAGCTAGTACAATAAGATGAAATTGTTGACATTCTGTAATTCCAAAAATACTTTTTTATTCCTTTACGTTCACAGTGGAACATAAAGCTTCAAGCTAGAGGCTAGGAGTTTTAGTAGCAGTGGTGTTTATTTTTACGGAATGGGGTTGCTAGCCTCATATCCACCAGTCTTACTAATGGCTTAGCGAGGTAAAGGAGTGCGTCGACGGGGGATTGAACCTCGGACTATATGGCATGGTTGGCGATCATTCTACCACTGTACAACCAACGCACCATTTTATTGTTGAAAAGTATATATTCGGTTGACAGCTTATAAATTCACTTCATGATTCATTTAAAGGATAACTAATATCTGAAAATAATGCAACTATTAAGAAATCGATACTTTTTATAGAATAGTTGTAAGTGATACCATATGCCTTTTATAATTTCAATGATTGAGAACCAAAATTGTTTTTACAAAAATAATTCACTTGAAAAATTACAATATTATCGGTGCCAATCTATTTCATATTCATCACTTAATTCATCCCGTTATGGAAATCCTAGACTTTCAGATAATCAATACAATAAAGGAAATAAAATAAAAAAGGTCGGGGGTCGAAGACATTGGCTGGTGGCTGCGCTAAAACCACAAATTGGTTGAAGTGAGAATTCATGTGCCAGTCGAATCGGATCCTAATTGGTGAATGGCCTACAAGCTTGCCCTCTAACTGAAAGGTCCTGGGTTTGTAATACCGGTGATTTCCAGATTAGGGTGAATCAGCTATTCATTCATGGTTTTCGACGGTTTTCTAACTGTTATCAGTCTGTGGTCAAACTTGAATATAACTGAACATATTATATTATATCGAAATCTGTACTCTGAATGTTCTAAATACGCTTCAACGATTTCAGAGAAAACTACATATTAACAACAAGATTGTAAGTGGAAATTACCACTTCATATAAATCACTAGGCACTTTAAGTGATGAATCCACCAGTGTTCATCATAATAAAAGGTAACATTCCACTGTTGTTCTTGAATACTGTGTGACCATTTCTATCATGCCATTTCACAAGGAATGTATTATATTTGAAATTTTAGTAGAGCTTGTACACTATTATATAACTTATAGGTTCCATAATATCACTGATTTTCGAACCTCAAGAAGATTTCGTAATAATTAACGACTCCTTTCAAAATATGATACAAAATTCACAGTACTCTGCATTTTACATGACTAGTCACGAGCTGACGTCAGTCAGAGAACCCTGGTTTTCCAATGCTCCTCTGAGTGACACCAGCTGATGACCGACCCTTTAACCAATCAAGTCGCTGAAAATCAACATTTGATAATAGTTCAGCTTGTTTCTCTGATAGTAATCATGAGGTTACACACACTTAATTGGATATAGATTATCTTTATTGATGACCATGTTTTTAACCCTTAGTACTGATGCTGAATTACTTCTGTTAGTCAAGTATGTGTAAAACTCGAATTGCTAAATGGGCGATACAGATTTGTATGCCTGAAATGACGTAATTTCCTTCAGAGTTTATGATACACCTTTTTGATGAGTGCCGGTAAGCACGAAATTTAAGTTCGTAGCTCCTTCATGATCACTTTCATTCACTTGAAGTACTCCGATCACCATTTAGTGACAAATTAAAGCGTAATTGGAAAAAAATACAGACATGTTCCTTCTTTTTATAATCTCCTAGGTTCACACCCCAGTGGGCGCATCCTTCCGATGATTCCCAAGACTAGGATAAAACAGCTGTCCACTGCTCCCTGGTTTTCAACGGTTTTCTAATTTATATCAATCCGTGATAAACTCATAAAAAAACAAAACTGATTATTGCAAACCAACTATTGAAAATTATTCTGATGCTAGCTCGTGACTTACTACAAGATGGAGTTTCCTGGAGTTCTAGTGAGAAATCGTGACCAGTGGAGTCCATCCAGTCAAGTGTAAGGACGGATGCCCCACCGACAACTTTGGTTGGTGGTCACGCCAAAATCAAGAATTGGTAAAAGTTAGAATTCATGTTTTGGCCATTGAATCGGGTCTCAGCGACTGAATCGTATACGAGCTCACCTTATAACTGGAAGGTCCTGGGTTCGAACCTTGGCGGTGAGTGCATACTCCTGATGACTCCCAAAACTAGGATGAAACAGCTGTCCAGTATTCCGTGGTTTTCAGTGGTTCTCTAACACATATCAGTCCGTGATCAACTCGTCAAAACAAATCTAATCCATACAAGCCAACAATAGAAAAATAATTTCACACACAAAAAGATGAATATTTAAATAAAATCTTATTTCCTTGTAAAAATGAAACAAAATTAGGATAAAAATCTTTCTGAATTCGATCATATAAAAATTTGAAAACGGATCTAAAAAAAACAGTCGCTTATCATAGTTACAGCACAACACTTGAAAATTGATAAAATAGAGAAAAAGGATCGAAATTCAAATATGCAACATAAATAAGGTTGCTTAGTTATTTATTTTATTTATAAATTTGAAATAGATTTTTTTTTAAAATAATAAATATAGGAGTAAAATATGATCTAATCCAGTCTGCATTTTGATATGATTATGATCTCAAATATCTAGATCAGATTCAAAGATAAAATTAATTTTAGGAACAACCTTGAAACTTGTTTTTTAATTAACATTGCAGGAATATAAGGACTATTATTTTTGTACAGTGATTTCATGTAATGAATACAAATGCATATTATTTTGGAGAAGATAAATTCTCTCAAGAGTGTAAATCAGTCTATTCACCCAGCTTACAAAGGACTTGTCTTTACCTGACTTGTTTTGTTTACCGCAAAAAATACGGCTATCATGTCAGGTGACTCGCTATTATGATGCAGTCTAAATTATTTTTGGATGGTTTCAGGCAGTTGGAAGAACCCCCGACACCTAAGTTTTGTACTTGCTGGCACTCATGAGCATAGCATTTCTCGTTTCGCATATGCCAGTTTACGCCGTCTTTAGCGTAGACGTGATATCCGGTTGGGTATCAACCAAAGGGCATGTGTACTACTCAGCAGTCCGCTTCGTTTTCCTTTATGGCTATGAGACCTGGCCAGTGAAAGTGGAAGGAATGAAAAGGCTGTCTGGCTATCTTTGATCATATGTGCCAGCGTTCTATATCCCGTGTGAAGTGGTATAATAAGGTAAGCAATATTGAGGTTAGATGTCGAGTGCTAGGTAAGGAGGACAATCAATCGAAGACGTTGTTAAGTTACGCCGATTGAGATGGTTAGGACTTGTGTTACGCATACCCAGCCTAGCCATCACCTTCCTCAATCGACGGGTAATGTTAGCTAACATAGGATGGGTCAAGTTGGACGAGAACCAGTGGTAGTCAGACCAAATTATGGCTTCATCAGTCAATGAAATCCACAACAGTCTAAACCACACATGTCAGGTTGGAGTCCCCGAGATAGTAAAAACCAATGGCTGTAGACAATCGATGATATGGCTCAAAATCGTTTTCAATGGCTGGCACAGATTCATCCACTCCTTGTTATTTATAATATCCAATAACATTTTAAAGCTCTTCCATATTACTATTCTTTCTGCTTCATATTTCTGTTAATTATCACTGTTTTGAATGTCTTTTCTCTTGGTTTGTGTGTCACAAGGAGGAATTGTGGTAACTTGAAGTGCTACACATCTGTGCAAAGTTCTATGCTGAGTCCAGTCAGTTAGTCAGTCATTTTGGGAAAAATACTTGTATGCAACAGATGTATACTACTCAGAAGTGTAATTCCTGAAACATATGAATTAATAGGATATTTTAAAATGTGACAATTGAAAAATGTCGTTTCACTTAAGCTTCATTCATTATAATCACCATCATCGTCATTGTCACATTAGCCTCTTAAATAAAAGTTTCACTAGCAAGCATCAGATTAATTTCCAACAGTTGGTTTGTAAGGACTAGATTTGTTGGTGGTCACACTAAATCACGAATTGGTAGAAGTTAGAATTCATGGACTAGCCATTCAATTGGGTCCCAGTAACTGAATGGTATACAAGCCTGTCTTGTTACAGTTAATAATAATATGATAAATCAAGTCTTTAATTGCTCAATATTATATAATCTACCTTACTGTTATATATTTTCCTTACTAAAATTCTATATTACACTTAAAATTTTAATGTCAGAAATGTTAGCATTGTCATTTGTCTTGTTTGTTAGAAGTATAATGTTGAGTGTTGCTGAATTTTTCGGTCGATGGAATACTCTTTAAATAATTTGGAACCAGATAGCCCAGGGTTTGAACCCTGAGGGTAGGTGCATACTGATGAAGAGTCTGATAGTAGAACCAAACAGCTATTCACTACTCCCAGCTGGTTTTCCAATAGTTTTTTAACCAATATCAGCTCATGTAACAAATCAATGAAATCCCTGCAAATCAATACTTGAATTTGGAATAACATATTTCAAGATTACCAAATCGTAAACTTTGTCTTGAAACTTATTGTCAGACGATATTTTTAAAGAAAGTATTCTTCTTATGATAAATCTAGTTCACCAGTCACGTATATTGTCACATAAATACTCAAATAAAGGGTATACATTTATGTTATAGATTATTCATATCTTAGAAACGGAAATAAACAAAATAGAGTATTTGAAAAATTTACTTAATTATATATGGATATATATATATATAAAAGCAAACCTGTGATTCACCAACTCGTGTCTTTAAATTATATACACATCATCTTGGCTATGAGCTCAAATTTTCAGCTACAATTCCAGTAGAAAGGAGAGACAGGCAGACATGGCAAAGGTGTGGTTTATAGTCCAGTCATTACAAAGCTACATCTTTATACCTGTTTTTACATACACGATATGGACTTATCAGTAGAATTTATTCAGACAAGGCAATAGCTTGAATTATGAACCGTCTTACTGATGGTATTCAAGTTCTGGGGACCAGTGTTTCTAGGTATAGGTTTTATAATTACGAAAATCTTTATTAATATTTAGTTTGTAGTAGAATAAAATAGATTGTTGAGTGTTAAATGGTTGCTAACTTTTCAACGTTGAATTTTTTCTATACAAAGTGAATTAATTCAAGTTGCTACGCATCAGAAAAGCACAGGTGATTAATACTGGAAGTAGAAACTCTATGTAGCCACAACGAATAAACATGTAGTAAGGAAAGATATTTAATTAGTGTTCAGAAAGAATTTTTAGAATCTTCAAGATCACCTGTTTCTCATCAACGATAATTTTTAGCCATCGGTTCTTAACGTTGAAAGGCTCTTCCATACCTCTCACCCAATGAATGTTACACAGACAGTACAGATGTCTCAGAGTACTGTTTTTTGCAGAATATTTACTCCTTATGTAGGATCTTCAAGTAGAAGCAGTCGTTATTAATATATCTTATGACTCCTTATTGTCTCATCCATTCCTCGATAGAATGTTTTAATCTTTTTTGAAATATGCACAGCAGAGGGAGAGAAGCTTAATACAATTAGGCAGGAGTGCATGTTGGGTCGGCTTTGTGCGTCAGTGGCGCAGAGGTAGAATGCTCGTCAACCACGCCTCACGTTGTTAGGGGCTCAATCCACGGCCAACGCACTCCTTCACCTCCCTAAGCCATTAATAAGACTGGTAAAGACGGAAGGTTGGACATGGGGCTAGCAACTCCATCCGCAAAAATAAACACGATTGTTACCGAACATTCAAAGCTCTAGCTTGAAGCCCTCTATTCCACTGGTAACGTAAAGGAATAGAAAAAACATGTTGCTATTGAAAAGCATATCTGGATAATTAAAACAATAAAAAAAGAAAGAAAGTTCATACATTATACTTTATTGAAATTTAGTCTATGAGTCTGTCTGTCTCTGTCTGGATTCAACATAGAACTTAGCACCGAAGTGCAGCAGTTCGAGTTGCCACGTTCCAAATAGCACACAGAGGTAGACAAGAAGATGAGTGAAGAGAGGTAACTACCTACTTGAATAGGACGATTCGCTTTTGAGCATCAGATCAGTTTTTCAAGGAATGGTTTTTTAGGGACTTGTAGGGGTCCCTATTAAGCCAATGCTTGAAAGTATTCTAAGAATAGAATGAAAAGGACTAATTATTTCAAGTATTAAGAAACTGCGAAGATACAGTCATATGTACTCAGCCTTGTATGTCATTTGGAACCTAATTGTTAATGTAAAAACTGGATGCAATATTGTAGTTAAATGCTGAGAATTCCATTCTGTATCACAAGTACTGATTTGGAATAAAGCTTATGTTATGTTAATTTTTGAGTAAACAGACAGAATAAAGAAGATACCAAAACATATGAATTTTTTGATAAATTTATTGCTAAGACCGAAACCGTTTTGAGGTCTGAAGTCAGGAAACCAGCTATTGAGTTCTCTTGTATAGCTAACCAAAACTTCTTTAACTTATGAGCAGTTACAAAAAGCCCCAATGACATCTAAAGAGCATTTATTTGCAATTAAATCTACGGTACTATTTTACAGTAATAACGTATTGAAAATTCATAATTACGTCAACAATACCGTTATTCACCTCTATAGATCAGATAATTATCCAGTTCGAAATAAATACTGTAGAACAAAAATATTGAAATACCTGAGAATCAAGAAGAATATTTTCAACAAGATGGGATCAAAACGTTGTCATCAAAAAATCATACACCAAATAATTTCCACAGACAAACAAAAGTCAGAATGACTCTGACTTACACAGACAAAATTGCAGTCGTAAAACAACACTTTGTTGAAATCATCACACATAACCACAAACAGAGGCACTAAAGTTTGAGATCATACAGTAATACGTCAATAGACGACATCAGGACAATGATATATAACCTGTGAGAGAAAAGGAAGCTAATTGCAGAGTTAGTTGAAACATTCAGACCAGTGTCAATATTGTAATAAGATATTTCAAGAGGTATTTTTCCAAAGAATTTTAAACAATTAAACCTTTTAAAACCCACAAAACTCATAAAAAAGAATAACAAGAGGAAATTGTGAATTAATAAGTTGAGAAACACCGGTTACTAATACCACTACTTATTTTAGTAGTAATCGCAATAGTCTGAACTTGTAAACAGAAGCGTACAATTTAAGAATCAGAGTTTCATATGTCATTTGAGACAAGAGTGAGCTGGACAACCGACAAGAAGACTTGAGAAGACCTGGATCTCACAGATGGTATATGTTTAGTGTTATACAGACTCGAAGACTTACAGACGAAAACCAACAAACTGGCTGAAGAGGCAGGCAGCGAAGGTAGGACTCCAGGTGAAAATAGAGAAGACGGAAGTGATGAAGATAATCAACGAAGAGCAATAACAACGACCAGGACCAATCACCATCAAGAGGAGAAATTTAACGGAGGCTGCTTCCATCACTTATCCAGGAAGCACCGTCCAAATACAGGCTTGATGCATGAAGACGTCAAAAAAGGCGAGAATCAAAAAGGCCAGATACTCCTTCGTGAACGTGAAACCAGTTTAGAAATGTGCACTTGGCCAGCATAAGGAATAAGATTCGGATTTTCAACACCAATCTCAATTTGGTCTTTGTATACGGGTCAGAAACTTGGCCAGCGTGTCACGAAAACGATTTCCAGTAGACCGTAGACTTTTATTAACAGATGCCTTCGCTGGATTTATATTGACTGTCAAATGGCCAGAAAGAATCAGCTACAAGAAACTATGGCTGGGAACAATAATAATAATAATAACAGCTTTATTCCAAACAGTATTTGTGGTACAGGTATGGAATTTTCAGCGTGCATTACAGTATATTGCATCTAATTACCTCATAAATTATATAAGATTTTTAAAAATCAAAAATAAATAAAAATAAAATAAATAAGTTATAAATAAATAAAATAAATAAATATTAAAAATTAAGAAAAAAAAACAGCGTAGAGTATTTCATTTCAAACAATGCACCACAGGATTTGAAATATAAAGTTAATGTGTGGTTGTAGATGAGAACAACAGTGTAGTAGTAACGAGGAAAGGAAAACAAAAACTAATGGGACTATTTGTTAGAGTGCCGCAGTAAGTTTATCGTGTCATACCTAACGGATTTCTCATCACATAACAGCTGTGCCAGATATGGTATTGTGGAGTTTTTGTATTTGGTAGTCCTAGCATATAGCCTCCTATAGCTGCTTCTAGTTCTTCCAGATGAAATGCAAGGAGATAGATGCGTATAGAGAGGATGCTCGGGGTCCGACAATATTGTATTCGCTAGTTTCTTACATGACATTATATGTCTATCTACAATAGTGTTCACCAGTTGGTCTAACGATATCCCACTTGCCCTACTAACAGCTTTTAGTGCCCTTCTCAGCGAAGCAAAGTCTTTCTTAAGTAGTCCAGGAAAGACTAATGGGGAGCAGTAAAGGAGGATGGGTAGAATACAAGAATTTACAAACTGAGAAAGCAAAGACTGCTTTATACCAGACTGCCTAAATTTCCTAATGTAGAACGTTAAGCGAAACATCTTTCTAGTAACTAGCAAGATGTGGGAAGACCAGGAAAGATCGGTGGAAAAACTCAGCCCAAGGAACTTCACTTTAGATGTATTTTCAACCTCTGTGCCGTCAATGAGAGTGGGGCCATGTGAGCTAACTAGTTGCTGTAGGTCACATTTACGTCTGAAAGTGAAATTGACTACCTGACATTTAGACGGATTAAGCTTAAGTCCGTTTGAAGAGGACCACTGACTAATTTCCGACAGAAAGCTATTTAATTTGGAACAATCTGACTGAGAGTTGACAGGCATAGAGACCGAGAGGTCATCGGCATACTTAACAAAAGTGGCTACATCAGAATGAGGCAAGTCATGTAAGAAAAACGAAAACAGAAAGGGAGAGAGAACAGCGCCTTGAGGAACGCCTGCCAAAGTAAGTGAGGTAGTGGAGGATTTTCCATTGTAGACGGTGTACTGCTTCCTTTCAGAAAAATAGGACTGCAACCACTTATTTGTCCAGCTTTCAGCCTGTGTTGCAGCAAGCTTACTTAGCAAGAGAGACCTGGGAACAGAGTCAAATGCAGATGTGTAATCAAGGAAGGCACAGCGAACGTATTTAGCCCCTTTATCTAAACTAGAGACTATGCTATGGTGGAGGACGACAGCGGCATCTAACGTACTCCTACTATGTTTATAAGCAAACTGGTTGGGGTCGTTGAAAGGTTTTAAAGAGGGATCAAGATTAAGTAGAATAAGTCTTTCCATAACTTTCAAGAAAGGTGAGGTAATTGAAATTGGTCTAAACTTAACATTAGGTCCACTTGTAGATTTAGGCACTGGAACGATCTTGATGTTTTTCCATGATTCAGGTATAATACTTTTGGAAAACGATTCGTTGAAAATGTCAGTTAGCGGGAAACCAATAAAGTGCCGATTGCCCAACAAATATGTAGGAAAAATAGAGATGGATTGGTCATAAGTTGAGGAGGCTGTCGAATGACATCGCGTGCAGTGCAGGCCATCGCTTGAGTGGAATCTAAGTGGGAAGTGATGAGTGGGTCGTCGGTGAGAGGGTGACATGGAGGAGATCGTTTCTGGAGGAAGAGATGAGAGAGTTTGGTCAGTCGTGGACCCATCTGAAGAGGACAGCAGAAAATCGGACAAATTGGAGATGTGTCGTTGTAGCCGTATATTCCACGCAGAACTCAAGGGAATGCTGATAAAATAATGTCATTTTTATTCATCATAGTATAAATTTAGTAATGAATAAATATTAAAATTCATGCAAAAGATGCTTCCAGGTTGTTTCTGAGGCGCTGTCAAGTCCTATTTTTGTTATTTATCTAATTGCATAATAAAAAATAATATGATTTTCAAATAAATTTTCACTAAAATCAACTAATCTATTTATGCTTCCTTTTTCGAAAAATAAACTATAAAATGATAGTGACAAATAAATCAGATCCACTAACTAGCTATCTATCAATCTGACATATATGATATTGAAAAGTTTTCAAGTAATTATATCATCGAAATCAAATTGACACCTTTTAAGGTTATAAATTGTTTACATATATGTTGTACACAGCTTCATGATTTGACTACTAGTGAAACAAAGTATTCAACGGATGTGCTGTCACTGCTATTACTGCTACTTATTACTATAATTAATAACAATATTATTTGTACCATAGTGACTACAGAAATATTTATTACTGTTAGATACATTTATTAGTGACATATGCTAAATTTCAATCATCTAGTATACATAACCAATTTTCTTTTCAAAAAATAGCCTCTATGGTTCAGTGGTAGAACGCTCGCCAACCATGTATGTTGTCTTGGGTTCGATTCCCAGCCAACGGGCTTGTAAACTCCACTAAGCCGGTAGGTAGTAAGGCCACTAAAGAGGGAAGGTTAAGTTTGAGACTAGCAACCACATTCCGTAAAAATGAAACCACTGCTACCGAAACTTTAAAGCTCTATGTTTCACTGGAAACGTTAAGAAATAAATTAATAATATGTAAAAATGATAATTTTCGAAAAAAAACACTTTTTTACAGACTCAATCTGCATTTGTAAAGTCTTTATATTCACTTTTTTTAATAAAGAGGATCCGATATGAGGTTTACAATGAACACCTCTCGTTTTTCAGTCAGTTTTCATACTGAAGATAAAAGGAAATTATGCTTTGATTTTCTTATTGACTGACTGGACCGAAATAATCGGCTCCAGGTGATGAGTCTTAAATAGGATGAAATGTACATCCTTGATTCCACTGCTAGTCAGTATCCACCAAATTACTTGAGGTTAAATTGTCAAACATAGTTTAAGTCAATAGGAAAATCATAAGTGGTGCCCACTGCACAATAGGCGGTTGTCGTGGTCCAAATGGCGTAATGTACAACACTTTAGCGTCTGAGTCTCATTAGGAACATCATCACTCACTGGGAATTCCAGGTACATCCAGATGACAAACCCCAAGTAGGACGAGCTGCGCATCTTGGATTCAACTGGTAGTCACCATCCACAGAATTACTTCAAAAAAAGTTTGAACAAGTAGTATTCTTTTTGATAACTTTATCATCAGGTTTTGCAATTATGTATATACATCATATTCAGGAACAATAGTTATTAACAATATTAATATTTTTAATTAATTTTCGGTTGATACGATCAATGGGATTACAGTTTGAAAAAATATGTGTAAATGATTATAAGAATAAAAAAGTAATACTTTATTGAATATCAAATAAAGTCAAGAAGACAATTTATGCGACAATTAAAGATTCTTAAGGCGATGGCGACCAACATAGGGAAGTCATCTGAATGAATCACATCTGAATACTTAAGGTAGGCTTTTTAAGGTGAATTCCATCAGCTAGAGTTCTATGTTAAAGACCAACGTGTAAGACAAAATTGACATTGGTTGGAATTTGGTAGATAACTTTAGAAGCCTTGTTAACATCGACTTTGTGTTCAGTAACTAAAATACCAACTAGAATGGAGCTGCAAATAGATTGTGCCTGTACATTTCTTAACCATGCAGGATGATGTTGAAAAATTTGATGATAAATATGCCTAACTGTACGCTCAACGTAGATGGCCCCACAGAAGCAGTAAAAGTTATAGTTACACATAGAGGAGGAGTCTTATAATGTCAACCTTTAGACTATCACTATGGAGTTCAAATCACACCTAACCAACTTTATCTGTGGAGATTGGATACTAGAGTATCAGCTTTCATACAATAAGTTTGCAGACCACCTTACAACAAATCTGTTCAGGTGAATGGAGTAATAACAATATTTCGGTTTTAACAGTTTATATTCTGTAGTTTAGTTACTCTTAGTTTACTGAGTTTTAAAGAGTAAGGACATAAGTTATTGCAGATCAGAATTGCTGCACTTTCGTCTGAGTATACTTGTATCGATAGAATGACGTGGATTCCCTCAGGTTGTTGATTTTGCATTACGTACCTAGAAGAATGACATAATCCTCTCAGGTATAACGTTTGTTTATTTCAGTGCTACATCAACTTTTTATACTACTGGGATAACTGTTATATCGTCTGCTGCACTATGTGCAAAAATACTCTAGAATGGCCTTTATCCTGCTCTATTTTAAATATTTTGATTATGACTTCAATATATATTCATGCTTTCATTTACGTATGCCAAATTATTATAAAATAATGTAATTATGCAGAGAATTGATGATATTAGATGGCTGAAGACAATCGGCTACAGGAAATCTTGGACCTAGGTTACTTGCCAGTTGGTACTCACCAGTCAGCAAGGCATATCTGCAGCTTCGAAGGAACCCATATCCCTTTTGAAATCCAAACCCACATCACCCAGTGCTGCCTGCAGTCAGAGACGTTACCACAGAACTATTAGAGCTCGCGTTTGACCTCCTGTAGGACTGCGGCACTGGGTGATACGGGTTTGAATCTCAGAAGGGACATGACTTCTTTCAGGATTGCAGGTACGCCTTGCTGACTTTTGAGTGCCAACTAGCACGAAACCTAGGTCGAAGACTTCCTGTGGCCGATTGCATCTAACTTTCTAATATCATCGGATCAATGTTCACTGTGATTGTGAGTAACCTAGAAAGGTGTCCTCATTGCAAACCTAACTGATAGAATTCACTCTGTACCAAACAGAGGACCAGACACATCAAACTACTTAACAGTGTCCAATCAAACATAGATTCTTGTTAAATAACCATATTAGTAACAATTTCATAATATATGGAATAATTAAAAGATTATCAGACTTTATGTAATCCTATCTTTTATAATGTATGTTTCTTCTTCTCTTTTTAACGCTTATGTAATTACGCTAAGTCAAAAATGAAGGCATTACACAAAATGTGGTAGTTATTGATTAAATAACAGTCCTAGCTACAAGTAAACGTACGAGTAGCAAATAGGTGAGCAAGTTTAATAGAAATCT
The DNA here is from genome assembly GCA_944472135.2 of Trichobilharzia regenti. NCBI lineage: Eukaryota > Metazoa > Platyhelminthes > Trematoda > Strigeidida > Schistosomatidae > Trichobilharzia > Trichobilharzia regenti. The sequence goes on from OX235262.1 coordinate 136,690,073, forward strand.
GCATCCATGATAATCTAAAAAGAAAACGTATAGCATGATAATTTATCTTATAAAATACTTCAAAACAGTAAAGAATATAGCAGAGTATTTAGCTGACTGGATAGACAACAGTGTCGACTTATTCACAAATAAACCTGAACAAATCAAGACCAACAAATACACCAGGGTGATATGGATTTTTCCCAATTGGCTACAACCTAAACAATACAAAGAAATATATAGATTACAACAAAGATTTGACAAGGAATAATTAATAGGAACTAAGAGTAACACCTAAGTGCTAAGTCACATACATTGGAAGAACAGACAGAAGAGCTTACAGGTGTTAAGCAGTACGATTTTGTGCCGTTTTTTGGACACTAGACATAATATAGACAACAGGCAAAAGAAATCCAGCTTGCTACGTTTTGCTAAGGTAGTAGCCATCAAATGATTAAAACTAAATCTATGTTAACAGAGAAAGAGACATTAATGAATCTTGCACTAATTTGATGAATAGACTTACTTAATAAAGTATACAATTTTATTGCATCATGTATTCTTGTATATCTGCTGTCATGTTTAAAAATTTTTTATTGTTTTGTCTGAATGAATACTCACCCTACTCCATTTTCACTGTTTTGTAAAAACATTTCCTGCAGTTACATAACGTATTGTATTGTTCTACTTTTTTTAGTTGAACTCTGTCTCTATCCAATACAGTTTGAACTATATTTTCAACAATAGCGGTCTTATTATACTCTAAATAGTCAATCCTTTGAATTTAATAATTTTTTGAGTTTGACCATGGATTGGTATCAGTTGGATAACCATTGAAAACCACGAAGGACTGAACAGCTGTTTCATCCTAGTCTGGGAGTCATTGGCAGTACGCATTCATCACCAGGGTTTGAACCAAAAACCTTCCGGTTACAAGGCAAGCTCGTATATCATTCAGCTATTGGGACCCGATTCAGTGACCCATGAGTCTGGAGTAAGGATGGATTTCGCGCCAATGACATTGGTTGGTGGTCGCGCTGAATTACGAATTGGTAGAAGTTAGAATTCATGGACTTGCCACTGAATCGTCTTCTAGTGGCTGAATTGTATGCGATCTCACCTTGTAACTGGAATGTCATGAGTTCGAACCCTAGAGGCGGATGAGTACTGCCGAAGAGTCCCATATTAGGAGGAAACGGCTTTCCAGTACTCCCTGGTTTTCAATGGGTCTCTAACTGATATCAATTCAAGGTGAAACTCGAAAACAAATCAAATTCTTACAAATCAACTCTTCAAAGTCTTAATAATTTAACAAGTTAAATCACTCCAAACTCGTGTTACTCTTAGTTCCTATCAGTTACTTTGTGTCACCTTTAAAAAAGTGTTTTCTTTATTGTAATATAGAATGTGTCTTGTCAGTTTATTGAGTCTTTAAACAAAAAGTGATTATGTCATTCACTCATTTCAAACACTATGACACTGTTATTCAGTAACAAATTGATAGATAAATGTAGTAAGTGCTATTATTACTCTGCATGTCAAAGATTTACATGAAAATTTACAAAAATATATATAATTAGAGTACATATGAAATAATGTACCTAGATTAATAAATTATGATAACATCACACTCATTTAGTATATAGTGTTATAATTTTCTTTGACAAGGTTGTTGATTAATGGGGAGCTTTATTGCTATTCATCTACTTTAAAGTTCGAACCGTCATCAACATTATTAACCTTCATTGAATTATTTTCTATGTTTTATAATGAACATTTCTTATTTTGCAACATCATTTTGATTGTATTTATTACCAATATGTTTATCAATTCAAGTGTGATGCAATTCTGTGTAAGAAATTCAGTTAACCCGACCTCCCCATTTACTCCACAGAAATATCGGATAATCAACTGACCTCGGAGACTATTTCTTTGAAACATAATTAATTTTTACTGAATAATTTCAGAAATTATGCAATAGTTGGTTTGTGAATACTCTGTTAGATTTGTTAACCTTATGTCTAAATCAATATTTGTAGGGTTCCAGTGGCTTAATGGTCTACGAGCTTGCCTTGTAACTAAGAGGTCCTGGATTCGAACCCCTGTGGTGGGTACGCACTGCTGAAGAGTCCAAAATTCTACGTCTGCGTCGGCGACACAGCAGTAGAATGCTCGCCCAATCACACTGTGTGGTTAGGGGTTCGATTCCCGGCCACAGATCCATTCCTTCACCTCCCTAAGCCAGTAATAAGACTGATATAGATGGAAGGTTGAGCATGAGGCTAGCAACCCCATCCCGTAAAAATAAACGCCACTGCTACTGAAACTTCAACGTAAAGGAATAAAATAATAAATAATGCTACAATATTTATATGGAATGTTCAACCTGAAACTACTTTGCGCGATGACCAGATAAAGAGATAAACTGAAATCTGTTTTAAAATGATTTCCATGGAATTCAGAACAATCCGAACCTCTTTTTTTGCTGGTTATATTGATCAGTTCAGTAGTCCTCTCAAGAATTTAGGCTAAATAAAGCAACAAAAATATGCAAAGTAACATTTAATCGTAACTTCATGTGGACACATATATATATTTATTGTTCAGACGGTAGGCAATAACTAATTTCATGAGTCTTTTACTTGGTGACTAAATTCCATCAGTCAAGTTTTCCAATGTGGCCACTATACTAGTTCGCTTGCCATCATGGGGTGAATTACTGTTGGATGTTTGGAGGCAATCAGCAGGAAGTCTTGAAACTAGGTTTTGTGCCACTCGACGCTCCTCAACAAAGAACTTATGGCCTTTCGAAGATTCAAAGCCGGATTAGTTGCCAGTCCGAATAGCTCAGTGGGAACGTCTCTGACAACAGCACAGGGTGACCTATGTCCGGATCTCAGATGAGACATGAGTTTCATTTTCGATTTCAGATACGCCTTTCTGACTACTGTTATCAAGCAGGAAACCTGGTTGGATGACCTCCTGTCGACAATCTCCACACATCTAACAGTTATATATGTATATATATATTCATGTATAAAGCTTATTAAAAGTCATTTTATCGCAATCCACCAAGGTTCAGTAATATCTACTTGCTACTGAATCATTCATGCGTCGATTCTTCATTTGAATGCCCCCTAACTAAAACTGTCTAGTTCAAGAGTCAATAAAAAAACTTGGTGATGTCTTCTCACTAGAACCTCAGAACTACCTACCTGAATAGGGCAAGTCGTTAGTGAGCATCTCATTGATATTCAAGTGTTGGTTTGTAGGGATTTGATTGGTTTGCGGGATTTCATCATGAGCTGATATCGGTTAGAGGACCATTGGAAAACCTGCAAGGAGTACTGGACAGCTGTTTTGTCCTAGTTTGGGACTCTTCATCAGCACACACCCACCAGGATTCAAACCCAGGACATTTTGATTACAAGGCGAGCTCGTATACCATTAAGCCACTGGGACCCGATCCAATGGCTCTTGAATTCTAACTTCTGCTATTTCACGACATAGTGCGACTCCTAGCCAATGTCTTCGGTTAGTATTTGTCCAGTAAGGTGCTGCGGGTCGGGTGTGAGGACAAATGCTTGCCGAAGACATTGGCTAGGAGTCGCACTATGTCGTGAAATAGCAGAAGTTAGAATTCAAGAGCCATTGGATCGGGTCCCAGTGGCTTAATGGTATACGAGCTCGCCTTGTAATCAAAATGTCCTGGGTTTGAATCCTGGTGGGTGTGTGCTGATGAAGAGTCCCAAACTAGGACAAAACAGCTGTCCAGTACTCCTTGCAGGTTTTCCAATGGTCCTCTAACCGATATCAGCTCATGATGAAATCCCGCAAACCAATCAAATCCCTACAAACCAACACTTGAAAAAAAACTTGGAAAATAGAGGAGATTTGGTATGAACATCAGCGTTACTGATACTTAGAAGGTCAAACTAAGTAAAGCTTTGAATGGTTATACATACACACTGTCATATAACTATTTGTCTACCAGCCATTCTAAAGAAATTCATTTCTTCTGTCGTTAGTTTTTTTCATCTATAGAATAATATATCTGAGTCAGTTATTCTTCAAACTCAAAAGAGTTTTAGTTAGTAAGTAAGGCTTACGCCATACTAAAATGATTCATTCCCTAATTTTTTTTTTGCTTAATCGATAATGGCTAGAATAGAAACACTTCAAATTAAGTAAAATTTAAAAATTGATACGTGTGTTGAAATCTTCGTAAATCAATACTAGTTAAAAGAACAACCCCAGTTGAAAATACACATCCTGAATAAATCTGTTTCATCTTATTGTGAAATAATTCAACAATAAACGAGAAGGAAATTTTTATAAGAGATCGGTACATACTTGTGTTTTTCAGTAATTATAGATTTAGATTTTTTTTTAGATTTACAGCTTGATTCCACACTGTATTTTTGGTGCAAGTATGGAATTTTCAGCATGGATATCGGTAGCCCAAATTTCGCAGGCCGACCATATTCCTTTAAAATTAAATTCTTCCCTACGATTTAAATACAGTGTAAAGAATAAAGGTTATATATTATCAACTAATGATATAAAGCGTATCACTAAAATAATCAAAGGAGATGGAAGTCTCTGAGATCTAGAAATTGGACAAATTTATTCTTGTATATTTCAGCAGTCCAACAAGCACCCCTTATACGATCAACCAATGTATATATACAAAATGTATAAACGTAGTTAGTCATTATATTTTCATAAAAATTCCTTATTCTTCACTAACAGAATAATATTTGCTTTAAATATATTTCAGACATTTTATATTGATTTATGAAGATAATAAAATTTACGCTTTTTGTGATGGAGGAGGGAGGATTAAGTGAATTGTACAAGAAAATCAAGGTTTTCAATGACTCATTATTGATTAGTAAAGTGAAAACTTTTAATCACTTAGTAAATCTATCATTTGACTTACCCCCTATATATCAATCAATATATATATTGTGTATATTTTTCAGTTAATATTACTATTTATACACAAACATCTAGGTAGAATATATTCTTAAATTTGTATCTGTGTGAGAATGATGTAAACATGTAGGCATCCACTACGTTATATTGAAAAACGGGTGGGGGGAGTACGTGACAACTGTTTTGTCGTAGTCCGAAGTATACACCCTCCGGGGTTTGGAATCCAGGATGCTTCGATTAAAAGACATACTGATTAGTGACTGACCACAAGACGAAATTGTCTGAAGTCCCGAGGAAAAATTGTGACCAGTAAGGTCCTTTAGATTAGGGGTGGGGACAAATACCTACCGATGGCATTAACTAGTGGTTGGACTAAAAGCACAAATCGGTAGGAGTTAGAATTCACGGTCAGCTGAATCGATTCCTAATGACTGAATGGTCTATAAGCTTGTCTTGTGACTTGATGGTCCTGGGTTCGAACCCAGGTGGTCTCGTACTAATGACGAGTTCTAAAGTAGGACGAAACAGGTGTCCAATGTTCTCTGGCTTTCAGTGTTTCTGATAATGATATCGACCTGTGATATAACTTGAACCAAATCAATTCCCTGCACACTGACTCCTGAAAATTCGGAATTCTTATCCTCTGTTAACTTTGGTATGTAAATGAAAAGTGATGACAAAGTTTTACAGAATATTTAACGAAAATAATAATATGTATGATAAGGTCATTTTTGGAATATAACACCGAAAGCTAAAAGTCTGACCTTAAACAAGGTCAACTTTAGTGGTTTAAATTAAATTATACCTAGAACATTAGTTTGACGCTTAAAGTTAGATATCAGAACACTAGGATGGGTGATTAAATTTTACCGCTGTTTACATTTTCTTTTTAATTTTTGTAACCCTCTCATAACATTGAAAATATTTCAGAAAATTATTAGTATTAGATGGTTAAAAGAAGTAATGTGTGTATAGCATGAAGTTGAAATTTAGGGATATGGAGTAAATTAATCTTGTACGTTATTCACTCCACATATTTCACAAGTTTCGATGACGTTAGCGAACTGATTGTTAACAAAATCTCATCACGGATATATAAAGTTCGTCTGACATCTGCAGAATTACGCCGTCGTTATAGCAAACGTCATATATTCAGCAATGCATAAAATGGCAGTGGCGGACATAGGCCAACTTTACCACTGTCAGATATGTACATTGGGAATGAAAGATAAACAAAGAGATTAGTAGTTTTGACTGTTGATGATGTGTAGCAAGTCACAAAATAAGCTGAGCTCAGGATTTTAGATAAGAAAGGGAAGTTATTTGAAACAGTTGTAAGGTTTCATCAATCAGGATAGTTATGGCATGTGTTATGCCTGTCAAGTCATCAACATCCTCACCAAATGATGCTATCTGGAATAGAACTAGGTTAGAAGAAAAAAATTAAAAGCGTTCTCACCAACAATCCACATTATGTTTGAATGTAAGTATAAATTGTATCAGAGAAATTTAAACTGCCTAATAGAGATCCACTGGGTACTTAGTATAAATGGTTTGAGAGTGTTGGTGATGTGGTATGAATGTACTCTTCTCTCATTATCAATTATATCCAAAAACGTTTCCAATAATCTTCATCCGATTATAATACCAACCATACACTTCTGTCCATTACAGGAATATCAAACGATTTTATCTCAAAAACGTCATGCAATTCTTTCCATTAATAAATTTGAATAAAGCAAGAATGACAAATGCACAAGGATAATATGAGCTCATGTTTTTATTTTTATTATTTCGTGAATTCTACTCAACTAGTTACAACCTGAACATTACCAGAATTATAAATTCTATTTCTATTTTTTGATTACAGCTTGATTCCACACTGTATTTTCGGTACAAGTATGGAATTTTCAGCGTGGATATCGGTAGCCCAAATTTCTGAGGCCTACCATAGATATCAAGTGTGCGTCGGCGTGGGCTCGAACTCCGGACCATGTGCATGGTCGGCGAGAGTCCTAACCACTGTGCCACCGACGCACAAAATTAAAGATATGAACACACCTTTTTACAATGACAGTGAATAATCGATTGGAACTGAGAGTAACACTGGTCAGAAATAATGTAACTTATTGAATAATTAAGAGTGAACAGGAATGAACATTTATAGAAGAATTGAATGACTAAACTTGGAGACAAAAGAAAAGAGTTCAAAATTTGTGTTGTGGCCAGAAATAAAGTTCACCTAAAAAGAGTATAGAAAGTAATTGGTTACGTAACCACAGAGAAATACATTTTTATAAAATAGGGAAAATGGGAGTAGGGTGAGTCACGTTTGGCCGAAAAAATTCAAGTTTTTTAAACAGGACAGAAGATGACGTAGTGAAATTTCTGCGCTTTGTTATCACCAAGGCAGTGCAAGATTCACCACTGTCTCTTTCTGCGTACATAGACTTGGTTCTGGTCGTTTGATAACGCTTGCCTCAGCTAGGCGAAGCAGACTAGGTTACTATTGTCTGTTGATTATTTTGAACGACTTCAGGTTGTCCACAACATGATCAGTGTTTAATAGAGGGCGTGCGACCACACTGTTTAATGAGGTTTTTAAGTTCCACTCTAAAATTTAGTATCTACTTCACTTCGGTTTCTGTTTCAAAAAGTAAGACATTAATGATGGAAATGACACTCTGGCTAAAGTATTTAAGACGTTATTTTCAATTTTTCCTAAAACTGACGTATATTGAAAAAAGTGGGTCTTTTGCAATGGGTACTTTTACCATCAAGTTGTTTAACCGTTTTTATTGCAATAAACTATTTTTAAAAGTGAAACAAAAATATTTAAATTACACAGGAAATTTATGTATATTTGAAAACCTAACAACTAATTTGTCTGTTCGTACATACGCATTAGAAATACTGTAGGTGCTGCTTTGCAGGGATTGAATTAATTTCAAGTTGTGTCATGAACTAATTTCATTTTGAGAACCAACAAAAACCATAGAATAGTAGGGAGCTATTTCATCATGGTTCAAAGCCCCTCTGCAGTAAACAATGTTGACCCTACGCACGGTCAAACACAAGACATTCGGGTTATGAGGCGAGCTTATTACCTAATTAACCAGTGAGTAGGGTTCCAGTAACCAAGATTGATATAGTATCATGCTGAACATGATCAAGGCCACCGTTCATGATATCTCATTGAGAAGTGAATACATTTTTAGGCATTGTCCAGACTAAGAAGAATTATTCAAACAGTAAAGGTTTCTTAATAATTACCGTAAAACTTAAAACAACAGACACTCAATCTATTCTTTATAAACTTCTGTATCAATACTTATTTTATGTACACTGATTGGACATATTTCATACATTATCAAATTGTTACTAATATGGTTATTTAACAAGAATCTATATTTGATTGGACACTATTAAGTAGTGTGATGTGTCCAGTCCTCTGTTTGGTACAGAGTGAATTCCGTCAGTCACGTTTGCAATATGACCAACATTCTAGGTAACTCACCATCACAGTGCACACTGATCTGATGATATTAGATGATTGGAGGCAATCGGCCACAGGAAGCCTCAGACATAGGTTTCTTGCTAGTTGGCACTCACTAGTCAGCAAGACGTATATGCAATCTTGAAGAAACTCATCTCCTTTCTGAGGTTCGAAACCGGATCACCTAGTGCTGCAGTCAGAGACGTTACCAAGTACAAGCTTCTTCTGGCCAACTGCCTCCAACCATCTAATATCATCATATCAGTATGCACTGTGATGGCGATCTACCTAGAATGGTGGCCACATTGCCAACCTGACTGACAAAATTCAGTCTGGACCAGGGACATCACACCAGTTACTTGTGTCCCATCAAAGTATCCAATAAAGTCTCACAGGAGGTCGATCACTAGCCCGTGGTAATGCCTGTAACTGCAGGCAGCACTGGGTGATGTAGGTTTGATTCACAGAAGCGACATGAGTTCCTTGAAGTTCGCAGATACGCCTTGCTGACTGGTGAGCAGCAACTAGCACGAAACGTAGGCCAAGCGAGGCTTCCTGTAGCCGATTGCCTCCAACCATTTATTACTGATTTCGTGTATTTACTTCTTGTCTTTACCAAATACTATCCAAAAAAGTAAAAGAAAATAACTGTGATTAATATGACGTAACTAAGCAAGTTTTCTAATAAATAGTTGGTCAGTTTGTAAGAGGAATATAAGAAAAAATGATACAAATTACTAGACATGATAGACTAAATATGCAAATGATTAATGGTCACTAAAGTATGATAATAATAATAATCTATTGTTTATAATTGAAAAAAAATTTTGAATAATTTGTAATTATAATCAATAAGTTAACATCAATCACACTAAAAAGATCATACATAATTACTATGATAGTTGGTAGGAGTGACCTTGACAAAATTAAAAAGAAAATATCAAACAGAAAATTTATAACAGTTAATAATATACTGATAATTTTATAAGATATTTCTTATCAGTGAGTAATTAAGATTCTAAAAAAATGTTAAAAATTTCTATCAATAGAAAAGTCAAGCATTTACATCCATTCACTGCGATAACTGCTATGGTGAGTTACCTAGTACGGTAACCACATTACAAACTTGATTGATTGAATTTAGTCTGCACCAGCACAATGTAGAGACGGATTTGTTACTATCTAGTGACTAACCAAAGTATCCAACACACTCATTTAGGAGGTTAGTGAAGTGCACAAATGCCTCAGTGGTAACATGTCTGACTGTAGCATTGGATGAAACAGGTTTAAATCTCAAAGGGGACAGGAGCTCCTTCAAGATTGTAGATATGTCTACTCAATAGTGAAAACAAGGATGAAATCAAGGTTTAAGGCATTCTGATGACTGCCTGCAACCATCTAATAACAATAATTCTAAGTGCACCATGATGGCAAGCCATCTAGACTGGTGGCCACACTGCAAACTTGACTGAAAAGATTAAGTCTGATGTAAGCGAAGGATTAGGCAAATGACACTAGTTACCTATCAGTGTACAATCAAAGTATATTCAAAATCTGCAGGGATTGGAAAAGTGACTATATGTATCCAAAGTGTAGTCTAGTTAATGTTTTAGCCTTAATAGCTAGTACAATAAGATGAAATTGTTGACATTCTGTAATTCCAAAAATACTTTTTTATTCCTTTACGTTCACAGTGGAACATAAAGCTTCAAGCTAGAGGCTAGGAGTTTTAGTAGCAGTGGTGTTTATTTTTACGGAATGGGGTTGCTAGCCTCATATCCACCAGTCTTACTAATGGCTTAGCGAGGTAAAGGAGTGCGTCGACGGGGGATTGAACCTCGGACTATATGGCATGGTTGGCGATCATTCTACCACTGTACAACCAACGCACCATTTTATTGTTGAAAAGTATATATTCGGTTGACAGCTTATAAATTCACTTCATGATTCATTTAAAGGATAACTAATATCTGAAAATAATGCAACTATTAAGAAATCGATACTTTTTATAGAATAGTTGTAAGTGATACCATATGCCTTTTATAATTTCAATGATTGAGAACCAAAATTGTTTTTACAAAAATAATTCACTTGAAAAATTACAATATTATCGGTGCCAATCTATTTCATATTCATCACTTAATTCATCCCGTTATGGAAATCCTAGACTTTCAGATAATCAATACAATAAAGGAAATAAAATAAAAAAGGTCGGGGGTCGAAGACATTGGCTGGTGGCTGCGCTAAAACCACAAATTGGTTGAAGTGAGAATTCATGTGCCAGTCGAATCGGATCCTAATTGGTGAATGGCCTACAAGCTTGCCCTCTAACTGAAAGGTCCTGGGTTTGTAATACCGGTGATTTCCAGATTAGGGTGAATCAGCTATTCATTCATGGTTTTCGACGGTTTTCTAACTGTTATCAGTCTGTGGTCAAACTTGAATATAACTGAACATATTATATTATATCGAAATCTGTACTCTGAATGTTCTAAATACGCTTCAACGATTTCAGAGAAAACTACATATTAACAACAAGATTGTAAGTGGAAATTACCACTTCATATAAATCACTAGGCACTTTAAGTGATGAATCCACCAGTGTTCATCATAATAAAAGGTAACATTCCACTGTTGTTCTTGAATACTGTGTGACCATTTCTATCATGCCATTTCACAAGGAATGTATTATATTTGAAATTTTAGTAGAGCTTGTACACTATTATATAACTTATAGGTTCCATAATATCACTGATTTTCGAACCTCAAGAAGATTTCGTAATAATTAACGACTCCTTTCAAAATATGATACAAAATTCACAGTACTCTGCATTTTACATGACTAGTCACGAGCTGACGTCAGTCAGAGAACCCTGGTTTTCCAATGCTCCTCTGAGTGACACCAGCTGATGACCGACCCTTTAACCAATCAAGTCGCTGAAAATCAACATTTGATAATAGTTCAGCTTGTTTCTCTGATAGTAATCATGAGGTTACACACACTTAATTGGATATAGATTATCTTTATTGATGACCATGTTTTTAACCCTTAGTACTGATGCTGAATTACTTCTGTTAGTCAAGTATGTGTAAAACTCGAATTGCTAAATGGGCGATACAGATTTGTATGCCTGAAATGACGTAATTTCCTTCAGAGTTTATGATACACCTTTTTGATGAGTGCCGGTAAGCACGAAATTTAAGTTCGTAGCTCCTTCATGATCACTTTCATTCACTTGAAGTACTCCGATCACCATTTAGTGACAAATTAAAGCGTAATTGGAAAAAAATACAGACATGTTCCTTCTTTTTATAATCTCCTAGGTTCACACCCCAGTGGGCGCATCCTTCCGATGATTCCCAAGACTAGGATAAAACAGCTGTCCACTGCTCCCTGGTTTTCAACGGTTTTCTAATTTATATCAATCCGTGATAAACTCATAAAAAAACAAAACTGATTATTGCAAACCAACTATTGAAAATTATTCTGATGCTAGCTCGTGACTTACTACAAGATGGAGTTTCCTGGAGTTCTAGTGAGAAATCGTGACCAGTGGAGTCCATCCAGTCAAGTGTAAGGACGGATGCCCCACCGACAACTTTGGTTGGTGGTCACGCCAAAATCAAGAATTGGTAAAAGTTAGAATTCATGTTTTGGCCATTGAATCGGGTCTCAGCGACTGAATCGTATACGAGCTCACCTTATAACTGGAAGGTCCTGGGTTCGAACCTTGGCGGTGAGTGCATACTCCTGATGACTCCCAAAACTAGGATGAAACAGCTGTCCAGTATTCCGTGGTTTTCAGTGGTTCTCTAACACATATCAGTCCGTGATCAACTCGTCAAAACAAATCTAATCCATACAAGCCAACAATAGAAAAATAATTTCACACACAAAAAGATGAATATTTAAATAAAATCTTATTTCCTTGTAAAAATGAAACAAAATTAGGATAAAAATCTTTCTGAATTCGATCATATAAAAATTTGAAAACGGATCTAAAAAAAACAGTCGCTTATCATAGTTACAGCACAACACTTGAAAATTGATAAAATAGAGAAAAAGGATCGAAATTCAAATATGCAACATAAATAAGGTTGCTTAGTTATTTATTTTATTTATAAATTTGAAATAGATTTTTTTTTAAAATAATAAATATAGGAGTAAAATATGATCTAATCCAGTCTGCATTTTGATATGATTATGATCTCAAATATCTAGATCAGATTCAAAGATAAAATTAATTTTAGGAACAACCTTGAAACTTGTTTTTTAATTAACATTGCAGGAATATAAGGACTATTATTTTTGTACAGTGATTTCATGTAATGAATACAAATGCATATTATTTTGGAGAAGATAAATTCTCTCAAGAGTGTAAATCAGTCTATTCACCCAGCTTACAAAGGACTTGTCTTTACCTGACTTGTTTTGTTTACCGCAAAAAATACGGCTATCATGTCAGGTGACTCGCTATTATGATGCAGTCTAAATTATTTTTGGATGGTTTCAGGCAGTTGGAAGAACCCCCGACACCTAAGTTTTGTACTTGCTGGCACTCATGAGCATAGCATTTCTCGTTTCGCATATGCCAGTTTACGCCGTCTTTAGCGTAGACGTGATATCCGGTTGGGTATCAACCAAAGGGCATGTGTACTACTCAGCAGTCCGCTTCGTTTTCCTTTATGGCTATGAGACCTGGCCAGTGAAAGTGGAAGGAATGAAAAGGCTGTCTGGCTATCTTTGATCATATGTGCCAGCGTTCTATATCCCGTGTGAAGTGGTATAATAAGGTAAGCAATATTGAGGTTAGATGTCGAGTGCTAGGTAAGGAGGACAATCAATCGAAGACGTTGTTAAGTTACGCCGATTGAGATGGTTAGGACTTGTGTTACGCATACCCAGCCTAGCCATCACCTTCCTCAATCGACGGGTAATGTTAGCTAACATAGGATGGGTCAAGTTGGACGAGAACCAGTGGTAGTCAGACCAAATTATGGCTTCATCAGTCAATGAAATCCACAACAGTCTAAACCACACATGTCAGGTTGGAGTCCCCGAGATAGTAAAAACCAATGGCTGTAGACAATCGATGATATGGCTCAAAATCGTTTTCAATGGCTGGCACAGATTCATCCACTCCTTGTTATTTATAATATCCAATAACATTTTAAAGCTCTTCCATATTACTATTCTTTCTGCTTCATATTTCTGTTAATTATCACTGTTTTGAATGTCTTTTCTCTTGGTTTGTGTGTCACAAGGAGGAATTGTGGTAACTTGAAGTGCTACACATCTGTGCAAAGTTCTATGCTGAGTCCAGTCAGTTAGTCAGTCATTTTGGGAAAAATACTTGTATGCAACAGATGTATACTACTCAGAAGTGTAATTCCTGAAACATATGAATTAATAGGATATTTTAAAATGTGACAATTGAAAAATGTCGTTTCACTTAAGCTTCATTCATTATAATCACCATCATCGTCATTGTCACATTAGCCTCTTAAATAAAAGTTTCACTAGCAAGCATCAGATTAATTTCCAACAGTTGGTTTGTAAGGACTAGATTTGTTGGTGGTCACACTAAATCACGAATTGGTAGAAGTTAGAATTCATGGACTAGCCATTCAATTGGGTCCCAGTAACTGAATGGTATACAAGCCTGTCTTGTTACAGTTAATAATAATATGATAAATCAAGTCTTTAATTGCTCAATATTATATAATCTACCTTACTGTTATATATTTTCCTTACTAAAATTCTATATTACACTTAAAATTTTAATGTCAGAAATGTTAGCATTGTCATTTGTCTTGTTTGTTAGAAGTATAATGTTGAGTGTTGCTGAATTTTTCGGTCGATGGAATACTCTTTAAATAATTTGGAACCAGATAGCCCAGGGTTTGAACCCTGAGGGTAGGTGCATACTGATGAAGAGTCTGATAGTAGAACCAAACAGCTATTCACTACTCCCAGCTGGTTTTCCAATAGTTTTTTAACCAATATCAGCTCATGTAACAAATCAATGAAATCCCTGCAAATCAATACTTGAATTTGGAATAACATATTTCAAGATTACCAAATCGTAAACTTTGTCTTGAAACTTATTGTCAGACGATATTTTTAAAGAAAGTATTCTTCTTATGATAAATCTAGTTCACCAGTCACGTATATTGTCACATAAATACTCAAATAAAGGGTATACATTTATGTTATAGATTATTCATATCTTAGAAACGGAAATAAACAAAATAGAGTATTTGAAAAATTTACTTAATTATATATGGATATATATATATATAAAAGCAAACCTGTGATTCACCAACTCGTGTCTTTAAATTATATACACATCATCTTGGCTATGAGCTCAAATTTTCAGCTACAATTCCAGTAGAAAGGAGAGACAGGCAGACATGGCAAAGGTGTGGTTTATAGTCCAGTCATTACAAAGCTACATCTTTATACCTGTTTTTACATACACGATATGGACTTATCAGTAGAATTTATTCAGACAAGGCAATAGCTTGAATTATGAACCGTCTTACTGATGGTATTCAAGTTCTGGGGACCAGTGTTTCTAGGTATAGGTTTTATAATTACGAAAATCTTTATTAATATTTAGTTTGTAGTAGAATAAAATAGATTGTTGAGTGTTAAATGGTTGCTAACTTTTCAACGTTGAATTTTTTCTATACAAAGTGAATTAATTCAAGTTGCTACGCATCAGAAAAGCACAGGTGATTAATACTGGAAGTAGAAACTCTATGTAGCCACAACGAATAAACATGTAGTAAGGAAAGATATTTAATTAGTGTTCAGAAAGAATTTTTAGAATCTTCAAGATCACCTGTTTCTCATCAACGATAATTTTTAGCCATCGGTTCTTAACGTTGAAAGGCTCTTCCATACCTCTCACCCAATGAATGTTACACAGACAGTACAGATGTCTCAGAGTACTGTTTTTTGCAGAATATTTACTCCTTATGTAGGATCTTCAAGTAGAAGCAGTCGTTATTAATATATCTTATGACTCCTTATTGTCTCATCCATTCCTCGATAGAATGTTTTAATCTTTTTTGAAATATGCACAGCAGAGGGAGAGAAGCTTAATACAATTAGGCAGGAGTGCATGTTGGGTCGGCTTTGTGCGTCAGTGGCGCAGAGGTAGAATGCTCGTCAACCACGCCTCACGTTGTTAGGGGCTCAATCCACGGCCAACGCACTCCTTCACCTCCCTAAGCCATTAATAAGACTGGTAAAGACGGAAGGTTGGACATGGGGCTAGCAACTCCATCCGCAAAAATAAACACGATTGTTACCGAACATTCAAAGCTCTAGCTTGAAGCCCTCTATTCCACTGGTAACGTAAAGGAATAGAAAAAACATGTTGCTATTGAAAAGCATATCTGGATAATTAAAACAATAAAAAAAGAAAGAAAGTTCATACATTATACTTTATTGAAATTTAGTCTATGAGTCTGTCTGTCTCTGTCTGGATTCAACATAGAACTTAGCACCGAAGTGCAGCAGTTCGAGTTGCCACGTTCCAAATAGCACACAGAGGTAGACAAGAAGATGAGTGAAGAGAGGTAACTACCTACTTGAATAGGACGATTCGCTTTTGAGCATCAGATCAGTTTTTCAAGGAATGGTTTTTTAGGGACTTGTAGGGGTCCCTATTAAGCCAATGCTTGAAAGTATTCTAAGAATAGAATGAAAAGGACTAATTATTTCAAGTATTAAGAAACTGCGAAGATACAGTCATATGTACTCAGCCTTGTATGTCATTTGGAACCTAATTGTTAATGTAAAAACTGGATGCAATATTGTAGTTAAATGCTGAGAATTCCATTCTGTATCACAAGTACTGATTTGGAATAAAGCTTATGTTATGTTAATTTTTGAGTAAACAGACAGAATAAAGAAGATACCAAAACATATGAATTTTTTGATAAATTTATTGCTAAGACCGAAACCGTTTTGAGGTCTGAAGTCAGGAAACCAGCTATTGAGTTCTCTTGTATAGCTAACCAAAACTTCTTTAACTTATGAGCAGTTACAAAAAGCCCCAATGACATCTAAAGAGCATTTATTTGCAATTAAATCTACGGTACTATTTTACAGTAATAACGTATTGAAAATTCATAATTACGTCAACAATACCGTTATTCACCTCTATAGATCAGATAATTATCCAGTTCGAAATAAATACTGTAGAACAAAAATATTGAAATACCTGAGAATCAAGAAGAATATTTTCAACAAGATGGGATCAAAACGTTGTCATCAAAAAATCATACACCAAATAATTTCCACAGACAAACAAAAGTCAGAATGACTCTGACTTACACAGACAAAATTGCAGTCGTAAAACAACACTTTGTTGAAATCATCACACATAACCACAAACAGAGGCACTAAAGTTTGAGATCATACAGTAATACGTCAATAGACGACATCAGGACAATGATATATAACCTGTGAGAGAAAAGGAAGCTAATTGCAGAGTTAGTTGAAACATTCAGACCAGTGTCAATATTGTAATAAGATATTTCAAGAGGTATTTTTCCAAAGAATTTTAAACAATTAAACCTTTTAAAACCCACAAAACTCATAAAAAAGAATAACAAGAGGAAATTGTGAATTAATAAGTTGAGAAACACCGGTTACTAATACCACTACTTATTTTAGTAGTAATCGCAATAGTCTGAACTTGTAAACAGAAGCGTACAATTTAAGAATCAGAGTTTCATATGTCATTTGAGACAAGAGTGAGCTGGACAACCGACAAGAAGACTTGAGAAGACCTGGATCTCACAGATGGTATATGTTTAGTGTTATACAGACTCGAAGACTTACAGACGAAAACCAACAAACTGGCTGAAGAGGCAGGCAGCGAAGGTAGGACTCCAGGTGAAAATAGAGAAGACGGAAGTGATGAAGATAATCAACGAAGAGCAATAACAACGACCAGGACCAATCACCATCAAGAGGAGAAATTTAACGGAGGCTGCTTCCATCACTTATCCAGGAAGCACCGTCCAAATACAGGCTTGATGCATGAAGACGTCAAAAAAGGCGAGAATCAAAAAGGCCAGATACTCCTTCGTGAACGTGAAACCAGTTTAGAAATGTGCACTTGGCCAGCATAAGGAATAAGATTCGGATTTTCAACACCAATCTCAATTTGGTCTTTGTATACGGGTCAGAAACTTGGCCAGCGTGTCACGAAAACGATTTCCAGTAGACCGTAGACTTTTATTAACAGATGCCTTCGCTGGATTTATATTGACTGTCAAATGGCCAGAAAGAATCAGCTACAAGAAACTATGGCTGGGAACAATAATAATAATAATAACAGCTTTATTCCAAACAGTATTTGTGGTACAGGTATGGAATTTTCAGCGTGCATTACAGTATATTGCATCTAATTACCTCATAAATTATATAAGATTTTTAAAAATCAAAAATAAATAAAAATAAAATAAATAAGTTATAAATAAATAAAATAAATAAATATTAAAAATTAAGAAAAAAAAACAGCGTAGAGTATTTCATTTCAAACAATGCACCACAGGATTTGAAATATAAAGTTAATGTGTGGTTGTAGATGAGAACAACAGTGTAGTAGTAACGAGGAAAGGAAAACAAAAACTAATGGGACTATTTGTTAGAGTGCCGCAGTAAGTTTATCGTGTCATACCTAACGGATTTCTCATCACATAACAGCTGTGCCAGATATGGTATTGTGGAGTTTTTGTATTTGGTAGTCCTAGCATATAGCCTCCTATAGCTGCTTCTAGTTCTTCCAGATGAAATGCAAGGAGATAGATGCGTATAGAGAGGATGCTCGGGGTCCGACAATATTGTATTCGCTAGTTTCTTACATGACATTATATGTCTATCTACAATAGTGTTCACCAGTTGGTCTAACGATATCCCACTTGCCCTACTAACAGCTTTTAGTGCCCTTCTCAGCGAAGCAAAGTCTTTCTTAAGTAGTCCAGGAAAGACTAATGGGGAGCAGTAAAGGAGGATGGGTAGAATACAAGAATTTACAAACTGAGAAAGCAAAGACTGCTTTATACCAGACTGCCTAAATTTCCTAATGTAGAACGTTAAGCGAAACATCTTTCTAGTAACTAGCAAGATGTGGGAAGACCAGGAAAGATCGGTGGAAAAACTCAGCCCAAGGAACTTCACTTTAGATGTATTTTCAACCTCTGTGCCGTCAATGAGAGTGGGGCCATGTGAGCTAACTAGTTGCTGTAGGTCACATTTACGTCTGAAAGTGAAATTGACTACCTGACATTTAGACGGATTAAGCTTAAGTCCGTTTGAAGAGGACCACTGACTAATTTCCGACAGAAAGCTATTTAATTTGGAACAATCTGACTGAGAGTTGACAGGCATAGAGACCGAGAGGTCATCGGCATACTTAACAAAAGTGGCTACATCAGAATGAGGCAAGTCATGTAAGAAAAACGAAAACAGAAAGGGAGAGAGAACAGCGCCTTGAGGAACGCCTGCTAAAGTAAGTGAGGTAGTGGAGGATTTTCCATTGTAGACGGTGTACTGCTTCCTTTCAGAAAAATAGGACTGCAACCACTTATTTGTCCAGCTTTCAGCCTGTGTTGCAGCAAGCTTACTTAGCAAGAGAGACCTGGGAACAGAGTCAAATGCAGATGTGTAATCAAGGAAGGCACAGCGAACGTATTTAGCCCCTTTATCTAAACTAGAGACTATGCTATGGTGGAGGACGACAGCGGCATCTAACGTACTCCTACTATGTTTATAAGCAAACTGGTTGGGGTCGTTGAAAGGTTTTAAAGAGGGATCAAGATTAAGTAGAATAAGTCTTTCCATAACTTTCAAGAAAGGTGAGGTAATTGAAATTGGTCTAAACTTAACATTAGGTCCACTTGTAGATTTAGGCACTGGAACGATCTTGATGTTTTTCCATGATTCAGGTATAATACTTTTGGAAAACGATTCGTTGAAAATGTCAGTTAGCGGGAAACCAATAAAGTGCCGATTGCCCAACAAATATGTAGGAAAAATAGAGATGGATTGGTCATAAGTTGAGGAGGCTGTCGAATGACATCGCGTGCAGTGCAGGCCATCGCTTGAGTGGAATCTAAGTGGGAAGTGATGAGTGGGTCGTCGGTGAGAGGGTGACATGGAGGAGATCGTTTCTGGAGGAAGAGATGAGAGAGTTTGGTCAGTCGTGGACCCATCTGAAGAGGACAGCAGAAAATCGGACAAATTGGAGATGTGTCGTTGTAGCCGTATATTCCACGCAGAACTCAAGGGAATGCTGATAAAATAATGTCATTTTTATTCATCATAGTATAAATTTAGTAATGAATAAATATTAAAATTCATGCAAAAGATGCTTCCAGGTTGTTTCTGAGGCGCTGTCAAGTCCTATTTTTGTTATTTATCTAATTGCATAATAAAAAATAATATGATTTTCAAATAAATTTTCACTAAAATCAACTAATCTATTTATGCTTCCTTTTTCGAAAAATAAACTATAAAATGATAGTGACAAATAAATCAGATCCACTAACTAGCTATCTATCAATCTGACATATATGATATTGAAAAGTTTTCAAGTAATTATATCATCGAAATCAAATTGACACCTTTTAAGGTTATAAATTGTTTACATATATGTTGTACACAGCTTCATGATTTGACTACTAGTGAAACAAAGTATTCAACGGATGTGCTGTCACTGCTATTACTGCTACTTATTACTATAATTAATAACAATATTATTTGTACCATAGTGACTACAGAAATATTTATTACTGTTAGATACATTTATTAGTGACATATGCTAAATTTCAATCATCTAGTATACATAACCAATTTTCTTTTCAAAAAATAGCCTCTATGGTTCAGTGGTAGAACGCTCGCCAACCATGTATGTTGTCTTGGGTTCGATTCCCAGCCAACGGGCTTGTAAACTCCACTAAGCCGGTAGGTAGTAAGGCCACTAAAGAGGGAAGGTTAAGTTTGAGACTAGCAACCACATTCCGTAAAAATGAAACCACTGCTACCGAAACTTTAAAGCTCTATGTTTCACTGGAAACGTTAAGAAATAAATTAATAATATGTAAAAATGATAATTTTCGAAAAAAAACACTTTTTTACAGACTCAATCTGCATTTGTAAAGTCTTTATATTCACTTTTTTTAATAAAGAGGATCCGATATGAGGTTTACAATGAACACCTCTCGTTTTTCAGTCAGTTTTCATACTGAAGATAAAAGGAAATTATGCTTTGATTTTCTTATTGACTGACTGGACCGAAATAATCGGCTCCAGGTGATGAGTCTTAAATAGGATGAAATGTACATCCTTGATTCCACTGCTAGTCAGTATCCACCAAATTACTTGAGGTTAAATTGTCAAACATAGTTTAAGTCAATAGGAAAATCATAAGTGGTGCCCACTGCACAATAGGCGGTTGTCGTGGTCCAAATGGCGTAATGTACAACACTTTAGCGTCTGAGTCTCATTAGGAACATCATCACTCACTGGGAATTCCAGGTACATCCAGATGACAAACCCCAAGTAGGACGAGCTGCGCATCTTGGATTCAACTGGTAGTCACCATCCACAGAATTACTTCAAAAAAAGTTTGAACAAGTAGTATTCTTTTTGATAACTTTATCATCAGGTTTTGCAATTATGTATATACATCATATTCAGGAACAATAGTTATTAACAATATTAATATTTTTAATTAATTTTCGGTTGATACGATCAATGGGATTACAGTTTGAAAAATATGTGTAAATGATTATAAGAATAAAAAAGTAATACTTTATTGAATATCAAATAAAGTCAAGAAGACAATTTATGCGACAATTAAAGATTCTTAAGGCGATGGCGACCAACATAGGGAAGTCATCTGAATGAATCACATCTGAATACTTAAGGTAGGCTTTTTAAGGTGAATTCCATCAGCTAGAGTTCTATGTTAAAGACCAACGTGTAAGACAAAATTGACATTGGTTGGAATTTGGTAGATAACTTTAGAAGCCTTGTTAACATCGACTTTGTGTTCAGTAACTAAAATACCAACTAGAATGGAGCTGCAAATAGATTGTGCCTGTACATTTCTTAACCATGCAGGATGATGTTGAAAAATTTGATGATAAATATGCCTAACTGTACGCTCAACGTAGATGGCCCCACAGAAGCAGTAAAAGTTATAGTTACACATAGAGGAGGAGTCTTATAATGTCAACCTTTAGACTATCACTATGGAGTTCAAATCACACCTAACCAACTTTATCTGTGGAGATTGGATACTAGAGTATCAGCTTTCATACAATAAGTTTGCAGACCACCTTACAACAAATCTGTTCAGGTGAATGGAGTAATAACAATATTTCGGTTTTAACAGTTTATATTCTGTAGTTTAGTTACTCTTAGTTTACTGAGTTTTAAAGAGTAAGGACATAAGTTATTGCAGATCAGAATTGCTGCACTTTCGTCTGAGTATACTTGTATCGATAGAATGACGTGGATTCCCTCAGGTTGTTGATTTTGCATTACGTACCTAGAAGAATGACATAATCCTCTCAGGTATAACGTTTGTTTATTTCAGTGCTACATCAACTTTTTATACTACTGGGATAACTGTTATATCGTCTGCTGCACTATGTGCAAAAATACTCTAGAATGGCCTTTATCCTGCTCTATTTTAAATATTTTGATTATGACTTCAATATATATTCATGCTTTCATTTACGTATGCCAAATTATTATAAAATAATGTAATTATGCAGAGAATTGATGATATTAGATGGCTGAAGACAATCGGCTACAGGAAATCTTGGACCTAGGTTACTTGCCAGTTGGTACTCACCAGTCAGCAAGGCATATCTGCAGCTTCGAAGGAACCCATATCCCTTTTGAAATCCAAACCCACATCACCCAGTGCTGCCTGCAGTCAGAGACGTTACCACAGAACTATTAGAGCTCGCGTTTGACCTCCTGTAGGACTGCGGCACTGGGTGATACGGGTTTGAATCTCAGAAGGGACATGACTTCTTTCAGGATTGCAGGTACGCCTTGCTGACTTTTGAGTGCCAACTAGCACGAAACCTAGGTCGAAGACTTCCTGTGGCCGATTGCATCTAACTTTCTAATATCATCGGATCAATGTTCACTGTGATTGTGAGTAACCTAGAAAGGTGTCCTCATTGCAAACCTAACTGATAGAATTCACTCTGTACCAAACAGAGGACCAGACACATCAAACTACTTAACAGTGTCCAATCAAACATAGATTCTTGTTAAATAACCATATTAGTAACAATTTCATAATATATGGAATAATTAAAAGATTATCAGACTTTATGTAATCCTATCTTTTATAATGTATGTTTCTTCTTCTCTTTTTAACGCTTATGTAATTACGCTAAGTCAAAAATGAAGGCATTACACAAAATGTGGTAGTTATTGATTAAATAACAGTCCTAGCTACAAGTAAACGTACGAGTAGCAAATAGGTGAGCAAGTTTAATAGAAATCTGCATCCATGATAATCTAAAAAGAAAACGTATAGCATGATAATTTATCTTATAAAATACTTCAAAACAGTAAAGAATATAGCAGAGTATTTAGCTGACTGGATAGACAACAGTGTCGACTTATTCACAAATAAACCTGAACAAATCAAGACCAACAAATACACCAGGGTGATATGGATTTTTCCCAATTGGCTACAACCTAAACAATACAAAGAAATATATAGATTACAACAAAGATTTGACAAGGAATAATTAATAGGAACTAAGAGTAACACCTAAGTGCTAAGTCACATACATTGGAAGAACAGACAGAAGAGCTTACAGGTGTTAAGCAGTACGATTTTGTGCCGTTTTTTGGACACTAGACATAATATAGACAACAGGCAAAAGAAATCCAGCTTGCTACGTTTTGCTAAGGTAGTAGCCATCAAATGATTAAAACTAAATCTATGTTAACAGAGAAAGAGACATTAATGAATCTTGCACTAATTTGATGAATAGACTTACTTAATAAAGTATACAATTTTATTGCATCATGTATTCTTGTATATCTGCTGTCATGTTTAAAAATTTTTATTGTTTTGTCTGAATGAATACTCACCCTACTCCATTTTCACTGTTTTGTAAAAACATTTCCTGCAGTTACATAACGTATTGTATTGTTCTACTTTTTTTAGTTGAACTCTGTCTCTATCCAATACAGTTTGAACTATATTTTCAACAATAGCGGTCTTATTATACTCTAAATAGTCAATCCTTTGAATTTAATAATTTTTTGAGTTTGACCATGGATTGGTATCAGTTGGATAACCATTGAAAACCACGAAGGACTGAACAGCTGTTTCATCCTAGTCTGGGAGTCATTGGCAGTACGCATTCATCACCAGGGTTTGAACCAAAAACCTTCCGGTTACAAGGCAAGCTCGTATATCATTCAGCTATTGGGACCCGATTCAGTGACCCATGAGTCTGGAGTAAGGATGGATTTCGCGCCAATGACATTGGTTGGTGGTCGCGCTGAATTACGAATTGGTAGAAGTTAGAATTCATGGACTTGCCACTGAATCGTCTTCTAGTGGCTGAATTGTATGCGATCTCACCTTGTAACTGGAATGTCATGAGTTCGAACCCTAGAGGCGGATGAGTACTGCCGAAGAGTCCCATATTAGGAGGAAACGGCTTTCCAGTACTCCCTGGTTTTCAATGGGTCTCTAACTGATATCAATTCAAGGTGAAACTCGAAAACAAATCAAATTCTTACAAATCAACTCTTCAAAGTCTTAATAATTTAACAAGTTAAATCACTCCAAACTCGTGTTACTCTTAGTTCCTATCAGTTACTTTGTGTCACCTTTAAAAAAGTGTTTTCTTTATTGTAATTTATATTTTTATATTGTTTAAGTTGTAGCCAACTTTAGAAGAACCCTCGAAATAATGAAAGATAAGCTCATATTATCCTAGTGCATTTGTTGTCTATGTTGCTTTTTTTAAAATTTGTTAATGAAAAGGATTTTATGAGGTTTTTATTCACAAACACTTTTACGATAATAAACTAGATTGTATTCTCAGTTTCCTTAGAAACAACAAAAAAAATTGTTTCATCAAAACTGAAGCCTAATTACTAGGCGTTATCTTTCCAAAATGCTGTTATGGTTATATAAGTGAAATAATTAGGTAATAAAAGATTTTTTTATCAATTAACTTTAAAAAACTGACTATCCAAGCATTTATAAAACTAATTACATAAGACTTAATTAAGTGACAAGCCAATTAACTGCTATTTCCTAGTGACTGGGGGTTTTACTTAATTCAGAAGAAATATTAACAGTGCGCGCAGAACTTTCAAGAAACATTTGAAAAAATATAATGAAAGTATATATTAACTTAAACTGATTGCCTCATTATAATACCAGGATATATATAATTAAGTGTATACGATGACACACTGTACTCTGCTCTAAAGGTTGGAATTACAGTCTCAAACTTATTCACTTAGGAGTATAAATTGAATTTTCATGTAAATCGCTTGATAATCTGGTAAACTGTTGATAGTCACACAATTTAAACCACGTATAATGTATACAAGAAATACCTTAATCAGTAAGTAGAAATTAAAACCTCATTTTTATAAGCAGTTATTCTGTAATTTTAGTATTGAGTTGATAAAGTGTTGAGTTATTCAGTTTATGTAAGTAATTATCTCTTTGTTGTGGAATTGACTATATCAGTTATGTAAAATATGAGTTGATTTTCTTCTTAGTTTGGTGATTTGTACAAT
Organism: Trichobilharzia regenti; assembly: GCA_944472135.2. Classification (NCBI taxonomy): domain Eukaryota; kingdom Metazoa; phylum Platyhelminthes; class Trematoda; order Strigeidida; family Schistosomatidae; genus Trichobilharzia; species Trichobilharzia regenti. Next base: position 136,715,320 of record OX235262.1, read on the forward strand.
GATTTCCTGATAATGACCATAATAAAATAGTGTTCTATCAGTTAGTAAAACATTTTATAATGGAAGGTGAAAATGGACCACTCGGCATACATTATTATAATTCCCTTTCGTCATAATGTTACTTCTCATATTTAAAGTATTGTCTTGTAGGAATTTGATTGATTGGTTACAGGATCTCATCACCAGCTGACATCGGTTAGAGAATCATTAGAAAACTCCATGAAGTACTGGACAACTGTTTCCTCTTATTATGGGACTCTTCATCAGTACGCACCCGCCGCCATGGTTTGAACTCAGGACCTTCTGGCTACAAGGCAAGCTCATAGACCATTAAGCCACTGGGACCCGACCCAACAGCTAATCCATGAATTCCAACTCCTGTCAATTCACGACATAGCATGACTGCTAGCCAGTAGGGTGCAGCAGGTCGAGTGTGTGGACAAACAATCGCCGAAGACACTGGCTAGCGTTCGCACTGCCCAATACTCCTAAGTCTTCCAATGGTTCTCTAACCTATGTAAGCTCATGATGAAATCTTGCAACCATTTTCATATTTTAACTGGTTAAGCACCGGATTAGTAAATTAGAGTCCTCTTAATCGAACCTTTCCATGATTTAAATTTTCACCTTCATATATTACCCCCAACAGCAAGTGAAGTCTGAGAACCCAAAGTTTATCACACATAGTTTTATCATCAATGACACTTTTTTCGTAAGACTTTATTCTACATTATTTGAAACTTATACCTTCCATTATTGGAAAGTTTAAGTTATTTGTCTGTTTTTCCTGAGATTGTCGTATCGAATGTTTAAAGGATTAGGATTGTAACTATTCCTTTGAATTCCTAGTGGAAGAAAAGTCCCCAGTATCACACTACCATTTCATTCTATTCTTTGTAATTCAGATTAGTCAACTCCACGGTTGCACATCGGCTCGCATTTACCCTTCATACGATCTCCTCCATAACATACTTGGACACCTAATTCGTCGTTTTCCTTTAAGGTTTCACTCAGGCGTTTGTCTGGCGAGTGATATCACTCAACAGCCTCCGTGGGTTACGTCCGATCCACCTCTATTTCCTTCTGTATATTTCTTTGAGCATCAACTTCTTGGTTAGTTCACTATCTTCCAGAGTTACTTCTTGCTTATCCACCTGACATTCAGGATGGAGAGATGGCAGCTTTTGATCAAAGTTAGGATGATATTACGTAAAGAATTTCATTTTGAGAATGTTTACACTTATCTTCGTATTTATTAAAATAAAATTTAAATAATTAAACTTTACTAGGCGTGGTCAGCAGTTATAGAACCATTAGAAAACCCACCAAGGAGTACTGGACAGCTGTTTCGTCCTATTTGGGACTCTTCATCTGTACACACTCACCACCAGGATTTAAACCCAGGACCTTCCGGTTACAAGGCTAGCGAGCTCGTAGACCATTAAGCCAATGTGACACGAGCCAAAGGTCAGTCCGTGAATTTCGATTTTAGCCAATTCAGGACATAGTGCGACCGCTAGTCAATGTCTTCGGCGAATATTTGTCCTCACTTTCGACCTGCTGCACCCTACTGGTCATGACATCAGACTGGAGAGTCCCAAACTATGACGAAACAGCTATGCAGTGAGTACTCTTTGCAGGTTTTTCAATGGTTCTCTAACCGATATGAGATCATGATGAAATCCTGTAACCAATCAATCAAATACCTACAAACCAATACTTGAAAATTTACCAACGGCCTTTTATGTCATGCCAGATGATTATGCTTCTTTTTCTCATCTTTAATTCTAACTTTTTCGAAGTGTTAAAAATTTATGTGACTCATATTTTTTAAAAGTTTAATATCACTTTGCCACTTAGTATTCAATCAGTTCGTAGTTTATTCCAACGTATACTGTTCGGGTATTGGTTTAGTATTTCCTTGATCACCTTTAAAGCAAATCCCTTTTCTCTTAAAATTTTTCCGTCACAAATTGTTCTACTGTCAAACAGATAGCAAAAACAAAAGCACATACAACACAAGTAAATTAGTTTATATCATGACAATTACCATTGAGAGATGATTATCTAATAGGATGTATTTAGCACTAATAAAGGACACTTTCAAAAAAGATAACCAATAAACAGCAGTATGTTGATTTATGATTTCTGCTTAAGATGTTTTTTGTTTTACAGAAATAAACATTCTTCTATGACTTATTCTAATATTCTTTTTTACTTTAAGATAAATAAGTTATTTTTAGAGTTATAAAGAAAATAAATTACTGTATAATTTATGAATTCTCCGTTTCTGATTTTTTCAAATTTTTGTTTCATCTGGCGGAGAAAATTCAGAAGCACCACTAAAAATCTAATGTAGCTGTGCATAAGTTACATAATTGTTTCTGTACACCTTATTATTATTGTATTTATTTCTCTGTGCACATAAATGTATATTTGTAGGTATTGTTGACCTATGTTCAGTTCACTAAGAAAGTTATTAGTAGATAAGAATGACAATATTTCGTTAACCTTCATTTGACAATGTATGTACACTTTTTTTTAAAGTACGCCTCAGTTGGGAGGAAAGCAATTAAGATGCCTAGTTGTGACATGTAATTCCATTACGGTTAAATTTTTGTTTTGATAAAGTCTCACAGTGTTATACAGTAATGTTAAAAACGGATCATATCTCTAGCTTCTGGAGACATATAAACTCACTAGTAGAGGGAATAAAATTCACATTTGAATCGGAAAATGAACAAGGAGAATTAGCTATCATGTTAGATTGTAAAATAAAACGAATAGAAGAAAGTAAACTACGCACTAGTGTGTACAGAAAACCAACTCATTCTGCTAATAGATATTTGGACTTTAATTCATCTCATCCGTTAACTCTTAAGGCAGGCTTGATTAAGTGTTTAACAAACCGAGCAGTGGCACTAAGTAGCACAAGAAAAGACCTAAATGATGAAATAAAACAGACAGAAGAAGCGTTGGTATTAAATAACCATCCTATAAAATTCATTAGGAAGATCGAAAAAGGCCCAAATAAAAATAATTGTGAAACTAGTAATAATAACATAAATAAGACAGAATATAAGTCATCTACAGTTATACAGTTATATAAAGAGGGGACATCTGAGACCCTACGTAGGATTCTAAATAAAGCAGGAATTAGGGTAGCATTTAAACCTACAAACTCACTCAGAGACAAACTCTGTAGGCTAAAAGACCCGGTTGACCCAATTAAACAAAATAATATAATTCACAAAACACCATGCAATGACTGTGGAGTCAACTACATAGGTCAAACTAGTAGGTCATGGGTAGTCAGATTGTCGGAACATAAGATTTAGCTAAGGTAAGAATGGTTGACCCTGCAAAGATAAGTAATTTAGAAAAAGGCTCAGCAACTGCACTTCACGCATTAACACAACCACACAGTAGGGTGAGAGAGGGTTAAAATTCTAAAAAGTAATCTAGGTAGGTGGAGAGAGAGGTTGATTACCGAATCCTTGTTCATCGAGTCTACACCCAACACATGCAATAGGAATGCTTCATCACTCATACCTGAAATGTGGAAAATACTACTGCCAATCAAATCAAGTGAAAAACGATTATTATTATTATTGTATTCTTTAGTTCCTAGAGGAACAAAGGGCTTCAGCTGTGCACCTCCACTGCATTCTGTTTTCTGTCAACTTTTTCACCCCGCTCCAGGTCTGTCCACATGCTTCCATCTCCTCCTCGCATGACCTCCTCCAAGTCACCCTTACATTGACGACCAACTCGCCACCTCCTTTTCGGGTTCCACTCGAGCAATGGCTTGTCTAGTGATGTCACTTGATGGTTTCCTCAGAGTTTGGCCAGCCAATCCATCTCCATTTCTTCCTGCCCATTTGTTGCACAATCGGTTCTTGATTGGTTCACTCATTGCCAGAAATCCCTGCTGTTGGTCTTTTCTGACCGGCCATCTGATCTTGAGTACTGAGCGAAGACAGCTGTTGATGAAGGTCTGAAGTTTGTTGGAGATGCTCTTTATGACGCGCCAAGTCTCTGATCCGTATAGTAGCACTGACTTCACATTGGAGTTGAAAATCCGGATTTTATTTTTGATGCTGAGTGCTGTTGACTTCCACACAGACTTAAGAGTCTTGTCTTGCTTTTCCGATTCTGGCTTTGATATCCTCGTCAGTTCCGCCTGTAGTTGGAACGATGCTTCCCAGGTAGGTAAAGGAGGTTGTTTCTTTCAGCTTCCTCCCATTTATGCTGGCTGTTTTCTGTTGTTGTTGTTGCTGTTGGTGTTGGCCAGGAATCTTCATCACCTCTGTTTTATCTATGTTCACCTGAAGTCCTATCTTTGATGCTTCTTCTGCCAACTTGTTGCTTTTCACTTGCATATCTTCCAGTTTGTGGGAAATCAGACATATATCATCGGCGAAGTCCAGATCCTCCAAGTCTTTTGTGTGAGTCCATTTTATGCCTGTTTCCTCATTGCCCGTTGTCTGTCGCATTATCCAATCTACTGCAATCAGGAAGATCATTGGTGATAGTAGACAGCCTTGCCTCACTCCCGTCCTCACTTCGAAGGCTTCCGTAAGTTTCCCGTTGTGGATTACTTGGCATGCAGCATTGTCGTATAACTGTTGGATGAGATGTATAATTGTCGATGGGACCCCGTAGTAGCGAAGTAGTTGCCAAATGACCTCTCGATCGACGCTGTCGAAGGCCTTTTCAAAGTCGATGAAGTTGAGATAGAGAGGTGACTGCCATTCCAAGCTTTGTTCAATGATGATCCGTAGAGTGGCGATTTGATCAATACATGATTTGTTTCTCCTGAATCCAGCCTGTTCCGGACGAAGTTTTTCATCTAGGGCTTGTTTGATTCTCTCCAGGATGATGCGACTTAGTATTTTGCTTGGAATGGACAGAAGCATAATTCCACGCCAGTTTTTACATTGACTTAAGTCTCCTTTCTTTGGTAGTTTGAATAAGTATCCGTTCTTCCAATCCTCGGGTACTTTGCCCTCTTTCCACACCTTCTCCAGCAGTGGCGTCATCAAGTCCGCTGTTGTCTCTGGGTCTATTTTCAAAGCTTCTGCTGGGATTCCATCTGGTCCTGCTGCTTTCCCAGCTTTTAGCATCTTGATTGCATTCAGGACTTCTGATTTCGTCGGGGGGTCAATGTTCACTGGTAGTTCTGCTTCCGTTGTTGGTATTGTTGGACGTGTTGTAGGTGGCGGACGATTTAGAAGTCTTTTGAAGTGTTCAGCCCAGTGCTTTCTCTGTTCCACCTCTTTGGTGATTGACTTTCCATTGTCGTCCTTTATTGGCTTAATCTGTGTCGAACTTTTGCCCGAAAGGTGCCTAGTTGTTTGGTAGAGTGTGGCGAGGTCTCCTTTGCCTGCAGCTTGTTCTGCTTCGTTTGCCATGGTTTCATAATATTTTCTTTTGTCTTCCCTGGCACTCTTCTTCACTCTTTTGTTCAGTGTATTGTAGCTTGCATTCAGCTCCTGTTTTTGTTGCTCGTCAGTGCACTGGATAATCTTTTGTTTCACTGTCCTTCTCTCTTCTATTAGTTTCCAAGTGTCCGTAGTGAGCCACTGTTTGTCCTGTCTCTTTTTTCTGCCTAGAACTTCCATGCAGGTTTGACTCCACACCGTTTTCAAGTTGTTCCAGTGCTTTTCGACGCCGACCTCTTCGCTAGTGTTGATTTGTGTCTCGGCTTTGTCCTTTATGCTTGCAATGAAGATGTCCTTTGTAGCCTGGTCCTTCAGCTTTTGAGTGTTGAACTTGGCTTGTGGTCTATCTGCAGCTCCTCCTTCTCTGAAAGCTTTTAATTTGATTTGGATTGTCCCTTGTACGAGATAGTGGTCTGAGCCAACGTCTGCTCCTCTTCTTGCTTTTGTGTCCAGTAGGCTGCGCCTCCACTTCCTTGAGATTGAGATGAAGTCGATTTGGTTTTTGGTTTGCCCGTCTGGTGACACCCATGTAGCCTTGTGGATATCTTTGTGCTTGTATACACTGCCACCAATCACTAGTTCGTTGAAGGCGCAGAAGTCGGCGAAGAGTTCTCCGTTTTCATTCATTTCTCCGAGAGCTTCTCTACCCATGATGAGTTCCCTTCCTGTGTTGTCTGGTCCCAGTTTGGCGTTCATGTCTCCCATTAGTATTTTCATGTCGCCAGCTGGAGTATTGTCCATTGTTGCCTGTAGTTGTCTGTAGAATTCTTCTTTCTTTTCGAGGTCTGCGTTGTTTGTGGGTGCATAACATTGTATGATTGACACTTTCCTTCCTTTGGAGTTGAATCTGGCGGTCATTATCCTGGACGAAATCGCCTCCCATTGCATCAGGGCTTTCGTTGCCGTTGGTGACATCATGATAGCCACGCCCTCGGTGTGTGTGTGTTTATCTTCTGGGTGACCGGAGTAGATCACTGACTCACCCGTTGACAATTTGGTGAGTCCACTCCCATTCCATCTGCTTTCACATATTCCCAGCACTTTGATTCCGTATCTTTTCATCTCGTTGGCGATCTGGGCAGCTTTCCCAGTCTCGTACATAGTTCGGACGTTCCATGTCCCCACACAGACTTTTTCTTTTGGTGCAAAGAGGTTCATTCTGCTGAAGTTTCTGTAGCAATTTTGTTTACAGGGTGGGGTTGCTAGCCTCACGCCTGAGAAAGGAATGGTTACATTAAGTAAAGTTTAGAGAGAAGCGGCCTTTTGGGTTGCTCCCCTCAAAATCGGAAAATAACGGAGAAAACAATGAGAACAACACCAGCAAAAGGAAAACAGTTCACAGCAAAAAGGGCAAAAAGCGACAACAACGATACAATACAACAACATGCAATATAGTTCAGCACAGTTAACTAAAATGATATCTCAACCATAAACTCACTGACTTGGAACAACTTGAACATGTAAATCCAACAATATATACAATTATAGATGTGTTTATGTTTAAAATTTCACAAATCCAAATAGTGAGTTATAGTATTATCTGTCAATAAGATTTTATCCTCGGATTTAGTGTTCGAAAGGTAAATAATTGTAATAGTTTCCACAAGCTCTTGGTATGAAATTTTACAGAAACTAGAGTTTTTTATAAAATTGGGAAATCGTGAAGAAACGATGGAACTATATAAATGAATTTAGGAAGCCGTGTGATTAGCTTGATATGATTATGAGCAATAAATTGTGCTGGAAACTTGGTCATCAGTAAACATTACTGTATAACAACACTGTGAGACTTTATCAAAACAAAATTTACCCATAATGGAATTACACTCTACCACAGTGCACAAGTTTTATTCTTATGTCAATAGTAGTGACATGACGTTTTATCACTGAAATATTGAAATAGTGTTTAATCTGTAAGTAAAATTCACGAGGACAATTCAAGTACTTTTAACAGTCTCCTTCTTTATAAGTAAGTTTCCTTGTGATTCATTTTCAATGAATTCACAGGATGAATAGTATCGGGAGATTGGCTGGATGTACAGAACTACTGAAGTAACACGAGCGTGCTCATCTTATGATATCATTAGGGTATGCGAGACACACAACGAGTCATTACCTCTCTATTTAAAGCAATTAGAAAAATGTCTAGCGGCCATTAAATGAAATAAACTAAATAAACTTTCACGGTGGCCTGCATAAAACTTGTGTGGCATGTGCTACTGACAAGATTTATCAGTAGTATTTAAACAGAAATTCGTCAGCAAAAAATATCTAAATGCAATGATTGATAACGAAACAAGTTCATTTCCTCTCTTTGACGTCAAATCTCCCTCCGTTATTTGACATTTTTTTACCGATGAACATCTCTTTATATACTACTGATAAATTTTGTCAGTAACATAAGCCACATCATCCACTATTATATTGCATGCAACTCTTTTCGTTTACTTTGTTATAATCTATTAAAACATGACGTCTTGTGGTGTCTTTTAATCTCGCGAGTATACAAGGTTTTTAAAATTTGCCGTTTCGCTAGCTTATACTAAGCTTAAGAAAAAGCTTAATCCTGGGTGGTAAAGTATCCCCATACATGAAATAATTGTTTCTGAAATTTTGTAAGACAAACTACAACTGTCTGAGAAATAAAACTAACTACCTGTTGTCTTTAATTTTTCTTTTATGGGCAAAGTTAAACTTTGAGCACCGCTAACCACGAATCATGTGAAGGAGGCATTTTTGTGTATGGAATAGATATATTTATGAAAAAATGAATAAAAACTATAAAAAAAGTGTTACAGAGGATACCTTCCTTTCACATATGATAAAAATAGCTCTCAGTTTTAGGTTGGAGTATCATTAGTGTGTAACCTCACTGTGGTTAAAATTTATTTTGATTAAGTCTTATAGTGTAATACAATAATATTTACTGAGCGATAAATGATGCTCGAAACTCCATGAGTAAATATTACTATATAACATCCTGAGACTTTATCGAAATAAACTTTACTTGCAATGGAATTATACCCTACCGCGGTGCACAAGTTCTATTCTTATATCAACACAGGAATCTAACCACATTCTATGCATGTAATTATTTTGGTCTTCTAATCCTAACAATAAACCTAATCTTTCCCGAACGTAACCCTAACGTGAAAATATCACTAATCTGACTTTAATCTAACTCGAACGAAACCTACTGTCATCTTAGTTAGGTTAACTTAACACCAACCTGTCCTTGGCATAAAGAGTAACTTAATCTATCCCTAACCTAAGCTGGAACTTGCTAGATATCCTCCCATTTTATTAGCATAACACTTCAATGAGCATATTTTATTGATGGTGATAGCATTATTTGCCAGGTTTGACTAACTTGCTCAGTGTATGTTTCAAGGTCATTGGTACGGTCGCGCTCCATTGGTAGTTAGTGGTGCTTAAAGTTTAACTTGGCCTTTTTATGTCCTTCGATTCAAAATGTAGTCATGCACCTTTTTTTTAACTGTCTTTCAATCAAATGACATGAATTCTGCTAAATAGATAAAGAAGAAATATCATATTGGGCTGATCTGTGCTTCAGAGCAGACAGCAATGTTTCGTGTGATCTACTGCCACTGTTTTGTTTGAAGACCCTGGACAAAGAGAAAGTATTATGCGATAAATTCTGGTGAAAAATTTGTACATTGTATTAACATTGTTTAAAATAAAGACATTATTATTATTATTTGATTTCCTGTAGTGGAAGCCCAATGGAAACAACAAGTTGGACTTCCTTCTAAGTGTAACATTGAGGGGAGATCTTTTGAGGACGAAATTAAAGATGTGTAGGCACTCCTTAAGACAGCTAAAAGAGACTGTAGAGAGCAGAATGAAATGGTAATGAACTACTGAAGACTGATTTTTCACTTGGAACCAATGGGAATCAATAATAATAACCATATAGGCAGACTTCATTGTCACGATTCAAAATGCAAATACTCTTTATCTTTCAAAGCTCAGAATAGCTTTAATAACGATTATACAACTATTTTCATTCATATTATTATACTCTTAATATGTTGTTATTTAACCATACACTTTTTGTCTCATCTCATTTTATGGTATTACAAAGTATGCCAAAATGTGAAATATTTTATTTGTCTGTGTCTATCAAATAATTAATGAGATGAGTACTTGCATAACACTAATGGTATTATCACAAAATGATTATTTTAGAATAAAAATCATCCGATGTATAAATGAGAAATATGTGTGTGTGTGAAAGGAAAGTATCCATTCATGTAGATAAATAACACTTTTTTTAAAACAAATCTATAATCACGTAGTCAAGGATAACAGAGGGGACTATTAGATTCTATATATATGTATGCATTTTTATTGTGGGCTAATTATTTCCATTTTTATTTTCTTCGCATGAAAACAAAAACATTTTATAACACAGTATGATAAAGAAATGAGAATAGTTTAACAAATTGGCGATAACTTGTTTTTTTCTTCTTTTCATTGCATGCTTCCTTTTCTTTTTTCTATTGATTACACCTTTATTGATTAATTCATTTAAATGTATGTGACCATGAAAATAAATTGTCATTGAAACATTGAACAGTATTGTTAAAATGAAGTGGACAGTTAAATGTTTAAAATTATGCATGTATTTAGTTCTCCTTAGGAAGTGGGGTAAAAACATTGATCAGGGGAATTTTGTTATCCATCTGAGAAAAAAACAATATTCTTACGTCTAGTGAATTCCTCCGTCTGGACGATTGTCATCTGAATTTGTTATCGGTGAAATTTCTTAGATTATAGACACAGTTTTATAGCATTTTTATGGATAAACACTTTTAAGATGAAAAAAAAACTTTCTTTTTGAATGAATGGGCTGATAATTGCTTTTGAGTTTATCACCTTTGCGTTTTAATCATAAAATAAAACCAACAGTGAACGTTTTTTTATTTCACCAGATGTAAGACTAAATTTTCATTAAACAGGTTTAAATTGCTGACATTCTAGTACACCGATATATTCAACAGACATAGAGCCCTACCAAACTTCCATAAAGCATACACAATAATTGCAAGAAAGCTGAATGATACTGTAACTGCTAAAATACTGGTATAATAAGAAATACTTTAATAAAAAACAAATATAATCCTTTAAAATCAACCCCTAAAAATTTTTCTGACGCTATCTAGTGATTTGCTACAGGACGGAGTTTCCTGGAGTTCTAGTGAGAACTCGTGACCAGTAAGGTGGATCCAGTCAAGTATGAGGACGGGTGTCCCACCGATGACATTGATTGGTGGTCGTGATAAATCACGAATTGGCATAAGTTATAATTCATGTGTTGGCCATTGAATTGGTTCCCATTGTCTGAATAGTTAACGATCTTACCTAATAACAAGAAGGCCCTGGATTCGAACCCCGGAGGTGAGTGCGTACTAACGATGATTCCCAAATTAGGATGAATCAGCTGTCCAGTACTCTAATGGTGGTTTTCAATGGTTCTCTAACTGATATCAATCCGCGATCAAACTCGAATTTGATTGGTTACAGGTTTTATCACGAGCTGACATTAGTTAGAGAACCATCAGAAAACCTGGAAGTACTAGACGGCTGTTTCTTCCTAGTTTAGGACTCTTCAGGGTATGCATCCACCAGCCGAGGTTCCAACCCAGGACTTTCCAGTTACAAGATGAGCTCATAGACCATCCAGCTAGTGAAACCCAACCGAATGGCTCATGAATTCCAGCTTCTGCCTATTCCTGATATATATATATATATATATATATATATATATATATATATAACCGCTAGCTGATGACATAGACGAGTAACCTCGACTTGATAGACCCTGCTTTGATTAAGATTGGTGAACATGGACAAGAAATGAATACTTCCAAGGGGTATTGAAAGTTTCTGTGTCATCAAATCACGTCTTCAACCGTTGTATCTTTGTTTCAACGGAACACACCCCAACCACTCTTTACATCAACCTACAAGACACGCACTTTCAGTCATTGTCTTTGTTACCACAGTTTTAATGTGTTGTACCGAAATTTTTATCATTTTCTTGAACCATGAACCAATATTATTTATCCAATTATTAGCAAGTTGTAGGTCATTAATTTAAACATTCAAGTTTCAACGAGCCTAACGTCTGTTTAAAACCTTCAACTATCAAGATTTAATAAGGCAAATAATACAGTTACCTCGCAAGAAATAAGTACAGTTCACTGCTCAATGTATGAATATGTATGTCGTTTTTAAACTAACATCTGAGAGTTAGTCAAATTCGCTCTATCATATTTGTCTGCTAATCCGTTTTCTCAATCAATCATTATCAAAATAGTTTATTGAGTATTATAATATTCACACTAGAATTTCAGAAAATCATGACGAAAACTTTTAATACTGCCGCATTAGATACAATTTATCTATATTTCACTCACACTTTATCACATTCATAGTCAATAAAAATGAAGACGTTAAAAGTATTCAGGTATGAAAGAAAAGAATGATTCATCTACACAATGTTTATTTTGATGTTGACAGACAAAATATTTAGGATTGGTACAAATTCACAATGAGGGATGATAGATACAATAAGATGTTACATAATTTAGATTATATTTCTTTGTTTTTTCTAAAATACGATGAATTTCATCTCATTTGGTAATCACAGCAAAAACACATGAAAACTGATTTCTATATAAACAACAATTGCAATTTTCATCTGCATTAATGGTTATATAAAGTTATTACCAAAAATCTATAGTATTCATGGGAATATATGGAAGAAATACTAGAAGATGGTATACACTTATACGACTGAAAATACTACTGAAGTATTGATTGACATGTAATTTATACATGTATAGTGTTCAATGGATGCTTTCTGTTACTATTATCCTTAAAAATAAACTATTTATTCAGACAGTTCTTCATTTATCTAAGTATATTACTTATTTTTAGTAACTTTTTTTTAGTTTCTTCAAAAACCGTTTAAGCGGATGCTGATTATTATGACTAGTAGCCATTTAATCGATATGCTTTCAGATATCTTCTTCATCAAGCCCTACAATTAACCGAATCGCTATCTGGAGTGTATGGTACCTAGAAACCTTTATTGGATACCCGATTGATGATATAAAAAGACTCTTCAATGCATTCTTTGTAGCCTGTTTGGATGAGACAATCTAAGATATGTATGCATTCATACAAATAAACGACATGTGAATTGAAAATAGCTTCCCTGAAAAGTTCATCATGAAACATATGTATCTATTTACAATACTCTCCACTCTCTCTCTCCATATATATATATATATATATATATATATATATAACTACAATTTGGTGGAAGAGCGGTAGGATGCTCACCAAACACGCAAGTGGTCCGACGATCGATCCCCAGCTGATGCACTCCTATACCTCGCTAAGCCAGTAGAGTAAGACTGCTGAAGAGGGAAGGTTGGACATGAGGTTAATCACCCCATTCTGTAAAGACAATCACTACTGCTACAGAAACTTCAAGCCTCTATTTCGAAACCCTACGTTACACTGGGAATATGAAGGAATAAACTAAAAATGATAATAATACAAATCAGAGGTGACATACCAGGCGAAATAATAACCAAAATGTCGAAGAAATCGATTCAATAAACGTTTGGTGTCAGTAAACTGCAGATTAGATCAGTTCAGCTGTTCCTGCAGGGTTAGTTGTTTTGGCAGTTACTCTAGGGACTTAAATTTTTGTGCTCGGGAACACCAACCAGTGTAGCTAAATTAAGTTGTTGAAATGATTAAAAGTTACATGCGCAGATCACTTTGTGCAAGCAGACCACAAAGATAGCCACATTGAAGAATCTTTCTCTATCATATACTAGGTATCGAATAAGTTATCGAAGGCTTATAAATACCGAACACTCCAAACAGCAGAAGCCCTGTGTGTAGAAGAAACAGCTCCGGTCACTATTACCACCTTTGCCAGATGTCAAACCTATGCATCCATGAATTTTGCATTACTTTCCTTAATTTATCTAATATTCAGTTTATTGTTATATCAGTACATATTATCTGCTGGGGCTGGTTAAGAGCTGTGATCTGTCGATATTATTGAATTAATGTATATTAAAACATTGTTATTATTTAGAATAATTCTTTAAGTATATGGTCATATAACTGTAGAACATTAAGGAGAAGATATCAACGAGAATATTCTTTGCTCATTAATTACACTTTTCAAATTTTTAGTGGGCATCTTTAATCGAACAAAATGTTCGTTCAGATCAGTTTAATTTCAAATTATCCAAGATATTTTATCAAATACTTAGCACAATGGAACTTAGGCAATGGTAATTTTATTTCTCTTCTTGAAACATTAGTAGATATTATTACGTAACTGTCTGTGGTGATGGTATTCATTGGAACAAGCACTTGACTTACAGCCAATCGATCTTGGTTTCGAGTAACGGTATAGTAATATACGCCGTCACACAATACGTATGACTGATAGGCTGATATATGAAAAAAATCTTTTCCGGCTACCTGATTTCAAACAGATCAGTTTCTAATTAATTCATTATTCTGAATATAATTCAAATGGCTCTTTTTAATCCGTATATAATAAAAAATCGAATGACTAACAATGATTTGTATAAAAGTTGTTTAGGAATGAATTATCATATTGATTTTCAGGTAACTAGCTTTTATGTGAACCATTTTAATTGCAATCAATTCAGGTTTATCATTCTAGGTAGCTCGCCATCATGGTGCACTTTGAATTGTTGATGTTGGATGGTTGGAGGCAGTCGGCAGTATGGTTTGCACCTAGGTTTCGTGGCACATAAAGCATGTTGCGAGGCTGCTATCCAAATACATTAGAATAAATAAAAAAATATATATGTATATATATATCCTAGTTCTATCCAGTTCACTCGACCCTATACTTCAGTGACTTAGAAACATGTCTTATATGGTTAGCCTAATTGTTCCTATACACCACTGACTTAATCAGTGCATACTGTTGACTAAGTGTTAAATTATTCGAAAATTATTTCTTCTAGGTAATAAAATTGGATTTTAAGTGCATTTCTACTTAGAAATTTTTAAATATTCAACTTTATGATGAAGAAATGATTTGATATATAGTCCAAAAAGACTTCTAAATATCCCAATGGTAAATCACGTCGGTCTGTCAATTAAATAACTTTTACGCACGATTTCATGTAAATAAGCTGAGTAGATAATCTTTAATGCTTTCGGTGCTTAGGCGTACTCTAAGAAAATATCTCCAAATATATTTATATATATACATACATATAACTAGAGGACAGTCTACAAAGCTAATGATCTATCCTATTTTACAATTTGACATTTTCTGTAAATGTTACAGGTGAGACATTCGAAAACTCTAAGGTTCAAATAAACAGATGCCAAATAAGGTAAACGCAACACTGATGCATTAATGTTAACTAGACATTACTTAAACTGTTAGACTGTAAGTAATCAGCACACATTGGTCTGACTAATTTGCATAAACCATCGGTAGACATCAAACATTCTCACTTCTTTAATTATATGCAAACAATAATGACTACTTTTCTCTGAAAAGCTTTAATCCACTTTGCTTGATCATTTTAATATGAAATAATATTATTCAGTAGCAACTTATTCTCTAAGTAAGGAAGAAATCTTATATTCTATGCCACAGATATATTCTAGTAGAATGCACGACTTCAATTGATCCTTTGCTCTCGCTTTCAGCTGGCTCATCAATTGTTAACAAGCCTTAATTTCTTCTTCATGTGATCTCCTCCATGTCGCCATCGGAACCCCAAATTGTTGTCACGAATTTGAGTTTCACTAGAGAGAGGTATTATGTCACCTAATAGTTTTCTCAGCATATTTTCAGTCCATCTCTATTTTCTCCTGGATATTTTTTCGCCAGTAGGTATTTGACTGGTTTGTCCCTAGAGTTGCTTTGTTGATTATCCTTTGTGGCTATCTGATCTTCGATATGGACCAAGAGTAGCTGTTGATAAAAGTCTACAGCCTGTTGGAAATGCTTTTTATGATGCGTACGCTAATTCTATGAACCACATAAACACTGAGTAACTTGACGTATGTGTTGTTCGTTATGTTGATCTCTGTAGATCTTTACAGTAATGAATGTAAGCCTTCTTTTCTTCGTCCTGGTTGGCTGTGATAACATTCATGTCATCTGTGATTGAAAGCAAGCTGGTGAGGTGAGTGTAAGAGACATCGTTTTTGAGATTTTCCCTACTGATCGCGATTACTGCTTGTCGTTGCTGATCGCATATCTTCACTTCTGTCTATATAATCACCCGAAGTCCTGCCTTTTCTTTCTCTTGTTATTTTGTGCTTGTAAGTCTTAGAGTTTGTATGATGTGAGACATAAACTGTTTATGAAATCTAGATCTGGAGTGTTTTATAAGTTGAATATATGCCAGCCTACTCACTTGTCAAGTGGCATAACATGACTCAGTTCACCACAACCTGGAAGGCCATTCATGATATCAGACATCCTTGTCTTACTCTTGTCTTCACCTCAAAGCCTTCGTTAAGCTTACTGTTGGAGACATGTGGCAACATCATAAAGTTTTTCTTATATCGCTAACATAATCAGTAGTTTTGATTTCCTGACTCACTTCAAACAGTCGTGGTTATATGTTCACTGTTTAAAATACCAAAAATATGCAATTCCCAATATTTAGGAAGTTATTGCTTGCTGAAATGTAACCATACCGCTTGTGTTTCAGTAGAATTGTACGTATAAAAACTGACAGTTTGATGTTCAATTCATTATAATATCAAATGTACGAACTACTAAAAATTACAAAATAGGAAAAAACCAACAAAGTGATGCTTGCTTTTAAAATTATTCTTCATGATCTCGGTTTGGTAAAACTTCAGTAGTGAAATATATTATGTAATACTTCTTCAAAATGATGACGTATATAGTTGTAGTAATCTAGTGATACATTTCTAAAGCTTTGGTATTTCAAGAAATGAGCACTGACTGGCCTTGGGTTTCATCGAGAACATCATCCCTCACTGAGGTATACGTGCATCCAGCTAACGAGTCTCAAATAAGCAGAGACCCACTTCTTGGATTCTACTGCTGGATTTATCTGTGGAACAAAGAAAATATTATAGATATACATATATATAAATGTAAAACTGCTAGTAGTAGACAAGGGCCTGAAACAGATCGTTTTATTACGGAAATCAGCACGTATTTATATATATTTCATGTACATTATTATAGCTTATTCAAGTAGACAAACGCAGTCTTCTGATTGGTTGTTCCGGGTTTCCTCGGAAAGTGGAGCCATCTATCTGCGAATCATATTTGCCCATGTTAAGTCTGCTGTGATTGGTTGTTGAATCAGCCTTGTTCATATTTTCTCACGGCCAATATTAGTGACCTGGACATTGACGTAGAATCATGCCTACCAATTGGCTAGCAGCCTGCTCTCCCCACATACTTGCATCCAGCTAACGAGTCTCAAATAAACAGAGACCCACTTCTTGGATTCTGCTGCTGGATTTATCTGTGGAACAAAGAAAATATTATAGATATACATATATATATTAATGTAAAACTGCTTGTAGATATATATTCATTTAGGTATAATTTTATGACGATAATAGTCACATACATACAAATATGCATTGGTGGCACAGCGGTAGAATGCTTGCCAACCACGCCTCACGTGGTACAGGGTTCGATTACCGGCCACCGACGTACTCCTTTAACTCGCTAAGCCAGTAGTTAGACCGGTAAAGAGGGAAGGTTGGGCATGAGGCTAGCAACCGCATCTTGTAACAATGAAACCCCACTGCTACAGAAACTTCAGGCCTCTAGCTTGAAGCCCTATTTTCCACTGGGAGAGTAAAGGAATAAAAATAACATAAATATTTGTTATTCGTTGTTCTTATACCATATTGGATAAATCTGAAATTGGTCAGAGGGTTTCATCCTGAGCTAACATCAGTACTCCCTGTTGGTTTTCCAATCGTCAGATCACGATGAAACCCTTCAACCAATCAAACACAATCCTTACAAAAAAAACGAATACATGAAATCTGAAATCATCATCAATTCAAATCACATGTATGTGAGTAGACAAATGATAACAGAGAAAGGAAATAATTTACACATGATTAACAGTATATTTCAAAAGGTTTTCATAAATTTAAAACAAAAGATGCAGTAAAAGAAAGATGAGAATTATTGAGTAACATTTTACTAAGCTGACTTGATTGAATAATACAAAAAAGAAGAAATATTTGGTATTGTTGTTCAGTTTTTGTATTGTTTTTATTATTTATCAACTCTCAACAAGTATGTAACATTTTGCGTGATAATCATTATAGATAGTTACGATGTGTATTATTCTTAGCAAAATATAATATTCTTGTGAAAGATGCGATTTAGTATATCGCAAGAAACCAAAAAGAAAAAGAACAAACAGAAAATTAAGTTTAATAATAACAATAATTATCATTATCAATCATATATTTATCACATTTTTATTATAGTACATTTTGAAATAATATGTAAACGTATGATGAATTTATAAGATAGTAACAATTGCCTCGACGAGCAATGTTAGCTGACATAGGATCAGGTTGGAAAAGAGCTAGCGGCGGTCAAACCAAAACATGGCATCAGTCAATGAAATCCATCCACAACAGTTAGTCTAAGCCACGTAGGAAGATGTAGACTTCCTGGTTGGGGTCCCCGGGACGGTAAAAACCAATAGTTGGAAACAATTGCTGACATGGCTCAAAATTGTTCTCAATGACTGGCGCAGATGCATACACTCCTCGTGACTTATGATTTCCAATGAAACTGTTTTGTTCTTAATAATTACTATTCTTTTGTCTCACACCTCTGTTTACAGTCTGCATTATGCATTTCTTTTTACTTTCTACTCTTGCTTTGTGTGCTACATGGAGGGAGTGTGGCGACTTGAACTGTCGCATATATGTGCAAAGTTCTATGTTGAAAACAGACAGACAGACAGACTTGGAAGGTAACTTGATGAAATAGTAATAGTAATTTTGAGTTACTATCAGGAATTGAGAGGGAGAATTGTAATTAATAAAGAATGTTTTTATTCCTTTACGTTCCCAGAGGAACAAAGGTATTCAAGCTAGAGGCTTGAAGTTTCAGTAGTAGTGGTGACTATTTTTACAGAATGGGGTGGCTAGCTTCATGCCCAACCTTCCTTCTTTAGCAGCCTTATTACTGGCTTAGCGAGGTAAAGGAGTGCGTCGGCTAGGGATCGAAGCTCGGACCACGTGAGGCGTGGTTGGCGAGTATTCTACCGCTATGCCCCTGACGCACTTTAATAAAGAATAACGATTTATATTTTTTTAATGATCTGCTTGTAAGTTGAATATTTGTGCTGTCAACCATGCACATACGTGGTCTGTATTTGATTCTCAGGCGGATACTCTCTTAAACGTCATTTAACCGGTAGTGAATTCTGTGAGTCATGTAAAGCATTTCCACTCAGATCTAAAGGGAATGGTTTATAATAATAAAGCTCGGTAAAAAAAGAAATGTTGATTGTGAGTCTAGAGAATCCACCAAGCTCAAACTTGAAAAGCTCCATGTTGCAGCAAGAATGAGAAGGAATGAAAAATAAGCAGTTAGAATTCATATGCGATTGAATCGGGTCCCAGTGGCTGAATGGTATACAACCTTACCTTGTAACCGGAAGGTCCTGAATTTGAACCCTGGCGGTGGGAGCGTTCTGTCGATGATTCCCAAAACTAGGATGAAGCAGCTGTCCAGTCTTTCGTGGTTTTTAATGTTTCTTTAACTGAAATCATTCCCTGGTCTAACCTGAAACAAACAGAATCCCTACAAACTAATTCTTGGGAAATAGGAATATTTTTTTCAATACGGAGATTTCAGCATACTTCTTAATAATGAAATTTCTGAGTCATTGGTATTTCTATTGATAGGAAATTTCACACCATTAACTCATGATCAGATGAAAATTAATCTACCTTACTTCAGTTAGCCATACGTCATGATGGGGAAATGATAATCAATGCCTTGTAATCAGTGGTTTCTCTTTACAGCAGGTTTTTGATGTCTTCAAATAAAGTTTATTGTGTGCAGTTAAATAAATAACTTCAATGTTTGAACATTTTACTGCTTATTGTCAGCAACTAAGCCGCATCTAATATTCGTCATCATAACATCAAAGGACAGACACATTAAAGTTAACGAACAGATTGTTAACTAGGCAAATACCAATCAATGTGACATCTCTAATCAGAAATTTGACAATTTTTTTTCATATCTTCATGTAAACTAAAAGCAACCTGTTTCAGTTGAAGAAATTCAAAAAAAATTATTTTCAACTAAAGAAAGGAGGAGTTTACTTTGATCGAACACCAGTTAGTAAGTAATTAGTTTCATAGGTCTAGTCTTTCATTTGCTGCAGACTGAGTTCTATGAGTCAAGTCTGCAAGGTGGCTCATCATCACTGTGTCCTCTAAATTGTGATAGTGAGCCACCCATAATGGTGGCTATATTGCAAACTTGACGGATAAAACTCAATCTGGATCTCAAACAAAGGACTAGACGCATTGGCACCATTTACTTACTAACTAGCGTTCAATCAAAATACCCAGTACAGTACAGTACACGAGGTCGACCGCGAGCTGATATGGCATAGTGGTAATATCTCTGAATGTAGCAAAAGGTGACTCGGCCTCAGATCTCAGCGAGGATATGAGTTCCTCCATGATTGCAGGTGTCTCGTCGACGAGTGGCAATAGGTACGGAACCTAGGTCTAAAGCTGTCCACCAACTGTCTTCAATCAGCTAACTAGAAAGAGTTTCATCTCTTTTGATTAAATAAATTGCAATTTTCATAATACTTTTGTGTGAATAAATCAATAAACGAATTCATATCTGGTTGTTTAAGTAATAATTCTTCTAAAGTTTAACCATTCAACAAAAATATTTTTAACACTCAAGTAAGAGAATAAAACAATGTGCGAAAATTGCGTGTAACTCTTCTATTTCTGTCAATTTTGCCAAGATTATATTACGAAGTTAAGTGAATCACACTGATGACGTAATACAGGATTACGTCAAAAGTAATAATTCATTGTATAGATTCAGCGTTGCATGAAGTAGTACATCACATATGGTTTATAATTTCTCACTGTAAAACTATGCACACATTACAAGGAAGAGAAAAAATTATATAATCAAGCCAGCCTAGAAAAGAGAGAATATAGGTGTGTTTATAGCTTGGTAACAGAACACCTGATGAACTCAGAAAACACAGCTCTGTTTGAAAATTCATTCATAGTCGTCTTATTGAAGATCTGATTAGACTTCTTAAAAGGAGTGAAACCATAACATCTGGGTATAGCTGAAACATTAGCAGTTCAAAAATTCAAGCCAGTGCTACGTATCTAAAAGTACTTCGAAACTTTGTTTTCACCGCAGCTATCATAAACAATCAGTTTTCTCAATAATTATTATTTGGTTTTTATCCGAACATCCTATTTATTTTCCTTATTGTTGAGTTTTTAATCCCCGCTCGTATTGTGTAATTTTAATCTTATTATTCGCTTTAATTTGACCTTCTATCGGATATAGTTCTGGAACGTTTTCGTTCATTTGATTTATGCTTATGAATGCATTACCTAGTTGATGACTTCAGTGAAATGTTTTCCCTCTGCAACCGTCATTTTGTCTTCTCTTATATAAAACCACTGATATTTTTTTCAACTAACGACAATGAACTGCATAAACACACCAGTAAGAAATATTTAACTCTTTTACATATCCCATAACTGTAATTTTTAAATTAAGCATCCTCTTTGAAGATGTTATTAACTAAATGACATTCAAAATTCAATTCATCATTTTTAAATTATACAGTTTAGGGCGAAATTCAACAAAGTTTTCTTTTGAAACATAAAATACTCAAACTGTAATATGTGACCTGGGCAAACTTCTGATGTGATGGTTCATAAAAGAGTAAAGTAGGAGTATCCCAGTGCCTACATCACTTTATTCGGCTAGGAAACTCTACAGATTTACGTGAATAGCTTCCTATTTGATCGTATCAGTTATCAATGTATACTATAATGCTACTTGGAAGGTACCAAATTGAGCCGAACTCACAGTTTGCTGACGAGTGCCAACTTGCAAGAAACCTAGGTCATGCAAGGCTTCTTGTGGCTAATTCCCTCCAACCATCTAATATTATCAAATCAATGTGTACCATGATGGGGAGCTACCTAAATTAGTGGCCACATTGCAAACGTGACTGATAGAATTCAGTCTGCATCAAAAAGAGGACTAGAAACATCACATTAGTTACTAGTGTCCAATTAAAATTTTGCATATTAGTTAAAGATTTACAATATAAACAACTCGACTGGTGAAATTTTACTGTAGTTTCTGTTAAAAATAAAATTACTCAGACCACGATATTTAATCTGCTTGATAACATAAACGGTAATCAAGGAAGCAGGCTCCAAAGGAATGAAATGGCTCTCCGGTGTTTGAACTACTTCTGTCTAGCTAGCAAGCGATACTGATTGATATGAATGGAATACAACTACTCATTTCAATCAGTCAGTAGTATACAGTTCTACACATTCAATTAAGGTCGACAATAACAGTCGTGTTTGAAGCAAAAAAATAAACTATCTATATCTAATAAACGTTATATAATTTTATTAGAACATGTGTATGTATGGAGTTTTTTATATCTTAAAGTCATAAGACCAACTTTTTTTTGATAAGCTTGTATCACTATAATTCTCAACCTCATGGGTAGAAACATGATACAATATGTTTCTCAATGCATGTGGTTTGTATATATATTCATGCATGCCACTAATTCGAATAAGAAATAATAAAAAGTATAAAAGTTATGAGAACAAGTGTGACAATGTGATCTGTGATATAACAGAATTTCTTTGCAAATGACGAGACAGTTTGAAATCATCACGAAATTTTGTCGTTGGTTTATTTAATTATGATCAAATTTATGATTGTTGCTTCTATAGAAATTCAACCATATGAAGTGTATATTTCGAACTGTTTTAATTCGTCTTTCATACTTGCATCATGCACCTGTGAGTCGTAAATCTTCTGTTAACAATGCAGAAATTTTATTGATCCACTAGGGATTGAACAAATTATAATCACTTTGCTATGTATTATGTATTAATACGATTGTCCTGCAACTGAAGTCCGTCTAACTTTCATAAAATCAGAGTTGTATAGTAAATCAAGCCAATTTTGAGCCCATGTAGCTCAGTGGTAATTTCTCTGACTACAGTACTGTGTGATCCGAGTTCAAATCTCTGGAAAGATATGAGTTCCTTCAAAACCGCGGATACGCCTTGTTGATGAGTAAGGACGAACACGAAACTTGTGTTCATGGGTCTCTGTCGGTCGTTTTCAACTACCTAACAACAATGTACGATGCACCGTAATGGTGAGCCATCTGGCATGTTAATCACATTGCAGACTTGACGGATAGAACTCAGTCTGGATCTCAAACAAAGGATTAGACACATCACATTGCTTACTATCTAGTGTTTGATCAAAATAAATCTTTGTTAATATTTTCATTATTTGTCATGTTTTACTTTTCTGATAGACCACTGGTTCGTATGACATTTGCCATCATCTCTGGAGTAGACATGATCTCAAACTATCGATCAAAGATCCTGTGTACTGCGCAACAATTCCCTCCATCCTCCTTTATGGCCGTAAGACATTGGCATTCGGAATGGAATGGAAGTAATGAGAAGGCTAGCTGTCTTTGATCTTAGGTGTCTGGGGTCTATCTCCTTTATTAGGTGGTACAATAGGGTAAGTAATGCTGACGTTAGGCATCGAATGTTAGGTAGGGGGGATTAGTCAGTCGATGAGGTTCAGATGGTGAATCGATTGAAATAGTTTCGATATATGCTACATATACCTACCAATTTTAGGCGAAATGGCATTATGTTAGAAAAGATTTGGGGTTTACCAATTCAAAACTTCGAATCATTCCTTGAAATCTTCAGCATTCGGCTTGACCCAGGTAGGGAGGTGGAGTCTGTTTAGTTGAGGTCCTCAGGATGCTAAGAACCAACAGCCTGAGAATATTGGTGATATGGTTCAGGATTTTTCTCACTAGTTCAGGTACATCGACTCTCTGTGATCAAACATATCCAATTAAACCCTATTTTTGTTTTCCCGTGTGACTACTCTTTCGCCTTCACATTTATGCATACTATAGTTCTTTTGAATCTGTTCTTCTCTGTCTCTTTTTTGTCTTCTATTGTGTGCTACACAGAGTGCTGCAACTGGAACTGCTGGACTTCCGTGCAAAGCTCTGTGTAGTAACTAGTCACTCAGGGAATCCGTCAAACCACTGATTCAAATCTTACGATAACTCATTTTATCATCGCAGTTATCGCTTAATAAATTCATATTATTTCGCCAATTAGAATGTCACCTTATACAGAGTAAATGATCGCCTGTGGTAGAACTACCTGAAACCAAAAAGAAACAAGTCAATAATACAGTGTGTGTGCTGAATATAAGTTACAATTATCAGAAAAAGTGTAGTGAATAGTTGTAGAATACATAGAACATGTTTTTCTAAAAAAGGTTTGAATTTACTTATAGAAAGAAATGAAAGAAAGAAAAAAATTAACATTTTATTTAAATTTATCATAACAAATTTTATGCCAAATGAATGAATTAATTTACTTTGAATAAAAATGTATCATGCGTATTT
Source organism: Trichobilharzia regenti (assembly GCA_944472135.2). Classification (NCBI taxonomy): domain Eukaryota; kingdom Metazoa; phylum Platyhelminthes; class Trematoda; order Strigeidida; family Schistosomatidae; genus Trichobilharzia; species Trichobilharzia regenti. The sequence continues at coordinate 136,739,576 of OX235262.1, forward strand.
ACTTATACACAGTGAAAATGTTTTTAGCCTATATATACATTTATAGAGATTAAGTGAGTAGCTAAAAGTGAAAGTGACTCAGAAATCAAAAATCCATATTAAAAAAATGAACTGATCGTCTTGTTTTTTATTTGATTGACGTTTGATAACTGTTACTAGAATGAAAAGTGTATGTTTCATCGTATTTGGAGACATGCCAACTGGAATGAACTTATACACCCACTGAGAAACAATGTTCCTACTGTGATTTTTAAAAAAAACACTAGTATATCAAAAATTTTAAAAACTTTAAAATAAAAGCGATTATCTGGAGTATTAACGTTAAATTAAAACTAAGTCAAAATGTATTATAAAATACAGGCAAGGTTATTTGAGTCTGTCAAAGTGATAAGAACTTTAATGGTAACATTAAAGGGGTTCTTATAATGGTAATTTTCAAGTTTGATATCATTTAGGGAACCAAACTAACTCTTGAGAATTAATCTGATTGTTACAAGAGACTGAATTTGCCCAGAGGTCTGGTGAGCTGCAGAGTCATAGAACAAATACTCGCCAGCGATATTATCTGACAATCTTTCTAAAGTTTTTAATTATTAGAAATTAGAGTTCCTTTCAAATGTGGGTAAATGGTCAGTGATCTTGGTGTAGTAACCTTAAAGCCCCGGGTTTAACTCCTGGTGAGGTAGTGCATGTTTACTGATGAAGAGACCCAGACCTCAAGGAAACGGCTGGTTTTCAATGGCCTCTTTTTTACTTTCACGTTCCCCAGTGGAACACTGGGCTTCAAGTTATTGGCGAGTGTCCTAACCGCTATGATACCGACGGCGATGGTCCTCTAAATGAAGTAAATCCATGATGAAACTTGAAACATATCAAATACTTACAAAATAATTCTTTTGTCCAAACAGTATCTAATTATTAGATTCAAATAAATTCTTTTAGTAATCATAAGCACTGTTGTCACAGGAAGAACCCTGTAGGAAAGCTCAGCAAAAGCTGCAGTTGATAAGTGTAATATTTTTTTATAATAATAACAATAATGATTACATGAACAATGATATTCATCTGTTAATATTATAAATGTTTCTATCAATTCAAAAATAGACTAAACAAAGATGAAGAAACAACTAAGATTTAAAATCCTATGGATATCTAAAATGCTAGTTTATAATACAGTCATCATTTCTTAATGTCTTCACTAAAAATAATGCTAAAATGTACACATACAAGAAGTGTACAAATAACAGTCTATAGATAATCATTCATTTACACGCAGATTAGATCAAATCACCTTAAAGATAAGAAGAAATGCTTCCAATGAAGGATTACAAGTAGAAGTTAAACATTATTAACCGTTTCACTTCAAACTTAGCAAATAGGTAGTAGTCATACGTATGGTAAAAAAAATCTTATGTCCTGTGGTTGGATTATGAGGCAAGCTTTAGTTAGAAGTAATCAAGCCGACACTTAACAATTATTCATTTTTCAAGAGTTGGTTTGTAAGCATTAGATATGTTTTTCGAGTTTGATCACGGATTGATATCTGCTAAAGAACCATTGTAAAACATGGAGTATTGCACAGCTGTTTCATCCTAGTTTGGGAGTCACTGGCAGAATGCACCCAACGCTAGTGTTCGAAACGTACCATTCAGCCACTGAGACCCGATTCATTGGCCAACATATGAATTCTGATTTCTACCAATTCGTGATTTATGTCAACCACCAATTAATGTCATCGGAGAGAAATCCATTCTGACACTTAACTGGATGGACCTCACTGGTCACAAATCCTCACTAGAACTCCAGGAAACTCTATCCTGTAGTAAGTCACTAGCGAGCATCAGATTCAATTATTTTTACGTTTAAATGATCGCACAACTGATTTCGAAATAAATCAATTTCTTAGTAAACCCAGGTTATCAGAGTATCTACCTTATTTATTACAATTCACAGTATCTTTATTTTCACATAAATACCAATGGGAAGAATAATTTTATCCCATTTTTTCCTTTCTACACACTCTTTATTTTGATTATTGCAGCTCATACCACATCTCATTTCGTATCTCAGCAATTATTCCATTCTTAAAATTTAATTGATTCATACTGATGACTGCTATAGTGTTTAGTCAATATTAATCTCATAAATTTATACTTATTTTTAACTTTTGTTTATTTTATTATCTAAGAGATTCACAAAATGGTCATTATTTTTCGTGTAATTAAAACAATACGGAAGATTTATCCCTCAAATGAATGATTTTGGATATGACTGTATTCCCTGTGTTTGGTGACTTAATTGCTCTAGAGATATTGTCTAGGAAGATAATGAAACATTCGGAATTAAGTAATTCAGGTTAGAGAACACAATTAGAATATGTAGGACACCTTCATTTACTGTGATTCTATCACATTTCTTTTCCCAGCATTTATGTAAGCTTTGATGAAGTGTAAAAATTTGAACTTATTATTATTATTGTTCCCTTGGGTCCCTAGTGGAACATACGCCTTCAACTGCACGTCTCCACTTGCTTCTGTCTTCTGCTGTACTTTTCACCTGCATCCATGTTAGTCCATCTTCACACGATCTCCTCCATGTCAACCTTAGATGTCTCACTCGCCGCTTCCCTTTCAGGTTCCACTCGAGCAATGGTTTGACGCGCGATGTCATCCAGTGGCCTCCTCAGCGAGTGTCCAATCCATCTCCACTTTCTCCTGCCTATTTGTTGAGCGATTGGTTCTTGTTTTGTTTGTTCCTAGCCATAGTTTCTTGTTGGTGATTCTTTCCGGCCTGGCCATCTGATCTTCAGTATAGAGCGATGACAGTTGTTGATAAAGGTCTGCATGTAACAGGCTGTTGGAAATATTCTTTGTGACCGACCCGCCAATTTTCTGATCCGTATAGAAGAACTGACTTGACGTTTGTATTGAAAATCCGAAATTTGTTGTTGATAAAAATTTGAACTAATATATATTTATACGCGGTTCTACAACAGAAAGTAAGAAAATAATGATACGCAAAGCATATTTCACTAATATGATAATTATGATGCTCTAGAGTTAGAGTAATTCATTCAACTAAATTATCACTTATTTGTAAAAAAAAAATACAAAGAAAAAATATTCAAACATATAAATCAGCTAATCTACAGCTTTTGATTGGACAGTAATCAGTAACTAGTGTAATATGTCTAGTCGTCTGCCTGGTGAAGAGTGAATTCGCGTTTGCCATCATGGTGCACTTTGAATTGTTGATATTAGATGGTTGGAGGCAATCGACCACAGGAAGCCTTGCTTGACTAAGGTATCATGCTATTTGGCACTCACCAGTCAGTAAGGCGTATATACAATCTTGAAGGAATTGATGTCCCTTCACTAGTGACTAACCAGTTCCCAGTGAAAGTATCTAATACAGTCCTACAGAAGGTCAATCGCGAGCTTGAATAGCTCAGTGGAAACGTTTCTGACTGCAGGCAGCACTGGGTGATGTGGGTTCGAATCTCAGAATGGATATGAATTCCTTCAAGGTTGTTGACTGGTGAGTGCTAACTAGCACGAAACCTAGGTCCTAGGCTTCATGTGGCCGACTGCCTCCAACAATCTACATTTACTGCTTTATAAGGTCTTCTTCACATTTTACTGTCTGTATTCTAATAGAAGAACCAAAGGTCATATTTTCTCTTATAAGTATATAAATTTTATTTATATTTACTATACATTCAACACTTCTTTTTTTTATAAAACTTCAAACTTGTTAAATCTCGAAAAAGGTTCTTGAAAATTGCCTTCTAGTTTTCAGACACTTCATGCTTTACTGTTTCTTTAATTTCTAATGCAATAAATAACGTGAGTGAACACAATACGATAATAATGATAAATATATTAGCAAATAATTATTGAAAAAGTGTTTCTTTTGATAGATATATGAAAAACAGTTTAGTAATAATTTGAATCCCTATCATAATCAGTATAAGAAAGAAATTTTTAACAAAAAGGATGCCGGAAGCTCATAGTCATAATGAATAGGAAACCACTCATTTTTACATCTAAAGAAGTAAATGGAAATAAATTAGAATTTCAGGTTTGTTCACGGATTAATATCAGTTAGAGAAGCGGCTGTTTCTTCCTCATTTGGGAGTCTTATACAGTATGTAGCCATAAAGGACCGACCTCAGAACCTTCCAGCTACGAGGCAAGCTTGTGGACCCGATTCAACAGCCTATGAATTCCACCTTCCACCAATTCATCATATTTCAGCACGAGTATTTGTCTTCACACCCCGACCACGTGGACCCTAGTGGTTAAAACTTCTCACTAGAACTCCATGAAACTTCAACCTAAAGCCAGCCTGTCATGTAACCGTAAGGTTCTGTGTACTTGTTGCTGAAGAATCTCACACTAGCAAGAAATACCTGTTCTGCACTCCCTGGTTTTTAATGGTTCTCTAACTGACATCCATTCGTGATCAAACTTGAAACAAAGCAAATTCCTACAAACTAACTCCTGAAAATTAGAATTTCACATATGGGTTTTAATGGACACAAGAGTAGACAGTTCGTTCAGGAAAAATCCGTACAGAAAGATTAATTTAATTTTAGTTTTAATTAAGTTTGTATCTATCTGCCTCAAAATCATTTTGATAAGATTTCTAACAAAAAGTGCAAGGAGGATACGCATCAATGAATTCTTGGCAGACAATTAGATCAAATCAATAATACAGTGATTAAAATCAGTTAACACAGTAGCTTAGACAGGAGAGACATAAATAAATTATGCAATGAAATTAAATCAATAATAGAAGTTAATTGGTGAATGGTGACTAGCAGTGGAATCCAGGATGTGTATTTCATCCTATTTGGGACTTATCATCTGGACGTGCTGACGAGTGCGCTTCCTGGATTCCACTGCTAGTTATCATCCACCAAATAAATGCTAATTGAGTGCCCAGACATCGTCGAAGCATATGCGCAAGTAGCCGACATGTCAACCTGAGACTGGTCACTTTTGTTCAATTAATCTCTTTGATCATAGGTGCCTGCGCTCAATCTCCCGTGTGAAGTGGTATAATGAGGTGAACAATATTGAGGTCAGGCATCGGTCGAGCTCTAGGTAAGGAGGGGAAGTCAGTAGACGAGGATGTGAAGTTACATCGACTGAGATGGTTAGGACATGTGTTACGTATGCCTAGTCATCGCCTCCTTCGACAATGGGCAATGTTAGCTGACATAGGGTCGGGTTGGAAAAGAGCTAATGACGGTTAAATCAAAATATAGCTTCATCAGTCAGTGAAATCCACAACAGTCAGTTTAAGCCACGTAGGAAGGTGTAAACTTCCTGGTTGGGGCCCTTGGGACGGCAAAAACCAATGGTTGGAAACAATTAGTGATATTGTGGTGAGATCTGGCTGTTAGCCAAAATCGGTGGACAGTAATTTACGTGCATGTTTGTATCCCCAATATTGGTCGTGAGAAAAATGAGAACAAAGGCTTTGCGTAAGCGGATGTAGTTAACATATAGATGATCTGACATTCAAGAAACAGACACAAAGAGATGCAATGTTAACTTTCTGTGAGAAAAAACCAATCAAAGGACTGTGTTTTTCTGCTAACAATAATCTATAATATGTACATGAAAATCTATAAATATGTGTTGATTTCCTTAATAAACAATCTGTTGCCTGGCTCTTGTCTTCTTTTGTTACAATATGGCTCAAAGTCGTTCTCAATGGCGCAGGTGCATCAAGTTCTTGTCACTTATGATTTCTAATGAAATTATATTGTTCTTCATTATTACTATTCCTTTGTCTCACACCTCTGTTTACTGTCTCTATTACGCATTTCTTCTACTTTCTTCTCTTGCTTTGTGTGCTACAAGGAGGGAGTGTGGTGACTTGAACTGCCGCACATCAGTGCAAAGTTCTATGTCGAAAACAGACAGACAGACAGACAGAGGTCCAATCAATCGACGGGGAAATCTAAAATTGAATTAAAGAAATCAATAACACTTAAGGAGAAATTGAGTTGTCCTTGAAACGTTTTGACTGATAGTCATCATCCAGTAGACAGGAAAAACATAATCGTGTATATTTATCGTATTCAATCAGAACTTCCTGAATAAAATTTTAATTTATATTTTACATGTAGTCAAAGCTATACGAATTTAAGGTGGTAACAGTCTTAGTGTGTACATACAGTAGAAGTTTATGCTGCTATTGTTTCTGATTGTGTTTAGATAAACTGCTAGAGATTTTTGTTTTAAAAGAAGAATATACAAAGTGTCTTATTTAGTGACATCAGAATAAGAAGAAGTTATTTTAAGTATTTTGTATAACCACTTCATGAAGCAAATGACACGCCAAGAGTTATTTAACGGTTAATGTAGGGCACACATAATGACACACATAAACTCACAAGTAGAGGGAATAAAATTCACATTTGAATCGGAAAATGAACAAGGAGAATTAGCTATCATGTTAGATTGTAAAATAAAACGAATAGAAGAAGGTAAACTACACACTAGTGTGTACAGAAAACCAACCCATTCTGCTAATAGATATTTGGACTTTAATTCATCTCATCCGTTGACTGTTAAGGCAGGCTTAATTAAGTGTTTAACAAACCGAGCAGTAGCACTAAGTAGCACAAGAAAAGACCTAAATGATGAAATAAAACAGACAGAAGAAGCGTTGGTATTAAATAACCATCCTATAAAATTCATTAGGAAGATCGAAAAAGGACAAAAAAAAATAATTGTGAAACTAGTAATAATAACATAAATAAGAGAGAATATAAGTCATCTACAGTTATACAGTTATATAAAGAGGGGACATCTGAGACCCTATGTAGGATTCTAAATAAAGCAGGAATTAGGGTAGCATTTAAACCTACAAACTCACTCAGGTAGGACAAGCTCTGTAAAATGAAAGGACCCAGTTGACCCAATTATACAAAATAATATAATTCACAAAATATCATGCAATGACTGTGAGTGAGGTCAACTACATAGGTCAAACTAGTTGGTCAGGGGTAGTCAGATTGTCGGAACATAAGATTTAGCTAAGGTAAGAATGGTTGACCCTGAGAAGATAAGTAATTTAGAAAAAAGCTCAGCAACTGCACTTCACGCATTAACACAACCACACAGTAGGGTGAGAGAGGGTTAAAATTCTAAAAAGTAATCTAGATAGGTGGAGAGAGAGGTTGATTACCGAATCCTTGTTCATCGAGTCTACACCCAACACATGCAACAGAAATGACTCAATGCAAATAACAGAGATATGGAAGATATTATTACCGCAAGTCAAATCAGAAGAGGATAATAAATAATTTTAAAATTCTATTTCAATTCAAACACATCACAACATTCTAATAATTAACTTATTATGACTATAAAAAAACACTCGTATAAAACATTCGTATTTCCCATGTAATTGTAATGGGTCAATAACACTCATACTATTATTTCCGAATGGACATTATCTCACATTGATTTTTTAATCCAATATCTAATCAATTCCGCATATGTATATAAATGAAAGAAAAAAGTTGTGTGAGTGAGTAACTTGATATGATTATGAGAGGCAATAGTTTGTGCTTGAAACGTCATCAGTTAATATTACTGTATAACACTGTGTGACTTATCAAAATAAAATCTTATTCATAATGGAGTTATACTCTACCACAGTGCCCAAGTTTTATACTTATATCAATAATGAAGGGTAAATTAACAGAAATTGTGAGTTTATTCTTCCACATTCTATTATCAGATTATTTTAAAAAAATATCCTGATGTCACACTGATAAGAAACTTACTGACTTGATGAAAGCAGATTTCGACAAGTATCAGTCAGAGATTATTTGGAGGTTGATTCACACAACAGCTGTTTCATGTTAGTTTAGTTTTACACACAGCTGTGCAGCTTGGAATTAAAAACTGAAACATCTTTCACATACTACTTATTTCTCTTGACAAAATCTGTTTATTTTTATTCCAAAATGTACAAATTAATACATATCTGGTTTTATTTTCTTAATTTTAATGCATACACGTAGGAGGATAGTGACTTGTAAATGATGTCATAGTGATTTAGGTGACAGATCGAATGGATGCGAGCTTCATCTTAGATATGATGACCCAGTTAGATTTGTTATATTCTCTTGGTAGGATGGATGTGAAAGTGGTCTTAGATATGATCACATACAAATCAGCCTTATGTTTACCTTTTGAAGATGATTGATTTAATGAATTCGAATAAAGAACTTAGCTGAGAAGTGCAGTGGTTCAAGTTTCTACACCACATGTAACACATAAAGGTTGACAAATGAGAGAAAAAAGATATCCAAAAGAAATACAATAGACAGAAACGTAGAGGAGAGAGAGAATGGTAACATGGAAGAACATGATGGTTTAGTAGTTATGGTAGATCACAGAGAGTGAGTACATCCACACCTCTGAGAATGATTTTGTGCTGAATCACCAATTGTCTCCAGCTATTGGTTCATCTCTATATGTGATTCAAATCAACTATCAAAGACTTAATGGACCTGATACCAGGTTTTGGTTTGACCAACGTTAAATTTTTCACAACGTAAGCTTATGCTGACTAGCACTACCCTTCGAGGAATTTGATAGCTTGGGATACGCGACAAAACAATCGACTCCTCTTCACAGCCATATTGATTAACTTATCCTCCGTACATAACACTGTGCCTAACCACGTAACACGGTCAGTAGGGCTCAAGAACCTGTGGCTTAAGACAGCTAGCCTCTTCAAACCCTCCCCTTTCGATAGGCATGTTTTAGTCAAAAAGAGGAGCAAAGAAAACTACTGTGCAGTACACATGTCCTTTGACCGATAGCCTGATATCAGCGCTACCCCACATATGATGTAAGTTGGGAAACTACCACATGAGCATTCCGTATCCGTGCTGTTATTTCGTCAGCAATCAGCCCGTTGGGGTTGATGCCACTTCTCGAATAAGTGAAGTGGCCAACACTCTGTACCACTTCAGTCCCAATCTTTCAGCTAGGAGACAGTGTAGTCCAGTCCTGTAGTATCATCTTAAATTTGAAAGGGGCGAATCTTATGAAAAATATACTTAGATTTCTGGTCAAGGTATTCAGAAGACTCTGTATTTTTTCAGCGTCTTCACCTAGGAGGACCATACCACACAGGTATTCCAAGTCAACAAGATTATATCCTGCAGATAAATCGATTTCTAAGTCGCTAAGGTCAATTAGAGTCAGTTTCATCAGCACATGTGTAATGAAATTCAGCAAAAATGGGGATAGTAATCATCTCTGATGGACATCACTGGTTGTCATCACTCCAGACAGTAACTCTTTCAGAATTATCTGCTATGATAATCACACTGGGATAATCACTAGCTTATACCAGTCTGAAGGCACTATTTCTATTTCTCAAACATTGCGCAATACTTCAGGTAACACAGACACCATTTCCTCATCACTATCCTTAAATACTCCTACAGTGATTCCATGGGGTCCTCATTTCATATCAGAAATACAAAATGTAACATCGCTTACAGTTGGAGAACCAGTATCTACATCTCACAGGCGTTTGATGTTGAGCAAGTTGAGCATGTCTATAGGCACATTAAACTGCCATACAGCGAATGTTGTCTTCTAATGCCTAAAACATTTTTACAGTTAAACATACGTTGTTTTCAAACATGTCTGTCGAAATGTCTAATCTTTACCTTGATACAAAATCAAAACCAGATAATTTCGAGTTAACATTCATTACCTATTATGTAGAAATTAAAGCCAAAATTCATTTTCATTTTTTGAGATATTTTTTCATTCAAGAATACTTTGTGGAAGAGTATGCGTTTAATGTATTGCGTTCGAAACATCCATCTTATTAAGTAACTGTAATTCTCACACAAATGTATTACAACAGTCTTTTGACTTATGTTTGATAAAAGCGTATAGAAAAGTGATTGAGTTTCAATCATGTGATTTTCATTTCACACATCTGTTATTCACAAACGATCAATAGATAAATTTGGATTTAAACACTTATGGTTTATTCAATAGTAAATAATTTAACGGAATATATATTCAGTAAAGTCTTTTCAACTACACTATGGTACTGACAACCTTGAAATATATATACATAGTCAAGGTTATGTGAAAGCAGTTCCCTTGTGTAAATAAGTTATAGTCTTTTTTCAATTCGCGAAAGGAATAGACATAGGAATACATAGAGTTGTGCTAAGCTTGGAATTTCTAAAACCCTTGACGATAATGATGACGATGAAAGCAACAAAAATATCAGGTTAGCATAGTAATTAAACAAATTTGTTGTTGTTGTAATTTTATTTATTTTCGTTTTGTTAACTGACGCCTAAATTAAGGAAATTTATTGTTTTTATTATTATTATTATATAAAGCAGTTAGTTCCCTTCAACTTAATTATGAAAATTTAACGGTTTTATTTTTAATAAGTCTACATATGGTAGTTTTCTAGTTGTCTGAAAACAGTATAGTGATTTGATAATTAATGATATACAATTTTTTGCAGAATTATCTTTATTTTGATTGGATACAACTTAGTAACTAATGTGATGTATCTAGTCCTTTCTTTGGTACAGATTGAATTCTATCAGTCATGTTTGCAATATGGCCACCATTCTAGGTGGCTCACCATCATGGTGTACATTGATTTGATCATATTAGATGGTTGGAAGCAGTCGGCCACAGGAAGCCTCAAACAGACGTTTCGTGCCAGCTGGGACTCACTAGTCGTCAAGGCGTATCTGCGATCTTTAAGGAACTCATTTCCTTTGTGAGATTCGAACCAGCATCACCCAGTGTTGAAGTCCTATGGGAGGTCACTCAGGAGCTAGAACAGCTCAGTGGTAACGTCTCTGACTACAGGCAGCACTCAGAAGGAACATGCGTTCCTTCAAGGTTGCAGATACGTTTTGCTGACTGGTGAGTGCCAACTTGTACAAAACCTAGGTCTAAGGTTTTCTGTCGATTGCCTATAACCATCTTATATTGTCTTTATTTCCTTAACAGTTCTTTCTAGCTAACAAATAAGTTTATATGTACTAAAATGAATCAGAAATCGCAGTGTTGTCGTTTCCAGCAGTTTAATTTGAAAACTTTATTAGTTCGCAATAATTTCATTTGTTTCAAGTGTTATCCGAATCGACACCAGTTAGAGATTCACTGAAATAAACTAACAATTGAAAATCAATCTTATGCTCACTAGTGACTGGTTTCGGGATGAAGTTGTTGGAGTTCTAGTGAGAGATCGTTACCCATGGAGTTCATCAGGTGGGGCGTTGAAATCACGAACTGTTTTGATAATAAATTGACTGAAACAAAAATGTGATGTGAGGAAATCAATAGCAAAAGATTTAACTTCACCTAAATATCATATCTGTCAAAATTTTTGGTGCTTAGACTTGTCTATAAATCTAATTAAGCTTATTTTCCTTCTGAAATAGAATAACCTAACTTTTGACTATGTTATTCAGATTACAGCTAGTCACTTCTATCAAATTTTGATAGATTCTGTTAGTTTAAATCAATTAACTTATCTTTATATCAGTTTTAATTCCTTTCAAAAATTTGAAAACACTTATAACCCTTTATGATTTAAAAAAGAGTATTTTTGAAAGAAAATTGTCTAAGCATGAAATGTGATACGTATTTAATTTCTCCTTTATTTTTCATATAAAAAGTTGGACAATAGAAAATGATTTTTGTCTAAAGACATGTTAGAAACTAGTTAAATATTTAATGTTTCTTAATAAATATACATATATATATATGTATGTAAATTTCACTAAATTTCATTGGTGGATGGTGACTAGCAGTGGAATTCAGGATGCGCATTTCGTCCTATTTGGGACTCGTCGGCTGGATATGCCTACATTCCCAAGTGAGTAATGATGTTCCCACCGAGGCTCCTGGATTCCATTTCTAGTCACCATCCATCAAATTAAATTCTAATTACATGCTCCGACATTGTCGAAGAATCTGCACAAGTAGCCAACATGTCAACCTGAGATCGAGCACTTTGGTCCAATCGGTCGACCGGAAAATCTAAACTCAATTGAATAAATTTCACTAAACTTATACTTTTTGATATTTTTGAATATACTGACATCAATTCATTGGAAGGGAATAAAAACTATGACACAAACTGAAATAGAATTATTAGAGATTTACTCTCCAGGTGGATGATTTTGATGAGGTTGTGCTCTTTTTCTAAGCTGGGTGGTTTGATCGTGAAGCTTTTATTGTTTTACTAGACTGGATTGTTTAGCGTAAACTTCAGTATGAAGGGAACGTATTTGAATTCTCCGTGAGTGATGCAGTTAGCTTTCTCTATTGACAACCTTGACTGTGATTTGTTTTTAATTCGTATTTGTATTAATCATATTAGTGAATTGAAATTGAATCTTTTTGGTGATATGACTTATTTTTATATTATCTGATAAGTTTGATCAACAGTAATGTCTGTTGATCTCAGAGTGACGATCTGAGTACCGATTACCAGAATTGTTCTGATATTCCTGGTGTTTCTTGTGTTTAAGTTTGGTATCTATAGTTGTCTACAACACATTAATCTGAAAGAATAAATAGCATGTCTCTTCACGGCTTTTATTTTCTTCCAATCATATATTAACTTTTGTTTTACACGCATGTAACTCCTCAGATAAATAATTGTGTATTATCGATTTAGCTGACCGAAAGTGATCAGTGTTTACCATTAAATAAGCACGGAAGTCTTGGTTTGTAGTGATGTTAGAAAAAAATACTCTCTGATGATGGTGGCTGATGATGATGTTATATATCACAAGCTAACAGAAATTAGTATTCATAACCCACTCAGTTGTGTCCCAATGGCTGGATGGTCAGCATAGACACCTCACATCTTGGAAGTCCGGGATCCGATTCGACTTGGAATCTTATAAACCTTACTGCCAAAGATTCCCAATCTAGGACAAAACATGTGTCCAGTACTGCTATTTTACAGCTGATAAAAGTCCTTAATGTAACCTGAAAACCGTCACTTAAAATGTACTTTGTACTGTTGTAAACTATTAAAAAGGAGTATTTATTATGGATCCATAATATCTTATAAGTGATTCTTCAATTGTTCAGATGCATAGGGATTAAAATTAAACAGCGCCTTCCTTTAAATAACCGCGGAAATTATTGGTAACCATGGAAGTCTTTGTAAAATGAATCTGTTTGAAAAAGAAAAACAGCTACTACAGCAAATAAGAGGTTTTATTAAGAAATATCACCCGCCAAATATTTCTTTCTTCTTATTCTAATAGCGAAATTTCAAAACAGTTCACCTGTAACATAAACGCGACACAGCCTACATGTAAAGTGTACCGCAGTTACACCGCATTAACATGCCATCTGATCAGTTCACAGTTTTCCACACAAAATTACACAGTTTTTATTCAAACATTTTACAGGTCACATGACTACATACCGTCTATAGGTAGTCATTTAGCTAGTTGAATTTCAAATAGGTAAAGGTATAAAAAAATGTAAGACTACCATTTTAATATTTCCAAACGTATGTATGCCCAAGAAACCGGCGGTTAATTTATTTTTTATTGTGGTTTTAGTGAAATTTCTGACAGTTAGTAATTTCATGCTTAACACTTTACGCATCAAATAAAATATGCGCTAAGGTATTGTAGAATTTTTATACTTAGTCGTTCCAGTACTAAGTCTTTTCTAATTGCTTCTAGCCCTACCTAATAATATGTAAGGGAAGAGTTTTGTATGCAGAGGACACTCGGAGTTCGATTTGATGACGCCTGCTAATTTCTTGCATTAGTGTCCCCTTATAATTAACCTGTTATCTCCTGAGTTGTATTGAATGATATAAGTTGTATATTCTATTACCAGGAGACTACTGATATTAATTCTTCTTCTTTTTTGATTTGTATTTCACAGTAAGCCTCTCCGAGATAGCCCTGCTTTAATTTAACTTATAAGTTTTCTATAGTTTGGTTTGTAAGGGTTAGTTTTGTTTTTACGAGTTGATCACGGATTAATATCAGCTAGAGAGAAGTGAGAAGTCGTGACCAGTCAGGTCCATCCAGATGTCACGTGTGAGGATGGATGTTCCACCTACGACTATGGTTGGGGTCGCGCTAAATCACGAATTGGTAGAAGTTAGATTTCATCAGCCATTGAATCGGGTCTCAGTGGCTGAATGGTAGACGAGCTTGCCTTATAACCGGAAGGTCGTGGGTTCGAACCCCAGTGGGTGCGTACTGCCGATGATTCCCAAACTAGGATGAAATGGCTCTCCAGTACTCTCTGATTTTTAATAGTTCTCTAGCTGATATCAATCCGTGATCAACTCGTAAACTCATAAGACAAAGTGGTTGAGTACCTTTTGACTTATCAAAAGAATTGCTTTTTGAAATGAATTTAACGATATATATATGTTTGAATGTTTGTCAGTCACTACAGAATTATCGTTACTTTTATGAGTTCTGTTCATTCTATTTGAAACATTAAACAATAACTATCACAAGACAAAATACCCTATCTGAATATTTCTCACTTAAACATGCATGAATATTAAAATGTAACCATGAGACTAGAAGACACAGAGTTTTGATCGTTTTATGAGTTTTACGTACAGTTTAAAATAATACACTAGTATATATATTTTAAGGCATAAGTAATCAAATACAGCGTAAAGGCCTAAAATTTTACAAATTTTGGCATTCATCACAACATCTCATTAGATTCACTGGTAAGGCATTAACTGTTGTACATTTATGCTTTAACACCTAGTCATATGTCTATTTAATTTTGCTGTATAAATCTTAAAGCCTTGTTATGTTTCATTTTGAGAATATATGATTCTTTAAGCCTCTTTTATAATTCTAGTGTCTTGTACACTAGTTTTTATTATAAACAGTCATGATTCACTTTCTAAAAGAAAGCTCATGAATATTGTTAACATGAATTAATTCATTCTGAAAATAAACTTGTGTACAATTCAAAATTTATATTAAATGTTTTCTTGAGTTAAAATGGTAGTAGTCTTATGGGGTAATACCTCATTTTTTTATGTGAGTTTGAATTGTGATATCAAGATGGTGGTTAACCAGCTCAAACAATAAACTTCCAGTTAAGGTATCCCAAGTTTGAGTTCCACTCCACCTACTTCATTATGGATAAGATTTTATTTTGATAATCACACAGTGTTGTACAGTAATATTCATGTTAATATTATATTAATGTTATTGCACAACACTGTGTGATTATCAAGATAAAATCTTATCCATAATGGAGTTATACTGTACGACAATGCCCAAGTTTCATACTTATATCCACCTACTTCAGCCTGAGTGACTGGGTAGCATCAACAGCCATCACAAAGTCTGGGGAATGAATCATTTGTTTCACGGACAACTGAAATCAAGATGAGAGTATACTTACATCACAGCTTTAGATAAGATGAACACTCTTGATTCAACTGATAAAGAATGTTAATGTTCATGAAGCATAATTCTTTCCTTACTTTTCACTTAAGTTCTGCTGTATATGGTCTAGTTTTCGAGCAAGTGCACAAAACAAGCCTAGGGTGAATAACTCTTGGACTACTGTAGATTACATGACCTTATCTTTTAGGTAATTTTCAAACAAGACTTAAGTGGAGCTACGTGATCAGAGTTCATCAAGTGCCAGAGAATAAAGGCAGTAATTGACTTGCATTATCTTGACAGAAAATTATGTTGAACAATGCACATTTTTACTTGTAGTTTCTATGAATTCCATCGGGTTTCTCATCACCTTCTTCACGGTTGTCGAATGAACGCTCAGCCACCATGCTTTTAATCTATTAACAATTCTCAAAATGACAAATATATTCGTTTGATTTGTCACATTCAGAGTTATACGTTTACATACATCTTAATTTAGAACAAAGAAAATGTTAAGAAGCCTGTATTTAAGTTTCACATAAACTGCTGATAAGACGGAAATATTTTACCAGATGACAGAAGATTAGGTTGATAAGTTGTTTAACAGTGGTTAAAACTGATGACTCTAAATAATAATAAAGAAGGAAATGTAGAGGTTGCATGCGTAGGATTACTCTGATAATATAAATTAGTAACCAAATACATCGCGCTCCCTCAATATGTCACATTCAGAGTTATTCATTTTACAACTCTGCATATATTTCGGTCAAGGAGATTTGCTTTCTCCACGAAGTCATCTTCAAATTTTGCGCAGTCGCATTTTTATTTTTTACTAAACGTATGTCAATAATACGGATGTGTGACATAATTAATACTATCACTCAGAAATGGCAAAAGAAAGGTTTTGAGATTTGATAAGGTAAAGACTGCTTGTTATTAGATGAAAAGGAAGGTTATTGTGTCTCCAAATGACAAGTGTGAAAGTGATAAGAATAAAAAAATGAACAGTACAATGTCCAGAATGACTAGTATCACTCTCACACGATCCATCTTATAAATTTTACTTGTCAGTTTTATCCTCATATTATTCAACATGATTTTCAGTGAAAATAATGCAAGTCAGTTATTGGTTTGATTCTGCTGCACCTGATGAACTCTGACCACGTAGTTTCACTGGAATCCTCGCTGAAAATTACCTAAAAGATAAGTTCATGTGGTAAAGCTGATGTTACTTTTCGAAAGTTGAGAATGATGGGGCTCTAACGATCTGTCGGTGTTACACCCATCACTGGGTGTGGAAACGTTCGTCTAGTTGAACAATCTACTGTATTCCTAATTTTTGTCCTATTGTCTTGCTTCGATTTTTAGCAGTTAATTCATTATCACTTCTCTTGCAGAATCTTGTATGCATTTTGTAAGCTTTTCGTCTCACCTTCACACTTGTCAAGTGGACACTCAATCACTTCCCATTCGCATATAATAACAGTTTTTACCATATCAAACTTCAAACCCTTTCTTCCACGGTGTCGCCAGTTATTACCTGATTTCCTTTTATCTTCAGAAACTACATCTGAGTAACTGTATAAGTTATGTTAAACACTCGTATTACTCAGTAATATAGGAATACGATTTTACAGCCTTTGAAAGAGATTTCGTCGAGGAAAGAAATTTTCCTCATTGAATTGGTTTTTGTTTTCTTCACGACTTGATGGGCAATTAGTTTTTTTCTGATTTTCTTAACATAATAGTCCACTGTTATAGGTATTAGTTAAATGGATTACCTAGTTGACCGATAACTCCCATGAATTTCATTTAAGTAATAAACTATTTACCCAAATTCTATTACATCAAGAAAAGTGACTTTTGCTTTATCGTCCCAGCGTTAGACTCATCAGCAGTATGTGCCTACCGGGATTTGAATCCAGGAACTTCTTTTCACAAGTCAAGTTCGTCGATGATTAAGCAACAAGGCAACGGCCAGCCCAAGAATTCAAACTTCTACCGCAAGGCCCTAGGTTCGAACTCTAGTGCGTGTGTACTGTTATTGATTTCCGAGTACTCGGACAAAGCAGCTGTCCAGTACTCTCTACTGGTTTTCAGTGGTTCTCTAACGGATATTACACCGTAATCAAACTTGTAAAAAATGAAACCCTAAAAACTAATTGGTGTAAACTTTTGTGCTTACTTACAAGTAGTTAAAGTGTATCAATAGAAATTTTCATTATATTTGGATTTTGTGGTGTTTTGTTTATGAAAAATTTGAGTCATTGTATGTTGTTCTAATAATTCAATTCATTGAAGTAAATCATTATGCCACAATCCTTCTTCATTTTTGCTTCTATCGTAAATCAAATACGAAAGAATTCATAGGAATAATACTTTATTTTATGTTCATAATGAAACATTGTCATCTTGGATGTTGCCATTAATCTTCACTATTTATTTTACTATTATTTATTTCATATGAATTTATTACTTACATTTATAAACAAGAATATGCTTAGTAATATAAATAACAACTAAGAATATGTTATAAAAATACTTCCGTATACTTTAATTTTGACTTAGAAGATTGAGAAATTGGCTTCATTAAGAATTTTCTTTTCGAAATTGTGGATTCATTTTGAAGCAGCATACTTTTAAGTGTTGTACTACTTCTGGTCTTCCTTCATTTGCCTTTCTTTGTGTTCCTTTCACGTCTCTCATGTATCTGCACAACGCTGTATTATTTGCTTTCTTTGATATCAAATTTATCTCCTTGCTATTTGACGTTTTATGCCGATGAACATCTCTATAAAAATATCAATATATACTACTGATAAATCTCATCAGTAGCAAACGCCACAGCAGGACTGAATTAATGTGTGCAAGAATTACTATCCGAATTTTCAGATAGCTTTTAAGTGGTTCATATAAACAGCACTGAATCTTACGCCATTCAGCGCATCTATGCGTTTCGTGGATTTGGCGTTTGCATCACTGAAAGTATTTCCAACAGGCTGGCACACACTTTTATCAACAACCAGTTGTCTTTATTCGATATAGAAGATCCAATGGCCAGTCAGAAAGAAGAAGCAACAAGGACAGCTGACTGATAACGAACAAACGAAAGAAATGTTTCTCATCAAATATGATGAAGCAATTGGAGATTGATTAGACATATTCTGTGGAAACCTTCATATGCTAAGCGGACCACCGAGAGGAATGTAAATTTGAATCGACAGATGGGGTTTTTGAGTGTGACATTCAGAAGATTACTTAAAGAGAAAATGAAATGTTGTTGAGGGCCGTGAAGCTTGGTGAAAAGGAGGATAGTAACATGTCTCTGTTTTACTCTATTTTCTCCATGCCACTAGAGAGTACACTTAGCGTCTGATTCCATTTGAAAGTTTCTCTAGTTTCATCAGTGGTCGAGAACTGTTGGCGTCTTGGCTAACAAGCCCCATTACAGTGCACATATTTTAATGTCTTCTTTGCCATTCACATCGTGAATATCCTTCCTAGTATCCATTTAATTATTCTGTTTCTTGTATATAATCTATTATAGTGTTGTTACATTTCTTTGCTCAATCTTTGTATATGGTTTCATTATGTCTGTCAACTTAGACTGCTATATTTTTGTTCGAAATATTATTTTCATCAATCACTCAGTATTTTTTCACATTTATTTGTTATTATTTTATACTTCAGATGAGTATTATTTAGTTAATGATATTTACTAGCCATGACATATGTAGGTTGAAGCTTAGACATCAATAAAAACTTTCAAGACTTAAATAGACGAACGTCCGTGAAAGTAACTCATATCGACTGTCATTTTTTGAAAAATATTAATTTCTCATATTGTTTTTACTTAATTCAGTATAATTCTCTTAATCTTTACATATAAATTAAAATGTTGGTTCTTATAAAAGAAACTAATCTATTATTCAGGATTTCATCATGAACTGACATTGGTTAGAGAACCATTGGAAAACTTAGGAGCACTGAACAGAAAGCACTCAGGTTCGATCCAGACCCAGTGGATTAATGGTCTAAGAGCTCACCTTGTAACCAGAAGGTTCTGGGTTCGTACCTCAGTGGGTAAGCAATGCTGTAGAGTTCCAAACTAGGGTGAAACAGCTGTCCAGTACTCCCGGCTGGCTTTCCAATGGCCCTCTAACTAATGTTAGTTCATGATAAAATCCTGAAACCAGTACATGAATGTTAATCTATTATTATCCATAGCATTTGATGTTATTGAGACAAAAGTGACATAATTATTATAAAACTAGAGTTCACTTTAGTTTGGCATATCTGAAATTAGTTTACCAATTGAAAGAATTTTTGCAAAATGAAATTAGTGAAGGTGTAAATGTAACATAAGTATACCTTCTCGGCTTCAAATTCGACAAACACGCAAAGACAGACAGTAGAAACAGTAGAAATCTGTTTGTTACATGGCATCGGTTAATAACTAGTTTCATTAGTCATAAAAGATACTTTGAAAATTAATTATGCTTTTCTCAAGTTTAATCATGGGTTGATATTAGTTAGAAGACTTGAAACTAGGGAGTATTACGCATCTTTTTCCTGTTAGTGCAGGAGTCATCGGCAGTAATCACCTACCACCCGGGATTGGAACCGAAGACCTTCCGGATGCAAGTCAAACTCCTAGAATATTCAGCTATCGAGTTATGCTTTACAAATAAATAGCAGTACGTAAAAATGTTCATGAGTAATGTTCACTGATTTTAACGAGGTAATACGATACACACTGTAGCATAAATGATGAACTGTTTATATCATGGAATTAGGAAGATTTAATGATCTATCTATCTACCTACCTATCTATGAAATATCTTACTTGATGGTGATAAATATCAGCAGTTCAAAATATTCTTTAAATAATAGAAAAGTTAGATGTAAGTGAAATAAAATGAAAAAATAAGAAAGAAGAAATAGACGGACTTTTTAAGGGGTTTCATTTCATGAAAATCTTCAGAAATTCAGTTTTATTTTTTTGAAAACAACAGTCGTATTTGTTTTATAAATACTTATTTCAATTTAAAATAATTCCTTTTTTTCTAATTACTTCTATTTCTTTCTTTCTTTTCTTTCATTAGATGTATCGAATGAAAATCAAGATAATAACAAAATGATGAATAGGGTAAGTATGCCATTTTGAGTAATAAATGCATCCCTGTATAAGTTTGTGAGTTTCTATATTTATCTGTGAGAATTGGTTCAGTCTTTGGCAAAATTAAACCTTAAGCACCACTAACTACCAATCAGCGAATGACTTGAATTCACCAGTCGCACGAAGGAGGCATTTTTGTTTAGGGAAAACATATATTTATGAAAAAGTGCATAAAAATGTTTCATAGGAGACCTTTCTCTGATATGTGGTAAAAACACCTTCCAGTTGAGCATGGGAGTATCAACTGAAAAGTTACACCACGTTCTATACATGTATTCATCTAAACGACTATAAGTGATATCCTTTCGAGATCCATTAATACCCTTAATCCTGTTTTTTTAATCTTCCCTGTAATGGGATCCACAGAATCATAAGAAAGGTTCACCTGGTGATGAATATATCCAAGAGATGGAAGGTAGTTACAACCTTTCCATTCATCAACGTGTACATTGATACCTTCTCGTCCTAATAACGGAGTAATTCACTCCATTTTCCATGACGCGATATCTCTGCAGTACTGGTACCACTGAACTGCTGATTGGATACTATTTTCTCTGTTTCAGCAGTTACACCTGTCACAGGCTGTTTAAAACCCAGTAACTACAAATAAGACAAAATCTGGGTTAAGGACAAGTGGTACCTGTCAAAAAATGTCCCTATGAAATATTAGAATCATCAGCTTACCTTCCCTGATATTTGACACATATCAAGCTGTAAAGAATCTTCAACTCACGTGGATATAACTCATTGGTCCATTCAAAGTCAGACGCTAATTGGTAATTAGTGGTGTTTAAAGTTTGACTTTGCCTAATCTTTTTTACTACTACAAACTTTAGAGCATTAAAGTGATGAATTTCCGAGGTAACCTCATGAAATTTTATAACGGCTGTACAAAGAGCTTAACTGTTGAGACAGTGAGCTTTATAAAACTATAGACTTAGTAGCACTTAAGTAGGGGCAGAATTATGTTAATTATTATGACAAATTACTTAATGTCTATGCCCGAACTAAATAGGTAAGACAATATACCAGAGGAACAAATAAACGGCTTTGGGAAACATGTAATCAAGGACATAGTCAGTTCACATATAATAATGAAATAATCAGAGCACAAATTTCTTCTGGAGCGATAACTGCAATCGATTAATTAAATCAAACGTTTGAGTTGCGCGAAAAATTTAAAAAATGCAGGATTTTTCTAAAGTGTGGTACTATGCAATACATATAAAATAATGAGTGTAATGTATTGACTTCAAATTTTGAGGTATCTAAGACTGAATGCCATCAAATGCAATGCCACTATGCTTAATAAGAAATAACAGAAGGGTTGTGTTAAGGGCGAATCACAATCAGATTAATCAGTGCACGAATATCCAGATAAAACAATGAAGGATTAGAATAAATAATGTTTGACAGAGAGTAAAATATGAATTAAGCATGTACAGTAGACATTACAAAATCTTTATACATCAGGTAATATAAATTTCAACAGTGAACAATAGTTATGGTTATTGAGTAAATACTCAATAAACGAAATATAAGTTCACACTACTTAGTAGTGGTAAGTAGTACAAATCTAAACACAAAGGAAACTGTAACAAAGGACATATAAGAAAGGAATAAATATTAATAGCAAATACTCATGTATATTACATGCTTGACAGCTATTGATACAAAGCTTCATATGTGTACAATTTTAGGCTGTATCTCCGAAGTAATCCAACCGAAGTTCTTCATCGTAGCTACTAAGGAGATCTATACGTTCGTATATTTCTTGATGGCTGAAATAAAGCAATGACTAATGTCATTAAATAGCCTCATTTTCAATTAGGTTTCCATAGAGATTTCATTTTTACGATGATAAACTGTGTTTTTTGGTCAAAAGTCCAATTAACGTTTTCAAAGATTAATATTTAAACTGAATGTAAGACTCTGTTGTAGCCACATTGGTGTAAATCAATGTAGCTAAGAGTAATTGTCAGCATTCAATCTCACTTACTGAAGTGTGATGATGAAAATAAACCACCAAGTTTTTGGTTTCTTAATTACATTTAAATTTTTGAAGATAGCTAGAAGAGCAGGAATTTTTAAAGTTACCGTCCAGTATGCCGTAAAAATGTCTGCAAACAGAAGTTAAGCCTTAGTAAGTCGAAGAACAGCTAGCAGGCGCGTTACTTCAGTGTGGCATAAAGAAACAAAGGCAACTACATTGTGCTTTGAAAAAAAAGGGAACAGAAGTAGAACTTTTTCAGACTTCTATGATTCCAAAAAATTGAGGGTCATAAACTAAGAACTTAGCTAAGAGAATATCAATAAAATCGAAAGATAACAATTCGTAATATCTACTGGTGGTTTTAGATGGCTGTTATCACGCCACTTAACTATTTCATACTAAACATAATCAGAAAATTATTTAGGGGTATAAGGCAAACAGGTTTAACCACAAGATGACACCAGTTAGAGAACAACTGGGAAACCAGGTAGTACTGGACATCTGTTTCCTCCTAGTTCTGGACTCTTTATTAGTACACACCTGTCGAGACTCGAAACAGAGGGAATCTCTTAGGCCATTCAGTCACTGGGACCACATCTAGTGGCTTATAAAACCAGTAGGCTTCACTAAACTCGGGAGGGGAGCAGGTGCTCACCAATAACACTGGCTAGTGGTTGGGCAATATATATATATATCGCGAATCGGCAGAAGTTGGAATTCATGGGGGCATTCGATTGGGTCCGAGTGACTGAACGGTCTACGAGCTGATCTTACAACCAGGATATCCTTGTTCCAAACTCATGATGAGGAGTCTCAAACTGGGACGAAACAACTACCGAGTACTCCCTGGTTTTTTAATGTTTCCCTAACCGATATAAACTTGTGATCAAACCAGTAACCGATTCAATCAATGCAAACGAACACTCGGTAACATAAAATAAACACCAAATTTATAAGATATCAGTGTGTTTTCTGGCTTTTCCAGTTATAAATTCATTTTACTTACATGAAATAATAGTAGTAAACACTAGGTATTTAATTTTCCATTAATGCTCTGTTTGAATCATCCTCAAATATGAATAACACTCATTTTAAATCACACTACTTGTAAGTAGTAATTTAATATGTTATAAATTTATGATTAATTAACTCAATATGAATCACCTATTGCTTATTTCCTAAATGTAATTCGCCTGTTTTCTCCTGTACAAATGCTAGTAAGTCATAATTTCGTCTAAAATACCATAAGAAGTGAGACACTGTCTCTACTTTTCAAGTAACAACACATCCTAAAGACAAGATGACAAGCATAAAATATGAAATTTGAAAGCAAATCTGCTAACTAGTGAAGCACTTTGTCACAGTTATCTTCTATGTCAACAAAATGAGTAAGACTACCCTGGATATACTGACTAATTAAATATGCTTGATGTCTATGATAAATAGGATTACGATATGTCAGACTTGTTTAAATTAGGTATATGGCTTTCTTCAGGCTTTTTCTTCTGGTTAATAAGTGACATTAAAGTTGATTTTTGGTCCATATTGCCATAAGGAAAACCATCAGTTTTTATGAATTGTGTTTATAAAACATCAAGAAGGGTGGTAGACTATGACTTTTATACTTTTATTCCGTTCAGACTTTGTTTGGTATCACTCTGCTATAGAAAAATGACTGAAAAATATTTTCTATATCACTCATATAACAGAATCTTACTCACTGCCTATTGAATTGTTCGCAGACATTATGAAGTCAAAATTCTATTCTCTATTAATAACATGACTTATATCCCAACAGAAGTACACTTGTTGTCAGAATTAGTCTAGAAGTTATGTGTAAATTGAATTTGACCACCTGCAGGCATAAATGTTTTTATTACAACTTTGAAAGATATTTAGCTGTTTGTACATATATTTAAGACGAATAGAAAACTGTATGATGTTGCGTACTGCTGATTATTGTGATTAATTGAATGCCACCCACACCGACTAGTGGTGCTTGCTAGTCAGATCCAAATGATTTGAACGCTGAACGGTCGCTTTTCTGGTTCAAGGTCTAGGTCACCAGCGTATGCTTGGTTTGACTCATCTCAGATGGTGGAATTAGTTAAGATCACCTTCACTTTATGTAGCTACTTGAGAGAACTGGTACACGAGTATTCATATCAATCAGTGATATATGCATTTATGCATTTATGTCTGGATTTTTTAAATACCACTAGTGAGAACAAATTGTTCATAGTGATTGGGCATTAGTTAGTAACTACTGGCTCAGCGGTTAGGACGCTCGCCGACCATGCACATTGTCTGGGGTTGGATCCCCAACCAACGTACATCCGATATCAATGGTCGGCCTGTAAAATTTGGGCTACCGATATCACATGCTCAAAATTTCATACTTGTATCAAAAATACTATATGAAGTCAAGCTATAATAAAATAAAATTAAATTAAATGGTGTAATGTGTATAGTCCTCTGTTTGGTGCAGACTCAATTCTATCACTCAGGTTTGCAATGTGGCCACCATTCTAGATAGATCGCCATCATGGTGCAGTTTGAATGGTTGATGTTAGATAGTTGCAGTCAACGGCAGGAAGCTTAGTGGTAACGTCTCTGGGCAGCAGTGGGTAACGCAGGTTTGAGTCTTGAAAGGGACATGAGTTCCTTCAAAGTTGCAGATAAGCCTAACTGATTGGTGAGAGTACCAACTAGCACGAAACCTAGGTCCAAGCAGGGCTTCCTGTGGCCAATTGCCTCCAACTATCTATTATCAACAAATTGTTCACATGTTGTGACGGGAATAATTTCAGTTTCAGATGGGCACTGTGGTGAAATTTAACATGGAACTATGTAACTTGCAAATTGCGAATATTAATTTATAAGTCTTCTTATCAGATGATAAAAACTAAGATAGGTAACAGTAGGTTTTATACAGACCCCAACGATTTGTTTATCAAACCATCTGGCACCCCATTAAACGTGAGTCTCCATATTCTGCAATAAACCAGTCATATATATATATATATATATATATACTTTATGACTAATGACGTTGTAATCTAGTCAGCTAATAGTGTTATAGAGGCATTTGTTCACTGTCACTGATATTGTCAGAATTTATAGGATAAACATTATGACTGACGCTATTCATTTGAAGTGCTTTAGCGAATATAATCTCGGGTGTTTTCATAATTAGTGTAAGAATATAGTAACAGAGTGGAGATCCTTTCAAAATACCTCCGTAGAAACGGAGTCTGCAGTTGCAACCTCAGGTCTATTTAAACTTCAAGGTGTATAATACACCTGCGAAGTTAGATCGTGTACATGAATCCATTGCTAAACAATAACTGGTGTAGTTTTTTTCTTGATTGTCATTCTCTTGTCAAATTATTCACCATCATGAATTATATTCTATAAATTAAATTGTAGTCACATCAAAACTGAATATTTCACTACCATTTGATGGATAGAGTTGTCATAACAAAATGACTAATTAGTTTGGCTAGAAACTACATAAAAAATTTGTAGTTATGGATGGAAAAAAATAGAAAATTTAAGAAATGCAGGATTCATTTATTTCTGTAACCACTTAGAATAGAATAATTTTAATCATATTAATCACATCATATCTTTTTACATTTTCTTATGGCAGCAAGTTTCTTCAACTCTTTCCAAGCGTATTGCATTAAAACGACCAAATCGTCGAACCAATACACCAAAAGGTATACCATCAGAAGTATCTAACACTTCTGATTCAGACAATGAATATGATGACTCAGCGCCGAATTCACCTCCTTCATCTCCTTCCTCTACATCTTCATCGAATTCCGATGAATTAAATGAAGCTCACTATGACACTTCACAATCAGAATCATGGATGGATATAAATTATAAACAACTTGGCGGTATTATTCAACCTAACACTGTATATCGATCAAATTTATATTCTGTACCAAGTGAAACTAAAAAGAAACGATTATCAAAAATTGTTGAATCAAGTCAATGTTCATTAAACGATGGTGATGATGACGATGATGGTAACGATGAGAATGATTATAATAATAATCAAGAATCTCATTTAAATCAAACTACCGATTCTAATCTTCTTGAAATTACTAATGTAAATAATCAGGCGAATACTTTATCTTCAAATTCATTAAAAAGAGAAGAAGCTGTAGTTGTAGTACCTAAATTCTCTAATACAAATTTACCGCCACTACCCACAAATATATTTAAATCTGATACGTTTAAACAAGAATTGATCAATAAGAATACAAGGGCGTTGACTCAATCTGATTATTCATTGGTTAAAAATAATGAACCAGTCACACCCGGTGTACAACATACTAAAGACAATGATAATGACAATATTACTGTCAATGATCAAAGTAATAAACCTATACCAATTAATTGTTTAAATAATTATCATAAAGAAGAAAGTGAAAAACTACAATTGGAAATAATAGATAAAAATGGGAAAATATCTATTAGGAAAAATAATCAGGATGAAAATTCCACCAGTCAATATGTGAAAAATCCAAATGATCCTATAAATGAAAATACTGAATTGTCTAAGCCAAATGAAAATATATTGAGGAATAAACTAAATAAAGAAAACGATCCTACTGATAAAGACACGAGTGGAAATCAAAATAAAACAATGTATAATAATATGAGACTACCTCAATCATCAACATCAACAAAACAACACTTTTTCCCAAAACACGTAAACACGAATGATTATCAATCGCCATCAACGGAAGAGAAAACTGGTTACAGACTAAATGGTAATTTAGTTTTGAAAATCATACTTTTCTTTTGATTGTTTTGTAATTATTTGTCGATTAGTAATGCTAGATTTTTTTTAAAATGTTGAAATAATAGTCTAAGTCATTCATTTCTAGGTCAATGCGTAAAACTGAGCCTGCCTTTCATGCACAAAATAAATTGAAGACATTTTGAGTGTGAAACTTTTTAAAAAGTTATTTAAATGTAGTGTCCATTGGCTGTGAAATAAGAAAGGATTCTTTATAAATTTCCACAATAATATTCTTTTGAGGAGGGAATTTTTAAGCTTTTAGTATTATTATTATTAATCCCATGGGTTCCGTGTGGAGCATAAGGCTTCTACAGCACATCTCTACTTTGTTTTACTTTCTGCTGTCCTCTTCAGCTGACTGTGTCCATGATTGTCCATAATCTCTCATCTCCTCCATGTTACCCTCTCACTGACGATCAACTTATTGCTTGGGATTCCACTCGATCGATGGCCCGCATTGAGCACGAAGTCATTCGATGGTCTTCTCGACGTATACCCGATCCATCTCTATTTTCTCCTACACATTTGTTGAGCAATAGGCTCTTTGTTGGTTTGTCTATCACCAGAGTTTCTTGTTGCTAATTCTTTTTGTTCGACTGGTCATTTGATCTTCAGTATGTAGCCAGTGAAGTTGGCAGCTGTTGATAAAAGCCTGTAACTTGTTGGAAACTCTGTGGATGACGCGCGATGCAAGTTTCTGACCCGCATAGAGGATCTGACTGACTTCATATTTGTGTTGAAAAGCCGAATCTTGTTGTGTTATGCTGACTGAGTGCATTGTAGAAGATTTCCAAACTGGTTTCAGGTTTGATGAAGGCATATCTCGCCTTTCCGATTCTCCCCTGCTTTGAAATCTTTATTCCTCTAAGCCTAAACTATTTTCAATAGACAACTTGAATTATTAATTAATTTAAATAGATCAGATTTCATTAAACTACATTTATAGAAAATACTCAAATAAAGTTAAGGTATAACATACATTAACTTAAAAAAGGACACTTTCTATAAATCTGGTATTTAAACATCAAAGTACTTGATGTAGAACTTTTTTGAATTAAACTGCGTACCTTATTGAGGGAAAAAATTCTTAAATAGAAGCTACTAACACTTACTTCGTCAATATTAGTAAAAGTTCTGACATCAGTTTACAAAAGATACGATATATATATATATATTGTGGGTTAGTTAGTATTGTTGACAAATTTTCCTAGAACACAATGGGTCCTATTCCCAGACATAGATTATTCATATTAAAGAAAAATCATGATGAACGTCAATCAATATAAGAATAGTTACGTTAACCAAAAATGACAGTGACATTCAACAAGACAAAAATCCAAGAATAATAATAATAACGATACTATTAAATATTTACACTCAATCTAAAAATACACTGGGTTTACATATATCACACTTTTTTATTAGTATTAGAAAGAATGTTACTCTGTTTTTCAATAATTAACTTCTCAGGAATAATTAATAGTAACTGGGATAGTTATCTGAATATAGAAATCATGATATGACGCGGCGATGAAAATTGTGCAACTTCAACTATTGAAATGGTTAGTACACATATCTAGTATGCAAATATAAAAGCTTCAACAAAGAAAACCTAGTTATCGGTTGTGAAAATATAATACAAAATCATAAGAACACCAAAATATTGATCTAAAAAGGCGTAGGATTTTGTAAATGATAGGGAGAAGGAAGTAATTCACAAGCCTCGTGAGAAAATGGAATCGTAAGCCTACAGACAACCTATCTGCTATCTTTTAATACAGATTTACTGTCAGACAACCCCACTCATAGAATTTATGGGCTGATGCATGTTAAAACAACTTCAATACGATAAATATCATCTAGTTCTTCTCAAGAAGGTGATAATCCACATGACTACAATCATCGAAGCATTCACCTCATGTATGACCTGAACCAAAATTACATAAGTTTGAGGAATGGATATGACGTAGGATTTCAACTATAAGACTACGTTAGATTTAAGTTAATTCGATAAGCATTCCACTTCAGACTGAAGAGGTCACTGAGTGATTATTGACCAAGAAATACAATGTTACAGAGACAGAAGACTAGTTAAGAACTATATCTGTACTACTTGAATTCTCTGTTTTCCTTTCTTCTATAGTGAATAACCTTCCCGAATGTTCAACTAATCTTCCCCGCTTCACTGACATACATCAGTGTGTTAACTAAATACACGTCCAACTGAAATTGTCCTATTACTTTCTAAACATAATGTTTACTATAATACCATTTACTGTTCATCTAAGTTATCTTTCCTAATCAAATGTCAGATTCTAAAATTTGAAATGATTCATCCTTTCAAAGGAATTGTAAAGCTCTTCACTTTTTCAAAACAACACAAATCCCATGCATCAAAATTTCATCTAAACAAACCTTAAATAATTTACCATTTCTGTCATTGTGTTATAGTAAGTGAAGAAACAACAAGCTTTTAAAAAAAACAGTCAATAAAATAACTTATAAGATACGAGTCAAATAACAACGATAATAAATTTGTTTAATATCATAATATGTCGTAAAGGCGATAGTTTTAAAATGGATGTAGGAAGAATATAAAGTGATGAATACTACAGGCATATACATATACATGTATAAGTACGTAACGGAAAGTGAAATCACCTTGTGTTAAGTAACATCAATAAGTGTGTCACTAACTGATTAAAGACAAATACAATCTTTTCTTTAAACTCTTTAAACATCTGTGTCATAGAAACACGCTAAGAAAAAAATGATAAAGTTTATTCAGCTGAACAAAAGTGTACTAGGCCTTTCTAATATCTACATAGAATAACACCAATCTCCCTTCTTTTATACACAATATTAAATAAAGGTTTATTTACTTAAAATCAAACAAATATACTGACTGATAAATGAGGGACAAAAGTATTAAAAGTTATCACTTCCTATAAGCAGATGTTTAACTAGTTTAGTTTAAAATTCTCTTACTATGAGATAGAAGAGATTTGAAGTTTCTCCTTTTTATAATACTGTATACTATTAGAACAAATTTGTAACATAGAATAAAAGGGGAGAACTTTAGTAGAGAACGAAAGATCAATAAACAAAAGTTAACGAGATATTGTCTTTTAAAAATATGTAGTACACATTCATTTGAAATTGAAATGGTAAGAGCACATGAGAATTGAAGAAGCTGCTTTAGAAAGAAATTAACAACCAAAAGAAATATAGTAGTCAGTAATGATTGAAGCTGATTTGAAAGTTTTGGATGGCGGTAGGATTCGAACAAGATGCCTCTAGCTCTATTAGCTAGACTTTACAACCTAAGTCCTCCTGACTGGGGTGAAATAATAACACGGTTAACAGCTAACATCTTGAAGTTCAACTGGTAAACGGCCGGACTAATGGTTCGAAGGCAATGAAGATTTAACGCTTCACCTCCACTTATTCCCCACTTGATCAATAATAATTGATGGGATATACACATTGGATCATAGGAATTGTTAAAAAGACAGTTGCAGAGAAGAAAATTTTCTTTTTGACAAAATCATCAACTATCCTGTATATTCGTGTGTTTATAATAAATGGTTGGGAATGTTCCAGAATAATTTCCAGTCAAGGAGCAGATTAATAAGATTACAATTAGGAATTAAAATGCGATAATAAACAGGGGACTGATATAGGCCGAACAAAGTAGCATCATAATTATTGGGAAGATTTACATATTGTGCAATTGGGGTTAGAAATGTAGAAATAACAAAAATATACAAGATTTTTGGATAAAAAATCTATTGGGATCATGACGAATGTGACGCATAACTGTTTATGCAATCAGGGATTAAATATGTACAAATAGTAAAATGACAAAATAGACTGGAAGTTATGGTAGTGTAAATACGGATTAAGGAAAACTTAAAATAACATGAATATCCAGCCTGGCTAGTGAAAGGAGACCAAAAGCGTGTATACAGTTAAGTGGCAGAACATCTGGTCAATTCAGGACATTGAGCTTCACTCAAAAAATCCTTCAAAATAATATACAAGATTCAACCGAAGCTATCAAATGGAGTAAAATTAAGACATCTGGGCATGGTCAAGGCACTAACCATCCGAAAGCTTAAACCCACGCTATGTATCCAAAAGGAATACGTCCAACCCTTGTCCCTTATCAGTAAACATTACTGTATAACACTGTGAGAATTCATCAAAACAAAATTAACCCATAATGGAATTACACTCTACCACAGAGCACAAGTTTTATTCTTATATCAACCCTTGTCCCTGCCTTGGCCACCATAAACAGGTAATTCTTTTAATAGTGACTATCCCATTGCCTTTCTTATCCAAACTTCCTGTTTATTCATGTTATTTTTACGTTTTTCTTCATCACATTAGTTATGATCCCACTAGATTTTTTATCCAAAAATCTTGTATATTTTTGTTATTTCTACATTTCTAACCCCCAATTGTACAATATGTAAATCTTCCCAATAATTATGATGCTACTTTGTTCGGCCTTTATCAGTCCCCCTGTTTATTATGACATTTTAATTCCTAATTGTAATCTTATTAATCTGCCTCTTGACTGGAAATTATTCTGGAACTTTCCCAACCATTTATTATAAATACACGAATATACATGATAGTTGATGATTTTGTCAAAAAGAAAATTTTCTTCTCTGCAACTGTCTTTTTATTCCCAATAACATTTCGACGATCCAAGACCGCCTCAGATAATCTCAACATCAGTAAGCAATACTACCTCAAATATATACACTTTAATCAATAATAATTTTCACTTTCATTGTTATCTAACACAGAACGTTAATATCATGCAGTTAAATCTTGTGTTGACTTTTTAAAAAAGTTTTCGTAAGAAGGACTATTTTTCGAATATTGAAAATTCTGAATTTTTCAGTAAACCTGTAATTCAGTGTAGTACTGCATAATTTTTTTTCTTAAGAACGTGTAATAGATTTTATTTTACTCATTCGAAGAGAGATGATTGTCTTTCAACTAGGGATTTATGATCTGTGCTTTCATTTCATAACTTATGTTGCATTGCTCAGCATAGAACAGAAAACACAAAGTACAGAAACAAAATAATTGCAGTAACCAGGATAGTAAGAAATTCGTCATACTACCTTTCTGTATGGACAGGTTGAGTCAAATTGTTTTGATATGAGTGATAATTACACCTGAGAACATTCTACTATCTTATATATGGAGTCTTTTAGGGATTTGCTCAAAAAATCTACTAGACGCTCTCTTCTCATCCTTCTGATGTACTTGTTGTCACAAATGCAAGTAAATTGGTGAATGCAATTGGAGTTGACACGAGCAGGACATATCGTATTGTAAAGTGGAATCATTTTGGCGGTGGGAAATGTCCTCTTTAATGCACTCTTGATTCTTTTGTAATCAATATATCAACTATATGTAATGTACTATAAAACAAATGTATGCTATAAATCTGTACTAATAAATAGTTTTTGCAGAATACAAGTTAAGTAATGTTTGGTATGACATAAGTTTAATGATACTAATAAGACACTTTTAAGTATATACATGTTACTTGACAGTATAATATTTACATTAGAAAAATGATCTTAAGCCTCACAGTACTTATCGACTTACTGAAATCATTTTGATGTAAGTGCACTGATTGCCATACAGAAGTAAATAGCTTCTACTCACTTTCAAGTGTATGTATTTCGCTTTTATATTCATGTTATATTTTCTGCTAATATGAGTAGTTAACATACTGTCGTATGATTCAAAATGAGGGATAATACCAATTATTTGCTACTCTATTGTACTATAATACATTGATGTTCCTTTTGATTCCCCCTCGAACAAACGACTTCAGAAATATTTCTCCATCTCATCCTTACCACTGTAGTCCTCTTTAGCTCGCCCAACTATTGCCATAACCTAAAGTCTCCTCCTAATACGATCTCCTCCACGTCACTCTTGGATACACGCCCAACTCTCTGATTCCCACTAAGGTTCCCCTCTAGGGTTTACCTAGCACGTCATGTCACTCAAAAGTTTCTTCAGAATGTATTTCTATTTCCTTTTGTAACAACAGAAGACAAGGGCCAGGAAACAGATCGTTTATTATGGAAATCAACACATATTTATACATCTTCACATACATTATTATAGATTATTGTTTAGCAGAAAAACACAGTCCTCTGATTGGCTGTTTCTCACAGAAAGGTAACCTTGCATCCTTTTGTAACTGTTTCTTGAATTTCAGATCACCTCTATGTTAACTGTATCCGCCTACGTAAAGCCTTTGTTCTCATTTTTCTCACGACCAATATTAGGGACATAAACATTGACGTAAATTACTGTCCACCGATTTTGGCTAACACCCAACTCTCACCACACTTTTGTATATGTATTGGGCAACAGTTTTTTAGTAGCTTTGCTGCTAGAGTTTCTTGTTGCTAATTCTTTCTGACCACTTGATCTTTAACATACAGCGAGGACAGCTGTTGATGAAGTCTGTAGCCTACTGAAAATGATTTTGTGATACGCATTCCAAGTCTCTTAACCACAAAGAAGAACTGACCCGACATTTCTGTTGAAAAACGGAGTTTTGTTCTTAAGGCTGAGTGTGTAAAGTTTTTGAACTGATTTCAGAGTGATGAAAGTCTATCTTGCCTTTCCGATCCTGTCTTTGATATCTTCATCTACGCTGTAGCTCAAATGATTCTTTCTAGATAAGTGAGTGATGTGTCCTCAGTCAAATTTGTTCCACCGACAGTGACTGGTGCTTGTCGCTGTTGTTATTGGTTAGTTATCTTCATCACCTTCATCTTCACTATGTTGAGTTTAAAGTTCTGTCATATCTACCCGTCACTTCTGTCAACTTATTGATTTCTGTCTGTAGGTCTTCAAATGTATGTGACATTAAACATGAATCGTCCACGAAGTTCAGATATTCTATAGTCTTCTTATCAGTCTAACACATTCTTGTCTCCTAGCTCCCCAGAATCTAACACATAGTCCAGTCCATCAGTTCTCTCCAATGAAGGTATGAATATTTTAACAAATAAATTTGCAAAAATTATTATTAGATACACCACTAGATGATGGGCTTAGCCCGATTTCGGTGGCACAGTGGTTAGGACTCTCGCCGACCATGCACATGGTCCGAGGTTCAAGCCCGCACCGACGCACACCTGATATCTATGGTCGGCCTGCGAAATTTGGGCTACCGATAACCATGCTGAAAATTCCATACTTGTACCAAAAATACAGTGTGGAATCAAGCTGTAAATCCAAAAAAAAAAAAAATACACTCATAAAATAAACTTAAAATCAATAACATTTATCTCTCTTATTTTAATGAGTGTTTGATATTCTGAAAGATTCAAAGAAACCACTTTAAAAGATGCAGTTAATTTTAGATATGATGGAGAAGATTCGTAGCTCAAGTGAATAATTTTAATGCAGTTGTGAGCTGAATGGTTTATTTGTGCAGCTTTCATTGCCCTACTCTACTAGGCAACATCTTCAGCGCATACTTCAATTTGATGAAGTGAGATTTTAGGTTTCTATACGAGTTTATTAGTCATCTCTCCTGGTGGTTCACCCTGAATGTGATCGGTTGTTTTTATGTGTTTTCACGACCTCTAGGCAAATTGTATTGGAGCTGATTGTTTCTTTGACTTGAACTTTGAACCTTTGTGTATGAGATTTCCTTCTTAACGGTTGGTAAATTCTGCCTATCTCGATGTGTTTATTGATTAACGATTCACTGGAACACCAGGTTTCTAAATATTCTCCAGCATTCTTGATATTTTATCTGTCCAGTATGTTAACGTTGTCCCAGTCTAATTGACGTCCATGGTTGTCTGTATGCAGTGAGGCGATATGAGCGAGGGATTGGATGTCATATCTTTTGACGGCTAAATTATGTTCATGGATTGGAAAACGAAGAAAATGTCCACTTTAGCCAATGTAGTGATTTCCTCACTTGTTACAATTTATTTTGTAATTTTCTTTATATAGCTCTTCATTGCTTTGAGTGGAGACATGAAGCGAATAATAGACAGGTAGATTCAAGTGTTGGTTTGTAGGGATTTGACTGGTTTCAAAATTTCATCATGAGCTGACATTAGTTAGAGAACCATTGGAAAACCTGGGAGTACTGGACAGCTGTTTCGTCCTTGTTTGGGACTCTTCATCAGTACGCACCCACCGGGATTCGAACCCAGGACCTTCCGGTTACAAGGCAAGCTCGTATACCATTAAGCCACTGGGACCCGATCCAATGGTCCTTGTATTCTAACTTCTGCCAATTCACGACAGTGGGTGGGTGCATATTGCTGAAGAGTCCCAAACTAGGACGAAACAACTGTCCAGTACTTCCAGGTTTTCCAATGGTTCTCTAACTAATGTCAGCTCATGATGAAATTCTGAGACAGGTAGATTATTTTACTGTTACCTATATAAAGACTTACACCCACTTCTAAAATAAACTTAAAGATTTTCTTTAGTTTTTAGAGAATAATGTTTTAAAAAAATCAGGATGGCTATTTGTTTAACTTGTGTTGTATTACCATTATATTTATTTGTCACTAGATAAAAATTATGATAAGTTTGTAGACAAAAAGGAATAAGAATATAGCGAAACAAAAAAAAACTATGTCAGTAAAAATGTCCTCCAATTTTTGAAATTTCTTTAAACCAAAAATATGTAATATAAGAAGGAGTATTTTCTGTTTCTTTAGATTTCTACTCACATTTCATTTAGTGATGCATACAAGGAAATAGGTTAAAGCGTGGTATAAGTTGCCCTCCCCCCTACACACACACCCATCTAATGAAGAATAACCATGAGAGAAAAAGGCAAATAATCTCACTGGACAGGGGAAAACAAAGAGAAATGATAAATGAAAATGATTTAAAACTGTATATAGAACATAATTTATTGCAGATAAATAGTCTGTTTTTTAGAATTTTGTAAAACGACCAGGTGTTCTTTATACTGTCTAATTACATAATCCTTGATTATGTCATGAATAAAATGAAACGTTACTTTAAAATCTCAATTATCTTTGAATGTACATCTGTGCTGTTAGAAACCATTACGTCATTGTAGTTATCCCTACTTTGGATATCGTAACGTAACTTAATTTTTGCTTGTTACGTAATAATTTATTAGTATATATTTCCTAAACTAACTTGTCACCAGAAGGTGGATTAAAACATCTAAGAATTGAAATTAAACTAGGCAGTACAATTGTAACGAAAGAAGACAAGAGCAAAGCAACAGGGTATTTATTGAGCAAATCAAGAGATATCTATAGATTTTTATGTACATTATTGTCAGCGGAGAAGCAACCTCTTCTAATTGGTTGTTTTGTTGATGAAAATTATTCTGCACTGCTCGTGACCGTTTCTCAGAAAGTTAAGCCAGATATCTGCGAATCGTATTTTCCACACGTTAAGTCTGCAGTGATTACTTGGTGAATACCTCAAGGTTTAGCTTTGTCCTTCTTTTTTCTCATGACCCCGATTCGGGACGTAACATTGACGTAAATTGTTGTCTACAATATTCACTTTCAGACAGCTCTCACCACACAGTAACTGTGGATTGGGTACACTCTATCGACTTCTAAATAATGTGGTAATATCTAGTCATGCAGAAAGAAGTACTGAGGAAGTACACTACACTAAAAAATATACTGTACTCAAAACTCCTGTATTCATTTAACAGCTTATGTGGAGTTTTCGTTTGAGGTACAGACGACCAATGTTGTCTGTTTCATCTCATTACTAGTGGTGATAGCTTCCTCGCAGAAGAGGTTACTCCCGGGGAATGATGGTCACAGACAAATTTTGCGGAGTCGGTGGCACAGTGGTTAGGACTCTCATCGACTATCCACATGGTCCGGGGTTCGATCCCCTGCCGGCGCACACCTGATATCTATGGTCGGCCTGCGAAATTTTGGCTAGTGATATCACATGCTGAAAATTCCACACTTGTACCAAAAAATACGATATGGAATCAAGAGTATGCGACGATGATTGAATTTGACGACTTTTGGGTTGACCTATTGTCAAGTAAGAGTCTCGTAGATCCAGAATTTGCTGATGATATACTCCTGTTGTGTGAAGACTCGAGCAAAATGCTATACAATATACAGTGTACAGCAGCACCATAAAATATAATAAATGTAAGATCTTAATTTGGCATTCATACATGCAACTACATCTAACTGAATATAGTTAATTAGTGTATGAAACGATATTTTATACAATCAATTCGAAACATGTAATGAATTAAATAAGTTGTTTTTTTTTAAAACAGTCCACACGTGTAAAGGTGAAAACTATTAGTGAATGAAAAAAATTTGTAGTATGTAATTTTATCACATATGTCCTACGGATATTCTAATAACATATAATGCACGTATACCACAGAATAATTTACATTTTCACAATGATCATTGATACACTAACATACTGTTACTAAATGAAAGTCTAGAAGTATAAATCACACCGTTCATTGCATTGATTTTGATAAGAGAGAAATGATTTATCAAGTGTTTGTTGAATTGCAGAGATTGCATTGGTCACAGGTTTGATCACAAGTCAACATCAGGGAGTAGTGGACAGCTGTTTCGTTTTAGTTTGAGACCATCTTATTTTTGACTACCAGTAGGGTGCATACTGTAAAGAATCCCAAACTGGGATGTAACAGATATTTAGTGTTCTCACGTTTTCCTCTGTTTCTCTAACTGGTTTCATCTCATGTGATCGGAACAGTAATGAAATGATTTCATGGGATCATTTGATGCGTAACAATTGCTGGCGATATTATTGTAATATAAATTCTAAATAACTAATTCTTTTATTTTCAAGAATTGGTTAGTAAGGATTAGATTTGTTGATACGAGTTGATCACGGATTGATATCGGATAAAGAAAAACCAGGAAGTACCGGACAACTGATTTATCCTAGTTTTGGGAATCATTAGCATTACGCACCCATTGGGGCTCAAACCCAGGATATTCTGGCTACAAGGCGAGCTAACTCGTATACCATTCAGCCACTGGGACACGATTCAATCTGATGCTCACTAGTGACTTGCTACAGGACGGAGTTTCCTGGAGTTCTAGTGAGAAGTCGTGATCAGTGAGGTCCAAACAGTCAAGTGAGTGGATGGATTTCCCACTGATAACATTGGTTGATGGTCGCACTAAATCACGAATCAGTAGAAGTTAGAATTCATGTGTTGGCCACTGAGTCGTGTCCCAGTGACTTTATGTTATACGAGATTGCCTTGTAATCGGAAGGTCCTGGGTTCGAACCCTGGAGGTGAGTTCATATTTCCGATGATTCCTAAGCTAGGATGAAAAAGCTGTACTGTCCATCGTGGTTCTCTAACTGATATCAATCCGTGATCAACTCGTATATTTATTTTATATTAATATATGTGGAAATATCATTATGAACCTACCTGAGATCACAAGTTATGGCGTCAGTGAGTTGTAAGAAAATGTTTAGGTATAAGTTACAATCCACTTCATTTCATCATAAAAAAATTTAAACCATTTTGTATGAGTGTAAGTAAGCAAGTTAAAATGTAGTCAATAAATCATATATATATTATATTTATTTTAACACAGAAGTCGGATTATTAGTTATTTCCTTTGTTTTAACACACACTCATACATAAGCTTTTAATGGTAAATTTATGTAAGTAAACACTTTGAAATGAATAGCGTTCTACTAGTGTTCTGGATTAGAGAACTATTAATCTGCTTTGATAAGTCCTGCGTGATTGCAAAAGATTACATTGTGGAAATAAAATAACTAACAATTTCTTTTGGACGGTAGAGAACGTTTTATCTCAGTTGCCAAGTAGATTACGCTATGGCGTTTGAAATGAGAGGTATTGAATTCGAGCCTCAGTAAAAGCGATGTTACACACTAAGGAGCTAGTACATCCAACTAATGAGTCCAATAAGGGGGAAATGTGCGTGGTGGGATTATTACTATTACATTATTATTGTTCCCTTGGGTTCCTAGTGGAACATAGGGCTTCAACTGCACGTCTTCACTTGTTTCTGTCTTCTGCTGTGCTTTTCACCAGCATCCATGTTATTCCATACTGTTTCAACCCTACTTCACACGATCTCCTCCATTTCGTTGAAAATCACCTTCGGAGAATTCCAGTGGTCTTCAGTGAAGTTGACAGTGTTTCCTGCTTTGCTGTGACAGTTGCAGTGAAAGTGTCCGTCAGTTTTTGAGTGTTGAAGTTGCATTGTGGCCTATCTCCAGCTATCCTAAAGGCTTTCAGCTTCACCTTGAAAGTCCCTTCTACTAGATAGTGGTCTGAACCCACATCTGCTCTTCTCCTCGATCTTGTGTCCAGTAGACTTCATCTCCACTTCCTTGAGATTGAAATGAAGTCTATCCAGTTTTTGGTGTTTCCATCTGGTGAAATCCATGTCGTCTGGTGTATATCCTTGTGTTTGAACACACTGCCACCAATCACCAAATCATCGAAGGCGCAGAAGTCTGAGAAGAGTTCACCAGCGTGGCGGGCAGAAGTGTTAACCAATACTTAACAAATTACTTTGAGTAATAAATCCTGGCAATATTAAAAGATCCATAGAGAAAGCCCATGTACCAAGATGAGCTGATCAGCTCCGATCAGATATATTATCCAGAAATTGCGAACATGAATTAATGTAACTCACAACTTTGTCGCACTTTAATTTCATTCATTGCTAGAATTCTTTCTATCATAAATTACCTTCAATCTTGAATCTTATATACCTCAAGCAGTTACCTAGTAAAGTATAACATAGCAGTAATTCAAGTTTTTTAAACCACGTTCATTCTATGCATGCCATAATTATTTTTCATTTGCTGCAATTCGACTGAACTAAAAACATTTCATAAAGTTAGTAGTTGTTGATTAGCATTTACAGATTTTAACTAATTTACTAAATTACTGGTAATGTTATTCATTACACTTCACTTAACAATATAGGCAATTTTATTTTCAGATGTATACATATATACAGGCTTTTAAACTAACCTTGATTAATTGATTTAATTCAGTTTAGATTTTCTCATCAACTGATTGGACTGAAATTCTCGATCTTAGGTTGACATGTCACCTCCTTGCGCCGATGCTTCGACGGTGTTTGGTTGTGTAACTTGAATTCACTTGGTGGATGGTGACTAGCAGTGGAATCTAGGATGTGCATTTCGTCCTTTTTGAGACTCGTCACCTGGACGTACCTGCATTTGCCACTCAGTCATGGTGTTGTCACTGAGGTGACTTTCGTAACCCAAGTGGTCTAGTGGAAAGCGCTTTTGTGTCTGAAATGATGAGTACTGCATTTGAACCTTGATAAGAACACCACTACTTGCTGGGGAATGCAGGTACATCCAGATGGCGAGTCCCAAATAAGACGAAGTGCGCATCCTGGATTCCACTACTAGTCACCATCCACTAATTAACCTTTTTTAACTTAGGTTGCAGTAAGTCTCCATTTGACTAGAAACTGACTAGAAACTATGCATCTAAAGAATCGTGCGCAGATTCTGAAAAAAAGAAATAAAAATATTAAGTTCTTTTTAGTTTATTTTGAAGAATTTTCATCCATGATTAATTAATTCACACATTGTTCGCTAAATAATGAGTAAAGTGTAAAGAATATTTTGAAATTCTAAGTGTAGATTAAGAAGACAAAAAGTGAACTAACGGTACATTTATTATTTTGTACTGCATAGTCTTTTGAAGCCGTTGCCTATGGCATTATCACAACCACCTGAATTTGTATGGTAACTCTGAATATTAGTTGAATGGTTTTATTCTTATCGATTTCAGATATGAGCACTCTTTTCTAACAAATTCACCTGAAATATATTTAATAAATTAACTAAGAATATTTCAAAAATATATATTATATATATTTCAGTAAGTTAAATTTATCGTTATATTACTTTCCCATGGGTGGTTCAGGTGGAACATAAGGCTTCAATATCACATCTCCATTTCATCCTGTTTTGCTGACTCCAAAATTACGCATAATCTCTCACCTTCTCCTCATACTATCTCCCTCAAGGTCACCATCAGACACCTAGGTCGCCGTTTCCCATTCAGTTTCCACTCGGGGACCTGGCGTACGACATCACTCAAGGCTCTTCTCAACATATGATCGACCCATTTTCATTTCCTTCTACATATTTATTGAGCAATAGGTTCTTGACTGGTTTGTTCACAGATTTCCGTGCTGCTTATCCTTTCTCTCCATCTAATCTTCAGTATGCAGTCAGTGAAGGCAACTGTTGATTCAAGTTTGTAGTAGGCCATTGAAAATGCTTTTGGTGACACATACACCAAATCTCTTAACTATATAAAAGCACTGACTGACTTGATATTAGTGGATTTTTTTTGTTGAGTATGACAGATTCCTAGACTGACTTGAGAGAAACGATGTTCTCAAGAGTTGATTTGTAAGGATTAGCTTTGTTTTTAAAGTTTGACCACGGATTGATATCAGTTAGAGAACCATTGAAACCCAGAGAGCACTGGACAGCTGTCTCATCCTAGTGATGTTCTGTCTTGCTTTTCCGATCCTACCTGTCCTTGACAACCTCGCCCATGCTGTCTATAGCCAAACCGGAGTTATTATTCTTAAAATTTGATCAAAATTAGGTTCATTATGAATAAAACAGATTACTTGGTTTCTGCACTTTGAAGTACTCTTCTGATGTCGTCATATTCTAATTATTAAAGGAAAATAATTAAGATATAGATTAATCAGTTATTAGTTTTTATTTTTTCGCGAAAAAGATGCCTGGGTATTCATGAACTTCAGTGTTGTATATAAAAATATTTCATCTATTTATTCGCCGAAGACATTGCCTAGGGGTCGCGCTATGTCGTGAATTGCCAGAAGTTAGAATTCATGAGCCATTGGGTCAGGTCCCAGTGGCTCAGCGGTCTACGAGCTCGCCTTGTAACCAGAAGGTCTTGGGTTCAAATCCCAGTGGGCGCGTACTGATGAAGAGTCCCAAATTAGGACGAAACAGTTGTCCAGTACTCCAGTACTGGTTTTCCAATGGTTCTCTAAATAATGTCAGCTCATGATGAAATACTGTAACCAATCAAATCCCGACAATATTTATGAACTGTTGGTGCGTCGGTGGCAAAGTGGTAGAATGCTCGCCGATCACACCTCGAATAGTCCGCGGTTCGATCCACGGCTAAGACACTCCTTCACCTTGCTAAGCCAGTAAGAAGAACGGTAAAGAGGAAAGGTTGGTCATGAGGCTAGCAACCGCATCCCGTAAAGATAAACACTACCACTACAGAAACTTCAAGTCTAGCTAGAAGCTCTATGTTTCACTGGGAACGTGAAAGAAATTTTAAAAAATGAACTCTTGTGATTGCTTGAACTATCGGTCATACAGTCTGCTGTCGATAATAGCAATAAATAGGTGTATATATTTTCAGTGACTGCGTTATAAATCTATACGAATTTTGATTGTTTATTCTACAATTCATTTAGTTTCCCTAGTGAATAATACTGATTCCCATTTCTTCAACCATAATAATTCATAGAAATAAGCAAATCTAGTTTTTAGCTGCATTTGGTGACTATCACATTAATAAATGTTTATAGAAATATCGATTTTACATTAAAGTATACTGATCTCTAACCAAGATGTACAAGATGCAAACTGATTTATACCAGTGCAGTGCATTGATGCATAAAATATATAGTTTACATTTAAAATTTTCATGCACAAATAGTTATATAATTTTATTGACGATATAATTTAACTGGTCAAATAAACAGTAGCATTTCAAAATACTGATCACAATTATTTTTACATAATAATCAATAAAAAAGAGGAAGGGGTTTAGTGAAGTTATAGGGAATCACTTAGTTGATAGCCTGTAGAAGTGAAGTGATAGAACCAGTCTTTCAATTTAATATTTAAATAATCAGTCAACAGGAAATACTTAAACAAAATTATAGAAATAATATAATTCATCAAGTGTATTAACTGT
The DNA here is from genome assembly GCA_944472135.2 of Trichobilharzia regenti. Lineage (NCBI taxonomy): Eukaryota > Metazoa > Platyhelminthes > Trematoda > Strigeidida > Schistosomatidae > Trichobilharzia > Trichobilharzia regenti. The sequence goes on from OX235262.1 coordinate 136,783,081, forward strand.
TAACAGTGAATCAGGAGGTTTTATACTTCGTCTTTATTCATCACTAAGCAATACCTTTAAATTTCACCAAAACCCTTTGGAGTAGCCTCTCCCGCTGTTGAAAAATAAATCATTTCGTTCTAGAGTTGGAAAACTTATCATCACATATGTATTAATATCACAACTAAATCGATTTGTTCTTACCTGTTAAATATAAATATAAATAGGGTGGGTGTCAGGACAAATACTCGCCGAAGATACTGCCTAAGGGTCACGCTGTGTCGTGAATTGGCAGAAGTTGGAATTCATAGACTGACGATTGGATAGAGTCACAGTGACTTCATGGTCCACGAGCTAACTCGCCGTGTAGCCAGGAGTTCCTGCGTTCAAACCCTGAGGGTGGACGTGCAGTGGTAAGGAGTTCCAAGCTAGGACGAAACAGCTGCTTAATACCCCTAGGTTTCTCAAAGTTTCTCTAACTGATATCAACTCCTAATAAAATCCTGTAAACAATCAATCAAATCCCTACAAACCAATACCTAAAAATATGAGGTTGTAACATATGCAATTATTTTTAAGATTGGATGTGCTACCTGAGATTTAAGGAACCGTAGAGTAATATGATTCAAAATCGTCATATACTGGAGTATAGCCTACTATTTTTTAGATGAGATCAAAACGGAATACTACAGAAAACAAATCAGATCATTCACAGATGTAACGCTTAACATTGGAGCAATTTTGTAAAATAAAATACATTATGATTACGGATTTCCAAAATCTCAATAATTTCAGATAAAAAGAAATCCAACTTTCATTAGAGTTTAAATCCTTATTCCAGCATTCTTCCTTAATTCATTTACAGTAAATTTCACACCTCTTGGTTTTTTTCTGAAGACTGCAGTGCACTTGGTTTGCTTTCAGGGTTGATATCCACTATCCATGAGCATATTCAAAGTTAGGACTGAAGTAATTATGAATATATATTTAAAAATGATGAAATATATAATCAGATAAAATCGATAATATGAAAATAGATAAATTGTAATCGGTAAATGACGAAACCTGGTATTATTATACTACCAAATTTAAATCCTTTTATATATCATGGTTATACTCAAGTTTAGTTAAAATATTTTGTTTCCAAATATTATTCCGCTAGTCAAGACTATGGTTTCTTTTTCCTATAAACTGTACATCAAGTACCGCAGTACATTTTGATCGAACGTAGTTGACAACAGTCAGTTGACAGTGAAACCATCAAAGCATATTTATTTAAATGTGTTAGAAGTTGATTATGTTCGTCGGTGGATACAGTCAGTCACATGACTAAAAGAAAGTGTAATCTTATCAAAATTAAGTCGTTTTTTAATTTTTTCAGAAATTATTTTTCAACACCTATGTAAGTCAATCTGAAAGAAAAATATTCTTTTCAGTAGACTTTAATTGGTGGATGGTGACTAGCAGTGGAATCCAGGATGCGCATTTCGTCTTATTTGGGACATGTCACTATATGTACCTGCATTCCCCAGTGAGTGATAATGTTCCCAATGAGGCTCGAACCCAGTGCCCATAGTTTGAAACGCCAAAGCGTTATCCACTAGACCACTTGGCCCACGAGAGCCACCTCTTGTGTACCTGAGACCGAGTACTTCGGCTTAATCAATCGACAGGAAAATCTAAAATTCAACTAAATTTCTTCCAATAATTTCTCCTCTTCAATTTCTTACAATTATAAAATATAATACTTATTGTCGTTACAATGATAGCCAGTTATGCAGTGGATACATTTTTTGCGTAGAATAACAGATTAGTTATGCGATGTTAAAATAAATAGTATTTGTGTGACAAACGTGTTAGGTTGAAATCGATTACAAAATATTGTTTAATAGGAGACGATGGTGGTGATTAGTCATAATAGATTCGTAGAATGTAGGGTATAAAAAAATTGACAAGTCAGTTCAGTGTTATATAAGGTGTCAGGTGAGTGGCTATTACGAAGTAATATGTATTACAGAGGAGATAGTAAGACTGCAATGAGACGTTTATCAGGAAACAACCAATATGTGAAGTGAACATGCAGAGATATATATTGAGAAAAAGATAACATCACTAATAATAAGTCCAGAGAGTATAAATGGAAGATTCGATAGAATTGAGAGAATGTTTGAATGAAGGGTATAAATTATAACCAGTATTAATTGTAATAATAAGCCAAGAAAAAGAATAAAAAACCTAAAAGGAATACGGAGAAAAAGCACTCTTGGTGAGAAGAATCATGAATCCAAGTTTGGCCACGGTAGGATCAGAGTCTGGACGTGTTCTTTTTGGATATAAAGTTCTAGTTTAGTTAATCTCATTGCAACAGTTTCAGCTGTATTTACGAGACGTAAGCGAACTGTATGTGATAAGGACTTCAGAATTCGATATATAACCCTGATGGCTGCGTTGGTGTCGAAGCGATGTCCACTATCGGCTAAGTGTGATAGAATCAGGCCTTTTATGCATTTAATTTTCCCCTTGCTGAACCAAGCTATTGAATGTTCTCGAACCTGTAGACAAACTTGCATAATCGTACATCCTATATATAACCGCAGGAACAGCTGAAATAGTATATGCATGAAGAAGAGCTAAGGTTCGGTAAGACATCGTTCAGTTCCTGGGTGAAAATTGACGGCTACTGAAGGATAGAACACATGTCTAGAGTATAAAGTTTCCTTCATCTCCCTAGTTAAACGTTGCGATAGAATCTCCTCAGGAGTATCTCCTCTGAATTGTAGACGTAAAAATAAGGGCTTTTTCTCCACCATTGCCAGTTCATATTTACGACAATTGTAACCTATGTGTAGGCTTTAATTAACTTGTCTGGATATCCGTTCCTGTCTGGAATATCCCGGATGACCTGGATTTCTTTTTTACACAATCTTCAGAGCAAATGAACCATTGTTGTAACGACAACTAATATATTTTGTAATTTTAAGAACATAAAGAGAAATTATCGAAAAGAATATTCTTCTTTCAGATTGATTTATAATTTACTATGTGGGAATACCTCACACTAATAAACTTAAGTAAGTTTTTATCCGAAACAGAATGTGAAAATAATGAATTTAAAATATGACATACTATTCTGTTATCTAGATGTTAAAATGAATTCTGATTTACTCAAAATTATTTTTCGATGTGATTCAGTAGATACATTCCTCATCATTAATAAAATAATATAATAATAGTTACACTAGTTGAGATAATCTCAAGTTGACAGATTGTTCTGATGTAATGTATTATTATAATTGTTCGTTTGGGTTCCTAGTGGAACATAGGGCTTCAACTGCACGTCTCCACTTGCCACTTCTGTCTTCCTTCTGCTGTACTTTTCACCTGCATCGATGTTAGTCCATACTGTTTCAACTCCTCTTCACACGATCTCCTCCATGTCACCCTTGCACTGACGTCCCACTCGCCGTTTCCCTTTCGATTTCCACTCGGGCAATGGCCTGACGCGCGCGCGACGTCACCCAGCGGCCTCCTCAGCGAGCGTCCAATCTATCTCCACTTTCTCCTACATATTTGTTGGGCGATTGGTTCTTGTTTTGTTTGTTCCCATAGTTTCTTGTTGGTAATTCTTTCCGGCCATTTGATCTTCAGTATAGAGTCAGCGGACAGTTGTTGGTAAAGGTCTGCAACCTGTTGGAAATATTCTTTGTTCTGAGGTAATGACTGATGGTTAAAGACAAAATGAAACTTTTGGTCATTGCAAGATCCGAATCAAAGGCTTTTAGATAAGTAATCCGCTATGACACGACAACATTGGAATTTTAAAAAAGAACAGAAACAATTCTACCAGTTGGTGTGATCAGGGGCAGTAATTTTACTCGAAATATTATCAAAACAAGAAACGGATCATTATGGGCAAACTATTGAAATAGAATCATAATTTCATCGTGAGCTGACATTAGTTAGAGAACCATTAGAAAACCTGGGGGTACTGGACAGCTGTTTCGTCCTAGTTGGGGACTCTTCATCGGTACGTACCCACCGAGATTCGAACCCAGGAACTTCTGGTTACAAGGCGAGCTTGTAGACCATTGAGCCACTGGACCCGATCCAATGGCCAACCCATGAATTTCAACTTCTGCCGATAGCGCGACCCCTAGCCAATGTCTTCGGCGAATATTTGTCCTCACACCCGACTTGCTGCACTCTATTGGTTACGACTTCTCACTACCTACCTGGATAGGGCAAGTCGCTATTGAGCATCTCATTGATATTCATGTGGTGGTTTGTAGGGATTTGGTTGGTTACAGGATTTCATCGTGAACTGACATAAGTCAGAATCCCGGCGGGGGGCGTACTGATGAAGAGTCCCAAACTAAGACGAAACAGCTGTCCAGTACTCCCAGGTTTTCCAATGGTTCTCTAACCAATGTCAGATCACGATGAAATCCTGTAAACAACAACCAAATCCCTACAAACCAACACTTGAAGAATCATAATTTCTTGTAAACGTTATATTGAAGTAAATAACGGTCACGAGTGAGATTATACCATTAATGGTCCTAAGTGAAATTGACAATAGCAATCAACATAATAAGCGAAGGAGTATACAAACTGAGTAAACAAAGTGAAAAATAAACAGGGGCCAAAGTATGAATTTAAAACAATTAGTCCCTTTTATAAATTTTGGATAGGGTTATTAGAAGACGGAGATTATCTGAAAAATGTGATGTATTTGCGCAATACACTTCAAACACTATAATAGAGGTTTTTTGTATTTCCCAATGAATGAAAAAACAAAACGAGATTGTTTTTACTGACGTTTCGCTATTTAATGCTAATAGCTTTCTCAAAGTATTATTAATTAAGTATTATTATTATTTACACTTCAAACACTCTGATCACACATTTACTTGTCGAGCCATTTAATGTGAAGGAGAAAGGCTAATTCAAATACACAGAAAGACAAAGAGAATTTAAGAATAATAAGAATGATTAACACAACGTTTGGTTATCTAATCAGATAAAGATTACCAATATAGGTTAGAAGTAACAAGTTGTTTTGAACACATCGGAGGTGGATGGGCTTCAGTTTGTTAACAGTTTTAGCCTCAGAGTATTCCAATAAGCTTTTTTGACCATTTTTTATTTATGACCTTAACAGCTGTGTTGAAAACAATCTTATGGTTCATGCTGATTAGATGTTTGGCGTAAGACGAAGCTGGTAATCTGCCACTTGCGTCTATCGATTTTCCAAAGTTCATCTGTCTTTCTAACCATTTTGGAAAATGCTCTCCCAGCTGCACAAGCGTGGAACGAATATTCCTGTCTATGTATGTGTCCACACACGCATGTAAACTAGTGTATGGTTAGGAATTTGACATAATCATTTGTGCACTTTTGAGGTTTGTAGAGAAGCATATTTTTGACTTTTTCACTTATTACAAGCCAGCCTGCATAACAGGTCCTATGGATGACCGACTATAACCTGTCTTAAAATCCTACTATTTATTTCTCCATTGTATGTTAGTTTGATGAAGAAATCTTTCTTAAGGGCGGAATATATTTTAGGTTTTAAGAATCACTACCTTCTCTACTGGTTTAAATATTCAATGGATATCTGTTTTCAACAAGAATATCCATCAATACTTCATTTTCATTCTCTATAACATCAGCTATACAAATATACTGAATCCCCTTGAATAAGCAATTCACCATGTTTCTCTTATACTGTAGTGGACAGAAGCTGTGAACATTTAAATACTGTCCTGTCCGAGTTGGCTTTCTATAAAATGATCACTTTATCAAACCATCTACTCTGCGACGGAGAAGTATGTCTAGAAATGCAGATAAGATTGGTTGAAATGTATTGCACAAATACATCACTTTTTCTGACATAATCTCCGTCTTTTACTAACACTATCCAAAGTACGAATGAAAATTATCATAATTTAGCATAGACAGATTAAGACGATGATAAATAATAGCAATAATAATAATTTGCTTTGTTCCAAAACAGTACTCATGGTACAGCATAGAATTCTCAGCATTCGGTATAATATTACATCAAATTTACTCAAAAAGAAACATTACATTGCGTAGGTTAACTAATATTGATAATAGGAACATTTTTGGCATTAACAGTAACTTTCACTAGTTGGTTTGTACGGATTAGATTTGTTTTGACTAGTTGATATCTGTTAGAGAACCATAGAAAACCAGGGAGTACTGGGCAGTTGTTTCATCCTAGTTTAGGAGTCACTGGCAGTACGCATCCACTGGGGTTCGAACCCAGTACCTTTTGGTTATAAGGCGAGAATCGGGTCTCAGTGGCTGAATAGTATACGAACTTAATAATTACTATTACTATGATAACTACAATTACAGAAGAATAGAAATGATTTCACAACAAATTACAGTAGAAGAAGGTCAAAGTACCATTAGTTTTGCTAATTACATGTAGTCTGTAAGTTTCATGCGTAACACTTCCCCTATGATCGATGGCCCTACCTTCGGTAATACAGATAAGTCAGATGCGTAATGATTTAAAAGAGTTGTTACCCCCCTCTTTTATAATTTGTAATTTTGCTTGTCTCTTGTTTTTATGATTTGAGTTGAACTCAGTACATTGATACCTAATTTATTAGTCACTCAGCTTCCTACGCATCTCTCTTCTTTATTACATAACGCCTTCACCATTGTATGCATACATTTATTTTGTTCAAACTTGAACTGCCTGTGTAAAAACTATATAAGCGCAATTTTCTGAGCACTGTTCACTAATTGCGGAACCTTCTATCAACTGACATCATGAAAAATTTGCAAGTATGTTAAAACTTTTCTGTACATAAACCTCATAATTTTTTTATTCTGTGAGCAGCTGATGAGAGGCCACCGAGATAAATGATGGTACCATATTATTAATTCTGCGCAAACCACTGTTGTTCTTACTTTATTTAAAAGAGTTACTTTTAGTCTTCTAGATAACTTTAAAGGTAGAGACTCTAGAAATAAGGTGACCAGTATCGACTGAGTGTTCTATTATTACGTCTCTTAATGCCCAATAATGGGAGTTTTCCACGAACTAATAGGATATGAATAGTAGGTAGCATTATATTGAGGCTTAGAGTATGTGTTCCTTTCGCCGTTTTCAGTATTTTCATTATTCTTCATGCCACAAAGTCTATCTTCTTTAGCCTTTCTTCTATATTTGAAAATTATTGTCTTTATGTTTAAAGTCTCTTTTAGAAGAGTTACTGAGCATAGAAAGTAAAGTTTATTTATCATTTCCACATAGTGCTCCATTTTTTGCATCCAGTCTACTCTTTAAATTATTGGATAGGACTGATTTCAACAGAATATGAAAAAGAATGTTACATAACCATGTATATAAATCAAAACAAAATGAACGAAATTACAAAAACTACAACTAAATTCTACATTCTTTTACTGTCTGAAGTAAAATATTATCTGGTGTATCTATATGAGCAGTGTAAACTTGACAAGACTTAGAAACTGGTAAATACCCTGAAGTTGTATATATATACGTGTATTTAACAAAATATAGCCTTTTAATGTCAGAAGATAGATTGGTAGGTAACTGCTGTTGAATGTCTTTATACTATGTAGACAGGTATTTGCAATAATGTACTTAAGATCAATAATGTACTAGTGGCATTAAGTTAAATCATTACGTTGCATTAAAAAAATAATCTTCCTTTATTGGCTTATTATTCATGTATTTAATTTGAATGGAATATGGGTGAATTGGTGTTTCATTTTATTTATAGCTTAGAGGGATGGACGACTTGAGTGCTGTTGCGTTCTCTGAAGAGGATAACTTGATATCGAAGCTATCATAGTCTTTCTGGACAATATATTCAGCTGTAACTCCGAAATAAAGTCAACTTTTCTAAATTCCCCATGGATGAAATAGCCTTCTATGGATTTGTTCACCTGTCTTTGTATGAATCTTCTTGCTGATTCGATAATTATCCTTCTGATAGAGCGGCTTATTCTTTATCTATAGACTAATTCAATGTATTTGAATATTTCTGTAAATTGTAAAACAATTTATGAGTATGCCAGGTGTCTAGGAAATCTCTGAAATTCTTCTAGTGGGATTTTTACATTCAAGCAATTACTCGTGTAACGGGACATTTTGTTTATTTGTAAATTCATTTTAAGAGGGGTAACAACTGAACATTCAAGAATATAAACTGTTTTTCAGTTTAAGATTCACTGTCTCTGCATAATGTGCGCCGGTGTCACAGCATTAGAATGCTCGCGGACCACGCCTAGTGTGGTCCAGGGCTCGATCCCCAGCCGCCACACTCCCTTACCTGGCTAAGCTAGTAATAAGACTGGTAAAGAGGGAAGGTTGGCCATGAGGCTAGCAACCCCATCCCGTAAAAATAAAAACCACTGTTACCGAAACTTCAAGCTGGTTCTAACTTGAACCCCTATGCTCCATTGGAGACGTAAAAGAATAAAAAAATAATCACTGCATGATGAGTCGTCATTTGGAATTCGGCTAACTCTACAGGATAAACTATTACAGTGAAACTTGAGCTTTTACTTTAGAATAAGGCGAATGAAATGATACTTAATTTCACTATTTTAGTAGTTTTGTACTTTTCTAGTAAATAACACTTTAAGTTTACCTTTATGTCCCGAATAGACTAGTCAAAAACCAGAAACGTAACAAATACTGCGTTTTGCAATGATATATATACATATGTAACCTTATTTTGAGGATAGTGAACTGAATTACTAAATAATAACACAAAATTTATGAATATTGAAATTATTATCTAATGTTATTTTTTATAATTTGTCAATTCATTGTAAATTTTCATTGTGTAATTACAAATATAAAAGTAAATTATGTTTGATACACAAGTGAACTCATATGATGAATTAACAATGCTGTTTTTTTCGAATTAAACTTCTCGATAACATGTAACGGTGTATTCACCATTGAACATGTGGTATTTCAAATCTCTGATCTTACTAACTTAATCATGCATTCCCATTCATTCATACACCAATCACGTTTATCAGACCATGTGTTATGAATTTATTAAAGTAAATTAATTAAATTAACTGCAGTGTGAAGAATTTAACTTCAGCTCCATGTATATGTGTGTGGAAATTAAAACAATATTGTCAAATAATATCAAGATAGTACAGCTCATAGTCATGTGTATGAATGATGAACTTGAATTTTTGAGATAATTTGAAGAAACCTGTCTGGTAATTTAAAGAATTCTGACATTATTTATTTGATTACATGTTGTGTAAAACTTACACCTAGAGTGACATAATGTCTATCAGCTTGTGTATAAGGTGTTAACTTTGAATCTCAAAATAAACTAGGACGTTTTAGCCTATTAATAATGATTGAATAATACAGATTTAGTATGTGTTTCTGTCTAATTAAAGATTAAAAAAAGGATTTGTCTATTTCATATATGACTTATTGGTTAGTTCAAAAATTTATTCAACTCTAATGTGAATAGTTTGCGTTGATTGATGAATAATAGAATGCGTAGCAAATAAGAAGACAGTTCAGAGTTTGAATCTTCGGCCTATGCTCTCCTAGACTTTGCCTAGCCCATAGCAAGCCCAGTAAAATGGGAAGGTTGGGCATAAAAAATAAACACTACTGATACTGAATCTTCAAAGTTCAAACTTGAAGCTCTATTTTCCACTTGGAATGCAAAGGAACACAACAAAGCCCTGAATAGGGCAGCTTTAATTATTGAAAAGTAGTGAACTCTACCAGTCAAGCAAATGAATTTACTGATTGGTACTAAAACACACGAAAGTCAAGAGTACTATACAGATGGACTGGCAGTATATAAAGTCATAATCTTTCTGTCTGGATTCAACATAGAACTTGGCACTGAAGTTCAGTAGTTCGAGTTGTCATGTTCCAAATAGCACACAAAGGTAGGCAAGAAGATGAGAGAAGAGAATCAAGAGAGTTTGACAGGCATAGGAGCGAAACAGAATGGGTAATGGTAGAAAGGAATATGAAAGATTACAGAGACTGAATACATCTGTGCCATTGACAACGATTTTGAGCCATGTCACCTATTGTCTCCAGCCATTGATTCTTAGAGTCCCGAGGGCGCCAACTCGGAAATCTGCATCTCCCTACCTGACTCAGTTTAACTGTCAAGGATTTCATGGATTGATGGGGCCATGATTTTGTTTAGCAGCCATCACCACCTACTCTTTTCCCACCTGCACCTATATCAGCTAGTAATGCCCGTCGGGGTAGGCGATGGTTAGGCATGCGCAGCGCGTGACCTAGCCATCTCAATCCATGTAACTTTATAGCCTCGTCGATTGATTTTCCCTCTTTGCCCAACACTACGCCTAACGTCAACATTGCTTACCTTATTAAACCACCTAACGTGAGAAAGAGATCGTAGACATCTATGATCGAAAGTAGTCAATCTTTTCATGTCTTCAACTCGTATTGGCTATGTTTCAGAGCTATAGAGAAGGATAATAGACTACCAAATAGATGCTAGAAGTCATTTTTGCACCTTGTAAAAAAACGCTTTGAGATCTGTCATCCGAATAGTCAACACGAAGAAAGTCTGATGACAAAATTACTTTATATAAGCATAATTCTTCAACTGGTGTGAATACCAACAGGTAAACCTGAGAAATGTGGATAAATTTTTGATGCTTCCCTATGGTTGAAATACTCGACGCATGACTGAAATTTATTTCCAACAGGGTGTAGACTTTTGTCAACAGCTGCTTCCTCTCCATACTGAAGATCAGAAGGCTTGTTGGAAACGATAGGCAGCTAGGAACTCTGGGGACAAATCAATAAAGAACAAATTGCCTAATAAATGTGCAAAAGGAAACGGGAGGTGGATTGGACACAAACGCTGAGGAGACCACTGAGTGACACCACGAGCTAGACAGGCCGTCAAGTGAAACCCAAATGGGAAACGATGAGTTATGTATGGGTCTAGGAGGGGATACTGATACGATCTTGTGAAGAAGAGATAAAAACTTATAGGCAATCGTGTAGCTAACTTTAGAAGACTTCACAGAAAAGCATAAAGTGAAGAAGCTGTACGTTTCATTCAGAACCAATGGGAATAAAAATAGCATATCTCTCACTCACTGTGTTATTTTATAGAACATTTACAGTAGCATTGTATTTTGACTTCAAATGTATACACTATAACTGATCACAATAAGTATACTTATTAATTATTGCTGTTTTCATAATTGTGAAATCCTCAAACCTCCAGCCACAGTTTTGCAGTAGTTTTCACGTAGATGTCAGACAATGCAGTGATATTCATTCTATGGCTGGTGCAGATGCATCCACTTCTTGTGACTTAAATACCCAATAAAACCATATTGTTCTTCGATATTACTATCATTTTGCCGCATATCTCTGTTTTGCGTTTCTTTTTACTTTCTTCTCTGGCTTTGTGTGCTGTCTGAGTGAAGTGTTGCGACTCGAACTACTACACATCGGTGCAAAGTTTTATTTTGAAACCAGCCAGTTAGTCAGTCACTTGTAACCGTTATATCAGATACATGTAAATTAGTACACAAAATTCGATTTTCTATACCTTTTAATGAATTTCTCAAGGCAACCGTTATTTTTTCACTTATCGAAAATCAGTAGTATAGTGAGAGTTATTAGATTCAATGATTGTTTCCAAATACAAACATATTTACCATGAGTGTTAACCATCGTACTTTCAAACTGAAAAGATTCTCATGTGATACTTACTGAGTTATTTACATGTAATAAAAACCGGTGCCTAGAATCTAAACACTTCTCATTACTTTTGTACCTCTCGAATTAAAATTCCAAAAGTATCCTCATATATCATAAAAGCGAAGAAAGAAAAGTAAATATAAATTATGCATAAACGCAATATAAGCATCGACATTCAATCGATTATACATACACAATTTGTGTACTAAAGAAAACATTGGGATACATTAGTATCGTTTTTTGTGTACACATATGCACACACACACACACTTCTCATCGTTTTAGGTATTAAGTAATAAATGAAATTTGACACTGTTTCTTTTCTTTCTTCTCAGTTGTTTTATTCATCTTCAATTTTACCAAAATTTCTTATAACCTTGAAAAGCAATGAAAAGATGTCACTAGTTTGTGCTCTGTATTAGCATAAGTCAACTTAATTAAAAAACTACAGTGATGAAAATGCATTTATAATTCATGAAATCAATACCATGATTATTTCATCTCATTTACAAAAATGTTTTAATGGGCAGTTTAAATAATGTGAATAAAAAAAATTTATATGTATGTATACGTTTAAGGTCAGAAGTTGAAACAGGAAAGAAGTGAAAATAAATGAAGGGAATTTCTCCTGTCTATAAACTATATTGTGTATAATATTTAACCTATTACAAGATATTAGCATATATCTTTATATTAGGCTAAGTAGTTAGCTTTGAAACGACACATAAGAAAATGTTTTCTTCCGGACTTAATATTTCCTGACGCCTATCAGGTATATATTTCCGCACTCTTTCAAACCGCTCAGTCTACATTTCTGAAGGGTGAAAGTTAGTCTTCCTTAGTTTGAAGTCAAAATAATATGATTTTGATACGTCAATTATCTAAGCAAATAGGTTAGGGGGATATAGCTACTCTACCGGGTAACTAACTAACTAACTGTATTTAACACCGAAATATCCTTAATTTCTGATATCAATAGTTCCTCCCTTGTAAGCAAGCTATGAAACACAAAATGCTTTCAGTAACTGAAGCTGAATTGAAATTCTAATGGTGCATATATATGTATAGTGTATTATAGGTTCTCCTTGTGTGTCGGTGACGCAGCGGTAGAATGCTCGCCAACCACGCCTTGTGTGGTCCGGGGTTCTGTCCGCCGCCGACACACTCCCTTACTTCGCTAAGCTAGTAATAAGACTGGTAAATAGTGGAGGTTGGGCTTGGAATTAGCAACCCCATCCCCTAGAAGTAAGTACCACTGCTATGAAAACTTCAAAGCTCTAGCTTGAAGCCCTATGTTCCACTGGGAAGGTAAAGGAATAGAAAAAAATTTTTTAAATTCTCCTTTTATTCTTTTTCTTAGTTTCTTGATAATTCAATTACTTTTCAAGATGTTTTTCAGTAATCAACTTTTCGTCTCAGTGTAAAAGTAATAGCAATTGAAACTTCACAAGGGGTAACTGTTAAAAATTGGCGATACCTTAAAGCGATTTACCTGGATTATTTGATTGAACTCAACATTTTATTGATTGCATGCAGTAATGATATATTTTACAATAACTAACTGAACTTTGCTCAGATGTGCAGCAGTTAAAGTTGCCACCCTCCATGTAGCACACAAAGGAAGAAAGAATAAAAAAGATAAGGGATTCAAAAGAATTATGATAAGCAGAAAATTGATGGAGAAAGATTATGGTTCAATAGAGATAGGGCATCACAAAAGTGAATGCATCTGGGCTACAGAGAACGATTTTGGGCCATATTACCAGTTATCTCCAGTCGACTGATTCTTAGAATCCTGAGGACCACAACGTGACAGCTCAGATTAACCCTTAAAGATTTTGTGGACTGATTCTAAGCTTTGGTTTGACCACCACCAGCTCTTTTCCAACTTGATCTTTTTGTCAGTTAATAGTGACTGTCAAGGAGTGCAATAGCTAGGCATACATAACACTTGTCCTAGCCACCTCAATCGATTCATCTTCACAACCTCATCGATTAAATTTCCCTCCTTAGCTAATACACGATGCCTCACCTCCATATTGCTTACCCTATTATACCGCTTAACATGGGGGACAGAGATGTTCGTTATATTTTACAGTACATTTCATGAACTCAGAAAACTTTTACTAAGTACCTATAGAAGCAGCTATTTATTTACTTTTCACTGGAATATGTTTTCTAATTTGAAAGAGACAAACCAAAAATTTGTCTAAACAGACTTTATTTTATGCTAAAAGGTATCTTACTTAACATTGTTATGTAATTATAGGAATTATGGTGAGCGATAATTCAAACGGATACTTGATTAAGATAGATGAAAGAATCTTTCTTTTCAAAAAACCTAATTGCTAGTGCTGAGTGTCTACTTTAAGAAACTTAAATCAGATTAGAATAAACAAAAAGAAGTATATGCTATTGGACAGTAACCGATAGATTTAGGCACTTCAAACTATTACTCAGGTGGATGTGTTTTCTAAGCCAAATGATTTAGTTGTGAAGCTTTCTAGACATTTACAGTGCAAGCTTCAATATGAAATGAACTTCTTTGAATTCTCTAAAATGTATAAATACTGAAGCAAATTAACAAGCAACCATAACATAGATTTTTTTCGGAGATACAATTATATCATCGTCAATGGAGAATTCAAGTAACTTCACTTGATAATGAAAGCTGCTCTGAAAATGTTGTCTAGAAGGATAACGAAAGCTGCATAATAAAATGATTCAGCTGGTGGGGACACAACCATAACTAATTTGAAACTATATGTTGTATGAAATTTATCGGATATATTTGTGATGTAATGACCAAGCCAGGTAACTGCGTTTTATTTTTCATTATCATAAAGATTTATTTTTGTTTTTCCCAATGAATGAAAAACAAAACGATATTGCATATTTGATGGAGAAGATTTGTAGCTCAGATGGAGAATTTTGATGTAGTTTTGTTCTCTGAGCTGGATGGTAGGGCCTTACTATATATAAAGGACATTTCGAAAATCACTGTAAGACTCTTCAAACCTTTTAAGAGTTGACGTCGCACACAAACCAACAAAATCACTTCAGTCAGCTGGCTCTATGTCGGTCAAAAGACTCAACAACGAAGGAAGATAAAACCAACATCATCTACAAAATAAACTGTAACAACTGCGAAAATCACTACATTGGCAAAAGTGGACGTCTCTTCGTCTTCCAATCTATGATCATAAACTAGTCGTCAAAAGATATGACATCCACTCCCTCACTCATATCGCTTCACTGCATACAGACAACCATGGACAACGTGAACATATTAGACAGAGAAAACATCAATAATGCTAAAGAATTTTTAGAAGCCTGATATTTCAATGAATCGTCAATCAATAGACACATCGAATAGACAAAATCTACCAGTCGATAAGAAGGAAACCTCACACACAAAGAGTCAAAGTTCAAGTCAAGGAAACAATCAGTTCCAATACAAGAAGCCTAGAGGGTATGAGAACACACAAAGATAACCAATGGCGTACAAGATGGATGACCTACCAGGAGAGATGACTAATAAACTCGTGGAGAAATCTAAAAGTTCACTTCATGAAATTGAAGTATGCGCTGAAGATGTTGCCTAGTAGAGAAGGGCAATAAAAGCTCCGCAAATAAACCGTCAAGCTCAAGAACACAACTAAATTTGAATACTACTAATTATGGCTTTAAGGGGGATAGCTCAATTCGTTATAACTTTTTTTTTTTGAAATGCCATATTCATGAATTCAAGCATACCTGCCTATATCATAATGGGTATGAATATCAAAAACTCATAACACAGCTATTATATTCATCAAAGTTCAACTATTTTTTGCATTACTATTTAATTTTTAATGACACTAGTAATTATATTAATTGTCTCTATTAATAAAAATTTTGATTGAATAAAATTTCTATAAATTACATTTAATTACATAAGTTTGTAAAAACAAATGTACTCCGGTTACTTTTATTGCCATTATGAATTAATTAATTGACCTTTAATCATAAATTGTTGCATCATTAAATGAAATTAAAATTCACATTATTATTCCTGAATAGATAGATAGATACTTTCTAAATAAATGAATAAATTTATTTTTCCTAACAAATTACAATTATTTTATGTCTAGTTAATAAATATACATAAAAAATCAGTGAGTTATACTCATCAGTAGGAGTATCATGACTATTATTATTATTGTTACAATGACTATTTATTCACTACTAGCATTGTTGCTACGGTAACTAGTAAGTTTTCTTCTCCTAAAAGAAGCTGTATGTTTTTTAAACATACTGCTTAGAAAGACAGAAGTGTATTGATTTTACTTTGAGTAATACTTACAGGTTATATTTTACAGATTTGTACAAAATGAGAATAGAATTTAGAAAAAAACAACACATATTATCGGTAATTTCCCTGGTCATAATAAAACACATTAGTCATGGATATTTGAAAACAATAGGATGTTTGATTTTACAAAACCAAAAAAAAATTGTAAAACTAAGATTTAAGTTGCAATAACAACACAGGATGGTAATAATAATAAAGTTATCCTTTATCACTGGGATGGAAAATAATTATAAGTTGAGGAGTAAGGCGATCGGTGGAAGAAGGTCGTTGTCTTGACAATATTAACTGGGTTGAAAATAGTTTATGCCAGCTGCCTTGACTATGTTCAGCAATCGAAGAAGTACAAGTCGAGATAATTAAGGTACCTTTCTGAATAGATTTGTAAAGCCTGAATTTATTTGTATATGTGGTGCTCCGTATCGACAAAGTGTGCGAAAATGAAAATCCTGATCGACCTTATGATTCCTTTTCCATACAAAGTTGAACAATGCTCAAAAAAGACATCCGTGAGCTTGCGGAAGTTGTTCTGCTTATGTGACCGTCTCCACAAGAGCATTTAAATATACAGTAACACATTGAAGTGGTCAGAATTAGTAGCTTATCCTTCCCCTGGATTTGAATTCTACGGAGAATGGTGATTTAAGCTACTGTTTTTACTAAATTTCAGTGTCAATAATTGAGGAGACGCATCTGCTTTGAAAGATAAGTTCCTATCTGCTCTCACCAGAAAATTGTTTTTCATTCCTTTGCGTTCACAGTGGAACATAAGGCTTCATGCTTTGAGCTCTGGATTTCCAGTTGTTTCTCAAGAATATGGTCGCTAGTCCCCTCCCATGACCAAACTTTCCTCCTTTGCAGGCTTACTATCTGTTATTAAATTAGGTGAGGTTTCGGTCAGGAATCAAAGCCGGATACGTGAGTAATTGGTGAACATTTTACCACGAAGCCACTGACTTCAAAACATTATCAACTAGGTCTCGAGGGCCAACTTGTCACAGAAACTTTGACAAATTTTTCTGGATATCCATTCATATATAATAAGTTTTCTATTTTCTCTGTTTCATCACCCAGTGTAGGTTGTGCATATTTTTTGTAACACGAGACATGTGTTTAAAAAACCTGTTTAGATAACTTTTTTAAGATCTAATTTTTTGCCGTATTATATTTCAAATGCTTGACAGAACATGCTTATTAATTACCTATAGTCCGGAAAACTCATGTTTTGGCTTTCGTTAACTTTTGAGTTTTCATATCTGGAATTTGACTATTATCATTAGTACCTTTGGTAGTATCCTTCTAAACTGCCTCCCTTACTTTCATTCATCTGTTATGTGATGTCAATTTTCTTTTAAATAATTCACTGCATTACGTAACTACTAACTCGAATTTATTTGTCTTCAGAAGTTTTCTACTGTATGTTGAATAGTCTTGATAATGTTTACAATGCATTATTAGCATTATCATTATTATCGTTGGTTGACTCACTGATTTAGTAAATCACTAGATTGGATACGCTTATCAAACAATTTTAAGTGAATGCGAAAATGTATATGACCGAATAAATTAAATCACGGAAAAGGAATCACTAAATGACTGAACTACTTGTCTTTTTTCACTTTTCCATTCCTATTAGGAGATTACAAGTTTTAAACTAGGATACAGGACTTAGTATGTGTATTTTAACGAGGAAAAAATAATATCAGATGCCCACCGCATAAGAGGTGTCTCTCTTGGCCCAAGTATTCTAGTAGATAACACTTTAGTGCTTGAAATGACGGGCACTGGGTTCCAGTCTCTGAGAGAACACCATGACCCACCTGGAAATGCTAGTACACCTGGATGACAAATACCAGATATTGGCGAAAAACACTTCCTAGATTTCACTGCTAGTCACCACTGACCAAATTACTTCAATTTATTCTTCAGACATCATCGTAGCTTCCGTAGTATTTATTATCCATTACCCATACCTCCATGATCGACTTTTAGTTTTAATTTTTATCTAATTATGAGTTTGTGCTTATGCCTGAACAATGAATGAATATATTTCATACTGCATTTATATAAGAATCAATAAGCTACTCACAATTTTTTAGCACTATTCAACCTGAAAAGCACTACCTTTGTTTTCAGTATTTTAGACACCTAGAAAGTTAATATGAGTCATAAGAGATTTTTTTACATTTTCATACAACATTTTTATTGATCATTTTTAATACACTTATGTAGTTTAAGTTCATTGATTTTTTATTTTCAC
Source organism: Trichobilharzia regenti (assembly GCA_944472135.2). Lineage (NCBI taxonomy): Eukaryota > Metazoa > Platyhelminthes > Trematoda > Strigeidida > Schistosomatidae > Trichobilharzia > Trichobilharzia regenti. The sequence continues at coordinate 136,801,435 of OX235262.1, forward strand.
ACGTCAAATAGATCAATAATAATTAAAGTGACCTGTAAATAGTTCCTAATTGCTTCTAAAGTTTTTTATAAGAGTTGAAAATATCTTATAAGTAAGCTTGTTGTAAGATAGTATCAAAGTAATTTGATGAATGGTGACCAGAGGGGGAATCCAGGATGCGCATTTCGTCCTACTTAGGACTTACCATCTGGATGCACTGATATTCTCCTGTCAGTGATACCGTTCCCACTGGGACTCGAATCCAGTATTCATCATTTTAGAGTCTGTGGCGTTATTCACCAAACCATCTGGGTTAAGAAAGTCACCTCATTGGGAACACCATCACTAAGTGGCAAATGTAGGTACGTCCAGTTGACAAGTCCTGAATAGAACAAAATGCACATCCTGGATTCCACCGCTCGTCACCATCCACTAAACTACTTTAAGTTAATTCTCAAACATCGCTGAAGGGTTCATACTTGGAGCCAACATGTCAACAGTTCAATCAATCGATAAAAAAAAATCAAAACTAAAATTAAAAGAAAAATAATTCTTTTAAGATAGTTTAAATATACGTAAAAGTGAATAAGAAAATTTTTGCCTTCCTTCTGTTTTTGTTTATTCGAATATTATTCTAAAAGATCTTTACAGACTTATTTTAAACTGAACACTTCGTCTATGTAATTGTGATATTCTAATCCTGTAGGTATGAACATATGGTGTCTGATATAAAAATATTTACAAAAGTTGTCTGAAAGACACCCTGGAATAATAATAATAGTAATAACAGTAATACTTGCTCAGCTTCATTCATCATCTTTGAATTCAATTATTTATAGGTGATATACTTTTATCCTGTTCAAGATAAAGTAAAAGCAAAACTGCAATAATTACAGTTGTACCTAGTAATAACACTCGTTTTCTATGAAATTTGTAGGTGTACACTTAAAGTTTCCTCATTGCATAGTTATGCATAACTGAAAATGAGATGTAATTCATGTTCACGTCATATGCATATAGATGCATATTTCAACATTAGTTTGTATTAGAAAATATTTTGTTATTATGCAAACACCAATTATCAAGAGACTTCAGCTTTAAGATTGATGTGTGTATTATATATAAGGGTGTGCGCATACAGAATTTAAGTTTTATTTATACTTAATTTACCATATATATGTACAACTTGTTTAAAGAGTTGAATAAAACCTTCTCTAGATGACGTAATCAAAACATGAATCTTTTTATTTGTTGTAGGAGTAGACAAAGTGTTAAATAAATATACTGAATTATGAAATCCATTTCATTGTTTAAATTACTGGAAATGTTTAAATAGGAATAAGGGTAATAATAATAAAGTATGGTTGAAGATTCTTTAAATAAAGCAAAGCTGTTTGCCAAACTGTAATCTTCTTTTGGCCTATCAATATAGTTATTATAAATGTTGACTTTTATTAAAACAATAAAGTGAGTTTCAGCTGTTAGATCTCATCAATGAAAAGCAAGGGGGAGGAGCACTGAACGAATGTTTCGACCTACTTTGGGACTCTACAGCAGTGCAAACACACGACTCCACCAACCTGGATCGAACTCGGGAACTTCAGGTTAGGAGATCGAGGCTTATTCACTACCATTTTTAGGTACTTGAACTGGAATTCAATCACGTGTGAATTCTAACCAAGTCAACTTGTGATATAGCTCTGGCTTCACTAATGTCTTTATTGAGAATTAGTCCTAATTCTGTATAAAAACCTATAATCTGCTTTCTTATTTCTAATAAAATAAGTTGAAGAAAAGAAATTATGTTGGTTATGGTGAGATAGTTTAGAATTGTATATCATTTTCATTGGTGAATGACAAATAAAGTGTAGAAACATCGGAAAGTCAAGAGTAGTTCATATTTCCAAATTTCATCTTAAAATTTTAAGTACTTAAACTCATAGATTATCCTGAAAAATGCTTCGAGTGTAATGAAAGCTTAGGGTATATTGATAAAAGAATATTTCAAGGTGAGTTGATTTTTAAAAGTTTTTAGAGACAATTTTCAGTTTCTATCGAAGCGAATTCGGAATGTGAACTTTAAAAACTTGCCAAGATATAGTAGATCAACTTTAAGCACTTATACTGTGCTATATCAAGTGTTGGTTTGCAAAGATTTCACTGATTACAAGGTTGAGTACTAGCGGACATCAGGAAGAGAGCTAGTAGAAAACTGGGGAATACCCGACAGCTGTCTCGTCTTAGCCTGGGATTCTTCGGTAGTACTGACCCACTGGAGTTCGAACTCAGGGCCATTCCGTTACTAGGTGAGCTCATAGACCACTCATTCACTGGGGCCTGATCCAAGTCGTAACTAGTGGGGTTCACAAAGTCAGGTAAGAGAACAGTTATTCACCAGTAACGTTGGTTAGTGGTTGCGCTTCATATCACGGGCTAGCAGAGATTGGAATTCACAGGCCATTAAATCGGGTCACAGTGGTTTAATAGTCTACGGAAGGTCCCAAATTTGAACCACGGTGGGTAATGTACTAATAAAGAATCCCAAACCGGGACGATTCAGTTGTGCAGTACTCCGGGGTTTCTCCATAACTCTCTAGTTGATGTCGACTCGTGATCAAGACTATGCTTCGTTTTTCAGAAACTAGTGATATAAGAAGCCATTATGAAGAAGTTTATATTGAAATCTTTTTTATAACTGAATGACTTAAGTGTAAATCACTTTTAGAAATCTCTTATTTATTCCACTTAAGCTGCATTGTTAATAGTCCTTCACTAGTGAAACGTGATAGTTATCGTGTATATAACTTATTTGGCATATGTAATACAGTAATGAAACCTATTTAAATTTTTTTAAATACCGTCAAATGAAGCACCAATCTCTTTTTGGAATTAAGGCATATTATAGCAGAATTATCATCCAAAATAAACAAATAAATGTGAATATATGCATTGTTTTGATATTGAAATTTCAAACTTGATGTGAATAACCAAAACAAAGAGATTAGGTTGTTTATGATTGCTGAGATTATACTTAATTTTAATTATGCATTTAAAGCATTCAGAAATGAATTCTGAGTAGTTCCATCGTATATTAGCTTACTTTTTAGTATAATTTATTATGCTTATATAGTCAAATATTATTTTTTCAATACCTCACCCACATAATATTTATGATCTTCAAAATTCTGAAAATCCTTCTTATCCTTCATCAAATTTCGCTTTCATTCGTACACTTTCCTCTGTTCTGCTGTCATTGATTTTCGGGATTTCATCCTATTTTGAGACTCTTCATCAGTGTGCACCCACTGAGTTTCGAACTCAGGACCTCTTGGTCACAAGGCAAGCTAGCTCGTAGACCATTAAGCCACTGAGACCCAATCCGATGGCCCATGAATCCCAACTTCTGATGATTCTTGATTTGGCGGGACCACTAGCGAATATCATCGGTGGATATTTGTCCTGACACCTTACCTACTCTACTCTAATGGTCACCAATTCTCACTAGATCCTAGGTGACTACCTACTTGAATAGGACCAGTCACCGGCGAGCTCCGAATTCAATGAAGAGCGAAAGCTGCACAAAAGGAAACTTACGAAAAGTCTCCGCAAGGACCGTGAACAGTGGTGGGTGACAAAAGCCAAAGAGATGGAGAAAGCTTCGAGGATAGGCAACACCAGGCAACTATTTACACTCATCAGGGAAACGGGTGGGAGAAGACAAATCATCAGTGAGACAATCTCGGAAAAAAATGGCACTATAATTAGCTCCCAGGATAGACGACTGGATCGTTGGAAAGAGCATTATGAGGAGCAGTTTAATTGGCCCACAGCCACGCTCAACCTTCCGAGCATCCAACACCTCCCTGAATGGGATATAGACACAGGTCCTCCGTCCCTAACTGAGGTTACTAAAGCTGTCACCAATCTGAAACTAGGCAAAGCAGCGGGACCTGATGGAATGACTCCAGAGGTATTTAAGTACGGTGGAGACAGCTTACTGTCCGGATTAACTGAGGTACTAGGCAGCGTCTGGGAATCAGAAGAAGTCCCATCGGGTTGGTGTAAGTCACTGATTATCCCCATATACAAGAAGGGAGACAAGTCTTCCTGTGATAATCACAGAGGGATTAGCTTGACTAATATAGTATCTAAAGTCTTAGGCTCAATAATCATGCGTAGACTGAGTGGTGCTCGGGAAGCACAAACACGAGAGAGCCAGGCAGGCTTTAGACCAGGAAGAGGGTGTATTGATCATATCTTCACCCTCCGACAGATTCTAGAACATAGGCATTCCTACCGGCGTCCAACAGTCATTATATTTCTTGACCTAAAGGCAGCATTCGACTCTGTCGATCGGGAAGTTCTCTGGAGATGCTTGGCTGTAAAGGGAATTCCAAGAAAATATATTGCACTGATTAAGGCACTCTACTCGTACTCATACAGCCAGGTGAGGGCTTACGGCGAGCTGTCATCTGAACTGATGACGACCAGTGGTGTCCGTCAAGGATGCCCATTATCTCCTTTTCTATTCAACTTCATCATAGATGTGTTAATGGACTTAACCCTAGGTGACTTCAGCGACTCAGGAATTGACTTGCTACCGGGGAATAATCTCGTTGACTTGGAATATGCAGACGATATAGTCCTTCTAGGCGAAGACGCTGACGAAATGCAGAGTCTTCTAAACACCTTGAGCCGCAATCTACGAATGTTTGGCATGCGATTCGCTCCCGCCAAATGCAAGATGATGTTACAGGACTGGACTACATCGACGCCTAGTTTAAAAATAGGAAGTGAAGTGGTAGAGCACGTTGACCGCTTCACTTATTTGGGAAGTACCATCAGCCCCAACGGGTTGATCTCTGACGAAATCTCAGCACGAATACAAGGGGCTCGTTTCGCATATGCCAGTTTACGCCGACTCTGGCGTAGACGTGATGGCCGGCTATCGACCAAAGGGCGTGTGTACTGCTCAGGAGTTCGTTCCATCCTCCTTTATGGCTGGGAGACCTGGACATTGAGAGTGGAAGACACGAGAAAATCAGCTGTCTTTGATCATAGATGCCTGCGTTCTATTCCCCGTGTTAGATGGTATAATAAGGTGAGCAATATTGAGGTTAGGCGTCGAGTTCTAGGTAGGGAGGGGAAATCAATAGACGAGGTTGTGAAATTACATCGATTGAGATGGTTAGGACATGTGTTACGTATGCCTGGTCACCGCCTTCCTCGACAGACAATGTTAGCTGATATAAGGTCGGGCTGGAAAAAAGCTAGCGGAGGTCAAACAAAAACATGGCACCAGTCAATGAAATCTACAATAGTTAGTCTAAGCCACGTAGGAAGGTATAGACTTGCTGTTTGGGGTCCTCCGGACGGTAAAAACCAATGGTTGGAAACAATTGGTGACATGGCGCAAAATCGTTCTCAATGGCGCAGATGCATCCACTCCTTGTGACTCATGATTTCCAATAAAACTGTTTTGTTCTTCGTCGTTACTCTTCCTTTGTCTCACACCTCTTTTTACTGTCTCTATTATGCATTTCTTCTACTTTCTTCTCTTGTTTTTGTGCTACATGGTGTGGTGACTTGAACTGCCGCACATATGTGCAAAGTTCCATGTCAAAAACAGATAGACAGACCAGTCATTAGTGTGCATCATTGATTTTCTTTCCTTTACTCTGTTATGCGGACTACACAGAATTGCGTCAACCAGAATGCACTTGCACTTATCTTCAATGTTTCATGTTAATAATTCATTTCAGTTTATTTAACAGAATCAATGCGTGTTGTGTGGATTACTTTTTTCCAGAACAATGAATTCGATTTGCATATGTGTGTTTGCAATCTGATTTTTTCCATAAATTGTCAGATAGTACAATAAGTTGTATTTTGTTATAGGTAGTTGATAACACATTTAGGTAAAGTATTTCTTTTTGTCTCAGTGAGTGATCATCAAAGGCATTGGCCATAGTTCCTCACTTATTTTTGTTTAATTCTTTTAATTAATGGTGTATCATTTATGCAATTAGCTACATTCAGTAATTAATGTGCACTGGCTATCTCATAATCCACAGTGGATAATTTTGATGACTCAGAGACAACCTTAGTGATTCAGTGGTCCAGCAGTAGAACACTCGCCAACCACGCCTCACTTGTTCCGGGGTTAAGTTCCCAGTTGGCGCATCCTTACTCCTTGCCTTCACCAACCTGAAATCAGCTTGAAAATCTTCTGTACTGCACCCAGCGTAAAGAACAAGAGTCGGACATTCAACACCAATATCAAGTTTGTCCTTCTATACGGAGTAGAAACTTATCTATCGTGTCACGAAAACGATTTCTATTGGGTTTCAGACTTTTATCAATAGCCGCCTTCACTGGCTCCATACTCAAGTGGCCTGCCAGTCAGAAAGCATTAGTAACGTGGAACTGCGGGGACGAACCAACCAAGAGCCGATCGCTCAACAAAGATCTAGGAGGAAATGGAGATGAATTGGATATACATTAAAGTGGCCGTCGAATGACATCGCACACCAAACCCTCCAGTGGAATCCAAATGGAAAGCGACGAGTGGGTCATCCTTGGGTGACATTAAGGAGATCGTGTGAGGAGATGAGAGATTATGGGCAGTCGTGAGCACAGCCAGTTGAAAAGAACAGCAGAAAATAAAACAAAGTGGAGATGTGTTGTTGAAGCCTTATGTTCCAAATGGAACCCAAGGAATAATAATAATAATAGAAATTCACACGTAAATGTAAACAGGAATTTCCTCAAGGTTTCTGCATGAAAAACTGGTTTTTATTTACTATTTTTTTCTTTTTATCGCTGAACATTAAGACATATTTTGTATAATACACAAGGCACTTACAGACAATATAACACTAAGTGTTAACACGAAAAGAAAACAGTTGTTAATGACTGGCATAAAGACTGAATTTGGTGTAAATATGAACTATGTTAGTAATAATGCCTGAAAGATTTGCAAAACTAAATAACCTGAAAGTCAGACAATTACTCATCTATCCTGTTATTAGGGTAATCATGTTCTCTCTGGTTGGAAATAATGCAATCATTAAAATCTTTATTTGTTAAAAACAACGTCAACAAAATTGTTGGGTATAAGTAGAAGAGAAATAGGCAAAATTAAACATAACTAAAAATTAGAACTGTGGAATTAAATTGTATTCTTTTAGTTAGTTCATTTTCAAGAGTTGTTAACTGTAAAATTACAGCCGTAAAAATAATAGATCCCTTCTTCTACAATTTCTGTAGTCTTCCATATAAACATACTTACAGAACATCGCCTTCCTCGACGGGAGATGTTAGCTGACATCGGATCAGGTAGGAAAAGAGCCCAAATGGTGATCCAAACAAAACATGGCTTCATCAGTAAACGAAGTCTATAACAGTTTTTTTTAATCTAACCCCGTAGGGAGTTGCACACTTCCTGGTTGAGGTCTTCGGGACGGAGACAATCGGGGAAATGGCACAAAATCGTCCTCAATGAATAGGGCAGATCCATCCACTCTTTGGGATTTATAATATCCAATGAAATTCTTTTGTTCTTCCATATTACTATTCTTTTTGCCTCATACTTCTGTTTATTATCTCTCTCTTTTGAATCTATCTGTTTTGTGTGCTACGTGGAGTGGGGCAACTGAATTGGTGCATATCTGTGCAAAGTTCTACGTTGAAAGCTGTCAGTCAATCAGTCATACCTATACAAAATCAATTTATATGGAGTTTAGTATTTTATTCCCATCATTTGCCTACAGTAACATGTTGTTTCCAATTAATTCTAAAAGTTGTCTTTGCTCCTAAACACTTGTCTGTTAGTGCAGTCCCTTTTTCCAATAATCTATCCGTTAGTGTTAACTTGTAAACTAGAAGTCAGATTAAATTAATTGTTTCTTATCTCAAATCAAGCTTTAGATTTTAAATGATATAGTATTTGTTGGAAATTCAGAAAAATGTAACAGAGAAATGAAAACCAAACCATTTAATGCGAAGGATACGTGTGTGTCTGAAATTTTGTTATCAATCAAGTAAATCTCTATTTTATGTTTAACAAAAAGGTGTAGGCTAAAAATCAAAGATAGGTAACAAGTAAAACACACTACAAAGAGTTAAACTACTTATAAAGATTATTGTAGTACATTGTTTAGATTATGTATGAAAACAATATTCCAGATATAGTACTGAAGAGAGTAATGTTGTGTTAAGCTGTTAGCTAGCGTGCAAAGGAATTGCTAGGACTAGGCCAAAAGAATAATGCCAAATCATAAACTATTAATTTTTCATTAAGGTGTGTTTATTTAACAAATCATACAGAGGTATATTATTATTATTATTAGTAGTAGTAGTATTGCAATACTTCTGAGGCACTAATTACTTATCGATTTGATGAAAAACGATTTAATATCTATTCGGTTCACCTAGCCGTAGTGATCTATGCAATTATAGCTATTTCCTATCCTACTTTGTGAGTATGCTTCACTCCCACCACGTTATTAGCCGACCAAATCCCTTTCTAGATCATCGATTTGGCTGCAGTATGTCATTTTAATTTGGCTTAATGGTGATATTTCGAAAACCTGAATGCTTCATTTTGACTGCTTTAACATTTTTGAAGGTAATTGTCATACAATAGTACCTTATGATATATTTCATTTCTAACCGTGAAGCGTGGTAAATAATTCATTAGTTGTAAACGAAGGAGATGAGGAAACAGGCATAAAATGGACTCACACAAAGAACTTGGAGGTTCTGAACTTCGCCGATGATATATGTCTGATTTCCCACAAACCGGAAGATATGCAAGTGAAAAGCAACAAGCTGGCACAAGAAGCATCAAAGATAGGACTTCAGGTGAACATAGAGAAAACAGAGGTGATGAAGATTCTTGGCCAACACCAACAGCAACAACAACAACAACAGAAAACAATCAGCATAAATGGGAGGAAGCTGAAAGAAGCAACCTCCTTTACCTACCTGGGAAGTATCGTTTCAACTACAGGCGAAACTCCATTATAGATAAGATTTTATTTTGATAAATCGCACAGTGTTTACAGGGTCTTGATATGATTATGAGCAATAAATTGTGCTCGAAACGTCATCAGTAAACATTACTGTAAACACTGTGCGATTTATCAAAATAAAATCTTATCTATAATGGAATTATACTCTACCACAGTGCCCAAGTTTTATACTTATACAGGCGAAACTGACGAGGATATCAAAACCAGAATCGGAAAAGCAAGACAAGCTTTCATTACTCTTAAGTCTGTGTGGAGGTCAACAGCACTCGCCATCAAAAATAGCATCTGGATTTTCAACTTCAATGTGAGGTCAGTGCTACTACACGATTGGATCAGAGACTTGGCGCGTCATAAAGAGCACCTCAAACAAACTTCAGACCTTCATCAACAGTTGTCTTCGCTCAATACTCAATATCAGATGGCCAGCCAGAAAAGATCAGCAACAGGGATCTCTGGGAGCGAACCAAACCAGAAAGAACCGTTTGTGAAACAAATATGCAGGAAGAAATGGAGATGGATTGGCCATACTCTGAGGAAACCATCAAGTGACTTCACTAGACAAGCCATTGCTCGAGTGGAACCCGAAAGGGAAGCGGCGAGTTGGTCGTCAGTGCAAGGGTGACTTGGAGGAGGTCATGTGAGGAGATAAAAGCATGTGGGCAGACTTGGAGCGGGGTGAAAAAGTTGGCAGAAAACAGAAGGCAATGTAGACGCGCGGCTGAAGCCCTATGTTCCTCTAGGAATTAAAGGATATAATAATAATAAACGAAGGAGAGGGTAACTGATCAAGCTCATACTTCGAATTTCTGAGAAACTCACACCATATGGATGGAATCACTTTCTATCTTAGTGATCCTTATTAGAACTCCTCACTAGAAGTATATTGTTTGTGTAAGAACATCATTTCCGTGTCAGTTACACCAGACAACACAGATTATTTCAGACAAAACACTTCGAACCATACACAATTTCTTACAGTTATTGGGAACCCTGTAGTTTAACGGTTTTGCTAATCGCAGTCAACCTGTGCATTAAGTGAATATCGTTTTATCGATGTTTTTTAAGTCAGAATACTACTGTACTTTTGGAAAATTCCTTCAAATGTTCGTTACGTTTAGATTTTAGTTAGGTACTCATTTGCAATCAAATGTATCTCCAGGGTGGCTTTGTGCATTAAACCTTCTTGTACTAGACCCTTTGTCCGTCCTCATACTTGTGATATCTGAATAGATAAGATATAAAGAAAGAACAGATCCAACTAGTAATGGCTGCTGGTTTTTTAATCTCTTAATGTGAAGGAGAAGCACATCAAATTACCTGTCACTTTAGATCATGTTGAGCATCAGAATGCATTAGTTTGATGTCACATGGTACATTAGCGATCCCCTGACAATCTTCCCTAGTACCCTTGAAGGTTAGTCTTGTATCATATCCCAGTGTCTCCATCCTAGAGGTACTGACGTTGTCAGTCAGTATCACTAACAACAAATAGCTTCCCGAAAAATGGGAAAAATAAGATTATATGATGAAACTTGTATACTGTTCTCCTTTTAAATCCAGTTTTTTTATTTTAAAGTGTACAACACCACCAGGCATCCTAAATTGACGAAATATTTACTCCGTTCACAATATTTAAATTCATTATTTTAACTTTTGGATTTGTATCGAACATCGGAGAAATTACACATTATTGTATAAGCACGCAAAAGGTGATACCTCAAGATAGTTTGTTCTATCTCCCCCTAATATATTTATTAACAAAGCGATTTAGTTTATCACTAATAAAACACACTGATAACACTTAGTTTTAAGACAACAGAGAAAACATTGACAACTGTTAGTTATATATATATATATATATATATATATATATATATAATATTCCTGAAAGGTGAATATTATACTTGAATACGCCTATCAGTTATCTTCCCCTTTTACAAATAAGCAAACGAATTACACACAAACACACACAACATCAAGGTTTTAAGAGATCAGTAGACATTTTTGACTGGAAACAAATTCCTCTTTGAATAAAAGGTCAAATTAATGAACTGTATAGTCTTCAGATCCCAGCAAACATTTCTAGTATTTTCACTTTTCGAAACGTAAGTTATAATATTGTTTATTTAAGTTTCACAGGAAGTCAATGACAACCGAGACAGCTCTGTAACAGTCTCTCTGGTTGCAATATTAAGTTTTGTGAGTACAAAATCCTGGAAAAAAACTAGCTCCTTCAGTCTTACAACTATACGATGGTGACAAATGCCAAATAACAAAGAATCTAGGTCCAGATCATTTTGCTCAATACCTCTAACCCCTTGATATAATTTCAAAGCGATCCATTATGCCAAGTCTCTTGATATCGCAAGTACGTTCGTAAACTTTACTTGTAGAAACAGGTTAGCATTAGGTACTAAAAACATAATAATGATAATAATGCTTCTATACCAGTGATTACCTATCGTTCCGTTGTCAAGATGGTAAAATAAGCGTGACCATTTGAAAATCACCTTAAAAAAGGAATAGTTCAGCTTTTTTGTTAAAAGAAACAATCATCTGATATTATAAGGTTGTAGAATCGCAATAAATCAGGTGATAAAAATGTGCTACAGGTGAACGCTTCCCCTAACACGACTCATGAGTTTCATTCTTTAATGTGATCATTCATAAATGGAGTAATGTAAGCATGTTGTTAATTTTAAGCCTGACCACATGTTGATATCAGTTAGAGAACCATTAAACGCCAGGAAGTATTTGTTAGCTGTTTTATCTTGGTTTGCGACTTATAGGCAGTACAAACCCACAAGGGTTTCAAACCCAGGAACTTCCAGTTACAAGACAAGAGAGTAGACCATGCAGCCACTGGAACCCGGTTCAATAACTTATAAAATCTAACTTCTACCAGTTCGTGAATTTTAGCACAACCACCAGCCAATGTCATCGGCGAGTATTTGTTCTTACACCCAACCAGATGGACCCATTGGTCACAGCTTTTTTATAGTAACATATTTGTAGTTAAAGAGGAATTATTTATTCAGATTAAACCTAAAATTAATCTAGTAAGTTATATAATTTTTGATAAATTAACTTTGATCAGTTAGACATAAATCTGATGATGACTGTATTTTATGAAAAATGTTGATTCAATTCACTAATACATCAAGAATGATAATAATAGTAATAATAATAATAATGACTGTACGAAAAGACAATGACGTTAATGAAACGTAAAATCTACTTTTATACTGCTATATATCATATGAATATTAGGTATGTTAACAAAAAAAGAAACACTATGATATCTATTTTAAAACATTATTGACGAAGTTAACTTTAGTTTCGTAACATAACAAATGGCAATTCAGTGATAAAGATTATGAAACTTTAATATGTCTCTATAATCAATGTAATTTTTTTAAGAAGTGTCTTATTAGATATGATTTATCTGTGAAAAAATGAGAGTTAATAGTTATGGTACCTGAAGGCTGTATGCATTGGTTTTAAGTTTTATTTTTGCACTCATAAACTGGTAAAATCTTCAGATTTGTAAAGCTTAATTGTGATAGTTGAGAGCGTAATAAACACTGTCTTCTGTAGGTATCTATTCAATAGGAGTTTATTTAACTTTAAGAATATAAGAGTTGACTAACTTATAAGTGTAGAACTTTACACAAAAGCTTAACAATCGTAGGTGAGAATGTACGCGGAAGATATTAATAATTCGATAAGGATTTTTAGCCATGTACTACGATTCACTTGTCAGAAGAAATCAACTTTATTTCAGTGCTACAAAGCGATAAGTTACTTTATAAAGTTTAAGTTTTAAGGTTTTGAAGTTAATGTATTTATGTCTTTAGAACATCTGAATTAATTAATATGCACTCTGATTAGGTGTAAAGGAAAAGAGAAATTTAACTGAATTTTTGGTTTTTCCTTCGATTGAGAAATTGTTTTAATAAATCAAATCTGTGACTACTGCTGCGGTTAATAAACACACATTATCAAATATTCGTTTGTAGGGATTTAGTTTTATTGGTTGAAGGATTTCATTATGAGTGCTATGTTGTGACTTGACAAAAGTTAGAATTCATGGGTCCCAGTGGCTTAAAGGTTTGCGAGCTGGTTTGCCTTGTGACCAGAAGTTCGTCAGTTCGAAACCTGGAGTTTGGTGTGTTCTACTGAAGAGTTTCGAGTCAGGGCGAAACAACTGTCCAGTACTCCAAGGTTTTCCAATGGTTCTCTAACTGATGTCAGCTCATGATGAAGTCCTTTAACATTTCTGACGTACCTGTAGCCTCGAGTTAATTCTAACTTAATAAATATGAAGAAATAGTGATATATATTGACCATCTGGTATCGTGATTAATTGAGTTGGTGGTGCAGTGACAGGATATACACCGACCATGCATAACATGGTATGGGGTTCGATCCACGGTCAATGTACTCCTAAACCTTGATAAGTCAGTAGTAACCCCGGTAAGGTGGGTAGGTTGGACATGAGGCTGGTAGCCACCTCCTGTAAAAACAAAACATTAGTGCTGCTAAAACTTCATAGCTCCACCTTGAAGCTCTATGTCCCACTTGGAACGCAAAGGAATAAAATAAAAATAAGAATAAAATCATGATCAAACTTTGTGTATTCAAATTTCTCATATGGCATATTTTTAACGCTTAATACATCTTAAGTGATTTTAAAACATTTTATTGGATATGTAAAAAAATAATAATAATGACAACAACAACCTCAGACTTATTCACTAAAAATCTTGATAACTGTTATCATTTTCATTTTAGTTATTTTATTTCATAACTTTTATTTTCTTGTCTACTTTCATGTCTCAACTTGTTACTTTTAAGAAATTAATGTGATTCTTCAGTTTAATATCACCATCATCATCATCATCATCATAAGTGAAAGAAAAAGACAAATTTGATATCAAGATCTAACTGTAACTAGTTCATTCACTCATTCATTCAATAATAGCTATACTATACATGTCTGAACAAGTCAATTTCTTTTTATGAAATAAGTAAAAACTGGCATTTATTGAGTTCATATAAAACCTGTTTTAAAACAAAGAACCAAACATTAAGTTACAGAAAAACATACAGCATTGGAAAACCTGCAAAAAGTACTGGACAGCCAGCTATTTCGTCCTAGCTTGGGACTTTTCATGAGTATGCACCCACCACTAGGATTCGAACGTATCCCCTTCTGGTTACAAGGTGACCTCGGAGACTATTAAGCCACTAGGATGCTATCCAATGGTCAGTTCATGAATTCTAACTTCTGCCAATTCACAACATATTGTGACCACTAGTCAATGCCTTCGGTGAACATTTGTCCTCGCCTTCGACCTGCTGTACCCGACTAGTCACGGCTTCCCATAGGAAAACTCTAGGTAATTGCCTGAATAGGGCCAGTCGCTAATAAGCATCAGATCAGTTTTCAAGTAATAGCTTGTAGGGGTATTTTTGATTTGCTTGGAGGATGGTCTAGAAGCTAGCCTTTTACGCAGAGGATCCTGGGTTCGAATATTGGTGGGTGCGTACTACTGAAAAGTCACAAACTAGGACAGAACAGCTCTCCAGTACTCTCAGGTTTTCCAGTGGTTCTGTAACCGATATCAGCTCATGGTTAAATCCTATAACCAATCAGTCAAATATCTACAAACCAACACTTGAACATATATATATATATATATATTACTTTATTCTCAAATCCCTAGTCATAGATTTGACAAATACCGATAATAAATGACTTAGAACAAAGCTTTGCACTGAAGGATACACTTGTTTTCACTTAGTTAAATCATATTTTTAAATACTAAGTATTCAGCGAAATGTTTGTCATTTAATCTATATTTCCATGCATTATAAGAATATAAATTTGACACTGTGGTACACTGTAATTTCGTAATAGCATATAACATAATAATGAGAAGTAAACTGTACTCGGAACGTTATGAGTAAACAAATACTACAGTATCACTATTGGTTTCTATCAAATAAAATTTATTCTTTTGTGGGATTGCTATCCATTCGTTTTGTTTCCACAATAAACTACAATCTAATGACATGAAAATAAAATAAATTATGTTTGAAACATTTTCTGTCTCATTCCTTACATCCCGAGTGGAACATAGGTCTTCGAATTCTGAAGTTTCACTAACAGTAGTGTTATTCTTATGAGGTGTTGATGCTGGCCTCACACTCTGCTTCTCTCTTTTGCAGGCTAACCTACATGAAGTTTAGGTGCGTGTCAGTAGGTTATAAATGTAATCCTCCAGCCACACTCCCCCCCCCTACCTGAGTGGCTGGTGAGCATTCCACTACGGAACTAACGATGCATAAATTCAATGTCCAATGTAAAATAACTTCGTATGTTCACTTTTGTGTTTTACATCTGAAATGATCAAAACAATAAAATATTCATTTAATTGAATTTGAGATTTTCTCGTCGATCGATTGGACCGAAGTGCTCGATCTCAGGTTGACATATCAGCTCCTTGTGCACACGTTTCAACGATATCTGGGCATTTAATTAGAATTTAATTGGTGGATGGTGACTAGCAGTGGAATCCAGGATGCCCTGGATGTACCTGCATTTCTCAGTGAGTGATGATGTTCCCATTGAGGCTCGAACCCAGTGCCCATAGTTTTAAACGCCAAAGCGTTATCCACTAGACCACTTGAGCCACGATAGCCATCTCTAGTGCAACGGGTCATATTAATTATTCAATTGAATTTTGGATTTTCCCGTCGATTGATTGGACCGAAGTTATGTTGACTGACGTAATATATATAAATAAATAATATATAATATTATATATATACTGATTAATCGAATGTAACAAACATCATGTTGTTCAGCATACTTTAGTCATTTGTGTGTGACTATGGCTTATTTGAAACAAAAAAGAATTTTTAAAAGATTCCCCTTGAAATGTAATTCATTATTAGCATCACATTTAATTAATCTGAATTAGCTAGGTGTACATGAGTTGCTTGTTTTCTGGTTTATCATAAGACGAATGAATTTTTACTTATGTCAATAATCTTATAATTTCATTAGATAAATCCAGTGTCTGTTGAAATGCACATTTTTTATCACTATATTCATGTGAATATCAGTTTATTTTATCTTCTGTTTCTCTGATCATACTTACTTACTTATTTAGTTACTTATTAAAGTGTTATGTTTAGATAATTGAATTATTCAGTTGATATCAGTTGCCAAGACAGTTATACTTGGCATACATGTTGTTCATATTATTTGTGAGGTCTTATTATTATTATTGATTTTGAACAATGGGTTTTATATTTCTTAGTGAAAAAGAAAAACAGAAGAGTAATTGAAATTTTATTTTAAAATAAATTACAAAGTAGATACCTTTACGAACTGAAATATGAAATGTTCATATGGTTATGTATTCAATAATCAGTAAGATGTTGGTTTAATGAAAAATAATTTATCAATCGTTAATGAAAGGAATCGATGAAGCCAATTAAATGAAATGTGAAGTAAATTACCCAATAACTGACATGTGAAAACCTGTAAGCTATACTAAGAATTTGGTTGAAATCGAAAGTTATGAGCTACTGAATGATAGTTCAGTGTTTTACTAAAAACCTAATGATCCCCCGAGGAATCCACAGATAACTACCTCTGTGATATGATGTAGATTGACGAGAAGCGGCTAAAATTGAAATCAACATTTTAAGTCAATGACTGTAGACGCAGAAGTGCTTATTCCTCAAATTTGGATTGAGTTTACGTCATAGACATGAAATAACCCCAGTGGACAACTCGTATAACTTTAAGTCAGTTAACAACCGATCGGAAGAATTTATTCTCCTCTGACGTAGCCGAACTTTAATGAGGTTTAAGATGCATAAATATGATGTTTTTTGTTTTTATAAATGTCAGTTACGAAGTCTCTTGTCTTCTTCGGTCAAATCCCTACCTTAGGACTGTACAGTTATGAATTACTCATTGATTGTGAATCATCCTTTCGCTTATATCACCTAAAAAGGAAATTTAAGGTGAATGTGTTTTTTTGTCAGCTTATATATAAATTAAAGTGGTTGTTAAGGTTTCTCGATCTTGGATGGTGTAGTTGCCTCTGGACAACTTAACCCTGAAGTTAACGCTAGAGATCTTTTCTAGAAGGACAATAAAATTCTTACAAATAAATTAACTAACTTAGAGAACATAGTGACACATAAAACGTTCAGGCGAAATGAAAATCTTGTTAATTTATTTGCCTCATGTTCTTTTCTTTTATCTTATAATACTTTACTACTATGAGTAGTTAAATTCAAATTCAGTTATCTGAAAAATCCTGCAATTTAGAAATGCTGTTTAACAGCAAAACTGCTTTTAACACATATGTATGCATACTGAGTAGACTTTTTCAAGGTTACTTGCATGATTTAGTTTACTTCAAAATCCCTTTTTATTGTTCTGAAATTCGTTTAACTGATTAGTGTTACAAGTTTAATCATGATCTGACATCAGTTAGAGAACCATGAAGAAAACCTGCACACGTTCACTTGAAAATTAATCGTATACTTGATAGAGACTGGCTCTATACAGGAAGTTACCTGGAGTTCTAGTGAGAAGTCGTGACAAGTGAAGGTTCCACCGAATTCTTTGCTAATGGCTGGTGGTTGCTCTAAATATCACGAATTGGCAAAAGTGGGAATTTGTGCGCCACAGATATGGTCTCAATGGCTGAATGGTCCATGTGATCGCCTTGTAACCGGGGGATCATGGGTTTGAACCTTGATGAGTGCGTGTTGCTAAGAGGTCTCAAGCTAGGACGAGATAGCTGTCCAGTACTTTCTGGTTTTCCACTGGTTCTCTAACTGATATCAGTTCGTGGTCAATCCTGTAACTACTATTTATGGTATTTATTTAAATTCAATGCATTAGTTAGAAGAAATATTTTTATGAAAAATCATCACGCTGATAAATGATAATGATAATTTGCTTTATTCCAAAAACAGTACTAGTGATACAGCAAGGAATTTTCAGCATTCAGTACAATATTGCATCTAATTTACTCAAAAAACGACAAAAAGTATGATAAAAGTAAACATTACATAATAATAATAATAAAACGTTGTTATAGCAGCTACATAGCAAATTACTGTATGCAATACGGAGAAAAATATGCATAAAGTACAAAATTGTAGTAGTAAAAGTAATAACAACTAAAATAAAATAGCAAAGTTATAATTAAACGATAGAAAGTGTGACACCATATAATACAGAAAGATGAACAATCAAAGGGTCGATTCACTGTGCTAATTACATAGTAACTTATGTGTTTCACATCTCAGAGAGTCTTCGTCACATAAAGTACGGGCTAAATAGGGTATTGTAGAATTTCTATACTTAGTGGTACGAGCTTATAACTTTTTATATTGACTTCTTGTCCTACCTGATGAGATACAAGGGGATAGTTGGGAATAAAGGGGTGCAGAGGGTCTGACAATATAGCCTTTGTCCATTTTGTACAGGAATTTATCCCATCAGTATTAAATTCCTTTTACAACCCAGGTTTTTCCTACATCAAATCATCATTAAACTGTATCAACATCGTTCTACAGAACAGATGTCTCACAGACATAAATGCCATTTTGTACTTTTATTCCACGGTAGCCTAGCAGAATTCCTTTTCCATCTTATTTGAGACTGATAAAGTGAAAATATCTTCATCCTAGAAATTCATAGTGCCCCTAATCAGACTGAAACTAAGCTCTAACTGCTTCAAGCTCCAGTAAAACCAAACGAGAAGAAATTCATAGGTTTTTTTTTCAATGCAAATAGCTCCTATTTAATCCGTCCAAGTATTAATAAGTTTTATTTCCAAATTGTGAATTTGTTTTTACGAGTTTGACCACGGATCGATATCAGTTAGCGAACCATTGAAATGAAATGAACCATTGGATGGCTGTTTCATCTTAGTGCTCCTTGGTTTCCAATGATTCTCTAACTGTTATCAATCGGTGGTCAAACTCATAAAAAAAATCTAATCCTTACAAACCAACTCTTGAAAATTGTGACTTTGATTTAGGGTGTTACCAGTTCCTCCAAGTAGCTGAAAATGAGTGAAACAGCTTTCCGGTGTTTACATCACCTCGATCTGGCTACAAGCGCTACTGGTTGATGTAAATGGTATACAACTACTGAATTAAATCAATCAGTAGTATATAGTTTTGCGTATTTATGGTTTCTCCCTTGATTAACATTTCTTGTATCAAGCAGACCACATATTGTGATATGAATAATTTCGGTTTCCACAGGAATCTGTAGTGATATTACACCTCCTCATACTGTGTAATATGCAGACTGTAAATTTAATTTGTGGATGGTGACTAGCGGTGGAATCCAGAATGCGCATTTCGTCCTATTTAGGACTTGTTAGCTGGGTGGACCTGCATTTTCCAGTGAGTGATGATGTTCCCATCGAGGCTGGAACCCAATGCCCATATTTGCAAACTCCAAAGCGTTATCCACTAGACCACTTGGGCCACGAGAGCCACCTCTTGTGCAGCGAGTCATGTTAATTATTCAATTGAATTTTGGATTTTCCCGTCGATTGATTGGACCGAAGTGCTCGGTCTCAGGCTGACATGTCGGCTTCTTGTGGAATCCAGGATGCGCATCATCACTCACTGAGAAATGCAGGTACATCCATCTGACGAGTCCCAAACAGGATGAAATAGGCATTCTTGATTCCACTGCTAGTCACCATCCACCAATTAAATTCTAATTAAATGCCCAGACATCGTGGAAGTGTCCGCACAAGGAGCCGACATGTCAACCATAGACTGTGAATTTGTTATAAGTATTTTTAATTATTAAGCTGGAGTTTTATTATCATTATTCTTATTCTTTTTCATTTATTTAGGACACAACCAAGTCATTCAGCATCCTAATTCGCCAAACATCTACTCATCAAATATATACGATAACACTGTAACAGGATCATCATACAGAGATGATAAATTGCAAACCACCTATCCAAAGTCCTATCATACGGAATATAGTGGTTATTCACAGCCTCAGGATGGTACATCACTGAGGCCAGAAAATCGTACGCTACACATAAGGGATGAAACAAACCTGAAAAAGCCATATGATATTCATACAGTATATTATAATGAAACTATTTATGACAATGAATTAGATGAATGTAATAAATCCAGTAAATCGTTTCCCCAACCTAAAAATCAACCATCAACAGCAATATCACCATCTTCATCATCAATCTTGGCGAAATCACCATTTATTATAGAAGATCGTTCAAGGCAATGTAATACACGGGGTCATTTATTTCAAGAAAAAGAAGTTTCAACCAATTCAATGCCATTTGTAACAGTAGAAGAAATTACATCTCATCGTAAATATCAATATCAGCATCAAAATCAACCGCATTCTGAAACATTAACTGTGAAACAAGATGATATTCAGCTGGCATCACAGAGAAAAAGTCGTATTCTACAAGGTGATGGAAGTGATTTAAGCTATCCCAATAATGATGATTCTATAAGATATATACCAGGCCCTCTGCTACCTGACATCCAGATGCCACAGAAAACTTATATTGAAAGTCAGTCAGTAACAACAATGCTAGATAAAAATGCTCAAAGTTATAAAGGGAATGAGACGACAGTAACAGACGTAACTGGAATTGGTAATGATGAAGAGACTTACAATTATCATTCATACGAATCTGTAACAGTTAAAGATGAGACACACAAACCAGTAATTAAGCCTGATGAGGCTAATAAAAGTTCCCAGGAAAATTCTTATCCTATATTACCGTCTCCTAATTATAAAACAGAATCAAACTACAATGTAATAAGTGACGAATCTGTTAAAGTAAATGCATCAATGAAAAACCTTCAATCCTCCAGTTATACTCCTTCTACAAAATTAACTCAAAAACCTACTGAATTTGTATATAGACAAAGACAAATGAGTCCAAGTCCACCTAGACATCGACATATGCTTTCTTCGAATTCACTTACATCAAAACCACCATCACAATATATTCAACGAACAAAATGGCATTTAAAACCAATACCAACTGATGAAGAAATACGTGAAAGACTAAGAAGTTCTAGTCGTAAAAGATTTGAAGAACGTAAATCACGTTCAATACAAAATCCACAACCAACAACATATCGTCCACGTAGTTCACGTTCCGATTCACGTTATCGATTTACAGATTTAGATTCTGCTATTGCTGAATCAAAACTTGATACAAATGAAGCAATATTATATCAGGGGAATACAGAAAGTGATTCACATTCAGAAGCAAGACAATCTGCTTCATTATTTGATTTAGATGCACAAATTCATAAATCGTATACACCAATTATACCGAGTTATCAACATCATACTGAAGTTTATAACACGATAAATCAAACAGATCAATTAGCAATGACTAAGTTTCTTGGTGATACAAAATCGTATAGTTCTTTATTAGAAACTGATATTGATACTGGGGAAAATTTTAAACGACCAGTAATCCTTGAAACAGACCTAGATAAGCTGAATACACAAATAAACGATGGTTCATTTGATGCTGCTTTAGTTGATACCTATCAGGATAGAACACGTAGCCTGTATAATCTGACTTTCACACATACACCTGGTGTATTTCGTCGACAAAGATCAAATGATATAAATGGTGATAGTAAAATTCAACCGAATGAAATTGAATTAATTCAGTCGCCTGATGGTCAACAATGGGAAAAGGCTAAAAGTTATCAAGGTCTTACAAATGATAAAAGTGAAAATGACTCCCCGAAACCACAATCACACATACAATTTGAAGTAGTAAAGAGTAAAAGAAAAGCAGCAAACGGTGGTGCACAAGGTTTAATTGATCGTTTAAAAGAGAAAGCCCGTTCAACGCATGAATTACGTGTGGCTCAATCATTAACAAAATTACATATTCCTGAATGGTTGGATAAAGCAAATTGTTTACAAACATCGGATATAATTACACTGACAGCTAAAGAACATTATCCAAATGAATATAGAGCACAAGTGAGACAACCAATTCAAAGATATTATACTAATACAACTTATACACCTCGTACAACAAAATCAGTTCTATCATCACTCAGGTCATTGTCTAGTACTAGTAAACCCGGTGATAATAATAATATTACCTATTCAAGTATAGGCAATACATCATTGTATAAAAAAGTAGAAACAGTAGCTGAACCAGTCTGGCCAAAATCAGACAGTACACATCCACCAAATTTATACGACCAAGTCAATTAATACGACAAAAATCTGCACAAAATAATAATTTACGTCCTATTCAATCAAAATTAAATAATTCAATGCGTTCATTAAGTGCACAAAGATTTAAAACTGATGGACGACAAGAGGATATACGACCACAAGTAGCACCAAGACAAAATCGAACAATTGGACAAGGTAAATTGATTGAATTAAATCCACAAGATTTTATCCCAAAATATGAACAAAGATGGGGTAAAGACAAGGTGAATACAATGCATCGATTTGATAGAGCGACAACTGAACCTTTAGAAATAGAAAAATCCAATCCTGATCAATCACCATATTTAAATTATTCTAAATTAAATAGAGTGGAGTATATTAATACTTCGACTAAAATAAATTTAATATCTTCACCAACTACTGAAAAGCAAATATATGATGCTTATTCAAAGAACACTACATCATTTTCTGATATAAAAGATGCTGATCACGATTCAGGGACAGAAAATTCAAATGAACGTCAAATGTTGTCGCCAGAACATGATATGATAAAAAATAATATCCAACATGAAAATATTACTTCAAATGCAGCAGTTAAATCGAAACACTTTACAAATGATAATCGCAAGGTAGAAGATTCAAATTTAAAGAATGAAATTGAAAGTGAACATCGTCTTAGTTTAGATCATTCTGAAGGCAAAGAATCTTCTGAAATCAAAAATGTACCAGATAAAATTTATGATCATAGTGAATTTCATTCTGTAGACGCTGAAGGTGAAACAGAATCTGAAGTAACCGATGGATTTGATCAAATATCTGATTTAAGTTGTTTAACTTCACTGCTTGATACTTGTTCATCAAGACATCGTAGTCTACTTGCCAACAGACCATCAGCACTTGAACATCTTTTAGTAAGTGTTGGCTGGTGGCCTGTACATCCAGATGCTGAACATCATTATCTTCCTCCGACTGCAGCTGAAGCTATTTCTATAGCAGCGCATGAATTTGATGTTAAAGAAGATTCACATCGTTATGAATACTTTCAACTTATTTCTGGACCACAAAGTTTTAAACCATTAAACTTAGGAGAATTTGGATTGAATCAACTATCTAGTACTATTGTACGTCATCCAGTGGACGGCTTACTGTATATCAGTTGCAGTAAGTCAACATGTTCAACAAAGCCAGTACCAGTGTCTCAAGCCTCTAGATGGTGTGCTTGTGCTAATTGTTTTACACTATATTGTTCAAATAAGTGTAGAGAGGAATGTGAGAAAAATGCTAATGATCACCCTATGAATTGTTCCTTTTCTAGAGCTAAGAGAGTGTGCAACCGTTTATTAAGAAATCTTGCACCTGGTCAAATCACAGGTCTTACTGCACTGGCTAAAACTGGAATGGCACGTCTTGGAAGAGGTGGAATACTCTTACCCTTTGCGCTGATTAGACATGCTGAAATATTTTTACAGCGTTCACTTGAACATTCATTTGTAAATGAACAGTTGAATGATGCATCTATGGAAAAAGCAGTTCAAAAATGGGAGAAATTTCATCAACCAAGCCCTGGAGGTCTAATGGCACCACCAACTTATTTAACACTTAGTGAATTAGAAGAGTTAGACTCAACTATTGTTAATCCTTGCCTATCATATAATCCTGCATCAAGTATGGTATTAATTGTTGTTGTTTGTGCATATGAATTAATTGCTCGATCCGATGGTCGACCAGTACATTTATTTAAGCAAAGTTTAATCCTACCTTTCCCATCGCGTCAAAATGTAAGAAATAAAAATGAAGTGAATGCATCTCAAAATACTCAAGTGGCTGAAAATCCATCACAACCACCATCCTCATCCTCAGCACTTCAAACAAATGGTGCTCCAAATAAATCTAACAAACAAGCAATGGCTGCCAGAGAAGCATACATGCTACGGTTACAACGTATGCTTCGTGAAAGAGGTGTAAGCCTAAGACATCATTATCCTGAAATCTACACAAAAATTGCTCATTTCGTTGAAACTGGTATCCCATTCACTTCAATACGGATAACATTTGATGATTTTCTACTTCAACAACAAGTTAATTGTATTATTCAACCAATGAAAAATTTGTATATAGAACCAGTTAATAAAAATTATGAAGTTGAACAACAAAAAAACCCCATTGAAACAGAAAAAACATCAACTAATTTACAATCAAAACATGTAAAAAATTCAAAATCTTTTGAAAAATCTATAATTAATTGTCAAAGACTAACTGAAACTAATTTCTAGCGAATAACTTCTCTCCTACATTCACCCACCCACCCCCGAAATATATGAATAATTTCATTGTTTAATTTGGTTATTTGTTCCTTTCGTTTTTCTAAGAAAATTTTTTTTTATTTTATGGTATTCTTAACAGTTTTATTGTTTATATAATGATGATTCTTCCCTTCAAACAATCTATTCATCTGTGTAATTATAAGGTCAGCTGACTTAATGCTTCAATGTAGAGTAATAACACTTGTTCAAGGTTCAATATGAATAACATTCACTATTGAATATACAAAAGAACCAAAAAACAAACAAACTGAAAATACAAAAAGTGTATTTAAATCAGACTACTTTACATCTTTTTCTAAAGAATTTTAACTATCAGAGGAGTTCACTAAGTTTTGTTCATGTATTGTTTTACTAAAGTATTATTGGGTCCATCACCCTTTCCCGCGTTTCTCTGTCTCTCTTTCTCTCCCTCCTATTCATTGTTCATATTGTAAGTAATTTCTCTTGATAGTTGAATATGAATAAAGTATTGGTGTTTTTTTATTACTGCCCCATAAGGTTTATTATATAACTAGTGCTTCCACGATAATTAAGTAAGAATTTTAAATGCATATATACATATATTGATGTCATTGGAGCATTCAAATAGGATACATTTGTTTGCCTTTTCAGTTGTCCTCTGATCTATTTTACCCCATTGTTTATTTGTTTGTTTCTTTGTTTGTTTTACCCTATTTTCTAAAATACTTAGTCAATAAAAGTCAAGCAAAATATGTGTATTGTAATGCAATTGTAAATATTATTAATATTCAATATACGCAAATATACTGTTTGTTTCTTTTTTTTGGTTTTTTGCAGTTAAGTACAAGAGTTTACAAGAAGTAAACTACAATTACAATAAACTTTAGTTTTATTCACTTGCTAGTTCTTTCACTTTTTTTAAAAAAAATAAGAGATAATCTATTCTCACAGTTGAAAGAAAACAACTATTTTATCCTTTCGCTTTATACTACTTAAAAATTTGGGCTCAATAGTTTGTTGTTTTTTGGAAAAATGAGGCTTAATTCGTGTAAAATTCGATTCAGTGAAATTGTCTTTTGAATCATTTTCTCTTTGTTCAAGCACTTAAACAGGCCTCTTTTTTCGAATGATTTCTCTTCCCATTTTCTTTTTCTTTCGATTTGTTATTGCATTTTACTCTTGTTTTAATTAAGTTGTGTAATTAATTATATTGATTGATATTTGGTAAAAATGTGGTTATTTGCAAGTTGACATATTACATATGTGTTTATATGTCTCTATAGATTTGTGCATACAACGTGTACTTTATCTCCTACATGTTTCCTTCTTTAGTGTTGCTTCCTTCATCTTCAGGTAGACTACAAATTTGATCATAATCACCTTCAGTTGCACAATTAACCGCAATATTACATACCCACACCGCGACACCAATCTACCCACATACACACACACACACACACACCAATAAACAACGAATAGAAATATAACTTTTTTTCATTCATTCAGTACTCAGAAGGTGTAAGTAAAATGCCTTATGTTGAACAAATTTTTCTTCATCCTAATATCCAACATTATTATTTCAAGGTGAATTTTCAAATGTTTTTTTTATACTATCGGAGCTAATTAATATTAATGATGATAATGACAATAATACTAATACTAATAATAAGAGGTGTTTATCATACCTATAATATACATACAATTAAAGATAATCATCATAAGTTTTACTGCTTTCATAATGATTACTCTTTTTTTTTAAAAAAATCAATAAAAGAATGAATTGTATGACTTTTCACATAATATATCTTCTCACTTGTTCCAGAATATATGAAAGGAAAATTTCTTTGTGTTCTAAGATTTTAGCTTAGTTAAGTTAAGTATGCAGTGACACCTTTTCAATGTTATTCACCTATTACATTTCACTAGGCCATTGATTGACGAGTGAGTTCAATTTAAGTTAATTGGAAATTTTGTATTAAGAAGTTCAGTTGCTCCTTGTTGACAAAAACTTTTTATATTACACTTTCATGTATGAAAAGGAATGAATTGCTTCATATCAAATACTAATGATGACTAAGGTGATGATAGTGGGGGTAAACTGTTGTCTCTTTCAAGATGACTAAACCCATTGGCGAAATGACACAATACAAACAACTGATGAAAGAATGAGATGTGTCCCTTTATGGTTTAAGCAAACTTACAATCAATATTTCCAGTGAATAAATGCGTCATCATCATTCAATAGGACCGTAAGTTTCATCTAGCAAAGAGGACATTATAAGTTTTCAATAAGCATTTGCAATTAATAGTGTTCTCTGAGCGCTGGTTGGTTTAGTTGCGTAGCTTTCGTTGTCCTTCTGGACAACATCTCCCTTCAGCGCAATATTTAGCATAAAGTGAAATGATTTAAATTTCTTCATGAGTTTAAAACAAACAATAAAGGTTAATAAGCAGGATTTAATGAATTCATAAAATATCGGTAGAACTCGTCAGCTGAATACTCTACATATAAACTTTTATTGCTTGTTTTAAATTCGTATCGGGAAATAAATATTTTCAATTCTTTATGAGTGATGTAATTGCGTCTCCTGGTAACCACCTTTACATATGTATTGACCATTTTCTATTGACTCGGATTTTAAACCTTCTGGCACATGATTTACTTCTTATTAGTTGGTATAGCTGGTCTATAGAGAATGGTCAATACATATGTAAGGATAGTTACCGGAGGCGCAATTATATCACTCATGAAGAAATTTAAATCATTTCACTTTATGCTAAACATTGCGCTGAAGGGAGATGTTGTCCAGAAGGACGACGAAAGCTACGCAACTAAACCAACCAGCTCAGGCAATACTATTAATTGCAAATCATCCACCTGAGCTACAAATCTTCTCTATTATTTCAATAAGGATATTTCACAAAGCAAAGATTTAACACTGAGGTTTAAAGACTGTCAGCTTAATCATAACTGAGAAGCTGTCATTAAAAGATTTATGAATTTAAGGAGGAAACCAGTCCTTGATTTGGATCTCTGGATTAAGTAAACGCATGTTGTCGATAGAAGGATTACAAAGAATTATACAGAAAGAGTGATAAATCAACATAAAACAATAATAAAAATAATTTACTTTATTCCAAAAAGGGTACTGATGATACAGTGTGGGATGCTTAGTTTTTAGTAGAGTATTGTAGATAATTTTGCTTAACAACAGCAGAAAATAATACTGCGCGGTATATGTAACGAGGATTGATAATTGCAGATTTTTCAGAAATGTACGAAAAGCGTAAATTAATGACAACAATCTTAACAGCTTAGATTATAAGTTAATAATTGTAGTAGTGTCACAACTGATTACTTATAGAAGAGAATAAAAGAGTCAATTATTTTGTTAATAACGTAGTAAGTTGTAGGTTTCACGCTTAGTAATATGTCTATCACATGGACACGGGCCAAATAGGGTATCGTTGAGGTTATGTGCTTGACTTTACGGGCATATAATCTTATGTAGTGACTCCTAGTCCTACCTAATGCGATTCGAGGAGAGAAAGTTGTGAATAAAGAGGGTGCCAAAAGTCAGAAAGTGAATTTAACTCAGGTGTTTATCGAAAAATATCGTTACAAGCTGACTGATTGGCATACAACTCACCCTACTGATAAGCTTTAATACTCTTCGCGATATGACGTAGTCCTTTTTGAGCAGCTCAGAAAAGACTAAGGGGTTGGGGCAGAAAGGTGAAATAGATTAGATACAAGAGGAGACAAACTGTAAAAGTAGAAGTTGACTGATTCCTGACTGTCTCAACTCCTTTATTCAGTAATTCATACGGAACATTTTCGTCGAAATCAGCAAGATGTGGTATGACTAAGGAAGGTCAGAGGAAACAACTAACCCTGAGTACTTAATGTTTGACTTAGTTTCCACTTCTTTTTTGATTTACAGCTTGATTTCACACTGTATTTTTGGTACAAGTATGGAATTTTCGGCAGGGATATCTGTAGCCCAAATTTTGCAGGCCGACCATAGATATCAGGTGTGCGTCGGCAGGGGATCGAACCTGGGACCATGTGTATGGTCGGCGAGGTCCTGACCACTGTGCCACCGACGCACCGACTTAGTTTCCACTTCAGTGCCCTCTTTGCTGCAAGCATCTTGTCAAGGAACCAGTTAGTTTGATCATGTTTATTCTTGCAGGTAAAGTCAACTTTCTGACACCTGGAGGGTTTTGACGTGACACCATTTAACTGAGACTGCTGGCAGACGTCGAACAAAGAGCTATCAAGTTTGGAACAGTCACATCGTGAAGTGATTCCGATGAGGCAGTCAACTTATTTAATAGAGCTGATTTCTCCCGAAAGAATTTAGTCATATAAGAAGAAGAGAGAGAATTGCACTCTGAGGGACTCCATCTTCAATAAGTAAGACAGAAAAAGACTTGCCTTTCCATACAGTATACTGCAGTCCACGACCCGGTTTGTCTCAAGGAAAGTTAATTTAACACAAGACACCTAGGCACAGAGATAAAAGCGGATTTGTAGTCAAGGAAGGTACGTCAGAAATATTTGACTCCTTTGTTGAAACAGGAAACAATGCCACAACATAAGACACCAGAAGTATCTGAAGTACATCTTCTCTGTTTGTTGAAAATTGTCTAAGGTCATTGAAACGTCTCAAGCGACATTCAAGGTTGAGTAGATGCAAATTTTCCATGAATTCTCCAAAGGCAGAAGTAATTACGATAGGTCCAAATTTAAATTTATACCAGTACACGATTTAGGTACAGGGATAATTTTAATGTTACCCCATGCGACGGGTAGAACGTTACTGGACAAAGAATCGTTGAAAACGTTCGTAAGAGGATAACATACGATATTTACATATCTCCCAAGGATAGGAGCTGGTACACTATGAAGATCAAGTCTTTGGGAAGGTTTTGGGGATTTTATATATCTAAGAACACCAAGATTGTTAAAACCATGGGGAACACTAACCCCATTATTAGTAACATTAGGAATAAAAAAGTGGGTGGGAGGGCGCGCAGAAGATTTGTTAAGGTCATCTGCACCAACAGACAGAATAGTAATACTCTGCTGACCACAGTCAATAATTTCATTAAAACGTTTACACGTATTTGAGGGAGTTTCACACAGGTAAGTCTTTGGTTATAAATGGTGTACCATCTTTGAATTTCAGTTTTGATAGAGATATCAATCCTTCTGAAACCAGATCTTTCTTCAGTCTTGTATAACCATTCTTTTCCTAAACATAGCTTTTTGAGGGGAGGGGAAGACAAAAGGTCAAATCTTCTGAACAGTATAATGTTTGGGGTAACAGATATCAAGGCAGAATTTAAGATAATCAGTTCTGCTAGTGATTGTGTCATCTAGTGTCTGTTCAGTAATTAGACCACAGTTAGTGTTCTTCAACATGCATCTAAATTATGTATATTGTTTTGTGAATAGCATCTCTGCTAGATATTCATAGAAGGATGAGATAGGACACCTGTGTATGGCTTACCATATATCCTAGGCAACTGGCGTACACTGCAGTGACCAGGTTTTAGTGTTCAAACTAATTTGTGTGCTTCATATATTTCGTCTACGTTCGTCAACACTAAATCCAGTGTTTTAGCTTGTTCGTGATGCATCACCCGATTTTTAACCCAAGAAAGCCAGATAAACAAGGTGTAGCATTCGATTACTCCACAAAACGTAACGGTCTATCCTTGAATGACACCAAAAACAGTCGTCTAGACTATGTTAGATCATTAGTTGCTTCATTGCTGAAATTCAAGTAAGCAAGCGTCATTACTGCAAGTATAGAAATGTTCTTACAGCTGAAAGTGTCAGCGAATGGTTAAAACTACTTCAGATTTTTATGACAGGATGGTGGTCTACATAACAAATCGTTAGAATAAAGAACGACAATTCACTTATTCACTATCACGTCTTATCCATTTTTATTCACGCAAATCTACATTTGCGTTAGGCTTTTATAATGCATCAAACGTGATCGATTTCTGCTTCTGTGTAGATGACTTATTACTCATTATTATTCCGTTGGGTTCTGAGTGGAACATATGGCTTCAACAACACATCTGCACTGCATCCTGCTTACAGCACTGCTGTCTAGCTTGTTCCGCAACTGCTCATAAGCTCCCCTGTCCTCACACTATCTCCTCTATGTCACCATCGAACTCCTCAGGTCGTCGTTTCTCATCCGGCCTCTACTTGGAGGTTTAACTAGCACGTGGTGTTACTCAATAGTTTTCTCACAGTCTGTCCGATTCATCTGCATTTTCTACCACGTGAGCAATGGATTCTTAGCAGCTACGGTGTCAGAGCTCCTTGCTGCTAATCCTTTCTGGCTACTTCATCTTCCGTAAGGAACGAAGGCAGTTGTTGATAAATGTCTAAAGCTTGTTGTAAACTTTGGTATAAGAATAAAACTTGTGCACTGTGGTAGAGTGTAATTCCATTATGGTTAAATTTTGTTTTGATAAAGTCTCACAGTGTTATACAATAATGTTTACTGATCAGTAAACATTACTTGTTGTAAATATTTGACGATACTCGTATCAAGCCTTTTCGACACAATGAAAAACTGACTTGACATTAGTATTGAAAAAATCGAGTATTGACATTCATGCTGTGTGCAGCAGATTTCCACATTAATTTCCAAGTACTGAACGTCTGTCTTGCCATTTTGATCCTGGTTTTGACATCCTCATTCATGCTGTCGCCTGTAGTTGCACAGATGCTGCCTAGATGACTGCTTGGCGTCTATTGACGAGCATGTGGCAGATATTATTTCCCCAAAATTATTGGCTAAAGCAATCTAGCCAGATAATATGGAATCGTAGTTTCAGGTAGCTGAGTCTGATTTCAGTGAAGACAGGTTAACTGATCAACGTTCACTGTCCCCTGCAATTCTCCACGCCCTACCATGGAAATTCAGCAAGTGCTTAACTGTGCAGATGTCGAACCCAGAAGTAAGTAACCTATGTTAGGTGCTCTAAGGAGCCCTCCTAAAGAGAAAAGATCCTACGAATCGATAGCGTCTTGACAAACTATTTTGCAACGTTGAGTTAGGTGATCAGTAGGCTGTTAACATGCCAGCATGCATGTCGGAAGTTACTGGCCAAAGACTCTTCAGAGCTCTGCTCCTGTTCGAATCGCCACAGGCGGTACAGGCTGTGATTGTGATAATTAAGGGTGTTATTATAAATGAATCAGCTGTTTCTGTAGATAGAATTCTAAAAATAACTAAACGCCCAGTCACTATAATATTGTGGTGATTGACAATTTCTATCTGTGTATTGTTTGAATAATTACAGTTGTTTGTTAATATATTTATTATATGAATTGAAATATAATTCCGCCACATACAAATTCCTAAATTCATTCATGTCTGTGTTTTGGTTGAATTCTTGTAATTCGGCCATTGTGAAATACAAATACTACAATTACAAACAATTACAACAAATATTTTCAGTTACCAAACAGGCTTCGAGTAGGGTTACTGAAGTCATAGAGTTATGCAACTCTGTCCAGCAGCTACTTAGGTCAAACACACCGTGTAACTCTTCCTATCATCATCCGAACTCCCCTCAACGGCGAAACTCACGTGGTCGGCCTAAATCCAAGCCGCGTTCATTAAAAACCCCTAACTGGTGTTGGTATCACAGTGCCTTTGGCCAGGAAGCGAAATGGGGCCGAAAACTTTGAAATTTCCTCAATTCCTCAAAGACTGTGGGAAAATGTCCTGCCGAAACGCGTTAGCAGCAACCGTCGCCGGTGGTATCAGTCACCTACTTTATATTCATGATGTAGTCAGCCAGACCCGATACTTAGTCGACACAGTCGCCGAAGTCAGCATCCTTCCTGCCACAGCAGCAGTTCGACAGAAGGCAAAATTATCTGGCACAATCCTATTCTCGAAAATAGACTGGGTCAAAGCGTATAACTAAATCACGATGGCACCAGAAGATATTCCGAAAACGGCAATCATAACGCCTTTCGGAATTTTTGAATTTCTACTTATGACACTTGGCCTCCGGAATGCAGTAAGAAAATTACAACGCCTAATTGACAGAGTATTTCACAATCTCGACTTTGTATACGCATAATTCTACTACCGCCTCATCGCCGGTCCAGACAAGGAAACTCGCCTCAGAAAAGTGGACTTCGCAGTTGAATGGACATGCCACTATGGTGCTACCATTATTATTCAAAAGTGTAAAGCAGGCGTTGACTTACTCGATATTCTCGGCTACAACATTGACTGAAAGGGTATTCGCCCACTGGCTAGTAAAGTTGAGGCGATACTGAACTTTCCAGAGCCATAGATAGTGAGAAGTCTGCGCACTTTTAATGGCTTGGTAAGTTATCACTGACGGTTTATTCCCAACTGTGCTTCTCTGATTCAGCCATTAACAGACCTTCTTCGAGGGAATAACAAGTCCATCGAATTCGACGCGTCTGCTCAAAATGCTTTCACTCAGGTTAAAATAGCTATCTTGGATTCCGTCCATCTTATGTATCATGATCCCACAGCACCGTTAAGTATCTCAGTTGATGCACCAGACATTGAAATCAGAGCAATTCTGCAACAACTAATCAACATGGAGTTGTAGCCAATCACTTTTTTCTCTTGACGTCTACAGCTAGCAGAAACAAAGTATAGCACATTCAGCTGAGAACTTCTGGCTATGAACTGTGCTATACTTCATTTCCGACATTCGGTGGAGGGTCAAGAATTTATAATTTTCACTGACCACAAACCTCTGACTTACACTTTGAACTCAACTTCAGATAGGCATTCACCCAGAAAATAAAGACGAGTGGACTACGTTTCACAGTTTGCGTTAGATATTCGCCATGTGTCCAGAATGAACAACGCTGTGGCAGATGCCTTGTTGCGCATCTGTTCCTTCACTTAAATAGACGACATGGACCTTGTGAAACTGCCTCATCCTCGATAAGTAGATAACGAACTACAACATGAGTTGTTGAAAGTGAGTGTGCAGTTAGCCAGGAAATTGTGATTGAATTATATGGTTCTGCTTTTGTAACAATTTGATGATGCCTGTAAACTGGCTTCCTTCATGTACTGTACTATGAGAACAAATTTGTTTATTTATAATTAGATAGAAGGATTGTCGTGAAGTATATAAATGACATTTCAGAGAGAAGTGGCCTGAAGGATTAGAACCTGTTGGATGTGGTGACCTGTGAGATGTATGGCGAACTTGTGTATGACCCATGCTGTAGCATCTTGATAAGAAACTGAGCAGGCTTGTAGATGTTAGGAGCAAAACCATTTTTTTTAATTTAGATCTGTACAGTCATTATTGTTTCATAGTTGCTTTTTTAAAATTTTTTGTGGTTAATTTTTTAATATTGAGGATCTAAACTCACGTTTAATTGTCGAGCTGTTAAAAAGTGCATGTTGCTATCCTATAGATAGGGCAGATTCACATTTGTGACCGCTACCAAATCTGCTGGTCAGAATACGCAACCCTCCCTCTGTATTTGAAATTAGCTCTGGCTTTTACATCAGTAGCAGCAAATGATCCTGCCACATCTTATAGAGTTCCTCTTGTTATATGCCCCGCTACTACTTATAGTCTTATGACACACGGATCTTTATTTGGACGGCTGTCCAAATCTTGAGTGGTAGTCTATGACGAAATAATCTAACTACAAGTAATAATAATATATATTTCTTCCTGTTTATGCAGGAACATACCAATTGTACAGGCATGGATAAGTTATTATATAAATTACACATAATTTGATGTATGATGAAATTACTGTTTGGTTGTTCTTTCTGACATTAGAGTCAGTCGGAACAGTCTGCTATAGAGTCTGTTTGTGTAGCACATAAAGAGATATAGAAATATTGTCTTCGCATTAACAAAAAACCCAGACATCAGATGAATGTAATACAGATATCTGGGAAAAATAAAGCTTGAAGTCAATTCTCCTATATAACTTTGTTGTGAACAGCACCCATGGCTTGAAGTTTATTGATGTATTATGTTGAGATCAGTGATATATTTATTCCACTTTTTCAGCAGTCTTATCGTAGTTTTATAACAGGAAAGAAATTTGATCGTGGATGCGAAAACTAGATAAGGTCATGTTAAGTTGTTTCACTGCATCACATGGTGCCGAGGTCGATTCCAGAATTCTCCATTTGCTCCATTTGTGTCTGCATGGCGGACTGTATTCGTAAGTTGAGTAAAATGTTGAAAACTGTTTGAAAACCAGTTGCATCTTCATTTCAGATCATGAATACTCATTTACAGCATGTTCGCCAGCGTCTTCAAATGGTAGAATTGGATCGTTCATGGAATTTGAGCGGTTATGGGATAAATGGTTTGGAATTAATCTTCATTTCAATTTCGATCCAGGGTTGTTCGACCTCGACCAGAAGATGAATAGAAGCAGCAGAATACCAGAAAGAGAAAGTATGTGAACATGAAAAGGATATTAATGTATATATATATATATATATATATATATATATATATATATATATATATATATATATATATATATATATAAATGTTTATGTCAATTGTATATTATGCCTTAGTAAACATTTACCTATATTATAGGTTTCCAGACCGTAGGTGTTACGAATTTCCTGGAATAATTTGAGCGCCGAGTTAGATTGATTCATTATAAATTATTTAAATTAATCCCAGCGTGTTGTTTTGATTTTCTTAACACGCTGGGATTAATTTAAATAATTTATAATTTACCTATATTGTAGTTGTGTTTTCACGTATTTATACGAAGTCTTAGAGTTTATTGAGTGTCAGAGAACGATGAGGTCATGGATTTCCCACGTAAAACAGACGAATGTTTAAGTGACATAATTTTCACCACACATGAGATCGATAAAGCTGTCGCAAATCTTAAGCTTAGTAACACTACTGGCCCAGACGGCATATCTTCCGTTCTGCTGAAAAAAGGTGGTAATGACATGAGTTTACTCTTACTCAAGTTATACTCAATTTCATTAAGCGATGGGACATACCCTAACTGCTGGAAGAAGTCTTATATTGTACCTATCCACAAATACGGGCCTATAGCTGATATCAACAACTACCGCCCCATCAACATCACGTCTGTAGTTTCACGTGTAATGGAAAAGATAGTTAAGACTCAAATCATTCAGTACTTGCTGTCAAATGACCTACTATCCCCATCCCAATACGGTTTCTTAAGTAGAAGGTCGTGCATTACTTGCCACTTAGATTATTTTGACTACATTACACAAAGCATTGATAATGGGCGTTCGGTAACAACATTGTTTCTTGACGTTAGCAAGGCCTTCGATAAAGTCCCACATATCAGACTCCTAACAAAACTCCAATCCTACGGAATAACCGGAAATCTTCACAAATGGATAAGTTCTTTTCTCACAGAAAGAGAGCAATTAGTCAAAATCAACCACCAGTTGTCTTCCTCAAAGCCGATAACCAGTGGTGTAATACAAGGTAGTGTTCTTGGCCCTATTCTATTCCTCTTATTTATAAATGACATAGTCTCTGTAATCAAGTATGGCAAGCCATACCTTTTTGCAGATGATCTCAAGATAGTATATGATTATGGGTACGGTGATATGAGCGTCGAAAGCAAGATCCAACAAGACTTAAATGATCTAGGCGATTGGAGCGAAAAGTGGCAACTGACTTTCAACCCAGACAAGTGCGGTATAACCCACCTTGGACGCTGGAAACCGATAATGTGCCTATATATGTACGGTAAGCTCCTCTCAAAACTGAACACAGTCACAGATCTCGGGATAACATACTCAGATTTATCCTTTTCCGATCATGCAAACAAGGTTGTATCTGACTGTAAACGACTTACTGGCTTTGTACTGCGTAACTTCTACACCCAAGAAGCAAGATTAGCTATATATAGGACATGTATCCGTCCCAAACTTGAATATTGTGCTCTCCTATTTAGTAACCTCAGGACTGTAGACAGAAAAAAAATCGAAAGTGTCCAGAGATTCCTCACGAAACGCATAATAGGGTTCGACCAACAAGTGGAATATGTTGACAGGTGTGTACGTCTGAAATTAGAGCCTCTGTGGTTAAGGAGAGTGAAGTGCAACCTATTTCTACTCTTCAAAGTCATTAGGAAACACTGCTACAGTAACTCATCCATAACGTGGGAAAATATTAAATCATATCAGCTGCGAAACCACGACTACCTTGTCAAGGTGGCTACCCACAGAAAATCCATTAGGGCAAACTTTTTCACCATAAAATATTGCACTCTTTGGAACCAACTACCACCTGAAATAAGATGTTGTGAAAACCCTGATGGGTTCAAACGGAGCCTAGAAAGACACTTTAACATGTCCACCCTAGCTCGTCTAAAAGACCACAACTGTTGGTAGAACGGAAATTGAAGGCCAGTCCAGTCTTCAGTATAGTCACATACGTATATCTCGACTCTAATACTCACGCAGCGAACGTTAACTAATTTACTGATTTCTATTCTCTATAATTTTCACTAAGTTGTGTTGGTAAAAGTAACACTGGAAATAATTGTAATAGCATCCACACCTTTTAATATTTTACATATGTATATACTAATATAATAATACTTATTAATCATGCATGTTCAATTCTTAAATTAGATTGTTTTTAAAATACCTTAAATCTAAAATATTTATGCATCAAATGTTCTCTTGCTTTACCACGCTTGTTTCCCTTATAACACTCAATTATTGAGCCTAACGTATTCTTTGATAGTACGAATTATAAAATTGATTATGCCTTTATCATATGTAGTTTGATTTACTTCACGGCTCCCTGTAAGACTAAATACTCTTCTTCAGTATACACATACTGCAGTATTGTTAACCAAATGTTAACATGTTTTTACAACAAGTGTAGGCAGGTTACTTTGCAATGTCGAATGTTTACTATATATAAGACTGTCATGATAATTTACTACACTAAGTCCTGCCTACCGACCTCACCTTCAGTTCATACTACCTACGTCGAACCCCAACTATAGTCTTCTGCTGAATCTTGCTCCACTATTCACAAAACCTATTCGTTTTACTCTTTAAGTTTTTGACTTCTTATAAAGTAATCTGTTCATTAGGATGCGTGCATACACATATAATATGTTCATAAAGATGTACGTGGAGACCCATTGGAAGCACTCATTAAGAAAGCTAGGGAGATGGAGTATGGGGTACCAACATGTCTGGTACCAAGCAATATATTTGCGGTAGCCATAATAATCATAGTCTCAGAGCCTAAAATCAAAAACGTAGGGAGGGTGGCGCTAGCTGAACAGTAGATATGGTGGTGGTCACTAAGGTGAATCACCCCATGCTGCAGGAACAGCAATATGCAACTTGACGGCCCGAG
The DNA here is from genome assembly GCA_944472135.2 of Trichobilharzia regenti. Lineage (NCBI taxonomy): Eukaryota > Metazoa > Platyhelminthes > Trematoda > Strigeidida > Schistosomatidae > Trichobilharzia > Trichobilharzia regenti. The sequence goes on from OX235262.1 coordinate 136,839,426, forward strand.
ATATTTCTGATTTTTATGAAGGCTTAGATCTTTACCTCGAAAAAGATAATAATGAACACCTAGACAGATCATGCTTCTGTCTTTAAACATATACCGTTCGCTCAGCCTATTGTTGAGATGCGATCATGTGGGATCTGCACAGATTTATGGGGCATCCTATAAATTAACTTGCTATCCATTGTCGGATCTTTAAATACCACTTCACAATGTCTTATCTCATTCATTTTATAATAACGTCTTTAATTGATCCTCATTATATTCCATTGAACCTAACATTTTATAGCTCTTCATGAATTTGATTCGACTTATTCTATTCTTATTCTCTGTAGGGTACGGTTGTGCACCGAATAGACAAGAAGGTATGAAATAAAAACAAGTGGCTTGAAAATAATTGTATTAAAGCCAGAAGTGGACATCATGATAGTACGAAGTATACGAGTATCATTATACATTGCAAATGAACGTTGTCGGCCTCGGGTTTAATTACTTTCCCATTCTATTTCCTACATAAATGTATTTATTGATCATATATTGCACTTACCTATTCCATTACACTTTAATGATTCACATTAGCACTTTAACTTTTCTAAAACAGCTTTCAATCCCTTGTAAACGTTGTACTTACCTCAATATTGGTTGGTTATCGTATGCCTACAACCACAGGTTGAAAACGAAACGAAGTCGATTTTACCGAGAAACCTGGAGGACAACTGAACAATTCAATTACTTTGCGGCCTGGTGCAGACAATGGGTGTACTTATATATATGTATCAAATATTTATCTGTTTAAACATTATTAACTTGTAGACCATCTACTATTTGAGATTATATCATACTTGATCGTGGCTGTAAAAATGGCATGCGTTTTCATGTAAATTTATATGTTTATATGAAAATATACATCATTATTTGCAACGTACAATGCTACCCATATTGGTCTTACTATCATGATGTTTACTTCTGGCTTTAATACAATTATTTTCAAGCCACTTGTTTTTATTTCATACCTTCTTGTCTATTCGGTGCACAACCGTACCCTACAGAGAATAAGAATAGAATAAGTCGAATCAAATTCATGAAGAGCTATAAAATGTTAGGTTCAATGGAATATAATGAGGATCAATTAAAGACGTTATTATAAAATGAATGAGATAAGACATTGTGAAGTGGTATTTAAAGATCCGACAATGGATAGCAAGTTAATTTATAGGATGCCCCATAAATCTGTGCAGAGACCACGTGGAGACTGTCCCCAGCAACTGGCGTTGGTATGGGGTATGCATTGTCTCCATCGGTCAGCGTTACGTCGTAGGCAGTAGCAGGTGGCAGTTGTGAGGAGTTCGGTGGCTCATGGAAAGCTGATGGATGAAACGGTTTCAGCTGATTATAATGGCCAGAGAGGAGTTTGTCTTGGGAACGTCGCAGGTTGGGAAGACGGTGTTGTACAATCTCTGTAGTCTTTGCCATGAAGCGTAGAATTTAGAGCACGAACCTGCAGGCGCTGACGGTCGATAAGGCTAGGCGTAGTCACCAAGCATATAAGGGGGTCCTCGAGCGAACCGGCAGTAAACACTTTTCTGATGTTCTGAAGAAGACTGTAGACGACGACACGCCAGGTTGTAGGCCATATCCAGAAGGTGGCAATGATGTCGGATGTAGGGAATACAGTCGGTGTTTTCGTATGGTAACAGTGGTGCCTGGATCTCAACTGGAAGGCGGAGTTCACGCCCGAACAAGAGCAGAGGCCCGTCGATGAACGCCCTGAGGAGAGATATGCCAGCAAACGCTGTGGTAGAACGTCTTCCCAGTTCTCCGAACGTTGTGTGAAAGGGCATGGAGGAGATTCTTGATGGTTTCGTTTGGTGCGTTCCACTAGTCCATTACCCCGTGGACAGTATGACGTAGTATGAGTCTTTCGAATGCCAAAAGTATCGCAGACCTGTACGATAAGATAACTTCCGAAAGGAGCGCCCTGATCGGGGTGTAAATAAGGAGGTGTGCCTAAGGGAGACACCCAAGTATCAATGAAAACACGACCGATCGTCAGGACATCCTGTTGTTGCAAGGGGACAGAATCACACCACTTTGTGAAGCAATCAACCATGACAAGTATGTAGCGATTACTGCATCTCGTCGCTAAGACTGGCCCCACAACATATATCTCAACTAAGTGATTAAGGGCTTTGGTTAGCATGGGTGCTAATGGTGCTTATGAGGCCTGTTTGGGCTGCTAAATCTGTGCATATGAAACAATTGTGGCAGAATTCAGTCACATCATGATGAAGAAACTGCCAATAAAAGCATTGACGGACAGTGTGTACAGTGTTTTGTTGGCCAACATGACCAGGTTTGTGTATGGCGTGAAACAGCTCCAGAACTTTCAGACGTAGGATGAAAAGTCGCGGCAACGAAGATGGTTCTACTAGATAAAAGACATCATCAATCAGTCGCAAAACACCTCACTTACCACAGATGCATCGTATTATATCAGAAAAACTCTATAGTCCCTCATTTGACGGTTTACCGTTCCCATGAAGCTGTCGCGAGTAGATAGGTTGGATATCTGCATTTGCCGCCTGTGGTGCGGCCCAGTCAACATCTATGCACGTATTATGATAGCATTTACTGTCGAAACAAAATTTGGCAATCGAGAGAGGGCGTCAGCGTTAGCATATCCGGACCCTGGGCGATACTCACAAGTGAAATCGTACTACTGTGAACTTCCCTGCCAATGTCTGGAGCCATTTTAATGCACCGTGGTCAGTGAAAACTCGAAAGCAGCTCCCAAGGAGATAATGTCGGAAGTGTTTGAGGAAATGCAAGAAGGCAAGCACCCCTCTTCGCGTGGTTAAAGACTGAGTTTAACGTTGGCCGAGCTTCCGACTGATATTTGCAATAACGCGCTCCCGACTATCAGCTGCTACCTGGGAAATAATGGCCCTTATAGCATTGGCGCTGGCGTCCGTGTCCAAAATAAAAAGACCAGCCGACGGGGATGTGTGTGGGAGCACAACGATAGAAGTTGACATCAAGTTTTATTTGATTCATCGAGCGCATGTTGGCACTCATTCGTCCATAAGAATTTATGGCCTTTCCCTGTCAGTTAATGCAGAGGCGAGGCGTAAGTGGCGTATCCAAGGACGGAACGTCGACATTATGATGCCAACCCTAGGAATCTGCGAACTTCTTTACAAGACTGGGATATAAGTCACTCTGCGATAAAACGGGTTTTCTTCGGGTCTGTTTGGGTGCCATTTGGTGATGTACAGTGACCCAAAAATGTGGCTTCTCTCTGAAGAATGCAGCATTTAGAAAACTTCAACTTTAAACTATTTGTTCCCAACCTCGTAAAGACAGTTGGTAGGTTATCAGCATGATCCTTTTGGGACCTCGCATGTACAGTAAAATCGCCAGGATATATAAGACACTTATTCAGAACCAAGCTGTCAGGGACTACCTGCATCAAGCGTTGAAATGTAGCGGGAGCGCTACATAACCCTAAGCGTATTGTTCGAAATTCGTATATACCACTCGGGAATACAAATGCAGTCTTCCGGCAATCATTCGGGTTCACTTCTACTTGCTAGTACCCGGATGTCAGAACTAACATGGAAAACTATTGAGAGCCAGCAAGGGGATCGAGAGTTGCAGCGATGCTTGGAATGAGGAAGGCGTCACGTCTGGTCACGGTATTCAGTTTGCGATAATCAATGCCTATTCAAAGAGAGCCGTCCTCCCTCTTAACCAAGACTATGAGTGATATCCATTAAGAAGGCGAGGGCACAATGATATTTTTGTCCAACATATCTTGTATCAGAGCGTATATCTGGGGCTGACAGTATACAGGAATCCGTCCGCGTGATTGACTAACAGATGGATGACTGCCCGTATCAATACAGTGTTGAGCAACATAGGTGCGTCTCGGGTCATCCCCATCATCAAACACAATTAACTTGAGCACTCCCCTTCAGAGGAGGATGGGCTGAAATAATCTGATTAAGGATAGAGGACGTCGGTTACTGGAAGCGATATAAAGGTATAGGGAAGGAGTCAGTGATAACCTGGGAATGAGTGATATCTATGAGGGTGGGGAGTGACGTCATAAAATCTACACCTAGGATCAGATCCCATGTAATCTGAGTATAGATGAGAAAAAAAGGTGGGAGGGTGGTGATTGCTAGTCAGCGATATGATGGTGGGAACATATGGGAACCACACTTATCTGTGGGACAGCACTCTATTGCTAAGGCTCATGAGTTCAAACGGCTTCTGCAAAATGAGAGAATAAATTTTTTTAAAAATAGAAAAATAGAAGAAAATGAAATAGAAGTTGAAAATGCCCTGAAGCCGAAGTTTAAATACAAACTCCCGAATGAAAGCATATGGTATGAGTCCGCTACTTCAGAAGGACACCTAACTGTTTACTTCAGAAAAACAATAGACATAATTAAACCCTCGCTTTTCTTTTACATAAATCACGCACTTCAGCGTTTGTGTTTAACTCCTTTTAATAATAATAATATTTATTTCTGGAACAGAAACCAGCCATTTTTGCAGGCATGAACATACGTAGACTTATTAAAACTTATAGAATATATTATATGATTTGTTAATTTGGGAATAAGCTGAATACTGGTAAATGTGAGAGAAGCATTTAAAATGAAGTGCACAAATAAGGAAATAGATATAGTGTCAAATCTAAACGGTGATTGAAAAAAATAAGTGTCAATTTCACGCGGGATTTATAAATGATTGCGTTAGTTGTGGAAGATAAGTAGCATTTTTGTACAGATGCTGACGTGATATATAAGAGATTCAGAATTAACAATTATTATCAGTAAATGATTTACGAGTAGGTAACATTATCACCTGCCTTTCACTTAAACTAGATGTTCGCAAAAACCACTGTAAAATATCGGCGAAATAATATTTCTGGAAAAAAAATAAAAATATGATGAACACCATGTGTCAATGTACTTGAAGATTGAACGATCAATTCTTGGTTGTTTGCTCAAAACCAACTTCCCCAATTTTCGCGGAGTCATCAATACGACAGTCAACGTCTCATCGGTCGCTGTTCAGAAAGAAGTCAGCAGAAAACCGTCAGAAACCTTAGTTGTAACAGTGTTTATATGTTGGTGTTACAATAAAGAATCGTCGAGTCGCCAATTGGTGTTTTGGTTTTCGCGTCCGTTATTACTAAGCGTTTCTGAAAAACTTCAAGGAACAGCGTGAGACCGAGTGCAGCCAGAGCTGGGCATTAACGGTTTATGAGACGTGGCTGACAGTTTCTGATGGTAGAAACAGACTCTGGCGGATTCAGACAGTTGGTGAAAGTTTGGATTGTCACCGTTCATCTTTCCTGGTGCCGGTCAAGTCCTCTTTGAACAAGCAATATCTGGAACGTTTTTGGAATTGGGTGAAGTTCAACAATGCCTGGGTCAAAGAAGGGACAGAGCGTCTTGGATGCAAACAGGAAAGTAAGTCATGGTGACTTGTCTGTTAATTGTAACGATGTGCCTGATGTTAAGCATGACATGGTTGATGTTACTGTTTCGCCGTTCAGGGATAATAGGAACATCAAACTCCCTAAATTTGAACCAAGATGTTTCGATGGAAACCCGGCTGATTATTTACAATTTGTAAAGGAGTTTGAGATCGTGCTGAGTAGTTTTCTATTAAGTGATGAATTGGAATTGATGTATTTGATGAGGTATTGCACTGGAGATGCTGCAAGAGCTATACAGTGCTGTAAATTTATAAAGCCAAGAGAGGGCTACAACGAGGCTATGAGCATATTACGTCAAAGGTTTGGAAGACCTTCAATGATTGTAAGGAACGTATACGAAGCTGTCAGAGGTAACGGCAGTCAACTTCAAGATGACTCCAAGGCACTTACTGAGTTTTTAGATAATCTTATGACTTACAAGAATGCATTGATTTCGATGAATTGCATGAGTGACCTCAACTCGAGTTGTATACTAGAAGTAATAGCAAGACGCCTACCTACTCGACTGCAAAGGAAGTGGGTGAAGATAAGCTCCCGTATGGAGGATGAGGGTATCGATTCAAGGTTTGATGATATCCTGAAACTAGTAAAAGATAGTGTCAATCTATCTATGAGGAAGTCTGCCAGTATATTGAATCTCACCCCTAGAATAGAGCAGTCTGAGGGTAAAACGCAATCATTGATGACGAACAGGCCTCAAAGAGGTGGATATCGAGAAGGCTCCATGATGTCTAGTAATGCATATAGACCTAGTGAGTGTAACAGGTTTCGTAGTACATCCTCAACAGATGAGTTACAAGATGCAAGACAAGCACGGTTGTGTTTTACACGTTTGCAAGAGGTGCATACAAAGGTGAACTGTGAACCAGTAAGCAAGTTCAGTGATAAGCTAAATGTAAACTCCAGGCCTGACTCCAAATTGTGTGACGATAACGGTGCGGTGAAGAAGTCTGTAGTTGCAACTGGTAAGCCATTGTTGAATAGAGTGTCACAGAATAGAGTTGTGCTTCAGAGTCCAGTTCTGACCCTACAAGTTTACAAGGTATTACTAGTCAGAGTGAAGTTATAAAACCTTTTATGATTTGCGAGGAGGAACCAAAATTGTCTACTTCTGTTATTAAAGAGTTTGAAAATGATGAAGTTTACGGTAAAGTGAATATTCGTGATAATGATCATGATACTTCACAGTTGTCTTTGGTTGATCATGATGAGATGAGGGATATGCCTACTACTGCTAACTTAATCAAAGGTTCTGTACAACTTGAACGTGAAGTAGAATTAAATGCAGATGCAGTTGCAGAAGGCACGCATACTTGTGAGACCGTCAGTGTGATTGATCAGCATGTAGCCCACCTATCATCAGATGCTATTGCTAAACCTGAGCTGATAGTAAAAGACAGCAGTGGTGGTGGTCTTGGAGGTAGACAAATTTCTGAAAGCCGAGCAACAACAGCTTCTGATCCACCGCTAAGTTCATCAACTTGTGTCACTCAGTCGTCGTTGGTGTTGTCATCCACAATGAAACAGTCGCCCATCAACTCAAGTATCTTGTGCAATGACTATTATAGTATTGGTGCATTTTAAAAGACGAATGATATTGCTCAGTTTAGTGAGAATAAGCCAAGTGTAAACGAGAGAGTAATTGTTAAATTGACTTGCAAGAATAAAAGCATTTCTAGTTTCAAGTTACTATTTGAATGTTATTATCTTTGGTGTAAATTACTCTGTTTCTATACTTGGTTGATGAGATATGTCGTGTGTTTGTTGGTCATCTATATTCCACGATACAATGACATGGGCGTGTTACCGTTCAGATTTGAAGATATAGCCGATAGAAAGAAGTCAGAAAATGAACTCTGCAACGATTTTCCAACCTAGGGCGTCAACCTGAGAAGGGTTGTAGGCGTACTTCTGTAAGTCCTACAATTCTTCAAAGGGTAGCGCATCAATGAGCAGTCCAATGTGTTTGGTGTGTGATTTTGTACATAAGTTAATATTGTATATGCTGAATTGATATCATCTGTAATCTAGCTTTTGGTAATTCTGTTTGTGTCCGGACGACTTCCACTTGGATCATCAACCTGAGAAGGAATGTAGGCGTACTGCTGTAAGTCCTACAGTTCTTCAAGGGTAGTTTGTCGTGCCAGAATCCACAACATTTGATGTGTTGATTGTACATAGGGTTGTGTTAAATAATTGTGTGAGTTCCAATTATTGCAATTGGTGGTTAATCTTGTTTGTGTCCGGACATTCCACAACTTACAATCGTCAACCTGTGAAGGGTTGTAGGCGTACTGCTGTAAGTCCTGCGATTCTTCAAAGGAATTCCATCGAGACATGATCCGCGAGTTTGTGCGTACTGTTTGTATAGATGTGTGGTGTGTCATATCAATTGGTGTTTTTTGGATTCATTGTGTTTACTCGTTGTTTTCGTACCTTGTTGTTATTGCATAATTTTGTTAAAATTTTCGTCGTGATTACTTCTGAAGTTGTTTCTAGTCTTCTACGTTTGTGAATGAATTGATTGATGTTAAGGACAGCAGATGGGTCGTATACGCCGGCGAGGCTAGGCTATTGCTGAGAATGAAATGCATACGGAGATAATTGTTAGGTGCGGTCCCACACGCCGGGGAGAAAGAGTGCAAACGACTGAGGCTCGCATACGTCACCGTTACTAGAATTGAGGCAGAATGAGTGACAAGCGATTTCAGTGGTAATTGGTAGTGAGTAGATAAGACGATGTGCGTAGAGTATGGTGAGGTGCTGCTATGGTCACGTTGCATTCTGCAAGAGTCATTCTAGCAAGTGGCGATTGTGTTGCAAGAGTGTCAAGAGAATGCCTTTAACTTGGACGCGCAGGTCGTCATTGATGTGTGAGATTGTGCTGTGAGTATGCTTGTGGTGTGTTGGCTTTTCTGTTTGTTTTCCATTTCAGCTCCGTCCGTATGACCCAGGTTCTCGCAATGGCATCCAAGTCAACGTGTATTGGTCGTGATGGAAAAAAGGGTTGGATCCCTTTTTTGCCGGGGAGTGTCAATGGAGTTGAAGATTGAACGATCAATTCTTGGTTGTTTGCTCAAAACCAACTTCCCCAATTTTCGCGGAGGCATCAATACGACAGTCATCGTCTCATCGGTCGCTGTTCAGAAAGAAGTCAGGAGACAACTGTCAGAAGTAATCTTATGATTTATTATTGTAATATTTGTTCACAGACCTTAGTAGGAATATTTTTTATATGTTGGTGTTACAACAAAGTATCCTCGAGTGGCCAATCGTTGTTTTGGTTTTTTCGTCCGTTATTACTAAGCGTTTCTGAGAAACTTCAAGGAACAGCGTGAGTCTGAGTGCAGCCAGAGCTGGGCATTAATGGTTTACGGGACGTTGCTGACAACCTATGTTATAAAATCTGCTGACAGTTTCAAATTCGGTCTCATATACAACCGGAAATGTCACAGATATGGTGTACTTTCGGGTGAATTTAAATTTTTATTGACTTTGAATCACTTTATGATTCATTTACTGATAATTATTGTTTATTCTGCATCTCTTATGTATCACGTCAGCACCTGTACAAAAATGCTACTTACCTTCCACAACTAACGCAATCATTTATAATTCCCACGTGAAATTGACATGTGTTTTTTCAATCACAGTTTAGATTTGACACTATATCTATTTCCTTATTTGTACACTTCATTTTATATGTTTATCTCACATTTACCGTTATTGAACTTATTCCCAAATTAGCAAATCATATCATATATTCGATAAGTTTTCATAAGTGTACGTATGTTCATGCCTGTAAAAATGGCTGGTTTCTGTTCGAAAAAGAAAATGAAATGAAACTGACGATGAACTTTTGGATTTCCAAGGTTCAACTGTAGGCATTTAGCAGGTTGGGCTTCCAATTTAGCGCCGTTGGCTGCAGTCAAGGCGTTGTGAGTAGCCGATGGCTGAGAATACTGACATAAACGTTGGAGGAATCAAGTCTTTATGGGGACTCCAACGCACTAGTTTCCAAGAGTATCCTAGAGGGCCTTCCCGTAGTGCTGACAGTAGTAGCAAGGACTGGTGGCGACGTCTTCATTCTCGCGCCGCTTGTCTCCAGGATGGTCACGATGCCCTGGGATAAGTGGAGCTGCAGTTGACGCTGTTGAAGACAAGGAGGTACTGGATGTGGCCAACAGCCTCTTTCGGTATCCATGAAACGAAAATATTACATGCTGTAGCTCCATCGTGCTGACTAGGGAGTGGCGTAGGAAGTCTGTGCGGAGATCACCGGGTAACACCCTTTCGATGAACCGCATACGTATTGAGCTGACTCTGGTGGTTGAATCCCCGTTATTGTCCCCTCCAGTTGCGTGGAGATAATAATAATGTATATTTCGTACAAACGAGTAAGTTTACATGAAATGCATGCCATTTTTACAGGCACAGTCAATTATGTTACAAACCGCAATTGTGAATTAGCATTTTTCACTTTTCCAATAGTTCGAATTGTTGAATTTTAGTACAAGGAATCGGAAGAGATTCTTATCATTGTTAATTTTTGAATCTTTCACGAAGGTCACCATAGAGGTTGAGAGACAATCCGAACTTCGTTCCATTCCCTGTTGATAGTATGGCCAATCGATAAACAACATACATTTGAGGGAGTGCCATGCCCCACGTACTTGAATGCTATTTCAGAAAGAGAAGAAAATCTTGCCCAGCTGCAAAATGGTATAAAATGCAATCATGAATAATACGTTATTGGAAGTATATTTACGGGAAAAATACAAGAATAAACTATATAGTACGTAAAATGATAGCACACATTTGCAACGAATTATGCTAACCGTATCGGTTTTACCATAGAAAACTATGACGTTTTCTATAAAAGTACAGTTATTCTCAAGCATGGGTGTTTTTGTTACATTTTTTCATCATCAAAGCAACCAAACTTTATGTGAGAGGAGAGTGTGAATGAAAAGAGTAAATTTCAGATTTATTAAGGCCTTGGGAGTCAAGATAAAATAGAGTATAATAGTAATTAATTCAAAGATTCTGCACATAACAAAGTTATGCATGAAAATTGACTTCAAGCTTTGCTTTTTTCCCACGCACTTAAAAACCATCCACCGAAAACCTGATGTTTTTGTTAATGCGAAGACAATACTTCTGTATTTCCTGATGTGTTGCACTCACTGACGACCTAGCAAATTTTTCCAACTAAGCACAGAAATGATTGTATATAAGTGAAAAGGCTGTTTTATCAAGTGTATGTATAATCTTTAGCGAACATGTAGAGCATTTCTTGCTACCGCCTGTAAATTGTGACTGAATTATATGGTTCTGTTTTTGTAACAATTTGATGATGCCTGTAAACTGGCGTCTTTCATGTACTGTACTATGAGAAAAAATTTGTTTATTTATAATTAGATAAAAGGATTGTCGTGAAGTATATAAATGACATTTCAGAGAGAAGTGGCCTGAAGGATTAGAACCTGCTGGATGTGGTGACCTGGGAGATGTATGGCGAACTTGTGTATGACCCATGGTGTAGCATCTTGATAAGAAACTAAGCAGGCTCGTAGATGTTAGGAGCAAAACCATTTTTGTAATTTAGATCTGTACAGTCATTATTGTTTCATAGTTGCTTTTTTAAAATTTTTTGAGGTTAATTTTTCAATATTGAGGATCTAAACTCGCGTTTAATTGTCGACCTGTCAAAAAGTGCATGTTGCTATCTTATAGATAAGGCAGATTCACATTTGTGACCGCTACCAAATCTGCTGGTCAGAATACGCAACCCTCCCTCTGTATTTGAAATTAGCTGTGGCTTTTACATGAGTAGCAGCAAATGATCCTGCCACATCTTATAGAGTTCCTCTTGTTATATGCCCCGCTACTACTTATAGTCTTATGACACACGGATCTTTATTTGGACGGCTGTCTAAATCTTGAGTGGTAGTCTATGACGAAATAATCTAACTACAAGTAATAATAATATATATTTCTTCCTGTTTATGCAGGAACATACCAATTGTACAGGCATGGATAAGTTATTATATAAATTACACAAAATTTAATGTATGATGAAATTACTGTTTGGTTGTTCTTTCTGACATTAGAGTCAGTCGGAACAGTCTGCTATAAAGTCTGTTTGTGCAGCATATAAAGAGATATAGAAATATTGTCTTCGCATTAACAAAAAACCAAGACATCAGATGAATGTAATACAGGTATCTGGGAAAAATAAAGCTTGAAGTTAATTCTCCTATATAACTTTGTTGTGAACAGCACCCATGGCTTGAAGTTTATTGATGTATTATGTTGAGATCAGCGATATATTTATTCCACCTTTTCAGCAGTCTTATCGCAGTTTTATAACAGGAAAGAAATTTGATCGTGGAGGCGAAAATTAGATAAGGTCATGTTAAGTTGTTTTACTGCATCAAATGGTGCCGAGGTCGATTCCAGAATTCTCCATTTGCGCCATTTGTGTCTGCATGGCGGACTGTATTCGTAAGTTCAGAAAAATGTTGAAAACTGTTCGAAAACCAGTTGCTTCTTCATTTCAGATCATGAATACTCATTCACAGCATGTTCGCCGGCGTCTTCAAATGGTAGAATTGGATCGTTCATGGAATTTGAGTGGTTATGAGATAAATGGTTTGGAATTAATCTTCATTTCAGTTTAGATCCAGGGTTGTTCGACCTCGACCAGAAGATGAATAGAAGCAGCAGAATACCAGAAAGAGAAAGTATTTGAACATGAAAAGGACATTAATGTTTCATACATACATAAATGTTTATTTCAATTGTATATTATACCTTAGTAAACATTTACCTATATTGTTGTTGTGTTTTCACGTATTTATGCGAAGTCTTAGAGTTTATTTAGTGTCATAATGTGTATTAATGAGTCTGAGCGTTTTAGTGTTCTAATGACTGATGCGTTTTAGAAATAAGTGATGGGTTCTGGTAGGGATAGTCATTTGGACAAAACAGTTTATATAGCAAGCGTATGAAGGTTACAATAGAGTGACACGTCCTATTTCTAAGGGCGAACTATTCCTCTATCTTACGTACTAAGTCTTTATGCATCCATGCTACTAGTTTATCTATATCTTTTAGATTGCTAAGGGTGTTAAAGTGCGTCTTTTAGGTGCTGTAGTAGATTAGTAGTTAATTGGTTCTAGGGGTAAATAGTTTATTAAAAAAATCAGTAGAGTGAAACGGTCTGTATAGAAAGAGTTTAGAGCTTGTAACCGAAGAGCAAGTTCTGACATCTAGGGACATTCTATTCCATATTTAAGAATACATGCCTGTGAAGAAGTTTCCGAGGAGTGTTGACTTAAAAGAATGAGTGCTGTGAGCCACGTCCCGTAAACCATTAATGCCCAGCTCTGGCTGCACTCAGACTCACGCTGTTCCTTGAAGTTTCTCAGAAACGCTTAGTAATAACGGACGAAACAACCAAAACAACGATTGGCCACTCGAGGATACTTTGTTGTAACACCAACATATAAAAAATATTCCTACTAAGGTCTGTGAACAAATATTACAATAATAAATCATAAGATTACTTCTGACAGTTGTCTCCTGACTTCTTTCTGAACAGCGACCGATGAGACGATGACTGTCGTATTGATGCCTCCGCGAAAATTGGGGAAGTTGGTTTTGAGCAAACAACCAAGAATTGATCGTTCAATCTTCAACTCCATTGACACTCCCCGGCAAAAAAGGGATCCAACCCTTTTTTCCATCACGACCAATACACGTTGACTTGGATGCCATTGCGAGAACCTGGGTCATACGGACAGAGCTGAAATGGAAAACAAACAGAAAAGCCAACACACCACAAGCATACTCACAGCACAATCTCACACATCAATGACGACCTGCGCGTCCAAGTTAAAGGCATTCTCTTGACACTCTTGCAACACAATCGCCACTTGCTAGAATGACTCTTGCAGAATGCAACGTGACCATAGCAGCACCTCACCATACTCTACGCACATCGTCTTATCTACTCACTACCAATTACCACTGAAATCGCTTGTCACTCATTCTGCCTCAATTCTAGTAACGGTGACGTATGCGAGCCTCAGTCGTTTACACTCTTTCTCCCCGGCGTGTGGGACCGCACCTAACAATTATCTCCGTATGCATTTCATTCTCAGCAATAGCCTAGCCTCGCCGGCGTATACGACCCATCTGCTGTCCTTAACATCAATCAATTCATTCACAGATGTAGAAGAGTGGAAACAACTTCAGAAGTAATCACGACGAAAATTTTAACAAAATTACACAATAACAACAAGGTACGAAAACAACGAGTAAACACAATGAATCCAAAATCACAAATTGATAAGACACACCACACATCTATACAAACAGTACGCACAAACTCGCGGATCATGTCTCGATGGAATTCCTTTGAAGAATCGCAGGACTTACACCAGTACGCCTACAACCCTTCACAGGTTGACGATTGTAAGTTGTGGAATGTCCGGACACAAACAAGATTAACCAACAATTACAATAATTGGAACTCACACAATTATTTAACACAAACATATGTACAATCAACACATCAAATGTTGTGGATTCTGGCACGACAAACTACCCTTGAAGAACTGTAGGACTTACAGCAGTACGCCTACATTCCTTCTCAGGTTGATGATCCAAGTGGAAGTCGTCCGGACACAAACAGAATTACCAACAGCTAGATGACAGATGATATCAATTCAGTATATACAATATGAACATATGTACAAAATCACACACCAAGCACATTGGACTGCTCATTGATGCGCTACCCTTTGAAGAATTGTAGGACTTACAGCAGTACGCCTACAACCCTTCTCAGGTTGACGCCCTAGGTTGGAAAATCGTTGCAGAGTTCATTTGCTGACTTCCTTCTATCAGCTATATCCTCAAATCTGAACGGTAACACGCCCATGTCATTGTATCGTAGAATATAGATGACGAACAAACACACGACGTATCTGGTCAACCAAGCGTAGAAACAGAGTAATTTACACCAAAGATAATAGCATTCAAATAGTAACTTGAAACTAGAAATGCCTTTATTCGTGCAAGTCAATTTAACAATTACTCTCTCGTTTACACTTGGCTTATTCTCACTAAACTGAGCAATATCTTTCGTCTTTTCAAATGCACCAATACTATAATAGTCATTGCACAAGATACTTGAGTTGATGGGCGTCTTTCTCATTGTGGATGAAAACACCAACGACGACTGATTGATACCAGTTGATGAAGTTAGCGGTGGATCCAAAGCTGTTGTTGTTCGGCTTTCAGAAATTTGTCTACCTGCAAGACCACCACCACTGCTGTCTTTTACTATCAGCTCAGGTTTAGCAATAGCATCTGATGATAGGTGGGCTACATGCTGATCAATCACACTGACGGTCTCACAAGTATGCATGCCTTCTGCAACTGCATCTGCATTTATTTCTACTTCACGTTCAAGTTGTACAGAACCTTTGATTAACTTAGCAGTAGTAGGCATATCCCTCATCTCATCATGATCAACCAAAGACAACTGTGAAGTATCATGATCATTATCACGAATATTCACTTTACCGTCAACTTCATCATTTTCAAACTCTTTAATAACAGAAGTAGACAATTTTGGTTCCTCCTCGCAAATCATAAAAGGTTTTATAACTTCACTCTGACTAGTAATACCTTGTAAACTTGTAGGGTCAGAACTGCACTCTGAAGCAGCAACTCTATTCTGTGACACTCTATTCAACAATGGCTTACCAGTTGCAACTACAGACTTCTTCACCGCACCGTTATCGTCACACAATTCGGAGTCAGGCCTGGAGTTTACATTTAGCTTATCACTGAACTTGCTCACTGGTTCACAGTTCACCTTTGTATGCACCTCTTGCAAACGTGTAAAACACAACCGTGTTTGTCTTGCATCTTGTAACTTATCTGTTGAGGATGTACTACGAAACCTGTTACACTCACTAGGTCTATATGCATTACTAGACATCATGGAGCCTTCTCGATATCCACCTCTCTGAGGCCTATTCGTCATCAATGATTGCGTTTTACCCTCAGACTGCTCTATTCTAGGGGTGAGATTCAATATACTGGCAAACTTGCTCATAGATTGATTGACACTATCTTTTACTAGTTTCAGGATATCATCAAACCTTGGCTCGATACCCTCATCCTCCATACGGGAGCTTATCTTCACCCACTTCCTTTGCAGTCGAGTAGGTAGGCGTCTTGCTATTACTTCTAGTATAAAACTCGAGTTGAGGTCACTCATGCAATTCATCGAAATCAATGCATTCTTGTAAGTCATAAGATTATCTAAAAACTCAGTAAGTGCCTTGGAGTCATCTTGAAGTTGACTGCCGTTACCTTTGACAGCTTCGTATACGTTCCTTACAATCATTGAAGGTCTTCCAAACCTTTGACGTAATATGCTCATAGCCTCAGCGTATCCCTCATTAGGGGGCATGAGCTTACAGCACTGTATAGCTCTTGCAGCATCTCCAGTGCAATACCTCATCAAATACATCAATTCCAATTCATCACTTAATAGAAAACTACTCAGCATGATCTCAAACTCCTTTACAAATTGTAAATAATCAGCCGGGTTTCCATCGAAACATCGTGGTTCAAATTTAGGGAGTTTGATGTTCCTATTATCCCTGAACGGCGAAACAGTAACATCAACCATGTCATGCTTAACATCAGACACATCGTTACAAGTAACAGACAAGTCACCATGACTTACTTTCCTGTTTGCATCCAAGACGCTCTGTCCCTTCTTTGACCCAGGCATTGTTGAACTTGACCCAATTACAAAAACGTTCCAGATATTGCTTGTTCAAAGAGGACTTGACCGGCACCAGGAAAGATGAACGGTGACTATCCAAACTGTTACCAGCTATCTGAATCGGCCAGAATCTGTTTCTACCGTCAGAAACTGTCAGCCACGTCTCGTAAACCGTTAATGCCCAGCTCTGGCTGCACTCGGACTCACGCTGTTCCTTGAAGTTTTTCAGAAGCGCTTAGTAATAACGGACGAAATAATCAAAATACCGATTGGCGACTCGAGAATTCTTTGTTGTAACACCAACATATAATCAATGTTAAAACTGAGGTTTCTGACAGTTGTCTCCTGACTTCTTTCTGAACAGCGACCGATGAGACGATGACTGTCGTATTGATGCCTCCGCGAAAATTGGGGAAGTTGGTTTTGAGCAAACAACCATGAATTGATCGTTCAATCTTCAGCTACTTTGACAAGTGTTCACTGTGCAAGTTTGGTTTCGCAGATCGTAAGAACCTTCCTGTGCGAATTTTATGTCCCTGTTATCTGAGAATTATATTTTGTGAAGGACCTTAAAGAAGAATATTAGGTTTATAATAAGTCGCCTTGTCCAAAGTGGGTCAAGTTTTGGGATCATGCACCGTGAGATGTAGTCTTTCTTACAATCGTAGCCAAGTAGTTTTGAGGTAAAATATCGTTGGATACTTTCCATCCTTAGCTTATCACGTGTGCGAGTGCTGCTTATAATAAATGGACAGTATTCTAGTAGTGGTCTGACACATGTTTTGTACAGAATTAGCTTGGCTTCATTGTCGTGAAAGTTCCTGAGTATGCATCCTAAGAGCATCCTCGATTTTCTAGTCTGTGATGCTACTTGCTCAGAGAATGTCAAGTCACTAGAGTACCTCAGGCCTAGGTCAACGACACTTCGGAGTCTGTTAGGTTAGCAGATTGAAGCGTTAATTTCAGGTCAATTGAGGGTGCGCCGAAGCAGATCCAGCCACATTTGTTCAGATTAAATTGGAGATTCCATAAGGACGACCAAGCAGTCATTTTATCTAATTCCTTCTGCACTACATTCTCGAAGTTCCCTAAGTCATCACATTGGAATGTATAAGCTACTTTTAGGTCATCTGCAAAGATGAATGGTTTCCCGTGCGTGAAGCAAGCGCATATGTCATTGATGTATAGTGTAAATAGGAGGGGTCCAATGACACTACCTTGTACTACACCAGAAGTGATAGGGCTAGGTTTGGAGGTTGCAGACCCGAGTTTAACTATTTGGGACCTATTGTTAAGGAATGATTTAAGCCATCCTAATAATGGGTCACGTATTCCTAAGGAGTTCAGCTTATTTGTTAGCAGTAAATGGTCAACACGGTCAAATGCTTTAGAAATGTCAAAGTAGATGACAAGTACTAGTTGCCGTCTGTCACGACTGCTGGTTACAAAATTGAAGAAGTCTAGGTGACATGTTAAACATGATCTGGATTTCAGGAATCCATGTTGGTTCGGACTTATAATATTGCAGCTAAGCATATGTTTGATTAAGTTATCTTTGACTAGTCTCTCCATAATTCTAGATGCTATAGGTGTGATATTGATCGGCCGGTAGTTACTGACTTCAGTTTTCGAGCCAGATTTGTGTTTAGGCATAATGAATGTTGTCTTCCATATGTCAGGGTAAGTTTGGGTTTCTAGGGACATTGTGAATATTTTAAGCAGCAGTAGAGGAATGTCAGGGCCACCATATTTATAGAAGTAAGATGATATACCGTCGGTACCGAAACCTTTTGAACTTTTGAGGGTTCTTATAGTTTGGTTAATATTAGCGTAAGTGAATTGAACAGTGCTGATTTGGTTTGGTGTGAGTGGAGATGGAGTTTGTGCCATATTAGTAATAGGGTGTATATCGAGTAGCTGGACTGAGGGCTTAAGGTAGTTACCTGCAAACGTTTTGTTGAATAGTTCACATATGTCTGCAGAGTTAGTGCATAGCCTACCTTTGTCTATGAGGAGAGAAATGCTGTGATTTTTGCGATTCATTCGCTTCCTTAAGATTTCTGTGAGTGCATACACTCTAGCAGGACTGGCTACTGCGATGCGTTCTTCCTTTCTCATACGGAAATCTCGAGCTTGTGAGATGGAGCTAAGGGTGTTAAGTATTAGACCTAGAGTGCCAAAGTCGTGGTGTTTGAAGTAACTTGTTGAGAGTCTCTTCAGTTTCGTACGATCCTTTGGTTTTATGAATGACTTTCTGTGTGGGGAAACCTTTAGTGTTTGGAGTGGAATGACAGCATCTAAGCATGTGTTTGAGTTATGGTAGAAGATGGTTAGGGCTCTCGATAGGTCATCAGTAGTGAAGTATTCATCCCATTCGGAGGATCTTAGCATTGATTCTACTAAGGCCCAGTTTGCCTTACTATAGTTCCTATATATTACTTGTTGTGAAGTGGAGGTATGAGATGCATTGCTACTCAGCGGAATTGGCAGTGCACACATCACTGTTTTGTGGTCGCTCCCTGGAAACTCAGAACCTACTAGCGTTGAAAGGGGGCTTATATTGTGGCAGAAGATTAAGTCTAGTACGTTATTACCTCTTGTGGGAGTAGTGACAGTTTGTTTCCAGCCAAGTATATCCAGTGTGCCTAAGAACTTATCAAATTTAGTTGGGCCTGTGGGTATATCCCAGTTGATTTCAGGTAAGTTAAAGTCCCCACATAGGATCTTATGATCGTATTGTAAGTCGGATAATTGCTCCAGAGTATTAATAAGTTGGGTCTCGTAATTACTAAAGGTGCCAGGTGCTCTGTAGGTGCATCCAATTAATGCTGTTACGTTATTTAAGTGTACATTAACCCATAGAGTCTCAGGCATGTTAAGTGTACTGCTTTTCTAGAACAAAATATTATAACTTGCCACTACTTATTTGCTCAATGCTGCACGATTATTCCCAGATTTTCTAAACTACATTTGTTTATATCTAAAATGAATCTTATCTTACTGTTCTATTACTATAATCCTGTATGTTCAAATTTTCTAGAACAACACGTTATAACTTGCCACTACTTTTTGCTCAATGCTGCTACCCAGATTTTCTAAACTACATTTGTTCATATCTAAAATGAAGACTCAGGTAGCCTTTCTTTCTTACATTTTTCGTCTTCAAAATGCTGTAAAAGATGAAACATACGTGATGTTCTTCTGAAAGTAGTCATTCATACCATAAATTTGAGTAAGTCGACGAATGAATATTTGGAAAACAAAAAGTTTGTGGCATTTTGCAACAGAAATTTAAAAAAATAAATAATTTTAAAAAAATGAAGCATTACGCCAGGGCCTTGCACAAGAAAGGTGGGGGGTGGTGACTGCTAGTCAGCGGATATGATAGTGGGGACATATGTGAACCACCCTTATCTGTGGGACAGCACTCTATTGCTAAGGCTCCTGAGTTCGGATGGCCTCTGCAAAATGAGAATAAATAAAAAAGTAAAAACTAGAAAAATAATGAAAAAAGAAATAGAAGTTGAAAATTGCGTAGAGCCGAAGTTTAAACGCAAACTCCCAAATGAAAGTAAATGGTATGAGTCCGCTACTTCAGAAGGACACCGAACTGTATACTTCAGAAAAACATGTATTACTAGGCCCTCGCTTTTCTTTTACATAGCTCACGCACTCTGACTTTTGTGTTGAATTCCTTTTAAACCCCGTAAGTAGGTAAAATTATCTCCTGTCTTTCACTCTGAACTAATTGTTCGCAGAAAAGGCTGTAAAATATCGGGAAAATAATATTTCTTGAAAAAAAAACAATAAAAAAAATGATGAACTTCATGCCTGTTATATATTTTGAATTATTAACACCTCTTATATACTTCTGCACCTCTCTGCCGGTTTTCTTGTGTCTTCTTCTCTTTTCAAAGATACTGCTTTCAACGAAGGTACTGATACAGCGCTGCAATTCTCTACTTATTCGTGATATTGCTAGCTCATCTGGTGAATAACGGGATCATCGGTATTATAAAATCTGCTGACAAGTTCAAAGTGGGTCTCATAAACAACTGGAAATGTCACAAATATGATGTACTTACAGGTGAATTTAAAATTTAATAGACTTTAAAACCCTTTCTTAATGATTTACTGATAAATAATGTTTATTCTGCATCTCTTATGTATCACGTCAGCACCTGTACAAAAATGCTACTTACCTTCCCAACTAACGCAATCATTTATGATTCCCGCGTGAAATTGACATGTATTTTTTTCAATCACAGTTTAGATTTGACGCTATATCTATTTCCTTATTTGTACACTTCATTTTAAATGTTTGTCTCACATTTACCAGTTTTCAACTTATTTATAGATTAAAAAATCATATTATATATTCTATAGGTTTTGATAAGTGTACATATGTTCATGCCTGTAAAAATGGCTGGTTTCTGTTACAGAAATAAAAATTATTATTATACAGTAAGTGCATTCAGAAAGTACATGAGACAACCCCTTCCCTTACCACCTTCCCTGTCACACCGAAAGTGTGTATAGTTATCTAAGCTTATCTCTTCATCCAGTATGTTCGAATGACACCAAGATTCAGGGATGACAATTTTAGGGGGTTTGTATATTACTGTGAGTGCTCTGAGCATCGACAGTTTATTTAGAACAGATCTAGCATTTATGAGGATTAGGTAAAGATGAAAGTTGAAATAGCGTTTGAAGTACATAAGTTCGTAAACCAGCCCCGAATATGGTTCAGCACCCAGCAGTTCTGCTTGATATTACCTATGTTAAGAGGAGTTTCAGCATCATGCTCACCTATGTCTATCGAGTTGATGTGTGCTGTTTTCGGCGAAGAACTAGGAGTTGAAGTACTGGATTTGCTATAGGCCAAGGCATTTGTATTTTTAGGTAGGCTAGAGAAGTAGGTAGGGTTCTTTATTTGACCTATACTTGTGCAAGTGTCAAGTGTGCTTAATGGATACGGGTGCACTAGACCGTTCCTGTTTTCATGCAAAGGGGGGAGCCAGCACTAGTGGTTTAGGAGTGCTAACATCCCTACCAGCTGTTTTTTCAACGCTGACAGGGACGCGGGGGATAAAAAATGATTGGTTCCTTGTGATGACCATGGCTTATTATTCCACCTATTGTTTGATGCTAGTTGTGTCCTTGTGTGGGTTTCGTGTGTACTGCATTGTGGGTTAGTTCCCAGCAGACTTGTACCATATATCCGGTCAAAGTTTGTTTGTGTGCCATACTCTGAAGACCCTGAGTTGTTGGTAGCCGAGTTCTGACCATTGCCACTTGTACTATTGAGGGTGACATTGTTGTGACATTGGATACAAGTGTGTGCCATGGTGCGATTTAGCACGTTGTGAGTGCTAATACTATTGGCCGTGATGAGTGTGGGCCTATTTAAGCTGCCACTGTTTTTGTTGGTATGATTTAGGGGCATATTTTCCTTATCTTTACCAATGGAGTTACGGCTAGGAGAGGACAATGTCGAATTTCAGGGGGTTTTGACTTTTTTCTGGGGTTATTTAGTGGCATTTTAGATTCTGCGGTGATAGGTGGTATGGTTGTATTATTTATTTGGTTACAGTCTAGTGGCCTTTCGGCTGGTGTTGCACTCTGATGGGATAATTCTGTGTGTTTTGAGAGGGGTGATGCGGTGGGGTCTACTGTATCTTTCACAGGGTTGGGAATAATGGCTGCTTGCAATGTCCTATTACCTATTTCACAATTAGTCTTAGCGAGATAATTGTATGCGCGCCTTTCTATGACTATTTTGTCCACCCCGACCTTTATATGTTTGTAGTTTCTGGCTTGCGATAGGGTGTGTTGGGAGTGGATGAATTTTCTGGTCTCTGCTGGTGTTTCGAACTGAAAACGAATAGGACAACACTTTTCATGTTGACTCTTCTTCAGCCTATAGCACTTAGTCTTGGGGTTAGGCATTTTCGCTTCACTAAGTAAGATGCGCTGTACCTTTTTTAGTGCCTCATTGTCCGGAACGTTGTAGACAATAGCACTCAGTTTTGCGTCGAGTCGTTTTGTTGCTTCTGTGGTAACAAAGTTAATGAGGTTATCTACCTTAGTTACCGATTCTGTGTCAAGCTTGTTAAGGTTTACAGTTTTCATGAGGATAGTTAGAGGTGTCAATTCACAGACCTGCGATCTGATATCGCTGATCTGATCTGATAATTTGGATATCTCGGTATCGGTTTCGATGTTTCCAGCATTTACTGACTTACTGTTTTTTATTTCCCTTAACCCAGCCTTAAGTTCTCCTATAGACAACTTTAGAAGTTCTATTTCTGAAGATAGTACTGAAAAAGAGCTTGATGGCTGGAGTTTTTCGATAAGCACATAAGGTGAAGGGAGGAGTTCTGTATGAGCAGAGGGTACTGAATTTTTAGGAGTAGTGCTAATACTAGCTGTCAGTACAGTTTTATCTTCAGTTCCAGCTCGACGCTTACGGCATACAAGTGAGTTATGTGACTCACTATAGCCGTTTGTAGGGGGTGTGTTGCTTGATGTAGCAATCAAGGACGTTAAATTAGACACCAGTTTTACAGGGGATTGGGTTCGTTGCTTTTTACTTTGATTAACCATAACTATTAGAAATGGGAGTTAATGGTTACAAGTATGGAAGTAGTATAGTACTTGTGCAAGTATGACAACAAGATAAATTTTATGTAACGAATCACGTAAAAATGTAACGCAAACGTTGAACGTACCGCGATACACATTAGAAAAAGATGTAAACAGTGATGAAAATTTTCTTTTTGACAATTCATTTTAATAAGCTGTACAGTCATAATTATTTTTAATAAAGAATTGTTAAGACCAATCAGTTAGTGATAAAATTTGCTCTCGAAAGAGTATGCGTAATGTAAGGTGAAATCTTAAGCGCCCCACTCAACACTGTTCTTTTTTAGGTTCTTGAAGAGTTTCCTAGCCTTAAACCTTAAGCAATCGAGCGAACTGAGAACACTATGGAATAGAACATTGTTGACTTCCCACTAATAGTTGGTATCTATACCCGATTGAGACCTTTAATTCTGGTGACGCTAGGAACAACAATTAACTTACGAACCAACAAGGACAATGCAGAGTTCTCGGAATTTAGTATAACGCCTAGGATGAGGAAACAGCGAGACATGTGACAACTCTGTGCCCTGAAACATTTGGGACTAAAGTAGATAAATTCTTTAATGTAGACGCTAACTAACATATTCGTAAATACTCCTAGAAAATACTGGTTGTCGTAGCTGCCATCACTTCGATCCTATAACATGCTAATTGGTTTTTCAACTCGATTGATTAATACAGAAGAAACTGGTGACAGTATTTGTGCAGGAAAGCCGGAGTGAAATTTGAAAAACTTCGAATGTTTGTATATAAATACGAACACTGTCTAGAGGCAGTTGATGACGTCAGGTAACAGAATCAGTTGATTATTAGTTGTTTTAACCATTCTTAGTAGCTAACTTGGATTAAATTTTGACCAGTCTGTTTTAAGGGATGCTTGTTCCACCATTAAAAAGTTTATCTTAGAAGAAATAATATTCAAATTTCTCCCCTTTTTTGCGACAATTTTTGGTGCAACGGGAAGAATTTGTCTCGAGTAGCCTTGGCGCTACATGGGAAGGGAGCGATTAGATTCAATATGATAAATAGGCATCTGTAAGCGCATCGCGTTTCACTGGAAGTCTTTCGAGAGATTATGCAGCTCAGAAGAGTCAGACTTTGTCACATGTAACACTGGGTCACAATCTAATGTAAACTTCCTTCAATATCTCGTATCCTGCCCTTTCCTCAAGGAGTATCAATTGATAAATGCTCTCAGTTACTAGGATAACTTTTTTCCATCCTTATATTCCTCAACAGAGTTATTTTTCGCCACTTATATTAATGATTTTTATTTCCTGAAAAGAAACTAACCATCTCTGCAAGAATGGATGCATGTTAATCACGAATACCTTATAGGAATTATGATGTGAATTCTTAATACATAATAACTGCTAAGTCTTATTTAAACTACCAAAATATTTAAAAAGGTGCAAATCATATGAAGGATGAATAATAATATATTCAAATGAATCTAAAGCACTTGCATGATTGAAATGCCATACCCACAGGCATGATCATGTCTGATATAACCATGCCATGTATTTAGTCGCCAGGGTTCACACTTATTTTGACACATGGCGAGCACTTGTAGTAGAAGAAGATCATGAAAATCAGCTACACTCATTTTCGTGAATGCAGCACGATTACTTGTTAGTGGTCTTGACATCAAGTAGTACTACAAGAACCAGTGGGACGACAATCCATCAGTGGAAAACACCCATATGGACATTAGAAAGAAGAGAACACGAAATTCAGCAAAGATATCGTTTTGGCGATTTCATTTTCAAAAGCTGTACAATCTCATTTAAGTACATAATTTTCCATGGATACAATTCTTGCTTGATTCCACAAAATTACGTGGCCAATAAAAGGTTATAATAATTTTCAACTAGGTATAGTTTTTACGAGGATCCTGGGAACAAAATTACACGGGATTAGAACGGTTAATAAGTGTGTAAAAGGGAGCATGTAAACAAAATTGAAATAACAATTTTCTCCTTGAGATGGGAGTGATGAGATATGAATACAGATCATAAGAGCCTAAGAAACACAAAAATTGCACAATATTAAGTTATAATTATAAAATAGTTAATTTTAAACGAACTATAAATGTGAACAGGAAAAGCATGGAACTAAACTTAAAAATCGTAATCCTGTGCAATTTCTGTGTTTCTAAAGCTCTTGTGATCTGTATTCATATCTCATCACTCCCATCTCAAGTAGAAAATTGTTATTTCAATTTTGTTTACATGCTCCCTTTTACACACTTATTATCCGTTCTAATCCCGTGTAATTTTGTTCCCAGGATCCTCGTAAAAACTATACCTACTTGAAAATTATTATAACATTTTATTGGCCACGTAATTTTGTGGAATCAAGCAAGAATTGTATTCATGGAAAATTATATATTTGTCAGTCAACTCTCAGAAACTGTTAATGTCCAGCTCTCACTACGCTGGACCTCACGCTGTCTCTGGAAGACTTCCAGAAACACTTTATATTAACCAACGCCAAAACCAGAACAGCGATTGGAGGCTCAAGAATCCTTTATTCTTACGCCAACGTGTAACCAACAATAAGGTTAATACACAAGGTCTAATAATGAATGTTATAACAATAAATCACGATAATACTAGTCAATGTAGTTGAAGATTGAACGATCAATTCATGGTTGTTTGCTCAAAACCAACTTCCCCAATTTTCGCGGAGGCATCAATACGACAGTCATCGTCTCATCGGTCGCTGTTCAGAAAGAAGTCAGCAATAAACCGTCAGAAGTAATATTGTGATTTATTATTGTAATATTTGTTCACAGACCTTAGTAGGAATATTTTTTATATGTTGGTGTTACAATAAAGAATTCTCGAGTGGCCAATCGGTGTTTTGGTTTTTTCGTCCGTTATTACTAAGCGTTTCTGAAAAACTTCAAGGAACAGCGTGAGCCCGAGCGTAGCAAGAGCTGGGCATTAACGGTTTACGAGACGTGGCTGACAGTTTCTGACGGTAGAAACAGATTCTGGCCGATTCAGATAGCTGGTAACAGTTTGGATAGTCACCGTTCATCTTTCCTGGTGCCGGTCAAGTCCTCTTTGAACAAGCAATATCTGGAACGTTTTTGGAATTGGGTCAAGTTCAACAATGCCTGGGTCAAAGAAGGGACAGAGCGTCTTGGATGCAAACAGGAAAGTAAGTCATGGTGACTTGTCTGTTACTTGTAACGATGTGTCTGATGTTAAGCATGACATGGTTGATGTTACTGTTTCGCCGTTCAGGGATAATAGGAACATCAAACTCCCTAAATTTGAACCACGGTGTTTCGATGGAAACCCGGCTGATTATTTACAATTTGTAAAGGAGTTTGAGATCATGCTGAGTAGTTTTCTATTAAGTGATGAATTGAAATTGATGTATTTGATGAGGTATTGCACTGGAGATGCTGCAAGAGCTATACAGTGCTGTAAGCTCATGCCCCCTAATGAGGGATACGCTGAGGCTATGAGCATATTACGTCAAAGGTTTGGAAGACCTTCAATGATTGTAAGGAACGTATACGAAGCTGTCAAAGGTAACGGCAGTCAACTTCAAGATGACTCCAAGGCACTTACTGAGTTTTTAGATAATCTTATGACTTATAAGAATACCTTGATTTCGATGAATTGCATGAGTGACCTCAACTCGAGTTTTATACTAGAAGTAATAGCAAGACGCCTACCTACTCGACTGCAAAGGAAGTGGGTGAAGATAAGCTCCCGTATGGAGGATGAGGGTATCGAGCCAAAGTTTGATGATATCCTGAAACTAGTAAAAGATAGTGTCAATCAATCTATGAGCAAGTTTGCCAGTATATTGAATCTCACCCCTAGAATAGAGCAGTCTGAGGGTAAAACGCAATCATTGATGACGAATAGGCCTCAGAGAGGTGGATATCGAGAAGGCTCCATGATGTCTAGTAATGCATATAGACCTAGTGAGTGTAACAGGTTTCGTAGTACATCCTCAACAGATAAGTTACAAGATGCAAGACAAACACGGTTGTGTTTTACACGTTTGCAAGAGGTGCATACAAAGGTGAACTGTGAACCAGTGAGCAAGTTCAGTGATAAGCTAAATGTAAACTCCAGGCCTGACTCCGAATTGTGTGACGATAACGGTGCGGTGAAGAAGTCTGTAGTTGCAACTGGTAAGCCATTGTTGAATAGAGTGTCACAGAATAGAGTTGCTGCTTCAGAGTGCAGTTCTGACCCTACAAGTTTACAAGGTATTACTAGTCAGAGTGAAGTTATAAAACCTTTTAGGATTTGCGAGGAGGAACCAAAATTGTCTACTTCTGTTATTAAAGAGTTTGAAAATGATGAAGTTGACGGTAAAGTGAATATTCGTGATAATGATCATGATACTTCACAGTTGTCTTTGGTTGATCATGATGAGATGAGGGATATGCCTACTACTGCTAAGTTGAACAAAGGTTCTGTACAACTTGAACGTGAAGTAGAAATAAATGCAGATGCAGTTGCAGAAGGCATGCATACTTGTGAGACCGTCAGTGTGATTGATCAGCATGTAGCCCACCTATCATCAGATGCTAGTGCTAAACCTGAGCTGATAGTAAAAGACAGCAGTGGTGGTGGTCTTGCAGGTAGACAAATTTCTGAAAGCCGAGCAACAACAGCTTCTGATCCACCGCTAACTTCATCAACTGGTATCAATCAGTCGTCGTTGGTGTTGTCATCCACAATGAAAAAGACGCCCATCAACTCAAGTATCTTGTGCAATGACTATGATAGTATTGGTGCATTTTAAAAGACGAAAGATATTGCTCAGTTTAGTGAGGATAAGCCAAGTGTAAACGAGAGAGTAATTGTTAAATTGACTTGCATGAATAAAGGCATTTCTAGTTTCAAGTTACTATTTGAATGCTATTATCTTTGGTGTAAATTACTCTGTTTCTACGCTTGGTTGACCAGATACGTCGTGTGTTTGTTCGTCATCTATATTCTACGAT
This sequence comes from Trichobilharzia regenti, assembly GCA_944472135.2. Classification (NCBI taxonomy): domain Eukaryota; kingdom Metazoa; phylum Platyhelminthes; class Trematoda; order Strigeidida; family Schistosomatidae; genus Trichobilharzia; species Trichobilharzia regenti. The sequence goes on from OX235262.1 coordinate 136,867,380, forward strand.
ACAATGACATGGGCGTGTTACCGTTCAGATTTGAGGATATAGCTGATAGAAGGAAGTCAGCAAATGAACTCTGCGACGATTTTCCAACCTAGGGCGTCAACCTGAGAAGGGTTGTAGGCGTACTGCTGTAAGTCCTACAATTCTTCAAAGGGTAGCGCATCAATGAGCAGTCCAATGTGCTTGGTGTGTGATTTTGTACATATGTTCATATTGTATATACTGAATTGATATCATCTGTCATCTAGCTGTTGGTAATTCTGTTTGTGTCCGGACGACTTCCACTTGGATCATCAACCTGAGAAGGAATGTAGGCGTACTGCTGTAAGTCCTACAGTTCTTCAAGGGTAGTTTGTCGTGCCAGAATCCACAACATTTGATGTGTTGATTGTACATATGTTTGTGTTAAATAATTGTGTGAGTTCCAATTATTGTAATTGTTGGTTAATCTTGTTTGTGTCCGGACATTCCACAACTTACAATCGTCAACCTGTGAAGGGTTGTAGGCGTACTGGTGTAAGTCCTGCGATTCTTCAAAGGAATTCCATCAAGACATGATCCGCGAGTTTGTGTGTACTGTTTGTATATATGTGTGGTGTGTCATATCAATTGGTGTTTTTGGATTCATTGTGTTTACTCGTTGTTTTCGTACCTTGTTGTTATTGCATAATTTTGTTAAAATTTTCGTCGTGATTACTTCTGAAGTTGTTTCTAGTCTTCTACATCCGTGAATGAATTGATTGATGTTAAGGACAGCAGATGGGTCGTATACGCCGGGGAGGCTAGGCTATTGCTGAGAATGAAATGCACACGGAGATAATTGTTAGGTGCGGTCCCACACGCCGGGGAGAAAGAGTGTAAACGACTGAGGCTCGCATACGTCACCGTTACTAGAACTGAGGCAGAATGAGTGACAAGCGATTTCAGTGGTAATTGGTAGTGAGTAGATAAGAGGATGTGCGTAGAGTATCGTGAGGTGCTGCTATGGTCACGTTGCATTCTGCAAGAGTCATTCTAGCAAGTGGCGATTGTGTTGCAAGATGTCAAGAGGATGCCTTTAACTTGGAGGCGCAGGTCGTCATTGATGTGTGAGATTGTGCTGTGAGTATGCTTGTGGTGTGTTGGCTTTTCTGTTTGTTTTCCATTTCAGCTCTGTCCGTGTGACCCAGGTTCTCGCAATGGCATCCAAGTCAACGTGTATTGGTCGTGATGGAAAAAAGGGTTGGATCCCTTTTTTGCCGGGGAGTGTCAATGTAGTTGAAGATTGAACGATCAATTCTTGGTTGTTTGCTCAAAATCAACTTCCCCAATTTTCGCGGAGGCATCAATACGACAGTCATCGTCTCATCGGTCGCTGTTCAGAAAGAAGTCAGCAATAAACCGTCAGAAGTAATATTGTGATTTATTATTGTAATATTTGTTCACAGACCTTAGTAGGAATATTTTTTATATGTTGGTGTTACAATAAAGAATTCTCGAGTGGCCAATCGGTGTTTTGGTTTTTTCGTCCGTTATTACTAAGCGTTTCTGAAAGACTTCAAGGAACAGCGTGAGTCCGAGCGTAGCAAGAGCTGGGCATTAACGGTTTACGAGGCGTGGCTGACAAATATAAAGGTCACAATTCCCTGTGATCTCTGAGATATATTTATCATGGTGTCAACCATTCGTGTGGTTTTGTCGATCCCGTTACGAGGACACAAATTCAATTGAAGAATTTCGGGGCAGGTTGAAAAATAGGATAAGGGCTATAAATGGACCTCGAAAGGATCTCACTTACAGTCATCAAGAGGAATATATGTACAGACTGTAGTGTGACTTTTCTATTGACAGTCTGATGCTTAACTGGGAGATGTTTCTTTCACCCTGTAACAGTTTTATGCTTTGTTTCTATAAATATACGTTTCCATTTATCAAATATGCCTCTTTCATGTGATTGGTCCGTTCAAGGTCGTTTACTGACTGCTTGTTAGAGGTGCCGAAAGTTTGACTTTGCCCAGCACCCCTATCAGTAGTAACTGATGAGTCCTAACTTCGTTTTCATAAATCCAAAAAGCTCCAGATTGTAGTGTCCGAAGTAGATACGTCTGATGGAACATTCATTCTACTGATGTAGAGTTTCGTGAAAAAAATGTTTGATATGATTTATGCGTAGTAATATCTGGCTCGAAAATGATCCTCGAACACCTGTCGCTTTCAAAGGATTGTCAGTGTAGCCAGAAAGTTCCTTATTTCAGGAAAATACTGGTGACAACCGGCGGCCGTCGCAAAGACATTTGCCGATAAATTAAAAGCCAGACTTAAGAAGAATGAGAATTATTGGCTGATCTGTTCAACTAGTTTCTGTCAGTGTCCATGAACTAGATCGTCTGTTGATAGTTTGTTTAAAAAGTAAGCGAGAACATTACGATGACACAATAATACGCACATACCAACCTGCTACTTAAACATTATATAAGTCAAGTTAGGAAGAATACTGGATCGTCCGGATCGCCATATGCAATTTGGGACTCAAAATCCTAGGCCTGTGCTTCAAACTACAGAGATAATGCGCGAATAATAGAACGTAAAACGACAGCATGTCAGACAGAATCAGTGCATCACCAATGCCTCCTGAATAACTGCTTCACCTAAACAGTGAAGGCAACTATCTTGAGTCAAATGATAGTGAAGGTGGAGGATGACAGTTTCAAGGAGTTGTGTGCCTTTAGAAACTGACGGTATTGACGTTCACGGATAGTATGAAGTATACTAACGAAAGATCTAATACCCACTACTTCTATAGAATTCGTTCCACGTAGATCAAAAGCAGAGCAAAAGACCACAATTGATCGTCCAAATTACGAGATATATTTCGGGACCAAATCAGATTGCGAGATGATTGCTTAGCTAGCTAGGGCTTGTGCATGAACGAACGAACGTGACACCATGGAGTACCAAATGGTGTGGATGTTTGACCGGAAGCCTTCAGCTAAACAAATGGACGAAAATAGTGAGGGTCAGCATTCAATATTCAGTGATGATTGCTTCGGTCAATAATTTTGGGGAGTTATTTATCACTACAAGCCATTGAAACATATATGCTAGTTCTTATTGATTAAACTAAGTGACAAAATTAAATCAAGGTGGATAGGTGTTTCTACATTTGGCTGATATACGCAAGGAAAATGTTATGCACAAAGAGATTTATTTTATCACGGGAAGTGCTCTATTTCTACTCGTTTATGTTGAACTTGCGTCTTATTTGGAAGGGGTCTGTGGCTTCTCATCCTTCATTGTAATCTAAAATATGGTGGTCCTTAGTCTTCTTACATTCACTTCTCCACAACATTTTCATGAATCAAGCGATATGGTTAATTAAATACATCTTGAACTAAGTAGTCTCGCACATGGTGTGCTGAATCCTGTCTAAATTTAACATTGATAAATGCGGCTGGATTTGTATGGCAACAGCACCTGATCTAACTCTTGAAATAAATGGGCGAAAACTAGCTTAGCTCAATTCAGTCGTAGATCTCGGTATTAGATACTCTAGTAACCTAAGGTTTGCTGAACAGACTGATTATGCCAGACGTAAAACGCGAAGGCTGATAGGATGCATAAAACGCGATTTATTTTGTTGTGAAACTAGGGTTTTATTATACAAAGTATGTGTCCGACCTATCTTAGAATACTGCCCGTTTATTCTTAGCGGACTCAGACAAAATGAAAAGCTTAAATTAGGGGAGTGCAACGGCAGTTTACCTCAAGAACTCTTGGTTTACAAAGTGGTCTGGAATACCATGAGCGATGCGAAGACTAAGATTAGAACCCCTCTGGAAAAGACGCCTTAAGCTAAACCTTATCTTTTACTACAAGCTAACTAATCTTCTCTTGCATTCCTCCGAGCCAATAACTAAACCTACCGCTGTCACCAGTTACAATCTCAGAAATCACCACAACCTAGCTGCTATGGAGCACTGTCAGACTTACGTGCGGTACAACTTCTTCTTAAATAAGTTTTCAGTCATTTGGAATAGACTACCAGCTAATGTGCGCGATGCAAACACACTTCCAGTGTTCATCTCCTCAGTCACCAGACTGCTCAAAGATGACAATGCACTTTTGCGCCTGACTCTTACACCTTCTTTTTCACCATACATAGATAATTTAAGTTCTTTAAACGTGTAGTTACAACCAACTACAATTATAAATTTTAATATTACTGGAACTAGATGATAAACATTTCTACACAGGACAGTAATATTAGTTCACACATAATAAAAAAGTTAGCATAACGGGACTAGTTAGTTGTGAACAAAAATAACCATAGTTACTAGACAGAATATATATGTATATATTTATTAATCACTCCCTAAGGACTCCCGTTGCTTTCTTTTGCGTTGCTGTTGTTTGTCTTCTTTTTTCTCTCACCATTTCAGCTTCCATTTGACTTTTTGAATGAGAATGAATAATGTGGATATTTGACCATTTACAATGACAAATGATCTGCAAACATTATTGGTCCCGTATCTTTCAGTTGCCTGGTTAATAACGAATTAACTTTCTCCACGACGCAACCTGGATTACATTTGTGGAATATACTCTTATACCAATGGAAAATTATCAATTTGTAATACAACGTCACGATTGTAACTTATAACATAACTGATCGTATCTGTAAAATAGCTTCCTTATTACCCAATTTGGATATAAATCAAATCAAAGATAAGATTCGGATTTGTACACACCCAAGTTATATTGAGGAATTACTTCAAGCTTTATTTTTTCCCAAGTAGTTTTAATCCATCCAAAACATACTTGGGTTTTTTTGTTAATGCGAAGTTAATATTCCTATATTTCATGACGTGCTCCATTGAATGACTGGTTGTCATATTGTTCCCACAGACCTAAGACAAAAACGCCAGCAACCATGTAACTTAACCATAAACCAAATTTATGAAATTTAAATAATGCTTACCCATGCCTGTATATTTGGTGTGTCCTACACAAGTAGGAAAAAATGTGTATTTTATTAAAACACTATTATTATTATGATTGCTAATCGTATATGTAATTTATCATATTGATGATGCCTGTAAACTGGCGTCTCTCATGTACAAAATGAGACTATACTATTATTATTATTTGCATCCGTTAATAAGTCGAGCCTCTAGGTACCACCATTTTCCATACACTCTCGCTTTCTCAAAGCTTAATCGGGTTACGTACTTCTTGTATTTAAGCTCATTTTCAAGATGTTACCTGAACTACACAGTATCCTCAGTTTTTCGTCTTATTTTGTGTTTCCATAATAACTTACGTCACTTCCATATTGACCAATCACCGTCGGCATCTAAACTAAGAATCAGGGGCAGTATTAACTTCAGTGCATGCAAAAGCTGGATTAAATGGAAAGGAGATCCACGTTTAAATTGGTTACAGATAAACTAATTTAGATGACTATGAGAAACCTAATGGTATCAAGCACTACAAATAATACCTCTGGTATATTACGGAGCGCAGTATACCAAATCGTTATGTCGACCAGGCACTGATTTTAGCGATAATTTCCAAAGCTCAAAAATTATAATCGCCAAAAAACAGAATCTTTTAAAAAACTGACTTCTTTTAATTAGAACTATAGGGAGAGAGATATGACAGCTTATTTCTTAAGAGACATTGAACATTCAATTGTCCTATAGTGCGCCAAAAGTTTACCGGTAATAGATTCAGTTTCGTCTTCGATTTCCTTTTCGCTTTCTGTTTTGGTTGCGTTGGGTTTCTAAATGATTATGAAGATACTTAGTTGCCTTTACAGATTCAAATTTATGGTAGTTCAGTTCACTATTCGTTTTCATCACTATTTGCTTTTTGACACAACTAATACAACGGTTTTTGTTTTAGATTAATTTATTTGTATGGATGTTCGTGTCAGGCTTCGGCCTTGGCTGGAAAGTCGACTAAATGATGGGTGGATTGATGGCCTTAAATGGGTTGATAGAGAAAAGGGGATATTCCGAATACCTTGGAAGCATCACAGCAAGCACACATGGACTGAAGGCGACGCTGCCATTTTCAAGGTACAGTCCTCCTTAGTTACCCTTATCCTTAGGATTGGGCTGTTGTTACTGGAAGGTTTCGTGAGGGTGTCGATACTCCTGACTGGCCAATGTGGAAGACTCGACTGCGTTGTGCTCTAAACAAAGCACCTGATATACAAGAAGTTAAGCAGCGGCATAACTTGCATTGTGAGGAGCCCTTCAAAGTGTATAGATTTGTTAGTAAGACAGAGTCTCTTTGGAGATTAAACGCAATCAGAAACGCTAGTTTGATATTCGATGGCATACCACCAGTTTACGCATTGACTTCAAATATACCGAATACGAATACTTCTCGTGTTAATCCCACTTTCTCCCACTCAAGACGACCTACGGTAGCTGTCCAGAAATTGCATAGAATGGGACATGGATCGCGTCAGTTTGCATCGGTAAGTGGGAAATTTTTGATGTAAACACGTGGTACGAATCGCCTTATTTTATAGAGACAGTGACTACTGATCTGATTACTGTCTGAAATTGATGCAGACGAAACCATAATTCACTTGCTTGCTGTTAGTTTTATGCTTATATATATATATATTATATATATATATATTTGATAGGGAGGGTTTAGGCTTTGCATAGATTTCCTGTTGAAACGTAGAGAGCAATCGACAGTAACCGTCAACTTACCAACTAGGTGTTTTACAGTCACCACCAGTGACTTACCTTCAAGCACCCAATTACACCCCTATTTTCGTGAATTCATAATTTACTCCCCACCTGGTTTCCTAATGTTTTGGTGAGGGTCACTATCACTTCGCCGCTTAACATGTGTGCTGTTGCTTATAAATGTATTGAGTGCCTTATATTTCTAACTTGGTTATTCACTTAAAAGGTCATCATTAGGATTGATTTCTGCCTGATGAATATGAAGTACCATTTCATCACGTCAATAATTACATCTAATTCAATTGTGTAATTTTATGATAAATGAGCGTATTGACAGAGGATTTGAATATTTGTGGAATATGCTTATGCATCATTAAATGACAATGCAGATGATTTCGACGATACATTCATTCACTTACTTTAGTACTTTTAAGTTTGAGTGTCATCACTCATTACTTGTGATATCACTGGGATTTCAAGGAATCAGCTTGTATCCATCTGCTTCACAGTGGTCGATGGCTCCCACCTTCACTCGTTTGTCTGACTTCGATATGCCATTAACCTAATGTTTTCTGGTTGTGGAAACAATATCACGTAGGGAAAGCCGAATCTGTAGCTTCAAAACCTAAGGCGAAGATAAGATATATTATACTGTCTGTCTGTCTGTCTGTTTTAAGATATATTATACACTTGATTGAAAATTAATTAGAACACCAGTAGTGCATGCTCCAAAATGGAGGTTACTCAAGTTAACGTATACTGCTCTGGTTTTTCTTGTGAACGATTACAAACTCAATTATCACCACTAAAGTGTTCCCGAAAATTCAGTTAAAGTTGACAGCGGAGAAGTACACAGAAACGAAGAAAATGTAATGAAACTACAGGAGACGGAAATAAAAGAGGCAAAGTGCATCTAGATAAAAATCAGTGAAGACTGCCGGAATCCGGAGTAAAATCGTCTGCTCTATACTTGAGAATTTGTAGCATACAACATAGTCCTGTTGGACAGTCCCCACCTCTCTATCCAGCTCTAAGCGGTAACCAAAGTCTTCATGGATTGTTGAGATTTTTCCCGTTAGTCTATGCCTAACTTCTTCCTGCCTAGTCCTATTCTAATCGAGAAAAGTGTTAGTGTATGTACGGTGTACTGGTCATCTTGGTCGATGAAGTTTATCAACATCTTCGGTTGACTCCCCATGCTTACCCAGAACTGTGCGTAACCGCATTATTACTGATCATACTGCACCACCTAACAGGATGGACTGAATGCAAATACCTAGTTAGATAAGCTTATTTATTGATTCGAAAGCTTTGGCTACTAGGGTGTAAAAGAGCCCTGCATTTCAACGGTGCAGAGTTTGTAGCAAACATTATTTGCCAGCTAATTAAGTACAATTCTGTTGGCTTACATCTCATCATATAACACGATGTCTGCATACTCAGGTTCAAACGGACCTGGGTAGCACCTACACCACACCATTGCTGTCTACAGAAATTTGTGCATAAAAATGAAGAGGTTTGGAGAAACTGGGCAATCCTGCTGGGGAGGGGATTCGGAAATCGCGATAAGTAGTATATCTTCAATTCACTTGTATTTTAGTATATAGATTCCCAGACTTTAAAAGTACTCCGTTTTAATCCATCTAACAGGCAGTTATGAAGAGTAGTCATGTCCGGTGAATCTAATGCAAAGAAGTAAAATGATTATTGGTCTGCTGTACATGTAGTTGTTATAATAGCAACTGGCAAAAGGTGAAAAAGTGTACAGGTAATATCAGTAAAACTTAGTGTTTCCAAAAATCAGTGTTTTATTTATCTTACACGATCGGCTAAGGATATGGCCCAGCGGTAATGAGACTGACATCTCAATGCAATTCCACAGTAATTTGTTTGTTGGATATATCACAGTATTGTCTGCTGGCTGATGCTCCGGACACGATTTACTGTCGACTATCATATCAATTGTAATATGATTTTTTTGTTCGACTAGCGACTATCAACTTACACGACATAAATAGCTTATCTCTAAGCCTGTACACTTGTCCCCAACTACTATTCCGATATCACGTGTATTTAATTAAGATCATTCATTTAGTTCCACTTCTCATCCTAATTTGTATTGGAGCCTTTTACTTTCTACTCCAGTAAAACGTTCTAGCTCAAAAGGTAATACGTGACATAACTAAGATTCAGTCGACTAGTGGGGCTTCCAATCTAGCTCATAATTCGACAGTGTATTTCTCACCAAATGCTAAATGCATACAGCAGTGTGTTTATTGACCTCGTTTCAGTACGCATTCTTACTGTTCATCTAAATTTCACCATATAAGTAAGAAACAAGGAAAGTCAGGAAGTCTTGTCCTTTCATTAGTTCTAATATAAAAGGTTCGGTTTATTGTGAATTAACAAAAGGTAAATTAACTGTTAATTTCACTGACTGCATATGATACTAACCCTTTTTATGTGGTTTTATTCTCTGAGCCGGATGGTTAATTTGCGAGAACAAAACCACATCAAAATCATCCACCTGAGCTACAAATGGGGTACATGGGCTCCAGTTTCCAATCGGATCAAATGGCGTATGAACCCACATGGGTCACCGGCAACCATGGGAATGCAGCTCCTGACGCTGCTCCGCTGCCTTGCGGATTAGACTCCAAGTCAAAGGCTCGGGGGTGGTCCCTTAATAAAGCCACCTGCTTCGGTCTGGGCGCCCGGGCAGTATCTCAGCCCGCACACAATGAATGAATTAAAGCAACGAACTCCCATTGAAACTCAACGCGCTAGTTAAAATGATTCCAAGCAATATTGATCCCTCAAGGAACTTATTTCCTTCCTACCCTACTTTTATTTTTATACATAGTTTCCTGTATTGTACCTTTTCTAACCTTGGCTTCTTAACCTTCGACAGCCTTTCGCCTTTGTCGAGATTCCCAGCCTATCCGTGTCGTTTCGAGATGTTAGTGAGTAGTCCTCAAAATGGTTGTTCCCAATGTGACATCTAACACGGATATCCTGAAACCGCGTGCTGCGTTCAAGCTGGCTACCTACAATGTTCGGACGCTGATGCAAATCGGACAACAGGCAGGGTTGGCAAGAACTTTGGAAAGCCTCGCTATCGATGTCTGCTGCATTTCGGAGACCCGCATTCAAGATCCCAGTGAAGTGCTTCGACTATCCTCTCCATCTGGAAGTTCTAGTAGTATGTACCACCTGCGCTTATCCGGGGACCCTGTGGCGTCGGCATCCGGCGTAGCTGGTGTCGGTGTCGCACTGAGCGCTAGAGCCGAAGCTGCACTGCTCGACTGGATTCCCATTAACAGTCGTTTATGTGCTGTGAGGCTGGAAGGTTATACGAAAGTAAAGAGTAGTAGGCCAGATAGGCGGTGTCTATTTGTTGTCTCTGCCTATGCACCGACGGATTGCAGCCCGGATGCAATGAAGGATGAGTTTTACTACCAACTGAGCGATCTCTTGAAACAGGCGGGTCGGAGGGATATCGTAGTGCTGGCTGGGGACTTGAATGCACAGGTGGGGCGTCTAAGCTCAGAGGAGAATCGTCTAGGTGGTCAGTGGGGACTACATGGTCGCAGGTCAGATAATGGGGACCGTCTTCTGCAGCTTTGCGCGGATCACAACCTATTTCTAGCTAGCACCAACTTCCGGCACAGCCATCGCCGTAGCGCTACCTGGCGTCCTCCCTCTGCGAAGCAAGCTTGGACTCAGATTGATCATATCGCGGTCAGTTTCCGGTGGCGAGGATGCATACAAGACTGTCGCTCCTTCTGGAGCACATGCCTGGACTCCGATCATGCGTTAGTGTGTGCCAAGTTCGTCTTGCGATTTGGTGGGGTTCGTAAAAGCCGTCGTCTAAGCGTTGATGTGAGCAAACTAGTAGCACCTGCTACTTCTTTGAAATATCAGAATGAGTTAAAAACAATGCTTGCCAGCAACCCCCCAAGTAGTATAGATGAACATTGGCTTCATGTGCAAGGTGCCATGCAAAAGGCGAGTGTAGCCGCTTGCGGCTTGAAAGAATGCTCCGCTAACAACCACTGGGTTTCTGCGAGTTCCTTGCAACTCATGGATGAACGCCGGTCCATTCCGGCTGGCAGCGAATACAACAATCAGCGAAAGGCGCTCACGCGCAAGATTAGACAGTGTTTACGTAAGGACCGCGAAGCCTGGTGGTCAGAACGTGCGTGTGAGATGGAGTCAGCTGCTGCATCTGGCAACAGTCGGAAGCTGTTCCAACTCATACGAGCCACCGGCAGCAAGAAACAAGGTGTCAGCGAGACGGTCTGTGAGGCAGATGGCACTCCAATTACCAGCCTGAAAAGACGCCTGGAACGCTGGGCAGAGCACTTCGGGAAGCAGTTCAGCTGGCCACCAGCTTCAGTGTCTACTATCATTAGCCCGAGTGCTCCTTGGTCGGTTAGTACCGACCCACCCACCGAAGCGGAGGTCCGTAAGGAACTCCAAGTTCTGAAACGCCATAAGGCGCCCGGCCCAGACAAATTACCCCCGGCTCTTTTTAAAGATGGTGGCGAGACTCTCACAATGGCTCTAACTGGGTTGTTCAGGAAGGTGTGGGAGACAGAGAGTGTACCATCAATGTGGAACGAAGCCATTATCGTCCCCATCTTTAAAAAGGGTCGACGTAATTCGTGTGACAATCATAGGGGTATCAGTCTGTTACCAGTCGCGTCTAAAATATTGGCTGCTGTCTTGCTTCGCAGACTGTGCAAAATACGTGAAGGATTGATTCGCGAAGAGCAGGCTGGGTTTCGTTCAGGTCGTGGATGCATTGATCATGTGTTCACCCTTCGTCAGTTGTTGGAACACCGCCACACGTATTGCAGGCCAACGATCGTTGTGTTTCTTGATATTAGGGCTGCCTTCGATTCGTTGGACAGAACTGTGCTCTGGAACTGTCTGTTAGAGAGAGGTGTACCTGAGAAATTTGTTAACATCCTGAAAGCCCTATACAGAAACACCTCAGGTAGAGTGAGGGCATACAACCAACTATCACCACTGTTCCCAACCAACAGTGGGGTTAGACAGGGTTGCCCAATCTCTCCATTTCTCTTTAACTTTGCCATCGATGACATTCTGGAGTCAGCTCTGAAGGATGTGCGTGAAGGTGGTGTAGATCTGCTACCTGGAGATAGACTTTTCGACCTCGAGTATGCAGACGATATCGTCTTACTGTGCGATAGCATGCAGGCTGCCCAAATCGCACTTAATCAGTTGGCGATCAGTGTCTGTAAGTATGGTATGTGCTTTGCGCCGTCTAAGTGCAAAGTACTGTTACAAGATTGGCAGGAGCCTGTACCTGCACTCACTCTTGCGGGTGAACCGCTTGAAGTTGTTGATAAGTTTGTGTACCTGGGTAGTTGTGTGAGTGCTGGCGGAGGGGTGACGGATGAGATTTCCAACCGTATAATGAAGGCTAGGGTGGCATACATCAACTTGAGCCACCTCTGGCGCCGTCGCGACGTTAGCCTGGCTGTCAAAGGTCGGGTATACAATGCTTCGGTGCGAGCTGTCCTGCTCTACGCCTGTGAAACCTGGCCTCTCCGAGCTGAGGATGTGCGGCGACTCTGCGTGTTCGATCACCGCTGTCTCCGCAGGATTGCTTGCGTTCGATGGCATCATCGCGTGAGTAATTCTGAGGTTCGGCGGCGTGTGTTTGAACAAAGTGGAGATCACTATTCATTGAATGTCGTCATCTGGAAACACCGGCTCCGGTGGCTTGGACATGTGCTCCGAATGTCACCCCAGAGGCTTCCGTACAGGTCTCTGTTCGCTAGCCCTGGGACGGGATGGAAAAGGCGGAGAGGTGGTCAGTCCATGACGTGGCGTCGTGGGATGAAGGATTTTTGTGCTAGATTAGCATCGGTTGGTGTGTCACGACTCCCTGGTTGGGGTCCGAGAGATAGCTCAAATCGATGGCTCGAAACGTTATCGGATATGGCCAAGAATCGTAATCAGTGGCGAATGTGTTGCGATTTCCTTCTTTCTTCCCTTCCCGATGATAGCTAACGAACACTGTTTGAACTTGTTAAGCATGACTGTTTTCCTTCCAGATGAAGTTCTTTATCCGTTCTCTACTTATATATATATTTTCTTTTCCTTCCTTCCTTTTTTTGATCTATGTTGTTTTATTATTATTGTGTGGCGCATCTTTCTTGGTGCCATATTGTACCAAGTTTTTTATGCGTTTAAATAAATAAATAAATACAAATCTTCTCTATCGATACTTACCCTCTGCAGTATGCAATTGTCTTTTCCAAGGTTCATAACCAGTTTTAAGCGACAGTAATGGAGACTTAAATATATGAAAATTAATATTCTGGATTTCAGATCACAGCAGTTCAAGCAAAAAAAGAACCTGAAATCCAAATACCATATCCCTATATCATTGAATATATTAGCTGTGTAATTTTCCAAAAAACGAATCTGTAATATTCAATCTCGCTTCTCAATTTAGAATGACATTTAATTCCATTATGGGTAAATTTTGTTTTGATAAAGTCTCACAGTGTTATACAGTAATGTTTATAGTAAACATTTCTGTTTAACACTGTGAGACTTTATCAAAACAAAATTTACCCATAATGGAATTACACTACCACAGTGCACAAGTTTTATTCTTATATCAAGAATGACATTTACTTCTGTAACGTACGTGATCAGTTGAATATTTTTGAGTTCTCCAAGGTCTTTATCAACAGGTGTTTTATTTTCATAATTTTTGTAGGTTAGAAGGAACGATGGCGTCCATATGAAGCAAATACAATCCAACCAATATGGTTCAGCTTATATACTTCAAGGTCAGCAGCCCAACCCCTATAGAATTCACCGCAATTCTGTAAACATGGTTTCTAATCAGAATTTGGGATGCGTTAGTGAAACTGTGAATGTAGATGGTCAATTTAAAATGCATCCGTTAAGCATTTCTGATTGCCAGATGATCAACAGTAACACTGCGTCTGATGACCTATCGCTCCTTACTTATTTTGTTCCTGGAGTTGTTTCATTGGACCAGTCGCTTGAACTAATACCTGAGCCTGAATATCACCATTTAGGTATACGTATACAACATTTAAATGTACGCGTGAGAGATACTATTGTTACTAATCCAAATGGTTGTTGTGTATACTATGAACGATTTGACGAGGTAATTTCTGTTTACTGTACTGATTTAATTTGACAGATCACATCTCCTAATGCTCCTGAACCAGTTGAAGTGCTGATTCCTCATCAGGTTTCAGTAGCTAATAAGCATTATGTAGACCTCCTGCTGGACAATATGGTCAAGGGAATCATCTTAACAGTTGTTCGTGGCAGTATTTATGTCGAGAGAGTATGCAAATGTGCTGTCTTTGTGTATATACCAACGGTCAGTGGACAACACGTTTTATTAAAGAAACTTGGGCGTCGATTACGGGAGAAAGTTTTTGACTATGACCAATTTTTATTTCAACTAGAGTCGTATCATCAAAATCAACAGCCACGACCTCATTTTGAAATTGTTCTTGCATTTGGTCAGCAGCTAAAGCCTGGTATATCTACTGACAGTCTATTGGTGTGGTCTCGCGTTGCCAGCTGTCGTGCATGGTTTCATTTACATAAAGTAAGTTTTAAATTCCCATTTCACTTATTTACCGTGTTGTGTACTACACCTTGTAAAGCTTTTGCTCATTGATATGAGCACTTGACTTCCATCCAGTGGTTTGCAAATCTTTATTGCGTCATAAAAGCAAGAAGTATTCAACGGAGAGTTACCTTTTCAGTGGTATCATTCCAGAAATGTACAGTCTCACATATATAACACATTGTCTTAACAACAAAAGGTATATCTCCTAAAGATGTTATTAAAATGTGAAGTTCAAGTTAACAAGCAGGAAATCCTGAGGAGAGACTAGAGCGAGATTGAGTGGTGTAACATACGTGTTAGAAATCAGTGCGGTTCAGTTAAAATTTGAATCCATCTCAAAGTCCGTTAGGTCTAATGAATCGTATGTGTAGGATAGTTTTCTCAAATGTAAAAATGTTTCCCTATCTCTACCACCATTTGGTTTTGGGATCCATTAGTTTGTCATCTTAATCACTCTTTCCTTTAATTTCCCCTGGAATCCTTCAGTCGAATGTTCATGAAATCAGTTGAGTGCTGGATGAATCCCAAAGATGACTATTTGCATCCGGATCATTGTTGTTGGTAAGACCAGTCTGTAAGGTACCGGTGTCAGTGCTGATGTATTTCTGTTGAAAATGGTCTCGAGGAATTCGTCCTTTAGAGAATTATCATAAATTCCTTTTATCCAGAACTAATTTAACAGTGAATGTATCTTCCATGATGTTACCTCTGTGCAACTCTAAAATCATTATACTGTGAAGGCAAGTATGTTTTGTATCTCAGTGGTTGTAGACCTAACAGATATCTGTATCACCCAGTTATTCATAAGAAATAAAATATTCGATAAAGATTTTTGTTGGTTTAAGAGTAAAATTCAGACAATAATGGAAAGGAATCCCAAATTAGTTGAGTTTATGGAGTATAACGCAGTGAAATGGTATTAACCGAATAACCCACTGTGATTGTGGGCAATTACTTGTGCTGAAAACACCATCCACTTATTAATCCTGTATCACTGTGTTGTGTCAAATAAACGTGTATGAGCAGTTTTGATGTAGAAACAAAAAGTAGCTATAGAAGAATTAAATTACTACACATACTATGCTGTACAGACTTCCTTCTGCATCTACTACGCTGATTGGCATATTCATCTGCTAGGAGATTATTTTGTTTGCCTGCAATCTTTCCACTGTGTACGCACGTTTTGATGCGTCCAGAGAGACCATTACTTATTAAAAAGTCGAAAACTACACAGTGGACATATTAACAGCATAAAAGATGTCATTCCGTATGAATTTGTTTATTGGATATATCACCCAGTGAAACAGCATTATTTACTGGATGACGTTTCGAACACAATTTATTTTTCATAATCATACCAGTCACAATCACACAACTTAAAACTTCCGTTTTATAGTTTTATTTATTCTTTCGTATTTGTCGTAGGGGTATAGGATTTTTCAGATGTCTGGGACATGTGTTGAATCATTCCTATTACATGTGTTTGCAGTTGATTCGATAAATAAAGCATTCGTTATCAATCTCTCTCCATCCTGTTACATTAGATTTTAACACTATCATATTATGCCATCCCGTTGTATGGTTGTGCGTAACTGCATGTAGTGAGTGCTTCAGCTGAGCTATTCTCCAGACTCCTTCTCTTATTAAAGTCAATTAATCTAAATTTTGCTAGGTTTGTGTGCTCCGCTGGTCTGATTGACCCCGTTATACTGCTTTGACCTATGTATTTGGCCTGGGAATCATTCAAACAGGATATTGGATAAACTAAATTGTTTTGTTTAATGGGATTTGAATGCCACTCTTATTCCTGCCAGAATTGTTAAGAATGCTCCTTAAGTTTCCGGGGTTCCCTTCTTTGTATGGAAGTACTATTGATGATTTAAATTCCCTATTATTGGTGTTATCACTATCCTGGCATGTTTGACGTGCATGTCATCATTAATATATTATTATTATCACTATCGTTACTACTGTTATTAATTTCATTTTTATATTTTCCTACATACTTCCTGATTAATTTATTAAGGCAATTATTAGATTCCAAAGCTTCTCTTACATGCCTCACTTCTTGTCTTAGATTTTCCTTGGTACTACTTAGTTTTTGTGCCCTATTACTGAAACATTTCACCATTCCTATTTTTACTGACATAGTATTCAAATCCCTAGGGAAAATATACAAACAAACTGAGGGAGTCGCCATGGGTTCACCAATATCCCCAATTGTGGCAGCTGCTTTCATGGATGGGTGGGTAAACGCTCAGCCCCACCCCAAAAGTATGATGGAAATATGTAGACGACACATTCACCATACTTAGGACACAGAACATAAACAGATTTTCTTAACACATCAACTCAAAGGTACAGACAATTCAATCTATCCATGAATTGGAAAGTCAGGGAGAGAAGCTTCTAATGTTAAACTGTAGCAGAAAAAGGGAAGCAAATGCAAGGTTAAACGGTAGTGTTTACAGGAAATCCATACACAAACCGATGTTTGGATTCGCGATCATCCTACTCTATGTCAGCAAAAGATTGGTGAAATGTTTCAGTAATAGGGCACAAAAACTAAGTAGTATCAAGGAAAATCTAAGACAAGAAGTGAGGCATGTAAGAGAAGCTTTGGAATCTAATAATTGCCTTAATAAATTAATCAGGAAGTATGTAGGAAAATATAAAAATGAAATTAATAACAGTAGTAACGATAGTGATAATAATAATAATATTAATGATGACATGCACGTCAAACATGCCAGGATAGTGATAACACCAATAATAGGGAATTTAAATCATCAATAGTACTTCCATACAAAGAAGGGAACCCCGGAGAACTTAAGGAGCATTCTTAACAATTCTGGCAGGAATAAGAGTGGCATTCAAATCCCATTAAACAAAACAATTTAGTTTATCCAATATCCTGTTTGAATGATTCCCAGGCCAAATACATAGGTCAAAGCAGTATAACGGGGTCAATCAGACCAGCGGAGCACACAAACCTAGCAAAATTTAGATTAATTGACTTTAATAAGAGAAGGAGTCTGGAGAATAGCTCAGCTGAAGCACTCACTACATGCAGTTACGCACAACCATACAACGGGATGGCATAATATGATAGTGTTAAAATCTAATGTAACAGGATGGAGAGAGATTGATAACGAATGCTTTATTTATCGAATCAACTGCAAACACATGTAATAGGAATGATTCAACACATGTCCCAGACATCTGAAAAATCCTATACCCCTACGACAAATACGAAAGAATAAAGAAAACTATAAAACGGAAGTTTTAAGTTGTGTGATTGTGACTGGTATGATTATGAAAAATAAATTGTGTTCGAAGCGTCATCCAGTAAATAATGCTGTTTCACTGGGTGATATATCTAATAAACAAATATTTATAGAATGGCCTACTACCACAGTGCTTCGCCTCAGTTGTACACATTAGCATGATAGGTGAATGGTGTAGATGTGGTGAGAGCAAGCTAGCCAAAAATGCTAGACAGCATTTTACGTCAATGGGTATGTCGCAATATTGGTGGTGAGAATATATGAACAAGACTGATTCAACAACCAGTCACAGCAAACTTGGCGTAGGCAGATACACTTAACATATAGGTGACCTGACATTCAAGAAACAGTCACAAAGAGATGCAAAGTCAACTTTCTGTAAGAAACAGCGAATCAGAAGACTGCGTTTGTCTGCTTGAATAAGCTATGATAATGTAGATGAAATATATATAAATACGTGTTGATTTCCTTAATAAAGGATCTGTTGCCTGACTCTTGCCTTTTGTCGTTACATAGATATCATTGTATGTTCAAGGTCTCTTTGTAGGTTGCTTGTGCCGTTCACTATTATTTAACCTTAGCTGTAGAGATATCTTCGAACGCTTGGTTGCGTGATTTTACGAAGAAGGCTCCCTGCAGTTCTATAATAGACATCAAATGAACTCTCATACTGGTTGCAGAGTTGGGGGGGGGGCATGTGGTTCGAATTTCTTCGTACGGTGCAAGGCATATTAATTTATATTAAGTACATTGACACCGTGTAGAGGTTTTTTCAGTCATTTGCCTAATTCGTCGGAGCATTTCACTGTTTTCTGCTACACGTGTACACCTTACCACAGTGGTCATTATGTAACCTCTCTACAGTCTTAGTTGGATTCCACTCATATCTGTCCACTATTTTGCATTACTCAATTTACTTAGTTTTCCTCAAGTCTCTATCTGACTAATGTTTCTTGTGTTGCTTAATTTCTTCACTATCTCTTGCTTCTTACCTAAGACTCCACACTTTGATAACATCTAGAACATTCTTTATGTTGCAAAGATTAATGTATTATGTGAGATTGTACAAGTTTTAGGATGATATCATTGAAAAGAGAAACTCTTTGTTGAATGCCACTTGTCTTTGTGATTGCATAATTAGTTTGGACTCCACTTCAAAGTCTAAGATTTGGGCAACCAATGATATCACTATTCAGTAGACAGATTGTCTTCTTATACTGTAAGCATGCACGAGGCTACGTTATGTCATTTTATCGTAGGTCGAGGCTGTAGTCAGTTGACGTAATTGCATGCATTTGTGCTTTCGAAAAGTAATCAGTCTGCCACTGTTCTTGTTATATATTTGCATTCCTATGCGATTATTTATTAATGACGTACATGGATGCAGGATTTTGAAATTCCAAATTAAAATATATATCTTATGGATAACCGTTTTACACTTACTGACACTGTTATTAGACCTGTATAATACACAGGTGTTTTAATCCTTCTATAAGGTGCCGGTTTATATATATGTATATGCGTGCATTTCTATACTTCCCCTTTCATCACCTTTTAATTAGTTTGCAAATAATAGACTTTTAATTTTAATTTTTTTTTAATTTTTGATTACAGCTTGATTCCACACTGTATTTTTGGTACAAGTACGGAATTTTCAGCATGGATATCGGTAGCCCAAATTTTGCAGGCCGATCATAGATATCAGGTGTGCGTCGGTGCGGGCTCGAACCCTGGACCATGTGCATGGTCGGCGAGAGTCCTAACCACTGTGCCACCGACGAGGTAACCCCCCCCCTAATTAATAATACGAGGTCCAGTGTTGATAATGCCTGTTTCTTCTTCCTTGGTTATATGAATGAAGTTCAGTCATATATTGTTTGAAACTGGCATATGTTCTCACTTTTTAATAGTAAACGTGTATCAGTTACAGTAGGTCTTTCCGAGTTCAGCCTAACGATAAATATATTTAAGAACGAATTGAGCATTCATCCCACTGAAAATGATTGTTGCTTTTAGTGTGGGAAAGTCTCATGCATCCCTTAGCCTAATTCAATAACTGTAAAAGAAGAATACAGCTCTTAGTAGATTTCAGTTGTGTGAAAACTTGATTGTCTTGAAGCCTAGTGAATGAGTCAGAACAGTTCAATTGTACTGTAGTAGTTTTCATTAATTGTGTGTTTTTGCTGGATCATAAATGTTCTCTCGGAAAAAAAGCCTAAAAATAATAATCTTTCAGAATTATTGAAAAACTAAGGTTTAAAACGGGAGAACTACTGGTCTATGTTCCACCCACTTGTGAGATTACTGGGAATATACTCTTCTTCATGCCAAACATTGATACCCGCGGAAATTTTGGTATACGGAGTGATGTCGCAAATTAAAGATGTACTGGACTACTTCCCATACATGCAATTACATTAAAATTTACTACTCGTAATTTTCTCAAAGTGAGAGTAAATTTCATCGATAAAAAGAAAACATGTAGTTCAGTGAAGAAGAATCTCTTTTTGACGAATTCATTCATTTAGGTGTGTACAGTCGCAGTTATATTCAATTATTTCTGTATATGTGTGTGTACATTGTGTCAGACAAGAATAAAAATTAGCTAGGGGTTGTTGTTGTTTACGTCATCAAAATATTTTGAAAAAATGTCATAAGTAATCAGGTTGTAACTAGGGCGGGCGGGTAAAGATTAGTATGAGGGTAGTTGGTGATGAGTTGTCAAAAATATTTGTTAATGTTAGTCAGTGCGTAAGACAAGTTGAGCAAGTGTATTTTAGTTGCGTAATAAGATGAATAATTTAGTGAGTGAGTTTCGATTAGGATGTACGTAAAAATGAAGGAAAATATGGAATCATGTAAGAGTTGTAGAGAATCACAAGACTTATAAGGAGGAATTAGAAAGACAGGCGCACAAACGTCAAGTCAGTGGAAATCAACACGGTTGTTGCCATGCTAGTGAAAGTGGTGGACTAATTTCTTTTTGTAAGCATAGCTTGTTACATAACTCTGATACATTGACAACTTTAACTCAAATTTCATCGGGCAGAGCATAAACATTGAAAGCGACATCGCAATGAGTCATGCTTTATTCCTGAGTTAATATGATACTACTCTGTTATTTGGTGAAATTAGATGGAGTAGACTCTGAAGACGACTCATTCAGTGAAATTCAAGTATGCAATATCAGAATATCTGTAGAGTAGTGGTAGATGTTGGCAATAACCAAATGTATTGGTAATTCGTTTTTAGTACTCAAATTATTCTTCGCATATTTTATGATAAACTAATCAAATCTAGTGGATATTGTTAACTTAATCTAAATATTTTTGTTGCTTTTGTAGTCTGATTCTATGACGGCACAAAGCTACGATGAGTACAGTAACAATGTACATTTAAATAATCCAATGCCTTCCATGTACTACCAAACTGCTGACAGCTTAGAACAATCAGACTATAAATTTTTGAATCATTTTAATGAAAATCAAAATCCTAATGAATATAATGGTTACAGTAAAATTCATACTGTTGCGAAATCTGACCGAACTGATCCTGTTCATGAACACGTACCTACTATTAATTTTGCAGATACAACATTAGTTACAGATGGTATTGTCACTGAACAGATAATTGAAGAAGGCGTTGAAGTTCCTTTGGATGATACCGATGATTTAACATATGATACTTCAGGTTCTGTGTTGCAGGAAAATCTCATCGTTTGTGATCCATCTCAAGATGTCAGTTCGGTCCCTGTATGTGCTCCAAGTTCTTCAGTTCCTCAGGATGTATTTTTGAGCAGTGTTGACACAATAGATTTAAAATCTCACTTACTTTCTGGTGTAAATGATACAATTACAAACAACTTCACTTCACCTTTTAAAGAGTGACACCTATTCAACTTTGTATAGAATCAACAATTTTCCTTATTTCTCTAGAAACTGTTTGTAGGCAAGCGTGATAGACCCTTCAATATTTGTTTATACATATGTTCTTATGTTACTCTATGTATGCTCGGAAAAGATAAATACTACTTTCTTTGTATTCATTTCAAAATTATGTTATTTTTTGTTCCGTAATGAAATGGTGTATATACTTTAATTTGTTCAGGCAGGTTAACAAATCACGAAGTAGCGATGGTAAAACAAGCCATAAACACATTATATAAATTGCCTTTAGTATTGATGGCTTCCTAAAAGATGAGTGTGTTGATATGGTGAAGGTGCAGTAAGGATCCACTGTGTTATCATTTTGATGGGACCTGATGTCTGACGACTCAGTTTGAGTAGACATCTGAACATGTTTTCACAGTTTTGTCAGTCCTTAATTATATCACCTCAGATTTCTAATTATAAAACAGAATAGCGTAATAAATATTAAGTGTGGGGGAGGGGAGCAGTACAGTCATATTGGTTATTCGTATCTACTTGTCACTGGCTAAATAAGTTAACACTTTTAGATGGGGATGTGTGAATATATATATATATATATATATATATGCTCTTGAGGTCAAAAAACTAGACTAAAACCCGTTCACGCATTTGCATACAATAGGATGTGACTGTCCTAAAATCTGATATAACAATTAGATAGTTAAAACTGTATTTATCGAGTCAACTGGAGTTAACAAATACAAGAGGATTAACTCAAAATGTGTACCAGACATGTGAGAAGTTTTATACTTAAGACAAATGCAAAGACGAAAATGAACTAGGCACTCCGAGTGCTTAAATTGCCGAGTTTTTGTTAGTACGGTTGTAAACAGTAAATTGAGTTTATCACGCGTCATCCTGCAAACAATCCGGTTCCATCGTGTGATTCATCCAACAAGTTATGTGGAATTACTTACACTATTGACTGCTATGCCCAATTTCTACGCTTATGAATAATTCCACTGTGTACTTTTCAAGGGAAGATAAAATTTAGCTGTATTGGGTGTCTGTCTGTGTGTTTTTGACATGGAACTTTGCACATATGTGCGGCAGTTCAAGTCGCCACACCATGTAGCACACAAAACAAGAGAAGAAAGTAGAAGAAATGCATAATAGAGACAGTAAACAGAGGTGTGAGACAAAGGAAGAGTAACGACGAAGAACAAAACAGTTTTATTGGAAATCATAAGTCATATGGAGTGGATGCATCTGCGCCATGTCACCAATTGTTTCCAACCATTGGTTTTTACCGTCCGGAGGACCCCAAACAGCAAGTCCACACCTTCCTAGGTGGCTTAGACTAACTGTTGTAGATTTCATTGACTGGTGCCATGTTTTTGTTTGACCTCCGCTAGCTTTTTTCCAGCCTGACCCTATATCAGCTAACATTGTCCGTCAAGGAAGGCGGTGACCAGGCATACGTAACACATGTCCTAACCATCTCAATCGATGTAGTTTCACAACCTCGTCTATTGATTTCCCCTCCCACCTACCTAGAACTCGACGCCTAACCTCAATATTGCTCACCTTATTATACCACTTCACACGGGGAATAGAACGCAGGCATCTATGATCAAAGACAGCTGATTTTCTCGTGTCTTCCACTCTCAATGTCCAGGTCTCCCAGCCATAAAGGAGGATGGAACGAACTCCTGAGCAGTACACCCGCCCTTTGGTCGATAGTCGAACATCTCGTCTACGCCAGAGTCGGCGTAAACTAACAAATGCGAAACGAGCCCCCTGTATGCGTGCTGAGATTTCGTCAGAGATCAACCCATTGGCACTGGCTGATGGTACTTCCCAAATAAGTGAAGCGGTCAATGTGCTCTAACACTTCACTCCCTATTTTTAAACTAGGCGTCGCTGCAGTCCAGTCCTGTAACATCATCTTGCATTTGGCGGGAGCGAATCGCATGCCAAACATTCGTAGATTGCGGCTCAAGGTGTTTAGAAGACTCTGCATTTCGTCAGCGTCTTCGCCTAGAAGGACTATATCGTCTGCATATTCGAAGTCAACGAGATTATTCCCCGGTAGCAAGTCAATCCCTGAGTCGCTGAAGTCACCTAGGGTTAAGTCCATTAACACATCTATGATGAAGTTCAATAGAAATGGGCATCCTTGATGGACACCACTAGTCGTCACCAGTTAAGATGACAACTCGCCGTAAGCCCTCACCTGGCTCTATGAGTACGAGTAGAGTGCCTTAATCAGTGCAATGCATTTTTTTGGCATTCCCTTTACAGCCAAGCATCGCCAGAGAACCTCTCGGTCGACAGAATCGAATTCCGCCTTTAGCTCAAGAAATATAATGATTATTGGACGCCAGTAGGAATGCCTATGTTCTAGAATCTGTTACAGGGTGAAGATATGATTGATACACCCTCTTCCTGGTCTAAAGCCTATCTGGTTTTCTCGTGTTTATGCCTCCTGAGCACCACTTAGTCTACGCATGATTATTGAGCCTAGGACTTTACATACTATATTAGTCAACCTAATCCCTCTGTGATTATCACAGGAAGACTTGTCTCCCTTCTTGTATATGAGGATAATCAGTGACTTACAGCAACCCAATGGGACTTCCTCTGATTTGCAGGCGCTGCCTAGAACCTCAGTTAATGCGCGGACCAGAGCGTGATCGGAAACTATGCACGTTTTACAGAAGGAGCGGCAGTCTTCTACTGACCCTCGCCAACGATACCCTATCGCTATGTGGTCTATCTGAGTTCGACGTTGATTTGGTGACGGAGGTCGCCCGGTTACGCAGTGTCTCTGTGTCTAAAGTTAGTGCTGACTAGGAACAGCTGATTACCTGAACAGAACTGTAGAAGACGATCACGATTGACGGTTCGTCGGCAGGGTACTCCATACGTACCACCTATATACTTCTCAGTCTGGCACAAGTTCCCTACTTAGGCATTGAAGTCGCCTGCTAAAACAACTATATTTGAGCGTCTCGCTTTTAGCAGCAAATTAGACAATTTCAGGTAGAAATCATCCTTTAGTTCATCCGAAGTGCATTCTGTTGGGGCGTAAGCAGAAACTGTGAAAAGACAACGACGAGTAACGTCTCCCTTCTTCCAACGGACTCATTCAGACGGGCCGCACACATACGACTATCTACTGAGATCCAGTCAAGAAGTGATTTGACACTGCATGCTATGCCTACACCTACGAGTCCTCGCGAACTAGCTGAAGAGTCAACTGACACCCTTAAAGTGAATTTTGCAGTTTCACCTTGTTGACCGGGTGGGGTCAAGTGATTGACCACACTCGGGTCTTGTATGCGTGTCTTCGAAACACAACATACATCCATGGCTCTAGATTCCAGAGTTCTTGCTATTGATGCCTGTTGTCAGATTTGGCAGAGGGTCCTGACGTTAAAAACTCCTATATGAAGTTTGTGACGTGGCTTTAAGAGGCTGTCTGGGATGTTTCTATGGCTCTCACCGTTGTTCGAGGTCACAGAGTGTAGTGAAGATGACTCAGTAGCCTGAGGAATTGCCCTGACTGTAGTAGGGAGGTAAGATGATGAGGGTGGTGTGGGCAGAGGAGAATGATGCTCAGGAAGGCTTCGTGTGCTTTTGAAAAGGTGTGGGCGGTTTTTACTTCCAGACTTCCCACATCGTGGGAGTTGATTGATTCTTCGGGTACCTGAAACAGAAAGAGGGTTAGTGCTTTGTGACCACAGAACCCAGGAGACAACTGCTTGAGGCCGCCAACCACACGACCTGTCTGAACTGGTTTCTTGGATTGGTTCCGTATTAGTAAATTTACTACCGGTCACGGACCTTTACGAACCATCTCTCTCCGGAGTGGAGAAACAACATAGCTGGCATGCTCGTCATCTGAGGGAAACACTTCACTGCTGTTACATCCCTGTTCCTCAGCAGTACGACTTCGCCTACAGACCCCCAGCACAGTGTATAAAGAAATTCTTACACTATGCCGGTAACTGCTTTTAGTTTAATCACTATCCTAACAACATTTCTGGCATGGTAGGACCTGCAGGAACAATAGTTCCAGCCAGTGTAGTTTGTTGGGTCATTGCGATGTGAGCCCCGACCACCCGTCAAAGTAGCAGCTATCAGTTGGGAACTTTACTCTGGCCACGGTAGGGCGAGTGAATGTATGTAGCGCTTTTGAATGCAGAGGTCCGGCTTCAGATCCCGAATAACTAATGATTCAGCTATGTACAGATGACTAATGCGAAGTCCCTTTGTACGATACTCAGGACTTTGTGAAGCATTCATGTGGGGGTGCTCCATGTCCAGAGATGACAAGGTGTTCGAGGATGGAGCTGCCGATATTCTTCTTTTCTCCTCTGGCTTACCAAGCTGAATGATGTTCCACAATACGTTTGTGGACTTCACGTGGCGTACGGCCGATATACTTTGTTCCACACGAGCAAGCAAATTGATACACACTGAGGTGGCCAAAAGCGGTATCTTATCCTTAAAATTAGACTGGATTAACTGTCTACTGGCGAATGCGATACGTAAGTTAGCTGCTTGAAATATCTTCTTCAGACATTTAGAAAGACGGTTTCTAAGAATTTCTGCTGCTGTGTCATTTTTGAATTTCAGGTTCATGAAGATAGTTTTCTTAGAAACAGTTGTGATTTTTGGCGACAGAGGCTTCTCTTTCATGCTTTTGTCTATGAATCGTGGTGGATACCCGTTCTCTAGTAGGGTTTCACGTAATAAATTTAATTCTTTATCATATCTTCCGAACAGATTTTTCTAATCCTTGAACTTAATATACGTACCAGGTTTTACCTTCGGATCAATGGGACGAAGCTTTGGAAGTTGATAAGCTGTCCCATCCATATTAGCTTGTGATATTCGATCTTTGGATCATGAACGAATGAGAATGAATGGTTGAAAAGAAAATTTTCTTCGCTGTTTACGTCTTTTTCTTAAAATTACTGTTAGTTCTGAATAGTACGACGTTTTTTACATTCCAGTAAGCAGTTAATTTTATTATTTTTATTATTATTTTATCCTTTATTTCCTAGAGGAACATAGGGCTTCAGCCGCGCGTCTCCATTGCCTTCTGTTTTCTGCCAACTTTTTCACCCCGCTCCAAGTCTGTTCACATGCTTTCATCTCCTCCTCACATGACCTCCTCCAAGTCACCCTTGCACTGACGACCAACTCGCCGCTTCCCTTTCGGATTCCACTCGAGCAATGGCTTGTCTAGTGATGTCACTTGATGGTTTCCTCAGCGTAAGGGTAATCCACCTCCATTTCTTCCTGCCTATTTGTTTCACAATCGGTTCCTGGTTGGTTCGCTCCCAGAGATCCCTGTTTCTGATCTTTTCTGGTGATCTGATCTTGAGTATTGAGCGAAGACAACTGTTGATGAAGGTTTGAAGTTTGTTTGAGGTGCTCTTTATGACTCGTCAAGTCTCTGATCCGTATAGTAGCACTGACTTAACACTGAAGTTGAAAATCCGGATCTTATTTTTGATGCTGATTGCTGTTGACTTCCACACAGACTTAAGAGTAATGAAAGCTTGTCTTGCTTTTCCGATTCTGGCTTTGATATCCTCGTCAGTTCCGCCTGTAGTTGAGACGATGCTTCCCAGGTAGGTGAAGGAGGTTGCTTCTTTCAGGTTCCCCCCATTTATGCTGGCTGATTGTTGTCTGCTGTTGCTGTCGATGTTGGCTAGGAATCTGCATCACCTCTGTTTTATTTATGTTCACTTGAAGTCCTATCTTTGATGCTTCTTCTACTGCCAACTTGTTGCTTTTCACTTGCATACCTTCCAGTTTGTGGGAAATCAGACATATATCATCGGCGAAGTCCAGATCCTCCAAGTTTTTTCTGTGGGTCCATTTTATGCCTGTTTCCTCATTGCCCGTTGCCTATCGCATTATCCAATCTACTGCAATCAGGAAGATCACTGGTGGTAGTAGGCAGCCTTGTCGCACTCCCGTTCTCACTTCGAAGGCTTCCGTAAGTTTCCCGTTGTGGATTACTTGGCATGCAGCATTGTCGTATAACTGTTGGATGAGATGTATAATTGTCGATGGGACCCCGTAGTAGCGAAGTAGTTGCCAAATCACTTCTCGATCGACGCTGTCGAAGGCCTTTTCAAAGTCGATGAAGTTGAGATAGAGACGTGACTGCCATTCCAAGCTTTGTTCAATGATGACTCGTAGAGTGGCGATTTGATCAATACATGACTTGTTTCTCCTGAATCCAGCCTGTTCCGGTCGAAGTTTTTCATCTAGGGCTTGTTTAATTCTCTCCAGGATGATGCGGCTTAGTATTTTGCTTGGAATGGACAGGAGCATAATTCCGCGCCAGTTTTTGCATTGACTTAAGTCTCCTTTCTTTCTTCCAATTTTCAAGTACTTTGTCCTCCTTCCACACCTTCTCCAACAAAGGTGTCATCAAGTCCGCTGTTGTCTCTGGGTCCGTTTTCAATGCTTCTGCTGGGATTCCATCTGGTCCTGTTGCTTTTCCAGCTTTTAGCATCTTATTGCATTCAGGACTTCTGATTTCGTAGGGGGGTCGATGTTCACTGGTAGTTCTGCTTCTGTTGTTGGTATTGTTGTTAATTTTATTATATATTATTATCCCCCTGGGGTTCCCAGTGGAACATAGGGCTGTCCCATTTAACTGGCCCAATGTTTGCTCAATGAGCTGTCATTTCCTCTACACATGATCTCCTCCATCTCACCTTCGGCATCCGTGGGTTGTTTTTATTCTGGTTCCACTCAACGGTCAATTTGCATAATATAATTTATGTGTACAGTCAAACTGGTAGGTGACGCTAGTTTTTATATATGTCAGGCTGCATCTCTTTCTACGGTTATACTAATGTGACTTCGTAAAATAAATAGTAGATTATGTCATCCATTACTGGAATGATTCAAGAATTAGAATTTTCAAGAGTCCCAAACTAGGACGAAACAGCTGTCCAGTACTCCCAGGTTTTCCAATGGTTCTCTAACCAATGTCAGCTCATGATGAAATCCTGTAACCAATAGAATTTTGTATTTTGTTTCATTCGTTTACTTAAGAAGTGCAGGAATAGCAAATTTTCGTGACTCACTTTACGATAGAGTGAAGACAAACGATTTCCAATTATGGGATAATTTCACTAAGCTTTTTATCAAAACACCGGAGTTCAATAATACTGGGTCATGGTGTGGCTAGTACTATTGATAAGATTTATCAGTAGTATATAAAGAGTACTGTAAAAAGACATTCATCGGCATAAAAACATCAAATAGCAGGGAGCTATATACAGATACCAAATTTCGTCTTCTACCGTTTCAATATTAGTGTTGTAACGACAGAAGACATAGATCAGGCAACATCGTTTACTGAGAAAATCAACAGATATCTACATATTTTTATGTATGTTATTATTCATAATTATTAACAGAGAAACAGCGTCTTCAGATTGATTGTTTTCTCACTAAAAGCTCATCTGTCATCTCTTTGTGGCTGTTTCTTTAAAGGTCAGGCTATCTATTTGTGAATCGTATCTGCCCACACCGTCTTTGTTCTGGTCTTTCTCATGACCAAGATTTGGGACATGTACACTGACGTCAATTGCTGTCTACCAATTTTGGCTAGCAAACAGCTCTCACCACAGTATCATCTCATGAATTAGAAGGTGTGTTGCTCAGTGTTAGCATTTTTGTCACAAGGACTGATTATTCTAGAATTCAGATGCTTGTATTTACTGCTGAAACTTTGCTACAAAACTTTAATAACCTTTGAAGTAACCTGAATCCATAAGGATAAGGGATAAGCGGTGCAAACCTTTTATATTTTAGTCTTTCTAAAGATTTGGACTGCAGATTAGTTGAAGCATATGGGAAAACCCCCCAACAACGAGTGGCAGTGACTAATCGTAATGGAGTGACGTAAACACAGAATAACCTATTTCCTTATGAATTCCTGAGAGATTTCTGGTGAATAATCTCAAACTAGAGTCAAATATCTATTCGGTCCTTTTTTGGCTTTTATTAGACTTTAAAACCAGTGTCCATTCGTAACACAATCTGGTTAATCTCTACCAAACTAAAATCCGATTTGTCTCAGGTTTCATCACAGATTGATGTCAGCTAGAGAACTATTGAAAACCAAGGAGTACTGAAAAAAATGCTTCGTCCTGGTACAGAACTCTTCAGAGTTCGGAATTCATCGAGCGTTGGATGGGTCCTAGTGGACGAATGGCGTACGAGCCCCGGTGGCTGCGTAATAGTGAAGTGTCCTAAACTAGGACGAAAAAACTGTTCAGTACTCCGTTTTTCAATGGTTCTCTAATTGATATCAAAATTGAAAGAAATCAAATCCATGCAAAATAAATTTTGAGAATTAGTCTGATGCTCACCAGTGACCTGCAACAAAACGAAGTTTCCAGGAGTTCTAGTGAGAATTTGTGACTGACATCAGTCCTTGATCAATCTTCGTAAAAATAAAATTTCTACAAAATATCTCTTTAAAATCTGATTGTCAGTGCTTATTTTATTATTAAGTATTGATATTATGAATTTCCGGAGTTCTCATGGGAAGTTGCCACCAGTGGGGTCTACTGAATCGAATGTGAAGATATCACTGGAACCACATCACCAATATATACAAAGTCTGGACATCATTTACTCTGAGTTTCTGTCAAATAATTCTACAATAATTTCGTGACATATCAGTCTCCGGTTTTATTCATCAAATAGTTGTAGGTACCAATGATTGAAGTAGTACTAACCAGAAGAAAACAGTTCTCCAATGTTCCTCCTCTCTAAATGAAAGTATGCCATGATGAACATCGAAACCTTAGTATAACTATTTGCAGTTACTGTCAGTACTCTATATGTGATTGTTTAATATCCAAACACTGGTTCAACTATGAGTTGTAATTATTGCTGTAAAGTTATTCATTGTCAAGCATCTATTGACTAATTTTTGTTGCCGAATCATAACTGTATTATTTGACTTTTACATTATATGAACATTGTCTTTAAATAGGTAACTCATAATTGATTCAAAGAAATGAATGAATTCAGACTTTTAAAGAAATGTGAATCAAATATTCAGAGCTGTATTGAATAAAAGTCTTTTTATCATAAAACTGGTTTCAAGAACAGCATAAGTCTGCATATTTCTTTACATTTTCAGTAGACAGATATCAGGTTGAAAAAAGGCTATAAGCGTTTAGTTTAGAAAAAAATATACGACATCAATGGAAATAAAAATATGAATATTTAGCTGAATTTAATCAGTTTTAATCAGAGATAAAAGTAAATATGAAGCAAGGGCATAATTACGATGATGATGATGACCACACTGTTGTCAAGGTAACTGAGAGACATTTAAAGTGTATTAGCCTTCCACACGGATACGAGAACATATTCCAACTTGGTTTTACAAGGGAGAAAGGAAGTGTGTGCGAAGCTCTATTCTGGAACACCTGATCGACTTCTGTCACTGTCAATCCTGACCATGATTTTAAGATCATATTTAGAATCCATGCTAACTTCCCGCGTTTTCTTCGTTACAGACTTCTAAAGACAGCTGAGGCCTTGGCAATTCATGACTTTAAGCCAGACCTTTGTGTACAAAAGAAGTATGTATTATCCCTACTTCTGCCTTGGACGTAAAGGAATGGACATTTATTTACTTTGTTTATTTAGTTATTCTATGTACTTTTCCCTTATTACTTAGATCATTTTTAATATTATTATTATCATTATTATTATTACTACTATTCTCACTCTGAATCTTTTCCACCTGACGCACTTGTCATTTTAAACCCAAAATTATTATTTTTTATTTCATAATTCTATCTTATCAAATTTCACACCATGTTACATAACATTTTATGTTCGTCTACTAATCTTATAATTATGTATACCTTTCCAAAATCTATACATCTTATGTATTATTCTATATATGACATTAATTATTTTGCCACTTGACATTAAACTATGATTATAATCACAAACATTTTAGTTTTAATTGCATTTTATACTATTATTATTTTATGTATTCACACCTTTGGCCTAATTCCCTCACCGGATATAATTTCTTAAAAACCATATATGTACGATTGTACAGTTTGATAGTAAATGCGTTGAAAAGAGTCTCTTCGCTGAATATTGTGTTCTTAATGCTTACATAGTTATCTAAATATCTGTGAATCGTATTTTCACACGCTAAGTCTGTTGTGATTGGCTGGTGAATTCCTCAAGGTTAAACCTTGCCACTGTTTTCCTTGTGACCCTGGCTGGAGACGTAAACATAGACGTAAATTGTTGTCTAAAATTTTGGCTTGCAGACAGCTTTCACCACATTATGTCTATGTAACAAATTCTGGTATATCTTCTCTTTACATATAGTCGATATCAAGAGAAATATATTTTCATCAAATTGTAGTTTTAGACAACAACTATTTTCAGAAGTTGGGTGTTTTCGAATTTGATAGATAACACGATAAACGAATATTATACAGGGACAAATTGAAAACTGTATTTCGTAACCTGAGGGTCATGGTTGTGTTCTTGTGGGAGGTTTTGGGTGTACACTTCTGTGAAAGCTTAAATTAGGACGAAGCAACTGTTCCGGGTTTAATAGTTTTTAATGTTT
This sequence comes from Trichobilharzia regenti, assembly GCA_944472135.2. Lineage (NCBI taxonomy): Eukaryota > Metazoa > Platyhelminthes > Trematoda > Strigeidida > Schistosomatidae > Trichobilharzia > Trichobilharzia regenti. Next base: position 136,899,551 of record OX235262.1, read on the forward strand.
CTTTATGAAATCTTCTTTGAATATTACTCATTAATCATCGTCTCTTTTTATTTTGTTTATGTGTGAATATCTTAAACAGGAAAGACACCTAAAAATTTCACTGACTGATTGTTGAATATTACAATTAATGTTTAAAAAAACAGACTAGATTGGATTAATGCGGATCACTGTATTCTCCGCTATCACTTTCAATTGGCCACACGACTAACACCAACCTTTCATTGGCTCCTCATATGGTCATCCTCGGCCACCTAATCTGTCTCTCCTCAGTCAGGCTCCACTCGTGGGCCTGCTTGGCAACTGGTGTCACTTGAAGGTTCCTTCAGCGTGTGTCCAATGCATCTCCATTCTTTTCTGCATATCTGTTCAACAGCGGGTAGCCTGGCTGTGCTGCTACCAAATCTCTTGTTGTTTATCCTCTAGGAAACCAGTTAATTACACCGCTTGAACAACTTCACGCTCGTTTCCGGTTGCCATTGACTTGAAAAAGGACTCATGATTGTTATGTGCCGTCTATCCCGCTAAACTTAAGCTTCAGCTACACTACTCGCTGACTCTTTAGTGTGGCCCACCTAACCTTGTAGCCAGGCTGCTCTTAACACCGATTATAATGCTGACGGCTGTTCAAAGATGTATTTATCAATGATGGTATGAAGAGAGTACAGATAAAGACAAGTGCACCACGACGCATTACTGCGCTCTTACTCCTTGAAAACCTAGTGGTCCGCACTCTGAGCCATTCAGCACAGATAAATAAACTGAACTTCGAAAGCGAAATGCCTGCCTTTCAACTGACTTGACGGATTTCTTTGTTCTTTTATGTCCTTTTCTTACAGCTGTCTGACATTTAGTATTGAGCGAAGCCATCTTTCAAATCAAGGCAATCCTTGTTTTTAATAAAAACAAAACTGCACTGGTGTTCAATATGGATTCAGTTAATTTAACAGTGGTAACAGAATCTTAATCTCCGCCATTGAGTAACATGTAAATGCATCGTATAATGTGTCTTAATCACTATGGTTGCTGTTTTAGCAAGATCAACAGGACTTCATAGACTTTCTCGTCGGATTTCCGAGCATCACCTTGCGTCGTTAAGTAAAAAACAAACAAAATCTATTCGTAGAGCTATTCTATCCCAGCTTGTGGATATGACGAACACAAGATTGATGTTAACGAGGTGACTTTCAAAGTCATTTACCGCATACCAACAAATCTTAGCTTTGCTTTAATAGTTCGTTTACTGTATATTGCGGAGGCCGTTGAGATCCACATTAAGTAACCTAACTCATGTGTCCAGAAGAAGCTAGTTCAGATATTGTCCTTACCTTGGCCAACTAGGTTCGAATGATCCTGAATTTTTTGTAGAAATTTCCTTAATTTTAGTTCATATTCTATTTGATACTATATTTTTATGCCTGTAATAATTTAAGCATCTTTAATGAACGGTAATTCCAATGATCTTACTTAACAAGTCGATATTATTTAAAAAACACTAATATTGTTATTGACACTTTTCTAGAATATTCTATGTATACAAACTTATACAAGTATAGAGGCAGAAGAGGAAATTATCGAAAAGGATATTCTTTGCTCAGTTATTTTGTTTTTTCAAATGTATGGTGCATATAAGTCAATAAAAAAAAAGAATTACGAGAAGAATGATCCCGTTTCAAACAAAGACGCATCCCCATACATTTCTGACTCATATTTGAAATCTCAGTAATACAAAGTGTAAATTCTTTGTTTTGCTTTCTCTAACTCCAAGAGTAAATAAATGTAATGAGTTCAAATGAAATATTTTAAACCATATTATTCTATCATTATTTAATTCAAGTATCCCCATTTAGTAATCACAAACTCTGAGAACGAACCAGTCAACAATCTTTTTTTCAACAAATATGCAGAAGAAAATGGAGATGGACAGAACGTCCGCTGGGCAGACCGTCCGGTAACATCGCGTTCTAGGCCCTCAAGTGAAAACAGAGTATGAAACGACAAATCGGGCGTCTGACAGTGACATTCAGGAGATTGTGTAAAATCCAGGAAAATAATTGTGGTGAGAGCTGTCTGCTAGCCAAAATTGGTAGACAGCAATCTACGTCAATGTTTACGTTCCAAATTCAGGTCATAAGAAAAAACAAGAGCAAAGCCTAATCTTTAGGAATGCAACAACCAATCATGGCAGACTTTACGTGGGCGAATACGATTTGCACATATATCACCGGACGGCAACAAAGAGATGACAGAATAACCTTCAGTAGGAAAATAACCAATAAGAAGACGTTGCTTCTCTGTTAACAATAACGAATAATGATGTACATAAAAATCTATAAATATCTATTGACTTTCTCAATGAGCGATCTGTTGCCTGGTCCTTGTCTTCTGTCGTTACATAATAATAATAATAATAATCTCCACTAATTATAACTAATAATTACACCCTAATTACTGTTAGCAATCCATGAAGATAAAAGCAGTAAAATAACCAGGATAAGGTCATAAAATTATTAATGTATAACCCCGTTTATTGATTTTTTTTCTTAATAAATAATTATTTCTCATATAAAAAATAACACTGAATAAGTTTTGTTATAATACTACTTGTTTAAATTAGACATTCAGAAGACAAATATTGCAAAATGACAAAGGTCATCTGTATATTGAAGATTTATTGATTTATTTCGACGTAGAGTTATATGAAAAGATATCTGATAATATCTATTATGTTTGCCTACAGAATTAAACTCAAGTTATTAATGCAGAGTGAGAATTTCGCATCTTATATATTTAGAAGACTATTTAAAAGTTTTACAGTATTTATATAAAGCTTTTGTCTATGCGATTTTTCATCGTATTTGAGTATAACTCAAAATTATATGTTGACGTTTTAATCCAGGATAAGTGATTTATAGTGACTTTAACATTTGACTGTCGAATAGCCAGTTATCCAGCTTGAGGCTTACTGCATATATTCAGTAGTATAATCAGCAATCGCATAATAAGGGTGTCTTATAGCCTCATGCATGAAAAGTATGTTCTAAGTAAGTGAATTTTAATAAATTTTCATTCTTCTAAACACAAACGAATAGTTGTCTTTTTGGAATGGTCAAGGAGTTTTAGAGACTGACGGTATTGACGTTCACGGATAGTACAAAAGAATATCAACGCAAGACCTTATACCAACAACTTCTGTAGTATTCGCTCAACGTAGATCAAAGGTAAAGCAAAACACCAGAATTGATCGTCCAAATTACGAGATATATTTCGGGACCAAATCAGAATGCGAGATGATTGCTTAGCGAGCTAGGGCTCGTGCATGAACAAACGAATGTGACACGGCGGAGTACCAAATGGTGTGGATTTTTGACCGGAAGCCTTCAGCTAAACAAATCGACGAAAATAGTGAGGGTCAGCATTCAATGTTCAGTGATGGTTGCTTTGGCCAATAAATTTTGGGAATTATTTACTGCTACATAGTATTCTTTCAATCTTGTTAATGGATTGATTTCCGTCAGATAACCATTGAAAACCACGAAATACTGGGGAAATATTTTGTCCTAGCTTGGGACTCTTCATCAGTACCCATCCACTGGGGTTTGGACCAAAGACCTTCGTAGACCATTCGAACACTGGGTCCGGATCGATTGACCCATGGATTTCAACTTCTATCAGTTTGTGATTTTAGCACGAACACTAGACAATGTTGTTGGCGAGTATTTGTCCTCACAATTGATCTGGCGAACTCCACTGGTCACGACTTTTCATTAGAACTCCAGGCCAACTTCATCCTGTGGAAATTCACTAGCAAGCATCAGATTAATCCTTAAGAGTTGATTTGTGGGGATATGATTTGTTTCATGTCTGATTACGGACAGATATCAGTTAGACAAACATTACAACTTAGAGAGTACTGGACAGCTGTAGAAGCTGGAATCTATGGACCACTGGATTGATTATCAGTGGTTTTGGAGCTTGCCATGTTTCTGGAAGGTCCGGGATTTGAATCTCAGTTGGTGGATACTGATGAAGAGTCCCATACGTAGACAAAACAGCTGTCTAATATTCTGATCGATGAGTTCTTAATATATATATATATATATATATATATATATATAAATTATATTTGCAAAATAGTTATCACCGATAACAGTGATGTTTTTTTAAAATAACCTAGAGTTGTTAAAATCAATACATTATAGCCCAAAGCGTATACAAGTGATTATATATATATATATATATATCAAAATTGAATATCAGACAAAATGAAGAAGAAAATTAATACAACTGTTTGAGGGTAGAGTAATAAGATAAGTGAATTGATAATAAACGGCAAATGACCTAGACTGGAAGAGGGAAATTATCAAAAATTTACATTACTGTTATGACAATAGTCAAGAGAAGCGAAGTACATTTATAAATTTCTTCTGAAGAAGTATGTTTAGCTTCTTCAGGTGGATTTCAATGACTCCGTTAGGTAAAATTAGGAATGGTCGGAATATGACAGATAACTTTAAATGTGGTGTTAATATCAAGTTCGTATTCAGTGTTAACTGAATAAGCTAAAATAGTGCTACCCATAGTCCTTGTATGTCCCTTGCTTAACTATGCAGGAGTTCGTCTTTAATGTACTTTAAACATCGATTCATTTGAAACAAGGATGAAGATACTTGCAGTACAAATGTACTAAATTTTATGTTATAGATTTTCTTCATCTGCTGAAGATCCAAATTCATGACCACGATTCGGGACGTAACATTGACGTAAGTCGCCGTCTACACTTTTCGGCTTGCAGCCAGTTGTCACCATGCTACTGGTAAATATGGGAACAAGTGAAATACTTTGACTTTGTTCGAAACAAATAAATAAAGACTAGCACACAGTAAAATGAACAAACGAGCTTTTGATTCATGCACGCTTTGGTCTAAGGCAGAGTAGATGAGAAAATGTATGTGGCAGTTATTAAACCGGAAATCTTGAGAAAGAAATACTTTTTAGTGAAACTAAGCCCCTGTATAAACTAAAATATGATATCGTGGAGATGATGTAATGAAACTTAAAACGATTTTGAAGAACAGAATAAAATTACTGTCACAGATACTTATTTGCATATAAATGTAGAAATGCAAATAAAGCTGACATTAGGGCGTGATATTTATACACTTGTAGTGGTAAATAATTCCTCGAAATTGTTGACCATAGGAACCAGCAGTGAACACTGGATGCTGAACCTTAGTTTTTAAGTTGGCTTGTTTAGCTGAAGGCTTCCAGTCAAGAATCCACAATATCTGGTACTCCGTCGTGTCACATTCGTTTGTTCATGCACGAGCCCTAGCCAGCTCAGCAATCATCTCGCATTCTGATTTGGTCCCGAAATATATCTCGTAATTTGGACGATCAATTCTGGTGTTTTGCTTAACCTTTGATCTACGTTGAGCGAATACTATAGAAGTTGTGGGTATTAGATCTTGCGTTAGTGTACTTCGTACTATCTGTGAACCTCAATACCGTCAGCCTCCAGACTGGTGAGCCCCACCGCTACATAAACAGACAAATCCATTGAGTTCATTCCATTTTATATTTGTTTTTGTACTATTTTCAAACTATATATATATTTCGTCATGTCTGATCACACTCCTAAGTTCATTCGTATTCGCTCAACTTCCAAAACTATTCCGCTTGTACCATTTTGGCCAGATAATGCTGAATCCTGGTTTCAGATAGACATTAAACTTCGGATCACCATGTGTCATACAACCTATCTTTTTATATCAGTTCATTCTGTATAGAACTGACAGTCGTATTGAGACCCGTGTTCCTGAATTCACAGATCATAATTATGTCACCCCTAAATAGTATTGGTTCACCTTTACTGACGGATTAACACATACCGTTCATGTGTAATGTGAAAGAGAGGGCCTTCATGAACTTCTGTGGATGACGCCATTGTTTACTGGTACAGTTCTGGAGGTCGTAGAACGAACTTTTGTTGTCTGATTTACATCACGGAGAAATTGGTGCAGTCCTGAGACACAGTGAAAAATTTTCGATTATGCCAGTCGTACTCTTACAGACATGGAGTTAAATTATTCTGTGGTCTAGGAAGAACCTTGAAAAATAGTGTCAGAGTTCTACAAATACATACTTTATTAACTTGGTCAACGGATCCCTACAGAAACTGATCTGAAGCGGATAACAACCATATATTCTCATTTTTGAACATGAGGGACGCCGGTTTGCAGGCATCATCGATGTGATAAATTACATGTACGATATGTAAGCATATTTGACAATAATAGTTTAATAAAATAAATATTTATTCCTACCTATGTATGACACAACAGTTGTGCAGTTATGGATAATTATTGTTTAATTTACATAAATTTGGTTTATGGTGAAATTACATGGTTCCTGACGTTTTTGTCTTTGGTTTGTGGGAACGATGTGATAACTAACCATTCAATGGAGCACATCAAGAAATATAGAAACATTGTCTTCGCACTAGCAAAAAAATCCAAGTATCCGTTGTATGAACTACAGATACTTAGGAAGCAAATAAAGCTTCTCTCAGGTAACAATGGAATGCAACTCATAATAGTATATTCTCACTTTATGCACATGAGGGACTCCAGTTGACGGCATCATCAATATGATAATAATCTATGCATGGAATGAGTATGTTTACAATTTTTCACTGACACAGAATTGATATACAAGTGAAGGTAACAGAATAATGACAGTAAGCAACTTCGCATGAGTTCAAACTATTGGTATGATATAATCCTAGGTGCTATTATTGTTTGAATTTGCCGAAAATGCGCGTAAAGACTAAGTGCTGCGTTACATGTGGTCGATAGGGTGGGCTGTTCACAACAGAATAAAAATGGCTTATAAAACGTTATTTAGTTTACCGTTATCAATATTTTAAGCAATATAATCTGCAAGGGGCTCACCACAGAAGTTAGTATCCAGTTAAACATGCAGAGGAGTATTAATGATTCAGCAACCGGTGGAATTTTGATTCTTTTTGGTCTGGAACCAGAATGACTGCGAACCAACCAATACAAAATGTGGAATGCAGCATGCAGGAGCAGAACATTACCATCGAATAAGTCAGTGGGATTTGAAATGTAGCCGTCACCATATTTTCGTTATTTCGTAGATATCCAGGTTTGTTGGCGCCACGTGGCTAGTGATGTGGATTTGTCATCATGATCAACATATGGATGAATATCCAGATGTGTACTACAGCTTGTTTGCCGTTCAAATTAGTTAAATACATCTCGTATCGGTTTGATTACTCTACGATTTCGACGCATTCCGCAAAGTGTCGCCATGATCATGGAGAGTATACACATGCTTTGAATGCATTACTTCGCTGACTCCTACCTTCACTAAGTTTGTGCGACGGGAACTGTGGATTTACGTAATTCCTCGTCACTGTGGATAGAGCATTACCTCATTCTTTTTGGAAAGGAGACCAGTTGGTGGGTTATATATAATGTACAAGTAACTTATATCTTTCCATGTGATGTTGTGGTAAGTTTCGACCTTGTTTTCTAATATTTCATTCGTATGTCAGTTATGGTTCACCCTTTGTATCAGATAGACATTATTCGACCGGCTCTTATTTGTATGGGTTTTATTGTCATGACTGCTGCTTTTTTGTCTGAAATTATAAATACAGGCAAAACAAACAACAGGTGTAGTCTCTAAGTTCATACATTAAATGGGCCTATGATTTCTGAAACTCTTACGTGGGAATTAGCACTGGTATCAATTACAAACTCAGTGTGTCATTAAGTGCCTTTTCAAAGGGGGCCAATGTGCTTGCTAGTCGCATTTCCTTAGGTAATTTGTTCCATATTCTGGCATATCTAATCAAGAAAAACTTTTGCCTGGTGGCTGTTTTACATTGTCCTATAGCCACTGTACTTTTAGTGCGTCTAAGGTTATATCCAATGTCTCCTGAAAACCGAGTACCTTGGCAAGGGTATACGCTATGTAGTTAAGAAGCCAATAGAAGAGTACCAAATTTAGTTGTGGCCGTCTCAACCACAGTGTTTCTGGTCCTGCGATTTCACACCTAGTGGAGTAGTTTGTGCCGTTTTCGCTTCCGAATATTTTTAGCTTGGAGTACCGCTGTATTCCTTCTCTCTTCAGTCTGTCTTCTATGCGTATACTACTAAATATGAATGAGCAGTAATCTAGGAGTAGGCACACACAAACCTTGTACAGTAGTATTCTGGATTTACTTCTGTAGAAGTTCTTGAGTGGAAAAACAATAAGCCTGTGTGATTTCGATACTTGTTTCGAGATACGCCCAGAAAATAATAGATTATGTGAATATTTCAGTCCTAGGTCTGATACATATTTGAGTCTAGGGATTTTGTGGCCTTGAATTGCTAGGTCAAGTTCTATGCTGGAGCAGCGTATGCAGAGCCAGCCACTTTCCATTATTAAACTCGAGTCTCCAGTTGAAGGAAGTGAAACTCACTTGGAGATTTTCATGTCTCATTTCACGGTTCCAAGAGTATGATTTCAAACATTCAGGAGGAAGGAAATTTTTCGGCAGGACTTTTATTCACACCTGGTGATGAACCTCAGATATCTGAGACTGTACGCTGAATACGTGCATTGGCGCATTGAGAATTGTACGCAATCATTAGCTGGGTCCTACGTTGAGCGCATTGATACGGTTAATCACTCGCGGAATGGGAGTAATCTGACCTAACTATGCTACTCAGGCAGACTGAGTGCTTATGGAACGTTTACTCGGCTAGGGAATTGTGGAAACTGGTTGGTGATAATACCTCAGTTCCCATATCACATGATGACACAAGAATCCCGCTAGCCTGTATACACAGGTGTGGCCAGAAAAGTCAACCTCTTGACACAAAGCACGTGTCCATGTCTAGGTCTAACTACACTGGACTTAATAGTGTCCTTAGAAGACCCTCAGCAACAATGTGCAATACCCAGCGCGAAAAGACAGAATACAGATTGGTGACTCAAGAATCCTATATTCTTGCAGTAATATGGAACCAACCATAAGGTTATTATACACAAAGTCTAAGAATAAATGTCATAACAATAAATCGCGATAATACTTCTGATAGTACTTCTCTGTCTTCTAACGAACGGCAAACGATGGAACGATGAGTGCAGTATTGGTGACCCTCGTCAAAATATGGAGTTGGGTTTGAGCAAACAACCATGAATTGATCGTTCATTATTCAACTACATTGACAGCATGTACTCGCTACATATGAGAGATGTAGCAAAATATGTGCTGCGACGTCAGTAGTGTCAGCTGATAGCGTGGTTATCGCATATTACCGTCTCATCTGTAAATTCTCACTGAGGTAGTATGTGATTTGTGGTCTGCGGATGCAATGAAGCGTTTTCCGCATATAGTCAGTGATTGCTGCTGTTATTGAAAAATGTCACACTTTGTGAAGACATCGCTTTGATCCAAGATCAGTGAGTAAGTACTTGGTGACACAGTGCCTGCAGATTGAAAGAAGAGATAACCTGACGATGTTACAACCACTGCGCGAGTGACATTTTGAAGATGCAAAGTCTCAATTCTCCACCAAAATCCAATTAATTTTAATTTTTCCTTCACGTTCCCAGTGGAACATAGGGCCTCAAGCTAGTGGCTTGAAGTTTCAGTAGGAGTATTTATTTTTACAGGATGGGGTTGCTAACCTCAAGCCCAACCTTTCCTCTTTACCAGTACCATGTCTGGCCTGGCGACGTAAAAGAGTGCGTCGGTCGGGGATCGAACCCGGACTATGTGCATGGTAGGCGAGCATCCTAACCACTATGCCACCGACGCTACACCAAAATCCAAAGCAGAACCTAATCTTTATGGATGGATTTATTTTGAAACCAGAACTGTTGAAGCAAGATTTCTATTTGACAAGGTGTATCAGACAACCATGGCACAAACCTTCCCCTATGAGGTTGTCCGGCATCCGGACACCAATAGCACGATGAGTGAACACAAAGACGGCTTGCATTTGGCGAAACTGTGCGTTCAAACAAATGTATAGCAGTCTAATGAACCACAAATAGTTTAAATGATACAAAATATGAAGCGGTGTACAAAGTACAGCTGTTATGTTTGAAGGCGTGCTATTAGACCTTACAGAAAGACAGTTCAAGACTTTGCAGGGATTGGTGTGAAATCTCACTTCTGCCTGTCCCAAAGAAAATATTAAGTTATATCACCACGGAAAGAATGAAAGTTTTAGCACCTTAACAGTGAATTTTCTGCTAGAAGCATTGGTATGTGATGTCCAATATCGAAATATGTCCAAAATGCGGTTGTGGAAGGCGAATTGTTTGTTAGAACGTCAATTGTACCGGGAACACAAATGTTATATTCTTCAAAATTACCGTCCACATAACTCGTTAATTTGTTTTATTAGTCCTGCCTCTCACTTACACGACTATTACATGTACATCTACGATTTAGCAATAATCCTGTCTTAAAAGTTCAGAGCCCTATCTTCCATCACTCCAGGTAAAACCATCTTCCTTCCAGGAGTAACTCCTCGAGTTTTGATGTCAGACATGTGTTTGAAGAGTTATGTAATTTTAGGAAGGAACTGAGAGTTGGAAGTTCTTCCATCAACCGTGAATTTCGTTGTCACAGTAAATCATCCTCGCTTCGCAGTGAAAGACGCTTGACACCGACAGTCGTAACCAAGAGTTTGCTAGTTTCATAGACGTCACAGTCTCAAGGCACTTTAGAAACTAGCCTTTCAGGAGACGCGTGAGCTGGCATGTAATGGAGACTACTGCCGCTGGCGAACAATTCTCCTGTCAGGCCTTCTGCTCCACCGGTAGCGACTCTTGGATACGCTTTCTGGACGACAATGATGCAGAACCTGGTGTTATTCCACCTCCGACCGAGAAGTTACCGCAGCCAACATCTTCCCAACTACGCGCCACCGAAGGTTAATCCATTATAACCCATGGCAGAAAGTTCCAGAACCCTAACAGCGGACTCCATCCTTCTTTCCTCTGGGTTTTCATCTTGGCTGATGTGTCGACCGCCACCAATGTTATGGATCCCTTCCAAACCTATTAGCCACTGCTGGATGCTCGCAAGCGCAAGTTGACTGATTACACCACACGACTCAGTCTCCAGTATTTCTACTCATACACCCTCATTCAGCCCAGTCCATTGGTCGCCTTGCACCTCAAATCCGTACATCATTACGATTCAATCCCCTACTTACATCTCCAAAAAGAGCTGTGGTATACGTTGCGTGACTCCCAATGCCACTCATCACATCACAACTACTGGCCCACCTATCTTCGCTAAGCCACGATGGTCATCTTCAAAGAAACTCCAAGTCAATAAGACTTAGTTCGAACACACGCTCGAAATAGGGATAATCCAACCATCAAGGAACTCGAAGTCTCCACCTCCACATCTGGCTCCGAAGAACGATGGGATAGAGTGGAGACCTTGCAATGATAACTGAAGATTCAATGCTCAAACAGTCCTTAGTCGTTGCCCAGTCCAACACGCACGACCTGACATTGTCTCTGAGAGGTTCCGCAGTGTTCAGCAAGCTCGGTTCAACGCATGCTTTTCACCAGGTCCCTGACTTACTAAGGACATCAGTGACCACTCCTTCTAGACTCTTTGATTCACTTCGTATGCCTTTCAGTCCACGCAATGCTTCACGAATATTTTGGCGTCTCATTCCTCACGTGAGGCGTGGACAAGACTCTGCTCATGTGTACCTGAAGGATATTCTAGTGGCTACTACAGATAAAGAAACTCACTGTGATCATCCGCGGGGATTTTCCCGACAACTTTCAGAACTTTCGGTAATAGCCAGTCTAGCTGAATGATAGACTTTGAACTTCCTTGGAAACATTACTGAAGAGCATGGAATCCATCATTCGCCTCACAAGGTACAAGCAATTCAAAACTTTCCAGTGCCCGAATGTTTGAAACCACTAAGCACGTTTCCTGTTATGGTAAGTCACTACCACCGATTTACTCTCCACTGCGCACATATTTTGACGGCACAGACTAATCTGCTAAAAGATATAGACAAACTCTTGCGCGCACTCCCGAGGCACTGGATGCATTTGGGAAAATCAAAATGGCTACTGCAGACGCCACTATCCTAGTGCATCCGGATGTTAACCCTTCTCTTAGCATTTCGGTTGATGAATCTAACATGGCTATCAGAGCTGTGCTACAACAGCTTATGAATAACACATGATTATCTCTAGCTTTCTTGTCCCCAAAGTTGTATGCATGTCAAACACGATACAGCGCTTTCGGCTGTGAACTTCTTGTCACCTGTGATTCCAACAAATACTCCTGTCATTTTGTTGAAGGTTTTCAGTTCACTGTTTTCACTGATCACAAGCTCCTAACTTGTGCCTTCACTATCACTACAGACAGGCACTCCCCACGGGAATTACTCCAGTTAAACTACATCCCACAATTCTCGTCGGACATCCAACATGTATCGAGTGCAAATAATTTCGGTGCCAGACGCTGTTTCACATATTTACACCACAACAGTTCCAGCAAAAGCCAACTGGTAAAAAAGCAGAACTTCAGTCAGAAGGCTGGGACACAAACTTTTTCGCAACTGTGCACTACAGACAGAGAGTGTGTCTGCCATCAATAATAATAATGTATATTCTCATATAAACATATACATTTACGTGAAAATGCATGCCATTTTTACAGGCCCGATCAAGTACGATATAATATCAAATCGTAGATTGTCTACGAGTTATTAACGTTTCAACAGTTAAATATTTGATATATAAATATATATATAATTACACTCATTGTCTGAACCAGGCCGCATAGTTATTGAAGTGTACAGTTGTCCTCCAGGTTTCGCGGGAAAATCAACTTCGTTTCGTTTCCATCCCGTGGTTGTAGGCATACGATAACCAACCAATATTGAGGTAAGTACAACGTTTACAAGGGATTGGAAGCTGTCTTAGAAAAGTTAAAGTGCTAATGTGAATCAATAAAGTGTAATGAAATGGGTAAGTGCAAGTATCACTAATAAATGCATTGATAAAGGAAACTCCCTAGGCTGACAACCTTCATTTGCAATGTATAATGCTTCCTGTAGAGTTTACACTATAATGATGTCCACTTTTGGCTTTAATACATTTTTTCCTTATGCCAGATTTTTTATATTTTATGCCTTTTTGTGCATTTAATGCACAACCGTACCCTCCAGAGAATAGGAATAGAATAAGTCGAATCAAATTCATAAAGAGCTATAAAATGTTAGGTTTAATTGAATATAATGAGGATCAAGTAAAGACGTTATTAGAAAATGAAGGAGATAAGATATTGTGAAGTGGTATTTAAAGATCTGAAAATAGACAGCAAGTTAATTTATAAGATGCCCCATAAATCTGTGCAGAGCCCACATGGTCGCATCTCGACAATAGGCTGAGCAAATGGTATATATTTAAAGGCAGAAGCATGATCTGTCAAGGCGTTCATTATTATCTCTTTCAAGATAAAGATCTAAGCCCTCATAAAAATCAGAAATATCTCGAGCCTTCAAATTGTATATTGCTGTTCCTGCAGATTGGGGCGATTCACCTTGGTGACCGCCACCATATCTACTGATCAGCTAGCGCCACCCTCCCTCCGTTTTTGATGTTAAGCTCTGAGACTATGATTATTATGGCTACTGCAAATATATTGCTTGGTATTAGACATGTTCGTACCTCATATTCCATCTCCCTAGCCTTCTTAATGAGTGCTTCCAATAGGTCCTCGCGTACATCTTTATGAACATATTAAATACGTGTGCATGCGTCCTAATGAACAGATTACTTTATAAGAAGTTAAAACCTTAAAGAGTAAATCGAATAGTTATTGCGAACAGTGGAGAAAGATTTTGAAGAACACTATTATAAGCAACGCCTCCTAAAGCGTTAATGCCTAGCTCTGGCTGCACTCGGGCCCACGCTGTTCCTTGAAGTTTCTCAGAAACGCTTTGTAATAACGGACGAAAAAACCAAAACACCAATTGGTGACTCGAGGATTCTTTATTGTAACACCAAAATATAAACAATGTTACAACTAAGGTTTCTGAAGGTTTTCAGCTGACTTGTCTCTGAACAGCGACCGATGAGACGATGACTGTCGTATTGATGCCTCCGCGAAAATTGGGGAAGTTGGGTTTGAGCAAACAACCACGAATTGATCGTTCAATCTTCAACTACATTGACACCCCCCGGCTAAAAAGTGATCCAACCCCTTTTTACCACCAAGACTAATACACGTTGACCTGCATGCCATTGCGAGAACCTGGGTCACACAGACAAAGCTGAAATGGAAAACAAACAGCAAAGACAACAACACAGGCATACTCACAGCACAATCTCACACATCGATGATGACCTACGCCTTCCAGTTAAAGGCATCCTCTTGACATCTTGCAACACAATCACCACTTGCAAGAATGACTCTTGCAGAAAGCGACGCGACCATAACAGCACCTCACGATACTCTACGTACATCCTCTTATATATTCACCACCAATTACCACTGCAATCGCTTGTCACTCATTCTTCCTCAGTCCTAGAAACGGTGACGTATTCAAGCCTCAGTCGTCTACACTCTCGCTCCCTGGCATGTGAGACCACAGCTAATCATTATCTCCGCGTGCATGTCACTGTCATCAGTAGCTGCCCCGTTGTATACGACCCATCTGCTCTCTTTAACGTCAATCAATTCATTCACGGATGTGGAAGATTCGAATCAGCTTCAGAAGTAAGCACGACGAACGATTTAGCAAAATTGTGCATAACAACAAGATACGAAAACAACAAGTAAACACAGTGAATCCAAAAAACACCAATTGATAAGACATACCACACGTATATACACACATTACAGATAACCTCCCAGATCATGTCTTGATGGAACTCCCTTGAAGAATCGCAGGACTTACGCCAGTACACTTCCAACCCTTCTTAAGTTGACGCCCTAGGTTGGCAAATCGTCGCTGAGTTCATTTTGTGACATCCTTCCACCGTCTATATCCTCAACTCTGAACGGTGACATACCCATGTCAATATATCGTAGAACATAGATGACTAACAAACATACGGCGTATTTGACCAACCAAGTGCAGGCACAGAGTAATTTACACCAAAGATAATAGCATTCAAATAGTAACTTGAAACTTGAAAAGTCCTTATTCGTGCAAGTCAGTTTAACAATTACCCTCTCATACACAGTTGGCTCAACCTCACTATACTGACCATTGACATTCGTCCTTTCAAACAGACCGATACTAGCATAGTCAAAGCACAAGACGCCTAAGTTCATGGACGTCCCTTTCATTAGGGATGACAACACCAACGACGACTGAGTGACGCAAGTTGATGAACTTAGTGATGCATCAGAAGCTGTTGTTGTTCGGTTTTTAGAAGGTTATCCAACTGCAAGATTACCACCACTGCTGTCTTCTATTATTACCTTCAGTTTAGCTTTAACATCTGTTGATAGGTGGGCTACACGCTGATCATTTACACCAACGGTCTCATTAGTATCCATAACTTCTTCAACCGCATCTGCTTTTAAGTTCACTTCACGTTCAAGCTGTAAAGAACCTTTGTTCAACTCAGCAGTGGTAGACACTCCTCTCATCTCATCATGATCAACCAAAGACAAATGTTCACTGACATGATCATTATCGCAAATATCCACTTTACCGCCGTTCGTATGATCAACTTCATCATCTTTAAGCTTTTTAATAACAGCAGTAGACAATTTGGGTTCTTACCCACAAATCCTTACAGGTTCTATAGCTTTACTCTGACTAGTAATACCTTGTAAACTTGTGGAGTTACAACTGGACTCTAGAACTGTAACTCTCTTCTTCTGCACAAACTGCAGTGTCGTCTGTGACACTCTATTCAACAATGGCTTACCAGTTGTAACTACAGGCTGACTCACCACACAATTATCGTCACACGGTTCGTAGTCAGACCTTGATGACGCTGATTTCACATTTAGCTTACCACTAAACTTGCTCACTGATTCACAGTTCACCTTCGTATGCACCTCTTGCAAACGGATAAAACACAACCGCGTTTGTCTCCCAACTTGTAACCTGTTTGTTGGGGATGTCCCACGAAAGGTGTTACACTCACTAGGTCTATATGCATTACTAGAGACCATACAGATTTCTCGATATCAACACCTCTGAGACCCCTTCGTCATAAGTGATTGTGTTTTGCTCTCAGACTGCTCTATTCTAGGGGTGGGATGCAATATACTGGCAAACTTGCTCATAGCTTGGTTGACACTATCTTTTACCAGTTTCAGAATATCATCGAACTTTGGCTCAATACCTTCATCCTCTATACGAAAGCTTATCTTCAGGCACTTTCTTTGCAGTCGAGTGGGTAGGCGTCTCGCTATTATCTCTAGGACGGGACTTGAGTTCAGGTCGCTCGTGCAATTCATCGAAATCAACGTATTCTTGTGAGTCATCAGATTATCCAAAAACTCAGGTAGTGCCTTGGAGCCATCTTGTAATTGACTACCACTACCTTTAACAGCCTCGAGTACGTTCCTTACAACCATCGGAAGTCTTCCAGACCTTTGACGCAGGAAACGCATCGCCTCAGTATATCCTTCGTTTGGCTTCGAAGCCTTACAGCACTGTATAGCTCTTGCAGCAACCCCAGTGCAGTGTCTCGGCAAAAACATTAACCTCATTTCATCATTTAATAAAAAAGTACTCAGCATGATTTCAAACTCCTTTACGAACTGTGGATAGTCACCTGGGTTTGCGTCGAAACACCGAGGCTCATATTTATTCAGTTTAAAAATCCTATTTTCCTCCGACGGCGAAACATTGACATCAACCTTATAATTTTTATTATCACACACATCATTACGTGTAACAGACAACTTAGCATTACTTACTTTCCTGTGTGCTTCCAAAGCGCTTTGCCCCTCCTTTGACCCAGGCATTACTGAACTTGACCAAAAATTCCAGAAATGTTCCAGATGACACTTGTCCAAAGAAGACTTGCAGACACCCGGAAAGACGAACAGAAACTATCAGAAACTGTAAATGTCAAGCTCTTACTACGCTTGACCTCACGCTGTCCCTGGAAGACTTTCAGAAACAATTTGTAATAACCAACGCGAAAGAGCAAAACACAGAATGGCAACTCGAGAATCCTCTATTCTTACGCCAATATGTAACCAACAATAGGGTTATTATACACAAGGTCTAAGAATAAATGTTATAACAATAAATCACGAAAATACTTCCGACAGTTTTCTGTCTTCCACTGAACAGCGAACGATGAGACGATGACTGCTGGATTGTTGAATCTGCGAAAAATATGGAGGAGTTGGGTTTGATTAAACAACGACGAATTGATCGTTGAATCTTCTAGTCTTGTTAATCGTTATATTTGGGTGCTTTATTTTTACGTAACACAGAATGTAGATCCAGCGTCTTTGTACTGTTGACCTACCTTTTACACTCTTCTGCGTGTCTCTCAACTAATGTGTCATCCTATTGTAACCCTTTCCTGCATGTCTCCTAATACAATCTCCTCTTCTGCACCAGATAAGATACTACTAATCCAAGTGGGTCAAACACAGACGACAACACAGAGAGCACACCCCTCCGGGTAACTGGCTTATCAATATCACCAACACTAAATCCAAAGTTATCAGAGTTCACACCCTATCGCATACCTAATATGCATTCAACTGGTAGAGTATCAACAGGTAAATCCCGTACAGTAGGTGCTCTGTCTTATGGAACTATATGCTTCAAAACACCTAGGCTGTTCGATAACCACTTAGTTAAACGGAAGCCAGCCTTAGCTAACACCTCAGTAATACTTGCTGCAAATTTAACTGCAGACTCTTCATCACCGAAGGAGGCTAAACAGTCATCCACATAGAAGCAACAATCGATCACGTCCA
The DNA here is from genome assembly GCA_944472135.2 of Trichobilharzia regenti. Lineage (NCBI taxonomy): Eukaryota > Metazoa > Platyhelminthes > Trematoda > Strigeidida > Schistosomatidae > Trichobilharzia > Trichobilharzia regenti. The sequence continues at coordinate 136,917,540 of OX235262.1, forward strand.
GCAGATCATTAGAACCAAATGTAGGCACTGCCTTTCGTAGAGCAAAATTAGCACAAAACGGGAAGGACCTGGCACCAAATGGATGCACTGTCATCCTATATTCTGACACCTTACCACAAGGACCGTCATGAAACCACAAGAACCATAAGTGATCTCTGTCACTCTCTGGCACCTTCACCTGTAGGAACATTTCCTCCATGTGTGCAGCGAAAACAACTGTAAATTTTCTGAATCTTAACAGCAGTCCAACTAATGAGCTTACGCAATCTGGGCCACTATACAGATTATCATTCAAAGAGACTCCTTTGTGTTTCGCAGAACAATCGAACACCACACGGAGTTTTAACATAACATAACATAAGCTTTATTCCAAATCAGTACTTGTGATACAGAATGGAATTCTCAGCATTTTACTACAATATTGCATCCAGTTTTTTACATTAACAATAAATAAAGTTCTACATAGTTTAAAGTTATCTCAACAACATATTAGTATGTCGGTAGCAAAGCCAAAATTAAAGTGTTTGAAGGTGTTAGAAAAGTAGATACTACTAGCATATTTACTGGCGTAAGCGATAGCAAAATGTTCGAGATGTACAGAGTGTGAAAGAACGAACAAGAATGTTTTAAGTAGAGTTTGCAAGGAAGAGAGAAACAAAACAGCACATAACAAAAATAAATACAGAATGAAGAGCGAGAAAACGTTGTACCTATAAATGATGTGAGTTGGAAAGACAAGATCCATTGGTTCTACTGACTATTTAATAAGTTAAAGGTTTCATGCCTGATGCATTCTTTATCGCACAGAACACGAGCTAAGTAGGGTATGGATGAGTTTTTGTACTTACTAGTGCGGGCATATAGTTTCCTATATAGGCTTCTTGTTTTCCCTGAAGAGATACATGGGGACAGTTGTGAATGTAGAGGGTGTTGTGAGTCAGATAAAATGGATTTCGCCCATTTTTCACATGAGTCCATATGCCTGTCCACCAGAATATTAACTAGCTGGCTAAGTGGCAAGCTGCTTACCCTGCTGACAACCTTTAACATCCTACGTAATAAGGTATAGTCTTTCTTCAATAGCCCAGGAAAGACTAAGGGGGAGCAATAGAGAATAATAGGCAGAATACGGGAGTTAACAAATTGTAGGAGTAAGGGTTGGGTTACACCAGAATGTCTTAACTTCTTGATGTAGAAGGTAAGACGGTATATTTTCTTGGAAATCGTCAAGATATGAGACGACCAGGAAAGATCAGAAGATAGAGTGACGCCTAGGTATTTAATTTCCGACTTGGTTTCTATTTCACTGCCATCTATGTTGCACACCTCATGAGTGCTAACCAGTTTGTTTAGGTCAGATTTATGCCTAAGGGTGAAATTAACTGTTTGGCATTTGGAGGGGTTTAAGGTTAGACCGTTTTCCTTGGACCATTGGCTAATTTCCGATAAGAAGCCATTTAGTTTAGAGCAGTCACTTTGACATTTGACAGGTAAAGACACAGTTAGGTCATCAGCATATTTGACAAAGTTAATGTCATTTGAAGACGGTAGGTCATGTAGAAAGAAAGAAAAGAGAAGTGGGGAGAGTACAGCACCTTGGGGGACACCAGCTTCTGTGAGCACAGCAGAGGAGGATTGGCCTTTGTATACGGTGTACTGCATTCTGTTTGAAAAGTAGGAATGCAACCAGTTAGTGACCCAGGACTCGGTTTGTGTCATGGAGAGCTTATTTAGCAAGAGACTTCTAGGTACAGAGTCGAAAGCAGAAGTAAAGTCAAGAAACGTGCAGCGGACATATTTGGCACCTTTGTCTAATGATGAGATAATACTGTTGTGTAAGACGGCTGCAGCGTCTAAAGTACTCCTACCCTGTCTGTAGGCAAATTGTTTGGGGTCTTCGAAGCTTTTAAGGGAGGGTTCGAGTTTAAGAAGTACTAGTTTTTCCATGAGCTTTAGAAACGGGGAAGTGATGGCGATGGGTCTGAACTTTACGTTCTTGCTATTGCCAGGTTTAGGGACAGGGACTATTTTAATGTCTTTCCATGGAACAGGTACAACGTTTTCACGGAAAGAAGCATTTAGTATATTAGTTAGAGGAGAACATAAAGCATCTGCACATTGTTTTAGAACATATGCAGGTATGCTATCAGGGCCAAGACTATGTGAGGGCTTAAGAGTTTTAAGACATTTCAAAACATCGAGAGTATTGAAGTCCTGGAAGTTATCAGCTACAAGATTGGTAACGTTAGAAGTGGTTATAGTAGAAGGAGAGCGTAAAAAGACAGATTAAGAGCATTAACATCACAAGAGGGAAAAACATTACATCGCTTACTTTTGCCAGTAATTTCATTGAAAAGTTTCCACATGCTGTTAGGAGATTTGCATGATAAAAGTGTTTGGTTATAGATAGCATTAAGATTTTTGATTTCAGATTTGATTTGAGCATTAATCTTTTTAAGTCCTAACTTGTCTTTGCATTTATATAACATTTCTTTTTGCCTGCGAAGTTGTTTGAGACGGGGAGACGAGAAGCGGTCGAGGCGTTTGAACAGTGTTTGTTTGGGACAGCATATGTCGAGGCAGAACTTAAGATAATCCATTATATTGGTGATTGAGTCATCTAATGTACTTTCATAGAATAGATCCCAGTTGGTATCTTTTAACATGCATCTTAGATTGAGTAAGTTGTCAGATGTGTAGCATCTTTCTTGTGCTTTCGTAGACAGGTGTGAGAAGATTTTAATATGTGTTTTGCTGTATATTTTTGGCAAAACGCGGACAATGCAGTGATCGGAGTTATGTATCGGTGAACGTCTTCGTGTTTCATATACTCCTTCGTCATTAGTAAAAACGAGTCGAGTGTTTTGTCAAGTCGAGTGGGAAATTTGACTATGTTTGTGTGACCAAGAGCTTCAAGAAAGGAACAATCCGATGTGTTGAAGTCTCCAGTAATAACGGATAGAGAGTTGTCGAAGTTGGCAGCAGCAAACATGGTGAATTCATCAGCAAAATTAGATAGATCAGATGGAGAGCAACTAGGAGAAATGTACATGTTTGTAATATAGAATTGTTTATACTTGGGGAGGTGTTTGGGGCGACATTTGACAGTAATACAGTCAATGAAGTCATTTGAGAAGGTGAAGCAGACGTTATTTGAGACAGACCATTTGGAGTGAATAAAAGTTGCAACGCCACCACCATTTTTCTTATTACAACATTGACGGTCTTGACGAAATAAAATAAAGTCCTTTAGTGAGATAAGGTTGTCATCATACAGTTCATGCAACCACGTTTCTTGTAATGCGATTATGGCGGTGTTATGATACGTATCAGTTGACATCAGGGATTGTAGGTACATTATCTTATTTGGCAGAGAGCGACAGTTTGAGTTCATTATGACGGGGACCGTAGTTAAGTGTATTGGTGTACGTTTGAGAGCTCTCTGCCAACCACTACGATGTTTCCTTCTTGGTTTCTTTGGAATATGAAAGTCATTTGGTCGTAAATCATTAATAAAGTTACGAGAGTAAATGATTCTGTTAGAATTCATATTAAGTTGATAAATGTATGCTGGTAAACAGTAAACTGGATGCAAAATGTAGATATTTTGGTAGCAGGCCCAAATATTCGAACAGGCCGCCAAGGTCATATAATAGTTAATAGTTTACCTGGCTTCTTCAGATTAAAGACAGGATGATGGGGTAAATACCACTTCCCTGGCTCGCTGTGATCAACTAGTCTTTCAACGTTACCCTTCATTACATGTTTGTCGACGACATCCTTATATTTGGTCCAGAGGTCTGCACCCGTCAGAAACTTCTTCTTCAGACCCGTTAGTCTCTTAAGAGCAACTCTATTGCTAAGGCTCCTGAGTTTGAATGGCTTCCGCAAAATGAGAGAATAAATTTTTAAAAAAATAGAAAAATAGAAAAAAATGAAATAGAAGTTGAAAATTGCCTTAAGCCGAAGTTTAAATACAAACTCTCGAATGAAAGTATATGGTATGAGTCCGCTACTTCAGAAGGACACCTAACTGCATACTTCAGAAAAACAGTAAACATTATTAAGCCTTCACTTTTCTTCTACATAGTTCACGCACTTTAACGTTTGTGTTTAACTCCTTTTCAACCTATATAAGTAGGTGAAATTATCACCTGTCTTTCACTTCAACTAACTGTTCGCAGAAAAACTGTAGAATATCGGGGAAATAATATTTCTTGAAAAAAACAATAAAATAATGATGAACCCTATGTCTATTATATATTTTAATTATTAACACCTTTTATATACTTCTGCACCTGTCTGCCGGTTTTCTTGTGTCTTCTTCTCCTTTCAAACACACTGTTTTCAACGAAGGTACTGATACAGCGCTGCAACTCTCTACTTATTCGTGATATTGCTAGCTCATCTGGTAAATAACGGGACCACCTTTATTATAAAATCTGCTGACAAGTTCAAAGTCGGTTTCATGTACAACTGGAAATGTCACAGATATGGTGTACCTACGGGTGAATATAAAATTTAATAGACTTTGAAACACTTTATGAATCATTTACTGATAATTATTGTTTACTCTGCATCTCTTATGTATCACGCCAGCACCTGTACAAAAATGCTACTTACCTTCCACAACTAACGCAATCATATTTTATAATTCCCGCGTGAAATTGACATGTGTTTTTTCAATCACAGTTTAGATTTGACACTATATCTATTTCCTTATTTGTACACTTCATTTTATATGTTTCTCTCACATTTACCGGTGTTCAACTTACTTCTAAATTAACAAATATTATATGTTCTATAAATTCTAATAAGTGTACATACGTTCATGCCTGTAAAAATGGCTGGATTCTGTTCCAGAAATAAAATATTATTATTCTCTATTACAAACCAACTGTCTATCTTTGAATCTCCATGGTAGGCCAACGCTGAAACGCCCATTTTCGTATTTACAAGACTCCTCAACTATTTTAACTGCTTTTAGGTCATCCACAGAACAACACTTCTCTGGGACACCGCAGTCACAAAACTCCTTGTCATACATATTTTAATCATAGTCTTCAGTTCATCCCCATTGTTTCCAACCAATGATGATATGTGAACCATGGGTATACGTCCTCTCACTGTCCATCCCAGCGGTGTTTTCGTCGCGAACAGATCATCTCTGCCTCCGAATCTCTCTTCTAATACCTTGTGAGCTTCTGGCACACTACATCCAATGAGTATTCTCGCCCTACCATCTTGCAGTGTTGGAAACGGTGTGTCACGCAGGCATGGCTTACCGACAACTGTTTCACGACTAGGTACTATAGCTTCGCCAGGATTCATTCTGGAAGCAGAGTAAGCAGGATCTACTTCAACAGTTTCCCCAGTAGTCAAGGATTCTAACTGAAATGACACTCGTTCACACATTACCGTCTTCGGAGAAATGAAAGAATTTAGAACCAAAGGTTGCTATGAGCATTTAATAGAAAAGCAGCCAACCGGCATGGCATTTATCAATGTACAGACTGAACCATTGTCCAACAGTTCATAAGTCTCCAACGGAGATTATGATTATTTCACTTTAACTGGTAATAACCTCAAATAAAACTGTCGGTTGTCAAGTGCTCTAATAATACTTGCCAGCAAGGCTGAAGACTGAACGATAAATTCGTCGTTGTTTAATCAAACCCAACTCCTCCATATTTTTCGCAGATTCAACAATCCAGCAGTCATCGTCTCATCGTTCGCTGTTCAGTGGAAGACAGAAAACTGTCGGAAGTATTTTCGTGATTTATTGTTATAACATTTATTCTTAGACCTTGTGTATAATAACCCTATTGTTGGTTACATATTGGCGTAAGAATAGAGGATTCTCGAGTTGTCATTCTGTGTTTTGCTCTTTCGCGTTGGTTATTACAAATTGTTTCTGAAAGTCTTCCAGGGACAGCGTGAGGTCAAGCGTAGTAAGAGCTTGACATTTACAGTTTCTGATAGTTTCTGTTCGTCTTTCCGGGTGTCTGCAAGTCTTCTTTGGACAAGTGTCATCTGGAACATTTCTGGAATTTTTGGTCAAGTTCAGTAATGCCTGGGTCAAAGGAGGGGCAAAGCGCTTTGGAAGCACACAGGAAAGTAAGTAATGCTAAGTTGTCTGTTACACGTAATGATGTGTGTGATAATAAAAATTATAAGGTTGATGTCAATGTTTCGCCGTCGGAGGAAAATAGGATTTTTAAACTGAATAAATATGAGCCTCGGTGTTTCGACGCAAACCCAGGTGACTATCCACAGTTCGTAAAGGAGTTTGAAATCATGCTGAGTACTTTTTTATTAAATGATGAAATGAGGTTAATGTTTTTGCCGAGACACTGCACTGGGGTTGCTGCAAGAGCTATACAGTGCTGTAAGGCTTCGAAGCCAAACGAAGGATATACTGAGGCGATGCGTTTCCTGCGTCAAAGGTCTGGAAGACTTCCGATGGTTGTAAGGAACGTACTCGAGGCTGTTAAAGGTAGTGGTAGTCAATTACAAGATGGCTCCAAGGCACTACCTGAGTTTTTGGATAATCTGATGACTCACAAGAATACGTTGATTTCGATGAATTGCACGAGCGACCTGAACTCAAGTCCCGTCCTAGAGATAATAGCGAGACGCCTACCCACTCGACTGCAAAGAAAGTGCCTGAAGATAAGCTTTCGTATAGAGGATGAAGGTATTGAGCCAAAGTTCGATGATATTCTGAAACTGGTAAAAGATAGTGTCAACCAAGCTATGAGCAAGTTTGCCAGTATATTGCATCCCACCCCTAGAATAGAGCAGTCTGAGAGCAAAACACAATCACTTATGACGAAGGGGTCTCAGAGGTGTTGATATCGAGAAATCTGTATGGTCTCTAGTAATGCATATAGACCTAGTGAGTGTAACACCTTTCGTGGGACATCCCCAACAAACAGGTTACAAGTTGGGAGACAAACGCGGTTGTGTTTTATCCGTTTGCAAGAGGTGCATACGAAGGTGAACTGTGAATCAGTGAGCAAGTTTAGTGGTAAGCTAAATGTGAAATCAGCGTCATCAAGGTCTGACTACGAACCGTGTGACGATAATTGTGTGGTGAGTCAGCCTGTAGTTACAACTGGTAAGCCATTGTTGAATAGAGTGTCACAGACGACACTGCAGTTTGTGCAGAAGAAGAGAGTTACAGTTCTAGAGTCCAGTTGTAACTCCACAAGTTTACAAGGTATTACTAGTCAGAGTAAAGCTATAGAACCTGTAAGGATTTGTGGGTAAGAACCCAAATTGTCTACTGCTGTTATTAAAAAGCTTAAAGATGATGAAGTTGATCATACGAACGGCGGTAAAGTGGATATTTGCGATAATGATCATGTCAGTGAACATTTGTCTTTGGTTGATCATGATGAGATGAGAGGAGTGTCTACCACTGCTGAGTTGAACAAAGGTTCTTTACAGCTTGAACGTGAAGTGAACTTAAAAGCAGATGCGGTTGAAGAAGTTATGGATACTAATGAGACCGTTGGTGTAAATGATCAGCGTGTAGCCCACCTATCAACAGATGTTAAAGCTAAACTGAAGGTAATAATAGAAGACAGCAGTGGTGGTAATCTTGCAGTTGGATAACCTTCTAAAAACCGAACAACAACAGCTTCTGATGCATCACTAAGTTCATCAACTTGCGTCACTCAGTCGTCGTTGGTGTTGTCATCCCTAATGAAAGGGACGTCCATGAACTTAGGCGTCTTGTGCTTTGACTATGCTAGTATCGGTCTGTTTGAAAGGACGAATGTCAATGGTCAGTATAGTGAGGTTGAGCCAACTGTGTATGAGAGGGTAATTGTTAAACTGACTTGCACGAATAAGGACTTTTCAAGTTTCAAGTTACTATTTGAATGCTATTATCTTTGGTGTAAATTACTCTGTGCCTGCACTTGGTTGGTCAAATACGCCGTATGTTTGTTAGTCATCTATGTTCTACGATATATTGACATGGGTATGTCACCGTTCAGAGTTGAGGATATAGACGGTGGAAGGATGTCACAAAATGAACTCAGCGACGATTTGCCAACCTAGGGCGCTGTAAGTCACATTCTTCAAGGGTAGTTCGTCAAGCAGAATCCACACTTGATTTGATGTACATATGTTTGTGAAATATTGGTGAGTTCAATTATGATGTTGGTAATCTTGTTTGTGTCCGGACATTCACAATTACAATCGTCAACTTAAGAAGGGTTGGAAGTGTACTGGCGTAAGTCCTGCGATTCTTCAAGGAGTTCCATCAAGACATGATCTGGGAGGTTATCTGTAATGTGTGTATATACGTGTGGTATGTCTTATCAATTGGTGTTTTTTGGATTCACTGTGTTTACTTGTTGTTTTCGTATCTTGTTGTTATGCACAATTTTGCTAAATCGTTCGTCGTGCTTACTTCTGAAGCTGATTCGAATCTTCCACATCCGTGAATGAATTGATTGACGTTAAAGAGAGCAGATGGGTCGTATACAACGGGGCAGCTACTGATGACAGTGACATGCACGCGGAGATAATGATTAGCTGTGGTCTCACATGCCAGGGAGCGAGAGTGTAGACGACTGAGGCTTGAATACGTCACCGTTTCTAGGACTGAGGAAGAATGAGTGACAAGCGATTGCAGTGGTAATTGGTGGTGAATATATAAGAGGATGTACGTAGAGTATCGTGAGGTGCTGTTATGGTCGCGTCGCTTTCTGCAAGAGTCATTCTTGCAAGTGGTGATTGTGTTGCAAGATGTCAAGAGGATGCCTTTAACTGGAAGGCGTAGGTCATCATCGATGTGTGAGATTGTGCTGTGAGTATGCCTGTGTTGTTGTCTTTGCTGTTTGTTTTCCATTTCAGCTTTGTCTGTGTGACCCAGGTTCTCGCAATGGCATGCAGGTCAACGTGTATTAGTCTTGGTGGTAAAAAGGGGTTGGATCACATTTTAGACGGAGAGTGTCAATGTAGTTGAAGATTGAACGATCAATTCGTGGTTGTTTGCTCAAAACCAACTTCCCCAATTTTCGCGGAGGCATCAATACGACAGTCATCGTCTCATCGGTCGCTGTTCAGAGACAAGTCAGCTGAAAACCTTCAGAAACCTTAGTTGTAACATTGTTTATATTTTGGTGTTACAATAAAGAATCCTCGAGTCACCAATTGGTGTTTTGGTTTTTTCGTCCGTTATTACAAAGCGTTTCTGAGAAACTTCAAGGAACAGCGTAGGCCCGAGTGCAGCCAGAGCTAGGCATTAACGCTTTAGGAGGCTTTGCTTATAATAGTGTTCTTCAAAATCTTTCTCCACTGTTCGCAATAACTATTCGATTTACTCTTTAAGTTTCTGACTTCTTATCAATTATTCTGTTCATTAGGATGCATGCACACGTATTTAATATATTCATAAAATGCACGTAGAGACCTATTGGAAGCAATCATTAAGAAAGCTAGGGAGATGGAATATGAGGTACGAACATGTCTAATACCAAGCAATATATTTGCGGTAGCCATAATAATCATAGTCTCAGAGCTTAACATCAAAAACGGAGGGAGGGTGGCGCTAGCTGATCAGTAGATATGGTGGCGGTCACCAAGGTGAATCGCCCCAATCTGCAGGAACAGCAATATACAATTTGAAGGCTCGAGATATTTCTGATTTTTATGAGGGCTTAGATCTTTATCTTGAAAGAGATAATAATGAACGCCTTGACAGATCATGCTTCTGCCTTTAAATATATACCATTCGCTCAGCCTATTGTTGAGATGCGACCACGCGGGATCTGCACAGATTTATGGGGTATCTTATAAATTAACGTGCTATCCATCGTCAGATCTTTAAATACCACTTCACAATATCTTATCTCCTTCATTTTCTAATAACGTCTTTACTTGATCCTCATTATATTCAATTAAACCTAACATTTTATAGCTCTTTATGAATTTGATTCGACTTATTCTATTCCTATTCTCTGGAGGGTACGGTTGTGCACCGAATAGACAAGAAGGTATGAAATAAAAACAAGTGGCTTGAAAATAATTGTATTAAAGCCAGAAGCGGATATCATGATAGTACGAAGTATATGGGTATGATTGTACATTGCAAATGAACGTTGTCGGCCTAAGCATTAATCACTTCCCAATTCCGTTCCTGTATAAATGTATTTATTAATGATATATTGCACTTGCCTAATTTATTACACTTTATTGATTCACATTAGCACTTTAACTTTTCTAAAACAGCTTCCAATCCCTTGTAAACGTTGTACTTACCTCAATATTGGTTGGTTATCGTATGCCTACAACCACGGGATGGAAACGAAACGAAGTTGATTTTCCCGCGAAACCTGGAGGACAACTGTACACTTCAATAACTATGAGGCCTGGTTCAGACAATGAGTGTAATTATATATATATTTATATATCAAATATTTAACTGTTGAAACATTATTAACATTTAGACAATTTAAGATTTGACATTATATCATACTTGATCGGGCCTGTAAAAATGGCATGCATTTTCATGTAAATGTGTATGTTTATATGAAAATACAAATAATTATTATTATGATGTATATGAGACATTTTCCACCACGCTTGCAATCTCTATTTCCACGGTTTACAGTGTATTCATCGATACCTATATGCATATAAAGTGCGGAGGTTGAGCACCATGACTCGGTAATCAGAGCCACAGTAAGCTTGGCGATTATTAATAATGTCCTTTGTTCAGATATCTTATTTATTAAGGCACGTGCATTAATTAGCAATATCGTGAATAAGTCACGGGATACTACAAACTGGCTTAAAATGTCACCATAACCTTAATCTATTTGTGCGTCAGCACCGCAAGCGTTTATGAATGAAAGGGGGATCGAACTGGGTGTGTATACATCGAGGTTGGTGTGCAATGAGGTGGTCCCAGGTGGCATGGGTCGTACCAGTGATTCGGGACACCCGGAAAATTTACCATGTGTTCCTGGATATATGGGTAGTACAGGTTGGGCCTAGGCTGACGGTTAAAAGCCATAGCATCAAAAGGTCTACCCATCCAACTGCTATTCGGCATATCGGTACACACCTTCGTGCTGTTTTTATGACTTAAAAGGAATTGTGAGGGAAGGTGCTTTGGCTGCAAGACTTTAGGGGTCTTGGAGCCTGACTTTCTATAAGGTGGAGCATGCGGAATACCCCCAGACATACTTATGTTTCGAGAGTTTTTCGTAACAAGTGATGACTTGTTAACATTCTTACTCTCAGCAGGCTTATTGAACACAAAGTACTCTTCCCCTTCATTAGTCTCAACCCTGCGAAATTTGTTCGTCGTGGTGAGGTTACTACGTTTGGGGGAAATTTCTTAGAACAACTTGCAGACGTTCTAGCTATTTTAACATCTTTCGATGAGGCTTTATTTACAGGGGCAGTGCTATATAAATCAGTTCCTAGTTCCATTGGCAAGCGTGGTTGTTGTGTAGTTTGCTGAATGCTAGTTTCAGCAGTAGGTGACTGTTGCTGTGCATGATCCTCTTTTGGTAAATCTAAGCTAGAGGAGGTGACCAGGTTATTACTAAGCATTATTCTGCGCTGACACGGTGTTTTATCCTGAGCTACGGTTATAGACCTATAACTGCTATTCAGTCTTAAGGGATCCTGACATTTTGTAAACTTACTGGTATAAAGGGAATTACTGACTTTAAAAATGATGGGACAGTTAGCCTGATTAGACTTTTTACGAAGTCTTTTGCATTCACATGGAACACTAGCCATGCTGCAACAAATCAGGATTTTGTGTCTTACAGTTTTCAGGGGCAGAGAATCTAAGACGTTGTAAACTATAGCTTGGTGAGAAGAGGTTATACGCTTCATCACCTCCGTAGCCAAGCAGTCAATCAGATTTTCAGCTTCATTTAGGTTGTCTGGAGATGTTTTAGGATGTTGTTTTAACAGGCAGGCTATTGGGTCAAAATCCGAAAGCTAGTTTTGAGTTACATCCAGTAAAGACTTAACCTGGCCAATTTCAGAACGGCTCTCCGTGGTATTTGAGATTGGCAGTGACATACCATCAAACTGATCTAGTTTTCTCTGAATTTCACTTACTTGCCTCCGCATATCTTTCATAAGGAGGTTTAGTTTACAGAACTCAGAGTTCTCTAACATAACATCGTTCACCTGTATCACAGGAGTGAGATCTGCACTCAAACCATTTTGAGAGCTAGTAGTTGATACTGTATTACCAGGCGGTAATGCAGTTATAACCGAATTTGAGCCATTATCTAAAACAACTGTGTTTCTACGAACACGTTTTTTGGAGACTTGGACCATAATTTCAAGAATTTTAAGACAATAAGCAGTAAATAAATATCAGAGCAAACACGTGCAAAAATGTCACCGATTTCGAACGTACCATTCGTATATGCCGACGACCTCAAAGTCGTCTACTCCTGCTACACTCATGAATTAAGCGATATGGTTACTAAAATACATCTTGAACTAAGTAGCCTCGCATCATGGTGTGCCGATTCCTGTCTAAATTTTAACATTGACAAATGCGGCTGGATTTGTATTGGCAATAGTAACCTTGATCTAACTCTTGAAATAAATGGGCGAAAACTAGCTAAGCTCAACTCAGTCGTAGATCTCGGTATTAGATACTCTAGTAACCTAAGGTTCGCTGAACAGACTGATTATGCTAGACGTAAAACACGAAGGCTGATAGGATGCATAACACGCGATTTATTTTGTTGTGAAACTAGGGTTTTATTATACAAAGTATGTGTCCGACCTATCTTAGAATACTGCCCGTTTATTCTTAGCGGACTCAGACAAAATGACAAGCTTAAATTAGAGGGAGTGCAACGGCAGTTTACCTCAAGAACTCTTGGTTTACAAAGTGGTCTGGAATACCATGAGCGATGCGACAGACTAAGATTAGAACCCCTCTGGAAAAGACGCCTTAAGCTAAACCTTATCTTTTACTGCAAGCTAACCAATCTTCTCTTGTATTCCTCCGAGCCAATAACTAAACCTACCGCTGTCATCAGTTACAATCTTAGAAATCATCACAACCTAGCTGCTATGGAGCACTGTCAGACTTACGTGCGGTACAACTTCTTCTTAAATAAGTTTTCAGTCATTTGGAATAGACTACCAGCTAGTGTGCGCGATGCAAACACACTTCCAGTGTTCATCTCCTCAGTCACCAGACTACTCAAAGATGACAATGCACTTTTGCGCCTGACTCTTACACCTTCTTTTTCACCATACATAGATATTTTAAGTTCTTTAAACGTGTAGTTACAACAAGCTAGAATTATAAATTTTAATATTATTCGAACTAGGTGATAAACATTTCTACACAGGACAGTAATACTAGTTCACACATAATATAAAAGTTAGCATAACGGGACTAGTTAGTTAGTGCACAAAAATAACCGTAGTTACTAGACAGAATATATGTGTACATATTTATTAATCATTCCTTAAGGACTCCTCTTGCTTTCTTTTGCTTTGCTGTTGTTTGTCTTCTTTTTCTCTCTCACCATTTTAGCCTCCATTTGACGATTTGAATGAGAATGGATAATGTGGATGTTTGACCATTTACAATGACAAATGATCTGCAAATATTATTGGTCCCATATCTTAAAATTCCTGCGTGAATTACGCCTTACCTTCCCCCACGACGCAACCTGGATTACATTTGTGGAATATACTCTTATACCAATGGAAAAGTATCAATTTGTAATAAAACGTCACGATTGTAAATTTTAACATAACTGATCGTATCTGTAAAAATAGCTTCCTTATTACCCAATTTGGATATAAATCAAAAATGAGATTGGGAATTACTTCAAGCTTTTTTTTCCCAAGTATTTTTAATCCATCCAAAACTTAATTCAGTTTTTTTGTTAATGCGAAGTCAATATTCCTATATTTCATGATGTGCTCCATTGAATGACTGGTTATCATATTGTTCCCACAAACGGAAGACAAAAGCATCAGCAACCATGTAATTTAACTATAAACCAAATTTATGAAATTTAAATAATGCTTATCCACGCCTGTACATTTGGCGTGTCCAACACAGGTATGAAAAATATGTACTTTATTAAAACATTATTATTAAGTATGATTGCTAAGCGCACATGTAATTTATCATATTGATGATGCCTGTAAACTGGCGTCCCTCATGTACAAAATGAGAATGTATTATTATTATCCGGCCACTTTTTAAAGGAGGGAGGATGGCGTTAGCTGATCAGTAGATATGGTGGTGGTCACTAAGGTGAATCACCCCGATCTGCAGGAACAGCAATATACAATTTGAAGGCTCGAGATATTTCTGATTTTTATGAGGGCTTAGATCTTTATCTTGAAAGAGATAATAATGAACGCCTTGACAGATCATGCTTCTGCCTTTAAATATATACCATTCGCTCAGCCTATTGTTGAGATGCGACCACGCGGGATCTGCACAGATTTATGGGGTATCTTATAAATTAACGTGCTATCCATCGTCAGATCTTTAAATACCACTTCACAATATCTTATCTCCTTCATTTTCTAATAACGTCTTTACTTGATCCTCATTATATTCAATTAAACCTAACATTTTATAGCTCTTTATGAATTTGATTCGACTTATTCTATTCTATTACGCTACATTTTGCTCATTAATATAAACCTTTATTAGTGTAAAACTTTATGCAAAGAGTTTGCGGAAATTATCACAATTATTAACCTTTCGAACACTGAATCCCAAAAATACAATCTTATTGACAGATAATACACATAACCCACTGTTTGGATTTGTGGAATTTTTAAACATAAACACATCTATAATTGTATATATTGTTGGATTTATATGTTCAAGTTGCTCCAAGTCAGTGAGTTTATGGTTAAGATATCATTTTAGTTAACTGTACTGAACTATATTGCATGTTGTCTTATTGTATAGTTGTCGTCGCTTTTTGCCCTTTTTTCTGTGAACTGTTTCCTTTGTTGATGTTGTTCTCATTGTTTGTCCGTTATTTTCTGATTTTGAGGGGAGCAACCCAAAAAGTTGCTTCTCTCTAAACTTTTACTTAATGTAATCATTCTTTTCTCAGGCGTGAGGCTAGCAACCCCACCCTGTAAACAAAAATTGCTAAAGAAACTTCAGTATGTTGAACCTCCTTGCACCAAAAGAAAAAGTCTGTGTAGGAACATGGAACGTCCGAACTATGTACGAGACTGGAAAGCTGCCCAGATCGCCAACGAGATGAAAAGATACGGAATACAAGTGCTGGGAATATGTGAGAGCAGATGGAATGGGAGTGGACTCACCAAATTGTCAACAGGTGAGTCAGTGATCTACTCCGGTCACCCAGAAGATAACCACACGCACACCGAGGGCGTGGCTATCATGATGTCACCAACGGCAACGAAAGCCCTGATACAATGGGAGGCGATTTCGTCCAGGATAATGACCGCCAGGTTCAACTCCAAAGGAAGGAAAGTGTCAATCATACAATGTTATGCACCCACAAACAACGCAGACCTCGAGAAGAAAGAAGAATTCTACAGGCAACTACAGGCAACAATGGACAATACTCCAGCTGGCGACATGAAAATACTAATGGGAGACATGAACGCCAAACTGGGACCAGACAATACGGGAAGGGAACTCATCATGGGTAGAGAAGCTCTAGGAGAAATGAATGAAAACGGAGAACTCTTCGCCGACTTCTGCGCCTTCAACGAACTGGTGATTGGTGGCAGTGTATACAAGCACAAAGATATCCACAAGGCTACATGGGTGTCACCAGACGGGCAAACCAAAAACCAAATCGACTTCATCTCAATCTCAAGGAAGTGGAGGCGCAGCCTACTGGACACAAAAGCAAGAAGAGGAGCAGACGTTGGCTCAGACCACTATCTCGTACAAGGGACAATCCAAATCAAATTAAAAGCTTTCAGGGAATCAGGAGCTGCAGATAGACCACAAGCCAAGTTCAACACTCAAAAGCTGAAGGACCAGGCTACAAAGGACATCTTCATTGCAAGCATAAAGGACAAAGCCGAGACACAAATCAACACTAGCGAAAAGGTCGGCGTTGAAAAGCACTGGAACAACTTGAAAACGGTGTGGAGCCAAACCTGCATAGAAATTCTAGGCAGAAAAAAGAGACAGGACAAACAGTGGCTCACTACGGACACTTGGAAACTAATAGAAGAGAGAAGGACAGTGAAGCAAAAGATTATCCAGTGCACTGACGAGCAACAAAAACAGGAGCTGAATGCAAGCTACAATACACTGAACAAAAGAGTGAAGAAAAGTGCCAGGGAAGACAAAAGAAAATATTATGAAACCATGGCAAACGAAGCAGAACAAGCTGCAGGCAAAGGAGACCTCGCCACACTCTACCAAACAACTAGGAACCTTTCGGGCAAACGTTCGACACAGATTAAGCCAATAAAGGACGACAATGGAAAGTCAATCACCAAAGAGGTGGAACAGAGAAAGCACTGGGTTGAACACTTCAAAAGACTTCTAAATCGTCCGCCACCTACAACACGTCCAGCAATACCAACAACGGAAGCAGAACTACCAGTGAACACTGACCCCCCGACGAAATCAGAAGTCCTGAATGCAATCAAGATGCTTAAAACTGGGAAAACACCGGGACCAGATGGAATCCCAGCAGAGGCTTTGAAAATAGACCCAGAGACAACAGCGGACTTGATGACACCACTACTGGAGAAGGTGTGGAAAGAGGGCAAAGTACCCGAGGATTGGAAGAACAGTTACTTATTCAAACTTCCAAAGAAAGGAGACTTAAGTCAATGTAAAAACTGGCGTGGAATTATGCTTCTGTCCATTCCAAGCAAGATACTAAGTCGCATCATCCTGGAGAGAATCAAACAAGCCCTAGATGAAAAACTTCGTCCGGAACAGGCTGGATTCAGGAGAAACAAATCATGTATTGATCAAATCGCCACTCTACGGATCATCATTGAACAAAGCTTGGAATGGCAGTCACCTCTCTATCTCAACTTCATCGACTTTGAAAAGGCCTTCGACAGCGTCGATCGAGAGGTCATTTGGAAACTACTTCGCTACTACGGGGTCCCATCGACAATTATACACCTCATCCAACAGTTATACGACAATGCTGCATGCCAAGTAATCCACAACGGGAAACTTACGGAAGCCTTCGAAGTGAGGACGGGAGTGAGGCAAGGCTGTCTACTATCACCAATGATCTTCCTGATTGCAATTGATTGGATAATGCGACAGACAACGGCAACCAACGAGGGAACAGGCATAAAATGGACTGACACAAAAGACTTGGAGGATCTGGATTTCGCCGATGATATATGTCTGATTTCCCATAAACTGGAAGATATGCAAGTGAAAAGTAACAAGTTGGCAGAAGAAGCATCAAAGATAGGACTTCACGTGAACATAGATAAAACAGAGATGATGAAGATTCCTAGCCAACATCAACAACACAACAGACCACAATAAGCATAAATGGGAAGAACCTGAAAGAAACAACCTCCTTCACCTACCTGGGAAGCATCGTCTCAACTACAGGCGGAACTGACGAGGACATCAAAGCCAGAATCGGAAAAGCAAGACAAGCTTTCATTACTCTCAAATCTGTGTGGAGGTCAACAGCACTCAGCATCAAAAATAAGATCCGGATTTTCAACTCCAATGTGAAGTCAGTGCTACTATACGGATCAGAGACTTGGCGAGTCATAAAGAGCATCTCAAACAAACTTCAAACCTTCATTAACAACTGTCTCCGCTCAATACTCAAGATCAGATGGCCAGAAAAGATCAGCAACAGGGATCTCTGGGAGCGAACCAATCAGGAACCGATTGTGAAACAAATAGGCAGAAAGAAATGGAGATGGATTGGCCATACGCTGAGGAAACCATCAAGTGACATCACTAGACAAGCCCTCGAGTGGAACCCGAAAGGGAGGCGGCGAGTTGGTCGTCCAAGGGTGACTTGGAGGAGGTCATGCGAGGAGGAGATGAAAGCATGTGGACAGACCTGGAGCAGGGTGAAAAAGTTGTCAGAAAACCGAAGTCAATGGAGGTGCGCAGCTGAAGCCCTATGTTCCTCTAGGAACTAAAGGATACAATAATAATAATATTCTATTCCTATACTCTGGAGGGTACGGTTGTGCACCGAATAGACAAGAAGGTATGAAATAAAAACAACTGGCTTGAAAATAATTGTATTAAAGCCAGAAGCGGATATCATGATAGTACGAAGTATATGGGTATGATTGTACATTGCAAATGAACGTTGTCGGCCTAAGCATTAATCACTTCCCAATTCCGTTCCTGTATAAATGTATTTATTAATGATATATTGCACTTGCCTAATTTATTACACTTTATTGATTCACATTAGCACTTTAACTTTTCTAAAACAGCTTCCAATCCCTTGTAAACGTTGTACTTACCTCAATATTGGTTGGTTATCGTATGCCTACAACCACGGGATGGAAACGAAACGAAGTTGATTTTCCCGCGAAACCTGGAGGACAACTGTACACTTCAATAACTATGAGGCCTGGTTCAGACAATGAGTGTAATTATATATATATTTATATATCAAATATTTAACTGTTGAAACATTATTAACATTTAGACAATTTAAGATTTGACATTATATCATACTTGATCGGGCCTGTAAAAATGGCATGCATTTTCATGTAAATGTGTATGTTTATATGATAATAAATTATTAATATTATTACCTTGCTACCACCCAGTCACTGACTTCATTAGAAGACACTTCCATGTTCTTGAAGGTCATTTGGGTCCTTCACAATTACTATGAAGTATTAGATGTAAGTTTTGGATATTGAAGGGAGGTACTGCTGTCCGTAAAATAATTGATAGTTGCATGGAATGTTGACTACAGAATGCTCGCTCGTCGCAGCAGATGATGGCACCACTTTCAGCATGACAAATGTCTGAAGGGAATTATCCATTCGAGTACGTTGGAGTGGATTTGTTCGGACCTTTTGTAGTGAAGATAGGCAGAACCCAATGTAAAGGAAATGGCTGTTTATTCATCTGTTTGAGAATGAGAGCTGTGCATATTGAGATGGTACATACGTTAACTTCTGATCTATTCGTTCTAGTAATATGTAGATTTGTAAATCACCGAGGTGCACCGAAGATAATGTTCAGTGACAGAGGGACTAATTTTGTTGGCTGTCACGCCGAGCTTAAAGAGTATTTTGAGGGTCCGCAATTGAGAGTTCATGAAGGGTTACTGAAAAGAAACATCGAGTGGCATTTCAACCCACCACATTGTAGCCATAGAGGTGGGCTATGGGAAAGACTTATGGGAATTATTAAGCGTATTTTAAGCTCCATGATAAAAATCAAAGTTTGAATGACGAAACGTTGAAGACTTTTTATATAAAGCTGAACGAATACCAAATGACCGGCCGCTATTACCTATGAAGGACGAAGTCAAGGATGTCGATGTGTCAGCCTAAACATTTTCCTTTATAAATGAATTTATTAGTGATATATTGCACTTGCCTAATTTATTACACTTTATTGATTCACATTAGCACTTTAACTTTTCTAAAACAGCTTCCAATCCCTTGTAAACGTTGTACTTACCTCAATATTGGTTGGTTATCGTATGCCTACAACCACGGGATGGAAACGAAACGAAGTTGATTTTCCCGCGAAACCTGGAGGACAACTGTACACTTCAATAACTATGAGGCCTGGTTCAGACAATGAGTGTAATTATATATATATTTATATATCAAATATTTAACTGTTGAAACATTATTAACATTTAGACAATTTAAGATTTGACATTATATCATACTTGATCGGGCCTGTAAAAATGGCATGCATTTTCATGTAAATGTGTATGTTTATATGATAATAAATTATTAATATTATTACCTTGCTACCACCCAGTCACTGACTTCATTAGAAGACACTTCCATGTTCTTGAAGGTCATTTGGGTCCTTCACAATTACTATGAAGTATTAGATGTAAGTTTTGGATATTGAAGGGAGGTACTGCTGTCCGTAAAATAATTGATAGTTGCATGGAATGTTGACTACGGAATGCTCGCTCGTCGCAGCAGATGATGGCACCACTTTCAGCATGACAAATGTCTGAAGGGAATTATCCATTCGAGTACGTTGGAGTGGATTTGTTCGGACCTTTTGTAGTGAAGATAGGCAGAACCCAATGTAAAGGAAATGGCTGTTTATTCATCTGTTTGAGAATGAGAGCTGTGCATATTGAGATGGTACATACGTTAACTTCTGATCTATTCGTTCTAGTAATATGTAGATTTGTAAATCACCGAGGTGCACCGAAGATAATGTTCAGTGACAGAGGGACTAATTTTGTTGGCTGTCACGCCGAGCTTAAAGAGTATTTTGAGGGTCCGCAATTGAGAGTTCATGAAGGGTTACTGAAAAGAAACATCGAGTGGCATTTCAACCCACCACATTGTAGC
Organism: Trichobilharzia regenti; assembly: GCA_944472135.2. NCBI lineage: Eukaryota > Metazoa > Platyhelminthes > Trematoda > Strigeidida > Schistosomatidae > Trichobilharzia > Trichobilharzia regenti. The sequence continues at coordinate 136,938,054 of OX235262.1, forward strand.
CATAGAGGTGGGCTATGGGAAAGACTTATGGGAATTATTAAGCGTATTTTAAGCTCCATGATAAAAATCAAAGTTTGAATGACGAAACGTTGAAGACCTTTTTATATAAAGCTGAACGAATACCAAATGACCGGCCGCTATTACCTATGAAGGACGAAGTCAAGGATGTCGATGTGTCAGCCTAAACATTTTCCTTTATAAATGAATTTATTAGTGATATATTGCACTTGCCTAATTTATTACACTTTATTGATTCACATTAGCACTTTAACTTTTCTAAAACAGCTTCCAATCCCTTGTAAACGTTGTACTTACCTCAATATTGGTTGGTTATCGTATGCCTACAACCACGGGATGGAAACGAAACGAAGTTGATTTTCCCGCGAAACCTGGAGGACAACTGTACACTTCAATAACTATGAGGCCTGGTTCAGACAATGAGTGTAATTATATATATATTTATATATCAAATATTTAACTGTTGAAACATTATTAACATTTAGACAATTTAAGATTTGACATTATATCATACTTGATCGGGCCTGTAAAAATGGCATGCATTTTCATGTAAATGTGTATGTTTATATGATAATAAATTATTAATATTATTACCTTGCTACCACCCAGTCACTGACTTCATTAGAAGACACTTCCATGTTCTTGAAGGTCATTTGGGTCCTTCACAATTACTATGAAGTATTAGATGTAAGTTTTGGATATTGAAGGGAGGTACTGCTGTCCGTAAAATAATTGATAGTTGCATGGAATGTTGACTACGGAATGCTCGCTCGTCGCAGCAGATGATGGCACCACTTTCAGCATGACAAATGTCTGAAGGGAATTATCCATTCGAGTACGTTGGAGTGGATTTGTTCGGACCTTTTGTAGTGAAGATAGGCAGAACCCAATGTAAAGGAAATGGCTGTTTATTCATCTGTTTGAGAATGAGAGCTGTGCATATTGAGATGGTACATACGTTAACTTCTGATCTATTCGTTCTAGTAATATGTAGATTTGTAAATCACCGAGGTGCACCGAAGATAATGTTCAGTGACAGAGGGACTAATTTTGTTGGCTGTCACGCCGAGCTTAAAGAGTATTTTGAGGGTCCGCAATTGAGAGTTCATGAAGGGTTACTGAAAAGAAACATCGAGTGGCATTTCAACCCACCACATTGTAGCCATAGAGGTGGGCTATGGGAAAGACTTATGGGAATTATTAAGCGTATTTTAAGCTCCATGATAAAAATCAAAGTTTGAATGACGAAACGTTGAAGACTTTTTTATATAAAGCTGAACGAATACCAAATGACCGGCCGCTATTACCTATGAAGGACGAAGTCAAGGATGTCGATGTGTCAGCCTAAACATTTTCCTTTATAAATGAATTTATTAGTGATATATTGCACTTGCCTAATTTATTACACTTTATTGATTCACATTAGCACTTTAACTTTTCTAAAACAGCTTCCAATCCCTTGTAAACGTTGTACTTACCTCAATATTGGTTGGTTATCGTATGCCTACAACCACGGGATGGAAACGAAACGAAGTTGATTTTCCCGCGAAACCTGGAGGACAACTGTACACTTCAATAACTATGAGGCCTGGTTCAGACAATGAGTGTAATTATATATATATTTATATATCAAATATTTAACTGTTGAAACATTATTAACATTTAGACAATTTAAGATTTGACATTATATCATACTTGATCGGGCCTGTAAAAATGGCATGCATTTTCATGTAAATGTGTATGTTTATATGATAATAAATTATTAATATTATTACCTTGCTACCACCCAGTCACTGACTTCATTAGAAGACACTTCCATGTTCTTGAAGGTCATTTGGGTCCTTCACAATTACTATGAAGTATTAGATGTAAGTTTTGGATATTGAAGGGAGGTACTGCTGTCCGTAAAATAATTGATAGTTGCATGGAATGTTGACTACGGAATGCTCGCTCGTCGCAGCAGATGATGGCACCACTTTCAGCATGACAAATGTCTGAAGGGAATTATCCATTCGAGTACGTTGGAGTGGATTTGTTCGGACCTTTTGTAGTGAAGATAGGCAGAACCCAATGTAAAGGAAATGGCTGTTTATTCATCTGTTTGAGAATGAGAGCTGTGCATATTGAGATGGTACATACGTTAACTTCTGATCTATTCGTTCTAGTAATATGTAGATTTGTAAATCACCGAGGTGCACCGAAGATAATGTTCAGTGACAGAGGGACTAATTTTGTTGGCTGTCACGCCGAGCTTAAAGAGTATTTTGAGGGTCCGCAATTGAGAGTTCATGAAGGGTTACTGAAAAGAAACATCGAGTGGCATTTCAACCCACCACATTGTAGCCATAGAGGTGGGCTATGGGAAAGACTTATGGGAATTATTAAGCGTATTTTAAGCTCCATGATAAAAATCAAAGTTTGAATGACGAAACGTTGAAGACTTTTTTATATAAAGCTGAACGAATACCAAATGACCGGCCGCTATTACCTATGAAGGACGAAGTCAAGGATGTCGATGTGTCAGCCTAAACATTTTCCTTTATAAATGAATTTATTAGTGATATATTGCACTTGCCTAATTTATTACACTTTATTGATTCACATTAGCACTTTAACTTTTCTAAAACAGCTTCCAATCCCTTGTAAACGTTGTACTTACCTCAATATTGGTTGGTTATCGTATGCCTACAACCACGGGATGGAAACGAAACGAAGTTGATTTTCCCGCGAAACCTGGAGGACAACTGTACACTTCAATAACTATGAGGCCTGGTTCAGACAATGAGTGTAATTATATATATATTTATATATCAAATATTTAACTGTTGAAACATTATTAACATTTAGACAATTTAAGATTTGACATTATATCATACTTGATCGGGCCTGTAAAAATGGCATGCATTTTCATGTAAATGTGTATGTTTATATGATAATAAATTATTAATATTATTACCTTGCTACCACCCAGTCACTGACTTCATTAGAAGACACTTCCATGTTCTTGAAGGTCATTTGGGTCCTTCACAATTACTATGAAGTATTAGATGTAAGTTTTGGATATTGAAGGGAGGTACTGCTGTCCGTAAAATAATTGATAGTTGCATGGAATGTTGACTACGGAATGCTCGCTCGTCGCAGCAGATGATGGCACCACTTTCAGCATGACAAATGTCTGAAGGGAATTATCCATTCGAGTACGTTGGAGTGGATTTGTTCGGACCTTTTGTAGTGAAGATAGGCAGAACCCAATGTAAAGGAAATGGCTGTTTATTCATCTGTTTGAGAATGAGAGCTGTGCATATTGAGATGGTACATACGTTAACTTCTGATCTATTCGTTCTAGTAATATGTAGATTTGTAAATCACCGAGGTGCACCGAAGATAATGTTCAGTGACAGAGGGACTAATTTTGTTGGCTGTCACGCCGAGCTTAAAGAGTATTTTGAGGGTCCGCAATTGAGAGTTCATGAAGGGTTACTGAAAAGAAACATCGAGTGGCATTTCAACCCACCACATTGTAGCCATAGAGGTGGGCTATGGGAAAGACTTATGGGAATTATTAAGCGTATTTTAAGCTCCATGATAAAAATCAAAGTTTGAATGACGAAACGTTGAAGACTTTTTTATATAAAGCTGAACGAATACCAAATGACCGGCCGCTATTACCTATGAAGGACGAAGTCAAGGATGTCGATGTGTCAGCCTAAACATTTTCCTTTATAAATGAATTTATTAGTGATATATTGCACTTGCCTAATTTATTACACTTTATTGATTCACATTAGCACTTTAACTTTTCTAAAACAGCTTCCAATCCCTTGTAAACGTTGTACTTACCTCAATATTGGTTGGTTATCGTATGCCTACAACCACGGGATGGAAACGAAACGAAGTTGATTTTCCCGCGAAACCTGGAGGACAACTGTACACTTCAATAACTATGAGGCCTGGTTCAGACAATGAGTGTAATTATATATATATTTATATATCAAATATTTAACTGTTGAAACATTATTAACATTTAGACAATTTAAGATTTGACATTATATCATACTTGATCGGGCCTGTAAAAATGGCATGCATTTTCATGTAAATGTGTATGTTTATATGATAATAAATTATTAATATTATTACCTTGCTACCACCCAGTCACTGACTTCATCAGAAGACACTTCCATGTTCTTGAAGGTCATTTGGGTCCTTCACAATTACTATGAAGTATTAGATGTAAGTTTTGGATATTGAAGGGAGGTACTGCTGTCCGTAAAATAATTGATAGTTGCATGGAATGTTGACTACAGAATGCTCGCTCGTCGCAGCAGATGATGGCACCACTTTCAGCATGACAAATGTCTGAAGGGAATTATCCATTCGAGTACGTTGGAGTGGATTTGTTCGGACCTTTTGTAGTGAAGATAGGCAGAACCCAATGTAAAGGAAATGGCTGTTTATTCATCTGTTTGAGAATGAGAGCTGTGCATATTGAGATGGTACATACGTTAACTTCTGATCTATTCGTTCTAGTAATATGTAGATTTGTAAATCACCGAGGTGCACCGAAGATAATGTTCAGTGACAGAGGGACTAATTTTGTTGGCTGTCACGCCGAGCTTAAAGAGTATTTTGAGGGTCCGCAATTGAGAGTTCATGAAGGGTTACTGAAAAGAAACATCGAGTGGCATTTCAACCCACCACATTGTAGCCATAGAGGTGGGCTATGGGAAAGACTTATGGGAATTATTAAGCGTATTTTAAGCTCCATGATAAAAATCAAAGTTTGAATGACGAAACGTTGAAGACTTTTTTATATAAAGCTGAACGAATACCAAATGACCGGCCGCTATTACCTATGAAGGACGAAGTCAAGGATGTCGATGTGTCAGCCTAAACATTTTCCTTTATAAATGAATTTATTAGTGATATATTGCACTTGCCTAATTTATTACACTTTATTGATTCACATTAGCACTTTAACTTTTCTAAAACAGCTTCCAATCCCTTGTAAACGTTGTACTTACCTCAATATTGGTTGGTTATCGTATGCCTACAACCACGGGATGGAAACGAAACGAAGTTGATTTTCCCGCGAAACCTGGAGGACAACTGTACACTTCAATAACTATGAGGCCTGGTTCAGACAATGAGTGTAATTATATATATATTTATATATCAAATATTTAACTGTTGAAACATTATTAACATTTAGACAATTTAAGATTTGACATTATATCATACTTGATCGGGCCTGTAAAAATGGCATGCATTTTCATGTAAATGTGTATGTTTATATGATAATAAATTATTAATATTATTACCTTGCTACCACCCAGTCACTGACTTCATTAGAAGACACTTCCATGTTCTTGAAGGTCATTTGGGTCCTTCACAATTACTATGAAGTATTAGATGTAAGTTTTGGATATTGAAGGGAGGTACTGCTGTCCGTAAAATAATTGATAGTTGCATGGAATGTTGACTACGGAATGCTCGCTCGTCGCAGCAGATGATGGCACCACTTTCAGCATGACAAATGTCTGAAGGGAATTATCCATTCGAGTACGTTGGAGTGGATTTGTTCGGACCTTTTGTAGTGAAGATAGGCAGAACCCAATGTAAAGGAAATGGCTGTTTATTCATCTGTTTGAGAATGAGAGCTGTGCATATTGAGATGGTACATACGTTAACTTCTGATCTATTCGTTCTAGTAATATGTAGATTTGTAAATCACCGAGGTGCACCGAAGATAATGTTCAGTGACAGAGGGACTAATTTTGTTGGCTGTCACGCCGAGCTTAAAGAGTATTTTGAGGGTCCGCAATTGAGAGTTCATGAAGGGTTACTGAAAAGAAACATCGAGTGGCATTTCAACCCACCACATTGTAGCCATAGAGGTGGGCTATGGGAAAGACTTATGGGAATTATTAAGCGTATTTTAAGCTCCATGATAAAAATCAAAGTTTGAATGACGAAACGTTGAAGACTTTTTTATATAAAGCTGAACGAATACCAAATGACCGGCCGCTATTACCTATGAAGGACGAAGTCAAGGATGTCGATGTGTCAGCCTAAACATTTTCCTTTATAAATGAATTTATTAGTGATATATTGCACTTGCCTAATTTATTACACTTTATTGATTCACATTAGCACTTTAACTTTTCTAAAACAGCTTCCAATCCCTTGTAAACGTTGTACATACCTCAATATTGGTTGGTTATCGTATGCCTACAACCACGGGATGGAAACGAAACGAAGTTGATTTTCCCGCGAAACCTGGAGGACAACTGTACACTTCAATAACTATGAGGCCTGGTTCAGACAATGAGTGTAATTATATATATATTTATATTCCCGAATAATTCCCATTCGAACATTAGTAGACAGAAGACAAGTAGTTCAGCGAAGAGTCTCTTTTCGGCGAATTCATTTTCATAGCTGTACAATCGCAAATATATATGGTAATTTTGTGTGTGTGTGTGTATACATTAAATTTGTCAAACGAAAATACAATTAGTGGGTTCAGATGAATTGGATGTTGATAAGAGGATAGCAACAAAAGTGATGAGTTGTCATAAATGATTGTTAAATAAGAGTTACGTAATGGCATGAATAGTTTGATGAATGAGTTGTGCTCAAAGGGTGTACATGGAGACAAAATAATATACAGAATTACACAAGGGTTTTAAGTTAGAAAAATAAGCATACAAACAGAAGTAAGGTCAAATCAAACAAACAAAGAAAAGTTAGGTCAAATCAAAGGAGTAGTTACCATGCGAGTAAAAGTGGTTGGATATATTTGCGATTGTACAGCTATGAAAATGAATTCGCCGAAAAGAGACTCTTCGCTGAACTACTTGTCTTCTGTCTACTAATATATTTATATATCAAATATTTAACTGTTGAAACATTATTAACATTTAGACAATTTAAGATTTGACATTATATCATACTTGATCGGGCCTGTAAAAATGGCATGCATTTTCATGTAAATGTTTATGTTTATATGAAATTGTCTGTCTGTCTCTTTTCGACATTGAACTTTGCACATGTGTGCGGCAGTTCAAGTCGCCACACTCCATGTAGTACACAATGCATTAAATGAAAGTAGAGGAAATGCATAATGGAGACAGTAAACAGAGGTGTGAGACAAAGGAAGAGTAATAACGAAGAACAAAACAATTTCATTGGAAGTCATAAGTCATAAGGAGTGGATGCATCTGCGCCAGTGATTGAGAAGGAATTTGAGCCATATCACCAATCGTCTTCAGCCATTGGTGTTTACTGTTCCAAGGACCCCAACCAGGAAGTCTACACCTTCCTACGTGGCTGGCTTAGACTAACTGTTGTGGATTTCATTGACTGTTGAAGCCAAGTTTTTGTTTGACCGCCGCTAGCTTTATTCCAGCCTGACCCTACATCCGCTAACATTACTCGTCGAGGAAGGCGATGACTATGGATATGTAACACATGTCCTAACCATCTCAGTCTTTGTAACTTCACGACTTCGTCGATTGATTTCCCTTGTTTACCTAGAACTCGACGCCTAACTTCAATGTTGCTCACCTTATTATGCCACTTTACACGGGAAATAGACTGCAGGCACCTATGATCAAAGACAGGTAGTCTTTTCATGTCTTCTACTGTCAGTGGCCAGGTCTCACAGCTGATCAGTAGATATGGTGGTGGTCACTAAGGTGAATCACCCCATTCTGCAGGAACAGCAATATACAATTTGAAGGCTCGAGATATTTCTGATTTTTATGAGGGCTTAGATCTTTATCTTGAAAAAGATAATAATGAACGCCTTGACAGATCATGCTTCTGCCTTTAAATATATACCATTCGCTCAGCCTATTGTTGAGATGCGACCACGCGGGATCTGCACAGATTTATGGGGTATCTTATAAATTAACGTGCTATCCATCGTCAGATCTTTAAATACCACTTCACAATATCGTCTTTCTATCCAGCGAAGTTGTTAAAAGGCTGGCTTCAAAACAAAACGCAATAGTGTATAATGTACCGGATAGCGAGCCCATAAAGTCAGTCCAGCACTCATTGCTGAAGGCTGCAAATCTCTTGAATGCACCTTGTCAGTGCATTCGCCTAAGCAAAAAAGACCTAAAGCATCCTTGTCCTATACTCTTTAGGTTCGACAGCTACATAACAGCTGAACGATTTAAGATGGCCGAAGATCTTCTGGCTACTGCCACTAAATTCAAGACTATTAAAGTAGTCTCGGATAAAACACCAAACCAAAGGCAAGCAACCAAGAACTCCTTCGACACAAAGTTGACAACACTGAGAAATACATCTGGTATCAGTGCTAAAGTGTCGACGGACACTGAGGCACAGCAAGTCACGTGTATAGTGTTAGGAGAAAAAACGGCAAGTAAGAGCGACCCAAAACTCAGTAAGAGCAGTGCCACTGGGTGCAGTCTTAGAGTGCACGAGAGCACATCTCGAAAACCTGCTGACCTACATGAGGTTGACATAGACGCACAAACTATGGCTGACCAGAAACTACTGGCAGACCACACTCAATCTGGATCCAAGCCAGAGAGTCCCTCAGTAGAAACCGCAAAAAAGACCACAAAACCCAGAGTCCCACCCCAGACTTCGACATACCTCCCTCGTAATAAGTCTAATAAGCAGCGTGTCAGTCTAAAAAATGACAAAGCATGGGTAACGAAGCACATTCCCAAAGACGTCACGCAGCATGTGAGAAGGAATACCCCTTCCCGAACTAGAAGTAACATGCCTAACAACGCACATAACTTGGGAATGCAACGTAGAATGGATCCTCAGGATATATGGAGCACTAAACGGGACTCATATAGGCACCATATTAACGAAAATTCTCGTCCAAACTCTCGCACTATATATGTTAAACCTCATCAACATAATGAGAACAGGTCGACACTTGATCCCCTCAATAACTTCACTCACGCACGTGACGTGAGCCAATATGCATACGGCTATGAAAGCCCCATGAGGTACAACTACCAGGGTAATCTTAACACAGGGTACCTAGGTCCAGCAAACTACAACCCAAATTGCAGGGCAGACCATATATCACCAGTAGATCAACGCAGATGCCGACCCATGGATGCTAATAGTCAAAATATGCAACAGGATTATTTTCGGCTGCAGCAAACAATAGCCCCACTCGCTGCACAGTTCATCCAGGAAATAGTACACACACTGACTCTGTCTCACCTCAGAGCCCCTCCAAACATAACGTAGGGATAGTGACAAGTAACCATGTTAACCTCTCCTCCAATAACTCTGGTTTACTAACAATTATGCTCCTGAATGCTAGATCTCTCCTTAATAAAATAACAACGCTTCGCTGCCTGGCATACATAGAACGGCCAACACTAATAATGGTGACTGAAACCTGGCTTACTACTGATATACCTGACACAAAGCTTGTAATAGACAACTACGACATCTATAGGAACGATAGAGTTGACAAAAGAGGAGGCGGTTGCTTAATATATGCCTATAAATCCACTAACTCCAATACTTTCAATAACCCAAATACTGACAAACTCCCAGAATCTAAGTGGATAAGCATCCACACAAACGAAAGTAAAATTCTCGTGGGATGTATATACAGACCCCCCAATAGCCCTGAAATGACTGATATAACTATTGCAGAAATACTAGAGCATGTAGCCACGCTGGACTTCGACTACAAAGTAGTATGTGGAGATTTCAACTTACCTGGAGTAAACTGGGATACCTGTACAGGACCAAGAATCCATGAAGAGCTACTACAAGCTATAGACATAGGAGGATGGAAGCAGTGCGTGCGCCTCCCTACAAGGAACCAAAATACTCTTGACTTAATCCTCTGTCATAACATAGAGCCCATCTCGATAGAGGTGGGAAATAAACTCGATAACAGTGATCACAACATATTGTACTGCACGCTACCCCTCCGACTAACAACTAAATACACACCTAAAAATTCCCCGGTGCGCTATCAATATAGGGACTATAAGAATGCTGATTGGGAATTCCTATCAGATCTGTTGAGAAGTTCTGACTGGGAAGAATACTTCATCAACAATAACTTAGAAGCATCACTTGAGATTTTCTACAAAACAGTTGGCTCAGCAAGAGACACAATCGCGCCCCTAAAATCTGCCCTAAAGACACCAACTCCATTTATTGACCGGAAAACGCGACTAAAACTAAAGAAATTGAAAAGGAAATACCATGTATTTAAGGAATTTAATGCGTTAAACCAAATACATGAAACTCTTAAACTGCTTGAAGAGAAACACAAAATGAAGTCACAACATGAGGAAAATAAAGCGCTAATGGGTAACACCAAAACTCAGGAACTTTGTAGGATATTGCAAAAACGTCTAAAAAGCAGTAAAGACAATAATGTAAGCATCTTGGAACATAAGGGTATAATATACAACGATCCCCAGGTTATAAGTGAACTCCTCAGTGAGTGGTTTTGCAATGACACCAGAGTGCACCCGACCCCAAATTTCCAAATGACCTGCAAAAGTAACCACAAATTAGGAGAAATAGATTTTAATATACAAAATATAGACTCAGCGATTAAGACATTGAAGTCAAATGGCAGTACTGGAACAGACGACATACCATCTGTCATATACAAAAATGGTAGCACGGAAATGGTAGTCTTGTTACTTAGAATATTTACTCTGTCACTGGAAACTGGAACTTATCCTGAAGTGTGGAAAACCACATACATATTACCTAAGCACAAAGCAGGGGCCAAAACCAGTGCATGCAACTATAGACCTATTAATATAACACCGGTAATATCACGAATAATGGAGAAAGTGGTTAAAGACCAAGTGTCAGACAACTTACTAGAACATGAACTTATCAACCCATCACAACACGGATTCCTCAAAAAGAGATCATGTGCGACCTGTCACATAGACTTTTTCAACGAAGTTACACGAAGCAGGGACAACAGAGAACTAGTAATTGTGCTATACTTCGATATAACAAAAGCCTTCGATAGAGTCCCCCATAATCTGCTAGTCAGCAGGTTATGCTCACTAGGGATATGTGACCCTCTCCTGAGCTGGATAAAATCATTTATCTGTGGCCGAAGTCAGATAACAAAAGTTGGCTCGATAATCTCAAGGCCTAAACCAGTAAGTAGTGGTGTAATCCAGGGAAGTGTATTAGGCCCACTCCTATTCATAATATATATAAACAGTATCTGTGAATGCTTTAGTGTTGGTAAACCAATACTATATGCAGATGACTTAAAAGTGACCTATAAATGCAAGAACACAGATCTCGGAATAACAGTAAACGCCATACAGCAAGAATTAAAAAAATGGACAGATGGTGTGACACCTGGCAACTCCAGTTTAATGTCGACAAATGTGGCTGGCTCTGCATAGGTTGCAACAATTTAGAACTTGACCTGACAATTCAAGGCCATGCACTTTTACGACTGGAATCTGTATTGGACCTAGGACTGAAATACTCACATGACTTATCATTTTCTGAACATATCTCCAAACAAGTGTCAAAGTCACGCAGACTTATCGGCTTTCTACTCAGGAACTTTTACAGAAATGAGTCCAGAATTCTGTTGTACAAGGTTTGTGTGCGTCCTTTATTTGATTACTGTTCATTCATGTATAGTAGTATACGCATAGAGGACAAATTGAAAGTCGAGGGAGTGCAGAGGTACTTCACGTCAAAATTACTCGGAACCGAAAATGGTGCGAACTACTCCACTAGATGTGACACCCTAGGATTAGAAACACTATGGCTAAGACGCCTGAGACTAAACTTAACACTTTACTATAAGCTTCTAAACCACTTAGTTTTTACCTCTACTAATGGCATTCGACTTTCAGATGACAGTGGCTACAAACTAAGACACACTAAGGGTACAGTAGCTATCGAACAATGTAAAACAGCTACCAGGCAAAAGTTTTATTTGATTAGGTATGCACAGATATGGAATAAACTACCAATGGAAATGCGTCAAGCAGGTACATTGGCCTCATTCAAAAAAGTGCTTAACGACAAACTACACGAGTTTGCAAACGACAGTAGTCCTAGTTCCTATCTGAGAGCCTCCGAAATTATAGGTCCATTTAATGTATAAGCTCAAATACTACACCTGTTGTTTTTGCCTATATTTATAATTTTAGATAAAACATTAACGATTAAGATACTTACCCTCAAAAAGACAAGAAGTTTCGTTTGTAAAACTTCTACCCAACACAATAAGTGGAATAAAATGGACATAAACTGACAACATGAAAAAGATATAACTCACCACAACATCACATGGACAGATGTACGCTCGTCGGACATCATATATGCCTCACCAACTACAACCCAACATTCCTGAGATAATGTGATGAACTTATATCCGTAATGTTGCTGAGCAGTCAATATCCACAACTCATGTCGGGACAACTAAAATTCAAAAACCTTCCTCACGAGAAGTAAATACCCACAAGCAGTAGAAATCCATTAATTAATGCGTCTAAAGCTTATGTATTTTACTCCCAACAATGACATTGCAGATCAAATGAGATAAACATATCACTGATTTCAAAATAACACATCAATGAACTATAATTCAAGGACTCTGCACACAACAAAGTATTGTACGAAAATTGACTTCAAGCTTTATTTTTTTCCCAGGCACTTATAACCCATCCACCAAAGACCTGGTTTTTTTGTTAATGCGAAGACAATACTTCTGTATTTCCTGATGTGTTGCACTCACTGACAATCTAGCGGATTTTTCCAACTATGCACAGAAATGATTGTACATAAGTGAAAAGGATGTTTTATACTATTCGGATTAACATTTATCAAGTGTATGTATAATCTCCAGTATACATGTTAAACATATTTTGTCATCGATTGTAAAATGTGACTGAATAATATGGTCCTATTTCTGTAACAATTTGATGATGCCTGTAAACTGGCGTCCCTCATGTACTGTATCATGAGAATAAATTTATTTATTTATTTATAAACCTAACATTTTATAGCTCTTTATGAATTTGATTCGACTTATTCTATTCCTATTCTCTGTAGGGTATGGTTGTGCACCGAATAGACAAGAAGGTATGAAATAAAAACAACTGGCTTGAAAATAATTGTATTAAAGCCAGAAGCGGATATCATGATAGTACGAAGTATATGGGTATGATTGTACATTGCAAATGAACGTTGTTGGCCTAAGCATTAATCACTTCCCAATTCCGTTCCTGTATAAATGTATTTATTAATGATATATTGCACTTGCCTAATTTATTACACTTTATTGATTCACATTAGCACTTTAACTTTTCTAAAACAGCTTCCAATCCCTTGTAAACGTTGTACTTACCTCAATATTGGTTGGTTATCGTATGCCTACAACCACGGGATGGAAACGAAACGAAGTTGATTTTCCCGCGAAACCTGGAGGACAACTGTACACTTCAATAACTATGAGGCCTGGTTCAGACAATGAGTGTAATTATATATATATATTTATATATCAAATATTTAACTGTTGAAACATTATTAACATTTAGACAATTTAAGATTTGACATTATATCATACTTGATCGGGCCTGTAAAAATGGCATGCATTTTCATGTAAATGTGTATGTTTATATGATAATAAATTATTAATATTATTACCTTGCTACCACCCAGTCACTGACTTCATTAGAAGACACTTCCATGTTCTTGAAGGTCATTTGGGTCCTTCACAATTACTATGAAGTATTAGATGTAAGTTTTGGATATTGAAGGGAGGTACTGCTGTCCGTAAAATAATTGATAGTTGCATGGAATGTTGACTACGGAATGCTCGCTCGTCGCAGCAGATGATGGCACCACTTTCAGCATGACAAATGTCTGAAGGGAATTATCCATTCGAGTACGTTGGAGTGGATTTGTTCGGACCTTTTGTAGTGAAGATAGGCAGAACCCAATGTAAAGGAAATGGCTGTTTATTCATCTGTTTGAGAATGAGAGCTGTGCATATTGAGATGGTACATACGTTAACTTCTGATCTATTCGTTCTAGTAATATGTAGATTTGTAAATCACCGAGGTGCACCGAAGATAATGTTCAGTGACAGAGGGACTAATTTTGTTGGCTGTCACGCCGAGCTTAAAGAGTATTTTGAGGGTCCGCAATTGAGAGTTCATGAAGGGTTACTGAAAAGAAACATCGAGTGGCATTTCAACCCACCACATTGTAGCCATAGAGGTGGGCTATGGGAAAGACTTATGGGAATTATTAAGCGTATTTTAAGCTCCATGATAAAAATCAAAGTTTGAATGACGAAACGTTGAAGACTTTTTTATATAAAGCTGAACGAATACCAAATGACCGGCCGCTATTACCTATGAAGGACGAAGTCAAGGATGTCGATGTGTCAGCCTAAACATTTTCCTTTATAAATGAATTTATTAGTGATATATTGCACTTGCCTAATTTATTACACTTTATTGATTCACATTAGCACTTTAACTTTTCTAAAACAGCTTCCAATCCCTTGTAAACGTTGTACTTACCTCAATATTGGTTGGTTATCGTATGCCTACAACCACGGGATGGAAACGAAACGAAGTTGATTTTCCCGCGAAACCTGGAGGACAACTGTACACTTCAATAACTATGAGGCCTGGTTCAGACAATGAGTGTAATTATATATATATTTATATATCAAATATTTAACTGTTGAAACATTATTAACATTTAGACAATTTAAGATTTGACATTATATCATACTTGATCGGGCCTGTAAAAATGGCATGCATTTTCATGTAAATTTATGTTTTTATGAAGATAAAATTATTATTATAAAGGAGAGAGGAGCGGACTGATGAGCACTACACCCGCCCTTTTGGTCGATAATCGAACATCTCGTCTACACCAGGGTCGGCGTAAACTGGCAAATGCGACTTTCAACATCATGATAAATACAAAATCATATGAAAATGTAGATTATTATCATTGTTAACTCCAAATAAATTAATGTTATTGATGGGTAACCCTGGCATCGACGACTTGAGTGCGGAACGAATACCCACGGCTAAAAGATAGAAACAAGCCAGGCACATGAAAGATATATTTTGGAAAAGATATTTGAAGGAGTACATTTTAACACTGCAAACCGGAGACAAGTGGGAAAAGTTGTGCAGAAACTTGAAAGCTGGTGATATCGTCTAAGTAGCAGATAAACGTTTCAAAGGCAGATGTCCTTTGAGAGTTGTAGAAAGGCTACTCGGTAGTGATGATGGGTTGGTGAGGACGGCTGAGTCGAGAACAAGTTGTGGTATGTTGGTGCGAGATATTAGGAAACTGTGTACACTGGAAGGTGCTGAGAGTCGAGAGTCAGAGAATGAACCAATTGATGATTTTCCAACTTAGAGCGTCAACCTGAGTAGGCTTGTAGGCGTACTGCTGTAAGTCCGACAGTTCTCTGGTCGAGGCTGAATCCACAAAAATTGATGTATTGATTGTACACACATTTGTGTTAAAAAATTGAATGGGTTCCAATTCATTCAATTGTTGGTTTTTTATGATTGTCGCATCGTGTGAATCATCTTTTGATGTTATTATAAGTACTTCTGAAATCGTTTCTATTCTTCGAAACTTGTGAACTAATCGAGTAGTGTTAGAGTCAGTGTATGCGATTTGATACGCCGGAGAGGATATTTTGCCAGTGTGATATGAAGCAACCAACACTTCGTGAACCAGATCAGTGGTGGTACTGTCTACAAAGAGCGTAGATTCCACACACCGGGGAGAGCGTGTTGGTGTGAAGTGGTATGCTTGTTGCGTGTTGGGCCCTTTTTTCTTGCTTTCCCAATTTTGCCTAGACCCGGTTGACCCAGGAAGCCGCATTGTCAGTTCACGTCGAGGTTATCATTGCTACGGAAAAAAGGGATGGAATATTTTTGCCGTGGGAGTATCAGTGGATATGAACATTGAACGTTGGTTCGTTGGCCTTGGTCGACACTGATAGGCAACTCGAAGGCGCTAATGGTGCAATCGTTTACAGGTTCAACGAAGACGAATGAAAACAAATAAAAGTACATAATGATTTCTTACAAACGTTTGCTCATAGACTTGTATTATTCTCCGCTTTAATTGTTAAACAATAATAATATATTATATATTTCACATAAATTGAGCATTTACATGATTGACATACCGTTTGTAGAGGCATGATCATATTTGACAAGTGAAATTTGAAATGGAACACTGTTTTATGACATAAAAAATTGGCGAAATCGAAAAAAAACCTTCAGAAATTTTTTAAGAACAGATTACAGGACTTTGGTTTAAGTCTAAATTATAATATTTAATATACTTATAGCGAGCCAAATTCATGTAGGAATTACGAAATTTTGCGTTAATGGAAGGTGAGAAGGGAGGTGTCATACAGGTGCCGCAGTAAGACACACAGGATGCAGACCTTGTGATCATTATCATTTTATCGATCAATAAGGGTTCAAGGAGACTCTAAAGAATAGCGGCCCAAACCGAAACGACCTTTTAACACAAAAATGACCTTGACAGGGGCAACTTCGGCCAATGAGAAGGCTCAAAAAGAAAGGAGCATAATTGTAAAAAACGCTTTATATAAAAGTAATGCAATCATAATAAGCAGTTACAAAGGATGGCGTTCATGTATATGTTGCAAAATATCCTCCCAGTTTCTCATGGGAGTCTTCATAGTCATATGAAACCAGTTTCGGTACATAAATTCATCCAGGTAACTGTAAATCATGGGATTTCTCGATCCATTAACCGCTCTTATACGTCTTTTTAGACGACTCCAAAAACTTTCAATGGAACTGGTGTGGGTTCCATCCAAAGGATTCCGCAAACCGTCCGTATGATTAACAACATGATGAATGTACCCGGGTACATTCATCATGGCCATGATTCGATAATTGACGGTATTCGCTCCATTCATCTGTATGAATAGTCGTCCCCGGCAACACCAAACGCTTAATAATAGGCACTAATACTGCTGCACTGCGATTAGGAATCGCCTCTATATACCCTTTGCGCAGTGTCGTGTCGTAGATACCCAGTATCCACTGCTGGTTTGCTTGTAATCTCCCGCGGTTGTATTTCCTTTTTATAAGTACAGTCTCATCAATATGGACTATGCTGCCGACTCCTCCGAGAACTTGAGTCAAGGTGTTCATTTTCCTGGAGGAAACATCTCTGCAGTAGTTGTACCATTGCACTGCTGACACCTCTGAATTTTCCGTTTCATAAGCTGTAGCTGTGACTGCTCTTTTCAGGACCCAGATGTTACAGATCATTAAAATTTTCGTCGAAGGTAGTTTAGACCTTGAGAGAAAAGTTCCTAAGGGATCTGTAAACTAAAAAACAACGACAAACCATCTCGAACTGATTTCCTCCTTCGGCACTCAATACATCTGTATACAAAGCCATCAATGGCCTCTGTGTATTTTTGTATATGCATAACTCCTCCGCATTGGCCAATTTTCGACAAAGCTATCAGTCCGTTAGCCAAACAGTAATCGAAAACATCCATGATTACTTCCGAAAATGATACAGTCAGCCGATTCCTTGCTCAAGGTCACTTTTTGTTCGAAGGTCGTTTCGGTTTGGGCCGCTATTTTTTAGAGTCACCGGGTTCAAAAATCTATAAAACTTCACAGTAGATCGTAAGTAGAGCATTATTTTTGTATTAGCAGATACAAGGGACCAACTTTGCGATGCTAAACAGAATTCAGAATGGAATTTGTTCCACTGCTTATCGTAAGTGCTAACGGTATTTTGAATAACGTTCAAGTAATACAAACGTAGAAAGCGGCATTACTGTTCATTTGCAGTGCTTCAGTGTAATACCCTCGAGAAAAGAAGAAAACAGAAAGAGAGGTGCAGAGACAGCCCGGAGATAATAATAATTTAAGCAAACAATATGCAATAACCGCAGGGTTTATTCCCCTTTATTATCATTAAGAATTTGTGATCACTGAGTTTATAGTGCTACATACTAACGTGCTACATACCCCAACCCGCGCGCTTCGTGTAGGACGTTACAATCTCTCCATATAACGTGGAAATATCTTTTCGAATTCTGGAATATCGTGGTCTATATTTGACTACTATATAATTATAGCTGATACTGGTTGCACCTCCGGTAGCTAAATATCCAAATTTATCACCTCCAGAATACTGTTTGGATCCAGTCAGATTCGTGTTAATAAAGAGCAATCTATCACAAAAGAACTATAGAGAAGTCCTTAGTTTTGTTTTTTATAACTGTCAGAGTTAACTCGTTTGATAGTGGTCTATTTTTAGTTCGTACTTCATACATTCATACCTGTTTATTGTTGTTTTTATCCACTTAGATAATATAACAGTATTTCACACACTTTTGTCAATTTTTGAGAAATTTTTATAATCTTTACCTCCATAATGGTCAAAGTTATTAAACGAGTTAGTACTGTTAAGAGACTAGCATCAAATAGTCAGCAGGTCACTAGAAACATTAGTCCTGACGATGAATTTGTACTAAGATCAATTGATACACCGAGAGTTATAGTACCAAACTTAATGGAAGAACTAATCGATAACGTAGCCCGTAACACTAGTGATCTAAAGATCCTTCAGAAATCTATAACAGACCTGCAGGATAAGTTTGAAAGTATCACTCCTTTCCTCCAACTTTGTGATCCATCACAAGAAATTTGCTTAGATTCACTCCTCAAATCTGAGCGCCTGCTAGACTTTTTGACTGCAGAGGCTGTAAAGAGGGTCATGTCCTCATACAATGTTTTAGGATATAATATACCAGACAATGTACCTATTATCAAACTTAAAGCAATCTGTCTACAGGCATGCAACATTTCAGTATCTGACTGCCAGGTTCTGCGTCTTCGTAAGAAATCCGCAAACCACCCATGTCCTGTACTCTTCAAATTTAAGTCTATTGACCTAGCTAAGAAATTTTTGGAGTCTGGCAAAACTCTTGGCTCCTCAACACCCTACACCAATATCAGGATTGTACCTGATTTAACTTCTTGCCAAAGACGTTGCCGCGCAGGTAAACTGAGGGAAGACAACCCCAATAAGACAACCGATGTTAATACTTCCCTCGTTGTATTGCCTGATGACCAAGAGCACCAGATAATATCGCATACACAAACTAACAGTAGTCAAGCAACTGTTGAAGACTTAGCTCGAAATACTGAAATTTCAGACATAGAAATGTCAACAGATCACAGTATTGACGTGCATCCCTTGCACACTGGCACTAATGCCAAACCCTCGAAAAAGTCTAAGCTGAATTCAGTAGTACACTTTGAATCTCTCGGGAAGTCATATACCTCACAACCTCTTAGCCCGGCTACTGTGAAGCAGCAATCACATGTGGCCACCCAGGTAGGTGTAAATACAAGGCGATATGATAAACGTCCTATTTCCGTTAGGAACACCAAAAAACTGTTGAGACTATTCATCAGAAATCCAGTTTATTAGGAAATCCTACTAATCACCAGCAGCCCAAATTATACAGGCCGACTAATACGGATAAAGCTAAACCAAACGTTAGACCCGGAACACTAAAGCCCATAAGTAGGAAAGTTTCAAATGGGTCACTGGCTCATTCTACTGATAGACAATCATCTAAACTTAGTCATGTTCCTGAAGTTAGACGTAATTCACATACCGTAGGAGCTGAATCATTTCCGACTTCCACTACCAGTCCTATGATAAGAAAAAACAATCGTCACATATCTCACCAAACACTTCGAAAACACGAAGTTGCTCAACCCCTCACGAATGCACCCTCAACCATGATGTACAGGAAACATCAGTTTGAGAATACAGACGTTAGTCCAAAAACGCGTATAGTGCCCTGTCATAATTCTCATGCATTCAGTAGGGGTCACATGCCAATTTCAGCACAATGCTCATCATGGCCTAGGAAGTACTCTAATCAGACACAGGGATCTAAGTCATATGCACACAACAACACGCCGATCACACATTTCGGTTATAACTATGCAGATTACACGACACTAGCCAACCCATATGACCAAAATTTTCTCCAGCGACAACTGGCAGAAACGCCTGGGATCATGCACATAGCACGCATGATATCAGACCAATTCCTTGCTGGTATAGCGAACACCTTACAACAGGGAAACTGCTTCTTCCCCGAAAGATAGCAAACATCTTATACACACCTAATACCAATAGTAATACCATAGATTATCATACTAGTATCTCCCATAGCACGCAATATCTAAACGACCAACTACTCACGAGTGACATTTCACAACCCATCCCTAACTATCAAATTAAAGAAACCGTCTCTAGTGATCAAAATGTTGTAATTAATGAATCCAATAACGACTGCACATATTCAGTTGATAACCATAGAGTATTTTATTATGATATTGCCCATACACTAAAACCACTTCGTCAAAGTCTATCCGTCATCCTCATAAATGCTAGATCAGTTCTTAACAAACATTTAGCATTATGTACGTTAGCCTCTATATGCAATCCGTCGCTGATCATGATCACTGAAGCCTGGTGCTCAAGTGACATTGTGGATGGTAGCTTATCAATTGATAAGTACAATCTTTTTCGAGGGGATAGGGAAACAGGTCGTGGGGGTGGAACACTCATATACGTTAAACAACCCATTTGTGCAACGCATTTTAGTCACCCTATTCTGTCACAACTTAATGATTCGGTGTGGGTCGAAATAAAAGTTCTCAGAAGTAAACCTATCCTTATAGGGTGCGTATACCGACCGCCATCATCCAACCGCGAATACGATAACGTACTCAGCAACATATTTAGTGTTGCATCCAATCTCCCCTTCAGTTATAATATAATTGGAGGTGACTTCAATTTGCCTGATATATCATGGCGTACACTTCGTGGACCCTCGAGGTATGATAATCTTCTTAATTCCATCATTACTGGAGGATGGACGCAACACATAAATGTACCCACTAGGTCCAATAACATTCTTGATCTTATATTCACGATCAACGTAGCACCATCTACAATTCATGTGGGACATGAATTCCCAGGTAGCGATCATAAAATAGTTGCATGTTCGTTTAACATTTCCCCAGAAACTATACACAGAAACGAAGTTAGTCGGACACCTATAAGACCATACACGCGGGTTGATTGGGACTTGTATCAGGACTTGATTAGATACTCTAATTGGGATTCCTACTTTACCAATGACTCCTTAGAGGAAGTCCTTAAAAACTTCTATGACAATATACAGTCGGTTAATGATGTCATAGCGCCTGTGAAACTGATTAAATTCAAAATCCCTCAAGGTGATTTTATTCCAATATCATTAAGAAGAAGTTTGCGGAAGCATTCATTAAGTTACTATAGACATGACGACTTATCGTCGTTAATCGCTATCAAATCAATCCTCATTAGAATCCATGAGTTAAAAAATCTAAGTCTTAGGAATAAAGAAACGCGGGCAATTCAGTCGCCACATAACACTGGAGAAATAGCCAAACTCTTCAAAAGTAGGTTAACTAACTCCAAATCAACATATCCAAAAATAATACACCTAGGTGGCATTACTCACGAAAGTGCTGAGGATATATGTGAGGTGTTTAGCACGCACTTTGCCAAACTGTACACTCTAGAAAATGACCAGGATATAGATTTCCCTCGTAAAACAGAAAAGTGTCTAAGCGATGTAGTCTTAAACGCCCAAGAAATCGATAAAGCTATCACAACTCTTAAGCTTACTAATACTCCCGGCCCAGATGGAATGTCTTCCGTCCTCTTAAAAAATGGTGGAAATGACATGAATCTACTTCTTCTCAAGATATTTTCAACTTCGATAAGGAGTGGAACATATCCAAATAGCTGGAAGAAATCCTACGTTGTACCCATTCACAAAACCGGACCTACAGCGGACATAGATAATTACCGCCCCATCAACATTACTTCCGTAGTTTCACGTGTGATGGAAAAGATTGTAAAGAAGCAAATTGTTCAGTATTTGCTCTCGAATGACTTAATATCCCCTTTCCAATACGGTTTCCTAAATAGAAGATCGTGCATTACGTGCCAGTTAGATTATTTCGACCACATTACTGAATGTGTAGACAAAGGTCGTTCGGCAGCAACATTATTTCTAGATGTTAGGAAAGCTTTTGATAAAGTCCCACATAAAAGACTCATACTGAAACTCCTATCTTATGGAATAAGTGGAAGGCTTCTTGAGTGGATAACTTCCTTTCTTACAGGAAGAGAACAGTTAGTTAAAGTCAACCATCACTTATCAACATCCAAACCGATAACCAGCGGCGTGATACAAGGTAGTGTTCTTGGCCCTACCCTATTCATTGTATTCATAAATGATATTGTCTCTATGATCAAGTATGGCAAGCCATACCTCTTTGCAGATGACCTCAAAGTTGTCTATGATTTTGACTATAATGATATGAATATTGTTAGTAAAATCCAAGAAGACCTAAATAGTCTATGTAATTGGAGTGAAAAGTGGCAGTTAACGTTCAATCCAGCTAAATCTGGGATAACATACTTCGGACGTTGGAAACCTAGCATGTGTCTATACATGTACGGTGACCTTGTCTCAAACACAAACACAGTCACAGATCTCGGGATAACATACTCAGATCTTACCTTTACTGAACATGCAAATAAGGTGGTATCTGATTGTAAACGTCTAACCGGCTTTGTGCTACGCAACTTTTACACTCCAGAAGCCAGATTAGCCATATATAAGATATGCATTCGCCCCAAACTTGAATACTGTGCCCACTTATACAGTAGCTTTAAATCAGCAGACAGAAAAAAAGTTGAAAGTGTCCAAAGATTCCTTACGAAACGCATATTAGGCTATGGTCAGCAAATAGAATACCTTGACAGATGTATTCGACTGGACTTAGAGCCCTTATGGTTAAGGAGAGTGAAGTGCAATTTATTTCTCTTATTCAAAGTTATAAGAAAGCACTGTAACAGTAACTCGTCCATAACCTGGGCTAATCCTAAATCGTATGGACTACGCAACCACAACTACCTTCTCAAGGTTAACACCCATAAACTCACCACTAGAGCTAACTTCTTCACCATTAAATATTGCAAACTTTGGAACCAACTACCCTCTGAGATAAGATCCTGTGAAAGGCCTGACAGTTTCAAAAGGAGCCTAGAAAAACATATAAACATGTCCACCCTAGCCCGCCTCAAAGATCTCAACTGCTGGTAGAGTGGAGAGACAATGGCATTTCAATATTTAACTACAGAAAGTACACTAGTTCCCAGACTAACATAATAATACTTAGTAATTATGTAGGTTCAATACTTGAAATTAGATTGTCATTAAAATACTTAAAATGATTAAAATACTTATGCGGCAAATGTTCTCTTGGTTTACCGCTCTTATTTCCCTTATAACACTCAGTTATTGAGCCTAATGTATTCTTTGATAATACGAATTATGACACTGACTATGCTCTTATTATACATAGATTGATTTACTTTACGACTACCTGTAGTACTAACTACCCTTCTGTAGTATTGTTAACCAAATGCTGAAATTTTGTTGGTTCTGTTAATATCTTTTTATAATATATGTAGACAGGTTACTTTGCAATGTCAAATGTTTACTATATACAAGACTGTCATGATAATTTAGTACACTAAGTCCTGCCAACCGACCTTACCTTCAGTTCATACTACCTACATTGATCCCTAACTATATTGTTCTGCTGAATCGTGCTTCACTATTCACAAAACCTATTCTTTTTATTCTTTAAGGTTTTAACTTCTTGTAAAGTAATCTGTTCATTAGGACGCATGCATACATATATAATGTTCATAAAGATGTACGCGGAGACCTATTGGAAGCACTCATTAAGAAAGCTAGGGAGATGGAATATGAGGTACGAACATGTCTGGTACCAAGCAATATATTTGCGGTAGCCATAATAATCATAGTCTCAGAGCTTAACATCAAAAAAGGAGGGAGGGTGGCGTTAGCTGATCAGTAGATATGGTGGGGGTCACTAAGGTGAATCGCCCCATTCTGCAGGAACAGCAATATACAATTTAAAGGCTCGAGATATTTCTGATTTTTATGAGGGCTTAGATCTTTATCTTGAAAAAGATAATAATGAACGCCTTGACAGATCATGCTTCTACCTTTAAATATATACCATTCGCTCAGCCTATTGTTGAGATGCGACCATGTGGGATCTGCACAGATTTATGGGGCATCTTATAAACTAACTTGCTGTCCATTGTCTGATCTTTAAATACCACTTCACAATGTCTTATCTCATTCATTTTCCAATAACGTCTTTACTTGATCCTCATTAATAATAATAATATATATTTCGTCCTGTTTATGCAGGAGCATACCAATTGTACAGGCATGGATAAGTTATTATATAAATTACACAAAATTTGATGTATAATGGATTTACAGTTTGGTTGTTCTTTCTGACATCAAAGTCAGTCGGAACAGTCTGCTATAGAGTCTGTTTGTGTAGCACATAAAGAGATATAGAAATATTGTCTTCGCATTAACAAAAAACCCAGACATCAGGTGAATGTAATACAGGTATCTGGGAAAAATAAAGCTTGAAGTCAATTCTCTTATATAACTTTGTTGTGAACAGCACCCTTGGCTTAAAGTTTATTGATGTATTATGTTGAGATCAGTGATATATTTATTCCATTTTTTCAGTAGTCTTGTCGTAGTTTTATAACAGGAAAGAAATTTGATCGTGGATACGAAAACTAGATAAGGTCATGTTGGGTTGTTTTACTGCATCAAATGGTGCCGAGGTCGATTCCAGAATTCTCCATTTGCTCCATTTGTGTCTGCATGGCGGACTGTATTCGTAAGTTGAGTAAAATGTTGAAAACTGTTTGAAGACCAGTTGCTTCTTCATTTCAGATCATGAATACTCATTTACAGCATGTTCGCCAGCGTCTTCAAATGGTAGAATTGGATCGTTCATCGAATTTGAGTGGTTATGAGATAGACGTTTTGGAATTAATCCTCATTTCAGTTTAGATGCATGGTTGTTCGACCTCGACCAGAAGATGAATAGGAGCAGCAAAATACCAGAAAGAGAAAGTATGTGAACATGAAAAGGACATATATATATATATTGTGAATTATATCCCATTAAACCTAACATTTTACAGCTCTTTATGACTTATTATATTCCTACTCTCTGAAGGGTACGGTTGTGCACCAAATGCACAAAAAGGTATAAAACAAAAACAACGGGCACAACTGAGGATAAATGTATTAAAACCAAAAGTGGACATCATGATAGTACGAGATATACGTGTAGCATTATACATTGCAAATGAACGTTGTCGGCCTAAGGATTAATTACTTCCCAATTCTGTTTCCTATATAAATGTATTTATTAATGATATATTGCACTTGCCTAATTTATTACACTTTATTGATTCACATTAGCACTTTAACTTTTCTAAACAGCTTCCAATCCCTTGTAAACGTTGTACTTACCTCAATATTGGTTGGTTATCGTATGCCTACAATCACGGGATGGAAACGAAACGAAGTTGATTTTCCCGCGAAACCTGGAGGACAATTGTACAATTCAATAACTATGAAGCCTGTTTCAGACAATGAGTGTATTTATATATATATCAAATATTTAACTGTTGAAAAATTATTAACTTGTAGACAATCTACGATTTGATATCATATCATACTTGATCGTGCCTGTAAAACTGGCATGCATTTTCATGTAAATTTATATGTTTATATGAGAATATACATTATTATTATTATTAAGTTTATGGTAGTAAACAACAACTAAAGTATAGGATAACAATAAAAAATAAAATTAGGGCGAAACGAATGATGGTTTTCACTCACATAGGGTAATGTTGTGAATAGAAACTGAAGAGATTAAATCCAATTGTCTAAGTATATAATATATGTAGAAGTAAAGAGGAAGTATAATAATACTGATTTATGCCGTCGTTCTGATTTATACAGTTAGATGTCCTCCTGAAGTAGAGAAATCGTGCCATGAGCCGGTTTTCAAAATTTATACGCAAGCTGTGGCATACAGGAAGCTTTTAATTTTTATTATATTTTTTTGAAGATATTCAACCTTCGGAGCCTTAGCAATAGAGTTCGTCCCCACAGATAAGGGTGGTTCCCTTAAGTCTCCACCATCATATCATCTGAATAGCAGTCTCCACCCTCCCACCTTTTAATCTGCTAGGCCCTGGCGAAATGCTCCTTTTGCTTTTGGAAAGAAATCTTTTTTAATGCTACGTGTCATATAGGCAGTTTTTGCATTCAAAAGCTAACTCAACGAGGCTCATGATATGAACGACTACTTTCAGTCAGCCATTTTGTATGTATTGTCACTAACAGCATTTAAAAAATGTATATGTACAATAAAAAGTAAGGGAATCAGAGATTTGCAGTCTACTTTCTAGATCTTAGTTATAAACATGGGAAAGAAGAGGCAATATGAAATGGTACGAAGAAAAAAATACATAAAGCTATATAGTTATGTATATATATGCATAAAAAGAGACAGTAGTTAATTATAATAGATGGTTCAGAAGAATCCGACTGCAGAGTGTTATAATAATATAACAGTAAAATAAAATCCGTTAATACTTAAGACTCACAGTGTATTTAGGCTGATTTTTTAAACGATCCCGGGCAGGGCTGGGATTTCCGTAGACGTAGATGTTAATATAATAATATATTTAATATTATATGTAATATTTGATTAATTTGGCAGTCAGCAGCTGAGGTTAAATAGATTTGAATGACTGAAGAGGTATGACATGAGGGTGAGGGCAGTTCATGTAGGTTCAGTGCAGCTTTCGTGGCGAGTATGTCAGACTGTGTATTCCACTCCAGGTTTGCTTGAAAGGATTACGGATATTTCGTGATGATGCTTGCAAAACAAATAATTGAATCAACTAAAAAATGAACTGAGAACAGCATTAGCGCAAAGTGGATTATTTTAAATACGTCTGATAATACTGACCGTTTCTTTTAATGCTTTGGATGAACAGAGCCGTTTAGGTACGTAAGTTAGAGGGTAAAAAACAATATCACGAATTTTTAGCATGTGGCAAATTGTGCCAAGATTATTTTCCGAGAAATATTTATTTAGTAGATGGGTGGATCGTTGTACTGTGGTGCTGTTTTTGATTTCACTTGGTAAGAAGTTCCATATGTGCTTATATTTGACCGTGAAGAAATTGGTTATTGTTGGGGAAGTATACTATTCCTTTGAGAATTTTAAATGGGAGAATGAGGTTGAGTCAGTGACACCTGAACCAAAGGGTGCCGATCTTAAGAGTTGCGCAACGATAGTTGTAGGGGACTTTCAGACTTGTTCCTAAGATTCTACTTGTAAATCTCCTTTGAACACTTTCAATCTTTAGTTTGTCCTTAACAGAGGTGCCGTCTAGGATAAATGGACGGTACTCAATGAGGGGCCGTATGTGTGCTTTATAAAGTAGCATCTTAGATTCTTTGATCTGAAAGTTATGAAATATAAATCCAAGTGATCTTCTGGCTCTAGAAAATTGGTTGGCGACACAGAGAGAGAATTTAAAATCAACAGAGTAACGGAGCCCGAGGTCGAGCACAGAAGGAAAGATAGTGATAGGCTTGTCGTATATAGTTATGCGTGGTGCGATATGTAAGCGAGTTGAGCATTACAGACCACACTTCTGCATGTTGATCTGCATCATCCACGACTTACACCAAGTCTCAACATTATCAGTGTCCGATTGGATTTTATGAGGAAGATTTGTCACTTCTTGGGTGGCACCGTAGTAAACCACTTTCAGGTCATCAGCATATAGGAAGGGTCCGCCATGCTTTATAACATTACAGACGACATTTAGGTATTCAAGAAAGAAGAGAGGTCCTAGTACACTACCTTGAATTACGACACTTGATATAGGAGTGGTACTGGGAAAAGTGTTGTTAATCTTAACAGACTGGGACCGACCACACATAAATGAATTACACCAGTGTAAGAGATTGCCAGATTAATTATGACATACTTTATCGAATGCCTTCTTGAGATCAATATACATAATGAGCACAACGACTTTTTAAAACCATGCCGAGAAGGCAATATGAGGTTTACAATCAATATGAAGTCAGTGATTTTGGTACTGATTATCTTCTCAAGTATCCTTGACAAGACAGACGTTATAGTGGTCGGCCTGTAATTATTTACATCACATTTTGAGCCGGATTTAAATCTTGGGATAATATATGTCTGCTTACATTTGGAGGGATAAACTTCGTTCATATGGGACGTTGAGAATATTTTAAGCAAAAGGAGAGGGAGATCTGGGCCACCATTTTTTTAGGAAGGATGAGGGAATTGAGTCAGGTCCAAAAGTATTGGAGAATTTCAATGAATGCACTGCACTTTCTATAACATCAACAGTCAACCATATATTTCACAATGTTTTGCCTGTTAACGAGTCAAATTGTATGCATGCAGAAATATCACGCATGTATGAGTCAGAGAGTACTTGTTTAAGAGTTCAGCTATCCCTGCGTCATCCTTAACAGCGACATTATTATGAAGAATGTAATTAATGTCACCTTGTTTTGTTTCAGTCTTTTTGGAAGAGTTTGCAAGGAGAGATAATTTTTCAGCTACTTTTAGGGGCTATAAGTTCTTTGTAAATCTTACCGGCATTATCTGATCTTATTTTATCATATACCTTTAGGATGCTAATGAGCGAGAAGACCATAGATTTTATTTAGGTTTTACGGAATCTTCTTAGCTTGTTCCTGGTAGCATCCGGTATATATAGTTGATTTACACAGCTGCCTTTGGATGTTTACCAAGGGATAGATTCGTTGAAGCAAACTGGTATGTTGGAGTAGAAATTGTCAAGGACAGTATCAATGTCTACCGAGGAGAAAAAGCTATCCCAGTCTTGGTAACGAATTAAAGACCGCGTTGTTTTCCAATTAGCCTTTGAAAAGTCTCTGACCTGTACTATCCGATGACGGCCTTCGCCTGATCCACCTGCTGTTAGGTTAAAGGTGGAAATGACCGTGTTGTGGTCGCTACCAGGGAATAAAGGCCCAATTCGAGTGCTGACGGGGAGAATGTTGTGTGTGAAGATTAGACCCAAGATGTTGGATTTAAGTGTGGGGTGATTAAGATTTTGTGTCCATCCACAGAATTCAATCGAACATTTAGGCTGTTCCACTGGATACCAGGCATGTTAAAGTCGCCAGCTATAATTTTATAGTCAGAATTGAGAGAGGAGACGTGTTCGAAAATTTCACATAGTCGGTTCGTTGTGTTAGTATCAGAATTGGGCGGGCGACATAAACATCCCAATAAGAGTCTTGTATTTAAGTTAGTGTTCAGTGTAACCCATACTGCGTCTGTCAGTGAGCAGCCCATGTCATCAACTTCCACAGCGTGGAATTTGTTGCTAACAAAGATAAGAAAACCACCACCACGTCCTTCTTCTCTGTGATGTCTAAAGTGTGTGTATCCTGGTGATTCTGACAGTCTGTCATTGAAGTCAAATGATAACCAGGTCTCGGTAACTAACAGTACTGAGGCCATACAAAGTGAAAGTAAGGAGTGAAGGTACGGAATTTTATTGCGGATAGAACGAGCGTTTATAAGGAAAAGAGTAAATGATCTTTGATCAGTGGTAAGGGCTGAGGTAAAATGAAGGAGATGATGATGTGATTCAGCTGCGGTTTAATGAAAGTTAGATGATAGTCTGACCGGTATATCGAGTGTTCGGTGCTTAAAGCCTTCATCGTTTTCGTTAAGATTCTGCGAAAAGGAAGAGGATTTCCATGGTTAATCCCTCAGCTCACGATCGCAAGGAGATAGGCATACGGAAACTGGGGTTTCCTGGGTGTCTGAAGAGGGCACATTTGAGAGTGAAGAAACAGACTGTTTGACATTAGATTGATTGGTGGCATTACTGTCGGGTGTGGAAAAGAGAAAAATGGTGAGGGGATTGATTAGTTGGATAGTTGTAAAGACGGTTTTGGTGTCGGGATAGTGTGTTTGTGGGGTAGTAGCATTGATCGGGTGAATCTCCAAGTAGACTGTGCTGAAAGTTTGGGCGACTGGATCCATGTGGCTGTGCACCAGGGATTTTGGGCAAGGTTGAATTTGGTATTATGCAACTTCATAGTAGGAGTTGGGTAGCTGTAAGTGGCTGTATTAAAATGGTAAGTAAAAGTGAATGAGAAAGGTTGACTAGCGTCTGTTAGATTTGATACCGTAGATGTCCTTTTGAGAGATCTAAGAGCCTGAGTAATAGAGGATGCTGAAACAGGCTTGACAGAGTGCACGCCAGGCATAGGAACTCTGTTCTTTACATTTTTACTCAGAATCTTAGAGCAAGACGTGGTGTTACAAGGGTTTTCAATATATTTCGCATGGTGTGCGGGATATTCATTGATAACTTTTGCAGCAAGTGAGTGCTTTCCAGGTTGTTTAACAGCTGGAGAAATACTGGATTTAGTATTGGTAACCATATCAGGCTTCATATAAGGGTAACTAGGTGGAGGGCTTCTTTTAGGGTTTAGGTGGTGTATTCTATTAACATCAGTGGGACCGGTAGTATCCTTTTGGTGACTTATTTCACCTGCTGGGATACTTTGCTTGGCGTGACTCTGGTTTGGTGTCCTTTCGTGAATAATACGTATATTTCATAAAGCTGCTTACTCTCCTAAAGAGATGTTGATTGTTTACAAAATGTCAACGTAGTTGAAGATTGAACGATCAATTCATGGTTGCTTGCTCAAAACCAACTTCTCCAATTTTCGCGGAGGCATCAATACGACAGTCATCGTCTCATCGGTCGCTGTTCAGAAAGAAGTCAGCAGAAAACCGTCAGAAGTAATATTGTGATTTATTATTGTAATATTTGTTCATAGACCTTAGTTGTCAAGTTGGCTATTTGTTAGTGTTAGAATAAAGAATTCTCGAGCCTCCAATCTGTGTTCTGGTCTTTGCGTCCGTTCGTACTAAGCGTTTCTGAGAAGCTTCGAGGAACAGCGTGAGTCCCAGCGTAGCAAGAGCTGGGCATTAACGGTTTAGGAGACGTGGCTGACACAAGGCGACTAGCGTCCACAATGTTATTAAATTCGAATTTTATTGGACAGGATGTATTAGCTGAAGATTTACGCAGTCATTTGCACGTACAGTGGGAATCTGGTATTTCACATGCCTTTAAAGGTACGTTTTTCAATGTTTTAATGTTGGTACTGTTGGGCACATTGAAAACGATTGCATTATACATGCACTGAACACGATTAATCACTTCCGTGGAAATGTGATCTATAGTTCTCTCACAAGACTCTAGTGTATCATAGTCGGGATAATCAGCAGACTCCCTCAGATACCTAAGGGGTAAGAGATCATGGACTAATGGAAGAATGTCTCTTCTTTCCAGGTCATTGGCTTGGGTAGTTGTGTTTCGCGAAGATAATGAGCAGTTTGCTTTTTCAAATTTGGCATCAGGTTGACGTCCTCGGGTCGCAGATGACCGATGGAAATTTTTGCGATGGGGGGCTTTGTCGGTAATAGGAGCGGTGGTGCTACAATCTAACTTCTGAAGTGGCACATTTGTACCCTGCTTAAAAGCATCCGATTGAATGGAAATAGGTGACAGCAAATCTGCCTGTGTATTGCAGGGATTATCAAGGTCGCCGTCTAAGGTGACTAAGCATTTGGAGCGGTCAACATTTCTTTTGACACAGACAAAAGAATTGATATTGGGAGGCACAGAGGATAGTGAGGCCATATGTATGTCCGGACCTTCCGACTGACGGTTCTGAGCAGGGCATATGGGTGGTGTGGATTCAACCACATCAGAAGAGCTTGTATCAGATTTTCTACTAAGAGTCGGTGTGGCTAGGTAAGAATCCACACTACTAGTCTCACAATCTATACTACTGTAAATATCCCCGATAAAACCACTTAATACACAAGAAGGTGAAGAAGTGATGATTTCTGATCTTATCTTATTTAGCATCTGTGTCAGATCAGGGGAAGGTGTGTTACCATAATGTTTAGGCTTGATAGATTTATGTCTTTTGCTGAAGTTTTCAGCCGATAATGAAGCCGACGCTTCGATAGCTTACCTGGCATTTTGTATATAGTTAATACAGAACTACAGAGGTATATGAGTCTTAGGTTGTTTGGCGTCATGTCAAAACAAATAAAGCTTAATATGGGCACCGAAAGTCAGATGCTTGAAGTGGTAATACCTTAATCAATAGCCTGAAACAGGAAAACCAGCAGGGATAATATCCAGTGACTACAAAGGTAGGTTTAGATATGAAAAAATGTTGCTAATTGTATTAGCAGTCTGTGACACTAAGGATATATCCTGAAAAGTGGGAATACGAGAAAGAATAATAAAAACGAAAACCACGCGTAAAAAAGGACAATACTGGGTGACAAGAGTCAGAAAGTATGCATTTAGCTCAGGTTTTTATCGAACATAGTCGTTAGAAGCTGACTGATTGGCATACAACTCGCCCTACTGACAACCTTTATTGCTATTTGCGATATGATATAGTCCCTTCTGAACAGCCTAGGAAAGATTAAGGGGGGACAGAAAGGTAAAATAGGTTAGATGCAAGAGGAGACAAACTGTAAAAGTAGAAGTTGACTGATTCATGATTGTCTCAACTTCCTTATCCAGTAGATCAAACGGAACATTTTCGTCGAAATCAGCAAGATATAGTGTCAATAGACGTGAACATTAAACGTTTGTCTTTGGAACTGGTAACTATTTGTGGGCAACTCGAAGGCGCGAATGGTTCGATCGTATACACGTTCGACGAAGACGAACGAAAACGAATAAAAGTACATAATAATTTCGTATAAACATTTGTTCATATACTTGTGTTATTCTCCGCTTTAATTGCCAAACAGTATAACTTCTTTCTTACAATACTGTTGTTTTGGAGTTGAAGTCGAAGGGAGTACATCGTATAATTATATTTCAATAGTTTACACACAATGATGAGTTTTGTTATTGGTAATATTTCGAGCAAAATTAGTGCCTGTGTTCACACCACTGTTGGAATTGTTTTATTCTGATATTAAAGTACATCGTATTTATTGGTGCGGAGCGTCTTCATAACA
This sequence comes from Trichobilharzia regenti, assembly GCA_944472135.2. Taxonomy (NCBI): domain Eukaryota; kingdom Metazoa; phylum Platyhelminthes; class Trematoda; order Strigeidida; family Schistosomatidae; genus Trichobilharzia; species Trichobilharzia regenti. Next base: position 136,971,281 of record OX235262.1, read on the forward strand.
ATAGGAACTTAGGGATAAGTTCCTTGACATATATTATGACAGAGAAGGGTAAGAGGAAACAACTTTCCCAGAGTATTTAACGTTTGATTTAGTTTTCACCGCAGTGCCCTCTTTGCTGCGAGCATCTTATGAAAGAATCAGTGAGTTTTATCATGTTTATGCTTGCAGGTAAAGCCAACTGTCTGAATTTTGGCGGGATTTGACGTGAGACCACTTAAGTTAAACTGTTGACACACTTCCAACAAAAAGCTATCCAGTTTGCAACAGTCAGATCGTAAAGTGATTGCGAGGAGGCAGTCAGCATATATAATAGAGCTGAATTCGCCCGAAAGAAGTAAGCCATATAACAAGGATGTCAAGGAACTTATCCCTAAGTTCCTGTTGTTACGAAGACGCTCCGCAACGATAAAAACTATGTACTTTCTTCGACTTTGACTCCAAATTACCAGTATTGTAAGAAGGAAGTTATATTGTTTGGCAATTAAAGCGGAAAACAGTGAAATTTTTTGCTCGTTTTTGGTCATCCTCTTCGAACTTGTACACGATCGAACCATTCGAGATTTCGAGTAGCCCTTCAATGGCTACCAGTGACTGAAATTATCCGTAACTTACAAGGTCATTGGTGGAGTGAGACACTGGAAGGTCATTTTCGTCCATGTTGGTCGGCCCTGTTAGATTGCAGTTCCGTAGCTGTTCGTCTACGCGTTTGTTGTTCCGCTTATCCTGCAGTTATTCACGACTTATCGTGTTGCGTATTGTTCACGAATCTTGCGTTTCACCTCATTTTTTGTTTCCGTTGCTGTTAAAATGAATTAAATCTTTGGTTTCGAAAGTCTTCACTACCAGGTCAGTGCATTCATTTCGTTGTAATTGTTTCATACCTTGCATTCATGCAGCTTTCAGTACTTAGTCGTTTTTCAGCTGTTAATGAATTGGTACTGTGTAGAAGTTTTGGAAATTATGCACATGAAGATGTTTGGCTGGCAGAAGCAGTTGTTTCCAGTCCATTAGTTGGTTGCCGTTATTATTGTTGGCTCAGTTACTTACATAACATGTAGAAATCTGGAAAAAAGTGTCTTTCTCGTTCGTGTTTGCAGCATGCAAATATCTGCGAGTGAATTTGTTAAAGAGAGCAACATCAGAGTTGATATTAGCAAGGTTTTCGAAGAACAAATTAAACCTAGAGAATTTAGAAACTGGGTTGAAGTTGAAAAAGCTTTGAAGCTTTTTGAGAATGTGAATATACCATCAGTGTGTCTGCTATCATTTAAAAAAATATATTGTGAGAGAATCTAAATCAAATAAGGTTGAGCCGCATGAAAAGTACGAATCTGTTGTGCTTGTGTGTATTTTGGGGAACTAAAAGAACCTGGAATCCTAAAGGGTGTGTTACTTATGCTTATTACTGCTTGATGTACTAGATCCAAATACATGAACTAGGACTTCCCGTAATAGAGCCAGTGTTAACATCCATTCGATGGGTTGCAAAACAGTTTTTAAAGCGGATAAAATACGATGATATGGTGAGTGTACGAACAATCCCAGTTAAAGGTAAGACATTAATAAGGAAGAATAACGTTTCGGGTTGTAGTCTACGATCGGTGGTTCCCTCGAAGTTGTGGTTTTTCCGTGACTATAAACATGGATGTCCACGATCTTTAAAAAAACTAATTAAATTTTCCTTAAACCAGTAGTCTTCTTTTCTTTGGCGAAACATCCGTTGATATGATTATACGATTAGGTGGCGAAGTAAGACTGAGAATCGTGATCGTTGAGTTTCTGACTAATTTTGCGCATCTGACTGTTATAACCGCATGGATATAGCGTTTTCCTCATGGTACATTATGATATCTAGAAATCACAAGCACGCTGCCATCGGTAAATTTATTTTTCCTTTTCAAATGAATGCAAACAGTGAGTCATTTGAGGTGATAGGATGAATACCTCTGAACGTTTTTGGGGAGACTAGGGTATATTTAATTTTTCGAGTAAGGGACGATCTTTTTACCAAGAATGTTCTCAGAATTTCCGCTCCTTCTTCGTTATTCAAATATAACGTTAATTTGCCCACTAAGGTAGTAGCTATAGGAGATTACCTTCATTGGGAACTATATTAAGGTAGCTTTAGGTAATGCGTCATAGAAGTAGGCATCGTAGGATAATTGGGTCTAAGGGCATTAAACTTTGTATAAATGATCAAACCGTAGTTCTTACGAACGACTTAGTTTTATAAATAGTGAATGTACCGTACAAGCGTTGTCAATCACGTCTCATAACAGTTAATGCCCAGCTCTCGCTACGCTCGGGCCCACGCTGTTCTTCGAAGATTTCTCAGAAACGCTTAGTTATAACGGACGCGAAAACCAAAACACTGATCTGCCGCTTTAGATTTGTTTATTGTTACACCAACATATAAAAGGAATAAGCTAACTAAGCAAACTAAGGTCTGAAAACAAATATTACAATAATATATCATTTTATTAATTCTGACGATATTATACTCTTCTTTCTGAACAGCGACCGATGAGACGATGACTGTCGTATTGATGCCTCCGCGAAAATTGGGGAAGTTGGTTTGAGCAAACAACCATGAATTGATCGTTCAATCTTCAACTACATTGACACTCCCCGGTTAAAATATGATCCAACCCCTTTTTTCCACCAAGACCAATACACGTTGACCTGCATGCCATTGCGAGAACCTGGGTCACACAGACAAAGCTGAAATGGAAAACAAACAGCAAAGACAACAACACAGGCATACTCACAGCACAATCTCACACAACAATGACGACCTGCGCCTCCAGACAGAGACCTCCTCTTGACAAATTGCAACACAATCGCCACTTACTAGATTGACTCTTGCAGAATGCAAAGTGACCATGGCAGCACCTCACGATACTCTACGCACATCCTCTTATCTACTCATTACCAATTACCACTGCAATCGCTTGTCACTCATTCTGCCTCAGTTCTAGTAGCGGTGACGAATGCAAGCCTCAGTCGTGTACACTCTTTCTCCCCGGCGTGTCGGACCGCAGCTAATCATTATCTCCGTATGCATTCCATTCTCAGCAATAGCCTAGCCTCCCCGGCGTATACGACCCATCTGCTATCCTTAACATCAATCAATTCATTCATAGATGTAGAAGACTCGAAACAACTTCAGAAGTAATCACGACGAAAATTTTAACAAAATTACGCAATAACAACAAGATACGAAAACAACAAGTAAACACAATGAATCCAAAATACACCAATTGATATGACACACCACACGTATATACAAACAGGACAAATAACCTCGCCGATCATGTCTTGAGGGAATTCCTTGAAGAATTGCAGGACTTACACCAGTACGCCTACAACCCTTCACAGGTTGACGATTGTAAGTTGTGGAATGTCCGGACACAAACAAGATTAACCAACAATTGCGATAATTGGAACTCACACAACTATTTAACACAAACATATGTACAATCACTACATCAAATGTTGTGGATTCCGGCATGACAAACTACCCCTGAACAACTGTAGGACTTACAGCAGTACACCTACATCCCTTCACAGGTTGGTGATCCAAGTGGAAGTCGTCCGGACACAAACAGAATTACCAACAGCTAGATGACAGATGATATCAATTCAGTATATACAATATGAACATATGTACAAAATCACACACCAAGCACATTGGACTGCTCATTGATGCGCTACCCTTTGAAGAACTGTGGGACTTACAGCAGTACGCCTACAACCCTACTCACGTTGACGCTCTAGGTTGGAAAATCGTCGCAGAGTTCATTTGCTAACTTCCTTCTATGAGCTGTATCCTCAAATCTGAACGGCAACACGCCCATGTCATTGTATCGTAGAATACAGATGACGAACAAACACACGACATATCTCATCAACCAAGTATAGAAACAGAGTAATTTACACCAAAGATAATAACATTCAATTAGTAACTTGAAACTAGAAATGCCTTTATTCGTGCAAGTCAATTTAACAATAATTCTCTCCTTTACACTTGGCTTATCCTCACTAAACTGACCATTGATATTCGTCCTTTCAAACGAACTGATACTATCATAGTCATTGCAGAAGATACTTGAGTTGATGGGCGTCTGTTTCATTGTGGATGACAGCACCAACGACGACTGATTGTAACCAGTTGATGAAGTTAGCGGTGGATCAAAAGCTGTTGTTGCTCGGCTTTCAGAAATTTGTCTAACTGCAAGACCACCACCACTGCTGTCTTTCACTACTAGTTCGGGTTTAGCACTATCATCTGATGATAGGTGGGCTACACGCTGATCAATTACGCTGACAGTCTCCCAAGTATGCACACCTTCTGGAACTGCATCTGCGTTCAATTCTACTTCACGTTGTAGTTGTACAGAACCTTTGTTTAACTTAGCAGTAGTAGGCATATCCCTCATCTCATCATGATCAACCAAAGACAAATCTGCACTATCATGATCATTATCACAAATATTCAATTTACCGTCAAGTTCATCATTTTCAAACTCTTTAATAACAGAAGTAGACAATTTTGGTTCCTCCTCACAAATCCTAAAAGGTTTAATATCTTCACTCTGACTAGTAATACCTTGTAAACTTGTAGGGTCAGAACTGCACTCTGAAGCAGCAACTCTATTCTGTGACACTCTATTCAACAATGACTTACCAGTTGCAACTACAGACTTCTTGACCAAACCGTTATCGTCACACAATTCGGAGTCAGACCTGGAGTTTACATTTAGCTTATCACTGAACTTGCTCACTGGTTCACAGTTCACCTTTGTATGCACCTCTTGCAAACGTGTAAAACACAACCGTGTTTGTCTTGCATCTTGCAACTTATCTGTTGAGGATGTACTACGAAACCTGTTGCACTCACTAGATCTATATGCATTACTGGACATCATGGAGTCTTCTCGATATCCACCTCTCTGAGGCCTACTCGTCATCAATGATTGCATTTTGCTCTCAGACTGCTCTATTCTAGGGGTGGGATGCAATATACTGGCAAACTTGCTCATAGCTTGGTTGACACTGTCTTGTACTAGTTTCAGGATATCATCAAATTTTGGCTCGATACCCTCATCCTCCATACGGGAGCTTATCTTCACCCACTTCCTTTGCAGTCGAGTAGGTAGACGTCTTGCTATTACTTCTAGTATAAAACTCGAGTTGAGGTCACTCACGCAATTCGTCGAAATCAACGTATTCTTATAAGTCATAAGGTTATCTAAAAACACAGTAAGTGCCTTGGAGTCATCTTGTAATTGACTGCCGTTACCTTTGACAGCTTCGTATACGTTCCTTACAATCATTGAAGGTCTTCCAAACCTTTGACGTAATTTGCTCATAGCCTCAGCGTATTCCTCATTAGAGGGCATGAGCTCACAGCACTGTATAGCTCTTGAAGCATCTCCAGTGCAATACCTCATCAGATACATCAATTTCAATTCGTCACTTAATGAAAAACTACTCAACATGACCTCAAACTCCTTTACAAATTGTAAATAATCGACAGGGTTTCCATCGAAACACCGTGGTTCAAACTTAGAGAGTTTGATGTTCCTATTATCCCTGAACGGCGAAACAGTAACATCAACCATGTCATGCTTAGCATCAGACACATCGTTACAATTAACAGACAAGTCACCATGACTTACTTTCCTGTTTGCATCCAAGACTCTCTGTCCCTTCTTTGACCCAGGCATTGTTGAACTTCACCCAATTCCAAAACGTTCCAGATATTGCTTGTTCAAAGAGGACTTGACCGGCACCAGGAAAGATGAACGGTGACTATCCAAACTGTTACCAGCTATCTGAATTGGCAAGAATCTGTTTCTACCATCAGAAACTCTCAGCCACTTCTCATAAACCATTAATGCCCAGCTCTTGCTACGCTCGGGCCCACGCTGTTCCTTGATGTTTTTCAGAAGCGCCTAGTTACAACGGACGAAAAAAACCGAAACACCAATTGGTGACTCGTGGATTCTCTATTGTTACACCAACATATAAAAACAATATTTGAACCAAGGTCTGTGAACAAATATTACAATAATAAATCACAATAATACATCTGATGGTTTACTGCTGACTTCTTTCTGAACAGCGACCGATGAGACGATGACTGTCGTATTGATGCCTCCGCGAAAATTGGGGAAGTTGGTTTGAGCAAACAACCATGAATTGATCGTTCAATCTTCAACTACATTGACAACTTGTTTAGTGTACACACATCAAATGAATAGGGAATACTGGAGGTAATTAGATGCATGCAGGCACAGGTTATTTAACATCTATAAAGTAGACATGCAAATGCCGCAGTTGTTGATCATAGAAAGGATTGACATTAGATAACGTCCTATGATTCAACGGCATATTAGAAATAAATAAAAATTGTTTCGGTGCTCATTGTCAAGTGGACAGTCTATTTGATGATGTCACTGCATATTAACAGATTAGTGAAGTAGCTATCAAGCCTAAGTTACTACGTTTACTTGTACTACATACTTGGCGTTTAAGAGTATGCAGACTTGCAACTGGCTAGATAAGGCGACTTTAGAGTACCAAACAGTACATAATTATTATTAAGCTTGCTAAATCCCACTTAGCTTTTGCAATGTGCTATTGTGTAGAAACAGACACGAAATCCTATTAATGACTAAAGTAGCAGTCTCATAATACTACAGTAAATCTCCATCCCACTAACCAAGCTTAGCGTTTATTATTCCTAATTCACTTATTACAAAAGCACATAGTATGGTAAGGAATTGAAAAAGTCTAGAGGAAGAAGGAATCAAGAGTATATTAACATTTGATTAATTTACATAAGAAATTCTGATGAAGGGTATTAACGTTAGTTTGACCGAATGATGTTACCACTGATTTCATATTCGACAACCTTCGTATACCTGAAAAAATAAAGTACATATAAGGACTAGCACAACATGAAGTTACAAGAGATAATTCTACATATTAGCATATGCTATGCATACAAAGATTCTGTCAATACTAAGTAATACCTCATGCAGATAAATGTATTTGTAGTCTACAGCTGATATTTATGTTGACGCCGTATACATAAATAGACATTATATGTTTTCCTGTATTTGAGGATTATACGCAAATTTCAAGACAATCTCTGGAACATCCATACTATTGAGGCGTCATTCTCTCATCAGGCTTACTTGCAGATCAACTTCACACTAAATACTTTTACATGAAATGAAGTATTGCAAATGTGTAACTTAGAAATTAATTCACAATCTCAGTAATGTTTAGTCCAAAAGGTTTCGTGAATCCTGCAGAAATCACATTTTCACATTAAGAAGACTATAGGCATCAAATATAAGCTGAACATGCCTCAACTATAAACAGCTATGCACAGTGCGTCGGTGGCACAGTGGTTAGGACTCTCGCCGACCATGCACATGGTCCGGGGTTCGAGCCCACGCCGGCGCACACCTGATATCTGTGGTCGGCCTGCGAAATTTGGGCTACCGATATCCATGCTGAAAATTCCATACTTGTACCAAAAATACGGTGTGGAATCAAGCTGTAAATCTAAAAAAACATAGTAAAACACTTCAACTATTGTAAAGTACACAGAACTGTTGTGTTGATGAGGATAATAATGTCATATAATGCAAACTAGAAAATTCAATCGTCATAGCGCATCTGTGCTGCTTTGTCTAAATGGAAATATCAGCAGAAATTCATCTCCACTATTGGTGGTCAAAAATATTGCAGCATTAAGTATACAGTCAGTGGAAAATGTGAAAGAGAATAAATTCATATTAATGATAATAAAGCTGAATAGATTCAGTTCTCATAATCACCACGACTCATGAGTATCATCACACCGTGTAATGATTTAGCCCATTAATTAGAACAACAAGGAAATGTACACGAGTAATTCACTTCTCTATTGCAATGTACTTGCAATAATCGTCACAATTGTCACGATTAGGAAGGTGGTTAACCACTGTCAGCCACGTTTCATGAACCGTTAATGCACAGCTCTGGCTGCACTCAGGCTCACGCTGTTCCTTGAAGTTTCTCAGAAAAGCTTGTTAATAACGGTCGCAAAAACCAAAACACCAATTGGCGACTCGAGGATTCTTTATTGTAACACCAACATATAAACACTGTTACAAATAAGGTCTGTGAACAGATATTACAATAATAAATCACAATATTACTTCTGACAGTTTTCTGTCTACCACTGAACAGCGACCGATGAGACGATGACTGTCGTATTGATGCCTCCGCGAAAATTGGGGAAGTTGATTTTGAGCAAACAACCATGAATTGATCGTTCAATCTTCAACTCCATTGACACTCCCCGGCCATTAAGGGATCCAACCCTTTTTTCCTTCACGACCAATACACGTTGACTTGGATGCCATTGCGAGAACCTGGGTCACACGGACAGAGCTGAAATGGAAAACAAACAGAAAAGCCAACACACCATAAGCATACCCACAGTACAATTTCACACATCAATGACGACCTGCGCCTCCAGACAGAGACCTCCTCTTGAGATCTTGCAACACAATCACCACTTGAAAGAATGACTCTTGCAGAATGCAAAGTGACCATGGCAGCACCTCACGATACTCTACGCACATCCTCTTATCTACTCACTACCAATTACTACTGCAATCGCTTGTCACTCATTCTGCCTCAGTTCTAGTAACGGTGACGTATGCAAGCCTCAGTCGTGTACACTCTTTCTCCCCGGCGTGTCGGATCGCACCTAATCATTATCTCCGTATGCATTCCATTCTCAGCAATAGCCTAGCCTCCCCGGCGTATACGACCCATCTGCTGTCCTTAACATCAATCAATTCATTCATAGATGTAGAAGACTCGAAACAACTTCAGAAGTAATCACGACGAAAATTTTAACAAAATTACGCAATAACAACAAGATACGAAAACAACAAGTAAACACAATGAATCCAAAATACACCAATTGCTATGACACACCACACGTATATACAAACAGGATAAATAACCTCGCCGATCATGTCTTGAGGGAATTCCTTGAAGAATTGCAGGACTTACACCAGTACGCCTACAACCCTTCACAGGTTGACGATTGTAAGTTGTGGAATGTCCGGACACAAACAAGATTAACCAACAATTGCGATAATTGGAACTCATACAACTATTTAACACAAACATATGTACAATCACTACATCAAATGCTGTGGATTCCGGCATGACAAACTACCCCTGAACAACTGTAGGACTTACAGCAGTACACCTACATCCCTTCACAGGTTGGTGATCCAAGTGGAAGTCGTCCGGACACAAACAGAATTACCAACAGCTAGATGACAGATGATATCAATTCAGTATATACAATATGAACATATGTACAAAATCACACACCAAGCACATTGGACTGCTCATTGATGCGCTGCCCTTTGAAGAACTGTGGGACTTACAGCAGTACGCCTACAACCCTACTCACGTTGACGCTCTAGGTTGGAAAATCGTCGCAGAGTTCATTTGCTAACTTCCTTCTATGAGCTGTATCCTCAAATCTGAACGGCAACACGCCCATGTCATTGTATCGTAGAATACAGATGACGAACAAACACACGACATATCTCATCAACCAAGTATAGAAACAGAGTAATTTACACCAAAGATAATAACATTCAATTAGTAACTTGAAACTAGAAATGCCTTTATTCGTGCAAGTCAATTTAACAATAATTCTCTCCTTTACACTTGGCTTATCCTCACTAAACTGACCATTGATATTCGTCCTTTCAAACGAACTGATACTAGCATAGTCATTGCAGAAGATACTTGAGTTGATGGGCGTCTTTTTCATTGTGGATGACAGCACCAACGACGATTGATTGTAACCAGTTGATGAAGTTAGCGGTGGATCAAAAGCTGTTGTTGCTCGACTTTCAGAAATTTGTCTACCTGCAAGACCACCACCACTGCTGTCTTTTACTATCAGCTCAGGTTTAGCACTAGCACCTGATGATAGGTGGGCTACATGCTGATCACTTACATTGACGGTCTCACAAATATCCATAACTTCTGTAACTGCACCTGCATTTATTTCTACTTCACGTTCAAGTTGTACAGAAACTTTGTTCAACTTAGCAGTAGTAGGCATATCCCTCATCTCATCATGATCAACCAAAGAAAACTGTGAAGTATCATGATCATTATCACGAATATTCAATTTACCGTCAAGTTCATCATTTTCAAACTCTTTAATAACAGAAGTAGACAGTTTTGGTTCCTCCTCACAAATCCTAAAAGGTCTAATAACTTCACTCTGACTAGTAATACCTTGTAAACCTGTAGGGTCAGAACTGCACTCTGAAGCAGCAACTCTATTCTGTGACACTCTATTCAACAATGAGAGTAAGAATGCCAACAAACCATCACTTGTTACGAAAAACTCCTCTCGAAACATAAGTATATCTGGAGGTGTTCCGCATGCTCCACCTTATAGAAAGTCAGGCTCCAAGACTCCTAAAGTCTTGCAGCCAAAGCACCTTCCTTCACAATTCCCTTTAAGTTATAAAAACAACCCGAAGGTGTATACCGGTATGACGAATAGCAGTTGGATGGGTAGACCTTCTGATGCTATGCCTTTTAACCGTCAACCTAGGCCCAACCTGTACTACCCTTATATCCAGGAACACATGGTAAATTTTCCAGGTGTCCCGAATCACTGGTACGACCCATGGCACCTAGGACCACCTCATTGCACTCCAACCCGATGTACAGACACCCAGTCCGACCTCCTTTTCATTCATAAATTCTTGCGGTGCTGACGCACAAATAGATTTAGGTTATGGTGACATTTTAAGCCAGTTTGTAGTATCCCGTGACTTATTCACGATATTGCTAATTAATGCACGTTCCTTAATCAATAAGATATCTGAACTAAGGACATTATTATTAGTCGCCAAGCCTACTGTAGCTCTGATTACTGAATCATGGTGCTCATCCTCTGTACTTGATGTGCATATAGGTATCGATGATTACACTGTACACCGTGCAAACAGAGATTGCAAGCGTGGTGGAGGATGTCTCATATATATACATAGCTCATTTGTAGTCAGTAAGGTGGAAGATGAAACAATGAATAATGTACCTGACTCACTCTGGGTTGTCTTACATGGAGATAAGTACAAACTTCTCATAGGCTGTGTTTATCGAGCACCAAGCTCAACAAAAGAAACTGATGCGTTATTAGCTAAATCGTTTGCACACGCATCCTCGTTTAGTGCTAATTACAAAATAATTGCAGGGGACTTCAATCTTCCAGAAGTCAATTGGCTAACTAGTTCCGGCCCCCAACGCTTCGACGAATTACTTGCCACTATAGACTGTTATGGATGGCAACAACACGTCCAGACACCTACTCGTGGTGACAACATGTTGGACCTTGTTTTTTGTCATGACACAATCCCAGTATCCACGTATGTTGGTAATCGATTTTCCAGTAGTGACCATAGAATGGTACTCTGCTCTCTGCCTTTCTCACCACTAAATACAGGAAACAAACAAGACTCAGGAAGCACAATATGTCGTAGTTACAAATATACAGACTGGGGATTAGTCCAAGAACTTATTCGACTCTGTCAATGGGATGACTATTTTACCACTGACTCCCTGGAGGCCTTAGTAACCCTGTTTTACAGGAATGTTACCCTTTGTCTAGATACAGTTGCTCCAAAGAAAATAGTGAAATTAAGTAGACACCGAACTGAATATATTCCAAGGGCACACCGTAATAAGTTAAGGAAACTGAAGAAACAGTACTATTCCACTAAGGACATATCACTATTGCTCTCAATCCACGAGTCTCTTGAATCTCTCAAGCGCCTACGCTCTCAAAAGGACCTCGACGAAGAGTTAACGGCACTTGAAAGTACCTCCAAAGTTTATAACTTAACGGCACTTCTTAAAAAACGAATGCAGTCGGCGAGGGAAATCCCATACTTACTTCACGACAAAGTAATCTACAATGAACCTGCCACTATCTGTGAACTCTTCAGTGATTGGTTTGCAAACTTTAGTTTAGAAACACATATGCCTGGTGAAACCGCTCCCCTTACTATCTCTTCCCTTGAAAGCATTGTGTTCACTAATCAGTTAATAGTACAAGCAATTAAAAGCCTTAAACCTTCCACTAGTACGGGACCGGATGGCCTCGCTTCGATAATTTTCAAAAACAGTGGGTGTGATATACCCTTGTTACTTCTTAAATTCTTCTCAATATCTATGGACACTGGCACTTACCCTAGTGAGTGGAAAACTAGCTTCATAATTCCACATTACAAATCTGGTGATAGGGCAAACGTCCGCAATTACAGACCCATAAATATAACCCCAGTTATCTCACGAATCATGGAGAAAGTTGTAAAAGATCAATTGTCAGACTACCTAATTAGGGAAGATCTTGTTACAAGGTCTCAACACGGATTTCTCAAAAATAGATCCTGCGTTACTTGCCACTTCGACTTTTTCAACTGCATCACTAGTAGTCGCGAAGCACGTAAGCTAGTCGTTGTTCTCTACTTCGATATATCTAGGGCATTTGACATGGTATCTCACAGTATTCTCTTTGAGAAGCTGTACTCTTGTGGAATTCGCAACCCATTACTGAACTGGTTAAAATCATTTCTAAGCAACAGGGTACAAATAACCAAAGTTGGATCTGTATTGTCTCATCCTAGGCAGATCTCAAGTGGGGTCGTGCAAGGTAGTGTCCTAGGTCCACTTTTATTCACAATCTACATTAACAGCATTTGCAAGTGCTTCACCTTAGGCAAACCATTCCTATATGCTGACGACCTCAAAGTCGTCTACTCCTGCTACACTCATGAATTAAGCGATATGGTTACTAAAATACATCTTGAACTAAGTAGCCTCGCAACATGGTGTGCTGAATCCTGTCTAAATTTTAACATTGACAAATGCGGCTGGATTTGTATCGGCAACAGTAACCTTGATCTAACTCTTGAAATAAATGGGCGAAAACTAGCTAAGCTCAACTCAGTCGTAGATCTCGGTATTAGATACTCTAGTAACCTAACGTTCGCTGAACAGACTGATTATGCCAGACGTAAAACGCGAAGGCTGATAGGATGCATAACACGCAATTTCTTTTGTTGTGAAACTAGGGTTTTATTATACAAAGTATGTGTCCGACCTATCTTAGAATACTGCCCGTTTATTCTTAGCGGACTAAGACAAAATGACAAGCTTAAATTAGAGGGAGTGCAACGGCAGTTTACCTCAAGAACTCTTGGTTTAGAAAGTGGTCTGGAATACCATGAGCGATGCGTAAGACTAAGATTAGAACCCCTCTGGAAAAGACGCCTTAAGCTAAACCTTATCTTTTACTATAAGCTAACTAATCTTCTCTTGCATTCCTCCGAGCCAATAACTAAACCTACCGCTGTCATCAGTTACAATCTTAGAAATCATCACAACCTAGCTGCTATGGAGCACTGTCAGACTTACGTGCGGTACAACTTCTTCTTAAATAAGTTTTCAGTCATTTGGAATAGACTACCAGCTAATGTGCGCGATGCAAACACACTTCCAGTGTTCATCTCCTCAGTCACCAGACTACTCAAAGATGACAATGCACTTTTGCGCCTGACTCTTACACCTTCTTTTTCACCCTACATAGATATTTTAAGTTCTTTAAACGTGTAGTTACAACAAACTACAATTATAAATTTTAATATTATTGGAACTAGATGATTAACATTTCTACACAGGACAGTAATAATATTAGTTTACACATAATATAAAAGTTAGCATAACGGGACTAGTTAGTTTGTGTACCAAAATAACCACAGTTACTAAACAGAATATATATGTATATATTTATTAATCACTCCTTAAGGACTCCCGTTGCTTTCTTTTGCGTTGCTGTTGTTTGTCTTCTTTTTTCTCTCACCATTTCAGCTTCCATTTGACTTTTTGAATGAGAATGAATAATGTGGATATTTGACCATTTACAATGACAAATGATCTGCAAACATTATTGGTCCCGTATCTTTCAGTTGCCTGGTTAATAACGAATTAACTTTCTCCACGACGCAACCTGGATTACATTTGTGGAATATACTCTTATACCAATGGAAAAGTATCAATTTGTAATACAACGTCACGATTGTAGCTTATAACATAACTGATCGTATCTGTAAAAATAGCTTCCTTATTACCCAATTTGGATATAAATCAAATCAAAAATAAGATTCGGATTTGTACACACCCAAGTTATATTGAGGAATTACTTCAAGCTTTATTTTTTCCCAAGTATTTTTAATCCATCCAAAACTTACTTGGGTTTTTTTGTTAATGCGAAGTTAATATTCCTATATTTCATGACGTGCTCCATTGAATGACTGGTTATCATATTGTTCCCACAGACCTAAGACAAAAACGCCAGCAACCATGTAACTTAACCATAAACCAAATTTATGAAATTTATATAATGCTTATCCATGCCTGTATATTTGGTGTGTCCTACACAAGTAGGAAAAAATGTGTATTTTATTAAAACATTATTATTAATTATGATTGCTAATCGTATATGTAATTTATCATATTGATGATGCCTGTAAACTGGCGTCTCTCACGTACAAAATGAGAATATACTATTATTATTATTATTATTAATGACTTACCAGTTGCAACTACAGACTTCTTGACCAAACCGTTATCGTCACACAATTCGGAGTCAGACCTGGAGTTTACATTTAGCTTATCACTGAACTTGCTCACTGGTTCACAGTTCACCTTTGTATGCACCTCTTGCAAACGTCTGAAACAAAACCGTGTTTGTCTTGCATCTTGCAACTTATCTGTTGAGGATGTACTACGAAACCTGTTGCACTCACTAGATCTATATGCATTACTGGACATCATGGAGTCTTCTCGATATCCACCTCTCTGAGGCCTACTCGTCATCAATGATTGCATTTTGCTCTCAGACTGCTCTATTCTAGGGGTGGGATGCAATATACTGGCAAACTTGCTCATAGCTTGGTTGACACTGTCTTGTACTAGTTTCAGGATATCATCAAATTTTGGCTCGATACCCTCATCCTCCATACGGGAGCTTATCTTCACCCACTTCCTTTGCAGTCGAGTAGGTAGACGTCTTGCTATTACTTCTAGTATAAAACTCGAGTTGAGGTCACTCACGCAATTCGTCGAAATCAACGTATTCTTATAAGTCATAAGGTTATCTAAAAACACAGTAAATGCCTTGGAGTCATCTTGTAATTGACTGCCGTTACCTTTGACAGCTTCGTATACGTTCCTTACAATCATTGAAGGTCTTCCAAACCTTTGACGTAATTTGCTCATAGCCTCGTAGTAGCCCTCTTTTGGCTTCATAAACTTACAGCAGTGTATAGCTCTTGAAGCATCTCCAGTGCAATATCTCATCAAATACATTAACTTCAATTCATCATTTAATAGAAAACTATTCAGCATGACCTCAAACTCCTTTACAAATTGTAAATAATCGACAGGGTTTCCATCGAAACACCGTGGTTCAAATTTAGGGAGTTTGATGTTCCTATCATCCCTGAACGGCGAAACATGGATATCAATCTTATCATGCATAGCATCACACACATCATTACATATTACAAGCAACTTACTTTCCTATTTGCTTCCAAGGCGGTGTGTCCTTTCTGTCTCGCATGTTCAAGCGATGTTCTCTAATCACTTCCTTCCTCATCTTTTGTCAATGAAGCTGAACGCTGAACGTTTACTTTTGGAACTAATAGGGCTGGACTTATTTATTGCGCACTGTTGAAGTCCCGCTTGGAAATTTTTTGGCCAGTAATTTTTAATAAAATTGTGTTATATGTTATCTAGATTGATGGAAATTCCCATTTATTCGCTAGTTATGGTGTTCGCGTCATGTGATCTGACTGCGACACACTTTTAGCATATTGGTTGCAATGCTTAGTGTTTCAGGTGGACTGTTGCAAAGTATCGCGATAATGAGGAAGATAGGATAGTTAGAGGGTAATGCCATTTACACAAATCGTTTACTCCATGTAGAAGCTGCACCTTTCGGCATAGTATCATTCAATGAAGACTTCATGTCTTAGGATATCAATACAGACTATTTTCGTGAGAAAAGCAGTCTTTTTGAAAAAATAATTCTCTCAGTGCTTGGAAATCACCTGCAAATGCTATCAGAATCGTTTGTGGGAACCGAAGTTATCATTTAGATGTGCTTTTCACTCTATCTATGGTTGGACAGGAATTATGGTGAGTGGAAAGGTTATCACTCAGTGGATTTCATATATACTGGCACTGATTGGTGCAGTTTACTATGGGTTATGTGAATTAAATCTATAAAAATATTTCAAATTTATTAATATTTTGCCATTGTCTACATAGCTGACTAATAGGAAATCCTATTTGTTATATAAAAAACGAAGGTGGATGTCAATGTAGTTGAAGATTGAACGATCAATTCATGGTTGCTTGCTCAAAACCAACTTCCCCAATTTTCGCGGAGGCATCAATACGACAGTCATCGTCTCATCGGTCGCTGTTCAGAAAGAAGTCAGCAGAAAACCGTCAGAAGTAATATTGTGATTTATTATTGTAATATTTGTTCACAGACCTTAGTTGTAACAGTGTTTATATGTTGGTGTTACAATAAAGAATCCTCGAGTCGCCAATTGGTGTTTCGGTTTTGCGACCGTTATTAACAAGCTTTTCTGAGAAACTTCAAGGAACAGCGTGAGCCTGAGTGCAGCCAGAGCTAGTAGGAACATCAAACTCCCTAAATTTGAACCACGGTGTTTCGACGGAAACCCGGCTGATTATTTACAATTTGTAAAGGAGTTTGAGATCATGCTGAGTAGTTCTTTATTAAATGATGAATTGAAGTTAACGTATTTGATGAGGTTGTCAATGGAGTTGAAGATTGAACGATCAATTCTTGGTTGTTTGCTCAAAATCAAGTTCCCCAATTTTCGCGGAGGCATCAATACGACAGTCATCGTCTCATCGGTCGCTGTTCAGAAAGAAGAGTTAAACATCGTCAGAAGTAATACAGAGATTTATTATTGTAATATTTGTTTTCAGACCTTAGTTCGCTTATTCCTTTTATATGTTGGTGTAACAATACAGAAATATCAAACGGCAGATCGGTGTTTTGGTTTTTTCGTCCGTTATAACTAAGCGTTTCTGAAAACTCAAAGGAACAGCGTGGGCCCGAGCGTAGCGAGAGCTGGGCATTAACGGTTTATGAGACGTGATTGACAGTTTCTGACGATGGAAACAGATCTGGCGGATTCAAACAGTTGGTGAAAGTTTGGATAGTCGCCGTTCATTTTTCCTGGTGCCGGTCAAGTCCTCTTTGAACAAGCAATATCTGGAACTTTTTTGGAATTGGGTCAAGTTCAACAATGCCTGGGTCAAAGAAGGGACAGAGTGTCTTGGATGCAAACAGGAAAGTAAGTCATGGTGACTTGTCTGTTAATTGTAACGATGTGTCTGATGTTAAGCATGACATGGTTGATGTTACTGTTTCGCCGTTCAGGGATAATAGGAACATCAAACTCCCTAAATTTGAACCACGGTGTTTTGATGGAAACCCTGTCGATTATTTACAATTTGTAAAGGAGTTTGAGATCATGTTGAATAGTTTTCTATTAAATGATGAATTGAAGTTAATGTATTTGATGAGATATTGCACTGGAGATGCTGCAAGAGCTATACAGTGCTGTAAGTTTATGAAGCCAAAAGAGGGCTACTACGAGGCTATGAGCATATTACGTCAAAGGTTTGGAAGACCTTCGATGATTGCAGGGAAATTATTCGAGGCTGTTAAGGGTAATGGTGGTCAATTACAGGATGACTCCCAGGCACTCACTGAGTTTTTAGATAATTTGCTAATTTACAAGAATGGAATGATTTCGATGAATCGAATGAGTGACCTCAACTCGAGTTTTATACTAGAAGTAATAGCAAGACGTCTACCTACTCGACTGCAAAGGAAGTGGGTGAAGATAAGCTCCCGTATGGAGGATGAGGGTATCGAGCCAAAGTTTGATGATATCCTGAAACTGGTACAAGACAGTGTCAATCAATCTATGAGCAAGTTTGCCAGTCTATTGCATCTCACCCCTAGAATAGAGCAGTCTGAGAGCAAAATGCAATCATTGATGACGAGTAGGCCTCAGAGAGGTGGATATCGAGAAGACTCCATGATGTCTAGTAATGCATATAGACCTAGTGAGTGCAACAGGTTTCGTAGTACATCCTCAACAGATAAGTTACAAGATGCAAGACAAACACGGTTTTGTTTCAGACGTTTGCAAGAAGTGCATACAGAAGTGAACTGTGAACCAGTGAGCAAGTTCAGTGATAAGCTAAATGTAAACTCCAGGTCTGACTCCGAATTGTGTGACGATAACGGTTTGGTCAAGAAGTCTGTAGTTGCAACTGGTAAGCCATTGTTGAATAGAGTGTCACAGAATAGAGTTGCTGCTTCAGAGTGCAGTTCTGACCCTACAAGTTTACAAGGTATTACTAGTCAGAGTGAAGTTATAAAACCTTTTATGATTTGTGAGGAGGAACCAAAATTGTCTACTTCTGTTATTAAAGAGTTTGAAAATGATGAACTTGACGGTAAATTGAATATTCGTGATAATGATCATGATACTTCACAGTTTTCTTTGGTTGATCATGATGAGATGAGGGATATGCCTACTACTGCTAAGTTGAACAAAGTTTCTGTACAACTTGAACGTGAAGTAGAAATAAATGCAGGTGCAGTTACAGAAGTTATGGATATTTGTGAGACCGTCAATGTAAGTGATCAGCATGTAGCCCACCTATCATCAGGTGCTAGTGCTAAACCTGAGCTGATAGTAAAAGACAGCAGTGGTGGTGGTCTTGCAGGTAGACAAATTTCTGAAAGTCGAGCAACAACAGCTTTTGATCCACCGCTAACTTCATCAACTGGTTACAATCAATCGTCGTTGGTGCTGTCATCCACAATGAAAAAGACGCCCATCAACTCAAGTATCTTCTGCAATGACTATGCTAGTATCAGTTCGTTTGAAAGGACGAATATCAATGGTCAGTTTAGTGAGGATAAGCCAAGTGTAAAGGAGAGAATTATTGTTAAATTGACTTGCACGAATAAAGGCATTTCTAGTTTCAAGTTACTAATTGAATGTTATTATCTTTGGTGTAAATTACTCTGTTTCTATACTTGGTTGATGAGATATGTCGTGTGTTTGTTCGTCATCTGTATTCTACGATACAATGACATGGGCGTGTTGCCGTTCAGATTTGAGGATACAGCTCATAGAAGGAAGTTAGCAAATGAACTCTGCGACGATTTTCCAACCTAGAGCGTCAACGTGAGTAGGGTTTTAGGCGTACTGGTGTAAGTCCTGCAATTCTTCAAGGAATTCCCTCAAGACATGATCGGCGAGGTTATTTGTCCTGTTTGTATATACGTGTGGTGTGTCATAGCAATTGGTGTATTTTGGATTCATTGTGTTTACTTGTTGTTTTCGTATCTTGTTGTTATTGCGTAATTTTGTTAAAATTTTCGTCGTGATTACTTCTGAAGTTGTTTCTAGTCTTCTACGTCCATGAATGAATTGATTGATGTTAAGGACAGCAGATGGGTCGTATACGCCGGGGAGGCTAGGCTATTGCAGAGAATGAAATGCATACGGAGATAATTGTTAGCTGTGATCCCACACGCCGGGGAGAAAGAGTGTACACGACTGAGGCTTGAATTCGTCACCGCTACTAGAACTGAGGCAGAATGAGTGACAAGCGATTGCAGTAGTAATTGGTAGTGAGTAGATAAGAGGATGTGCGTAGAGTATCGTGAGGTGCTGCCATGGTCACTTTGCATTCTGCAAGAGTCATTCTTTCAAGTGGTGATTGTGTTGCAAGATCTCAAGAGGAGGTCTCTGTCTGGAGGCGCAGGTCGTCATTGATGTGTGAAATTGTACTGTGGGTATGCTTATGGTGTGTTGGCTTTTCTGTTTGTTTTCCATTTCAGCTCTGTCCGTGTGACCCAGGTTCTCGCAATGGCATCCAAGTCAACGTGTATTGGTCGTGAAGGAAAAAAGGGTTGGATCCCTTAATGGCCGGGGAGTGTCAATGGAGTTGAAGATTGAACGATCAATTCTTGGTTGTTTGCTCAAAATCGACTTCCCCAATTTTCGCGGAGGCATCAATACGACAGTCATCGTCTCATCGGTCGCTGTTCAGAAAGAAGAGTTAAACATCGTCAGAAGTAATACAGAGATTTATTATTGTAATATTTGTTTTCAGACCTTAGTTCGCTTATTCCTTTTAAATGTTGGTGTAACAATACAGAAATATCAAACGGCAGATCGGTGTTTTGGTTTTTTCGTCAGTTATAACTAAGCGTTTCTGAAAACTCAAAGGAACAGCGTGGGCCCAAGCGTAGCGAGAGCTGGGCATTAACGGTTTATGAGACGTGATTGACAGAGGTATTGCACTAAAGTTGCTGCAAGAGCTATGCAGTGCTGTAAGTTTATGAAGACAAGAGAGGGTTACTACGAGGCTATGAACATATTACGTCAAATGTTTGGAAGACCTTGAATGATTTCAGGGAAATTACTAGAGGCTGTTAAGTGTAATGGTGGCCAATTACAGCATGACTCCCAGGCACTCACCGAGTTTTTAGATAATTTGCTAATTTACAAGAATGGAATGATTTCGATGAATCGAATGAGTGACCTCAACTCGAGTTTTATACTAGAAGTAATAGCAAGACGTCTACCTACTCGACTGCAAAGGAAGTGGGTGAAGATAAGCTCCCGTATGGAGGATGAGGGTATCGAGCCAAAATTTGATGATATCCTGAAACTAGTACAAGACAGTGACAACCAAGCTATGAGCAAGTTTGCCAGTATATTGCATCCCACCCCTAGAATAGAGCAGTCTGAGAGCAAAACACAATCACTTATGACGAAGGGGTCTCAGAGTTGTTGATATCGAGAAATCTGTATGGTCTCTAGTAATGCATATAGACCTAGTGAGTGTAACACCTTTCGTGGGACATCCCCAACAAACAGGTTACAGGTTGGGAGACAAACGCGGTTGTGTTTTATCCGTTTGCAAGAGGTGCATACGAAGGTGAACTGTGAATCAGTGAGCAAGTTTAGTGGTAAGCTAAATGTGAAATCAGCGTCATCAAGGTCTGACTACGAACCGTGTGACGATAATTGTGTGGTGAGTCAGCCTGTAGTTACAACTGGTAAGCCATTGTTGAATAGAGTGTCACAGACGACACTGCAGTTTGTGCAGAAGAAGAGAGTTACAGTTCCAGATTCCAGTTGTAACTCCACAAGTTTACAAGGTATTACTAGTCAGAGTAAAGCTATAGAACCTGTATGGATTTGTGGGTAAGAACCCAAATTGTCTACTGCTGTTATTAAAGAGCTAAAAGATGATGAAGTTGATCATACGAACGGCGGTAAAGTGGATATTTATTACAATGGTCATGAAAGAGCACATTTGTCTTTGGTTGATCATGATGAGATGAGAGGAGTGTCTACCACTGCTAAGTTGAACAAATGTTTTTTACAGCTTGAAAGTGAAGTAGACCTAAAGGCAGATGCGGTTGAAGAAGGTATGGATACTAATGAGACCGTTGGTGCTAATGATAAGCGTGTAGCACAACTTTCGTTAGAAGTTAAAGCTGAACTGTTGCTTATGGTAAATGATAACAATGGTATTGATTTGGCTGTTAAAAAACTTTCTAGAGGTCGAAAAACAACAGCTTCTGATGCACCACTAAGATCATAGGCTGTTATCAGTTAGTGAACTTTGGTGTTGTCATCCCTAATGAAAGGGACGTCCATGAACTTAGGCGTCTTGTGCTATGACTATGCTAGTATCGGTCTGTTTGAAAGGACGAATGTCAATGGTCAGTTTAGTGAGGTTGAGCCAACTGTGTATGAGAGGGTAATTGTTAAACTGACTTGCACGAATAAGGGCTTTTCAAGTTTCAAGTTACTATTTGAATGCTATTATCTTTGGTGTAAATTACTCTGTGCCTGCACTTGGTTGGTCAAATACGTCGTATGTTTGTTAGTCATCTATGTTCTACGATATATTGACATGGGTATGTCACCGTTCAGAGTTGAGGATATAGACGGTGGAAGGATGTCACAAAATGAACTCAACGACGATTTGCCAACCTAGGGCGTCAACCTGAGAAGGAATGTAGGCGTACTGCTGTAAGTCCTACAATCCTACAAGGGTAGTACGTCGAAGCACAGTCCATCGGACTTGGTGTACTATATTGTACATATGTTCATGTTGTATATACTGAATTGGTATCATCTCTCATCTATCTGTTGGTTAATCTTGTTTGTGTCCAGACATTCTAAAACTTACAATCGTCAACATGAGAAGGGTTGGAAGTGTACTGGTGTAAGTCCTGCGATTCTTCAAGGGAGTTCCATCAAGACATGATCTGGGAGGTTATCTGTACTGTGTGTAAATACGTGTGGTGTGTCATATCAATTGGTGCTTTTTGGATTCACTGTGTTTACTTGTTGTTTTCGTATCTTGTTGCTATGCTCAATTTTGCTAAATCGTTCGTCGTGCTTACTTCTGAAGCTGATTCGAATCTTCCACATCCGTGAATGAATTGATTGACGTTAAAGAGAGCAGATGGGTCGTATACGCCGGGGAGGCTATTGCTGAGAATGAAATGCACACAGAGATAATTGTTAGCTGCGGTCCCACACGCCGGGTAGCGAGAGTGTACACGACTGAGGCTTGCATACGTCACCGTTACTAGAACTGAGGCAGAATGAGTGACAAGCGATTGCAGTGGTAATTGGTAATGGGTAGATAAGAGGATGTGCGTAGAGTATCGTGAGGTGCTGCCATGGTCACTTTGCATTCTGCAAGAGTCATTCTTGCAAGTGGTGATTGTGTTGCAAGATGTCAAGAGGATGCCTTTAACTGGAAGGCGTAGGTCATCATCGATGTGTGAGATTGTGCTGTGAGTATGCCTGTGTTGTTGTCTTTGCTGTTTGTTTTCCATTTCAGCTTTGTCCGTGTGACCCAGGTTCTCGCAATGGCATGCAGGTCAACGTGTATTGGTCTTGGTGGAAAAAAGGGGTTGGATCACTTTTTAGCCGAGGAGTGTCAATGTAGTTGAAGATTGAACGATCAATTCATGGTTGTTTGCTCAAACCCAACTCCTCCATATTTTTCGCGGATTCACCAATCCAGCAGTCATCGTCTCATCGTTCGCTGTTCAGTGGAAGACAGAAAACTGTCAGAAGCATTATCGTGATTTATTGTTATGACATTCATTTTTAGACTTTGTTTACAATAACCTATTGGTTAACTCTGTATTGGTGCAAGAATAAACGGTTTTTACCTCACCAATCTTTGTTCTGGTGTTATTGTTAGTCATTACGCATAGTTCCTGAAAGTCTTCCAAGGACAGTGTGGGGTCCAGTGTAGTTAACCTTTGAAATTTACAGTGGGCAATAACTTCAAAGCTATTTGCTCCACAGTAATAATATCAAGAAATAACAACACTAATACTCATGAAAATATATACTAATTTAACAGACTCAGACGAATTGCGAACTCACTCTTTGGCTTTATGCAAGCAGGCCAACACAATAGTACTGTAGTGAGCGTATATTCTTGTTCACGCCAAGTGTGTTTATTGTAAGTAAAATAAAGAAAGTTGCTGAGTCAAGGCAGATCAAACCTGGATCGTCTAGAAAGTAAAGTTTTCTTCTGAATCTGTTTTTCCAGAGAGCGTGCAATGTTGCCAAATAATGGGTATAGTAATTCCTCTGGCAACCTCAGGCAGGAAGCGATTCTTTTACTATGTGTTTTTATCAGATTTTAAAATTTACCAAGTTAGCAGTGTCAAATTTTGTATTCCGAAGACTGTGAACTGGTTAACATACAACAAACATGATACTTGAATATATGAACTTAATTAATCACAGCGAGAATGGTCAAAACATATTTAGAACATTGTTAATACAATAATTGTAGCTTCGAGTAATATATTTATCTCGTACGTCACTTGGCTGTGAGTCCATTGACGACGGTTGTTTGATTTGTTGCCAGAGCAAAGTGGGCGGAAAATTTGATTGCATGGATCCCTTTGTTTGGGATGGAGATATGAATGATTTTGGCTGATTAGGAATGTTAGGTAAGTCATTTCATTAAGAAATAGAATTCCTTATTATGTTTTAAATATTACTGCACTTGCCATTCCCACTGACAATGCACAAATGTGGTTAAAAAATTGAAAAATTGTCATGTGTTTAGTAATTTTTACTTAAATACTGTAATTGTATGAAGTTGATTTCATTATTTCAGACTTGAAAATTGCATTGTTTTAAATTTTTGAGTCGTGTCTCATGATGTGTGTATCAATAGAGTTATAAAGTGCTTGACGTTGGCTTCACGCATAAAATGCAATACTTTTAGTCTTGTGATATGTCCACACCAGTTACTGGTGTATGAAAGAATTCTCTCATGCTTGAAGTGCACTACGTCTAATGTAAATTATAAACTTCGTGTGACTTCTTGGTATTCTACCGTTAAGTGCATAGTACATTGAGCATTTTATCAAAACTTGAGCATTTGGCATTTTCCATATAAATTGTTCTCTTTAATTCCCATTTTAGGTCTAGTGTCACATGTAAACTTGATGGATGCTCTCATCCATCCACGTCGACATAATGCCATTAACCTATCACATTTCAGTCGACCTAATAATTCCTTTATTGATTCTTCGGAGTCGGACACAATCATTGAGGATACTCCAGATTCTCCCGTTGAATGCATTGACTACTCCCACCAACCACCTGATATTGGCCGAACAATAGAAATAAATCTTGACGGTTCAGAAACTTCTCCCAGTGATTCACAGAAACTGAACAAACGTGTGGTTTGTTTTTCTTACCAGAAGTGAGTTTTCGAGTTTGTTCACCTAAGTTTAGTTCTGATTCTGACCCAGATGATTATCCTTTTCATGCCGTAACTTATGGTGAGTCGGAAAGCTGCTGGGGTCTTCCATATAACGTGAGTTACTTTTGCTCAATAACCCAGTTTCAGGATCATAACTATGCGTCTTGTGAACCGAATCCAAAACTTGGATCTGAGTCTGATGACCGCCTGTCTCTTCTAGCGAAACTAGCACTAGCCAAGGATAATAGCCCCAATAGTATGGGGGGAAGTGTTAATGCTCTACATTCAGATTCACAGACTAGCTGGGTCAGTGGAGAAAATACAGTGTCTGTGCCAGTTAGCAAAACTGTGGGTTTGATTGAAGTAAACCCCATTTTATCGCCTACTAAGCGCTCTGTTATATGCAATTCTGAAGCTCAACCGGCTCCTAGTAATGGCCAGTTGCTAGTTACTACAGCTAGCTATGTTTCGTCTGTGGGAAGTCGGACCATTTTATTTTCAGCTAGTGGAAATATAAATCCTCCTTTGCAAATTCATCGGGTTACTTCTTCACTCACTCCGCATGTAGTATTGCGCACTGGTGCACCTGCACTTCAAATTGCTACTTCTGCTCCACGTCAACTGTCCACTGATGCTGGTGATTCTGTCAGGTGTATTTGTGGAAACCCAAACCTGGGTGGTTTTCTCATCCAATGTAATCACTGCAGGTAAGGCTGTCCCTTTAGTAGGTGCGACGTTTTTTCTCTGTGATTTTTGAAACTCGATTATTTATTTTACAGAATATGGCACCACAGTGAATGTATCCCATCTGTTAACAAAGGACATTTGTCGAATCCATATGTTTGCGAAACATGCCAGTCACACCCAAAACCTGCTACACTTCCGCGTCCTAAAGTGGCTTCGTATGGCAGTGTTGTGTCAACCCCAAATTCAAGCATTCGGATATCCCGCACACCACTTACTACAAATACTCCTCAAGGACGCATTTACGTCTCGACCCCTTTCGGAGGCACGGCATCTCGACAGGTTCACCTATGTCTTCCAACCAATCAAGGAATATCAGGCATACAGTGTGGTGATTTCAGCGTTATTTCCAATTGCTCTAGTGTAGATAGCCCTTTTACTGCAGTTCGTCCTCCAAGCTACACACCATGCGCGCAACCTGTTCGAAGTTCTAAACGAAAACAAGATCTACTCACACGTAAGAATATAGACTTTTTATGACTTTTCGTGATTTGAAGTGTACTTTTTATGTTACCTGGTCGTCACAGTTTGCTTATGTGGAAATTTCTCCACAAAACATGTATAAAATCCGGTTTAATTGTTGTAAAGGTGCCAAACTTGACTCGCAAGGTAAATTATACAGCTGTAGTCGTGTTTGTGAATTTCTTTCCGAATGTAGGAAGGCTAACTGCAACAAACACACCCAAGTTGTATTCTTTGAAATTCACTGTAAGAGGATAGATCAAAATGCATAGACTTCGTATCTTAGTGTCATGTGTTGGTCCTGGTCATATATGGTTCCCTTCCATTCTGAAGCCAAAATTAGCAGTCAGAAATATGGTGAATTCCTATGTCTAGTATATGTTGCAACCACTGTTTAGGGGCTAAGCCGTAGTGGTTAACTTGTCCAGTAGTTGAGACATTACTAACATTATTGACTACCTCTTTTGTGGATCAGGCAGGTATATCCCCTACCTTCACTGATGATATCTGTCAGCGTAGCGCTTCGTGCCTCCGCTTGGCACCAAAATGTCTTTCTGTCATTACATACATACATTTAACGCTTACACTGAGCTCGCATCAGAAAGCAATCCATTGTAGCCTACTTGATTACTACGTGATAACTAAGGGGGTTGACATAGTTGACTAACCTGATACCAGAGTGAGGAATTATTATTATTATTATTATTATTATTATACGTCCACATTGTTTCTTCCATCTTGTTTTTCTTGAGCACCAATCAGATGCCGAATGACCGTTGATCGTAGGATCTTAGACTCGGTCAACGTAAATCTTTATATATATATATATATATATATATATATATATATATATATATAATGCATTATTCAACAATTTTCAAATTACTTATTTTAGTTTGGATTTTCCTGTTGATTAGTTAGACCGAAATGTTTGGCCTCCGTTGACATGTCGGCTTCTTGTACGGATGTCAGCAAAGGCCGAACATTTTGGTTCAGTCAGTCAACGGGGAAATCAAAATTACATTAAAAGTGAATCACAACTGACACACGTTGCACGGGAGGTGGGTCTCGTGGCACAAGTGCTCTAGCGGATAACTCTTTGGTGTTCGAAACAATGGATACTGGGTTCGGTCCTCAGTGGAAACAATCACTGGCTAAAAAATGCAAGTACATCCAGATGATGAGTCCCAAATAGTACAGAATATGCATCCTGGAGTCCACTGCTAGTTACTACCCACCAAATCAACACCAAATTCATTTCCACTTATGAAATTCTCTAATTCTGGTCAATCATTTCTAATTTTTGGAACCATTTCCAAGCATCTGTGAAACTAATACATCATATGCAGCAAAGTAGTGCATTTTAAATTAGAGAAATGCAATTAATACGACTGAGAGACGGAACTTTTGGTCTGATTATGAGCAGAGTGCAGTTTTATAACTAAATAGGACATTATATTCATTTCTATGACAAATACACATTATAGATGGTCTGTTAGTGCACAATGACTTATCTGTTAGCTGACATTTCGAGCACGACTTAGATCATAATCACATAAAACTTCTAAAATTTGTTTCCATCAACTATCCAACATCTTTTCCTATAACTGACCGCTGTAGTATTTTAATCGTTTTTATGGTAGCTTAGTTATTGAGGTAGTTTCGGTTGAATGATAATACAAATAAATTTATTCCGATCATCAAAATACGCTGGTACTTTCATCATATCTGATTGTTATTTTTTTTATATAGTTGCTGGGGGATCGTCTGCAAATGTAGGTCTAGAAGGGTTTACAAGTTCACCGCCAGTTTCAGACGATTATGATGATCTTCCTAGTGTCAAAACATCCTATCCTGTGGACGCAAGAAACTGCTTCGCGGAAAATTCAGAATCTGTTTGCCAAACACAAGTTGATCGTCCATCTCCTGGACAGGATAGTAAATTACAGCTTCGTCATAGTAGTGTTGTTCACCGTTTGATTTCAGACTGTCCCAATAATAAGGTGCACAACACATTTGCTCAAATAGGTGACTCACGTAATACCACTTCTTTGTGTTCAACACCGGATTCTTTGATGTCTCCAACGTCGGATATATATGAAGAAGCCTCTAGTTTACATCTTTCAGATCGTCTTTGTAAGAAGCTAGATTTGATGTTTCCTTTCTTCACCGGTATGGCAGCAGATTTTGGCGATGTAGATGGCATTTCAAATGAAGAAATTCCTTCTAATTTGGAAAGCTTATTTCGTTATCAAGTTGTCAGTTTCGATTTTAACCGCAGGGTAAGAATGAACTGATGTACATTTTCGTCTGTATTTACTGTAAAACTGATTTTGACTTCGTTCAAAGTTGATATCTAATTAAAATTAATGTTCACTTATTTAGGGACTCATAGCAAGTGAAGATATACATCCTCGGACGCCAATCATTGAATATCGTGGCAATTGTTTACTGTTGAGTGAATACAGTGACATGTATGACTATCGTAAACAGTAAGTATCTATATTTTGTCCTACAGTTACCTTTTAGCTATAATCCATTTGTCCTGTTTTACAAATCGCTGCCCAAATTGCCTCTGTGTGTTGATGCCCGCAAATATGGCAATGAAGCGCGGTTCATCCGCCGATCGTGTACACCGAATTCTGAGGTAATTTGATTTCTTTTCATGCTGAGCTACTTCTCAATTTTTGGTATTCTATATATATATATATATATATATATATATTATATATATTATAATATATATATATATATATATATATATATATATATAGTGAGACAGCATTACGTACTACTAGAAAGTTTCTCGTAACTAATGTTGTTTTTTCCTCACACCGTGTTTCTCCTGTGTTGTTTTTTGTCTAACCTGTCTTAAATCACTTTGCTTTGGTAAGTCACTTATTTACAGCTTCCATTTTGATGTAATTCTCTACTCATCAATGTGTTTTAATTCACCTATCAGTCAATTTAAAATTTCATTCCAGGTTCGCCATTGCATTTCATTCTCAAACGATGCACACGGGTCACCTGTTCCTCATCTTCGCCTTGTTGTTGTTGCTTCACGACTTATACCGAAGTCATCTGAAATAACATTACCATTCGATTTTGACTACACTGCCTGCCGATATGTCGTCAAGTGTGCATGCGTTCTTAAGGGCTGTCCGGTTACTCGTTGGTTTCAAAGAATGAATCAGTTAACCAATCCTGCACGAAGTCCAACTCGTCATTCTTTGGTATGTACTCGTAAATTACCACATCCCCCTCGAACTTATGGGATTGGTGACCACCTTAGTCTGTCACAAAACCCTCAGTTGAATTATGGCGAAAAACGACACGCTGATGAGAAATCAAACTTATATTCGAAGTCACCTGCAGTGGTCACTAGAAGAAACAACATTGGTCGGGCGGGTCGTCATTCTTCAAACTATATTTCAAATGGGTAAGAATGTCTTATGACCTCAATGTTTATCAAGTTTGGATTGTGATTTATTAGTCGAACTGAGTCGACCTGCTAATTTCTTTCATTCATACCTTAGTTGCTTCAGACAGAAAACACACCTTTGGCTCTCATATCAACTCATATACTAGATCATTCGAAAGGTGACTAAACTAATTTGCTCTATGCTAAAGTACTAGACTTGTCGGACCATTTTGCTGCGACGGAGTTGTACTTGGTTGTGGGTTCTTTCAAAATGACTGGAATGCTCCCCCTCCCAGAACATCTCTCAGTGACCAAGTGACCATTTGAAAACATCTTCGACACTGAGATAGACAAATGATGGAGTAAGAAAAATGACCTCAATAATTTTAAGCCATAAAGAAAACATTTAATTGGATGTATGAGATCGAAGCCCCTCAGAAAATGAAGTCATAAACGAATAAAACTGTCTAATGAGGTCATGTCAGTGCATGTATATATCACTTCACACGTAAGAGAGACAGGCTTCTCTCTTGGCACTTTTCTACGCGTATTAATGTGTGCTTTATATTTAAACTACTGGGTATATAGAGCAGTTAATGAATGTCTTGGCTGGTGTATGGTTCTGTCGAAAATGTTAGGATTTACCCAACCAGGACAACTGTAAGTAGTGAACTTCCTAACTGCGAGTCACGCAAGAAACTGTCAATTTTAAGATTAAGCAACGTCTGCTCTGAAGAACTTAAGATGACGTCGCTTAGAATAGGTCACAGTAGTCAGACCAGATCATTCAAGTTTTATCTCCCCTACAATTTGTGCTTTTGTTATTTCCACCTTTATTTCTCTCTGTCTCTTAGTTTTCCTTAATAAATATTTGTATTTTTATGTGTCCTGTTAACAACAGCCTTTGTGAATGTAGGCAGTGTGTCAGTATCGTTCAAACACTTATTTCAAAATATGATTTCCTCTCACTACAGTGTTTGTTACAAATTCCCGGTATTTCAGGATCTATAGCATTAATGTATGGGTCGGTCACTGTGGAATGTTTCACTCAAGCTTCGGTTCAATAGGTGTTTAGTTTAGTTTTCAAAATTATTGTTTACACTTATTCGAGAATTTATTCACTGGGGTGTCTTTATGCTGTCTTTGCTGGAAAGATTTCGCTATTGTTCTGGTGTATAACTGATTACAACCTCAGTTTAAAAATTATAAATTGTCAAAATAATTGGAAACACCTGACCAATTTTTCTGCAGAAGTGTAGCATCAGAAGGCAAGACACGGAAGCCAAGGTATTTCATTCATCAAACCACTGGTTATATATCCACAGTTTATATTCGTTAACCAATCAGAGTGTGTGATTTCGGTTTATGTCAAACAACAAGAAATACAATTTTGAAATATGCATAGTATTCTGTTGTTAATACAGTATATAACCGTTGGGAAAGTATTCTGTTGCTAATGCCGAATTGACTGGGAATATGTAAGACTAATATTCCGTTGGCACACATTGTCTGTATTACACCACCACAGAAATAGTTCGAACTTCTTTCTGATTAGTTACTTTGGAGCAGCTGTTTTCCTTCTCTCGCAGGGTCTTTACTAGCTAGTTGTCAGCGTATTTATTATTACTTAAATAACGCAACTTGAATAATGTTTTACAGCTTAGGTTCTTTCAATTTGATTATTTTTTGTGTGTAATTTCGCTCTTATGCAGGGATTTTGAAGCAAGCCAATCATCCTCTCGTCACACTGCTCGTGGTTATATAAAGAAATCTGTCACTTCAAGCGGCGTTCGTAAATCTGTACCTCGAAGAGGGCGAGGACGTGGTAGATTAAAAAGTTCTTCTATGGGATTACGCAGTAAACATGTAAGCGAACGACTGTCGTCTAGAATAGTTGGTCGTGGTAGACCTGCTTTGAAGAAATCCTTGACAACCACCGGTAAACGTCCTCAGATCTCTACTAATCTGCATAAGAACCAGCTCACACCTCATGACAGATACACAAAGATACGAAGAAGAGTAGATACAAGTAATGATTCTTACAGCCAGAGTAACAGCTCATCTGAAACAGAATGTGCAGATACAATAGAATCATCTTTGCTCCATGAAACGAGTGACCTACAACCGGAGTCACCAAAAGAAACAGACCAACTGGAAGATCCTGACAACAAAGAATCTGGATCAATATCACCTCATACGTTGACTGAAGAGGATATAGATGCTGACACTGAGCCAGAGTATGATACTAGAACACCGGAAAATTGCACAGATGAATCAGAATATCAGAAATATACCATGACTACCACCACCGAGAGATTCATAGTCCCAAGATAACGAGAGAGGTAGTGTGTACCACAAATGACTCTCCCAAATCGCCTGGTGTAGCACCCACAAAAGAAGCCTATGGAGATTCTTCCTCTAAACACAAATCTGTAAGTAGCTGTTTAAAAATTTCCCCACTTTGTGTGCACAAAACTGTTGGGTTTTTTGTTTTTAATGAGTACTCGTTCCGTTCTCACTTAATATTTACCCTGCCCGAACACTTGAATTTTTCGCTAAATCTGTTCTACTTTTAACAGCTGAAAAATTTAAACGTAAACAATAAGTGAACGTTTAAACTAGGAATAAAACTTGACACAACTAAAAAACCTTCACGCAATTTTATTGTTATTAAGAATTTAATGGACGATTAAATACCGTGAGCAATAGTTAAACTTCTGTTCATTAATTGCCTACACGAAAATCTCAGTAACACCACTTCACTCCCTTACACTCTCTGGCATTATACCCGTTTTAGTTCTTCACCGTGTAGACAATCTGATCACTCAATGCCTACTACTTTTATTTATGGTATCGTGTTACAAAGTTTGGCAACTTGGACAAATGTGCTTTTTTATATGTTATGTTACTCAAAAATCACGTGCATGCTCGCGCATACCCGAAGTATAAGGACTGATGGGGCTACCTGGCTTCCCCAAGCGCAGTTTGTATAGAGGAATTGGAACTTGTGGTCTACGCAGCCGGGTGGTATCATTAGCCCTCACGTTTAGCACGTATCATGCTGCATGAAAAGCTTGTCCGGAGTAACTAAGTTCAAATGGTTTAATCCAGTGATCCACGGTGCTATTGTATTGTGTGAAGGTTCGCATTTATGTTACTAGATAACAATAATTTGTTGACTAGAGAAATAATTAGTGGACTGCAGTGAACACCGTAAACTGTGTAATTTAAAACCTTCTCAGGGATTCAGTGTTGTTTTGTACTTCTCTGGTTACAATTATCTTGGTTTTTACGTAGAGCTGCTAGTCAAATGATGCCTCTTCATGTAACTGATGATGCCTTCATGCTTATTGAAAATCTGAGAGGTGAAACATATTCGTCTTTCAAGTGTTGATTTGAAGGGATTTGGTTGATTTCAAGGTCTATCTCATTACAAACCTACCCCACTTAGGGAATCATTGAAACCAAGGACTATTGGACAGCTGTTTTATCTTACTGCGGGACCCACCAACGCTACTCATCACCCCAACAGGAACCTAACCTCCAGGGTTTTCAGGTTTCCAGGAGAGTATGACATGGGGTGTTAAATTCATACACAATGGCTGATTAATAATCATAACCTAAAGGTCCTGGAGCTCGATTCCCAGTGGGATCATACCCCCGTATATCTGAAGAGTTCCAAAGTAAAGTAAGACATATCCAGCAGTCCCTGGTTTCTATGATGCCTTAACTGGTGCAGATCCACAGTAAAATCTACCTTGAAACTAGTATTTTTGCCGATTTTTTCACGCTTTGTAACCGCATTTATGCCAGTTTGTTTCTGCTGTTATGTAACAACAGAGAAGATTAGTAGTAACGAACTTTTTTACTGTGGGAATCGCATCATATTTATAAGTTTTTAAACACATTAAATAGTCACGCACAATTTGTTCATTGTTGATACGTGCTTCGTGTTTTATAAGTTATCCGAGTAGGGATAACAATTTTAATCAAGATACCGACCAATATAAAAGTTTAATCTTTTGACGTTTCAATACAGTTTAGTGAAAGGGGAAATATACCTTTCAGTTACTGAATTACTACTTTCTTACTAAATTAACTTGCTTTACTGTTAGATAGTATCAGAGATCTTGTTGTCTCTTTATGCATTTATAACGTAATCCATTCAGTTTCAGCATCTTTCTCGTTTTCGGCAATTTTATTTCTCTAACTTTTTTATGTATTTATAAATTTATTGAAGTTAAAGCACAATATCATAATTCAGAATCTTTTAAAATATACTTTAAACTAATTACGAGCTATACTAGGTAAATTGTTACTTAAAAGCAGTCAACGATAATCAGGCTGACTGGTTTCAACATAGAAGTTTGGCACCAATGTGCAGCAGTTCCAGTCGCCATACTTCACTTAGCACGCAAAGCAAGAGAAGAAAGCAAAATGAAATGCAAAGTAGAGGCAGTAAACAAAGATATAAGGCAAAAATAATAGTAATATCAAAGAACCGTATAGTTTTATTGTATATGATAAATCACAAAGAGTGAATGCATCTGCGATAACCGAGAACGATCACTTTGAGCCATATCACCCAGTTGTCTACAGCCGCCATTGGTCTCACCATCCTGACAATCACAACCAGGAAGTCTACACCTACCTACGTGACCAGCCTAAACTAACTGTTATGGATTTCACTGACAGATGTCACGTTTTGGTTTAACCACCACTAGCTCAACTAGACTATTATTCCCTGATAACAAGTCAATCCCTGAGTCGCTGAAGTGAGTTAGGGTTAAGTCCATTAGTGTATCAATGATGAAATTAAATAGAAATGGCGGACTTCCCTGGTTGTCGCCACTTCAGATGACAACTCGCCGTGAGCTCTTATCTGGCTGGCTACATGAGTTCGAGTAGTGAGTGCCTTAATCAGTGCAATGTATTTCCTCGTCATTTCCGTCACAATCAAAAATTAACAGATTACCTCGGTCGACAGAATCGAATTCCGCCTTTAGGACACCGGTAAGTATGCCTATGTACCATAATCTGTCGATAGGTAAAGATATGATCAATACACCCACTTCCGAGTCCAAAGCCTGCTTGGTTTTCTCGTGTTTGTTCCTCCCGAGCATCGCTTAGTTTACTCATATTTATTGAGCTTAGAACTTGAGATACCATATTAGTCAAGTTAATCCCCTGTGACGACGAATTGTCTCCCTTCTTGTATATCAGGATAATCAATAACTTACACCAACCGACTGGACTTCTTCTGATTCCCAGACGCGGCCTAGTATCTCAGTTAGTGCAGACAGTAAACTGTGTCCACCGTGCTTAAATACCTCTAGAGTCATTTCATCGGGTCGTGCAGGTTTGCCTCTTTTCGGAATAGTGACAGCCTTAGTAACTTCAGTTAGAGATAGAGGACGTGTCTATATCCCATTCAGGGAGGTGTTGTATATTCGGTAATTTAAGTGTGGTTGTAGGCCAATTAAATTACTTCTAAAAGTGTTCTTTCCAGTCATCTATCCTGGGAGCCAATTATGGTGCCACTTTTCTCAGAGATTGTTTCACTTATCATTTGCCTTTTACCACCTGTCTCCGTGATCAGCGTAAATAGTTATCTAGTGTTACCAATCGCCGATGCCTTTTCCATCTTTTTCGCTTTTGTCACCCACCACTGTTCATGGTCATTAAGAAGGCTTCTTATAACTTTGCGTTTGAGCAACTTCCGCTCCTCATCATATTCGGAGCTTTCCGGAATCAGTCTTCTTGCGCAAATCAGTTCGGATGAGGGGGTACAGATCCGATGGCTGTTACCAACTTTTGGTTTTATGTTATTAACAGCTTTTACAGCTGTGTCTACAGCTAACTGTATGTTTTGCCAGGCTACCTTAGGGGGAAGCCCACCTGACGACCTCATATACTTTTCACTATTTCCTCTTTAAAAAGGAACTCAGTGTCTCTGTCTAGTTGGGGAAGTAACTGATTCGCTGCCAACAATTTTTTTATGTCCGTTTAGATGTAAACATAAGCGTTCGCGGACCAAAGCGTGGTCGGAGTATATGCATGTGTTCCAGAAGGAGCAGCAGTCTTCTACTGACCCTCGCCAACGATACCCTATCGCTTTGTGGTCTATCTGAGTACAACATTGATTGGGTTATGGAGGTCGCTAAATTACGCATTGTCTCTTTGTGCCTAAAGTTAGCGCTAACTAGGAACAGCTGACTATCTGCGCAGAACTGTAGAAGACAATCACCGTTGTCGGTTCGTCGTCAGGGAACTCCGTACGTACCACCTACATACTTATTCTGAAACAACTCTACTTGGGCATTAAAGTCGCCTGCTAAAACAACTCTATCTGAACGTTTTGCTTTTTGCAGAAAATTAGACAGTTTCAGGT
The DNA here is from genome assembly GCA_944472135.2 of Trichobilharzia regenti. Lineage (NCBI taxonomy): Eukaryota > Metazoa > Platyhelminthes > Trematoda > Strigeidida > Schistosomatidae > Trichobilharzia > Trichobilharzia regenti. The sequence continues at coordinate 137,007,328 of OX235262.1, forward strand.
AGAAATCATCTTTTAGTTCATTCGAACTGCAGTCTACGAAGACAACGACGGGTGACGCCGTCCTTCCTTCTTCTAACGGACCCCTTCAGACGGACCGCACACATACGACTATCTACTGGGATCCAGTCAAGAAGGGATTTTTCTGCCCTAACACTCAATGACATGCCTACACCTGTGAATCCTCGCGAACTAGCTGAAGTGTCAACTGACACCCTTAAAGTGAGTTTTGCAGATCCACTTTGTTGGTCAGGTGAGGTTAACTGAATGATCACACTCGGGTCTTGTATGTGTGTCTCTGAAACACAACATACATCCATGGCTTGAAATGCCAGGGTTCTTGCTAGTGATCCCTGTTGTTTGATTTGGTAGTGGGTTCTGACGTTGAATGCTCCTACAGGAAGTTGGCGACGTGAGACTGTCAGGGGTGTCTATGGCTTTCATCCTTGTTTCTGGTCACAAAGTGAGGTGAAGATGACTAACTGGCCTGCGAAATAGTACTGACCGTAGTAGGGGAAGTAAGGTGATGGAGGTAAAAGGGTATGATGCTCGGGGAGGCTTCGTATGCTTTTGGCAAGGTGTGGGCGGTTGTTCCTTCCAGACTCCCCACATCGTGGGAGTTAACTGATTCTTCGGGTACCTGAAACAGAAAGAGCGTTAGTGTTGTGTGATCACAGAGCCCAGGAGACAGCTACTTGAGGTCGACCGGTCACAAACGCCTGTATGAATTGGATTCTTGGTTTGGTTCCGTATTAGTAAACTTACCGCCGGTCACGGACCACCGTAGGCTAAGTCGGGATGTGCAATTGTTGGGGTCAACCTTTTCTAACCCCCTCTCTCTGGAGTGGAAAAACAACATAGGTGGCATGCTGGTTTTCTGAAGGAAACACCTTACTTCTGTTACCACCCTGTTCCCCAGCAGTACGACTTCGCTCACAGCCCACCAGCATAGTGTAAAAAATTCTTACACTATACCTGTAACTGCTTTTAGTCTAATCTCTATTCTAACAACCTTCCTGAGATGGTAGGACCTGCAGGAACAATAGTTCCAGCCAGTGTACCTTGTTAGGTCATTTCGATGTGAAGTCCGACCACCACGTCAAGGTAGCAGCTATTGGGCGAACAAGGGTAATCTAAACCTTTAAGACAAATATTTACTATCCACGTACTATACTAATGAAGTAGGTTATTCATTCAACCAAATTTTGAATACAGCTTGGAATCTTTTTCTTTTGACATATTTAAGACATCAAAGTGTAGACTCACAATTATTGGTTTCAAATTTCAGTTCACTTTCCCATCCAAAATTAGCTGTCATCTTAGATGTTGTTAGTTAAATACAACACTTATCATAAACATACTAATTAGTGAAATGTTTATTTATTTTAGACTGAATCTACATCACTCTTCGTTCAAGGGAAACGCCGATCACATGGTGGTAATAGCTCTAGTAAGCATGAAGTCTTGTCGCGTAAGAAAAAGAAATCTCATGAAGAAAATGAAATGGTTAGTTATTGTAATAGACTTGTTTTGAAAAAATCCTCCTGAACTTATTTTTTCAATTTTGTCGTTTACACTAATTGATTGTAAATGACTGTATTAAGTAAGATACAGCAAAAAGTTGTCAGAAGAAACATCGAAAATAGGACTTTAGGTGAATATAGAGAAAACAGGTGATTATTCCTGGCCAACAACAATCAACATAAATGATAGAAATCTGAAAGAAGCAACCTCAACATACCTGGAGAGCATCGTTTCAACTGCAGGCTGACTGAGCTGATGCGGATAACAAAGCGAGGTGAGCTTTCATTACTCTCAAGTCTGTGTGGAGATCAATAGCACTCAACATGAAAAACAAGATGCAGATTTTTAACTCCAATCTGAAGTCAGTGCTACTATACGGATCAGAGACTTGGCACCGCGTCACGAAGGGCACTTCGAACGCATGCAGACTTTCATCAACAACTGTCTTCGCTCAATACTAGTCAATATTAGATGGCTGGCCAGAAAAGATCAGCAACAGGGATCTCTAGCAATGAAGGCCACCAACTCAGCGGGGACAGATTGTGCAACAAATATACTCGAAGAAATGGAGGTGGATTGGTCATACTCTGAGAAAACAAACCATCAAGTGACATCGCACGCCAGGCTCTCTGCCGAGTGTAACCCAAATGTGAAGCGATGAGTCTGTCGTCAGTGCGAGGGTGACATGGAGTATGTCATGCGAAGAGGAGATGAAGCATATGGGCAGACGTTAAGCCAGGTGAAAACGTTGGTGGAGAACCGAACGCACTGAGGACGTGCGGCTAAAGCCCCATGTTCCTCTCGGAACTAAGGAAAACAATCATGTAATAATAATAACCAATGTACTAACTGTTGTATTAAAATCTGAAACGGCTTCATGAGAATCGCTTGGATTGTTGATCATATGCTGTTGTAACCTCAAGGGAGTTTGCTTGAGCGATGCAGTACCTAGGGTATATATATATATAGTTTCACAATATGCGAACTATATCGCCTCAACATTTTTCGCTGCTTTTCAAAATCATCGGTTAACGAACTATCAATGACTCCTAAATTTTTCATTTAAAGACTTTTCACTAGTTTAGATTAGCCAAGACATGATTAGGAGATACCAACATTCTTAAAACTTTGTACAGCACAATAGTTATACTAGAAAATTTCCCGTCATAATTAATATCCTTTCACAAGGACAATTTTAACAAGACATCGTCATGTACTTAAGTTGTAGCAGTGCTTAGTTATATAATTGATTTACATTTCTCAGGGCATCTAATTTTCAAGTTTGCTTTCGCTGTGTATTTCATACTTCAAAGTATATCTAGATGTCAAACTAATTTAACTAACCAGCTATTACTTACTTTAGAGTTGTGATACATTTTTGGTTTATTCACTTGATGATTTATTATAAAAACTAATTGTTTCATTGCTTTCTTAAGAAATCAAAGGAGGATGTATGGATGGCAGAGGTATTGCGTCGTATTGAGCGGATGGAAAAGAAACGATTAAAACAACGTATGCCATCTGGTAATCTGAAAAGTGATCAGGATGTTGAATATACCAAAAGTGAATCAGAATCACTGTCTCCTGAGAAACTTGAAAGTTCTTCAACATCAGACAACAGTAATAATAATAATAACATAAGTAACAGTGATACAATAAGTGAAGACATTAAAGAATCCTTCGATACTTCTAAGATTGAACAAAAGTTTGAAATAAATGGATCGACTGAGGATTGTATCGATGTAACGGTGAATGAGGAGCAGGCTGACGATTTCACTCAGCCGACTAATATTTTCGAAAAGTTTGAATTATCTAGCTATCAATCTGACTTTCATCAATCTGCAGCATTACAAGAGACCAAAGAGGAAGAGGATGTGTACCCACCTGTAAATAAAACAAGTATTCTAGAGAAAAGCAGTACAGATCATCGGACAAAGTACTTCATTCAACCTGCTGCATCCCAAAGTAAGCGACGAAATAGACCTGGTGACCATGAACGCGATTCTTCGTCACCAAGACGTAGACGTCGGCGTTCCCAAGCAGCTATGCTTTCTGACAGTTTATCATCTACCATTGATCAAGGTGGTTCACGTGAAGATCGTTGGCTACAAATGCAACTTCGACGTATCGCTGAGTTAGAAGATAATCATGAAGAGACTTCCCAACACACTTCATCAGATTTGGAGAATAATGAGAGAAATCATTCGGTATCAGATAGGCCTATTGGAGATGGATCGAATGTTAGAGTTTCACTATTTGAAGCTTTATGTGTTAGGAGTGAGTCGTCTGAAAATGAACAAAAAAATGGTGGAAATTCTAGCCTCAACAAGACATCTGTCAGCATTGATACCGAATGTTCGAATCAGGTTAGTAACAATCAGCATGTCCTTGATTCTGAAGCTGACTGTGGTTTCATAGTTTATCGAACTCGAGAAAAGGATCCGATGGCCAAGTTTAGTAGAACTCGTTCAATTGAAATGGATTCATTGTTCACAAAAATTCATGACGAAATTTCAAACAATGACGTGATTGATACAAAACAAGACTGCTACACTGTTGACGATATCTCGGTATCCTGTCTGACGCAACCTTTGTTACACCAGCCTCCCAGACCTACAAAGAAACGTTGGTTGTCTCGGGTTAGTTAAATTTTAATTTAATTGTCGACCTTCACACATTTATTTTAATACTTAGGCACTCTGGAAGTTACTTTCTAATTTTTACAATTTTGGTTATGCGAATGTTATTGTAAGAACATTTATAGAAACTATAATGCACTCTAGCTTTCTCGTGTATACATTTCTAATGTGCCAGTGTTACGAGCCACATTCAGTTTCGGATGCTTTGATCAATTACTTTGTGGTTAATTGGATTTGACATTTGACCTTCAACCAGTGGATCACACGTTCAGATCCCACTCCAACTAACCCAGGTGTTGGATATACCACCGGTCCCCTATGTCGTAGATGTGGCTCATTGCTAAGTGTATCCACTTCTACACAGTTATGTGGGATAAGTTTTCATGATGTATGGTATGATATGCTACAAAATTTCTCGGACATCATGCCACCTCTTTTAGATCAAAGAATATTCCTATTGTTTTTCAGGTTCCAAAAATTAAGAGTACGTGCTTAGATTTCTAGAAATCTGAGATCCAATCGCTTCACAAGTATGGGCGCTGACTAACAGATGTATGAAGGTAGTGTGAAGTTCTACGGTCGCCTCACTAAGAATTGCCAGGTTATTTGGTTGGTATTATTACCATTCAACAATCACTGCATCAAAATCGGATAGCGTATGATTTTCAGCTTTTGTCAATTTCCAAGATAAATTACCACTACCATTCAATGTTACTGACGAGGATTCGTCGTTCAATCTAATTTAATCGACCTCACTGATCATTAAACCTCATCTAAAAGTTAGCCACCAAGATTTTTTTTATTCATTTGTTTTCCGAGGGAAACAGGTCTTCAAGCTCCGTCTTTGAAGCTTCTGTAGTGAGGGTGTTTTGTTTTACAGGGTGGTGGGGTTGCTACCCTCCCCTGTTTGCTGGACTCAATACTGGCCAAGCAAGGTTTAGGAGTGGGGATCGAACCTCAGACCACTTAGGTGGTTGGTGGGCATTCTACCGCTGCACTACCGATGTACAGTCACCAAAATATATTCGCATTAAATATATTGGCCTAGTGATTAGGGTTACTAAACATGATTTTTTCTGATCGAGATAATTGATACCGCAGTTGGAGTAAATGGCAACCTTAGATAGCCTACTTTGGGACCGTGTAACTATATTCAGGAAACGCAATTCCCCGTCTTTATTTCATGTTACAGATTTCTAAGGTCTGATAAGATGCTGGTTAAGTACTCTGTAGCAGTAATATATTCATCGCTATCGTAGTAAATAGTCTGAGCTGTTATCCATATAGTAAGCACAGTTTTTTTGTGTTTTACGTTACAAATCCTGACTATTTTGTTTTACTCATAGTTTTCATGCTCTGTGGGACTTTTGTTTGAAAAGTATTATCTGATTGTTAGAACTCACTTTGTTTTCTTCAGCTGGAAATGCACAAGCCTCACATTTGACTAGGAGTGAATTCGATAACGTTTACAGGAAAGCCTCTGAATTAGTTTTTAGTGTCGCTAAGGACACCACTTAAGCGAATTATAGAAACTTGAATGATTTCAAATTTAAGTGTAACTGAAACGAAGTTTATCCTATAAGAAGACCAAGACGTTACGGAAAAACTACATCCGGAAATATCTGTGATGACTTTTTATTTCTGTGTTGTAAGAGGTGAAGATCTGAATTAGCAACAATAAAATGTATTCATCATTAGACAGTTTGCGTTAGCCACGATTCCTTTCCCACTGTGCATCGGTGGCACAGTGGTTAGGACTCTCGCCGACCATGCACATGGTCCGGGGTTCGAGGTCGCACCGACGCACACCTGGTATCTATGGTTGGCCTGTAAAATTTGGGCTACCGATATCCATGCTGAAAATTCCATAGTTGTACCGAAAATACAGTGTGGAATCAAGCTGTAAATAAAAAAAAAACATTACCATTAAGACTATCTGTTAGTCAGTTTTTCATTTCATTTTGTTAATTAATTTAGGCGCTCATGGAGGAAGATGTAGAACTAGCTAATCATCGAATGTTAAACTGTTCTCATCCGATGAACAATCCATCATCCAATGTCAAGTTGGATTCTTCATCAAGTATACAAAGTACATGCGTAACACCTGTCAATCCTAAAAAGAGAATGATTTCTCGACTTTCGGAGATATCTGGAGACGCCTCTAATTGCCTTCATCATGAAGTTGATGAAAATCCTCAACATTTAGAATCTCAATATTCACCAGACCATATAATTAAAGAATCAGATGATAATCTAGGGAATCGTAATGAAGACTCTGTAAGTGTTTCTCAGTTACCTGAAGATGATGAATCTACTGAAGCGTCGTCACCTCATTCTCCTCCGGTAAGTATTTTATAATAACTTTATACGGAATTGAAATTTTCTTATTGATACATAGACTAAATAATTTTTCTGAATATTATGAATACATCTTAATATTCTGTCCAACAGTAATGATGTATACAATAGTGATAATGAAATCAACTATTCACTGAAAAAGACTTTTTTAAATCTATGTAATTTACTCGCTCTTTCATTTCATCGATACGTTTAACCATTTTCATTACACTCAATATCCCCTGTTGCTTGATTCACTTTCTTTGGAATGTAGCGAGCATCACTGTGTTCATGTATAGTCATAAATAGTTGTATTTGTAATCGCACTATGTCATTCTCCCTTAGATATTTCATGAAGAATTTATTTCTTGAAATGAATTGATGTTATTCATCTTACATCTCCTTTTTTTCAGCTTCCGCCGAAAAAAGCAACAGTGAAGCAACAAACTGAAGAGTTGCAATTACAAGAAATGCCCAAAGTTCGTGTTTCACTCACAGAATACCGCCGCCGACGTGGTTTGCCTGTTACACCTGCTGCGGAACGAAACAACAAAGAGTTGAAAGAATCATTGAAACAATCAAGTCCAAACATTGATAACTTGGAAATAACAATCCCACCACCATTGCTCAGTCCTAGTCGGCTGCTTATTGAGTTACCGCATCTTCACAATGAATCCAAACCATCCATAGATGCCAATATTTCTGACAAATTACTGCAAAATATAAAGTCACTGAGTACCAGATCTGAAGTTGTTCATGATTACAGTGACTCCAAAATGTCTTATTCACACACAGAGAAAACATTGGAAGTCGATAACAAACGCGATTTTATCTGTTCAAAGATAAATGAACGTGGACCTCGTACCCCAAGCGAACCGCCAGATGATGATGATGACGACGACGAAGAAGATACTGAAGGCGTAGATTCTATTAATTTCATCAGTAAAGGAGCTTTGAGTAGTTCACCTGAGCCATATGTAAAGTTTCCCGGTAAAGTACTTTCAACTCACAGTTCACCGAAATCTGTACTTTCAGACTCGCGTGTTGAAAGACAAAAGTCAGTTCTCACTATTACTTCACAACTGGATATGAACCCACACAATATTTCTAAATCTCGTTATCCAAATAATATGTTTGGTCCTTCAGAATACCTTGAATGTGAAAACTTTTTGGATGACGTATATCGTATGAAAGAGTTTGACCATGTAAGTAAGATGTCATAACATCTCCATCCTTTTTCGCATACTTCGGATATTTATTTTGTTGAATGGATTTAAAAAGGGTACGTCGCACTGTGATTATTAGTTTTAACCTTCTCTTTGTTTAAAGTTGGCTTAATTATGAGGGCAAACAACTGAATTAAAGTCTTAGAAAAGGCAAGTGGGAACTGACATATATATATATATATATATATATATATGTACTGCCCATGTGAATCTTAGGTGTCACTAAATAATGAGAATAAAGACTAGAATTAATTTATCCAAGTAAGCATGATTCTGAGTGTTGGTCATTTTGTTTTAAGGATATCCAAAGCTGTACATAACATTGCATTGCTTATTTGGTATTTGTAAAATGTTTTCGGTCGAAGTATAGTTAACTCTTATTTGACTCTGCATTATTTGTTTGTGTCTTTTTTGATTTTAGGGTCGTTCCGGTCCTGAAAATTTGAGACGTGGCTATCAAAATACATCTCATTATTCTTTAGTGTCTACTAGGCCATCGCATTTCGATAGATCGAATTATTACGAAAAGAAAGTTAACTTTGAGGAATTCAAACATCGTAATTTAAGAGTTTCACCTGGAAACTTGCCCCCACCACCACCACCTCCTATGCCTTCATTTTCTGGATATCCTATTTCTTCGAATAGTCCGATTGCTCCGTATTATAATACTGATAAAAATGTTGCAGATAACCTAGCCCCTGTACCTGGATCACTAGAATACTTCATACAAAGAGATAATGAGATACGTGTATGGCAAGAGAGTCGGTCATATGCCCGAGAAAGGCATACCTCTGCTCCTTGGCATCATCGAGTTTCTGGCAATCGTGTATCCAGTACTCGAAAGTATTCTTATACAATATCTAAGCATCCTTCGAGAAACTCAAAAGACAATGAAAGTCTTTCGTATCATCCTGATGCAGTCACGGGTCATTTTGACTCAGTGGAGCAAACTCTTTTACGAATTCGTGATAGTCTTCAAGCTCAGTTGAATTTAACTAAAGTGGGTTGTGTTCCTCCACAAAGGAAAAGATCAACTAATGATCCGTCATCAGCTAACAACAATGGAGCTGTATGTTGATTTTTATAAAAATGGGTGATCTATTAAATTTGTTTTCTTTTATGGTGTGTATACTACTGATTTCATTTCAATAAGATTGAGCGCGTTGCTCGCGCAACTCATTCGCTGACATCAGACGCGTTTATTTTTCAACAACTTGTCTCCTAGATCCGTACTCATCATATTCCATTCATTATTTGATTATCTAACCAGTTCTTCATTACCCAATTTGGGCTAGTTTAGCATTTCTGTACAGATTTATTTTCTTTCATTATCATTGCCTTCGGTTTACCAGTTAACAACCATCCATTCACATCTTTCAATTTTTTCGTCCTTTATAACATTATTTTAATTTTTGTGAATAAATTAGTGTATGAGTATTTTATCTGTCATATCAAAGCTTCCAAAGAGACCTACTTCATCAGTGACATAAAATGTCTGTATTATGCGTTTGTCCGTTACATATTTTCTTTGTACCAGCGCTTACCTCATGTCTCATATCTCTGATGCTTTAACTAGTGATTGCCGGTACATCAAATGTACAGTAATATTCAGCAACTGAAAAGGTTTTACCGGATTATAATTCTGTGGATACCTTATATTTATTTATTTATTTATTTATTGTACAAAGAATTATTTTGACAGATTATTTATAATGTAATATGCATAGATACTAACATTGAATGTTAGTATCTATGCATGAATTGGTCTGCGCTGCTGCTGCTGTGTCTAATGCTTTTATGAATCATTAATCCTACCTTCATTATTACTTATTTTGCTTTTCTCTTTTTTCATGCATTTCTAACTGGATACAATTTAATTTGAATTTGTTAATCCCGGTTGTTTTGTTTCTCGGTCATTATTTTCAAGTTTCTTGTAAAAAATTATAGAGGCTTATTATATCTTCTGTATATGTATATATTGAAAGGCGGCCTGTATTTTAAACAGCTTCTTTTAAATTCTTGTAAATCTTTAATCTGTTGATACGCTATATATATATATATATATATATATATATATATATATTCTTTCTAAAATCAATTTATTTTAAGTTTATCATTGTTCAAATTTTAATTTTGTTTTGTTTTGTTTGATTGAAAAAGCATCATTGCCCCAGTTTGTTTCGTTATAGGTGGTGACGCATTGTAATTTATCCGTAATCACTGCATGCACCTCATATTTTTGTTCAAATCATTCATTTGTTGAGGCAGCGTCATTGTGCTCGTATTTTCTCTGATATGTTTGTGCACATATATATATATATATGCAAAAATTACTTGATCTAATAAATTCCTGACAACATAAGTATTGTAAAGGACTTGGTCTTCTACACAATTAAATCCGTGAAGTTTTGCTCATGCGTTGCGCGCGTTATACTGTTCCTATCTTCAAAGCCTAGTAATCACTAGGATTTTGTCTACTGTACTAATGTTAATGCTGGTCAAGTTGAAATCCTTAAAGTAGAAGTAAGAAGAACGCCAGTGGAACCTGAAATATCAAAAATCTTTTGTTGTATGACGTGAAATATTATGATTGAAGGATTTCAACGATTTAGAAAACACTTGACTAACCATTATCTTGAGTGATTGCTTCAAGGTTATGAAAGTGAAAATAACCTCACGCTTCTCACCACCATTATTAATCGTATAGTTATGTCGAGCTATTGAAACAGCAAGATGTCAGTTGAATCAAATTCACAACTAACAAATAACTTTGAGGTGATTATTTCATTATAGTTTCGTTTGGAAACTCGAGTCTGTTCAGACTACAATATGTGCTGTCTGCTTAATACCACTAATGGCAATCAAGGAACTAAGCGTAAATGCGTTAAACCATGCGTATTGCTGATTGGTTCAGATGATTAGGTGTATACTGCCAAGCAGTAATGCTTGCTAGTCACCTAATTGAAGTGATGTAAACACCGAACAGCCGTTTATCTTGTTTAGGACCCGGGTCATCAACATAAGTATTTGTGTGGCGTATACTACTGATAACATTTGTCAATAGTATATGAAGAGATGTCCATCGGCATAAAAATATCAAATAACAGGGACATACATTTGATGTCAGAGAAAGAAATGATTTGCCGTTGCGGAGAAACATGGGGGATGTGAAAGGAACACAGTATGAGGGCCAGAAGTAGTAGCACAATACGAAAGACCTGTGCAATTGCTGCGTTGAAGATAAGGTGTACATAGTTCTGCTATGTAACGATACCAAGTAAAAATTCCTTTGCCAAGTTGTTTGTCTTCTACTGTTATATATGTATATATTGTCGAGTGGTCGGGGGCGGCCTGCAGGAAGCTCGGCACTTTGACTTCGTGACTGTTAGAATCTGTCAATCAGTCACATTTTCAACGTCGAAGCTGAAATCCACATTTTCTCCACAAGTGGCTGTGATTTCGAAACCAAAAGACGAAGTACCCTGGTTATCCAGCTCGAACTGCATCGATCAATTCAATTGCTCTTGTGGAGCCAGTTATATCGGTCATTGCTCTAGGAACTTCGTTTTTCGTACTTGGCAATACCAACCAGTGTAGCTAAGTAAAGGTTGCATTTAAACAATGAACATTTCTATACTAGATTATCTTGTCTAAATATGCCACAAAGCACTGCAGAGTCTTTCTCCATCATCTCTCGGATATTGAATTCTGTATTGCTTCCCTTAATTTATTTGATATTCAGTTTTGTGTTATAATGTGGTGAGAGCGGGCTGTTAGCCAAAATCGGTGGACAGTAATTTACGTCAATGTTTATATCCCCAATATTGATCGTGAGAAAAATGAGAACAAGGGCTTTATGTAAGCGGATACAGTTAACATAGAGATGATCCGACATTCAAGAAAGAGATGCAAGGTTAACTTTCTGTGAGAAACAACCAATCGGAAGACTGTGTTTTTCTGCTAACAATAATCTATAATATGTACATGAAAATCTATAAATATGTGTTGATTTCCTTAATAAACGATCTGTTGACTGGCCCTTGTCTTCTGTTGTTACAATAATAATACATATTATGTCTCTTCATGATGCTTTTGAAATGTAATCTGTGAACACTTTGTTTCATGTAATTTTAAACATTAATGCTATCAGTAACTTTTTCTAATTACTATGGTCATATAAGTGTAGAACGTGATGATGAATTTTTTGGAAAGAATATTCTTTGTTCATTAATGAGTCTTTTAAATTTCTATTTTATTCTCATTTACCTTATAAATTCTTGGTCGCTAAACATGCAGTTACCCTTGTTCAATCTATTCAAGACCGAGAGTTCCCAATACAATTGTTGATGGTCATTTAATTATGCAAACATACTGAATAATAACTTTATAAGTTCGTATCATCTTTCATTGCGTACATGCAATTTTAGCTAAGAATTTAAGGTTTTTGATGCAACTTTGAGCAGCTTCTAGAATTGACCTGACAGTCTATACAATCTTATCGTTAATTTGTTCATACAGAAAGTCTTGTTTACATTCAGTAGGCATCACTGGTCAGAGTTTATCTTTTTGCTATTCTGTAGGCATATAACTTGAATTTAAAGTGGAAGTACTGATGAACATTTTAAAACTGATATTATTAATCTAGCTAATCCACCTTGCCTTCTTGATACTATAATCTCTGCAGTAGCAGTTGTGTAGTTCAAAAGCTGGATCTAGAACTCCTTCGCGCGTTTATCGATGCAAAAACATTTGTCTTCATTTCCAAACAATTTATCTGTAATGTATATCACTATTTGACAAGATTATTCAACTGAGTTATATCTTGATTTGCTCATCGACAAGGTATTTCATTAATTGTCGATGATTTGCATAATAAAGTGATATATACATTGACTTGTGTTCATCTAATATCTGAGCTTTTGTCCTTTCAGTTTAATACTGCGGTAAGATAGATCTAGTTTCTATATTGTATCATAGTGCAGTGATTCGAATCGCACTATTGTTTAGCACAATAAAAACTAATTCAAACAGCATGCTATTTCATTGATCATTGAGGGCATGAAACTGACTCAAATATTCAAAGACAGTAGGGAGGAGATATATCTGCAGTATATGAAGTTCTTGCTTTAGGGTACTGACAACGTTTACATATCTAACACTAAGATAATTTAATGTTATCATGTATTTGATAAGCGTGGAGAACATGCTCAAAAGATTCTACTAACCTTGTTATAAACGGAAGGTCTAACTAACACAAGTCTGGACTTTTGATGATTTTCCTAAGTTTCTTGTTCTCAAGCTTCTGATATAAGACTCGATGTATTCTACTGGTTTTCTAACCGATTTCAGCTCATAATGAAATCCTTTAACAATTTTTTGTTAACATAAGTTTTATATATATATATATATATATATATATACATTTGTAAAATAGAATCACACCAATAAATTCATAGGCAAGGATGAGCGACTTTCACTAGAGAAGAGACTGAATTCCTAAATACAACTTATCTTAACATGAAATTCTTAAAGGATTTCATCTTGAGTTGACATTGGTTACAGAACCAGTAGGGTACATCTAGTCGATTGTGAGGATAAATACTCACCGAAGACATTTGTTATAGCTACACTGAACTGAATGAGAACCGTAGTCACTTTGCTATGTCTGTGCTTGCTAATTATTGTTATAACGGTAATGACTGTAATGAACTCGACTGGTACGCTAATATGCCTACTTCGATTGGAAACTAGTAACTAGTGTAGCATATTTAGTCCTTTCTTTGTTGCATACTGAATTCTGTCAGTCAGGTTTGCAATGTGACCACCATTCTAGATAGCTCGCCATCACGGTGCACATTGATTTGAGGATATTAGATAGTTGGAGCCAATCGGTAGGAAGTCAATCGCGGGCCCGAATAGCTCAGTGATAACGTTTGTGACTACAGCACTGGGTGACGCATGTTTGAATCTCAGAAGGGACATAAGTTCCTTCCAAGGTTGCAGATACGCCTTGCTGATTGGTGGGTGCCAACTAGCACGAAACCTAGGTCCAAGGTCCTATCAACGTTGGCTAGTGGTCGTAAATTGACAGGAGTTCGAATTCATGGGCCATTAGATCGGGCCCTAGTGGCTTAATGGTCTACGAATTCGCCTTGTGACCAGTAGGTCTTGGGTTTGAACCTCCTGTGGTGGATTCGTACTGTGAAGAGTCCCTAACTAGGACGAAACAGCTGTCTAGCACTCTCAGGTTTTCCAATGGTTCTCTTAACTCATGATGAAATCCTGTAACCGATCAATCAAATGCCTACAAACCAAATGCTTGGAAAAACTAGTAGTTGAAGAAGGAATAATAGTATCAGCTGATACATTCGATGTATTCTGGCATTGTTTAGAGAAGACGTTTATAGTTCTTTCGAATTTCGTTTTCAGTATCTTTATGTGCTACATGGGTTGTGACAAAGTGAACTATTTTACTTCTGTGCCATGTTTTTTCTATGTTGCAACTCAGTCTGTTAAGCTTTATAACTTCATGTGTATTTTACTAAATCAGTGTGGTTGTTTCCTTTATATATATATATATATATATATATATATATATATATATATATATATATATATACTCAGGATTGCATGACACATTTTTAGATTTATTAATTTTCTGCTTATTACACCATATATATGCACGAAGTTATTTATTTTACCAGAATCTGATTGATTTTCGCAAAAGTAAGCTGCCTCGTAAATGACCAGTTAACGATTCTACAATCAGTGTTATTTTGGAACAAAAGCAATCTTGAACATTGAAATAATGAAAAAATTTATTTTGGATTATTACAGAGCGTCTGTATTTTTGTAGTGAAAAAAATATATAATAGCGTAAAATTGTGATTATAAGTAAAAACTAATAAATAAAAAATATAAGCAGAAGAATAATGGATTTAACAATAAATTTTTAATGTATTTTTGAAGGCAATAGAAGACGAAAGTTACAATCGAATAAATTCATTTTCTGTTGTTGATAAATCACGAATGGGAACTGAAATATTCTTGTATTATTTGTGAATATAATTTCGCTTGATGTTCTCTTTGAAATTCTTTACCTTCAATAAATGATTCACTTGAAGAGATGAGTTGTTTTCGTAATTCAGGATTTCCTTCTAATTGAGTTAAACACTCACCGAACTCCTAAAGTAAGTGAAATAAATAGCATAGTTTTTATTGATATAATTTTTATATGTATGTATGTTGAACGAATATTTGACATTATTTACTTTAAGCATAAGTATAAATTCCGGTTACTATAGCGACTCAGGTGGACGGATGTAATAATAACCTTGATCAATCGATCAATCAGATTAACCCATAGTAAATACGCGGAATAGTGCATGCAGTACACGCATTGCATCGTAGATTCCGTGCAGATCTGACATTTCTGTACTGTTTAGATAATAGGCTTATAGATGAAGGGATAAAACATGTAGATGTTAAGGCGTAATTTATTTATATAGATATGTGTATCCACTTTCGATGGGTGTGTGTAGATTGACTGCCAAATTAGGAATCCGTTTTTTTTGGAATTGTATGACACAATATTGCAGAAAGAATACATGGAGGCGATATATCTAGTCGTAGCGTTAATGTCTTTTAATACCTATTATCCAATGCTTAGTGCTACAAAGCACTCACAGACCTAACGAGTAGTCAAAGTCAACTGTTGTCTCTTGGTTATATTCACAAAGTGGTCGGTTGGGCAGATGATTTTGTTAGTGTTTTCTATAGGAAACAAATTCCATCGAAAGTTTTTGGAGTCATTTAAAAAAGAGGATTAGAGCAGCAAATACCTCATATAGCAGGATGATAAACAGCTTTCTGGATGAATAATTTATGCACAGAAATTGGTCTGACCTATCAGTAAAAACCTTCAATAAATAATTGGGAGGTTTTCTTGGAACACACACTAGAATGAACGTTACATTGTACAACTATTTATTAACTTTGCATTAGATTTCCATAAGTAAAAATTTAATTACTGGCTTTTACTTTGGGCTCATCTCATTGGTTGATAAAAATTTATCAAGGTCATTACTAGGGTCGTTCGTTATCTAATTCTCGAGAAAAAAACGTTAATCGAAATGTAGAAGATGTTATTAATTTTAATCTTATATATATATATATATAAATTCGGAAATACTGGCACATCCACTCAAGGTGTCGTTTTCTTCCTATTAGCTACCATAATTGTTTCTTCTCAGTCACCATATACCCTATTAAAACTAGATAGATTACACTAAGTAAATTATATTTTGGTGTCAATGCTTTGGTGCCTCAGTGGGAGATTGCTTGCCTATCACGCATGTGGTCCAGGGTTCGATTCCCTGCCGATGCACTCCTCAACTTCGGCTGGCCGGTTCAACCTGCCGAACATCCAACACCTCCCTGAATGGGATATAGACACAAGTCCTCCCGCCCTAACTGAGGTTACTAAAGCTGTCACTAATCTGAAACAAGGCAAAGCAGCGGGACCTGATGGAATGACTCCAGAGGTGTTTAAGTACGGTGGAGACAGGTTACTGTCTGCATTAACTGAGGTTCTAAGCAGCGTCTGGTAATCAGAGGAATCCCATCGGGTTGGTGTAAGTCACTGATTATCCCCATATACACGAAGGGAGACAAGTCTTCCTGTGATAATCACAGAGGGATTAGCTTGATTAATATAGTTTCTAAAGTCCTAGGCTCAATGATCATGCGTAGACTAAGTGGTGCTCGGGAGGAACAAATACGGGAGAGCCAGGCAGGCTTTAGACCAGGAAGAGGGTGTATCAATCATATCTTCACCCTCCGACAGATTCTAGAACATAGGCATTCCTACCGGCGCCCACCAATCACTATATTCCTTGACCTAAAGGCGGCAGTCGATCGAGAGGTTCTCTGGAGATGCTTGGCTGTAAAAGGAATGCCGAGAAAATACATTGCACTGGTTAAGGCACTCTACTCGTACTCATACAGCCAGGTGAGGGCTTACGGCGAGTTGTCATCTGAACTGGTGACGACTAGTGGTGTCCGTCAAGGATGCCCATTATCCCCTTTTCTATTCAACTTCATCATAGATGTACTAATGGACTTAACCCTAAGTGACTTCAGCGACTCAGGGATTGACTTGCTACAAGGGAATAATCTCGTTAACTTGGAATATGCAGACGATATAGTCCTGCTCCTAGGTGAGGACGTTGACAAAATGCAGAGTCTTCTGAACACCTTGACCTGCAATCTGCGAATGTTTGGCATGCGATTCGCTCCCGACAAATGCCAGATGATGTTACAAGACTGGACTACACCGACTCCTAGTTTAAAAATAGGAAGTGAAGTGGTAGAGCACGTTGACCACTTCACTTATTTGGGAAGTACCATCAGCCAGTGCCAACGGGTTGATCTCTGACGAAATCTCAGCACGGATACAGAGGGCTAGTTTCGCATATGCCAGTTTACGCCGTCTGTGGTGTAAACGTGATATCCGACTATCAACCAAAGGGCGGGTGTACTGCTCATCAGTCCGCTCCATCCTCCTTTATGGCTGTGAGACCTGGCCATTGAGAGTGGGAGACATGAAACGCCTGACTAGCTGGCTTCGATCATAGGTGCCTGCGTTCTATTTCTCGAGTGAAGTGGCATAATAAGGTGAGCAATATTGAGGTTAGGCGTCAAGTTCTAGGTAAGCAGGGTAAATCAATCGACGAGGTTGTGAAATGACATAGACTGAGATTGTTAGGACATGTGTTACATATGCCTAGTCATCGCCTTCCTCGACAATGAGCAAAGTTAGCTGATATAGGGTCAGGCTGGAAAAGAGCTAGCGGCGGTCAAACCGAAACATGGCACCAGTCAATGAAATCTACAACATTTAGTCTAAGCCACGTAGGAAGGTGTAGACTTCCAGCTCGGGGTCCCGGTAGGGTAAAAACCAGAGGTTGGAAACAATTGGTGATATTGCTCAGAATCGTTCTCAATGAATAGCGCAGATGCATCCACTCCTTGTGACTTATGATTTCCGATGAAACTATATTGTTCTTCGTTATTACTATTCCTTTGTCTCACATCTCTGTTTACTGTCTTTCTTCTCTTGCTTTGTGTGCTACATAGAGGGAGTGTGGCGACTTGAACTGCCGCTTGTATGTGCAAATTTCTATGTCGAAAACATGCGGACAGACAAACATTTTAATGTTAATGCTAAGAACAGTCATTACAGTTTGTTACAGTTTCATTCGCTTCTCTATTGATTGACTACTTTACACCATAAAAAACGTAAATGTTTTCATCAATTTAAGTGAGTAGTTTTCAGCATTTCATTAAAAATTCAGCCGGTTTCCTTAACAATCTTTTATCATTTGTGTTAGAGTGGAAGTAAACCTTTTTTCTAACAATCAGACTGTTTCCGACAGACTGACTAAATCCAGTGATGTAATCAC
Source organism: Trichobilharzia regenti (assembly GCA_944472135.2). NCBI lineage: Eukaryota > Metazoa > Platyhelminthes > Trematoda > Strigeidida > Schistosomatidae > Trichobilharzia > Trichobilharzia regenti. The sequence goes on from OX235262.1 coordinate 137,025,514, forward strand.
TGAAGTTGAAACTAGAGTGTGAATAACACATCTCAAACCACTGGCCTCCAGTCTTACCAACATGAAGCTGGTAAGGCTAAGCTACAAACCTCAGCAATATAATGGATTAATTCCTTTTTCCTTAAATTTTGAAAAACTTTATTGATAAAACGCTACCCTCATACAATGCTGACTAAGTAAAGACTTTTTTTTATCCTCGTTAATTGAACGGTCTATTATGGAGACACTTGAATTTCTTATCCCAGTTACCTATTTTCATCACACACCGAAGTCAACTAGAAAAATTTTTCGTTCTAGTGTGAAGCTTTACAATAGCCCCCATTTACTACCTCTCCATGGATCATACTCAAGCCACATGATAAATAGTTCAAAGTTCATCGACTTCAGCGCAGTAGTGTATGAGTCTCAACTTTGACGATTTGTGATTTATCGCTACTATAAGTGAATTTCATTATTATCTCCGCACATCTCACTTATGTACCTCACTTGTCACAAATTCTAATTGAAATTGCAAAAACCTGTGATGCATATGATAGAGCATTAAAATGTTTTCCAGGAATACAGGTGACGTGTGTAACTGATATTCATTACGAAAACTATAGTGATAAGGTACTGTTATCATCGTAAAGAAGTCAGAATATCGTATGAAAATCAGTTGACATGATGGATTTTTATGTTGTTATAGCTACACATTGAATTGATTAACTCCGCCGTCAAAATATTTTATGACGGAGTGTTACTGAATTTGTGTGGTCGTCTATCTTCACTAGAATGCACCTCAAGACACGATAATACTATAACAAACTGATCACTTGAAAATATCCCCTACACTGAAACCGACACAAAAGTCAGACTGGGAGAAGCAATGACGACAACCGTCATCAGCAATAACAGCAAAATCCGCGACGTTTATTACATAAAATACAATGTTGTATCATATTTACAAACCCTCAGGAATTTGTGCCATAAATAAACAAACAAGTCGATATTAGGCAACAAATAAATAATTCAAAAACTGTGCTATCAGGTTGTCTTGTCAATGTGCACATAAATCATGCCTAACAAAGAAGTTTGTCTGTCTTAACATATGTGAAGAAAGTTGTTTTTTTTTATCAGTCAAACAATGATAGAGTAAGATTGGAAGTATACATTTTTCGGTCGGTTTCTAGGCAAAAATATTGTACAAGATATCAGGGTCGTGGTGGGGTACAAAGTTATCCCAATGTATGACGAAGTTCCTGCTAAACAATTGCTGATGATAAATATGAAATAACTGTTCATGAACCTAAATGATCAAAACACTACTGATTGATGGACTGTATGATTCACTAGTAAATTTGAGCTTTATCTTAAGCTCACTTTGACCACTAACTAGCTTAGAAGGTGTCGTTTTCTGGTTTCATCGTGGGGCAGTTTAAAATGACCTAGACGACTAAGTGGTTATAACGTTTTATGTAAGAAAAAATAACACTATTTGCCAATGACACACTGACTTCTAGAATGGCGGCTACATTACAACCTGACTGATAGAATTCAGTCTGCACCAATGAGAGGACTAGACACATCACACTAGTTACTAGTGTCAAATCAAAATATCCACCATATTCGTACAGGAGGTCAGTCGCGAGCCCGAACAGCTCACTGGTAGCGTCTCTGATTGCAGCATTGGGTGGCGCGGGTTCGAATCTCAGAAGGGACATGAATTCCTTCAAGGTTGGAGATACGCCTTACTGACTGGTGAGTGCCAACTAGCACAAAACCTAGGTTGAAGGCTTCCCGTGGCCAATTGCCTCCAACCATCTAACAGTTCATGTATTTTACATGTCATTTGTAAATGAAATGTTGTCACCTAGCGGGAGTGTCACCAAAGCTTAATCAACCACACTGTACTACCTGTCTGTTTCTTTCTCCGTATTACTATCCAATAATTTCAAGAGCAACTAGACAGGCCAGTAATAGCCCTACTTTGAATACTTTAGAAACCCTACGTATATTACTACCATTACGACTACACGCAAATATAATAGTCATCAGTAGAGTATACACTATCTATGTAGAGATTTATTTCAATTCTAAAAAAGTTATTTTAATTATTTTGATAGTTATAAACGAAGAAAACCCATTCTATGCCTATAGACAGATTAACTTTTATACATTCCATTCTCTAATGTAACTAAGTTTCTATCTACAATGAATCAAGTATATATGCATTTCTTTTTAAGAGAAAAGTATAATATATTAATAAATTATTTTGTTTAAGCTAGCAAAAGACTATCTCTCTTTCATTGTTTGTTACCAATGTACATTATCAACTCACCTTGGATGTTTTGAATATCAAACCATTTTCTTTATGTTTAATCAGATCACAATTACCTGGATTTTCTCTGGCGACAACAGGAACACCAAGAATCATAGCCTTTATTATAATAAAAGTATAAATATTGGAAAAGTATGATCATTGTTTATTTTGATGTGTTTCAAGTTTCACTACGAATTGACATCAGTTAGAGGAGCATTGAAAACCGACAGCTGTTTCACCCTCATCCTGGGACTCATTGGCAGTACACACCTGCTGCGTTTCGAATCGAATGTCTTCAGGTTACAAGGCAATCTCATAGATCATTCAGCCGCTTGGATCCGACTCAATGGCCGGTGCATGAATTCTAAATTCTACCGAGTCGTGATTTTTAGTGCCAATGACACCAGCAAACGTCGCTGGGGAATAACTGTCCTTTTACCTGACTTTTTGGACCCTGCGAGTTACGACACCTGACACTAGAACTCCAGTAAACTTCATCCTGTAGTCAGTCACTGGTGAGCATCAGATTAAATTTCTATAGTGAATCGCATCCCACTGGCTGAACGGTCTACGAGCTCCTCTGGTAACTGGAATGTGCTGGGATTGAACCCCAGTGGGTGAATACTGTCGATTAGTCCCAAACGAGAACGAAACAGCTGTTTAGTACTCCTTGTTGGTTTTTAATGGTTTGCTAATTGATACCAATGCGATTCAAATCCCTAGAGAGAGAAAATATTCATTCAGACATCTAAATGTCTTGAAAGTTGGTTTTGATGTTTAATAATGAGTATAACCATTTTTGTATTAATCATCCTACTACTTCTAGCCTTTTAGTTTTGTTTTCTAATATTGTTCCAATTCTTATTACTATTTCACCGAGAAATGTTCGTTTTAAAAGCTTTCTTTTACAAATTGTGTATATTATTTTATCGTTATTAGGTAAGCATCGAGAATGTGTGACTTACCTCTTCCTCGTATATGTATATCTCTTCTTTGCTAAGCTATGTACATTTACTGCGTATTTCATGTATTTCTCGCTTCTGCTATCACCACTCTAGTCTCTCTACTCCTGTTATCCTATTGACTGATTTTTAATCACTTTTTTTTATAGGCTACATTTCATTCTATGAGAATAAGGGAAATAAAACTCAAACTATGAAACTACCCACGTCACTATTGTTTTAATTTTTTAGAATAATCCTAACTGATATGTACGTTGTAGAAGTGTTTCGGAGAGAGAGGAAGGGAGACAGTAAATTCCCAAAGTAAACTGTCAAAGGAAAGAATTTTTCTGTATTCCTTCGTTTATCATATTATATATCCTAAGGAAAAGCTTTCCAATCCTTTCTCTAGCCGTCAACATATCAATTTTTCAAATTAATTTAACCAGCAATCATTAAAATGTCTAGTGGTTAACATTGACATATTCCATTGCTCGCATAGGTAAACAGGACATCTAATAGTTTGGTGAATAGTGGCTAGCAGTGTGGAATTGAAGATGCTCATTTCCTCCAACTTGGGACTCGTCATCTGGATTTTTTTAATGTATTTACTTTTGATTACAACTTGATTCCACATCGTATTTTTCTTTGGTACAGATATGGAATTTTCAGCTTGTGATATCGGTAGCCCAAATTTTGCAGGTCGACCATAGATATTAGGTGTGCGTTGGCAGGGGATCGAACCCCGGACCATGTGCATGGTCGGCGAGAGTCCTAACCACTGTGCCACCGACGCAGCTGTGCACCTGTGTTCCCCGGTGAGACTCGAACTCTGGGTACCCATTGTTTCAAACACCAAAGAGTTATCACTAAAGAAGAGTGCAGGTACTTCCAGATGAAGAGTCCCAAATTGCGCATCCTGGATTCCATTGCTATTCCACTGTCCACCAAATTATTTCATGTTAGTCCTTGAGCATTGTCTAAGCGCCCGTATTTCAAGCTGACATGTTAGTCAATCAGTCAATGGGGAAATCGAAATTGACTTGAGCGAATGAACAGGACCTCTGGTTTATTTATCTGTGAAAGTTCAATTTTACGACTACCATAGTTTGCGATAATAGCTGTATATAAACAAAAAAGGTGTCTCATGATGCCAACTGTTCTGTTAAAGAGATGGAAAAAAGATATTGACTTGTATACTCTATAGATATTGATTAGCTGAAACATTTTTTCATCTTTAAATAGTCTACTTATTGGAGCCAGAGTGAAAGTAAAGATGATCGTGAGGTGTTTCCGTGCATATTATAGTAAATGTTGAAATAGATACTCTAGCTGTGTAAAAGAATTTGGTAGAACTCCTTTAAAATAGTCAAACGTAACATCTTATATGATTACAACATTCCTCTAGGCCTGTAATACAAGATCAACTACGTGAGGAAATTCAAACTATAATTGTCCACCTCCGTTCTACACATATACAGATTTACTAAAACGAAAGCGTGGCAAATTCATTTTGCGACAACATATATCCACACCCTAAAAGTTGACTATAAATGACACGTTTTTAAGTTAGTCAAAAGACATTGGATTATTAATGAACTAGCATTTGGACACATTTATTCTACTATATATTTGAATAGTCTACAACATATCGGTAAATTTCAGTCCTTTTTAAGATTTCTACAAATACTTGAAAAATTATTTATACTATATAGCAGAAATGAATAACTGATAAGAACACGAATTTCCAATTGCTAAGGTAATCTTTCAATCGATAAAAACTGAAGAAGACGTTATTTATGTAAATCATATGACATATATATATATATATATATATATATATATATATATATGCTTACCTCCATGATAGATACGGATTGGCCTTCACTTATTGAACAGTTAATTAATGCTTGAGCATTTAGCATAAGTGAATGCAACTCATTTTGTTCTAATGAATCACATCGATGTACAATTTTTCTAGATTTTCATAAAATGAAAAGCAAATGTAAAATTACAAGCTACATTATACTTTTGAATTCATGAAATAGAGAAAAATAAACGGGTGAACTTGCTATATAGCCTGACGCCCTAACGAGGCTTACTACCTGCTTAATAAGGTTTATAAGTGCACTGGCGGGAAATCGAACCTGGGCCACTTGTGTGATTGGCGACCATTGAATCATTAATGCACAAATTTATTATTTGGACAAAAATAAATGTAGTGAATGACTGTCGATATGCTGTTATTTTCTATAATGTAAAAAAAGTGTAACAATCAATATGATAAACAGAAAAAACACTTCTTCATACTATTTTTATTTATCTCACGAAATGTCCTGACTTTTGGTCATCTCAATTATGTGATTCTTACGTAACACATGTTGTCAGTTTGCAACTCCTTCACCTAACTGTAGAATATTCTTTTAATTATTTCTACATATGTACTAACAAGCCTGGCTGGCCATATGATATTCAGTCAAAGTTATGACTGTTCGGGGGTGTGAGGACAAATACTTGCCAAAGACATTGGCTAGGGGTCGCGCTATGTCATGAATTGTCAGAAGTTGGAATTCAAGGACGATTGGATCGGGTCCCAGTGGCTTAATGGTCCACAAGCTCGCTAGCCTTGTAACCAGAAGGTCCTGGGTCCGAACCCTAGTGGGTTGGATGCGTACTGGTGAAGACTCCGAAAACCGTTTAATGAGAAGGATATGAGAGATTATGGGCAATCGTGGACAGAGCTGAACAGGAGAGCAGAAAATCGAACAAAGTAGAGCAGTAATGTGGAAGCCTCCCTATCTGTTCCACTCGCAACCCAAGGGAATAATAGTAATAATCAATCAGAAGTGCAAAAAGCGAAACGTAATAAATGACATATGTTGCGCAAGGGGTAACTATCATGGCTCAATACCCTAGTAAATACTGTTTTGACTCATGAAAAGTATAAGTGGTATATTTAAGTTTTTTCTAGTTTTACCAACAGTAGTCAGCACTGGACAGTTCAAAAATCGACTGGAATCCATTGTCAGTCACCGAAATGCATTAGAATGGAATACATGTGGTGTTGTAGTCCAGGGGGGAAATCTCTTTCTACCTTCATTTTCAAACAATTTAAAATATATGCCTATTTTTACAGCACACTAATAGCAGTAGAAGTCAAAAATTAAACAGTGATTATTGAATGTTTAGAAGTGTTTAAATCAAGTGAACAATTTTTTTTCTATGTATTTATATTCTCGTCTATTTTCTTTTTGTCTTATCGATCGACTAGTAAATTATAAAGCAGCTTTGTTTTAGCATTCTCAAATAACTCGGATGTGATAGGACATATATAAATGTGAACATTGACTACTGATATGAGCCAATCAATTAACTAACAATTATGCATCTTTGATTGGTTCCTACACTTGGATTAAATATTGTTTTCTAATTCTGTATACAACATTTAGCATATACTGTTGTCGTTGTTTAAAGTGAGAAATTTTTAAATGGGTCTTTTTTTTCTCTCCTGTTGTATTGAGTGGGAATAATGAAAAGTTGTCGAAAATTAATACCTACTGTTACATCAAGTAATTAGTTCATTCTACAATCTGATAATAGTTGGCCATAGAAGTCAGTTATCAGATAAACAAAGTGAAGTTGTGCCAGTGTATGTAGGTTGCATGATTGGCGATTACAGAGACTGTTATCATTTACAAACTAACTATTAATATTACAGGATTTCATCATGAGCTGACATTAGTTAGAGAACCATTAGAAAACCTGGGAGTACTGGACAGCTCTCTCATCCTAGTTTCGGAGTCTTCACCAGTACGCATCCAACCCACTAGGGTTCGGACCCAGGACCCTCTGGTTACAAGGCTAGCGAGCTTGTAGACCATTGAGCCACTGGGACCCGATCCAATCGTCCTTGAATTCCAACTTCTGCCAATTCATGACATAGCGCGACCCCTAGCCAATGTCTTTGGCAAGTATTTGTCCTCACACCCCCGAACAGTCATAACTTTGACTGAATATCATATGGCCAGCCAGAAAGGATAAGCACCAAAAAATTCTGGAAACGAACCAATCACTCCACAGATGCACCGAACAAGATGGAGATGATTTGGACACACACTGAGAAAAACGTCCAGTGACATCAAGTGCCAGGCAAACTGTCGAGTGGAATCAGAATGATAAATGACATGGAGGAGATTGTGTGAGCAGGAGATGTTCGCTTATGGATAATCATGGAGTCAGTTAAGGCGAACTGCAGAGAATAATGTGGAAATGTTGAAACACCATGTTCCATTCGGAACACTAGCGAATAATAATAATAAATAACTTTGCCTTTCATAAGACCAATAAAACAAGCAAACAAACTTGCCTTTACAACTCCACATCGATTAAATCTCTTTCCAGCTTATTTCAATGGAACAATATGTAGAAATTTCATTTTAGCATGGTGATGAAATGTCCACTATTAAAATACGAAATCCTTAGGGTTTTCAAACAATCACAGCTACAAATCTTCTGTTTCATTTCAAAGACTTCAGTGTATGTATATATTCAAACAATTCAATAATATATGATTAAGCACTGTGTATTGATTGATCTGCCATACATCAAACGCCTTGGACTTTATCAGAAAGAGAAGACAGAAAATATACGCCTGTCGTTGCTGTTGTTATGCCTTTTTAATTCTACTCTTCTATTATTTCATGTGATCTTCTCAGCTATTACTTTGTATGCTGTTTTCTTCAAGGCATTAAAAAAATTTTATGTTTGTTTATTCATAATTTTGTTTCTTGTTCTGTAAATGTTGTTTCCTCAGGAACAGTAAATTTTTTTTTCGAAAATCACTTTTAATATGTACACTATGACTGACGGTATAACATACATGTTTCTAAGCTGATGAAATACATAAGAACAAAATTGTTTGTCCAATATCTAGTTCACTTATAACTTTTTAGGTTTGAATGGTTAAGCACCATTCCACTTAACGTCAACTTTCAATATTAAGCTTGACTAATTAATATGCATGTAGATAGAAATAATAAAAATGTAAAAGTCGAAATGTTACATCATTTTTAAGTATTGGTTTTTTAGGGATTTGGTTTCATTGGTTGGAGGGTTTCATCATGAGCTGGCATCGGTTAGAGAACCATTGGAAAAACTGCATGAAGTACTGAGCAGCTATTTCATCCTAATTTGGGACTCTTCACCAGTATGCCACCACCAAAGGGGTTCGAACCCAGGACCTCCTGGTTACAAGACTTGCGAGCTCACTGACCATTAAGCCACTGGGACCTGATACAATGGCCAGCTCACGAATTCTAACTTCTGCCAATCCATGACATAGCGTGGCCACTTCGGGATGTCTTCTTCGATGAGTTACTGCCTCACCTTCAACCTGCTGCACACTAGTGGTCACGAGTTTCCACCAGAACCCCAGGTTAGGTGCCTGAGCAGGGCCAGTTGCTAGTGAGCATCAGATTAACTTTCAGGTATGGGTTTTGTGGGGATTCGATTTGATTGTTTGGAAGATTTCATCATGAGCTGACATTAGCTAGGGTTGGATCGGGTCCCAGTAGCTTGACAGTCTACGAGTTCGCCTTGTAACCGCAGTGAGTGCAAACCGGTGAAGAGTTCCAGTACTCTCAGGTTTTCCAACGGTTCGCTAACTGATGTCAGCTCATGATGAAATCCTCCAACACACCATTTTTTATGAAACACAGTGGTAGGGCGGAAAACCGTGAGTTTACAGAAGTTAGAATCGATGACCCAATAGATTCCATCTTAGTTGTTGAATAGTCTACGCGCTCTCCTTGTATTCTAAAGGTTCTGGGTTCCATTCTCTGTGAGATCATGAGTGCATACTGTGAGGAATCTCAGACTAGGCCGAAAGAGCTGTCTGGTACTCCACTGCTTTCAGTTGTTCTTTAACTGATAGGGATGCGTGATCAAACTCGAAGTAAATTGAATCCTTATAAGTTAACACTTGAAACTTAATTCCTTTCTGCCTTCATATTATGACTATGTGCAAAACGCTAAAGCGAAGGATACGTATCCTTCTCATCATACATGAAGTATAAAGGATAATCCTTTACAAAATACTGTAAACATTTTTGCCTATATTTTCTTATTAAATAACAAACAAAGTTTCTCATACTGAAATGACTTATTATTATTTTTCATCTTGGTTATTAAATTTTTGATCAGGTATATGTGAGTCACTTCACATTGTTTCATGACAAAGAAAGCATTTGGAACGATTTATAAAAGTGATAAAAAACGTTATTGGTTCAATTATAGGATACTCGCCAGCCATAAGGGAAGTCCAGATTTGATTCTCAGTCAACGCACTCCTAAATCTTGTCTAGTTCACTAGATGGTAGTTTGCCCTGAGAAGCGGGGAGGTTTGGTGTGAGTCTAGCAACCACACTACCGCATAAATCTACTGAAACTTCAAGAAGAAAACCTTCAAAGAATTAGAAAATTCACTTAGCATCAGAGAGATTTTCGCATTCAGCGGGATATGTTTAAAGGTGAAAAGGAAATACGGACCACTGCAGGATTCAAACAAGTGACCTTCAGATTGATGTTACGGGAAGTGATAATATTTTCCAGGCGTTTATCAGTGTATAAGGCATCGTTCACACAAGTCCAGTGCTTGATCTAGATATTATGTATACTGACAATCATCAGAAAGGTTTATCTGCAATTCATGTCTTCTCAGTGATTCTAGCTTACGTCATTCAATGCACGCAACGTGTTATCCCATTCAGATCAGTAGTTATGCTGAAAATATACTACACTGATTCATTCAAAAACGGATTCGCTAACAACATCTGTCGTTATTTTGTGATATCTGAGTGTCTTAGATTCATATATCCAAAGGAATAAGGATTACTTCAAGAATTTTTTTAAACAATTCTCACTGATAACAACCGACAGGTAAGCAATTAGCCTGAATAGGACTTCCATCTCCTCAGCCTAACACCAAATGATCAATTTTTATCAGGATTTAGGATGAATTCATAAAAGGCATAAATAATAGTCATGATAAAATCTTAGCAATCTGATTTTCTCATCTTATTGCATAAAATCCAGTGATTTATGCATAAACAACGGGAATATCAATATTTTTTTTTAAATTTTTATGTTTATAAGTGTATGTGAAAAAACCTACCCGTCTATTTTATCAACAAATTGTTGTACATTTTCGGTATCTTCTTCCTGTAATAGTAATAAACAAAGTCAATAAGACTAATAATGTTTAAATTTATATATTACAGTAAACACGACTAATACAAATATTGTATGGAATATTGATTGGCATATGTTTTTGTTTAAGTTTATTTGTATCTTGGATGAAAATACTTGATGTCTGTTGATATATCAGCTCCTGGTATAGACGCTTCGATGATGTCTGGAGATGAACATGATGTTATTTATACTAATCTTGAAACTATTGCTGACTGGTATCTTAGAGCAAGAAATATATTCCAGCTAATGATACTTGCTCGTTATGCAGAAAATACAAACAACTTCTCCATCTATATTACGAGTAAATATTCACCAATTGTTTAACTTTTGAAGTACCACTGCCATTATTACTATTATTATTATAAGTTAGTGTCTCTCTCCTTATCCTGTTATTTATTATTATTGTTCCCTTCGGTTCCTATTGGAACATAGGGCTTCAACTGCACGTCTCCACTTGCTTCTGTCTTCTGCTGTACTTTTCAGCTGCATCCACGTTAGTCCATACTAGAGGTGGTGTTTCCCAATTACGGAATGGGACTACTAGCCTCACGTTCAACTTCCTCTGTTTTATAAGCTTACTACCGCCTAAGCGAGGTTCAGGAATGTGTTGGGACGGGCGGGAGTTGAACCCTGGGCCATATGTTTGGCTGGCTGTTGTTTGATATATAAACAGATAACCAATGGATTATCCTGTATTGATGACATGGTGATCAAGGTCATTCTGGAAATACACCAATCAAAATTGGTCCAAATAAAATAACGCCTACAATTTTATTGATCATGATTGTAGACTAATTGACACATCCTTTGGTGGTGTTTTGAATCATACATATTATTGAGTAAAACATACTTTGGTTGATACCTCGGCTCATGTCGTTCTCGCTTAAGTAGAGATGGCTGGGGAATAACCAGTTGTTGTGTAGTGTTGTCGATGTAGTCAAGCGGTGTTCGTGACTACTGTGTCTATGTCCAACTCGGTTTCTCTATTTCAATCTCAGTGTTGTTGAAAAATATAAATGTGGTAATATCATAACAGTGTTCTCCCACTAAGACGAAATCCAATGGCCAATTTATTTTACCTTCTGCCAATTGTCATCGGTGAGTATACATCCCTACACCCAACATGATAAACACTGCCGGTCACAGCTTCCAACTAGAACTTCAGCTTTAATGAGCATTAGATTGATTTTCAAATGTGTTGGTAGTCAGCGATTTGATTGATTTCAATCAAGATTAACAATCAAGTAACTTTAACTACAGCTTGATCCCTGGTAGGATCATGGGTGCATACAGCTGAAGAGTCCCCAAATAAGGACAAGACAACTAACTGTCTAGTACTCTATTTCTCTCTCTCTCTCTCGGGTTTTCAATGGTTTTCTAACTGAAGTTAGTTCATGATTAAACTTGAGGTTAACCAAACCCTTTATTTTATTCCGTGAAATAATGTCCATATACATACACCTGCAATGGTTTACATTCATTCAGTCATGTTGTTTAGACTAAGGATATTTCAAGTGGTTATTGTTATCGTTGATTTTTTCATCATCAATACATATTTTTGTTTATTAACCCTAGTATAGTCGTAAATTTCATCCATCTTCCTAACTAAAGACAGAGAAAGTGTGTAAAAGAAAAACAAGAAAAAATAGAATTGTAGTAATCTCTCTCTCTTCTTTGCATTTTACATTAAACTTAAAACATATCAAAATATAAAATGTGAACAAGGTAAACAAACATACGAACACACATGTTGTACATGCATACATACTTACAAAAGAAAAGGAACACACATACTCACACGTGCATATAAACAAGAAGAAGAAATCAACGAAAGAACGAACGTAGGAACAATTATACAAATAGGCTGACTGACGAACTAAATAACTAACTAACTAGCTAACACTTATGCATATAAATTGTGATCTCTATGTTGTAACACTGAACAAAGTAACATTACACAATATGTCGTATTTAGGTAGAACAACATGCATAGCATAGCATCCAGTGATGGAAACGGTAACAAGATCACATCGGTGGAGAAGTTGGAAAAAGTAAAAACGAAGTATTAAAGACAAGGGAAAAAAGAAAAGAAATAAGGGCAGAAAAAGAACTTAGTTATGCATATGTATGTGTGTTCATAGCCTACATAAAGAAACACTGAATTCATTTTGTAGATAATATTACTCCTTCGTTAGCCAGATGTATAAAGGTTTCAAAAATTATTACCATAACAATAATTATAAGAATAATAAGATATGAAAAATAATTCAGTTAGTGTTAGTGTCCATACTTTCATGTTATATGTGTTAATCCACCTATATCGAAGGAAGACAAGGTCATAGGAAGACATTTTATGGAGAAGGTAGAGACTAGAAGTCATTCATTTACCAATAAGATTTGTCATTATATACATGTATATCATCGGTTTAGGCTAATTGCATACGATTTGGGATATTTGTTTACGCTAATTTCTTTTCCTACAGAATTTGTATTGGTGTACTTTATTAACGAATTATTATCGATATAAGAGAAACAGAATAAAATAATAAACTCTATCTTCGACTAATTCGTGATACGCATTGTGCGACTGTGGGCCAAGCTTATAGGTGCGTATCCATCCCCATGCCGAACTCAATGGACGATGATGGTCACTACTTTTCACCAGAACTTCAAACAGTGTCATCCTATCACGTATTAAGAGGAGTTAGAATTCATGGATCATTTGGATTCTGGCTCATAATAGCTGAATGGTTGAAAAAGGCTCGACTTATAACATGAAAGTTCTGGTTTCCAACCCTGGAGATGGGGTCATGGATGTATATTGTAAACGAGTTCCAAACAAGGATCAAAAGGTCATTCAATACTCTCTAGTTTGAAGGGTTCTGTCATTGTGGTCAGTTCGTGATCAAACTTAGAATCAATCAAATCACTGTAAATCAATATTTGAAAATAATAACGACTAGTTTATTAACTTTCTTGAATGAATTTAATGCTTCATTTTATCTCTTCACAGATATGATGAGAATAGTAGAATTGCAGATAATAATTATAATGATAATAGCTTTATTCCAAAACAGTAGTTGCGATACAGAATGGAATTCTCAGCATTTTACTACACTTTTGCATCCAGTTAGTAAATTAACAATAAAATAAAATTCTACATAGATTAAGGAAATCTCAGTTCATTATGACAACAACATATTAGCATATCGGTAGCAAAGCCAAAATTAAACAGAGTGTTTGAAGGTGCTAGAAAAGTAGATGCTAGCATATTTACTGGTGTAAGCAGTAGAAAGAAACAAAGCTGCACATAACAGGAAAAAGAGAGAGAGAAAAGGAAAAGAAAACGTTCCTTTAAATGACATGAGTTGGAAAGATGAGATCCAGTTGTTCTACTGACTATTCGATAAGTTAAAGGTATCACGCTTAATGCTTTCTTCATCGGACAGAACACGAGCTAAGTAAGGTATGGTTGAGTTTTTGTACTTGCTAGTGCGAGCATATAGTTTTCTATATAGGCTTCTGGTTTCTCCTGAGGAGATTCAAGGGGAGAGTTGTGAATGAAGAGGGTGTTGTAAGTTAGATAAAATGGATTTTGCCCATTTTTTACATGAGTCCATGTGCCTGTCAACCAGAATATTAACAAGCTGGGTAAGTCGTACGTTGCTTACCCTGCTGACAACCTTTAACATCCTGCGTAATAAGGTATAGTCTTTCTTCAGTAGCCGTGGAAAAACTAAGGGGAACAATAGAGAATAATAGGCAGAATACGGGAGTTAACAAATTGTAGGAATAAGGGTTCGGTTACACCAGAATGTCTTAACTTCTTGATGTAGAAGGTAAGACGGAATATTTTCTTAGAAATCATCAAGATATGAGACGACCAGGAAAGATTAGCAGATAGAATGACGCCTAGGTATTTAATTTCCGACTTGGTTTCTATTTCAGTGCCATCAATGTTGCACACCTCATGAGTGCTAACCAGTTTGTTTAGGTCAGATTCATGCCTAAAGGTGAAATTGACTGTTTGGCATTTGGAGGGGTTCAAGGTAAGACCGTTTTCCTTGGACCACTGGCTGATTTCTGATAAAAAACCATTTAGTTTAGAGCAGTCACTTTGACACTTGACAGGCAAAGATACCGTCAGGTTATCAGCATATCTGAAAAAATTAATGTCATGTGAAGATGGTAGGTCATGTAGAAAGAAAGAAAAGAGAAGTGGGAAAAGTACAACACCTTGGGGGACACCACCTTCAGTGAGCACAGCAGAGGACGATTTGCCTTTGTATACGGTATACTGCATTCTGTTTGAAAAGTAGGAATGCAACCAGTTAGTGACCAAGGTCTCAGTTTGTGTCATGGAGAGCTTATTTAGCAAAAGACATCTAGGTACAGAGTCGAAAGCAGAAGTGAAGTCGAGAAACGTGCAGCGGACGTATTTGGCACATTTATCTAATGATGAGACGATACTGTTGTGTAAGACGGCCGCAGCGTCTAAAGTACCCCTACCCTGTATGCAGGCAAATTGTTTGGGGTCTTCAAAGCTTTTAAGCGAGGGTTCGAGTTTAAGAAGTACTAGTTCTTCCATAAGCTTTAGAAACGGGGAAGTGGTGGCAATGGGTCTTAACTTTACGTTCTTGCTACTGCCAGGTTTAGGGACAGGGACTATTTTAATGTCTTTCCATGGAACAGGTACAACGTTTTCGGAGAAAGAAGCATTTAGGATGTTAGTCAGAGGAGAACATAAGGCATCTGCACATTGTTTTAGAACATATACAGGTATACCATCAGGGCCAAGACTACATGAGGGCTTAATAGTTTTAAGACAAAGAAAGGAAGGCGAAATTTGCTGTATAAAATGACATCAAATTTCGTCTTCCTTTCTTTATCGAAATTTATCAAGGGAACCAAATGTATGAGTTTTAAGACATTTTAAAACATCGAGAGTGTTAAAGTCCTGAAAGTTATCAGCTACATCATTAGTAACGTTAGCAGTAGTTATAGTAGAAGGAGAGCGTATAAAAGACTGATTAAGAGCATTAACATCATAAGAGGGAAAAACATTACATAGTTTACTATTACCAGTAATTTCATTGAAAAGTTTCCATATGCTGATAGAAGATTTGCATGATAAAAGTGTTTGGTTGTAGATAGCATTAAGATTTTTGATTTCAGATTTGATTTGAGCATTAATCTTTTTAAGTCCTAACTCATCTTTGAGTTTATACAATGTTTCCTTTTGCCTGCGAAGTTGTTTGAGATGAGGAGACGAGAAGCGGTCGAGGCGTTAGCTATGACACTTCAGCTAACTAAAAAGTATATTTTTTGCGATGCATGTCAACTAAGAACAGTTTCACCTATCATTTTGATAAGATTTATCAATAGTGTATGAAGAGATGCTCATCGTCATAAAACGTCAAACAGCAGGGAGGTACATTTGATGTCAGAGAAGGCAAATGATTTCGCGTTGCGGAGAAGCATGGGAGACGTGAAAGGTACACAAAGAAGTACAATATGAAGGCTAGAAGTAGCGCAACATGGGAGATCTCTGTAAAAGGTGTGCTGAAGATAAGGTATACATAACTTGGCTAATATAGAGATACGGAATCGCAAATAAAGATTTCTGTACCGAGTCTTTCGTCTTCAACAGTTACAATCTGGCCATCTAAATGATTACGCCACCCCTCCAAAAATAAGTCAATCCTCTTTATACTTCTTGCTACTAGTATGATTATGTTAAAAGGAAAGGATTCACTGATCACTTTTCACTCTTCTACAGTGGTGATATTGGTGTTGAAGTAAACAATGATGCCATAGTTAAAAATTCCAGAATAAAGGCATTTTCATTACTGATTCTGGTCGGGTGTGAGGATAAATACTCGCCGAAGACGTTGGCCAGAGGTAGCAATATGTCATGAATTGGCTGAAGTTAGAATTCATGGGCTGGCCAGTGGATCGGGTCCCAGTGGCTTAATGGTCAATGAGCTGGGTAGTCTTGTAACCAGGAGGTCCTGCGTTCGAACTCCTTTGGTGAGTGCGCACTGGTGAAGAGTCCCAAACTGGGACGAAACAGCTGTCCAGTACTTCCAAGTTTTCCAATGGTTCTCTAGCTGATGTCAGCTCATGATGAAATCCTGTAACCAATTAAATCCCTAGGAACCAACACTTGAAAAATCTTTATGTTCAAGTATATTACAGGTATTCGATCTGAATCTTAGCAACAGAATTGATAAGTAACAGTAAAAAGTTTCTTTTATAAGAGGCGAATAAATATATATATCCTCAACGCAAATTCAACCTACTGTGGAGTGAAAGTTACTAAAAGGATCTTGTTAATTTTACCAAGTATTCTAACGTACAAGAATTAAGCCTCACATCTATTGTAGTGGGTTTTTCACATATCGATAGAAGAACTCTAAAACTTAACAGAAACGTCATTCATCTATTTGACATCCTCAAAATGCGTTTCAAAAGGGAATCAAACCAATGTTTTCAAGTACTTTATACTGAGATTATTTCACGACACAGTAATTAGCGTGATAATAGTCAAATCGATAAGTCTTTGACTGTTGTAGATGCCATATAATACTGACTGATTGGACTGAGTAGTTGTACACGCACTCACATCAATCAGTGATACTTTCTAACCAAATCAAAGTGATCTGAACACCGGATGGTCATTTTACTCGTTCAGGGCCTAGGTTATCAGCCGTGTACCCAGTTTGACTCAGCTCACAGAGCCCATTTAGCTAAAACCACGAGAAATCCTGCTAGCTACTTGAGCGAACTGGTAATACCTTCCATGAAATTCGTTATACAGTTTCAATTAAAATTTCACCGCAGTTTATCTTTTGAGAGGGAAATTATCCAGATCAAAATATACATTCTGCTTGATACTACAACTGGCAATTAGTAGCATTTAGTATCACCCTTGCTTTCTTGCTTGCTATTAATGATATTAGGCAGAATGGATATATTGTGATCGGAATCATTTTGATTTCAAAAGGAAACTAGTGAAACTTCACCTCCGCTAACTGTGCAAATTGCACATCGCGAATTAATTGACTATTGGTTTGAGTCATTTATTGTGATGACTGAAGACTGATGGTGACAAGACTCAAGCTATTTCGTAATCGCGCGGGTGTATTCACTCTTTAAGAACTCTTACATCTGTTAAATTGGCATTATCTTGAAAGCAGCTTTACTTTCTTCCGTACTTTTTCGTTTATCATGGTATTCATGCATTTATTCCCCTTGATAAATTTGAATAAAGCGAGAACAACATTGATTTGTGCAGAATAAAATGGTACCATCACTTATTTCGTTGGCTTCCCGTCATCTGCTTACAGCCTAAATAAATTTTCAGGTTTAAGTACAGAAACGTTTTAACATACTTGCAAATTTTACATGTTGTCAGTAGACAGAAAGTCTCACAGTTAGTAAACAGTGCTCAGAAAATTGCGCTTATATAGTTTTTACACAGGCAGTTCAAGTTAAAAAAAATAAATAAATGTATGCATATAATGGTAAGGGAGTTACATAATAAAGATGGGATGTGCGTTGGATGCATAGTGACTAATAAGTTAGGTAAACAATGTACTGAGTTGAACTCAAGTCATAGAAACAAGAGACAAGCAAAATTACAGAATATAAAAGAGGGTGAGGTTAAAGACAAAGATTACGCAATCAGATGAGAGAAAAAAAGACATCCAGTTACCAAGGCAAGGAAAGACCAATAACTGATTCTTTCTGAACACATAGATCTGGTTTCAAGCGTTTGATAGAAATTGCGTCGGCAAACTTGAGGAGAATGGAGCTCCTTTGTCTACTGATAATTTTGAAGGATTTCTCGATTTTCACCTCATGATCCGTGTCGAGGAGATGTCTGGTGATAGCGCTGCTATAAGAGTTTGTTCCCTTGAGACGTAGGCTTTTCAGCACATGTTCAGAAAATCAGAGGTGTGCCCTTCTTTCTGTTCTCCCAATGTAAATGTTCCCGCAGATACACGTAAATTTGTATACACAGTTGGAGTTAACATGAGAAGGGTATCTATCGACTTTTGACTGCACCAAAAAGCATGTTGTTCGATGGACGGGAACCAACTTAGCTGCAGGATAGGCTCTGGCTAGTGACGTCCTCAGTCTTCTGTTGACCGTTTCTGCAATGTCTTCACCTTTAAAATCTAGTTGAATGAAGACAGGTTTGTTTTCGACTGTGATTTGTTTGGTATTTGGGCCTTCACATCTTCCATATTTGTTAATGAATTTTTGAGTATGGCCGTTGTTTTTCAGCACCTTTTCGAGATTCGTGAATTCTTCCTCTAGTTTCTCTACAGAGCATATTCTCCTCGCTCTATAGTACAGAGTCTTTTCTGAACATGTGCCGAAAAGCCTACGTCTCAAGGGAACAAACTCTTATAGCAGCGCTATCACCAGACATCTCCTCGACACGGATCATGAGGTGAAAATCGAGAAATCCTTCAAAATTATCAGTAGACAAAGGAGCTCCATTCTCCTCAAGTTTGCCGACGCAATTTCTATCAAACGCTTGAAACCAGATCTATGTGTTCAGAAAGAATCAGTTATTGGTCTTTCCTTGCCTTGGTAACTGGATGTCTTTTTTTCTCTCATCTGATTGCGTAATCTTTGTCTTTAACCTCACCCTCTTTTATATTCTGTAATTTTGCTTGTCTCTTGTTTCTATGACTTGAGTTCAACTCAGTACATTGTTTACCTAACTTATTAGTCACTATGCATCCAACGCACATCCCATCTTTATTATGTAACTCCCTTACCATTATATGCATACATTTATTTATTTTTTTTAACTTGAACTGCCTGTGTAAAAACTATATAAGCGCAATTTTCTGAGCACTGTTTACTAACTGTGAGACTTTCTGTCTACTGACAACATGTAAAATTTGCAAGTATGTTAAAACGTTTCTGTACTTAAACCTGAAAATTTATTTAGGCTGTAAGCAGATGACGGGAAGCCAACGAAATAAATGATGGTACCATTTTATTCTGCACAAATCAATGTTGTTCTCGCTTTATTCAAATTTATTATGGTCGTTTTTTACATTTATGTATTTCCTTTATTTCGCTGTTTTTATCGGTGCTATTGTAAATTGTTTCAGCCTGAATTGATGCAATGATGTTCAATGTTGCACGCTGAAAATTCACTTCAGAGGATGACTCAATATTAACAGTAATAATATTTGTATTCTAAAGCTATATGACAATGCCGCTTGTCAGGTAATCCACACCGGGAAACTCAGAGAAGCGTTTGAAGTGCATCCAGAAGTAAGACAAGGCTTGCTGCCTATTATCACTGATGATATTCTTAGTAGTGGTGGACTGGATAATGCGTCAGATTGTGCTCAGGGAGCGAGGAGATAGGAATACACTGAGCCACCGGTAAGAAGTCTGTAGAAAATCTGCATCTCGCAGATGATGTATATTTAATGTCACACAAACTCGAATACTGACAGGATAAAACCAGGAAGTTGAAAAAAGAGGCGGGCAGCGAAGACAGGTCTCCAGGTGAACATAGAGAAGACGGAGATGATAAAGATAACTAACCAACAGCATCAACAACCGGCTTTAATCACTTTCAATGGCAGAAATTTCAAAGAGGTTACTTCCTTCACTTATCTAGGAAGCATTGTTTCAACCCCAGGCGGTTGGTTGGCGCGGATGTAGATGTCAAAGGCATCCGGCTAGAATCGGAAAGGCAAGGCAGATCCTCATCATTCTGAAATCAGTTTGAAAATCTTCTGCACTCAGCAGCACACAGAACACGATTGAGATTTTCAACACCAGTGTTAAGTCAGTCAATTTTTCTATTTAGGTCGAAAAATTAGCCGAAGCGTCACGAATAGCATTTCCAGCACGTTACAGACTTCTATCTACAGCTGCCTTCTATGGCTCCCTACTGAAGATCAAACAGACAGAAAGAATCAATGGCAAGAAACTATTGGAACAAACTAGCGAAAACCCTATCGTCCATCAAATATGTAGCAGAAAATGGAGATGGATTGGGCAAACATTGAGGAGACCATCAAATGACATTGCGCACCGGTTCCTCAAGTGGAACTCGAATAGGGAATGACGAGTGCTCCATCCCTAGGTGACATAGAGGAGATCGTCTGAGGTCCTTCATGGAGATGAGAGATTATGTGCAATCATGGGCTCAGTCAAAGAGGACAGCAAAAAAGAGAACAAACTTATTTGTTGTTGAAGCTCTATTCTCCACTCGGAACCCAAGGGAACAATGATAACAGTAAAGAATGTATAACGAGTAACCTAAGCCACTGTTTTTGGTGAAATATATCACTGAAATCAAGTTGAAAGTATTGACGAAATAAGTCTAACATTAAATATTCATTTTCTAGAGTTATGACAGTGACTGACGACATATGAGAAAGTAAACTGCTGACAAAAGCAGTATGAATTAAAAGGCAGAAAATGAACAATAAAATACATGCCATGCATTTGTGATGAAAGCCAAAGACACAAATCCAATCCAGTGATAATCATTTTGAGTTAAATCATCTTACGTAGAATCCCTAAACATTATTTTTTTAGTATCTTGAGTCTATCATTCTAACAGTGTGTACTTGATTAAACAACTAGATAACTTCAGGGCATGCGGAGCATCTTCATTTGACTTCAGTGAATGCAAATGCACAACTTTATCCCCATTGATTATACACTAGGTAGTAACTGGTGTCATACATTGAGTCCTTCGTTTGCTGCAGACTGAATTCTATCAGCCAAGTCTGCAGTTCGACCACCAAGCTAGTTGGTTCGCTAGCAAGGTACATCCTGAAACGAGTTTAATCCAGTCTGCACCAAACAATAGACTAATGACACTAGCTACTTACTACCTAGGGTTTAATAGAAGTATCCATTACAGTCCTATAGGAGGTAAATTGCGGGCTTGAATGGGCCAGTGGCAATGTTTGTGACTGCAGAACTGGATGACATGCCGATACGAATCTCAGAAGGGACATGAGTTTCTTCAAGATTGCAGATACACCATGCTGACTGGTGAGAGCTAACTAGCACGAAACCTAGATAGAAGGCCTTCTACCGATTCCCTCCAACCATCTAATGATAACTTTATCTGCTGACTTGTCTTTTTGACCAAAAGTCTATACATGACTACACCCTTGCCTAAAAGTTCGTATATGACTACATTCTTGTCAATTATGTTATTTAGTTATTAAAAATGGACAATACAACAAGAAATAGTAGAATAGAAATTTCCCAGCTTTATCAAATTTTTCTCAAATTCTAGTACAGTAGATAATAAGAAAAGAAATACAAATTACTATTCATCACACTGACATCTGGATAAACCCTTGACAAGATCACTAAGGCTATGATAACTGACCGCTAACTTAAAAAATTTATAAAATTAAATAATTTTGTAAAAAAAATTTACTTTCCATCAAAAGTAAAATCAATTGAATAATCGTAGTTTATTGATCCTTTAAGAACAAACTGGTTTTATTGAAATCAATATATCCCACTTTGCAGGTATTACCTCATATATAATACGCAACGATATCACATGATTAGACGCATCTTATTCATATACATATCTGGGATAAACATAAGAAAAGATAATCTTTTGTTTCTATAGAAAGTTGAGTTACTTGTTATCACCAAAAAAAAGAATGAAGAGAAGAAAAGAAGAGAGACATCCTGAAAATAACATTCAGCTTTTAATCTTACCAGCCGAAACAACTTTTTTCTAAGTGTATACTTTATGGATGAGTGGACTGCTTTCCTTCCATTGATTCCAACTTGGGAAGAATAAAAAGCATTTTCAATGTGTCAGTGGAAACAGCTCAAAATCAAACCCCTTTTAAGCCAAGGTTAAACTTGGTTTATTTTTCAAATTCGACCACGGGTCGATATCATTTAGAGGACCATCAGAAGCCAGAGAATACTGGACAGCTGTTTCGTCCCAGTTCGGTACTCATAGGCAGTACGCACCTACTGGGGTTCGAACCCATGGCGATCTGATTGAAAGATGAACTCGGAGACCATTCAGCCACTGAGACACTACTCAATGGCCCATGTATTGTTACTTCTACCAATTCGTGATTTTAAAATGATTGGAGCCAGCTAATGCCCTCAAGAAGTATTTGTCCTTACTCTCGACAGGTTGGACCTCACTGGTCACGACTTGTCACTGAAACTTCAGGCAACTTCGTCATCAGATTAATTTTCACGAGTTAGTTTGTAGGGATTCAGCTCTCTAAATGATATCAATCCTTGGTCAAACTTAAAGCAAATCAAATCCCTATAAACAGACTGATGAAAAATTTTTAAGAATTTTTTCTGTTCTTTTGCTTACCGACTAAAACATGAGATATCAAGCTTCAGCTGTGAAGTTTCAATAACAGTGTGTTGCTTTTGATAAGGTATTGTTGCCAGCCTTACAACCAGTATTCCCGTCTTTCTGGGCTTACTGCCGGCTAAGCGAGGCTTCAGATTGCGTCAGCCGGAGATCGAACTACTCAACGAATGCGTAATTATACCACAAAAATAAAAATTTCATTTTAAAAAATGAATGCAATACAAAATTCGTGTATTACTATTTGTTCCTACTTCATTTCAGAAGACCAACAATAGTCAGTAGACAAGCGGTTATATTGATTTTTATATTTTATCAAGTAACAAGATACTCCTGAAATAAACTCGAGTATGTCTCATTTTGAAAAATGAACCTATCCACCTAATCCTTAAATCTGTAGAGTAAAATAAAACGGCTGGTGGATAATCTCTGTACAGTTCTCGTTCGTTTGTCTGTTTTTTGTTCATTTTTGCCGGGAAAAATGGAAGTATGAAGCAACTGCATTAAAAATTTTCATCTAAACTTAAATTGTTCACTAATTATACAGTGTCTACTTCATATATGAGAAGACAAAAACGCCTACTAAATAGAATGGAAACCAGTTGTTTTTTTTATTGATTCAAAGTGTAGTTATAAAATCTAGTTGAAAGTTGACACGGTAATGTAAAAAAAAAATAAATCTATCAGGTTTCTAGTCATCTGAAAACATGGCAAACTAACTAATGTCGCCTTTAATAAGAGTAATAATGGCCAAAGTAGTTAAATAGTTGGACGTCAGATTAATATCAGTTAAACGTTAAAGGGATTTTCACACATGTAAATTGTATATTGTTAAAAAAAACAAGGATTGGTACACCTTCATACAAAGCAGAGGAATATATGACTTTCAATATAGTATACATTTATTTGTATAGCATATTCGGATTGAAGTAAATTTAGTTATGGATTTCATTAACTCCATTCAGCAGCTATATGATGATGTCATGTGCCCAAAAATTCCCCGACGGAAAATTCAGCAATACTTTCAAAGTGAAGACTGAAGTAACACAAGGCTGCGTATTATTACCAATGATATTCCTGATTCTGGTGGAAAAGCTTGTGTGACCATCCATAGGGAGTGAGAAGACGGAAACATCCTGGATCAGTAAGAAGACTCTAGAAGATTTGAACTTTGTGGTCGGTTTGTGTCTGAAGTGACAGAGACTCGAATATCTACAGTCAAAACCACCAAGATGACAGAAGAAGCAACGAAGACAGGAATTCAAGTGAATCCAGAGAAGATAGAGGTGATGAAGATACCTAACCAAGAACAACAACAATCGCCGATCATTATCAACGGCAGAAATCTCACTTGTGCAGTGAGCATCGTCTCAACTACAGCAAGCACGGATGAAGATATCGAAACCAGGGTCGAAAAGGCAAGACGAACTTTAATCACTCCGAAGTTAATGTGAAGATCAGCTGCTTTTCTGCATAAAAAACATGGTCTGGATCTTCAACACTAATGTCAGCTCAGTTCCTCTGTATAGTTTTGAAATTCGGTGCGTCACCAAAAGCAATTCAAACAAGCATCAGACTTTTATTTAAAGTTACCTTCGCTCCATACCGAAGATAAGTAACAAGGAAATATGCAACGAACCAACCGAGAACCTATCGTGCAACAAATATACTGAAGGAAATGGAGACGGATTGTCTAGACATTGAGAAAACCATTGAGTAACACCACGCACCAAGCTGTAGAGTGGAATATGTATGTGAAACTACGAGTTGGAGGAGCTTGTGTTAGAAAGTTAAAAGTCTATGGGCAACCGTGGAGTCAGCCGAAGAGATTCCTCTGCAAAGAACATGGTGAAATGGAGATGTGCTGTTGAAGCCTTATCTTGCACTTGGAACCTAAGGGAATAATAATAAGTTGTGGATTTCGCCGAAAATTGACATCCATTACAGAACTTCTGAACAGCAAGGAAAACCGAACTGGGCTGCTTCATCTTATGGTGACACTCTTAGGGAGCACGCACCTACAATTCCACCACGAATTGAATCCAAGATCTTTAGGTTTCGAGGCAAAGCTGTTGAGCATTTATCTATTAAGTTTTAATTCAATGACCCGTGTACTGTACTATGTATCAGTTGGTCATCTAGTGTCACTGCCTATCAATACCACCAATGAGCATCTGCTTCGTGATGAAATCTACAATAAAAATGATGTAGAGCTTTATTTTACCATTTTGTATTTTTTTTTTTGTTTACAGCTTGATTCCACACTGTATTTTTGGTACAAGTATGGAACTTTCAGCATGGATATCGGTAGCCCGAATTTTGCAGGCCGACCATAGATATCAGGTGTGCGTCGGCAGGGGATCAAACCTTGGACCATGTGCATGGTCTGTGAGAGTCTGAACCACTGTGCCACCAATGCACTATGTGATATACGTTGGTTTAGGATAAACACTTAATACTCTTTGCAAATAAAACCTGTGTTTATCTGGTACTATGGGAATCTCTATTTCTCTGCGTATATTGGTTTATCAGAGTGGAAGGTTAATTAACGGTAAAAGAAAACGATCGCGTAATAACAAGCATTCTAATTTTGAAATCCATTAATCGACATCAAACAACACTTTGTCACTGTCAAAAACACTGTAAACCACTGTTTTGATGAAAATTTTATGTACATATTATTATCATTATTAAAACACACACTTGGCGCCAAGAGAATATTATTGTAATATTACTGTTATTTCCTTCAATTCCTAAATAAACATAGGGCTTCAGCTGCACGTCTCCATTGCGTTCGGTTCTCTGCTAAAATTTTTACCTGGCTCCAACTCTCCCCACGTGCTTTCATCTAATCTCCACACGACCTCCTCCAAGTCGGCCTTGGACGCCCGACTAGCCGCTGGCCTTATGGGTTCCACTCGAGCGATGGCTTGTCTAGTGATGTCATTTGATGGTTTCCTCAGAGTATGGCCAATCCATCCCCATTTCTTCCTGCATATTTGTTGCACAGTCGGTTTCTGCCGGTTTGGTTCATTCATTGCCAAAGATCCCTGTTACTGATCTTTTCTGGCCATCTGATCTTTAGCGAAGTACTGAGCGAAGACAGCTACTGATGAAAGTCTATAGTTTGTCTGAGATGCTCTTTATAACGCGCCAAGTCTCTGGTCCGTATGGTAGCACTGACTTCACATTGGAGTTAAAAATTCGGATCTCATTTTCATTTCCATGCTGAGCGCTGTTGACTTCCACACAGGTTTGAGAGTAATGAAAGCTTGTCTTGCTTTTCCGATTCTGGCTTTGATATCCTTGTCAATTCCGCCTGTAGTTGAAACGATGCTTCCCAGGTAGGTAGGTAGGTAAAGGAGGTTGTTTCTTTCAGGATCCTCCCATTTATGCTGACTGATTGTTGTCTGTTGTTGTTGTTGCTGTTGGTGTTGGTCAGGAATTTTCATCACCTCTGTTTTATCTATGTTCACCTGAAGTCCTATCTTTGATGCTTCTTGTGCCAGCTTGTTGCTTTTCACTTGCATATCTTCCAGTTTGTGGGAAATCAGACATATATCATCGGCACCAAGAGATGCTCCACACAAAATCCCATAGTTTGTGAGAGGACTGGAATACTACTCAGATGCCCAGATGGAAGTAAGTGGCTGTCCCATGGGACTACCCCCGTTTCTCTGACATGAAGTGGAGCAGAGTCAGCAATTACGTTTCCATGGTTTCCGATATCTCAGACAGGTTCGTGCGCCATTCCACCTATCGCACTCGGAAGCCATTGTACTCCATAGGTTCGGAAGCAGAGTTTTCCGGCTTCCCTAGGTAGATCAACATATCCAGTATTCCGGTTGTAAGCGCCAGACGCTCTCATTCGCCCTTTCAATTTTGTGAAGAAACCTGCAGATACGTGAAGGCAGAGAATAGGTTGTACTTGACAGAGGTTATGAACGCGTCGGCACATGACAGCATTTCAAGAGGTAGATCGATGTCTATTCACCCTCGGCCTTATGAATTCGTTTATGAGGACATTTTTATATTTGTTTTAATGATGAGTGAATATCATCATCAACAAATCAAGAACGATGTTTTTGATCAATTTAAACTACATATTCATTGACTGACTACTCAACATATACAACAATCTATACAGTACACATATGTACTTCAGCACGAGTAATTACACTCTGCGAAAAAGCATATACAAAAGAAAAGGAGAAGAATGAATGTGATAAAAAACAGTAATAACTTGAAATTCACCCGAAAAAAATTTTAAGTTTATTTATCGATCGGACAAAAAAATAAATGTATGCAGGTATTTCATCGAACTGCCACAAAAGGAAAAAATCGTAAACAGCTTACACGCACACATACACACACACTCAGTTCCACGTTAGTGAACACCATTTAGTCACTGAAGGCATTTACGGATTCCAGTACCAAAAAGAAAAAATAATAATAGCAACATGAGAAACTAACATCTCGTAAAACAGGATACTAGAAGAAATTAATTCACATGAAAGGTAAAAAATAAGACACAACACAACAACAAACAAACAAACGAGTACAATAAAAATTTAGAAAATAATTCAAAGCATAATGTAAATATTTAATATTTCTACTTTTAGCTAGAGACATAAAATCATATAATCATTGTCTAATCAACAATTGATGATGTATTAGGATTGATATTTTTGTCTTTCACATATTGTTTTATTTTCATACGTGCGTGTCAGTATATTTATTTATACCTGTATACTTGTAATAATAATAATAATAATCTAGATTTAACTTCAGTAAAACAAATATTTTGATCAATAACCAATCAATAAATGAAAACTGTATGTTGGGACAAACATTAAATTCATACAATCCACGTTTATTTTATTTTACTTTTTTCAGTCTGTAATTGATCAATACGTTTGTAGGTAAAAAAGTAAACTGTTATTCATCCATTATAACTAAAATCAATAAATATCAATGTATTTTTTTTCTTGTAGATAGTTTAAAGATGGCAAAATAGGGAAACAGTTAGTTAATTAGTTATTCAGGTGATTACTAGCGATTCTGTCTATGCCGAAAGTGAGAAGTCGTAACCAGCGGGGTCTACCAAGTGAGGTAAGAGATAAGTTATTCGCCTATGACACCGGCTGACGGTTGTCCTATTAGATCAGGTCCCTGTGGTTGAATGGTCTGCAAACTTGACTTGTAACCGGAAGATATTAGGTTCGAACCCTCGTGGATGCATAATATCAATGAGTCCCAAACAGATGTTTAATAATTCATGGTTTCCAATGGTCCTGTAACTGATGTGGACTCGTGAACAAACTTGGAATCAATCAAATCCTTGCTGATTAGTTAAGTGATGGTTTGTAAGGATTTCATTGGTTATAGGATTTCATCGTGACCTGATATTGGTTAGAGAACCATTGAAAAGCCTGAAGGGACCACTCGACAGCAATTTCGTCTTAGCTTCAGACTCTTCATCAGTACGCACCCACCACTATGGTTCGAACCCAGGACCTTCTGGTTATAAGACTAGCGAGCTCATCTACCATTAAGCCCCTGGGACCTGATCCAGTGGACCATGAATTCTAACTTCAGCCTGTTCACAACATAGCGCGACCCCTAGTCAATGTCTTAGGCGAGTATTTGTCCTCACACCCGACCTGCTGCACTTTACTGGTCATGACGTCTCACTAGAACTCCAGATAACTACCTATCTGAATAGGGCAAGTCGCTAGTGAGCATCTCATTGATATTCAAGTGGTGGTTTGTAGGGACTTGATTGGTTACAGGATTCCATCATGAGCTGACATTGGTTAGAGAACCATTGGAAAACCTGGGAGTACTGGACAGCAGTTTCGTCCTAGTTTGGGACTATTCAGCAGTACGCACCCACCGGGGTTTGAAACCTTATTTTTTTCTCTTGAAAATGTCAAAATATTCGAAAATAAGATGTGTTGTGCTAAGTAGTCTTAAGTTATGATTAAATTCAACGCATTAATTTCATAGGCGAATTTCCATTAGTGAATTTGAATAAAACAAGAACATTAAATGGAATAGGATAAAATATTGATTTCTTCCTCTTGGGTAGAACTATCAACTGTTAAATGATTTGAATGAGTAGTTGTATACCACTCACATCAGATTAGTGTGATCAAAACATTGGACAACCGTTTCAATCGTTTGGCGCCCAGATCACTAAGTAGCTGGACACTAGCTGTTAGACAGAACTACATTAAACTCTCTGATTCAGAGTGGAACTCATCATCATCAGCGGTGTACCCGGTTTGACTCAGCCCAAAGAGTTTTATTAGTTTAAACAACCGCGATTTCCGACTAGCTACTTGGGCGAACCGGTAACACCTTAAATCAGATTCGCGGTTTAAATTTACACATTTTGAGGAGGTGGAATTTAAGCATAGTTTCCTTTCAGGTTACACAGCTGATGAGCTTAGCCTCAAAGGAGAGAAACACCCTTCCTGTGTTTAGATCACTTCCATCTGGTTATAAAGCAGTACTGGTTAGTGTGAGTGATATTCACACTGAGAATTTGTTTCTTTCTCTTGGCTTTTATCTTTTTTTGGAATGTAAATGTTGACTTCTTTTCATTCTTATTTTGATCATATCAGTATTTATTAAAAGTTATGCTTCATGTATCCGATATCTAACTAGATGAGATGATCTCACAACAGAAAATTTTTATTTCTAAATCTCATTTGCATATAATCAATTTTCCAAAAACCAATATAATTTCTGTGATTTACTTCTTGGTATAAATTCTTTTTACCCTTGCCAACCCACACTACCCCATCCCACCTTTTGTATTCTATCTAAGAGACGTCGATCCCATGATATTTATAAGTTGGACAGTATTTTTATATACTTTGCTAACCTCACATTTCGATTCATCTATATATCATGACTAATTCACATTTTATCTTCAATTAACTAAAGTATTGTCAAAATTGTAATAAAACTCTAAACTTCCGCTATTCAGGTTGAGAAAATGCTAAAGAAATCAAAAAGAATCTCTTTCATTCTGTTCTATGTATTGTTGTTGCCTTATTCAAATTCAGCGGGTTAAATCGGTTATGCGGTTATCATGTTTGCCATTGCTGTGAGTTATGTTACGGTTTCAGGATTCCATCATGAACTGACATTGGTTAGAGAATCATTAGGAAACCTGAGAGCACTAGACAGCCTTTTCTTCCCAGTTTGGGACTCTTCAGTAGTACGCACTAACTGGGGGATTTCGAACCTGGTACCTTCCAGTTACATGGCCAATATGAGTTATATTTTAAATAATTTAATAAAACTTCAGAACCATTTGTACAACTGAAATAATTCTGTGTATGATCATTGCACATCTAAAAAGCCTCTTCAACTTAAAAAAAATACTAAAATCAACTAGTTATGCGTATACGTGAATGAGTAAGAGTTTAACCAACATTGTTAACAATACCTCTCTATAGAATTCAAAATAAGTGCACCAGTACGTAATGACAATAACATAAGTTACCAGTCGGAGAAGGAATTCCAGTTGACGAGTATCTGACATATGTCTGCTTGTGTAAATACTTAAAAGAAGATTATATTTAGGCTTATTAACTCGTGAAACCCAGCAGTGAATTCAGTGAACTTTAGTGGATTAGTAGAAAGTTTATGCCTAATTATCTTATTAATAAATTAAGAACAGTACATACTAATGGCTGTCTCCAAGGATCGAACTCACAACTTTCAGTTTATATGATGAATCCAATGGTTATCCAGCCAGTGGGATGAAATCCAATGGATCATAGCTCCACTGCCAGACGACGTCATTGACGAGTAATACGAAGATTTTTTTTTTTAGATTTTTAGATTTACAGCTTGATTCCACACTGTATTTTTGGTACAAGTATGGAATTTTCAGCATGGATATCGGTAGCCCAAATTTCGCAGGCCACGACTTCTTACTAGAATTCCAAGCAACTTCGTTCTTTAGCACATCACCAGTGAGCAATAAATTAATTCTAATGTGTTGGTTTGGACAGATGCGCTATATTTCACAAATTGCCAGACGTTAGAATTCGTGGGCCGTTGGATTTTATCCGTGTCTGAATGGTCAACCAGCTCACCCCACAGCCTGCAAGTCTTGTGCTCGACCGTCGGTGAGATCAGAAGTTCATGCTGTTCAATACTCTGTAGTTATCGATTGTTCTTTAACTGATATCAGTCCTTCATGTCAGTTGAAACAGATCAAATCTTTCGAAGCCAACATTCGAAGGTTAAAACCAATAAAATGAATCATTCCAGTGATGACTACTAAGTGGTTAGGAATATCTCCAGATATGAGTCAAACAAACAGAATCCATAGAATAATATAAGCAGAGCACTGCTATAAGTATGATAGGTTTCTGAATAAGTATTAATTTCCACATATATATATATATATATATATATATATACAATACAGTTCAGAAGTTGATAAAAGACTCGTGTCTCAGAACTCTTACTAATAAAGACCTTTAAACCTAATTTTTCAGACACTTTAAGTTAAAAAAGAAACTTTATTTATTCTACAGAAGATATAAATTTCAGTTTAAAATGTTGCAATATGTAATACTTATATCATTAGCATAACTGTCTACAAAAATATTCCAATAACTGCACAGAAATCATTGTGTGCATTTTGGTTTCTCGTTATTTAATGTGAATAAGTAGCAAGCGAAATAGTACATTTTAACAACCATTATGTATTTTACACAAACATCAAACTATAACCACTGCTTTTGGCCATTAAATTTTGTCTTAAAAATCTAAAGGAATTTTGAATCATGAAGCTACCATAATAGACCAATGGGAGAAAAGCCAGGGTCAACAGAATTATGGGAACTACCGTTTACTTTCCAGAAACATAATGGCTTAATTGTACCACGATAAAATGTGAGGCACAATGGTCACTTAACGTGAGTGACTAACAGAATTTAGTGAACAGTTAGCATAACACAACGTAACATTGTTTAAAATCAAAAAAGTAAACTAATAAAAATATGTATCGTATGGCTTAATCACTAATGTACATTTATGTAAACAGCAATAAATACTGCATATTTTCCAGTTATACAACAATCACAGTTCTGCACTTTGTAATTATAAATAATTTTAAACAGGTTCAATCACGAACTCCCTTCAGTTAGAGATGATAAGCACCCATAATTCCACCAGGGATCGAACCTAGGATCCTCAGGTTACAAGGTGAGCTCAATGATCATCCAGTCACTTGGATAGAAACCAATAGTTTATCGAGTCCAACTCCCACCAACTGACGACACTGACAGCCAGTGTCATCAGTGAGTAATTCTTCATCAGACTTGAAATCAATCAAATCCATGCGAAATAACGCTTGCAAAATCAATCTAGTGCTCAATAGCGACTAAGTGATCCGTCGTTGGATCCCATCCCTGTAGTTAGTAGGACTAGTGGTGTAAAACTCAGTCAGCTCGTCACTACAAAATGGTCTAAAACCATACTCTCCGACCCCCAACACCCCCTCTACCTTCAATTCCCTCCTTGTATCTCATCAGGAGAAACCAGAAATTAGTACAAAATAATATATGCTCGAACAACCAAATATAGAAACTCAACGATACCATATTTGGCGCATTTTCTAAGTGACAGAGACAATGCCAAGCGCGAAACCTATACTTGCTTTGTTGTTAATAACATAATTTTAGGCTCTTTTATTTCTCTCTTATTTGTATTCTATGGTGAACAACTTCTTAAGCATACTTAGCTGCCTAAATTATTAACATTGGCTTAGTTTTTTGTACTTCACTCTATTCCTTCTTTTGTGTATCTACTTGTTCCGACTACATTAGCACTATGAGTATTACAAAATTATCCTGCCAATAACCATCATGTAATATTAGTTTTGTGGTTGCTTTTTTGTTCGGCAATATTAACTGACAATCTTGGTTGTGAACGCCATTATCACCATCTTAAAAATTTTGTATTATGCATGATTACTCACACTACCACTACAAACACCGCATTAGACCTGAAAAGAAAACCTCAAAGTGTTATTTTATGATTATTTAGTGTTGTTTAATCAAATTAACTGATCAGTTTGGCGATAAACATTCTTAAATATCATTTCATAACTTCATAACTATAGGTTTACTGTCACCACGCATAAACATATCATAGCTTCCACTACCCAATACTGAGATATTATTTTATGTTGTTTACTTTCCTTTCTACTTCTTGGCATTTTTTTATTATTTTTTATTATTTTCGTGTTTTTTTGTTTTTTTGTCTTTATATTTGTTTTTTGAAATACTCCTTTTAAATGTTTGATAAAATTAGATGCAATATTGTAGATAAGTGCTGAAAATTCCACACTGTAACACTAGTAGTGTTTCTGGAATAAAGCAAAATTATTATTATTATTATTAGAAAAAGAATGACAGACCAGCTCTCCTTGTAACCTGGAGGCCCTGCGTTTAATCTCTTGTGGGGGAGTTGTACATGCATGCTAACGAAAAATGGCATGCAAGGACGAACCAACTGTCTAGTACTCCCCATATCAGTGATTCTATAACTCAAGTCTGCATGTGATCAATCAAATCTCAGCAACAACATACTTTTAATAATTACACATTTTGTGTGTGGTATTTTACCTTTAAAGCATATTTAAAAGTAAACTACTACACAGAATGTAAAGTTTGAATAATTTAACCGAAGTCAAAGGCAGGCACACTAATGGACCGAATGGCATACGAGCTATCCTTGTTACCGGAAGGGCCTGGGTTTCGAACTCGGCGACTGAGTACGGTGAAGAGCCCCGGACTAGGACGAAACAGCCGTCCAGTACATCCTGGTTTTCTAGTGGTTCGCTTACTGATATCAATCAGTTATGTAATTTGCAGCGAATCGATTCCCTAAAAACTAAGTCTTAACAATAAGAAGACATAATACATATAAAATAGTTAGTGCATTCGCGTAACAAATTTCGGACATTATGATTATACACACATCTACTTGCCATACGTATTTGTAAAAAATGTTTAATTATTCCCATTGTTAATATTAAATCAAGACATATAAGCCAATAACATCGTTTTCAGTTAGATCTATCTGATTTACAGAAAATTTAAACCAATAACGGTGATTTTTGTGGATAAAATAATAATGATATTGTGTTAATTGGTTTGAATGTCAGTAATAACGATGATTATAATGATAACGAAAATAATGGTAATAAGGTATATGCAGGTGGCTATAAGAATAACGAAGGTAGTAATATTTATCTTTATGCAGACAATTCAGCAAATAAATTAGGTCAAATCTTAAACGTTACGTAATACTTAGGGCGAAGTAGAAAGATAATCAGAGTTTTAATAAATATGGTGAGAACAGGAGACCTAGCTCCTCTATTGAAGAGAGGACATAAAATTGATGTTTACACGTTTTTTAAATCTATCTATAAAACCTGTCTTGAATGTATCTTAAAATTTGTGGAAGCCTTAACAACTAGGAAGTTTAAGCTACCTTTATGCGTTCAAAAACAATTCGTCACCACATTACACCCTCCTTGGTAAACCTTGTTCAGATACCATAGCCGACGAACCTCTCTTATTTGATGACATACTGATCTTCATTGTTATATTCACCTTCAGTATGTCCTTTTAACTTCGCTTAAATCTATTTTCTCACCTCTTAACTCTATATTAATTTCATATATATTCCTGTGATAAGTCCCTGTGTGATCAGATTGTTCGAAATGTGTTGCGCAAATGCATTACACGATTCGGACAAATACGTTTTCATATTGCTCTGTTTGAATAAAAATCATAAAATTACAAAGGATATGGAAAATAAGAAAGGATGGAAGGGTTTTGATTAGAATTCATCTAGGCCAAGGGAGGGACAAAGGTAGAACAAACTTCAAACTTCAAGGTTGCAGATACGCCTTGTCACATGGTGAGTGCTAATAATAATAATAATAGCTAGACCTTTGTCAAAGGCATCCTGCCGATTGATTTTGTGTGTCAATGGTTCTATGATGAATACTGGTCAGCCACGTCACATGTGGTGCAGGACTCGATCCTCGGCCAAGGCACTTCTAAGCTACGCTTAGTCGACAGAAAGCCTGGTTAATAAGAAAGGTTAAGTGTGATGCTAGCACCTGAACACCGTTAAGAAGAATAACACCACATCTACTGAAACTTCAAAGCTTAAACTTGACTCCCTATGTTCTACGAGAAAGGCAAAGGAATAAAATAAAACAAAATAAAAACCCTTTGAATGATCTTATTTTTAGAAACAAAGGAGGAAATATAGAGAGAAAAATTTTATGCATGAGTTAGTTTGTAACTAAATTTAGTGGCTATAAGTATGATATGAAAAAATTAAAATTAAATGCTAATTGCATTTAATATTTATGATATGTGTGTCTATAGCCAGTATAAGATTTCTTCCTCTAAAGTGTACTTAATATAATACAATGTCGACATTCAGATATTTAAAAAAGGAAGCCACTTTACGTTTGAATACACACGTTATAATTCCCTCTGTTATAAAGTAGCCATTATTAGTTTTATCTTTATATATATATATATATATATATATATATATATATATATATAAAATTCACTTCACATCTCATCTCACTCAGGAGGCTACATGTAGGTAGAAACAGCATCCTGATAACAATGCGTAATAAACATATCAAAGATATGATAATAAGCAAAATAACTGAACACTTATAGATAAATAACGCCTTCCAAGGTATCCTTTTACATAGTTAAACGTATGCATAAGTTGTAAAACTACTGAAGACCACGGAGTACTGGACAGCCGTTTCATCGTAGTTTGGGACTCTTCGTCATTAGACGAGATATTCGACTATCGACCAAAGGGCGGGTGTACTGCTCATCAGTCCGCTCCGTCCTCCCTTATGACTGGCTGTGAAACTTGGCCATTGAGAGTAGGAGACATGAAACGCCTGACTAGCTGTCTTCGATCATAGGTGCCTGCGTTCCATCTCCCATGTTAGATAGTATAATATGGTGAGCAATATTGAGGTTAGGCGTCGACTGCTAGGTAAACGGGAGAAGCCAATCGACGAAGTCGTGAAGTTACAAAGACTGAGATGGTTAGGACATGTGTTACGTATCCCTAGTCATCGCCTTCCTCGACAAGTAATGTTAGCGGATATAGGGTCAGGCTGGAAAAAATCTAGCGGCGGTCA
The DNA here is from genome assembly GCA_944472135.2 of Trichobilharzia regenti. NCBI lineage: Eukaryota > Metazoa > Platyhelminthes > Trematoda > Strigeidida > Schistosomatidae > Trichobilharzia > Trichobilharzia regenti. The sequence continues at coordinate 137,061,606 of OX235262.1, forward strand.
AACAAAAACTTGGCTTCAACAGTCAATGAAATCTACAACAGTTAGTCTAAGCCAGCCACGTAGGAAGGTGTAGACTTCCTGGTTGGGGTCCTTGGAACAGTAAACACCAATGACTGGAGACAATTGGTGATATGGCTCAAAATCGTTCTCAATGACTGGCGCAGATGCATCCACTCCTTGTGACTTATGATTTCCAATGAAACTGTTTTGTTCTTCGTTATTACTCTTCCTTTGTCTCACACCTCTGTTTACTGTCTCTATTATGCATTTCCTCTACTTTCTTTTCTTTCATTGTGTACTACATGGAGTGTGGCGACTTGATTTGGCGCACATATGTGCAAAGTTCTATGTCGAAAACAGACAGACAGACACATCCACCATAGGGTTCCCGACCCAGGGCCTATCCGTTACGAGGCAAGCCATTAACCTCTGCGATGCGACCTGATGGTCCATGAATTTCAACTTCTGCCAGTTCCCAAAATATAACTGGAAAGTCCTGCGTTTGAATCTCGGTAGGTGCGTAGTGTGAAGAGTCCTAGACTAGGAAGAAACCAGTTGTCCAGTACTAGAAGGTTTTGCAATGGTTCTCTAACTGATGTCAACTCGGGATCAATCTTGTAGCCTTGTAAAACCGCTGCGAAATAAACAGTTAATTTTGATTCCCTTAACTCCCTAAACAAAATCAATACTGAATAAAAATAATACATATTGACATAAACAATGAATTTCTAGGTGAAATTTGTCTCTAGAGAGCAAAACAAACACTGGATAATAACAATAAAAGCTGATAGGTAGGTATCTGTAAAAGTAAACCTATCTTTGTTCACTTACCCTTTTCAGTCTAACTATATACAACAACATCTAGCCTTTTCTATAAATACCTATGTGTTTTTAGCAAAAAATATATTCCTTAGAATATTTCTCTCCCATCTCTTTTTCGACCAATTATTATTGACTTTTCTGGTTTATAGGAAATACTGATGCCTTAAGACCAAAACGTTAAGAGGGAATAAAAGTTTAAATATTCCCATTAAGATAATTTTTCAACACAACTTAAGTCACTAAATAAGTATTTTCGGTTAAACTCTTTATAGGCTTTACAATTACACAATAAAATATCTATCAATCGCAAGCCCATCATCACTTTCTAGGGTATTGTTCAATGTGGTTTGGTAAAAGAGTTACAGAGTCAGTCAGAAGTTCCATATTGGTACAACTTGTAGATGCACAGCACAAGATTGAAAGAAATTTAGTCTTTACATTTCTATACAAGATGACACCTCCGTTCCCTAAGTTCATACGCCTTCAATTACTGAGAAGGACTAAAGCAGTTACCATAGAAAGTTTTCACCTTAATCTCTGTGTTCAGAAAGAGTTTGTTCAGTCCCTTTGTCCGTCTCTGCCTCCCTCTCTCCGTCTCCCCCATGGTATTCATCTTCAACCTAAAACAGTTATCTCACCCAGTGACATCGGACAACCGTAAATATTTTATTTTTATTTTTACTGCTAACTTCATTATAAATATGATACTGTGCTTTAGTTGCACTTTTTTCTGTTTACTTAAATGGTAACTTCAAAAGTGACAGTAGTGCTAATCAGAATTTGAAAATCAGGGTTTCTTAAGCTTAGAGAAAATAATTAATCACTGACATAAATAGTAAAAAAAACAACTTACAACTGATCCAACATATAACAGACGGTATGATTTATAATTAATAGATGAAGCAGTTTTTTTGCAATTATTGTTATTATGCTCGCCCTGATTTCTCCATTCTGTCAATTAAAACAAAAAAGAAGAAATGAATACAATAGGCTTATAGTTAAAGAAGAATAAGTAAAGTACAGTGTAAAATGTCATCTTGTATGTCTATTATTTATTTTATTCCTTTACATTTGCAATAGGGAATACTGCTATCGTGACGAATGCTACTGATAAGATTTATTAGTAGTATATAAACAGACGTTTATCGGCATAAAACATCAAATAGCAGGGGGAAACATTTGATTTCAGAGAAGGCGAATGGTACAGCGCTGCGGAGATAGATGAGAGATGTGAAAGGAACAGAAAGAACACAATATGAAAGAAGGCCGGAAGTACCACAACACAAAAATCTGCGCGAATGGTGCGTTGGAGATATATTTATTATTATCATTATATCCTTTAATTCCTAGAGGAACATAGGGCTTCAGCCTTCGGTTTTATGCCAACTTTTTCACCTCACTCCAAGTCTTCCCACATGCTCTCATCTACTTTTCACATGATCTCCTCCAAGTCACCCTCGCAATGACGACCGACTCGCCGCTTCCCTTTCAGCTTCCACTCGAGCAATGGCTTGTCTAGTGATGTCACTTGATGGTTTCCTCAGCGTAGGGCAATCCGTCTCTATTTCTTCCTGCCTATTTGTTTTACAATCGGTTCCTGGTTGGTCCGCTCATTGCCAGAGATCCCTGTTACTGATCTTTTCTGACCGACCATCTGATCTTGAGTATTGAGCGAAGACAACTGTTAATGAAGGTCTGAAGTTTGTTTGAGATGCTCTTTATAACGCGCCAAGTCTCTGGTCCGTATAGTAGCACTGAATTCACATTGGAGTTAAAAATTCGGATCTCATTTTCATTTCCATGCTGAGCGCTGTTGACTTCCACACAGGCTTGAGAGTAATGAAAGCTTGTCTTGCTTTTCCGATTCTGGCTTTGATATCCTTGTCAATTCCGCCTGTAGTTGAAACGATGCTTCCCAGGTAGGTAGGTAGGTAGGTAGGTAGGTAGGTAAAGGAGGTTGTGTCTCTCAGGTTCCCCCCATTTATGCTGGCTGATTGTTGTCTGTTGTTGTTGTTGTTGCTGTTGATGTTGGCCAGGAGTCTTTATCACCTCTGTTTTATCTATGTTCACCTGAAGTCCTATCTTTGATGCTTCTTCTTCCAGCTTGTTGCTTTTCACTTGCATATCTTGGAGATAATCTGTACATAATTTGTACATAATTTCCAAATAAACATTCCTTAACCGAGTCTTGGTCTTCTATAGTATCACTACAAACTTGAGCTCTGAAGTTCCAGTAGATGTGGCGTTATTCATTTTAATGAGTTGAAGATGCTAGCCCACGCCCAACCTCCCCTCTTAACCGGGCTTACTAACGACTAAGAGAGGTTTAGGAGTGTGTCCGTCACAGATCGAACCACGGACCACTTGTGACGTAGAGGCGGGAATTCTACCACTGACGTATACCTTGCACGTATGTGTGCATATATGTTGGTAATTTTTCAAATTATTTCCAAATTATTCCATCATAAATGGTTATTCATTTACTGACAAGTCCGATACAAAAAGGTATATTTCTGTAATTTCAACAACAACAATAATAGTAGTTCATAAAGAAATTAAGTAAACTATTTAACGAATTAATTCATTTGACCACTGATATTAGTCCTTATAAGGATAAAAAGCGTTCCCTGTAAAAAAAATATATGAGTTTGACAGATCTGACTATTATAATGCTGTTAACTGAATACAACCAGTAGAAATGTGAATATTGAATTTTAGTTTGTAATATTTTGTGGACTAAAGATCCAGTGGTCCGACAATTGCCAGATACACAGGAAGTCCGAGTTCGATTCCTAGCCAGTGAATTTATAAAACTGAACTGATTTACTTACTTGTCAGTAGTAGTCACGGAAAAGAGGGATGGTTGGGGCAGGGAAGACTTATATTTCACTTGATAGGCAAAAGAGTGAAATGCACCACGCAAGGTAGAAAGTTATGTCGACAACTTGAACAATAATATCCATTAAAATATAAGACAGTTAAGCTATAGAGTTAAACTACATTAAGAAAAATGGGAAATCTAATTAGGCAAACTATTCATTTCTAGCATTTAAAGAAATTTATCAAAAAAGGTTAGCAAAATGCTTCAACTAATTTCCTTAAATAACTCAAATGAATAGAATATCATACCTCTTCCCATCTGAACTAAAAATCAATTTATTTGATAGCATCTAAGTAGTTTTACTTTTGATATATTTATCTCCAGGCTTTTATTCATTTTACTTAGAATCTATCAGTGAGAATGATAATAATTCAACACATCATATAATATTAATAATGCTTAAAAACTGTCTAGTATTTTATAACTTGTGCAGAACTGAAAATGATTTCTCAGAATAAATTCGGTCCTCTTTAGGACGATTAAGGTGACAAAAAAATGTTCTCGTATATTACACTTATTTAATATCAGTGTATGAGAAACAGTCCATAACAATTTTGACCGTAAGTCTGAAAGCCCTAAGGAATAAAAATTTTACTGTTTGCGATTCCGAGAATGTTAAGATCCTAACAGTCGGAGAATTTTTTCGTGAACATGGGTAAAACAGATAAAATTGCGGACAGAATTTTTGTTCAAAACTGGACAGAGTAGGAAAAAGTGGGCCATTTTTGGAAATAATATTGTTAATGTGAGAAAACGTGTGATACACGGTCAAAGACGTAGGTAAAATGGATAGAAGTGGGGAATAAAAAAAATTTTTTCAATGGAAATAAAAAAATTGGTAAAATGAGAAAAGTGAGTATTTTATGTTGTATTTCACCTACTTTTTACCGACATCTCAACTGTTTCAAACTGCTTATTTTTTCCACGTTTCTCCCACACCCACACACCCAACCTATGTGTAGTCTCCAACTGGGGAAAACTTTCTATGCATGGTCAAAAATTGATTACAGTTAAGCGGAGAAATCCATTCCTTATCATCCTACTCAGGACTATATTCAGATTTTACTAGTTAATCAGTACGCCATTCTATTTTACTGTGAGTTGAAATGGGTCATACTACCAATATAAGACTAGCAGTGTTCGATATGCTGTTTAAACTAATTTTATGTATATATATAAGAAAAACTGTCTCCAAAGTCCAGTCCTTTTATTATCTTATGCATATTTGATTAGCTTAAAAGCATACCAGATACCGCCAGCTAGCTGTGGTCTTTAAATCCAAAAATTAAAATAATTCTAATATGCTGTATTTCGTTATTCTGCTTTTTTTTGTTCCCCATTAACTGACATTTTCAACGAATCATTTTCCAAAAGTATTATACCTGAATCATGGAAAAATATCAAGATCGTTCCAGTGCCTAAATCAACAAGTGGACCTAATGTTAAGTTTAGACCCATTGCTATTACTTCACCTTTTTTGAAAGTTATGGAAAGACTTATTTTACTTAATCTTGAACCCTCTTTAAGGCCTTTTAACGACCCCAACCAGTTTGCTTATAAACATAGTAGGTGTACGTTAGATGCCGCTGTTGTCCCACATCATAGTATAGTCTCTAGTTTAGATAAAGGAGGTAAATACGTTCGCTGTACCTTCCTTGACTACACATCTGCATTTGACTCTGTTCCCAGGTCTCTCTTGCTAAGTTAGCTTGCTGCAACACAGGCTGAGAGCTGGACAAATAAGTGGTTGCATTCCCATTTTTCTGATAGGAAGCAGTACACCGTCTACAATGGAAAGTCCTCCACTACCTCACTTACTTTAGCTGGAGTTCCTCAAGGTGCTGTTCTTTCTCCCTTTCTGTTTTCGTTTTACTTACATGACTTGCCTCATTCTGATGTAGCCACTTTTATTAAGTATGCCGATGACCTCTCAGTTTCTACGCCTGTCAACTCTCAGTCAGATTGTTCCAAATTAAATAACTTTCTGTCGGAAATTAGTCAGTGGTCCTCTTCAAACGGACTTAAGCTTAATCCGTCTAAATGTCAGGTAGTCAATTTCAATTTCAGACGTAAATGTGACCTACAGCAACTAGTTAGCTCACATGGCCACACTATCATTGACGGCACAGAGGTTGAAAATACATCTAATGTCGAGTACCTTGGGCTGAGTTTTTCCACCGATCTTTCCTGGTCTTCTCACATCTTGCTAGTTACTAGAAAGATGTTTCGCTTAACGTTCTACATTAGGAAATTTAGGCAGTCCGGCATTAAGCAGTCTTTGCTTTCTCAGTTTGTAAATTCTTGCATTCTATTCATTCTCCTTTACTGCTCCCCATCAATCTTTCCTGGACTACTTAAGAAAGACTTTGCTTCGCTGAGAAGGGCACTAAAAGCCGTTAGTAGGGCAAGTGGGATATCGTTAAACCAACTGGTTAACACTATTGTGGATAGACATATAATGTCATGTAAGAAACCGGCGAATACTATATTGTCAGACCCCGAGCATCCTCTCTATACACAGCTCTCTCCTTGCATTTCATCTGGTAGAACTAGAAGCAGCTATAGGAGGCTGGCTATATGCTAGGACTACCAAGTACAAAAACTCCACAATACCATATCTGGCACAGCTGTTATGTGATGAGAAATCCGTTAGGTATGACACGATAAACTTACTGCAGCACTCTAACAAATAGTCCCATTAGTTTTTGTTTTCCTTTCTTCGTTACTATTACACTGTTGTTCTCATCTTCTATCACACATCAACTTTATATTTCATATCCTGTGGTGCATTGTTTAAAATGTAAACGCAACGCTGTTTTTTATTTTTATTTATTTAATTATTTTTTGATTTTAAAAATCTTATATAATTTATGAGGTAATTAGATGCAATATACTGTAATGGACGCTGAAAATTCCATACCTGTACCACAAATACCATTTGGAATAAAGCTGTTACCATTATTACTACTAGTCCTTTTCCGCTTTCTTTGTCATGTGTTTCTCGAAACATTTTTCGGGATAGCTATTTTCGATCAAAGTATGATGTACAATGCTTAAATCATCTTCAATTACTTCTTCTGAGCATATCTCTTTCACTAACTCTTCATCGCTTACCTACTTATTTTGTTATATATATATATATATATAATTCTACTTAGTCCTCGTAAGGTATGAGCGTAATGTCTCTTTAATATAATAACTCCGGTGAGCTTTTGAAATACATTATCAATAATCTAGTCTAGACTAGATTTTATTTTATTTTATTTTTGGTAACAGCTTGATTCCACACTGTATTTTTGGTACAAATATGGAATTTTCAGCATGGATATCGGTAGCCCAAATTTCGCAGGCCGACCATAGATATCTGGTGTGCGCTGGTTTGGGCTCGAACCCCGGATATTTAAATAACAAATGAATGTGATGAATCTTTGGGATAAACTTCACCTCATTTATCTAATATAAAATAATCTTAATGTACTCACTGTCTTTAATTTTGATAAAATAAGATAATAAACTAGGTAATGGCGCTACGGTGAACGAGGTAGAAAAATTATTTCCAGAAAAGTAATATTTACAACTTTTTGACATCATGAAAACATTTCAATTCGTTAGTACTAAAAAACTGATTGCTTAATACTAAATCCTTATTAAGAGCATAGAATAACAGTCCAATCTCAACCTTAACTCTGAAAAGGACTTCAACAGCGTTGATTGTAAATTAGTTTGGAAATTACTTCAAGACTATGGAGTGTCCCAAATGTTTATCGACAACATTCAATAGCTAAGTAACAATGCCACATTGCAAATGATCCACAACGGAGAACTCGGAGATACCTTTGAAGTGAAGACAGGAGTAAGAAAAAGCCGCTTTCTACCATCACCGATGATATTCCTAATTGTGGTGACTGGATTATGCTTCACACGGTGCATGGGAAGAGAAAAGAAAGAAGCACGTTGGACCGATGGCAAGACGCTAGAAGATCGAAACTTCGCCAACGATTGGTCTCTAATTTCATATAAACTCTAAAACTTACAAACGAAAATCAACAAGTTGACAAAATAGAAAGGCAGTAAAGACAGAACTTTAGGTAACCATAGAGAAAACATAAGTGATGAAGATAACCTACCAACAACAACAACAAGCACCAATCACTATCAACGGAAGAGATTTGGATTTTCAGCGCTAATATTAAGTCAGTTCTTCTATATGGATCAGGAACTTGGCGCGTCACGGAGAGCATTTCCAACTGGCTTCAGACTTATATCAATGGTTGCCTTCACTCTATGCCAAAGACTGGATGGCCAGAAGGAGTAAGAAACAAGAAACTCTGGAAACAAACCAGTCAAAACTTTAGTGCTCAACAAATGTAGTGAAGAATATGTGGATGGATCAGGGAAACACTGAGAAGATGACGTCTGAATGACATCGAGGTCTAGGCCATTGCTCGAATTGAACTTGAATTGAAAACGACGACTCGGTCGTCCGAGAGTGACAGAGAGGAGACGCGAGACTATAGGCAATCGTGGGACCAGATAAAGAGGACTATAAAAAACAGGATGAGATGGAGATGTGCTGCTGAAGCCCTGGATTCCCACTGGGAACCAAGGGGAATAATAATAAGAATTATGTAAAACTTAGTGTTTACTAGTAATGAAGTAATCGATAAATGAATTTTGTGCAACAGATGGAGTTTGAACCAATGAACTGCACGACGCTGAGTAGACTGAGCTAGGAGACTCTGACCAATAATCTGGAAAGGGATGCTAGTTCGAATCCTGTCACAGTCTCGATTTTCATTCCACTTCAAATCATCAACCAACCTAAGGCTGTCATCTTAGGTAACCTCATAATCAAAGTATTTAACGTTAATAACCAACAGGATATACTTTTCAAAAATAAATTTATCGTAAAATTAGTATTACAGACTCATTAAGTAATTCTCGCCGGAAAGATAAACACAAAGACTATAATCGGCTGGCTGTGTCTGGTATTCTTCTAAGCTAATCAAATCTGTGTGTGACAACAAAAAGACTGGATTTTGAAAACAACTATCCCTGTACATTTGGCAAACTTAAACAATGTAGCAGATACTATTAGTTCAGTAGTAATATAACCTACTTTAGCTTACAGTAAAAAAGGACATAGTGATTAACTAGTGAAATTTCAATATAATTCTGAGTAAGTTGACTATATAACATAGATTCACACGTGGCAGTGTTCTGAATAAAGCTTTTTTAGACTAACAAAATAGTCGAAATTCGTAGTTATTTAAAGAATTATGGCACATTGATATAAGTATAAAACTTGGGCACTGTGGTAGAGTATAACTCCATCATAGATAAGATTTTATTTTGATAAATCACACAGTGTTGTGCAGTTCATATAAACTGTACAACACTGTGTGACTTATCATAATGGAATTATGGCACACCTAGATTACTGAATAATTAACAAGTACCATGACAAAGGATTTTACATTTTCCCACATGAATTCATCCGGTATTGTTTAACCCACCATATACCTGTAGTCAAATTACTGTCCAAGAAATCTGTACCTTCTTATCAGCAGAAGAAATGTTCTTCATAGATAATCTACATGAAATATCGCTGCCCTGCTTAAGCTTTCTACGTACAGTGGCTATGTATCATAGCAACGAAATAACATATTTCATTCTGAATTCCGACACTGATGGTCAGTCCTTCGTTTTATGAAAAGAAAACTTTCACTCAATTTTTATGGCAACTTTTTATACAGCCAGGTTAACTTAAGCATAAAGGACAAAGTGTAGTGCTAATGAACAAGATAGATTATCTCGAAAAAAATGCATCAAATTCTCTCTGATGAATCTAAATTCAAATTGGATAACCATGCAAAAGACCAAACGTTATCAACCGAAAGGAAAATTGTGCAGCATCTACGACAACTCTTCAAAAATAAATACATTGACGAAAACACATATAGAAATATCAAACCGATTGGGTCACAAATCCCAAAACTATACGGACGCGTAAAAATACACAAACCAGGAGCGCCGTTAAGACCCATACTCTCTATGATAAACTCACCATACCACAGATTAGCACAGTGGTTATGTGAACTGTTGCAGCCCTTGCTGAAACGTTTCGGAACACATATAGTCTCTGATTCATTTCAATTTGTCAATCAAATTAAAGATTTCAATGTATCCGATAAGCATTTGGTCTCTTTCGATGTTACCTCCCTTTTCACAAATGTGCCAGTCGTTGAGACTATCGACTTCATATGTAAAGAAGCTGAAGACATACCCATTCCAACATCGGAATTGAGGAAATTACTACTTTTATGTACTAAAAATGTCCAATTCCAATTCAACGGGCGTCTGTTCCGTCAAGTTGATGGTGTCGCAATGGGAAGCCCTTTGGGACCACTTTTCGCCGACTTATTCTTGTCACGCCTAGAAACCGGTACTTTGCAGCAACATATACAAGAAACAAATGTATACCTAAGATATGTTGATGACATTTTTATTGTCTGTGAAAGCAGATCAAAAGCGGAAGACATGTTGATAAAATTCAATTCATGCCATCCAAATCTCAATTTCACAGTAGAACACGAGGAAAACGATACTATTAAATTCCTAGACGTTTTTCTGGCCAAAATGAATGATGGCACAATCGAAAGATCTATATTTAGAAAGTCTTCATGGACAGGACAGTACATGCATTTCAAGAGCTTTGTTCCAATCCAGTACAAAAAGAACCTAGTCAGAACACTGTTCAATAGAGCACGGAAAATTTGTTCTGACAGTACTATTGAACATGAAATAAAATCTCTGAAGGATATTTTATCTAAGAATGGATATCCTGAGAAGTTCATTAATAAATACTCTAAAGAAACTACCCCCTGCAAAACAATTCAAACAGTTCCAAAGAAACCTGTCTATATCAATTTGCCGTTCAAAGGAGATGACGTACAGGAAGTAGTGAAACGAAGACTCGACAAAGCCATCAAGAGAACTTATTATGCTGCAAAACTTGTTATCCTTAACACCACCAAGCGAGTGCTTCAACAATCTGGGAAAGACCAGTCGCCAATCCTCGACACTTCAAACTGCATATATCAATTTGAGTGTGTTTGTGGCAGCAAATACATAGGTCGTACGGAAAGGCGATTGTCTACTCGCATGATGGAGCATTTGCCAAAATGGTTGAAAACAGCTGAGTTCAAAGTGCCAAAATCCTCAATAACAAAACATCTTGTAGATTACGGACATGATATCGACGCAGTCAAGTCATTTACCATTGTCAGCAAACAAAGAAACAAGAAGATGCTTGCAATTGCAGAGGCTTGTGCAATTCGAATTTATAAACCAGCTCTCTGTATACAAAAGGAGATGGTCGTCACTCTGAATCTACCATGGTAATACGCTTTACTTATTATTCTCTACTTGTTATTACTATTATTCTACCTCTTCTTACTATTATTGTTATTATTATTATCATTATTATTATTCTTGATTCATCTAAAACTATGCTTTATCAGTAAGATTATCTTAACTCACTTCAACACTATTATTATTATAACTATTACTATTGATATTAGTCTGTTTGCAATTCTCGTTATATTCCCTAATGACTAATTGTTTATCTAAGTGATGTAATTGAAGCGTAATGCAATTTATCTTAATTTTGATCTCTCATACTCTCTCTCCCCTTATCTATTTGAACATGACCTGGAAAACATTCGCACCTGTCTTTCTGCATGATTAATTCAATGTAGTTTGTTTACTTATCAGTCTTATATCTCCCAATGTAATTTCAAAAGTATATATATCCGTGTATGTAGAGTATTCAGCTGACGAGTTCTACCGAAATTTGATGAATTCATTAAATCCTGCTTTATTAACCTTTATTGCTTGTTTTAAATTCGTATCGGGAAATAAATATTTTCAGTTGGAGTATTTCTTAAACTTTCGGATAGCTAGTGACTCCGCTATGCACAGATACCTTGATCTCACTCCCATTCAGAGGTTTGATCGGATCTTGCTTAAGATCTTGAAGGACTTCTAAAGTGGAGCTGAATGTTTTAAATTCATCAGAAGTTCTGTTACGAAGCTATAAAAACACTTACTTTCTTCACTTACTATCCAGGTTGGATAGCGCTTTTTCTAGGGCGTTTTATAAGATGACATATGGTACGGCAAATGAAGGCAGCTTCATAATATGGAGTGGACTTTAATACTTATATTGAAGTGGCCCAAAGCAAAAACTATTTTATTTCGTACTTGAACCGTCGTATAATATAATTTGTTTCATTTTACAGCTATCAAACTAACAGCCTTGTTTTTTTGAGCTAAGAAAAGCTTCTTCATGATGCATTTTATCTAATATAACACGGTAAAATGGTTTACCTACTTCCACGCAGTTGTAAAAAAAAACACTGACAGGGGGCACATGACTTAAATTGTAAAGTTTTTGTTTTTCTACTTATCACAGCATCAATATAATATAATATCACCGAATAAAACCTTTATCATCTAAACTGATTGTACCGACTAAACTGTCACTAGGGCTATTAGAAAAGAAAAATCAAAAACTAGGAATCCACTAAAACATCAATGTATAGATTAAATGTAGTACTAACTGAATATATATATATATATATATATATATATATATATATATATATATATATAAATGCATGCTATTGATGTTTTTAGCTTGGATGAAAACACAAATTCTCTTATTGTATTACTATGCGACAGGAAGTATGTTGAGCGGTATCATTAAAATAGGTGACTTAAAAAAAGATTAGTAATTTGACAGTCTTTTGTTTTAAGAAGATCAGGCACATTATACCTTTTCATTAGTTAGCCAATCCCACAAATGTAAGTATTGTATAAGTGAATCGTAGGAATTATCTCATTTTGAAAGTCAATATTCACATGAAGAAGGAGAAGAAGAAAAATGTAAGTAGCTGGTTTTGCTTAAGATAGACGTTAATTAACCACATTTACTAAAGACTTCTCCTCTTAATACCCTAGACAGTACTCTACCTAACGTGTAAGTACCAATTAACGAAGTAAACAGGCTTGTAACTTGGTAGTCTGCCCTGATAAGAATTGTATTTTTTTTTACCACAGTTAAAAGGTTCAATGTAATAAATAAGAATATTGTACAACTTATCTGAAGTGATGCAGATTAACAGGCTGGAAAATTGTGCTTGTGGGCAGCAAAGTGAGGGAGCGTGAAAACGTAATGGAGTCCAGACAAAATGTATGGCGTAGCGCCCATATTACAAGTACACATTTAAAACAAAAAGTAAAAACGTTGAAGTTGCACTACAAGAAGTACGAATTCAAGAGTCCAGTATTTTCCTGATCACATTAATCATTGTAAATATACAGTAAAATATAATAGAAAGTAATGAATGTTTTATCTCCCATTTTTTTCCGAAGTCTACCCAAAACAAAAATATACACGTGTTACAAAAAATTCATAAGTTACTATTCGTAAGAATTCTTGTGAACTTAATACTTATTCAGATTGTGGGATTTGTGAGAACCTGAATCAATTTCCATTGTCAGCTTTCTTCAGGAATCAACTTCAATTAGAGAGATCACTGAAAACTAGGCAGCACTGGACAGTAGCTTTGCCCTTTTCGAGACTCTTTGGCAGTACCCACCCACGACCCAACAGGGAACAGAACCCAAAACCCTCCTCAGGTTACAAAACTGAGTTGGCTGAAAATTTAGTCACATGGGCTAAACTTCAATGACCCGTGAGTTTTAACTTTTTCATTTCGTAACCGATGCATTCGGTGAGCATCCACTTCACGAAAATATATGCTATCCCACTGGTAAGCACTCCTCTCTACCTCTTCAGGATATCTATCTAGTGGTCATCAATGAGACAGCAATTGATATTCAGGTTATGAACCATTGAAATTCAGGCCAAAGTGCCTGAATGGTCAGATAACTTAGTCTCACAACCTAAAGGCCCCTGCTGGGGTTGTGGGTGTAAACTGCTGAAGGATGAGACAGCTGTTCAGTGCTGTCTGGTTTTCAGTAATATTTACAATTGTTGTTAGTTCCCCAAGAAACCTAACAAATGAATTAATACCAATTGTGAAAAACTAAATATTACTATTTACCTACACAATGACGTTATAAACTAAAAATTTAACTGCGTCTATAAGTAGCTTAATTGTTGTTTTCAAGATTATAAGTATCGACAAAGTAGGCTTGTGTAACTTTTCATTCAGTATTGTAATACATTTACGCACAGTTGAGGAAACAAGTTTAATTTTAATTGGGAAAACGATAATTCCTAAGAATTTATTCGAAAATATATCGTATTCTGTGGACATAAATTCGGTCGGGCTTGTCTTTTTCTTGAGATATACTAACTCACATAATTTTCTACACAAGTTTTCGTAACATCAAAGAATCTAAAACAAGTAGAACGCCTGTTTTCACTGTTGTTCGGTTGGATGGAAATGTTCGGCCTCTGTTAACATGTTCGCTCGTAGTGCAGATGCTTCAAATATGTTTGAGGATTAACTTGGCATTATTTGGTGGATGGTGACTAGCACTGGGGTCCAAGGTGTGCTCTTCGTCTATTAATCATTGGCGGCTGAGGGAGAATCCAAATGAAGAGTCCCAAATAGGGCGATGTGCTCATTTTGTATTCCACTGCTAGTCACCATGCACCAAATAATAACTAAAACGTCCATTGAGAATTCTGGTAATTCTTAAGTTAAATAGAGCAAGTACTTTGATATGATACACAAAAAAAGTAGAAAAGCAGAAGTTTTATACAAAATAGAGGCTTGTTTGTTTCAGCTTTAAAGTACTTTAATCTTTGGATTCAAATTAAGTGTATAATTTACTGCTAATTGTCAATCATCCTTTCCTCAGACTAAAAGATAAAGTTCTTATACGTATTTTATCTTTTATTAATATTATTACTATAAATCTTCAGTTTACTCATTTACAGAACTAACAGTTTAATAATTTTCCTTTTCATCATTGAGGGAATTGGATTACATGTTTTTTCATCTATCTAGTTTGTTAACCTACTGTTTACTGAATAAATTTGATACTGTGTAAGCGAAGATTACAAAGTAATCTACTATATTGTGGCATCTCTACCTTAATCATATACTTCAAACAAGTATAGCCGTTTTGATTTATGGATGTGACGCAATAGCCTTGTAACTACACAAGATAAGGGAAGTGATAATGGACTTTTTTATTACGAAGAAACTGCATCATATGTATACATATATATATGTATACTTTTTCAACCAAATTAAAGTTCAGCTAGGTCAGAGGACAATAAACACTTCTGATTGGTTGGAGATTGGCCCGAGGTCGAATATAAGGGGGGGAGTTATCCAAGGAGGGTATTTCCAGACCACAACGTAAAGTGAATCCAGATTTGAGGAATTAAACACTTATACTCCTGCAGTCACTGACTTAAAATGTTGAATTTTAATTTTTTTGGTAGCTTCGGGTCAATCTGCATCTATATAGCAAACGGTACATCCTTACTGGATTCCCAACAAAAGAATTATTCTGCTTTCATTTTAAATTATCATAAAACCAGAGGAATATGTACATGTGAAGACCACGAGGCTCTCATTGGTCACTATAATATATAAACACCAATAATTCTTATGTTTTTTTTCATTTCTGTAATAAGTAGTGGCAAATTTATCAATTTCTAAATATTTACGCTAAAGGTTTACATAAGATTTTCGTATAATTGTTTCATCTACTTATAAGTATATAATTATTTATTAGAAAAATATATATGTATTAAGAATTCATATTTTTGAATGTCTTACCGAGAAATGAGTTCAGTGCAAACTCTGGATCTTTCACATCTCTTAAACGACCAACAACAATGAAGAAGGGTTTCAGTTCAACTCCTAATTTTGATTCAATACAATTGAGAACTCTCTCCTTATTATGTTCTGCATGATCAACATCAACCTTTGGAGCTAGAAAAGAAAAAAAGTTGAGAAAAAAATTATTTTTTTTAGTTAACGAAACATGATAAATGCATATACAGATAAACAAGTAGTATTGAAAAATGAAGTAGGAAGTTTTTAGAAGTATTTATCGAATTTCCTAAAATTCACCTAAGAAGGCTAGCTGAAAGCGAGCTTGAATACCGGCAATCAGCCAAGTATTTACTCCACCTGAGATTATTAGATATCATTTCATTTTCAGTCTGCCTACCTGAAGTTCGCCGAGACAGCCTGTACAATAGATCACTATTCGCCTCAGCTGTTTAATCCAGTATGACAAAAACATGGTAAGAAGCCTGACCAGAACAGATAGTGTGATGTTAAACGCATAGATGATTGTCTCCAATTTGAATGATAGATGGTGAAATTCTCAGTGATGGGAAAAAAACTGACAGCAGAAAATAGTATCTGTGCCAGGTAATTTGATTGGTCCACAAATATGAAGACCAATGGACGACTCTTGTCATATATACCTAGTTTTTGATTCATATTCAATCACCACTCATTGAATAATGTTCTCTTTGAAGTTTATGTCCACAAAATCTATGAATATCCTTGTAATAATTTATGATTACTTAGAAAATCAGCAGGGAGAATGATTTCTTTCACTTATTAATCAATAACAGCTGAGCAGGTATTAGTTAACATGTAAAAAACCCGCAAAAACACTACTGGATGAAGTTTGGGATTAAAAAAGTAGGAATAGAAAAAAAGACAGAATTCGGTTTAAATCAACCTAAATTTTTGTAAACATTTATTGAGTTCATTTTATATAAAAGTTAGGCATGCAGATATTGGATATATTTTTTAAACATCAAAAATATTGGTTAGAGGATTTCATCATAAGCTGACGTCAGAACCATTGGAAAACCCTCAGGGAGTACTGGGCAGCTGTTTCATCCTAGTTTGTGACTGTTTGTCGGTACACAACTACTGAGGTTCGAAACCAGGACCTTCTGGTTACAAGGTGAGCTTGGACACCATTAAGCCACTAGGACCCGATCCAGTAGCTATCCCATGAATTCTAACTTCTCGCAATTCTCTAACTGATGTCAGCTCATGATGAAATCCTCCAAACAATCAAACAAACAAAATTCCCTACATAGCCAATACTTGAAAATTATAATTATTACTGCCATTAGATTGAACACATAAATACCCTATGACATATTAAGTTTTTCTGGACATATTTCTAATTAAAAAGGTGGAGATTTTAAAAAATTACAATTCACTAATTATTTTATTATCCTCTATTTAGGACATTTTAAAATCAACTTCTGTGTGACGTAATAATAAATTATAGAAGGTTTTAAATTTATTAATACATGCAAAGTGTCCTTTTTTGGCTAGAAATTTTTATACATGATATTATATTGAGTAAAGAGAAAGGTATGTACTCATAGTTACTGAAATATTTACGTGTAACAAAACAAGCATTCTGAGGGTGGTGAATGCATGACTTAAATGTGCTCATATTGTACACTTTAGACACAGTGTTCGTTTGATGTTTTTTTTCAAAAGAAATTTATTATAGTTTATAGTGATCACATTGTAGATAGCTTCAAATTGTGTTAGGTGCACTGACGCAACAAAATGCAGATTTGTAACTTATATGTAAGCATTGCATTGTTTATTTACCCCCCCCCCCACTTCTTTTTCGTCTTCTTCGTTTTCCTGACTTCTTTGATGGTATTTTCTACTCATTTATAAATACACATGGAAACATAATTTGATTTAACGAAAAGATGAAAGTGTTCACAATCAAAGCGATGATCATCGGACAGTGATGAAAGAGAAGAGTGAATGTTTAAAGATTTCAAAGAATTATACCTTGTAAAAGCAAGGAAATTGCCAGAACTGATGAACAAAAAATTAACAATTAACAATTAAAAATTAAAAGTAGCAATTTATTTTTGTGGATTGAGTAAACCTGAAATGAAATAAAACGCTTCGCGCTAACTAAGGATTTTTATCTTATGTTTGATCTTAACCAGGAAAACTGTCCTGATTTCCATTGGAGTTGTGCTTACTGGTAGTAATGAGTAGGGAGTATTTATAATACCTAAATAATTTGGGGTTGGATTTAAGAACTTAGCCAGTAAGTCTTTTCATATCACAGTTAATTTAGCAAAAACCGGAAATTCTTTAGACTTGATCATATTCCATAAATCAAACTGTAAGACCTAGAGCTGATGATTTGCTTGTGAAACGTTAGAAGACGAAAGAAATGGTAAAGGAATGTCTATTTGAAAATTGATATCCTTATATAGCGGTGAGTTGTCATCTGAAGCAGTGACCCTAACTCACTTCAGAGACTCAGGGATTGATCTGCTACCAGGAGATACTCTCGTTGACTTAGAATATGCAGACGGTATAGTCCTGCTCCTAGGCGAGGACGTTGACAAAATGCAGAGTCTTCTGAACACTTTGACCTGCAATCTACGAATGTTTGGCATACGATTCTCTCCCAACAAATGCAAAGTGATGTTACAAGACTGGACTACACCGACTCCTAGTTTAAAAATAGGAAGTGAAGTGGTAGAGCACGTTGACCACTTCACTTATTTGGGAAGTACCATCAGCCAGTGCCAACGGGTTGATCTCTGACGAAATCTCAGCACGGATACAGAGGGCTAGTTTCGTATATGCCAGTTTACGCCGTCTGTGGTGTAAACGTGATATCCGACTATCAACCGAAGGGCGGGTGTACTGCTCATCAGTCCGCTCCGTCCTCCTTTATGGCTGTGAGACCTGGCCATTGAGAGTGGGAGACATGAAACGCCTGACTAGCTGTCTTCGATCATAGGTGTCTGCGTTCCATCTCCCATGTTAGATAGTATAATATGGTGAGCAATATTGAGGTTAGGCGTCGACTGCTAGGTAAACGGGAGAAGCCAATTGACGAAGTCGTGAAGTTACAAAGACTGAGATGGTTAGGACATGTGTTACGTATCCCTAGTCATCGCCCTCCTCGACGAGTAATGTTAGCGGATATATGGTCAGGCTGGAAAAAAGCTAGCGGCGGTCAAACAAAACTTGGCTTCAACAGTCAATGAAATCTACAACAGTTAGTCTAAGCCAGCCACGTAGGGAGGTGTAGACTTCCTGGTTGGGGTCCTTGGAACAGTAAACACCAATGACTGGAGACAATTGGTGATATGGCTCAAAATCGTTCTCAATGACTGGCGCAGATGCATCCACTCCTTGTGACTTATGATTTCCAATGAAACTGTTTTGTTCTTCGTTATTACTCTTCCTTTGTCTCACACCTCTGCTTACTGTCTCTATTATGCATTTCCCTACTTTCTTTTCTTGTATTGTGTGCTACATGGAGTGTGGCGAATTGAACTGGCGCACATATGTGCAAAGTTCTATGTCGAAAATGGACAGACATATAGCCAAATTATGTACACCTTATCTACAAAGCACCATTCGCACAGATCTTCGAATTGTGGTACTTCTGGCCTTCCTTCATGCGGAGTTTCTTTGTGTTCCTTTCACATATCCTAAGTATCTCTACAATTCTGTACCATTTGCCTTCTCTTACATCAAATGTTTCTTCCTGCTATTTGATGATTTACGCCGATGGAAGTCTCTTTTTATACTACTTATAAATGTCATTAGTAGCACACGCCACACCTACATTAATAAAGTCGTGGAAGGTGGCAGAATCTATAGATAGAATGCTGTGTCCCAGTGTCTTTTTGTATCGAGAAGCCGATGCTTTAAATGAAGTGTTTACGCCATATATATATATTCTTTTCATAAAAATGAAGATTAATAAGTTTCAGTAGTAAATACAATTTAATGTAAAGAAATCAATTTGGCTATCTAATTTTAATAATAATAACAGCTTTATTCCAAACAGTATTTGTAGTACACGTATGGAATTTTCAGCGTCCATTACAATATATTGCATCTAAATACCTCATAAATTTTATAAGATTTTAAAATCAAAAAGCAACACCCCAAAAAAAAAGAAGAAGCAACAGCGTTGCGTTTACATTTTAAACAATGCACCACAGGATATGAAATATAAAGTTGATGTGTGATAGAAGATGAGAACAACAGTGTAATAGCAACGAAGAAAGGAAAACAAAAACTAATGGGACTATTTGTTAGAGTGCTGCAGTAAGTTTATCGTGTCATACCTAACGGATTTCTCATCACATAACAGCTGTGCCAGATATGGTATAGTGGAGTTTTTGTACTTGGTGGTCCTAGCATATAGCCAGCCTCCTATAGCTGCTTCTAGTTCTACCAGATGAAATGCGAGGAGAGAGCTGTGTATAGAGAGGATGCTCGGGGTCTGACAATATAGTATTCGCCGGTTTCTTACATGACATTATATGTCTATCCACAGTAGTGTTAACCAGTTGGTTTAACGATATCCCACTTGCCCTACTAACGGCTTTTAGTGCCCTTCTCAGCGAAGCAAAGTCTTTCTTAAGTAGTCCAGGAAAGATTAATGGGGGACAGTAAAGGGCGATGGGTAGAATACAAGAATTTACAAACTGAGAAAGGAAAGACTGCTTTATGCCAGACTGCCTAAATTTCCTTATGTAGAACGTTAAGCGAAGCATCTTTCTAGTCATGAGATATAAAAATTCCTATTTTATTGTACTATATGGGAGTAATGTGCATGTATAAAGAACTACTTAGAACGGAGTTATACATCAACCAGTGACATATTATAGTTATTATTATTATTTCAAGATGAAATTTTTTTCAGGTTATAATCAACTTATAATAAACAATTCATTCTGTTTGTTTCATGTTGCATTGTTTTACAGATTCATCCTGTATAACTAACACGACAACAGACATCTCAGTATTCACAGAGAACGATTTTTGGGTTTTCACGTGAATTTACAAAGTTTTTTTTTGATGAAAACACTCACGAGTTAGATTAAACTGTGCTTAGATCGATAAATGAATTCACACCTATGTATATGCATATATATATATATATATATACATCATAAACTATTTATTTTCAATATAGTTATTAAACTGAATTCAGGGGATTAAAAAATACTTTAAACGTGATAATTTACATTATATATACACATATATATGTATGGCATTTCACGTTTTAAAGAATTTTAATTTTAGTTTTGTTTATGTCTAAATAATGTAAGCAAATAATCCAAACATCTCTGTTTTAGTAACTTCATTCTACATAATATACTCAGTTTACTTTCTTAATCTCTAATTTATTTCAAGAGATAAAGGTAACAGAATTAATTAGACCAATGTCTGAGGAAATTTATTCAGTAGTATTAAAATTTTTCCTTCACGTTCCCAGTGGAACATAGGGCTTCAAGCCAGTGGCTTGAAGTTTCTGTAGCCGTGTTTATTTTACAGAATGAGATTGCTAGCCTCATGCCCAACCTTTCCTCTTTACCAGCATTATTTCTGGCTTAGCGAAGTAAAGGAGTGCGTCGGTCGGGAATCGAACCCGGGACCATATGCATGGTCGGCGAGCGTCCTGACCGCTGTGCCACCGATGCTATTCAGTAGTATTATATGTAGCAGAAATATCATTCCCACTATCAGACGCACATAGAATTCGCATAAATACCTTTCATTAGAAAAGTAAGAAATGAATTCAACATTATAGCGAAGAATTTAGAAGGTAACAGAAACTCTAAGGTGCTTATCATAAGACACGACAAAAACACAAATCACTGTTACCTTAAAGTTCTCGGATAAGTGGAAAATTAGATTTCATCCTGTTTTCTGTCTAATAGTTATAAATTTATGTATGACAGAAAGCAAGAGCAACTGATGTCAAAAGCTGATAAATACCGAACCGAAAGAATATTAGTCATTATTATTTATTTCATTCCTTTGCGTTCTGAGTGGAACACAAGGCTTCAAGTTCGAGCTCTGAGGTTTCATTAGCAGTGGGATTTTTATGGCTTGAGGTGGTTGCTAGCCTCGCACCCAACCTCCCCTCTCTACCGGACTTACCACCGGAAAAACAAAGTTTAGCAGTACGTCAACTGGGGATTGGACCTAAGACCATGTGAGGCATGATTGGCGAGTAGTTTACCTCTACACGACTGATGCACGACCCAAAAGAATAGGAGAGTCAAAACAGCACATAAACCAACTTTTTACTCTGTTAATTATGACATTGATTACACCAATAACTTCTGATATAATCAAATGAAAGCCATGATATACTCTGCTTATATCTGTCAATCGTTATTTTAAATATATATAATCACCTGTTACATCAATGTTATTTCCATTCTGTTGTATATATTATCTTAAAACTACAACTTTGTGGCAGATCATATAAAATAGGTATTAGTTACTAACTCTCAAACTATGATTTCACCTTCACATTGCTTCTGCTCACCATAAGCGTGAGAGGTATTTCAGCTTGAATTTCGTTCTAAATAGGTGGATTATTTGATTTTGTTTGCTGATCATACCAATCATAGTAATGTCAATTCTGGTGGGAACTGACACAATCTAACTTAAAAGCATATAACTTCACAATTCTCATTGTAACGTTAATATATATATATATATATATATATATATATATATATATATATATATATATATATAATAGTACAGCAGGACAACAAATTCTTTGAAAAGAGTCTCTTTGCTGAATACTGTATCATTCATTGTACATGCCTTCATTCTGTCTTCTTCTAGACTCATCTGTTACTCTTTAACTGTCTTTCTTTAACATATTCATTGTATTGTACCTCAAACGAATAAATAATATAAGTCATATAGATATGTTTGAGAAAATACCCCACCAACAGTGCTAGTTATTTTTCTTTTATTTAGGATTTCTAAAAGTCAACATATCTTCTAATTTCCGAGAGTTGATTTGTAAAGATTTGATTTTTTTGAGTTTAATTAACCACAGATTGATATCAGTTAGAGAACCATTGAAAACCATGGAGTACTGCACAGCTGTTACGTCCGTCCCAGTTCGGTAGTCTTCATCAGCAGACTTCCACTGGGTTTCGAACCCAGAACCTTCGGGTTATCAGGCAAGCTCGTAGACCATTAAGCTACTGGAACCCGATCCAATGACCAGCCCATGAATTCTAACTTCTACTAATTCGTGAATTTTAACTCGACCACCAATCAATGTCATCGATGGGAACTCCCTCCCCACTCCCAACTAGATAGACCTCACTTGTCACGAATTCTCAATTGAACTCCAGGAAACTCCGTCCTGTAGCAAGTCACTAGCGAGAATCAGATTAATTTTCAAGAGTACTGCTTGGGAGTACCAAACTAGGTGAAACAACTGTCTAATGCTCCCTGGTTCTCATTGTTTCTCTAACTGAAACGTTCTAATGATTCCGTTTAACATAAATCTGAATAAGCGTATGCAGTTACGTTTACATAAACTTACCTTGATGTATAACTTTCAGCTGACCATTGTAACGAGGCTAAACATACAAGTATTGAATAAAGAAAGAAAAAAAGATATATGAAATAGTTTTATTAAAAAAATAACAACCTTTGATATTACCATCACTTTGTTAAATATATTAAACTGAAAGTATGAAAATAGCTGTGCTTCAAGTTAATGCATCATTAAAGTCATTAATAAAGCTGGTGATATGAATTGGAATGAATTAAATTATTGACGTAGGGCTTTGCACATAAATAAATTTGTTCAAGTTGAATTACATCAAGAAAACAAAAATAAAGGTAGGGAGAAGAGATGCAATGATAAAACAATAGTTGGAAGAAATAACAGTGATGATTTGACGAATATGAAAGATTACAATGAGTAAATGCATGTGTGCCATCGATAATGACCTCAAGTCAACGTCACTAACTGTCCTCAACCACTGATGTCAACAAAAAATAAATAAAACCGAGTATAAAATCAGTTAAATTTTTCGTCATTCATGTCAAGTTGTACTTCAAATCCTATTCCCGCACAACCGTGTCACTTAAGTAGAAATAACAATATATTACTGAAAAATTACTGAAGTCTTTATTAAGATACCTAAATATATCCATTCCCAAAGGACTGGGAATAAATACAGTCTCATAAAGTTCTGTGCATTTCCTTTGAAAATGAATTATCACGTAGTTTTAAAAGGTAAAAACAATATCCCAGAAAACGTGCTCAGTTGGAATACTGAAGATGATGCTATTAGAACAATATCATGCATTCACTTCTCTAAGACATAAATTAAGGCTTCCACAGAATACACTTATCTAGAACAGAACATCTTGATACATTTCAGGCACTAAAACAAATCTTTATCAAACTCAAAGTAATCAAGTGTATCCAGACTAACTGCCAGTAGTTACATGTAGAGGAAGCAGTCCCGAAAGATTTTCAGAAGCGAAATGAGCCGAGATAGACCATACATTGCCTTACAAGCTAAAAAAGCCATGGACACCAAAATCCTTTATCCCTTAAACATGTAAATGTAAAAAACTTTTCAAGTCTGTTCATGGACTGACCATTGAAAGTCAGTGAGTACTGGTTAGTTGTTTTGTCCTAGTTCGGGACTTTTTGGCACTATGTACCTGTGGGGTTAAAACCCAGACTTCCCGGTTACAAGACAAGCTCGTATACCATTAGTCTAATGCTCACTAGCAATTGCATATAGGTCAAGTAGCCAGAAATTCTGGTGAGAATCCGTGACTAGTAGGGTTCACCAGGTCGGGAGTAAAAACAATTACATGCTAATGACATCAGCTAGCTGTCACACTGAAGCCATGAACTAGTAGAAGTTAAGATTCATGTGCCATTGAATTGGGTCCCAGTGGCTGAATGGTCAACCAGCTTCTCCGTTAAATGTAATGTCCTGAGCTATAATTGCAGAGAGTGCGTACTGTAAATAAGTCCCGGACTGGGACGAAACGCTTGTCTAGTACTCCGTAGTTTTCAATGGTTCTCTAGTTGATATCAGTCGTGATTGAAATTCAAACCAATCAAATCCTCACAAAGTAACTCCTATAAATAAATTTTGTTGAGTAAAATGTCGAGAATTAGTCTTCCACTAAGATGAAGTGATATACAGGTAGATTAAGTCATAGAAAACATGCAGGGGGATACATAAGTTTAGTTTAACCTACTTTTAAAAATATACACATACATAAGAAACAGATCAAATATAAGCTAATATTGCAATGTATAAAAATATTCATTCAACTAAAAGTTACTCAAAATACTTCTTTATACTTTTCTGAAACTGTCAATGTACTAAATATGCCACACTATTGTGATAAAAAGACTGACTAGATTTTTTAAGCAGAAAAGTCCTTTTTGCTGCTGACTGCCATTAGCTACAAAACTGAGGGTGTAGGGTATTCCATCACTCCGTCTGTTAATCTCAAGGTGACACATGACTAGATAACACTAATATCTTTGGAGGAAAGACATTGGCATCTTACTGAAAACTACACGCCTCTTAAAACGTGTCATAAAGTTTGACTTAAAAATTTTTATAAAAATTCATTGATTAAACAGTTGTGGAACATTACCTACTAAAATAACTCAGTTGATACGTATATACACTAAATATATTATTTCTTATAAATGATAACGTTTGGTTTATTTATCTGATGATGAAAATAAACACAAACTATTTTATGTCTTAGTTGTCTTTACTTTAGACAACCATATTTTGATTAAGTATCTAACAAAAAGAGTGTTAAAACCTGAGATATACAGTTTAGCATCAGACTACGTGTACGCATTATTATCAAATTTAAACCACTTATGTCATTTCAGAATGAAAAAATATTTTTGATGGCTGCTGAATAGCAAAACTTTTCTCCCATGTTTATACTGTGTTTTCTAAACTAGTTATACGTTACAGGATTTCATCATGAGCTGAAATAAGTTGGAGAATCACTGGAAAACCTGGGAGTACTGGACAGTTGTTTCGTCCTAGTTTGGCACTCTTCATCAGTACGCACCCACAGAGATTCGAACCCAGGACTTTCCGGTTACAAGGCGAGTTCGTATACCAATAAGCCACTGGGACTCGATACGTTGTTTTTAAATAAAGCTAGAAAAACAGTTTGCGCAGGATAAGACGGTAACATCCTTTATTTCATCGGCTTTTCATCAACTGCTCACAGCCTTAAGATATTCTTAGGTTTATCTACAGAAACAGTTTTAACACACTTGCAATCCTTGCATGACATTAGTTGACAGAGAATTCAAATTTAAACAAAAATTATTGTCTGAATACAGTGGTAAAGGGGTTACGTAATAAAGGCAAGAGGTGAAAGCCAAAGATTATGTATTCGAATGAAAGAGAGAATAAAGACATCCAGTAACTAGGGCAAGGCAAGACTGCTTTTTTGGACACATAAGTCGGGTTTCAGGCTTCTGATAGAGACTGCTTCAGTGAACTTGAGGTAAAGTGAACTATTTTGTCTGTTGATACTTTCAAAGGTGTTCGTGATGTCCAACTCATAATCGGTGTCAAGGAGATGCATTGCGATGGTACTATTGAGAGCGCTTGTCCCCTTGAGACATTAAATGTTCAGAATATCTATAGTGTACTCTTCTTTCTATTCTCCAAATTTAACTGCTACTGAAATACATCTAAATTTTTATACACAGTTAGAGTTAATATGAGAAGGATGCCTGTTGACTTTGGATGGCACCAAAGAGCATGTTATCCAACAAACGGGAACCAACTTGTCTTGAGGATAGGCTCTGGCTAGTGAAGTATTCAATTTAATGTTGACAATTCCTGCAATATTACCACCTATAAAATTGAGTTGAATGGAGATAGGCTTTTTTCTGTGATTTGTTTGACATTTGAGCCTTCGTATCTTCCGCTGATGAATCTTTGAGAGTAGCCGTTATTTTTTAAAATCTTTTAGAGAATCATAAATTCTTCCTGTAATTTGTCTGTTCAGCATATTCCCCTGACTCTATATAGAACGAACATATGACTGGTGCTTGTGCATGTAATGCAGACTATAAAATGCTCATAAGTAGAGTAACTGTACACAGCTTTCGACATCAAGAAGCTTCTTCAGTGTATCTCACACGGTTTTATTATTGCTTATAAAGTGAACTAGTTTCGATTCCAGGTAAACGAAAATATCTTCATAAACCACTTTCACAAATAAACATAGTTTTTTATCAGCTGCCTGTCCTTGATAATCGACAGCTATGATTCAGTATAAGCTCATAAAGAAGAAGGAAATCGTATTCGAATAGTCTCCCTAGATCAAAAACCTTCCAACTTAAACAAACAACATATTTTTGTGACCTTCTTCTTTTATAGACTTCTACATTCTAGTAACCATTGATTAAATTTGTTAAATGTCATTCATAATTTTGTATGGTTTTGTGTGCTTTCGAGAATAAAACTTCGTATGCATAACCTTCGATGTTAATCAAGATGTTATCTTAACTGTATCGACACAATGACTTGACATTCAAACTGTATTACTGAAAACTTATTACTTCCCATTTATTTATTCGCATTCAAGTCATATTGTCTAATTCCTCTCAACATTAACTGACTTGCTGAACACTTTTGTTTCTTTCCCTTTGAGAAGTGAACTATCTTAAAAAGACGAGCTGTTATGTAACAGTTTGATCTTACACATTTACTTATCTTTTAGAAGAAGCATAACTGTGATAACTTCCAGTGTGCTTATCTGGCCGTTAGAGAAGATCCATATAGAAAATGAAGCTATTAGCAAGTCAAGACGTTTGAAGATGTTAACAGCTCTTATTAATATATAGTAGGTAACGCCTAAATGTTCAAAATGATATAGATTCTAGAAGAGTCAGACAGAGTTTGAAGTTATAAGAACTAATGCATGTAAAACACTGCAATAATTGATAGAAGACAAAGTCGTCACTGAAGTAAAATTTGCCAAATAAAACATAATATTATGGGTTTCATCCACTTGATTTATTAGAGACTTGTTAAAATATATCGGAAATATTTACTTTAAAGTGTTTTTTCCAAAGTTCGTACATAGTCACATAAATGATGGCGTTAAACACAAGATCAGTGAGTTGCCAGTCTTAGAAAACTTCGAAAAACTGAGTTTATCTTTCAAATCAGAACAAGATCACACAGATCAATAGCACGAGAAATGATTGTGACAACCTATAATATGAAAATATTCAAAGCGGTTTTTCAGTTTCTAATCACTTTTGATTCTGTTTCCTATAAGAAAATATTTACTTAACTATCTTCGGCATTTCAGTGCAAATATTTATAATGTTCTACAGGCTAAAAATCTACAAAGTATCAGTCGCATCGCTTGGAATAAAGCCGTTATTACTCTAACTCTCCAATGCCTTGTGATTTTCCACTAGGTACGCACACAACAAAATACAACATTCAAAACAGTAAGAAAAATGGAATGTCTTTTACTTCATAAATCTTTAAGTACATTAATACTGAAGCTATCGCACGTAGTTGGGTTGGGGAACTCATACATTGCAAGTACTAAATTATTGTCCAATGGTAACAAAGAGAAGAAACCTGAAAAGGAGAATATTGCTTTGTCTATGTACTTCACACTGTTTTATACTTTTAACTTCCATTTTAAAATTTTGAGACATGGATGTCAAAGACAGTACTAGGTCGGTGATCATTACTGGAAATGTTGTTTACTGTTCTAAAAAGCTAACATTAACTTGCATAAGTAAAATATGAAATTTTTGGAACATTTAATTCAATTTTGGTGCGAACCGTGAGAGATAACCACAGTATCACACCACCTTTTAATTGTTATTTTCATTGTAATCAAACACTTAACAACAATGGAAAGTCACCCATTGCACTGATGGTGCAATATCCTGAAAGTTTAGTAGTACAAGTTAAATCTGCCTGAACTACGACTGTGCGAAATGTAAAATACTGACTATCTCTATAGGATATCCGTTTTGCACTCAGCTTACCATAACTCTAAATTCTTAAACTGACTAGAGTGTGCCATTGCAGTCATTTTTCTTAACTCAGAAACCACATTTGCAGATATTTCATTGGCAAACCGATGACTTACTAGAGGAAGTGATCAACAGCCGTGGGTGATAGCACAGTGCCTCAGAATTACTGTCGAACCAAACTTTCACAGACACATCACTTAAATATTCATGTTTTTATTCATACGTTCAAGAATATCAAGTAAACATATATATATATATATATATATATATATATATATATATATATATATTGACTGCATCAACTTACCCAGATCTCTTCAAATAGCTTCAGCATTGGCTGATTGAATAATACAACTGCACTAAATGAAGAAAACCAAATTACTAGTCGACATCCGAGAGAAATTCATACTTACAAACTCCGGTTAACCAGTTCATTCATTGCCTTCAAATACACGTCGTGGTTTTTATCTAGATAGAGATCACTTCCAGTGCAAACAGATAGTATAGGTATATTCTTATCCAAACCTTCGAATTAAAGAAAAAATAAAACCACACTAAAGAGGTGAGCTGATTTCAAAAAGGAACATAGGAAAATGTCCCATTCAATAAAGCACGAGCGTTTAGCACATGAAAAATGCACGAAACAAAATAAATCGGACAGTATATGTGGGTTCTGATGGGCATATAACAGAAAAGTCAGATTTACTGTGGAGGTATAGGTTGACTATATGCCACAAGGTACTGAACATTTTTAAAGCACTTAAAACCCAGCAGACAGATTAAATGTCTGCTTATATGTAGTCTAACATTCACAAAATTATTTACCACTGAAACGAATCTGCCTATTATTCATAAAATTTTTATTTATTTTATAAAAAGATGGATAACTTACGATGGAGTAAATTTGCACATCTTCGTAAGTGCAATGCTATTGCAATTTTCGGGTGAGAGGTGGACAAATTGAAATTTTCTACATCCTTCAAAGAGCCTTCATTACTGACATTTACAATTTTCACATAAGCCGCTTCCAAGTATAACTCGAAGATTTCTCTTAGTTAAAAAATGTATGAATCATATTTAAGGAGCAGATACCTTAGATATTTGGCTGTGCTGAGATTTCCGGATGCGAACTCTTCTTTACAAAGTATCAAGCAGTACATTTTTAACACGAAATAAAAACGCAAATTTGAATCCGTTCACCAAAACAAGAAGCGTATAACAAAATAATATCCAAGTTTCAATTAACAAGAGTCGTCAGAATACACAGGAACATTCCCAGTTCGCCTCATGATGTTCTTAGAAGCAATGTAAAATCCGTGATTCCTTGTCGCTGGCTGGCAGGAATTTACTTATCCAGGTCAGCTAAGCATCTTGGGTGGTGCATACTCTTGCACAGCACAAAAATTCAGCTTTTCGTAGGATGGGTGTTAAAATACCCAAAAACTAATAATATAGCTGATAAGATTGTCTGCAGGATACCTTATCATGGTGCTATTCCAAAATGCAATTTTATGTAGCCTAAGCATAGGGGGAAAACTAATGAGTAAAGCATCAGATCAAATAACATCACGCCTATCACTCCACGAAGCGCTATGAGATTGGATGGGAAATGGATTTCTGTTTTCTTGTTAAAATTATAAATAGCCAGTTCATCGCTTCAAAGGTTTGTCAAGATGTACTACTTATTTTCCACATTAACTGTAATATGCTATCGATTAACACGGGTAAGAAAAACATGTAGAGGAGCCGTAGATAGAGGGATGCTGGATACCATCAAAACTGCTAGTCTCTATAAGACGGCTGACGTCTTCTCACGTCAGGGAGCGTGTGACTAATCCAAATGAGAATATATCCTCACAAATAGTTGTGTTCAGCCTATCTACTGAAAAATGTCAACTACACAGGCCTCTGCGGTAAGGGTAACTGTAGAATGTCGGAAAAAAACTTTGCTTGAGACAGCATCACTCTTTAATGGCATAGGAGTGCTGAGAGTAGGTCGTGGCCATTTTTAGGAAGATCATCAACGATTTTCATCCCTGTGATAACTTCAGTTCTCCTCCAAAAGGAATAAAGAGACTGAAAATATCTTCCCATGAGAAAGAGTAGGATTTACTGCCGGATTTCGATGGGATAGGGAAACGTTTTGGACACACGCAGCAGGAAATGCGAATCAGCCCCAAAGACACATGCTGATTGACAAGACAGAAGACAAAAACTAATCAGGAAGTAAGTGACGTTAGATGCTAGAATAGTAAACTTATACGATATCTAAAGGTAACCGAAGCCTCTGGTGACTGAGCTGACAGAGTAACAAGATAGCCAGCTGCATATGTTTGGCCTCCTTGAATAAGCAACAAGGTCCCGTTTGAGAAAATTTCCGAGATGTGAAAACATAAAACCAGCAGCTACCATGCTGTACGCCAAAGATCTAACTGTGCTTTTATTCAGGTTGATTCGACACCCATTTGGGAGAAAACAGATGCCAAAGAACCGAAAACGTACTATAATACGACATATTTTCTAAAACAGAGATTCTTGACTCAACAGCCAATGGTATCAAAGGCAACGGTAAGTAAGTCAAACAATTACAGCTTAATTCAACTCCAAAGGAAGGAAAATGTCAGTTATATAATGCCATGCACCCGCAAACAGCCCAGACCTCGAAAATAAAGAAGAGTTCTACAGACAACTACAAGCAATAATAGACAATACTCCAGTTGGTGGCATTAAAATACTAATGGTAGACGTGAATGCCAAACTGGGACCAGACAACACAGTAAGAGAACTCACCATAGTAGAGAAGCTCCCGGAGAGATGAATGAAGGCGGAAAACTTTTCGCTTACTTGTTAGCCTTCAATGAAATAATGACTGGTGGCAGCGTATACGACCACAGTGATATTCACAAAACTGCATGGGTGTCAACAGATGGGCAAACCAAAACGCCAACTGGCTTCATCTCAATGCTGTTCAAGGAAGTTGCGATGCAGCATACTGGACAAAAAATGAAAAAAGGAGCAAACGCGGGCTCAGACCACTTTCTCGAGCAAGGAACACTCCAAATCAAATTAAAAGCTTTCAAAGAAACAGGAGCTGCAGACAGACCACGAGTCAAGCTCAATACTCAAAAGCTGACGGATCGGGATACACAGTATATCTTCACTGAAATCCCAAGGAAAAAGGCGACTTGTGTCGAAAAGCACTGGAACATCCCAAAAGCAGTGTGGAGTCAAATCTTCATGAAGTTCTGGGCAGAAAGAAGAGATAGGACAATTAGTGGCTCACTGCAGACAAATGGAGGCAAACAGAAGAGAGAAGGATGTTGAAACAAAAGATTATCTAATGCATCAACGAGCAACAAAAACAGTAGTTGAATACAAACTACAATACACTGGACATAAGAGTAAAGAAGAGTGTCGGGGAAGACAAAATACAATATTACGAAGGTATGACAGGCGAATCAGAACAAGCTGTAGACAAATGAGACATCGCAACACTCTATCAGACAACTAGGTTCCTATCGGCGAAGAGATCAACATGAATAAGGCCAGTGGAGGATGACAGTGGAAAGTCAATCACCAAAGAGGTGGAGCAAATGAAACACTGGACTAAACACTTCAAAAGCATTCTAAATCGGCCACAACCTACAACGCGCCCAATAATACCGACAGCGGAAGCAGAACTAACAGTAGACATCAACCCTCCGACGAGAGCGGAAATCCTGAATGCAATCAAGACGCTAAAACTGGAAAAGCAGCAGAACAAGATGGAATAACCACAGGAGCATTGACAACGGATCCCGATACATCAGCGGACTTGATGACACCACCAAAGAAGGTGTGGAAAGAGGGCGAGGAACCTGCGGATTGGAAGGAAAGCTACCTATTGAAACTGACGAAGGAAGGAGACCTAAGTTAATGCGACAACTGGCGCGGGATTATGCTCCTGTCCATCCCGGGTAAACTACCAACCGCCATCAACCTGGGGAGAATCAAACACGCCCTAGATGAAAATGTCGTCTAGAACAGGCTCGATTCAGGAGAAGCAGGTCATGCATCGACCAAATCGCAGAACTACGGATCATGACTGAACAGAGCTTGAAATGGCAGTCGGCTCTCTGTCTCAACTTAATTGACTTTGAAAAGGCATTCGACAGCGTCAATCGAGAGGTGATTTGGTAACCACTTCGCTACTATGGGGTGCCACCAACAATCACACACCTCATCCAACAGTTGTGCGAAAACTCTGCATGCCAAGTAATCCACAATGTGAAACCCTCGGAATCCCTCGATGTGAAGACAGGAGTGAAACAAGCTGGCTGCCTACTACCTCAAATGATCCTCCCGATTGTGGTAGACTGGATAATGCTGCAGACAGTTGTGGGCAGCGAAGAAACAGGTATAAAATGGGCCAACACAAACACCTGGGGGATCTGGATTTCGCCGATGATATATGTCTTATTTCCCACAAGTGAAAAGTAACAAGCTAGCAGAAGAAGCACCGAAAGAAGATAGTACTTCTTCCAAGTGAACATAGTGAAAACAGAGGTGATGAAGATTCCTAGCCAAAAGCAACAGCAACAACAACAGACAACAATCAGCCAGCATAAATGAGAGGAATCTGAAAGAAGCTACCTCATTTACCTACCTACATGGGAGACATCGTTTCAACTACAGGCGGACGGAACTGACGAGGATATCAAAGCAAGGTTCGGGAAAGCAAGACAGGCTTTCATTACTCCCACTTCTGTGTGCAAGAGGTCAACAGCACTCAGCATGAAAAATAAGTTCCGGATTTTCGACTGCAATAAGAGGTCATTACTACTTTATGTATTAGAGACTTGGCGCGTCATAAACAGCACCTCAAACAAACTACAGACTTTCATTAACAGCTGTCTTCGCTCAGTGGTTTGCTCAAGATCAAAGGGCGGGCAAAAAAGATCAGCAGTAGGGATCCCTGCCAATGAACGCACCAACCCAGCAGGAACAGATCATGCAAGAAATACGGGGAAGAAATGGAGGTGGAATAGCCACACTCCGACAAAATTATCAAGCGACGTCACACGCCAGGCTCTCTGTCGAGTGGAACCCGGATAGGGAGCGGTAAGTTGGTCGTTAGTAGGGGATGACATGGAGGAGGTCATGTAAAGAGGAGATGAAAACACGTGGGCAGACGTGAAGCTAGGTTGAAAAGTTGGCTGAGACTTGCGGCTGAAGCTCTATGCCAGTGTCCAGGTCTCACTACACTGGACTTCACACTGTCCTTAGAATACTTTCAGAAACAACGTGCGATAAACTTAGCGAAAAACCAGAACACAGATTGATGACTTGAGAATCCTTTGTTCTTGCACCAATATGGAACCAACTATAAGGTTATTATACACAAAGTCTAAGAATAAATGCCATAACAATTATTCACAGTAATACTTCTGATAATATTTCCTTGTCTTCCAACGAACAGCGTACAACGGATCGATGACTGCAGTATCGATGACTCCCGCCAAAATATGTAGTTGGTTTTGAATAAACAACCATGAACTGATCGTTAATTCTTCAAATACATTTACACCCTATATTATAATAATAATAATGTATATTCTCATATAAACATAAATTTACATGAAACTAAATTTACAGGAAGTAAAGAGAACAATAATATTAGTGCAGCTGTACAAGATGAAATCACTATTTCACAACGGACTAGTTTCGCACATCTAACCTGCTAGCGGCAATGGATACCTAGACAGGGCTCTAGGGCCAGAATATTCCAATTTATGTTCCGTCTCTAGGTCTCCGCAAGTGCAGTCAACAACCGATTTCTATCAGGGATTTGAACTAACCTGCATAGTGGTTTATATTATACAAAACCGGCTCACCGACACTGTACACTGAAAATGGCCACCACCAAGATATCAAGAGACACATTCTTGGTAGATTCTTTCTTGATTTTCATAAACGGTCCGTCGAACTACCGCTACATGAGAAAAAACAGAATCATGCAAAGTTGATTAATTGGCACACCTCAGCCGTGGAAACGGTCCAGTCAGTGGAGGCAGCTGAGGTACTACAAAGGTATCAAGCATTCAATTTACATCCCCTTCAGTTTCGATTTTCTCCTGCGTTTGCGTTTCTCCATTACCCGTCCCCCAGTGGTGTTTTCAACAGATGCGAATTGAAGTTGTCAACTCTTTTGGGAATAAGTAATCCGGTACAAGGTATAGATCCTCTTAAATATCAATCAGCGTGCCTCTTGTTTTTACGTTCAGCAGAGCCACAATAGACCAGAAGATAGATTCCATTTAATAAGATTCTCTAAATACTTGGAACAATTTAAAATGAGCAAAAGCGAGCGTAACCGACAAAACCTAGGTGGATCAGACACAGAAAACTCCAAGGGAAGATGCAAAACCTGCATAATCCGACAGAAGTGGAGTTATAGCAGGAGCAAAACACTGAATATTCTGCAAAATTGTTCTCGAAGAAATATAGCTATATTATAAAGCCTCAGTTTTGCTGTCAACTCGCATCCAAAAACAAGCATGCAATGACTGAACAAATTGGTTTGCGTTTGACGAAAATATGAAGTGGAACAAACCAGATATGCCAAAGCCAAGGATGAACACTACAACTGTGAAATCCATATAGTAACGACAACCATAATACCAAATGGAGTAGCATTTGATAGCATATTACTAGATTTGACACGAGTATTCTGGTTTAAATGCGGGTGATGAAACGACGTTACCGCGTTAATACAACACATAGGATTTTCTGCGTTCTGCTTTATGGTTCACCAAACCTTTCTTGGTCATGTGAAGCCAATAACAAAATACCATCCCAAATGTTAAAGTTTGTAGTGAAATCAAGCAGAAATAATTTACAGCAGAAATGCAGGGAACCAGCTAAAAATGACACCAGATAACCATATATTCCGAAAACTTCTCTAATATCAAAATACGTACCATGCAGTAAAATCAATTAACCAAATGCGGCATTCGAATAGCGTAATATCAACAAGAATATCCCCAAAGAAATAAGGAAAAATTCCGTATGCAAGAATCAAACAAAATAAAGCACTTTTGTCCCACAATTCAAGATCAAGTGATTTACTTCGTCCTTATTTCTCGCGTCAAAATAACATCGAAATTTAGTTCAATAGTATTTGAAGTCCCGTGATTTCCACTGGTTTTCCTTTCCTTTCAAACACATCTGAGTCATAATGCACACACTAAGACACATTCTTAGGACTGTTTCTAAGTGTGTCGCAACAGCTCGAAGACACACAAGTACTGGACTTCATATCTTCTCGGCATTTTTCCCATGGTGAACAAAATGCGACCCAAAACATTTGGCCCAAACGAAAGGAAAAAAATCCAACATCTCCTCAACCAACAGTCTCAGGTAGATGTAATAATTTGCTGACCCTAACCAACCATTAGGAGTCTAAACTGCGTGCACTTATCTGTCAACCAACCAATAGGCGCATGAGCCCTCAGACACCCAACGGTGTTTATGAATGTCATGCCTGTTAGTCCTTCTTTTCGGTACTAGTGTCGAATGATTGACAATATTGCAAAGTGATAACTAAATAAAAGTTGTCAGATGCTTGAAGGAAACCTGATTGCATGAGTAGTTTAACCCAACATCAGCGCAGAGTAATACAACATTCATCATGATAGCTGATTTCTGTAAATACTACTTGATTTGCATCGATATAACCTCGCCACCCACTTCTCAGTGCAACAAAACAATGAACTGCCTCTATTTTCTTCACTGATAGATGACCTTTATTGGAGCACTTATGCTGGCTATCCCCCTCTATCAAAAGGCAAAACATACGAGCCCAGTTGTAAAATCGAACATTTCCCATAAACCATATGAAATCCAGTTCGAAGTAAATTCTGAAAAAGAGGTGATGACAAACAACTTAACCCTAAGTTCCTATTACTTCCGAAGACGCTCCGAACCGACAATTATACTAGGTACGATTGTTGACTTTAACTCCAAAACAAAAGGACCAACAAGAAATCGTATTCTTCGGCAGTCAAAATCTACACTCTGTACAAAGCATGTAAACAAATGTTTTACAAAAAATATAATGTACTTTTATTCGTATTCGTTCGTCTTCGCCCAACTTGTAGACGATTAAACCATTCGCGCCTTCGAGTTGCCCGCCAATGGCTACCAAGGTCAATGAACCAACGTTCAATGTTTGCTTCCATCGACACACTCCGGCGAAAAAGGGTCCATCCCTTTTTTCCATAGCGCCGATAAGCTTGAACTGAACTGCCAATGCGGGAACCTGGGCCAACCGGGACTAGGCTAAAATGGAAAAGCAAGACAAAAGAGCCAAACACACAACAAGCATACTACACTACACCGGCGTGTGGGATTTCCTCAGTGATCTGAACTTTCCTTCGCTCTCTGTCGACAGTACCACCAATGATCTGGTCCACGGGGTGTTGGTTGCTTCATATCACTCCGGCACAATCCCCTCCCCGGCGTATCAAATCACACACACTGAGTCTAACACTACTCGATTCGTTCACAAGTTTAGAAGACTAGAAACGACTTCAGAAGTACTTAAAAAACATTACGCTCAGACTCATTAATACACATTATAATAATAATTTATATTTACATATAAACATATAAATTTACATGAAAATGCATGTCTTTTTTACAGGCACGATCAGGTATGTCAAATTGTAGATTGTCTACAAGTTAATTATGTTTCATCAGTTAAATATTTGATATATATATATAAATACGCTCATTGTCTGAACCAGTCCGTATAGTTGTTGAATTGCACAATTGTCCTCCAGGTTTTGCGGGAAAACCGACTTCGTTTCGTTTTCACCCCGCGGTTGTCGGCATACGATAACTAACCAATATTGAGGTAAGTACAACGTTTACAAGGGTTTGAAAGCTGTTTTAGAAAAGTTAAAGTGCTAAGGTGAATCATTAAAGTGTAATAAATTAAGCGAGTGCAATATATCATTAATAAATACATTTATATAGGAAACAGAATGGTGAAGTAATTAATCCTTAGGCCGACAACGTTCATTTGCAATGTATAATGCTACACGTATATCTCGTACTATCATGATGTCCACTTTTGGTTTTAATACATATTTCCTCATGCCGGTTTTTTATTTTATACCTTTTAGTGCATTTGGTGCACAACCGTACCCTACAGAGAATAGGAATAGAATAAGTCGAATCAAATTCATAAAAAGCTATAAAATGTTAGGTTTAATGGAATATAATGAGGATCAAGTAAAGACGTTATTAGAAAATGAATGAGATAAGACATTGTGAAGTGGTATTTAAATCTCTGACAATGGATAGCAAGTTAATTTATAAGATGCCCCATAAATCTGTGCAGATCCCTCGTGGTCGCATCTCAACAATAGGCTGAGCGAATGGTATATATTTAAAGGTAGAAGCATGATCTGTCAAGGCGTTCATTATTATCTCTTTCTAGATAAAGATCTAAGCCCTCATAAAAATCAGAAATATCTCGAGCCTTCAAATTGCATATTGCTGTTCCTGCAGCATGGGGTGATTCACCTTAGTGACCACCACCATATCTACTGATCAGCTAGCGCCACCCTCCCTCCTTTTTTGATGTTAGACTCTGAGACCATGATTATTATGGCTACCGCAAATATATTGCTTGGTACCAGACATGTTCGTACCCCATATTCCATCTCCCTAGCTTTCTTAATGAGTGCTTCCAATAGGTCTCCACGTACATCTTTATGAACATATTATATATGTGTGCATGCATCCTAATGAACAGATTACTTTATAAGAAGTCAAAAACTTAATGAGTAAAAAGAATAGATTTCGTGAATAGTGGAGCAAGATTCAGCAGAACACCATAGTTAGGATTCAATGTAGGTAGTAAGAACTGAAGGTAAGGTCGGTTGGCAGGATTTAGTGTACTAAATTATCATGACAGTCTTGTATATAGTAGACATCTGACATTGCAAAGTAACGTATCTAGACATACTATAAAGAGATATTAACACAGAACCAACAAAATTTTGGCATTTGATTAACAATACTGCAGTGTGTGTACACTGAAGAATGGTAGTTAGTCTACAGGGAGCCGTAGAGTAAATCAAACCATATATGATAAGAGTATAATCAATATTATAATTCGTCCCCACGACGCAACCCGGATTACATTTGTGGAATATACTCTTATACCAATGGAAAGGTATCAATTTGTAATACAACGTCACGATTCTTTCTTATTACCCAATTTGGATATAAATCAACAATGAGATTCGGAATTACTTCAAGCTCTATTTTTTCCAAAGTATTTGTAATCCACCCAAAACTTACTTGGGTTTTTTGTTAATGCGAAGTCAATATTCCCATATTTCATGATGTGCTCCATTGAATGACTGGTTATATTGTGGAATAACTTCAAGCTTTATTTTTTCCCAAGTATTTTTAATCCATCCAAAACTTACTTGGGTTTTTTGTTAATGCGATGTCAATATTCCCATATTTCATGATGTGCTTCATTGAATGACTGGTTATCATATTGTTCCCACAAACCAAAGACAGAAACATCAGCAACCATGTAATTTAACTATAAACCAAATTTATGAAATTTAAATAATGCTTATCCATGCCTGTACATTTGATGTGTCCTACACAGGTAGGAAAAAATGTGTATTTTATTAAAACATTATTATTAAGTACGATTGCTAATCGTATATGTAATTTATCAGACTGATGATGCCTGTAAACTGGCGTCCCTCATGTACAAAATGAGAATATACTATTATTAAATAATACACTAGGCTCAATAATTGAGTGTTATAAGGGAAACAAGCGTGGTAAAGCAAGAGAACTTTTGATGCATAAATATTTTAATTATTTTAAGTATTTTAATAACAATCTAATTTTAAGAATTGAACATGCATGATTAATAAGTATTATTATATTAGTATATACATATCTAAAATATTAAAAGGTGTGGTTGCTA
Organism: Trichobilharzia regenti; assembly: GCA_944472135.2. Classification (NCBI taxonomy): domain Eukaryota; kingdom Metazoa; phylum Platyhelminthes; class Trematoda; order Strigeidida; family Schistosomatidae; genus Trichobilharzia; species Trichobilharzia regenti. Next base: position 137,101,223 of record OX235262.1, read on the forward strand.
TTATAATTATTTCCAGGGTTACTTTTACCAACACAACTTAGTAAAAATTATAGAGAGTAGAAATCAGTAAATTAGTTAACGTTCGCTGCGTGAGTATTAGAGCCGAGTTATACGTATGTGACTATACTGAAGACTGGACTGGTCTTCAACTTCCGTTCTAACAACAGTTGTGGTCTTTTAGACGAGCTAGGGTGGACATGTTAAAGTGTCTTTCTAGGCTCCGTTTGAACCCATCAGGGTTTTCACAACATCTTATTTCAGGTGGTAGTTGGTTCCAAAGAGTGCAATATTTAACGGTGAAAAAGTTTGCCCCAATGGATTTTCTGTGGGTAGCCACCTTGACAAGGTAGTCGTGGTTTCGCAGCTGATATGGTTTAATATTTTCCCACGTTATGGATGAGTTACTGTAGCAATGTAGCAATGACTTTGAAGAGTAGAAATAAGTTGCACTTCACTCTCCTTAACCACAGAGGCTCTAATTTCAGACGTACACACCTGTCAACATATTCCACTTGTTGGTCGAACCCTATTATGCGTTTCGTGAGGAATCTCTGGACAGTTTCGATTTTTTTCTGTCTACAGACCTGAGGTTACTAAATAGGAGAACACAATATTCAAGTTTGGGACGGATACATGTCCTATATATAGCTAATCTTGCTTCCTGGGTATAGAAGTTACGCAGTACAAACCCAGTAAGTCGTTTACAGTCAGATACAACCTTGTTTGCATGATCGGATAAGGATAAATCTGAGTATGTTATCCTGAGATCTGTGACTGTGTTCAGTTTTGAGAGGAGCTTGCCGTACATATATGGGCACATTATCGGTTTTCAGCGTCCAAGGTGGGTTATACCACACTTGTCTGAGTTGAAAGTCAGTTGCCACCTTTCGCTCCAATCGCCTAGATCGTTTAAGTCCTGTTGGATCTTGCTTCCGACGCTCATATCACCGTACACATAATCATATACTATCTTGAGATCATCTGCAAAAAGGTATGGCTTGCCATACTTGACTACAGAGACTATGTCATTTATAAATAAGAGGAACAGAATAGGGCCAAGAACACTACCTTGTATCACACCAATGTTTATCGGCTTTGAGGAAGACAGCTGGTGGTTGATTTTGACTAATTGCTCTCCTTCTGTGAGTAAAGAACTTACCCATTTGAGAAGTTTTCCGGTTATTCCGTAGGATTGGAGTTTTGTTAGGAGTCCGATATGCGGGACTTTATCGAAGGCCTTGCTAACGTCGAGAAACAATGTTGTTGCCGAACGCCCATTATCAATGCATTGTGCAATGTAGTCAAACTAATCTAAGTGGCAAGTTATGCACGACCTTCTACTTAAGAAACCGTATTGGGATGGGGATAGTAGGTCACTTGACAGCAAGTACTGAATGATTTGAGTCTTAACTATCTTTTCCATTACACGTGAAACTACAGACGTGATGTTGATGGAGCGGTGGTTGTTGATATCAGCTATAGGCCCGTATTTGTGGATAGGTACAATATCAGACTTCCATTAGAAGTTAGTGAATGTCCCATCGAATACTGAAATTGAGCATAACTTGAGTAAGAGCAAAATCATGTCGTTACCACCGATTTTCAGCAGAACGGGGGAAATACCGTCTGGACAAGAAGCGTTAATAAGCTTAAGATATGCGACAGATTTATCGATCTCATGTGTGGTGAAAATTATGTCACTTAAACATTCGTCTGTTTTACGTGGGAAACCCATGACCTCATCGTTCTCTAAGGTGTATAATCTGGCGAAGTGTTTGCTAAACAGTTCACATATCGCCTCATTATTTTCGTAAACAATGCCGTCTAAGTATATTATTTTCGGATAGGGTGTTTTGGAGTTCGTCAACCTACTTTTAAAAAGTTTGGCTATTTCTCCTGAGTTATGCGGTGCATGAATGGCCTGCATTTCTTTGTTTCTGAGGCCTATATTTCTCAACTCTTCAATTCTATTGAGAAGGGACGTAATGGCAATTAATGACGATAAGTCATGATATCTGTAGTATTTTATTGAGTGCTTTCGTAGACTTCTTCTAAACGATGTCGGAATATAATCGCTTTGGGGGAATCTGAAGCTAAGAATCTGCTCGGGTGCAATGACGTCGTGAATTGAGTTAGTATTCTGATAGAAGTTGTTAAGAATTGCATCTAAGGACTCGTTCGAAAAGTACGAGTCCCAATTAGAACATCTAATTAGTTGCTGATACAAGTCCCAGTCAGCATGTGTTTGCAATCTCATAGGTATCTGGCCGGCTTCATCTCTGCGTTTTGTTTCAGGAAAGATGTCGAAAGAACAAACTACTATTTTATGGTCACTACCTGGAAATTCACGTCCCACATGTACTGTAGATGGTGTTATGTTGTTCGTGATATTTTCGGATCTAGTAGGTGAATTTATCTGTTGTGTCCACCCTCCTATGACGATGGAATTCATGAGATTATCATACCTTTGTGGTCCTTGGAGTGAAGACCATGATACTTCTGGCAAGTTGAAATCGCCTCCGATAATTTTATAACTGAAAGGAAGATTGGCTGTAACATTAAAGATATTGCTAAGTATATTAATAATAATGTATTTCTTCCTGTTTATGCAGGAACATACCAATTGTACAGGCATGGATAATTTATTATATAAATTACAAATAATTTGATGTATGATGAATTTACAGTTCGGTTGTTCCCTCTGACATGAGAGTCAGTCGGAACAGTCTGCTATAAAGTCTGTTTGTGTAGCACATAAAGAGATATAGAAATATTGTCTTCGCATTAAAAAAACCCAGACATCGGATGAATGTAACACGGATATCTGGGAAGAAAAGCTTGAAGTCAATTCTCTTACATAACTTTGTTGTGAACAGCACCCTTGGCTTAAAGTTTATTGATGTATTATGTTGAGATCAGTGATATATTTATTCCACTTTTTCAGTAGTCTTATCGTAGTTTTATAACAGGAAAGAAATTTGCTCGTGGATGCGAAAACTAGATGAGGTCATGGGGAGTTGTTTTACTGCATCAAATGGTGCCGAGGTCGATTCCAGAATTTTCCATTTGCGCCATTTGTGTCTGCATGGCGGACTGTATTCGTAAGTTCAGAAAAATGTTGAAAACTGTTTGAAAACCAGTTGCTTCTTCATTTCAGATCATGAATACTCATTTACAGCATGTTCGCCAGCGTCTTCAAATGGTAGAATTGGATCGTTCATGGAATTTCAGTGGTTATGAGATAGATGGTTTGGAATTAATCCTCATTTCAGTTTAGATGCAGGGTTGTTCGACCTCGACCAGAAGATGAATAGGACTAGCAGAGTACCAAAAACAGAAAGTATGTGAATATGAAAAGGATATTAATGTTATATATATATATATAAATGTATATGTCAATTGTACATTATACATTAGTAAAAATTTACCTTTATTTTATTTGTCTTGTCACGTATTTATGCGAAGTCTTAGAGTTTATTTAGTGTCATGATGTGTATTAATGAGTCTGAGCGTTTTAGTGTTCTAATGACTGATGCGTTTTAGAAATAAGTAGTGGGTTCTGGTAGGGATAGTCATTGGGACAAAACAGTTTATATAGCAAGCGTTTGAAGGTTACAATAGAGTGACACGTCCTATTTCTAAGGGTAAACTAATCCTGTATGTTCCGTACTAAGTCTTTATGCATCCATGCTGCTAGTTTATTTATATTTTTAGATTGCTAAGGGTGTTGAAGTGCGTTTTTTAGGTGCTGTAGTAGATTAGTAGTTGATTCGTTTTAGGAGTAAATAGTTTATTAATATAATCAGTAGAGTGAAACAGTCTGTATAGAGAGCGTTTGAAGCTTGTAACCGAAGAGCAAGTTCTGATATCTATAGGCAGGCTATTCCATATTTTAGAATACATGACTGTGAAGAAGTTTTCACGGAGTGTTGACTTAAAAGAATGAGTTGTCACTGTGGAAGTTTGGTTACGCAGATCGTAAGAACCTTCCTGTGCGAATTGTATGTCCCTGTTACCTGAGAATGATATTTTGTGAAGGACCTTAAAGAAGAATATTAGGTTTATAATAAGTCGCCTTGTCCAAAGTGGGTCAAGTTTTAGGATCATGCACCGTGAGATGTAGTCTTTCTTACAATCATAGCCAAGTAGTTTTGAGGTAAAATATCGTGTGCGAGTGCTGCTTATAATAAATGGACAGTATTCTAGTAGTGGTCTGACACATGTTTTGTACAGAATTAGCTTGGCTTCATTGTCGTGAAAGTTCCTGAGTATGCATCCTAAGAGCATCCTCGATTTTCTAGTCTGTGATGCTACTTGCTCAGAGAATGTCAAGTCACTAGAGTACCTCAGGCCTAGGTCAACGACACTTCGGAGTCTGGTTAGGTTAGCAGATTGGAGCGTTAATTTCAGGTCAATTGAGGGTGCGCCGAAGCAGATCCAGCCACATTTGTTCAGATTAAATTGGAGATTCCATAGGGACGACCAAGCAGTCATTTTATCTAATTCCTTCTGCACTACATTCTCGAAGTTCCCTAAGTCATCACGTTGGAATGTATAAGCTACTTTTAGGTCATCTGCAAAGATGAATGGTTTCCCGTGCGTGAAGCAAGCGCATATGTCATTGATGTATAGTGTAAATAGGAGGGGTCCAATGACACTACCTTGTACTACACCAGAAGTGATAGGGCTAGGTTTGGAGGTTGCAGACCCGAGTTTAACTATTTGGGACCTATTGTTAAGGAATGATTTAAGCCATCCTAATAATGGGTCACGTATTCCTAAGGAGTTCAGCTTATTTGTTAGCAGTAAATGGTCAACACGGTCAAATGCCTTAGAAATGTCAAAGTAGATGACAAGTACTAGTTGCCGTCTGTCACGACTGCTGGTTACAAAATTGAAGAAGTCTAGGTGACATGTTAAACATGATCTGGATTTCAGGAATCCATGTTGGTTCGGACTTATAATATTGCAGCTAAGCATATGTTTGATTAGGTTATCTTTGACTAGTCTCTCCATGATTCTAGATGCTATAGGTGTGATATTGATCGGCCGGTAGTTACTGACTTCAGTTTTCGAGCCAGATTTGTGTTTAGGCATAATGAATGTTGTCTTCCATATGTCAGGGTAAGTTTGGGTTTCTAGGGACATTGTGAATATTTTAAGCAGCAGTAGAGGAATGTCAGGGCCACCATATTTATAGAAGTAAGATGATATACCGTCGGTACCGAAACCTTTTGAACTTTTGAGGGTTCTTATAGTTTGGTTAATATTAGCGTAAGTGAATTGAACAGTGCTAATTTGGTTTGGTGTGAGTGGAGATGGAGTTTGTGCCATATTAGTAATAGGGTGTATATCGAGTAGCTGGACTGAGGGCTTAAGGTAGTTACCTGCAAACGTTTTGTTGAATAGTTCACATATGTCTGCAGAGTTAGTGCATAGCCTACCTTTGTCTATGAGGAGAGAAATGCTGTGATTTTTGCGATTCATTCGCTTCCTTAAGATTTCTGTGAGTGCATACACTCTAGCAGGACTGGCTACTGCGATGCGTTCTTCCTTTCTCATACGGAAATCTCGAGCTTGTGAGATGGAGCTAAGGGTGTTAAGTATTAGACCTAGAGTGCCAAAGTCGTGGTGTTTGAAGTAACTTGTTGAGAGTCTCTTCAGTTTCGTACGATCCTTTGGTTTTATGAATGACTTTCTGTGTGGGGAAACCTTTAGTGTTTGGAGTGGAATGACAGCATCTAAGCATGTGTTTGAGTTATGGTAGAAGATGGTTAGGGCTCTCGATAGGTCATCAGTAGTGAAGTATTCATCCCATTCGGAGGATCTTAGCATTGATTCTACTAAGGCCCAGTTTGCCTTACTATAGTTCCTATATATTACTTGTTGTGAAGTGGAGGTATGAGATGCATTGCTACTCAGCGGAATTGGCAGTGCACACATCACTGTTTTGTGGTCGCTCCCTGGAAACTCAGAACCTACTAGCGTTGAAAGGGGGCTTATATTGTGGCAGAAGATTAAGTCTAGTACGTTATTACCTCTTGTGGGAGTAGTGACAGTTTGTTTCCAGCCAAGTATATCCAGTGTGCCTAAGAACTTATCAAATTTAGTTGGGCCTGTGGGTATATCCCAGTTGATTTCAGGTAAGTTAAAGTCCCCACATAGGATCTTATGGTCGTATTGTAAGTCGGATAATTGCTCCAGAGTATTAATAAGTTGGGTCTCGTAATTACTAAAGGTGCCAGGTGCTCTGTAGGTGCATCCAATTAATGCTGTTACGTTATTTAAGTGTACATTAACCCATAGAGTCTCAGGCATGTTAAGTGTACTACTTTCTAGCTGTGATACAGTAAGTGCATTCAGAAAGTACATGAGACAACCCCCTCCCTTACCACCTTCCCTGTCACACCGAAAGTGTGTGTAGTTATCTAAGCTTATTTCTTCATCCAGGATGTTCGAATGACACCAAGATTCAGTGATGACAATTACAGGGGGTTTGTATATTACTGTGAGTGCTCTGAGCATCGGCAATTTATTTAGAACAGATCTAGCATTTATGAGGATTAGGTAAAGATGAGAGTTGAAGTAGCATTTGAAGTATTTAAGTTCGTTAGTCAGCCCCGAATATGGTTCAGCACCCAGTAGTTCTGCTTGACATGATGATCCTATGTTAAGAGGAGTTTCAGCATCATGCTCACCTATGTCTATCGAGTTGGTGTGTGCTGTTTTCGGTGAAGAATTAGGAGTTGGAGTACTGGATTTGCTATAGACTAAGGAATTTTTATTTTTAGTTAGGTTACAGAAGTGGGTAGGGTTCTTTATTTGGCCTATACTTGTGCAAGTGTCAAGTGTGCCTAATGGATACGGGTGCACTAGACCGTTCCTGTTTTCATGCAAGGAGGGAGCCAGCTCTAGTGGTTTAGGAGTGTTAACATCCCTACCAGCTGTTTTTTCAACGCTGACAGGGACGCGGGGGATAAAAAATGATTGGATCCTTGTGATGACCATGGCTTATTATTCCACCTATTGTTTGATGCTAGTTGTGTCCTTGTGTGGGTTTCGTGTGTACTGCATTGTGGGTTAGTTCCCAGCAGACTTGTACCATATATCCGGTCAAAATTTGTTTGTGTGCCATACTCTGAAGACCCTGAGTTGTTGGTAGCCGAGTTCTGACTATTACCACTTGTACTATTGAGGGTGACATTGTTGTGACATTGGATATTAGTGTGTGCCATGGTGCGATTTAGCACGTTGTGGGTGCTAATACTATTGACCGTGGGAGTGTGGGTTTATTTAAGCTGCCACTGTTTTTGTTGGTATGATTTAGGGGCATATTTTCCTTACCTTTAGCAATGGAGTTATGGCTAGGAGAGGACAAAGTCGAATTTCGGGGGGTTTTGACTTTTTTTCTGGGGTTATTTAGTGGCATTTTAGATTCTGCGGTGATAGGTGGTATGGTTTTATTATTTATTTGGTTACAGTCTAGTGGCCTTTCGGCTGGTGTTGCACTCTGATGGGATAATTCTGTGTGTTTTGAGAGGGGTGATGCGGTGGGGTCTACTGTATCTTTCACAGGGTTGGGAATAATGGCTGCTTGCAATGTCCTATTACCTATTTCACAATTAGTCTTAGCGAGATAGTTGTATGCGCGCCTTTCTATGACTGTTTTGTCCACCCCGACCTTTATATGTTTGTAGTTTCTGGCTTGCGATAGGGTGTGTTGGGAGTGGATGAATTTTCTGGTCTCTGCCGGTGTTTCGAACTGAAAACGAATAGGACAACACTTTTCATGTTGACTCTTCTTCAGCCTATAGCACTTAGTCTTGGAGTTAGGCATTTTCGCTTCACTAAGTAAGATGCGCTGTACCTTTTTTAGTGCCTCATTGTCCGGAACGTTGTAGACAATAGCACTCAGTTTTGCGTCGAGTCGTTTTGTTACTTCTGTGGTAACAAAGTTAATGAGGTTATCTACCTTAGTTACCGATTCTGTGTCAAGCTTGTTAAGGTTTACAGTTTTCATGAGGATAGTTAGAGGTGTCAATTCACAGACCTGCGATCTGATATCGCTGATCTGATCTGATAATTTGGATATCTCGGTATCGGTTTCGATGTTTCCAGCATTTACTGACTTACTGTTTTTTATTTCCCTTAACTCAGCCTTAAGTTCTCCTATAGACAACTTTAGAAGTTCTATTTCTGAAGATAGTACTGAAAAAGAGCTTGATGGCTGGAGTTTTTCGATAAGCACATAAGGTGAAGGGAGGAGTTCTGTATGAGCAGAGGGTACTGAATTTTTAGGAGTAGTGCTAATACTAGCTGTCAGTACAGTTTTATCCTCAGTTCCAGCTCGACGCTTACGGCATACAAGTGAGTTATGTGACTCACTATAGCCGTTTGTAGGGGTGTGTTGCTTGATGTAGCAATCAAGGACGTTAAATTAGACACCAGTTTTACAGGGGAATGGGTTCGTTGCTTTTTACTTTGATTAACCATAACTATTAGAGGACCTTGAGCGTGCTTTTCGACTATTACGCTACATTTTGGTCATAAATAAAATCTCTTATTACTCTAAAATTTTATGCAAAGTGTTTGCGGAAATTATCACAATTATTAACCTTTCGAACACTGAATCCAAAAAATACAATCTTATTGACAGATAATACACATAACTCACTGTTTGGATTTGTGGAATTTTTAAACATAAACACATCTATAATTGTATATATTGTTGGATTTATATGTTCAAGTTGCTCCAAGTCAGTGAGTTTATGGTTAAGATATCATTTTAGTTAAATGTACTGAACTATATTGCATGTTGTCTTATTGTATAGTTGTCGTCGCTTTTTGCCCTTTTTTCTGTGAACTGTTTCCTTTGTTGATGTTGTTCTCATTGTTTGTCCGTTATTTTCTGATTTTGAGGGGAGCAACCCAAAAAGTTGCTTCTCTCTAAACTTTTACTTAATGTAATCATTCTTTTCTCAGGCGTGAGGCTAGCAACCCCACCCTGTAAACAAAAATTGCTAAAGAAACTTCAGTATGTTGAACCTCCTTGCACCAAAAGAAAAAGTCTGTGTAGGAACATGGAACGTCCGAACTATGTACGAGACTGGGAAAGCTGCCCAGATCGCCAACGAGATGAAAAGATACGGAATACAAGTGCTGGGAATATGTGAGAGCAGATGGAATGGGAGTGGACTCACCAAATTGTCAACAGGTGAGTCAGTGATCTACTCCGGTCACCCAGAAGATAACCACACGCACACCGAGGGCGTGGCTATCATGATGTCACCAACGGCAACGAAAGCCCTGATACAATGGGAGGCGATTTCGTCCAGGATAATGACCGCCAGGTTCAACTCCAAAGGAAGGAAAGTGTCAATCATACAATGTTATGCACCCACAAACAACGCAGACCTCGAGAAGAAAGAAGAATTCTACAGGCAACTACAGGCAACAATGGACAATACTCCAGCTGGCGACATGAAAATACTAATGGGAGACATGAACGCCAAACTGGGACCAGACAATACGGGAAGGGAACTCATCATGGGTAGAGAAGCTCTAGGAGAAATGAATGAAAACGGAGAACTCTTCGCCGACTTCTGCGCCTTCAACGAACTGGTGATTGGTGGCAGTGTATACAAGCACAAAGATATCCACAAGGCTACATGGGTGTCACCAGACGGGCAAACCAAAAACCAAATCGACTTCATCTCAATCTCAAGGAAGTGGAGGCGCAGCCTACTGGACACAAAAGCAAGAAGAGGAGCAGACGTTGGCTCAGACCACTATCTCGTACAAGGGACAATCCAAATCAAATTAAAAGCTTTCAGGGAATCAGGAGCTGCAGATAGACCACAAGCCAAGTTCAACACTCAAAAGCTGAAGGACCAGGCTACAAAGGACATCTTCATTGCAAGCATAAAGGACAAAGCCGAGACACAAATCAACACTAGCGAAGAGGTCGGCGTTGAAAAGCACTGGAACAACTTGAAAACGGTGTGGAGCCAAACCTGCATAGAAATTCTAGGCAGAAAAAAGAGACAGGACAAACAGTGGCTCACTACGGACACTTGGAAACTAATAGAAGAGAGAAGGACAGTGAAGCAAAAGATTATCCAGTGCACGGACGAGCAACAAAAACAGGAGCTGAATGCAAGCTACAATACACTGAACAAAAGAGTGAAGAAAAGTGCCAGGGAAGACAAAAGAAAATATTATGAAACCATGGCAAACGAAGCAGAACAAGCTGCAGGCAAAGGAGACCTCGCCACACTCTACCAAACAACTAGGAACCTTTCGGGCAAACGTTCGACACAGATTAAGCCAATAAAGGACGACAATGGAAAGTCAATCACCAAAGAGGTGGAACAGAGAAAGCACTGGGTTGAACACTTCAAAAGACTTCTAAATCGTCCGCCACCTACAACACGTCCAGCAATACCAACAACGGAAGCAGAACTACCAGTGAACACTGACCCCCCGACGAAATCAGAAGTCCTGAATGCAATCAAGATGCTTAAAACTGGGAAAACACCGGGACCAGATGGAATCCCAGCAGAGGCTTTGAAAATAGACCCAGAGACAACAGCGGACTTGATGACACCACTACTGGAGAAGGTGTGGAAAGAGGGCAAAGTACCCGAGGATTGGAAGAACAGTTACTTATTCAAACTTCCAAAGAAAGGAGACTTAAGTCAATGTAAAAACTGGCGTGGAATTATGCTTCTGTCCATTCCAAGCAAGATACTAAGTCGCATCATCCTGGAGAGAATCAAACAAGCCCTAGATGAAAAACTTCGTCCGGAACAGGCTGGATTCAGGAGAAACAAATCATGTATTGATCAAATCGCCACTCTACGGATCATCATTGAACAAAGCTTGGAATGGCAGTCACCTCTCTATCTCAACTTCATCGACTTTGAAAAGGCCTTCGACAGCGTCGATCGAGAGGTCATTTGGAAACTACTTCGCTACTACGGGGTCCCATCGACAATTATACACCTCATCCAACAGTTATACGACAATGCTGCATGCCAAGTAATCCACAACGGGAAACTTACGGAAGCCTTCGAAGTGAGGACGGGAGTGAGGCAAGGCTGTCTACTATCACCAATGATCTTCCTGATTGCAATTGATTGGATAATGCGACAGACAACGGCAACCAACGAGGGAACAGGCATAAAATGGACTGACACAAAAGACTTGGAGGATCTGGATTTCGCCGATGATATATGTCTGATTTCCCATAAACTGGAAGATATGCAAGTGAAAAGTAACAAGTTGGCAGAAGAAGCATCAAAGATAGGACTTCACGTGAACATAGATAAAACAGAGATGATGAAGATTCCTAGCCAACATCAACAACACCAACAGACCACAATAAGCATAAATGGGAAGAACCTGAAAGAAACAACCTCCTTCACCTACCTGGGAAGCATCGTCTCAACTACAGGCGGAACTGACGAGGACATCAAAGCCAGAATCGGAAAAGCAAGACAAGCTTTCATTACTCTCAAATCTGTGTGGAGGTCAACAGCAATCAGCATCAAAAATAAGATCCGGATTTTCAACTCCAATGTGAAGTCAGTGCTACTATACGGATCAGAGACTTGGCGAGTCATAAAGAGCATCTCAAACAAACTTCAAACCTTCATTAACAACTGTCTCCGCTCAATACTCAAGATCAGATGGCCAGAAAAGATCAGCAACAGGGATCTCTGGGAGCGAACCAATCAGGAACCGATTGTGAAACAAATAGGCAGAAAGAAATGGAGATGGATTGGCCATACGCTGAGGAAACCATCAAGTGACATCACTAGACAAGCCCTCGAGTGGAACCCGAAAGGGAGGCGGCGAGTTGGTCGTCCAAGGGTGACTTGGAGGAGGTCATGCGAGGAGGAGATGAAAGCATGTGGACAGACCTGGAGCAGGGTGAAAAAGTTGTCAGAAAACCGAAGTCAATGGAGGTGCGCAGCTGAAGCCCTATGTTCCTCTAGGAACTAAAGGATACAATAATAAATAATAATAATAATAACTATTAGAAATGAGAGTTAGCGGTTACAAGTATGGAAGTAGTATAGTACTTTTGCAAGTACTACAACAAGATAAATTTTACGTAACGAATCACGTAAAAACGTAACGCAAACGTTGAACGTACCGCGATACAAAAAATTATGTCAATTAAACATTCGTCTGTTTTACGTGGGAAACCCATGACCTCATCGTTCTCTAAGGTGTATAATCTGGCGAAGTGTTTGCTAAACAGTTCACATATCGCCTCATTATTTTCGTAAGCAATGCCGTCTAAGTATATTATTTTCGGATAGGGTGTTTTGGAGTTCGTCAACCTACTTTTAAAAAGTTTGGCTATTTCTCCTGAGTTATGCGGTGCATGAATGGCCTGCATTTCTTTGTTTCTGAGGCCTATATTTCTCAACTCTTCAATTCTATTGAGAAGGGACGTAATGGCAATTAATGACGATAAGTCATGATATCTGTAGTATTTTATTGAGTGCTTTCGTAGACTTCTTCTAAACGATGTCGGAATATAATCGCTTTGGGGAATCTGAAGCTAAGAATCTGCTCGGGTGCAATGACGTCGTGAATTGAGTTAGTATTCTGATAGAAGTTGTTAAGAATTGCATCTAAGGACTCGTTCGAAAAGTACGAGTCCCAATTAGAACATCTAATTAGTTGCTGATACAAGTCCCAGTCAGCATGTGTTTGCAATCTCATAGGTATCTGGCCGGCTTCATCTCTGCGTTTTGTTTCAGGAAAGATGTCAAAAGAACAAACTACTATTTTATGGTCACTACCTGGAAATTCACGTCCCACATGTACTGTAGATGGTGTTATGTTGTTCGTGATATTTTCGGATCTAGTAGGTGAATTTATCTGTTGTGTCCACCCTCCTATTACGATGGAATTCATGAGATTATCATACCTTTGTGGTCCTTGGAGTGAAGACCATGATACTTCTGGCAAGTTGAAATCGCCTCCGATAATTTTATAACTGAAAGGAAGATTGGCTGTAACATTAAAGATATTGCTAAGTATATTAATAATAATGTATTTCTTCCTGTTTATGCAGGAACATACCAATTGTACAGGCATGGATAATTTATTATATAAATTACAAATAATTTGATGTATGATGAATTTACAGTTCGGTTGTTCCCTCTGACATGAGAGTCAGTCGGAACAGTCTGCTATAAAGTCTGTTTGTGTAGCACATAAAGAGATATAGAAATATTGTCTTCGCATTAAAAAAACCCAGACATCGGATGAATGTAACACGGATATCTGGGAAGAAAAGCTTGAAGTCAATTCTCTTACATAACTTTGTTGTGAACAGCACCCTTGGCTTAAGGTTTATTGATGTATTATGTTGAGATCAGTGATATATCTATTCCACTTTTTCAGTAGTCTTATCGTAGTTTTATAACAGGAAAGAAATTTGCTCGTGGATGCGAAAACTAGATGAGGTCATGGGGAGTTGTTTTACTGCATCAAGTGGTGCCGAGGTCGATTCCAGAATTTTCCATTCGCGCCATTTGTGTCTGCATGGCGGAATGTATTCGTAAGTTCAGAAAAATGTTGAAAACTGTTCGAAAACCAGTTGCTTCTTCATTTCAGATCATGAATACTCATTTACAGCATGTTCGCCAGCGTCTTCAAATGGTAGAATTGGATCGTTCATGGAATTTCAGTGGTTATGAGATAGATGGTTTGGAATTAATCCTCATTTCAGTTTAGATGCATGGTTGTTCGACCTCGACCAGAAGGTGAATAGGACTAGCAGAGTACCAAAAACAGAAAGTATGTGAATATGAAAAGGATATTAATGTATATATATATATATAAATGTATATGTCAATTGTACATTATACATTAGTAAAAATTTACCTTTATTTTATTTGTCTTGTCACGTATTTATGCGAAGTCTTAGGGTTTATTTAGTGTCATGATGGGTATTATTGAGTCTGAGCGTTTAAGTGTTCTAATGACTGATGCGTTTTAGAAATAAGTAGTGGGTTCTGGTAGGGATAGTCATTGGGACAAAACAGTTTATATAGCAAGCGTTTGAAGGTTACACTAGAGTGACACGTCCTATTTCTAAGGGTAAACTAATCCTGTATGTTCCGTACTAAGTCTTTATGCATCCATGCTGCCAGTCTATTTATATGTTTTAGATTGCTAAGGGTGTTGAAGTGCGTTTTTTGGGTGCTGTAGTAGATTAGTAGTTGATTCGTTTTGGGAGTAATTAGTTTATTAATATAATCAGTAGAGTGAAACAGTCTGTATAGAGAGCGTTTGAAGCTTGTAACTGAAGAGCAAGTTCTGATATCTATAGGCAGGCTATTCCATATTTTAGAATACATGACTGTGAAGAAGTTTTCACAGAGTGTTGACTTAAAAGAATGAGTTGTCACTGTGGAGGTTTGGTTACGCAGATGGTAAGAACCTTCCTGTGCGAATTGTATGTCCCTGTTACCTGAGAATGATATTTTGTGAAGGACCTTAAAGAAGAATATTAGGTTTATAATAAGTCGCCTTGTCCAAAGTGGGTCAAGTTTTAGGATCATGCACCGTGAGATGTAGTCTTTCTTACAATCATAGCCAAGTAGTTTTGAGGTAAAATATCGTGTGCGAGTGCTGCTTATAATAAATGGACAGTATTCTAGTAGTGGTCTGACACATGTTTTGTACAGAATTAGCTTGGCTTCATTGTCGTGAAAGTTCCTGAGTATGCATCCCAAGAGCATCCTCGATTTTCTAGTCTGTGATGCTACTTGCTCAGAAAATGTCAAGTCACTAGAGTACCTAAGGCCTAGGTCAACGACACTTCGGAGTCTGGTTAGGTTAGCAGATTGGAGCGTTAATTTCAGGTCAATTGAGGGTGCGCCAAAGCAGATCCAGCCACATTTGTTCAGATTAAATTGGAGATTTCATAAGGACGACCAAGCAGCCATTTTATCTAATTCCTTCTGCACTACATTCTCGAAGTACCCTAAGTCATCACGTTGGAATGCATAAGCTACTTTTAGGTCATCTGCAAAGATGAATGGTTTCCCGTGCGTGAAGCAAGCGCATATGTCATTGATGTACAGCGTAAATAGGAGGGGTCCAATGACACTACCTTGTACTACACCAGAAGTGATAGGGCTAGGTTTGGAGGTTGCAGACCCGAGTTTAACTATTTGCGACCTATTGTTAAGGAATGATTTAAGCCATCCTAATAATGGGTCACGTATTCCTAATGAGTTTAGCTTATTTGTTAGCAGTAAATGGTCAACACGGTAAAATGCTTTAGAAATGTCAAAGTAGATGACAAGTACTAGTTGCTGTCTGTCACGACTGCTGATTACAAAATTGAAGAAGTCTAGGTGACATGTTAAACATGATCTGGATTTCAGGAATCCATGCTGGTTCGGACTTATAATATTGCAGCTAAGCATATGTTTGATTAGGTTATCTTTAACTAATCTCTCCATAATTCTAGATGCTATAGGTGTGATATTGATCGGCCGGTAGTTACTGACTTCAGTTTTTGAGCCAGATTTGTGTTTAGGCGTAATGAATGTTGTCCTCCATATGTCAGAGTAAGTTTGGGTTTCTAGGGACATTGTGAATATTCTAAGCAGCAGTAGAGGAATGTCAGGGCCACCATATTTATAGAAGTAAGATGATATACCGTCGGTACCGAAGCCATTTGAACTTTTGAGGGTTTTATAGTTTGATTAATATTAGCGTAATTGAATTCAACAGTGCTAATTTCGTTTGGTGTGAGTGGAGATGGAGTTTGTGCCATATTAGTAATAGGGTGTATATCGAGTAGCTGGACTGAGGGCTTAATTTAGTTACCTGCAAACGTTTTGTTGAATAGTTCACATATGTCTGCAGAGTTAGTGCATAGCCTACCTTTGTCTATGAGGAGAGAAATGCTGTGATTTTTGCGATGCATTCGCTTCCTTAAGATTTCTGTGAGTGCATACACTCTAGCAGGACTGGCTACCGCGATGCGTTCTTCGTTTCTCATACGGAAGTCTCGAGCTTGTGAGATGGAGCTCAGGGTGTTAAGTATTAGACCTAGAGTGCCGAAGTCGTGGTGTTTGAAGTAACTTGTTGAGAGTCTCTTCAGTTTCGTACGATCCTTTGGTTTTATGAATGACTTTCTGTGTGGGGAAACCTTTAGTGTTTGGAGTGGAATGACAGCATCTAAGCATGTGTTTGAGTTATGGTAGAAGATGGTTAGAGCTCTCGAGAGGTCATCAGTAGTGAAGTATTCATCCCATTCGGAGGATCTTCAACATAACATAACATAACATAAGCTTTATTCCAAATCAGTACTTGTGATACAGAATGGAATTCTCAGCATTTTACTACAATATTGCATCCAGTTTTTTACATTAACAATAAATAAAGTTCTACATAGTTTAAAGTTATCTCAACAACATATTAGTATGTCGGTAGCAAAGCCAAAATTAAAGTGTTTGAAGGTGTTAGAAAAGTAGATACTACTAGCATATTTACTGGCGTAAGCGATAGCAAAATGGTCGAGGTATACAGAGTGTGAAAGAACGAACAAGAATGTTTTAAGTAGAGTTTGCAAGGAAGAGAGAAACAAAACAGCACATAACAAAAATAAATACAGAATGAAGAGCGAGAAAACGTTGTACCTATAAATGATGTGAGTTGGAAAGACGAGATCCATTGGTTCTACTGACTATTTAATAAGTTAAAGGTTTCATGCCTGATGCATTCTTTATCGCACAGAACACGAGCTAAGTAGGGTATGGATGAGTTTTTGTACTTACTAGTGCGGGCATATAGTTTCCTATATAGGCTTCTTGTTTTCCCTGAAGAGATACATGGGGAGAGTTGTGAATGTAGAGGGTGTTGTGAGTCAGATAAAATGGATTTCGCCCATTTTTCACATGAGTCCATATGCCTGTCCACCAGAATATTAACAAGCTGGCTAAGTGGCAAGCTGCTTACCCTGCTGACAACCTTTAACATCCTACGTAATAAGGTATAGTCTTTCTTCAATAGCCCAGGAAAGACTAAGGGGGAGCAATAGAGAATAATAGGCAGAATACGGGAGTTAACAAATTGTAGGAGTAAGGGTTGGGTTACACCAGAATGTCTTAACTTCTTGATGTAGAAGGTAAGACGGTATATTTTCTTGGAAATCGTCAAGATATGAGACGACCAGGAAAGATCAGAAGATAGAGTGACGCCTAGGTATTTAATTTCCGACTTGGTTTCTATTTCACTGCCATCTATGTTGCACACCTCGTGAGTGCTAACCAGTTTGTTTAGGTCAGATTTATGCCTAAGGGTGAAATTAACTGTTTGGCATTTGGAGGGGTTTAAGGTTAGACCGTTTTCCTTGGACCATTGGCTAATTTCCGATAAGAAGCCATTTAGTTTAGAGCAGTCACTTTGACATTTGACAGGTAAAGATACAGTTAGGTCATCAGCATATTTGACAAAGTTAATGTCATTTGAAGACGGTAGGTCATGTAGAAAGAAAGAAAAGAGAAGTGGGGAGAGTACAGCACCTTGGGGGACACCAGCTTCTGTGAGCACAGCAGAGGAGGATTGGCCTTTGTATACGGTGTACTGCATTCTGTTTGAAAAGTAGGAATGCAACCAGTTAGTGACCCAGGACTCGGTTTGTGTCATGGAGAGCTTATTTAGCAAGAGACTTCTAGGTACAGAGTCGAAAGCAGAAGTAAAGTCAAGAAACGTGCAGCGGACATATTTGGCACCTTTGTCTAATGATGAGATAATACTGTTGTGTAAGACGGCTGCAGCGTCTAAAGTACTCCTACCCTGTCTGTAGGCAAATTGTTTGGGGTCTTCGAAGCTTTTAAGGGAGGGTTCGAGTTTAAGAAGTACTAGTTTTTCCATGAGCTTTAGAAACGGGGAAGTGATGGCGATGGGTCTGAACTTTACGTTCTTGCTATTGCCAGGTTTAGGGACAGGGACTATTTTAATGTCTTTCCATGGAACAGGTACAACGTTTTCACGGAAAGAAGCATTTAGTATATTAGTTAGAGGAGAACATAAAGCATCTGCACATTGTTTTAGAACATATGCAGGTATGCTATCAGGGCCAAGACTATGTGAGGGCTTAAGAGTTTTAAGACATTTCAAAACATCGAGAGTATTGAAGTCCTGGAAGTTATCAGCTACAAGATTGGTAACGTTAGAAGTGGTTATAGTAGAAGGAGAGCGTAAAAAAGACAGATTAAGAGCATTAACATCACAAGAGGGAAAAACATTACATCGCTTACTTTTGCCAGTAATTTCATTGAAAAGTTTCCACATGCTGTTAGGAGATTTGCATGATAAAAGTGTTTGGTTATAGATAGCATTAAGATTTTTGATTTCAGATTTGATTTGAGCATTAATCTTTTTAAGTCCTAACTTGTCTTTGCATTTATATAACATTTCTTTTTGCCTGCGAAGTTGTTTGAGACGGGGAGACGAGAAGCGGTCGAGGCGTTTGAACAGTGTTTGTTTGGGACAGCATATGTCGAGGCAGAACTTAAGATAATCCATTATATTGGTGATTGAGTCATCTAATGTACTTTCATAGAATAGATCCCAGTTGGTATCTTTTAACATGCATCTTAGATTGAGTAAGTTGTCAGATGTGTAGCATCTTTCTTGTGCTTTCGTAGACAGGTGTGAGAAGATTTTAATATGTGTTTTGCTGTATATTTTTGGCAAAACGCGGACAATGCAGTGATCGGAGTTATGTATCGGTGAACGTCTACGTGTTTCATATACTCCTTCGTCATTAGTAAAAACGAGTCGAGTGTTTTGTCAAGTCGAGTGGGAAATTTGACTATGTTTGTGTGACCAAGAGCTTCAAGAAAGGAACAATCCGATGTGTTGAAGTCTCCAGTAATAACGGATAGAGAGTTGTCGAAGTTGGCAGCAGCAAACATGGTGAATTCATCAGCAAAATTAGATAGATCAGATGGAGAGCAACTAGGAGAAATGTACATGTTTGTAATATAGAATTGTTTATACTTGGGGAGGTGTTTGGGGCGACATTTGACAGTAATACAGTCAATGAAGTCATTTGAGAAGGTGAAGCAGACGTTATTTGAGACAGACCATTTGGAGTGAATAAAAGTTGCAACGCCACCACCATTTTTCTTATTACAACATTGACGGTCTTGACGAAATAAAATAAAGTCCTTTAGTGAGATAAGGTTGTCATCATACAGTTCATGCAACCACGTTTCTTGTAATGCGATTATGGCGGTGTTATGATACGTATCAGTTGACATCAGGGATTGTAGGTACATTATCTTATTTGGCAGAGAGCGACAGTTTGAGTTCATTATGACGGGGACCGTAGTTAAGTGTATTGGTGTACGTTTGAGAGCTCTCTGCCAACCACTACGATGTTTCCTTCTTGGTTTCTTTGGAATATGAAAGTCATTTGGTCGTAAATCATTAATAAAGTTACGAGAGTAAATGATTCTGTTAGAATTCATATTAAGCTGATAAATGTATGCTGGTAAACAGTAAACTGGATGCAAAATGTAGATATTTTGGTAGCAGGCCCAGAAATTCGAACAGGCCGCCAAGGTCATTGATTCTACCAAGGCCCAGTTTGCCTTACTATAGTTCCTATATTTTACTTGTTGTAAAGTGGAGGTATGAGATGCATTGCTACTCAGCGGAATTGGCAGTGCAGATAGATGTTGTTAAGAATTGCATCTAAGGACTCGTTCGAAAAGTACGAGTCCCAATTAGAACATCTAATTAGTTGCTGATACAAGTCCCAGTCAGCATGTGTTTGCAATCTCATAGGTATCTGGCCGGCTTCATCTCTGCGTTTTGTTTCAGGAAAGATGTCAAAAGAACAAACTACTATTTTATGGTCACTACCTGGAAATTCACGTCCCACATGTACTGTAGATGGTGTTATGTTGTTCGTGATATTTTCGGATCTAGTGGGTGAATTTATCTGTTGTGTCCACCCTCCTATGACGATGGAATTCATGAGATTATCATACCTTTGTGGTCCTTGGAGTGAAGACCATGATACTTCTGGCAAGTTGAAATCGCCTCCGATAATTTTATAACTGAAAGGAAGATTGGCTGTAACATTAAAATACTGCTAAGCATATTATCATATTCCCTGCTTAATGAATGGGTCTTGTACACACAATCCACAATAATGGGTTTACTTCTGACAACTTTTATTTCGACCCAAATCGAGTCATTGAGTTGTAACAGAATTGGGTTACTAAACTGGGTTGCACGTATGAATTGTTCAAAGTAAATTAGTGTTCCACCCCCACGGCCTGTCCGTCTGTCCCCTCGAAAAAGGTTGTATTTTTCAATCCTCAGGCTGTCATTGGAGATTTCACTTGTGCACCAGGCTTCGGTGATCATAATCAATGACGGTCTGCATATAGAAGCTAATGTACTTAGTGTTAAGTGTTTGCTTAGAACTGATCTCGTATTTACCAGGATAATAGATAAACACTGGCTATGTGGCTTCAGTGAGCGGACATCTTGGTAAAATAATCCATGAGTATCCTCTATATACATGTTATCAGACTCATTTGCCAATATCTTTGGATCGTAGGAAGACTTCAGGTAGATTTTTGAGGTGGTAGTCAGGGATGGGCTTTCGTTTGGATATGGTATGCAGTGAGAGACACCTC
Source organism: Trichobilharzia regenti (assembly GCA_944472135.2). Classification (NCBI taxonomy): domain Eukaryota; kingdom Metazoa; phylum Platyhelminthes; class Trematoda; order Strigeidida; family Schistosomatidae; genus Trichobilharzia; species Trichobilharzia regenti. Next base: position 137,121,928 of record OX235262.1, read on the forward strand.
TGTGATAATCAGATATTAATATTTTAGAGATATTAGTATCCGCATTTGTTGTCGACACTGTGTCAGCTATCCCCCAGGAAATATGCCTTGCCCTAGCTGTAGACTGCTCGCTATGCCAGCAAGGAATTGATCCGATATCATGCGTGCTATATGAATGATACCAGGTGTTTCTGTTAACTGACGCTGGTGAAAATCCTGCCCTAAGGTATAACCTATATGTGTTCGGTAATTTGTTGCCAGTACAAGAATGAAGGGTTGGTATCTGTTTCGGGTATTCATCAGACCGTAGCAAGTTTTCTGCACAAATCGGCACATGCTCCCCACTAGATACATATGATGTATGAATGGGTTCTGTTGGCTTGCTAACTGTGGTCTGTGGCCGATGTTTGGGGTATTTTCTATAACTTTCACTCGACAGAATATTAGAAGTGGGCTGGTTGACGAGGGGTTTACGTAGTGGATGCGCAGAATAATGCCTACTACCTTGCTGTGCTGTTTGTCTTGAATTAGGGGTTGGGTAAAATTGGCTTTCCACTTGACACCAATTAGGCCTACCCCTAGGAGCTTCGTCTACCGTACCTGACTTTCTCTTAGAAAGAAGGCCTAGAGGTGCTTTCGTCTCCTTCATATCAAAGGGCTTTCTTGCTCCGGGTCTAGTATTTAATTTATTTGCTTCTTTTTCCCTTATCTTATGATCAACTGGCTGATGATGGCTAACAGGGCAGCCAGCACATGCTATGTAGGGTTTCTGTGGCTTGGACACCTCATGAGCTTTAGTTTTCTTAATGGAAATGGGACGTTTGTCATAACGCCTAGAAAACTTGCCAACTTGGGTAGCTACATTCGACTGGTGCTTCACAGAGTGTGGATTGTCAGACTGAGGAGTAACTGACTTATAAGGCGATGGTTGGACCACCAGTGGGATGGGTTTTGATGGTTTTGGTGTCTCGACTTTTGCGTCACTGTGCAAACGATGTATTTCAACATTATTTCCCGTTTTACCATCTATTTCCACCATTTCAGTGTCAGCATCATTATCGTTATATAATGCTTGGCTGATATTAGCCAGTGCCTGCGAAAATGTCTGTTGCATGCTTTGATCAGGTATTTCACTAGACGGAATAACGCACGGAACATCATCTACACTTATCCTATTGGAGTTATCAGCGTTCAGTGTTCCTGAGCGGCATCGCCTTTGGCATGGTGTTAAATCAGGTGAAACCCTAATGTTAGTGTATGGTGTTGAAGAGCCTATTTTCTTACCCGATTTCAGAAAACTCCTGGCTTCTTCAGCAGACCTAAACTTGAAAAGCACAGGACACGGGTGGTTTGCAGATTTCTTACGAAGACGCAAAACCTGACATTTTGTCAACGACATATTACAAGCCTTTAGACACGAATTCTTAAGTTTGGCAATCGGCCAAGACGTTACGTGAAGACATAATCCTCCTAACAGCTTCTTCAGCCAAATAGTCAATTATGCGCTCGGATTTGATTAGCGATTCAAAACAGATGTTTTGTGATGGGTCTCACAGTTGCGTGAGAGGCATAATGCTGTCAAACTTGCTCTGTAGTTCTGCTGTTGACTTCTGAAGTGTCAGTAAATCATTTTTGCTAAAAGCCGAATTCTCTGTCAATCCCTCCATGGTATTAGATACCATAACTCTGGGTGTGGCTGGTGTAAAAAGTGTAGAGTCGTCGACGGAGCTGAGGCCTTCAGATGGTTGACTAGTTTTAGATCTCAGTCTCTTAACGGTAGGCACACGTTTGATAGACTTAACCATTACAGAAATAAGAAACTTCACAATTTCCGGAAAAAAGTCTTGAGGATATAAAAATAAGATAGCTGTATTATCGAAATATCAAAACAACAACGATAAACAGATGTATACTGGAAAATAAAAAGTCAGACTTTCCTTTACAGAGTTTGCTGTGGATAAAGTCCTGAGTTCCACGTGGTTAGATAGGATATCCAAATATTCTTGATGTAGATTTCACAAGTGAATGCTATATGTTGTTCCAGGTGATACAATACAATCCTTGCCGAGTATGGATAACTGGATATTGTGAGGAAAGTGGCTAATTTCCAAAATATTAGGGAAAAATGATTCACGCAGAAACTGAACAACTGTAGCGCAACACAATGCGACAACTACTAAATAAACAAACGATCACATGAATCGGAACTCAATTACTTCACTAAAGTATATGTCAATATCCAGGTCTTACTACACTGGAGCTCTCGTTGTCCTCGGAAGACTTTCAGAAACTTTGCGTTTTATTTTTACCACGAAAATCCGGAACACAAATTAGTGACTCGAGAACCGTTTATTTTTGCACTAATACAGAGCCAACCATTAGGTTATTGTACACAAAGTCCAAGAATAAATGTCATAACAATAAATCACAACAATACTTCTGATAGTTTTTCTCTCTTCCAACGAACAGCGAACGATGAGACGATGATTGATGGATTGATGACTGCGGCGAAAAATATGGAGGAGTTCGGCTTGAGCAAACAACCATAAGTTGATCGTTCAATCTTAAACTATATTGACACTCCCCGGCAAAAGAGGGATCCATTACTTTTTTCCACCACGACCAATACACCTTGACTTGGATCCCAGTGCGAGAACTCGGGCAACACGGACAACGCTTAAATGGAAAACATACTGAAAAGCCAACACACCACAGGCATACCCACAGCACAATCTCACTCATCGACGACGACCTTCGCCTTCAAGTTAAAGACATACTCTTGACATCTTGCAACACAATCGCCACTTGCTAGAATGACTCTTGCACAACGCAACAAAACCATAGCAGCACCTCATGATACCCTTATCTGTTCACTACGAATTACCACTGCAATCGCTTGTTGCTCATTCTGTCTGTAACGGTGAAGTATGCAAGCCTCAGTCGTCTACACTCTTGCTCTCCGACTTCGTAAAAAGTCTAATCAGACTAACTGTCCCATCATTTTTAAATTCTGTAATTCCCTTGATGCTAGTAAGTTTACTAAATGTCAGGATCACTTAAGACTGAATAGCAGTTATAAGTCTATAACCATATCTCAGGATGAAACACCGTGTCAGCGCAGAATAATGCTTAGTAATAACCTGGTCACCTCCTCTAGCTTAGATTTACCAAAAGAGGATCGTGCACAGCAACAGTCACCTAGTGCTGAAACTAGCGTTAGGCAAACTACACAACAACCACGCTTGCCAATGGAACTAGGAACTGATTCATATAGCACTGCCCCTGTAAATAAAGCCTCATCGAAAGATGTTAAAATAGCTAGAACTTCTGCAAGTTGTTCTAAGAAATTTCCCCCCAAACGTAGTAACCTCACCACGATGAACAAATTTCGCAGGGTTCAGACTAACGATGGGGAAGAATACTTTGTATTCAATAAGCCTGTTGAGAATAAGAATGTCAACAAACCATCACTTGTTACGAAAAACTCCTCTCGAAACACAAGTATATCCGGAGGTTTTCCGCATGCTCCACCTCATAGAAAGTCAGGCTTTAAGACGCCCAAAGTCTTGCAACCAAAGCACTTTCCCTCACAATTCACTTTAAGTTATAAAAACAGCACGAAGGTGTGTACCGATATGCCGAATAGCAGTTGAAAGGGTAGGCCTTTAGATGCTATGCTTTTTAACCGTCAGCCTAGGCCTAACCTCTACTACTCTTATATCCAGAAACGCATGGTAAATTTTCCGGGTGTCCCGAATCACTGGTACGACACATAGCACCGAGGACAACCTCATTGTACCCCCACCTCAATGTACAGACACCCAGCCCGACCCTCCTTTCATTCATAAACTCTTGCGGTGCTGACGCACAAATAGATTTAGGTTATGGTGACATTTTAAGCCAGTTTGTAGTATCCCGTGACTTATTCACGATATTGCTAATTAATGCACGTTCCTTAATCAATAAGATATCTGAACTAAGGACATTATTATTAATCGCCAAGCCTACTGTAGCTCTGATTAGTGAATCATGGTGCTCATCCTCTGTACTTGATGTGCATATAGGTATCGATGATTACACTGTGCACCGTGCAAATAGAGATTGCAAGCGTTGTGGAGGGTGTCTCATATATATACATAACTCATTTGTAGTCAGTAAGGTGGAAGACGAAATACTGAACGAGGTACCTGCCTCACTCTGGGTTGTCTTACATGGAGATAAGTACAAACTTCTCATAGACTGTGTCTATCGAGCACCAAGCGCAAAAAAGAAACAGATGCGTTATTAGCTAAATCGTTTGCACACGCCTCCTCGTTAAGTGCTAGTTACAAAATAATTGCAGGGGACTTCAATCTTCCAGAAGTCAATTGGTTAACTAGTTCCCGCCCCAAACGCTTCGACAAATTACTTGCCACTATCGACTGTTATGGATGGCAACAACACGTCCAGACACCTACTCGTGGTGACAACACGTTGGACCTTGTGTTTTGCCATGACACAATCCCAGTCTCCGCCTATGTTGGTAATAGATTTTCCAGTAGTGACCATAGAATGGTGCGTCGGTGGCACAGTGGTTAGGACTCTCGCCGACCATGCATATGGTCCGGGGTTTGAGCCCGCACCGACGCACACCTGATATCTATGGTCGGCCTGCAAAATTTGGGCTACCGATATACATGCTGAAAATTCCATACTTGTACCGAAAATACAGTGTGGAATCAAGCTGTAAATAAAAAAATGGTATTCTGCTCTCTGCCTTTCTCACCACCAAAATACAGGAAAAACAAATAAGATTCAGGGAGCGTGATGAGTCGCGGTTATATATGTACAGACCGGCGATTAGTCCAAGAACATATTCGGCTCTGTCAATGGGATGACTATTTTAACACTGACTCACTGGAGGCTATAGTGTCCCTATTATACGGAAATGTTACTGTCAATGTAGTTGAAGATTGAACGATCAATTCATGGTTGTTTGCTCAAAACGAACTTCCCCAATTTTCGCGGAGGCATCAATACGACAGTCATCATCTCATCGGTCGCTGTTCAGAAAGAAGAGTAAAACACCGTCAGAAGTAATATTGTGATTTATTATTGTAATATTTGTTCACAGACCTTAGTCATTCGTCATTTATATGTTGGTGTAACAATAAAGAATCCTCGAGTCAACAATTGGTGTTTTGGTTTTTCGTCCGTTATTACTAAGCGTTTCTGAAAAACTTCAAGCGACAGCGCAAGCCCGAGCGTAGCAAGAGCTGGGCATTAACGGTTTACGAGACGTGGCTGACAGTTTTCCTTTGTCATGATACTGTTGCTCCAGAGAAAGTAATGAAATTAATTTGACACCGAGCTGAATATATTCCAGGGGCACGCCGCAATAAGCTAAGGAAGCTGAAGAAACATTACTATTCCACTAAGGATATATCACTACTGCTCTCAATCCACCAGTCTCTTGAATCTATCTAGCGTCCACGCTCTCAAATGGACCTTCAAAATTTATAACTTAACAGTACTTCTTAAAAAACGAATGCAGTCGACGAGGGAAATCCCCTACTTGCTTCATGACAAAGTAATCTACAATGAGCTTGCCACCATCTGTGATCTTTTCAGTGACCGGATCGCAAACTTTAGTTTAAACACACGTATGCCTGGTGAAACCACCCCTCCCTACTAGCTCTTCCCTCGAAAGCATTGTGTTCACTAACCAATTAATGAAACAAGCAATTAAAATCCTTAAACCTTCAACTAGTACGGGACCTGATGGCCTTGCTTCGATAATTTTCAAAAACACAGGGTGTGTTATCTCAATTGGGGTTGTGCAAGGTAGTGTCCCAGGGCCACTTTTATTTGCAGTCTACATCAACAGCATTTGCAAGTGCTTCACCTCAGGTAAACCATTCCTATATGCTGACGACCTCAAAGTCGTCTACTCCTGCTACACTCATGAATTAAGCGATATGGTTACTAAAACACATCTTGAACTAAGTAGTCTCCCAACATGGTGTGTTGAATCCTGTCTAAACTTTAACGGTGACAAATGCGGCTGGATTTGTAACGGCAACAGTCACCTTGATCTAACTCTTGAAATAAATGGGCGAATACTAGCTAAGCTCAACTCAGTCGTAGATCTCGGTATTAGATACCCCAGTAACTTGACGTTCTCTGAACAGACTGATTATGTCAGACGTAAAACACGAAGGCTGCTAGGATGCATAACACGCAATTTCTTTTGTTGTGAAACTAGGGTTTTATTATACAAAGTATGTGTCCGACCTATCTTAGAATACTGCCCGTTTATTCTTAGCGGACTCAGACAAAATGACAAGCTTAAATTAGAGGGAGTGCAACGGCAGTTTACCTCAAGAACTCTTGGTTTACAAAGTGGTCTGGAATACCATGAGCGATGCGACAGACTAAGATTAGAACCCCTCTGGAAAAGACCCCTTAAGCTAAACCTTATCCTTTACTACAAGCTAACTAATCTTCTCTTGCATTCCTCCGAGCCAATAACTAAACCTACCGCTGTCATCAGTCACAGTCTTAGAAATTATCCCAACCTAGCTGCTATAGAGAACTGTCAGACTTAAGTGCGGCACAACTTCTAAAAAAAGTTTTCAGTCATTTGGAATAGACTACCAGCTAATGTGCTTGATGCAAACACACCTCCAGTGTTCATCTCCTTCAGTCACCAGACTGCTCAAAGATGACAATGCACTTTTGCGCCCGACTCTTACACCTTCTTTTTTATCCTACATAGATATTTTGGGTTCTTTAAACGTGTAGTTACAACAAGCTAGAATTATAAATTTTAATATTATTGGAACTAGATGATAAACATTTCTACACAGGACAGTAATACTAGTTCACACATAATATAAAAGTTAGCATAACGGGACTAGTTAGTTAGTGCACAAAAATAACCATAGTTACTAAACAGAATATATGTGTACATATTTATTAATCACTCCTTAAGGACTCCTCTTGCTTTCTTTTGCTTTGCTGTTGTTTGTCTTCTTTTTCTCTCTCACCATTTTAGCCTCCATTTGACGTTTTGAATGAGAATGGATAATGTGGATGTTTGACCATTTACAATGAAAAATGATCTGCAAATATTATTGGTCCCATATCTTAAAATTCCTACGTGAATTACGCCTTACTTTCCCCCACGACGCAACCTGGATTACATTTGTGGAATATACTCTTATACCAATGGGAAAGTATCAATTTGTAATACAACGTCACGATTGTAACTTATGACATAACTGATGGGATCTGTAAAAATAGCTTTCATTTCTTGAAAATACCCATTTATAAGAAAATATATACCATCATTAATATTATTCTACGTTGAGTACAATTCACTCGTGATATTACGATGAAAATGCTGACAAAACTATACAAGTGTATCACTTATTTTAATTATTACCCAATTTGGATATAAATCGAGAATAAGATTCGGTTTTGTACACACTTAAGTTATACTGGGGAATTACTTCGAGCTTTATTTTTTCCCAAGTAATTCATCCAAAACATACTTGGGGTTTTGTTCATGCGAAGACAATATTTCTATATTTCATGATGTGCTCCACTGAATGACTAGTTATCATATTATTCCCACGAACCAAAGACAAAACGTCACCATAAACCAAATTTATGTAATTTAAATAATACTTATCCATGCCGGTACATTTGATGTGTTCTACACAGGTGCCTACACTGCGTCGGTGACACAGTGGTAGAAAGCTTGCCGATCGTGCATGTGGTCCGGGGTTCGATCCTTGGCCACCGACGCACTCCTTGACCTCACTAAGCCAACAATAAGACTGGTGAAGAGGGAAGGTTAGGCATGAGGCTAGCAACCCCATCCTGTAAAAATAAACACTACCACAGAAACTTCAAGTCTCTAGCTTGAAGTCCTATGTTCCACTGGGAACGTGAAGGAATGAAAAAAACACATGTAGGAAAAATATGTATTTTATTAAATTGTTATTGTTAAATTCTCTTACTAATCGTACATGTAATTCATCATACTGCTGATGCATGTAAACTGGCGTCCCTCATGTAGAAATTGAGAATATGTTATTATTAGTAGTAGTTTGTACCAAGAGAAATAATATTTAAAAAGTGGATGTAAACCCGAATGTCTTTCTTGAGTAGATGTTAAACTGACACTTGTCTTAAACTCCAAGACACACTCGTTTATCGGTGGTCCGTCTTCTCTACGAGGCCACATACTATCAGCCCTTAGCAAGAACTCTGGACCTTTCCACCACTTATTTTTAACCATATTCATATCAATAACTCCTCGCGAGGCTAGATCAGCTGGATTTTTTCCAGACGGTACGTACCTCCACTGCTCAACTGCTGTTAATTAACGAATTCGAGATACTCTGTTAGCTACAAAACATGCATATCTTGCTGACTTGTTGCGTTAGTAATATATCACAGACATCGAATCAGTCCAAAGTGTTACAGGGTACTTGGGTTAATCCAGCTCTCTACACACCGTTGTGAATAAGTGCGCCGCTAGCAAGGCTGCAGTAAGTTCTAATCTCAGAATCGAAATCGTCTTTAGAGGTGCAACTCTAGATTTACCCATCACTAGGCTAACAGCTATATCATTCCTTAAGGTGGTTCTGATGTGGACGGCTGCTTCAAATCCAACCTCAGAGGCCTCAGAAAAAACATGGAAGCAAATTATATCGTGATTTCTCGGTGGCTTAAGTGGACGTGAGACGGAATGCAGATTCAGCGTTCTTAAACTGTTAACCCAACTTTCCACTCTTCACTGTGTCTCCTACTTAATGGGTCATCCCACTGTAACCCTTTCCTGCATGTCTCTTGAAATAATCTCCTCGCCGGAAGTAGATAAGGTGCTACTAATCCAAGTGGGTCAAACACAGACGACAACACAGACAGCACACCTCTCCGAGTAGTTGGCTTATCAGTATCACCAACACTAAATCCAAAGGTATCAAGTTCACATCCCATCGCATACCTAATGTGTGTTTAACAGGCGGAGTATCAACAGGTAAACCTCGTACAGTAGGTGCCTTGTCTTATGGAACTATATGCTTCAAAACACCTAGGCTGTTCAAGACCCACTTAGTTAAACGAAAGCCAGCCTTGGATAACACTTCAGTAATACTTGTTTCAAATTTAACTGCAGACTTATCATCATCGAAGGAGGCCGAACAATCATCCACGTAGAAGCAACAATCGATGACACCCAGCAGATCATTAGAACCGAATGTGGACACTGCCTTTCGTAGAGCAAAATTAGCACAAAACGGGGAGGACGTGGCACCAAATGGATGGACTGTCATCCTATATTCTGACACCTTACCACAAGGACCGTCATCAAACCACAAGAACCTTAAGTGATCTCTGTCGCTCTCTGGCACCTTCACTTGCAGAAATATTTCTTCAATATCCGCAGCGACAGCAACTGTAAACTTTCTGAACCTTAACAGCAGTCCAACTAATGAGCTCACGCGATCTGGGCCGCTATACAGACTATCATTCAAAGAGACTCCTTCGTGTTTCGCGGAACAATCGAACACCACACGGAGTTTACCTGGCTTCCTCGGATTAAGGACGGGATGACGGGGCAAGTACCACTTCCCTGGCTCGCTCTGATCAACTAGTCTTTCAACGTAACCCTTCATTACATGTTTGGCGACGACACCCTTATGCTTGGTTCAGAGGTCTGCATCCGTCAGAAACTTCTTCTTCAAACCCATTGGTCTCTTAATAGCAACTTCTCTATTACAAACCAAGTGTCCATCTTTAAATCTCCATGGTAGGCCAACGCTGAAACGCCCATTTTCGTATTTACAAGGCTCCTTAACTATTTTAACTGCCCTTAAGTCTTCTACAGAACGACCCTTCTCTGGGACACCGCAGTCACAAAACTCCTCCTAGTCTCCAGTTCATCCCCTTTGTTTGCAACCAGTGATGATATGTGGACTATGGGTATAGGTCCTCTCACTGTCCATCCCAGTGGTGTTTTCGTCGCAAACAGATCATCTCTACCTCCGAATCTCTCTTGTAATACTTTGTGAGCTTCTTGCACGCTACATCCAGTGACTATTCTCACTCTACCATCCTGCAGTGTTGAAAACGGTATGTCACACAGGTATGGCTTACCGACAACTGTTTCACGACTAGGTACTATAGCTTCGCCGAGTTTCATACTGGAGGTAGTGTAAGCAGTATCTACTTCAACCGTTTCTCCAGTAGTCAAGGATTCTAACTGAAATGACACTCGTTCACATACTGCCGTTTTCAAAGAATTGAAAGTACTTAGAACCAAAAATTGCTTTGGGCCCTTAATACCCAAGCAGCCAGTCAGCTTAGCATCTATCAATGTAACGTCTGAACCATTATCAAACAGTGCATAAGTCTCCACTGAAGATTCCGGTCCTTTCGCCTTGACTGGTAATACCCCTAAATAAACTTGTGAGTTGTCAAGGGGTCTAAAGGCACTATTACAATTAACCGAATTCTCGGGTTCGTTAACTGTCCTCAGAAGTGAGTGCACATCGGTTCAACCACTACTTCCTTTGTCTGTCACGTCTCAATTCAACTTTGTATGCCCCATCTTTAAACAACTAAAACACAACCGCTTCTGTTTTGCTATTTTTAACCTTTTTACGAGGGACATAGCAACGAAGCGATTGCAATTACCCAATTGATGCGTGTTATGGCGAACAATAAACTCAACCTTTCTCGCTGTGCCTTCAGCCTTCACTACAAGCTCTTTCTTTATATTCACCGGTTCCTTAGGTTCTACCTTAGAATGCAAAATGCTGGCGAATTTGTCCGTCGCTTAGTTGACACTGTCTCTCACCAGGCTCACAACATTATCGAATCCAAGCTCCTAACCGTCTTCCCCTAGCCGGGAACTTCCTTTGCAGACAAACAGGTAATTTCTTGACAATTATCTCAAGCACCGAACTTGAATTAGAATCATCCATACTGTTGAGACAAGCCAGAGTATTTCCGTATACCATTAAATTATCCAAGAACTCTACGAGCTCCTCGAGGTTCTCTATTAACTGCGCCCCATTACCTTTAACGGTCTCGAAAATACTACAGCATATCATAAATGGCTTTCTAAACCTTTGACGTGATATCCTCACAGCCTCTGTATATCCTTCGTTTGGAGGCATAACCTTACAGCAGTGTATATGTCTTGCAGCAACACCAGTGCAGCACCTCAATAGATACATCAACCTCATTTCATCATTTATTAAAAAACCTCTCAGCACAACTTCAAACTGATGGATAAACTGTGGATAGTCGGCTGGGTTTCCGTCAAAGTGCCAAGGCTCAAACTTAGGTGACTTGAAACCCTTACTATCACTAAAAGGCGAAATGTGAACATCAGGCTTATCATGCTGAGCATCATACATATCATTATAAGTAACAGGCAACTCGTCATTACTTACTTTTCTGTCTGTTTCCAAGGTACTGTGTCCCTTCTTTGGCCCAGGCATCATCCAACGTCCCCAAAAGATCCAAATCGCGTTGGTAACCCGTGTCCAAAGATGCGGCAGACTAAGTAAGTACTCTCCAGAAAAGTTCCAGAAAGCGCTCCAGAAAACAAACAGAAGAATAAAAACTCTTAAGCAACTTAACCCTAAGTTCCTATTACTTCCGAAGACGCTCCGAACCGACAATTATACCAGGTACGATTATTGACTGTAACTCCAAAACAAAAGGACCAACAAGAAATCGTATTCTTCGGCAGTCAAAATCTACACTCTGTACAAAGCATGTAAACAAATGTTTTACAAAAAATATAATGTACTTTTATTCGTATTCGTTCGTCTTCGCCCAACTTGTACACGATTAAACCATTCGCGCCTTCGAGTTGCCCGCCAATGGCTACCAAGGTCAATGATCTGATATTCAATGTTAATATTCCTTAGCACGTGTCCTCACTAGTGCACAAAATCTGGTTGGTAATTGAGGCTGGATTGAGCAGCTGAACTGTCTATCTGTGATCCAGGCAACTATAATGGAATCTCTGTGGAGTTAAATTAAGAAAATCACTTGTTCGTGCACTGAGGCCTACTACTGCTAATTATAATATGGGTACAGCTACCGGCTTTATGGGTACGAAACTAGCTTTACTGCGTGGCAAGACACTATGCAGACTTTCGTTGTTTAGCATACTCCATGAATAACTGACAGCGCCATCATCTGTTTCACAGGCATCAGAAAGCAAATGCATCTCCACTATTTCCAGTTTTTACTTCAAATTTTCCACTACCTTTCGGCACAAATATACGGCACTTGTATTAAGTAGTTAGCCCGAAGCAATATGCACCATGCAAAAACTCTGTTTGGTATGTGGGATTAACTAATTACAGAGGGTCAAACAGTGGTGAGATGGTAGACCGCAATCCTGTACTGGTCAAGGACTTTACATCTGAGTCAAAACGAAATCGAAATACATATTCACTATGTCCCATACTTTGCTTAAATCTCTTTGGTTGTATGCTTGACCAGATTTCAAGTCAAATGTTATTTCCAAACCAAAGTTCATAAAGGAATCTCTTATAGACTCTAGACTAATTTTCTACTGCTTCACCTTAAAACCTTTTCTTGCTAATTCATTTATTTGTATCACGAACCCTGTCGTTGCTTCACTATGTGGGAGGTACCCGAGACAATCTTCGAAATATAAGTTGCTGCTCACTGAATCTGCGACCTCACAATCTTCAGCAGCACAAAGTCTTCGCAAAAGGGTGGTAATGTTGTACCGAAGGGATTTAATGTCACCTGGTACTTAATTAACTCATTATAGCACCCTTTATCGGCCAGAGGAAACTCATTGTACGACGGTCAGGTTCTACAATTTCAGCATGCATAAACATCTCTTCAGCACTTTCAGTTCCCTGCAAAACCTCAACCGTATACTACGTAAGTCTGCCGTTGTGTGTAGACCCTGATATAGTAAGACACTGAAAAACTTACATGCAAATTTGGTAGTGCCATCTAGAACCAACAATAACCAACAGGCTTTCTGGTATTATGCAACTCGAGGTGGAGTAAACACCAAAGCAAACAGTGGTTAGGATCAATCAGTAGCGGGGAAACCTCCACTGTATGTCTTTTGTCAATACTCTGCTACACAGCTTTTACGTAACCCTCATGAAAATTTCCCTAACTCATGATGCAGCGTTACAAACTCTCCAATGTTCGTCTACTTGAATGAAAGTTAAAAGCTGCAACCTTCCAGGGGAGAGGATCTAGACGGTAACAATTTTCAAAATGTATTCCTCTCTCCGCTATTTCACTCACCTTCATTTCACCCATTGATAAGTGTTTATCACAAAAGCGTCAGCAAATTCATATATATTTATATCCTGATATTCTGTCTGTCTGGATTCAACATAGAACTTGGCACCGAAGTGCAGCAGTTCGAGTTGCCACGTTCCAAATAGCACACAGAGGTAGACAAGAAGATGAGTGAAGAGAATTAATAGAGTTTGACAAATATAAGAGTGAAACAGAATGGGTAATGGTAGAAAGGAATATGAAAGATTACAGAGACTGAATACATCTGCGCCATTGACAACGATTTTGAGCCATGTCACCTATTGTCTCCAGCCATTGATCCTGATATTGCCACTTTGGAAGCCGAAATTCACAGCTTCTCCAATATACTTGTTATAATCCATTGCTTCAGAAAAACCCAACCGAGTTTTGATGACAGATGGACTTTTCCTCCCCTAGGCCTTTGGTTACAACCACGACGCACCTGATTAGAAACAAGACTTCACCACCGTTTGGCTCACTCCAGAGCACACCTGTAGGGTGTGGTTATCACAGAACACCTTCCGAGATGGGTCTGCCTGGCCTAAGCAATGTAGGATCTTTCGAAACAGCAGCTTTTTAATGGCTACACAATCATATGCATCCGATAAGGGAACTTTAAAGGCTTTACTATCTTCATCGCCACCTCGTCCTCACTGAACGTCATGACTGCAGTCCTCATCCCACATGATGACATTCATGACAGTCATGTGTTATTTCGTGCAATAAGAGCCATATCTGAACCGTTATCTGAAAACCCGTGTCCTCTGACATCTTTATCATCATTAAACTTTAGTCGCACCGTCATTAAGATCAGATACCCTTTTACCTAAAGACTTCGAATACTCACAATTAGCTTTTATCGTCTACTCATTTGGTATGTTAAGGACCTTCTTTAATGTATGCAGGTGTCAGTGATGGAACCGTCTGCAGCCTTCAGAACTACATGCTCTACGAATTTGACATCCAGTGACAAGCAGAATAAATTCTACCTCCTCAGCCCCTGGCAACCTTTTATTTGAAGATTATGCTGCAAACAGCCTACATTCAGAGATCATGTGGTCTCCTCCGCCTTCCTCACGACTGTTCTTATCTAACCTAGCAGATATAACAACCGCAGCACTCACCATCTGCAGTGAGGACCAGACTGTCTTTCCATTGTTTCATAGATTACTTGTTGCTAGCTTTCCGAATTTGCACACTAAGAGGTTCACGAGAATAGAAGCATACTGTGTCATCTCAGAAATTCCAGCCTCACACGAATCTCTACAAAGTCTTCCACTATTTAGACATAAATTTTGAGTTCCTCCTGTTTTCATAGTTAAAGTCACAGTTGAATTGGAATAGTTCTATAAGATAGCAAATCCTTTATATGTTTCTGTTTTGCCCGTGTTTAAACAATGTCAAAGAAAACCATCAGAATGAATTTACCCCTTAATTTTTATGCGAAGCATTAATTTCGACTTTCTCTATTTCTCCCATAACCTACAGTCTAAAAAGCAATATTATTAGAATTAATTAAACTGACTTTTTCTTGTCATCTTGGATGATTTTATTTTACTTCTCTCTAATGAAGACATACGAGTGTGACTAAGATAATTCAGATTTCGTGTTTTATGTAGACTTTGATTAATCTATATAGAGATTTCGTTACGAACCGATATCACTCAGAGAATCCTTGAAAACCAAGGGACAGGGAAAAGTTACGTCATCCTCGTTTGCCATTCTTTATTCGTAAGTACCGAAGAACCCACTAGAGTTACAACCGAGAAAATGTAAGTTACGAGACCAGCCCACCGACTCTTCAGTACAAACCTATCTAAAATGAAAGACTTGTCATTAGTATAGTCTTAAATGATATATTCATTACTTAAGAAATAACAAGTTCATTCTCCTATTCTTTACTTTAACTAACTTTTCTAAAGGTTTTGATAGGAATGCACTGATTAGTTTATCTATAAATTACTAGCATAGGTTCAATAAGTATATCAGCTTACAGCAAGGCATTTGATTGGGTTTTCAGTATAGAAAACAGTTTTATGAAGTTCACAGCGATCTAACAAAGAAATTTTGTTGCCTTGATGTAAAATGTAATGCATGTGGAAAAATGGAACAATTTAACTACTTGATAACCATTAACAGGCTTCTTTAATGGATTAAATCATACCTGATTTACGACAATTTATGATACTCAAGTATTGGTTTATAGGGATTTGACTAATTGGTTACAGGATTTTATCATGAGCTGACATCAGTTAGAGAACCATTGGGGCAGGTGTAAGGACAAATACTCACTGAAGACATTAGCTAGTGGTCGCGCTTTGTCGTGAATTGATAGAAGCTGGAATTCATGGGCTATTAGGTTGGGTCCCAGTGGCTTAATGGTCTACCAGCTCGACTTGTAACCAGAAGGTCCTGGGCTCGAACCCTGACAGTGGGTACGTACAGATGAAGAGTTCCAAACTAGGATGAAATAGATGTCCAGTACTCCCAGATTTTCCATAGGTTCTCTAACTGATGTCATCTCATAATGAAATCCTTTAACCAATTTATGATACTGCCTATTTCTATAATTCTACATAACTAAAGAAAGAAGAATGCACCAGTGATTTTCCAGTGAAATAAAAGCAATAATGCCTAAAATATGTATCTCCTAGGTTCCACTGTAAGTGGATATATATCATCAGACTTTAAAAATAACTTGGAATTATATTTAGAAATATGGTTGATTTCGACTTTCAACCCTGAGTTCATCCATTTAGCCAAAATATTTTACACATATGTATCAAATATACTATTTATATATATTCTTGATTAGGTTAAAATAGATTAATTTTCAAATTCTTGATTCATAAATTAAGGAAACTATAAAACAATGTAATATTGTGTGTCAAAATAAATTGTGATCACATGAATGTTATTTTTGTTCAATGTGACAATATTTCATATCTAACAATACTGAGATTTTTTTTTATCCAGCATTCTTTCCACCATTAATCTTTTAATGTTGTTTTTTTTTCACAAGATTAATGTTAACTTGAATTCCCAGAAAAGGACAACTTACACCCTCTTTTTTTTAAAATGATATTCCACTACTGTCAGTACTGAATGTAATGTTTCGAATGAACAAATAAACATTGAAGTGAATTGTTGTGACCAAGTATTAATTACTTCAACGGGAAGATGATCACTTTTTACATTTCACTTGTTCTGTACATATTTAAAGCGTGTTATAATACATACTGATGAATGTTGTAATATATCACTTCACTTTAAATCTACTTGAAAATATATCCTTCATTATTTTAGGTAGTTTCAGTGGATTCGAATATCTATTGTCATATTCACAAATTTTATCAATTGATCGTAAAAACGAACACATAACTTGTGATTCATTTCTACCCAATGTTTTACATGACTCAAAGTGTAAAATATGAGCTGATGAAGTAGAAAGTGACGAAATTAGTGAAGGAGAAGAATGAACTCTTTGACACTTGTCATTAACCAGATGACAACATTGATAATAATAACTGTTATTATTATCACTAGAATTAGTTGTGGCATTAGTAGCAATAGAAATACAGTTATCATTTTGTACATTCAATTCATTTTCATTACATAATTTTGTTAAGTCTTTTTTATTTTTGTGTAAATTTGTCAATCTTATTCTAGCACTTATTTGCATAGCACAACCAATATCCCATAGACATGGATTTAAATAGCCTAAATTTTTATGCCGACTAAAATTTAAGCGTGAATCTAACCATTGCATTAACTGTGTTGCACATTTATACATTTTATAAGGATATTTACCAGACCAATCACAACAGATTATGCGTAAATGTTCTTTAGCGTTAATCTGCACTACTAAATCAATGTCTGTAGAAGATTTCGGTGCAATATATAAACTTCTACCTTGTGGCCAATAACGATAAGCACCTGTTATTTGACTGATATGATCATTAGTTAATAGAATTAAATTCTTTTTTAATAAACTTGTATATAATCTTGGATGTTTATCTTGAAATTCATCTAGTGGATACCATTTGCCTATGCCTTGTTCTTTCCATGATAATAAGACATTTTTACAAATATTTTCAATTGTTTTCAATTCATTCAATGATAACATTGGTAAAAATCCATATCCAGTAATATTTCTAGTAAATTGTATACGATAACTTTTAATTTTACAATGATTATTTATGATTGGTTTATGACAAGGTAATGTATAATCTGATTGTAATGGATGATATAATTGTTTCATCGAGTAGTATTCCATAATAATGGGTTTGAATAATTTTTCAAAAGTACTGTACACCTGTGGATCTGTAGCATAAGGATATGGCATAGTTGGATAATATGCATTAATTCGTATACAATGAGCTAGAGTACTGTGAAAATCAGTCACTTTTTCACTTAATTCATCAATTAATGATTTAGTTAAATACTTTTTAGTTAAGGAAACTTTATTCTCCGTCTCCAAATTTGATTGATTCAATAAATTGACTAGATAATTAAGACTTTCAACTGCCATAACATCATAACAGCCTAGCAGGTTAGATGAATTCATTAATTCCGCGCATAAGATACGCAAGCGTCGGATACCTTCAGTAATATGTCTCAGGTAGTCTTGATCAATTGAATCAATGTTTGGTTTTGTATACAATAAGACAGGATATTTTTCAGCCTCGCTGTGATCACTAGATATATCTCCATTAGACAATGATGCAATATACTCATAATTGAATGGCTTTATTAATAAACATATACCTAATTGTAAATTGTTTAACCCAACTGTGTATGACATATCTTCAATGTTTGAGGCTAAAAGTCTTATTAATTCAGGTGATATTAAATAAATTCTAAAGCTTATACCACGTCCATCAGATTTGCATTTTAAAGATTTTGAATTCACCGCTGGACTTGATAAATATCCAATACCTTTTTGTATTATATCCATAAGTAATGATAAGGCCTGTGCATAAACAATACCAATTTTACCATTATTTGAGCTAACTATTAATTGTAAATGATGTTCATAGTTAATTAAACCGCCAACAATTAAATCTAATTGTTCTAATTTCCATGCTGTTACACAACGAAATTCTGGTTGAACTTTAACTTTATTTATATGATCCCACCATTGTTTTGGTGGTTTAACATGTTTTGGTCCAGATGTGAATACATAGGAACCGTTGAATATTTTTTGATAAGTTGAAAGTACTTTTACATCTGTACTGTTAGTATGCTTAGTTTTAGGAAATAAATGTAAACATGTTTGTGTACTAATTGATCGATTATAATAAGTAATTGGATGGTTGATATCATCACCATAATTTTTTATAATTCGTTTTTCTAAACTTCCTTTCTCATTTCTTGTATATATTACATTTACATTATCAATATCATTAAAGGAAGACATATCATTATCTTCATCGCCTTTATTATCTTTGATGCATTTTGAAGAATTCCCTAGACTTGTATTAATCTCATTCAACTTTTCTGTTAAAGAATTATTAGTTACTGCTTCACGTAGTTTCCTTTCAAGTAATGTAAATATTAAACGTGCTTCCATATGATTTAAGTAGATCGGTGATGCAACATAATCTAAATCACGATATAATGATACTTCGACATAAATACACGGTAGAATAATCGATGAATTAGGATATTGAGATTGATTTATATTGATCACATTATTATCATTCATATCAAGATGACAAAGTGTGATTAAATTACTATTATAATGTAGAGTTTTATGATGCTTAATTGATTTTAAATTAATTGTACTTTGTATTTCATTAATATACTTAGAATTTTGTTGATGATGATCTCCATGATAAGATTTAGTCACTGCTGATAATCTTGACTTTATGTTGTATTCATACTGGTTCATTGTATTCACCCAAGTATTCTTTAGACGAGTACTAGACGTTGTAGTGTCATAAGTAGAGGTCATATCAGTGCTAGTATTAGTGGTAGTAGCAGGACGCTTTTTGATAATATCATTCGTACAAAGTATACTACTCGGTTGTTCTAATAAACTATTCGCCTTACTGTTTCGAGATTTCTGATGATATTTTCTAATTATAAATAAAGGTGTTTTCATTGGTGATGTCTGTACATAATGACTGTATACCGCTCTCGAATGAATCTGTTGATAATTCAGATGAATAACTGGTGGTTCACTGAAAACTGGAGGCAGAACATAAACAAGATTGTATCTCACTATATTATAGATTGTATAAGTTATTAACACTGTTGAATTTCGCACTATTTGTTCAAATAACGGATAACATATAGGTTGATTAATTTCAGTTCTGCAATGAATTAAACTTTTGCCTTCAAATGATGTTGATAAGGTTGGCGACAATGTTGATAACGGTGATGATGATGATGATGTGGTGGTAGTAATAACAATTTGCTCTCATCCTCTTCACAATATAATTTATCATTTAATAAAATAGATATTTTTGCACTTTTATAAGATACTGTTGATTTGCTTACTTCAAGATTGACTTGTGATGAATTGTTCAATGTCATATTATATTTAATGGATGTTGTTTAACTACCTGATGACAAAATGTGTGTAGTTTATCAGTAAAATTATCCAATGATATTTCATTTGAATTTAATGAATATGTATATGAATTTTCTAAACAGTTAACTGAATAATCTGGTAAAGTTGAAGTACATAATGTTGTTGTTGATGATGATGCTGCCGCAGTAGATGATAAGGATAATACAGATGGTGATTGATTCGGTGATACAATGAATACAGTTTTTTGTTGTACAACTGATGTTGGCAAAAAGTGTCTATGATATGACGGTATATTATCTTTTGTGGAGTTTTTATCCATTAAATGAACCACTTGACAATAACACTTACATTTATCTTTTTTTATAGTTGATGACTTCTTTGATTGATTGATATCCAGCTTTTTAACACATTCATCATAGGATATATCACCTAAATCACTGATATAATAATCTGATGAAACATTTTCTTTTTCTATTTCTGTCCATTTTAAACCATAACTTGTTGATGTACAACAAGTATTACAAGGTTGACCATTAACATTTAATGTTATCGATTGATGAGTTGTTGGTAGACGACAGTTTAACTTTTCTGTTAGACATTTCTGCTTTTTTATTACTTTTTTATTTTTAAGTAGTGTATTATCATCACTTACTTCACATGTTTGACTTAATAACACATTATTATCATCCTTATCATTAATATTTATTTGTAAAATATTCGATGGAAATTCAGTTGTCAGTGTTGTCGGTATATCAATATCATTTATCATATTTATTGTTGAAAGAGATAAATTTTTATCTGTACATGTAGTAACACTATTGATAATATTATTGTTTTCTTTTTTGTTATGAATGCATTTATCACATTCATATTTCATTTGATTATAATGATTATTTACTCTAATTAATAATTGTTCATTGAATAATTCATTATCTAACTGATTTATTAGTAATGAATCAATTATTTGATTGCATAGCAAACATTTTTCATCATTTAATGAATAAAATAAATAATCACTTGTATTTAATAATGATAAATCTTGTTCACTTTCATATGACCACATTTGTTCTTCAATTGGACAATAAATAATTTGATGTAGTTCAATTGATTTTTTTCTTGTATATGGATGAATTTTAAGTAGATTATCTTTATAACTCTCATTATAATCACTTGATAATAATGATATACAATCACCAGAATTTATAGTTGAATTTGTTTGACTAAGTGGTGATAATATTTTCTTACGTTGATCTAAAATAGCAACACATTTCTCATTTGAACAGCATCCATGTAAACACATAATTTAAATATATATATTATATACGATCAGTTAGATACTAGTACTTTATATATGCTCATATAAACACTTGAAGATTTCTTCTCAAATTGTTGTAATGTTAATAATTTATGCTTCCATCATCTGTTAAAGTTATAATATATTAATGAATTTATGTTAGACTATCGATCGATACTTTTTAAAATAAAACGATCAATATTAATTGTAATTGAATGTACTGTATATCCGGTATACCCTGTTTAAGAATAATTGAGTAAAAACACTAAGTATTACATTTAAAAAAACAACCTCGGTGACAGAAGGAAACAGACAGAAGAAGCATTAATGTTAAATAGCTATCCCATAAAATTCATTAAGAAGATTACAAAAGCTCATAAGGCAAAAAGAAAAATAATGGTGAAACTAGTAACAATAACATAAATAAGAAAAAATTTAAGGCAATCAGAGTAGAGTTTTACCATATATAAGGAAGAGATATCTGAAGTCCTACGTGGGATTCTTAATAGAGATTGAATTAAGGTGGCATTTACATCGGAAACCTCATTCAAGGAAAAGCTCTGTAGGTTGCAGGACTCCTTTGACCAAATTAGGCAAAATAATGTCAGTTGCAATGACTGTAGGGTCAGCTAGACATGTCAAACCAGTAGACTGGAGGTATTCAGATTATTGGAACACAATAATTTAGCTAACTGTGGAATGATTGACATGACGATGAGTAATTTAGCAATTGCAATGTATGCATTAACACACGACCACTAAAAAAGGCATGACAGAGCTACAATTCTAAAAAGTAATGTAGTTTTTTGGAGAGATAGGCTGATTACTGAATTTTGTTCATTGAATCTACACTTAATACATACAGTAGGAATGACTCAGCACCAATACCAGAGATATAGAAAACACTACTATCAATCAGCTTATAGGATAGGAAATAATATTCCATTTTTGTCTTCCTTTATTACGATTCATGTTACTACATGCTAACATTTTATTTATTTTACTGACAATACTCATCTTATTTACCATCTTATTGTAATCATATTTCCAAATGTACTTTATTTTCCGATCATCTATTTCACGCATATCTATTGAAGTTTATATTAATCTTTATTTACTGATTTATGTGTCTAATCAATGTTTTCCTCATGTATATAACCGAATTCAGAAAGCTGTGTGAGTATCTTGATATGATTATGAGCGACAATAAATTGTTCTCAAAACGTTATCAGTAAACAATACTGTATAACACTGTGATTTTATCAAGTAAATTTTATCTATAATGGGATTATACTGCACCAGAGTGTCGAAAACGTTACGTAGTTTACTAGCTTGCTAGTTCTCCAAGCTGTCCTAAGCCAAAGTCAAGAGGGGGGTGGGCATAGAGTTAGTACCCCTATACCACTAAACCTATCCAATGGTTAGAGAAACTTCAACACACAAATAATATATTAAAAATACAAAAGATATAAAGAATGAACTTATTTTTCGCTGGAAATGGAAAGGTGAAAGCCTTCAGGAAGCCAGACAGTCGATGTGTCTTCTGTCAATGAAACCAAAAATAAGAATGGGGATGTGGAATGCACGTACAATGTACGAAGCCGGCAGGGAAAACCGCCTACCTAGCCAAAGAGATGAGAGGATAGGGTATAGAATTCCTAGGAATGAGTGACAATGGAGAACCCACAGACTTGTGTTCTTCCAATGATTTGGTGATCGGAAAAGGTGTGTACAAATATAAGGATATACACAAGGCAACATGGATTTCGCCTGCCAGACACACCAAAATCCAGATAGATTTATATCAATGCTGCTCAGTGAAGTGGTGACGCAGCCTGCTGGATACAAAGTCGAGAAGGGGAGCAAATGTGGGCTCAGATCATCATCTAGTTCAAGGAACCTTCAAATAGAAGCTGGAATCCTCAGAACAACTGGAAATAGACCACAACTCAAGTTCAACACTCAGAAACTGAAAGATGAAACTACAAAAGATACCTTCACTGCAGCCAACAGGGCAAAGTCGAAGACACTACTAGGTGGCAACACTGAGGAATCCTGTGTGGAGGACCTGTGTCCCAACTGAGGAGGACAGCAGGAAATAGAACCAATCGAAGATGTGCTGTTGGTGTCCTATTTTCCGTTAGCAACCCAAGGGAACAGTAATAATAATAATTCAGTGTTGAAGTTCTATTATTATGTCAACAGAATATTAAAGTTTTTGACGGTGTTGTGTATTTTTTGAAAGTTGTTTTCAAATCTTAATAAACTCAAATTCGGAATGTTCTGTTCTTTGCATATTCTTCACTGTAGGAATTATAGTCACTGAATGTATTCACGTGAAGTGGATGGGACTTCTTGTGAGAGCTATCTGCTAGGCGAAATTGGTGGACAGCAATTTACGTCGATGTTTACATCCCAAATCTTGGTCATGAGAAAAAAACAAGAACAAAGTCCAACCTTGAGGAACTCAACAACCAATCACAGCAGACTGCGTGGGCGGATACAATTCGCAGATATATGATCTGACCTTCAAAGAAACGACCACAAAGAGATGACAAAATAACTTCCAGAGAGAAAACAATCAATCAGAAGACGCTGTTTTCTGCTAACAATAACGAGTAATAATATACATAAAATATATAAATATCTCTTGTTTCCCTCAATAAACGATCTGTTATAATTATTATATTATTTTATCCTTTAGTTCCTAGAGGAACATAGGGCTTCAGCTGCGCACCTCCATTGCCTTCTGCTTTCTGACAACTTTTTCACCCCGCTCCAAGTCTGCCCACATGCTTTCATCTCCTCTTCACATGACCTCCTCCAAGTCACCCTTGCACTGACGACCAACTCGCTGCTTCCCTTTCGGGTTCCACTCGAGCAATGGCTTGTCTAGTGATGTCACTTGATGGTTTCCTCAGAGTATGGCCAATCCATCTCCATTTCTTCCTGCCTATTTGTTTCACAATCAGTTCCTGGTTGGTTTGCTCATTGCCAGAGATCCCTGTTTCTGACCTTTCCTGGCCACCTGGTCTTGAGTATTGAGCAAAGACAACTGTTAATGAAGGTCTGAAGTTTGTTTGAGATGCTCTTTATGACTCGCCAAGTCTCTGATCCATATAGAATCACTGACTTTACATTGGAGTTGAAAATTCGGATCTTATTTTTGTTGCTGAGTGCTGTTGACTTCCACACAGACTTAAGAGTAATGAAAGTCTGCCTTGCTCTTCCGATTCTGGCTTTGATATCCTCGTCAGTTCCGCCTGTAGTTGAAACGATGCTTCCCAGGTAGGTAGGTAAAGGAGGTTGTTTCTTTCAGGTTCCCCCCATTTATGCTGGCTGATTGTTGTCTGTTGTTGTTGCTGTTGGTGTTGGCCAGGAATCTTCATCACCTCTGTTTTATCTATGTTCACCTGAAGTTCTATCTTTGGTGCTTCTTCTGCCATTTTGTTGCTTTTCACTTGCATATCTTCCAGTGTTCTGTGGGAAATCAGACATATATCATCGGCGAAGTCCAGATCCTCCAAGTTTTTTGTGTGAGTCCATTTTATGCCCGTTCCCTCGTTGGTTGCCGTTGTCTGTCGCATCATCCAATCTATTGCAATCAGGAAGATCATTGGTGGTAGTAGGCAGCCTTGTCTCACTCCCGTCCTCACTTCGAAGGAATCCGTAAGTTTTCCGTTGTGGATTACTTGGCATGCGGCATTTTCGTATAACTGTTGGATGAGATGTATAATTGTCGATGGGACCCCATAGTAGCGAAGTAGTTGCCAAATGACCTCTCGATCGACGCTGCCGAAGGCCTTGTCAAAGTCGATGAAGTTGAGATAGAGAGGTGACTGCCATTCCAAGCTTTGTTCAGTGATGATCCGTAGAGTGGCGATTTGATCAATACATGACTTGTTTCTCCTGAATCCGGCCTGTTCCGGTCGAAGCTTTTCATCTAGGGCTCGTTTGATTCTCTCCAGGATGACGCGGCTTAGTATTTTGCTTGGAATAGACAGGAGCATAATTCCACGCCAGTTTTTAGATTGACTTGAGTCTCCCTTCTTTGGTAGTTTGAATAAGCATCCTTTCTTCCAATCCTCGGGTACTTTGCCCTCTTTCCACACCTTCTCCAGCAGTGGTGTCATCAAGTCCGCTGTTGTCTCTGGGTCTATTTTCAAAGCTTCTGCTGGGATTCCGTCTGGTCCTGCTGCTTTTCGAGCTTTCAGCATCTTGATTGCATTCAGGACCTCTGATTTCGTCGGGGGGGGGGTCGATGTTCAGTGGTAGTTCTGCTTCCGTTGTTGGTATTGTTGGGCGCGACAATCTGTTGCCTGGCCCTTGTCTTCTGTAGGTGCATTCTTAATGATAACTAGTCTTCTTTAGATAAGTTCAGAATATTTTTGTTTGTTTCTACAGAATGTTAGATTGCAATAATAACGTTAGCAAGAAATATTAGTAAATAGATCTATGGGTGAAGAAAACGACATGGCTGTGTGAACTTCATTAATATGAAGAACACAAATTTGATGTATATAAATTGGTCGTTAGTAAGTGCCACATTATGAAGGATCTAGGTAATGTTTTTCACAAACAATTCTTTAGAGTATATAGCATATCAAGTCGTACTACTGTAACGGCAGAACACATCAGTATTTGTCAACAAAATTATTTATTGACGACTCGATGTACAGAAAGCGACAAAAGTGCGTCGGCGCACAGTGGTTAGGACTCTCGCCGACCATGCACATGGTCCGGGGTTCGAGCCCACGCCGGCGCACACCTGATATCTATGGTCGGCCTGCAAAATTTGGGCTACCGATATCCATGCTGAAAATTCCATACTTGTACCAAAAATACAGTGTGGAATCAAGCTGTAAATCAAAAATAAAAAAATTAAAAAATAAATAAAATAAAATACATTACAATCACTGTTTATACATATCTCTCCTATTATGCTTGATTGTCTTTCATTCATGTTCTCTATGCTGCTTCCCAAGAATCGTTCATTTCTTCTCTTCTCCACTAAATCCATCTGCTGTTCGATATTCTTGCAAATTATATTCCTATTTATGTCTGTATCCATATACTACTGATAAATCTTTTCAGTAGCACACTCTACATTATTACATACAGTAGGTGATCAGATATAATTCGAAACATCATCAGTAAATAATGTTACATAATTGTGTGCTATGTCTAACAAATTGTTGATTTACACGTTAAATTCCACGATTTCTGAGAATAGTAAAGCAAAACATCAAGTGATTGTATTTATTCTAACAGGAAGACCACTTCTCTGTAATTCTCATGTTTCAGTAGTTTTGTGTTAACAGGCTTCCCAATACAAAAAGAAATCACCTTAGTAAAAAGAAACTGATACAGTAAACAGCTTTAGAAAAGTGAACCATGAGAAGCCATACATAAATATCAAGGCACCA
Source organism: Trichobilharzia regenti (assembly GCA_944472135.2). Taxonomy (NCBI): domain Eukaryota; kingdom Metazoa; phylum Platyhelminthes; class Trematoda; order Strigeidida; family Schistosomatidae; genus Trichobilharzia; species Trichobilharzia regenti. The sequence goes on from OX235262.1 coordinate 137,148,497, forward strand.
GAAATGAGCAGTTAGTCTGTGGTTAACTAAGATTACATAGGTGTGTAGACTACTGATTTGTTTGGCTAGTGAGAATCGCCTTTACAGAACACAACTCGGCATGACGTACTATTTAGGAAATTGGTTGCTTGTTGAAGGTGTTCCGAGCATAGAATTGGAGATGCTGCAGGGCTCTGTTAAAATGTGTATACAGCACTGAATTAAAGCCTTGTTAATTGGAATAAGGGTCAAGATCAGCCGTTTTTTGTTAAACAACTAGTTTTCAGATGACTTACTTATTTGGAATTACCACAGATTATTAGACAGCGGACTCCAGAGATATTCTCTTACTACCCAGGATGTGTTACAGGCAGTTATTGTCTCTAGCTCTCTCTTCTAAAAGTGGTAGTATCTGAACATATTTGTTATCTTCGAGTTTTATCTTGTCGTTTCTTTTTGACACTGTGACAATGAATAACACGACTTCACTTAGCTTTCTATTTCCTCTGCCTAACCAACCTTCTCACTAGGAAGAATTCTAAAAATACAGATACTTTTACTAAATTAACTAAACTAGAACAGGATCAATTTCGTTCACTAAGAAGATATTCAGGTGTTTTTTTAATAAATCAAATCCTTCTGTTCTTATTACATATCATTCAAAATAACATCCTATGTTAGTTAACTTCCTTCTGTACAATACATTCACGTATGATATACACAGCAGATACCACGTGAAATTCTGCAGTGTCCAAAATGTAGAGCATGACTGTGAATGGTCAACTTCAGGATTTTCCAGTGACTATGCGTGAACATTCACGTCTGTGATGTAAATGCAGTTTGACCTGATCTAAACGGCTACTCCAAGATTACTAAACCTTAAGATTCTATGGATAATATAGGCTAAACATTTAATTATTCAGTATTAACTAAAGTTTACAACAGCGTAGAACACTGATGGGAATAGTGGTGACTCCCGTGAGAAAAACAACGAGTAGTCATGGAATATAAGCAAAACAGCTGAAAAGAATTCACGTCTTCTTAGTTATTATAGTGAGGACAACTAGAAGTCGAGTCTGTATTTTGAAGAGAAGACTCAATATAGTTGGTTTAGTATATACTTATAGGTGAATACCGAGAACAAGACGGGAACAAAGCTACTGATTCTTCTTATAGCTAAGCTGTTTGTACTTTAATTATATCTGGTATTTTCTGGAATAAATAGTACCAACCACACTAAACAGTAGCTGATGAAGAGTGTAAACACTCCGACTAAACTAAATGACTCAGGTTATTTAGACTGACTTCTCGTGGTTGTCTTTCGAGAAAAACAGCTCTAGAAGTACTGATGTATTAGCTCAATCACATATTCACTGTAAACTTTCTAGAGTAACAATAGTTTTCGGTTGTTATTTAGTTTGGTTACCATAAGGCTTAGATCCTTATACTTCAATGAACCAATCCCTTAGATTATTTGTATTACTGATTTTATGTAAATGGCAATTGTAACCACTTTAGGTGACCTAAAGGAAAATGTGAAGTTATGATAACAACCAACAGAGCTACGTGTACCAGATCAAATGTGGAGACTGTGACGCTGTATATGTTGGAGAAACTTTCAGACAGGTAAATATAAAAATGAAAGAGCATAAACGATGTCCTAAAGTGGTACTGTAGCAACAGAAGGCAAGTTGTGGAAGCCAAAGTATGTTGTTCATTAATCAAACCGCTGTTTATATATCCACAGTTTATGTTCATTAACCAATCATTAATCACTGAGCATGTTATTTTGGTTTACGTCAAACAACAAGAAATACAGTATTGAAATATACATAGTATTCTGTTGTTAATGCAATATATAATCGTGGGAAAATATTCTGTCTGTAACGATAACCTACGTCATGCGCGAAATTACATCCTGATAGCCTTTATCCTCACCCAGTGCGTCAAGTAGACTTCGTACTTCAATTCAACTTAACCACTTGACTTAAAGACTGAAATCATCCAGTATTCTCAAGGTCATTGGAGGATTGAGACACCTGTAGATCATTTTCGTCAATGTTAGTCGGCCATGTTGGATCACCATTCCATAACCGTTCGTTTACAAATTGTCTTTTACGTTTATCCTGTAGTTATTCACAACTTATCTTGATGCCCATTGTTCACAAATGTTGCGTTTCACCTCATTTTTTTGTTTCTGTTGCCGTTAAGATTAGTTATTTCAGTTGTTTTGAATGTTTTTACCACTAGGTCAGTTCATTCATTTCATTGTAATTGTTTCATAAGTTGCTAACATGCGTGGTTTCAGTGTTTTAGTTGTTTTTCAGCTGTTAATGAAATACTACTGTGTAAAAGTTTTGAAAATTATGCACATAAACCTGTGTGGGTGGCAGAAGCTGGTGTTTCCAGTTCATTCGTTGGTCGCCGTTATTGTTTCTGGCTCAGTTGGTTACTTGATATATAGAAATCTAGCAAAACAATGTCTTTCAATTTCATGTTTATAGCATGCAACAATCTACGAGTCAGTCTGGTGAAGAGAGCACGGTTAGAGTTGATGCTATCAAGGTTTTCGAGGAATACATTAAATCTGGAGAATTTAGAACCTGGGTTGAAGTTGAAATGTCGAAATGAACTGTGCGAACATGTGAGAATAATGTTCCTTTGGCACACATTGTCTGTATAACACCAACATAGTTCCAAAGACATCTACACAGCCAGAAAACAGATAAGCGATTGCACTGCATTCTACAGAAACGGAACACAAAGTCAACTTTTATAGGACTAAGGTTCTACAGAAAGGTTTTGGTTCGTCTGAAGAAAGACTGACAGCAAAGTCCCTACATATACGGGTGAATGTCAAAAGTTTGAACAGATGTGAGGGTGTGAAGTTAGCTGATGCATGGCAAATCCTGATTAATAAATAAAAAATGGATATGTATCACTAATAAATCATGCTTGGTCTAAATTGCCTGTTGTTTATATCTTCTTATGGAGAGGCTAACAAATGTTTTACAAATGATTACGCATACAAGCATACACACCATTGTATACGGCATATACACACATAATTTTAATACTCAGTTATATACGACCATGAACTCTTAGTCGAGCGTAATTACTGAAATTCTTATGACAATTACACTCTGTTTAAAGTGCTTGAAAAAAGTAGACTAATACTTGTAAGTCGGAGTTCAAATTTTGGTTACAACTCATACAAATTTAAAACAATTAGTCCCTTTCATAAATTTGGATAATGTCGTTAGAAGACGGAGATTATCTGAAACATGTGATGTATCTGCGCTAAACATTTCGAACAAATTGATCACACATTTACTTGTCAAGTCAGCATATATATGGAAAAGTTAAACTGAACAAAGTGACACAAAAGAATTAGCAAAGTAGGCTAACAGTAACAATAAACTGCATTTGAATACACAGGGGAGGGTGGGGGCTTAAGTTTATGAATAGCTATAGCCTCTGCCTATTTAAATAAATGCCATTGACCGTTTTTATAGATGATCTTAAAGGCTGAGTTAACATCCCTCTTATGGTTCATCTCGATTAGATGTTTAGCGATAGACGAAGTTGGTAGTCTGCTACCTGCGTCTAGTGATTTTCCACAATTCATTTGTTTTTCTAACCATTTTGGGATATGCTCTCCCACCCTCAAATGCAAAGCACGATTACTCCTCATTATGTATGTGTGTCCATACACACACACACACACGATATTACGTCACAGATCTGATCTAGTTATTCTGAAATCTGACAAAGGATCTGATATAGCTATAATGGACATCAGTGATTATGAAACAAAAATATTATCTATCCTTAATGACAAAAGCAAATTCATAGCTGATGTTCCTTCTGATGATATCAGAAAATTGGAAGGGAAAGTAACTTCTCACTTAGTAAGACTTCGTGACATGGATGTTATCGATAAACAGAAGTTTAATTCCTTGAATCCCATGAGATCTGACTTACCAAACCTTAATGGATTACCCAAGATTCATAAGGTTGATAATCCATTACTTCACTCTTCTACACATAATTTAGCAAAATGATTAGCTGATGTTTTAAGTCCAGTACGCAATGAATTATGTAAGTTTACTTTGAAAGATACATTTGAACTTGTTGACTGTCTTGTAAATGTGAACATGAAAGATAGCAAAATGTACTCTTTTGGTGTTGATTCCTTGTGTTACTAATGTACCATTGGTTAAGACCGTTGATATTCTTTGTGACTATATATCATCTAGTTGTTTTTCATTCCCTTTTTCCTTTAACTTATTTGAAAGATTTTTTGCTATTATGTACTGACAGCGTCTATTTCACGTTTGAAGGTGAACGTTTTCAACAAGTGGATTGTGTTGCTATGGGGAGTCCATTAAGACCTTAGCGGACGTTTACATGCCTTATGTTGAAAATTTATTCCTTAATTTAATTTCTAAATTTCCCTTCTATAGGAGATATGTAGATGATATCATTTTGATATGTGACGATCATGAAGATGCGAGTTGTCTATTAGATAGACTTAACACTGTACAGAATCATATAAGTCTTACATGCGAGGATGAAAGTCGCAACCAGCTTGCATTTTTGGACATACTTCGGAGTCGAAGAGATAATGGTTCATTAAGACGATCAATTTACAGAAAGCCCACTTGGACAGAGCAATACCTTAATTTTCACAGTTTCTGTCCATTACAGTATAAGAGAGGCTTGGTGAAATGCTGATTTAAGAGGATTCAACGTATTTTCAGGGCTGATGCTATGTGGAAAGAAAATGAAATATTAATGGATACTCTTGTTGGAAACGGATATCCTTTGAAAAACTTAAACAGGTTTAGAAGTCAAATAGTCTTTAAACCTAAAATCTGTACCTCCCATAAGAAAAATGTTTTCATCAATTTACCATATAACGGTGAAATAAACAGCAGGACTTTGAGACAAAGGTTAAATTTGGTCATTTGTAGGACCTATTATGTAGCCCAGCTTGTAATAATCGAAAAAGCCAAAGATATGCTCCACTGCAAACCTAAAAAGTGCAGAAGCTATTCTGTCACATCCCATACTATTTACCAATTTTCACGTGTTAGTGTGTGTGGACAAACATACATAATGAGGAGTAATCGTGCTTTGCATTTGAGGGTGGGAGAGCATATCCCAAAATGGTTAGAAAAACAAATGAATTGTGGAAAATCACTAGACGCAGGTAGCAGACTACCAACTTCGTCTATCGCTAAACATCTAATCGAGATGAACCATAAGAGGGATGTTAACTCAGCCTTTAAGATCATCTATAAAAACGGTCAATGGCGTTTATTTAAATAGGCAGAGGCTATAGCTATTCATAAACTTAAGCCCCCACCCTCCCCTGTGTATTCAAATGCAGTTTATTGTTACTGTTAGTCTACATTGGTAATTCTTATTTGACTGGATTATCAACGTTGTATTAATTATTCTTAAATTTTTTTTGTCACTTTGTTTAATCTGATTGCCTTTAATTTTTTCGATATACATCGACTTGACAAGTAAATGTGTGATCAGATTGTTCGAAATGTATAGCGCAGATAATCTCCGTCTTCTAATAACACTATCAAAGAATTTTGTTTATTATATTTTGATGACTGTTTAATGACTCATACGATTGAACAAAGTTTTTATAAACAAGATATGTCCTTTCTATAAATAAACATCTGTTAAATTAATTTTCATTGATTTTCATGATGAAGTTCGAACCAATTTGCCAAAGGAAAAATTGGAACTACTCATTTCAGTTTCGCTGAGATTTTACGAATATAATTTTTACAAATAATCAGTAGGAGTTGAATATATGTTCTTGCAAAAAGGAAATAAGGTGGTACGTTAATACCGTTTGGATAAGAAAGCATCATTTTCTGCCTTATTCCTTCACCTTCCGAATGCAACACAGGGCTCCAAGCTTCATCTTTGGAGTTTCAACAATAATAGTATTTATTCTTTTTACAGAGCGGAGTTGCTAGCATCACGCCTAAACTTCTCAGAGCCGGTCAAGTGAGGTTTGGGAGCGGGTTAGCCTGACATGGAACCCCGGACCAAATGAATGGTTGGCGAGTATTCTACCGCTGGGCTGGACACCATTGAGACACCAAGAATATAATGTTCCAGCTGAATTTAAGTCACATCTTTCATACTAAGCAAATATGTATATCAATTTTCTAATGAACTGCAGGCAGAAAGCGTATTATCCCCTACATTTACAGTCAGAAAGTGTATATTCAACTTGTGACTATCAGTCTTTTTATACTGTGATTTCACTTCAGATAACATAATGAGAAAGGATAGAAGGTTCATTAAGAAAAATAATAATCCAGCGGACTCGATCAACAACCCTTTTTGTGTTAATTTCAACATCCTGAATAAAATAAACTATTGTCTTGTCGCTCTGTTTATAACAAAACAGAAAGCCTAAAAGGTAACTATTTTAAATTTAAATTGCAGTAACGAACCAATAATCAATTCATACCTTCAAAACAACTGCTAAATGCACTATTCTTCATTATTGTTTGATTAGGACTGAATATTTTAAATATGAATTTACTCAAAGTTTGGTGGAATTGTGGAGTCCTCAAAAATAAACTTATCCAAATTTTACTACTATGTAAATAATGAACATATTGTACACTACTTTGTTTTAACCATAAACTCTGTACTTTGAACTTTACCTCGGGTTTTGAATAAATATATAGTTCTGCCTTCGACTCTCCGTCTTCTCCACCATCTCAACTGCCGTCGATCAATTTTAATCACCTGCTTTCTATCTCAAATTTTTGCAGGAGCACCGTAGTTCTTCCTACGTACTTTGGTCGACCTCCGGCAACGTCAACATTGGAGAATTAGCACTGGAGCAGTCTTCCCGCAGCACCTGGAGTCTATTACGTTTATTGTGGACTTTGGATCTTTGTAAACCCAAGTAACCAAACTTTATTACATTCTTCCCGTAACTAAACTGATTTGGTACTTTACTTTCTATTTGAATTTGGGTAACTGAGCTAACCGAGTGAAAGGTCCACCACAGAATCACTTAAAAAATCTACTTCAATTTAAGGAGTTTCAACTAAAAGCTGTTATGCTTTCATCAGAAAAACTACGGAATATATCGGCGTGAGTGCAACAAATAGGGAATATTTCGTTAGGGTAAATAACTCAGATTCCTTTGATTGGAAACTGGATAGAAACTAGTACCCTCCGTCTAATCCTTCATTTGATGCAGACTGAATCCAACCGGTCAAATTTGCAATGCAACCATCATGTTACATGGCTTACCACCTCGGTTTACTCTGAATTATGATTATCAAATTGCTGCAGGTAATTAACAGGAAGTCTTACCTGACTTAGATTTCGTGCTTGTTAGCACCTAGTGTTCAATCCAAGTATCCAATGCAGTCCTTCAGGAGGTCAATCACGAGCCTGAATAGGTCAATGGTAACGTCTGTGGCTGCACAACTAGATGACACCGGTTCAAAACTTTGAGAAGAAAGACAGGAATTCCTTCATGATTACAGATACGACTTGCTGGCTAGTAAATGCCAACAAGCACAACTAACTGATTGGTTTCAGAGTAGAACTTTGCACAGGTTTCCAGCAGTTCGAGCTGCCACACTCCATGTAGCACACAAAGCAAGAGAAAAAGAAATGCAAAACAGAGATATGAGGCAGAAACAATAGTAATATGGAAGAACAATAGTTTTATTGGATATAATAAATCACAAAGAGTGAATGCATCTGCGCCATTAAGAACGATTTTGAGCCATATCACCAATTGGCTCTTTTCCAACCTGACCGTATATCAGCTAACACTGCCTGTTGGTCGAGGAAGGCGATGGCTAGGCATGTGTAACACATGTCCTAACCATCTCAACCGGTGTTACTTCACAGCCTCGTCTATTGATTTCTCCTCCTTACCTAGCTCTTGACCGATGCTTAAACTCAATATTGCTCACCCTGTTACACCACCTAACACAGGAGATAGAACGCAGGCACCTATGATCAAAGACAGCTAACCAGGCGTTTCATGTCTTCCACTCTCAATGGCCAGGTCTCACAGCCATAAAGGAGGACCGAGCGAACTGCTGGGCAGTACACACGCCCTTTGGTCGACAACCGGTAGGATATTACGTCTACGCCAGAGACGGAGTAAACTAGTATATGCGAAACGAGCCTTCTGTATGCGTGCAAAGATTTCGTCAGTGTTCAACCCGCTGGTGTTGGTTGATACAACTTCCCAAATAGGTGAAGTGGTCCACATGTTCTACCACTTCACTCCCTGTTTCTAAGCTAGAAGTCAATGTAGTCCAGTCCTATAGCCTCATCATCTTACATTTGGCGGGAGCGAATCGCATGCCAAACGTTTGCAGATTGCAACTCAAGGTGTTCAGAAGACTCTGCATTTTATCAGCGTCCCCGCCTAGAAGGACTATATCATCTGGATATTCTAAGTCAACGAGACTATTATTCCCTGATAACAAGTCAGTCCCTGAGTCGCTGAAGTGAGTTAGGGTTAAGTCCATTAGTGTATCAATGATGAAATTAAATAGAAATGGGGACAGTAGGCATTTCTGACGAACTTCCCTGGTTGTCGCCACTTCAGATTACAACTCACCGTAAGCTCTTATCTGGCTGGCTGCATGAGTTCGAGTAGAGTGGGTGCCTTGATCAGTGCAATGTATGTTCTCGTCATTTCCTTCACAGCCAAACATCACCAGAGTACCTCTCGGTCGACAGAATCGAATTCCGCCTTTAGGCCAAGAAATATGACGGTTATTGGACACCGGTAAGTATGCCTATGTACCAGAATCTGTTGAAGGGTGAGGATATGATCAATACACCCGCTTCCTGGTATAAAACCTGCCTGGCTTTCTCGTATTTGTTCCTCCCGAGCACCGCTTAGTCTACTCATATTTATTGAGCTTAGAACTTGAGATACCATATTAGTCAAGCTAATCCCCTGTGATTATCACAGGGCGACTTGTCTCCCTTCGTGTATATGGGGATAATCAGTGACTAACATCAACTCGACAGGACTTCTTTTGGTTCCCACACGTTGCCTAGTACCTCAGTTAACGCAGACAGTAAACTGTCTCCACCATCATTAAGCACCTCTGGAGTCATTTCACCGGGCCCCGCAGGTTTGCCTCTTTTCGAAATAGTGACAGCCTTAGTAACCTCAGTTAGGCCCAAAAGACCTTTGTGTATATCCCATGCAGGGAGATGTTGAATGTTTGGCAAGTTGAGCGTGGCTGTAGGCCAACTGAATTGCTCCTCAAAGTGTTCTTTCCAATGTTCCAGTCGTTTATCCTCTTTCGCTCTTGTCGCCCACCACTGTTCACGGTCATTACGAAGGCTTCTTATAACTTTGCGTTTGAGCAACTTCCGCTCCTCATCATATTCGGAGCTCGCCGAAAACAGTCTTCTTGCGCGAACCAGTTCGGATGAGGTGGTACAGATCCGATGGCTGTTACCAACTTTTGGTTTTATGTTATTAACAACTTTTACAGCTGTGTCTACAGCTAACTGTATGTTTTGCCAGGCTACCTTAGGGGGAAGCCCACCTGACGACCTCATATACTTTTCACTATTTCCTCTTTAAAAAGGAACTCAGTGTCTCTGTCTAGTTGGGGAAGTAACTGATTCGCTGCCAACAATTTTTTATGTCCGTTTAGATTTAAACATAAGCGTTCGCGGACAAAGCGTGGTAGGAGTATGTGCACGTGTTCCAGAAGGAGCGTCAGTCTACTACTAACCCTCGCCAACGATACCCTATCGCTTTGTAGTCTATCTGAATCCAACGTTGATTTGGTGATGCAGACCGCCAGATTACACAATGTTTCCGATTGTGCATAACCTATGTGCTGACTAGGAACAGCTGATTATCTGAACAGAACTGTAGAAGACAATCACCGTTATCGGTTTCTCGGCAGGGAATTCCATACGTACCACCTATATACTTCTCAGGCTGACACAGCTTCCTTAATTGGGTATTGAAGTCGCTAAAACAACTATATCTGAACGTCGGGATGGACAAGTTCTGCCGTCGACGTTTTATAACCCCCTCTCACCTGAGTGGAGAGACAGCATAGCTGGCATCCTGGTCATCTGAGGGAAGCACCTTGCTGCTGTTATATCCCTGTTCCGCAGTGACAGTACGACTTCGCCCACATACACCCAGCTAAAGGTAAAAAAATTCTTACACTATTCCGGTGACTGCGTTTGGTTTAATCGCCATCCTAACAGCATTCCTGGCATGGTAGGACCTGCAGGAACAATAGTTCCATACAGTGTAGCTTGTTGGGTCATTGCGACATTCAAGCCCGACCACCATGTCAAAGTAGCAACTATCGGTCAGGTCCATCATCATCAACAACAAAACCTAACAGTCAATAAACTGCTAATGAAAAAATACTGAGAAACATTAGAAAAATATATATAATACAAATGTTATAATATAATATACGCACACATATGTGCAGAAATACTTAAACGTAGTGAAAAAAGAAAGTAGGAAAAATTTAGAGACAATTAAGAGAGAATAAATTTAGCCTGTGTAAATAAATCTTTTAAATACTTTTGAGCATCCTTAAATGAACTTCCATAATATTTTTTAAGGTACAAAACAAGACGTTTACATTCTTATAGAGAAAAAAGTAATACAGCAGAAATACTTATTGAAATAATAAGCAGAAGACATTCAACAGACTTTGAAATATCTATAATACGCAGGCTTAGATCACAAGATTGAACATTTTCTCGACCAATATGTTGAAAAATATGACTTAGGCAAAAATGAGAAAAGACTTTTCCACGAGTAAGGGGTGATGATTGATAATCCGTTTTAGAATAATTCTTAGTGTTCCATTCATCTTGTTGTTTACACTTTCTGACACTAGGTCAGCTGAGCATTGGACCAATTCTCAGGTGTTAAGAATGTAGAAAAACTACGTTCACAAAATTTGCACAATACAGATAAGATGAAATAATGCGAACTAGATAACGTTTGACAATGAAGGAATAAAGCGAAAAATGATGAATAACACTGAGTGGAATTTATACAATGTTTTGTAATATCTTTGATTTTAAAAATGCAATTTCACAATTTGAACATATTTGTGAGCGATGAATTTCTAGCCCTCGTGCAATCAAAACCTTTCCATAAGTGTAAAGAGGTTCCCCTTTAGGATGTTGCAAATCATGGTGATAGGCAGACATTAACTAAAAAGTATTTTAAAAAATGAAAATATGTTAAAAATATGTATATATTTTTTGAATTACACATTCAATGATACTTTATGCATAAAAATCAAACAAATTATACGGTGAATAGTATGATGAAGTCTGGAAACGCGAACTTCAAGGCAAACAGTACAGTTGTGATAGCAATCATTTGAATGGCATTCAAATACTTCTACGTTTTAAATTTTCTATTCCACGCCATTATTATACCACGAGTAATAGTATTTTCTTCTTTCAATGTCCGAATCAAACTGTTCGTCAGATGATGTTTCTCCTTCATAAGGTTGTATTGAGAATTACGGGTTGTAGATTCGATGGATTCCTCCTAAATAATTCACAATGATGCAAACATGTACATATATGTGTAGAGCACCTTGAATGTTTTGAGTTTTTCTTTCAACTCATACATGTGCGATGATACTATGACATATATATATATATATATACATATAACCTTCACTAACAATCATATGTCAATCTCAAGTTAACTCAAATCAGAAGATTATGTTGCGTCTCACTCAATCGCCTTAAATTGGTACACTTTGAGTAAAGCTATAATCGGCCGGCAAACTCGGTCATAACTGTGCATCGACTCAAGACATTACAGACCAGAAAGCATATAAAGAACAGAATACACATATACTTAATGACTAATAAACAAACTTGTGGAAGGTAAAATAACTTACTGAACACATTCAGAGTCTCCATGATAAACAGCGGATATGTTTGCGTCATTGTGAATTAGAGCGATTTCATCGAATATGCAAACCTGTAATTTTCGACACCACCTTGAGCACCCCATTCTCATAACCTACACCTACCTACATGAACATAATCATCAAGAATATCTGCTATTTCGTAGTCTGATTACCCTTAGACTTTCTCCAACCCGATCACTATCCGGATAACTTAGTTTTACCAGAAAAGCGGCACCTCTGTATGCATAAAACAGGTCACAACGTCACTTTTAACCCAACCCCCTACACGTAATCGCAACATTACTGGGCATTGTTCCATACAATATAAGCAATATTAAAACGACAAGAAGACATTGAAGTAAGCCCCTTGATAGGACTTGGTATTTAGTGCTATCTTAAAATAACCCCGGCTATTAACCATATTCTTGTTTTTCCTATACTATCCTATACAACTCATCGCCCAGAAATTAATCAAAGTGTATCAATACATTTTCTGTGGTTCAAAACTAATCACTTCACTTTTGTGAGTTATTACTTGATATGTACAGACAAATTAGTTCTTCATTGTTCGTTTGCATTGTACATCCCGTGTCAAGGAGTTATGACTTCTACTGTTACGGAAGTTGGACGAGTAAACATGATTCATCTTATTCTGTATACAGATTTTCTTCCAAGACACAGCAACAAATTTAGAAATTAGGAATATTTCAACACGAACTCATATTCGTAGTTAAGTGAAGTTACGGTCGGTGTAAAATTGGTCAACCATGTTACCTTAAACTACAGGTCTACACTTGATAGACATAACAAGCAACTGAACAAAAGCAGTATTATCAAAAACCTGTGATATTTTCACATATTTTTGTATCCAGATGCTACAAATTACAGTCTTAAGGTGGAATGTGTATAGAACACCCACAAAGGTCTGTCGTCCAGAAGCTATGTACTTTACCAATGCCGAGGATGTTGCAAGTTGGTGTTTACTAGATCATCTGAAATCTCGTTTATATAACCTCCCAGATAAGTATATTAAACACAATATGATTACCCGCTCTCTTTAAATTTTGTCTGGTCAATGAAAGGGTAGAGGATAGAGGCACAAATCAGCTGATTGCTGCAGTTTTAAGGTGTTATCGTGGTGTTGTGTTTAGGCTATTCTACGTTGTTCTTAGTGGTTTTTTCGACAGAAATGCATTTTAAAAATCATATTTTGACGAAAAAACGTGTAAAAAGTGAGAAAAGTAATCGTTTTGATTGTGTTGACGAAATGCTGTTTTTTCATCAAATTGACATCCCGAGATGCATAAGAAATGAAACAATTCATTGGAAAATGTCAATTATGATAGAAAATGCTAAATAATTACAAATTTTGAAGTTTATTTTACGTATATGATAAGAAAAGGGTTAAATATCGAGGTAATTATAATTTCATGATTTTTACCAAATTGCTCAGAAATAAAGGAAATTGAGTTGGTTATTTCGTCAGATAACGGTGAAGAGATAGTCATTTAATTAGTACGTACTGTATTATATGTTTATTTATTTAACTCATCACATCTTGACTGAATGTTTATTTTTAATTTTCAGATTATGGTCTTCAATCCCGCAATCACTCAATACATTTAGACATTCTAATTGGGATTAAAAACGATAATATTTGTGTAAATGATGGAATTTTTGTGATATTAATAATGTATTTATCGAAATAAATATTGTTTTACAAATTTCGCTCCATTAATACTTAGTGTTTGTCGAGTTGCAAAGTGATGCCAGTGTAGAAGACGTAATATTCGTAAAATGGCATATTCACACGTTGCTGAATTTCGTCACGATGGGGTACTGTTATCGCTTTTGAGTAATTGCTTTCGCTAGTAAATCTTAAACAGGCGATATGCACAACAAAGGCCTATTTAATGCGTCACAGTATTTCATGACAGCAAAATAATCAACGAAGTTTAGTGACGTAGTCAACTAATTAGTTGCATTAATGCACGAGTCTAAGTGTTGGTGTGATCATGTAAGAGCCTTTTGATACGAAATGATAACACAAGAAGAGTAATGTAGTTTTCTCCTTATTACCTAATGATACCCTTCGAGATAGTGGTGTTAAACGCAACATAATAATAACAGAGTATTTGTGATAAGTGGAACACACGTCGCATTGTGTACTTGAAGTGCCTAGACTACTAATACATGTCGTCTGCATATAGAACCTACGTTTGCTAGACTTTGTTTCGTTATTACAGTACGAGCACATATTTGACGGCTACCGTCTTAACAATCTTGAATATTAATCTTATACGCAACTGAAACACTTTACGCAAGGCTTGATGACGCATAGAGGAAGTAATAACAGTTTATGACTGACGCATTTCACATAAGTAATAAAACGTTGCCTATCATTCTCGTTAACTCTGCAATGTCCACAAAATAAGTAAAAGAGACAAAGTTAGTCGACATAAATGCATATATTTGTAAGGAAACAATAATCAATCAAATTAAAAATGACTCATAATAAAAGAGTACATATATACACAAAAAAGAGTTAAAAACAATCCAGTGAAAAAATCACAGTTGTAGAGTTTTTATGGCTGCATCGTAGTCATCATCAAGTCCACCAAACACTCTAACCGCAACATCTGTGTCAGTTTACCTCCGTTGTTAGTGGTGTTGGACCAGTCTTTGCAGTTTTCGTCACCACCAGTTCCGTTCGCAGAAACTGGATGTGAACTTTTCAAGCAGAGATTGAGATTATATTCCTTCGACTGCCTTCGGCCGTATTGAGAAATATCTGAGGATGTATACATATCGGGTAAATTAATCTTACCTTTGGTGAACAATTCCTAATCTTACCCTCAGTGAATATGTGAACAAGGCAAAGAACAACCACAGAGTTGGTGAAATTCTACAGATTAGTCGTCCATATATTCCACAATAGATTTCAGGAATTATGTAACTTCCAAATCACCTGTCACACTTTTTCTTCTATAAAAAGCAAATATTATACAAGTGACTCTTACCCATCCGTTACAATTAACTGAAGGACATAAAATCACCAAACTTTATATTTCTTTGATTAAGTTACCCAGTAGTATTCTCCTTGTTACTGGATCTAATGCTTCTCACATCTGTGAAATTTATAAGCATGTTAACTTGTTCCCTTAAGCTAAAAAATATAATGTTTATCCGCTTTTACTATTGCTATTTCAAAGCCCGCCTCAGTAACGTACGGCACGTATTAGCCGCAACGTTTACGCAAAGGAAAATCTACCAATCACAGTGTGCGTAAGTGACCTTCAAGTGCTCAGCCTCTCCATAAGCCATTTGTGCCGCTATCCTCTATCCAATGAAAGATGATGCATGGCTCTTTAAGTTCACATGATTGAGCATCATGGTTATCCACATAATAACACAGTGAGTATTAACTACAGGTTGAATGACCTGTTTCTTTCAAGTGTTTCAGTGCTTCTACATTGTTGCCAAGAAAATCACGAATATCAAAGATAAAATAACGAACTAAAATGCATTGATTTTGATTTCCAGTTACCCTTGGACGTCAAAATCAATGCATTTTAGTTCGTTATTTTATCTTTGATATTCGTGATTTTCTTGGCAACAATGTAGAAGCACTGAAACACTTGAAAGAAACAGGTCATTCAACCTGTAGTTAATACTCACTGTGTTATTATGTGGATAACTATGGTGCTCAATCATGTGAACTTAAAGAACCACACGTCATATTTCATGAACCTGATATAATTTATAGTGGGAGTATTGGTGATTCAGTGATTTGTTGTCCTACGTGTAATGTGACATTACCAGATAAGGTGAGATTTGTTTAAATAGTTAATCACTTAGAAAAGTGTGTGCGTGATTGATTTATTACTAAAGGATTGGCCTGCATCGACTTGTGGTTTATAAACAGTGCGTAGTCATATTGTGTTTAATATACTTATTTGGGAGGTTATATCAACGAGATTTCAGATGATCTAGCAAACACCCACTTGCATTATTCTTATGTATTATTAATATTGTTGCCTTGGGTTCCTAGTGGAACATATGGCTTCAACTGCACGTCTCCATTTGCTTTTGTCTTCTGCTGTGCTTTTTACCTGCATCCATGTTAGTCCATACTGTTTCAACTCTTCATACGATCTCCTACATGTCACCCTCGCACTGACGTCCCATTCGCCGCTTCCCTTTCGGCCTAGTTCCACTCGAGCAATGGCCTGACGCGCGATGTCACCCAGCAGCCTCCTCAGCGAGTGTCCAACCCATCCCACTTTCTCCGGCATATTTCTGTGCGATTGGTTCTTGTTTTGTTTGTTCCCATAGTTTCTTGTTGATGATTCCTTCCGGCCATCTGATCTTCAGTATAGAGCGAAGACATTTGTTGATAAAGGTCTGCAACAGGCTGTTGGAAATATTCTTTGTGATCCTCCAAGTTTCTTATCCACATAGAAGAACTGATCTAACGTTTGTATTGAAGATACGAATTGTTGTTGTTGTTGATACTGAGTGACGAAGATTTCTAGATTGGCTTCAGGTTGATGAATGTGTTTCTCCCCTTCCCGACTTGACATCCTCGTCCGTTCCTCCTGTAGTTGAGACAATGGTCCCTAGATAAGTGACTGAATGAAGTAACCTCTTTCAAATCCCTCCCGTTGATGGCGCTGAATGTTGTTGTTGTTGGCTGGTTATTTTCATAACCTTCGTCTTGTTTATGTTCACTTGGAGTCCTGTCTTCGCCGGCTGCTTCTCCGAACAGTTTGTTGGTTTTCGCTGGTGAGTCTTCGATTTTGTGTGACATCAAACCTAAATCATCCACGCGCGAAATCCAGGTCTTCTAGGTTCTTCACGTCGGTCGGTCCAGGATATCCCCGGCTTCTCGTTTCCCACTGTCTAACGCATAATCCCGTCAGTCCACTACAATTAGGAATATCATTGGTGATGGATAATAAGCAGCCTTGTCTGACTCCTGTGTTTATTCTAAACGCCTCGCTGAGTGTTTCGTTGCGGATAACTTGACATGTGCCGTTGTCGTACAGCTGTTGAATAAGGCTGATGAATATTCCGGGTACGCCGTATACTCGAGTAGTTTCCAGATTACTTCGCGGTCAATGCTGTCGAAGGCTGTCAGTCACGTCTCATAAACCGTTAATGCCCAGCTCTCGCTACGCTCGGGCCCACGCTGTTCTTCGAAGATTTCTCAGAAACGCTTAGTTATAACGGACGCAAAAACCAAAACACCGATCTGCCGCGTGAGATTTGTTTATTGTTACACCAACATATAAAAGGAATAAGCGAACTAAGGTCTGTAAACAAATATTACAATAATAAATCGTCGTATTACTTCTGACGATGTTTTGCTCTTCTTTCTGAACAGCGACCGATGAGACGATGACTGTCGTATTGATGCCTCCGCGAAAATTGGGGAAGTTGATTTTGAGCAAACAACCAAGAATTGATCGTTCAATCTTCAACTCCATTGACACTCCCCGGCAAAAAAGGGATCCAACCCTTTTTTCCTTCACGACCAATGCACGTTGACTTGGATGCCATTGCGAGAACCTGGGTCACACGGACAGAGCTGAAATGGAAAACAAACAGAAAAGCCAACACACCACAAGCATACCCACAGCACAATCTCACACATCGATGACGACCTGCGCCTCCAGACAGAGACCTCCTCTTGACATCTTGCAACACAATCGCCATTTGCTAGAATAACTCTTGCAGAATGCAAAGTGACCATAGCACCACCTCACGATACTCTACGCACATCCTCTTATCTACTCATTACCAATTACCACTGCAATCGCTTGTCACTCATTCTGCCTCAGTTCTAGTAACGGTGACGTATGCAAGCCTCAGTCGTCTACACTCTTTCTCCCCGGCGTGTCGCACCGCAGCATTTCATTCTCAGCAATAGCCTAGCCTCCCAGGCGTATACGACCCATCTGCTGTCCTTAACATCAATCAATTCATTCATGGATGTAGAAGACTCGAAACAACTTCAGAAGTAAGCGCGACAAAAATTTCAACAAAATTACGCAATAACAACAAGACACGAAAACAACAAGTAAACACAATGAATCCAAAATACACCAATTGCTATGACACACCACACGTATATACAAATAGTACAAACAACCTCGCCGATCATGTCTTGGTGGAATTCCTTTGAAGAATCGCAGGACTTACACCAGTACGCCTGCAACCCTTCTCAGGTTGACGATTGTAAGTTGAAGAATGTCAGGACACAAACAACATTAACCAACAATTACGATAATTGGAACTCACACAACTATTTAACACAAACATATGTACAATCAACACATCAAATGTTGTGTATTCTGGCACGACAAACTACCCTTGAAGAACTGTAGGACTTACAGCAGTACGCCTACATTCCTTCTCAGGTTGATGATCCAAGTGGAAGTCGTCCGGACACAAACAGAATTACCAACAGCTAGATGACAGATGATATCAATTCAGTATATGCAATATGAACATATGTACAAAATCACACACCAAGCACATTGGACTGCTCATTGATGCTCTGCCCTTTGAAGAATTGTAGGACTTACAGCAGTACGCCTACAACCCTTCTCAGGTTGACGCCCTAGGTTGGAAAATCGTCGCAGAGTTCATTTGCTGACTTCCTTCTATCAGCTATATCCTCAAATCTGAACGGCAACACGCTCATGTCATTGTATCGTAGAATATAGATGACCAACAAACACACGACATATCTCATCAACCAAGTGTAGAAACAGAGTAATTTACACCAAAGATAATAACATTCAAATAGTAACTTGAAACTAGAAATGCCTTTATTCGTGCAAGTCAATTTAACAATTACTCTCTCGTTTACACTTGGCTTATTCTCACTAAACTGAGCAATATCTTTCGTCTTTTCAAACGCACCAATACTATCATAGTCATTGCAGAAGATACTTGAGTTGATGGGCATCTGTTTCATTGTGGATGAAAACACCAACGATGACTGAGTGACACAAGGTGATGAACTTAGCGGTGGATCAGAAGCTGTTCTTTTTCGGCTTTCAAATAGTTGTCCACCTGCAAGACCACCACCACTGCTGTCTTTTACTATCAGCTCCGGTTTAGCACTAGCATCTGATGATAGGTGGGCTTCACTCGGATCAATTACACTGACGGTTTCACAAGTATGCATGCCTTCTGCAACTGCATCTGCATTTAATTCTACTTTACGTACAAGTTGTACAGAACCTTTATTTAACTTAGCAGTAGTAGGCATTCCCCCCATTTCATCATGATCAACCAAAGACAAATCTGCACTATCATGATCATTATCACAAATATTCAATTTACCGTCAAGTTCATCATTTTCAAACTCTTTAATAACAGAAGTAGACAATTTTGGTTCCTCCTCCAAAATCATTAAAGGTTTTATAACTTCACTCTGACTAGTAATACCTTGTAAACTTTTGGAGTCAGAACTGCACTCTGAAGCAGTAACTCTATTCTGTGACACTCTATTCAACAACGGCTTACCAGTTGCAACTACAGACTTCTTCACAACACCGTTATCGTCACACAATTCGGAGTCAGACCTGGAGTTTACATTTAGCTTATCACTGAACTTGCTCACCGGTTCACAGTTCACTTCTGTATGCACCTCTTGCACACGTGTAAAACAAAACCGTGTTTGTCTTGCATCTTGTAACTTATCTGTTGAGGATGTACTACGAAACCTGTTACACTCACTAGGTCTATATGCATTACTAGACATCATGGAGTCTTCTCGATATCCACCTCTCTGAGGCTTATTCGTCATCAATGATTGCATTTTGATCTCAGACTGCTCTATTCTAGGGGTGAGATTTAATAGACTGGCGAACTTGCTCATAGATTGATTGACACTAGTATTTACCAGTTTCAGGATATCATCAAACTTTGGCTCGATACCCTCATCCTCCATACGGGAGCTCATCTTCACCCACTTCCTTTGCAGTCGAGTAGGTAGACGTCTTGCTATTACTTCTAGTATAAAACTCGAGTTGAGGTCACTCATGCGATTCATCGAAATCATTCCATTCTTGTAAATTAGCAAATTATCTAAAAACTCAGTGAGTGCCTGGGAGTCATCCTGTAATTGACCACCATTACCCTTAACAGCCTCGAATAATTTCCCTGCAATCATCGAAGGTCTTCCAAACCTTTGACGTAATATGCTCATAGCCTCGTAGTAGCCCTCTTTTGGCTTCATAAACTTACAGCACTGTATAGCTCTTGCAGCATCTCCAGTGCAATATCTCATCAAATACATTAACTTCAATTCATCACTTAATAGAAAACTACTCAACATGATCTCAAACTCCTTTACAAATTGTAAATAATCAGCCGGGTTTCCATCAAAACACCGTGGTTCAAATTTAGGGAGTTTGATGTTCCTATTATCCCTGAACGGCGAAACAGTAACATCAACCATGTCATGTTTAACATCAGACACATCGTTACAATTAACAGACAAGTCACCATGACTTACTTTCCTGTTTGCATCCAAGACACTCTGTCCCTTCTTTGACCCAGGCATTGTTGAACTTGACCCAATTCCAAAAAGTTCCAGATATTGCTTGTTCAAAGAGGACTTGACCGGCACCAGGAAAAATGAACGGCGACTATCCAAACTTTCACCAACTGTTTCAATCCGCCAGATCTGTTTCCATCGTCAGAAACTGTCAATCACGTCTCATAAACCGTTAATGCCCAGCTCTCGCTACGCTCGGGCCCACGCTGTTCTTCGAAGATTTCTCAGAAACGCTTAGTTATAACGGACGCAAAAACCAAAACACCGATCTGCCGCTTTAGATTTGTTTATTGTTACACCAACATATAAAAGGAATAAGCGAACTAAGGTCTGTAAACAAATATTACAATAATAAATCGTCGTATTACTTCTGACGATGTTTTGCTCTTCTTTCTGAACAGCGACCGATGAGACGATGACTGTCGTATTGATGCCTCCGCGAAAATTGGGGAAGTTGATTTTGAGCAAACAACCAAGAATTGATCGTTCAATCTTCAACTCCATTGACAACGGCCTTCTCAAAGTCCATGAAGTTGAGGTAGACTTTTGATTGACATTCCATGCTCTGTTCGATGATGATGCCTAAAGTTGCTATTTGGTCAGAACATGATTTGCCTATCCTGAATCCAGCTTGTTCTGGTCGGAGTTCTGTCTCCAGTGCGTCCTTTAATTTTCAGGATGATGCAACTCAGGATTTTACTTGGCGTCAACAGGAGCATGATTTCTCGCCAGTTCTTGCCAAGTTCTAAGTCGTCCTTCTTTTGTAGTTTCACGAGGTAACCTTTCCTCCAGTCAGTAGGCACCTTTCCCTCTTTCCAGACCTTTGCAATAATGGAGTCAGCATATCTGCTGTCGTCTCTGGGTCCGCTTTTAGTGCTTCAGGAGGTATTCCATCTGGTCCAGCTTCTTTTCCAGCTTTCAGAATCTTGATTGCATTCAAGACTTCAGCTCTCGTTGGAGGATTGGTGTCAACTTGCAGTTGTGTATATGCTGTTGTTGGTATTTCTGGACGGGTTGCAGGTGATGGTCGGTTCAAGAGTCCTTTGAAGTGATCCGCTCATTGTTTAATCTGTCTTTCTTCCTTGGTAATTGGGTTCCCTTGACTGTCTTTTATAGGTTTCACTTGTGTTGATCACTTCCCGGATAGAGATTTGGTTATCTGATATAATGTCCTCAGGTCCCTTTTGCCTGCTGCCTTCTCAGCTTCAGTGACCAGGTTGTCGTAGAATCGTCTTTTGTCCTTCCTAGCACTCTTCTTCACTTCTTTGTCCAGTGCTTTGTAAGTTGAGCTCAGCGTCTCCTTCTCCTGTCCGTCCTTGCATTGAATCATTTTCTCTTTCACCATTCTCCTCTCCTCTATTAGCTTCCAAGTATCCGTTGAGAGCCATTCTTTGTCTTGTCTGTTCTTTCTTCCTAGAACCGTTGAACACGTTTCGTTGAAAATCAATTCCAGAGAGTTCCAATGGTCTTCCACGCATGATTCCTCTGTGATGTCACGTAGTGTTTCCTGCTTTGCTCTGACAATTGCAGTGAATCTGTCCTTTGTGGTTGTGCCCTTCAGTTTTTGAGTGTTGAACTTGCATTGTGGCCTATCCCCAGCTATCCTCGACGCTTTTAGCTTCATCTTGAAAGTCCCCTCTACTAGATAGTAGTCTGAACCCACATGTGCTCCTTTCCTCGATCTTGTGTCTAGTAGGCTCCGCCTCCACTTCCTTGAGATTGAAATGAAGTCTGTTTGGTTTTTGATGTGTTTATCTGGTGAAATCCATGTCGCCTTGTGTATATCCTTGTGTTTGAACACACTGCCACCAATCACCAAATCATTGAAGGCGCACAAGTCTGAGAAGAGTTCACCATTGTTGTTCATTTCACTGAGAACCTCATGACCCATGGTGAGTTCTCTTCCTGTATTGTCTCCTCCCAGCTTCACATTCACATCACCTATCAGGATTTTGATATCGCCATTTGGGACGTTGTCCATAACTGTTTGTAGTCGTCTGTAAAAATCCTTCTTCTCTTGTTCTGAGACGTTTGTAGGCCCATAGCATTGGATCAGCGAAAAATAAGGTTTCGATAAAGAAAGGAAGACGAAATTTGCAGTATAAAATGATATCATTCTATTTCACAGGTTCTCATCAGCTGCAGACTACCTGAAATTACAATGGTTATATAGATGATAATAACATACTTTAATGTTCGAGTGGTGGTAGAAAAGAGATACTATAAAACTGACGCATCTAAATGAAAGCATTACAATGTTTTTAGTTTAAGTTTTCATCATCAATTTATACGCTTTTAAAGTTGAAAAGAGGGGGAGGGGTAAGAGAGGAAACAGAAAAAATTGATTAACAGAACAGTGTTAGCTTTTAGGTTCACATAGCAACTCAAGAAACAAAAAAACAAAAACAGTTACAGTTTATGAGATTAAGATTTGTTCAGTGAGTTGAGATCACTGAATTAGATGACTAATCAAAATCAAAATTCTGTTATCAAGGGAGTGAGAGGTTAATCACACTCTCTTTCTGTATGCATAAGTCTGGTTTAAGTCTTTTGATTGCGATTGCTTCGGCAAATCGTAGTAAATTTGCTGTCCTTTGTCTATTTATTATTTTGAAGGACTTAGAAATCTCTACGAGATGTCCGGTATCAATAATGTGTCTGGTAATTGCACTCTGGGAATGTCTGCTTCCTTTCAGGCACAGGTTTTTGGGAATATGTTCAGAAAACCGGATAGAAGCCCTTCTTTCTGTCCTTCCAATGTACTTGCTCCCGCAAGTGCACGTGAATTCATAAACGCAGTTGGAGGTGACATCAGCAGGGTATTTATCCAGTTTTGAGTGGATTAAAGAAGGAGTGGTGCTGTATACTGTTATGAGTTTTGCTGCTGGGAAGCTTCTATTTATTGCACCTTTCAGTCTTTTGTCAATCTTTTGTGACACTGCATCTCCTTTGTATGGTAGACAGATAAACACTTTTTTCTTTTCTACAGTTGGATGCTTTTCTTTCTCATCTTTTTCTCTGCTGTACTTCTGAATAAATCCCTTAGGGTATCCATTTTCCCTTAGGCATTTCTCGACGAAAACTAATTCTTCTTCGACCCTGTTTGGTGAACATAGCTTCGTGGCTCTGTCATACAAAGTCCTCACTAATCCACGTTTATAGCTTATGGGAACCAAATGTAAAAATAAGGTTATTGCTTATATTTTTAGAATTTTTAATATATTTGTGCGTTGAAGTTTCTGTAGCGATTTGGTTAAGTTTTGGGGGTGGAGTTGCTAGCAACACGCCCCAACCCTCCCTCTTTATCCGGGCTTGCGACTGCCTAGAAAACTAGCGAGCTTGTAATCTAGGCCTTATTTGCAGTATTGTCCGTGTTAGTGAAGCATATAGCTTCTTAACGACAGACCTGTGTGGGTGTTCTATACACATTCCACCTTAAGACTGTAATTTGTAGCATCTGGATACAAAAATATGTGAAAATATCACAGGTTTTTGATAATACTGCTTTTGTTCAGTTGCTTGTTATGTCTATCAAGTGTAGACCTGTAGTTTAAGGTAACATGGTTGACCAATTTTACACCGACCGTAACTTCACTTAACTACGAATATGAGTTCGTGTTGAAATATTCCTAATTTCTAATTTGTTGCTGTGTCTTGGAAGAAAATCTGTATACAGAATAAGATGAATCATGTTTACTCGTCCAACTTCCGTAACAGTAGAAGTCATAACTCCTTGACACGGGATGTACAATGCAAACGAACAATGAAGAACTAATTTGTCTGTACATATCAAGTAATAACTCACAAAAGTGAAGTGATTAGTTTTGAACCACAGAAAATGTATTGATACACTTTGATTAATTTCTGGGCGATGAGTTGTATAGGATAGTATAGGAAAAACAAGAATATGGTTAATAGCCGGGGTTATTTTAAGATAGCACCAAATACCAAGTCCTATCAAGGGGCTTACTTCAATGTCTTCTTGTCGTTTTAATATTGCTTATATTGTATGGAACAATGCCCAGTAATGTTGCGATTACGTGTAGGGGGTTGGGTTAAAAGTGACGTTGTGACCTGTTTTATGCATACAGAGGTGCCGCTTTTCTGGTAAAACTAAGTTATCCGGATAGTGATCGGGTTGGAGAAAGTCTAAGGGTAATCAGACTACGAAATAGCAGATATTCTTGATGATTATGTTCATGTAGGTAGGTGTAGGTTATGAGAATGGGGTGCTCAAGGTGGTGTCGAAAGTTACAGGTTTGCATATTCGATGAAATCGCTCTAATTCACAATGACGCAAACATATCCGCTGTTTATCATGGAGACTCTGAATGTGTTCAGTAAGTTATTTTACCTTCCACAAGTTTGTTTATTAGTCATTAAGTATATGTGTATTCTGTTCTTTATATGCTTCCTGGTCTGTAATGTCTTGAGTCGATGCACAGTTATGACCGAGTTTGCCGGCCGATTATAGCTTTACTCAAAGTGTACCAATTTAAGGCGACTGAGTGAGACGCAACATAATCTTCTGATTTGAGTTAACTTGAGATTGACATATGATTGTTAGTGAAGGTTATATGTATATATATATATATATGTCATAGTATCATCGCACATGTATGAGTTGAAAGAAAAACTCAAAACATTCAAGGTGCTCTACACATATATGTACATGTTTGCATCATTGTGAATTATTTAGGAGGAATCCATCGAATCTACAACCCGTAATTCTCAATACAACCTTATGAAGGAGAAACATCATCTGACGAACAGTTTGATTCGGAAATTGAAAGAAGAAAATACTATTACTCGTGGTATAATAATGGCGTGGAATAGAAAATTTAAAACGTAGAAGTATTTGAATGCCATTCAAATGATTGCTATCACAACTGTACTGTTTGCCTTGAAGTTCGCGTTTCCAGACTTCATCATACTATTCACCGTATAATTTGTTTGATTTTTATGCATAAAGTATCATTGAATGTGTAATTCAAAAAATATATACATATTTTTAACATATTTTCATTTTTTAAAATACTTTTTAGTTAATGTCTGCCTATCACCATGATTTGCAACATCCTAAAGGGGAACCTCTTTACACTTATGGAAAGGTTTTGATTGTACGAGGGCTAGAAATTCATCGCTCACAAATATGTTCAAATTGTGAAATTGCATTTTTAAAATCAAAGATATTACAAAACATTGTATAAATTCCACTCAGTGTTATTCATCATTTTTCTCTTTATTCCTTCATTGTCAAACGTTATCTAGTTCGCATTATTTCATCTTATCTGTATTGTGCAAATTTTGTGAACGTAGTTTTTCTACATTCTTAACACCTGAGAATTGGTCCAATGCTCAGCTGACCTAGTGTCAGAAAGTGTAAACAACAAGATGAATGGAACACTAAGAATTATTCTAAAACGGATTATCAATCATCACCCCTTACTCGTGGAAAAGTCTTTTCTCATTTTTGCCTAAGTCATATTTTTCAACATATTGGTCGAGAAAATGTTCAATCTTGTGATCTAAGCCTGCGTATTATAGATATTTCAAAGTCTGTTGAATGTCTTCTGCTTATTATTTCAATAAGTATTTCTGCTGTATTACTTTTTTCTCTATAAGAATGTAAACGTCTTGTTTTGTACCTTAAAAAATATTATGGAAGTTCATTTAAGGATGCTCAAAAGTATTTAAAAGATTTATTTACACAGGCTAAATTTATTCTCTCTTAATTGTCTCTAAATTTTTCCTACTTTCTTTTTTCACTACGTTTAAGTATTTCTGCACATATGTGTGCGTATATTATATTATAACATCTGTATTATATATATTTTTCTAATGTTCTCAGTATTTTTCCATTAGCAGTTTACTGACTGTTAGGTTTTGTTGTTGATGATGATGGACCTGACCGATAGCTGCTACCTTGACATGGTGGTCGGGCTTGAATGTCGCAATGACCCAACAAGCTACACTGTATGGAACTATTGTTCCTGCAGGTCCTACCATGCCAGGAATGCTGTTAGGATGGCGATTAGACTAAACGCGGTTGACATATTTTCGTAATTCTTTTGCTCCCTGGGCGGCCTGCCGAGTTCCGTACATTGTGCAAATCTTACACTGCCTCATTCTTATTCTTGCCTTCATCGAGAGAAGACACATCGGCCGGCTGACTTGCTTCGCGAAGGCTTTCACGAGCCCTCTGTGCCATTTCGCCTCCATGATTCGAGCGAAGAATAACACTGTTATTTGAAGTTTCTATATTTTAAATATATTTTGCGTGTTGAAGTTTCGCCGGCGGTTTGAAAGATCAAGAGGTGTGGGGTTAGTAGCCCCACGCCCAAAATACTTCCTTACTTGAGCCTTCGCCTGGAGGGAAAAAACACACAGTAGCCCAATTTAGTTCATACCGACAAAAGAGAAGTCCTGAATATCATAGCGCCACTGGAATTCTGGAAGGCAATGAGAACAGATATCTAAAATCAGCACTGTAAAGCCAATCGGAGACCTCAGGGCGTGTGCACACAACATCTGTCGGTCACGTCTCGTAAACCGTTGATGCCCAGATCTTGCTACGCTGGGACTAACGCTGTTCCTCGAGGCTTTTCAGAAACCATTACTACGAACAGACGCAAAAACCAGAACCAGTTAAGCGACACGAGAATTATTTATTCTAACACCAACATATATCCAACATACAAATAAGGTCTATGAACAAATATTACAATAATAAATCACAACATTACTTCTGACAGTTTTGGCCTGACTTCTTTCTGAACAGCGACCGATGAGACGGTGACTGATGGATTGATGACTCCCGCGAAAATTGGGGAAGTTGTGTTTGAGCAAACAACCATGAATTGATCGTTCAACCTTCAACTAGATTGGCACTCCCCGGCAAAAATTGGATCCATTCCTTTTTTCCATGACGACCAATACACGTTGACTCGGAGACCAGTGCGAGAACCTGGGTCACACGGACAGAGCTGAAATGGAAAACAAACAGAAAAGCCAACACACAGCAGGCAAACCCACAGCACAATCACACTCATCGATAACGACCTGCGCCTTCCAGTTAAAGGTATCCTCTTGACATCTTGCAACACAATCGTCACTTGCTAGAATGACTCTTGCAGAATGCAACGTGACCATAGCAGCACCTCATGATACTCTTCACACATCCTCTTATATGTTCACCATCAACTATCACTGCGATCGCTTGTCAAGCATTCTGCCTCAGTTCTAGTAACGGTGACGTATGCAAGCCTCAGTCGTCTACACTCTTTCTCCCCGGCGTGTAGGATCACAGCCTAAATGGAAACATTCACTGTCAGTTGTTGATTCCACAGCTAATACTCATCTCCGTGTGCGTGTTATTCTCAGCGATAGTCTCCCG
The DNA here is from genome assembly GCA_944472135.2 of Trichobilharzia regenti. Lineage (NCBI taxonomy): Eukaryota > Metazoa > Platyhelminthes > Trematoda > Strigeidida > Schistosomatidae > Trichobilharzia > Trichobilharzia regenti. The sequence goes on from OX235262.1 coordinate 137,176,416, forward strand.
GCGTATACGACCCATCTGCTGTCTCTAACATCCGTCAATTCATTCACGGATGTGGAAGACTCGAAACAACTTCAGAAGTAAGCACAACGAAAAATTTACCAAAGTTATGCAATAGCCACAAGGTACGAAAACAACAAGTAAACACAGTGAATCCAAAAACGCCAAATGATATGACACACCACACATATATACAAACAGTACACACAACCTCCCAGATCATGCCTTGATGTAATTACTCTGAAGAATTGCAGGACTTACAGCAGTACGCCTACAACTCTCTCAGGTTGACGCCCTAGGTTGGAAAATCGCTGCAGAGTTCATTTGCTGACCTCCTTCTCTCATCTTTATCCTCAACTCTGAACGGTGACGCGCCCTTGTCGTTATATCGTGGATGACAAACAAGCATACGACGTATCTGGTCAACCAAGCGTAGGCACAGAGTAATTTACACCAACGATGATAACATTCAAATAGTAACTTGAAACTTGAAATGTCTTTATTCATGCAAGTCAGTTTGACAATTACACTCTCATACACAGTTGGCTTATCCTCATTAAAATGACTATTGACTTTCCTTCTTTCAAACAGACTGATACCGGCACAGTCCTAGCATAAGACACGTGAGTTCATGAACGTCCCATTCACTGTGGATGACAACACCAGCGACAACCGAGTGACACAAGTTGATGAACTTAGAGGTGCATCAGGAGCTGTTTTTTCGACCATTAGAAGTTTGTCTAACCGCAAGATTACCACCACTGCTGTCTTTTACTATTAGCTCCAGTTTAGCATTAACACCTGCCGATAGGTGGACTACACGCTGATCATTTACACTGACGGTCTCACGAGTATCAACACCTTCTACGACCGCATCTGCCTTTAATTCTACTCCACGTTCAAGTTGTACAGAACCTTTGTTCAACTCAGTAGAAGTAGGCATATCCCTCATCTCATCATGATCAGCCAAAGACAAGTGTGCACTATTATGACCATTGTCACAAATATCCACTTTACCGTCGTCTATCTGGTCAACTTCATCATTTTCAAACTCTTCAATAACAGCAATAGTCTATTTGTGTTCTTCCCCACAAATCCTTAAAGGTTTTAAACCTTTACTCTGACTAGTAATACCCTGTAAACTTGTGGAGTCAGAACTGGACTCTGAAACTGTAACTGTCTTCTTCTGCACAAACTGCGGTGTCGTCTGTGACACTGCATTCAACAATGGCTTGCTGGCTGCAACTACACGCTTCTTCATTGCACCATTATCGTCACACAGTTCGGAGTCAGACCTTGATTTCACATTTAGCTTACCACGAAACTTGGTCACCTCTTCACAGTTCGCTTTTGTATGCAAACGTGTAAAACACAACCGTGTTTGTCTCGCAACTTGTAACCTATCTGTTAAGGATGTACCACGAAAGCTGTTACACTCACTGAATTTATGTGGATTACTAGACGCCATATATCCTTTTCGATATCCAATTCTCTGAGACCTCTTCGTTATAAATGATTGCGTTTTTCTCTCTGACTTCTCTATTCTTTGTTTGGGATGCAATAAGCTGGCAAACCTGCTCATAGATTGATTGACACTGTCTTGATACTACCAGTGTCAGAATATCATCGAAGTTTAACTCAATACCTTCATCCTCTATACGGGAGCTTATCTTCACCCATTTCCTTTGCAGTCGAGTAGGTAGGTGTCTTGCTATTACCTCTAGGACGGAACTCGAGTTCAGATCACTCATGCAATTCATCGAAATCAATGCATTCTTGTAAGTCATCAGATTATCCAAAAACTCAGTGAGTGCCTTGGAGTCATCTTGTAATTGACTACCACTACCTTTAACAGCCTCGAATACGTTCCTTACAATCATCGAAGGTCTTGCAAAGCTTTGACGCAGGATACGCATCGCCTCAGTCTATCCTTCGTTTGGGGACATGAACTTACAGCACTATATAGCTCTCGCAGCAACTCCAGTGCAGTACCTCCGCAAATACATCAACTTCATTTGATCGTTTAATAAAAGTCGCTCAACATGATCTCAAAATCCTTGATAATCTGTGGATAGTCAGTCGGGTTTCCATCAAAGTACCGAGACTCGATTTTAGGTCACTTTAAACCCTTACTATCCCCAAACGGCGAACCATGAACAACAAACTCATCATACTGAGTGTCATAAATATCATTACAATTAACAAGCAAGTCAGCATTACTTACTTTCCTGTCTGCTTCCAAATGCTTCGTCCCTTCTTTGACCCAGGCATCACTGAACTTGACCAAAAACTCCAGAAAAGTCCCAGATAACACTTGTCCAAAGAAGACTTGCAGGCACCAGGAAAGACCAAAAGGAACTATCGGAAACCGTAAATGTCCGTCTCTTAATATTCTCATCATCACGCTGCCCTCGAAGATTTTCAGAAACGATTTGTAATAACCAACGCGAAAAACCAGAACACAGATTGGCGACTCGAGAATCCTTTATTCTTTTGCCAACATGTAACCAACAAAAAGGTTATTACAAACAAGATCTAAGAATAAATATTATAAAAATAAATCACGATAATACTTCTGATAGTTTTCTCTCTTCCAACGAACAGCAAACGATGAGACGATGACTGATGGATTGATGACTCCCGCGAAAAATATGGAGTTGTGTTTGAGCAAACAACCATGAAATGACCGTTCAATCTTCAACTCCATTGACGGTATTATATCAGCTCAAAATATTCTTGCCCCCTGTATGGCCTAGTTCAACACATTCCAGAACATCATCGATGATACTGGGAGCAAACAACCATGAATTGATCGTTCAATCTTCAACTACATTGACAACGGGTGTAATACAAACCTCTATAAATTTTCAGTTTGTTTATATTCACGGATATTACCATGCATATTAACGCAAGATCTAACACCAAAAACCTTCCCAGTACTCGTTGCGCGTAGACCAAAAACGAGGCGAATATCAAAATTGATCGTATAGGTTACATTACAAATCGGAGCGCGAACTTGACTGTTTAACTGGCTAGGGATCTTCAGGAATGAACGTGACACGACTGCACACCAAATGGTGTGGATGCTTTACCGGAGGCCTTCAGCTGAACCAGTAAATCTAAGCAGTGAGGGTCAACATGCGATGTTCAGTCGTGAACGCTGTCGCCAATAATTATGTGGAATTACCTGCCGCCACAACTTCCCACTATCACTGATGATGTTCTGGAATGTGTTGAACTAGGCCATACAGGGGGCAAGAATATTTTGAGCTGATATAATACCGTCAATGGAGTTGAAGATTGAACGGTCATTTCATGGTTGTTTGCTCAAACACAACTCCATATTTTTCGCGGGAGTCATCAATCCATCAGTCATCGTCTCATCGTTTGCTGTTCGTCGGAAGAGAGAAAACTATCAGAAGTATTATCGTGATTTATTTTTATAATATTTATTCTTAGATCTTGTTTGTAATAACCTTATTGTTGGTTGCATGTTGGCAAAAGAATAAAGGATTCTCGAGTCGCCAATCTGTGTTCTGGTTTTTCGCGTTGGTTATTACAAATCGTTTCTGAAAATCTTCGAGGGCAGCGTGATGATCAGAATATTAAGAGCTGGACATTTACAGTTTCTTAGAGTTGGCCGATACAGGTTCTCGCTTATTTATCATACACAGACCTACTCTGAAAACAGAACACCAATTTACAAATTATTGGAAAATTACTGGGCATCCAGTACAACTTTATCACATAACACTTTCGGTCTATATGTGTCTATATACAACCCTAAGATAATAATAGTATATTCTCATTTTGTACATGAGAGACGCCAGTTTACAGGCATCATCAATGTGATAAATTACATATACGATTAGCAATCATAATTAATAATAATGTTTTAATAAAATACACATTTTTTCCTACTTGTGTAGGACACACCAAATATACAGGCATGGATAAGCATTATATAAATTTCATAAATTTGGTTCATGGTTAAGTTACATGGTTGCTGGCGTTTTTGTCTTAGGTCTGTGGGAACAATATGATAACCAGTCATTCAATGGAGCACGTCATGAAATATAGGAATATTAACTTCGCATTAACAAAAAAACCCAAGTAAGTTTTGGATGGATTAAAAATACTTGGGAAAAAATAAACCTTGAGGTTATTCCACAATATAACAAGTCATTCAATGGAGCACATCATGAAGTATAGGAATAAATAAATAAATAAATTTATTCTCATGATACAGTACATGAGGGACGCCAGTTTACAGGCATCATCAAATTGTTACAGAAATAGGATCATATTATTCAGTCACAATTTACAGTCGATAGCAAAATATGTTTAACATGTACACTGGAGATAATACGTACACTTGCTAAATGTTAATCCGAATAGTATAAAACATCCTTTTCACTTATGTACAATCATTTCTGTGCATAGTTGGAAAAATCCGCTAGATTTTCAGTGAGTGCAACACATCAGGAAATACAGAAGTATTGTCTTCGCATTAACAAAAAAACCAGGTCTTTGGTGGATGGGTTATAAGTGCCTGGGAAAAAAATAAAGCTTGAAGTCAATTTTCGTACAATACTTTGTTGTGTGCAGGATCCTTGAATTATAGTTCATTGATGTGTTATTTTGAAATCAGTGATATGTTTATCTCATTTGATGTGCAATGTCATTGTTGGGAGTAAAATACATAAGCTTTAGACGCATTAATTAATGGGTTTCTACTGCTTGTGGATATTTACTTCTCGTGAGGAAGGTTTTTGAATTTTAGTTGTTCCGACAGGAGTTGTGGATATTGACTGCTCAGCAACATTATGGATATAAGTTCATCACATTATCTCAGGAATGTTGGGTTGTAGTTGGTGATGCATATATGATGTCCGACGAGCGTACATCTGTCCATGTGATGTTGTGGTGAGTTATAACTTTTTTCATGTTGTCAGTTTATGTCCATTTTATTCCACTTATTGTGTTGGGTAGAAGTTTAACAAACGAAACTTCTTGTCTGTTTGAGGGTAAGTATCTTAATCGTTAATGTTTTATCTAAAATTATAAATATAGGCAAAAACAGCAGCTGAAGTATTTGAACTTATACATTAACTGGACCTATAATTTCGGAGGCTCTCAGATAGGAACTAAGACTACTGTTGTCGATCACGTCTCATAAACCGTTAATGCCCAGCTCTCGCTACGCTCGGACCCACGCTGTTCTTCGAAGATTTCTCAGAAACGCTTAGTTATAACGGACGAAAAAACCAAAACACTGATCTGACGCTTTAGATTTGTTTATTGTTACACCAACATATAAAAGGAATAAGCGAACTAAGGTCTGAAAACAAATATTACAATAATAAATCGTCGTATTACTTCTGACGATGTTTCACTCTTCTTTCTGAACAGCGACCGATGAGACGATGACTGTCGTATTGATGCCTCCGCGAAAATTGGGGAAGTTGATTTTAAGCAAACAACCAAGAATTGATCGTTCAATCTTCAACTCCATTGACAACTGTGGTTTGCAAACTCGTGTAGTTTGTCGTTAAGCACTTTTTTGAAGGAAGCCAATGTACCTGCTTGACGCATTTCCATTGGTAGTTTATTCCATATCTGTGCATACCTAATCAAATAAAACTTTTGCCTGGTAGCTGTTTTGCATTGTTCAATAGCTACTGTACCCTTAGTGTGTCTTAGTTTGTAGACACTGTCATCTGAAAGTCGAATGCCATTAGTAGAGGTGAAAACTAAGTGGTTTAGAAGCTTATAATAAAGTGTTAAGTTTAGTCTCAGGCGTCTTAGCCATAGTGTTTCTAATCCTAGGATGTCACATCTAGTGGAGTAGTTCGCACCATTTTCGGTTCCGAGTAATTTTGACGTGAAGTACCTCTGCACTCCCTCGACTTTCAATTTGTCCTCTATGCGTATACTACTATACATGAATGAACAGTAATCAAATAAAGGACGCACACAAACCTTGTACAACAGAATTCTGGACTCATTTCTGTAAAAGTTCCTGAGTAGAAAGCCGATAAGTCTGCGTGACTTTGACACTTGTTTGGAGATATGTTCAGAAAATGATAAGTCATGTGAGTATTTCAGTCCTAGGTCCAATACAGATTCCAGTCGTAAAAGTGCATGGCCTTGAATTGTCAGGTCAAGTTCTAAATTGTTGCAACCTATGCAGAGCCAGCCACATTTGTCGACATTAAACTGGAGTTGCCAGGTGTCACACCATCTGTCGATTTTTTCTAATTCTTGCTGTATGGCGTTTAATGTTATTCCGAGATCTGTGTTCTTGCATTTATAGGTCACTTTTAAGTCATCTGCATATAGTATTGGTTTACCAACACTAAAGCATTCACAGATACTGTTTATATATATTATAACATGGACAAACATCGACTTCCACCGACAGTCCACATGGTTCTTATCTTGCCCTAACGCAATTGTTAAAGACAAGTTTAGACACAGATTATACCGCTCTAGATACACAAAATCAGCCTGAACGGAATATACAATGTAAGAGGACAAAGACGCAGTGTTATGCTAATTGCCTCGTCACCTAGGTTCCTTAAAGTATAGTGTGGGAACGGGCTTCGGTAGGCTATACGGTGCAAATCTGCTGGAATTCAATCCACATTGCAGCAACACACAATAAAACTCACACCAGGAGACAACAGGTGCCTTTGAGCAATGGGAGGAATGAAAAACCATTGGCATCATCAAGTTCCGGAAGGTTTTTATCTGCCACATCTCCCATCAGAGCTGTACAAACTGCTGGTGGGGATATTAACCCTTCTCGAACCCAACCACCTATTATGATTCCCTCTTGGGAAGTATTCAGAAACAGCCATATACATATTTACGTATTAAATACTTCTGATGATTCCAAGGAACTCTCCAATCTAGCTAGGAATGAAACTACTTAACCTCATAGCGAATCCAGTGCTGAAACTTCTCATCATTCCCTTCAAGAGCTAGATAGCAGCATGACAGACATAGTTGAATGAGATATAACTACTTTTTGAAGCACAAGATCATCGTGCCACTCACGATGGTTGAAGACTGAATCACACTTGAGACTGACCAATGTGACTAAATGCTGCAAAGATTATTTCGTCTCCCAAACTTACCTAGCTCTACAAATGCTAGATCCATCTCAAGCAACGCACTGATGGTCACAGCACACACACTCATGTATAAATCCACCATAATTATTTCTGAGCTTGGTAATGCCCTGATATGCCTGACGAAGAAACAACCATCGATAAGCACAGTCACTTTAGGTGTGGCGGGAATAGTGATAAGGGAGTAGGTTGTGTACTTTTTAAGCACACTCTAATTCAACTTGAAAATATGGAACTCAACAACGTTTATGGCACTCTCTATGTCAATATATCTTTTGAGAAGCTTAATTGGATGCATTTACAGAGAAACTAGCACCTATGGTGACCACGAGACCCAACTTATCAATGAGCTGGTTCAAGTAACAAATATTCCATAAGAATACAAGATTCTGTGTGGAGACTTCAAACTTTATGAAACCGACTTGGATTTACTTACTGGCCCAGGTAAATCTGACAACTTTATGAGATTGGATATAACTGGTTGGAAAAAATGCATGCATAACCCCCATTCAGACAGTATTGATAACTAAACACAGTATGGCGGAACATCTAAACCGACAGTAGAAGCCTGGGTTATCAGCCACGAACACAACACACTGGACGGAATCACCACCTTTAATTCTCTTGGGCAGATAAAATGCCTTGAAAACTTCTGCCACTATTTGAGACCTGTTGTTAAGGAATGATCTAAGCCATCCTAATTGTGGAATACGTATTCCCAAAGAGTTCAGCTCGTGTATTAGCAGTAAATGGTCGACACGGTCAAATGCCCTAGAAATGTCAAAGTAGATGACAAGTAATATTTGTCGTTTGTCACGACTGCCGGTCACAAAATTAGAGAGGTCTAGGTGGAATGTTGAACATGATCTGGAATTTAGGAATCCATGTTGGTTTTGGCTTACAATATTGCAGCTAAGCACACGTTTTAGTATGTTATCTTTAGTCTCTCCACAATTATAGATATTATGGGTGTGATGCTGGTCGGCATGTCTTTGTTGACTTCTGTTTCCGAGCCGCATTTTTGCTTAGGTATAATAAATATAATTTTCCATATATCTGGGTTAGTTGGGTTTCCATAGTCATTGTAAAGATTTTAAGCGGTGGTAAGGGAATAATAATAATAATAATAATAGTATATTCTCATTTTGTACATGAGAGACGCCAGTTTACAGGCATCATCAATATGATAAATTATATATACGATTAGCAATCATAATTAATAATATTGTTTTAATAAAGTACACATTTCTTCCTACTTGTGTAGGACACACCAAATATACAGGCATGGATAAGCATTATATAAATTTCATAAATTCGGTTTATGGTTAAGTTACACGGTTGCTGGCGTTTTTGTTTTAGGTCTGAGGGAACAATATGATAACCAGTCATTCAATGGAGCACATCATGAAATATAGGAATATTGACTTCGCATTAACAAAAAAACCCAAGTAAGTTTTGGATGGATTAAAAATACTTGGGAAAAAATAAACCTTGAGGTTATTCCACAATATAACAAGTCATTCAATGGAGCACATCATGAAGTATAGGAATAAATAAATAAATAAATTTATTCTCATGATACAGTACATGAGGGACGCCAGTTTACAGGCATCATCAAATTGTTACAGAAATAGGATCATATTATTCAGTCACAATTTACAGTCGATAGCAAAATATGTTTAACATGTACACTGGAGATAATACGTACACTTGCTAAATGTTAATCCGAATAGTATAAAACATCCTTTTCACTTATGTACAATCATTTCTGTGCATAGTTGGAAAAATCCGCTAGATTTTCAGTGAGTGCAACACATCAGGAAATACAGAAGTATTGTCTTCGCATTAACAAAAAAACCAGGTCTTTGGTGGATGGGTTATAAGTGCCTGGGAAAAAAATAAAGCTTGAAGTCAATTTTCGTACAATACTTTGTTGTGTGCAGGATCCTTGAATTATAGTTCATTGATGTGTTATTTTGAAATCAGTGATATGTTTATCTCATTTGATGTGCAATGTCATTGTTGGGAGTAAAATACATAAGCTTTAGACGCATTAATTAATGGGTTTCTACTGCTTGTGGATATTTACTTCTCGTGAGGAAGGTTTTTGAATTTTAGTTGTTCCGACAGGAGTTGTGGATATTGACTGCTCAGCAACATTATGGATATAAGTTCATCACATTATCTCAGGAATGTTGGGTTGTAGTTGGTGATGCATATATGATGTCCGACGAGCGTACATCTGTCCATGTGATGTTGTGGTGAGTTATAACTTTTTTCATGTTGTCAGTTTATGTCCATTTTATTCCACTTATTGTGTTGGGTAGAAGTTTAACAAACGAAACTTCTTGTCTGTTTGAGGGTAAGTATCTTAATCGTTAATGTTTTATCTAAAATTATAAATATAGGCAAAAACAGCAGCTGAAGTATTTGAACTTATACATTAACTGGACCTAAGGGAATGTCAGGGCCATTAGATTTACAGAAATACGATGATATATTGTCAGTCCCAGACCCTTCAAAGCCTTTCAGAGGTCTGATAGTTTGGTGAATGTTAGAATAAGCGAATTCAATATTGCTTATTTCTTTTGGTGAGGGTAAAGACGGGAGTTGTGTGATATTAGTAGCACGGTGTTAATTCAAGTTAATTTATGCGTGAAGAGTGTCACCAAAACTTATATTTAAGCAGCCGTTGTTAAGTTATCTTTGGCGAAGTAGGTTTAGTTCTATGATCTTACCATTGGTCAGTAAAGACAGCTGACTAGACCCGTGCTGATAAACTTGAATGGACGCATAATATAGTGAGGACGGTCACAATCACGTTGTCAATGGAGTTCAAAATTCAACGATCAATTCTTGGTTGTTTGCTTAAAATCAACTTCCCCAATTTTCGCGGAGGCATCAATACGACAGTCATCGTCTCATCGGTCGCTGTTCAGAAAGAAGAGTGAAACATCGTCAGAAGTAATACGACGATTTATTATTGTAATATTTGTTTTCAGACCTTAGTTCGCTTATTCCTTTTATATGTTGGTGTAACAATAAACAAATCTAAAGCGTCAGATCAGTGTTTTGGTTTTTTCGTCCGTTATAACTAAGCGTTTCTGAGAAATCTTCGAAGAACAGCGTGGGCCCGAGCGTAGCGAGAGCTGGGCATTAACGGTTTATGAGACGTGATTGACAGTTTCTGACGATGGAAACAGATCTGGCGGATTGAAACAGTTGGTGAAAGTTTGGATAGTCGCCGTTCATTTTTCCTGGTGCCGGTCAAGTCCTCTTTGAACAAGCAATATCTGGAACTCTTTTGGAATTTGGTCAAGTTCAACAATGCCTGGGTCAAAGAAGGGACAGAGTGTCTTGGATGCAAACAGGAAAGTAAGTCATTGTGACTTGTCTGTTACTTGTAACTATGTGTCTGATGTTAAGTATGACATGGTTGATGTTACTGTTTCGCCGTTCAGGGATAATAGGAACATCAAACTCCCTAAATTTGAACAACGGTGTTTCGACGGAAACCCAGCTGATTATTTACAATTTGTGAAGGAGTTTGAGATCATGTTGAGTAGTTTTTTATTAAATGATGAATTGAAGTTAATGTATTTGATGAGGTATTGCAGTGGATTTGCTTCAAGAGCTATACAGCGCTGTAAGTTTATGAAGCCAAAAGAGGGCTACTACGAGGCTATGAGCATATTACGTCAAAGGTTTGGAAGACCTCCGATGATTGCAGGGAAATTATTCGAGGCTGTTAAGGGTAATGGTGGTCAATTACAGGATGACTCCCAGGCACTCACTGAGTTTTTAGATAATTCGCTAATTTACAAGAATGGAATGATTTCGATGAATCGAATGAGTGACCTCAACTCGAGTTTTATACTAGAAGTAATAGCAAGACGTCTACCTACTCGACTGCAAAGGAAGTGGGTGAAGATGAGCTCCCGTATGGAGGATGAGGGTATCGAGCCAAAGTTCGGTGATATTCTGAAACTGGTAAAAGATAGTGTCAATCAGTCTATGAGCACGTTTGCCAGTATATTGAATCTCACCCCTAGAATAGAGCAGTCTGAGGGTAAAACGCAATCATTGATGACGAAAGGGCCTCAGAGAGGTGGATATCGAGAAGGCTCCATGATGTCTAGTAATGCATATAGACCTAGTGAGTGTAACCGGTTTCGTAGTACATCCTCAACAGATAAGTTACAAGGTGGAAGAAAAACACGAATGTGTTTTACATGTTTTCAAGAGGTGCACAAAATAGTGAGCTGTGAACCGGTGAGCAAGTCTAGTGATAAGCTAAATGTGAAATCAAGGTCTGACTCCGAATTGTGTGACGATAACGGTGTGGTCAAGAACCCTGTAATTGCAACTGGTAAGCCATTGTTGAATAGAGTGTCACGGAATAGAGTTATTGCTTCAGAGTGCAGTTCTGACTCCACAAGTTTACAAGGTATTACTAGTCAGAGTGTAGGTATGAAATCTTCAGGGATTGTGAGGAGGAACCAAAATTGTCTACTTCTGTAATTAAAGAGGTTTAAAATGATAAAGTTGAAGGTAAAGTGAATATTCATGATAATGATCATGATATTTCACAGTTGTTGTCAATCACTTCTCCTAAACCGTTAATGCCCAGCTCTCGCTACGCTCGGGCCCACGCTGTTCTTCGAAGATTTCTCAGAAACGCTTAGTTATAACGGACGCAAAAACCAAAACACTGATCTGCCGCTTTAGATTTGTTTATTGTTACACCAACATATAAAAGGAATAAGCGAACTAAGGTCTGAAAACAAATATTACAATAATAAATCGTCGTATTACTTCTGACGATGTTTCACTCTTCTTTCTGAACAGCGACCGATGAGACGATGACTGTCGTATTGATGCCTCCGCGAAAATTGGGGAAGTTGATTTTGAGCAAACAACCAAGAATTGATCGTTCAATCTTCAACTCCATTGACACTCCCCGGCAAAAAAGGGATCCAACCCTTTTTTCCTTCACGACCAATGCACGTTGACTTGGATGCCATTGCGAGAACCTGGGTCACACGGACAGAGCTGAAATGGAAAACAAACAGAAAAGCCAACACACCACAAGCATACCCACAGCACAATCTCACACATCGCTGACGACCTGCGCCTCCAGACAGAGACCTCCTCTTGACATCTTGCAACACAATCGCCACTTGCTAGAATGACTCTTGCAGAATGCAATGTGACCATAGCACCACCTCACGATACTCTACGCACATCCTCTTAATTACTCACTACCAATTACCACTGAAATCGCTTGTCACTCATTCTGCCTCAGTTCTAGTAGCGGTGACGCATGCGAGCCTCAGTCGTTTACACTCTTTCTCCCCGGCGTGTCGGACCGCAGCTAACAATTATCTCCGTGTGCATTTCATTCTCAGCAATAGCCTAGCCTCCCCGGCGTATACGACCCATCTGCTGTCCTTAACATCAATCAATTCATTCATGGATGTAGAAGACTCGAAACAACTTCAGAAGTAATCACGACGAAAATTTTAACAAAATTATGCAATAACAACAAGACACGAAAACAACAAGTAAACACAATGAATCCAAAATACACCAATTGATATGACACACCACACGTATATACAAACAGTACACACAAACTCGCAGATCATGTCTTGATGGAATTCCTTTGAAGAATTGCAGGACTTACACCAGTACGCCTACAACCCTTCACAGGTTGACGATTGTAAGTTGTGGAATGTCAGGACACAAACAAGATTAACCAACAATTACATCAATTGGAACTCACACAACTATTTAACACAAACATATGTACAATCAACACATCAAATGTTGTGGATTCTGGCACGACAAACTACCCTTGAAGAACTGTAGGACTTACAGCAGTACGCCTACATTCCTTCTCAGGTTGATGATCCAAGTGGAAGTCGTCCGGACACAAACAGAATTACCAACAGCTAGATGACAGATGATATCAATTCAGTATATACAATATGAACATATGTACAAAATCACACACCAAGCACATTGGACTGCTCATTGATGCGCTACCCTTTGAAGAACTGTAGGACTTACAGCAGTACGCCTACAACCCTTCTCAGGTTGACGCCCTAGGTTGGAAAATCGTCGCAGAGTTCATTTGCTAACTTCCTTCTATCAGCTATATCCTCAAATCTGAACGGCAACACGCCCATGTCATTGTATCGTAGAATATAGATGACCAACAAACACACGACATATCTCATCAACCAAGTATAGAAACAGAGTAATTTACACCAAAGATAATAACATTCAAATAGTAACTTGAAACTAGAAATGCCTTTATTCGTGCAAGTCAATTTAACAATAACTCTCTCCTTTACACTTGGCTTATCCACACTAAACTGACCATTGATATTCGTCCTTTCAAACGAACTGATACTACCATAGTCATTGCACAAGATACTTGAGTTGATGGGTGTCTGTTTCATTGTGGATGACAGCACCAACGATGACTGAGTGACACAAGGTGATGAACTTAGTGGTGGATCAGAAGCTGTTCTTGTTCGGCTCTCAGATAGTTGTCCAACTGCAAGATTACCACCACTGCTGTCTTTCACTACTAGTTCGGGTTTAGCACTATCATCTGATGATAGGTGGGCTACACGCTGATCAATTACACTGACTGTCTCACAAGTATGCACACCTTTTGGAACTGCATCTGCGTTCAATTCTACTTCACGTTGTAGTTGTACAGAACCTTTATTTAACTTAGCAGTAGTAGGCATATCCCTCATCTCATAATGATCAACCAAAGACAACTGTGAAGTATCATGATCATTATCACGAATATTCACTTTACCGTCAACTTCATCATTTTCAAACTCTTTAATAACAGAAGTAGACAATTTTGGTTCCTCCTGCAAATCATAAAAGGTTTTATAACTTCACTCTGACTAGTAATACCTTGTAAACTTTTGGAGTCAGAACTGCACTCTGAAGCAGTAACTCTATTCTGTGACACTCTATTCAACAACGGCTTACCAGTTGCAACTACAGACTTCTTCACAACACCGTTATCGTCACACAATTCGGAGTCAGACCTGGAGTTTACATTTAGCTTATCACTGAACTTGCTCACCGGTTCACAGTTCACTTCTGTATGCACCTCTTGCACACGTGTAAAACAAAACCGTGTTTGTCTTGCATCTTGTAACTTATCTGTTGAGGATGTACTACGAAACCTGTTACACTCACTAGGTCTATATGCATTACTAGACATCATGGAGTCTTCTCGATATCCACCTCTCTGAGGCTTATTCGTCATCAATGATTGCATTTTGATCTCAGACTGCTCTATTCTAGGGGTGAGATGTAATAGACTGGCGAACTTGCTCATAGATTGATTGACACTAGTATTTACCAGTTTCAGGATATCATCAAACTTTGGCTCGATACCCTCATCCTCCATACGGGAGCTCATCTTCACCCACTTCCTTTGCAGTCGAGTAGGTAGACGTCTTGCTATTACTTCTAGTATAAAACTCGAGTTGAGGTCACTCATTCGATTCATCGAAATCATTCCATTCTTGTAAATTAGCAAATTATCTAAAAACTCAGTGAGTGCCTGGGAGTCATCCTGTAATTGACCACCATTACCCTTAACAGCCTCGAATAATTTCCCTGCAATCATCGAAGGTCTTCCAAACCTTTGACGTAATATGCTCATAGCCTCGTAGTAGCCCTCTTTTGGCTTCATAAACTTACAGCACTGTATAGCTCTTGCAGCATCTCCAGTGCAATATCTCATCAAATACATTAACTTCAATTCATCATTTAATAAAAAACCACTCAACATGATCTCAAACTCCTTTACAAATTGTAAATAATCAGCCGGGTTTCCATCAAAACACCGTGGTTCAAATTTAGGGAGTTTGATGTTCCTATTATCCCTGAACGGCGAAACAGTAACATCAACCATGTCATGCTTAACATCAGACACATCGTTACAATTAACAGACAAGTCACAATGACTTACTTTCCTGTTTGCATCCAAGACACTCTGTCCCTTCTTTGACCCAGGCATTGTTGAACTTGACCCAATTCCAAAAAGTTCCAGATATTGCTTGTTCAAAGAGGACTTGACCGGCACCAGGAAAAATGAACGGCGACTATCCAAACTTTCACCAACTGTTTCAATCCGCCAGATCTGTTTCCATCGTCAGAAACTGTCAATCACGTCTCATAAACCGTTAATGCCCAGCTCTCGCTACGCTCGGGCCCACGCTGTTCTTCGAAGATTTCTCAGAAACGCTTAGTTATAACGGACGAAAAAACCAAAACACTGATCTGCCGCTTTAGATTTGTTTATTGTTACACCAACATATAAAAGGAATAAGCGAACTAAGGTCTGAAAACAAATATTACAATAATAAATCGTCGTATTACTTCTGACGATGTTTCACTCTTCTTTCTGAACAGCGACCGATGAGACGATGACTGTCGTATTGATGCCTCCGCGAAAATTGGGGAAGTTGATTTTAAGCAAACAACCAAGAATTGATCGTTCAATCTTCAACTCCATTGACAATTGTCTTTGGTTGGTCATGATGAGATGAGGGATATGCCTACTACTGCTAAGTTAAATAAAGGTTCTGTACAACTTGAACGTGAAGTAGAATTGAACGCAGATGCAGTTCCAGAAGGTGTGCATACTTGTGAGACAGTCAGTGTAATTGATCAGCATGTAGCCCACCTATCATCAGATGCTAGTGCTAAACCCGAACTTGTAGTGAAAGACAGCAGTGGTGGTAATCTTGCAGTTGGACAACTATCTGAGAGCCGAACAAGAACAGCTTCTGATCCACCACTAAGTTCATCACCTTGTGTCACTCAGTCATCGTTGGTGCTGTCATCCACAATGAAACAGACACCCATCAACTCAAGTATCTTGTGCAATGACTATGGTAGTATCAGTTCGTTTGAAAGGACGAATATCAATGGTCAGTTTAGTGTGGATAAGCCAAGTGTAAAGGAGAGAGTTATTGTTAAATTGACTTGCACGAATAAAGGCATTTCTAGTTTCAAGTTACTATTTGAATGTTATTATCTTTGGTGTAAATTACTCTGTTTCTATACTTGGTTGATGAGATATGTCGTGTGTTTGTTGGTCATCTATATTCTACGATACAATGACATGGGCGTGTTGCCGTTCAGATTTGAGGATATAGCTGATAGAAGGAAGTTAGCAAATGAACTCTGCGACGATTTTCCAACCTAGGGCGTCAACCTGAGAAGGGTTGTAGGCGTACTGGTGTAAGTCCTACAGTTCTTCAAAGGGTAGCGCATCAATGAGCAGTCCAATGTGCTCGGTGTGTGATTTTGTACATATGTTCATATTGCATATACTGAATTGATATCATCTGTCATCTAGCTGTTGGTAATTCTGTTTGTGTCCGGACGACTTCCACTTGTATCATCAACCTGAGAAGGAATGTAGGCGTACTGCTGTAAGTCCTACAGTTCTTCAAGGGTAGTTTGTCGTGCCAGAATCCACAACATTTGATGTGTTGATTGTACATATGTTTGTGTTAAATAATTGTGTGAGATCCAATTGATGTAATTGTTGGTTATTCTGTTTGTGTCCTTACATTCCACAACTTACAATCGTCAACCTGAGAAGGGTTGTAGGCGTACTGGTGTAAGTCCTGCAATTCTTCAAAGGAATTCCATCAAGACATGATCCGCGAGTTTGTGTGTACAGTTTGTATATACGTGTGGTGTGTCATATCAATTGGTGTATTTTGGATTCATTGTGTTTACTTGTTGTTTTCGTGTCTTGTTGTTATTGCATAATTTTGTTAAAATTTTCGTCGTGATTACTTCTGAAGTTGTTTCGAGTCTTCTACATCCATGAATGAATTGATTGATGTTAAGGACAGCAGATGGGTCGTATACGCCTGGGAGGCTAGGTTATTGCTGAGAATGAAATGCATACGGAGATAATTGTTAGCTGTGGTCCCACACGCCGGGGAGAAAGAGTGCAAACGACTGAGGCTCGCATACGTCACCGTTACTAGAACTGAGGCAGAATGAGTGACAAGCGATTTCAATGGTAATTGGTAGTGAGTAATTAAGAGGATGTGCGTAGAGTATCGTGAGGTGGTGCTATGGTCACATTGCATTCTGCGAGAGTCATTCTAGCAAATGGCGATTGTGTTGCAAGATGTCAGGAGGAGGTCTCTGTCTGGAGGCGCAGGTCGTCAGCGATGTGTGAGATTGTGCTGTGGGTATGCTTGTGGTGTGTTGGCTTTTCTGTTTGTTTTCCATTTCAGCTCTGTCCGTGTGACCCAGGTTCTTGCAATGGCATCCAAGTCAACGTGTATTGGTCGTGAAGAAAAAAAGGGTTGGATCCCTATTTTGCCGGGGAGTGTGAATGGAGTTGAGGATTGAACGATCAATTCTTGGTTGTTTGCTTAAAATCAACTTCCCCAATTTTCGCGGAGGCATCAATACGACAGTCATCGTCTCATCGGTCGCTGTTCAGAAAGAAGAGTGAAACATCGTCAGAAGTAATACGACGATTTATTATTGTAATATTTGTTCACAGACCTTAGTTCACTTATTCTATTTATATGTTGGTGTAACAATAAAGTAATCTCAAGCGGCAGATCGGTGTTTTGGTTTTTTCGTCCGTTATTACTAAGCGTTTCTGAAATCTTCAAGGAACAGCGTGGGCCCGAGCGTAGCGAGAGCTGGGCATTAACGGTTTATGAGACGTGATTGACACACGTATCATTAATTTCATTCGTGTAAATATGTGTCGCTCTGACGTCAACTGGAGATTGCATTGAACTGGAAATTCCTCAATCAAATTTGCTCTTATTCCCTCGTGTTCTCGGAATCAACTGTAATTGGTTCTTCGTCGCCATCTTATTTACAGTCTGTGGCGAAGGCAGTTACCGATAGAGTGTTGTCAATGGAAGTGAACATTGAACGATGGTTTATTGGCCTCGGTAGCCATTGGTGGGCAACTCCAATGCGCGAATGGTTCAATCGTTTACAGGTTCGAAGAAGACGAAAGAAAACGAATAAAAGTACTTCATATTTTGCATGAAACATTTGTTTACAGACTATGTACTAACCTCGATTTTAATTGCCAAATAATGCATCTTCCTCGTTACAACCACTGGTGTTTTGGAGTTAACGTCGAGAATCAGTCGTAGTTATTATCGGTTCGGGGCGTCTTCGTAATAATACGAACTTAGGATAAGTTCCTTGACAGTCTTTATTCATCGGTTCGTTTTCTCGAGCGCATTATGGAACTCTTCTTGGAGTATTCATTGGAACTTCAGCCAGCACCTCTTTGGACACGGATTAACAACGCACTTTGAATTCTCTGGTGACGCTGGATAATGACTGGGCCAAGGAAGGGACGTGGCATCACGGAAGCATGATGGTCAGCATGATGAGTCTAATGTTCACGCTTCGCCGTTTAGGGCGAAGGCTTTAAGGCTTCCGAAGTTTGCACCTCGGTTCTTTGATGGAAACCCAGCCGACTATCCACAACTCATCAAAGAGTTTGAGGACATGTTAAGTGGTTTTGTTTCAAATGACGAAATGGAGTTAATGTATTTGTTGAGGTATTGCACTGGTGTCACTGCAAGAGCCATACAGTGCTGGAAGTTTATGTCCACAAACGAAGGATATAAAGACGCTGTGGGGATACCAGGCTTGGAAAACCATTTATGATATCCCGCAGTTATTTTGAGACCGTAAAAGGGAATGGATCACAGTTAAACGATAATTCAGAGGAACTCTCAGAGTCATTTTAGAGTTTAAGGGTATGTACAAATACTCTTGTGTCTCTTAGTTGCGTAGATGAATTGAATTCCAGATCCGTGCTTGAGACTACCGCCAAGAGATTACCTGTTCGTCTGCAAAGAAAGTTCATATAGATCGGCTCCCATTTAGAAGAAGATGGTTAAGAGCCTGTTTTGGATGATATTATGAGCTTGATGAATAGCAGTGCCAACCAACCTACTAGGAAGATCGATATTATGTTGCATCCCAAACAAAGAATAGAGAAGCCAGAGAGAAAAACGCAATCATTTATAACGAAGAGGTCTCAGAGAATTGGATATCGAAAAGGATATATGGCGTCTAGTAATCCACATAAATTCAGTGAGTGTAACAGCTTTCGTGGTACATCCTTAACAGATAGGTTACAAGTTGCGAGACAAACACGGTTGTGTTTTACACGTTTGCATACAAAAGCGAACTGTGAAGAGGTGACCAAGTTTCGTGGTAAGCTAAATGTGAAATCAAGGTCTGACTCCGAACTGTGTGACGATAATGGTGCAATGAAGAAGCGTGTAGTTGCAGCCAGCAAGCCATTGTTGAATGCAGTGTCACAGACGACACCGCAGTTTGTGCAGAAGAAGACAGTTACAGTTTCAGAGTCCAGTTCTGACTCCACAAGTTTACAGGGTATTACTAGTCAGAGTAAAGGTTTAAAACCTTTAAGGATTTGTGGGGAAGAACACAAATAGACTATTGCTGTTATTGAAGAGTTTGAAAATGATGAAGTTGACCAGATAGACGACGGTAAAGTGGATATTTGTGACAATGGTCATAATAGTGCACACTTGTCTTTGGCTGATCATGATGAGATGAGGGATATGCCTACTTCTACTGAGTTGAACAAAGGTTCTGTACAACTTGAACGTGGAGTAGAATTAAAGGCAGATGCGGTCGTAGAAGGTGTTGATACTCGTGAGACCGTCAGTGTAAATGATCAGCGTGTAGTCCACCTATCGGCAGGTGTTAATGCTAAACTGGAGCTAATAGTAAAAGACAGCAGTGGTGGTAATCTTGCGGTTAGACAAACTTCTAATGGTCGAAAAAACAGCTCCTGATGCACCTCTAAGTTCATCAACTTGTGTCACTCGGTCGTCGCTGGTGTTGTCATCCACAGTGAGTGGGACGTTCATGAACTCACGTGTCTTATGCTAGGACTGTGCCGGTATCAGTCTGTTTGAAAGAAGGAAAGTCAATGGTCATTTTAATGAGGATAAGCCAACTGTGTATGAGAGTGTAATTGTCAAACTGACTTGCATGAATAAAGACATTTCAAGTTTCAAGTTACTATTTGAATGTTATCATCGTTGGTGTAAATTACTCTGTGCCTACGCTTGGTTGACCAGATACGTCGTATGCTTGTTTGTCATCCACGATATAACGACAAGGGCGCGTCACCGTTCAGAGTTGAGGATAAAGATGAGAGAAGGAGGTCAGCAAATGAACTCTGCAGCGATTTTCCAACCTAGGGCGTCAACCTGAGAGAGTTGTAGGCGTACTGCTGTAAGTCCTGCAATTCTTCAGAGTAGTTACATCAAGGCATGATCTGGGAGGTTGTGTGTACTGTTTGTATATATGTGTGGTGTGTCATATCATTTGGCGTTTTTGGATTCACTGTGTTTACTTGTTGTTTTCGTACCTTGTGGCTATTGCATAACTTTGGTGAATTTTTCGTTGTGCTTACTTCTGAAGTTGTTTCGAGTCTTCCACATCCGTGAATGAATTGACGGATGTTAGAGACAGCAGATGGGTCGTATACGCCGGGGAGTCCAGACTATTGCCGAGAATGAAATGCATACGGAGATAATTGTTAGCTGTGGCGCACACGCCGAGGAGAAAGAGTGTAGACGACTGAGGCTTGCATACGTCACCGTTACTAGAACTGAGGCAGAATGCTTGACAAGCGATCGCAGTGATAGTTGATGGTGAACATATAAGAGGATGTGTGAAGAGTATCATGAGGTGCTGCTATGGTCACGTTGCATTCTGCAAGAGTCATTCTAGCAAGTGACGATTGTGTTGCAAGATGTCAAGAGGATACCTTTAACTGGAAGGCGCAGGTCGTTATCGATGAGTGTGATTGTGCTGTGGGTTTGCCTGCTGTGTGTTGGCTTTTCTGTTTGTTTTCCATTTCAGCTCTGTCCGTGTGACCCAGGTTCTCGCACTGGTCTCCGAGTCAACGTGTATTGGTCGTCATGGAAAAAAGGAATGGATCCAATTTTTGCCGGGGAGTGCCAATCTAGTTGAAGGTTGAACGATCAATTCATGGTTGTTTGCTCAAACACAACTTCCCCAATTTTCGCGGGAGTCATCAATCCATCAGTCACCGTCTCATCGGTCGCTGTTCAGAAAGAAGTCAGGCCAAAACTGTCAGAAGTAATGTTGTGATTTATTATTGTAATATTTGTTCATAGACCTTATTTGTATGTTGGATATATGTTGGTGTTAGAATAAATAATTCTCGTGTCGCTTAACTGGTTCTGGTTTTTGCGTCTGTTCGTAGTAATGGTTTCTGAAAAGCCTCGAGGAACAGCGTTAGTCCCAGCGTAGCAAGATCTGGGCATCAACGGTTTACGAGACGTGACCGACAGATGTTGTGTGCACACGCCCTGAGGTCTCCGATTGGCTTTACAGTGCTGATTTTAGATATCTGTTCTCATTGCCTTCCAGAATTCCAGTGGCGCTATGATATTCAGGACTTCTCTTTTGTCGGTATGAACTAAATTGGGCTACTGTGTGTTTTTTCCCTCCAGGCGAAGGCTCAAGTAAGGAAGTATTTTGGGCGTGGGGCTACTAACCCCACACCTCTTGATCTTTCAAACCGCCGGCGAAACTTCAACACGCAAAATATATTTAAAATATAGAAACTTCAAATAACAGTGTTATTCTTCGCTCGAATCATGGAGGCGAAATGGCACAGAGGGCTCGTGAAAGCCTTCGCGAAGCAAGTCAGCCGGCCGATGTGTCTTCTCTCGATGAAGGCAAGAATAAGAATGAGGCAGTGTAAGATTTGCACAATGTACGGAACTCGGCAGGCCGCCCAGGGAGCAAAAGAATTACGAAAATATGTCAACCGCGTTTAGTCTAATCGCCATCCTAACAGCATTCCTGGCATGGTAGGACCTGCAGGAACAATAGTTCCATACAGTGTAGCTTGTTGGGTCATTGCGACATTCAAGCCCGACCACCATGTCAAGGTAGCAGCTATCGGTCAGGTCCATCATCATCAACAACAAAACCTAACAGTCAGTAAACTGCTAATGGAAAAATACTGAGAGACATTAGAAAAATATATATAATACAGATGTTATAATATAATATACGCACACATATGTGCAGAAATACTTAAACGTAGTGAAAAAAGAAAGTAGGAAAAATTTAGAGACAATTAAGAGAGAATAAATTTAGCCTGTGTAAATAAATCTTTTAAATACTTTTGAGCATCCTTAAATGAACTTCCATAATATTTTTTAAGGTACAAAACAAGACGTTTACATTCTTATAGAGAAAAAAGTAATACAGCAGAAATACTTATTGAAATAATAAGCGGAAGACATTCAACAGACTTTGAAATATCTATAATACGCAGGCTTAGATCACAAGATTGAACATTTTCTCGACCAATATGTTGAAAAATATGACTTAGGCAAAAATGAGAAAAGACTTTTCCACGAGTAAGGGGTGATGATTGATAATCCGTTTTAGAATAATTCTTAGTGTTCCATTCATCTTGTTGTTTACACTTTCTGACACTAGGTCAGCTGAGCATTGGACCAATTCTCAGGTGTTAAGAATGTAGAAAAACTACGTTCACAAAATTTGCACAATACAGATAAGATGAAATAATGCGAACTAGATAACGTTTGACAATGAAGGAATAAAGAGAAAAATGATGAATAACACTGAGTGGAATTTATACAATGTTTTGTAATATCTTTGATTTTAAAAATGCAATTTCACAATTTGAACATATTTGTGAGCGATGAATTTCTAGCCCTCGTACAATCAAAACCTTTCCATAAGTGTAAAGAGGTTCCCCTTTAGGATGTTGCAAATCATGGTGATAGGCAGACATTAACTAAAAAGTATTTTAAAAAATGAAAATATGTTAAAAATATGTATATATTTTTTGAATTACACATTCAATGATACTTTATGCATAAAAATCAAACAAATTATACGGTGAATAGTATGATGAAGTCTGGAAACGCGAACTTCAAGGCAAACAGTACAGTTGTGATAGCAATCATTTGAATGGCATTCAAATACTTCTACGTTTTAAATTTTCTATTCCACGCCATTATTATACCACGAGTAATAGTATTTTCTTCTTTCAATTTCCGAATCAAACTGTTCGTCAGATGATGTTTCTCCTTCATAAGGTTGTATTGAGAATTACGGGTTGTAGATTCGATGGATTCCTCCTAAATAATTCACAATGATGCAAACATGTACATATATGTGTAGAGCACCTTGAATGTTTTGAGTTTTTCTTTCAACTCATACATGTGCGATGATACTATGACATATATATATATAACCTTCACTAACAATCATATGTCAATCTCAAGTTAACTCAAATCAGAAGATTATGTTGTTATTACCCATAGTTACTGAAAGTTTTTCAAGGACATTGTGAAGTCCAGCTTAGTCAGAACTGGACATTTACTCCATCTTCACCTCTGTTCATCTTGTTTTCATAATGATACCCCAAGGGCCCTACGTGATCAGTGAAACATCTTATAGATCAGCTTGTTCCACGAGTTTTAATCTTCCAGATCTTTGAATTCTCTTCCCCTTGGAATTTCACTTTCCTACCTCTCGATAATCTTTTTATATACCCACTGTTATAATCAATTTTATCTTAACGACGCAGACCTTTAATAGAGCTAAAACTTACACTTTGTTCATACATGTTGATTGCTTAAAGTCTGGTTCCTTTGATTAAAAACACAACAACGACGTTGGAACATAGCTACGATTCATCGAAAGCATCATAGTTTCCACACAGACCGATATGGTTAGCACTGAACAGTGCAAATGTATACAATCATTCCTAGGAGTCTCCACTTCTTTCATGTATATATCCTGTAAATGTGCTTCCAATAATGTATTATCCATAATTTTATTCTATGCCATTTTTTAGTTTCCCAGAACGTTTTTCTCTTCGTGAAATAGCTTTTATTC
Source organism: Trichobilharzia regenti (assembly GCA_944472135.2). Taxonomy (NCBI): domain Eukaryota; kingdom Metazoa; phylum Platyhelminthes; class Trematoda; order Strigeidida; family Schistosomatidae; genus Trichobilharzia; species Trichobilharzia regenti. The sequence goes on from OX235262.1 coordinate 137,200,571, forward strand.
ATGTGGTGGCATAGCACTTACCCAAATATACGCTGTTCACTGATTTACCGTAACTATCAACAGGAAACGGAAAGAAGTTCGGGTTGTCGCTCAGCTTCGAGGGTGACCTCAGTGAAGGGTTTACAAATGAACATTTATAAGAACCTGTTCTGAGAGCTTGTACCATTAACGAACAATTTAAACCTTTGAAAAAGTATTAATTTACGATACTTTACGACTGTAATTTATGTTACAACTGATCGTGCCTGTAGAAATGTCCTTTATTTCTTGTAAACTTGCTCCTTTATACGAAACATAAATTAGTGGCTTCCAATCATTTTTCGTCAACCACAAACATTATAGATATTAGTCTCTCCTTTAACAGAATATGCTGCTAGTTAACAAAGGTCTCAGCCTCAATATTTCTTCAAAGTGTTGGCGTGCTAAGTGACGGTTTACGTGTAAGCTCTCCTTCATTGCATAGCAGGCTGCATGCGAATTCGGTATTTTAACTGATCTAAGAGGGATGCTGTCAGCCACGTCACGTAAACAATCAATACCCAGCTCTTGCTACATTGTGACTCACGCTGTTCCTTGAAGTTTCTCAGAAACGCTTAGTAATAACGGGCGCAAAACCAAAACACCGACTGGCTACTCGAGAATACTTTATTGGAACACCAACATATAGGCAGCTTCAAAATTAAGTTTTAACTAGGGTCTATGAACAAATATTACAATAATAAATCACAACATTACTTCTGACAGTTTTGGCCTGACTTCTTTCTGAACAGCGACCGATGAGACGGTGACTGATGGATTGATGACTCCCGCGAAAATTGGGGAAGTTGTGTTTGAGCAAACAACCATGAATTGATCGTTCAACCTTCAACTAGATTGACACTCCCCGGCAAAAATTGGATCCATTCCTTTTTTCCATGACGACCAATACACGTTGACTCGGAGACCAGTGCGAGAACCTGGGTCACACGGACAGAGCTGAAATGGAAAACAAACAGAAAAGCCAACACACAGCAGGCAAACCCACAGCACAATCACACTCATCGATAACGACCTGCGCCTTCCAGTTAAAGGTATCCCCTTGACATCTTGCAACACAATCGTCACTTGCTAGAATGACTCTTGCAGAATGCAACGTGACCATAGCAGCACCTCATGATACTCTTCACACATCCTCTTATATGTTCACCATCAACTATCACTGCGATCGCTTGTCAAGCATTCTGCCTCAGTTCTAGTAACGGTGACGTATGCAAGCCTCAGTCGTCTACACTCTTTCTCCTCGGCGTGTGCGCCATCAGCTAACAATTATCTCCGTATGCATTTCATTCTCAGCAATAGTCTGGACTCCCCGGCGTATACGACCCATCTGCTGTCTCTAACATCCGTCAATTCATTCACGGATGTGGAAGACTCGAAACAACTTCAGCAGTAATCACGACGGAAATTTTAACAAAATTATGTAATAAAATCAAGGTACGAAAACAACGAGTAAACACGAATAATCCAAAATCACAAATTGAGAAGACACACCACACGTATACACAAACAGTACGAATAACCTCGCCGATCATGTCTCGATGGAATTCCTTTGAAGAATTGCAGGACTTACACCAGTACGCCTACAAACCTTCACAGGTTAACGATTGTAAGTTGTGGAATGTAAGGACACAAACAGAATAACCAACAATTACATCAATTGGATCTCACACAATTATTTAACACAAACATATGTACAATCAACACATCAAATGTTGTGGATTCTGGCACGACAAACTACCCTTGAAGAACTGTAGGACTTACAGCAGTACGCCTACATTCCTTCTCAGGTTGATGATACAAGTGGAAGTCGTCCGGACACAAACAGAATTACCAACAGCTAGATGACAGATGATATCAATTCAGTATATGCAATATGAACATATGTACAAAATCACACACCGAGCACATTGGACTGCTCATTGATGCGCTACCCTTTGAAGAACTGTAGGACTTACACCAGTACGCCTACAACCCTTCTCAGGTTGACGCCCTAGGTTGGAAAATCGTCGCAGAGTTCATTTGCTAACTTCCTTCTATCAGCTATATCCTCAAATCTGAACGGCAACACGCTCATGTCATTGTATCGTAGAATATAGATGACCAACAAACACACGACATATCTCATCAACCAAGTATAGAAACAGAGTAATTTACACCAAAGATAATAGCATTCAATTAGTAACTTGAAACTAGAAATGCCTTTATTCGTGCAAGTCAATTTAACAATTACTCTCTCGTTTACACTTGGCTTATCCTCACTAAACTGAGCAATATCTTTCGTTTCAAACGAACAAATACTATCATAGTCATTGCACAAGATACTGGAGTTTATGGGCGTCCTTCTCATTGTGGATGACAACACCAACGACAAGTGATTGATACCAGTTGATGAACTTAGCGGTGGATCAGAAGCTGTTGTTGCTCGACCTTCAGAAAGTTGTCTAACTGCAAGATTACCACCACTGGTGTCTTTTACTATCAGCTCCGCTTTAGCACTAACATCTAATGATAGGTGGGCTACATACTGATCACTCACACTGACGGTCTGACAAGTATGCATGCCTTCTGCAACTGCACCTGCATTTATTTCTACTTCACGTACAAGTTTTACAGAACCTTTATTCAACTTAGCAGTAGTAGGCATTCCCCCCATTTCATCATGATCAACCAAAGACAAATCTGCACTATCATGATCATTATCATGAATATTCAATTTACCGTCAAGTTCATCATTTTCAAACTCTTTAATAACAGAAGTAGACAATTTTGGTTCCTCCTCACAATCCCTGAAGATTTCATACCTACACTCTGACTAGTAATACCTTGTAAACTTGTGGAGTCAGAACTGCACTCTGAAGCAATAACTCTATTCCGTGACACTCTATTCAACAATGGCTTACCAGTTGCAATTACAGGGTTCTTGACCACACCGTTATCGTCACACAATTCGGAGTCAGACCTTGATTTCACATTTAGCTTATCACTAGACTTGCTCACTGATTCACAGCTCACCTTTGCGTGCACCTCTTGAAAACATGTAAAACACAACCGTGTTTGTCTTCCACCTTGTAACTTATCTGTTGAGGATGTACTACGAAACCGGTTACACTCACTAGGTCTATATGCATTACTAGACATCATGGAGCCTTCTCGATATCCACCTCTCTGAGGCCCTTTCGTCATCAATGATTGCGTTTTACCCTCAGACTGCTCTATTCTAGGGGTGAGATTCAATATACTGGCAAACGTGCTCATAGACTGATTGACACTATCTTTTACCAGTTTCAGAATATCACCGAACTTTGGCTCGATACCCTCATCCTCCATACGGGAGCTCATCTTCACCCACTTCCTTTGCAGTCGAGTAGGTAGACGTCTTGCTATTACTTCTAGTATAAAACTCGAGTTGAGGTCACTCATGTGATCCATCGAAATCATTCCATTCTTGTAAATTAGCAAATTATCTAAAAACTCAGTGAGTGCCTGGGAGTCATCCTGTAATTGACCACCATTACCATTAACAGCCTCGAATAATTTCCCTGCAATCATCGAAGGTCTTCCAAACCTTTGACGTAATATGCTCATAGCCTCGTAGTAGCCCTCATTTGGCTTCATAAACTTACAGCAGTGTATAGCTCTTGAAGCATCTCCAGTGCAATATCTCATCAAATACATTAACTTCAATTCATCACTTAATAGAAAACTACTCAACATGATCTCAAACTCCTTCACAAATTGTAAATAATCAGCTGGGTTTCCGTCGAAACACCGTGGTTCAAATTTAGGGAGTTTGATGTTCCTATTATCCCTGAACGGCGAAACAGTAACATCAACCATGTCATGCTTAACATCAGACACATCGTTACAATTAACAGACAAGTCATCATGACTTACTTTCCTGTTTGCATCCAAGACGCTCTGTCCCTTCTTTGACCCAGGCATTGTTGAACTTGACCCAATCCCAGAAACGCTCCAGATATTGCTTGTTCAAAGAGGACTTGACCGGCACCAGGAAAGATGAATGGTGACTATCCAAACTGTCACCGGCTATGTGAATCCCTCAGAAAATGTTTCCGCCCTCAGAATCTGACTTCACTGTCGGAAACTGTCAGCCACGTCTCGTAAACCGTCAATGCCCAGCTCTTTCTACGCTGGGACTCACGCTGTTCCTTGAAGTATCTCGGAAACGCTTAGTAATAACGGGCGCAAAACCAAAACACCGACTGGCTACTCGAGAATTCTTTATTGTAACACCAACATATAGGCAGCTTCAAAATTAAGTTTTAACTAGGGTCTATGAACAAATATTACAATGATAAATCACAATATAACTTCTGACAGTTTTGGCCTGACTTCTTTCTGAACAGCGACCGATGAGACGATGACTGGTGTATTGATGCCCCCGCGAAAATATAGGGAAGTTGTGTTTGAGCAAACAACCATGAATTGATCGTTCAATCTTCAACTATATTGACAGCTCTGCACTGGTACCGCTTGCAAACTCTCCTGTGTATCATTAAGTACCTTTTCAGACAAACACAATGCGTTTTCTAGCCGCATTTCTGTTGGTAGTTTGTCCTCCGTTTGGGCATATCTGGTCAGGTAATTTACAGGGCTTAAGTAACCTGTTTTAAATGTTCTCGAAGGTAGTGCGTGCTGGGTATTTCGTAGTCGCATATTTGTTAACTCGTTTTGTGCGTGCACGCAGGAGGATCGTGGGCTAATCTCTACCCATTGTTCTGATGGAGGTCTACATAATTATGAGGGTTCGGAAATAAATTTCTGTTGATACGGTACCTAGCAGTGTCCCGTCTAGTCATCCGCGTGTTCTTGTTATTCATTTTGGGTCCGCTTTTCAAGTTATATATGTCTATGAACGCGTTACAGTCTTGGCCACTATGACAGTCATGGGTCTAATTCTGCTGTTTAGTCAGTATGAAGCCCCATGGGTGTCTGCTAGCGCGTGGTTTTGTGTGGATAAGGCTCTCACCTCAAATAGTCTGTCTTCCACGCTATGTTTCTTACTCTTAGTTCGAAGAAGAACACTTTTACTCACGTGTTCCGTCTTCTCTATGGGACCTACCGTAGTGTGTACATAGTTCTTATCTATGTGTATCTGCTGTCTGTTGGACCGATTGCAACGGAGGTATATGGACGCCCGTGGAGAGATCTTGCGTTTTGGGGACTTCTTTCCGGTTTTTACTGTGAAACTATCTTGTTTGGCCCTGGGTAGAGTGTTATCTGTTGATACTTAGGGGTTATGGATAGTGAGAACACCCATGTCTACTTCATGTGTGGGGTCAGCAGATTTCTCAGGAGTGCTCTCATGAACTTTGGGACTCATCCCACTGTTATTGCTCCTTTCAGGTTTCACTTCACTTTTATGTGTCATTTGTTTACCTGTTACTGCGTGAGTGTCGCTTTTCGCATCAGTGTCCTCCGATACTTTGGCACTGACGTTATTCATCTTTTGTAGCGCAATCGTGCTTGCATCTGAGGTGTTCTTAGCTTCTTGTCGTTGGTTGGGGGCTCATTTCGAGGCTATTTCTCAGAAACGCTTAGTAATAACGGCCGCAAAACCAAAACACCGACTGGCTACTCGAGAATTCTTTATTGGAACACTAACATACAGGCAGCTTTAAAATTAAGTTTTAACTAGGGTCTATGAACAAATATTACAATAATAAATCACAACATTACTTCTGACAGTTTTGGCCTGACTTCTTTCTGAACAGCGACCGATGAGACGGTGACTGATGGATTGATGACTCCCGCGAAAATTGGGGAAGTTGTGTTTGAGCAAACAACCATGAATTGATCGTTCAACCTTCAACTAGATTGACAGATGCCTTTCAGTTCTCGGTCTAACATTATCCGGTATGTCGTAAACTGTCGAACTCGGTTTTTTACGTCTTGTCTTTTTTACTTCTCATGTGAAGTAATTTGGGACAGTCTACCTTGTTAACCGATTTTATGTGGGACTTGCTAAGGTTTTTATCAGTTAGTTGATTTGTGTTACTTCACAAAGTTTGGATTAAAATTTATACGAGATCCAAGGAGTTCATCAAATTATTTGAACTTCAGCTGTTTCACCACTAACGGTAAATTTGCTTATCTCTATGGGCTGAAGCACATGCTGACAAATGGATTTTCATGGGACAAGAGTGTAGTGGTTGCGTTATGATGTGCCAGTGCACCTCCATATTATCTTCTTATTGTGGTGAGAGCAGTCTAGCCAAAATGGTAGACAGCCTTTTACGTCAATGGGTATGTCGCAAATATTGGTGGTGAGAATATATGAACAAGACCGATTCAACAACCAATCCCGGCATACTTGGCGTATAGATGATCTGACATCCAAAAAACAGTCACAAAGAGGTGCAAAGTCAACTTTTTATAAGAAACAGCCAATCAGAAGATGTGTGTTAGTCTGCTTGAATAAGTTATAATAATGTACATGAAATATAATATATAAATACGTGTTGATTTCCACGGTCTGTTGCCCGACTCTTGTCTTTCGTCGTTACAATATCATCGTTAGTAAGTACACCCATAAGGAGCTGTGTCATTTCCTCCTCCAACAGTCAGGGAGGCGTGAATAACGACCTGGCCACCAGGTTGGGTAGACCAAGTTAAAAAGTTGGCAGGCAGTGTGGCCACACCTCAGGTATAGCAGGACAGACGGTTATATAACAATCATGGATGCTGTTTCCAGTTGAAGCCCACCAAAAGCAATCTCGAAGTCGTTCCACTAGCCTAACTTACTGACCCCTAGAGTGCCCACAACTTACGTTGACAGCTCACTTATACTGTTCACATTTTCCGGAAGTCCTGTACTCATAAACGCATCCCACTGTGTAGACCTCAAAATAAGGCCCTTCTATAGAAGGCTCTAGTCACTCTTTTTCTGGAGTAAGCATCGACTCTGAGCCTAGCGACCGAAGTATAGTGATACGTACTTATGATGTGAGAACGAATGTCATATGGATATCGGGTGCTGCACTAACAGGAGCGAAGGTACCATTAGTAATCAGCATGGGTTTATTCTCATTTCTAGCATCCTTAAACAGTACTGAGGTGGCAGATCAGCTCTGATAGCGTACTGACGAGCTAAGCGAGTCATTACTACTGCTTATAGGTGAAATGTTGCTTGGCGTGGAAAGCAGAGTTGTTTTCCAAGTTATCAGATTAACTAGCGATTGATTTTGTATCCTTTTTCTTCGATTTATCATAATAGTTATCTGTAAGAGATTATGGTTACAAGTATAAAGCTAGGAAAACACTTTTGTGAGGTTTGCAACAAGGATTATATATGACGAATCACGCCAAAACTTAGCCAAAGCTCTGAACTTTCTGCGATATATGTGTATTCACTAGACACAATTATATTGTCCTGGCAGATACGACCCCAGCCTTTAAAAACGTGCAGCATCAGCCTTTGAAACTAAGATGGACGTTCGATGGCCTTAAATACATGGTTTAAAATTCGTAAAACCCAGTTGGCAAAACCGAAGCTATCTTTTAGCGATTTTTCGCCCACTAAGCAGATCCCCATAAGGCTTCCAGGAAGATGTTTATTAGATGAGACGGAAAAGAGTCATCTTCAGTGATGGCGTTCAGCTGGTGAAAGTCAATACATAGTCAGATATGGCCATCTCCTAAGATGATACGTGATGTCCACGGAGAGGAAGAAGGCATCACACCGAATGTCACATCTGGCACTATTACCAGGGTGAAACCCTGGGAGGCAACTCGTGGAGCCAGACAATGCACTACGCAATGATGATGTTTCCTGAACTGTGTCCATTATCAAAATATACTAGTTTAGAGGTTGATGCTACGCTAGAATTCTTGGACAAAGGAAAATAATATTGAATCAATTGACATCCATCACTAAAGAGTGTACCCTGATTCGGTCCAGTATATGCGATGTGGCAGGGCTCAACAATGACTAAGGTCGACTGCGGGATAGAAACGGTATGATCGTGAAATTTACCTCCCTGTGGGGTCTGACAGTATTTATAATGACGTGGTGTCCCATGATGGCATCTCAGGCCAATTATGGACAGAGCGAAAATTGAAATTCCGTGAGAAACCCGTTTATCTCGGGTATGGCTGTGGTATGAGCTTCTGTCTACAACCCAATCACTACAGTCAAAAAGACATAACAAGACCCAAGTACGGGAAGTCTGGAGAGGTAGTCGATGTAAAATGCGTTTATCACTGATAGTGATGCCTCCATGCTAACCAGGACTGCAGTCTTCTGTCCACTGCACTAATAGGAGTAATAGCACACAAACATCGAAGGATATTACGAAAAAAGGGTCCATTTGTCTGAGAGGGTTTGTCGCTCTCAATCACCATGACCTGTTGCTGAGTCATCAGCTGGGCACGTACGGTTCTTTTGGTTGCTGTGATATCTATAGTCTAATCACCAACCATGACCTTGTGGACCACTGCAATCTCATTGGTTTCTAACCTCATTGGCGGGATTTTATCTCAACGTGTAAAATTTTATTTTCTACCCATCCGTGTTCTTATTTGCTTTAATTTTAACTTTCATTCTTAATATGTTTTAAAACTGACTTTAATTCTTTCTTAGAGGATTTATCCACTTACTGATATGATACTACATTGATTACAGTTAATTGTAATTATAGTTACAATTGCATCTAATATCTTAAGACATTTGCCAACTCACTAATTATAGCATGGCTGGTAAAGTCCGTAAGACCATCAAATTACGGACAGTTTTTACCGTATTTTGTGACCGAATCTTGCCAGCCAGTAGTTACTAGTGTTTAGATCAATCAGCTGTGACGCCTTACTCTTTCTGTGACATTTATGTTACTTCGATGTTCGCAACTCCGTAAACTTCTCATTTGTTCATAAAATGTGTTGGAAATAACTCAGGAATAGTTTATTTGTCCGCAAGTTGGTAATGTCCACAGAATTACTGTCCATAGATTGTAAATTTACAATGAATATTGATTTCAATATTCATTTTACAAATTTAATTTGAAACGCATGCCAAGAAGTTCATCTCAAGTCAAACTACGTTTGCTTAATCCTAGTGTAACAGTTGATGTCAGTAGATAATACAAAATCTATCTTGTATCCTAATACAGGTTAGCTGAGGTACTCCTGTATTACCTCTTGATGGCTGTATAGTACACTAAACTGGTTCTAGCAGCCGTGAAAATAGCTAGCTGTTAATTTGAACAAATTTCGAAATGTCTCTAATAATTTCTTTCGCCAAGTACTTTCGACCGTGATTTCAACTTGAGTTACTTGTATTGTATCCCCAAGTGATACATTTACGTAATCCTTTGAAGACTGATACATTGCTGTTTCAGATATGCATTTATGTAGGCCTTTTTGATGGTGAAAGCAAATATGTTCCAAAAAATAATAATAATTTCACTTGTTTCTGCCTAAGATGTGAGCAGAGATCATAAACTTAATTATGCATAACTTATAAATTCACCAAACTTATTAGCAACTCTAGGTTGTGTTCAAATGAAAATCCAGGTCTTTTTCATTGTGCAGAATTCTAAGTAAGGCAGTATTATGAAAATGGACACGATACATGTTGCCATTTCCTAGGAAATAGAGTCTTTGATCCTGTTTTTTCTTCTTCTTACTGTGATGAATTAGATTGGGCTGAACATAATTAATTCCAGTTCAAGTGATTTATTACTGAGTAAGCTGTAAAGGCAAGTCTGACTGTCAATTCGAGATAAGTACATTTAGTAGTGGTATTGTTTGTGTAAAAGTAATTCGTTTTCTTACTGAATAAGCCTACCTGAAGTGTTTTGTCTGAGTCCAACAGGACCATCTGATGGATTATGAAACGTTCATCTCGTTATTCATTTCGCCTGGATACTGGGGGAACGCTGATACAAATAGTTACACCACATTTTGAATAACTTGACATCATAGAAGTGTACGTAGTTGATCTGTGCAATCTGGGTCAACAGTTATGAAGTTCTAAGGTTTTTATTCAGTCGAAATACCTGTAGGCAACTATATGAACTTGTGGATCTTTAGTGGAACGGATGGACTATCAATCGATGAATGAGTCAGAGTTTCGTTCTGTTTACCGAGATATTGTTTAGAACCCTCATACGCTATGTGTTTACTCACCAAATATGAAAACGGCCGATGAGTAACACACGAATCATTAATCTAGTTAGAAATCTTGATCATTGGTGTAACAAAGCATTGTTAACAGTAGATAGCAGGAGAAATTCAAATTAGTAAAAACAACCATCCCGTCGTATCTTGAAATCAAAAGCAATAATTATAGTGTCAGCAAAAAATTATTGTTATATTAAACAGTTGGGGGTAATCATCAAGAAGCCGTAGACCTAGGTTTTGTGCTGGTTGGTATTCGTCAGTAGGGCTTGTCCGCAATCTAACTAACTAGTTCCAACGTAGAACTTCGCACCGGTGTGCAGCATTTCGAGTCTCCACCCTTCACCCAGCACACAAAGCCAGATAACAAAGTAAAACGAAATGCAAAATAGAGATAGCAAACAGAGATATGAGGCAAAAAGAATAGTAATATCGAAGAACAATATAGTTTTATTGGAAATTATAAGTCAGAAGGAATGGATACATCTGCGCCATTAAGAACGATTTTGAGCCATATCACCAATTGTCGCCAGCCATTGGTATTTACTGTTCCAAGGACCCCAACCAGAAAGTCTACACCTACCTACGTGACTGGCTTAAACTAACTGTTATGGATTTCACTGATTGATGCTACGTTTTGGTTTAACCGCTAATGGCTCTTTTCCAACCTGACCGTATATCAGCTAACACTGCCTGTTGGTCGAGGAAGGCGATGGCTAGGCATGTGTAACACATGTCCTAACCATCTCAACCGGTGTTACTTCACAGCCTCGTCTATTGATTTCTCCTCCTTACCTAGCTCTTGACCGATGCTTAAACTCAATATTGCTCACCCTGTTACACCACCTAACACAGGAGATAGAACGCAGGCACCTATGATCAAAGACAGCTAACCAGGCGTTTCATGTCTTCCACTCTCAATGGCCAGGTCTCACAGCCATAAAGGAGGACCGAGCGAACTGCTGGGCAGTACACACGCCCTTTGGTCGACAACCGGTAGGATATTACGTCTACGCCAAAGACGGCGTAAACTAGTATATGCGAAACTAGCCTTCTGTATGCGTGCAAAGATTTCGTCAGCGATCAACCCACTGGCGTTGGTTGATGCAACTTCCCAAATAAGTGAAGTGGCCAACACGCTCTACCACATCACTCACTATTTCGAAGCTAGAAGTCAATGTAGTCCAGTCCTGTAGCCTCATCTTACATTTGGCGAGAGTGAGACGCATGCCAAACGTTCGCAGATTGCAGCTCAAGGTGTCCGCAATCTGTGTTTACGTCCCTGACTGCAGCACTCGGTGTACCTGGCTCGGATCTCATAATGGACAAGAGTTCTTTCAAGACTGCAGATACGCCTTGTTAACGAGTGCCAAAAAGCACAAAACATAGGTCCAAGGCTTCCTACCGATTACCTTCACTCTTATAACAGCAATTTAAAGTGTAAGGCGATGGTGAGCCACCTGCGATGATGACCAAATCGCTAACTCTACCGGTAGGATCCAGTCTATACCAAACGAAAGACTAGACACATTACATTAGTTACTACCTAGTGTCTAACCAAAATAATTATTGTATGTATAAATGAATGTGAACAGAAGATTGTGATATATGCTATAGTGTGTTCTTTATCACAGAAATTTTTCCTTTCTTAAAAGCTGTCCAGAAGATAAAACTCATTGTGACACTGCTTTACTGTTTGATTCTAGATGACTGTTAATTTTCTACTCCGCATTGAAGTTAGCAGTTTCGTCTAAACGCAAATGTCTGATGATATATGGGAGGAAAGTGTTGTTAAAGGATTTCATTTTGACTTGGAGGAATCCGATAACATTTCAAGTAAACTAATATAAAATATATTATTCATTGTACTATATCCATCTATTTTTAGCTTATAGTCAAAGTCTCGCAGAATGTTTCACTGAGACATTTTCCGATGAACCAGTAGTAACAGGTATCCAGTTTATTATTATTGTTGTTTTTTTATGTCCCACTTTCTTTCATGTAGACCTCAATAGTCAGTTTTGTGCAATATGCCATAATTTGATCACTAACCAAATTTATTATGAAAAGGATGCCATCTTTTGTTGTGAGGTAGTAACATCTAAATAGCTCTCACTATTCTAGGCATGTTGGCTGAAAGCTATTACAATTGCTCTTGATGATTTTGTTGTTGAGGGAATGAGTACATGGCCGTTGAGTACATTTGTTTCACAAGCATCTAAAGTTGTTCTTCTTAATTTGGCCACACGTTCATTTGATGGTAATTTAATCATAAAGGTAAGTGTCATTTTCATGCTCAGATAGATTTATTACATACACAACTGTTGTCTTTCTTTCAGCTTATTAATAAATTTAGAAATTCGTTTTCTGAAAGTGTCTTTCAACATATTTTATTAAAAAATCATGTGGTTGCCTTACATTTTATTAATTTTCTTAGAAAAACTGGACAGTTAGCAGATTTAAAAAAATATATGAAGTAAGTTCGCTGATGTTTTCATTAATTTCTCTTCTATTTTAACAGACTTCTTGGATTTATTAGAGAAAGTGAAGTAATCAGCTTGTCGAGTGTATATATATATACATACTGCTTATTTCTATAGATACCAAGCTACAATCAACTGATGCAAAAATTAATGAATATGTCAACAGGTCATGTTGATGAAGTGAATAAATATTTAATGCAGATTGCAGAGTAACATAAAATTCTTTTATTTGACCTCGAATTTTTTTTTATAGATCTGATGTAGCTTCACATTCATCAATGAAGCATCTTGTTGAAATCTCTTCAGAACTGGCTGTGATCTTAGATTATCAAAACAGCTATGTACTTGTTCATTCACATTTAACTTTACATTATTTTTTCATTTTAGGAAAAAGAATGGAATTCAACTTACAATGAACTTTCTTTAGATGCAAATGTTCGAAAAGTGACTGTGACACTACCTAACACTTTAATCATGCAACCATTATGTGAAACTCTTAGTGCATTGGTTAGAATGGATCAGACGATTAAAGCAAATAATAGTAGAGCTGAAATTCTTGGGAAAAAGTGTAAAGTATGTGTTTTGTGATTATTAAATAGTTTAGCTATATTGAGGCAATAGATATTTTTGTATTTTCAAGTATTGGTTTTGTAGGGATTGTGTTTCATTGGTTGGAAGGTTTGTAGTAGATTTTCACGATTTCGAAACTGTATGGTATCAATAATGCCGAAAATAGTTATGGCTGTGATAGATATTTTGATTATTTGGAAAATGTCACAAGATTAAGCAGCATGTGCTGCTCGGCTGCAATTATGCTTACATAAATTAGAGGCTATCTTAAGCACTGAATATGAGCACATCCGTAGTCTGATTAAGTAGACAGTCATTATTATTATTTATTCTTATTTCTTCCCCACGTCGTGGATGAAACATAGGGCTTCAGCAGCACATCTGCGTTCCAGTCAGGTATCTACTACCATTTTTAGTTGACTCAACGACTGACTACAATGTTTAATTCCCTTCTCCCTGTGTTACTCACGGACACCCAATCCATCGCTTACCATAAAGGTTCGAATGTGAAGGGCTCAGTGGTCTCCTGAAGGTAAGTCCAATCCGCCTCCATTCCATTTGTAATAGGCTGTTTGTTGGTTCGTTGCCATAGTTACTTGTTGCTTATTCTTTCTGGTTAGCCATGTGATCTTCAATATCGGACGAAGAAATCCATTGGTGAAAGTCTGCAGTAACTTTTTGGAAATGCGTTTTGGTAACTTGTGTGCCTATTCTCTGTACCATACAGCAGCACTGACTTGACATCAGTGTAGATAACTTTGGAATGTATGGAAGCCTCAAAAGTTATCTATGCTGATAATAGATTTATTCAAAAATCATATTTCCCTATAAAATCAAGTGTGCTTTCGTAAATTATTCGTATACTTGTTCTTTTTCAAACTGATGTCAGCTCATGATTAAATCCTCCATACAACTTTTCAAATAAATCAAGAAATGTCTAAAATTCTGCTTGTCATTCATTGGAAAAGGTATTTACACAGTCATGAGGGAATTTTCATTGTTTCTTACTGCAGTAACTTCCCCAGAGCTTAATTTTGTACATTATCCGGTTACCAGTTGGTGACAACAATCAGCATTAATTGCTTGTTAAAAAAAGTGAATGAAAGTGTACTTCATAAGCCAAATAATTATAATGGTACAATTATTGTCTTATTCTTTTTACGGTTGTATAATGAAATCAACGTGTGTTATAAGTACCTATAAACGGAGTTTTTTCTGCATCAAACTGTACACATCCTGTGAATATATGTAGCACTCCTACTAGTTAGTTTTATTGTTTCTTCAATAGTGTCAACAGACGCCATGTTATGCAACATCCAAGTACGGTTATCTTCTTTGAAGTAACTCAGTAAAAAAAACTATTAAGATATTCAGTTTATTGATATTTGACTGACTTAAAAGTAAATTTCATCATAAACAAAAACTACGTAGAGAATCAGTAGGATCCAGGGAACACTGGTCATCAGTGCGATCTTTAAAACTACAACTTCTTCAGGAGTCGTTAAGTTATGAGACGAACACATTATTTAACCACTAGGTAAAAATTCAATTCCAACTTCTTTTTAGAGCTGCTTAGCTTTTAATAATTTTCCACTTGTAGTTAGTTAACTCAACAAAATCTACATAAAGCAAACGAATCAGTTTGGAGAATTTTAAAAACGCTTTTCAGTATAAAATGACATCGACTAAGGAGAACCTTAAAAAGTTGAACAGCGCTAGACAGAATTCACGAGCAATTATTAAACAGCTACTAAGTTTTGTATCTTTTTTTCTAGTTGCTATGATTCTTTGGTAGGTATTTTGAAAATAAACAAGTTAATTGGTATGCAGAATAGGAAAATACCGTACTGTTTTTTATATCAGTAAACATTATTCGGAAGTCTTGAAATTTAAAGTTTAAGTGAAATAGGATGTTGTTGTTGTTTACTAATTTGAAGATGTTTTATTGTATTGCTGTTTACTTTTCTAAAATATCGTCACCCTACAGCAACAATTACTTTTTATTCAAGTGTTGGTTTGTAAGAATTTGATTGGTTTACAGGATTTCATCATGAGCTGACATCAGTTAGAGAACCATTGGAAAACCAGTCAGGGAGTACTGGACAGTTGTTTCATCCTAGTTTGGGACTCTTCATCAGTACGCACCCACCACTACGACTCGAACCCACGACCTTCTGGTTACAAGGCGAGCTCGTATACCATTAAGCCACTGGCACCCGATCCAACGGCCCATGAATTCTAACTTCTGCCAATTCACGACCCCTAGCCAATGTCTTTTAGTTACAGCTTATAATTTCTAAAATACCGTAGGCATTTATCATAGATTATAGGTTTCTACTTTACTGCCTGATCTTGTAAGAATAATTAGACTGTATGCAGAAGTAACCTTGGTAATATTTCCTTACAATACTTGTTTCAGATGTCAGATGAACAGTTTAAATGGCTAGTGATTGAGCCACTAATGCAGTCACAAAACTGGAATGATTTGCAATGTATTTTATTAAAAAAGGTAAAATAAGTTTCTATATATACGTGTGTTACTATCAAGAAATCATTGTCGCGTCGTATGGAAGTTACCCTTCCAAGTGATCGCTTAGTTCTTCACCTATATGCATTAAGTGCACCAAACAACGTAAGTCACCCCGCGGGTAATCTTTTCATGCATGCTTAAAGTTTCAAGTTTCTGTCTTAGATAAAATGATTGACCTCCACCTTTACAACACCTAGAAATAAAGTCTTCAAGGAAGTACAGTATGAAGTTTTCGTAGTCAGTCGTGTCAATTATTCTAGTGGATTCATCTTTGCATTGATTTTAAGTTGTCTATTTCACAGTATATAATGTGTTAATTAGGGTTAGTGTTCTAGCGTATGGAGACCATGTGTTGGTGATTCTCCTTCTGCTCTAGGTTCCATGTAACTAAAATTATTATTTCTGTGGCGAGACACTTAATACTTATACTGAATATGTGGTGTGTTGTATGCACTCATTCATCATATTTGAACCATAAATGGGGTAGAAGAAGCTAAAGTGTACTTAAACAGAGATATGATAGGAACCCATAATCTTGTCCGTCTGCCTGTAATCATATTTACTCCCAGATTAAGTGGAGAAATGTCTATAAAACTATTTCAGCTGTTTTGAAGAATGTATATAATGCTCTTCATTTTAACGCAAATTAGACCGTTGTATATATATATTCGTTATTGACAATATTGGTGTCTTTTAAATAATATTTAATTGTTGAGATCGATAGAATTACAGTTCACAAGTGACATTGAGCATATCAGTGTAATACCAAGTTGAATATTACATAAGACTAAGGAGAAAACTTATGTGACAGTTATTGATAGTTAAAAGGATTGGTGGCCAAAGTCCGGGAAGCATCTGAACGAACTTCTGAGGTGGATTCTGGCGCCTTCATATATATGTAAAAGACGAAATCGTTAGGGAAAATTGAAATTAGTCCGAATACGGTAGATAAATTTAGAAACCCCGTTATCATCAACTCCACGTTCATTCAGTATCTACAAGATAAGCTAAAACTGAGCTGCGGATAGATCTTGTCTGTCCTTTGCTTAACAATGCAAGATGGTGTTTAGTAATCCGATAATGAACATGTATAGTCGTACACAGTATGTAACTAGCTCCATAGGAGCAGTCAAACTTATGGAAACTATTATCCTTATATTCATATTACAAAGGTATTAGGGGAAACTGCTGCTCAGACAGTTTACTGCCATCGACATGTGAAAATGTTAAGTCAGTGTTCACATCCATCATCTTTATCCTGTTGATTCTCAGTGTAAAAACATTAACCAAACTGTCACCTTAACAGCAGTTTAACACGTCCAAATAAATACTGTCTTAATCACACTGATTTCGTATAAATTCAATCATTCGCGTACAAGAAGTAAAATTTCTATAGCCTTTCAGAATAACTAATTCTGACATTGCACCAAAAGACTTATTGATATAGACAAGTACTAATTGCGGTGATGTACTGTTTCGACAACGCTAGGTGTAAAAAGCTTCATGTGCACCATAAGCACAAGACAAAGTAATGCATCTGCTCATTTTCATAAGTGGTTTAACTGAAAATCTTGATTACAGCATCTAGTTATCATTACTTCCTATAGTTGGTTTGTAAGGGTTAGTTTTATTTTTACGAGTTGATGATGGATTGATATCTGTTAGATAACCACTAAAAACCAGGGAGTACTGGACAGCTGTTTCATCAAAGTTTGGGAATCATCCACAGCACACACCTACTGGGGTTTGAACCCCAGGACCTTCCAGTTACAAGGCAAGCTTGTATACCATTCAGCCACTGCGACCCGATTCAATAGCTGACGAATTCCAACTTCTACCAATTCGTGATCTAGCGCGAACCCAACCAGTGTCGTCGGTGGGTCATCCATCCTCACACCTGACTTCATTATTTCTACAAAAAACTGGTAATTTGGATCATCAAGTCCAAGTACCTCTTGTTTTGAACCACTTCCTGTCTACAAATCACTAAAGGATTTCACAGACTGCTTATGATAACATTGTAATATGTGGGTTTTCGACAATATAATCATTAATACATGATTGTTTTGCGTTTCTCAGGTCCTATTTTTGATAAATTATTCTTTCAGATTATTGAAAATTACTTGAAATTTATCAGTGATAATGAAGAATTTATTCAGATTGCTATCCGTTTGAAAATGATCGATGAAGCATTAAAGGTAAGAGAGCCTATTTTTATTCCATTCTGTAATTGTAAACTCCTAGTGTTTACAGTATTTCTAATGTCTAATTATAACAAACTAGTCGTTGAATCGTGACCAGTGTAACATGTAGCATATTAGTAACAGTTTGGTATTCGATGTTGGGAGTTAAACGCTACTGTATGCTTATAGATACTAAGTTTAATGCTATAGTAGGTTGTCTAAGTACTACTAATTGTTATTAGCCGTGATATCTGATAGCAAGATAGTAAGAAAACTATGGTTTAATAACACTAAACAGTTATAACGGGACTAATGATTCTCATAACCCATTGATTGTAATGCAATTGTTTACACAAAGCATCTGCAACTATATGAACACGAAATTAAGTAAAATATTGGCCATATATCGGTAGGCAGCATAGAACTTATGTAGTCTACTGAAGTTGGGTAGATATAAAATAAGTAGCTAATATCTAGTAATTTAAAAGCTAGAACCAATTCTTTCAGTAATGAGATTTAGCAGGGTTTGTTCCGTGATGGCTATTATACGATAGAAGATACCTGTAAACTGATATAAGAATAAAACCTGGGCAGTGTGGTAGAGCATAATTCCATTATGGATAAGATTTTATTTGATAAATCACACAGGGTTGTACAGTAATAACTGATACTAACTGTTAATATTAACTTTTGTACAGTAATATTACTGTACAGCACTGTGATTTATCAAATAAAATCTTATCCATAATGGAGATACCTGTAAACCTTCGGATTCTATCTTAATAACATATCGCTGATAAAGTATCTTTCTAAGATGAAAGAAATCCATGACTACTTTGTTGAAAACATATCTTGACAACAGATGATTTGCTATCATCAATCCAATTGAGGAGTTAATCGTGTGATAAATAAGTATTAAGCGTAGGCCACATGGCTGCCTTTTTTGAGTTTATCAAAGTATTATTTTTTTCAGCTTTGCTTAGAAAGACGAAATGTGAACGCCTTGAAAGACCTCCTATCTCAAATCCCTAGCAATCACCGAAGGAAGGAAGAAATGTCTCACTACCTATCGATTCCTGTAAGACATTTCAAATGCGTTATTAATTATTCTTTTATGTTTACAACAACAGCTATGGATGGGTATAATTCCTTCGTTAATCTCTAAAAAATTTTGTCTCTTTTAATAAGGAACATAAGCTTAATGAATAATAGATAGTAATAAGCGTCTCTGCGTTATCAGGAATGTCAACGAACTGGTAGTGAGGAAGAAATATGTGCATATCATTGAGCTCACTTCGCAGAAAAAAAATTTGCTCAGTAATCACATAACTGCAAGTACCATTAAATCTAACACTGGATTCACTACTTTACATCGCTATTCAATTATAGAATTATGCAGTCACAACTTAATACACGGTGAGATTTCCCATAACAATATGACCCGTAGAATTAAAACCTTCCAGAAAAAATTAGTTGCCTTTTGGCGACTAAACTCTGAATGAACTTTATTTATATGAGGACGAATAATTTCATGGCTGGATAGTTTCTGCTTGTTTATCAGCATTTTTGGGATTACACCTGTAAAACACAAAATATAACATAAATAGGTGGCCAGTGCTCATAAATTGAGACTGAGTACTGGATGAAATCAAGGCTTGACTCATTTTTCGTTACTAAATCTTACATATCACCAACTGTAAAATGACTCTTTTAACCTATGATTCTAAGCACTACATAATCGTGCTGAGTGTAAATTGTAAATGCGCATGATAAGCAGGTTTCTTCCATCAGTGGACTTTTGAATCCATATCCAGTGTAGATTAATTAAGCCCACTGCATTAGGTTGTGTCACCTATCTATCAGTCCAAGCATGTGTCGAAGTGTTAAGAGTATATTAATGTAAGTAAGATATCTCCACACTTTATTAAATAGTGGTTAACTTTTTCTGAGTTACGTAACGGAATTATACAATACAAAAACTAAATATTTTAGATGAAATATATATATATATATACGCATATAAATAACACTAAAATACACATTTTTATGTTTCAGGTTGCTCAGTGGAAAGACTTCTTGTGTAAATAAATGTTATTTTTTTATTTAACACTTTTGATAAATATTGATGGATTGGGTTTTGTATCTCGACTTTTGTACGAACAAGGATACCGCCTAGCCGTTAAGTGGTACAGCATGCCCATCAAGGTAGATAATCCTCGTGATTCACGTGATTCAACCCGGTCAGAATTTCTTTGTGACCGTAATATTATCGTTGCGATTCCAAGAACAAGACAGACAGCAGTCTTAAGCGCGAGATTCACCACAGTATTCTCCGTCTTCGAAGAAAACAACCTGTAGAGTTGTAAACATGCAAACACATCTCAGAAAACTTTACTACATGAAATTAAATATTTTTTCTAAAACTAGTACAGCAAAGAACTTCTTCAATTCCTGTAAGGTGTTTATAGGAAGACTTTATGCAGGAACTAATACTACTTACCTTCCTCATGCCGGGTCAGAAAATCTTTTCAGGGACCACATTTAGAAGGAAATATGCCATTTTAAGTGGAATCCATATTGTTTTACCTTTGTCTATTAAAGTTACTGAAATAAATCAATACCACTTCATGAATGATATTTAAGAAAAATTTATTACTCCGTGACAAAACTTGTTCATACTTGCCAGAACAATTAACGTCTGTATGCAAAATTCTTGTAGATCGAAACGACAAATAAATGTACTTATCATAAGTAGATGGATGTACTTCGAGCCCGTGATTCAGCCCTGTCTGTCTGTTTTCGACATAGAACTTTGCACAAATGTGCGGCAGTTCAAGTCGCCACACTCCCTCCTTGTAGCACACAAAGCAAGAGAAGAAAGTACATGAAAAGCATAATAGAGACAGTAAGCAGAGGTGTGAGACAAAGGAAGAGTAATAACGAAGAACAAAACAATTTCATTGGAAATCATAAGTCACAAGGAGTGGATGCATCTGCGCCACTGAGAACGATTTTGAGCCATGTCACCAATTGTTTCCAACCACTGATGTTTACCGTCCCGAGGACCCCAACCAGGAAGTCTACACCTTCCTACGTGGCTTAGACTAACTGCTGTAGATTTCATTGACTGGTGCCAAGTTTTTGTTTGACCGTCCATGAATCAGCTTTATTAATATTGTTTTAAAATCAAAGAAGAAAATAACTGGATACATCGTTAATTGGCGCAACAATACCAACCAGGATAGCCATGTTTAACAGATCTTATAACAGGAAAGTATTAGGTGGAAGATTAAACGAGTCTTTCATGGGTCTCAAATCGACTTGCTTAATGTAACATACTCCAAACAAATAGCTACGTTAAGTGAGAATAAATGATTATAAACAGCTAAATACAATAATGCATTTGTTCTTTGTAGCTGCTGTCGGAATTTTTCAATCACAAATATTGCTGAAGTATGTATGGGAGAACAGAGCTGAACTAGACGAAATAATGCAATGCTTTAAACCATTTTAAAAACCTATTAGTGAGATTGCACACTGGGCGTTGGCACTCGTCGTCACTCTGATTGTTGTGTTGCGCTTACTTAAATAGCCAAAATAATTAGGGTTTTAGTAAGTTAGTTGGGAAATGATTGTGTGTCTAACTAGAACTGAATGGAGACCTCAGTATCGATTTCTCCAACATTATGGAGTCGATGAACCGGAGGGAAATCATCGAAAGACCCTGAAGCAGAAGTAAAATCAATTTATTCCGTATTGGTTTATTAGATGTATCACACGGTGAAACAGTATTATTTACTGGATGATGTTTCCAACAAAATTTTTTGTTCATAATCATATCAATTATAATCCCGCGGCTTTGAAACTTGAGTTTTATAGTTTCCTTTAACTGTAAAATAATGCTGTTTCACTGTGTGATACATCTAATAAACAAACCAATATGGAATTACTTACTACCACAGTGCCCAAGTTTTACACATATAATAATAAAATCAATTTAGCAAACCAATGATTCTAACATGATACATTTAGCAGGTCGAATTTATTTACAATATAAGCAGTAGCGAGTTATTTGATGCAAGTTTATGGAGGAAAATTTGGTTATCATATTAGTACCTGGCCTGCTAATTCTGTTGCTGAAGATAAAAAATTCTAAGTTATAGGGCATTTAGTTGCTTAAATACAAATCAGGCGACTCAGTAAGATCCCGACCAATTCAAAAATGCACAATGACAGCATTGTTATCTGGATTAACTTACGCAAACAATATGCTCTTCATTGGAGTTGGAATAATGACTAATAATCCCAAGTACGTGCTCCAAGTCGGTCCCGAACGACGCGATAGTAACCAGACAGTGTAAAATACGACAAATGTATCAACCTTATAATTATGAGCTACGTAAAACAACCTACCAGATCTAAGTTTGCTTCATAACTGAGACATAAATAACTCCAATCAAACTCTAGCCCGCGAGTTCCGACCCAGATTGGAATATACCTGAAACAGTAAAGTCACATTTTATAACTTACTTCGTTGCCACTAGTGAGGAGACAGACCAACCTAAACTGGATGCAATGACATTGAATTCATTTCTACAAAATGTTCCCCGTACTATCAGGCTGATAACGAATATTTCCAGCAGCGAACCGAAAAGATCCTAATACGTTCATTATTATTAACAGGTACATACAAAAGTTGTGGAGTCAATAACTGTAGACAGGTAGTGATAGGGAGTTAAACTGACTAGGAAAAACTTCAGCATTTGTGTAAGTGCGTAAAGACAAGCAATTTTGCAACAGCGCCAGAAAGCATCGTTTTCCCGCCTATGTCATATTACAAAGACCACTTTACAACTTACATTCCAGTCGATTTATACACTAATAAATGTGGTCCAGTAGCCAAAGCCAGGCAGTTGGCAAGATGGAAAAGTCCCATGACTCAAGTTCTGGTCTTCAGCTAATTGAGCATTTGATTAATAGTAAGTTTCTAAATGAACTGATTTAGCTTACATTTAGGTGGAAAAGAAACGAAATATTGTGATTTGCAACGTCGAATGCTCAGGGAATAGCACAACACAGCCAGTCGCAGTAAGGCGAGTATGTCGTAACGCAATTGTTTGCTTATCCCTCACGTCCAATATATCTTCCACTAGCCAACACGTACAAGATTAAATACTCAGGGTTAGCTTCTAGGTTTCGAAAGCTTAGGTGGGCCCCAAATAGAATGGCCTCAGAGGGATTTATAGCTCTTCACTGTTAGTTCTAGTCATGTAGTTTTCAATTATATCCTAAACTATAAAATTTGCAAAGTATAAGTAGCTGTAAAAACCGAACATGAGATCTACTAACTAGGAATATTTTCGCCCGAAAATCAGAAGGAAAAGTTTTGATGCCTGTTATGCGGCATCCATAACAATCTGCTATAAAACAGTCAGCAGGTGTTTAGCCGTTAAGGAAAAAAGAAATACGGCATGATTAACTAAGTAGGTACTATAACTTCATTCTGTGATATGTAAAGTTTCTTGCTCTACTGAGGATAACTGATTGGTGCTGACTATGCTTTCCTCTCACTTTCCCACTCGTGACCATAATGAATACACGTTCAGCGACAATCTTCTTATGTGAGCTCTCGGTCAGTGGATTTAGGTTGATTTTAGTAGGAGAGTTGGTTGCTTAAGTTATTAGTTACTGATTAAGTTGGAAGAGACTTAGTGGAACCTGAATTGATTTCCTATACATGATCCACTCCGCTAACCCCTGTAATAGAGGTGGAAGTAATCCTGTCAAAAAAGGAGGAGATTTCTAACTTAATCTGCATCATAAACAACATGCATCAACAGATAAATAAACGCAGGACAAAACTAAGTCTACTTGACATGGTATCAGAAACTATCTCGCATCTTAAAAAAGAACTCGGGGACCTCCCTCTTCTAAACCTCTTTAATTCGAGGACTGAACCAACTAATGCTGAATCGGAAAGTACTAAAGAATTAGAGAATGCTATTGACATTTCGTCGAGCGAAGTTGTTAAAAAGACTGGTTTCTGAACAGAACGCTATAGTGTACAATATACCAGACAATGAGCCCATAAAGTTGGTTCTACACTCCTTGTTAAGGGCTGCAAACCTCTTAAGTATACTCTGACAGTCTCTTCGGCTAAACAAAAAAGACCCAAACCATAGGTGTCTAACAAGTTTCAGATTTGACAGTTATACAATAGCTGGAGAATTTAGGAAGTCTGGGGGATATTTAGGCCTCTTTCACAAAATTCAAGAACATTGAAATAGCCTCGAAATGAGCCCCCAACCAACGACACGAAGCTAAGAACACCTCAGATACAAGCACGATTGCGCCACAAAAGATGAATAACGTCAGTGCCAAAGTATCGAAGGTCACTGATGCGAAAAGCGACACTCACGCAGTAACAGGTAAACAAATGACACATAAAAGTGAAGTGAAACCTGAAAGGGCAGTAACAGTGGAATGAGTCCCAAAGTTCATGAGAGCACTCCTGAGAAATCTGCTGACCCCACACATGAAGTAGACATGGGTGTTCTCACTATCCATAACCTCTAAGTATCAACAGATGACACTCTACCCAGGGCCAAGCAAGATAGTTTCACAGTAAAAACCGGAAAGAAGTCCCCAAAACGCAAGATCTCTCCACAGGCGTCCATATACCTCCCTTGCAATCGGTCCAACAGACAGCAGATACACAAAGATAAGAACTATTACGCACTACGGTAGGTCCCATAGAGAAGACGGAACACGTGAGTAAAATGTTCTTCTTCGAACTAAGAGTAAGAAACATAGTGTGAAAGACAGACTATTTGAGGTGAGAGCCTTATCCACACAAAACCACGCGCTAGCAGACACCCATGGGGCTTCATACTGACTAAACAGCAGAATTAGACCCATGACTGTCATAGTGGCCAAGACTGTAACGCGTTCATAGACATATATAACTTGAAAAGCGGACCCAAAATGAATAACAAGAACACGCGGTGACTAGACGGGACACTGCTAGGTACCGTATCAACAGAAATTTATTTCCGAATCCTCATAATTATGTAGACCCCCATCAGAACAGTGGGTAGAGAGTAGCCCACGATTCTCCTGCGTGCACGCACAAAACGAGTTAACAAATGTGCGACTACGAAATACCCAGCACGCACTACCTTCGAGACAATCTAAAACAGGTTACTTAAGCCCTGTAAATTACCTGATCAGATATGCCCAAACGGGGACAAACTACCAACAGAAATGCGGCTAGAAAACGCATTGTGTTTGTCTGAAAAGGTACTTAATGATACACAGGAGAGTTTGCAAGCGGTACCAGTGCAGAGTTCTCAATATAGTTGAAGATTGAACGATCAATTCATGGTTGTTTGCTCAAACACAACTTCCCTATATTTTCGCGGGGCATCGATACACCAGTCATCGTCTCATCGGTCGCTGTTCAGAAAGAAGTCAGGCCAAAACTGTCAGAAGTAATATTGTGATTTATCATTGTAATATTTGTTCATAGACCTTAGTTAAAACTTAATTTTAAAGCTGCCTATATGTTGGTGTTACAATAAAGAATTCTCGAGTAGCCAACCGGTGTTTTGGTTTTGCGTCCGTTATTACTAGGCGTTTCTGAGAAACTTCAAGGAACAGCGTGAGTCCCAGGGTAGCAAGAGCTGGGCATTGACGGTTTACGAGACTTGACTGACACGAGTCCTATGTAAGAGCTTCATAAATCGTAGGCCAATTACTGAATGAGCTTAGATGCTACACCTGTTTTATGCTTTGCCTGTACTCATGATTTTAGATGAAAAGGCAGCAGTCGTAACAAAAGCACTCACACAAATAAGTCGTTCGTATAATATCTACCTGGTACAATAAGGGAAACAAAACAGATGTACAAATGAAATATGAGAAAACAGGATTGAAAGTCACCACACTATCACATGGAAAGATGTGAGTTTTTCGGACAATATTTGTAATTAACCTATCTGGAAAGAATATGGTGATATTTTATCTGATCATTCAAGCCACTTCTCTCTGAAGTGTCTTTTTTATATATCAAGATAATCCTTTTATCTAATTACTACCATACCGTATGTCAGTCACGTCTCGTAAACCGTTAATGCCCAGCTCTTGATACGCTCGGGCTTACGCTGTCGCTTGAAGTTTCTCAGAAACGCTTAGTAATAACGGACGAAAAAACCAAAACACCAATTGTTGACTTGAGGATTCTGTATTGTTACACCAACATATAAATCAAGTATGACTAAGGTCTGTGAACAAATATTACAATAGTAAATCATAATATTACTTCTGACGATGTTTTACTCTTCTTTCTGAACAGCGACCGATGAGACGATGACTGTCGTATTGATGCCTCCGCGAAAATTGGGGAAGTTGATTTTGAGCAAACAACCAAGAATTGATCGTTCAATCTTCAACTACATTGACACTCCCCGGCAAAATACGGATCCATCCCTTTTTTCCTTCACGACCAATGCACGTTGACTTGGATGCCATTGCGAGAACCTCGGTCACACGGACAGAGCTGAAATGGAAAACAAACAGAAAAGCCAACACACCACAAGCATACCCACAGCACAATCTCACACATCGATGACGACCTGCGCCTTCCAGACAGAGACCTCCTCTTGACATCTTGCAACACAATCGCCACTTGCTAGAATGACTCTTGCAGAATGCAACGTGACCATAGCAGCACCTCATGATACTCTTCACACATCCCCTTATCTACTCACTACCAATTACCACTGCAATCGCTTGTCACTCATTCTGCCTCAGTTCTATTAACGGTGACGTATGCAAGCCTCAGTCGTCTACACCTTCGCTCCCCGGCGTGTGGGACCACAGCTAACAATTATCTCCGTGTTCATGTTATTCTCAGCACTAGCCTCCCCGGCGTATGCGCCCCATCTGCTGTCCTTAACATCAATCAATTCATTCATGGATGTAGAAGAGTGGACACAACTTCAGAAGTAATCACGACGAAAATTTTAACAAAATTATGCAATAACAACAAGGTACGAAAACAACGAGTAAACACAATGAATCCAAAAACACCAATTGATATGACACACCACACATATACACAAACAGTACACACAAACTCGCGATCATGTCTTGATGGAATTCCTTTGAAGAATCGCAGGACTTACACCAGTACGCCTACAAACCTTCACAGGTTGACGATTGTAAGTTGTGGAATGTCCGGACACAAACAAGATTAACCAACAATTACAATAATTGGAACTCACACAATTATTTAACACAAACATATGTACAATCACTACATCAAATGTTGTGGATTCTGCACGAAAAACTACCCTTGAAAAACTGTAGGACTTACAGCAGTACCCCTACATTCCTTCTCAGGTTGATGATCCAAGGGGAAGTCGTCCGGACAAAAAAAATTACCAACAGCTAGATGACAGATGATATCAATTCAGTATATACAATATGAACATATGTACAAAATCACACACCAAGCACATTGGACTGCTCATTGATGCGCTACCCTTTGAAGAATTGTAGGACTTACAGCAGTACGCCTACAACCCTTCTCAGGTTGACGCTCTAGGTTGGAAAATCGTCTAGTGTTTCATCCTCCGACTCTCTACTCTCAGCACCTTCCAGTAGACACAGTTTTCTAATATCTCGCACCAACATGCCACAACTTGTTCTCACCTCAACCGTCCTCACCAATCCATCACCACTACAGATTAGCCTTACTACCACTCCCAAAGGCCACCTACCTGTGGCACATTTATCTGCTACTAATACTATGTCACCAACCTTTAAGTTTCGGCACAACTTTTTCCACTTGTCCCTGGTTTGCAGTGTTAGAACATACTCCTTTAACCATCTTTTCCAAAATATATCTTTCATGTGCCTGGCTTGTTTCCATCTTTTAATCGTAGGTATTCCTTCCCCGCTTGAGTCCTCTATGCCAGGGTTGCCTCTCAATAACAATAATTTATTTGGGGTTAACACATCAAAATCCTTGACGTCGTCCCTCACAGGTGATAACGGCCGGTCATTTAATATTCGTTCAGCTTCACAAAAAAATGTCTCCAGCGTTTCGTCATTCAAACTCTGGTTTTTAATTATGGAGCTTAAAATACGCTTGATAATTCCTATAAGTCTTTCCCATAGCCCACCTCTATGGCTGGCATGTGGTGGGTTGAAGTGCCACTCGATGTTCCTTTTCAGTAACTCTTCCTGAACTCTCGTTTGGGACCTTCGAAGTACTCTTTAAGCTCGGCGTGACAGCCAACAAAATTAGTCCCTCTGTCGCTGAACATCATCTTCGGTACACCCCGGCGATTTATAAATCTATGTAATGCTAGCACGAATGAATCAGTAGTTAGCGTATGAACCATCTCAATATGCACAGCTCTCATTTTCAAACAGGTGAATAAACAGCCATATCTTTTACATAGGGTTCTGCCTCTCTTCACTACAAAAGGTCCGAACAAATCCACCCCAACGTACTCAAATGGATAATTCCCTTCAGAAGCTTGCCACGCTGGGAGTGGTGCCATCATCTGCTGTACTGGACGAGCATTTCGGAGTTTACATTCCATGCACTTATCAATTATTTTACGGACAGCAGTACCTCCCTTCACTATCCAGAACTTACATCGAATACTTGATAGTACTTGCGAAGTACCCAAATGACCTTCAAGAACATGGTAGTGTCTTATAATGAGATCAGTGACTGGATGGTAGCAAGGTAATAAAGCCGGATGACGGGTCTCATATGACGATTCTAACATTTGTAGACGTCCACCAACTCTAGCGATCCCTTCGGAAACTATCGGAGATAATCTATCTAACCGCACCTTGAAATCTGCGAAATCGGGACTATCCTCCTTGGCAATCTCACCCCACGCTTCCCACTGAGCAGCCCTCAAAATCGCTAACTCTGCATTTCTAATATCTTCGACTCTCAAAGGCCCCACATTCATATTTTCGTATCCCGCAAGATGCATGACCTTTAAATACGTAACATATCGTGTCAACCACGCAACAGCTTTCAGTAGTTTGTACCAAGAAGAATAATATTTAAAAAGTGGATGTAAACCTGAATGTCTTTCTTGAGTAGATGTTAAACTGACACTTGTCTTCAACTCCAAGGCACACTCGTTTATCGGTGGTTCATCTTCTCTACGAGGCCACATACTATCAGCCCTTAGCAAGAACTCTGGACCTTTCCACCACTTATTTTTAACCACATTCATATCAATAACTCCTCGCGAGGCTAGATCAGCTGGATTTTTTCCAGACGGTACGTACCTCCACTGCTCAACAGTTGTTAGTTCACGAATTTGAGATACTCTGTTAGC
The DNA here is from genome assembly GCA_944472135.2 of Trichobilharzia regenti. Classification (NCBI taxonomy): domain Eukaryota; kingdom Metazoa; phylum Platyhelminthes; class Trematoda; order Strigeidida; family Schistosomatidae; genus Trichobilharzia; species Trichobilharzia regenti. The sequence goes on from OX235262.1 coordinate 137,229,888, forward strand.
TACAAAACATGCATATCTTGCTGACTCGTTGCGTATATAATATATCACAGACATCGAATCAGTCCAAAACGTTACGGGATGCTTGGGGTAATCCAACTCTTTACACACCGTTGTGAATAACTGCGCAGCTAGTAAGGCGGCATTAAGTTCTAATCTCGGAATCGAAACCGTCTTTAGAGGTGCAACTCTAGATTTACCCATCACCAGGCTAACATCTATATCATTCCTTAAGGTGGTTCTGATGTATACGGCTGCACCAAATCCAACCTCAGAGGCATCAGAAAAAACATGGAAGTCAATTATATCATGATTTCTCGACGGCTTAAGTGGACGTGAGACGGAATGTAGATTCAGCATTCTTAAACTGTTAACCCACCCCTTCCACTCTTCTCTCTGCCTCTCACTTAATGGTTCATCCCACTGTAACCCTTTCCTGCATGTCTCTTGAAATAACCTCCTAGCCGGAAGTAGATAAGGTGCTACTAATCCAAGTGGGTCAAACACGGACGACAACACAGAGAGCACACCTCTCCGAGTAACTGGCTTATCAATATCACCAACACTAAATCCAAAGGTATCAGAGTTCACATCCCATCGCATACCTAATGTGCGTTCAACTGGTAGAGTATCAACAGGCAAATCTCGTACGGTAGGTGCTCTGTCTTCTGGATCTATATGCTTCAAAACGTCTAGGCTGTTCGAGACCCACTTAGTTAGACGAAAGCCGGCCTTAGCTAACACTTCAGTGATGCTTGTTGCAAATCTAACTGCAGACTTATCATCATCGAAGGAGGCTAAACAATCATCCACGTAGAAGCAACAATCTATGACGTCCAGCAAATCATTAGAACCAAATGTGGACACTGCCTTTCGTAGAGCAAAATTAGCACAAAACGGGGAGGACGTGGCACCAAATGGATGCACTGTCATCCTATATTCTGACACCTTACCACAAGGACCGTCATCAAACCACAAAAACCTCAAGTGATCTCTGTCACTCTCTGGCACCTTCACCTGTAGGAACATTTCCTCAATATCCGCCGCGACAGCAACTGTAAACTTTCTGAATCTCAATAGCAGTCCCACTAATGAGCTCACGCAATCTGGGCCACTATACAGATTATCATTTAAAGAGACTCCTTCATGTTTCGCAGAACAATCAAACACCACACGGAGTTTACCTGGCTTCCTCGGGTTAAAGACGGGATGATGGGGCAAATACCACTTCCCTGGCTCACTCTGATCAACTAGTCTTTCAACGTAACCCTTCATTATATGTTTATCGACGACTTCCTTATATTTGGACCAGAGTTCTGCATCTGACAGAAATTTCTTCTGTAAACCCATTAGTCTCTTAAGAGCAACTTTCCTATTACAAACCAACTGTCTATCTTTGAATCTCCATGGTAGGCCAACGCTGAAACGCCCGTTTTCGTATTTACAAGAGTCCTCGGCTATTTTAACTGCTTTTAAGTCTTCTACAGAACGACCCTTCCCTGGGACACCGCAGTCACAAAACTCCTTGTCATACATATTTTTAATCATAGTTTCTAGTTTGTCCCCATCGTTTGTAACTAATGATGATATGTGGACTATGGGTATAGGTCCTCTCACTGTCCATCCCAGTGGTGTTTTCGTCGCAAACAGATCATCTCTACCTCCAAATCTCTCTTCTAATACCTTGTGAGCTTCTGGCACACTACATCCAATGAGTACTCTCACTCTTCCATCTTGCAATGTTGGAAGAGGTATGTCACACAGGTATGGCTTACCGACAACCGTTTCACGACTAGGTACTATAGCTTCGCCAAGTTTCATACTGGAGGTAGTGTAAGCAGTATCCACTTCCACGGTCTCCCCAGTAGCCAAGGATTCTAACTGAAATGACACTCGCTCACATACTACTGTTTTCGCAGAATTGAAAGTATTTACAACCAAGGGTTGCTTTGGGCCTTTAATACCCAAGCAACCAGCCAGTTCAGCATCTATCAATGTAACGTCTGAACCATTATCCAACAATGCATAAGTCTCTACTGAAGATTTCGGTCCTTTCACCTTAACTGGTAATACCCCTAAGAAAACTTGTGGGATGTCAAGGGGTCTAGAGATACTATTACAATTAACCGAATTCCCAGGTTCGTTCACTGTTCTCAGAAGTGGGTGCATATCCGTTAAACCACTACTTCTTTATTTGTCGCCTTACAATTCCACTTTGTATGCCCAATCTTTAAACAACTGAAACACAGCCGCTTCTGCTTTGCCATTTTTAACCTTTCTACGGGTGACATAGCGATAAAGCGATTACAATCACTCAATTGATGCATGTTATGGCAGACAATACACTCATCCTTTCTCGTTGTGTCTTGAGACTTCACCACAAATGCCTTCCTTATATTCACTGGTTCCTTAGGTTCTACCTTAGAATGCAAAATGCTGGCGAATTTGCCCATCGCCTGGTTGACACTGTCCTTCACCAGTCTAAGAATATCATCAAACCTTGGCTCGATACCCTCCTCCTCTATACGAGAGCTTATTTTTACCCATTTCCTTTGCAGCCGAGTAGGTAGGCGTCTCGCAATTACCTCTAGGACTGAGCTCGAGTTGAGGTCACTCATGCAATTCATAGAAATCAAGGTATTCTTATAAGTCATAAGATTATCTAAAAACTCAGTAAGTGCCTTGGAGTCATCTTGAAGTTGACTGCCATTACCTTTGACAGCTTCGTATACGTTCCTTACAATCATCGAAGGTCTTCCAAACCTTTGACGTAATATGCTCATAGCCTCAGCGTATCCCTCATTAGGGGGCATGAGCTTACAGCACTGTATAGCTCTTGAAGCATCTCCAGTGCAATACCTCATCAAATACATCAATTTCAATTCATCACTTAATAAAAAACTACTCAGCATGATCTCAAACTCCTTTACAAATTGTAAATAATCAGCCGGGTTTCCATCGAAACACCGTGGTTCAAATTTAGGGAGTTTGATGTTCCTATTATCCCTGAACGGCGAAACAGTAACATCAACCATGTCATGCTTAACATCAGACACATCGTTACAATTAACAGACAAGTCACCATGACTTACTTTCCTGTTTGCATCCAAGACGCTCTGTCCCTTCTTTGACCCAGGCATTGTTGAACTTGACCCAATTCCAAAAACGTTCCAGATATTGCTTGTTCAAAGAGGACTTGACCGGCACCAGGAAAAATGAACGGCGACTATCCAAACTTTCACCAACTGTTTGAATTCACCAGAATCTGTTTCTATCGTCAGAAACTGTCAGTCACGTCTCGTAAACCGTTAATGCCCAGCTCTTGCTACGCTCGGGCTTACGCTGTCGCTTGAAGTTTCTCAGAAACGCTTAGTAATAACGGACGAAAAAACCAAAACACCAATTGTTGACTTGAGGATTCTGTATTGTTACACCAACATATAAATCAAGTATGACTAAGGTCTGTGAACAAATATTACAATAATAAATCATAATATTACTTCTGACGATGTTTTACTCTTCTTTCTGAACAGCGACCGATGAGACGATGACTGGTGTATTGATGCCTCCGCGAAAATTGGGGAAGTTGATTTTGAGCAAACAACCAAGAATTGATCGTTCAATCTTCAACTCCATTGACACAGTATTTTATCTCAACTTCCTAGGCCTTTAATAAAGCTAAAACTCTCTTCATTCACATTCTTCGCTCAGTGAAAGTCTGGTTGCTCTGACGAATAAACACAGCAACACCATGTTTGAGAATAACTAGATTTTCACCAAAATATCGTAGTGTTCCATGATAAGACCAGTATAGTGGGCATTACACACTGAAAATATGTGCTACCATTCCAAGTACTCGATAGCTTCTTCTTGTATTTATCTTGCAAATGTACTTTCAATGATGTATCATCCATAATCGTATTTTATACCATTTTGCAGTCTTCCGGGATGTTCTTCTCTTCTTGCAATAGCTTTTAATTACGTGGGGGGATAGTCCTTACACAAATATATGATGTTTATCGGTTGGCCATAACTATCAACAGGCAACGGAACAAAGTTTGGGTTGGCACCCAACCTTGATGGTAACTATAGAGAAGGGTTTAGGATTTAATATTTACAAGAACCTGTTCTGACTGCTTCTACTACGATGCAACAATTTGGATTTTTGAAAAAGTATCAATTTACAATGCTTCACGATTGCAATTTATAACCAAACTGATCATGCCCACAAAAATGTCAGGCATTTCTTGTAAACTCCCATTTTAGAGGTTGACGGATATTAAAGGTTTGACGTGATATCTCGTTCAACAACTTCTAATTAATTTATTCTCGCGTACCAAAGACAAAGCAAAAGCCAATAATTGGTCGTCCAAACGAAGAAATGTATTTAGGAACCAAAACCAGCCGATAGACGAACGCTTAGCTAGCTAGTGATCGTGCACGTTACACGACGGGGTACCAAATGGCGGGGATGCTTGACCGGAAGCCTTCAGCTAAACAAGTCGACTTAAACAGTGGTGGTCAGCATCCAATGAGTGATTGCTGTGGTCAATAATTTTGGGGAATTATTTACCGCTACAGCTCACTCCCCCCTAGTGGGGTCGTGAGGACCCTAAGACAGAACCAGCCGGAAGTAAAAAAACTCGATGGTTCCCTTTCGGGTGAAAAAAATCTTCCGAGCGGCTTGGTCTTATGCCTACTGGTTTGTCTGCCTATGCTAATGGGGTGTTTGTACATAGCTTCCTGGTGTTTTTCGTTGAATTCCGTGCTTCGTTTGTTTCCTGTCCAGTGCCCGTCGCACCTGGAAAAGAAAACAAGAACGCTAAGAACCATGGCGAGGAAAATGTACGAAATGAGCTTTTTGGTTAAAAAAAATTGTGTGCATATACTATACAGTAAAATAATGCTAAGTTCAGAACATCGAAAAAAAATACATCTAATTAATTTTTTTGTGTATGTTACATGAACTGTTGAGAAAAAAAATTTTTTGTGTTCGGTGGTACTGTATATAAAAAAAATTTATACGTCAAAAAAAATAGTTAGTACCACAAACGAGTGAGTTGCGTGAATCACACGACTTCGTTAAGTCAAATAAGTGTGCAGATATTCTGGGAACCTTACGGTGCGTCCAGAACGGTTTTTCTTAGGAGGCTCAACCTTAGTAGCCAGTGGGCGTATGCCCTTGCAGTCAATAGTGTGACCCAGGAAGTCGAGTGAGTCAACACCGATTTGACACTTTTGAATATTGATGGTAACACCATGTTGGCGTAACCTGTCAAATGCCAAGTCCAAGTGCCTAAGGTGAGTTTCCTTGTCTGGACTGGCAATGGGGCAGTCGTCTAAGTATGCGTATACAAAGTCGAGACCGCGAAATACTTCATCGATGAAGCGTTGGAATGTTTGTGCTGCATTCCGGAGACCGAATGGCATACGTAGAAATTCAAAAAGTCCGAAAGGCGTAATGATAGTCGTTTTCGGGATATCTTCTGTTGCCATCGGGATTTGGTTATACGCTTTAACCAAGTCGATTTTGGAGAATATAGTCGCGCCGGATAAGGTTGCCGTCAAGTCGTGTATATGAGGCAATGGGTAGCAATCAGGGGTTGTTTTGGCATTCACTCGCCGGTAATCACCGGTGGGTCGCCAATCGTTGCTATCCTTTTTCGGAACCATATGAAGTGGGGATGCCCATGGGCTATTCGAAGGTCGAATGATGCCAAGGCTAAGCATATGGTCAAATTCATTCCTGGCGATTCTCAGTTTGTCAGGAGCTAATCGTCGTGTTTTAGATGTCACAGGTTGTCCTGTGGTTATGATGTGGTGCATAACATTGCTGGTTATGCACGGTAGGTCGTTCGACGGGCAATTAAGTTCCGGATACTTGTCAACAATAGGTTGAAAAGTTGGATCAAGGATTGCCTTTATCTTAACAGGTGACAAGCTAGGGCCTTTGTAGGTAATGCCTTTGACAGACAGACTAGTAGTATTGTCAATCAGTCGTTTTCGGCGGACGTCTACGAGTAAATCATGATGATTAAGTAGGTCCGTGCCAATGATGGGCATTGTAACGTCAGCGAGAAGGAAAATCCACCGAATAGGTTTGCGTAAACCTACGTTCAGATAGACGTATTTCCTACCAAAGGTTGCGATTGGTTTTCCATTTGCAGCCTGTAAGTTGAAGGTAGGTTCCTTCTGTCGATCTGCTGCTGTAGCAGGAAGGACGCTGACTTCGGCGCCTGTGTCGACTAAGTATCGAGTCTGGCTTATCACATCATGGATGTAAAGTAGGCGGCTAGTGCCACCGGCGACGGTTGCCGCTAACGCGTGCCGGCGGGATAGTTTCCCGCAGACTTTGAGACATTTCCGAAGTTACAAGGCTTACGGCAACACTTCGCTTCTTGGCCATAGGTGTTGTGGTACCAGCACCAGTCAGGGTTTTTCAGTTGACGTGGTTTGGACTTAGATCGACCACGCGAGTTCCTGCGTTGAGGAGATTTAGGACGACGGTTGGAGGATTTAGAATGCATGTTTGACCTAAACATCTGCTGAAGGGAGTTGCATAACTCTATCATTGCAGTATCCTTACTCGAAGTTTGCTTAGTCATTGAGCATATTTCGGGAACAGACCGTTTAGTTATCTCTAGAATCTTATCTGCAGTAATAGCTAAGTTCTCTATTACAGTACCCTCAAGTGTCACAAGTACGGTCTGTACAGATTGTGGCAACTTGGTTAAGAAGAGTTCTCTAAACAGTCCTTCGTCGAACTGACTTTGGCCGACGACTTGTTTCATTCTTGTCAGCATGCTCACGGCTGACTGATCTCCTAACTCGATGTTGCGAAATAATTCATCTAGACGTTGTCTGTCCGTGAGAACGTTTCTCCTGAGGAGGGATGCTTTCAGCAACTCGTACGAGTTACTTACCTCGGGACTCAACATCTGTGGTGTTACGTACTTGCTGAATTCCCGCGGTAGGGCGTGAATAACTGCAAGTAACTGTGAACGTTGATCGGTTATCCCATGCTCACAAAAATCTGCTTCAGCTAGCAGAAACCACGTTTCAGCATTATCTGGCCAGTATGGTACGAGCTGAATGGTTTTAGGAGTTGAGCGGATACGGATGACCTTGGGACTAAGATCACTCATGACGAAAATTATGTCGAATAATATATGGTACAAGAACAAATACAAAATGGAACGAACTCACCGGGGTTATCTGCGGATTTTCGTGGATGAAGTTCGCGGTTGGGCTCACCAGTTTAGAGGTTGACGGATATTAAAGGTTTGACGTGATATCTCGTTCAACAACTTCTAATTAATTTATTCTCGCGTACCAAAGACAAAGCAAAAGCCAATAATTGGTCGTCCAAACGAAGAAATGTATTTAGGAACCAAAACCAGCCGATAGACGAACGCTTAGCTAGCTAGTGATCGTGCACGTTACACGACGGGGTACCAAATGGCGGGGATGCTTGACCGGAAGCCTTCAGCTAAACAAGTCGACTTAAACAGTGGTGGTCAGCATCCAATGAGTGATTGCTGTGGTCAATAATTTTGGGGAATTAATTACCGCTACACCATCTATAGGAAAATATAAATTATTATAATAAATGGTCTGCATTGAGTACAGTTCCTTTCTGATGTTACTTGCGATGAAAATGCTGACAAAATTAATTAAATACACAACTTATTTTAAACTAATATCCAATTTGGGTATAAATCAAGAATAAAATTCGATATCGTAAACACCAAAGTTATATGAGGGGAATGACTTCAAGTTTTATTTTCTCCCAAGTATTTGCAATCCATACAAAACATAATTGGGGTTTTTGTTAATGCGAAGACAATGTTTCAACATTTCTTGATGTGCTCCACGTAATGACTAATTAGAAGATCTTTCCTAAAGACTATAGACAAAAGAGACAGCAACCACGTAATTTCACCATAAACAAAATTTCTGTAATTTAAATAATACATATCCACGTCTGTGAAACTGGCCTGTCGTATATAGATGGGAATAAATATGTATTTTATTTTTTATTATTACTGAATATGCTTACTAATCATCTGAGTAATTTATCATATTGATGATGCCTGTAAACTGGCGTCCCTCATGCACGAAATCGAGAATATATTACTGTAATCATTACAGCCATCAATCTGTTAATATATACATTCCCATCTAATTGGATCAATCCAAAACAATTATCTGGGTGCGTGGTATTCCTCAGTCCTCTGAGTTTCCTTTCGTGTTCCTTTGCTAGGTAGTGTCGCATTCTAGAAGGGATTTTATTGTGGTGCACATATATTCGCAGATTCGACTTCCATGACTACATATACAGACGGAATTCCAATGGGTCCTCCTCTTCACCTATCATCGAAAAACTGCTCTACCGCCAGTATGCATGACTGAATTTAAAAATCGACTACAATCATGACAATAACGACGTCAGGAAAATTCTCTGCAGCCAGAAGACAACACTTGGAACTCAGATTACCATTTAACGTTCATAATAACCAACACGATTTCAACGCAAGCGATTTTAATTGAGCAACCAGGCATAAACCAATATAAAAAGTTAACTACTTATCACTCTGACGATGCGATTTACACTCACTTACTGCCAATACCATAAAAAACCCTAAAAAGAGCACCAGAACATAATAGAAAAGATTTGTAACTCAGGTGGATGATTTGCAATTAATGTGTTCTCTGAGCTACTACCACTACTACCAAGGCAGTAGTAGTGGCTGGACTTGCCTCTTTTGCAGACAAAGCACTGGCTGTTTCACGTGAGTCGCGATAGCCTCTGCTTTTCGAAGCATCCTGCATCTCGATGTTTTTGGCAGTTTATTTGCTACCCGGCAGATTATAGAGAAGGATTCTTCCACGCTGGCTTTGTGGCCAGTTCGGACTAGGTGGTCTTATACTGAAATGTTTGTGGTTTTTGTTACATACTGGGAGATGCTCTCGAGCACCAAAAATGAAGTTGTTAGACCGTGGATTGATATCGGTCGCCGAATGGTATACGAGCTTGCCTTGTAACGGGAAGTTCCTGGGTTTGAACCCCAGTGAGCGAGTACTGCCGGTGATTCCCAAACTATGATGAAACGGCTGTCCAGTACTTCCTGCTTTTCAATTATTCAGTTTATTGTTATGTTGATGCTATGGGGTTGTAATCTATCAATATTAATTGATTTGATGTTATGTAAGCATTAATGTTGTTCATAACACTATCTCAATCACTACAGTGTTTACATGACTGTAGAACATGATGATCAAGTTATCGAAAAGCATATTCCTTGCTTATTTACCATTCATTTGAAAATTTACACATATTTTACAAATTACACACAAGTAGTAGCAGAAGATACTCCGCAACTAAAACAACCAGCTAAGAGAACACTATTAATTGCAAAGCATCAGAACATGTCAGCCAACTAACACAAACTGTTAATGTCCAGCTATTACTACGCTGGACCTCACGCTGTCCCTGGAAGACTTTCAGAAACAATTTGCATTAACCAAACAGGAAACCAGAACACCAATTGGCGACTCAAGAATCCTTAATTCTCAAGCCAGCATGTAACCAACAATAACGTTATTACACAAGGTGTAAGAAAAAATGCTATAACAATACTTCTGATAGTTTTCCCTCTTCCAACGAACAGCGACCGATGAGACGATGACTGGTGTATTGACGCCTCCGCGAAAATTGGGAAGTTGGGTTTGAGCAAACAACCAAGAATTGATCGTTCAATCTTCAACTACATTGACACTCCCCGGCAAAATACGGATCCATCCCTTTTTTCCTTCACGACCAATGCACGTTGACTTGGATGCCATTGCGAGAACCTCGGTCACACGGACAGAGCTGAAATGGAAAACAAACAGAAAAGCCAACACACAGCAGGTAAACCCACAGCACAATCTCACACATCGCTGACGACCTGCGCCTCCAACAGAGACCTCCTCTTGACATCTTGCAGCACAATCGCCACTTGCTAGAATGACTCTTGCAGAATGCAACGTGACCATAGCAGCACCTCATGATAATCTTCACACATCCCCTTATCTATTCACTACCAACTACCACTGCAATCGCTTGTCACTCATTCCGCCTCAGTTCAATTAACGGTGACGTATGCAAGACTCAGTCGTCTACACCTTCGCTCCCCGGCGTGTGGGACCACAGCTAATCATTGTCTCCGTGTTCATGTTATTCTCAGCACTAGCCTCCCCAGCGTATGCGCCCCATCTGCTGTCTTTAACATCAATCAATTCATTCATGGATGTAGAAGAGTGGACACAACTTCAGAAGTAATCACGACGAAAATTTTAACAAAATCATGCAATAAAACAAGGTACGAAAACAACGAGTAAACACAATGAATCCAACAAACACCAATTGATATGACACACCACACATATATAAAAACAGTACACACAAACTCGCAGATCTTGTCCCGATGTAATTCCTTTGAAGGATTGTAGGACTTACAGCAGCACGCCTACAACCGGAAACTAACCAGATCAACCAGCAATTACAATAATTGGAACCCACTAAATTACTTAACACCAACATATGTAGAATCCATACATCATGCCTTGACGAACTACCTTTGAAGAACCGCAGGGCCTACAGCATTAAGCCTATATTCCTTCTCAGGTTGGCGATCCAAGAGGACAACTGTCCCAAAACAAATATGATTATCCAAAAGTTAGATGAAAGATGATACCAATTCAGTATATACAACATGAACATATGTATAAAATAACACACCAAGTACGATGGACTATAGACTCATCATAGTGAGCATCGCACATATCATTACAATTAACAGGCAACTCAGCATTACTTACTTTACTGTCTGCTTCCATGCTTCCGCGTCCTTTTCCTGGCCCAGTCATTATCCAACGTCACCAAAGTCTACGGATTGAGTCGATAATCCCTGCCCGAAGATATGCTGGCTGCAGACCCAGTAAGTAATCCAGGATTTTCCGGAACGCAGTACAGAAGACGAACGGAGGAATAAAACTGCCCCAGAAGGCGATCCAGGAAACGAATAAAAACTGTCAAGAAACTTATCCCTGAGGTCCTATTGTTACGAAGACGCACCGATAAATACTATGTACTTTTGCGACTTTTACTCCAAAACGCCAGTATTATAAGAAGGAAGTTATATTGTTTGGCAATTAAAGCGGAGAACAGTAAAAGTTTTCATTCGTGTTTGGTCCTCCTCGTCGAACTTGTTCACGATCGAACCATTCGTGTCTTCGAGTTGTCCACCGACGGCTATCAGTTCCCAAAACGAACGTGCAGTGTTCACCTCCATTTTCATTAGGTGTTGACATTTTGGTTAAGTGGAAGGCTGTAAATGACCTAGAGCATCTTCCCGTCAATCCAGGAGTCAGAGTCATAGAGCGAATAACTCTCAAATAATATGCGACTCACAATCTTGAATCCAAACAAACAAACTTGTCCCAGGCAGATTTGTAATAAGACTAAAATAGTTGAAAATTCAGCAAGACTTATTAGTCCCCAATCATGAGGTTGTCCGGCATCCAAGTGTCAAGAACACAATGGCTGGACACAAATTCGCTCATAGTTGGCAGAAATGTGCAGCAACTGAAAAGACAAAAACATTTAAATGAAAGTGATCGCGCTAGCACCCTGACTCAGCATCAAGAATTTAGATTTGTGCTCACCGACGGCCATATTCCCGTAACTAATGCAGAGGGTACTTCCAGGTTAAATCCCAAGCACTCCCCCACTTATCTTGACGACATAATAAGGTTTTTACAATCAAGTGAAGAGCACAGTACAAATATCCGAGCTACTTTCAGCGTATGCGTGATAGTCAACTCGAGTCAACATCATCCGTATACCATATTTTGTGGAGATCTGTCACATTCCTAAGACATGAAATCACAGTCACAGGGAGTTAGCATGAATAGAAGCAAGGTTCACGACATCAGACGCTGGTCTTACCCCAAATCGACAGCATAGGTGTCAGTGTAGTTGAAGATTGAACGATCAATTCATGGTTGTTTGCTCAAACACAACTTCCCTATATTTTCGCGGGGGCATCAATACACCAGTCATCGTCTCATCGGTCGCTGTTCAGAAAGAAGTCAGGCCAAAACTGTCAGAAGTAATATTGTGATTTATCATTGTAATATTTGTTCATAGACCTTGGTTTATTATGCTGCTTATATGTTTGTGGTAGAATAGAGGGCTCTCGAGTCGCCAATCGGTGTTCTTTTTACGCGTCCGTTGGTACCAAGCGTTTCTGGAAGGCCTCGAGGACAGCGAGAGGCCCGGCGTAGCAAAAGCTGGGCATTAACGGTTTTTGAGACGTGATTTACAATAGGTATCCACTATGATGTTGCTTGTTTGGCAAAAATTGAATGACGTGCATGTGCCAGCCGAATGTTTTGTAAGGTAGACAGCTGATTCAGCGACCCGCTCCGGGGTGTCGGCCCTTGCTTACTTCCGAAATTATTTTCGAAACCATCCACTGAGGATAAAATCTCTGACCGGGACTGATAACAGAGCACTGCAGTGGTTACAAAATTTCCGTGACGCAGTAGAGCAACTCGCACGTTGGCAAGAACACTTGCCGGAATCCAATTTCATTCGCCAGTATCGCCGAGTGTAACACCGCAATGCCTATACTGTACTGAGTATCCCAGGGATCACCAGGACACTGAAATGACATCTTTGTGACTACGACAAAGCTGACCGGCCTTCCTCCCAAGGAGCACATTCTGAATCACAGGATATTTCTGATTCCCAAATATACGGGAGTGATAGGATTCTGGCTAAGGAATGAAGGATACGTCATTAATGTTGCGCTGCATTTGTGTCAAGTAAGGACATCTGCTTTTGGTTTATAATATCCTTCCTATAGTAGAACCAGCCAAAATACCTCGTCTTACTATATACGGGTCAAAAATGCAATGTGTTGGGACGAAAATGCGCCAAGGACGGGGACACGGTGGCTCATGTGAGACAGAAGCTAAGCTTCGACAACGTTTTGGATGGCCACTGTAACATTAAAATGTTTAGGAGAGCTGCAGTATTTATGAGACCTGCGCGCACTACCCCATTGACAAAATCGATCCTGATGTCAACGACAGGACTACACGGTGTTGGAATTGACCTTAAAAGACAACATCCAGAAACGAAAAATGGTGATCGATATCTCTTGGTTATGGTCGACCATTTTACCTGCGGCAAGACGCCATCGCTGTGTCGGGAGTATTCTCCAATATGTAGATACTTCGGTATGGAGCTCCTGTGGCCCTAAAACTCTATCAGGAACGGCAATGAGAAGCTAGTTAGAAGCCCAGGTTTGTTATATGTTTGGAATTGGGAAGATACACACCTTTCCACCAGTCACAGATGAGTGGCTAGGTAGAGTGTGGAGGCAGAAGGATTGAAGCAAAACTTTGTCAGTCGCACATTGGCTGATTGCTAGGACGAAGCATCTAGGCACTTATTTACTGGCTTTTCTCCACCTCATTTTTTCTTTTATGAGTTGCGCTTACCATGTGAAATTCAGACAACAATTCTTCTCTTCTAGAGTTTGGACTACATTCCACACTCATGGAAGTTTCGGGAGAATACAGAAGCCATATTTAGAATTGCACAGGAATATAGACAGTCTGTAAGCACTCATCAGAAGACGAAATATGATCGGCTAACTTGTGGAGATGCACAAATACCGGGATGCCGTTTTTGATTACACCTACCAAGCGACATGCTCGGACGGTTCAGTAAGTTAGCTTCCCCATGACAGGGATCTAACGACGTCAACTACAAACGATCTCATGCCATCGTTGTAGGGCCAGAAGAATTGATGTTGGAGCGTGAAAACGAGCTGAAGCCAGCGGATTGACCAACTCTATCAATTTCTGAAGCCTCTCAGGTGACTGCCCAGTGTAAATTTACAACAGCTGGAGGAGTGGTTTGGCCGACTCCTCGAAAAGGCACTGGGACAGTACCTTGAGTAGATTTGTAACAGTTACGAAACTAATACACAGATGCCAGCCGAATGTAGTGGACCACTGTAGTAATTAATTGTAATCGTAATATTAGTATTTCGAGATGACCGAATTACAAGAATCCAAACAAAACACAGAGAGGGCGGAATTCAGGAATTTGTATTTAGCGGAATTCTAATGCAATTCATATAAGAAACATATTAACAATCAACAGTAAGTATTTAAACAATACAGAGATAGAAATTGTCAATCACCACATCCGCCACACGTCGAATATCTCCTTGCGTATTTATAACGATGTCTCGGTTTGCTTGCAAGTAGCTGCGACCTTCTATATGATTCTGTGATATTATTTCCATCAGTATTATCCGGACTTATTTCTGAATTATCTACAAAATCAGGATTATTAGCGGAATCAATAATATTATAATTGGAACGACCTACTTCATTTATTGTCACTTTGTCCAGGTGTCTGTTATGAACTGAGTGATCTTTGATGTCTAATATCTTCACCACTCGATTTCCCATTTTTTGTAGTATAATTCCAACAGAAGGTCTATAGTCTTTCCCTTTGTAATAATGTACATTAAAAGTCGTGGACATCAGATGCTTTCTGAGAATTCGAGATTTGAACAGTTTTGCAGGACTTTCACGGGTACTTGTATGCTCTGCATTCAACAAACTCAGTCTATGCATATGCAGTAATTCCTCAATTTTAATCAGTTGCTCTCTCATCTCATTCAGTTCTTCTCGTGTTTTCGACAGTTCGCATTGCAACTCAGCTACCTCATTTTTGAAAACAGTTGACACTTGAGTTGGTGAACTTGTAGTGGAGGTTTTCATTGGATTAGCTTGAGTATTTTGAAAGGTTGAAAGACACATTGACTCCATTTTACTAGACAGATCGGGAGAATTATAAGAATTTTGAGCAACATAAGTATTCGAAATTATGCAAACAGTCTTGATGTGTCCAACTTTACCACATTTGTGACACTTAGCACCCCGAAAACGGCAAGTGCTTCGTAGATGTAACTTTCCACAGGATAAACACGGTTTAATGTTTTTGATCTCTCGCTGCATTCTGTTACCTGTGGACGGCAGTTTGGATTGCTTTCCATGACCACTTGTATTTTCGACTTTAGAAAGCATGACATCAGATACTGACATAGTGGGAGCAGAGTATTCATTATTGACATCTTCATATGTAATACATAAATCTTTAGCAGTTTTAAAAGTACAAGAAGGAATCTGAATTAACTCTTTCTCTAACTTAGGAATATTGATTCCAGCAATTAGACGATCACGTAGTTGAGTATGCAGCTGATCTCCAAAGTTACACTTTGAAGCTTGAATTTGAAGTTGAAGAATGAACTCTCGAATCTTCTGGTTGGGAGCACGAACTAGTTTGTTGAACTGAGCCCTCTCTCTGGTCTCAAATGTAGTTACATGAAAGTGATTTATAAGAAGTTCACGTAGTTTATAATATGGCAGAGAAATTGGTTTTTCTGGAAATGACAGAGTCTTTACTAGGCTATATGCATCTAGCCCAATAGCAGTGATGAAATGTGCTGGAATTTTGTCATCCTGAACATTCTTTGAAATGCACCATGCGTCGAAGCATTCCAAATAATCAGCAATCTCCCGCGGAGTAGCATTTATAGGAAAATTTCCCAGGTTATTTAGTTCCATCGCGACGCCAATTTATAGTAATTTATTGTAATCGTAATATTAGTATTTCGAGATGACCGAATTACAAGAATCCAAACAAAACACAGAGAGGGCGGAATTCAGGAATTTGTATTTAGCGGAATTCTAATGCAATTCATATAAGAAACATATTAACAATCAACAGTAAGTATTTAAACAATACAGAGATAGAAATTGTCAATCACCACAACCAGTTATCGAACTCAGTGGGTGAAGTGAATAAAAGTATTCAAAGAGTGAATTTTGTACATTGAATCTGCGCGCCTAAACCTGCTTTTTGTTGTTATAATAAGTGGATTTTCACAACACGTGCGTTGGGGAAGGCTCTGTTTGAGCTCAAGTTGTCATTGCGAGTGAGTGAGTAGTTTTTGTCCTTCTTCGAAACTTCTGCTACCAGCCAGATTTTATGTAATAAATGTTGGTTCATCAGTTCCATGTCACTCACAGATGACTCAGCTTTAAGGTTCAGCATTACCCGAACAAGGGCAGATTCTCCAGTTAGCGTCAAGAACAGTGAAGAAAACCACCTGTTTCGTTGCAGATATTACCTTCAGAGGTATGGAGCAGCGGCCTCATTATCATGTATTAGTCTTTACTGTGTGGTCTCGTGGATATCCAGTTTTTAGATGCAGGCTTTCTGATTGTGTCATAAAACTCCTGAAGCGGTTACCTGACATACTGAAAAAAATGCCAACAAAATGATAAGCACCAGAGCCTTTATTTAAGGTAGATTAAACTAGAATGTGGTCTTTTTTCCATTACTCCTTTCCTCAGAATTCTGCCGTGTTTTTAATAGCTGCTTATAGTCTTCATCATGCTAGAGTGAGACTTAATTTTTAGTTGATGTGATAAGTAACAGCAACGTATGTTTACTGTTGTGTGGTTTTGTATTTCTAATGATTGACTCTGTCAAGATGCTTTCTTTGTTCCAGACTATGACCACCACTCTGAATGTTTTTGATCTTATGAACAATTTGCTAGCAGAAAGCAAATATAACTTAGTGGATGATAATGGATACAAATTTTCTAATTCCAGGTATAGGTTAAAGTAGTTTGAAGCAGATTGTAGAGTAGTATACCATGTCCTGACCCCCTGTGCAGTTCTGTTACAGATATTGGTTTAATGGAACAGCATTATATTACGTGTCACCGTCACTTTTGTTCCCTGTGTGGGGTGAGCTTTCTGTCTTCACATCTTCTTTCATTACATGAACACATAAAACATTGTGAACACTTCAGACCTAAGGTAAGTACATCGGTAACGCTACAGGTATTTGGTTGCAGCTGGATTGCGTCATAACCGTGTGCCCACAGAAGTTCTCCAGTCCTGCTGAACTCCGTGAGCACTTATGTGAATGCCATGGGTTTCCTTCAGAATCTCCAATGCTTTCGGATGTATTATTTGAATAAAAAGCTAAAACGACAGACAAATTTACCTTATAAGTTTTGAATTGTTCCAATTATTCAATAAAAAATGAATTTTAGAAATCATAGCTTTCTTAAGCAGACAGCATCTCATGAGTGAGTCCAGCTATTTGCGCCTATATTCCGGCATTGTGTGTGAGTACCCTGGTAATGTTAGGTTGTGTTTCGACAACCTGATACGCACCCGTACATGTGAGTATATGTTTGTATTGTCTGGTTTGATTGTGTATCTACTGATACTGGAGTATTGTGAGGCGAGTTGATTGTGTTTGCACTCGGTATCTCATTGTCGAGGTTGAGTGCCATATTGATGTTGGGTGTTTTCGCAGATTGTGTTTCGACAACCTGATACGCACCCGTACATGTGAGTATATGTTTGTATTGTCTGGTTTGATTGTGTATCTACTGATACTGGAGTATTGTGAGGCGAGTTGATTGTGTTTGCACTCGGTATCTCATTGTCGAGGTTGAGTGCCATATTGATGTTGGGTGTTTTCGCAGATTGTGTTTCGACAACCTGATACGCACCCGTACATGTGAGTATATGTTTGTATTGTCTGGTTTGATTGTGTATCTACTGATACTGGAGTATTGTGAGGCGAGTTGATTGTGTTTGCACTCGGTATCTCATTGTCGAGGTTGAGTGCCATATTGATGTTGGGTGTTTTCGCAGATTGTGTTTCGACAACCTGATACGCACCCGTACATGTGAGTATATGTTTGTATTGTCTGGTTTGATCGTGTATCTACTGATACTGGAGTA
This sequence comes from Trichobilharzia regenti, assembly GCA_944472135.2. Lineage (NCBI taxonomy): Eukaryota > Metazoa > Platyhelminthes > Trematoda > Strigeidida > Schistosomatidae > Trichobilharzia > Trichobilharzia regenti. Next base: position 137,247,790 of record OX235262.1, read on the forward strand.
TTGTGAGGCGAGTTGATTGTGTTTGCACTCGGTATCTCATTGTCGAGGTTGAGTGCCATATTGATGTTGGGTGTTTTCGCAGATTGTGTTTCGACAACCTGATACGCACCCGTACATGTGAGTATATGTTTGTATTGTCTGGTTTGATCGTGTATCTACTGATACTGGAGTATTGTTAGGCGAGTTGATTGTGTTTGCACTCGGTATCTCATTGTCGAGGTTGAGTGCCATATTGATGTTGGGTGTTTTCGCAGATTGTGTTTCGACAACCTGATACGCACCCGTACATGTGAATGTATGTTAACACTGCCCAATTTTACTATAGTGTATATATGATTATGTGGGTGTAACTTCATGGTATGTGTAATTTCAATTCTACGGTTGTTTTCACACGTATAGATATTTTTGTATTTAGGTTATATTTGTTGATGAGTTCTAATTAAATGACGAAAATCAAAGTTTTGGTTGTTCCTTTTCTTTACTGTGGTAATGGAATTTGTCAGTTATTTCTATTATACCTGTAAGCTTCTGGACGCCTGCAGCATGAATCTTTGTTCGTTCGTTGAGGATCGCCATTGTTGTACACTTGAGAGATCTGAATAGGAGATCATATAGATATGTTTAGATTAACTATGTATATTATCTAGAGCCAATTCTGATTTGTCAATCAATTTTAGTTGATTTAAAACTCATGCGAAAGTGATTTTTCACATAATAAGACACGAACGTGCTTGTTCTAATCGTAATCACAAGGTAAACTTGAGTAGGAGAAGCTAGATTTGAATTCGTGACCCACTAAATATAACTCAGTCCCGAATCATGTTGGAAGTAGTAATCAGCTCTTAGTATAAAGTGAAAAATGGCTGATTTGAGTTAGTATCGTGTTGTCTCGGCATTCATCTGTGATTTGGTAGTGTTTCTAAACCTGATATAGGATTAGTTTATAGTTAAGGATGGTCGAGTGAAAGCCTGACGTCAATTCGTAAAGTCTGTGTGATACACGTGTGGAGTTGTTGATTGTCTGTCTGTAGTCCTGCAATGGATGCAGACTGTTAGTGATATGCAGATGCATTTACTTTCAGAACAAATAGATCCATTGAGTTCTCATTGTTCTGTATGTATTTCTTTCCTTCATATATTTCTGTTTATTATCGTTCCTTTGAATATTTGTTTTTCGCTACATCCGTGTGATTTAAGAAGTGTGGTGACTTCTGCATCTATACTCTTTTGCCAATTTCTACCTTGAGAAAAGTTTGAACGTAATCACACATGGTTAATAGTAATGATTGCTATCTGTTACACTTGGTCATTTTTTCTCCTGAGGGTTAAAATAATGAACTTTTTCTCAATTTTTTATTTGCCAATTGTATTGGTTTAACTACAATCGTCCTCCCTTATTGTCATCTTTCGAGTAATAATTCTTGGTCATTTTGGTTACATAAACAAAAAAGTTCTTATTTACAGGATTTCATCATGACCTGAGATCGGTTACAGAACCATTGGAAAACCTAGGAGTACTGGATAGCTGTTTCACCCTGGTTTGGGACTCTTCGTCAGTACTCATCCACAACAGGGTTCCAAAGCCAGAACCTTCTGGTCACAAGGTGAGCTCGTAGACCATTATGCCACTGGGACTCTATTCAATGGCCCATGAATTCCAACTTCTGCCAATTCACAACCTAGCGCGACCACTAGCCAATGTCTTCGGCTAGTATTTGTCCTCACAACCCGACCAGCTGTACCCTACTGGTCATGACTTCTCACTGAAACCTTGGTACCTACCTGAATAGGGCCAGTCGCTAGTGAGCGTCTCATTAATATTCAGGTAACCAGAAGGTCCTGGGTCCGAACCCCGATGGATGCGTACTTCTAAAGAGTCCCCAACTAGGACAAATATTTGTCAAGTACTCCCAGATTTTCCAATGGTTCTCTAACCGATGTCAGCTCATGATTAAATCCTGTAACCAATCAGTTAAGTCCCTACAAAGCAATACTCGTAATAAGTGTTTTCTGTCAGTTACTCTCCGTCGTTTTCTATCTTCCTCATGAAATTCCGTAATAAGTGCTTCATGTATTAGTGTTATCCGGAAAATCACTCACAAACGTACCAAGCTCATTTTATACTCATAATAATGCACTTACAACCACCGTTATTGTGAAATGCCGCAGAATGTAGATTTGAATTTGTATTGATTTTAACGAACTATCTGGGCAACATAGATGGGACTGAAAAAGAAACCAAGTGGGAAATTAAATACTTAGGCGTCATTCTATTTGCTGATCTTTCCTGGTCGTCTCATATCTTGATGATTTCTAAGAAAATATTGCGTCTCACCTTCTACATCAGGAAGTTAAGACATTCTGGTATAACCCAACCCTTACTCCTACAATTCGTTAACTCGTGCATCCTGCCTATTATTCTCTCTTGTTCCTCCTTAGTTTTTCCACGGCTACTGAAGAAAGACTATTCAGGATGTTAAAGGTTGTCAGCAGGGTGAGCAATGTGCCACTTGACCAGCTTCTTAATATTCTGGTTGACAGGCATTTGCGAGAAATGGGCTAAGTCCATTTATCAAACCCACACCACCCTCTTCATTCACAACTTTCCCCTGTTATCTCATCAGGCACAACTAAAAATGTATATAGAAAACTATATTCTCGCACTGGCAAGTACAAAAACTCAACCATACCCTACTTAGCTCGTTTTCTGTGCGATAGAGAAAGCGCTAGGCGTGATACCTATAACTTATTAAATAGTCAGTAAAACTACTGGATCTCGTCTTTCCGGCTCATATCATTTGTAGGTACAACGACCGAAAGCTGCTACCTTGACGTGGTGGTCGGGCTTGAACACCACAATGACCTAATCAAGCTATACTGGCTGAGACTTATGTCTCTTGAGGTTCTACCATGCCAGGCAGGTTGTTTGGATAGCGGTTAAACAAAAAGCAGCTACCTCATCCAATACCATGATCCAAACAAATTCACAAAATTTCATGCCGGATCGGCCGTGGCCCGGATTAACAACGACCGCGCTTCCTGCTGCCGTGTCACAGGGCGGGAGTGATAAGTATGCTACTGAGGCACACAAAACAACGAAGAACGAACAAAAACAGGCCGCGTGTGACCGGCCACAAGCAGTTGTCCCCTGGGCTCTGCGGTCACGCAACCAACTTCCACGGTGTGGGCAGCCGGGAAGTAACAATCGCCCTCACAATCCAAAACGCACACAAAACCTCTCTAATCCTCACTTATCTTTGTCTTCATCTTCATCTCTATTACCTTACCTTCCCCCAGTGATGCAACTCCTCTACTTGATGGCTCCTCACTCCCTCTTCACTCTGTGTCCACTAAAAACGACGAAAGCCAAAAAACCACCACGGATAGTCTCCTAAAGCCACGCCACCAATTTCATATAGGAGCATTTAATGTAAGGACACTTTGCCAAATAGGACAACAAGCATCACTAGCTAAGACCCTGGCATCTCGAGCCATTGATGTATGTTGTGTTTCAGAAACACGCATACAAGACCCAAGTGTGGTTATTCACCTAACCCCACCTGGCCAACAGGATGAATCTTCAAAATTCACCTTGAGGGTGTCAGGAGATGCCACAGCTAGTTCACGGGATTAGCTGGCGTAGGGATAGCTCTGAGTACTAGGGCAGAAAAGACATTGCTTGACTGGATCCCAGTAGATAGCCGAATGTGTGCTGTCCGTCTGAACGGATCAGTAAGAAGGAGAAAGGACTGCACTACTCGCCGATGCCTTTTCGTAATCTCCGCCTACGCCCCCACTGACTGCAGTTCGGATGAAACGAAGGATGAGTTCTACCAAAAGCTGTCTAGTTTGGTGAGAAAGGCTAAACGCTCAGATATAGTCGTTCTAGCTGGTGACTTCAACGCTCAAGTAGGGAAATTGTGTCAATCTGAGAAGGATGTCGGTGGCACCTATGGAGTTCCGTACCAGCGAACCGACAACGGTGACCGTCTCCTACAGTTCTGTTCAGATAATCATTTGTTTCTTGTAAGCACTAACTTTAAACACAAGGAGAGACACTGTTTAACCTGGCGACCCCCATCATCAAACCAACGCTGGACACAAATAGACCACATAGCAATAAGCTATCGTTGGCGTGGGTCGGTAGGAGATTGTCGCTCCTTCTGGAACACGTGTGTAGATACCGATCATGCACTGGTCCGGGCTCGTGTGTGCTTACGACTGAACGGACGTAGGAAACAGCTGGCGGTAAAACCATTACGCCCCCAGCTCGATCAGGAAACTAAATCCCTATTTGAGGAAGAACTAGCTAAACGCATATCTGAATCCGACAGCTGTGCTCACCCTGGAGAAGCCTGGAAGAATATTCAGTCAGCTATAGATACAGCTGTAAAAGCTGTGAATAAGACAAATCCAAAGGTGAGTAAAAACCACTGGATTTCGACTGCCTCATCCGAACTGATAGATGCTAGAAGACTTATTCCGGCGAGCTCCGAATTCAATGAGGAGCGAAAGCTGCACAAAAGGAAACTTACTAAAAGTCTCCGCAAAGACCGTGAACAGTGGTGGGTGACAAAGGCGAAAGAGATGGAAAAAGCATTGGCGATAGGCAACACTAGGCAACTCTTTAGACTCATCACAGAATCGGGCGGGAAAAGGCAATTCATAAGTGAGACTATTTCTGAGAAAAATGGCTCCTTAATTAGCTCTCAGGATAGACGCCTTGAACGCTGGAAAGAACACTTTGAGGAACAATTTAACTTGCCTACAGCCACACTGAACCTCCCCGCCATCCACCACGTACCCGAATGGGATATAGACACTGGTCCGCCGTCTGTAGGTGAGGTTACAAAAGCTATCAGTAATTTGAAACGAGGCAAAGCGGCAGGACCCGACGGAATTATTCCGGAGGTGTTTAAATATGGGGGTGACATACTAGTTTGTAGATTAACTGAGGTACTAGGCAAAGTCTGGGAATCAGAGACAGTACCATCAGACTGGGGTAAGTCACTCATTATACCGATATTCAAGAAGGGAAACAAGTCCTCGTGTGATAATCATAGGGGGATCAGCCTAACGAACATAGTCTCTAAAATCCTAGGCTCAGTAATCATGCATAGACTAAGCAGAACTCGGGAGGAACAGACAAGGGAAAATCAAGCAGGCTTTAGACCAGGTAGAGGGTGCATAGATCATATCTTCACTCTTCGACAGATTCTAGAACATAGACACACTTTTCGGCGTCCAACAATTGTCATATTTCTTGACTTGAAGGCGGCCTTCGACTCCGTGGACCGAAAAGTACTATGGCAATGTCTGACTGTGAAGGGAGTGCCAAGAAAGTACATTGCACTAATCAAGGCACTCTATTCAAACTCACGTAGTCGTGTAAGGGCTTATGGGGAATTGTCATCTGAATTAGTAACAACCAGTGGTGTCCGACAGGGATGTCCACTTTCCCCATTTCTGTTTAACTTCATCATAGATATGCTAATGGAAGTATCCTTAACTGAACGTAGTGACTTAGGAATCGACTTGTTACCAGGGAATAATCTAATGGACTTAGAATATGCAGATGACATAGTCCTGTTAGGGGAGGATGCTGACAAAATGCAGAGTCTTCTGAACACCTTGAGCAGCAATCTTCGTATGTTTGGCATGCGATTCGCCCCTGCAAAATGTAAGATGCTGCTACAGGACTGGACGACGTCAACCCCTAACTTAGTGATAGGGAGTGAAGTGATAGAACATGTTGACCACTTCACCTACTTGGGAAGTTGTATTAGCACCAACGGACTGATTGGCGATGAAATCTCAGCACGGATCCGAAAAGCTCGAGCTGCTTTCGCTGACTTACACCATCTCTGGCGTAGGCGTGACATCCGGTTATCAACCAAGGGACGTGTGTACTGCTCATCAGTTCGCTCCGTCCTTCTCTATGGCTCTGAAACATGGCCAATACGCGTTGAAGACATGAAAAGGTTGACTGCTTTCGATCATAGATGTCTGCGATCTCTGTCTCACGTTAGGTGGTTTCACAAGGTAAGTAATGTTGACGTTAGGCGTAGAGTGTTGGGCAAAGAGGGAAAATCAATCGACGAGGTTATAAAGTTACATAGACTAAGATGGCTAGGTCACGTGGTGCGCATGCCTAACCACCGCCTCCCCCGACGGGCATTGTTAGCTGATATAGGTTCAGGTTGGAAAAGAGCCAGTGGTGGCCAAACAAAAACATGGCATCAATCCATGAAATCCTTGACAGTTAAACTGAGTCAGGTAGGGAGATGCAGACTCCCGGGTTGGGGCCCTCGGGACTCTAGGAATCAATGGCTGGAGACAATAGGTGACATGGCTCAAAATCGTTGTCAATGGCGCAGATGTATTCAATCTCTGTAATCTTTCATATTCCTTTCTACCATTACCCATTCTGTTTCACTCTTATATTTGTCAAACTCTATTAATTCTCTTCACTCATCTTCTTGTCTACCTCTGTGTGCTATTTGGAACGTGGCAACTCGAACTGCTGCACTTCGGTGCCAAGTTCTATGTTGAATCCAGACAGACAGAGACAGACAGGTACAACGTTTTCTTTTCCTTTTCTCTCTTTTCTGTTATGTGCTGCTTTGTTTCTTGCTTCCTCACTAACTCTATTAAAACATTCTTTGTTCTCTCACATTCTGTATATCTCGACCTTAAGTTACCGCTTACACCAGTAAATATGCTAGCATCTACTTTTCTAACACCTTCAAACATTCTGTTCAATTTTGACTTTCCTACCGGCATGCCAATATGTTATTACCATAATGAACTGAGATTACCCTTAACCTACGTAGAATTTTATTTATTGACAATGTACTAACTGGATGCAATACTGTAGCGAAATGCTGAGAATTCCATTTTTTATCACAAGTACTGTTTTGGAATGAAGCAAATTATTATTATTAAAAAATGTTAAATAGATATCTCTGTCACTAGTTAGTATCATAAAAATCACACAGTGATTTTAATTAAGACAACTTATTGATATCTGAAGACGTCTCAGTCATTTCACAATAAACCACGGTTCTCTATCCACGTACCGTAAATGAATAGTTGATTTCATTTATTTTTTACAGATGTCCGAATTCCGCGTACATCACTGGAATGAAGCCGTCGATGGCCCCCTTTCTTTAGAGACGATGATGAAAAGTTAAAGTCCGAGGTTTGTGAAAAATCCCATTTATGTATTGTCTTTGGGGAGTCGTAAGGGTACCAAATTTATTTGTTTTAATATATTTACAGGGATACAGGTACACTAATTACACGTTCGGTCCTGGGACTGATTTTCCGGAGCATACTCATCAAGAAAATAAAATGGATTGTGTAATCAGTGGCCAGCTTTCCTTCACGATGTATGGTAAAGAAATAATATTAGGTCCAGGTGATCGTTTGGAGGTCCCTCGCAATGTCCCACATTCTGCTCGTGTCGTAGGCGAGAAACCGCTGGTGTTTATCGACGCCACTATGTCATCCTGATTATTTTCCCCTTGGACTTAATGCCATCTGCCTAACTTTATTTTAATAACTAATATTAATTATTTTCATGTACATTTTCACTTGTTAAATGTAATGCCACGTAATTGCTTTCTGTTGTTCTTCACATTCTTAGTAGAAATATTGCACATGCTTTCGTTTCTTGGAAGAATCGTGCTCTCAACAATTTTGAATAATTTAGTAATAGCTGTGACTAAATCTATCGAATTTTTAACATTTAAACGCATCTTTTTAAACACCTGACATTGAATTTCATCATTACATCAGCATTGATCGTATCAAACCTCTCTAAGGTGATGTAGGTTGCCAAATATCAGACGAAGTTACCCTATTCATGCTGAGATTTTGTCAGCAATCCACTAATTAGGGTTGACGGGATTTCCCATATAAGTCGAGTGGTCAGCACATTTGGTCATATCACTTTATCATGTGGCTATGAGTCGGTACAGACCGGTCATGCAGCATTACTTAGCACTTCTTAGAGAGTAGTCGTGTTCCGGACACTCAGCTCTATCCTCAAGATATTCAGAAAACTACATTTGGTCAGCGTCTTCATGTAGAAATACTATATTATTAGCATGCTGTAAATCTATGAGGCTACCCCTGTAACCAGTCAAAATCGATCAGGCTCACAATCATTGCAAGGTATTGTGGTTACATTGTTTTGTCTAATTGTCTTCCAACCTACATAGCCTTTCCTCGAGTGAGTTTGTAGGTTTAAATGCTACCATAATCCCCGCTTTATTAAAAACCTTGCGTAGGGTTTTAGATGTTGCTTCTCTCTTTCTTGATTTAAATGAATTTCACAGGATAGTTATTTGGCACAAATGCTTCTTCTGTCTGTTTCATTTCATTATTCAGGTTTTTTGATGTACTAGAGCCTGCCTTTACAGATAACAGATGAGATTAAATGAAGTCTAAATATCTATTAGAGTGATTCGACTTTTTATAAACACTAGTGCATAGTTTACCTTCTGTTCGTCTTATTTTAAAATTTACCATAGCTAATTCCTTATGTTCATTTTCTTACTCAAGTGTAAATTTAATTCCCTATACTATTCATCCCATGTGTGAAGAGACTAGAGATATGTTCTGTTTTCGAAACAGTAAGAATGCTATTCAACAAAATCTTTGGTCTAGGATTAAACGTTTTAAGAGTTATATTTAACTATTTATAGAAATATCTGCTACGTTTAGGGATATGGGTGGTCTGTTTGTGTGTTTATTTCGCCCTGGAATTTGAAAAAAAGTAGTCGTGAGGCATAATTGAATTCCTGAAGTAACTACCCCAATGGATAGTCTTGTCATATGAGTGAGTTTCGAATCGGCAGTTAATTCTTTTTTAACTGCTTCCGTAACCATATTGATTGGTGTTTCATTATAAAGACTAGTTACTATAAAACTAACCATTTTTGCGCTGTTTTCTATTTGAATGTCATTTGACTTCATATAAATTGGTTAGTCTAGATTTTGATGGAACCGAATATTAATACACTGATAGTACTTGTCTAAAAGATTGTTCTGCATATTAAATTAACTACGTAGATCTAAACAGTCGTACATGTAACCTGATACATTTCATTATTTGCTGTAGTAACTTGTCTAATCTTGTGTTAAGCATCAAATCTACTTCCAGGGATGCGTGAAGTGATGAATGATGATTTAAGCCTAGTGAAGGTCACAGGTTATAATCTTTCTCCGCCTACTTCAGCCTGAGTGAATAAGTCAACAGAAACAGCCATGGTCAGATCATGTGAACAGATTTGAACAATTTATTTGGTTAACAAGTGTTAACTTCAGTAATTTGATTACTTTCTAGTGTGATCACGAACTGACTTCATTTAGAGAACTGCTGAAAATAAGGGAGTACTGGCCATCTGCCATGTATCAAGCTGAAGACCTTCGAGATGCAAAGCAAATGGGACGTATTCCAATCGCAAATAAGTCATAAGTTACTCCAATTGCCGGTATACATGTAGCACACTGAGTCCATGCAAAACAAACTTGTAATTTAATCTGATGCTCACGTGTAACTTACTACAGCACAAATTTGTAGTGGAAAGTCTTGGCCAGTTAGATCCATCAAGTCAAGCTTGAGACTATTTACTGACTGATGACATCAGCTAGTGGTGAGGTGACGCTGTGTGACATACGATAGAGGTTGTATTGCATATATCACTGGATCCCGTCCCAGGAGCTGCATAATTGAAAAGCTCCCTTCGTAGCCTGAAAATTCTTCATTCGATCCATGGCGAAGTCGTCGACGGAGTCTCGAAACAGGACAAAACAGCTGTTCAGTACTCCCTGGGTTCCTAATTCAAGTCAGTTTGCATTCACACTTGAAAACTCATCAGTTCAGCTGTCAAACAAGCCTTTCACAGTACATCATTTTCGTAATCAGTCAGGAAAAGTTGTAGAATCTTTAAATCACTTCTATCCCATCATAAAAGAATGTCACTGACCCATGTTAGTATCAGTCATGATATACTATCCACCTTGTTCAATTGTCTGTCTTCATATCAACCAGTTCCGATTCGACTAAAATTAGGATCCTTCTTTTTAAATACATGGATAAACAACCTTGAGCAGCCTATCAGGTGACTCTGTATCATCCACACGTACTTATGGATGCTGTACGCCATTAGCGTTACAAATTCGCTCCGTATCCTGTATTTGATTACTGTTTGGAGAACAGACTGATAGGAAGGTCGGAAAAGTGGGAATGTGGAGGTGTCATGCAAATTCACAGATACACCAGGTGCATAGATAGGTTTGTTTATAGGTGCAATGAATGTCGTACCAGAAGGTCAGTTCGAGTAGGTATGCCGACTTTAATGATGTGTCATAACTGGGTGCTTCAAAGACCAGCAACAGCGTATGAATCAGAAAATTTAGAAGTATCTGCAGTGCAATGGTACCAGTACTACAGAGACATAATATCATGGAAAATGAACAGGCTGACTCAAATACGTGGTGTAGTTGGCGTTGTTATTCACATGTATGAGACAGCGGCGAAAAAAAATAAAATATAATCGATGGGGATTGAGAGCAAATCAGTAGTGTGTGTTGGGGATATATGACACCACCCTCTACAAAGAATACATTGAAGCGATCCCTAATCGCAGTGCGGACGTATTACTGACTATTATGCGACGCTTAGTGCTGCCTGGAGCGACTATTCATACAGATGAATGCGGTAACTATAGTCAGCTATGAACCCTATATTCATCACGTCATCAACCATAAAAATGATTTCATCAATCCTTTCGATGCAACTAACACTAATTCCATCGAAAATTTTTGGAGTCACCTCAACGGATCAGATCTGTGAATGGATCAAGAAATGCAATGATATACAGTTATCTCGATGAGTTTATGTACAGGCCTTGGTTTAACATAAGTATCAAGACTCCTATGAGAAATTGGGAGATTTTTTGGAACATAAACGTTCCTCTAGGAATTGAAGGATATAATAATAATATATATAATAATACGAGAACATTATCCTTTGTAAGATTTTTGACATTGCATTACTTATATATAAACGTTTTATTAAAATTATGCGCCGTTTTTATAGGGACTTCTGATATGTCGAAGTTGTCGTTGTCGAAGTCATTTATCCGTTCGCTAGGTAGTATCGGTTTGGGCTGCTATAGTTTAGAGTCATCGATTCTCTAATTCAAGTCACTTCGTAATTGAACTTGAAAACTCATCAGTTCAGCTGTCAAACAAGCCTTTCACAGTACATCATTTTCGTAATCAGTCAGGAAAAGTTGTAGAATCTTTAAATCACTTCTATCCCATCATAAAAGAATGTCACTGACCCATGTTAGTATCAATCATGACATACTATCCACCTTGTTCAATTGTCTGTTTTCATGTCAACCATGACTAAAATAAGGATACGTTTTTTAAGATGCATATATCTTCTAAATATCGATCACCTAAATTGGTCGATAATAAAATGGAGGATAATTCATTTTAATTTACGATAATTACTTGCAGGTGTTCGCTTAAGAAATACTGAATAGGAAGGATATCAGCATAGAAGGAGAATGATTCTCTTTGTCCTATCTCCTCCTCCTCCTCTTCTTCTTCGTTTCTCCTTTTAAATCCATGACAGATATTATTTCTCAACAATTTATTGCGAATTGTGAAATTAAATTATCTACAGATGATGATGATGATGAGATATTTGATTATAATGTAGGTGTCGGCAGTCAACTGACTTCTTTACACCGCTTCCCTCCTTCCTTCATTGTTTATTTGATTGTCCGTTTGCTTTCCGCTGGTGAACATTCAAAACTGTTTGCACAATTTCATTAGAATCAACTTTATCTTATATTTAACATTCTTGCAATGGATCAGAATAAGTTGCATCGTGAAAGTTGAATGAGAAAATGGAATTTTGACAAACAGTTCAAACTTTTGAATATTTATGTGTATTTGTTGAATGTAAAATAGTCGAAGGATTATTATTGTCATTATTAATATACTCCATATCCATTTTAGCGGTATATTATGCAGTGCATATTGATTTCCTTTAAGCTAAATTGTAAGATTCAGTTCAGTCTGAGTAATATCGATTAAGGGGAATAGTGTCAGGTGGATAGAACTCACATAGCAGTTACTGTATGTATGCCTGTTGGTTATTAATTATTATCCTCACCGTTCTACTTTGTCGGTTATTCACGAACACGTATAACTTGGAAGTGGGGATCGATAAAAGCAGAACAAGAAGAAGAAGAAAACGATCACTTGAATGTACACATGATAGATGCTAACTGAGTGAATAGCGATGGAAAGAATTCAAGGAAATAGACTATTTCCGGTTTAAAATACATACACACCTGCTGAATTTACATATTCATGTTTTAGAAAGACACTTGATTTCAAAATCTTCAGAGTTAGGTTATTATAATCAGTTGGGAAAATATTAGGTCAGTTAACTAGTCACTACTTACTCCACAATGGCTGATATTTGTAACAGTGCAGTTTGTTTTCAGTAGCACTAAAATTATCAAGCATTTCCGGAAGCCATTAATCAACCAGTCACTCGTATGAACAGTTTTCCCATCGGAACTAGTGAATCAATCTGTTTTACAAGCTGAACAAGTATTTATATATATATCAACCCCAGTGGAGTCGTGAGTGCGCAGTGACGAAGAGTCCCGGACCAGGATGAGACAGCTGTTCAATACAACCCGATTTTTGCTGATTGTCTAACCAAACTCAATTCGTGATCAAACTTGAAATCGATCATATCTTCACAAACTCTTGAAAGTTTACAGTCTTCCCAGACAAACAAGGGATATCTACAATCCTAGATAGGTTTGCTAATAATGCAGAAATTAGGTTAGCATTTACACCTACATACTCACTTAGGGATACAGTGGTGAGCCTAGGAGACCTAATTAGACCATAAAATGTAATTTACAAAATACCTTGCAATGACTGTTAGGTTAGCTACGTAGATCAGACCAATATATCGGGTATATTCAGGGTACTTGATATGTGAATTTAGCCAGGCGCAGTATGATTTTGTGATGGGATAGAATTATATTGCTTAGATAGACTGATTTTGTAGTGGTTTTACTTATTTGACCACTTTCTTCTGTACGAATTTTCGTAAAATTGCTGTTACTGAATATAAATATAGCATTATTATTAAACGATGAGTCCTAATCTAATGTATTGTAGGGCACCAGAAGAGTGTGAAGGTAAATAAAAAAGAGGATGGGGTGAAAATCACTTTCTGGAATTGTTTATCTCACTCAGTGTGATACTTTCTTTTTTAAGACATGAAGTAAAAAAAATGTAACTTCGGAAACATATCGTCACGTGGCTATGGATGATCATAATTGTTCTATATTACAAAAAATTATCTCAGCAAAGCTGCAGTTGATTGTATGGAAAGTATGAAAACTGAATCTCATAGCAATATCAGAGTTAATCTTTTTGCAGAAACACTAATAAGAACACAACCCAGAGCATATCACTAATGTGGCTATTTCTCCGTTGAATCAGCTGTCAGCATCACTTTGAAATTATTAGGTGTACGTTGGTGGCACCGTGGTTAGGAATCTCGCCGACCATGCACATGGTCTGGGGTTCGATCCCCTGCCGACGCACACCCGATATCTATGGTCGGCTTGCTAAATTTGGGCTACCGATATTATCACATGCTGAAAATTCCATACCTGTACTTAAAATACGGTATGGCATCAAGCTGTAATCAAAATAAATAAAATAAAAATAAACTAGCCTACTCAATACCAACTTTAGTAGTCTCCTTTTTTTAGTAGAAATTCATCGTGTTCTGGAGCCACAAAATACTGTTTCATACAAGTAGCTAATCTCGGGTATTCCTCAGAGTAATTAACACGACTCTTTGAGGTTTGTCATACGATACTTATGTGACAGTGACAGTATTTCGTGTATGCAAAAAGTCTTACCGCTATCTATGGACTGATATAATGGGATTCAGAGTGTACAGTTTTTGCGGTTGACACTTCAACATTCTTTTCCTAGAGAGGGCAGACAGCATCAATGACTTTCTGACTAAGTAAGCGAGAATCTTAATGCGACTACAACCGTATGCGTCAGCAGTATCGCATTACTCTCAAAGTTTGAAAGCAATGCGAGTGCCTTGATATGATTGTGAATAGCAATAAACTGTACTCGGAATTTTCTTATTCAGTAATGTTGTATCACCGTGTTCTTTGATGGGAGTATGCACTGCAACAGTGCTCAAGTTCAATTCTTTCATCCATAGGATACTGTTTTTTTTTAAAAAAAAAGGCAGCCAATGGTTGATGTGATTTTTATAGGTTTTTAATATTCAAAAATGACAGTGGAAAGGAGGCTAACTTCACACAACTCGACTTCTAAAATGGTAATATTACAGGAATAGTCAATAGAAGGTTGATTACCCCACCAGCGAAAACCTATCCTGTAGCTAGTTTGATCCCTGTTTTTCAAATAACATTCTGTTTGGTGAATGTCGACAGTTACTTTACTTATGTCATCTATAACCGTTGATTCAAAGTTACATATATCTGTACAATCAGTTAATTGGGAGGACAGAAAGAACAGCATACCTTAGATTCCTGGAATAAGCACCAAGAGGCATAATGTCTCAATGGTACAAAAACTCCCAGTAGTACCATTTCTAGGCATTTCGTTGATACGATCCATGAGATGAATACCCTACCATAAAGTTGTCAAGAAACTACATAGTCCAATTCTCCTCAAGTGTGTTGAAGCAGGTGCTATCAAACACCCGTAAACCGACTGATATTTTCAGAAAGAAGCAGTTATTAGTCTTTCCTTGTCTTGACAAATGAATGTCTGTACTCCGCCCTTCTTATTTCACCACATCTTTCCCCTTGGCTGTAATGTAGTTTTACTTGTCTTTTGTTTCTATGATTCGAGTTCAACTCACCGCATTATTACCACCTCTTGTTTTTTACTACGTAGCTGCATTACCATTGTATCTCAGCTTAAACTTTCTGGGGTGTAAGCTTTATATATAAGTGTAATTTCTGAGCACTCAGGTTTAATTAAGTCTTGGATTCCCCTATAGACTGACTGCTTTCGACGTAGAACTTTGCCCAGATGTGCAGCAGTTCGAGTTTCCACAATCCATGTAGTACACAAAGTAAGAGAAGAGATTCAAAAGGGAGGTAAACAAATATATGGCAAACAGAATAGTAATATGGAAGAATAGAATTTTATTGGATATTATGTCACAAAGCATGGACGCATCTGCATCAGCCATTGAGAACGATTTTGAGCCATATCACCAATTGTCTCCGGCCTTCATTGGTTTTTACCTTCCAGAGAAAGCCAGTGTACACCTCCCTACCTGGCCGGCTTAATCTAACTGTTGTGGATTTCATTGACTGATGGAGCCATATTCTAGTTTGACCACCACTGGCTCTTTTCCAACCTGATCCATCCTATGTCAGCTAACATTCCCTGTTGGTCGAGGAAGGTGATGCCTAGGCTAGTCATGTGTAACACATGTCCTAACCATCTCAACTTGTGTTACTTCACAACCTCGTCTATTGATTTCTTCTTACCCGACCCTCGACCGATGCTTAACCTCAATATTGCTCGCCCTATTATACCACCTAACACAGGAGATAGAAAGCAGGCACCTATAATCAAAGACAGCTAGTCAGGCGTTTCATGTCTTCCACTTTTAATGGCAAGGTCTCACAGCCATAAACGAGGATGAAGCGAACTGCTGAGCAGTACATATGCCCTTTGGTTGATAACCAGCCAGATATCACATCTGTGCCAGAGATGGCGTAATTCGGTATCCGTGCATCGATTTCGTTAGCCATCAACCCATTGGCACTGGCTGATGCAATTCCCCAAAATAAGTGAAGTGGTCAACACACTCTACCACTTCACTCCCTAACTTCTTCAAGCTAGGAGTTGTCGATGTAGTCCAGTCCTGTAGCATCATCATTTTACATTTGATAAGAGCAAATCACATGCTAAACATTCGAAGATTATTGCTACTCAAATTGTTCATAAGACTCTACACTTTGTCAACGTCTTCATCAACCTGATATTCACAGGTATGTTTGAAATTGCTTTATGTCCATAAACTTAATCCATCTATTTATTTATTTTTTTTAACCTGTATGCAGTTGATGAGAGATACTGACGAAATAAACAATGATATCACAACATCTTATTCAGCACAAATTGTTTGTTTTAGTCCATTAAGTGGGAAAAAAGGTAAGAAAAGAATTAGACAAGTAGAAAAAGAGAAAAGGAATATGTATATGTATGTATTTTTTTTTAAATAACTTTTTCATACATATAAATATATAACAAGAAAAGATGATTTGATTTATGAAGCGATTCTCATTATGTACAATTTTGTTTGAACAACAAATGTATATGTTTGTATTATATATGATGAATGAATTAAGGTGAATTAAGAAGAAAAAATAATTCAACAGTTGCATAAAGAGTATTATCATTATGATTATTATTATTATTCAGTGAACAATGAATACTCATTTTTTTTCCCTCATAAATGATATGAATACTACTGATAAGTAGTAGTAGTAGTATCAGTTCGTTAGTAATTGTGTAATAATGGAAGTAGTAAAAGCATTAGTAATAATAATTTATTAACGAATGTTGTTAATGTTTTTCTTTCTGCCTTAATCACCGGCTGACAAGTGTATGTATAAATAGGAGATTGTAAGTAGTTAAACAACTACTAGTTAGTTAAGATGCTTTATTGTTTATTTTCACTTTAGAAATAAATACTCATATCGATATACATACATATATGTATTATGTATATGTAATGCAATATCATGTATATATATATATATAAAACTTCCTGTAGGGGAAGACAGGCACATCAAAATTCTCATATATATTTTCCTTTTTACAATTTGAATCACTTGACTTTGAAAATTCCAGTGAAGTTAACATTTAAAAATTCTAGAAAAGTAAATGAACGTATGTGAAACAAAATTACATTTTAATTGAAATTTTCCAAAAAAAATGAGTTATTCAGTTCAAAATTACACACCTTTTAAAGCAACTTCTTAGTATTTATATAAAGCGTAAATAAATAAAGGCTAGAAATGTACAGAGAGAGAGGGAAGGAGCGATAAATTCAAGGATACTTATATTATATATATATATATAAGTAATAATTACATAATGTGAGAAAAAGTTTTCTTGGCAAGGCTAGTTGGCGTTTTACAAATTCTTCTGCTTCTTTTTCTTCTTTTGAAATGCATTAAGTTTCCTAAAACAAAAAATCAATTTGGTAGAAAAGCTATTTTATTTTTTATTTGTTTTTTTTTTGTTTTAATAATTCCTTTTGTCTCTCACACTAAAATTCATCACTGGTTTCACTTGTTTTTGGTGACAGCTGTTAACTTTAAAGGATTGAAGAAGAAGAAACAACAACAAAAAAAAGACTTGACTTAGTTTCACTGGACTGTTGTTAGTAGAACAAAACAAAAGGAACATTGAATTGAAGAGATCTCTTTTTAGTACACTGTGATAAGAGATGTATATAGTGTTGTGAAAGTGGTGTACTAACTGGCTTTACTGAAAGAATTAATTTTCTACCTATTTACTGGTAATGTATAATAATAATAATAATAATGATAATTGGCTGTATGATTAGTTTTCAATTGAAAAATTCTCTTTCATGGATTTCATTGACTTTGTTCTACTTTTATTCTCTTCACTTGAATAACCGCTAGTAGTTTTCAATTTGTTTACTGTTTGTTGTTGTTGTTGTATTAAAGCGATTAGATCTGGACGATTCAATTTTTGTAAATAGTTAATAAGTTGACCTAAATTAAGTATATTATTTTTATAGATATATTGAATAAGTGATACAGTCATAATTAAATCATTACTAAGAGTATCTAAATCGTTATGAGTGTTACTGCTGCTGCTGTGTTGTTGTTGTTGTTAAGGTTATCAGGATTACATGATTTTAAATGCGATTCAACAGTTTCCTGAGCTTCTAATGTAGCTGTTAACAAATCCGATGCATTTGATGCCGTAGCTTTATCAAATTTATTTGTATCCAAATCTATAAGGAGAATGAAAAGAGAGAGAGACATTTAAGTTGAAAGTGTTAATAACTAACTAACTGTAGAACAATAAATAGATTTGCGTTTAAGACAATGCTTCTTGGCATAAGAAGTCGTCGTACAAAAAGCATTCAAATGTATCACACGACTTATAGATATGCCTGTTACATAATAGCCTATTCGGATAAAGTGTCTTAACCTGATTTAAGGACATGACTGAAACAAGCTTCATGGTGGTGAGATTAACTAGTGATAGTGAGGTTAGACAGGGTTTTCAAATCTCTCCACTCCTCTTTAACTTTACCAATGATGATATGTTGGAGTCAGCTCTGAATGACATGTGTTTTGGGAATGCTGGTGTAGATCTGCTTCCTGGAGAAAGACTTTTTTTGACAAAATCGTCTTATTGTGCAATAGCATGCTGGCGCTTCATGGCATCATCGTCTGAGCAATTCTGAGGTTCAACAAGGCGTGTTTGGACACATTGGAGATCATCACTATTCACTGAGTGTCGCTATCTCGAAACACCAGCCTCGGTGGCTTGGACATGTGCTGCGAATGTCATCTCAGAAGCTTCCATACAATTCCCTCTTCACTTAACTCTGGGATTGAGTGAAAAATGCATAGAGGTGGTCAGTCTATGAAGTAGTGTCGTCGTATAAAGCATATTTGCGTTAGGTTAGCACTGGTTGGTAAATCAAGACTCCCTGGGTGGTGTCCGAGAGACAGTTGGAATCGGTGTCTCGAGACGTTATCGAATATGGCCAAGAATCGTAATCAATTCTAAACATGCTGCTAATTCCTATTTTCTTCGCCTTCTGATAGTAATGTGACAATGTAGTTTGATCTTGGCAGATTTACTTTTTCATTTCTCGATGACGTCATTTATTCATTCTATTCCTACTTTCCTTTATACACTTGTTTGATTATTGTTCAGTGGCACATCTTCTTGGTCCCTGTATTGTACCAAGTTTTGTGCTTCAAATAAATGAAATTTTGCATACAGTTAACTAACACTAACTGATTTTCAATACAAACGTAAAGTCACTTCTTCTAACGGATTAGAAACGTGGCGGGCGGGTCACAAAGAATATTTCCAACAACCTGTTGCAGACCTTTATCAACCAACAACTGTCTTCGCTGGCTCTATACTGAAGATCAGATGGCCGGGCCGGAAAGAATCACCAACAAGGAACTATGGGAACAAACAAAACAAGAACCAATCGCCCAACAAATATGCAGGAAAAAGTGGAGATGAATGGTCACTACTCGTTGAGGAGACGCTGGGTGACATCGCGCATCAAGCCTCCTCGAAAGGGAAGCGGCGAGTGGGACGTCAATGCAAGGGTGACATAGAGGAGATCGTGTGAAGAGGAGTTGAAAGAGTATGGACTAACATGGATGCAGGTGAAAAGTACAGCAGAAGACAGAAGCAAGTGGAGACGTGCAGTTGAAGTCCTATGTTCCACTGGAACCCAAGGGAGCAATAATAAATAATAACTGATGTCTAACAGAAAATATTAGAGTCCTTGCTTAATGCCAAGAAGATTAAAAAAACTTGAAATTTCTGGTATTGAGAAGCAAAATATCTTTATTTGTTATATTATAGTTCATTTCTGCTCTTCGCTGTTTGTTTGCAGAATATATCCCTACCTTTGAACTATATTCATAATAGCCTCAAGAAAGTGAGCATTTATTAAATACTGTTGCAAATGTTATCAAGTGAACTGTGTTTTTTAAATCTCAGATTTATGTCGTCATGGGAATGTGATAATTTCATTGGACAAACTTCTGTCTCATACCAAACCTTCGACCTCTTACAAACAATCAAATTAGTTTATCTAACCACTATCTGGGCGTAATGTTTTGTCTTGAAAGTATATACAAATGATTTATTTTTCTAGGAAACTTGTCTTTGAGGTATCTTCATGGTCATTAAAGCACAAGGTATGTGAAAGAGAACAGTCGTATTCGGTATTCAGTTGAGTTGCTTATTATGTTCCAGGATCGTTATACCCACGTGCTAATCCACTTGGACATCCTGGGAAGCTTACAGTTTTGAATTATACTTTGTTAGAGTTAATATATATATTTCTGTTGCGTGATCAGCTTAAATATGTGTTTACATAATCCGTTTAGCTTAATAGTCACACTGCTGGTCTGATCGGAAGATTTTAACAGTTGCACTTAAGACTAAGTAGCTACCCGGTTAATCATCATCGGAGAATCCATATGTATGATTCTGCATTTGCTTGTTCAAAAGCATTCCGTATCACTGACATGTTCTGAGGTTCGACCACCAGTCTACTCACTCCTTATTGTAGCTTAACCGTTAGTAAGACTAGTAAAAAGAGAAGGTTTGACGTGAGACTAGCAACCCAACCCCCTAAAAAATAAACACCACTGCTACTGAAACTCTCAAACTCAGGTTTGAAGCGCTGTGTTCCACTTGGTACGCAAAGAAATACAATAATGACAGTAAAGCTTCTTGTAGTTCCCAGGTGTTTTGTTTGCTAAGATTATGCTAGTTTGTCACAAAACTATAGCAGCTAGCGATTAGCGAACAGGCAACAAAAGTATACTACAACAAAAAATTTAAATATATACATCTACCTTATAAAAGTGGTAGTTTTAACGGAGCGAAAAATAAACAATGAACTTACTCATTGTATTAGCAAGGTCTTGCCATCCATGTTGAGATAAACGATAACAAATAACTCCAAGTATATTCATAGGGACCACTGTTAATGGTTGTTCAAGGCAATCTGAAAAGAAATTTGATATCACAGAAAATAATTGTAATTTTATCAGCTTTGTTTATTCATCATTTCAACATTACATTATTTGGAATTAAAATATATATATAAAACTGTAAAATAGAAGGTCCGGATTCAAATTAAGTCTAGTTTTTTTAGCATGAATTGATAGATACGAGTGGTTCAGTGGCAGAATGCTCGCTAACCACACCTCACGTGGTCCAGGTTCGATTCCCTCTACACACTTCCAAACCTTGTTTCACCGATAGTAGTAAGCCTGATAAAGAGGGAAGATCGGTCATGAGGTTAGCAACTCCACCCCTTAGAAAATTAACACACCACCGCTACTGAAGCTTGACGCCCTATGCTGCTCTCAGAATGAAGGAAAATGTTAGTTTATAATAGAAATTGACGATTTCACTTCAGTGTAGTACACGGAAATTCAAGCATTACTTAAGGAAGTTTTAAAAATAACTATGATCAATCCTAAAGTTGTTAAGATTATTAACATAATGTGCTAGTGGAACACTGGAACTTCATGTAAAATGTACAGGCTTGATGATTTAAGCGTTTAAATGCACAAGAAAGCTGTAGATACTACGTGTTGTATGATATTCCATTTCATTAGCCAAGTAAAATGTACAATAAGTTTGTTCAATGTGTACAGGTTTTAGAGTGGGGTGTCGCCAAACCAACTTGTTAATACTGTTATAGATAGAATCATGCAAGAAATGGACGAATAATATTTTGTCGGACTCTAAACATCCTCTTTATACCCAACTCTCTCCTTGCATCTTATCTGGTAGGAGTATAAACAGTTATATAAGACGTAAGTATAAAAACTCTACGATATTTTATTTGGCCCACATTTTATGTGATGGAAAAGTGTAAGACATGAAACTGTTAACCCTCTTTACAAGTTTTATTACTGGCTTAGCGAGGTAAAGGAGTGCATCGGCCGGGGATCGAACCCTAAACCACATTAAGCGTGGTTGGCGTCGGTGGCACAGTGGTTAGGACTCTCGCCGACCATGCACATGGTCCGAGGTTCGATCCCCTGCCACTGACGCACACCTGATATCTATGGTCGGCCTGCAAAATTTGGGCTACCGATATCCATGCTGAAAGTTCCATACTTGTACCAAAAATACAGTGTAGAATCAAGCTGTAATCAAAAAATCAAATTCTACCGCTGTCACATCGACGCAATTTATTTGCTATCCGATAGATGACTGTAAAAATAATTTTTCTAATTATTATTACGGACAAATAACTGGTAGAACTTGATGGAGAAGTTGCCGAAATGAATACTCTTCGTTCACTAATCAATCTTTCCAATGGTAAAAATGAAGTGTGAATCACTTCGATGCTTTATGCTTGCGAAACTAAGCTATTCTAGTAATAAGGAGTTGTCGTATACTCTTCGTTTATGTGTTGTACATCCTACACTTACTAATTTGAGTTACTTTCATACTAAGTACTGCCTACTCATAGAGTTTTTAATACAGTATAACGAGCTGGCTGGTATTTCAAGTGCATACACCATTAGGATGACAGAAGGAGAGATGAGATTGATCATCAAAGACATCATAGTTATCACTTACCTGATGAATTGTTTAAACCAACTGATTTTCCAAGTAGTGGTTCTTTTTCATGACCAAGAATAAGATCATTGTTATTATTGTTGTTGTTGTTGCTGGCCTCCTTGGTAATCTCAGTTATAGACTGTGGTGAATGATTTAGTAAATCTGATGAAATCATATGATGCTGAAAATGATGATTATCTACACAAGTTGTTCTGTCTAATAGATTATTTTTATTACAGCCAATATTGTAAGCATCAGATAGCTTTGCATTTTTTGAAGCTTCTCTTTGCTTCCAGAGTTTATAGACTACATAGGCAAGTAATGAAATAATTATTAATCCCATAATAGAACAATAAATTGGTAACATTTGATTTGGTTTATTTCCATTATCTGACATATTTGATTCTTGATCGTATGTTGGATAGTCTATTTTTGAACGGAAAAGAAAAATGAATAAACAAACAAATAATAATTGGACATTATTCAAATTGAATGTTATTTTAAAAGTGAATATGATAAGATCATAGTGGTTAGTTCATTGCACTTATTCTGTAGCTGTCGTTTCACCACTTTGAATCAATCGATTATTCAATGTAAACTGAAGTACTTTAATTGAATTTTTAGATTTTCCCGTCGATTGATTGAATCGAAGTGCTCGGTCTCAGGTTGACATATCAGCTTCTTGTGCAGATGCTTCGACGATGTTTGGGCATTTAATTAGAATTTAATTTGTGGATGGTGACTATCAGTGGAATCCAGGATGCGCATTTGGCCTATTTGTGACTCGTCATCTGAATAACGCTTTGGCGTTTGAGACTATGGGTACTTGGTTCGAGTCTTGGTGGGGACATCATCACTCACTGTGGAATGCAGGTACATCCAGTGACGAGTCTCAAATAGGACGAAACGTACATCCTGGATTCCACTGCTAGTCACCATCCACAAATATAAACTGAAGTACGTTTTTAAAACTATCTAGAGTAGACTTCTAGTCACATTAGTTTTGAGATAGATACCGTGAAGGTTTTTACTGAAAAGCTTGGATAATTAATACCGACCAAGTTGAATGTAAATATAATCACTCATTGATGAATTTCAATGAAAATCAAATTATTTGAAGAGGTGAGATAAGTTTGTAAACATCGCTGAATATCTGACGGTCACGAACTCCATTCCATGTAGTATAACGAACAGGCGTTGATGCTAACTTTCAAACTTCTTCTTAGCTTCATATGATTTTCTAGCTAACACCAGTCTGTAAATGAAAGTAACTTCGTAGTCAGGTATTTTTTCAAAAACCTCTCAATCAAGCTAGAGAAATTCCGAAATATTTTCTATCATTTTTTATTTTCCCATTTTATTCCTATGAGTTCCAAGGGGGGGCACAGCTTCAAGCTTGAGCTTTGAAGTTTCAGTCGCAGTGGTGTTTATTTTTTAAGGGTTGAGTTGTTAGTCCCGCGTGAAACCTCCTCTCTTTACAGGTTAAGCGAGGATGAGGAATGAGTCGACCGGCGATCGAATCCCGGACCAAGTAAGTGGTTGACGAGTATTCTACCACTAAAGCACCGATACCATAGTATCTGTCATAAATCAGTCTAATTAATTATCTCTTATATAATGACCCGTCATTACGCTGGCTTAATAGTTATGGATTTCTCATCACCAATCTCCACATAAACTAGACAGCTTAGTCAAAGTGAAAATATAAGCATTTTAATCTTTATACTTCATATTGGAACTTATTATCTAGAGCGTTTCAATGACAGAAGAACCTGTAGAAGGAAACATTTTGATGCATGTTAATTCTTTCAGAGTTACTTCTTATGTACATGTCTTATCTTTACATTATTAAGTTATCTGATATAATTCCATAGCTGAAAGATAAATTAACAATTCAACGGCTATCCATTTCAAGGTGAATTTCGTGATAATTCAATATCAGCTAGAAAAAGTGTTTGAAAATCAGATGGCACTGAACAGGCGATGATATGGCATATAAATTCCAACTTCTGCCAATTCGCGATGTATATAGTACAATAGCCAGCCGATCTCACAAACGAGTAACTGTTCTCTTATCCTATTTGGTGGTGGATCCCGTTGGTCTACGAGCTCATCTTATAACCAGAAGGTTACGGGGTCCAAATCTCGGTGTATGCGTATTGACGAAGAGTTCCCAGACCAGGATGAAACAGCTGTCCACTACTCCTAGGTTTTGCAGAGGCTCTCTAACTGAAGTCAGCTGGCGATCATACCTGTAATCCATACCATTTTGAATGAGCACCACTAGGATATTAATTACTGAAGACGAAATATTTCTGATGCTCAGTAAGCCACACATACTAACATGAAATAATGAAGATGTAATTTGATACATTTAACTCTGAAGCGTGTTGCTACCACCACAGACTAGCAAGACATGTTCATTGGAACCGGCACATACTCTAACATCACTCCACTCACATCAATTTACCACAGACTTGAAAGATTTCGTCGAAGAATATCAGGTTATAAGGCATACTTGCTACTATTCAACCTCTATGTAGCAATCCAACAAGTTCTACTTCCTATTTTTATTTGATGTAAATAAGACATCTTGTTAATCATTTTCACGTCGTGAAAACAAAAAAAACGATGAGAAAAGCACGTCACCCATAGGATGGATAGATAAATAAAGAAAGAGAGAAATGGACAAAAAGACAATGTGTTTAGACCAACAGATGTTTACACCCACCTACAACTCAGTCATCCCAATATCCAAAGCATACATATGTATATTCAACGGAAAGCAAAAAAAAATGCTTTTTGTTTTGTAGCGTCTAGCATCTGATCACATTTTGACTGTTCAACTACATTTATCACTAGTAATAACGAGAGGTTTGACAAGGGTATAAGAACACAGCATATAAGTTATTAAAATAAATAATAATAATAGTAGCAACAACAGAGAACTATATTACTACTGTATTTGTATAGACAAATTGAGAGTAAATTAATCAACAACGTATTCACATCATTTATTGTCTATACTGTTATTGCCATTATTATTATTACTACTAATCATAATACTAGTAGTAGTATGTGCGTGTATAACCAACCAGCTGTCTGTAAGAGACAACGTCTATTTATCAACAGTTAACTTTGATGTATCCGACGCATGGAGGAGGAGCAGTTGGAACAAAAACTTTTATTAGACGCATAATTCATTGTTTAGAACTTTCATATATATCCTTACTTATTATTATTATTATTCATCTGTCTAGTACACATATACTCATAAAATATATACAAATAGGTCAAAGGTTAAAATGATAGGAGAGGATATCACAGCTTTGTCGGTCAGTTAGTGATAACCTAAATTCTTAATTTAAAACATATACATATATCCAAAATCAACATAGTCAGTGTTGTGTTTAACACTGTTATTGTCCATTCAATCAACAATGAATGGTATACACTTGACTTTAACAAAAAGATTATTATAAAATAAACAGTAATGAATATAGTATTTTTTTTTTCTGTATTATATATATACTAAATGAAATAAGCGCCTAAATGCCATGGGAACACGATGCCGTAAAAAATGAAAATAATCAGTTTAAAGTCTTCACTGCATAATAAATTAGTGATGAAAGCAGTCCATCAAAAAGAGAATGAAAAAGATTAAACACTAGTTTAATTGATGTCTCACAATCAATCAGTAGACATGAAAAACACTTTGAGTCTTTTTTTTTACAAAATCAATTTATCCGAACAAAGGAGTCTATATTGTGCTAAAAATCATGTTGAATTCTATTTTTAAAATCCACCAAAATTTTTTTTTTCTTTCCGAGTAGAAATAAAGACTGAAGTAATGGTGGAGTTGTTTTTACTAGGTGAAGTTGCTAACATCACATCCAATATTTTCTGTCTTCCGGCTGTAAATCTAACTCTGGATTACATGACTGGTTGATTGGAAAGCATTCCTACTAATGAATCAGAGAACTGCTTGCTGATAAGTCCCAAACTAGGACGAAACAGCAGCTGTTCAGTACTCAGTGATTTTCATTGGTTCTCTAACTCATATCGGTCCATAGTCAAACTTGAAAAACAAATCAACTCTTGAAGAATTCGATTTATGCTTAATAAATGTTGCTTACTGGTAAAATAGCCTACAGGTTCAATGGACTGACTACTAATAACTTAGAAATTCATTAGTGCCTTGTTGAAGTTGGATAATTCAAAGTGAATGCAAAGGCTGGTCTATTTAATCAGATTCATGGAAACTTTCAATGAAATCCTGTAACCGATCAAATCCCTACAACCAACACTTGAATAACAATGAGATGCTCACTAGCGACTTGCCCTATTCAGGTAGATAGTTACCTAGGGTTCTAATGAGAAGTCGTAACCAGTAGGGTGCAGCAGGTCGGGTGTGAGACAAATACTCGCCGAAGACATTGGCTAGCGGTCGCGCTATGTCGTAAATTGACAGAAGTTAGAATTCATCGTCCATTGGATTGGGCCCCAGTGGCTTAATGGTATACGAGCTCCCTTGTAACCAGAAGGTCCTGGGTTCGAACCGTAGTGTTGGATGCGTACTATTGAAGAGTCCCAAGCTAGAATGAAACAGCTGCCCAATACTCCCTGACTGGTTTTCCAATGGTTCTCTAACTAATGTCAACTCATGATGAAATCCTGTAAAAATGTACTGTTGAAATTTTTGCTGAAAATAAATTCTCCAGAGTACACCTATTTTTTTAAAAGAAAAAATACTTTTGTTTTACTACTCATGTTTTCACTTTATTTTTTATGTAAGTTGTATTTGTTTATTTCCTGTTGTTGTTGTTATTTCAAGGCATAACTTTATCAGTTGTAAAATTCTACAGCTGTAGGTCAGGATATATATATATAGACATCAGCTCTACCTAGTCTCGTTTCTGTATACCCTTCACAAGTTGTGATGAATAACTTATCTATCTCGAGACTTCTGTTTGTGTCAATTATTTATTCACAAAAGACATTAATCTTTGAACTATTTCAAAGACTCATTCAGGGTATATATATATATATATACGTCTATTTATATTTTTACAGTAGTATATTCAGTTTTTTTCTTTGCTAGCTATATCTTTATTTTCGCTTAAAATGTTTTTATATGTTGAGAAATTTGAGTAGACAAAAGAATTTTGTCCTTTTCTAATATAAAGTGATCTGGATGTATGAAGGTACTAAATGCACATACATACATTTTAGTGTACCGACGACGAACAACAAGCAGACAACTAATTGACTTCAAGGTGACTCATGATATTTAATGAAATTGATAACTTTATTGACACAGTTTGAAGTATTATAAATGAATTATTACTACTACTATTATTATTATTATTCAACTGTTTTTGTTCAGACACTGTAATATATGTATGTTTACATGTGCATCGGTGGCAAAGCGGTTAGGTGCTTGCCGACCATGCACATGGTTCAGGGTTCGACCCCTTGCCGAAGCACACCTGATTTCGATTGGTCGGCCATTAAAAAATGTGGTCTACCGATATCCCATGCTGAAAATCCCTTACTTGTACCAAAAATACGGGGTGGAATCAAGCTATAATCATAAAATAAAAATGTAGCTGAACTTTTAAAGTGAACATATTAGAACACAGTTACCCAGACTGTAGGCTAGTTGTATAGAATTGACGTGGGTGAAGCAAGACTGGAACTCGTCAACCCGTAACTGAAAGCTGAGTTTTTTTCACTAAAGTAGTAAGTACTTTGATTAGAGGTATAGTAGACATTTGTCGAGAATGTGTGCGTGTATGTGTGTGACGGATAGTTATTATCGGAAGCGAAATATATGCAAATTACGCTGCACAATAAACATATACAGGGCGAATTTTTTGAGCACTAATATTGTCCATACGTGCTACAGGTGTGTATTTTAAGAGTGATTTGTGTATAGTATGATTGCTTGAAATATTTCTAAGAAAAAAGATGATTATAATATCTAGTGTAGATGGTTCAGTCGTAGAATACTCGCCAACCATACACTTGATCCCGGGTTCGATCCTGGTCAATGTACTCTTAAATTTCGTTTAGCTGTTAGAGAGCCCGGTAAAGAGGGGACGTTGGTGACAGACTAGCTGGCCCACCACGCGCTGAGACCTCAAAACCGAAGTTTTTTTACTGGAATGAGAAGAAATTAGAAAAAAGTAGAATATTTTGGTACTAAATACATCAGTTTCAAATATTCTACATTCGTGTGTTACTGGTTGAATGGCTTTTATCACAAAATCAACGTGAAGTAAAGAAACTGTTCAATAGTTTTAAAAAAGAGATACTGGACATTTGTTTCATCTTATTCAGACACTTGGTAGTTAACACTTAACTAGAATCATCTAGCCTCGAGATGTTAAATACTGTCATTGCGTTACAATTTAGGATACCAATCATGGATGTGTTCTGTTGCTTTTTGGGTCCAAACAGTTTGAGGTATGGGGATAAGTGACTGACTATCTTTATATCCAACTTAACTACTACTACCAGTGACAGTCACATTTTCCTATTTGAATTAAATAAATGACATTTCGGATTTAATTGTGAAGGAGTTGCTTGTGTTTGTTTTTGTTAATCCACTTGCGTCATCCAGCGTTGTTGTTATTATGATAACGATAAAAACAATTCCACTCAAATTGAAAAATAGTCAAAGGTGATTGGAAAAATGCTCACTTTTTTATTCACTTATTCAACTAGTAATTGAAAAAAAAATAACAACCCATGAAGATTTCCGCCTGCATAGTTTAATACTCTAAAGTGAATGAATATTCCAAACAATTTCATCTTATTTAAGTGTTGGTTTGTAGGGATTTGGTTGATTGGTTATAGGATTTTCATCATGAGCTGACATTAACTAGAGAACCATTAGAAGACCAGTCAGAGAGTACTGGACAACTGTTTCGTCCTAGTTTGGGACTCTTCATCAGTACGCAACCACCGGGATTCGAACCCAGGACCTTCTGGTTACAAGGCGAGCCGCTCGTATACCATTAAGCCACTGGGACCCGATCCAATGACCAGCCCATGAATTCTAATTTCTGCCGATTCACTATATAGCGTGACCCCTAACCAATGTCTTTGGCGAGTATTTGTCCTCACACCCGACCTGCTGCATCCTACTGGAATCTGTGATGATTGGTGGCCTGCTTCAAACTTGAGCTACCGAAAATTTCCATTGATTTGTTTTAGTTTAATAAAATATAACCTCTAATCGTATTCTCGTGAGTATTTAAAACGTTTACAACTTCCTGATTTGCAAATTTCTACTAAACTTTAGCAAAAACATTAATCCTGGATGACAATATATCCAAATATATGAGGCAACTGTTCCTGAGTTGGATCTCTGGCTCTCAAAATGTACTCCTGAACTTTCAACGAAATGTCATGCATTTCTCGAAAAAGACCAAGAAGAAATATCATAAGGGGATTAGTTTTCGCTTCAGGTCAGACAGTAGTGTGTCACACGATCGATCTACTGTCAATTACTGCGTTATTTAAAGATCTTGGATAACGAGGAAATATCATGCAATAAAGTACGCGGAAACTTCTGTTCCGTATTTAAACGCTGTATAGAATAAAACTATTATTATTAATGTTTTCTATAGTTTGGTTTGTAAGGGTTAATTATGTTTTTACGAGTTGATCACTGATTGATATCAGTTGGAGAACTATTGAAAACCAGGGAGTACTGGACAGCTGCTGTTTCATCCTAGTTTGGGAATCACCGGCAGTACACACCCACTAACGGGGTTCGAACCCACGACCTTCCGGTTACAAGGCAAGCTCATATACCATTCATCTACTGGGACCAGATTCAATGGCCACTGCATGAATTCTAACTTCAACCAATTCGTGTTTTAGCGCGACCCCGACCATTGTCGTAGGTGGGGAAATCCATCCTCACACTTGACATCTGGATGGACTTTACTGGTCACGACTTCTCACTAGAACTGACTCCAGGAAACTCTATCCTGTAGCAAGTCACTAGCGAGCATCAGAATAATTTTCTATAGTTTGGTTTGTAAGGGTGAGTTATAAAAATACTTAGTCAAATTCTTTTGTCCAGTGTTAACCATATAAATACTTCCTTCTGGCTTTCTGTATTTCTAGGCGGAGGGGGATGGTGTATTCTGAGTACTTATTAGCGTATCTATCAATAGACTTACACATCAAACAATTATATTTTATGAATAGTTTACAAAATAAATATAGAATGCTGTGTAATAAATTAGGATATTATGACTATTTAGTTTGTCGGTTGGTGATGATGATAAGAGATGTTTTGAAAACAGATAACTGTTTAAAATAAGTACCGAATTTTAGTCACTCTTATTATTATTATTATGCATCTTAGCAACTTTGCAATAAAACTGACAAAGTAGTGATGATGATGATAATAACAACAGACAATATTCAAGTTCCTATCGCGTTAATTTATTCATCACCGAATACAGTGATAGATGATGATACTATATATATTACTAACCAACAGACAATATACTCATAAATGCAAAATATTTACCTATGCATATATATATATATATATATATATATATATATATATATGTATATTCGGTTAAACAAGTTTGCATGCACCACATATACAACATGTCTCGTAAAGTAAAATATTTTTTCATGTCTAGTATGCTGGTTACTTACAGAACCGTATATGTACAAATAATAAAAATATATACACATATACATAGAATAAGAGCGACGTTAAAAAGACAAAGACAGCGAAATACCGACACAGAGAATTAAGTTGAAGTGATCATCACACATACAAAGACGCTATTGATTAATCGGTATGATCAAAGTTTGATATTTATGTGTTCTTTATACACATAGTATATACATATGTATATATATTCTTTTCTTATCATTACTGTCGCCTTTATTATTACTATTTAGCGTCAAACAGCATACATTATCTTTACATTTGAATGGTAATAGAAAGATAGGGAGAGAGAGAAAGATAGAGTGACTATAATCATTTATTCATTTAATCAATGTTGTAATGTGTTCGCTTGATTTTTGCTTATAATGAATTAATTTTATGACCTTGAAATGTAGGCAGAATTTAAATGATTAACAACAACAATAAAAGTGGTATATCCAACCAAGACGCCATATGCCATTACTTAATGGCATATAATAATATTTTATTAAACTTGTATGATTATTATTATTATCTTTGTTTTTAATTGAGGTTTAAGCCGAAACTAAGGTGATTTACTAGTTTTTCTAGGTAATTTAAATAATAATTACAATAATTGTGTTTATGAAAATTAGTCACAAAATAAACGATTAGTGTATTTTGAAATAAATAGATTATCGTTTCCCATGGGTCTTTAAATTTATTGACTTAAAATTGTTTCACTCTATCTACTAGTAAATAATACACATGTGAATACAAACCAACAGTTTTCAGTGGCTGAATTGTTTTTACAACGATGTGATATATGTAGTAAACAACTGTTCCACTTCCTTGTAAATGACTTTATCAGAATTATATTCTAACTAATTTGTATCAAATAGCCAACTTTTTAAAATGATCTCAGCGTTAATTGAACGAATGAGCAGGCTGGGAATACAGAGTCTTAATCTCAAATCATTTACACTAGGCTTCTTTAAATTTAAATAATTGAAAAAACTAGAACTTTTGAATCGAAGTGATCTGGCTACATTGCTAATGACACAAGTCCGTGACATGCAAAGTGATTGTTCTCTGTTCTCTAGTATCATAAAACTTCTTTGCATGTGAGTTTCCTGTCAAATGTTCATATCCAGTCCGAATATTCCATCAGAAGATAACTTAAGCAGTACGCACCCACCGGGGTTCAAACTCAAATAGGACCTCCTAGTTACAAGGCGAGTTCGTAGACCATTAAGCCATTGGGACTCGATTCAATGGCCTATGAATTCTAACTTCTAAGGTGAAGCAGCAACTCATCGAAGAAAACATTGCGAAGTACCCGCGCTACGTCATGAATTAGTATAAGTTAGAATTCATTGTCTGGCCATTGGAGAAGGGCCCAGCGGCTAAATAGTCTACGAGATGACTCGCCTTCTAACCAGAAGGTCCTGGATTGGAACCGTAGTGGTGGATGTGTACTGTGAAAAGTCTCAAACCAGGACGAAACGGCTGTCCAGTACTCCCAAGTTTTCTAAGTGATGTCAGCTCATGATGAAACCCTCCAACCAATCAAACACAATCCCTACAGAAACCAATACCCGAAGATAACTTCTATGTGTTTATTGAATGCTATTCTAAAAATCTATATTTTCTGAGAATTTCGAATTAGACCCCTCAACATGTTGATTATAAGATCTTTTGCTAGTGTACATTTTCACTTTATGAGTGTTAAAAAGGGATAAAAAAGAAAAGTAAGGGGGACAATCGATTTGGATTGTACAGTATCATGAAACACTAGTATGAGTAGTTGTATTATTTTTCCTTGAAAACAACATAAGTCGTTTGTGTGTGTGTCGAGATAGTACAATGGAATTGGTATGCTATAAAATTCAACGAAAACCACCGTATATTAGATAAGTTAATTTGATATTGCACATGCTAGTACAGTATTAATAACTACATGACGTTTTAAGCACAAGTTATTACTCATAATCATATCTATCATGAATTGCGCTCGAAATACCATCCAGTTATTAATACTGTACCAATGTGTGTTGCGTCATCGATTTGAAATTCCCTAGAGCTGGGTTTGTCTATTGCCTTCATAGTTAACTCCAATTATTTTAATATTTTCTCAAAGATAATCAAGTTCGGCTTTTTTGGATTACTTGGCCATTAAACCCTCTAAGACAACCACTTTTAAACAGCAAGCTCTATTCTCCTCATTATTCTATCATTTATTACCTTTCAAAGCAATCATAATTACTATCTAACATCATTCGGAAAATACTTATAAACTAGATAGAATTAGATAACATACATCGTCCAACTTTGGAAATCCTCAGTATTACACACTAGCGAGTCCAGTTGGAATTGAATGTAAGGTTTTCGGGTCTTGGGACTAGAATATTACTATTCGGTTATGCCCAATGAAGTTGTGTGTGTGTGAACTATTGACGCGTTGACTAATTACAAAACCTTCCAACCACAATGCCATATCAAGTCATGATATCGTATGATTACTGGGGATAAACTGAGCTCGAATTGGCATGTAATCATTGATACTTTATGCATGTTTATATGTTATCTAATTTGTCAACTAGTATTTCAATGTATGTCTTGTATTAATAGGTTACTGGTACCTTAGAAATTGGAATCGAACAGTTAGGTGATGAATTAATGCCCGGATTAAATGTATTCTTTTCATACACAAACCTCAAGAACATATTACAATTCGGTTATCTCTAATACATACATTTGTTTATTTATACAATACGCAACTGGTGAGAAAAACAGTCGAATTACGCCTAGTGTTATCGAAGGCAATTCAATGTATGTTGTACAGGAGATGTATGTAACTCAAGTTGCTTAATGCCCAATAGCATCACTACAGGTTAAGATGAAGTGATTGGTATACAACTACTTATCTCAATTAATCAGTAGTATATTAGTTTTATGCAGTTATACTTGCTTTCTTGATGACTGAATAACTTCAGTCTCGAAAGGAAACTGTAGTGAAATTTCGCCTCTTCCAAGTGTGTAAATCGAGAATTTGATTTATGCGATTACAAGGTGGTCAAAATGACTGGCCAGAATTCAGATAATGTTAACTGATTCTTTTCTGTGAGCAGAGTCGAACAGGACTCCAAAACGAGTGAAACGGGCTGTCTGGGGTTTAAATCACTCCAATATGGCTGGTTAGCAAGCAATGTTGGCCACTGTAAGTGGTATACAACTACTACTCATCCCAGCCGATCAATCAGTAATATATGGTTTTATGAAGTGAATTTTAACTTTCAATACACCTCCATTTTAAGTTGAACTTATTGATAGAGATTACATAGTACAAAGTTGAAATTTAAGACTTTCTACTAAATGTTTCTTGATATAGTTAATTCACTCCCTCACTAAAGTTATTAAAACGAATATATGGCGGAAATAAAACACGTTTGAGAAATCCATTATTATCTTTAAATGAATGTTATCGTCTTTTTGATGATTTATTTTGCTTTGTACAAACATACACCATGTATTACAGAATAACATTTAGCTGTATCTTATGAGAGAGATCTTGTCATCAGTCATAGATAGATGACCTTGAAAACGTCTTTTGTTTTATTATTTGCTTATCTAACTTACCCGCATTATTCCACTTTTCTTTAGATGAATAACGCCAAAAAAGTGATAAGTTTTGTTTTTTTAGTTTAAAAAACGCCTCACTCACACCCGTTTATAATGATATGTGTATCTGTGTGTGTGTGTAAGCGTGTGAGTATTTCATTAACATTTATTAAATATGCCGAAATATGTTTCTGTTTCTATTTTAAACAAAAAAGACTTAACTAATTCACTAAATGAAATGCAATGTGATATGTTGTTCAATTTATCAATTATTCAAAAGTTTGTTGTTTTAAACTTAGAATTTGAACTTGTTGAAATTGTTAAACTGTATATTAATTCTGCAATAATCATAATAATAAGACGAAGAAGAAAGGAAAAACTACATAACATTTTGATTGAGGCATACACGTTAAAGGTTGTTGAGGTATTTAGAGCTTCAACCTTTGATCAATGGCACTGAAATATGCCTCCAGCTATTAAAGTTTTAACAAATAAATTCTATTGTCTCGCTATTGAAAAAGCACCAAGTTTAATAACATTAATGAATACATAGTTAGATTGGTTGGAGGATTTCATCATGAGCTGATATCAGCTAGAAAACCATTGGAAAACTTGGGAGTACCGGACAGTGAAGAGTCCCAAGATGGGACGAAACAACTGTCCAGTGCTCCAACCAATCAAATAAAATTCTTATAAAACCAATACTTGAGAATGCATAGTTAGTTAATCAAATAGTTAAGTAGTTTATGAAAGTTGTCTGTAAGATAAAGGCATCAAAATGATTCACATTTGTAATTTATCTGATAAATTTCATGAGTGTATTTCAGTGTACGCAACACTGATTAAAAAAAAAAACATAAATGACTATCGAATGCATCATTAGCACTTTATACGTTTATATCTGAAAATCATTTTTCGTAAAATTTGCTACAGAAATACTTTTGTTCAGTGCTCAGTGCGTCGGTGGCACAGCGGTTAAGACGCTCGCCGACCATGCACATGGTCCGGGGTTCGAGTCCCGCCGGTGCACACCTTTACCTCGCTAAGCCAGTAGTGCGACTGGTAAGGAGGAAAGGTTGGGCATGAGGCTAGGAACCCCACCCTGTAAAAAATCAGCGCTGCTACGGAATCTTCAAGCCTATAGCTTGGAGCCCTATATTCCACTGGGAACGTGAAGGAAAAAAAATGCTCAATGGAAATTGTTTGAATTCACTTGTACATATTTATTTTATAAACAGCGCGAAATTCAAATTATTAATAAAAATGATTATTAATGTATCTTTCTGTAAACATGAAGAGTAAATAGCTGTTTTATCTAACACATAAAAGTTGAGAAAAGTGGAAGTTTTATTGTCAGACACTAATAGATGAATCATATGCTACTTATACCCATTTTATATTTTCAGTTATATGGGTTCTTCATACCATACGAATTCCTTGTCTTCCCCCCTCACACATATTTATCAATCTATCTATCCTTAGCATGTTTTTTTTTTCAGATTGACAATCATATTTAACAATCACTAGGTGGAAAAAATGTCATTTAAAGGTGATTTGAAAAAAACTACCATTCGAATTTCAGTGTAGATTCCATCATGAACCCCGACATCTTTTAAAAAATTATACGGCGGTCTATTTAAATCACTGGGCTACCTAAATTTCCATCCAGTATAAACAATAAGCTATTCTATAGTTGTTTTTTTTTTACTATTTTTACCATCTAACTGTGTTTTTGGATCACTACATAAACCCACTTCTTAAAGGAAATGAGGAGAAATATCGTAAAGGATGCCGTTTAACTTCACTTGGAATAAGAACACAGCGTCACACAATATACTATCGAATACTATTTTACTTAATGACCCTGTGTACAAAGAGGGGATATTTCGCAATTTGAAGATTCTATACTATGAGTGTTAACATATTATTTAGAATAGGGCTATTATTAAATTATTATTATTATTCAGAAAACCCAGGAGCCAATAAACAGCCGTCTCAGCTTGATTTGGAACCTTTTAGTAGTGCTCATCAAGGAAATTTCAAAGATCACTGATAACCTTGACTTCCAATAATTATCTAAATGATGACGAAATCTATATTGAATTTTGTACAGTTATCACATTATCATTACACTTATGGAGATTGCGATTGCTCTCACAGAAGATTAGATAAAGCTTTGTGTGAGATGAGTATTACGAAATTTTACCTTCTGATATGTATAATCATAAATACTAAATCCATTTGAATAGCATACACTTTTTCGATTAAGGTCAATAATAATGAATTTTCAAGTAGTGGTTTTGTAGGGATTTTTGTTTGATTGCATGGAGGATTTCATCATGAGCTGACATCAGTTAGAGAACCATTGGAAAACCAGTCAGGAGTACTGGACAGCTGTTTCGTCCTAGTTTGAGACTCTTCAGCAGCTCATGATGAAATCCTCCACGCAATCAAACAGAAATCCCTACAAAACCAATACTTGAAAATTCATCTGATGCTCACTAGCAACTGGCCCTATTCAGGCGGTGACCTGGGGTTCTAGTGGGAAGCAGTGACCAGTAGGGTACAGAAGGTTGAAGATGAGGCAGTAACTCATCGAGGAAGACATTGCAGAGTGGTCACGCTATGTTGTGAATCGACAGAAGTTAGAATTCCTGGACTGGCCATTGGATCGAGTTCCAGTGGCTCAATTGTCTATGAGCTTGCCTTGTATCAGAAGGTCCCGGATTTGAACCGTAGTGGTGGGCGCGTACTGCTGAAGAGTCCCAAACTAGGACGAAACAGCTGTCCAGTACTCCCAGCTGGTTTTCCAATGGTTCTCTAACTGATGTCAGCTCATAATGAAGCCTAGATACATAACTTTATACCAACTATATAAAATCAAAATTTCAGTACGTGTGTGTGTGTTTAATGCAAAATTAATTGATAAGAATGAAAACTGTGATATGTATTTTACTTACCCTCAATACGAAATGCTGTCTGAATATGCATTGGATAAGTGTCATTTTCTGATTGATCAGGTGATTGTGGTATTAGATCAGACCAACTTAAATCAGGTTTTTCTCTTATGTTTTCGTTATTCGACTGAAATTCATAAGATTTTACTGGTTGGGAATTTTGTGGTTCTACGGTTACATCTGATGACAGATTATTCACAGTAGGTAAAGGTGCCATTTTGATGTTGTAACAAATTAAATAATTTCACTTTGCTGTAAATGTTATTTTTGTCAAAGATCCAAGTGAATCAGCATATATATATGTATATATGTATTTATATAAAGTGTAGCGAAATTAGTACATTTCATCAACAACTGAGTTGAAGTTGACTTATTTACAATGTGGAGGGTTAAACTAAATAGAATAATCACAAAATTTGCTACACTAATATGTTGGTCTTGAGATGGTAAGATAGACAGCCAGAAGTGATGGAAAGACAGACACACACACGCATATATATATATATACACCAAATTACCTGACATGTGAAAATAAATATGAGCCATTTTCTCACCCCATAATAAAATTATATTTGAATAAACCGACCTGTCTGTACAACGAAAAGCATAACGGCCACGTGTGTCAGGTATATTGGATCACTTTAGTTGTTTCAACTAAGTGGACTTGGTGAAACAAGGCGCCGCATAAAAAAACAACACACACACACAACTCCGCTAGCATATATTTGAAAAATATGTCTTTATTGTTTGTTAAGCCGCGACTAAAACATTCTCCACTTTGAAGTTTATTTATAACACCTAGGGATGCATAGAGTTCTGCATTAGTTAATGGTTTTTGGAATCAATAATCCTTTTAGTGTGTCTTATAGTCACTCAAATAACAAAACATCAATAAAATAGTTAGCTAACATATTTTTCAGTATAAGTCAGTAACACCTACTGTACCAAATATCGAGCGCTTTTTTTTCATATTTTCAAGTATTGGTTTTCTAACGATTCAGTTTGATTGGTTGGAGGATTTCATCATCATCATCATCATCAGTTGACATCAGAATCATTGGAGAACCTAGGGGTACTGGACAACTATTTTGTCCTAGTTTTGGACCCTTCATCAGTACGCACATATCGGGGTTCGAATCCAAGTCCTTCTGGTTACAAGGCGAGCCATCTCATAGACCATTAAGCCACTCGGACCCGATCTAATGGCTCGTGAATTCTATCTTCATATTTCACAAGACTGTATATTTATAATGCGTCTTTGGAGGAACTAGTGAAGATCAGGGAGCACTGAACAAGTGTTTCCTGCTAGTTTGGGAGTGTTCAGCAATGCATACAACTAACCCATCAGGGATTAGACTCAAGTCATTCAAGTTACGGTTGAACTTGCTGACAATTTTCAAGGTTCTTTATTCAACACTGTCTTCACTACAAATTCTTCGGACACGTATTGAGAGAGAAAGGATTAAATTCCTTTTTTCTGTCCATGAGAATAAAACTGTAGAAAATAGTAGTCAGTTATTGCATCCATGTCGGTTTTCTGTAAATCGATCTTTTTAACGACTCATCATCGGCTCTCCTTGTAGTAGTAGTAATAGTATTTTAACATTAAGGAAAGACATTTTCCTAATGTAAACCGAATATTAGAATAACTGACATCGAATACTTTTAAAGTGTCCTCCACATCATAGTTCCCATCCTTTTTAATAAAAGAATTTACAGACAGAGAGACTCAGTTGCTATGGTTTCACCATTAATTCCTTTGCTAGCAAACTTCTTTTTGTCTAGTGTACAGAACAGTACTCTTGTAGCTGCTATCAAGAGACTGAATTTTTACAGAAGATACGTGGATAACACGTTGATAATATTTGATGAGAACTGTGATTGAGAAGACACTTTGAATATATTCCATAGCGGTCATTTCGTTATATGGTTGACATTAGAAAGAGGAACAAATCATACTTGACACTAACCCTTGATTAGATGTATTTAAATTTTATTCTAATGCTCATCTTTCAGTTTCATCCACTTATAGTCAATCACCTTTCCATCTAGGCAAAGTTAAAGAATAACGATCCATGAGTGGGAACGCGTCAGTGACCTTGAACGCACACCATTCGTTGGATAAAGTGAACTATCATTGCTATAGCACCATAAGGAACACTGTGCACTAATCGACGTGCACATTTTATTCCGGTCTCGTTTTTAAGTACTGATTAGGTAATCGGTTGATAACTCGTTAGGATTAAGATTACGATTGGAGTGCTTTGTTCTCATTATCTGTGTTTTCCCGGTAAATCGTTTAAAGGTGTTCACAATTGTGGAAAAAACATTCGTTATTCTGATTGGTCGCTTCAAGGGCAATTGCACCTTGGCATTCCTTGGATAGTGCATCGGTGGCACAGCGGTTAGGACAGTCGCCGACCATGCACATGGTCTGGGGTTTGATCCCCGGCCGACGCATTCCTTTACCTCAGTAAGCCAGTAATAAAGCTGGTAAATAGGAAAGGTTGGGCGTGAGGCTAGCAAACCCATTCTGTAAAATTAAACACCACTGCTACAGAAACTTCAAGCCTCTAGCTTGAAGCCCTATATTCCACTGGGAACGTGAAGGAATAAAAAATATTAAAAAATTCCTTGGATATCTATCCCTTAACTTTGCCTCCTTCCGATTTCTGTAATTCACATCTCTATGCTCAACTGTCAGAAATGCAGAACCTAAAAATGAGATCAATTGGTGAACCTCCACTCAGAGTTACTTATTAGGTGTGCTGTTTTTTTTAAAAAAAAACCGTTTTTCTAAATATTCTTTAAATCATTTAAGTGGGGTTTGTTTTTTTCTTCTAACTGATAAAGATTTCAATATGACTCATAGTGTTAAAAACTATTTTGCCGATTTCATAATATCTATTCACCTGTTTTTACACTATAATGTACGATTTATTAATGGCGCTTTTACACATATATACATATTATATGCTGGATGGGCTTTTAAAATTTACTACAATATGCGTTGAGACGCCAGTATCTTGTATCTTGCTGTTAAAACAAAGATTTACAAAGTTAAATTAGTTTCTTTTTCACATGATGAATAATGCATTTAAATAAAAGAAGGTTTATGTTTTTGAAATAGACCAAATCAGTTTTGTGTGAAATTCATTTAAGAGATTATATTTGTATATATGTGAATATTGAATCATTTAGTCTCTCTCTAAGAGTGTTTCTTTATTGACAATTGAACTTTTTGGAATTTACCGCTTGATTTAAAAGTGACGACTTCGTATTTTGGGATGAGAATAAAAGTAAACGCGCACAGCATAGCAAATGCCACAATATATATTACAGCTGTTTAAAAAAATCCATAAAATACCTAAACGTAGAAACTCATATATAATAACATCATGTCTTTAAATATTATTATTATATCCTTTAATTCCGAGAGGAACATAGGGCTTCAGCCGCGCGTCTCCATTGCCTTCGGTTCTCTGCCAACGTTTTAACCCCGCTCCAAGTCTGCCCTGACGCTTTTATCTCCTCTTTACATGACATCCTCCAAGTCACCCTTGCATTGACGACCAACTCACCGATTCCCTTTCGGGTTCCACTCGAGCAATGGCTTGTCTAGTGATGTTACTTGATGGTTTCCTCAGAGTATGGCCAATCCATCTCCATTTCTTCCTGCCTATTTGTTTCACAATCGGTTCCTGGTTGGTTCGCTCATTGCAAGAGACTCCTACTGCTTATCTTTTCTGGCCACCTGATCTTGAGTATTGAGCGAAGACAAATGTTAATGAAGGTCTGTAATTTGTTCGAAGTGCTCTTCATGACACGTCAAGTCTCTGATCCGCATAAAAAGTAGCACTGACTTCACATTGGAGTTGAAAATCCGGATCTTCGTTTTGATGCTGAGTGCTGTTGACCACCACACAGACTTCAGAGTAATGAAAGCTTGCCTTGCTTTCCCGATCCTCGCCTAGATATCCTTGTTAGTTCCGTCCGCCTGCAGTTGAAATGATGCTTCCCAAGTATGTAGGTGTAGGAGGTTGCTTCTTTCAGATTCCTCCCATTTACGCTGATTGTTGTCTGTTGCTGTTGCTGTTGCTGTTGGCCAGGAATCTTCATCACCTCTGTTTTCTCTATGTCCACTTGAAATCCTTTCTTTTCTACTGCCAAGTTGTTGCTTTTCACCTGCATATATTCCAGTTTGTGGGAAATCAGACATATGTCATCGGGGAAATACAGAACCTCCAAGTATTTATTATGGGTCCATTTCATGCCTGTCTCCTCGTTGCCCACTAACGGTCTGTCGCATTATTCAGTCTACTGCAGTCAGGAAAATCATTGGCGATAGTAGGCAGTCTTGTCTTACCCCCGTCCTCACTTCGAAGGATTCCGTGAGTTCCTCGTTGTGGCATGTCGCATTGTCGTACAACTGTTGGATGAGATGTATAATTGTCGGCGTCACCCCGTAGTAGCGAAGTAGTTGCCAAATCACCTCTCGATCGATGCTGTTGAAGGCCTTTTCAAAGTCGATGAACTTGAGATATAGATGTGATTGCCATTCTAAGCTTTGTTCATGTCTTTAAATAGGTAATATGAAATAATATAAAACCAAATACCTAAAAGCCTCTGTCCTATTGATTCAAGTAGGTTAAAACTGAAAGGAAGTAAATTTGTTTTAGTGATAACTTATATATACTCACTGGTACTTTCTTTCGAAAGTGGAAGTGAGTGGTTGGTCTCTTAGTTATAATTATATTATTTAAGTCAGTTCTTATTTTCCCAGTAACTGATTAGACCAAAATGTTGGGCCTCTGTTAATATGTCGGCTACTAGTATAGACGCTTCGATGATGTCTGAGAATTAACATGAAGTAATCTACAGGGTGGTGATTCCATCCAGATGATGAGTCCCGACAAAGACTAAATGAGCCTCCTGGATTCGACTGGTAGTTACTATCCACCAAATTACTGAATGACATTATTATTTACACAGGCTATTGCTCAATCGATTACGTGATGAACTGACATTCACACACACACATATATACGCGCTTATTTTTTCTTCAGATATTCTTTCTCTTATAAACCTATCGACTCTTAGACTGAATTGGAAAATTCTAACTGAAACGAACTGTGAATGCATGTGCAGGTTTAGAACTTTGAGGAACTGAACTATAGTAGCTCTTATGTCTTTAAACAGCGGTATCTAGTACTTAATGGAACAGTTATGTGACATGGCTCTGTAACGCTTAACCGTAGAAACTTTGAGTTTGTTTTAATTTCTGAGCTGATATACAAAAAAACATTCTTTTAATTACATATAGAAGATTTACACTGACAAAAATTAATCTTTAGTCCACTGTAACTTAGTGAATAGTTTTCGAGTACGATTCCCAAAAATCTTCCGCACCCAGCATGAGGAACAAAATTCGCGTTTTCAACAACAATGTCAAGTCGGTTCCTCTATACTGGTCAGGAACTTGCACTGCATGTCACGAAAAGGATTTCCAACAGCTTGTTGCAGACCTTCATCAATAGCTGTCTTCGCTGGCTTCATACTGAAGACCAAATGACCAGCCAGCAAGAATAAGCATCAAGAAACTATGGGAACAAACCAACTGGCGAGAGCTGATCGCTCAACAAATATGTAGGAGAAAGTGGAGAAGGATCGGGCATACATTAAGAAGGCCGCCGAATGACATCACACGCAATGCAGGCCATCTCTCGAGTGGAATC
Organism: Trichobilharzia regenti; assembly: GCA_944472135.2. Lineage (NCBI taxonomy): Eukaryota > Metazoa > Platyhelminthes > Trematoda > Strigeidida > Schistosomatidae > Trichobilharzia > Trichobilharzia regenti. Next base: position 137,291,241 of record OX235262.1, read on the forward strand.
CAAACGGTAAGCGACGAGTGGGTCTGTCTGTCTGGATTCAACATAGAACTTGGCACCGAAGTGCAGCAGTTCGAGTTGCCACGTTCCAAATAGCACACAGAGGTAGACAAGAAGATGAGTGAAGAGAATTAATAGAGTTTGACAAATATAAGAGTGAAACAGAATGGGTAATGGTAGAAAGGAATATGAAAGATTACAGAGATTGAATACATCTGCGCCATTGACAACGATTTTGAGCCATGTCACCTATTGTCTCCAGCCATTGATTCCTAGAGTCCCGAGGGCCCCAACCCGGGAGTCTGCATCTCCCTACCTGACTCAGTTTAACTGTCAAGGATTTCATGGATTGATGCCATGTTTTTGTTTGGCCACCACTGGCTCTTTTCCAACCTGAACCTATATCAGCTAACAATGCCCGTCGGGGGAGGCGGTGGTTAGGCATGCGCACCACGTGACCTAGCCATCTTAGTCTATGTAACTTTATAACCTCGTCGATTGATTTTCCCTCTTTGCCCAACACTCTACGCCTAACGTCAACATTACTTATCTTGTGAAACCACCTAACGTGAGACAGAGATCGCAGACATCTATGATCGAAAGCAGTCAACCTTTTCATGTCTTCAACGCGTATTGGCCATGTTTCAGAGCCATAGAGAAGGACGGAGCGAACTGATGAGCAGTACACACGTCCCTTGGTTGATAACCGGATGTCACGCCTACGCCAGAGATGGTGTAAGTCAGCGAAAGCAGCTCGAGCTTTTCGGATCCGTGCTGAGATTTCATCGCCAATCAGTCCGTTGGTGCTAATACAACTTCCCAAGTAGGTGAAGTGGTCAACATGTTCTATCACTTCACTCCCTATCACTAAGTTAGGGGTTGACGTGTCCAGTCCTGTAGCAGCATCTTACATTTTGCAGGGGCGAATCGCATGCCAAACATACGAAGATTGCTGCTCAAGGTGTTCAGAAGACTCTGCATTTTGTCAGCATCCTCCCCTAACAGGACTATGTCATCTGCATATTCTAAGTCCATTAGATTATTCCCTGGTAACAAGTCGATTCCTAAGTCACTACGTTCAGTTAAGGATACTTCCATTAGCATATCTATGATGAAGTTAAACAGAAATGGGGAAAGTGGACATCCCTGTCGGACACCACTGGTTGTTACCAATTCAGATGACAATTCCCCATAAGCCCTTACACGACTACGTGAGTTTGAATAGAGTGCCTTGATTAGTGCAATGTACTTTCTTGGCACTCCCTTCACAGTCAGACATTGCCATAGTACCTTTCGGTCCACGGAGTCGAAGGCCGCCTTCAAGTCAAGAAATATGACAATTGTTGGACGCCGAAAAGTGTGTCTATGTTCTAGAATCTGTCGAAGAGTGAAGATATGATCTATGCACCCTCTACCTGGTCTAAAGCCTGCTTGATTTTCCCTTGTCTGTTCCTCCCGAGTTCTGCTTAGTCTATGCATGATTACTGAGCCTAGGATTTTAGAGACTATGTTCGTTAGGCTGATCCCCCTATGATTATCACACGAGGACTTGTTTCCCTTCTTGAATATCGGTATAATGAGTGACTTACCCCAGTCTGATGGTACTGTCTCTGATTCCCAGACTTTGCCTAGTACCTCAGTTAATCTACAAACTAGTATGTCACCCCCATATTTAAACACCTCCGGAATAATTCCGTCGGGTCCTGCCGCTTTGCCTCGTTTCAAATTACTGATAGCTTTTGTAACCTCACCTACAGACGGCGGACCAGTGTCTATATCCCATTCGGGTACGTGGTGGATGGCGGGGAGGTTCAGTGTGGCTGTAGGCAAGTTAAATTGTTCCTCAAAGTGTTCTTTCCAGCGTTCAAGGCGTCTATCCTGAGAGCTAATTAAGGAGCCATTTTTCTCAGAAATAGTCTCACTTATGAATTGCCTTCTCCCGCCCGATTCTGTGATGAGTCTAAAGAGTTGCCTAGTGTTGCCTATCGCCAATGCTTTTTCCATCTCTTTCGCCTTTGTCACCCACCACTGTTCACGGTCCTTGCGGAGACTTTTAGTAAGTTTCCTTTTGTGCAGCTTTCGCTCCTCATTGAATTCGGAGCTCGCCGGAATAAGTCTTCTAGCATCTATCAGTTCGGATGAGGCAGTCGAAATCCAGTGGTTTTTACTCACCTTTGGATTTGTCTTATTCACAGCTTTTACAGCTGTATCTATAGCTGACTGAATATTCTTCCAGGCTTCTCCAGGGTGAGCACAGCTGTCGATTCAGATATGCGTTTAGCTAGTTCTTCCTCAAATAGGGATTTAGTTTCCTGATCGAGCTGGGGGCGTGATGGTTTTACCGCCAGCTGTTTCCTACGTCCGTTCAGTCGTAAGCACACACGAGCCCGGACCAGTGCGTGATCGGTATCTACACACGTGTTCCAGAAGGAGCGACAATCTCCTACCGACCCACGCCAACGATAGCTTATTGCTATGTGGTCTATTTGTGTCCAGCGTTGGTTTGATGATGGGGGTCGCCAGGTTAAACAGTGTCTCTCCTTGTGTTTAAAGTTAGTGCTTACAAGAAACAAATGATTATCTGAACAGAACTGTAGGAGACGGTCACCGTTGTCGGTTCGCTGGCACGGAACTCCATAGGTGCCACCGACATCCTTCTCAGATTGACACAATTTCCCTACTTGAGCGTTGAAGTCACCAGCTAGAACGACTATATCTGAGCGTTTAGCCTTTCTCACCAAACTAGACAGCTTTTGGTAGAACTCATCCTTCGTTTCATCCGAACTGCAGTCAGTGGGGGCGTAGGCGGAGATTACGAAAAGGCATCGGCGAGTAGTGCAGTCCTTTCTCCTTCTTACTGATCCGTTCAGACGGACAGCACACATTCGGCTATCTACCGGGATCCAGTCAAGCAATGTCTTTTCTGCCCTAGTACTCAGAGCTATCCCTACGCCAGCTAATCCCGTGAACTAGCTGTGGCATCTCCTGACACCCTCAAGGTGAATTTTGAAGATTCATCCTGTTGGCCAGGTGGGGTTAGGTGAATAACCACACTTGGGTCTTGTATGCGTGTTTCTGAAACACAACATACATCAATGGCTCGAGATGCCAGGGTCTTAGCTAGTGATGCTTGTTGTCCTATTTGGCAAAGTGTCCTTACATTAAATGCTCCTATATGAAATTGGTGGCGTGGCTTTAGGAGACTATCCGTGGTGGTTTTTTGGCTTTCGTCGTTTTTAGTGGACACAGAGTGAAGAGGGAGTGAGGAGCCATCAAGTAGAGGAGTTGCATCACTGGGGGAAGGTAAGGTAATAGAGATGAAGATGAAGACAAAGATAAGTGAGGATTAGAGAGGTTTTGTGTGCGTTTTGGATTGTGAGGGCGATTGTTACTTCCCGGCTGCCCACACCGTGGAAGTTGGTTGCGTGACCGCAGAGCCCAGGGGACAACTGCTTGAGGCCGGTCACACGCGGCCTGTTTTTGTTCGTTCTTTGTTGTTTTGTGTGCCTCAGTAGCATACTTATCACTCCCGCCCTGTGACACGGCAGCAGGAAGCGCGGTCGTTGTTAATCCGGGCCACGGCCGATCCGGCATGAAATTTTGTGAATTTGTTTGGATCATGGTATTGGATGAGGTAGCTGCTTTTTGTTTAACCGCTATCCAAACAACCTGCCTGGCATGGTAGAACCTCAAGAGACATAAGTCTCAGCCAGTATAGCTTGATTAGGTCATTGCGGTGTTCAAGCCCGACCACCACGTCAAGGTAGCAGCTTTCGGTCGGGTCGTCAGTGCGAGGGTGACATGGAGGAGATCGTGTGGCAAGGAGAAGATAAGAGATTACGGTCAATCGTGGACCCAGATAAAGAGGACGGCAGAAAACAGAACAAAGTGGAGAGGTGTTGTTGAAGCCCTGTGTTCCACTCGGAACCCAAGGGAATAATAATAATAATATGAGGTCCCCTAAAGAAATGATCATTGAGAGAGAAGGAGTAAAGTAACCTCATTATTACACTTAACAATTACAGCGCTATATCACAAACTGACAGAAGTTAGGAATCATTAGATAATAATTTAGTGACCTTACGGTAATGACGTCGTCTGGTAACCTGACAGTCGTAAGCTCTCTTCATGGATGTAGATTTGAATAATTATCTAAATTGTACTGGTTTATAAACAAGTCTACTTTAAAAACTCTAATATTATATTCACGTGTGTATAGGTACTAGGAAACAAACTATTGTTCATTTAGTTTCTTCTTTAGGATTTTTTTATTCCTTGTGTTCATCTATTGAAACGTAGGGATTAAATGCTTTGAAGTTACTAGCCTCACCCCTAACTCACCTCCCTTCTTTCCCAAACTTCCTTTCGGCTAATAAACTAGGCGTGGTTTAGTAGTATGTCAGCTAGGAGTCCTTATCCGGACTAAATGTGTGTTTGGCGAACATATCTACTACTGTGAACAACGAACGCGCCTTATTTGTGTTATTTGTTTTCTTTTAGTGAGAAGCAAAGACGTGAAATTTTAATCTTCACTTCCTTCATTTTCTTTCACACTGGTGATACTTCTGCTGGTTATTGTTGTTATTGTCCTCGTTGATGTTGAAACACTACTGGTGGTATTTAGCGGTATTATTATAAAGTGAGGGAGAGGGAGAGAATGGGCACATGACAACAATGGACACCACTCTCTGAAAAAAAGGACACAGTAAGTCACTCGTGTTACTTCCTACTGATACTACCCCGTTACTGACTACTTACTGTGCTAAGGCTATCACCACAATCGTTGTTATTCATCGCCAGTATTACTTTTTTCCCTTTTGTCCTATTTGTATAACGGTAGTTTCTTTTTGGGGGATTTGTTTTGTTGCGGTTGTTTTTTTTGCTTCTAAAAGCTTTACTCTAGTCTATTTTTGGTTGTCAGTTGTATTATTTGTGTTTTGTTAACACGCGCATATATTCATACATATCCGTTTTTTGTTGTACACGTCTATGTATGCGTATACGGATGTTATTCACCATCAAATAACCAAAAAAAAACAAAAAATACAAAAAACAAGACTCTGTGTACCCATTTATCTTAAATGGTTAAATAAGAAATAATGGCAGCGGTTTCCCTTTATCTTATGCTACCTATTTTGTGTGTAAGCTCTATAAAAAGTGTATTATTACTTGCATAATGTTGTGCACAAATCATCTATATACACAGACCATATATATATATATATATATATATATATATAATCTTTTCTAGGTTCCTTAAATTTTACGTGTACATATACTATTTCATATTTACGGCTGTTTTTCCCCTCTCTTTTACTCTACTAACATTTCATTTGCTTTTAGTAGTTCAAAGGTGTGTGTGTAAAATACAATGAGTTCAAGTAATAAAGTGAAATCCATTTAGGCGCATGCATATTTTAATCTTTCTTTTTTTTTTAAGGCCATCATTCAATTATTCGACATAGTTTATGAGTGCAAGCAATACTACTCCTAACGACTACTACTAATCCTACTACGCCTACTAATAGAGGATATAAATTTACAGATATATGTAGAAAATTGTACATCCTAGTACAATGCCTATTTGTGTGCTTTTCTTTTGTTACTATTGTTGTTGTTCTTGTTGCCCATACTATAATTTATGTTGGATATAATATTTTGTGTACACTTTGTTTTACATGGGCACCAGGATGTTTTACATCTTGTATGTATGAGTGTGTGTGTGTATGTAGGGGTGGGGGTGGGGAGAGACTTTAGGTGTGCGGTTACATTTACAACTGTTTTGGTTACTCAGTTCCCTTATTACTCCCATTTATATATATAATCGACTATCAAAGAAGTGCCTTGATGATGAAAACCTACACAACTCTGTAAAGAATAAAAAAAACTATAGTCATAAAAAGTTGGCGTACTGTTAACAGTCATAAATTAAGGTCATTTGTGTTTATGCGAAGCGATAATTGTTTAGGTAGTAGTGATAATAACAATAACATCTTCATAAGAAGGTCAAAATAAGCATTTGTCAAAGGTGTGTAACCCTTATTCATAAAACCACAGCTAATTGACTTATTAGCACTAAATATTCATTCAGAGATAAAATGGAATAGTCTGTTCTTCAGTAACATATAACATAAAATATATATATATATATATATATATACGCGATTGTGTCAAACACAATATTCAAATTAGACACAAAAAAGTGTTCTACAACCTCATAGAATTGTCATCAAATGCTGGAAACAAACAGTAAACAAAACTCTTGCAAATATCATACCTTTTACAATAATGTAAAACCCACTAACTGATATCAGTTAGAGAGCCATTGAAAACCAAAGAGTACTGGACATCTCTTCAACGGTTCTCTAACAGATGTCACTCCATAATCAAACTTTGAACAAATCGAATCCTTACAAACTAATTCTTGTAAATTAATCTGAGGCTCACTATTGAGAGTGACTAGCGCTACAGGACAAGGTTGCCGGCAGTTCTAGTGAGAAGTCATGACCAGTAGGATTCACCCTGTCTGTCGTGAGGACAAAAAACACCCACTGATGACATTGACTGGCGGTAGGGTTAAAATCACGAATTGACAGAAGTTGAGATTTAAGAGTCATTGAATTCCAACCCAAGTAACTGAAGGGTGTGTGCTACTGAAGAGTCCAAAAAGTAGGCCAAAACAGTTATCCAGGTTTATCCTGGTTTTCAGTGATCCCCTAATTCATATCAATCTGTGGTCAAACTTGAACCAAATAAAATTCCGAAAAACTAACCCTTGATAACCCATTAAACAGAAGAGCTTTGTGTAAATGTTTCCGACTTTTTTTTTATCTTGTCATATCGATTCAAAACTTAAGACAGACAATCAGTTTCTTCAAGATGAGTGTTAATACTGTTAACTGATGAAAGTTAATAAGTATGAAACCTTGATCAAACTAGGTTACTAATCCATCGATTCCTGAAACAACACTGGACAAAGTGCACTGCTAATTAATTCACCAGTCGGGAATTCGATTTAAGGAGTTACCATTTCACTCAAGTGTCTAGACAAAAATCGGATGTTCAAGTGTTGGTTTGTAGGGATTTGATTGGTTTACAGGATTTCATCATGAGCTGACATCAGTTAGAGAACCATTGGAAAATCTGGGAGTATTGGACAGCTGTTTCGTTCTAGTTTAGGACTCTTCATCAGTACGCATCCACTGGGATTCGAACCCAGGACCTTCTGGTTACAAGGCGAGTTCGTATACTATTAAGCCACTGAGACCTGATCCAATGACCAGCTCATGAATTCTAACTTCTGCCAATTCACGACATAGCGCGACCCCTAACCAATGTCTTCGGCGAGTATTTGTTTGAACTGATTAAGCTCTCCGAACTCAGTCGACCCGGGTACATCGGTTATGAGCTAGGCGCCGAACAAGCGAAGCTATCGTCCGGTGTTTAGATAGCTTCGATTTGGCTGGCTAGGAAGCACTACTGGTTTATATTAGTGATAAATAACTACTCATTACAATCAATCAGTAGTATGTGTAGTTATATGCATTTGAGAGAAGATATTTCTTCTCAAAATTTTAAGTCGAATAATAATATTCAGCTGAAAACAAATGAAAATTAGTTAGTGCTTGAAAGTTGACAAGATTAAACCAAGCGGCTTTTGAATTGATCAGTAGTCCTGTGGTCAACCAATTGATTTGATTCATTGTAAATTTAGAATTTACATGGAAATATCTGATTCCAAGTCTTCTGTGATGATTTTCAGCCGACAGTTACGTTCTACTCAGTCATCATATGACAAATGGACAAAGCCCATCGTCATTGTACTGGGAAAAATTGACTTAGGCAACACATAGCTCTGATGTAGCTCTGTCGGCAGAATATTGAGACAGTAATTTCAAAGCCGTCGGTTTGAATTCTGTCATTTCAATCATCATATTATTACTCCTATTAACTTACTAATCTCTTAGGCTGTCTATGGTAGTCTTGTCAAAAATCCTATGTGATAATATGCTTTAACACTGCCCTTTTATATTTTCGGACAGTAGCCTTGTCCATTTTTTTTTCACTTTTATTTATGTGTTCATTTGTTCAAATGTAAAATTCAGAATCTGACAAATTCATTTTTTTTTGTTTAAACTGTAGTCCCAATTATCAGACACTACTAGCCATAGTATCCCTTTTAGTCATATTCTACTGTGATTAAAAAAAACTTCGGAAATATTTGAATATGACAGTCTATTGTCACACACTATAAGCGTCTATATAATAATACACGTAGTACGATTTCAGTTGAATTCCGAAAGTATTTGAATTTGAATATAAAAGAAAATTATAATTATTATCATTACTATTATTCAGTTAAAAAGTTTCAGTAGAAAAAAAATTTTTCCAATTATTTTTAATGTTTTATGAGCCTTTTTTCAACTCTATTGTTAATAAACAATAAGATATTATTTAGCTATTATTCACATCTGTAGAAGCTGATAAAAAAAGGTTCTAATTAACTGTTTTAACACATATAAACAGGATGCCAGTGTACGCGTGTAATGCTCTTCAGATGGACTGATTGCTGACGAGATCTCAGCATGGATATAAAAGGCCTGTTTGACATTTTCCCACCTTAATCATCTTTGGCGTAGATGTAATATCCGATTGCCGATCAAGAAACAATTGTATCGTGCGGCAGTTCCCTTTGTCCTTTTTTTTATAGCTTTGAGATATGGCTATTGAAAGTGGGAGACACCTGAAGAGACTAGTTGCCTTTGAACATAGGTATTTGCCTCCTACCTTCTGTTTTAAGTTGTAAAATTTAATGAGTAATATTGAGGTTAGACGTAGAATGTTAGGTAAAACGGACAAATCAATTGTTGCGTTTGTAAATCTGCATGGATTGATATTGACTGGGATCCTTCTTATTCATGTTAGGTCGTCGACTTCCTTGTTGAACAATTCTAATCGACATAAGATTAGTTTGGAAAAGATTTAGGGATGGCCAAATTAAAAGCTGGCTTTAATCCATCAAGTACTTAACCGTTGGTTTGAGCTAGCCAAGTTGACCGCTTCACTTATTTGGGAAGTACCATCAGCCCCAACGGGTTGATCTCTGACGAAATCTCAGCACGAATACAGGGGGCTCGTTTCGCACTTGCCAGTTTACGCCGACTCTGGCGTAGACGAGATGTTCGGCTATCGACCAAAGGGCGGGTGTACTGCTCATCAGTCCGCTCCGTCCTCCTTTATGGCCAGCTGTGAGATCTGGCCACTGAGAGTGGAAGACATGAAAAGACTAGCTGTCTTTGATCATAGGTGCCTGCGCTCTATTTCCCGTGTAAAGTGGCATAATAAGGTGAGCAACATTGAGGTTAGGCGTAGAGTTCTAGGTAAACAGGGGAAATCAATCGACGAAGTCGTGAAGTTACAAAGACTGAGATGGTTAGGACATGTGTTACGTATGCCAAGCCATCGCCTCCCTCGACGAGCAATGTTAGCGGATATAGGGTCAGGCTGGACAAAATCTAGCGGCGGTCAAACAAAAACTTGGCACCAGTCAATGAAATCCACAACAGTTGGTCTAAGCCACGTAGGAAGGTGTAGACTTCCTGGTTGGGGTCCTCGGGACGGTAAAAATCTATGGTTGGAAACAATTGGTGACATGGCTCAAAACCGTTCTCAGTGGCGCAGATGCATCCACTCCCTGTGACTTATGACCTTCAATGAAACTGTTTTGTAATTCTTTATTACTCCTTTGTCTCACACCTCTGTTTACTGTCTCTATTATGCTTTTCGTGTAGTTTCTTCTCTTGCTTTGTGTGCTACAAGGAGGGAGTGTGGCGACTTGAACTTCCGCACATTTGTGCAATTTTGGCATCTCTATATAGCCAAATTATGTACACCTTATCTTCAACGCATCCTTTGCACAGATCTTCTGTGTTGCGCTACTTCTGCCCTTCCTTCATATTTTGTTTCTTTGTGTTCCTCTCACGTCTTCCATGTATCTCCACAACGCTGTATCATTTTCTTTCTCTGACATCAAATCTATCCCCCCGCTATTTGGTGTATTTATGCCGATGAACGTCTCTTTATATACTACTGATAAATCTTATAAGTAGCACATCTCACAGTAGTTCCTTTGAATATTTTCTCTACCTTTGTATACTGTTTTGACTGAGACAACTTGAAACTGCTGTACTTCTGCGCAAAGTTCGACTTTTAAAACTCAGTCAATCAATCAGTGGTGACTAACATTTTATTATTTTCACGTATATGTAACAAAATTAAATCCTTTTCCCCTTGTGCATATTGTATGTGTTAGGATGTTTGCAGCTGAAGAGGAGCCTCAAAATATACCACACATACATTTTATACTGATCATTTCGTTCATCTTGTTTTGAAGAAAATTCTGAAAGGATTAAGTAATTTATTAACTAATAATTTCCAACTTTCTAGCACCGATTTTTGTATGTAAACAGAGTAGATACTTTTCGATGTGAGATATCAAACTAAAGTCACGATTGCATCTATACTAAAAGAACCAGTGATGTGTAACTACACATCGTGTTAGCATCAAAAGTTCACAGTGCCTTCTGAGAATTAAAGGTAACTAATAGAAGACTTTATTTTTATTTTTTGCATTAACTTACAGATATGAAAAGGATAGCTACGGTAACTTCGGGTGTTTATAGATGACACCTGACTTCTGGGCTCCATTTTTACCCGGGAACAATATCCTCGCCTTAATACTCAAATCTCTCAGAAACATTATGCTCATACTTTAAATATTCTATCTTTACAATAGTTCAGTGTTTTAAATTGGAATGAAAACACACTGACATAATATCTAGTCATTTGGTTGCATGAAGAGTAGGATAACTAAAGTCAGCATAGATATTAAATTGAAGATTATTCTTATTATTATTCCGTTTGGACTTCAACTGTACATACTGATTTCAAACTGTCTTCTGCAATCCTCTTTATCTGGCCCAACGATTGCCCATAAGCTCTCATATCCTCCTCACGTCTCCCTTTTTTGGGTTCCCCTCGAGGGCCTGATACGAGATGTTACTCAGAGGTCTCTCTTTGGCATTTAACCAATCCATTTGTGCTTCCTTCTGCCTATTTGTTGACTTTTATCTTTTCGGTTCAATCATTTTCTGAGTTCTTTGTTGCGAGTATCTTCTAGTTGCTAACTGATCTTCAGTATTGAGTGAAGACAGCTGTTGACAAAAAGTTTGTAACAACTTGGTAACACCTCAAGTCTCTGAATCATAGAGCAGCACTTGACATTAGTGTTAAATGAGAATCAAAATCTTGTTCTTTATGACTACTGCAATCAATTTTCAGATTGATTTCAGTATAACTAAGGTCTACATCTTCTTTCCTATCCTGCCTCTACACTTTCACTCGTTCTGTCTGTCTGTCTGTAGTGAAGAAACAATGCTGCCAGATAATAAACGAAAGAGGTTACCTCCTTCAAATTTCTTCCATTGGTGATGACTGGTGATTGTTGTTGTTGGTGGTGCTTAGGTATCTCTCTTCTCTATGTACACTGAAAGTCCTGTCTTCTTCCTTGGATCTTTGAGTTTGTATGACATTCAGCACAAAGTATCCGCGAAGTCCTTATTTGGAGGAAATGGAATGACCGAGATTGAAGCTAATGGTAAATATTTTAGCTGAGAATATTGTACTATTTCGATTGAATAGTAGTCGTAAGCGAAAATGAGTCATACTATCTCATATACATATATTGGTATCTTTGTCTATTATTCATCATCAGGTTACTCAATTTCAGTAGTCAGCTGAACCTCTGTTCAAGATATAGTAGAATATCGATTAGCCTTTTGAAAAATACATGTATCTCGAATCACTTACAAAAAAAAAACTGTGAACGACACAACAAAAAAGTAACGTTTTGAGCAAGAGAAAGAAAAAAAAAAGGCGAAAGACAACAAACAACAACATTACACAATCCATTCATGAATCAATAGTTGAAGCTTTAACCTACTATATCCTACTTACCCTGAATAGTTTTTTATGTATAATCAGAGAAAAAGGCATACAGTTTACTATTTATTCAAACAAATTGTAATGGTATTACAAAGATATCGTTTATCTCTGCTATTTTTGCTTTCTGCATTGAAAAGTAAAACAAAATACACCCTCGCCTTGTTCTCTTGTTTGTTAAATTCAATTGTAAAATTTAAATCTTTCCATTTTTTTTATGAAATAATATTTGTTTGAATAAAGCATTGAGCTACAAGAACAACGACAAAAGAATGGCGCATATATATGCATATTGTTTAAATTAGTCTATAACAATAGCTGATATACAAATAGTGCATAAATATGTATATATGCTATATAGGTAAGATAGATAGTATTTCTGATCTAAGCTGTACCAGTACAAAACGCTAAGACAGAGATAAATGAAAAATGCATGAAAGAAAAATAGTAGCAAGCAAACAAGCAAACAGAGAGGCAAACAAACAAACAAACATGAGAGAACAACAAAATAAGAGACACTAAGAAATAAGAGAAATTTAATCCGTTTGATGTTAACCTTGATTGAAGACAATCTCTCTAGCCTAGGAAGGGGGGGCTTTGTTGCCTATTTCGGCTTCTATTATGACATACTCTTTTTTTTGTCATTGAAAAAAATGATTTTACCACAAATAATAATAATAATATAAACTATATCTACTATATAAAGGTATTGTTCTTAGACATTTTTGAGGTATAATAGTAGAGAAACGTATTTTAAGAAATTAAAAACCATGGTAAAATAGTACTGTACAGATAGTATAAGTACAAATATGTGATACTTTACAGAGATCTCTTTGTGTTTGTGTGCGTGCGTGTGCGCCCGTGTGTCTACGTGCACGCACACACACATATATACATACATGAGTACATTCTTCTTTACTACACAGAATTGTATATCCATCTTTCTCTTCTCAACAATAAATCATAATCAATATCCATTGCATAACAACAACAAGACGACATGAGATAAACAAATAACTGAAGTCTTTTCTTAATAATAATTTACTACACTCATATGGATACTTTTTCGTTTGAAGTACAAAATACTTTACAGGTTACATAATACTTGCTGAGTAGTTTTATAACATATCCTAACAAGAATGCTTATTGTAGCATTGTCATGTTCTCATGTAATGATATAAGTAATGCGTGCATTATTTAGATATTTGACATTAAATTATGAACGGGGTATTTCTATGAATGGCTTCAGAGTTCTTGCTAGTCGCTAGTGACAGGAAGTGTTAGTTACTTCACTTAGTGTTATGTTCAAGCTTCAGGTTTCAGAGTTAAACGCATAAAAATGCATTTTCATAGTTTTATGCTGTTATATATGTATACTTGGATAGAAGAGTTCATCAGTTAAAGAACCACTGGAAAACCTGGGAGTACTAGACAACTGTTTCATCCTAGTTTGGGAATCTTTAGCAGTACACACCAAACACTACGGTTCGAACCCGGGACCTTCTGGTTACGAGGCGAGTTCGAAGACCAATAAACCACTCGGACCCGACGCAATGGCCCATGAATTCAATTCGCAGTTAATACGGTTGATGTGAATGTTATAAGCTACTCTTCCTAATCAATTAGTAGTATAAATTTTTATCCAGTTATTACTTAAAATGTGGAATATTTTAAGGAAGAGAATATCAGAAATTTACTACATATTACATGACCGATTCATTTGATGGTTGCTTTCATGATAGATTAGAGTAATCTGTTTTCTACTAGAGTCGAAATATACACATAATTTTCAAATTTCTCATACTTTTGATTGCCAGGACATTGATGACTATTAGATGGATTCCTTCAAGCTGTATTGAGAAATCGTGGCCACTGAGGTTTCACTATGTCAGTGTGAAATGGACTGGCTGAGAGCAGAGCTACATTACGAATTGTCAGAGTTAGAATTCAAAGGTGACTGGATTCTGGCCTAAGCTTGATCTCACAACCCGAAGGTTCGACCCCTGGTGTTGTAGTCGTAGGTGTGCACTCCTGAAGAGTCCGAGATCAGAATGAAACAGCTATCCAGTACTCCCTGGTTCTCAATGATTCCCAAACGATTTGATTTCTTGACGAGATCTACATTTAAATTATTATCATTATTACCATGCAATACCTTAACTTTTGTCTAATTAAGAACACAATTCATCGATAAGTCAATAACTATAATCACATAATCAATCGGTGACTGACTGATGCAGTCAATAAAGGTTATTCTATTATAATTAAAACCGAAGAGTGAACTGTCCAATTGTTCAGTTAATGAAGTTGTCCACTCAATTTAATTACTCAAACTGAATCGGCTACGAAATTCTACTCGCATAGTATTATAATAAATCGTTTAGCTACACTTCAGATAAAAGAGTGATTGAGAAAATAGAGTATTGGAAATTATATTTGAATTTGATTAGTGAATCAATTACTAAAATTTAATTATAATAATATTGATAATAATATTAATTTATATTAATTTAAGATATGTCTATTACTTTTTATACCCTTTATTTTTATTTATGATTTTAATTTTCGTCATATGCTCCCTTCTTCTTTTTTAAAACACAAAGAACCTATTTTCTGTTTTAAACAATAATTAGTCCTAGTATCATTGAAAATTGAAAAATTTAAGACATTATTTAAATATAAATAATTTAATTCTATATCCAATGAAATAATAATAATAATATGAATGAATAGTGAAAAATAACAATAACGCTGAAGAGACTGTTCCACTCTTATTCCTTTATTTCTTTCCGCTATTTCCCTTTTGTATTTTTATCATAGTAGTATATTTAACAATTGTAGTAAAAGAAAAATTTTTTTTTGAAAAAACAAAGTTTTGTTGTTCAACCATAAATCTTTTCGGTTAAATTTTGGTGGCTCCTTTGATTTGTCTTAATTTATATTACGCGCGTACAAATATATATATATATCATTTGTGCATTTATTTGTATGTGCGTGGGTGTATATATGTATGTGTGTCACTGAATATTTTGTATGCATTAACTAACATACTACATTGAATTTTGTTTGTGTGTATTGCGTGGGTGTGTGTATTGAATTGTATACGTGTCTGTGTTCATATGTCTATATATCTATACGTTTATGAACAACAGCTACTAGTTAGTTAGTTGTGCGTTATTTATGCATTATTTTACTTACTGATTCAGCCGTTATAGTGTTAGAAGTTCAATTTTCATTACTTACGTTATTTTTTTTACTTCAGCTAACTTCAACTAAAAAAAAACACATACATAATTCAAAAATTCCATTAAACTGATTTTCTCTTTATCTTTTAGTTATTGTTGTTTATTATAGTAGTCACTATCTAAGAGTCATTTTGCTTACTTACTTATCCGTCCTACTACGATACGAATAAGTGTATGAATAGGATGTGCAAACATGTATTAGATAGATATACAGACTCACCAATCCACCGACACCATATTCATTCATGCATGGTTGACTGTGTGGAATTATTAAAAGTGTCTAGTAGACAGACATATGTCTCAGAACAATATGGGCTACACACACACGCACGCACCATACACACGCATAAGGGTACACATTTTTTTCTCTATGAAAATGCACTTAACCAGAGAGGATACACATGAATATTTAAATTTTTACGATGACTATCATTATTACTGCTGTTATCATAATAGTAATGGTAATAATTGTTTTACTAAAGGAAATGGTTCCGGCTACGTAGTCATTTGATGATTTATTTGATGCCGTTTTAGGCGTATGGAACATATATATATATATATATATGCATACACAACTACTTACTTCAAAGATAATTGCCGACCGGACATATAATATGAAACAACAGCTTACAAAACAGTAACTAACTGACTTACTAACCAACTAACTAACTAACAAACAGACTAACAACAAACAATAACGGTAAGAAAAAAACACACTAGACAAACATACACTTTACTTTACTAGAGTACTAGAAGTGATAATAATAATAGTAGTAGTAGTAGTCCTAGTACACATATACAGGATAGCCAACATACAAAACAGATGACTGAAATAGCTCGACAGAAGGGGAAGTAAAACAAAACGAGAAAAACTGCATACACATAATAAATTTAGTAGGCATTTATGCTCTTCTCCCCTTCCTCCCGCTGCTTTCAAAAAGGCATAACAGTCAGTCAGTAGTAGGGTTTATGTGAGAATAGAATTAATAATGATGATGATAGTAATGGCATTAGTAATGAATGGCTAGTAGTCATCACATAATCATATATATATATATATATATATATATATATATATATATTTATTTATGTATATATATATTTCATATTTCAAGAAGAAAGAAAGTAAGAGAATCAAATAGTCTGTCGAGTCAATGTGAATACTGTTTCATCAAAGGTCATTGAGTGTATATCTGTGCGTTTGTGTGCATGTGTGTGCGTGGGGGTGGGTGGGTGGGTGTGTATAGTGGCTACTTTTTAAAAACAAAATTTATGACATATAATACTGTCTCTGAATGTACTTTTTTGTTTTAGCTTGTAGACGGTACTACTGTATACTTCATCAAAAGATTTTCGGAACAAAAAAGAAATTCTTTTTATGTAGAATCTATATATGTATATTACTACTAGATGCACAAATTTGCATAAGTTACTAGTTAGTACTCGGTTATTTCAGTTAGTAATCGATAAAGTTCAAAGAAAGTTAAAATCGGCATTGGGTTTTGGTATTTATAATACTGACAGGAGAATAACTTTACTGATCATGAAATAAGAAAAAAATAATTTTCCTTATTTTTCATGAGGGTCGAATTATTTTCTGTTTGTTTTTTTTAATAAAAGTACTTTAAATAAAATAGAGTAGTAGTAGTAGGACTTGAGAGCGGAACAGAAAGAGAGAGAGAGAGTGACTGAAGTATTTTCAACCAAAGGCAGCCTGCTTGCAACCTGGACTACCAAAATACCCCCCATCATTATAATTACATATCATTTCTGCTGTTCAATTTGTTTTAATCGATTAGAATATGATCTCTAATGGTGCCATTTTACCCTGATAAGTATTTAAAATATTTTCAACCTGCTGATTTGCAAATTTCTACTAAATTTGAGTAAAAACGTAATTTTTTCAATATTCGGTTTGTAAGGATTAGATTTGTTTTGACCAGTTGATCACAGATTGAATACAGTTAGAGAATTCAGTGGCTGAATGGTATACGAGCCTGCCTTGTAACCGGAAGGTGCTGGGTTCGAACCCCCGGTGGTGGTTGCGTACTGCCGATGATTCCCAAAACTAGGATGAAACAGCTGTCCAGTACTCCAGTGCTGGTTTTCAATGATTCCCTAACTGATATCAATCTACGATCAACTCGTCAAAAACAACGTAGCTGGCAACGTGTTTCAATGCATGAGATAACTGTTCCTGAGCATTTTATTACAAATTGTCACTGTCTGAGAAAGAAGTCTAAATTACTCACAGTCTTCAATTATTCAGTTATGATTATGTCTTATGGTCAAAAAATGTACTTCCCATCTTTCTTAATGAAGTGGCTTTCAACCAAATGTTGTGCATTTCTCGAGTGAGGCAAAGAAGATATATTATTATAGTGGATTGGTTTTCGCCGCTCCAGGTCACACAGCACTGTGTCAAGCGATTTACTGTCAGTTATGATTTTACTTATAGACCTTGGAAAAAGAGAAAGTATTAGACAATCATTTCCACTGAAAATTCTACACATGATGTAAACACTATTGAGAATAAAGCTATTATTCTATCAGAATTTGTATCTAACAACCCAAGACTAATGGTACACCCACTGACTGGGTATTGGTTTCCAGGAGAACCGAACACACTTATCCCTGCCTCTTGCGAGACGAGCCCGGTGGCGCAACCACTTGAGAGCCCTCTCCCTCGGTGGTATAGCGATAGAGTGCTCGCCGACCATACAGGCTTAATGTTCCACTAGGAGTGCTGTTTGCACTACTTATTAAGAGGCATAAGTAATATATAGAGTGACAAAGTGATAATTTGTGTATCAATAGGAAAAAAGCCCATTGAAGAAGAATTATGAGAGGAAAAGTAATAACCAACACACACGCAAACACATATAATGACGAGCAACACATGAATAATAAGGGATGAATAATATCATTTATCTACGTTGATTTTTATAATACCTTTTGTAATTTATTCCAGCAAATATTTGATGTGCTTTAATCACTAGTATCACAGTACTACTACAATTGTCACTGAGAATATAATTCAATTAAAAGATCATTTGAGTCTGGTTTATTATTATTTCCTTTAATTCCTAGAGGAACATAGGGCTTCAGCCTCAAGTCTCTATTGCATTCGGTTCTCTGCCAACGTTTTCACTCCGCTCCAGGTCTGCCCACATGCTTCCATCTCCTCTTCACATGATCTGCTCCATGTCATCCTTGGACTACCGACACGCCTATTTCCGTTTGGGTCTCCCTCAAGGGCCTGTCGTGTGGTGGTTTTCCCAGAGTATGACCAATCCATCTCCATTTCTTTCTGCTTATATGTTGCACAATCGGTTCCTGCTGGGTTGGTTCGCTCCCAGAGATGCCTTTTGCTGATCTTTTCTGGCCAGCCATCTGATCTTGAGTATTGAGCGAATACAGCTACTGATCAAGGTATGTAGTTTGTTTGAGGTGCTCTTCATGACACGCCAAGTCTCTGATCCATAAAGTAGCACTGACTTCACATTTGAGTTGAAAATCCGGATCTTATTTTCATGCTGAGTGCTGTTGACCTCCACACAAATTTGAGAGTAAATGACAGCTTGACTTGCTTTCCCGATCCTTGCTTTGGTATCCTCATCAGTTCCTTTTGTAGTTGAAACGATGCTCCCCAGGTAGTCTGATTTATTAATAGCTGAATTTTAATATGTTACTTCAGTAGAATTCATTAGGACAAATCACAATTCTATAAGGTCATTATTGAAAAAATAATGTGTATAGATTACATTCAAGTGACTAAGTAAGTGCCCATACTTGTACCTTTCATTAAGCAAAACATCAGTCATAAAGACGAACAGAAATATTACAGTTACAATTTTTATATAAATGTAATATCATGTACAAGTTATTGAAGATATGAGGGTGATTAGTCTTCTGACTAGAAAATACTTCATCTTCAATGTTTTCTCTATAACTCAACACTTTGATCTTGAAGATTAAGAGAGGTTTCAGTTTTGTAAAATATTGAAAAACAAACCAGTAAATGATGTGTTGGTGGTTCGATGTGGAAATGCTCGCCGACCACGCCTCACGTAGTCCGGGATTCGATTCCCACCCGATGCGGTGTTCACTTAACCTGTAATAAACCTGGTAAAGAGGGAGGTTTGAGCATGAGGCTAGGAACCTCAACTCGTAAAAATAAACACCACTGCTACTAAAACATCTAAACTGAAGCTAGAAGTCCTATGTTTCACTCATAACGTAAAGAAATGAAGAAAGGAAAAAAATGATACAAATAATAGTCAAAATAATCAATATTACAGGTTTATTGATCAGCCTATCTGTAGTCATCGAAGTGAATTCCATTGATTGGTAAATACAGAATATCATTCCTTTTGACAAAAAGGTGTCTTCAACTTACCCAGAGGCAGTGCATATTCATGTGTACAATTAGGATTATTTACTGGACAACATAGGGTATCTGTTGTAGGTGAACATTCTCTTACAAGGATTTGATTTTTCTCACATATTTGACATGGTATACACTTGACATTGTCAACAGTTTGTGCAGACCAAAATCCAGCTGGACAAGATTGACACTGGGTATCTGAATTCCAATCACATTGCCTTTAAAATAAAAAAGTTTATATAAAATATTTTAGTGTTTGAGAATGAAGCATCAAAAGATTGATAAAAGCTTCATTTTTGAAAAAATATTACGTGCTCATAAATGAAAAGGTAGAATGGCTTACATTCAGCGTCAGTTGAATGATACTCAGCAAGACTAATTCAGATGTGAATGCAGATTCTTTTATGAAATAGTAAAACCTGGGAATAGAAGCCTTTTGTATACCTATAACATATAATCAGATCTTAAGTTCAGTTTATTTATTTATTCATTTTTTGATTATAGCTTGAAACCAGACAGTACTTTTGATACAAGTATGGAATTTTCAGCATGTGATATCGATAGACCAAATTTTGCAGGTCAACCAGTGATATCGGGTGTGCGTCGGCAGGGGATCGAACCCCAGACCATGTGCATGGTCGGCGAGAGTCCTAATCGCTGTGCCGCCGACGCACACTATTTATACTACTAATAATGAGTGTGTTTTACGCCTTTTTTAAACTTTGATTATTCCCTTCAGGATAGTTTGAAAATCTAGTCTGTCCTTCATTAATATCTAATGGAACATAGTCTTTAATCAGTTAACAATTGAGATAAAATAAACAATTAGTCAGGAATAAAATAATTATGAGTAGTCTGACTTAAGTTCTTCATGCATTGTTAATTGAGGAACCCCTTGAAGATACTAGGTGTGATCTCTGAATGCAATTCCTGACCTGATCGCCGACTTAGTAGCTTCTGCATACTTGCTACAATTACTTGGAACATGGATCAGGTTATTGGTGAGTCTGTCAACAGGTGCTAGAGAAGACACACACACACACACTTGTGAACTAGCTGAATTTAAGGGTACTTTCAAAAGGGATAACTTATTGATCCACTTACTACCCAGGATATCCAGATCATGACGAATAGTAAGATAATATAATCCCTTAAAGTTCTTTGGAGTCAATTTAAATCACAGGAAGTTTCGAAATACCTCCAGGAGCATTTTTAGCTACATCAAATGTAGCGGAAACTGGGGTTATACCATCTCATGTCAGGTTTTTCGGGTAGTGTCTCAGTGAAGCCCGACTGGATGATCATTTAATCATACGTCAATGTATTTCTTCCTTTCCTAACATTTCACATAGTACAACGATATATATATATATATATATATATATATATATTTGGTATATTTACATTCTCCAGTAGATAATCATTCTTGTGATTTCTATTGGTTTCGTCTTTCTTAATACCTCTCCTCTTAGTTGCAAGGATGTTCAACAGCCTATATGAATACTAACATCTTATATTTTAAATTATGTGAAGTAAATTATCAAACAATACCTAATGATTATGAAATCGAGTACACTGATCAAAGTAGTCGATCGGTATCAGTTGTATTTTCGAAGAAGAATAAACGTATCCAAATATACATAGAAAGTTCCTAGAAAGACACGTACTCTAAGAAATAAATCAGTAACAGCAATATTTGTATTGACCTACAATCTAACTACATTGTCAGATATACGACCGATTGGCTTACTTACTGGATTTTCAACCTGTTATGACCAGAACCATGACCTAGTAGACTATCAGCTAATACTAACTTGATGCGCTGGCTGATCTGTTCTAATCGCACATATGTAACAACAATGACGGTAACACGGCCAGCACGCAAAGACAGAGGAGAAGACTGGACGCTGTTAGAAGAGCTTTTACGGTCTCAAAACAACAGTTTAAAAAGAATGACAGGTTGAGCACACATATATATATATATATATATATATATATATATATATATATATGTTTAAAATGACCTTGAGAAGCACTAACGTCACTGATGTATTGAGACAGTGAACAACCAGTTGGATTTCAAAGGTCATAAATAGGGTGAGAGAAAGTCAGGTCATAAAGCAATAAGTGAGGTGAAAGAAATACAAACAGATATGTATCAATGACAACCACTGAATCTCTTGTTCAAATTTCTCTCTACCTATTTCAGACGGGTTAAGCGTCCTAGGATAACTTGGAAGTAGGTCAGGGGAAGAGGAAATGAGATCCTATGAACAATCGTGTAGCCAGATAAAGTTGACTGTAGAAAACAGGATGAAACAGAGATGGGCTGTTGAAGCCGTATATTCCACTTGGAACCTAAGGGAATAATTACATATATAATAAATACTTCAGACCAGGCAACTGAATAGTGTGATTAGCCTTCACATAAAAGTAAGTGAGTGTTAACACCACATACAAGAATGCGGAAAAATTAGTGGCTGGTAAAGTCAATATGTTTAATTGGAGAAATGTTGATTACCGAAGCTTTGTTCATGAAATTAACAAGTATTGTTCACACTTCCTATCCGTTACTATCTGAACAACTCTACTATCAACAAGAACAGATATATAGGTATGTTGAGTTGTACAAGTGTAAAAATAAAGATTGAAAGTTCAGTGAATACACTAACATAACTGAGTTTGAACTGTAATCCAGTAAGTAATACTAATATATCCAAAAGATAAGGTAACATGGAATTATACGCTACTGCAGTACCGAAATTTCATTCATTTATAACTGTATAATTTAGTCACCTATTCATCTCTGATGGTGTAGACCTGAACTGCACACACACACACACATACACGTCCATAAGGGTATACCAGACCACAAGAGGAAATTATGGACTGAAAGGAAGTGAAAGTTTCTTACTTCATTTTCATTCGTTTGAACAAACATGTATACTTATGGGTACAGTATTCTCATTAATATTAGTTTTAATTTATGCTTATTATTTTTAGTTAAATACAGTGAATCCATTTTCGAAAGTAATTTAGTGGGAGGTGACTAGAATTGGAATCTAGGCTGCATATTTCGTCACTGCTTTCGACTCGTCAGTTGGATGTACCTGTATTGAGCAGTGAGTCAGTGATAATGTTTTGCCCTGAGACTTGAACCTGGTATCTATCCTTTTAAACGCCAAAGGATATTATCCACTAGACTACTTGAGTCAGTAGAACCACCTCTTGTACAACAGATATAAGTTGTTATGTCAACAGAGGCGGAGAAATACGTTCAGTCAATCAATCAATGGAAAAATCGATAATAAATTAACAACAAATGAATTCATTTTCTTCTAATGCTTACAAGTTAAGTAATATCTGTTGGCATCAAGGCAACTGTTTTTGATTCCAACCTAATGATAAAAATGTTGGTCAGCAGTAATATGCGCAGTAGTAATATGAAGGTTACAGGTTTGAATAAAATCCAAAGAAAAGGTGATTGTAAATGGATTAAATTCATCTATACACCTATTGTCTATAGCATTACTAGGTAGAAATAAAAGTATTTGATGAATGCACAAAATTTGCTAAGAAATAGCATATTTTACGTATAATAATAAGCGAAATATATGCGTAAAGATCAAAGAGTTACTGTATGTGTCTAAAAGTATGTATATGTGCACTTTTGTATGTGTGTGTGTGCGCTTCTGCTTACGCCAACATACACTCAGGAACGTAAACAAATGAAGTACTGCCATTTTTATTCAATAGCAATCTCTTTCATTCTTCTTTGTAGTAGTTACACTAGTACTACTACTAATAATAATTAACATTCATTAACACTGAAAATCTGATTTATGTGTCTAGTGTGTAAGTATTATTGCATGTAGTTTTGTTACATTTTAAATTATTTAACCTTTTTTATGTAGTTGTCTATATGAATAACACTGTCAAATACCTGAAGGCAAATTTTAGTCATTAGAGTTATACTACTAACATATAGACAAGTAGTTGATATTTTCACGCGTATATTTGTCGACATACAATGGTAGATTTCAATTTAGACAATATTTGGAGCAATATTACTGTCTGTAATCACAGGAAAATGACTGGCTCCAATATAAAGACTACATATATATACATGTATGATTGGTGTATCTAAATGTCTGGGGAAGGGAGAATCACAAGAATGGATGCAATCTTGGGTAATGGTTTTCTTCTAAATATTAAACGAAGTACTAACTCCCATTACAAATACATGTACAGTAATTTGATACATTCAACAATGCGAAAATTTTTCACAGAAAATGACTTCAACTTACTTAACTATACCTTCACCAGGTTTACAAGCAGTACACGGTTTACATGTTTGTTCTTTTTCTGACATATAAAATGGTTTTTCACACTGACATATTGTATCTGTAGTAGGAGTACATTCAGTACGTGTCTTTGCTAAAGGATGAAGCTGAAAAGAAACGTGAAAAAAATTGTTTTTTTGGCATAAATTCATCAAAGGATAAAAGATAGCGAAACAAATATATTTTAAAAGCAATAGAATTCCGTACTCATTCAAGCATCACGGTTCTTTTCTGTCTACTCACTTCTTCTGTGGTTAGCCAGAGGAGAAAAGAACAATGGCAACAGCTCAATCCTCGAACACCTTGTCATCACCGGACATTGAGCACCCCCCATGAATGCTTCAGAGTGGTACATAGAGTCCCTCAATATCGTACAAAAGGACTCCGGATACGACATCTGTACATAGCTGAGGCATTAGCTATTCGAGATCTAAAACCGGACCTGTGCATACAAAAACGATACCTACATTCTCTGGCCCTACCATGGCCAGAGTAAATTTCTTAATATGAATTTGAAAATGTCTAGTTATTGAGGAATTCATCAACAACTTGAATCAACTTTTTAACTATGTCAATATAATTAGTGTTAATTTTTTCCCCAGTAAGATTCTAATAAATGCAAAAAAGCTGTTTGCTGTTGAAACTTTTGAGCAATATCTACCAAGTAGAAAATAATAATAATAATAATCTGCTTTATTTTAAAACAGTACTTGTGATACAGAATGGAATTCTCAGCATTTCGCTACAGTATTGCATCCAGTTAGTACATTGTCAATAAATAAAATTCTACGTAGGTTAAGGGTAATCTCAGTTCATTATGGTAATAACATATTGGCATGCCGGTAGCAAAGTCAAAATTGAATAGAATGTTTGAAGGTGTTAGAAAAGTAGATGCTAGCATATTTACTGGCGTAAGCAGAAGAAAGAAACAAAGCAGCACATAAGAGAAAAGAGAGAGAAAAGGAAAAGAAAACGTTGTACCTACAAATGATATGAGTCGGAAAGACGAGATCCAGTAGTTTTACTGACTATTTAATAAGTTATAGGTATCACGCCTGGCGCTTTCTCTATCGCACAGAAAACGAGCTAAGTAGGGTATGGTTGAGTTTTTGTACTTGCCAGTGCGAGCATATAGTTTTCTATGTAGACTTCTGGTTTTGCCTGATGAGACCCAAGGGCAGAGTTGTGAATGAAGAGGGTGGTGTGAGTTAGATAAAATGGATTTAGCCCATTTTTCACATGAGTCCAAGTGTCTGTCAACCAGAATATTAAGAAGCTGGTCAAGTGGCACATTGCTTACCCTGCTGACAACCTTTAACATCCTGAATAGTCTTTCTTCAGTAGCCGTGGAAAAACTAAGGAGGAACAAGAGAGAATAACAGGCAGGATGCACGAGTTAACGAATTGTAAGAGTAAGGGTTGGGTTATTCCAGATGGAATAAGAACGAATATTTCCTTAGAAATCATCAAGATATGAGACGACCAGGAAAGATCAGCAAATAGAATGACGCCTAAGTATTTAATTTCCGACTTGGTTTCTATTTCAGTGCCATCTATGTTGCACACCTCATGAATGCTAACCAGTTTGTTTAGGTCAGATTTATGCCTAAAGGTGAAATTGACTGTTTGGCATTTGGAGGGATTTAAGGTAAGACCGTTTCCCCTGGACCATTGACTGATTTCTGATAAAAAGCCATTTAGTTTAGAGCAGTCACTTTAACATTTGACAGGCAAAGATACAGTCAGATCGTCAGCATATTTGACAAAATTGATGTCACTTGAAGATGATAAGTCATGTAGAAAGAAAGAAAAGAGAAGTGGGGGGAGCTCAGCACCTTGGGGAACACCAGCTTCAGTGAGCACAGGAAAGGAGGATTTACCTTTGTATATGGTGTACTGCATTCTGTTAGAGAAGTAGGAATGCAACCAGTTAGTGACCCAGGACTCAGTTTGTGTCATCAATCAAACTAGATTGATAATTTAGACAAGTCAGTTATTAAGTCGTGCTTCAGTAGTTCTGTTGGTAACTCTGGTAAGGAGAGGGAAGATTGGGTATGATGAAGCTAGCAACTCTATCTCGTAGGAAAATATACCACTGCTAATGAAGGTTCTATACTCCATTCAGAACGAATAGGGATGAAAAAAGAAAGTTATCGAATGGAAATTAGTCTTATAGGTCAATTGCTTCATTCATATGAAGCTCAAATATAATTCGCTTTTAATGCAATCATTCCTATCGCCATATCTGATGACAACAATATAATACAAATCAGATTGTATCCCACAGTTGAGTTGTTTTATTCACTGAACAAATAACAAGAACCTTTTCAATAATCGTTCAGTAAACTTATACTATTCTTTTACAGTTGACTTTGTAAAAAAAAATTAAGGTACTCGATAGTCATTTGAGTCCTTAGAGTACATTAGAGGGAACAACAGATTGTATTGATTTGACACTAAAGAATAACTGAATTCCTTTCGTGTAGTCCTAAGTGCTAATTGTATCCTGTCGAGCAAGTTCCCAATAATGATCACAAATCTTGGAGATTCGAGACAAAAATTTAATTTCTAGTGATTTTAACTGTTGGAGTCGATGAGCTAAAATTTCTACCTGACTTTAAGTTTAAGCTTGTTAAGGCTTTCTAGAAAAGCATATCCAAGATCTCGAGAATACTGATGATCTTCTTTATAGATTTGTGTTTCTGTAACATACAGAGTTTTACCAAACAAAGTGCTGATTGGTGTGTTTGGGTTAAAATTAACCTCATATAGGATTATTGTAGAGACTGATGGGTTGAGCACCAAGGAGTATCTACTATTTTTTGTAACGGGATAACTGTTTGCGAAGTTTCTTCTGAACTACAATCTAATTACAATAATGATACTTAATTGGTTATGTGCGTCGGTGGTGTAGCGGTTAGCACGCTCGCCGACCATGCATATGGTCCGGGGTTCGATCCCCGGCCGGCGAACTCCTTTACCTCACTGAGCCAGAAATAATGCTGGTAAAGAGGAAAGGTTGGGCATGAGGCTAGCGACCCCCATCCTGTAAAAATTAAACTCTGCTACAGAAACTTCAAGCCACTAGCTTGGAGCCCTATGTTCCACTGGGAACGTGAAGGAAAAATTATTTTTTTTATTATACCTAATTGGCTGTTTTAAACAGCTTTGCAGTCATTTTCCTCCTTCCTCTTGGACTAACTCTACATAATTGTTCTGGCACTTGCATATCATATTTTGGTTTGATTCTGATTTTCAAGAGTTTGGTTTGTAAGGATTGTATTTCTTTATACGAGTTTGACCACAGATTGATATCAGTTAGGGAACTATTGAAAACCAGCACTGGAGTACTGGACAGCTGTTTCATCCTAGTTTGGGAATCATCGGCAGTACGCAGCCACCCCTAGGGTTCGAACGCAGGGCTTCCCGGTTACAGGGCAAGCTCGTATACCATTCAGTCACTGAGACTCGATTCAATAGCCAGTGAATTCTAGCTCCTACCAATTGGCAATTTAGCGCGACCACCGACCAGTGTCATCGATGGGAACTCCATCTACACACTTGACTGGATGGACCTCACTTTGTTCCTGTTTAATCTTTACTTTTAATGCTTCTATTTTTTGGCTGTGTGATGACACTGACAGTGAGTTTGAGTAAGTCAAAATTATTCCGACCTTGGACTGACTATCTGCGAGAATTGTTTGGTGCATGATTATCTCTGACAGTTATCTGATCCTGCCTTGTTGGAAAAATTCCCCTTGACTCTCAGGTACTTCTTCTTACAGTTGAATTTCGATTGACTAATTCCGTTGCACTGTACTTGCTTTGTATCTAAGTCCTAATTTGATATGTATAGCTGCAAAACGGCATTGCTGAGGTAATTTTGAGTTTTGGTATGTTATAATCATCAAATAGTACCACAGATTTTAGCTCGAATAACCAAGATTCGCTATCGTTCAGGCATTTTGTGACAGTGTGGGACCCAACGAAGTTCACTTTAGCTGTACAGTGGAACGTACAGATTGGTTTCTTACATTCAGACCATAACGCGTGGGTTCTGGTCACTACAATTTCTGTAGGAAATAAGTAACTACCTAAATGATTCAGCGCTAACAGCTGTTTTTTAAAAAACTGCAGCTTGATTTCACAGTATTTTGTAAAACTATGGAATTCTCAGTTTGTGATATCCATGGGCCAAATTTAGAAGGCAAAGGGGATCGAACCCCGGACCATGTGGATGATCAGCGAGCGTCCTAACCACTAAACCGCTGTGCTACTGACGCCTATGACACGTAGAATAACATATATACAAAGGTAATGAAGACATTAATTCTTATGTCAAGTATTTAACCTAGGTTGAACACGGTACCCGACAAGTGCCAAAATACTGGGTAGTTTCATTCAGTACTTCACTTTGACAATGATTTAGAAACCAAAGTGTTTATTATATGATGTTATGAATTGTCATGTGAAGTGTTCTTACGCAGACACTAGATTAAAAGCGATTATGTTTAGATTCCTAAGAATCGTTTAAGGAATGACAGTTTTTACTGAAAGTTGTCTTCATATTCTGTAAATCAGAATAAATTATTCACGAACAATATAATGACAATGTAAAGACAGTGATAATCCACAGATTTAGGAAGTCATCTCATACAAAACGTCCTAAGTTTAGATTTGAATTAAACAGTCTTGGGTGAGCTGTTACACGGAATCACTGAACATGTCGAAAAAAGGAAATTCATCAAATATACAATTGAAGACATCATTTCAACATAAAGACTAGATAAGTCGGTAAGGATTACTCACTTCTTCACATCGTCGACATTGCATACACTTTTTTGTAGCACTTCTAACAGAAGAAAACTCGAAACCAGATTTACACGGTCGACATTGAGTATTTTCTGTATTTGAGCATAGTCTAAGCATACCATTGCCAACATCACATTTACGACAACAACGTGGTGTACCGCGGACAGGGGATACAAATTCTTCAAATGGATCATCACAGGTTTCCTGAAGATAATCAAAATAAATAAATAAATAATTAATTAATTAAAATCTTTATGGTAAATTTTCACAAATTTGTGACTTTAGTTAAGCATAAAAATAATAATCGAGTTATTAAGGTTGTGGTGGGCTAATTCATTTTGTCAAAAATCCATGTTAAATGAGACTGTATCGTTGTAGAATGAAGAACAATAGACGAATGTTTCGTCTCAGTTCAGTCCGGTTACGATCGAGTTAACACACAACTAGGTTAAGAGGAGAGCACTTTAACGTTTAACCGTTTGTGAATCCGTTTACTTATGATCTGAAGCCTTTGACAATCACAGTTTAGCATCAAAGCTATACAGAACCATTGTTGATTGTCTGCTCTGGTACACCTTAAAGTTCTACATTAGAACTTCAGGAAGTCTTTAGTAATAATAATAGGTAGAAAATTCAAGCGAGTTTGTTAGAAGAAACTGGAAGTAACTGACCATATTACTCCGCAGCACTGCTCACTTCTTGATCAGATAGCTATGACTTCCATCTTTGATGCAGTGATATGTGCTTATTGATTTGGAATTCCATGATATTCTGTTTTCTATGATCTCCCTAAATAACGTTGGCACAAGATGGAACCAATTATGGTCGACCTATTTCCTATGTATGAATGACTTGGTCGAACACTGATTTTATTTAAATCTGAAGCATACTGTTATTTTGCACAACCAGACCTACTGTGGTGGTGTGATACAGACAATGTGGGCCAACGGAATGTTATTCTCACATATTTCCACACTTCACTTCGACACTCACAACAGAATACGATAGATAGATCTATTTGAACATTCTATTTGATGTTAGAGTCGGAATCTTATTCCCACAGTTCACTACTGCATTGGCGACAGAATACCCTGTATATTTGAACATTCTCTTTCATGTCGTTTGATATAAACCGAAATCACACTCTCGATGATTGATTAACTAATATAAACTGTAAATATATAGACAGCGGTATGATTAATGATAAGTATACATTGGCTTCCGTGTCTTGCCTTCTGTTGTAACACTACTACGGGCTGAGTGGCTTCCAGTCATAGGAGCTTTATTTATGGATATTAAATTCATTGTGACTTTATCCGTATCGCATAGAGAATGAACAACTATACTCATATAACTCCTCCGTTTGGTTCATCTGTACGTGTTTCGCTAAACTGCTCTAACTCTTTTTGTATATAACACTAGATAAATAAGAACTAGTCCGTCTGGTAACGGAGAGAGCGAGATATTAAATTAAGCTGATATGGACGTTGCATATTTACGAGGATTATATGGTACAACTTTATAGACTAACAACACTGTGAGACTTTATCAAAACAAAATTTACCCATAATGGAATAACAAGTAATTCGATTAGTATCGGGGACTACCTTATTAAGAAAACTTCATGAATAGTCAGGAAAATACTGAATTCAACTTGAATTTGTTTGTAACCCTCAGTGGCATTTATTTTCTGTGGGGATTCTACTTAGATAATGCAATATGGCTCTCCCTTAAAATTGAATGAATATATAATGTAGAAATATGTCACGAATAACTGTTAACATTTTAACAAGAGAGAAAATGATGGTTTTTAGTATAAGGTATGTTCACGCGTATGCTTACTTTCCGGAAATTCTGTTGCAATCATTATTTAGCTACTTACAAATTATAAGTAGGCAGATAGATCTCCGCAAAATACCTGATTAATGAATATTTGATGTATGGATGTGGTAAAGGTCTTAAGAAATTATGAATGAAGCCAAAGAGCTTTTGTCAAACCACATACAATTTAATTGTGAATAGTAAATATATAGCAGGGGAGTTTTAGCCTGACTGTGTGCGTCGGTGGCACAGTGGTTAGGAATCTCGACGACCATGCACATGGTCCGGGGTTCGAGCCCACGCCGACGCACACCTGATATCTATGGTCGGCCTGTGAAATTTGGGCTACCGATATCCATGCTGAAAATTCCATACTTGTACCAAAAATAGAGTGTGGAATCAAGCTGTGATCAAAAATAAAATAAAAATATACCCCTAATTTTATCTAATCCCCCAAAAAGGGCTAAAACCAGCGTGAACCAGTCTGGACAGACTAAACCACCGGTTTTAGACAGAATATCTATTAGAATTCGATCGAAAAAGCAATGAAGCCCAAACTTATGCAACCAATTAACCTAGTCATCTATTGGCCTAACCTTCCGAGGTGAGTAATATTTATAAATAATGTATTTTTTGTACAATGAAGTCGATCATTTTCCCCACTTTGTTTTTTTGCCTTTACTTGAGTGGGCTCTAGGAGTAATTGGAAATAGGCAATGGTATTCGGCCATCATGCATCAGTGGCTCAAGATTAGAATACTCGACAAGAGTATGCGTAGTCGAGGTTCTACTTCTTGCTGATTCACCCCTGAACCCTTTGCTTGACCGATAGTAGGATTGGTAAAGATGGAAGGTTGGGCGTGAATCTAGCAGCCAAAATCTATAAAAACAACACAAGTGCTACTGAAACTTCGAAACTTAAATCTTGAAGCTCTATGTTCCACTGGGAACGTAAAAGAATGAAAGAGAGAATTCGGTCTTGCGATGAATTCTTATTACATTACTTGTTTAAAAAAGCCTAGTCGTAGGCATTAGAATTAGTGGCGGTCATATCAACCTATATCAATCAAGTTTGGCTGTGGTTATCGACGTTAAAATCAGTAGAATGCCTATCTCACATGTCACAATATTATCCTTTCTGTTGAAAAACCTTCTGAATTATTAGTGGATTCAGATTATATCACTACTTATAGCGACTTAACACTTTCTGTTCAACTTGACAACGATATCTCGAGATTCCCTTCGGTAATATTCAACGACAGAATAAAACAGAAAATGACACGTATAAGTGTTTCGAATATTGGAATGCATCACTTCCGATTATCTGATCATATAAAAACGAGAAAATGAAGTCGTCATCAGGTTCAATAATGATTTTTACAAGAAAAAAAATAACACTTCCAAAAGAACAGGTAACAAGTTATTACTGACAACTCCTGCCTGTATAAACATGAATAACTAGTTCACAGAAAAACAACCACACTAAATCCAACCAAGTTATCTGTGCTAAGAGGCGTATATTTGTTAGATGGTAGTTCTAGTGTCTAAATTTTACAGTATGGGACAATTTAAGGCTGAAGCAAAACAAATGAGTGTGACATGTTAACATCAATACAATTGAGATATTGAAAACCGATTAAAAATGCCCATTAAAGTTTTGAAAAGGATGGATACTGAACAAAGCATACTCTTTTCGATAACTTCATCATCAGGCTATACAGTTATATATACATTATAGTGGATGAATGAATTAGTGTTATGAACAACATTAATGTTGTTTAAATAACATCGATTCAATAATAATATCAATGGATTAGAGTTCAATGGCATCAACATAAAAATATACTGAATTTCAGAAAAATTAGGAAAGATAATAATATAAATTTATGAATTTATAGTCTCTACTGAAGGCCAGGGCAGTAGTATGGGCTGGGCTTGCTTCTTTTGCACACAAAGCACTGGTTGTTTCACGCAAACTGTGATAGCCTCTGCAGTTTGAAGCATGTAGTACTTCGATGTTTTTGGAAATTTATTTGGCACTCAATAGATGATAGAGAAGCATCCTTCAACGCTGTCTGGCTTTGTGGCCCGTTTAGACCAGATGGTCTAATATCGAACTGTCGATGGTTTTCACTACACTTTTACCTAGCCATACTAGGAGATGTTCTTGAGCACGAAAACTATACAAAAGTGGTATCTTAAATAAAAAGATTCCCACACTATCCTGGAGATGTTAATTTTCCACCTACCAAAGTATATTCTACACAACTTTCTCTTAATAAATTCGTATTTACACCAAACAAATAATCTTAAGCCCAAGTTTTAAATCGCTGTACACCTGGTTATAAAGAGGATGGATAGTTTTCGTTGCACAAAAGTTGGGTAAAAACAAAAATAAATAAATAAATACATAATAGAATAGTGTAACCGATGCAGCATCATCAAGCTTCCCTTTTTTTTGGTATTGGTAAAATTAATTAATTTAGATAGTGTGTTGGCTATTGTATGCAACGTAACAACGTTTAACGTTTTACACTTTAGAATTTTGAACTTCCTTTATATTTAGTTTCTTTTTTCTTCGGCTAAAATCTTTCAGTTTAAAAAGGAGTACGAAGACGGGGGTGGGGGTGGGAAAGGAGAGAAGCAGGCAGGATGGGGAACAAAAACTTAATGTACCCCCACTAAGCTAATAAGAATAGGAGCATCAAAAGTTTTACTGAAGTTGATAGCCACATGATATGCATAACTGTTAATAGTGGTATCAGAGAGAGCGGGAGGGGGAGGTGGGGGAAAGAGAGAGTTGAACGGCTTTGTCGGTAAATTCCCTTTGATATTTTACCATCCTTATTAACGGTATTATTACTACTACTATTACTATATCATTATTATTTTGTTTTAGATTTTCCTCATCATGAAAATTTTATTAACTGATTAGTTGGTAGGTTGAATTTTATAAAAAATTCCGTTTAATTCTATGGCAGTTGACACCAGATTAATTATATATATACACACACATATATATAAGGTTGCGTTTTATATTTTTCATGATTAATTAATATTTTGTATAGTATACCTTTTTTCTTCATTGAGACATTTGTGAGCAAGCAGCGTTAAAAAAGGGAAAGAAAATTGTTAAGGCCTTTTACTTTCTAGTAAGAAATTCATATTTCTCGACTGTATAAGGAGTATGGAAAGGCGAACTATTTAATGGTTGTACTTATAAAGATGAAACAAGAAGAAGAAAATGAAGAAGTTCACGTGTGGAGTATACAGGCAACGTCTAGTCATACGCAAAGATATATATGTTACATTCAAAACCAAATTCCATACAAATAATAAGATTTAATTGAATTTTAAATTTTTCCATCGATTGATTGGTGCGAAGTACTCAGTTTCAGGTTGACATGTCGGCTTTTCGTGCAGATGCTTCGACGATGTCTGGGAATGTTAATTGGAAGTTAATTGGTGGATGGTGACTAGCACAGGAATCCAGGATACGTATTTCGTCCTATTTGGGACTTGTCATCCGGATATATCTTCATTCACCAGTAAGTGATGATATCCCCACCGAGGCTCGAACCTAGTGCCCATAGTTTCAAACACCACTAGACCACTTGGACCACGAAAGCCACCTCTTGTGCAGCGGGTCATAGTGTTATTTAATTCAATTTTAGATTTTCCCGTCGATTGATTGGAATGAAGTGCTCGGTCTCAGGTTGACATGTCAGTACATCCAGATGACGAGTCCCAAATAGGACGAAATGCGCATTTTGGATTCCAATGCTAGCCACCATCCACTAATTAACTTCAAATGATAAGATTATTTGGTCAAATACATTTTAGTTACTAGTTTAACAGACATAAATGCCATAAAGTTAGTATTGAAAAGTCTTTTCCTGTCATCTGTAGAATACCGAATAAATCATCAAAGGTCTCCAAATATCAGAGGTAATCACGATACGCCTAAAACAACTGGAACTCTGTATGCCAAAAAAACAGATCCAACCAGTGTTTCTTCCCTGACTTTCTGTGTAACTCATCAATTCTCTACGTGATGTGACGATGTTATTATCTTACCTTAGCTCTTAAACCTTCATCCAGTTGGTTCGAGGGTTTGAATGCTATTGCGCCTACTTTATCGTCGCTGTTATGGTTATACCATCAGTCTTCACACAATAGCTAAGAGTCATAGTTTCGTATATGAAAAGTTTGTTTAGGTTACCTAAGCTATTTATATATATATATATATATATTATATATATATAAATTTGAAGTGGGATTTGAAACTGTAGAAACGAATACAACAATCAGTATTATTTGTAACGGAATAATTGTTTGCAAAATTCCTCATGAACGACGATCTAATTACAATAATGATGTGGTAGTGTGATATGGACAGTGTGTGCCAACGGAATGTTATTCTCACATATTTCCACACTTCAATTCGACACTCACAACAGAATACGATAGATAGATCTATTTGAACATTCTATTTGATGTTAGAGACAGAATACTTTACGGACAGTTCAATACTGTATTGATAACAGAATACTATGTATAGTTGAGCATTCTATATTTCATGTCGTTTGATGTAAACCGAAATCACACTCTCGGTGATTGGTTAACGAATATAAACTGTAAATATATAGACAGCGGTATGATTAATGAGAAGTATACATTGGCTTCCGTGTCTTGCCCTCTGTTGTTACAACGATACTTGCTTGGATGTTGCAAGTAGCTTTGCAATCATTTTCCATTTTTCCCCGAGACTGTATACCATTGTCCTGACGTTTTTTATTTTTATTTTTTTTAATTTTTGGTAACAGCTTGATTCCACACTGTATTTTTGGTACAAGTATGGAATTTTCAGCGTGGATATCGGTAGCCCAAATTTCGCAGGCCGACCATAGATATCTGGTGTGCGCCGGTGTGGACTCGAACCCCGGACCATGTGCATGGTCGTCGAGAGTCCTAACCACTGTGCCACCGACGCATATAGCATACGTTGAATTATATTATTTGTCTTTATTTCTTCCCTTTTAATCTCTAATTTTTATGCTAATGCTTCTCTTTGTGTGGCTGTGTGATGACACTGACAGTGAGTTACTTTACGACTGCGAGTCAAAGTCATTCCGAGCTTGGATTGACTAACTGTGAGAATTGTTTGGTGAGTGATTCTCTTCTGGAGACGTTTGATTTCACCTTGTTGAGAATATTCCACTTGATTCTCAGGTACTTCTTACAGATGAATTTCGACGACTGACTAATTCTGTCGCATAGTACTTGTTCTGTATCTAAGTCCTAATTTGATGTGTACAGCTCTGCTCATGTGATTTCCCATTCTGATATGTAATTATTGTCAAACAGTACCTCAGAATTTATTGAAAATAATTATCTATTTGTTATCACTGGGACATTTCACGACTGTGAGTAACTCAAGAAAGTTTTGGTCAGCTGTACAGTTGAACGCGAAGATCAGTCTCCTGCGTTCAGACCACAACATGTTGATTTTCATTATTATATAATTGATTAATATTATTCCCTTAGGTTCCGAGTGGAACACAGGGCTTCATCTGCGCGTCTCTATACCACTCTATCTTCTGCAGGGCTTTTTAGCGGGCTTCACGACTGACCATAATCTCTTATTTCCTCCTTACACGATCTCCTCGCAATAAAAGCCCTCGGACGCTCAACTGATTGTTTGTCACTCGGATTCCCGTGTCGACAGCAGGACAGGTGATGTCACACAACAGTCTTCTCAGCAAGTGTCCAATCCATCTATATTTTCGTCGACGTGTTTGTTTGATTATAAAATTTCTTGGTTGGTTCTTTCCCAGAGTTTCCTGTCACTTATCGTTTCTGGTCATCTGATCTTCAGTATGGAGCAAAGGCCACTGTTGATAGAAGTCCCGCTGGAAATGCTTCAGTGACACGCCGAGTCTCTGAGCCATATTTTTTGACTTTTGTCTGCACTATTGCGTAATTTTGAAACCCTTAATCACATGTGTACATGACCAGTAGGGTGCACCAGGTCGGGTGTGAGGACAAATACTCGCAGAAGACATTGGCTAGGGGTCGCTCTATATCGTGAATTGGCAGAAGTTAGAATTCATGGGCCATTGGATTGGGTCCCAGTGGCTTAATGGTATACGAGCTCTCCTTGTAACCAGAAGGTCCTGGGTTCGAACTCTGGCGGAGGGTGAGTACTGATGAAGAGTCCCAAACTAGGGTGAAAGAGCTGTCCAGTATTCCCAGGTTTTCTAATGGTTCTCTGACTAATGTCAGTTCATGACGAAATCCTGTAAACCTTTATTAATTGAGCTACGACTATATCGTTAGGCCGACTGTAGGACTTAATTTAGATTCGATCATACTTTGAGATATCAGTTGGAGAACCATTGAAAATCAGAGAGTAATGGACAGGTGTTTTTTCTTAGTTCGGAATTCTACGGGAATACGCACACATGATACCACCAGAAACCAAATCGTGGACCTCTAGGTTATAAGGCCAAGCTCGTAGACCACTCAGTCACTTGGCCCAAAATCCAATGATCAATGAATTCTAATTTCTGTCAAATCGTGATTTTTAGCACCACCCCCAGCCATTGTCATCAGCGAGTAATTGAACTCATAGGCATTTTATCGATTTCAAATTTGATCACGAATTGCATTTAGTTAGAGGACCAGTGAAAATAGGGGAGTACTAGATAGCTGTTTCTTCACAGTTCGGGACTCTTCAGTATTGTGCAACCACGACTTAACCAGGGTTAATGCATGTGTTTATTCAGCTTGTATAACAGACCGATTCACCAGTTCCGATGGGCAAACTGTTCATACGAGTGACTGGTTGATTAATGGCTTCCGGAAATGCTTGATAATTTTAGTGCTACTGAAAACAAACTGCACTGTTACAAATATCAGCCATTGTGGAGTAAGTAGTGACTAGTTAACTGACCTAATATTTTCCCAACTGACTATAATAACCTAACTCTGAAGATTTTGAAATCAAGTGTCTTTCTAAAACATGAATATGTAAATTCAGAAGGTGTGTATGTATTTTAAACCGGAAATAGTCTATTTCCTTGAATTCTTTCCATAGCTATTCACTCAGTTAGCATCTATCATGTGTACATTCAAGTGATCGTTTTCTTCTTCTTCTTGTTCTGCTTTTATCGATCCCCACTTCCAAGTTATACGTGTTCGTGAATAACCGACAAAGTAGAACGGTGAGGATAATAATTAATAACCAACAGGCATACATACATACACACAGTAACTGCTATGTGGGTTCTATCCACCTGACACTATTCCCCTTAATCGATATTACTCAGACTGAACTGAATCTTACAACTTAGCTTAAGAGGAAATCAATATATACTGCATAATATACCGCTAAAATGGATATGGAGTATATTAATAATGATAATAATAATAATCCTTCGACTATTTTACATTCAACAAATACACATAAATATTCAAAAGTTTGAACTGTTTGTCAAAATTCCATTTTCTCATTCAACTTTCACGATGCAACTTATTCTGATCCATTGCAAGAATGTTAAATATAAGATAAAATTGATTCGAATGAAATTGTGCAAACAGTTTTGAATGTTCACCAACGGAAAGCAAACGGACAATCAAATAAACAATGAAGGAAGGAGGGAAGCGGTGTAAAGAAGTCAGTTGACTGCCGACACCTACATTATAATCAAATATCTCATCATCATCTGTAGATAATTTAATTTCACAATTCGCAATAAATTTTTGAGAAATAATATCTGTCATGAATTTAAAAGGAGAAACGAAGAAGAAGAAGAGGAGGAGAGGACAAAGAGAATCATTCTCCTTCTATGCTGATATCCTTCCTATTCAGTATTTCTTAAGCGAACACCTGTAAGTAATTATCGTAAATTAAAATGAATTATCCTCCATTTTATTATCGACCAATTTAGGTGATCGATATTTAGAAGATATATGCATATCTGTGTATGCATCTTAAAAAGCGTATCCTTATTTTAGTCGAATCGGAACTGGTTGATATGAAGACAGACAATTGAACAAGGTGGATAGTATACTAGCATGAGGTCAGTGACATTCTTTTATGATGGGATAGAAGTGATTTAAAGATTCTACAACTTTTCCTGACTGATCACGAAAATGATGTACTGTGAAAGGCTTGTTTGACAACTGAACTGATGAGTTTTCAAGTTAAATTACGAAGTGACTTGAATTAGAGAATCGATGACTCTAAACTATAGCAGCCCAAACCGATACTACCTAGCGAACGGATAAATGACTTCGACAACGACAACTTTGACATATCAGAAGTCCCTACAAAAACGGCGCATAATTTTAATAAAACGTTTATATATAAGTAATGCAATGTCAAAAATGTTACAAAGGATAATGTTCTCGTATTATTATATATATTATTATTATTATATCCTTCAATTCCTAGAGGAACGTATATGTTCCAAAAAATCTCCCAATTTCTCATAGGAGTCTTGATACTTATGTTAAACCAAGGCCTGTACATAAACTCATCGAGATAACTGTATATCATTGCATTTCTTAATCCATTCACAGATCTGATCCGTTGAGGTGACTCCAAAAATTTTCGATGGAATTAGTGTTAGTTGCATCGAAAGGATTGATGAAATCATTTTTATGGTTGATGACGTGATGAATATAGGGTTCATAGCTGACTATAACTACTGCATTCATGTGTATGAATAGTTGTTCCAGGCAGCACTAAGCGTCGCATAATAG
Organism: Trichobilharzia regenti; assembly: GCA_944472135.2. Lineage (NCBI taxonomy): Eukaryota > Metazoa > Platyhelminthes > Trematoda > Strigeidida > Schistosomatidae > Trichobilharzia > Trichobilharzia regenti. The sequence continues at coordinate 137,330,615 of OX235262.1, forward strand.
TCAGTAATACGTCCGCATTGCGATTAGGGATCGCCTCAATGTATTCTTTGTAGAGGGTGGTGTCATATATCCCCAACACACACTACTGATTTGCACTCAATCCCCATCGATTATGTTTCGGCGCTGTCTCATACATGTGAATAATAACGCCAACTACACCACGTATTTGAGTCAGCCCGTTCATTTTCCATGATGTTATGTCTCTGTAGTACTGGTATCATTGCACTGCAGACACTTCTGAATCTTCTGATTCATACGCTGTTGCTGTTACTGGTCTTTGAAGCACCCAGTTATGACACATCATCACAATTTTCGTTAGAGGTAATTTAGACTTGGAGAAAAAGATACCTACGGAATCTGTAAACTAAACGAGAACAGCATACCTTCTCGAACTGACTTTCTGCTTTGGCACTCATCGCACCTGTAAACAAATCCATCTATGCACCTAGTGCATCTTTGCATATGCATGACACCTCCCTATTCGCATTTTTCCGACCTTCCTATCAGTCTGTTCTCCAAACAGTAATCAAAAACAAGATCTGGATCGAATTCGCACCTCAAAAGGTGTACAGCATCCATAAGTACGTCCGGATAATACAGAGTCACCTGATTGGTTGCTCATGGTAATTTATCCGTTCGCTAGGTAGTTTCGGTTTGGGTTGCTATAGTTTAGAGTCATCAGAGAACCACTGAGTACTAAACAGTTGTTCTGTCCTAGTTCGCAACTCTTCAACAATACGCATCCAACGTTTTCAGGTTACAAAATGGGGCATATTAAGCACTGAGCCACTAAGAAATAATCCAACATCGCATCAATTCCAACTTCTACCAATTTGCGATATATGAATTTACCTGAAGTTCTTAGTGAAAGTAGTGATTAGCACAGTCCACCGACGACGTTGGTTGGTGATTGCTCTTTATATGACGAATTTGCAGGAGTTAGGATTGATGGGCTATTGGATTTCATCCTATTGGCTGAGTGGTCAACTAATTGCTTTCGTAACCTGACGGTCTTGGGTCCGATCGACCGTGCGTGCGTACTGCTGAAAAGTCCCGAACGGGGAAGTAACAACTGGCCAGTAGTTTGGGATTTTCAGTTGTTCTTCAACTGAACTCATTTTGCGATCAGACTAAAAATCACTCAAATCAATACAGTTAACTATGGTAAACTGATATGGTTTGTACAAATCTGTTTTCATGTACAAATATTAAACTAACCATTCATTTAGTCGTAACGATTAGTCAGGACAATTATATATATATATATATGTTTGAACTCCGTTTCCCCTGAACAGATCTTTTGTGTACCAGGAGAAGAGTCACACTTATCATGTAACAGCTCTCGATATTGCCTGATCCTTTCAGACTGAAGTAGACAGAATGGAATTCACACCTATAACCTTCAGTAAATTGAAGTCTTTATTGCAACTAAGTGAAAGAATCGCGTCGGTGGTACAGCAGTTAGGATGCTCGCCAACCATGCACGCGGTACGGGGTTCAATCCCGGGCCGCCAACACACTCCTTTACCTCGCTAAGCCAGTAATAAAAGCTGATAAGGAGGAAAGGTTGGACATGAGGCTAGCAAACCCATCCTGTAAGAATTAACACTGATACAGAAACTTCAAGCCTGTAGCTTGAAGCCCTGTGTTCCACTGGGAACATGAAGGAATAAAAAAAATAAATAAAAAATTTAGATCCACGGGGAACAACTGCACCAATGATCTTGAAAGACACAATGATAGAGTATATTAATGAAACCAAGAGTAAATAACACTGTACATCATTTGTCGTAGTCTTACTACATATGAGGAGAGAATCAATTTTGTACATTTTTTGTTCAATTCCTTCGAAAATTCCATAGGGAATAGTGGGATACTAATTAAATATGCACGCGATTTCATGTATTGATCATTTAATATAATTGTACGATTAAAACAATAAAAAGTACAGAAAAGTTAAGGGATTTTGATAGATAAAAATTCTGGTAGCCCAATTATTTAAGCAGACCACCACCAGAGATATTTGGGTTGGTTAGAGAATAGAATTAGGATAAAGTTAGTGTTCGGGTTGGGGTTTGAGTTCAGTTAGGAACCAATATTTACTTTTTAGCACAAATGTTTGTTCCCTATGGGTCACTTATATCTTTTTAAACTTTACTCTTGTGAATCAGAAATCCAGTGTACTTCTTCAATGTATAATAATAATAATAATAATTAAACAAAACGAGACTGATAGGAAAATATAAATATTAAATAATTTTGTTTTTCGAATATTGTTTTTGCATACCGACTTATAAAAAAAGAAAGACTGCAGTGTACATCAAAGCATTAAATAATAGTTGTTTTAAAACTACACATTATTTCATTATATCATCATGATGAGTACTATGCATAACCTGATGTGTGCGTGTGTGCGTTTTTCAAATTATTACTTTTTCTTTTTTTTTGTTGCTTTGTCAGTTTACGAAAATAAAATAATTATAATGCAATAGCAGCATGTGACGTATAGTTTATGTGAACTCTATTTATTTCCAGAATATATAAAAGGTGCCTGATAGATAGGACAGATAGGCAGATTCACATAGAATCTTGCGGCTCAATGGCGCCTCACTTAAACTTGTCATCATTGCTTTACTAAAACAAAGGTAGTATCACAGAATCAAGGATAAGCGCATAAAAAGTAGTAGAATATGATTTTCAAAAAAAAAATACTTGTTTATTGTATGAGATAAGAGAGAATATTCCCATGGAGAAGTGTGGCGGGATGGTTGGCAGAGGGACACAAGATTATTTCAAATGTCTAAAACTTTGAAGATGACGATAATCCGAGACGGTCATAGTAACTTCATACCGATAATATTGTTATTATCATAATCATCACATCGGCTTTTAACTACACACTGTCAAAAGTTCTCAAATCTCACCGAGAGACTTAGAGTGTCAGGCCGCTAAATACTCAGCGTAATAAAACAAACAGTAATTCGAATATTAGAAACCTGAGAGGGAGAAGAGATACAGTATAGAAGTAACTGATACTCATTGAAACAATGAACTCGTGTTAAAACAAAGCCATTGTATTTTTTTAAAATTTTTTTATTATTTATGCTTCTTTGTGTTCCGAGGTGGAACATACCGCTTCAAGCTTGGACTTTGAAGTTTGATTAGCGCAGTGGTTTTACTTTTATGAGGCAAGCTTAAACTTCAAACACCACTAACTACCAATCAGCGAATGAACTTGAACTCACTAATCACATGAAGGAGGCATTTCCGGTTACGGAAAACAAATATTTATGAAAGCCTGTATGAAAATGTTTCATAGGATACCTTTCTCTGACATGTGGTAAAAAAACCTCCCAGTTGAGTATAGGAGTCATCAATTGAAAAGTTACACCATATTCTATACATATATTCATCTGTATGACTATAAATGACATCGGTTTAAGATCTATTAATGGTTCTGATCCTGTTTTTAATCTTCCCCAAAAGCCTTCTATAAAGCTGATGTGCGTCCCTATCATGGGATCCACAATATCATTAGAATGGTTGACTTTGTGGTGAATATATCCAAGGGATGACAGGTACTTATAACCTTCCCACTCATCCACGTGTAGGATGATATCTTCTGCTCCTCCTCCTAATAATGATATCTCTGCAGTCCTGGTACCACTGAACTGTTGATAACAGACTGTATTCTCTGTTTCATCAGTTACACCTGTCACAGGCTGTTTTAAAATCCAGTAACTACAAATATACCAAATCTAGGTTAAGGACAAGTGAGACCTGACAAAAAATGTTCCTATGGGATATTAGAAACATCAGCTTACCTTCACTGACATTTGACTCGTACCAAAAGGAAGAGAACATTCAACTCACGTGGATGAAACTCAGTGGACCATTCAAGGTCATTCGCTGACTGCTAGTTAGTGGTGCTTAGAGTTTAATGGGGTGGGTTTTGCTAACTACACGTCCAAACTTCCTTCTTTACCTGGCTTACTACCAGTTAAACGACGTTTAGGAGTGCGTCAACCGGATGTCGAACCCCGAAAACCATTTTTGCTTAGCATACTTAGAGGACATTTTGTATCACTTAAAGAATGAGGACACAAGCTAATCACCGTTGTACTCAAAGACTATCTAGGTTGGAAACACTGTTCACTCGAGTTATTTGGCATAAATATGCATTGGCGTGCATATCAAGCGTATTTACTTTCAATTGGTGGATGGTGACTAGCAGTGGAATCCAGGATGCGCATCTCGTCCTATTTGGGACTTTCGTTTAAAATTTGTGATTTATGCAATTTATGTTGCCTATTTCTACAAAATGTATTTTAAAGTCGTTCTAATCTAACAGTTTCATTTCTTTAAATTTCTTCAAGTTAATCCTAACCATAACTTTTTTAGTGTAATTTATGTTGTGTACTCTTTTGTTGCTGTACATAGGCAGCGCAATCGTTTGTCTTAGTGGTTTAAACTGTTTATGGAGGGGTATTCACCTATTGTGGTGTTGGAGCTACGCCTCGTTGGTTTAGTTTTTCAACTTGCCCGCAATGGGTCATTGTTTGTAACTCCCCTGCGTAGTATCATTAGTCCTTATACGATAGGTGGAGCTGATTTATCAGTCTCATATAGGTGAAAGTGATTATTGACTAACATTGATTGCCCTTTGTTAAATACTACGATTTGACTTCGCCAATTATTTTGTCACTAAAAATTTTCAGTATAGTATGATTTGCATTTATAATTCACTAATGCAAAATTTTAATATTAGTTAGATTAGCAGTTGTCCGTCGGTGGCATTGTGGTAGAATGCTCGTCAACCGCGCATATGGTTCGGGGTTCGATCCCTGCCAACCGACGCACTCCTTTACCTCACTAAGCCAGTATTAATAAGACTGGTAATGAGAGAAGGTTGGACACGAGGCTAGCAGCAACCCTAACCCGTAAAAATGAAACACCACCGCTACCGAAGCTTCACACCTCTAGCTTGGAGCCCTATGTTCCACTGGGAATGTGAAAGAATTTTAAAAAAAACAACAACTAAATACTTACAATACAAACTGATAATTAAAAATACCAATTTGAATGATACTAGTCAACATGTAAAGACAGTATGAAGTCATAGATCCAGTAATCTTATCTTACTTATCTTATCATTGTAGAAACAACCAAAAAAGAGAACCACATTAAAAAACAATTTGACAAGAAATATATATTCGAACAACAACAACAACAACAGCAACAACATAAAAAATGACAAGAGAAAAATTTTTAATAGGAAATATTCCAGTTTAGAACAAACAAACAAACAAACGAATGAAGGAATGAAATCAATTGATCATGTCTTCATCATTTAAGACCAATAACAAATGGGAATCCTTCTTTTAAATTCGTAAATCGGCTGGATATCTATCTATCTATACAGTTTGGTCAGTATTTCAGGTCAAATGTACGAAACAGGTGTTGTATAGTATTATTATTATTATACTATATAGCATTAGTACACATATATATGCATACGGGGGATAAATCTTATTTGAATGTTCTGCTTTAGGACAATAGTACGATAGTAAAATTACCCGTATCAGTAGTTATAGTAGTAGTATTACTAACATCAATAGTAATAGCAATACTATTCCCAATACTAATGTTACTATAATTGTATTAGTGGGAAAAAGGAGAAAGAATAATAATCAAGGAATTGATATTGAATGAGATGAAAACGATAAATGGAGAAGGACACATACAAGCAGAGGCGTAGGTCACAGACACGCAAACGCACACCTACACATGTGTACACACATACACACACACACACACACTGTAGGCACTTGTATAATGAAAGATAAAAGACGACAATTAGAGAATTTAAAGACAAAAAGGCGGTGAAAAATCAGAATGGAAAAGGAAGGCGAAAAAAATGTATATCTATCTATCTATCTATCTATCTGTGTATTGAAAGATAAAAATATATCCTATGAAAATATTATAATAAGCCCTATTATCCATAGACACGGGAATATAAATAAATTAAATGATAATTCTTTTTATTACTCTTCAATATCGCTTTAACTCTTGTGAAGAAAACAGAAATAATAGGGAGAGAGAGAGAGAGAGAAAAGATACCCAACTATATTGGTGCAGATGTCGACTGAATTCGGTAAATATGAAGTGAATATCTCACAAATGACATTATATATAAATATGTATATATCAGTGCGTCCACCCTCATGCTTTTGATAAATGGGAACCGTATCATTGATAAATACATAAAGAATTTAAAAAAAAGGCGAAGAGAAATCTGTATCGTACTGATAAGTATAAGAATAGATAGTAAGAAAAAAAATATAGAAGTTGTTCATAAGATACAATTGAACATTGTTCAAATCTATTCACTGTTTAGTTTGTGTGGGGATTTTGAATATTATTCGTATTCTCTGTGACAACTTTCAACGTTATTATTCCCTTGGATTCTCAGTGGAATATAGAACCTCCCCCGATACATCTTTATTTTGTCTTGTTCTCTGAATTTCTCTCCAGGTAGCTCCACGATTGCTATGTTACCGTCGGACGCTTAACTTGTGATTTCGGATTCGGATTCCACGCAAGATTATGCCTGGCGCTTGATGTCATTCAAGAGTCTTCTCAACGTATGTTTAACCCACTTCTATTTCCTACTGCATTTTTGTTGAACGATAGGTTCTTAACCGGTCCGTTGCTATGGTGGTTTGTTGTTAACTCTTCCGGTCATTGGATCTTCAGTATGGAGTAAATTCGCGGTTGTTGATAAAAGTCTGCAACAGGTTGTTGAAAATGCTTTCCACGACTCTCCAAACCTTCAAATAAAATAGAAGCGCTGGTGTTGTTTTTTTTTCACGGGGTGGGGTTGTTACCCTCACGCCGAACCTTCCCTCTTTCCTAAGTTTACTACAGGTTGGTAAATTGGGTGACGTTTAGGAGTGAACTGGCATGAAATCCTGCGTGGCTTGAAGGTGTTCCTCATCTGTGCTGCCTGTAGCCGAAACGATGCTGCCTAGGCGGTGAGCGAAAAAGACCACCATTTCCTCTAGATTTCTCCCACTGATGACAGTTGAATCTTGTTATTATTGATTGGGTATATTCACTTGAAATCCTGTCTTCACTGACAGCCTCCTTTGCCAACTTGTTGGCTTTCACTTGATGATCATCGAGTTTGTGTAGCATTAGACATAAATCATTTGCAAAGCTCAGATCTTCTAGAGTCTTTCTGTCGGTCCAACATATGCTCATCTTGCTTCCCATGATCTGTTGCGCGACTCATGTCAAAACAACCAGCTAATCATTCATTGGTTATAGTAGGCAGCCTTGTCTTACTCCTCATTTTCACTTCAAAGGCTTTATTAAGTTTCTCGGTGTGAATCATTGTGTGGTGATAGACAATTTAATTAAATAACAGTCTACTTGCAAGAGGGTTTCTTATACTGAAAGTGCGTGGGACTAATAATACTGTTGCTATTGATTATATACATCAGTAGGTTTACAGGTTCATATCTTTCTAACTACTAATGTATGCATAATGCTGTTTAGAAAAAAATTAATCCATTGATCTCTACAGTTTATTTAATCCTTCATTTTTTAAAAGACGAACAGCTGAAACATTTAGATGGCGTAGTCAATAGTTGGTAAAAAATAATCAACTTCAGCTGGCTAGCACCACCACCAACAATGCATTTAGTTTAATTTAGACAATTGATGACGAATGAAAGAAAGTTTTGAGTATTTCTCATAATGTACATGAAATCTAAACAGAATTAGTGGGACTCTAGAACTTCGAATCTATATCAGCTAATGTTATAATGAAATATATGATTATGACTGAGTTATTATACTGAACAATTGTCTAATAATTACAATGGTATTTCGTACAACATGGTGGACAAACCAGTAACTTGTTACTACTCGAGTGGTTTCAGAAAATCAATCCACAACACATTTGTGAGTGACTTCGAGGTAAATATCTTGGACTCCTAACGAAAAGTCGATAAAACTAGGCTCAGGTGTGGGAACATTGGCTGGCAGCAGCACTATATATCCTGAAATGGTAGAAGTTAGAATTCACTGAGCACTGAATCTCGTTGCTGCGACTGAATGATAAAGTGCTCACCTTGTAAACTGTAGGCCCAGGGTTGAATTCCTGATGGTGTCATGGGTACCTACTAATGAAGAGTCATGGGTTAGGATCAGACAGATGTCTAGTAATCCATAATACTCAATACTTGTCCAACTGGTGTCGATTCGTGACAAAATCTTATCCAACCCCTCCAAACCAAAGCTCTAAAGCATGCGAATAAATTTTAATGATAAGTTATGTTTGGTAAATTGGGATTTCATTAAGGAAATCATTGAGGAAAAAGGAGTTTACCTGAATACTTGACACTAAGACTACTGATTTAGCATATGTCCAGTTTTTAGTAAGTAAAAGGTGTTTATAAGCGTCGGTGGTTCAGTGATAGAACGCTCGCCAACCATGCCCCTCATGTAGTCCTGGGTTCGATCTCTTGGCGGAAACACCTCTAAACCTTACTATGCCGGGAAGAGAACCCGTAAAGGGAGAAGGTTGGGTGTGAGACAAACAACCTCGTCCAGTAAAAAACAGAACTATTACTACCTAAACTTCAAGGCTCAAGCCTGAAGTCCTATGTCCCACTAAGAATTTAAAAGAATTGAAAAACGATATTCACCAACATTACATTACGTGCTCCGGTTTAAAGGAAATTCTTTTGTCAAATTCTAGTAGCGATTGTCGATTTAAATTCTGGTTATTGTGAGATTATGAATTATCGGGTGGACAAGATAATAACATTTAAATTTAAGACTTATTCCTGAAATACTATCAGTAAAATCAGTCCTTAATTCATTTCATTGAACTGATTCAATAAATTCAATGTTAATATCGCCCCGAACCAAATATCGCCTGAAAACCAGTTGCTTCGTCTCAGTTAAAGACTCTTCAGTGACACACACCCATAATTCTACTAGGGATCAAACCAAATGAACCAAATTCAGGTCCAAATTATACGCGTACATTAATTTTATATTTAGTACTTCAATGAGAAAAATATACAATGTAAATTATTTTAATTTAACTGTTAGGGAGGTGGGGTACACACATCTCAGTTATTCATAAGAGATTCTATCACATGACCGACTATGAGCCATATATATTGTGCGTGTTCTGAGTTATGTGGCATGAGAATCGAACCAATGACCTATTGGCTAAAAGCAAAGTGCTTGAACTAATGAACTTCACCTTTACAACGTGAACAAACATTGAGTACGCTTTGAAAAGAAAATCAATCAGGAAGTCAATCCATTTCAATTCCTGTTCTTTGTATTCTCTCGATTTCACGCAAAAATAATTTACAAAAACAATGCAACCAATACATTTGCATTTTGATTTTGTAGAAAACAGTTTAGTGATGAAATTCAAAGTTTTCATCAATGACAGGAAGTAAAGCTACATTCAGTTAATGTAACTGTATAGGAGGCTTCAAGTGACATCCATTTTATGATAACTAACTCGATTGGTTCTCTTGCAAACACTCAGAAAGATTTATTTCACTTGTTACGATTTTCGTCACTAACCGACATCATGTAGAGTGAGGGTGGTGCTGGACAGCTATTCCGGGTATCTTTAGTAGCGGGCACACACGACTCCACTGATGATCGAACCCGGGATCTTCAGGTTACGAGGCCAAGGTCATTGACTATTCAACCATTTGGGTTGGAATCTAATGACCCTTGAATTCTAACTTCTGTCAGCTCGTGATATAGCGCTGCCTTCACCAGTACTCCGTGGTTTCCAGTGGTCTCTCTAACTCATGTTGGTTCGTGACGCAGATCTAACAACTTACATCAAACTAAATCCCCCCCCCCCCTCCAAAAAAAACCTATAGTCTGAGCAAAGGATTTGAATAAAATGAGTTTGTATGTGTACAGATGTTGCTAATGAATAAACACTTTATTCGCATGATATAATCTACTTTTGTCAAATAGAATCACCTATCTAAAGCCTAATGTCTTTATTCTGGATTTTGATTCGGAATAGAGAAGAGTATAGTGGATGAGCAAGTAAAAAGACGATAGACAGAAAACAGTCGATAAACTTGTTAATTTCCATCCTTTGTGTTCATGTAAAATATTCTTATAAATAATTACAGCAGCAACAACCATATTATCAAGTTGGTTAACGTTTTCGTTTAATTACCCTTCTTTCTTTCATGCTGTGAGAAAATCACCCACAATACTGAAGAATGATACAAAAAAAGGGACTAGATAGTTTGAAAAAGGCGAACTACTCTTTTTGAGTAATATTAACAATAGTTGGGAGAAAAGATATTGAAACTGTTTAACGAAACAGCCTTTCATTATCAACACAAGTAGTGTATACGTGTATTTTTTTCCCTTGTCTTCAACTTATTCTTGTTTAAATATTTAGGATGGTAAAGGAAATTTTTTTATTCTCATATTCATATTTCCTGGAAAACAAATTCTGTTTCTACGATATTTTCTTTCCCACCCTCTCTCTCTCTCTGTCTTCTTCACTTTCTTCTTCATTCCCTTGCCCTACACTTCACTATCTTCTTTGAACATGTGTGTTTATACATCGTTATACAAAAAGAAAGTGAGAATATTATTTCAAAGAGAGACGATCTTTGAAATAGCCAGAGTTTTTCATATTCATGTTTAGCTTTTATTTCATTTTGCATAATTTGTTATTATTTCTATTTTCGTTTTAATTTTTATTGTTGATTATCTATTGATTATTTTCTTAATATAGCGTTACTTTTAAATAAAGCGGGAGGATAGAAAGATGAAATAAACAAAACCGCTTAACCGTTTGAAGATGATTATGATGATGATGATCACGATGTTGACTGTTGGATTAAAAAAACACACATACAAAAACCTACTCCAGAAAAAAAGATGGAAGTCTAACTGACTATATTGAACGCTACCCTATCAAAAAGAATAAAAGACAAATGATCAAACATATAAACGATATATGTTGACAGTATATATATATATATATATATATATGCTTATTTATCGACTTCATGTTAGAGCATTAAATAAACTATTGATCAATAAATAGTATTTCAAACGTTTCTAGACTGAGATATTGAGCTTAAGTTGCATCATATCGTTTTCTAGATTAAGTAAAGACTGGTTTGTTTGTCTGATGAAACTGGTCTGACTGAGTAACTGGTTTCAACATAGAACTTTGCATTGATGTGCAGTAGTTCCAGTCGCCATATGCCCTTCATGTAGTATACAAAGCAATAGAAGAGAATAAAGAGAGATTCAAGAGAAATATGAGGTAATAAGAACAGTAATATGGAAGAACAATACAATTTTATTGGATATTATAAATCACAAAGAGTGAGTGCATCTGAGCTATTGAGGATGATTTTGAGCCATTATTACTCTGTTACTGTCTGCTTTAATTCTTAGGGGAACACAGGGCTTCAGCTGCACGTCTTCAATGCGTTCGATTCTCTGCCAACGTTTTCACCTGGCTCCACCTCTGCTCACAAGCTTTCATCTCTTCTTCTCATGACCTCCTCCATGTCACGCTTGGACAACCAACTCGCCGTTTCCCATTAGGATTCCATTCTAGCAATGGCCTGACGTGTGGTGTAACCTGATGGTTTGTTTTCTCAGGGTATGACTAATCCACCTCCATTTCTTCCTGCTTATTTGTTGCATAATCGGCTCCTGGATGGTTCGCTCATTGCCAGAGACCCCTGTCGCTTATCTTTTCTGGCCATCTGATGCTGAGTATTGAGCGAAGACAGCTGTTGATGAAGGTCTGTAGTTTGTTCAAAGTGCCCTTCGTGACGCGGCGCCAAGTCTCTGATCCGTTTTGTAAGTAGCACTGACTTCACATTGTAGTTGAAAATCCGGATCCTGTTTTTCACGCTGAGTGCTGTTGACCTCCACACAGACTTCAGAGTAATGGAAGCTTGCCTTGCTTTCCCGATCCTCGCCTAGATATCCTTGTTAGTTCCGTCCGCCTGCAGTTGAAATGATGCTTCCCAGGTATGTAGGTGTAGGAGGTTGCTTCTCTCAGATTTCTCCCATTTATGCTGACTGTTGTCTGTTGTTGTCTCCGTTGCTGTTGGCCATCACCTGACTTCATCACCTCTGTTTTCTCTATGTACACCTGACGGAAGTGATATCTTTTCTGGACGCTTTTTCCACCAACTTGTCGCTTTACATTTGCATATTTTCCAGTTTGTGGGAAATCAGACATATATCATCGGCGAAGTCCAGATCCTCCAAGTTTTTGGTGTGGGTCCATTTTATGCCTGTTTCCTCGTTGCCCACTGTCTGTCGCATTATCCAGTCTACAGTAATCATAAAAATAACTAGAGATAGTAGACAGTCAGCTTCTCTTATTGTCGTCTTCACTTCGAAGGATTCGGTGAGTTTCCCATTGTGGATTACTTGCCACTCCACGTTGTCGTACAACTGTTGGATGAGATGTATAATTGTTGGCGGTACCCTGTAGTAGCGAAGTTGTTGCCAAATCGCCTATTGATTGACGCTGTCGAAGACATTTTTAAAGTCAACGAAGTTTAGATAGAGAGCTGACTGCCATTCCAGTCTATGTTCAATGATGATCCGTAGAGCCATAACACCCATTTTCTCCAGCCATTAGTTTTATCACCAACACCTCCCTAGGTGAATTAAACTAATTGTTGTGGATATCATTGTTATGTTCTAGTTTCCCCGTCGCCAAATTGTTATGTACTCGTCGCTAAATTGTTGTTATGGACTGGTCGAGAAACTAATAGTCCTGACGCGAGAAGGCGGAAATCAGAAGACCACTAGGTTTGCGATGATACTTCTATTGTCCAAACACAAGGAGACGAAAATAAAATGGTCTCACACCAAAGTGGTAAGTAAGTAAAGTAGTTGTAAAGTAAAGTAGTTCACACAAATTGTGAATGCGAATATATATAAATAATTCAGACAAGCGTGGGAAAAATCATTAGACAGTCTTAACATGAATGGCTAATTATAATGGAGTGTCGATCCAATTATACATAGCGAATATAGCAGACATGCCAACAAACATATATGGATATATGTCACCAAGCAACGGACTGTCAACAAACACTCATATTATATATAATATAATATAAGGAGAATACACATTATTAATGGAGACAAGTTCATACAAGTGAAGTGGTCACAGACTAACCGAGCAAACAGAAAGAGAGACCAACATGCACACACACACATAAATATATATATGTGGATACATATCAATCATTGACTAACGAAGCCATGTTTCGGTTTGAACACCACTAGCTCTTCTCCAACCCGATCCTATGTCAGCTAACACTGGTCGTCTCCCAATAGTCAGTGCCAGTTTTTCTCTGTTGTTTTTGTTGTTAATGTGGTTAGAACATACCCTACCGACAACACTTATTGCAACGTTGCTGTTTTCATATATTCATGTAAATATTTGTCATTAAATTATGAACTGGTAAAGTTTTTATCAGATATTTATTTGGATGACTTCAGAGATTTTGCTTTACATAGTCGTTTCTAAGCTTCAGGTTTCAAAGTTAAACGCATAAAATTTTATTTTCATGATTTTATGCTGCTATATATGTGGTCTCTTGCATCAGGAATTCTTCGTTTTTATTTGTATCCATCCAAGTGGAGCTCACTTAACCTGGAGGTATTTAAGCTACACGATATCATAGCTCGTGCGTCGGTGGCACAGAGTTAGAATGCTCGCCGACTTTTGCATGTGGTCCGAGGTTCGATCCCTGGCTGATGCACTGGTAAAGAGAGAAGGTTGGGCATGAGGCAAACAACCCCATCCTTTAAAAATAAACACCACTGCTACCAAAACATCAAGTTTATCACTTGAAGCCCTATGTTCCACTGGTTCCGTAAGGGACCAAAAAAATATCATCACTCATTGTCGATGTGTACATAACTCCTCATTAGGAAATACTTCTAATTAGTGCTAACTGAAATTCTCCCAGTTGCTTTCTGTTTAAAGTCATTTGACCTATTGACTCCTGCTGTTGGCTTACTTCTTATAAGAGATATATACATCATGTGAAACCTTATTTATTTTCTGTGCCCCATTCATTTGTATTCACTGTGTTCAGTTTTGTAATTTGGTCTACAATTAAAATATGCATTTTAAGTGCATCGATGTATTGAAGAAATAAAGGTTATACACTTGGTGGAATTTACGTGACTATTTGAAGATCCTTATTTTCAAATTTTGAAAATTCTCTTTATCCTCTATTCCTATCTCATCGATAAATCATAGTCATGTTAAACCCTTTTTCCTCCGCTTTTGATTTTATTAAAAATTAATTAACTAACTACTTGTCACCGTTTGATAATCTTTCCAGTTGAAGTATAATTCCGCGAAATTTAGGCATTTGTCTATTTCATCTTTACAGTTGCTTGTACCAACATGCGTTTATTGTGCATCATTGAAATGATTGATCATCTATCTGAATAAAGTTAGCAGCATATTGTTAACAATTTTGCAACAGTAAAAAAGATATTATACCTTCATGTCTATCTCTACATTAAAAAAATATCCTTGGATTGTTTCGCATGTTTTTGTTTTCTAAAGCCTGATGGTCATTAATAACCGACATCATTACAAATTAAAAAAAAAGGTATCACTTCATTATGGTTCAGACACAATCTATATTATCTTAAGATTTAGTATATACCTCTGAGCTTTTTTGTTAGCCACTTTCAGTGTATATACATTTACACATAGTACTTGATATTTAATTCTAACTAACTAGACCTGGGTTAGAATTCATGAGCCATTGGATCATATTCTAGTGACTTAATGACCTACGAGCTTGCTAGTCTTGTAAGCAGAAGGCCCTGAGTTCGAACCCCGCGGTGAGGGTGTTTACTGACGAAGAGTCCCGAACTAAGACAAAACAGCTGTCCAGTACTCCCAGGTTTTCCTATGGTTCTCTAACCAATATCAGCTCATGATGAGATTCTATAACCAATAGACCAGGGTTAATTTCATCAAACATTAAAGATGCTTTCTGCTTGTTTTCAATACTGGTAGATATGATGGGCAGGCATAATTTTAAAATAAAATATCGCTGAGGAAATGCACTTATGCTTATGTAATATTGATGAGTTCAAGTGAGTGGGCGGATAGTTATGGTTAGTCATTATGTTTGTTTCTTTCCTCCTGTGTGTTCCTGATGAGTTTTGAAGTTTCAGTAGCGGTGGTGGGGTGTGGTGGCTTTACTAACCCAACGCCTAACCTCTTTTGTTTCTTATAGGGCTTATTAACGGATAAGCGAGGATTTATCTCTGGAGTCGAACCTTTATAACAACAGAATGGAAGACACGGAAGCCAAGGTATATTTTTGATTAATCGAAGCGATGTTTATTAATCTACAGTTTATATTCTTTAACCAATCACTCAGCGTGTGATTTCGGTGTACATCAAACGACATGAAAGAGAATGTTCAAATATACAGGGTATTCTGTCGCCATTGCAGTATTGAATTGTGGGAATAAGATTCCGACTCTAACATCAAATAGAATGTTCAAATAGATATATCTGTCGTATTCTGTTGTTAGTGTCGAATTGAAGTGCGGAAATATGTGAGAATAACATTCCGTTGGCACACATTGTCTGTATCACACTACCACACCTTGATCACTCTAGTTATTGGGTGAATGACCTATCAGTGAACTATTTTCCCGATGTCTTATTTAATAAGGGTCAACTAATCTAGCTTTTGCTAAATTTCTATTCTACTTTATTCTGATTGACCTAATCCTACTAATTTAGGGCGGGAGTCAAACTTGGACCAAGTGAGTCGTTGGTGAGGTGGATACTCATTGTCTAAAGGTTAATTTCACTGCACTATTAGTGTACGCTTATCACTCATCCTAACATATGAATATGAACTATTAGAAATTTCACATTTCATATGATACAGGAAAATATTGAAATTATGAAGAAGTTTGGAGCTTTGACGGATGTTCTCTTTCAGTGTTGATAATAACTCTTCTGAATTATCCGACTGTCCTTCCAGACAACATCTTCAGAGCTGACTATACAAGAACACGGTTTTATCTAGCACTTGTTTCTTGTGAAGTTCGTCTGAATGCAACAATGTAATAAATAAATGAACAGTTAAATTTTACGTGGACGTCCGGAGAATCAACCGAATCACAACACAGTTTAATCTTTCAATTGGAAAAGTCAAGTTTGCAACTTGGCCACCATGCTAGGTGACTTAACATCACAGTGCACTATGAATTGCTGATATTAGATGGATGGAGGTAATTGGTAGGAAGCGTTGGACCTAGGTTTCATGCTTATCGAATCTCGTCAGGAAGACGTATTTGCTATCTTGAAGGAGTTCATATCCCCCCTGAGA
Source organism: Trichobilharzia regenti (assembly GCA_944472135.2). Classification (NCBI taxonomy): domain Eukaryota; kingdom Metazoa; phylum Platyhelminthes; class Trematoda; order Strigeidida; family Schistosomatidae; genus Trichobilharzia; species Trichobilharzia regenti. The sequence goes on from OX235262.1 coordinate 137,347,069, forward strand.
TTCGAATCCGTGTCACCATGTTGCAGTCACAGACGTTACCACAGAGCTATTCGGACTATCGACTGACCTCCTGTAGGACTGCACTAGATACTTTGACTGGACACCACTTAGTAACTAGCGTCATGCATCTAGTCTTTTGTTTGGCGCAGACTGAATTCTATCAGCCAGTGGTAACATCTCTTACCTCAGCACTGGGTGACATGGGTTCATGTCTCAAGAGAGACATGAATTCCTTCAAGATATGCCTTGCCGATGACTGTCAACAAGCAGGAGACCTAAGTACAAGGCTTCCTCTCGAATGTATCCAACTATCTATTAACATTTCCATCCAAAAATTTCTAGAAACCCCAAAAAATAGTAATAAAAAAGAGGTCTTCAAATTTCACTATCAGCTGTTTAAAAAAATGCCACATTTTTTGAATGTATTGAAGTACTACAAACAACAGATGGTATGTAAAATATTAGACTATGAGTCATACTAACATAAATTAAATATGGCATATATTTTGAAAATTTTATTCCTTCGTCTTCAAGCTTGAGCTTTTAAGACTTAGTAGCAAAGGTGCTTACTTCTTACCATGGGGGCTTGCTAGTTTCACTCCCAACCTTCCCACTTCACCAGGTTTACTAACGGTTAAGCGAGGTTTAGAAGGGAGTTAACTGGGAGTCAGACCCTAGACCATGTGGTTGGTTGCGAGTATTCTGTCACAGAAACACCAACGTATAGAACACAATAACTGAAATGTGAAAGATCATGGAATTCTTGCTATCAAGCATATTCTAGATTACAATTTTTTTTCTTAAAAAGTAACTCTCCTTTCCTTACTAATTTCAGAAGAAATATCTGACTTAGGTTGCTTCATAGTGAAGAATATCTTCTCAGGATTCTAAAATGTTTTGTAAGTCAAATATTGTGGCCAAACTGCTTCATCTACTGGCTACCTAAAGAATAATCTGAACAATAGACACCCGAATCCCATCGAAATTCTTTGAAGAAGTGCACTAACTATTAACAAATTTTCAGGATGCCACATAAAGATGTGCGTACATGTGTGCGTGTGTGTGTGTGTGCTTAACTAAGCTACCTACCTAACTAATCTTTAGTTTTTGTAGACATTTTTAAAGCACTAAGGTTACCTAACCTCCTCTTATACAGACACATCTTCAATCACCTTACATTACATTACCTACTTCCACCTCTGAAACATTCAAGTTATAAGTGTGTAAATAAATAAATAAATAAATAAGAAGAGCTGGGAGTTTGATTCACTTTGTCAGTGTAATAAAGTGCTTATCTTCAAATATAATTACCACTCTATTCTATTAGTACTAGTACTACTCCAACTACAAAGAGCCTGAATAATGACCAACAGTTGTCTACAATACATTTCTATAGTTTATGTATTTTTGCACTAAAGGTTAATTCGACTACGTCATATGTATGCAGTTTATGACTTGTATAGATTAAGGAATAAGGGCGAATAATAAACCTGTACAACTCTGCTTCATTCTCCTCCTTCTCCTAATGCCTTGTAAAGTTATATTATTGAACTGGAAGTGAACAGAAAATCTTTTCAACATAAATTCTGTGTGTACACAACAACAAAAGAAAATCCATGATTTATTTACAATAGGTAGGTATGATTTTAAGGTCAAAAGAGAAACTAAATCATCAAATGAGGTATTATCATTATTGTTATTATTATAGATTGTGGGTAGGACGTAGTCTTTTGTGAAAAATTTATGCCATTTTTGTACTTTGTTTTGAAACTACTTAGTGTATTTTTGGGATGAGTGATAAAAAGGGTGATTATACGAGGAGGTGTAATAAATTAAATGCCTATATTGTCTGTTTAGTTGCTTATGCATATGAAATTTTTTGAAGAGAAGAAAATATGGCGAGTGAATGAATAGCTTTCACTTCATAATGTTAGTTAAACTAGTAAATTTTACTTCTTGTAAGCAAGAAGAATGTAAATGACTGCGTATGTTATCAACTAAAGCAAAAGCAAATAATCACACAAAACAGTTAGATGGTTGGCTAAATTATGCTAAAACAGTTTAATGGTTGTGTCTATTATGATGTTTGACAAGCGATTATAATCCTGTCAACTTGAATACAACAACCGTTTAGATTTTCTTACGAATTCAGTTATTCCGCTTATCAAAGTATATAAAGGTAACACTCAATCAATCAAGCCTCAAATGGCTCACAATTCAATCCCTAGCTGACTTCTAAACCTTGTTTAGTCGGCAGTACACTCAGTAAAGGGGGGAGGCTGTTATTGATTTTAATATCCCTACCCAGTTAAAAGAAACACTCTTGCTACAGAAACTTCAAAGCTGAAGCTTGAAGCCCTATGTTCTACTCGAAATGTGAAGGAAACGAACGCCTAGTAATAAGTATTCAGCTGAACTAAGCATTCTATACATGAATTGTTTTCCTTTCACATTCGGATCTTATACAAAAATGAGTTCATTAAACAAAGGCTTTCTGATGCAATTTAGTAAATAAGCTAATCTTTTGCTAAAATTTTTATTAAAATTATCCTTAAAAGGCGCAAAAATGAGTGTATGGTAGGCTAAAATTCTGTATGTTTAATTTAGTAAGCATCTGAAAGGTAACATCACAGATTTTAACTCAGGGTGATTGCGTAAGGAATAGTGATGGTATCACTTATTGCGATTATTGAGACATTAAATGCAGCTAATAATCGAATAAGTGACAGTAAAGGGTGTACATGCCACACCACTGTAGAAGCATATGTGCCATTGAATAGACACGTATGAAACGACACTTTATGAAACATTATTTAACAACAGTTTATATACATATGATAATTTTTCGAGTAATCCTCAGTATGTAAAAACAATCAATAAAACAGTAATCAAAAGTGGTCCGACGATAGTCGGATCTTTTCCCTCATGAAAGTAAAAGCCCAAGAGGCTAAACAAAAAAGGAAACTTGAATTTCTGAAGGGTTGGAACTGGCTGCTATCAGTCAGGAACTCTCAGGGGGAAGTAACAATTGTATTTCAGTTTCCTTTGAGTTACTAATTTTCTGTAAGTTGAAAGTCCCAATTCATAAAAGATCTGATCTTCAAGTTATCTTTAGAAACAAATGTTTTTTTTAGTGTTTTTTCCTTCATGTTCCCAGTGAAACATAGGGCTCCAAGCTAGTGACTTGAAGTTTCCGTAGCAGTATTTACTTTACAGGATGGGGTTGCTAGCCTCTTGCCCAACCTTCCCTCTTTACCAGTCTCACAACAGGCTTAGCGAGGTAAACGAGTGCGTCGGTGGCCAAGGACCGAACCTCAGACCATGGTCAGCGAGCGTCTTAACCGCTGTGCCACCGACAAATGTAATACAAGTAAACTACAGACTATATTTTCGAAGATTTTATTCCATTCAGGTGGACTGCAGCAATTAGATGAAATAGAAGCCTGTTACTTGAGTTCAGTGACAGAACAAGTTTAACAGACTTGCAATGAAGATGACCATTTATCCTCTCGATGAAACCTCTATCATCAGTAAACTAAACTTAGACTATGCCTGCACCCATATATCTATTCTGAAAGCAACAAATATTTACAGGAGTATTAATGCTGAAGTAAATTTATCTATTCATTCGTTAAACATCTGGGAAAAAAGATTACAGAATCAACAGATATGCAAATCATTAGCTATTCAATCTTTCAACAGAACTTTCTGTAATGATTTGGAATTTAGAACATGCTTAGTATTTCACGGCCTGAAATTTCCCTTATATTTGTAGATACTGAATTAACATGAACAGAGGTATGAAAATCAAATCAGTTCATTTGGAATGTAAGATAAATAACTATCTAGTATAGCGCCTTTCTGATGCCTAAAGGCAAGTTTGATTGTTTTTTTTCCTGTTGGGAAATTGTGGTCAGATAGATCAATACCAGCAAACTGATTGTGAGACTTGAAGATCTTGAGTTTGTTATTATGTGGTATTGCTGGTCTCTACTCTAGGAGAAGAAAGAATGCCTACTAAACTTCAGTTATTGATGCTTCATCAACTATTTAAGATTTGTAATGACTCAAACAAAAAAATCCGAAATACTTTCTCAGGTTTAGAATAAACATGGAACAAGGATAAGACTATATTCTGCAAGAAATTGTTCCACAGTTAAACAAGCATAAACCCATTAGATCTATGTACAAATGTTATCTGGTATACTATGAAATAATAAGGTTTAGATCATCTGAATAAACTTATGCTCACTGTAATATATTTATGTTATACTAATTAAAAACATTCAGTTGCATATTTAAAAAAATTAAAAGTTTTTTTGTTCCTTGAAAATGTTATTTTCTAAAATGTTGGAGAATTCATCCATCATTGAATTCCATCTCAGTCTCTGTACTTTAAGGTGTTCACACTGTGGCCTGAAGGTTCTGGATTTGATTCCGGGTGGGATGTGGATACGAAGACAGAAGTTTTTCTCACTACTGCTTAGTTTTCACTGGTCCTCTGATTGATGATTATTCAGCGGTGAAGTCTAACATAGTGTCATACATGTTATTATAAGGGGTAGCTTGTCGTTAATTCATTGAGGAGTACTACTGTGTTCTTTTTGAGAAAATGAATATGACAGTTCATGATTCGACCTCCAGCCAACAGACTCCAAAACCTCTCTTAGCCAGCAGTAAGCCTGGTAAACAGGGAAGGCTGGGTGTGAGGTTAGCCACTTCAACCTACTGCTACTGAAACTTCAAATCTCAAGGTTGCCTCCCAATGTTCCTTCCACTGGGAATGCAAAAGAACAAAATAAAAAAAAAGAATAATCACATCTAAAAATGATATACTAATGTATTTTATCTCAGTTTATTTCTAAATATAACCCTTGACTGACTACTTGCATTTGTTTTAGATATATTTTCGCCAAAGAAAAATAATGACAATAAAAGTAACAGTATTTCATAATACCGATTAGCTAATCATGTGGTGAGTGCTACTTAAAATCAGATATAAGTAGTATATCAGTAAACGAATTCAGAACAGCAATAACATGTTTCGGACATTGGAAAAAGCATTCGAAGAACCGAGCTGTGAGAAGAAAGTTAGAAACACTGTGCATAATCCAACGAGCTAACGAATGTGCTGATATTCGACAGATATGCGGATGATGTGCAAATAAAGCATTAGAGATTTGGTATAACAAATTTATGTATCTACAATAAGTTTGTCCCATAAAGACGTCTCGAGTCTCATAGGTTTCTTCTTCTCTATAATCAAACTCTCTAACAGAGAAGTACTAAATATAACTTTAATTTAGATTTACAGTTCGAGTGGCAAAATTTCACTGTAGATTCCCTAGGAAGTCAAGTTATTCCGATCACAGTATGTGGTACAATACAGTTTTATAACTTCAACCAGTAATTGATAATAATTCTTCTCTTCCCTCTCTCTTGGTACTTTATTTAGCTGTTTTGTGTTGAGAAGACTTGCCATTCCTAGTGTTAAGGATTGACAAATGATAAAAATCTTTGATAGTTTTTCATCAGGAAGCTTACATCTCTGTCGTATCACTATTCGATTACTATATTCGCTAGTTACAACTATTTGTAGGATTTCCCCGTCACACTTTACTTAGTTTGGGCAACTTTTAGCTTTCTACTGTTTGAAGAGTGATTCGTTAATTTTTACTTTATAGCTTAACACATCAGAACAACTGTGTACCTATAAACCAAGCAAGATACTGTTACAATTCATGACGTTCATGAAGTGTTAATCTAAGTCAACTTCTTATTTTTTTTCATTTGTGTCCCTAATGGAACACAAAGTTTCAAGTTTGAGCATTGAAGTATCAGTAGTGCTGTTCTATTTACGAGGTGAAGTTTTTAGCCTCACTCATAACCTCCCCTGTTTACTTGGCTGACTACCGGCTACGCGAGGCTTAGGAGTAAGCCATCCAGGGAATGAACCCTGACTGACTACTCGTGAATCAACTGCTGACGGCATCGCTATGTATCCAACACAATGATGCACTGATGCCACACTCTTATGCTAACTATACCTATCACATTTCATTATTTACCTTAAAATATTTTGTGAACATCTCAACTCTTCATCATTCACTATACTATCGCGCAGGTTTACTTAGTAGATATGAGACGGAACACCAATACAATAATGATGCATTGTTAATATCTATCTGTATATTTCTCCTCAACTCCCCTCTCCCTCTCCCCTCCCATCAACCCCCCTGTCGCTCACTAGTCAAGACAACTATCAGAAGTGACTGAACTTCAGACGGAAACACTGGAAAGAGAAAAACCTTCACCACTTTATTTATAATGCTTAAAGTGCAAATAAAAACGATGCGCTACAAAGACATTTCTGTAGAAGAAATTTTTCAAAAACAAAATACAAAGTGTAATGTAGTTTTTTTCTTCATTTTCTTATTTGTAGAATATATTCTTTAAAAAAGAGACTTTTTCAAAAGAAAAATCCTTTTTTGAATAATTAATTTTCTACCGAAGTTCAAAACAATATCACATTTGTATACTCACCTAACACTGTCCTCTAGCCAATTTCTTTGTCTCTCTTTTTTTCAAGTTCTTTTTTCTCTCAATTTGCTCGTGTGTGTGTGTGTGTTTGCGAGTGTTACACCATACCCTAATACCAACTATCTATCAAGTACACAGAGTAAGAAGTATATGAAGTTAGAGAAATTATAAAATCCACCACTAATTGAGAGTGAGAACAGTAATGATTAAGGCAAAGAGAGAGAGGGAGAGAGAGAGGACAACCCACTAGTAGCAACACTTCCACTGGACTCTTCTTGTTGTTTTTACACTATCAAATAGTCTGTTAAGGTTAAGCTTTACATACCATATTAATATGAATATGAATATGCCGCTTTGATGTGGAACTGTCATGAATTTATATGAAAATCAACCTAATTGGCTATTTTTGGTGTAGTGTAGATTTGCTTTCTATGATCATTTTGTTCGCAATCAGAAAGTAAACTTTATACTTATTTTTAATAAAGAAAAACATCAACAAAAAGCCTGAAAAAGCAAACAACAACTCAACACTATCGTGATGATGATGATGATAATAAAATTGGCGATACTACCACTGCCGGTCTTACTACTCCCGGCTATGATAATCACATTTCCGCACGCCCCCCCCGTATTCTTTCATCTCTGCTTCTCATCTTCCTTTGCCTTTCCTGCCGCCATCACCATCACCCTGTCCCCACCCCCACTATTATTATTACTATTGTTAATTTCTCTTTCATCTTTTTCGCCTGCTCACACACTGGACCTGTCGCCAATAATCTAGTTTTGGACAATATTATATAAATAATATATATATATATTTCCTGCTTACACAGTAATGATAATGTCGCCAAGGTTAAAATGTATGATAGTAGTATATAAATATGCGTGTATGTAAGCGGGACTCTATTCATATCTATAAACGTTTGTGTACCTGTTCGCCAATGTGTGTGCATGTGTGTACGTGTGTGCGCGCTTGGGGGTGGGTATACAGTCCTTCGAAGGTGGACACATGTAATAATAAATGCTTGAACAGGCTCTCCTCTGGTTCACATACAACGAAGCATATATACGGAGAGAGAGGGGGAGAGAGAGGGAAAGACAATTTTCTCCTTTTTTATATTGTTATAGTTTGCAAACTGTTTTTAAAAGAAAAACCCGTTTTTTAACTCTATCTCATACTGGCGGCAAAGATCAAAAATGACTCTATAGCAGCATATATACACTCTCTGACACACCAAAATAGAAAAAGCAACAACAACAAAAGTTAATACATGCATGCAAACAAACAAATCGACATAGATTAATATTATTAGTGTTAGTGTTAGTATAGCCATTTTATCCGTGAGAGTTATAATTTTGTTTCAACTATTCTTGGGTCTGTATATCTATGGTAATGAAACCAGAGACAAAAATAGGTAGATAGACAAATTTCTTTTTTTAATTTTTTTGGTTTCAAGTTGAAAAAAATGCAGTAAAAATTAATTATTTACTACTTATATCTGTACATTATATGAATGTGCAAACATACACACACACACACACGAGAGTATCTGCTTTCTGTTCTTCCGTACAACACCATATGCTACTTTACTTTATTCTCCTAAAGTTTTGATCTCACTACTTATATAACAGTAATACTACTTATAATAGTTGTAGTAATAACAGTAGTTATCATTTATTATTTTCAAACACGATTAATTAGGTAGTTTATGTAATAGCTTAATGAAAATTGGTACACGCCGGTCAACTGTTACTTGTATTTGAAGTTATTCCGACATGAGGCCATACTTCCACTATGACTACTACTAGTAATAATTTCAGTAGTATTGATAGTAGTAATAATAATAACAACAACAATAAAAAAATGTATTCGTACTTTTTATTTTCTCCTAATGATTAAAATGAGGTTACTTTGTAATTGTTTAAATGTTTTGATTTGTGCCTGCATAATTAATGTGCTACATTTAATTTTTTTGCTACATTTAAATATTATTCATAAACCAGGAGACAGGGAGAGAGAGAGAGAGAGCGCGCGCGCGGAAAAAACCAATACAACCGAATAAACAAACAAGTCAATTTTGAGCACATGTATCGGGTATTGGGTGAAATTAATAATTAATATTTTGTCAATGGTTATTAATTAAGCAAAATTTATAGTGTCACTGAGTCTGCTTGTTGTTATCATCGTTCAGTCAGTAAAGTTATCAGAGTGAACGACAGTGGGATATCTTTTATACCCTAAAGTTGTATATATTTCATGAGACAGTATCATTTGTGTTATAAAAATAAAAACAACGGGTATTTTCAAGCAGAAATAAAATAAAATAAAAATATGACTAAGTGATTTTCTTTGTAATAGTTTACAAGCAGCAAGGCCAGACAACGCTCCTCCGGAAGCATTGGAAACGGCTCTAGAGGCTGTAGCAAATGTGCTTCGAACAATACAATAAAAATTTTGGAAGGAAGGAAGGAAGCAAAAGTACGCACTGATCAGAAGAAAGGTTATCTTGTCAAGTTGTCAAATAATGGAGACTCAGGCTTCTGAAAGAACTGATGTGGAATCATGCTCGTGTTCATGACAAGCAAAATATTGAGTCATGTCATTCCGGAGAGACTAAGAAATGCAGTAGATGCAGAATTCTGCCCAGAACAAGCCGAATTCAGGAGAAGCAAATCATGAGAGCATCGAACTGCAATTCTATGTATCGTAATCGAACAAAGGATAAATTGGTGGTGAAATGTCTGCACCAACTTCGCTGACTTTGAAAAGCCTTTCTACAGTGTTGATTTGGACACTGTTTGAACATCATGAAGTGGCTGAAAATCTTTATCAACGTCATTCAACAGCTATACGACAATGTCAAGTGATATGAAGATGGATCGGACAAAAGGTGAGAAGGCCACTGAGTCACGGCACATGCCAGGCAGACACTCGGGTGAAGTGTGAATAGGAAGCAGTGAGTTGTAAATGTGTCTAAGGGTAACGTAGAGGGGATCATGTGGAGAGGAGAGATGAGAGTCTGTAGGAGGCAATAGTGAGGCAGAAAACACAATAAGGAGGGAATGGGTTATTGAAGTCCTATGTTCCACTTGGGACCTAACGGAATAATGAAAACAATAATAATAATAATAATACATCAGCAATCAGACAGACAGACAAGGCATATTTTCATCGACCGATTACCTTCAGAAAACAAAATTCGAACTCAAACTACTTGCTTTGCTTTAAATCTACTCAGATATTTGAGATTTTAGTCTCAAAAATATTAGAGATTAATATGCGTGATTATTAAGTAAAGTACACTATGCGAATATCAGTCATATTGTTGCTAATTATGGCAGTGTCTGGAAAATAACACGACACGCATGGATGATATCCTTACAATAATTTTCATTCAGTTCACTGGTTTTCTTAAATGTTATCACCTTTTACACTAGATTATCCGTAAGGCAGAGTGAGTATTTTTGATGTTCTGCACAAATGGTAACCTTTATTGATCAATACACAGTAAAAAATAACAACAAAGACTTGTTATTTTTAAATCTATCATTAGGCATTGGTTAGTAGTCACGTAGACACACAACATAAACACAAAGGCACGAGGAATTAATTTAATTTATTGCCCTTTGCTGTTAGTATTATGCTGCCTATATTATCATTTTCTTTTTGAAGAGGATAAGTGACTACAACAGCTATGACATGATACATACAGGTCGAATCTCTTGTCAGAAATTCTGTGAATACCGTATTACCCTACAAAGGAATAGAAGAATCCCTTTTAATTACTTTATATATATATATATATAATATATATATATATATATATATACGTAATTATCATAAATCAACTGTTGGCCTTTTATACAACAAGCAGTTTGCTTGTTGTATCCTATCCTTGCTGAACACACATTATCTCTTCAAACAGTCTGTTGTATAGAGACAGTTACTAGATTTATTGGTAATATTTACTTGACAATAGACAACAGTCATACACTACAAGACCTTTGTATCACCGGCATTAGTGTGAAAATCGAAGAAAACGAGGCTAAGATTACACATCCTTACTATCGACATCTTTTAGTAAACCATCAAAGTATAGTCATGAAATAGATTAATTATTTTTTATGAAATAATAAAGGTCGAAGGTGAGGCAGTAACTCATCGAAGAAGACATTGTGAAGTGGTCGCTCTATGTCGTCAATTGGTAGAAGTTAGAATTCATGGACTGATCATTGGATCGGATCTCAGTGGCTTAATAGTCTACGAGCTCTCTAGTCTTGTAACCAGTAGGTTCTGGGTTCGAGCCTCGCGATGTGGGTGCTTACTGATCAAGAGACCTGAAACTAGGAAGAAATGGCTGTCCAGCACTCCTAGGCTTTCCTACGGTTATCTAAATGATGTCAGCTCACGATGAAATCCTTCATCCAATCAGACAAAAATCCCTACAAAACCAATACTTGAAAAACAAGACGTGTCTGTTTAACTTCTTTTTGTGAGTGGTACTAATTTGAAGTATCTGTAAGAGTAGCTGATTCATGGGATGAAGAAATATGTTGATGACAGAGATCAGAAACAATGAGAATGAGGTGACTGGTATCACTAATAAGCATTTGCGGTGTTTTTTTCACAGTTTACTCAGTTTAATTCTATAGAACACGTCACCTTTCATCGAACTATCTCAAAGCTTTTGAACTGAGAAGCGCTTAATCATTTACTGTTCCAAATTTTGTGACGAGAATCCAACATTAATATATACCGTTTGAGAGTTTGTTTTTTCTGTAAATTCATATTCTTTGTAAAGTAATCAAAAAAAGTTAAAAGGAAACCACTAAAGTTAGCATAGTTTACTTTCTTGACATCATTTTGGAAAGGTCTATTATTTAATTCCTTTGAGTTCATAGTGAAACGATGAGATGTGAAGTTTAAGTGTTTGTGGCACAACCTTCCCTCTTTACCAGGCTTACTATCATTTAAGTGAGGTTTGGGAGTGTGTCGGCCAGGGGTCTAACACCGGACCATGTATGGTGCGGTTGGTGAGCATTCTACCACTGCGCCACCAACGTGCACAAATAATATTCACCAAATCAAAGTAATTTTTGGTGGATGGTGATTTTGGACTCGTTGGCTGAATGTTCCTGCATCCCACTGGGACTCGAACTTAGTGTTCATTTTATCGAATGCTAAAGAGTCATCACCACCGAAGCCAGTGAAGAAACGTATGTCATTGATAAAGAAAGTAAACACTGTTTACTGCAGAGATATAAGTGAAAACATTACTTTAAGGTTAATCCTATTAAGTGAAACAAGAGTTCACCACAGTAGTAATAATAGTAGTTAATGAACGCCGTGAAGTCCAGTAATGTTATGGAGTGCATGCTAATACTATGTAGGCTATTCTCTAGACAGATATACATATAGTTCCCGAAAATCTCCAAAGATATAAAGCACTTCTAATGAATTGAGTGACTGCCACTTTTATCATTAGCCATTTGAGAGGGAATATTTTCAACCAAAGTAGATTTGAGTCTAAGAAATATCACGCATGGATGTGTACTGTTGAAGAGTTGCAAATTGGGATGAAACATCTATTCAGTACTTCTCTAACTGAGATTAATCTTTGACAAAAACTGCCTCGAAGAAATTGACAGCATGATAATCATTGATTCAGCCAAAATATTCCTATTTTTGAGGTCGATTCATTGATGCAATTTATGCCGGCAGAGGAGTGTACCTAACAGGTTGTGATTTAATATGAAGATAGAGTATACAGTCTAGCAGAATGTTAAATATTTTTAACATTAAAAACCAGAAACATGATTATGAAGCCTGTATTTCGAGAGAGAATTATTATACGCGTGGTGAAGTGAAATAAAATGTTAAAAAACAAACAAACTAACTAACTATACGTCAGTATTCAAGCTGACAAATCCCCAATCTTATATGATACTTCCGGAATACACCACAACGACCTATTTGATTGATAATCATTTTTGGCGGAGAATACAACTAAACGATCAATTACGATTACTGTTGTTGAACATTTAACTTGTTGAATGAAACTAAATTTGTAATATCCTTAAGCGGTGGGAATATTGATTTTTTTTGGTTTTCATTACATTTCCATTTTTTTGTCTTTCCTTAATTTAAACAATTCCCAGTGAGAGTGATGACAATTAGATTACAGAGAATAATTAAATAAAAATTAGTTATTCACACAAGATATACACCGCGACTACATTAATACTACAATCAGTGTGTATTTTGTTGTGTGATTGATCTTTCACATTTTCACTTGAACTTCGGTTGAATTCTAGTGGACAGTCATTATTAGACCGTATTTTCTATTACAGAACAAATTATCTATTATTATTCTGTTGGATTCCAGCAGAACATCACCATTTTACTCATGTACAACTCGCCGTTTCCCATCCCGGTTCAACACAAGGTTTTGTATGGCTTGTGATATCACTCAAAAGATCTTCTACGATCCATCTCCATTTCTTTCTGCTTATTTGTTGGGTAACAGATTCTTGATTACTTTGTTGCCGAAATTCCCAGTTGCTAATCCTTTCTGATCATCTGATCTTCAGTATACAACGGAGGCAGTTGTTGATAAAATTCTGAGGTATACTCGAAATGCTTTTGGTGACTATTGGAGTATCTGAGCCACATTGAACCACTGACTTGACATTCGTGTTGAAATTCCGAATCTTTCTCTTTATTCTGTGTGCAGTAGATCTCTGCATTAATTTCAGATTAATGAACGCCTGACTTGCTTTTTTGATCCTGTGTCGCTTCGATATCCTCATTCGTGTAGTGTGCCTGTAGTTGAAACGATATTGCCTAGATAAATGGGAGAAGTGACCTGGTTGAAGTTTATCCTATTGGTAGTGATCGATGCTCGTTGCTGATTAGGCATCTTCGTGAGATCTGTCCTCTCTATGTTATCTTAAAGTTTTGTCTTTGCTTACTTTTCTACTGACTTGTTTGTTTCCATCTGGGAATTTTCGGGTTTGTGTGATATTGGACATAAATCATCAGCGAAGTCTAACTTTTTTAAAGTGTTGTTATCTGTCCAATGTGTTCCTGTCTTCTAGCTACCCATGGTCTCCCTCATGATCCTGTCCACTACAATCAGAAATATCGTCTGCGATGGTAAGCAGAGCAGATAGTACCGAATAAATAGGACTCAAGTCCACTGGAAAGAAAATGAAACATAATCGTTGCCAAGGTATGATAAGTACACTGAAAAATTACTCAGTAAAACTGGGTTAACCATAGTTATTTTACTTCCAGACACTAACTCCCCGACTTGGGAGACTCTCTAAGGGGTAATCTAGGTTGATATATTCTATCCTATTATGACATGGTGATTAAGGGTCAATTGAAGACGTACTTCTAGGTAGTCCCTGAAAGCGTTTCAACCAATTCACTGAGAGAAATGTTAGAATTTCACTACCTCTGAGATTCCTACGAAATATAATTCTTACCTATGTTTCGTTTTCACTTGGAATCTAGTTTTTTTATGTAGCCATTAGGTTGAATCCTGACGGAATTCCAGAAAAATTACTTTGCGAAACAAATCTTGAAGTTACTGGTAATTAGCTTTATCTACTCAACAATGGATTTAACTTCTGGTCATCATATATATCTTAATTTGACTTTAATCGCCAAGAATTTCGCCAAAACTACTATATCACAATCCTTAAGTGGTATTCATCAAATAGCTGTTTTTTTTTATTTTATTGATAATCAATATTTTAAATCAAATAAATCAACTTCTTCATTGTTTTCCACACTAATAATTTTGCTTTACCAAAATATCAAATTTCCAAGCAGTGAATGTCAGTGACTTGTGACGATTATTCAGTTACAACAGACAGGAAACTGTTCACTGCCTATCTAGATAGCAATGAAAAGTATGCCACGGCTATGATGATTTGCCGTAATTTTAACTTTTGAAATAAATTATACGACCGTTAATGATTAAACTTAAAGCCAATAATATAAATCACAAAAACATCATAATACCAATAATCAGGCTTAAAGCATTTTGATATATATGTGAATTACGGAAGTTTGTCAGTAATTGCATATATATATATATATATTCCTCTCTCCTTCGCCAAAACAGGATTGACCGCATTTCTGAGGAAATATTTATTTCAAAATATCCCCTCTTTTTTGTCACACAAGCCTGACTGTAGGCCTTTATTCATCAGTTTCTACACCTACTTATTATTCATCTATATTGTGTTTTGTATGTTAGTATGTCATTATACAAGTTTAGTTATTTATCGTTGTTTAGAAGTAAACAGTATTTGTACAGGCTGGTCAAGTGTAATAACATCTGATGATGGCAATAAGAACAACAATAATACCAGTAGATAACACTAAACGTTAATGCCATTTGTAACCATTAGTGGTAATATTTTATAGAAAATATTAACACTACCAATGCCGTTTGATAGTAGTAATACTAGTGTAATGAATGTGTCTAGACAAGTCATTGAATTATTGCTGTTATTATTATTATTAGCATTATTATCATCAAGTGAAATAAGTAAATGCAAATTTTCTGGTTACACCAAAAAAAAAAGAAACCGAACTGGAAAAAAGTCATATTCCTTAAGAAGTTATTTATTTTTTGGTGACTGACTTGTTTTGTTTACGTTGTTTTTTTTGTTTGTTTTTGCCTTCATTTTGAAATGGCCGGGATTAAAAGATCATTTTCTACACACTCTACATGTTACGATGTAAGCGAAGATGATGGAGACGGGGGGGGGAGAGCCTCAAAGGAAATCAAAATAATTTATTATGTTCATCACACTTGCTTATTTATTTCCATGCACTGACAAAGACTTGTACTGTCAACGCTATTTATCCCTAATAAAACAAAACAGTTTACTATTATTATTATTATTATTACTATTTAGCCGATGAATAGTACTAGACTTGCCGTTCAGTTTAACAATGTATACAACGTTTTGGGTGTTTGAGACATCGTTTTTCTACTTACATAAGTCTACTTTATAGCTTTATATATTATAAAGAGTTATCAGTTATGTTAATGAGTGAAGATAGTCACATTTTATTTAGGTGGGGGATGGGGGCGGTGACAGTTTGCTATTTGAAATATTTATTTATTTATTTATTTATTTGTTCTTTGATGTCTGGAATTCAGAAAGAAGGATACTCAATTTAAGGAGCTTTCATGCTACATAAAATATGCATCAACACTTCAATAACTTCATTAGCTCGATGTTAGTTGTATACTTGGTATAGCCTTGAGTTGTTTGATGTGATGGCTAATCACTGAAGATGAAGTGAGAATATGGATTATGGAAGGATCATAAAGTGTCTGGCTTTACATGTATTAGCTCAGCTCGTGGATCTCTTCATACTAGTAATAAAACCACACATATATATATATATATATATATATATATATATATATATATATATATATGTATAATCAAGAGTTAGACTGTAGGGATTTGACTTTTTTCAAGCTTGACCACGTGTTGATATCAGTTAGAGAACCACTGCCAACTAGGGAGTACTGGATAGCTGTTTTGTCCTAATCTGAGACTCATTGGCAGCGTGCAACTACTGGGGTTCGAAGCCAGGACCTCCAGGTTACAAGGTAACCTTGTAGACCATCCGGTCACTGGGACTCGACTCAATGGCCCATGAGTTCGAACTCCTACCTATTCGTCTCTGAATAGTCTACGAGTCTGCTTTGTAACCTGATAGTTCTGGTCTCGAACCCTGGTGGGCGCGTATTACCAATGAGTCCCAAACTAGGACGAAACAGCTGACCAGTAATCTCTGGTTTTCAATGGTTTCCTCACTAATATATATATAATATATATATATATATATATATTAGTTTTATAATAGTTCATTGGTTATTTATCTTACGGTTACAAAAGCAACTGTCTGTAAGTAAAGTACACGCCAAATATTACATGTTCCTCGAAAATTCTGTTTCCAAGTAACCGAAGTTCTCTATGAATAAATTTTGATGTAATTTAGATTGCATACATCATCAGTGCTATTTGTTTAGTTCAACTTCAAACGCAATTTCAACAATTCACTCAATTAAAAGTTCAGGGATATATGTCTTCTGAATAGTATCCAAGATGGAAACTTTAAGTTGTAACAAAATTCAAAGCAAAAATACTATAAGAATTAGGTTTCTTCCGTTCAGTCATCAACTCAAAATAAACCTGAGCATATCTTGGTTGAAAGTATGAGTCATTTAACTTTTTTCACTGTATACTGTACTGTTTTTCAATATACATGTTTCTATATAACTGTATTAGTAATTTAAGCCTAAACGGGTTTCTCACCATTCTCAGAGAATGCCTTTTATACTTATAATCAAAAATTCTGTTTGAAAAATAAAGAAATATGGGAAATTTCTTTTTTACATTAGAATGAAAAACGCATCTTAAAAACAACCTTTAAAGTGTGTACAAGGAAATACGAACACATATAATGTTTACTTTAGCATTCAAGAGAATTGGAGGTTTCGCTAAGGTGGCATTGCTACGACTGAAGCTTCCAGAAGCCTAGCTAGGAAAAAACAGGTGTCTAATTTCCCGTGGTTTTCAGTAATTCAGAGAGGTACTCATTTTTTAACTACTTAATAGTATTTATTTGAAGAGTATTTGAGATAGTTTGGGTTAGCGAAGTGTTATCCATGTAGTGGGTGATGACGGTTGGAGTTAGGATGAAAGTCTAGATCAAGGTAGGATGCGAACTAAAGATGACTGAACAGCTGACTTACAACACCCAATAGCTAACCGATCATCTTTCAATAAAGCCAGTATGGCTAATTCCAAGTTGCCACATTCGAAACTAGCAGCCTTGTAATGACTAGTCTTGGTTCAACCAGCTAGTTCACTGATAAACCAAGAGTAATGATATTCAAGTAATGGTTTGTAGGGATTTGGTTGATTGGCTACAGGATTTCAGCATGAGCTGACATTGGTTAGAGAACCATTGGAAAAGCTGAGAGTACTGGACAGCTGTTTCATCCTAGTTTGGGACTCTTCAGAAGTACGAACCCACATCGTGGGCTTCGAACCCAGGACCTCCTGGTTATAAGGCTAGCTCATAGATCATTAAGCCTTGCAACCAGAAGGGCCTGGGTTCGAACCCCGGTGGGTGTGTAATAATGAAAATTCCCAAACTAGGATGAAACAGCTGTCCAGTACTCTCAGCTTTTCCAATGGTTCTCTAACCAATGTCAGCTCATGCTGAAATCCTGTAGCCAATCAACCAAATCCCTACAAACCATTACTTGAATATCATTACTCTTGGTTTATCAGTGAACTAGCTGGTTGAACCAAGACTAGTCATTACAAGGCTGCTAGTTTCGAATGTGGCCATGGATTAGATTTTCATTTCGCCCTTCTTCATTGTCCATTATACAAATATTTATTTGATATACACTGGAGAATACGATTTCTAAGGGTTGAAGATACTTGACAAATGAAACTACTTAACGCAAGGCAATGATGCCTGTGGTTCAGTGCTCACCAACCACAACTCACTTGGTCCGTATCTGATTCCCAGTCAACACACTCCTAAAACTCACCTTGAAGGTAGTAAGTCCAGAAAAGTGGGAAGGTTAGACAAGAGGCTAGCAACCTCACCACCATTGCTACCGAAACTTCAGAACTCGCGTTTAAAGCCCTATGTTCCACTCAGTACTTAAAACGCTGGAATCAAAGCAGTGTAATGTGGTTTTCATATATTCAAAGCTTAAAGCATCGTTCAGATAGCCTAACTTCCTTGTATGTCAAAAAGAATATGAAACATTTCCATCAATTACCTTTCACCAGCAGAGAAGTAAGTTATCATATGCGACTAACACAAAAGGTCTATTGAATTTCTGAAATTATATTTTATTCCTTATTATCAGCGACGCCATGATGATAGAATATCATGGTAACGGTTGATGCTTTAAATAGCTACAATCTGGTTTATGTTGTGCGGAAAAAAAATACTTTTGAGTTCCTACTGTGTAGGAAACTAGTTATTATCTGAAATAAGCAGATAAATAATAACTCCCATTAGTATAGATTTAATGATTATCAACTTTAACTGTGGAAGTAATCTCTGAACAGTCGGTATAAGATCACAGTCTCACTCTTTGCCATTATCAATATTATATTATTATTATTATTATCACCATCACCATCACTGTTCTCTCGCTCACATACATACAAAAATGTATTCCATGCTTAAATATATATTACTAGTAAGTATATGTGTGTGTGTGTTTGGTAGACTTGTAAATATGTTAGAAAATACGTACATTGTATTCTGCAGGAAAAGTTATTCCATGAGAATACAGTGTGTATCCATATGCAAAAGAAACACTCCCTCACACACAGACACACACACACACACGAGAAGTATTCACAACAAAAAGAGATATAAAGGAGATAAATTAAGCCAAAAAAACATTTTTCAGTAGACGCAATGAATAGCAACCAGAAAGAAATCTTAGCATACATTTATACAACGTCAGTGAAGAGTATTCTTCATTTTATTGTGAAGGTGAAAGATAAAAGAGAAAACCATTTTGTTTCTTAGAGGTCAAGATTTATTACACTCAGATCCTGATGCTGATAAAACAAAGTAATATAATAAGCATTAAAGAGAGACGCAGAGAGATAGAGAGAGTTTAGCACAATTCTTGTTTCTTAAGGAACTTGCTTCGATTCACTAACTAACTGATCAAATATCGAGTGGAAATACTTTTCTTAAACGTTGGTAGACTAAAGAATTGCAATCCATTCAGGTTACTTTAAAGCATGATAGACTTGAAATGTATGATGAGAAATATGAAATACTTACTTCACAGTGAGCGAAAAGGTAAGAGGAATCAGTTACTACCGTCTTAACTTTCAATCGTAAATTCTTTTATATTATTCTGAATAAAGCTAAAGTATTTACTAGTTTTTCTGGGGAAACAAGAGTAAAACTGTAGACGAATCAGCTTATACAACCAACAGTTTTGTTAGAATGCTAATGTCATAACCAGCCTAGACAACAATAAAAGTTTTCAGCCTGACACTGAAAATGAAAATGTCTGATCAGTATCATTATTCTACTTCTGAACATTTTTCTCCATTTTCCGAAGTTACCTTCGTATGATATTCAAAGTCTCACTATCAAAAGTTGACAGTTTCGTAAAGATTCAAGTTTTTTAAAAGGTGTTGATTAAAGTTTACTCCTAGTTGTGTAATTCAGATCATAATAAATAATTGTTATCATAATTACAGTAAACAGCTTAAATCTCCTACTTTGTTTTAATTCATCATAAATTAAGCGTTGGTAAGACAATTCAGTTTGCCGCCACATATAAAATCAAGATGTCAATTACACTATCTGTTAATAAACGGAAGCTTATATTATGTTTTCTTTTTTCTGTAGTTCAAGTAGCTACATTCTTATTTTATTTGCTATTACGTATTTTATCTTATTTTCTATATTATTATCTCCTGCTTTATTGGTTTCAAAGCAATATGTCTACTAATGATGATTAAAAAAGGTTCCATTTTTAGGACAGTTACCATTGTAATTAACGACTTAGTCATTGCAGTATATTTAAAATTGTAAAGCACTGATGAAGGGGATATTATTATTACCATTATTTTGAGTCTTCAACTGATGAGGCCTAAATGTGATGAAATGTGCACTTTAGATTACACAGTGCTAGCCACCATCAAATGCCAACACATTATGACGGGGAATTTTCGAAGCAAAATGTTTCACACTAAAAGAAAGTAGTCCTCCGGTTTCACAATTGCTAAGTGCCTAAAGTTTCCTCAACAGCAGTGTTATATGCATTAAGTGGTCATCAAAGATGTACAAACGACATAAATGGTATTTTATTTAGGTGACATTATCCCATGATATAACGAGTGTATCACATTTTTCAGAACGGTTTTATTGTTATCACCTTTGCAAGGAATTTATAGCATAATAATAAGTGATTAGCCACAAATAACGTGTCAACTTTTCAGTTCTTCTATACGGATCAGAAACTTGGCGAGCGGGTGAAAAAGAATATTTCCAACAAAAAACTATGGGAAGGAACAAACAAAACAAGAACCAATCGCCAACCAACAAATATACAGGAGAAAGTGGAGATGGATTGGACACTACTCGTTGAGGAGGCCACTGAGTGACATCCCGCGCGCGTCAGGCCATTGCTCGAGTGGAACCCGAAAGGAAAGAGGCGAGTGGGACGTCAGTGCAAGGGTGACATGGAGCAGATCGTGTGAAGAGGAGTTGAAACAGTATGGAGTAACATGGATGCAGGTGAAAAGTACAGCAGAAGGAAGACAGAAGTGGCAAGTGGAGACGTGGAGTTGAAGCCCTATGTTCCACTAGGAACCCAAGGGAACAATAATAATAATAAACGTTTCAGTCGTAGAATACTTGCCAACCATGCCTCTTGCGGTCCAGGGTTCGTACTCCTTAACCTCTCTTAGCCAATAGTAATCTCGATAGAGAGGGAAAGTTGTTCGTGAGACTAGCAACCCCACCTCGTAAGAAAGAATAGTACCACTGCTACTTGTACTTTAAGATTCAAGCTTGTAGCCCTATGCTCCATTTGGAACACAAAGGAATAAAATAAAATAACAGTGATAACAATCACAAGTAACACATTGCACATTTGATTATCGTGTAGGGATCAGTGGAACACTTTACAACATTAACTTCAAACAGATGCAATCTCGAGTCATTTAAGTAATTATCCAGTTATTAATTCTGAATTGGTTGTGTTTCTACTTCGTGTGCATTTTCCTGATTCATTCAGTGACTCAGAGTTATCCTTATTATCAATCCTTTCAATAATCATTACAGTAATAACAATAAACTGACTACACACACACACACACACCTTTTTTAAAGGGAACTTCACGACAAACTGGCATCGTTTAGAGAAGCATCAGAAATCAGGGAGCATTGTACAAATCTGCTTTTACCTTAGGTTGGGTGGGAATTATGAACAGATTACAGTAACCCAAGTTCTCCTTCAGGTTACAAGATGGCCTTGTCGACCATTCAACGGCATGGTTTTGAGGAAATTTCCTATCCTTTATATTTCATTCTCTCTCTAATTTATTTATATTTACTTTTGCTTAAAAAGAAGGATTAGTCAGGGTTAAAGATGCAAGAGATAAGAGAGAGACAGAACGAGACGTAAAGACAGAGAGAGAGAGAGAGATGTAAGTCGAAGGAAAGAAAACCTTATTGTTAGATAAATCATTTGAGGGTAAAAACAACAACAACAACAACAACGATGGAAATAGCAGGAAAATCGGGGAAAATAGGAACACTTTTGGGCAAAATACCACTTATATTACACATTATATTTATATATCTATATAAATAATATTGGTTGTCTTATAAAAGCATTACTCACATTATAATACTCATAAATTCTAATTAAACCACTGGATGAATGGATATATACATAATAGATGGGTATATAGGTGGGTGAATAAAAAATAAGTTCCAAAAGAAATAAACCACATAAGGCGTACATAAAAAGATGTTCCACCTTTGTTGTTATTTTCCCCTCCAATGTATCACTACTACAGGAATTCATTCACATTTCCTTACCCTCTTCTTCTTCTTCTTTGTCTTTCTTTCTCCCCTGTATTACCCCCTCTCCTACTCGCATATACCATCACTATCATCAGACAACTTTCACTAATTTAATATGATAGTGTAAGTATTGTCTTTCTGTATATGGTGTATATTACCGCCTGATTAAATGGTGTGTTTAAAGATGTAATAAAAAAAAATCCCTGGGTGTAACATGTATCTTACTTAGAGTTTATTTAAACATCTTTTGATGAAATAGTGAATTACTTAAAAAAAGACCCGCACAAATTTATGAACTTATTTACTACAGTAAATTAATAATACATTGTGCTGTCTACACCTGAAAAAGTTGAATGGTGTAAATGAAAGTGAAGAATATGTATATATCAAGGGAGAGGGAGGGAGAGAGAGAGCAGGATTGGAGTGAATGATTTTATTGGTGATCAGAAAATCACTGGAATAAACAGAACAGCCTTAAAGAGATCAAAGAAGAAGTGCATCTAGGATTTTAGCATTGGGTATCGCTAAATAGGTTTTAGACAACTTTAGGGTTATTTTATTTCAATTTTAGAAAATTTTTATTATCAAATTATACCGTTAATGTGTTTTTATAAATATTAATAGAAACGATTTCATGGAGGTGTAAGTGCGACGGAGCATTCATCAGCCAAGTATTCACTTCAATTTCAACTATTAACCCATTATATCAACCTTGTATGTAATGGTGATCTACACCTTGGTAATCAAAAAATTTGGGAAAAATAATTAAAATTATGATATAATCAACTACAGGTGGCATAGATGAGGATGTTAAAGCCAGAATCAGAAAGGCGAAAAGCAGACCCTCATCATCATGAAATCAGTTTGGAAATCTTCTGCACAAAGACAGCATGTAGAACAAAATTTGGATTTTCAACAACAGTGTTAAGTTAGTTCTTATATATGGGTCAGAAACTTGAAGAGTCATGAAAAACACTTCTAACAGTTTGCAGATTTTTATCAACAGCTGCCTTCACTCCATACTGACGATCAGATAGCCAGAAACAATTGTCAATAAGGAACTCTAAGAACTCACAAATGAAGAACCTATTGCTCAACAGGTATGCCAAAGGGAAGGAAGATGGATCGGAAACACGCTGAGGATACTGCTGAGTGATACTGGGCGTCGGGTAGAACCTCGAGGGAAACCCCGATGGGAAACAGTGAGTTGGGTGTCTGAGAATGACATGGAAGAGATTGTGTGAGAAGGAGATAAAAGCCTCTGGGCAATCGTGGACTAGCTGAAGAGGACTTCAGGGAACAGGATTAAACGGAGATATACTATTGAAACGTTATATTCTACTCGGTACATAGATCTTATTTACTATCTTCAATCACAACTTAAATGTGTGACATAAATCTTAATAATGAAACAATGAAAACTGATATCTCTTTTGATGAAATTTACAACTATATATTTCGGCATTGTCACTCAAACCTGATAACAATTACAATTTACTTGAGTCAAGAACATAGAATTCTACCATCAGTGTAGTACTGATATGAAACTTGAGCCAAGCTACCTGGTGCTATATCAAAATTGTCTTCGAGCTTGTGCAGGATTAAAAATTTTCAGGAACTAAGGAAAAAAGTGAATGTTTCTTCATTCTAAATCCGTCAAAATCACGATCTCATTCAATACCGATCTTAAAGTTGCCAAAATCTATGGTGTCTTCAACATTAAGGAGTTACTCTCAATTAATCACAAAAATTGTTATCCGTCGAAATTTAACACGAAAATTTCTACAAGCTAACTTTGATTATCATCGAAGCATATCGTGTTTAAATCCTATCTAGCTAACTGCTGCCACGAAACTTTTGTTTACAAAATACACTTAAAACCACAAAGGAATAAGTGGAGAGTTAACATTTTTTTAAAACTTTTTTATTTTTGATTTACAGCTTGATTCCACACTGTATTTTTGGTACAAGTATGGAATTTTCAGCATGGATATCGGTAGCCCAAATTTTGCAGGCCGACCATAGATATCAGGTGTGCACCGGCGTGGGCTCGAACCCCGGACCATGTGCATGGTCGGCGAGAGTCCTAACCACTGTGCCATCGACGCACACAGTGTACAAAATATTTTATTAACAGTGAAAAATGAAACTTTAACAGCAACGCTTTCGTCAGTCTGAAACCACTTTGGAACTTGTACTGTGTGTCACGAAAAGGATTTGTAACAGGCTAGTGCAGACTTTCATCAACAGCCGCCTTCGCTGGATCCATACTAAAGATAAAATGACCGACCGGTCGTAAAGAATTAGTAACAAGAAGCTCTGACAACAAACCAACCAAGAACCAATCGCTCAGTTAATTTGTAGAAGAAAATGGAGATGGACTGGTCAAGCATACGTTTAGGAAACCGTCAAATGACATCGCGTGCAGTGCAGGCCATCGCTGTAGTGGTATCCAATGGGAAGGGACGAGTGGGTCATCGGTGTGAGGGTGACATGGAGGAGGTCGTATGGCGAGGAGGAGGAGGAGGAGATGAGAGAGTTTGGTCAATCGCTGACCCAGCTGAAGAGGATGACAGAAAATAGAAGATAGAGGAGGTATGTTGTTGAAGTCTTATTTTCCACGCGGAACCCAAGGGAATAATAGTAGTAATAAAGTTACACCCTACTGTTAACTGGTTGTCAGTTTCTGAGGCCAGTCACGATCAAATATTTTATTCAATCACTCTAATAAACGTTCTATATTAGAAGATCACAAACTATCACTTTGCTTTGATTTCAAAATTCCTATAAATATACAACCTTCAAAGTAAACTGAATTTTATCTGAGATCTCTAGATTTCACAGTCATTAATTAGATGATTCTTTGTTTCATAACATATCGTTAGATTAAGTGGTACTCAGTCAAAAATCAATAGTTTTCGACTCTCATTTTTCTCTCCTTTGTGCAGTTACTCAAATTAGTTTACAGTCATCTCATACTGCAAAATCTTGTCGGATATGACAGTTTTTCTCAACCTCTGTATACAAGACAACTTTCAGCGTGAAAAGTGGAAATAACCATTGGATATTTAAAATCTATGTTATTGAAATTTTATACAGTAATGGTAGAAGCCTAGAGACTTGGCAAAGGGACGTTTCTTTGGTATCTTTACATGGCAAAATTATGTACCCCTTATCTTCGAATCATCATTTGCACAAATCTTCAGTGTTGTGCTACTTATGTCCTTCATATTGGGTTTCTTTTTACTCCTTTCAAGTCTCTCATGTTTTTCCGCATCACGAAGTCATTTTTTTTCTTTGACGTCAAATCTATCTCCCTGCTGTTTGATATTTTTATGCCAATGGACGTCTCTTTATATACTACTGGTACATTTTATCAGTAGCACACGCCACAGTACTTTGGCATCGTGATTATTTAAAGGGTTTTCTGTTTCCATCTCTCTCTCTTTCTGTCCCTGTGTGTCTCATTCGACTGGATGTAGAATAAAGTATATGATGTTTTGAAAAAGTTATTGACTGTTGCCAACTCCTGACGATGGTTCAGTCACATTTCCTCAGTAGGAGAAAAGACATTGAAGTAGAATAAAATTTGGAATTTCCGTATTTAATCCCTAATTATAGTTATACTTAAAAAACAACCAAAAATATAAATGTCTATTGAAAAAATTCCACTTTTTTTTTAACAAAATTAAGCTAATGAGAATATAGAATAATAATGTATTGTCTGCATTTGTACTGGCGCGCTCTATGTTCACGTAAGCATGACCGACGATTAATGGTCAGTGATTCATTAAAACAAATATTTATTAATTTATCATTGAAATCCCATGTGTATCACAACCAATGTAAAGGAATGTACTAAATGCATAGACAATAAGTGAATCAAGTATTCAACAAAAAGATTAACTTGAAGTCAGTTTTTACAAACAAACAGACAAGAGGAGATACCATTCCAATTAGATGTTGGAGATTAGACGGCATAAACGAAGACTATTAAATGTTAATTACTTATTTATAACTCTTCTTGGCAAGTTTGTTATTTCCATCAATCTGACCATTATTTGCACATTAATCATTAGGTATGATGGATATACAATCATGAAAGCTTATGCTGGTATTATGTGTCTGACGTCTGTTTTTTATTTTATTTTTTTGTTGTTACTAATTTTATTTGAATTTCACTAAATTTTCCTAAATAGCTGATAATTGCCATGAACACTGACGATGACAACTGACAATGAATTCACAGGGATATATTTTACTCTTCATGAATATGATCCTTTTGAAGTCAGAGGTGTAAATCTTCCAGGAATATATACCTTATCAGTACTCTAAAAACACAAGATGATTATGCAATGATTTAATCGTTGGCAATGAAAAATAATGCATTTGAGTCGATAGCCATGCAGATCAGATGGACAACTCTCTTCGAGTAAATATATTAGTCTTATCACTGAAATGAGTAAGATAGAAGTCACAAACTGAATAACCTAAAAAGTATTTCAAAAAATATTTCTCTTGATTTCCGAGTGGGATATAGGGCCTCAAGCTTTGAGCTTTGAAGTTTCATTACTGGTTGTTCTGTTTTTCTTGGCTTACTACCGACTAAGCGACGTTTAGGAATGAGTTGGCTGGGAATTAAACACGGATGATATGTGCAGCAACAAGCCTTTAAGCTCACACCCACGCATGCCAACCCTAACAAAGATCAGACTATAGGACCCTCAGACTATGAGACGATACCACTAACCATTTAGCCAACGGGACCGTTAAAAGTAATTTAACTTAAGTCTTCGTTACAAATACCATTGCTGAGAAAATTTGACCAAGATATGTTATTATTGTATTCTTTTGCGTTGTGAGTAGGACACAGGGTTTCAAGCTTGAACTTTGAACTCTGAGTAGCACTGATTTTACTTTTACGGCGTGGAATTGCTAGCCTCATGTTAAACACTTCTCCTCTACTGCCTAAGACAGTTTTGAGAGTGAGACAGCCGAGGTTCGGACCTCGGATAACATGAGTCTTGGTTGGCGAGCATTATACCACTGAACCATCGATGCCAGTGATTAACATTGTTACATAAGGAAGCTTTTAAAAAAGTAAAACATTCCACTTTATGGGTAAGTTTCATTGTGTATGCCCCATGAGAAGCAGCCTAATAAGAAGTATCCATGAGAAGTCGCTCATGATTAAAATCTCCTTTTTTACGGTGGTAACAAATACCATGGACACTGTGCTACTGAATGAATCGATAAATTGCATTATTGTCTTACTTCTAATAGTTTGCTAGAAATTTAATAAAAAAAAAACTTCACTAGCTATGATGAGCATAACTGATGGGGCCTCAATGTAAGTAACATCGAATCAACTGGCATTTATATATTTTTTTAAAACGTTTCAGCACTGAGATGGCACTCAGACTCAGATATATACCACCATTAAAGGATATTGATTGAAACTGCATGCCTTGTCACTCTCTCTCTCTCTCTCTCTCTCTCTCTC
This sequence comes from Trichobilharzia regenti, assembly GCA_944472135.2. Classification (NCBI taxonomy): domain Eukaryota; kingdom Metazoa; phylum Platyhelminthes; class Trematoda; order Strigeidida; family Schistosomatidae; genus Trichobilharzia; species Trichobilharzia regenti. The sequence continues at coordinate 137,374,755 of OX235262.1, forward strand.
TATATATATATATATATATATATATATATATATATATATATATATATATATATATGCACTATGTGCACATAATATATATGTGTGTGCATGCCTAAATAGGCCGTGGTTTACAGTCTGATAGAAAAAAGAAAGAAAAGCCTACAACTTTTGTCGGCAATAAGATCAAAGCAAAACAAAGGAATACTAATTTTTTTTGTTTTATTCTATTATACTTTAACAAACAAACAAACCTGCTGAATAGACCTTGTAACTGTTGAGACAAAAAACAAAATAGAGAATGCATAATATTATGACTTGTATAATTGTAGATCAAAAAAGGAGAAGTCTATTTACCGACTGAGTAGAACAATGTTTACGAAAAAAAAATACATACAAAACTGTTATAATATTGCCTTATGAGTATGATTTAAACAAAGTGAACTTTTTTGTATTACAACTGGAGACTTGTTATCATTGACTAGAAATTATATTTCTTTTCTTTTCTTTTTTTTCTCTTTCCCTTTTTCTTTCTTGTATCTTCTCTTTTATTTGTTTGTCTCTACTAACTTGAGACTGGAAAATTTCTTTTTTTTAAATAAGGAAAATAAACCTCTTTTTTTGTTCATCTATGCATATCATATTAACTAGAATTTGAGTAGTTGTTGGGGGGGGGTTATTATTAATGCTTAGAAATTTATTTAAAGCGCTAACTTTTTGTAGAGGAATATTGCCTTGACAAAAATCATGTTACCAATTATTATTATTATTATATCCTTTAATTCCTGGAGGAACATAGGGATTCAGCTGCGCGTCCCCATTGCCTTCTATTTTCTGCCAACGTTTTCACTCCACTCTAAGTCTGCTCACATGCTTTTATCTCCTCCTCACATGATCTCCTCCAAGTCACCCTCACATTGACGACCAACTCGCCGCTTCCCTTTCGGCCTGATTTCACTCAAGCAATGGCTTGTCTAGTGATGTCATTCACTTGATGGTTACCTCAGTGTATGGCCAATCCATCTGCTTCCATTTCTTCCTGCCTATTTGTTTCGAAATAGGTTCCTGCTGGATTGATTCGCTCGTTGCCAGAGATCCCTTCCTGCTGCTGATCTTTTCTGGCCGGCTATCTGATCTTGAGTATTGAGCGAAGACAACTGTTAATGAAGGTCTGAAGTTCTTTGGAGATGCTCTTTATGACGCGCAGTGCAAGTCTCTGATCCGTATGGTAAGTAGCACTGACTTCACATTGGAGTTGAAAATCCTGATCTTATTTTTGATGCTTAGTGATGTTGACCTCCACACAGACTTAAGGGGAAATGAAAGCCTGTCTTGCTTTTTCGATTCTGGATGTTATTGTCTTAATAATAATATTATTAATAACGATAACACTAGTTGAATTGATAGTGGTCTCAGTTGTATTTGTAGTAGTTGATGAAGTGTAGTAGTGTGGCGGGAGATGAAAAGACACCTGGTAATGTATCTTTCTTTATTAAGGAAAAACGCATCATATTTGTAATACATTTAAAAAAAAACACATTAAAAGTCGGGTAGGTCAGTTGGGCAATGAATGATTCTGATTGGTTGACGATTGGCCCAGAGTTGGACAATGAGATGCGAGCCGGAATAGCCCAGTGGTAACGTCTCTGACTGCAGCACTGGGTGACGTGGGTTAGAATCTCAGAAGGGACATGAGTTCCTACAAGGTTGCGGATACGCCTTGCTGACGAGTGCCAACTAGCATGAAACCTAGGTCCAAGGCTTCCAGCCGATTACCTCCAACCATCTGATATCATCAAATGAAATGAAAAATTGTCCAATGAAATTATATCATGACCGAAATGAAAACTCTGCAGCCTCTGATTTAAAGTTGTGATATCAGTCTTTGGCCTTTTCTTATCAATCTGCATCTATATAGCACATGTCACAGAAATGGTTGTAGTGATGGTAAGTAGTATGTCAGTAATGTCTTCTGACAGAATCTTGGATGCTGCTGAGACAAATTAAGTCGTAAAAAAGGAAAATAAAGATCATTTTGAAGCTATATATACAGAAAGCGTTTGAAGGCAACAGTGGAAGCTGAATAATAATTACTTTTGCAAATTAAAGTTTCAATTTGTAATGTTTTTGTATTTCACCAAATAAATAATTCAGCTAACTTCTGGTGGTACACTATTACTAGTACTGTCTTTAGTATCATAACTGTGCAGAGGTCACAAAATTTAAAGTGTTTTAAAGTTGTATGATATGGTGAGCAATACATATCTAAAACTGGAGGAAGAGGAAGTTTTGTTTTGCGTTGTTCTAAATGTGAAAATCTTATGAGAATCCGATTGTACTTGAAACATTTGATGAGTTCGTAAAGTTGAATGCAAGGCTAGCGAAAAGGTAAACCTCTTAAGAATGTATAAAAACATATCGTCGTTCTAAATTATGCTGGAGGTTCCAACGATCTTATTTATTTATTTATTTATTTTATTCCCTTGCATTCCCATTGAAACATAAGGCTTCAAACCTTGGCTATGAGGTTTCAGAAGCAGCGGTGTCCATGTTTTTTGTGAGGTGGGGTTGCTAGATTCACACTCAACCTCCTCTATCTATAGGGCTTACTACCAGCTAAGCGAGACTTAAGAGTGAGCTGGCCGATGACTGAACCACGGACCTCATGAGTGGCTGGCGAGTATTTCATCTGTGAACCACTGACGCAAAGATAAGATAGGACTTCACTTAATTCTGGAATTTTTGAAAGGTGTAATCTGAATTAGATGAACTTTTTAAAAAGGTGCATGTATGATTTTTTGCAGAAAATTAAAATTAAAAATGTTTTTAGATTATACAGACTACGTAGCACAAAACAGAAAGAATAAGTAAGGAATTTACTTTGTCAAATCTTTTGAAAATCAAAAGCTTCAAAGTAAATTTTGCCTCAAATGTAAATCAGTTTGCGTATAAATTTTCTAGTTTTATTCTTGTTAAGTTTTAGTTAAGGGTATTGCCTGTAGGTAGTAAATTTGAGTTACTATTGTAACAGCAGAAGGCAAGACAAAGAAACCAAAGTACATTTTTCATTAATCGAACCACTGGTTATATATCTAGAGTTTATATTCGTTAACCACTCACTCAGCGTCGGATTTCGGTGTACCTCCAACGACAAGAAATACAATGTTCAAATATACATAGTATTCTGTCGCCATTGCAGTATTCAATTATGGGAATAACGTTCCGACTCTAACATCAAATAGAATGTTCAAATACATACATCGTATTCTGTTGCTGATGAACATTATTCAGCCGTTTTAAGACTTCTTACAGTTCAAAGGTGAACTAGCTGCCGATGCCCATGAAAGAAGAATTTCGGAAAGTATCAGAAAGATATTCGTTGCAGCATTCCTCAGTACAGTGTTCCTCGGGGAACACTTATTGTTCAGTAACCTGAAGGAAGTGATATAGCACCTGACAAACTTCATGTATGTATGCCAGTTCACCTTCTTTTATTGAGTTAAGTCTATATCGGTCCTTTGAAGTCAGGTTTTGTTCCAGAGAGTGCAAGAACATTTCCCCGGGTGAGGGAGGGCATTAAGGAGAAGCGTAATATCCAAAAATCTTAGTGACATCTGGTCATTTCTTATCTATAACCTTGTTTTAACGTTACTTGTGAGGCGGAAAACAACTCGCTGAAATCACTGAATGTTTGCCCTATCTGTATTACTGAAGTTTTAGACACTAAATCGCAAAAGGTATGTGACAGCAGAAGGCTAGGCACAGAAGCCAAGGTATACCTGCCATTAATTAACCCACTCTTTATATATCTAGAGTTTATATTCGTTAAGGAATCACCCAGCGTGTGATTTCGGTGTACACCAAACGACATGAAATAGAATGTTGAAATATACATAGTATTCTGTTGTTAATCCTGCATTGAACTTTGGGAATAACATTCCGACTCGAAACATCAAATAGAATGTTCAAATAGATATATCGTATTCTGATGTTAGTGCCGAATTGAACTGTGAGAACATGTGAGAACGACATTCCTTTGGCACACATTGTGTGTATCACACCACCACACTATGATCGTGAAATAAGTCAGTTAGATACCATTATTCAGTTTAAAAATTTGTATTCAAAAACATTTTACCTAATTCCATCATCTGACGATGAAATAACGAGGTACGAAACTACACTAATTGACAGCTGCCAACGGCCAACAAAAAGAAAGCTTCAAGAAGTTATTGAATAAAAACGATTACTTTGGAAAAAAAGAAATATGCCTTCAATAATCAAACCTAATTCTATTCCCCTGTTATATCCGAATATCTTAAAAGAAAGGCTGCTAAACAAACTAATAACTGTCTCCTTGAAAAAAATTATAACAGAAGAGAACAGGTTTGACAATCGTGTATAAATCAATGAACTCAAATGAGATTAACAACCCATGGCCGTAACCTAAACTTCCTCTTTGCCCAGCTTTCACGTGTATAATTCTTCATTTCACTGAACAGAAAAGTGACCAATTCAAATTTTGAGACGTTGACACAAAGATACTCTGAAATACGCAATAAATGATGTTGTTGACTTTATCCCTAAAGCATATGAAACACGTATGATAAATGGTTCAACGCATTGCTGTTTTAATAATAAGCTTCGAAAATCCTGGATTTGCTAACTTTATCAATGATCGAATAAAGGAGTAAGTATGTTGTAATAAGTCTTGCGATCGATGATCATCTTTACATCTCTCAAATACTATTAGCTGCTACTTTTATAATTACATATTTGAATTTTTTAATCGATAACTTAAAGTCACATATATGTATAAATATGTTGTAATTACTTAATATTTATAGAACTTATTAATCTGATCAAAAATTGTTTTAAAAGTTGCCGCTAGGACTGCCTTTTTTATATTCCATAATTGACTAAAACATCAAACGAACAGGTAATGCATCATTCGCATAATATTCACAATGTAAATGTGAAAATAAGTTTCACTGTATTTTATTTAACTATGCAATTCTTTTTCTGTCTGTCTATTAGATGACTGACTCCTCGAGTATACAATATGTGTAGAAAGAATAAAGCCAGCAAAAACAGCGGGGATTTCAATTAAAAATGTTGAATAAGTCATTTTCTATCCTGTTTTCTCTTGACAATATTGTGGCGTGTGCTATGGACAAAATTTATAAGGAATATGACAGATCCAGATTGATAGGAAGAGGTCACAATTGAAATCAACATTTTAAGGCAACGGCTACTAAGGCGTTTACGTTGTGGATATGACAAAACCTCATTGGACAACTCGTCACATTGTTTAACCTTGGGTTAATAATCAACCAATCAGAACCATTCATTATCTACTGACCTAGCTAACTTTTAATGTGTTTAAAAGTGTATGAATACGATGCGTTTTCCCAAGTGTGTTGATATTTTAAAATTGTTTAGAAGATGAGACTGATCATTCACAGATAAAAATTCAAAAGAGGTTAATCATAATGGATAAAAAATAGTAATTATAGAATCATTTAACTGTTCTACAAGTTGATCTGATTAGCCCTAATCTGTGATGAATTTTTTTATTTTTTTGATTACAGCTTGATTCCACACTGTATTTTTTGGAATAGGCATGGAATTTTCAGCATGTGATATCGGTAGCCCAAATTTTGCAGGCCGACCATAGATATCAGGTGTGCGTTGGCAGGAGATTGAACCCCGGACCATGTGCATCGTCTGCGAGACCCCTAGCCACTGTGCCACCGACGCAAAGAATACTTCACCACTTCTAGTTAGCAAATAATCTGTGTTAAATCTTCTCATTTCTGTGGGCTATTTTCATAGTCTTGGAGAAAATGCATTAACATTTCAGTGGCGAATATCACTCTGTGCCTGCATATTTCGTTTCTGCGTTACATTCCAATCTTGTACTTCTTATGTCACGAATCATTTGAATAGTTATTAGTTATAAAAAGATAACGTCTTCATAAACTTATTTTTCATATTATTTCATTTATTGTATTCCATTGAGTTCACAATAGAATGTAGGACCTCAAGACTGAACTTTGAAGTCTTATTATCAATGATGTTTATTTTTTCACTGTGTAGGGCTGTTAACCTCCAGCCCAATCTTTCCTCTTTACCAGGCTTACTACGAGGTAAGCGAATTTCAAGAGTAAGTTTGCCGAAGACTGAATCTTGGACAGAGTGATTAGTTGGCGAACGTTCTACCGCTGAACCACAGAAGCACGATTTTATGAATTTAAAGCTTTATCTACTTCATTCACACTGATGAATGCCTAAACTTTACATTGAAGGGTGTTTTTGTTTGATTGCTGGACTTTGAAGATAGACCCCAACCTGAATGCTCGTATATGAGGATATATATGAACTCCAGGGTCTTTGGGTATTAGAGAAAAGTACTGTTATTTTTTAATATTGCCAGCAACATTTCTCCAGTCTTTATATACGAATAGAACTTGGAAACTGATGTATAGCATAATTCCATCATAGAATAATTTTATTCGATTAAAGCACCCATTGATACAATATTATCTACTGATGTTTTGACTCGATGAACAAAGATTCCAAAAGTGACCTACCTTCCACTTATCTCTTTCATGTTTTAGAACTGTAGGTCTATCCTGGTCCCCTGTATGCTGGGGGTTAAATGCATACATGCATGCAAGCAGATAGGCATTGCGGTGACTAAATTTCCCCTTCTAGTTGCTCATCTTTCTGGAGTCAGTAATCCTACACTTAACTGAATTCCTGTATTCGCATAACTTCACTGATCCTGATCTACTGATATGACGTTGATATGATCATGCTGGAAGCGTGATCAGTAAATGAAAATGTACCACTGAGATGGAATTACCTCAGTCTTCTTGATCAAACAGAATATACAGACAATGAAATAAACTGACTAACAATGAAAAAATAACAATCATAATGATATTAATAACAATAACGACAAACTATACAAGGAAAGTTCATAGTTCTAATTATTTCAATAACTGAGAATGCATAACATCAGAGTAACTCAGTGAATCAGGGTCATCTAATGTTGAGATTATATCACATGAATACCATACCAAAAATTAAAATAACAAACAAAAAATGAAACAGAATTGCGTAATGTGTACAACAATGGCTGACTTAATGTTTAACTTATAGATAGCAAAATTCTTAGACATGAAAATTGCGTAATGAAGTTATCTTTATTACTACAAAAGAAATACCGGTATGTATATATGTATAAAGTGTGTCCTAGACGACTAGATAATGGTGTAATGAAGTTTTTAATTGTATACATACACGTGCTTATGGCTACAAATTCACTCTATTTGAGAAAGAAATCACTTTACCTTCTTTAGATTCTAGATTATATCACAATTTGCATATAAATAAATTAGTCTGTTATGTACGCATAATTATGCTTCTTCGGCGAATAAATGTACTCTGCTGTACGATAATAATAATAATATAAGTAATAATAAGACAAAAAAGGGTAATAGACTGTTCACTATGTCATGCTTTATTACACTGAAAATATGTTCACATACTCAAAGAAGTACAAAACACTAATGATATGTATTCTTTGATAGTTCTACAGTAAAGGGAGGGAGGTATTTATATGTGTATCTTCTTTTTTTTCCTTCACGTTCCCCAGTGGAACATAAGGCCTCAAGCTAGTGGCTTGAAGTTCCTGTAGTAGAGTTTATTTTTACAGGATGGGGTTGCTAGCCTCATGCCCAACCTTTCCTCTTTACCAGCATTATTTGTGGCTAAGCGAGGTATAGGAGTGCGTTGGCGGCCGGGGATCGAACCCTGGACCATGTGCATGGTCGGCGAGCGTCCCGACCGCTATGCCACCGACGCACTTTTTATGTGTATAGACTCACAGAACTACCTTTGCTCTTGGTAAAGAGCATTTGAACGTATATGTGTATACATAATACCTTCTCCTTGATAAATCAGAACTTTACTACAGTCCTCCTATGCTGCTAAATATGAAATCTAACCGAGTAATGTCAGGCTGTATGACACGCATCCTGATCCCAACCTAACAGTCTTAATTTCTTCTAGTCTGTGGTATAGCGCTACAAATGATGGTCAATTAAACCCACTTCTAAACTGTTGATTCCTTATGATTAAGACTTGTCATCAGAAAGGGAGAAAGCCTGTCTTTCACAGGTTATAACTGGTGAAGAGATAGTATACTCTGGGGGGGGCGAGGTATTATTTTGGTGGAGAAGTAATTTCGGGGTATATTTAATCGCACTTTATTTCAGTTCACAGAAATGATATTTTTTATGCAGAATTGTATTGTAAAACTATTTCTAACTGGGGCACACAAGTCTATTGAGATTTCTACGGTGTTCGTTGTATGTTGAAAGGAACTGCTGTTTATTGTGTAGTTCACGTCAGTGGTATTTAGGTTTGGCTTGTTTCACAAGATTGTTTGCTTTTATTCTACATTTAGTTCCTATAATAAACTATTACACCTCTTCGTCGATTTCGACAGGGATTAAATTGTCTGCAAAACTATTTTCAGCTATTGATAATGCTGAGAAACATAAATTATTGCATCTACAAACTTCTATGTCAATAAAATACTACTCATAGTATTCAACTCAGACGGTCAGATGAAAGTCTAAAAATCTAGTTGTATTCAGTGGACAGAACTGAAAGCTGTCGATGAGACAGTTGTTGAACGGTTCATGACTGAAACTGATCTTTCATGTGTCAATCAATGAGTCACACTTATTGTGTCAGCGCTTATGATACAACCAAGTTGACTAAGTTGAAGTATGTCTAGCGAGATTCCAAATCAGGATCTATTGACTGAATGTCGGGTGTTCAAAGCCAAAAGGACTTGTCTTCTGATGGTTAATGTTGTTGCAAACATTTTGTGTTATAGTGTAATGAAGCAGGTTGGATCGAAAACTTAAATGATACAGGGGTTGTTAAATTACCAGTCTTCAATTCCTAACGATGACCACGACATAAGTGGAAATTTATTACCATCTGCTCACAAGAAGAACCTATGCTTTCCAGGGGAATCTAGGCAGTAGATGTTCACCAACTAAAGGGAGATTATTTTAGTACTATGTATTAAAACTGTCAGCATTTCATGCATTAATTTTATATATGGGATACAAATAAATCATGTGGAATTTGTCTAAAAAATCATACTGACTACTTTACTCAGAGATTGAAATTCATGATTGATGAGGATCTGTTATTCTGATGTTCATAAGATTTATAAAAAAGTGGGATTGAAAAATGAAACAATCTGCATACACATTTGGTGAGTCGAGATGCAAAGGGACTCAAGGATCTACTGTAGCACTCTTGTGCCTAAGGCTTTCCCGCTTTCATGTGATTTAAAACTGAAGTCAAACGAGCAGATAGTGTTTATCTGAGGTCACGTTTACTTCACATCATAACCTGTGTGACGATTCACTATCATATTGAGAATAACTGAAGTTATTCAGGGTAACGTAAGGAAATCCATTGTTCGACATTTATGGTGAGGTAATTCGCTAGTGTCAAGTTCACGATTTTATTTTATCATGATTAGGACTCACGAAAATCAGTTACACTTTCGGCACACTTACAGTAAATAAGTCTAATAGATGGACAGCCTATTTCAGTAAAAGGGTGAAACATTATTGCAAAAGACTTAAATCATAGGTGAATCAGTAGATTGCCTAACCATCTAATGCACTTTTTGGTAAATGATACAGAAATGGATATAAATTGTTAATTTATTGATAAACTATAAGACATCGATTGACTTTTGAACAAAGAGAAACTTACATTCTGTATTTCTACAATAGCACCGGTTTCTTCAATAGTCACTGGTGTAACTGTTTCCGTTTGTATAGTGCTTTCACTGCTATTTTTAACGTTGTTTACATCGGTTGTCTGAGTGAGAACTGGATTCCCAGGTAAACTATCTTTATTCTCTAAAGTATCACTATGAAATAACATTGGTCCAGCGATCACTGAATTCCATAATACAATAAAATATAAAAGCTTCATAAGTAGTTCTGTCCTGTGTATACAATGGATTGTGTGTTTCAATGAATGATGAATAGATTTATGATAATTAGAAGACATGATATATTTAACCGTTTTGAAATTTCAAAATATTTACTATTCAATATTCAGCTGTAATTATGACGTGAATAATAATAATAATATGGGAATAATTTTAATTTCCGAATTTTTTTTAAAATGTTTATTGCCAAATTTCTAGAGAATGTAACATCTGATATTATTTTAATATTATCTAGGCTAGTGAGTATTTCCTTTAAATAATCATAATAGCAACAGCTGTTGTATACAATGAATGACTTATTTAGAAATGACCAATGAACGATACTAGTCAGACAATTCTGATTGGCTGATTGGAACTATTTGTCATCACTACTACTATATATTCTGACCAATCAGATTTGAGTAACTAATTTACACGTTTTAAATAGCATGGAAATAAAATATTAACAAATTTATTCACAGTAATTTCTTACAAATTTGAGATTTTCTGATCATTCATGAGTAATAGTTTTGTAAAGAATGGAAGGATATATGAAAATGTTTACTTTCCTGAGGGTGAAGTTTGAAAATATTCAGGAAATTCGACAAAAACGGTAAAAAATAACTTCAGAATAAACAAGGTAGAAAATTTTAGATAAAAGAAGTTATTCTTTCAGATAGTCTCGTACTCCATTTGTACAGTTGATATTTAACTCGAATTTCCCTTAATTTTTAAAGCTATTTCAGTTTGTATTTGAAGCCTGATCCCAACATACAAAATAAGTACGTCCAATAATTAGGTTTATGTGTACTTGGACTTATGAATCGAATAGCTTTTTCGTCCGTTACATTTTTATCCTATTAGACTATCAGAAATTGTCACTAGACCTCCTTTGGTCATACCTGAAAAGAACTATATCTTTCACATAATTCTGTTTTGAGACTTACATCTTCAATTGTCACCTGAACTGATGAACGTGTTGTTTCAACACGTAATGATCAATTACCCACTGAAACAATGAGACAAGTATTTTCACCAATAGGGCATTTAGGAGACTAATTCAGATGCCTACAATCTATCTATAGGAAAGTAATGTAGGAGTGGTCCTATGATGCCTGAGTGAGAGTCAGAAAGTTTGAACATTTATTCCTATTTTTTATTTCCATCCCTATTTTTAGACAGAACTAATTAGTCTATGTGGAGGTTAACAGCACTCACCATCAAAAATAACATCCGGATTTTCAACTCCAATGTGAAGTCTGTGCTACTTGCTATACGGATCAGAGACTTGGCGCGTCATAAAGAGCACCTCAAAAAAACCACAGACCTTCATCAACAGTTGTCTTCACTCAATACTCAAGATCAGATGGCCGACCAGAAAAGATCAGCAACAGGGATCTCTGGCAACGAGAAAACCAATCCAGGAACCGATTGTGAAACAAATAAGCAAGAAGAAATGGAGATGGATTGGCCATACTCTGAGGAAACCAGCAAATGATATCACTAGACATCCCTCGAGCGGAACCCAAAAGGGAAGCGGCGAGTCAGTCGTCCAAGGGTGACCTGGAGGAGGTCACGTGAAGAGGAGATGAAAGCATGTGAGCAGACTTGGAGCCAGGTGAAGACTCTAGGAGAGAACCGAACGCAATGAAGACGCGCTGCTGAAGCCATATGTTCCCCTAGGAATTAAAGGATATAATAATAGTGTAATAATCATAATCGTATATTCTCCTTCTTAAGCGCATGTCTGAAAGTTCATATTATTGCTTACTTTCTGACATTATTTCTACTTCACTAATAGTTTAGTGGATATTGATACAGTAGTGGTAATATTTGCACCCTACCACTTAATGATTTATTAGACTTATTCATCTTGGCGGATCAAATAGTAGGTTTTAACAATATTTCTCTAATGGCAAGCAGTCTTCTAGAAAAAGGCAAACATTTCATTTACGAACTATTACTCCAGTGGTAGAGCGTTTTCATATCCCCGATATTATAATCGCCATAATTATTATTGCTACTACTACTGTGGTGGTGTGATACAGACAATGTGTGCCAACGTAATGCTATTCTCACATGTTCCCACAGTCCACTTCGCCACTAAACAACAGAATACGAAAGATCCATTTGAACATTCTATTTGATGTTAGAGACAGAATACTTTCCCACAGTTCGATAATGCATTGATAACAAATACTATGTATATTCGAACATTGTATTTCATGTCGTTTGATGTGCACCGAAATCACACGCTGAGTGGTTGGTAAACGAATATAAACTCTTGATACATAACTAGTGGTTCGATTAATGAAAAACATACCTTGAGCTCCGTGTCTTGCCTTCTCCTGTCACACTACTACTACTAATAGTAATACTAATAATAATGATAGTGGTAGTAGGAGTTATAGTGCAGGGGTTATTAATAATAGTATTAAAGCTTTACTTCAGACAATATGTAAACATATATTACAGAAATTTTCAGTGTACTTACCTCTAAAATATTTCCTCTTAATACAGAATTTACATGCGAATTCTTTTTGAAGTAGACTATTTGCCGTAATGTTGTTGCATATGAAGAGAGAACCAATTCTGTGCATTTTCCCCACAATTCCTTAAATAACTTCATACAGTAAAGTGGGAAACTAATTAAATGTACTGGCAATTTGATATAATTGCAAACTTTAAATAATAAAAAGTGCGGAAGAGTTTAAGCAGTATTTTGATGGATGAAAATTCAGGTAGCTTAGTAATTTAACCAGGCCACCAGCTGTCGTTGGAGTAGCAGTAATTTACCGCTGTTCAGATTTAAGCATAAAATAATATTCAAGAGTTCATTAAGAGGGATTTGAGTAGTTGCAGTTTTGATAACAAGCTGACATCAGTTGGAGAACGACTAGAAAACTAGAAAGGACTGAAAAGCTGTTTCGTTCCAGTGTGGAAATTACATAAAGTTCTAGTGTGAAGAAGTGGCCATTGCAGTTCACCAAGTTAAGTAAGAGGACTGTTAATCACCGATGACATTGGTTGGTGGTTGTACCAAGTACACCACGAGTTAACAGAAGTTGGAATTCATAAACCAGTGGATCCAGCCTTACTGCTTGAATAGTCTACAAGACCTTCCAACTGGAAGGTCCTACATCCGAAACTTAGTGGGTGAGGACTGATGAAGAGTCCCAAACTGGATGGAACAACTGTCCAGTATTCCCGGACTTTCAAATGGTTGTCTAACTTATATCACTTCCTAATCAAACCTGTGATCAAATAATAATCATCGTGGTCAGCATAGTGTGAAATATTGCGGAGCTGTGTAGCTTAACACTATAATTCAAATGGGACATGATTTTTTTTCCTTATTTTGTGAGAAGCAATTAATTGAAGCCCTCGATTGAGGCACTTCCTAAAAAGAATTACAATTAAAAACAATAAGTCCCTTTTGAAATACAAAACTGATCAGAAAAATATGATGTATCTGCTCAATACAACTCATACCATGTGATCACTGATCTACTTGTCGGTCTAATTTATATGAAAATAAAGAGATGACCGGTCATTTAAAATCAATAAAATGATAAGAGATTTAGTTCTAAGAAGGATGACTATTAATGCTACTTTTAATAATATAACTAGATAAGGACTACCTGAATATATTAATTTTAACAAAAAACTGCTTTTGTTCACACTTGGGGGCTTTAAAGTTAAGAATGGATATGGCCTCAGCGTATTTCAGTACACACTCCTGACCGATTTTTCTTAGGATTTTCAAAAATGTTAGCATGATATTAAAACGATACGCTTTGGTATGGACTTGGCTGGTTGTCTACTCTCTGTGCGCATTGAGTTCAGTTATTTTTCCAACCGTTTATTTACATATTCTTCACCCAAATGTTTTATGAGATTATTCAGGGTTTTGCTCAATTACATAACACTTTTCAAATAAACTCTGTCTTTCTACAGTGCTATCTAACAAATTGCTGTACTGAAGACAGTGAAAACTCATTTTGAAATACAGAGTCTTCTAAACACTTTGAGCTGCAATCTACGAATGTTTGGCATATGATTCGCTCCCGCCAAATGCAAGATGATGTTACAGGACTGAACTACACTGACTCCCAGATTAGAAATAGGAAGTGAAGTGGTAGAGCACGTTGACCGCTTCACTTATTTGGGAAGTACCATCAGCCAACGCCAACTAGTTGATCTCTGGCGAAATCTCAGCACGGATACAGAGGGCTAGTTTCGCATACGCCGGCCAGTTTACGCCGTCTCTGGAGTAGACGTGATATCCGGCTATCGACTAAAGGGCGGGTGTACTGCTCATCAGTCCGCTCCGTCCTCCTTTATGGCTGCGAGACCTGGCCACTGAGAGTGGAAGACCTGAAAAGACTGGCTAGCTGTCTTTGATCATAGGTGCCTGCGTTCTATCTCTCGTGTGGAGTGGTAAAATAAGGTGAGCAATATTGAGGTTAGGCGTCGAGTACTAGGTAAGGAGGGGAAATCAGTCGACGAGGTTGAGAAGTTACATCGACTGAGATGGTTAGGACATGTGTTACGTATGCCTAGTCATCGCCTCCCTCGACAATGGGCAATGTTAGCGGATATAGGGTCAGGCTGGAAAAGAGCTAGTGGTGGTCAAACCAAAACATGGCCTCACCAGTCAATGAAATCTACAACAGTTAGTCTAAGCCACGTAGGAAGGTGTAGACTTCCTGACTGGTTGGGGTCCTCGGGACGGTAAAAGCCAATGGTTGGAAACCATTGGTGACATGGCTCAAAGTCGTTCTCAGTGGCGCAGATGTATCCACTCCTTGTGATTTATGATTTCCAATGAAACCTTTTTGTTCTTCGTTATTACTCCTTTGTCTCACACCTCTGTTTACTGTCTATATTATGCTTTTCTTGTACTTTCTTCTCTTGCTTCGCGTGCTACACGGAGTGTGGCGACTTGAACTGCAGCACATATGTGCAAAGTCCTATGTCGGAAACAGACAGACAGACATTTTGCAATTCAGAATTTATGCAGTATAACTCTGTATTGATCATACTTTTCAGTTAAGTTAACTGATGCAATTTTATATTTACATGTACAGATTTTGTAATATTAATAAACGTCTTTTCTATGCTACAACTATTCAAACCCTTTATTCAAATAAAATGAAGTCTGTTGTCGGCCAACTGTTACACCGAATCATTTGCATACTGTGAAATTTAAATGAGTTCAAGTGTTGGTCTGCAGGGATTTGACTGGTTTCAGGATTTCATCATGTAGTGACATCGGTTTGAGGAACATTGGAAAACCTGGGAGTACTGGACAGCTGTTTCGTCCTAGTCTGAAACTCATTGGCAGTACGCACCCACTGCCACGGTTGGAACGAAGGACTTTCCTCTTACAAGACAAGCATATAGACTATTCAGCCACCACCACCCAACTAAATGGTCAATGAAGTGCAACTTTTACCAGTTCGTGATTTTTAGCGAAACCACCAGACAATGTTATCATCGAGTATTTGTCCAAACTTCTGATGAAATCCCAAGACCAATCAAATCCCTCCAAGCCAACACTTTTATATCATTCTTGTGCTCACTAGTGACTGCCCATATTCAAGTAGGTAGTTATCTGGGTCAGAGTGGGAAGTCGTGACCAGTGGGATACAACAGGTCGAGTGAGAAAACAAATGCTCGCAGGTGACAATCGATAGTGGTCGTGCCACACCATGAGTTGACAGAAGTTGGAGTTCATGGACTGACCACTGGATCGGGTCCCAGTGGCTTAATGGTCTACGAGCTAGCTCGCCTTGTAACCAGAAGGTTCTGGGTGCATACTGTGACGAGTCCCGAACTGGGACGAAACAGTTGGCTGATCAGTACACCTAAGTTCTCTAAACGATGTCAGCTCATGGTGAAACCATAAACGAACTCGCTTGGTTTATAGTCTAGAAACTGACTTAACTTCTACCAATGATATAACAAAGATTTGCATTTAAATCCATTAAGATTTACGAATAACTCATTAGTGAAAGATCAAAAATTTGTTCACTGTACGCGAATGCATTTAATTAAGCTGAGGCAAAAAATCCTGCCTCTTCAGGCATATCTCTGAACAAAAGTCACTCCGCATCTATTCGAGTATCTTGTATTCTACCTACTATCAAACTAGATTCCCTACCATTACAACCTCTACTACCGATACTAATAACGAGACCGCTAACACCATACCAAGGGTGAAGCTGACGCTATTACTGTAACAACGAAAGTCAAGACACTGTAGCCAAAGTATATTTTCCATTAATGATACCACTGCTCATATGTCTACAGTTTATATTCGTTAAGGAATCACCCAGCGTGTGATTTCGGTTTACATCAAACGACATGAAATACAATGTTCAAATATACATAGTATTCTGTTGTCAATCCCGAATTGAACTTTGGGAACATTTGAGAGTAACATTGCGTTGGAACACATTGTCTGTTTCACACCACCATACTCGTCCCGCCGTTTATTAGTTTAAACTGAATTCGACTCTATCTTCTTGGTGCTGGCGGCTTTTTTAGCTTGTTTTCTGTAATGAGTTCTGGAGCTCGCTGATGTTAACCCGCTTCTCTTTGTTTGCATTTTTGATGGTGTATATGTGACCCCGTCTCGCAGTGACCATGCATGGTCCTACCCGTTTTGGGAGCAGTATTCGGGAGCCTGGCGCGTTTCCGCTGGTGTTTCGCCTATCCTTTCATTTAACTTGATCTCCGATCTCTAATGCTGAGTACTTCTCCTTTACTCTCTGTTCGGACTTCAAAAAGTTTATCTTCTGCTTTCGTTTAACTTTCTTGATTGCTTTTTTCCGATCCGTCCGCAATCTCGTCATACTCCACTGCTGGTGGCGGGGCCAGGTATTTTCATGTATCAGTAGTTGTGATTTCCTCCTGTACATCAACTGAAACGGTGATTTCTTCATCGTTTCTTGGTCGGACGCACGATGTGCTAGCAGAATCATTGGAAGCTGTCTCCCAGTTACCTCCCTTTATGGCGAGCCACTCTTTTAGGGTATGGTTATTTCTCTCCGTCAAGCCGTTTGTTTGTGGATGATATGGCGTTGTTCTAATTTTCTTGATACCTAACTCTTGCAAAAGAACTTTGAACTCTTCGCTTTCAAAACATGGACCTTGGTCTGTCAATATCGCTTTTGGTACACCGTGGTTTGCAACGATATGTCGAACCAATGCTCCTGTCACCGTTTTTGCTCGTTGATCAGGGATCGCGACTTCATCTAGCCATCTTGTGGCATATTCTGTCATGATCAGAAGATATTGATTACCATTAGAAGTTTGTGGAAAAGATTCCATTACATCTACGGACCACAGGTCACCTACTACTGTCACTGAAGTCGACTGTGGTGACGATCATATGTACTGGTCACCTTTCATCAGCTGACATTGCGTACACGCTGTTACGTACTTCCCGACGTCTTTTCTCGCACTCCACATTAGCATAAAAATGCAGAAAAAAGAGAAAGAAGAGATTTTAAAGAACTGTAATAGGCACAAATGTGTTGGAGAAAGAAACAAATATTTTATCATTATTATTCCCTAGGATTCCGACGTAATGCATCTCTATTTCATTTCTGTTCTTCACAGTCTTATTTAGCCAGTACTGTGGTTTCCCATAAGGTCTACTGTCGTCTCCACACGATCTCTTCCACGCTATTCTCTGACCCATGCACAACTCGCTGTTTTCCATTCAGGTTCCACTTGAGGCCCCAGCATGGGATGAAACATAACGGTATTTTCAGACAGTTTCCGATCTATCTTCATTTCCTCAGGCATATTTCCTGAGGGGTAGGTTCTTGATTAGTTCCTCTCTAGTCTAAAATATTGGCTGCTGTCTTGCTTCGCAGACTGTGCGAAATACGTGAAGGATTGATTCGCGAAGAGCAGGCTGGACTTCGTTCAGGTCTTGGATGCATTGATCATGTGTTCACCCTTCGTCAGTTGTCGGAACACCACCACACGTATTGCAGGCCAACGATCGTTGCGCTTCTTGATATTAGGGCTGCCTTCGATTCGTTGGACATAACTGTGCTCTGGAACTGTCTGTTAGAGAGAGGTGTACCTTAGATATTTGTTAACATCTTGAAAGCCGTATACAGAAACACCTCGGGTAGAGTGAGGGCATACAACCAAATATCATCACTGTTTCCAACCAACAGTGGGGTTAAACAGGGTTGCGAAGTCATCCCATTTCTCTCTAACTTTGCCATCAATGACATACTGGGATCAACTCTGAATGACGTGCGTGAAGGTGGTGTAGACCTGCTCCCTGAGTGAACATTTAATGATCTCAGATACGTAGATGATATCGTCTTACTGTGCGATAACATACAGGCTGCCCAAATCGCACTTAATCAGTTGGCGATCAGTGTCTGTAAGTACGGTATGTGCTTTGCGCCGTCTAAGTGCAAAGTACTGTTACAAGATTGGCAGGAGTCTGTACCTGCACTCACCCTTGCGGGTGAACCGCTTGAAGTTGTTGATAAGTTTGTGTATCTTGGTGGTTATGTGAGAGCTGGCGGATGAGTGACGGATGAGATTTCCAACCGTATAATGAAGGCTAGGGTGGCATACACCAACTTGAGCCACCTATGGCGCCATCGCGATGTTAGACCGGCTGTCAAATGTCGGTTATACAATGCTTCGATGTGGGCTGCCCTGCTCTACGCCTGTGAAACCTGGCCCCTCCGAGCTGAGGATGTGCGGCGACTCTGCGTGTTCGATCACCACTGTCTCCGCAGGATTGCTTGCGTGAGTAATTCTGAGGTTCGGCGGCGATTGCTTGAACACAGTGGAGATCACCATTCATTGAGTGTCGTCATCTGGAAACACCGGCTCCGGTGGCTTGGATATATGTTGCAAATATCATCCCAGAGGCTTCCGTACAGGTCTCTGTTCGCTGGCCAGCCCTGGGACGGGATGGAAAAGGCGGAGAGGTGGTCAGTCCATGACGTGGCGTCGTGGGATGAAGGATTTTTGTGCTTGATTAGCATCGGTTGGTGCGTCAGGACTCCATGGTTGGGTTCCGCGAGGTATCTCGAATCGATGACTCGAAACGTCATCGGATATGGCCAAGAATCGTAATCAATGGCGAACGTGTTGCAATTTCCTTCTTTCTTCCCTTCCCGATGATATTTAACGAATACTGTTTGAACTTGTTAAGCATGAATGTCTTCCTTCTAGATGAAGTTCTTTATCTGTTCTCTACTTATATATATATATTTTTCTTTTCTTTCTTTTTTTCTTTTGATCTATGTTGTTTTATTATTACTGTGTCGCGCATTCTTCTTGGTGCCATATTGTAACAAGTTTTTATGCGCTTAAATAAATAAATAATAAATAAATCCTCTCCAGAGTTCCTTGTTTCCTAATCTTTCTGACCGGTCATCATGTCTTCACTATGAAGCGAAGTGGGCAGTTGTTAATATTAGTCTGAAACACCTGTTGGAAATACTTTCAGTGACGCATCAAATCTCTAAACATTATGGAAGCATTGATCTGATATTAGAGTTGAAAATCTGAATTTTATTCCTCATAGTGAGTGCGACGAGTTTTCATACTGATTTTAGAGTTATGAATGCAAAACTTGCGTGGAAAACAGAAGGATTCAGTAGTTATCCGAGATCACAATGAAGTGAATGCATCTGTGTCATCGAGTTAGATTTTTAGCCACAGCACCAACAGTCTTCACCGGTCATTGGTTTTTAGCATTCTAAAGAACTCCAAACAGGGACTCTACATCTTCCTACATAGCTCAAACAAACTATCAAAGAATTCATGTATCGATATTAGGTTTTGGTTCGACCACCCCTAACTGTTTTCCAACCTAATCCAAAAATATCAGCTAGCATTGCTTGTCGATGTACTATCTAATATTATGGAATAATTCAACAGTCCATTATTATATTTCTGTATATTATGCTTGTTTCTGTAATTATTATTTCAATCTGCCATAATTTATATAACTTCCCTCTTACTAAAATCGTATCTTCGTTTTACATCTTAGAAAAAAATACTACTTATAGTAGGAATAGTAGTAGTAATAATAATAGAGATACTGAGTGATATTTTATTACACACATATAAAGAGAATATAACTGGAAATTATTTATTACAATTACTCTCTCGCTCTTTCTGTTTTTGACTATGCTTTACCATTCATCCACTATTAAAATAGTTGCGGTGAATCAAAGGCTAAAACATCACCATCACCATCACTATATTAGAATGCCGGTGTTTAGTTCAAAGGAAAAACTAGAGAATTGCAGCTTAACGAGTTAACTAACTAACTAACCGTACACATTAACTGTGCATGTGTAAGTGTGTATATGCCTGTGCGTGTATTCATTTCTATGTGAAATAGTGTTCTGACTAATAATATCTACGATCACTACTGCTATTGCCACCACCACCACGACGTTTTTCCCTTCTTAGCCTGAAAAATAAGTTTTCTATAACAATTGAAAAACTGTTGCCTATTTTCCGTCGCTTATTTCTATCTATACATTCCTTTCTGTTGTGATATATATACATATACATATACATATAGAGGCACATACGCACACACATACACACCAATACACGCCAGTGTATTCTATGCTCTCTCTCTCTCATTCTCTTTTTTTCTTCATCTTTTGCCTCTTCTTCTGCTTCTTCGCATTGCTTTACATCTCATTTTGGCGCTATTCATATTATTTATTGCATAGTATTATGTATGTGTGAATCGAATGGACTTTTTTTTGATACTCCGAGTGAAATCATCCCCATTTAAATAAAAATGTGTATATATTAAGCACCATTTAAAGATCATGTGACATATTTATGAAAAACAAAAAAAAACAACAAGTAAGGCGGGAATTTGTACATTTAGCGAAAGAAGATACACACAAAACACAAAACAAAAACAGATTGTCTTCTCCACTGCTAATCATTCTACATACCTAGTTAATATATTCGACCCTAATGATAAAAGGTATGGATGGTGTGAGAAATTAATGATATTGACGACTTTGCACACTTTTTAAATGATTTCAGTAGTGTATTACACTTTTAATCAATAGCTTTTGATGGTTATGAAAAAAAAAGAAGTTTGAATTAAAATGGTTTAATTTCACCGGTAAAAAAAACAGTTGGAGATAATTCATTATTATATAAACATGAATGGTATTAGTAGTAGCAGCAGGAGTGGTAGTGATACAAAGGCGCCAATCTGTACATTAATTAAAATTACTAATGGATTCACACAGGAAAATGTCGTATAAGTTAACCAGTTTACACTTGATTTAACAAGAAGTGAACAATTTTTCCTTGAATGTAATTTAACCCTAGTTCCTATGCCGAGTTTACAGTTCCGAGCTGTTTTGCGTGTAACCATCAAAAGGTAGATTATAGTTGAACTAGTATTAAAAAGAAACTACAGTGAGATTGACAAAGTTCACTGGGATGCATATCCACATGTCTTAAAATTCGTGTTCAGAAAAGCGAATGCAACTTTGGATATATTTTAACATCTTAAAAATATAAACCTTATGGGTAGGTAATTTATTATGGTATGTGAGATGAATACAGGATGCCAAAAGATGCTCAAAATAATCACTTTTATTATTATTAGTAAATACACCTTTTCTATTCAGTATAATTTACTTTATCCTGTCTTAGTTCACTGGTTTACTCTCCTGTCCGAAGGCTGAAAAATTATATGGGTTTGAGCGTGGAGCTAGCGGCTCCACCTTAGAAACTTCAAAACGCCAACAGAATATTGAAAACACATACTTATTCTTCTCTGGAATCGGAGAGACGAAATGACTCCAGCTGTTGAAAACCTTCGGGAAACTAGTCAACCAACTAATGTATCTTCTTTCGATGAAAGCAAGAATAAGAATGGGGACAAGGAATGCACGTACAATGTACGAAGCCGGCTAGGAAGGCTACTCAGATAGCCAAAGAAATGCGAAGATATGGTACACAGGTGCTGGGTATCTGTGAGAGCATATGGAATGGATGCCGACTACACAAATTGTCAACTGGAGAGTCAATAATCTAATCCGATCTGGTCACCCAGACGACAACCACGAGCACAATGAGACAGGGAGTGGCCATCACGATGTCACCAATAGCAGTCAAAGCTCTAATGCAATGGTAACCAATCTCCTCCTCTGGGAGGATGACAACAAGATTCAACTCACAAGGAAGAGAGGAAGTTCACAGTTATCCAGTCCTACGCAAAGTGCTATAAACAACTCGGAACAATGGAGGATGGAAGATTTCTATTGACAACTACAAACAGTAATGGACAACACCTCAAGTGTAGACATCAAAATCCTTACGAGTGTTATTAATGCAAGCCGATCTAGGAGCAGACAACACAGGAAGAGAACTCATCATAGGTCAGTAGGCTCTCACTCAGCGAAATGAATGAGAACAGTGAACTATTCACAGAATTCGGCGCCTTCAATGATTTGCTGACTGAGGGCATAGTATGCAAACACAAAGATATACACAAAACAGCATGGATTTCGCCTGATAAACATATCACAAATCAGATAGATTCCATCTCAATATTGCTCAAAAAGGTGGAGATGCAGTTTACCGGACAAGAAATGGAGGAGAGGAGCACATGTGGGCTCAGATAACCATCCAGTTCAGGAATCTTTCAAGGTCAAGCCTAAAGCCTTCTAAACAACTGGAGACAGATCACAACTCAAGTTCAACATTCAGAAACTGAAGGGAAGAACTACATAGGATATCTTCACTACAGATCCCATCAGAGCAAAGTCGGAGACAATATACAGTATCACTGAGGAAACCTGAGTGCAAAAAAATCTAGAGCTTTGTGAAAGTTATGTTCAACGAAACGTGTGCGACTGTTCTATTAAGAAAGAAGAGTCAGGACAAGTAATGGCTCTCAACGGACACCTACCTGGAAGCTAATAGAAAAGAGGAGAGGAGGATGGTGAAAGCGATGACTCAATTTAAAATGGGCACTGGAAGGAGGAGCTGAGTTCAATCGACACTGCACTGAATAAAGAAGTGAAGAGGAGTACTAGAAAAGACAGAAGACATTTCTACGACATACTGGCTGGCGGCGACTGAAGCAGAACAGGAAGGCTGCAGGTGAAACAGACCTCAGAACATTATATTAGATAATAATGTCGTTATTCAGGAGGAGACCAAAACAGATGATGAAACCAATAAAAGATAGTCTAGGGAACCTGTTCACCAAGGAGGAGGAACAAAGGCTGATTACTTTAAAGACTCTTGAATCGACCATCACCTGCAACTCGCCCAGAAATAGTACCAATAACAAGAGAACTCCCAGAACTTCCTACGAGAGGACACCAATTGTCCAACGAAAGCAGAATTACTGAATGCGATCAAGCTACTGAACGCCGGCTGGGAAGACAGTAGGACCAGATGGAATTCCCTCACATCGTATCACCGAAAATGGACACAAAGACCGCGGCATTTGTCCTCGCGCCATTATTGCAAAATGTTTGAAAAAAAGGTAAGGTACACACCGTTTATAGGAAAGGCTGGTTACCTTGTCAAGCTACCAAAGAAGGGGTGTATCAACCTGCCCAAGACGTGGCGTGGAATAATTCTCTTTTCCATGCCAAGTAAAATACTAAGTCCCTCCATCCTGGAGAGAATAAAAGATGCAATGAATGCAGAACTTCTCCAGCCACCGGAAAAAGGTGAATTCAGGAAAGGAAAGTCATATGTTGATCAAATTGCAACTCTATGCATCATCATCGAACAAAGCATGGAATGGCAGTCAAAACTCCACCTCAAATTCATCGACTTTGAAAAAGCACACGACACAGTTGACTGCGAAATAATATGGCAACCACTTCAACACTGCGACGTGCAGTGCGCAAGTCTTTATCAACTTCATTCAACAGCTGTATGAAAGTGACACGTATCACGTGATCCACAACGGAAAGCTCAGTGAAACCTTTAGTATGACGACGGTGGTGAGACAATGTTGACCACTCTAATCGATGATATTCCTGGTTGCGCTAAATTGGACTGTGCAAAAAAGCGTGGTGAGCTAGGGGACAGTAATATGTTGGACTAGTAAGAAGATTACAAGCAAGATTCAGATTTTCAACACTAGTGTTAAGTCAGTCCTTCGATATCTGTCAGAAACTTGTTGTGTAGCCAATAGTATTTCCAGCAGGCTTCAGACTTCCATCAAAAGCTGCCTTTGTTGGCTTCATACTGAAAATCAGGTGGCCAGACACAATGAATTAGCAACAAAGAACTCTAGGTGAGAACCAACCAAGTACCAGTTGTCTAACAAGTGTGTCGAAGGAAATGGAGATGGGTTGGACACACACTTTGGAGACCACTGAGTGACATCATGCACCAGGCAATCACTCGAGTGGGACGCGGATGTGAAACGACTAGTAGAACGTCCGAAGGTTTCATGAAAGAGACCATTTGAGAAGAAGGTGAGGGCTTACGGATGGTGTTGGAGCCATCTAAAAAGGATTTCATAGAAGAGGCTGAAATGAAGACCTGCTGTTGATGCCATATATTTCACTTAAAATCCAAGAAAATAATAATAAATCATAATTTTTGCATTTACTTTAAATATTCGAAAATATCATGAAATTTCAAACAGTTTGGTTCTACTGAAACGGAAAATTAGACGCTTTGTTAGAGTCGAACTAGGGACATCATTGCTTCCTGGGAAAAAGTAATAATTAATAATAATATATTTAATTCCAGAAGTGTCTGATAATATATAAATATAAGCAGAAAATGACTCGGATCTATTCAGAGTTGCTTCATAAAACCAGGATGATCTAGCTAAATAAAACTTTCTGTTGACTGCTCCTCCTGAACTTCGTTACATTTTTATATTTTGTTGACTTTTCTCTAACTTGTTAAATTTGGTACAGTCTAAGCTGATATTTAGTTTAATCTGTCTTTCAACTATTCTATTCTTTTAATGTCAGGTACTAACTTTGAAATAAGTAAACGGAGATGGATTTGATATACGCTGGGGAGATCATCAAGTTAACCAACCTCCAGGACTTCTAGTGGAGCCCGGATGAGGAGCAATAGGTTTTGAACAGAACGATGACATGGAGAAGATCATATGAAGAGAAAATGAAAGATTGTGTTCACTCATTTGGTAGGAGAATAGAGTCAAATCAAAATGTTCTGATGAACCCCTATGTCATCATGGTAACACAGGAAAAGCGTGCTAATAAATTCGCTTCAAACCATATTTGATGACCTTGAATTCCTTCTGATTGATCTTTTTCAAGTCGAATACAAATCCGATTTTTTTTAGAAGAGCATGTTGATAAAACAAGACTGATAGTTAAAAACAATCAATGTCTTGGTTAATTCAAGCGGTGCATAATCTATATTTTCTTCTTTTCAAATGGTTTTGTCAACAGTATCATCTGTACTTTGATTTATACCAAAATGTTTTTAAAGAAGTTATTGTTTATATTCTACTGTGAAAAGTAATGTTAGAATGAACGTCTCCTGGGCCAAGCATGATTATGCTAACTGAAAAAGAGTATACCGGTAAGGGGAGTATGGTTACCCAGCTGCTTTTTTATTCTTATGATAAGAATAAGTAGCAATCCGAATTAGAAGTCATTCGTAATACTGGGATTATTATTATTGTTCCCTTGGGTTCCTAGTGGAACATGGGGCTTCAGCTGCACGTCTTCACCTGCTTCTGTCTTCTGCTGTACTCTTCACCTGCATCCATGTAAGTTAGTCCATACTCTTTCAACTCCTCTCTCACACGATCTCCTCCATGTCACCCACCCTTGCACTGACGTCCCACTCGCCGCCGCTTCCCTTTCGGCCTGGTTCCACTCGAGCAATGGCCTGACGCGCGCGCGATGTCACCCAGTGGCCTCCTCATCGAGTGTCCAATTTCCCCTGCATATTTGTTGAGTGAATGCTTCTTGTTTTGTTTATTAGTGCCCATAGTTTCTTGTTGGTGATTGATTCTTTCCGGCCCAGCCATCTGATCTTCAGTATAGATCCAGCGAAGACAGTTAGTTGTTGATGAGGGTCTGCAACAGGCTGTTGGAAATATTTTTTGTGACCAGCCCGTCGAGTTTCTGATCCGTATAGAAGAACTAACTGACGTGACGTTTGTATTGAAAATCCTACTGAATTTTGTTGTTGATGCTGGCTGAGTGACGAAGATTTCCAGATTGATTTCAGTTGGTTGTTGAATGTGTTTCTCGCCTGCCTTCCCGATTCTCGCTCGATTTGACATTCTCGTCCGTTCCGGCTGATTGTAGTTTAGACAATGCTCCCTAGATAAGTGAATGAAGTCACCTCTTTGTAATCCCTCCCGTTGATGGTGATTGACGCTGGATGTTTCTGCTGTTGTTGTTGTTGTCGGTTGGTTATTTTCGTAACCTCCGTCTTGTCTATGTTCACCTGGAGTCCTGTCTTCGCTGGCTGCTTCTTCGACCAGTTAGTCGGTTCTCGCTTGTAAGTCTTCTACTTTGTGTGACATCAAGCATAAATCATCTACGCGCGAAATCCAGGTCTTCTAGGTTCTTCATGTCAGTCCAAGATATTCCTGTCTTCTCGTTTCCCACTGTCCACCACGATTAAGAATATTATCATGGGTGATAATAAGCACCCTTGTCTGACTCCTATGTTTAGTCCAAACTTCTCGCTAAGTTTTCCGTTGTGGATCACTTGACATGTGCCGTTGTTGTACAGCTGTTGAATAAGGTTGATGAATATTTGGGCACCGTACGCCGTAGTACTCGAGTAATTTCCAAATTGCTTCACGATCAACGCTGTCGAAGGCCTTCTCAAAGTCTATTAAGATGAGGTAGAGGCCTGATTGGCATTCCATGCTTTGTTCTGTGATGATGATGTGTAGAGTTGCAATTTGGTCAGAATATGATTTGCCTTTCCTGATACTAGCTTGTTGTGGTCGGAGTTCTGTATCCAGTGCGTCCTTAATTCTCTCCAGGATGATGCCGTAATACTGGCAGGTTAATTTTAATGATTTCTATTGACAAAAAGATATCATAGTTTTAATTCATAGAAGGTGGGTCAGTAGCAGAATACTAGCTAACCACGCCACATGTGGTCCAATCGACGACCATAAGGCTCCCGGACCTCGCTTAGCCAATAGTGTAATTAGAGTAAAGAGGGAAAGTTAGGCTTGAGGCTAACAATCTCATCTTGTAACAAGAGAATTACACCACTACAATAGAAACTTTAAAGCTCAGGATTGAAATCCTATTTTCCACTGGGAAAGCAAAGGAATAAAATAAATAAATAAATTCACTTTTGGTTGGCTATGTTATATTTAGCTGATTGAATATTATGTGAACTAACAATACACTATACCATCAACGAGATTGTGATGCGAAGTCACGCAAATAAATGAATCATAGAAGGGCAACATTGTGTTACAGAGCTATGGAATAACTGAGTTATATTGACATTTGTTAGCAGTGTATGCATACTGGTTGCTTGTTCATATCAGTTCTTTTTTTAAACTTCATACAGTCAAACACACTTTCTCCAAGACTTACTATCATATCTTAAATGAACCAATCCAATAAAATATTTTAAGGTCTCCTTTGGTTACGTTAGTCTCTTTGAGTTTTTCAACCTAATAACTTACCATTTATGTTTCTGATCTACAGACTCAATTTATTCCAATGAATTAATATTATTTCCTTGCGTTTCGAGTGGAACATAGGGCGTCAACAACACATCTCCACTTTATTCTGTTTTCTGCAGTCTTCTTCAGCTGGCTCCACGATTGACCAAACTCCCTCATCTCTTCCTCACACAATCTCCTCCATGTCACCCTCACACTGATGACTCACTCGTCGCTTCCCATCGGGATTCCACTCAAGCTATGGCCTGCACTGAGCACGACGTCATTTGACAGTTTCCTCAATGTATGCCCGATTAGCCTATTTCCATTTTCGCCTACATATATGTTGAGCAATCAGATCTCGGTTGGTTTGTTCCCAGCCAGATTTTTATGTTACTTATTCTTTCTGCCTGGCAAGCCATTTTATCTTCAGTATGGAGCGAAGGAAACAGTTGTTGATGAAAGTCTGCAACAAGCTGTTAGAAATCCTTTTCGTGACACGTGGTACATGTTTATGACCCGTATAAAAAAAAACTGACTTCCCATTGGTGTTCAAAATGTGAATCTTGTTCCTAATGTTGAGTGCAGAAGATCTCCAAACTTGTTTCAGGTTGATGAAGGCATATCTTACCTTTCAGTTTCTGACTCTGACATATTCGTCCGTTCCATCTGTAGTCGAAAATATGCTTCCCAGGTAAGTGAAGGAGGCAACCTCTGTTAAATCTCTCCCATTGATGGTGATTGGTGCTGGATGTTGTGGGTGGTGGTTGGTTATCTTCGTCACCTTCGTCTTCTCTGTGTTCACCTGAAGCCCTGTTTTCGCTGTCTCTTCAGCCAGTTTGTTGGTTTTCGCTTGTAGGTCTTCGAGTTTGAGTGATATTGGACACAATTCATCTACGAAATACAGACCTTCCAGAGTCTTCTTGTCGGTCGCACGGCGTATCCCTGACTCCTCGCCCCCAACTGTCTGACGCATAATTCAGTCCATTACAATTAGGAATATCATCGGTAATAATAGGCAGCCTTATCTTACTCCTGTATGCATTTGTTTACTTCATCATAAACTGATAACGTTTAGAATTTCTTCAAAAACCATGAAGCCCTCTTACGAGGCAGTGTACATTTCTGAAGAGTTCAAAGCAAGTTAAAACGACTACTCAGTCCTCAGAGGTTTTCGGTGACTCGCTTATTTTACTTTGCGATGAAATTTACTATGAAAAACATTTGAAACAAATGAGGATATGTTTTGAAGAATAAAACTGCCCTGTGAGTTTCTGAAATATAGGTGTAACTGTTGGAACAATACGTTTAAATTAAGCAGAATCAATCAGAGAACACAGTGTGAGAGTATTACTTACTATCTTATCGATTTAAAAATCTACGTATGTAAGTATAGGAAGCTAGTTAAAATCGGTGAAACACATCTTTCATTCCCTAGTCAATAATGATATCAATAAAACACCAATATATTTCTGTTTGTCATCTCAGTTAGCTGAAATTTCAAAGGGACTTCAATTCGATAAGTTTGAATAGAATGCGCTGACGGCATATACGGCATATACGACAACTTAGACTTATAGCTCAAGGAACTCCTAAAAAATCTACATGATCACTTAGTTCTGAAATATAAATAAGTCAGCTACGGTGAGTAGCAAAATCTCTACCCAGGAGTTTAGCTCAATGGCGACATATCTAATGATATATTAAGTCGCAGGTTGAGGGGATTTATTGAAAAAACTTTCATGGCCACTGAGTGATATGTCACTTATTCAACCAGACCTATACTGACATAGGGTATTGAAGATAAATTAAGGATGACGGCCACATCAGTGTGTGTGTGTACGAATTTAACTGCTTCTGTGGCGCTAGTTGAACAGTTAATACTTAGCGGAGTTCTTCTTGATGCACGCCTAAACGTTTACCAGTTTGGCTTTGATGAAGAGTAAATCAGACCAATAAACAGTGCCATATTCTTTCATTTACGACTGTATATCGAGTGCCGAATAATCTACCTAAGGGTAAGCAATTACATCTTTTAGACGTAGATGAAGTTATCAAAATCTATAAGAAAAAATCTAACCTATATGTCCAAAGCATTACATTCATCCTTTATGTTTACCTTGGTGTTCCATGTATTTGTTTATTTTCCATATTTCCTCTCACACTATGAAATACAGATCTCATTAATCGAAATCTATATTTTGTTGATTACATCACTCAATTTTTTATTCTTTTATCTCATGTTCTTACTGACTGTACATTTTATGTATGCATTTAAACGATAATCAAAACCAATGAACTACTACTCAGTCTTGTGATTCTATCCCAATACAGATTCTGATATAATATTGATTTGCATACTAACATTAATTGATTTATACTTCAGAGGCTGAAGAAGTTACTGAAAACATTTATCTGGTGTAATTATTCTCGTTCTTAATATATCCTCAGGATATTTAAACTTCTTATCTTCAGTTTCAATTTTAGTTATGTGGGATTATATAGTTATATATTACAGAAAACTTTCTGTGAGTTGCATAAATCTATAGAAATTTCACTCATCAATGTTTTCACTTCAGCTTTGTAATCAGAGGATAAAATGAAATAAATATTTATGACCTTTTATTTATTGGTAGTAGTTACAGTCTATAGTGACTAGGTTTGACAAGTTTCCTAAATCTATAACTACATAAATGCTCACCTCATCCTTAATTTCAAGAGACTGATCAGTGGACAGAGAATAACTTCTTTATCAGTTTCTACAGTCATATATATATATATGTATGCGTCGTGGTACAGTGGTAGAATGCTCGCAAACCACGCATGTGGTCAGGGGTTTGATCCCCTTACCTCGCCAAGCCAGCAACAAGACTGGTAAAGAGGAAAGGCTGAGTATGAGGCTAGCAACTTCATCCCATAAAAATCAACACCACTGCTACCGAAATCTCAAGCCTTTATCTTGAAGCCCTATTTTTCACTGGGAACGTAAAGGAATATATATATATATATATATAATTCCATAATAGATGAAGAATACTTGTTATTGACGATATTATTGTTTTCCAGATAACGTCGAGTCATCAAGATCAACAGATTACAGTTCAAAACATGTAGTATGCGATAGTATGCATCAACATAACACCAAATTGAATATCAAATAAATTTAAAAGAAAAATACAGTATGTATGGATTTAAAAGTTCCAGAGCAGGCTAGGGTATCAATAATAGCTCGATCTGTTTCTTTTGTACACAAAGTTCCAACCGTTTTAAGTGAATTCCTTAGTCTTCTGTTGTTTGGATTATTCGTTACAAAGTTACTTTAGGTAGTTTATTCGATTGGCTTTATTGCATATCACGGCTAATGGAAAGCGTCGTAGTCCGTTGCTATGATGGTTTGGTGGCAAGTTATATTTTTCGTATGCTTTCTAAATGAAATTTTGCATTAAAACTTTTTTATGGCGTACATATTTTCGGTGGCGTTATGTTCTTGATCCGCGTTACTCTGGTTGAACTTTTATCAGAAAATCCTGCCTGACAGTGATATCTGTGCAATTTGATGGATTAAAGGAGACAGTAAGTTCAGAAGTTAGACGAGTGTTATTGAATTTTCATGAAATCATACTGGTATATTTTGACCTAGTTATTGAAACGCACTGATATTCATTGGATAAAGCTGGCGCCACTTCAGTACACTATAGAAGACAGAAAAATGTCCTTTTATTCTGTATCCTCGTAATCTGTTTTTACTAGGTGTACTGATATTGAAATGGTAACGCATTTTGTTACACCTTTATTTAACAACACTGGGAGCTATTCCGAAGTATGGAAAATTAAGTTCCTAGAGCAATAGCCAATATAAATGGTTCCACAGAAGTAGCTGATCTGATAAATACCTGAAGAGGTAGATAGCCTAGGTGGTTTGTCTTTCAGTTTCGTACCCAAAACCTGATAAGTAGAAAATATGAGCTGTAATTAACAGGCATTAAAAGTTCTTTGAATTTCATTTCGCTTTGTAGTCACGTATGACAGGCTTTTTGTTTGCAGATAAAGAACATTTCTCTCTGACATTCATGGCCATGAACGTTTCTGGATAACTATTTTCATTTAAGATTTCGTATACTGTCTTAAATCCATCATGAATCACATCTTCCGGAAATATAGGTCGAACCTTAGAGGTGGGTGTCTTTGCCAGATTTCTTTTGTGCTGAAGAGGAACGAAGCTATGGAAATGTATATATTGCCCAGTCTGTGTACTTTTCTCATGTGAGAAAGTCATCCAAGAAGTTGATTTTCCGTTGAGATTCTTCTGATGATTATGATTGAATGCGTCTTATTGAATTTCTCTATTATTGCAAGCCAACCTAAGTCTTTTTGACAAGGCATGAATGTGTATAGATAAAATGTGGATTTTCTGATAAGATTATATTTGTGAATGAATTCTTTTCTAGTTTACTTATTATGAAGTGAGTAACAGAGGAATGTTACTTAAGCTAAGATTGACTACTATTTACATGCAACTTTTGTCTTATGATTGTAATACAAACACATTTTATCAATTAATTTACCACTGGGTTGCGTGGACTTTAAATGGATCATGACGTTATTAAACACACTTGTATTTAAGTGTTGGTTTGTAGGGATTTGATTGGTTTCAGGATCTCACCATGAGCTGACATTAGTTAGAGAACCATTGGAAAACCTGGTAGTACTGAACAGCTATGTCGTGAATTGGCAGAAGTTATAATTCAAGGACCATTAGATCGGGTCCCAGTGGCTCAATGGTATACGTGCTCGCCTTGTAACCAGAATTTCCTGGGTTCAAACCTGGGTACTCCCAGGTTTTCCAATGGTTCTCTAACTAATGTCAGCTCATGATGAAATCCTGAAACACACTTGTGTTTATAATCAAATTACTTCTGGAAATCAAGTCATTTCAGTATTCTCAAAATAGAGATCATTTTTCACCAATATTATGCCATTGAATTAAGTCCCTTAATTTCGTCCTAATTTTGAAGTATCTTTACGCGACGATTACGTTTAAATTATGTAATTCTGCTTCAGGTTAGACCACAGATTGATATCAGGAGGAGAACCACTGAAGACCAGGAAGCACTGGATAGCTGTTTCATCGAAGTCTGGGAGTCATTGGCAATACGCACCCACTGCAAGGGTTTGAACCCAGGACGTTCCGGTTACAAGGCAAGCTCATATACCATTCAGCCCCTAGGACCCGATTCAATGGCCCATGAATTCTAATTTCTAGCAGTTTGTGATTTTAGCCCATCGACCAACCACTGTCATTGGCAGGAACTCCATCCTCACTCCGAATTGGATGAACCCCACGGTTATGACTTCTCATTAGAACTCCAAGAAACTTCAGCCGGTAGCCAGCCAATAGCAAACATCAAATTAATTTTTTAAAAATTAATTTCTAGGGATTCTATTTCCTCTGGTCAAACCTGAAACAAATTGAATCCCTACAGAATAATTGTTGGGAAATATGTGATTTGGATGTTTTGAGTTGCAATTATAAATAAATATTTATTATTATATACAGGAATATATACTTTTTTCATTCCTAAGTGGATGTAACATCCATGTGACTGTGAAGCTTGGAGGTGATCATGTGGAAAAGGCCCTTCTTTCCTTAATTTTCACTGTATTATGCCATAATGAAGTTTAATTTTCTAAGTTTTTTCATAAGATTTTGTTGTTTAAGTGAGTAATTCAATACTTAGGTAAGGAACAAAGTTTACTGTAAGTGTTGTAGACTACAGGGTCCATTGATGTGTAGGACAGGACATTTCCGGATTATAAAGCAAGCAGTACTCATTGTGTGCGAAATTAACACGTTGTAACTAACTACTTCAGGATTTTCATTTCCTCCTGATGATCATTGTAAATTTAAACTGTTTGTAAGTAGTAAGAAGTCATGAAATAAAATAAATATGATTTATTTTTTAAATGCGTACACTCCTATTTATTAACATTATTTTAAAATTCCGCTTGATTTATTTGAATAGGCTGAAATCTTCTATCTTTGTTAACACAAAGACTCCTAGATGGATGAACCTCTGGATTTTAAGAAAATGGACATTGCGTTTGAATCTCGGTACATACAATATCATACACCGGGATGCAGTGATCAGTCCAAAATAAAACGAAACACACCAACTAGATTCCAGTAGTCCCCCCAAACAACATCTAATGTTTTCAGTCCTGTCTAACTAAAATTCACAAAGCTGATCACGAGCTGGCGACATTTAGAGAACCACTTAAAAACAAGGGGCACCGGTCAGATGTTTCACCATAGTCTGAGACCCTTCAGCAGTACGCACCCACCAGGGTTCAAACATAAGGACCTCGTGGTCACTCTTGCAACTAGCCAAATCCCTGCAAACGAGCACCTGATAATTAAACTGATGCTCAGTAGTGACTAGTGCTATAAAAAAAGTTACCTGAAGTTGTGGATGGAAGTGGTTTCCAACGGGGTACACCAAGTGGGGCTGAAGGATAATCACTCTTCGATGACACTGGCTGGCGCTTACGCTAAAGACCACGAATCGGTAGAAGTTGGGATTCATAAATTGTTGGATCGGGTCTCAGTGGCTTAATGGTCTACTAGCTCGCCTTGTAACTGGAAGGCCCTGGTTCGATCCCCAGTGGATGCGTACTTTGAAGGGTTCCAGATTAGAATTAAACGGCTATCCAGTACTCCCGGTTTCTCCATGGTTCTCTAACTGATGTTGGCTCCCGATAGATCCCCTGGCCAACTAAATCCCTGCAAACTGACGCTTCACAAAATTTAACAATAAAACTATTTATAAAATTGAATATTAAATGTTTCATCGATGATTATTATTCATTCTATCAAGAATAATAAAGAGGTTTTTATTATGGAAAAGCTGTAAAAGGATTCCGAAGTTGATTGGAGGCATTAGACACATTCTGAAGTTAAATCTTGACTTTAAAGTGTGAAGAATTCGATATGAACGATTTCAGCAGCAGCATCCCTTGTTATATCCATATTATGAATATTATTGATCAGGGGGAAAAGAAGATAAGCAGATATCTATAATTAATGACAATAACGATCAGTAATAATTAATTTCGCATAAATGATGGTGAAGAAAACTTCGTTAATGAAAATCGCACACAGATTAGCTGTTTTTTTTTTTTGAACATACAACACAATAAAACTTATGAATTTTTGACAGCATATTTCTGATCCATAAAGAAGCCTGTAAAAATCAGATTAGATTTAGGACTATTGTGTTTAATCTAGCCATTATATTGTTGGTTTAAACTTGGTATACAGAGCATTTATTAACTGCTGACTATTACTATGCCATAAAAATCAAACGTCTGTCAACATTCAGCTAACCGAGAAAATAACCTGAATATAACATAAGGATAGAACTTCTGCACTATTGTAGAGTATAATTCGATTATGGGTAAAAATTATTTAGATAAAGTCTCACAGTGTTATATAGTAATATTTACTGATGACCATGTTTTGAGCACAACTTATTGCTCATAATCATATCAAGGTACTCATACAACTTTCTAACTTCATTTATATGATTCTATTATTCGTCATCTATTCTTCTTCCATTATTTTCCATCGCTTGATTTGATTGATAGTAGTATTTTCCATATAACCGGTGTGTGTGATGAGTCATTCCTACCTGGTTGTAGACTCAATGAACCAGGATGCCGTAATCAACCTCTCTCTCCATCTACCTAGATTACTTCTTAGAATTTTAACCCTCTCCCACCCTGTTGTGTGGTTGTGTGTTAATGCATGCATTGCAATCGCTGAGTTATTTTCTAAATTAGTTACCTTCTCAGGGTCAACCACTTTTACCTTAGCTAAATTCTTATGTTCCGACAATCTGACTACCCCTTATCTACTAGTCTGACCTATGTAGTTGACCTCATAGTCATTCAACCCCTCAAAGAGGTGAAACTCCACCACAATTATCTTTAGGAACCGAAATTATTCTAATCACAATGTGTGTTCTGCTTGATACCATTGAATGGTAATCAAGATATTATTAATAATATTATTATTCCATTGGGCTTCAACAACACATCTCCACTTTGTTCTATTTTCTGCCATCCTGTTCAGCTGCGTTCGCGATTGCCCATTTCTTCCTCACATGATCTCCTCCATGTCATCCCGGCACTGACGACCAACTTGTCGCTTTCCATTGGGATTCCACTTGAGCGATGGCCTGCACTACGCGCGATATCATTTGACGGTTTCCTAAGCTTACGCTTGATCAGTCCATCTCCACTTTCTTCTACATATTTGCTGAGCAATCGTCTCTTGATTGGTTTGTTCTCAGCCATATTTTCTTATTACTAATTTTTCCTAGCCGGCCAGCCATTTCATCTTCAGTATGGAGCGAAGAAGGCAGCTGTTGACGAAAGTATGCAACGAGTTGTTGAAAATCCTTTTCGTGACACGCAGTGCAAGTTCCTGAGCCGTACAGAAGAAGAGACTTGACACTGGTGTTGAAAATCACGATAGCAAGTACTAATGGTAGATATGAGTGGTATATGACTTCTCATCTCAATAAATTAGTTATACATAGTTTTACTCACTTTTAGAGGAAATTTTACCTCCTCGAACTGTGTAAACTGCAAAATTTATTTGCAAATAGCTAATTTCATGTTTACACTTGATTGTTGTCATGTTAAGTTCACTTAAATGTTGATTTTCATGAACAGTTTATACCAAGTGCAGGCTTTTATATCTTCAACATTATTGATGTATATGTAGGCAGGAATTTCAACTACAGACCAAATTAAAAAACTCAACAAAATCTAAGATATGAGTGTCAAAGTAATAAAATAAAGCTTCATAATATCACCAGGGGATGTATACCAGCTCTTATACGAAATAAACTAACAGGGGGAGTAAGTTTCTGTTCATTTCAATAAATCTGTGGAATATGGTTTTACGCATTTATGCTCGCTATCTTGATTACCATTTTATTGTATCAAGGCGATCACTTAATGTGATGTGAATAACTGGATTTCCAGACAAAAGAAATTCAAGTGGAATATCACCTCAAGCTGTTTAAATTACAACTCACTATTTAATTTGCATATCGTGAATTCGACTTGGCTCAAGTAACTAGCTTGTAATTGTGTGCTTCAAACTGATTTAACTCCTTAAGCTGAGTCCAACCGAATACATTGCTGATGAGCTCAGTCGCAAATCAGCGAAATGACCGTCTGGTGTTTAGATCACTTAGATATAGCCAGTAAGCACAAATGGTCGATGCGAATGGTGTTCAATCGCTCATCTCAATCAATCAATCAGTGGTATATTAATATTACTAACTAATTACTTCAATAAACACTACCGTATATATAACTAGGTTTTATACTTTAAGTTTCCTTCTCACAGCTCTGCTCAAAATCTATTAACCTTAAAATATTTGGTATTTTAAATGCCCATGACAATGAATCCATTATTTCTTAATGTTTGTTAACTACTCTAAACTAATCACAAACATAATTTTTGGCCTACTGTATAAGACACCAATAAACGTATTTCTTTCTTTTATTTTGTTTGATATGTCACCTAATATCAAGGTTATAAAATTCTGGTGGTCTTTTTGAATTAATACATCATTGATAAAGACAAAACTATTGAACAATCTCAATTGAATTCATTTATGCAAAAAGTTTCGTATCATTTTTTTTGCTTGTTTTATTTTGTTGTATTATTCATAGAAAGAGAGATAAGGAATAAAAGTGATCGAGCAAACAAGATTAAGCAAGCAAGCAAGCAGGCAAGCAAGCCAGCAAGCGGGAGAACAAACAAATAAATGAAAAATAAAAACGCCGACAAAAACTACAATGAGTGAAAAAAAAGTTACCTCTTTTTTCATAGACATACAGAAAAAAAACCACAGTCTAGTTTGCATCTAATTATTACCTTTAATGCTAAATGAATACATACAGAAATATTGTTGAGTGTGCTATATATTGTGATTTCATTAGTCATGTTGTGTGTAAAGTCATGACGGTATAGCCTGTCTGTTTAACTAGCTCATTTAAAGTATAATATTGTAATATAGTTTCACTCTACAAACACGTCTTTGTTTAATTTCTTCTAGTTTCACACCGTTGATTATAACAAGTTAGACTCACAGCTATGGTTGATTAAAATATCCTATGGACAGTTCAATATTGCTCAAAAAAATTGTGATATTTATAATGAAAGACTGCCATATTTTGATGAATATTCTTACGAGTTGATCACGGATTGATATCAGTTAGAGAACCGTTGAAAACCAGGGAGTACTGGACAGCTGATGTTTTCTTTCCTAGTTTGGAAATCATCGGCAGTACGCACCATCCACCAGGGTTCGAACCCAAGACGTTCCATTTACAAGGCAAGCTCGTATGCCATTTAGCCATTGGGACTGGATTCAATGGCCAGCCCATGAATTCTAACTTCTACCAATTCGTGATTTAGCGCGACTCCAACCATTGTCGTTGGTTGGACAACCATCCACACACGTGACATCTAACTGGAACTCACTGGCCACGACTTCTCACGCATTAGTAGAAATTAGAATTCATGAACCACTGAATCGGGTTTCAGTGGCTGAATGATATGCGAGCTTGGCTTGTAACCCGAAAGTCTTGGGTTCGAACCCTGGCGGTGGGTGCGTACTGCCGATGATTCCCAAACCAGGATGAAACAGCAGCTGTCCAGTACTCCCTGGTTTTCAATGGTTCTCTAACTGATATCACTCCGTGACCAACTCGTAGAAACATAACTAACCCTTACAAACCAAAATATAGAAAATGAATATTTTTGTTTAAATAAAGTTTTATCAAATTAGGCGCTTATTATTAATTATTTGTAACTGGAGTGTATCACAGTCAGATGAGGAATTCAATTACTCAGCTGAGTAACAGGACACTACTACTGTTAGATATTTAGAAGAAGAGTCAATAAATATGAAGCTTTCGACAATAGATGAAGAAGGTTAAGATTTCACTGGAAACATGAGTTTTCAAAAGGCTGAAAATACTCTTTTTCTGATTATTTTCTAACAATCATGAAACTAAGGTCTACAGTCCTTTCTGTGAATGAGTTATCTCAGTACTCAATAAAGTTTCGAGTTTTTTAGAGTATGAGGAATACTGGAAGCCTGATCATTATGGCTTAATAGAGGCTAATAGGTCCCCAACTATATCAGTTTTCTTCAGTTAAACCGTCCAGTTCACAAACAGTGACAGCGTCGAAATCCACTACTACAGAGATGATTCTCCCAGTCAAATTCCATTTTGAACTGATATCGTTTAAAGAATCACTGAGAATCAAGTAGTGTTGGAAAGCTGTTTCACCCCAACTCGGAACTGTTTAAATCCAAGCACCTCTTTCATTTCATATCCTTTACTATTTGGCAGGTTATTTTTTTAAATCTTAAGGTAGTGAATTACTTATGATTGTATAAGTCTCTAACTGATTTAAACTTGACATTTCACTTATTGATTTAATAGCTCACCAACTTTTTATATATTTTACAACATTATTTGCCAGTTTCAGAATTTGTGTACTTTTTCTGGTAGAATCTACTGTATGATTCTCAATTTGACGGAAATGACATGATGAAATGATAATGGATGAGCAAGGGTTTACACTGACTGTATTATTATATTGTTGAAATTAACGAACTAATACAAAATGCTTCATCAATTGTCATTGATTGACAACAGTATTAAAGATCCACACTTTGTTGTCTTCAATATTGTTTTTAGATGAATTCGACTGGATTTTTGTATGATCATGTTCTCATTGAAAAAAGAACACTTTATTCACACAGTTCAAATACCAGAGCGTTACTGAGTTACGGTAGAGACTCAACGACATCATTTTATTATCATTATTATTAGATTTAATTTCCCCTTTTCGGCATTTGTGAAACAAGATCGGTGAGCCTCAGTCAGATTCAACTGTTATGGAAAAAATAACTAAGCTACAGTGAAGCTCGCGGACAATTAAAACACTTACCAACAGACAACTACAACTCTCATTCCCTAAAACTACCATCTAGAAATCTCAAAGTTCCCAATA
Organism: Trichobilharzia regenti; assembly: GCA_944472135.2. Taxonomy (NCBI): domain Eukaryota; kingdom Metazoa; phylum Platyhelminthes; class Trematoda; order Strigeidida; family Schistosomatidae; genus Trichobilharzia; species Trichobilharzia regenti. Next base: position 137,414,538 of record OX235262.1, read on the forward strand.
ATTACATCAGAAATGTTTTGAAGTCAAGTGATTAATCGATATGATTTTAAGTAATAAATTGATTTGAAAATATTTATTTCCCAATACGAATTTAAAACAAGCAATAAAGGTTAATAAAGCAGGATTTAATGAATTCATCAATTTTCGGTAGAACTGGTCAGCTAAATACTCTAAATATACGGAAGCGAGTGCTCCAACAATCTGAGAAAGACCAGTCACCAATCCTGGTCGCTTCAAATTGCGTATATCAATTTGAGTGTGTTTGTGGAAGCAAATACATAGGTGTAATAAGAGCGGTTATTCAGTAGGTGTTCCTTCACACTATTACAGTAAACATTCTTTTAGAAGATCAATATATACGGAAGAATAATACGAAGTGGCACCTTGTTGGCTATTTTTCAGACTATAGATAAAACTAACGTAACTATATTTTTTGCGATTTCCTATTTTTCATTAATTCCTAACAATAACACCATTCTGATATAAGAATAGATTTTGAGTGTTTTATTATTGTTATTCCCTTGAGTTCCGACTGGAACATAGGTCTCCAGCATATCTCGACTTCACTCAGTTCCGTTCAGTCCCCTTTAGCTAGTTCCACGAATGCCCGTAGTCTCTCATCTCCATGCCAAGTCTCTATACCATAAACAGACAATGACTTGATATAAATGCTGCAAATTTGATTTTCTTCTTTTTTTATGCTGCTGATTGCAGAAGATTTCCAAACTGTAGGTCTACCAAGCATCTACGATTTTGATTTTGGCATCTTCATTTGTGCCGCCTGTGTTTGAAAGTTTGGTGTCTAGATAAGTATAGTAATTGACCTCTCTCAGATTTTTCCCATCGATAGTCATTAGCGTTTGTAGCTGTTTGTCTTCTTCATATCCGTCAACTCTTCTCTGATTCTTCTGTCAACTTGTTGGTTTTTGCCTGTAGATCTTCTAGTACATATGTGGTGTTTGACAATTTCTATCTCTGTACTGTTTAAATACTCACCGCTGCTTGTTAATATATTTCTTGTATGAATTGAAGAATAATTCCGCCAAATACAAATTCCTGAATTCATCCCTCTCTGTGTTTTGGTTGAATTCTTGTAATTCGGTCATCTCGAAATACTAATAATACGACTACAATAAATTACTACAAATTGGCGTCGCGATGGAACTAAATAACCTTGGAAAGTTTTCTATAAATGGTTCACCGCGGGAAATTGCTGATTATCTTGAATGCTTCGACGCATGGTGCATGTCAAAGAATGTTCGGGATGACAAAATTCCAGCTCATTTCATTACTGCTATTGAGCTAGACACGTATAGCCTAGTGAAGACTCTGGCGTTTCCAGATAAACCTTTTTCTCTGTCATATGTCAAGATTCGTGAACTTCTGACAAATCACTTTCATGTAACTACATTTGAGACCAGAGAGAGGGCTCAATTCCATAAAATGGTTCGTGCTCCCAACCAGAGGATTAGAGACTTTATTCTGCAACTCCAAATACAAGCTTCAAAGTGTAACTTTGGAGATCAGCTGCATACTCAACTACGTGATCGTCTAATTGCTGGAATAAATATTCTTTAGTTAGAGAAAGAGTTGGTTCAGATTTCTTCCTATACCTTTCAAACTGCCAAAGATTTATGTATTACATATGAAGATTTCAACAGTGAATACTCTGCTCCTACTACGTCAGTATCTGATGTCATGCTTTCTAAAGTCGAAAATACAAGTGTTCATGGAAAGCAATCCAAACCGTCATCCACAGGTAACAGAATGCAGCGAGAGATCAAAAACATTAAACCATGTTTTTCTTGTGGAAAGATTCATTTACGAAGCCCTTGCCGTTTTCGGAGTGCTAAGTGTCATAAATGTGGTAAAGTTGGACACATCATGTCAGTTTGCAGAAGTTCGAATACTTATGTTACTCAGAATTCTTAAAATTCTCCCAATCTGTCTAGTAAAATGGAGTCAATGTGTCTTTCAACTCTTCAAAATACTCATTCTCATCCAATGAAAAGCTTCACTACAAGTTCAGCAACTCAAGCGTCAACTGTATCACGTGTTTTCAAAAATGAGGTAGCCGAGTTACAATGCGAACTGTCGAAAACACGAAAAAAGTGAGTGGAAGCTGGCTGGTTGTCCATTCGTCAACAGCTGACTGACGTGAGAGAGCAACTGATTAAAATGGAGGAATCGCTGCATATGCATAGACTGCGTTTGTTGAGTGCAGAGCATACAAGTACCCGTGAAAGTCCTGCAAAACTATTCAAATCTCGACTTCTCAGAAAGCATCTGATGTTCACGACTTCTAATGTACATTATTACAAAGGGAATGACTATAGACCTTCTGTTAGAATCATACTACAAAAAATGGGAAATTCAATGGTGAAGATATTAGACATCAGAGATCACTTAGTTCATAACAGACACCTGGACAAAGTGACAATAAATGAAGTAGGTCGTTCCGATTGTAATTTTATTGATTCCGCTACTAATCCTGATTTTGTAGATAATTCAGAAATAATTCAAGTGTTGGTTTGTAGGGATTTGATTGGTTTCAGGATTTCATCATGAGCTGACATTAGTTAGAGAACCATTGGAAGACCTGGGAGTACTGGACAGCTGTTTCGTCCTAGTTTGGGACTCTTCAGCAGTACGCACCCACCGGGATTCGAACCCAGGACCTTCCGGTTACAAGGCGAGCTTGTATACCATTAAGCCACTGGGACCCGATCCAATGGTCCTTGAATTCTAACTTCTGCCAATTCACGACATAGCGCGACCGCTAGCCAATGTCTTCGGCGAGTATTTCTCCTCACACCCGACCAGCTGCACCCTACTGGTCACGACTTCCCACTGGAACCCAGGTAACTACCTACCTGAATAGGGCCAGTCGCCAGTGAGCATCTCATTGGTATTCAAGTGTTGGTTTGTAGGGATTTGATTGGTTTCAGGATTTCATCATGAGCTGACATTAGTTAGAGAACCATTGGAAAACCTGGGAGTACTGGACAGCTGTTTCGTCCTAGTTTGGGACTCTTAGGCAGTACGCACCCACCGGGATTCGAACCCAGGACCTTCCGGGCTCCAGTGGGAAGTCGTGACCAGTAGGGTGAAGCTGGTCGGGTGTGAGGACAAATACTCGCCGAAGACATTGGCTAGCGGTCGCGCTATGTCGTGAATTGGCAGAAGTTAGAATTCAAGGACCATTGGATCGGGTCCCAGTGGCTTAATGGTATACAAGCTCGCCTTGTAACCGGAAGGTCCTGGGTTCGAATCCCGGTGGGTGCGTACTGCTGAAGAGTCCCAAACTAGGACGAAACAGCTGTCCAGTACTCCCAGGTCTTCCAATGGTTCTCTAACTAATGTCAGCTCATGATGAAATCCTGGAATTCAGAAATAAGTCCAGATAATACTGATGAAAATAATATCACAGAATCAGTTAGGTCGAAGCTACTTGCAAGCAAACCGAGACATCATTATAAATACGCAAGGAGACATTCGACGTGTGGCGGATGTGGTGATTGACAATTTCTATCTCTGTACTGTTTAAATACTCACCGCTGCTTGTTAATATATTTCTTGTATGAATTGAAGAATAATTCCGCCAAATACAAATTTCTGAATTCATCCCTCTCTGTGTTTTGGTTGAATTCTTGTAATTCGGTCATCTCAAAATACTAATACTACTATTACAAAAAATTACAACAATATACTACATAAGATATAGATCGTCCATGAAATTCAAACCTTCTAGTGTCTTCTTATCGGTCCAAAATTCTCCCACTTACGGTGTGGCACATGAATCAGTCCATCGCAATTAGTTATATGACCGGTGATAGTAAGCAGATAGCCTTGTCTTGTTCCTGTATTCACTTCAAATGCTTGGCTGAGTTTTCCCTTGTGAATTACTTGACATATGGCCTTATCGTTATGTTGCTCTTGAATGAAGTTAATAATAATTTTGGGCATTCCATTCCGTTGAAGTAGTTTCCACATGACTTAGTAGTCCACAGTGTTGAAGGACATTTCAAACTCTCTGAAGTTATGGTAGATATTTTACAATTGTTCTATACTCTGTTCGATGATAATATGTAGAATTGCAGTTCGACCAACACATGCTCTGCTTTTTTGAATTCAGATTGTTCCGGAGGAATTCTGCATCCAGAGCACGTCTTAGGCTCTCCAGAATGACGCATCTTAGCTTGAGCAAGAACATAATTTCTCTCTAGTTCCTAAGGAGTCCCAAGTCGTTCTTCTTTGGAAGTTTGATAAGGTGGCCTTTTTTCAATCAGTAGGTGTCTTTCTTCCCTTCCAAACGTTTTACAGTATTAGCATGAGAATATCTACTGCGGTTGCTGAGTCCCCCTTCAGTTAGCACTGTGCGTCGGTGGCACAGTGGATAGGACTCTCGCCCACTATGCACATGGTTCGGGGTTCGGGCCCACGCCGACGCACACCTGATATCTATGGTCGGCCTGCGAATTTTGGACTACCGATATCCACGCTGAAAATTCCATACTTGTACCAAAAATACAGTGTGGAATCAAGCTGTAATCAAAAATAAAAAAAATAAAAAAAAGTATAGTTTCACTGTAGAATATTTTTATTTTACAAAATCACAGTGAAACAGTATTATTTACTGATGACGTTTATTATTTATTTATTAATTATAGTCAGATAAAAGAAGCTTTGGAGCTGAATAACTATCCCACTGAATTCATCAAGGAGCTCACAAAGCCAAAAAGAAAGTGAAAAACAGTAATGAAACTGCGAAACATAACTTATATAGAAAGATATTTAATGCATTAACAAGGAAGGGACAACTGAAGCGCTATGTATGATTCTAAATAAAGGAGGAATCACGGTGGTAATGAAGCCTTAAAACTCATTCATGGACAAGCTGTGTGGGCTATGGGACCCAATCAGACAAAATAATGTAATCTATCAAAATGCTTTGCAATGACTGTGAGATCAGTTACATAGGTTAATCAGACCACTATATCAGAGATAGTCAGGTCAACGGAACATGGGGATTTAGCTAACTGAAGAATGACTGGCCCAAAGAAGATAAATAGGTAATAGAAAATTCTAGTATTCTCGATGTGTTCATTAACACACACACACACAATCACACACGTCTGTAGCACCAAAATGTATTGTAGGTAAGTGGAGGGAGAGGTTGATCGTCGAATCTATACTACCCATTTCCAGTAAGAATTACTCAATACCAATACTGCAGACACCGAATATATTATTTCCAATAAAACCAAAAGATAAGAAATAGTGGAATTATACAAAATATGAGAGTTGTGAGAACACCTTCCTGTGAATTTATCCTTGGTGTGGTCATTTAAGCGTTCTGTTGAAGAGCCCAAACTAGGGTGAAACAGGTGTTCAGTACTCCCCACTTTTAATAGTTCTCTAATTGATGTCATTTTGCAGCTTAATTTCGGACTATACAAAATTCATTTTAATTCCTAAAATCATTTGCAGCTTAGAAACTATTTTTAGCATTAAAATATTACCTTTACACATCTACAAATATTTTTTAAAGGTATTCAGATGCTTCAAAAGTTTATCCACTGTTGTTTTACTAGCATTGTGTTCGTTTGATCAAAACATCTGTAAGAGAATAATTGCCTGGAAAACTCCTTGTGAACGATCTACTTACGATATTGCTACTTATTTAAACATTTAGACCGTGTAGTTGTGATCCTCTTTCCTCTTAGACTATATATTACTTTACTGACATTCTCATTTCATCTGTTGAAGAAATCCTTAATATTTATCGTCACTCCTGCTTAACTTCTAGTTTTTATATTTCTCTTTGTGGTTGTGTGATGATATTGATAATGTGTTATTTTACAACTGGGGCTTTGTTTGAGTGAATCCAGATGATTCCGACCTTAGACTGTTGGTGGGAATTGTTTGATGCCTGATTTTGGTCTCACCTTGTTGGGAATATTCCACTTGATTTTGAGGTACTACCTACGGTTGGTTAAGACTGACTCATTTTGTTCTACAGTACTCTTTCTGTACTGGAGTACTAATTTGATCTGCGTAGCTGCTTAAAGGCATTGCTGAGGTAATTTTGCGTTTCGATATATTATTATTTTTGAATAATATCACAGATTTTATCTCAAATAACTGTTCTTTTTACTGTCCTCAAGGCACTTTTGCACTGTGCACCACTCAAATAAGTTTCGGTTAGCTGTAAAGTAAAAGGCAAGTATTGGTTTTCTGAGTTAATACCACAATCAGTTAGTTATATTAGTTAAAAACATTACCTGAGTAATCAGAGGTTAGAGAAAGAGTTTCAGCTAAAACTAATAAATTGATGCATAAGACTTTAAGCCTATCTTTTCTTTGATGTACATATATGATGTGTAACTTTTCGGACCACCACAAAGAAATTCACGTCCTGATGTTTATTAATAAATTCTCTTTATCAAATAGTTCAAATATTTCTTGACTGTATTCGTGCAACGGTCGAAGACAACAGACTTGATAAAGCAATGTTTCTTTTGTATGTTCATACAGCAAAATTATGTACAACTTATCAGAAAATTGTCATTTGCAGATATCTTTCGTGTTGCGTTATTTCTGACGTTCATATTGTATTTCTTTGTCTCATTTTCGTGTCTCCCATATTCTGCTGCAACGTTGTTTCATTTGCTCTGTTTGACTTCAAATCTTTCTCTCCGCTATTTGATATTTTTGTAAGACGATAAATTTCTCCTTATATACTACTGATAAATGTTATCAGTAACACACTATACATTATTATTATTACTATTATGTAACATTTAAATGAAAGTGAAGTACACTGAGCTGTGTTGATTCCGTCTAGCATGAGTGTGAAAAAGTACAGGGAATTTTATACTTAGTTACATTTCACAAGTATAGAAATCTCTATTTATACAATTATTCTGTGAAATTTAGTTACGTAAATACCAAGTTTTAGAGATTCAATCTGATAACAAATACTGTTGTTATCAGAATTTACAAAAAGAACAGTTGTACTGAAAAAAAAACAATTTTCACGATATTTTTAGAGAAAATAACATGAGGAAATAGTATGGAATAAGTTATTAAGTGTAATTTATTAAAATAATTATTAAAGAATCTCCCGTTGTTTAATTATATCGGAGAGGAACTCTTGGTCACAGTTGACACCCTATTTCATGGTACTGATACTTATATCTTATATTTAGTATGATCTAATAGGGTGTAGACTGCTATTGATCAGATTTGACGGGGATACACACACACACACACACGCAAGAGCTACCCTAATCCATTGGATAGCACTCTATTGCCAAGTCTTCTGAGTTTGAATGACTTATAAATTATTATTATTATATATTTTAATTCCTAGAGGAACATAGGGCTTCAGCTGCATGTCTCCAGTGCGTTCGGTTCTCTGCTAGAGTTTTCACCTGGCTCCAAATCTGCCCACACGCTTTCATCTCCTCTTTACCTGACTTCCTCCAAGTCACCCTCGCACTGACGACCAACTCGCCGCTTCCCTTTCGGGTTCCACTCGAGGGCTTGTCTAGTGATGTCACTTGATGGTTTCCTCAGAGTATGGCCAGCCAATCCATCTCCATTTCTTTCTGCTTATTTGTTGCACAATCGGTTCCTGCTGAGTTGGTTCGCTCATTGCCAGAGATCCCTGTTGCCGATTTTTCTGACTTGCCATCTAATGTGGAGTATCGCACGAAGACAGCTGTTAATGTAGGTCTGTAGTTTGTTTGAGGTGCTCTTTATGACGCACCAAGTCTCTGATCCGTATGGTAAGTCGCACTGACGTCACACCGGAGTTGAAAATCCGGATCTTATTTTTGATGATGAGTGCTGTTGACCTCCACACAGACTTGACAGTAATGAAAGCTTGTTTTGCTTTTCCGATTCTGGCTTTGATATCCTCGTCAGTTCCGCTGGCCTGTAGTTGAAACGATGCTTCCCAGGTATGTAGGTGGAGGAGGTTGTTTCTTTCAGGTTCCTCGCATTTGTGCTGGCTCATTGTTGTCTGTTGTTGTTAGTGTTGCTGTTGGCTAGGAATCTTCATCACCTCTGTTTTATCTATGTTCACTTGAAGGAAGTTCTATCTTCTCTGGATGCTTCTTCTGCCAACTGGTTGCTTTTCACTTGCATATCTTCCAGTTTGTGGGAAATCAGACATATATCATCGGCGAAGTCCAGATCCTCCAAGTTTTTGTGTGAGTCCATTTTATGCCTGTTTCCTCATTGCCCGCTGTCTGTCACATTATTCAGTCTACTGCAATCAGGAAGATCATTGGTGATAGTAGACAGCCTTGCCTCACTTATCAATAAAAAAGATAAAAGTTACCTGAAAGCCAGTGCTGAGATATAAACTCTCTCAATGCAAGTCAATGGTCTGAGCTAACAACTTCAGAAAGACACCCCTATGTGCAGATAGATATATAGATATTAATAAACTTCTACTTTTCTCCTATTTATTTCTTACACTGTTATTTTCCGGTTGGACTTCTTTTCCAGAGCCTATTCCTGCCATTACCCCAAATAGTGGGGATTATCACACTCTTTTTCAACAACTATACAGTTTAACTAATCGTTAATGCAAAACATTAAAGATTCCATATGTGTAACTTCTCGGTAAAAGAAAATGAACCATTTATTTATCATACATTAACATTTCTTAGATGCTTCTGCACTTCTGTTGCTGTAGTTTTTTGTCTTCTTCTATTTTCAAATGTACTGCACCAGATCACATTAGTATTGCTTAAACGCGTGTTGAAATCACTGAAACCTACCTACACTTTGCAGACGTTCTGAAGATTGTGACTACATTAAATGAAGACTGGTAAAGCCTTCGTCATAAAATCTGTTGATCAATCCAACCCTGGTCCAACATAAGTGCCAATGTCACAGCAGGGCTCTTCTTATTAGTGACTAGAATTTTCAAATATTTTATATCTAATAAACTGATAATAATTGTAAATTTTCGAGCCTTTATATTCCACATTATTTTCTTTTTTTCCTTTACGTTCCCAGTGGAACACAGAGCTTCAAGATTGAGGCTTGAAGTTCCTATAGCAGTGGTGATTATTTTTACAGCATGGGGTTGATAGCCTCATATCCAACCTTCCCTCTTTATCAGTCTTATTAATAACTTAGTGAGGTAAAGGAGTACGTTGGCCGGGAATCGAACCTCGAACCACCTGCATGGATGGCAAGCATTCTACCACTGTGCCACCAACTAACATATTTCACATTAGCGGTAGTATATCAGACCTTGTCTTACCTGTTCATAATGCAATAGATAATAATAAAGCTTAAAATTTTCATTTTACTCATTATGTTGTAACTTATTCGAGTAAAAGCTAGTTTCATCAAATATTCATCAAGTTATCTGTTCTCTTTTCATTATGTTCGTCGTTTTGAACTAATAGTCTTTCAAAGTTTTTACTTTTTGATTTTTTTTGATTACAGGTTGATTCCACACCATATTTTTGGTACAAGCATGGAATTTTCAGCATGTGATATCGGTAGCCCAAATTTTGTAGACCGACCATAGATATTACGTGTGCGTCGGCGGGGGCTCGAACTCCGGACCATATGCATGGCCTGTGAGAGTCCTAACCGCTGTGCCACCGACGCACATATCACCTATCATACTTCCTATCCATTATAAGTAATGCACATATATTCATTCCTTTAAAAATGTCTTATTTCTTTTCAAGAAGTAAAATTATTATGTTATTCGAAATTAATGGAACTTAAGAAAACTCTTTCTATCCGTGTGGAACTCGTCAACTGGATGTGTCTGCATTTTCAGTGAGTGATTAGACACTGTCTGAAGGTTTGTTTGCTCACCTGTAGAGTACATCGATTAAATATTCCTGATATTTCTGTTAGCTGTCATTTTGTAAGCTACATGAAGTATAAAACGAAAGGGGTTCAGTGAAGCGTTACTATTTTTGGCGAAATCGCAAAAATGTAGTAAATTGTCTTAGCAACGAAATGAATATTTCCGCAGATTTGTCATTACAACTATAAATTTTAGATAAAAAATTACGTAATATGCAAGGCGTTAATGGGTTAGAAACTAAAGTAAGATTAAATAAGCAAGTTGGGTGACGTAATCTAGTTGACAGGGTTGATTAAACCTCAGCTTAAAATAAAACTGAATAAAACTTAAGTTAGCTACAGTCGAAGTAAGGAGTAGAGGTTTAATAAGGGGTGGAGGAAGAAAATATTATACAATTAAGAAGCAAACATACAGGAAAAACAAGAAATAGAAATTGCCTATTTCGTGTGAAGATAGGCGAGGTCCTCTGTAGATTTAATGACTGAACAAACTTGTATATGTCCAAACCAAGTTCACTTTTAACGGTTTGAAAAAATTTGGGCATTGGGTATATGATATTCATTATAATAGAGGTTTTTGTATTTCCCAATGAATGAAAAACAAAACGAGATTGTTTTTACTGACGTTTCGCTATTTAATGCTAATAGCTTTCTCAAAGTATTATTAAACCGGAATTTACAAAATCTCAGCATATATATAACAAAGAATTAGGGGGTGAGAAAAATATAGACTTAGTTCAACTTAAAAGGACATATTGAAAGTCAAAATAACAATGAAGATCGTTCAAACCAAATATCAAAGGTAATAGTATATCTGTTATTATATCAAAATAAAGTTTACTAACTTGATCATCGTTCGTTAGTCTGGGATCATTTGGTTGTCAAGTTGGAGAATAGGTAAAGGTAACCAAACTAAGTGTAGGTGAAATACTTGATCATCGTTCGTCAGTCTGGGTCGTTTTTTGTTGTCAAGTTGGCGAATTGGTAAAGATAACAAAATCAAGTGTAGATTGTTGGATTTTGTCAGTGTGTAGAATTATGAAAGTAGTGTGTGTTTACATAGTGAACTTGCTCATCACATTTGCGTTGATTTTGCTACTTCATGGGGGAGGGTGTTGTAGCCAGGTCAGATTCTGTTTTAGTCCATCATTCCTATTCAGGCAATTTGGATTCCACTTGATATGAAGTGCTTCTGATATTAGACGTTCTTTGTGGTTTCTGAAGTTTTTCTGGATTATTTCAATATTGTCAAAATCAATTTTGTGGCCTGATTCTATAGCATGTAGACCTATGGCTGATGATTTTTGAAGTTTTTCTAGTTCAACTGGATTTCTTGGTGGTCGAAGAGATGCTCTACGGTGTTCATTTCTTCTGATTTTGATTTCTCGAGATGTTTGTCCGATGTAGATCGCATCACATTCCGAGCATTTTATTTTATAGACACAATTAGATAGAGAATCTTTCGGGATTTGGTCTTTTATATGGACAAGGTTGTTTTGAAGTGTGTCCGATGTTTTGAAGAAAACTCTAATGTCGAGCTGATTGAGTACTCTTCTGATATCGTCTGACGTCTCTGCTCTATATGGAATGACGACTGTTGAAGTCCATGTTTTCGGAATGCATTTTCGGCCATACTTAATGTCTGTGTTGATTTTGTTGATGAAGTTCCTTGGGTAGTTGTTTTGCTTGAGAGTTTCAGTGATGTTTGATATTTCTTCTTCTTTTTCTTGCTCATCTGTTATCAGGGAGTGTGCTCGTCTAAGAAGACTTGAAACAACTGAAATCTTTGCGCTGATGGGGTGTGATGATTTGAAGTCTAAATATTAATTGGAGTGGGTTTTCTTCCTGAATATGGATATACTAAAATGTCCGTTTTCCTTTCTCTTAACTAGGCAGTCTAGAAATGGAAGTTCACCGATGTCTGATTCTGCTTCCGAAGTGAACTGGATTTTGGGAGATACACAGTTTATTTTCTCCAGGAATGAATTGTGTAGATCTCGTTTTAGTACTACAAAAGTATCATCCACATATCTTAACCATATTTTAGGAGTGAGTATGCTTGAAAAGATATTATTTTCGAATTTATTCATGTAAAGATCGGCGACTATTGGGGAGACTGGTGAACCCATAGCAACACCATTTGTCTGTCTATATAAACTCCCTTTGAATGTAAAATAATTACTTTCTAGACAGAATTTTAAGCTCTTAATTATTTCACTGGTGTCCAGTGGACATCTTTGTGATAGTGTTGTATCTGATTCTAGTAGACTGGAAATGATATCAAGACTTTCGGTAATAGGGATGCTAGTATATAGTGAGTTAATATCATAGCTTACCATAATGTCTTCTTTATCAATTTCTCGGTGTTCTATTTGGGATTTGAAATCATATGAATTTTTTACAATATTTTGAGTGTCCTTTTGTAGTGGTTGTAGTATCGAGAGTAAGTATTTAGAAAGGTTGTATGTTGGTGAGTTGGTGAAATCTATTACTGGTCTTAATGGAACTGTGGGTTTATGTATCTTTGGTTGACCGTAGAATCTTGAAGGTATATAAGATTTTGGTTTTAGTGTAAACCAGAGCGAATTTCCAATTTTGGGTTTCATTTCTTGAAGTAGTCTGTTTGTATTTAGTTTCATTTTGTTGAATTCGGCGGATTTCTTCTTCTCTTCAATGAGTAAGTATGGTCCTTCAGATAGGTGTTCAATCGCCTTCTTTTCATAATCCGTTCTGTTCATTATCACAGTGACGTTCCCCTTGTCGGCTTTCGTTATGACGATGCTTTTGTCTTTCTTCAAATTTCTTAAGGCTTCATATTCTTGTTTGGTGAGATTAGATGGTATGTTTCGTTGTGTCATTAATATGTGTGATTTCTTTTGACGAGCAGATTGTGATTCTTCATTGGTGAGTTGTTGTAGAGCAGGTTCAATCATAGGTGCTATTTTCTGGACCGATAATGGCTTTCTAGTTATATTGAAATTCAAACTAGTAATGAGATTTCATTTTCGGTTAGTATCTTGTCTGACATTTTATGTATGGCTCTAATATTCTTCATATCATTTGTTGAGGTTTTCTTTGGTTGTTTCTTTTTCTCACCTCCTAACTCTTTGTTATATATATGCTGAGATTTTGTAAATTTCGGTTTAATAATACCTTGAGAAAGCTATTAGCATTAAATAGCGAAACGTCAGTAAAAACAATCTCGTTTTGTTTGTTTTTCATTCATTGGGAAATACAAAAACCTCTATTATACTGAACAAACTTCTTCTGCATGCGAAGTTCAGGTTTTAATATGTGAATTGCCATTGCCTCTGAGGTTTAAAAAGCTTGACTCGTACTCTTTTAGCAAGTATCCCACTTATTCTGTAGATAACTTTGAAGTTACTTTGTGAGTCTGCTTGGTGTCTAGATTCGGTTAGGTGTTTCAGAATAGAGCTTCAGAGGTCCTTTATTATGCCTTATAAAACCATGAGGATAAGTGTTTGATGATAACTCGACACTGACTGCTTCCAAAAAAATTCTTTACCTGAATCTACAATTCATTGGAGATTCATCAACAGAAATACTAAGAAACCGCTTGTCCCGCTCACTGAAGAAAAACTTCTTCGCAGCTGAACTCCGACTAGTCTTCTTTACGAAACCAGTGATTAGCATGAACGTGAAGAATAAACTACCACTGTTGGTGGTACAGTGGTTAGGACTCTCGCCAACCATGCACATGGTCCGGGGTTTCGATTCCCGACCGACGCACTCCTTTACCTCGCCAAGCCAGCAACAAGACTGGTGAAGAGGGAAGGTTGGGCGTACGGCCAGCAACCCCATCCTGTAAAAATAAACACTGCTACAGAAACTTCAGGCATCTATCTTGAAGCCCTATGTTCCACTGGGAACGTGAAGGAAGAAGTGGTGGTTGGCCTCATCAATGCGCAACTACCAACTCACCTGGTCGTGTGGAGCTAGATATGCCGGACGTACCCAGCATTTGCTATCCGAATGTATCATCAACGACTTACCCTCATAGTTTTATAAAGCAGTAAAAAGGTCCCCTCGAAAGCTCTATTCTGGAACACTTGACAGAATATGGACACCAAACAGACCCACAAAGTAACTTCAAAGTCATCTACAGGAGAGATCACTACTAAACTCTTGGAGAAATCTCAAAGCTCACTTCAAATTGAAGTATGCGCTGAGGATGTTGCCTAGTGAGGGCAATGAAAGCTTCGCAAATAAACTATCCAGCTCAGAGAACCCAACTATATTATAAGCTACATTATTTTTGTAGTACATGATCCAAAGTACATCAGGTGAGAAGAAATATCAGTCAAATATAGTTGGTATAATTTCCTGCCTGAAGTATATGTGACATCTAGTAAAGTTGTTATTGATAATGTTTTTCTTCTGTACAGTTGGATGATACAATTCCCAATAAGTGCGGTTATTATCAGTTGTAATGTATTCCAAGGATTAAGATACTGTGCTATGATGTAATTCCACTATGGAAATGTTTGTTGGTATAAGAAATGCTGAAATAGTACGATTAAATGGATAAAATTTTGAGCTTTATCTAAACACCGTGATGTTACTGTGAACGAAAAATTCTACTTGAAACATTATTCAGTTAATTATACTGTATAAGTAAAATTCAATTACTATCACTTAACGGCGAATGGAAAGCCAAAATCACAAAAGACTTCATGCAGTCTGCGTCTAAATTACTTGTCTTGTTTTCTGTCTACAGACTTGCAAGATCTAACGGCTAATACGTTAACTGCCACTGTCTAGGGTTTTGTTTAACTGTCATGTGGACTAGTGATAGGTAACTGTCTGTTCAATATCATCACATCAATTGTTCAGATAGTTGGTGTAATTACATGTCAAATCACCCTGAAATAGAAAGAAGAATCAGGTTTTCAACTGTTATGTTGATTATCTGGAACAATCCTGAACCGATAAACCAGTATTGATTTTATTAGTGACAATTGGATATGAAATTAAATCACTTTATTTATGATCCTGATGTGGTTATAGGTGTTCGTACCCTTAAATCTGAGTAAAAATTAACTTGAAGAAACGTCTAATTCCCTTAGGTGTTAACAACATTCAGTGTTCACCTCTCAGTAAAACTTTATGTGTGAATAGAAGACAGTGTATTCATAGTATGTGTATATACTATTGATAATAAATTAAAAGTAGTTTCTGAGGTAATATCATTGGTTAAAGACATAAGCAGACGAACGATGCTTGAATTCTCAATGAAGCAAACTGAAATAAAATGGTAATCAATATAGAACAAGAGAAATGAAGAGGACTAAACCAGAGAGGAGGGCTGAGGAAAGCAGAATGCCAATAGTTGGTACAAATTAGATTTCTAATGTAAAGCCTATAATTTTATACGTTCTGCATGCGATTTTCTTCATAAACGGTAACTTATCTAGTAAACTTGAATCTTTCTTTATAGGATAACTGCCTTCCTCCTCATCTTCGTTAATTCAAGTGTTTTGTAATGATATTCACATCCTTCATTTCACTAGTGGTGTGATACAGACAATGTGTGCCAACGTAATGCTATTCTCACGTGTTCCCACACTTCAATTCAAGATTAACAACACAATAATATAGATCTATTTGAACATTCTATTTGACGTTAGAGTCAGAATGCTATTCCCAAAGTTCAATACTGCATTGTCATCAGAATACTATGTATATTTGAAAGTTGTATTTCATGTTATTTGATGTACACCGAAATCATACGCTGAGTGAGAGGTTAATGAATATAAACAGTAGATATATAAACGGTGGTATGTCTTGCCTTCTATTGTTACAGTCTGAAACGCCATTTAGCGTTCGTCAGTACATTGTTTTTTACAGAAGACCTCAATTTATTACATACAGCCAGTAGACTGTTATTTGTAGGATACACATCACAATGGTACTTTATAAGCTTTAAAGGGCAGCTTAGTGTTATCTTGTATAGAATGTGTCCAGATAATTAACTCTATGTTCTACATATTTCTTTCATTGATAATCTGTTAGAACTTGAAATCGTAAGTCCGAATCTGTCAAATGATAGCACTTCATGAAAGATTACTTACTTGGACTAGTGTAAACTAAGCCTTACGTTTATTGGCATTCATGTCAAAGCACTCAAAATCAAAAATCCTGAAAAGTGATTATCGGTAAAGAAAAAAATTTATAAAATGAATAATGTCTATAGATAATAATTTGGTTTACTAATCAAGATTTTCAACAGTTAGTTTGTAGGGACTTGATTTGTCTCAAGTTTGACCATGGATGGACATCAGTTAGAGAACCATTGAAAAGCAGGAAGTGCTGGACAGCTGTTTCATCTTAGTTTGGGGCTCTTCATCCCTACGAACTCATGACCTTCCGGTTACAGGGCGAGCTCGTATACCATTCAGCCAATGGGTCCCGATTTAATGACCCATAAATTCTAACTCCTGCTGACTCGTGGTTGTTTTTTTAGCGTGATTACTAGCCAATGTCACTGGTGAGACTCCACTAGTCACAACTTCTAACTGCAAAACTCCAGGCAACTTCGTCCTGTACCCAGTCATCAATGAACATCAGATTAGTTGGAGTAGGTTGGAATTCACGGGCCACTGAAGCTGGTCCCAGAGGCTGAACAGTCTATCAGCTTGCCTTGTAACCGAAAAGTCTTGTGTTCGCACTGATGATGATCCCCAAACGAACACCAAACAGGTGTCCAGTACTCCCTGATTTCCATTAGTTCGCTAACTGATATCTGTCAGCGGTCATATTTCAAATACTATTCAAGATATTGCTACTTGCCCTAGAAAGGTTACGCTATAAGCTCTCATGAGGTATCTTGGCACGCAGTATAGAGAACGCCACAACATATATCCCAGCTGAGGAGAAAACGTTGATAGAACTCCTTTAAAACAGCCGAACTTCACACCTGATATGATTGCAGAATCTAAGAGACGCATAATACAGAATCTTATAAAACCAAATACTTGAGGAAATTCAAGTCGTAATTGATCGTCTCCATTCAACCTATTCAAGCATAATGAGAGGAAAGCGCTTTATTTATTATTTTCTTAAATAAAGATATCTGGAATCAAAGTAATACATGTCCATTTTCTTTCACTAAACTGCTCAGTACATACTGTAATTGCTGAAATGGACAGACTTGGGAAAGGAATGTTTATTTGGAATTTGGTATGTTCAAATACTGGTTTTGTAGGGATTTTTGTTTGATTTTTTGGGGTATTTCATCATGAGCTGACATCGGTTAGAGAACCATTGGAAAACCTGCAGGGAGTACTTGACAGCTGTTTCGTCCTAGGTTGGGACTCACTAGTGACTGGCGCTATTTAGGCAGTTACCTGTGAGTCTATTGGGAAACCGTGACTCACCGAAGACATTTCTAAGCGGTCGTACTATGTCATGAATTGGCACAAGTCAGAATTCATGAGCCATTGGGTCGGGTCCCAATGGCTTAATGGTCTACGAGCTCGCCTTGTAACGTGAAGGTCCTGGGTTCGAACCCTTATGATGGGTGTGTATTGATGAAGAGTCCCAAACTAGAACGAAACAGCTGTCTCTGTATAGTCTCTCTATATAATCAAATCATGTACACTCTATCTTTAACGCACCATTTGCACAGATCCACTTCTGCCCTTCATATTGTGTTTCTTTAAAGTCCCTAATATATTTGCGTAGGACTGTATTACGTATTAAGTGGTTTTTTTAACGTCAAACCTACTTCGCAGCTAAATGATATTTTTATGCGATGAACGTCTCCTTATATACTGCTGTATCAGTAGTGTCACATGCCACAACACTATCTAGGGAGTAAAAACTGATATCAAGCTCCTGTATGATTACGAATTCCAGGTACTATGGTGCTATATATATATGTATTCCACATCGGTTCAGTATTTTTTCTAAAATAATCTGAATTGATTAACACTATTTCTGAAATGACTTCAAACAGATTACATGCTATTCATCGTTACAAAGCATCAGGATCAATACAAAACTATTTTAAGCATCATTAAAACATAATACTAGAAGCCTGTTTATCTACTTTGGCTTACAAAAAAACAAAAAAAAACAACGAAAAAACAACAGATTTATCAAAATCAGGTGATCAGATGATTCTGCTGCTGATTCACACTTCATACATGATATCAAAGTAAATGATGACCAAACATATCGATCGCGATGTCACATGAATACTGGAGGAAATACTAATTTACTTGTAAAGTCCATTCACCACAATTAACTATTGAACTTGATGGTGATGCAATTCTCTAAGTGAATCAATCTATAAATATTGATAATTAATATAATATTTAAATGTAAGGTAACATGATTAAGAGAAAAACAAAGCGTGTGTTATCGGAAATTTCGGTTGGTATTTTTTTTTCTGCCTCTTCAATTATTTCGCCTTCTCTCCTCTTTATCTTAAATAACAAGGTCCATCTTTAAACAATGTGAAAATGTGAAGTCTATTTAACCAAAAAAAAAAATCAACAACAAACAAACAGTGCATTGCATTGCATTCGTTGTTTTAGTGTATAAAAAGACAGCAATAACGAGAAACACATTTGCCATTAAAAACTGATTTGATTTAAAAGTCATTTTTTAAAAATTCTTTTAAAAAAAAGATGTGTATATCGAAATACTGTTAATTAATAATTAAATGGACTATGAAACGAATAAGTTAAATTTCCAAGTTATCGCATTACATAAGTTAAGTATACTTTGTAAAGTTTGCGAAAATTATTGCCGAAGGTAAATGAGATATAAGTAGTTTATCATTTTGTATTACGTAAGTGGATTCCATTTTTACTTGATATGTATATTTTACAAATATTTGGTTGATTTGTTTCCCTATCGTGTTCCTTGGGTTGCTAGTGGAACATAGGGCTTCAGCTGCACGACTCCACTTGCTTCTGTCTTCCGCTGTACTTTTCACCTGCATTCATGTTAGTCCATACTCTTTCAACTCCTATTCACACAATCTTCTCCATGTCACCCTTGCACTGAGGACCTAATCGTCACTCCCCATTTCGAATGCACTCGAGCAATGGCCTGACGCGCGCGCGATGTCACCAGTGGCCTCCTCAGCGAGTGTCCAATCCATCTCAATCCACTTTCTCCTGCATATTTGTTCGGTGGCGATTGGTTCTTGTTTTGTTTGTTTGTTTGTTCCCATAGTTTCTTGTTGGTGATTATTTTCGGCCCGGCCATCTGATCTTCAGTATACATCAAGCGAAGACAGTTGTTGATAAAGGTCTGCAACAGGCTGTTGGAAATATTTTTTGTGGCCAGCCCGTCGAGTTTCTGATCGGTATAGAAGAACTGACTGACTTGACGTTTGTATTGAAAATCCTACTGAATTTTGTTGTTGATGCTGGCTGAGTGACGAAGATTTCCAGATTGGTTTCAGGTTGATGAATGTGTTTCTCGCCTTCCCGATTCTCACTCGATTTGACATCCTCGTCCATTCTGACTGTCTGTAGTTGAGACAATGCTCCTAGATAAGTGAATGAAGTAACCTCTTTGAAATCCCTCTCATTGATGGTGATTGGCGCTGGATGTTGCTGCTGTTGTTGTTGTCGGTTGGTTATTTTCATCACCTGCATCTTGTCTATGTTCACCTGGAGTCCTGTCTTCGCTGGCTGCTTCTCCAACTAGTTTGTCGCTTGTAAGTCTTTGATTTTGTGTGTGTGACATCAAACATAAATCATCTACGCACGAAATCCAGGTTTTCTAGGTTCTTCGCATCGATCCAAGATATTCCTGTCTTCTCGTTTCCCACTGTATGACGCATAATTCAGTTCACCACAATTAGGAATATAATTCATTGGTGATAATAAACACCCTTGTCTGACTCCTGTGTTTACTTCAAACGCCTCATTAATCAAGACTAATTAAGGGAACAGTATTCCAACATTTTAAGACTTCTTACAGTTCAAAGGTGAACTAGCTGCTGATGTCCGTAAAAGAAGAAATTTGGAAAGTATCAGAAAGATATTCGTCGCAGCACTCCTCAGGATAGTGTCCCTCAGGGGACACTTATTGTTCAGCAACCTAAAGGAAATGATATAGAACCTGAAAAACTTCATGTGCATATGCCAGTTCACCTTCTTTTATTGAGTTAATTCTATATCGGTCCTTTGAAGTCAGGTTTTGTTCCAAAGAGTGTAAAAACATTTCCCTTAGGTTAGGGAGGACATTACGGAGAAGTGTAATATCTAAACATCTTGGTGACATCTAGCCCTTTCATATCTATAACCTCCTTTTAAATTTACTTCTAAGGCGGAAAACATTTCCCTGAAATCACTGAATGTTTTCCCTATCTGTATTACTGAAGTTTTAGACACTGAATCGCAGAAGGTATGTGACAGCAGAAGGCTAGGCACAGAAGCCAAGGTATACCTGCCGTTAATTAACCCGCTCTTTATATATCTAGAGTTTATATTCATTAACCAATCACTCAACGTGTGATTTCGGTGTACATCGAACGACATGAAATAGAATGTTCAACCACACATAATATTCTGTCGCCAATGCAGTATTGAACTGTGAGAAAGTATTATGTCTCTAACATCAAAGAGAATGTTCAAATAGGTCTATCGTATTGTGTTGTTAGTACCGAACTGAAGTGTGGGAACATGTGAAAATAGCATTCCACTGGTACATACTGTCTGTATCAAACTAACCACAGGTATAGCTAAACAACTTCTTTCGTGATGTTATTTCGTTTATGTTAATCAAGTAATGTGTTGATAAAATCTAAAATACCTTATGCTTCTTACATAGCATCACATCTTTCGGTTTCCATACTTGTTATAAAAACCAATTATAGCTTAGACATTTTGCCTGATTGCGCAACTTCGTATCTATAATAAATCAACTTGAATACACCTTCATCATATTTTGATTGGTACTCACAAATCTTAACACTTTACAATTATTCTTCTAGTTATTATTTATTTTCAGGGTAAAACGACTAGGTATACATTTGTGGCGAATTGTGTGTAATTGCTATCGTACAGCTGTTCCAAAATGGAATCGGCAAAAGGCATCTAATCACTGATTGACACGTCTGGCTATCTCCACGTGTCCCAATGGTAATTTTGCATGTATCAGAGATTTTAGTAGGTTTTTCACGATCCTTCAAAGCAGCATATCTGTTGCACCGTGTGTCTGGTCTGATTTGACTAAAATATGTAGTCAACTTAGAAATCTTAGCAGGTCAATTATTTTTGTTCATAGTGAGATGAATTGTTGTGTTGTGATACTCAAGAATTTAGCACTCAAAATTCCTGTGAAAAAAAATTTTAAGAACAATAACAATGACTTTATTCTTAACAGAGTTTTTATATAATGAACAGAATTTCCAGAGAAAATTATTGCATAATATTTTCTCTTAATCCAGCACCTTCAAGAAAAATTTTAATTGATTGCGTTAAATAATGCAGTCTTACCTGAAGCGCAAAACAATCCTTTGTGATATTTCTTCTTTGCTTCCTTCGTAGCATATACGACATTTAGTTGAAAGACAATTACATAAAGTGCAGGAGACCTAAGGACATAAATATGAATGAATAAAGACTGCAGTTAGTTAGTTTTACTTCCCAGTTGGTAATAGACTGTACTAAAATGCTGGGGAACAGTTATCACATGTAATAGGATATATCGCCACCCACGATTGTGCCTTTTCTAAAGTTTAGTAGAAACTCATAAACCAGCAGGTTGCAAAACATTTTAAATACACGCAAGAGTAAACAGTTACATAACAGGTCGTATTATTATTCCCTTGGGTTTTGAATGGAACATAGAACTTCAACAACACACCTCCACTTCGTCCTATTTCCTGCTGTCCTCTTCAGCTGGTCTACGACTGCACATAATCTCTCATCTTTTCCTCCTCACCCCACGATCTTCTCCATGTCACCCTCGCACTGACGACCCACTCGTCACTCCCCATTTCGAATGCACTCGAGCGATGGCCTTCATTGAGCGCGATGTCATTAGACAGCCTCTTCAACATATTTTCAATTCATCTCTATTTTCTCCTACATATTTGTTGAGCAACAGGCTTTTTTTAGGTTTGTTCCACTGCAGAGTTTCTTGTAGCTAATTCCTCCTAGCTATTTGATTTTCAGCATAGATCCAGCGAACGTGGCTGTTGGAAATCGTTTTCGTGACACACAGTACAAGTTTTTGACGCATATAAAGGAAATGACTGACTTCACATTTGTGTTGAAAATCTGAATCCTATTGTTCATGCTGTGGAGTGAAAAAGATTTCCAAACTGGTTTTAGACTTATGAAGATGTATCATACCTTTCTGATTCTGGGTTTTTTCCCGTGATCAAAGAAAGCTTTCAAATTTGTTTCTTTTTTATTTCTTCATGTTTTTTCATTAATTTCTTTTTTTTGCGTCTTTTCCCAAACCATGAAGGCTTTTTTATATTTTAGAGCCTACTGCTTCTCTATGCTCAGTTCAGTGATGCCGCATAGTGTCGCAGTTTGATCAACATATGATTTTCCTTTCCTGAATCGAGGTTGTTCCGGTGGCTTGAGCAGTTCTGCATTCAGTGCGTCCTTTATTCTCTCCAAAATGAAGTGACTTAGTATTTTACTTGGTGTAGACAAGAGCATTATTCCACGCCACTTCTTGCAGAGGCCTAACCAGGTTGCCCTTCTTTGCTAGCTTGACAAGGTAGGTAGTTTTTATTCCAATTCACAGGTAGTCACCTTTCCTTCTTTCCAAACCCTTTGGATCGATGACAGTAAAATGTCTGCTTCAGTCTCTGTGTCGGTTTTCAGTGCTTCCGGGTGGGGTAATTTCGTCTGATCCTGCCGCCTTCCCAGCTGGCTTTCAGTAGCTTAATCGCATTTAGGATTTCTGATTCTGTTGGATAATTGGTGCTCACTGACAGGCAGCTAAGTGCGTACTATTTTTGTTGGCATTTCTTGGCGCGTCGCAAGTGATTGTCGATTCAAGAGTCCTTCAAAGTGGTCAGCCCATTGTTTTATTTGTTTCTCCACCTTGGTGATCGGGTTTTCATGAGCATCTTCTAGAGGTCTCATCATCTGGGTTGATCTCTTTCCCACATAAGGACCTGGTTATCTGATATAATGCTCTGAGGTCTCGTTCACCTGAGGCTATATAATGTTTCCGACTTTGCTCTGATCTGATCTACAGTGCAGGCATCTTTCGTAGTTTTCTCTTTCAGTATCTGAGAGTTGAACTTGAGTTGTGGTCTGTATCTGCAGAGAGGCAAGAGCCTCTCCACCTATGATGGGTTCTATTTTCTGTGTGATCTCCCACCAGTTCGGCTGGCATTCATATTGTATATAAGGATTCTGATCCCTTCACTTGGGATGTTGTGTATTACTGTTTGTAGTTGTCTGCAGAAGTGTTCCTTCCTCCATTGTTCCAAATTGTTTGTAGGACTATGCTTCGGATTGGATAATTGTGATCTTCCTTTCTTCCTTTTGACTTGAATCTTGTTGTCATTTTCCCTCAGGAGAAGATTGGTTTCCATTGCATTAGGGTTTTGGCTGTTACTGGTGACATCATGATATCCACTCACTGCCTCAGTGTGCTTGTGGTTGTCGTCTGGGTGACCAGACCGGATAAGATTATCGATTACTTAGTTGACAATTCGTATAGTCTACATCCATTTCATCTGCTCTCTCAGATACCAGAACCTGTATACCATATCTTTGCATTTCTATGGCTATCTGGGTAGTCTTCCTAGCCAGCTTCGTACATTGTACATGCATTCCACGTGCCTATTCTTATTCCCGCTTTCATCGAAAGAAGATACATTAGCTGGCTGACTGGCTCCCCGAAGGTTTTCAACAGCTGGAGTCAATTCGTCTCTCTGATTCCAACGAAAGATAGTATAGTTTTTTAAATCTTTTGTATTTATAATATTTTGCATGTGCACTGAAGCTTCTGAAGCTGTAGGTGTAATGCCACTAGCGCCATATTTTGACTGATTAAAATGGTGTGTACATGAGGAATTATATTTAATATAATGAGAGGGGTTTCCGGTAGCCTATGTTTTAAGCAGGTCGCAGGCAGTTTACTATTATTGCGAGTACTGCTTTAAAATGTTTATGATCCAGAAGCATTGAAGCATAAACTCCAAGACTACCGACAAGAATTCTGTCCTTTTTCATGATCTTCAGGATTTAATGTTCTGTAAGCTTGGCATTTTACATAAAAACATTTTACGAAACCCCTATGTCTCAATAATGTATGGTATTATGTACCTAAACGAAATATGACTAGTCTGATTTTCTCGAATATGTAGACTAATGAGGTTGAAATTAATATGAATTGACATAAAACTACTTAACTATGAAGTAATCAAAGTGGTGCATGGAATGGAAGTAATTATTTTTTATATCCCAGATAACTGCTGACATCATTTTCAATGTAGATATACTTGGAAATGAAGTATGCAGTAAATTATGGGGGTTTTATAAACACATCACGGGAAGCAAATGGAATAAGTGATAGTTAGACTCACTGTAAATAATTCATGTACTCAGACTGCTCCCAAAATGTTTTCTGACGAGCTCAGCTTGACTACTTAAGCATTAAAATAATCTGTTAGAGTGATTATTTCTGGGCGTTCCACTTTTTGTAGGAAAATGGAAAGCATAAGGTAAAAGACATTCTTTACCTCATCCAAACGAAAGTCACTTAGTGCGTAAGCGTAAATTACAAAAGGTAGCACCGAGTGTCATAATTTTTTAAAAATTCTTATTGACTTCTTCCAATAAACAACCTACAGATGTCGGTTCAATATGACCCAACCGAACAGAGAAGGATTTAGTGCTATGTCTTAGTACTACCTGTATATCAGCATGTCTACAAGGATTCCCTAAAGAATCACTGAATGTCAGTAGGGAGAGCTTGAAGACATCCCATTTAATAACATGCAGTTAGGAGAACAATGACAATACATCCAAATTCTGAAATTTTTGAGGGTTTTGGCCAGTAAGCCGTGTGATTCTATTTAGCATAAGGCTTCAGCTTTGAAAGCTGTTGGAGGATTTACTTTATTAGACTAGTTTTTACACTGATTCGCACACGCAGTCTTGCATAAATGTAATGTTGTCATCATCTATAGTTCTGGTCCCAGAGTTAAGAGATGGATTAAATAAATAGTAGACATCATAGTTGTGAAGGGAAATAAATATCTAAGTCAGTGAAAATTATGAAGACCATATGAAATAGAAGGGGGATTGATTCGACTTAGCTGCAGAACCCAAGTGACAACTGCGTCACACACAGCCATTTCGGATGTAGCTGAATTTTTGAAATATCTTTCCAATAGTTACTTACTAGCCTAGCATCGATTTGGATCCAGAGGATTTGAGGCCACTCCTTGCTAATTCGTCATTCATATGGCGAGAAGATGTAATAAATTCAGCTATTCATTTATTTTTATTATTAATTGACACAGGGCACACAGTAGAAATCAGCCATGCCTTCAAAATAATCAATACGCAAAGAAACCCATGGCTACTCCGTTTCGCAGAAGCCATCGCTATCAAGAGACTTCGACCAGACCTCTGTACACAGAAAGATAGTGTGACTAATCTTTCACTACCCTGGTAACCCTAATCCTATTTTATTTATTTTTGTTTTTTGTTACTTACTTCACTGTTACTTCACTATTCACCCCCACCCTCTTAAACTCTCCACCACATGTGTAAATTCACTCTGTTCTCTGACCTTGACCCTATAATATGCCTCTAACCAATCTACGTTTCCCAATAGTAATCTGAACTCTAAACCCTCTTATCTTATTCCACTACATATAATTAGTTTTTTGACACTGAATAATCTGTCTATCTACATCAAATTCCGGAATTATGTTCCTTATACCTTCTATTTAAAACTCCAAGTAATTATGAAAAAGTATGTTCCAAAACTTTTTGAAACTTAAAATTTGATTTTGTTTAAAATGTATGCAGTTGATGAGTATCCACGAAATAAAACGAGCTCGTATTATTCTGCAAACATGTTCGTTCTTTCTCTCTTCAAACTAATAAAGGGAACCGATTGCATGAATATTCATTTATTGTTCAATCACTGTGAATAGGAAGTTACTATATACCCTAATGATTGTTAGTTTGAGCATCTCCAGATTACTAGAGAGTTAGCTGAATGTTAACAGTATATTTTTAGTAACTGATCTTGGTAAAAAGTTTTGTTTTCATAGATTTTATCAAGTTACTGATTGTTCTCCATACTATCATGATTAATTTTAAATAGTAATGCGTCTTTGATGTTATATAATTTTCGGCACCATTTAAATTTGCAAATGGAGTTTCAAATAAATTCCATATAGACTTCATGCGCAAGCCTCTTCGGTATTAAGATTATGCAAATGAATAAAATGGCTTTTTGGCATCATGATATTTCCCAGTTACGGTAATCAGTTAAAGTTCAATAAATACTTGTAAACTTGCACTGAAAATGACGAGTTCTCAAGCACTACAATATGCAAAGGAACATAAGGAAGATATAGTCAAGAAAGATAAAATGAATAATCATTAGTTAGAATTTTAAAAATGATCAAGACTGAGTAATATTTGCACTTCTGTGATCATTCTTATATTGTATCACAAAAAATTCCAGTAAAAAGATTCTAAGCGCCATTATTTTTTTTACTACTTTGCATTCCGAGTAGGACACAAGTCTTCAGTCTTGAGCTATGAAGTCTTAGTAGCGGTGACGTCGTTCGCCTCACACTCAACAATTCCCCTTTACTGAAATTACTATCAGCTAAGCAAGGTTTACGACTGAGTCGACAGGGAGTCGAAAGCCGACCACGTGAATGTTTGGCAAGTATCCTATCACTGAACCACTGACGCTGTCAATGCTGTGATGGCCGTAAATAACTTCAAGTAAAAATTGATGACTTTGTATTTGCTTTACATATCACAAAAAGCATACATTTGATTTCTGATGGCTTACCCTTTGTTATTCAATATTTGACGTTAAGATGTATTCTAGTTTAGATCGATTTACATGTTATTTTCCAGAAAAGTGGATTCTCATTTTTCTTACACTTGATTCCTGTGACTGAGTACTGCTATCAGTGAAATAACCTATTGTTCTCAATATGTCGATGATACTTTAGTTGTTTGTAACGACGACATGAGTCGTGCATCTGCACTATTCGACCATCTCGATGAGATCCACCCAAACATTAAATTAGCCGTTGAATATACACATAACGATAAGTTCAGTTTCTTAGACCTCAATGTAAGATGAAGAAATGACGGTATTGTAGAAAAGCTCTTCTATAGAAAATAAACTTGAGCGGGTCATTATCTTCGCTGTAACAGCTTTTGTATTATAAGCGATAAGTGTGGATCAGTGAAGACGCTATACAACAGAACCAGGAAGCTATCTTTACCCAGCAAGCCGAAGGAAGGATTATACTTTGTTGAGAAATGTCTGAGGGAGAATGGATGTCCGAAGGGATTTATCCTGAAGTATAGCAAAGAAAAAGGCAAGAAACACCCCATGGTTAAGAATAACAAAGTGTTTATTTGTCTACCATTCAAAGGAGAAGTGGTATCAAAAAAGATTGACAGAAGAATGAAAGGAGCAATAAAAAGATGCTTCCTTGCAGGTAATCTGGTAACACTAATCAGCACAGCATGCTGTAAAAGCCGATCTAAACCGGATAAGTAGGTACCATGCTGATTTCAACTTCAAATGAATTTGCGGGAACAAATACATTGGAAGGACAGAAAGAAGAGCTTCTATTCGGCTTTCTGAACATATTCCAAAAAATTTGTACCTGAGAGGAAGCAAATATTCTCATAATGCAATCACCAGACATATTGTTGATAATGGTCATCTCGTAAAGATTTCTAAGTCCTTCAAATTATCAAATAGACAAAGGACAGAAAACTTACTACGATTTGCCAAAGCGATCGTAATCAAACGATTCAAACCAGACTTATCCATAGAGAAAGAGATTGTGATTAATATCCGACTACCTTGGTAACTGAATTTACATTGATTCGTCATCCATATTAGTGATATCAGCTCACTGAGCAAGTTTTCAATTTTATGAACTATCATCTTCTTGAGTTGCTGTGTAAACTTACAAGCTAACAATGTTTCTATTTTCTGTATTCTCCTCCCATCTTCTCTTCAATTTTGAAAGACTATCAATTGATTTAGGCAATTTAGGCTGTAAATTGTTTTATGATGTTTTAAGTATTGAAATGTATTACTGTCTTTATGTATAATCACTGTAGTATCAGGTAGTCTGCAGATGATGACACCCTGTGAAATAGAGTGATACCGTCGTCTTATACTGTAAATTTAGTCTCTCTTTCATTATAGTGATTCTCATTTTCCAAAGGGAATTTAAAAACAACCCACCTTATGAAATATGCTTGAGAATATACAACATAATTACTGAAACACAAAGATTATAAATGAAGCCAAAAATATATTGTGAATACAGGTCAGGCTTTCTTTATACATTGTAGAATTTTTAGAACTACCAAAGTGAACGTGTATAATTTAGCCTAATTAGCAAACGTTTGTGCAAGTAAAGTTTTATCAAAATGAATTATACAATCTTAATATTATTATTATTATTATTATTATTTCATATTATGGATAATGGTTGATATAGTACAGACGTAGTTTTTAAAACATCAAAAACTTTATTCGGCTTGAATTTCCTTTCGTATATATCTATATTACTGTTTATTTTGTTGCATATTAAACATGTTTATGCTCTGAGACATACACGCACACTCACACACACACATACATACATGCATGCATACATACACTTGTACACACAAACGACTTTCGCTTTACTATCACAGTTCTAAAACTTACTATCACTACTACAACGCCAGACCATTCTCTATTATCCACTATACAGTATTTGATATTACTTTTATGCAAAGATGTATCTATATATATGCATACATATATTTGTTAGTGAAATTCATTTAATATTTATCAGATTTTTCAAATTACTTTGAAATTTGCCGACAAATAATTTCTTTTTCTATTTTTTTTTCTCTCCATTGCATTGCATGTACTTAGAGTTATTCTACTCACTAGTTCCTACCCCTCACCGAAAACCCCCTGCCACCCACCATCCGCCAGCCAAAGTGGGTTAGGTTAACTCTTTTTTTTTCAGCTTGTTTGTTTGCTCGTTTAGAGTTGGCGGGTGTGTTAGGTCACGCAGTCATTTATTTCTTTAGGAGTAGTAATAGTAAACCTCTTTCTTGTCTACTTTTATTATTAAAAAAAAATTCACTTATTTTTATTATTTAAATGAATAATGATATTTTTTTGTTTGGAAGACTGGTTCATAAAACATTTAACTTTTCTCTACTAAGACCCATAGGAATGCATCAGGCGGAAAGCTCAGAAAAAAAGGAAGGGGGGGTATTAGTGACATCTATATGAAAAAGTCTGTGTAGGAAAGGCGAAAATTGATAATAGCAATAATAAAGTACTTGATAATGAGTAAGTTCTTATCTTATAATACATTATATATTTAGTGTCACTGCAAAATATACAATCCGTTATTTGAACAGTCATCCTATTTATCCACTGATGACGCTGAATTACACAGCTGGTATGCAGTCGCAGAGATTGGACAGTACGGGAAATGATGATTCTACTTTCAAAGCTTAAAGCGTTAGTGTATTCGCTGAGAAACCTGAAGATTTTGAAACTTGAAGTCAATCAGAGTTATGGACGAAGATTAATAGAAACAAATTTGTAATGGAATATTATTTGCAGAATCCCTTCTGAACGACCTGATTCTTCTTTTTTTTTCCCAGACTGTGTATATCACCTGTTAACTTTATCTTTATTATTTTAATTATAATTTTAATAATTCTCTTTGTGGTTGTGTGACTACATTCATAATTTGTTACTTTTCGACTTTGATTTTGTCTGAGTGAGTCAAGGTGATTCTGACCTTGGATCGCCTGAAAGAATTGTTTGATGGATGAGTCTTAATCCCACCCTGCTGGAAATAATCTAACTGATTCCTGAGTATTTCTGACAGTTGAATTTTGGTTAACCCATTCTGTTCTGCAGTGTATCTGTTTTGTACTTGAGAAGTAATTTGTTCTATACAGCTGCTTAACGTCATAGTTGAGATAATTTCGCCTCTGGGTGTGTTGTTATTATTATTGAATAGTACTGCAGGTTTTATTGGAAATAACCGTCGATTCTCTTTCATCGAGGCAATTATAGACTGTACTTTACTCAAGTAAGTTATTCTAGCAATACAGTAGAATGTAAAGATTGATTTCCTGCGTTCAGACGACAACACATAGATCTCGACAGATTTTAATTTTAGAGAGAAATCACTAATCATTTTGTCCTGATTTTTTAGTTATCTACAAACCGATGTATTTTCATGAAATCAAAATCCATGATTCCATAAAAGGCTGTAAATTGGGGAAATAGTATCAAGTTAGTACTATGTAAAGAAATTATGTCAGTCTTCTTGAGGATTCACCCTTCGTATAAAAAGCTATTATGCCATTTTAAAGGCTTTTTAATGAGTAATCGAATATTGAATTGCAGAAAGTATCAAATTTAATCTCTATATTGTCATTCTGAATCATAAATGCCTCAAATTGATGTCCACCTACAAGGCTGTTCTTAAAATTGATAAAATAAATCAAAGCCTAGGTGTGATTTCGACACAATAGTTATTCTGATTGTATCTTGTTATTCAATACACCTTACTAACAACTCTAGGATCTCATGTCTCACATTTCAAAATTTTACAGTAGCACCATTTATTTACTTTTCTAAAGCTTCGTACACCGGTTTTTTCCAAATTAATAGATTTCGCCTATGCATTTTAAGCATAACATAGCTCTCTTTATAACACGAAGGTAGAATGTTTCAACAGACCAATCTTATGTTTAAGTAAACAAGAATGCCTTAACTGAGTGTTGGTTTAAAATGGAGTTATTCAAATAATGGTTTGTAGGGATTTGGTTGATTGGTTACAGGATTTCATCATGAGCTAATATTGGTTAGAGAACCATTGGAAAACCTGGGAGTACTGGACAGCTGTTTCATGCTAGTTTGGGAATCATCGGCAGTACACACCCACCGGGGTTCGAACCCAGGACCTTCTGGTAACAAGACTAGCGAGCTCGTAGACCATTAAGACACTAAGACCAGAACCAATGGCCCATGAATTCTAAGTTCTGCCAATTCACGATATAGTGCAAACGCTAGCAAATGTCTTTGGCGAGTATTTTTCCTCACACTCGACCTGTTGCATCCCTACTGGTCACGACTTCCCACTAGAACCCCAGGTTCAAACCCCGGTGGGTGCGTACTGATGAAGAGTCCCAAACTAGGATGAAACAGCTGTTCAGTACTCCCAGGTTTTTCAGTGGTTCTCTAACCAATGTCAGCTCCTGATAAAATCCTGTAACCAATCAAACAAATCCCTACAAACCAATATTTGAATATCAATGAGATGCTCACTGGCGGCTGGCCCTATCTGAGTAGGAGTTAATTCTGAGTTAATTCGAGCTTATTATTTTTCCATGATTTTTGATATAAAATTTTCAGATGGAATAACTAACACCAATGATAGATTGTTTTGAGCAGAAATTCATCATTCTGTAACTACTCATTGGTGAAATCGATATATTTCAAAGTTTAACAGTGTTAACTGATTACCAGTACCAGTAGAAGTTATTAATATTACTGTGTTATTATTTTGATTTTATTATTCCCTTGGGTTCAAGTGGAATATAGGGCTTTAGGAGTATATCTCCATTTCACCCTGTTTTTTTGCAGCCCTCTCTACCTGGCTGCAATATTACACATGTGCTTTCATTATCCTGCTTACACGATATCCTACATATTACTCTTGGACCCATGCTCAACTCGCTGTTTCTCATTTAGGTTCCACTCGAGTGTCTGGTGCAAGATGCCTATTAGCGGCCACTTCGATGGAACTTTGAGGCAAATAAAAGTGACCGCTTTACAGTGGAGCTTGTAGTCGTGTGGGGAGCGAGAAGATAAGAATATTTTGGACCAATAAGATGAGTCTAGAAGATCTGGATCTCGCCGATGAATTATGTCTAATGTCACACAAAATCGAAGATCTACAGGCAAAAACCAACAAGTTGGCAGAAACAGCAGCAAACAAAGAAGGGACTCCAGGTGAACATAGAGAAGACGGAGACAGAGGTGATGAAGACACTAAAGAACCAACCATCCAGTAATCACCACTAATCACTGTCAACGGCATTAGTTCCTTCACTGATCTAGCAACTATCGTTTCAACTGCAAACGGAAAGGATAAAGATGTCAAACACATTATCGAAGCGCAGAACTTTATCACTCTTAAGTCAGTCTGAAAATCTTCTGCCTCAGTCAGCATAAAGAACACAATTTTGATTTTCAACACCAATGCGTGATCGTCAGCATTTTCAACAGATTACTACACACTTTTATCAACATGTGCCTCCTTCGGCTCCACAGTGAAGATCAGATGACCAGCCTGGAATAATCAGCAACAAGTAACTCTGAGAACAAACCAGCCAAGAACCTATCGCTCGATGAATATCCAGAAGATAGTGTAGATGGATTTGGCGCACTGTGAGAAGACCGTTGAATAACACTGGGCGTCAGGTTGCAACTAAAGTGGAACCCGAACGGGAAACGACAAGTTGGATGTACCTTGGAGAGTAACATGGAGGAGATTGTGTGAGAAGGAGACGACAGCTTATGGTCTATCGTACAACCAGCTAGAGCGGAGTGAAGAGATCAGGACAAAATGGAGATGTTCTGTTGAAGGTTTATCTTCCACTCAGAACCCAAGGAAGCAATAATATAATAATACTTGTATCCGTTATAAGCATTCTACGAGCACCCAAGAATACATTTAAAGATAGTTTTATGAGACGGAAAGGAAGGCTATCGTCTTCACTGTCCTCAGAGTATCAATGTCACTTAACTAATCTAAGCAACGACTTAGACATTTGCTACTAAATCTGTTTGAATCTTTTGCGATATTTTATTTTTACCTAAAGACAGCGAAAGTCCTTAAGATTCATAAAGTAGTGATTAATATCTATTTTGAAGTATGGGTTTTGTAGGGATTTTGTTTGATTGGTTGGAGGATTTCATCATGAACTCTGACATCAATTAGAGAACCATGGGAAAATCAACTGGGGGGGGTTACTGGACAGCTGTTTCGTCTATTTGCAAAATGGTTTATAACTGTAACACTTTCTACAGTTCTCTCTGAATCTGAATTTAATTTCTGAATCTTTTCATTTTTTTTTATATGATATGGTTCTCTTTGTCATCTTCATTCTGAATAGTTTTCAAATATTAATTATCATAAATGCACTAATCAGTTTAATATTTAAAAATCACAGCTTGTTTGAATAAACTTCTGTCACTCAACACCTAATGGTTTGTTCATCTACTATTACCGGTACTACACATGCACGTATTTCATTCCAAATTCCGTACAGCCCACTTTTGTTGGTACTCAAATTTCTTGCTTGAGAAGTAATGCGATGTGGTATTATGTTTAAGATACATTTATATAACAACAGGAATTCCAAATGGTGCTGCCGACACTTTAGTATGTCTTTGAAACAACTACCATAACTACAAACTTTAGTTATTCATTTTCCATGAAAACGATAAAGACCTACGTGATACTGAATAGAAGTGATAATAATAATAGTAAAGCTTTATTTCAGACAATATGTGAACATATGTGCGTGGGGCAGGTGCTCCCCCAGCGGGTCCCCCCGGCTATTTGGCCAATCTCAAAAAAAAAAAATTAAAAAAAAAAAAAAATTACGAAAATTTACAGCGTATTTACTTCCGAAATATGCCTTCTTCATACAGAATTTACATGTAAAGCAATAATCTGAAGTACATCATTTGTTGCAGTTTTGTTGTATATGAAGAGTGAATCAATTCTGTACATTTTTCTTCAATTCCTTCGAAAACTGCATAGCGAATTGTTGGAAACTAATTAAATATGCGCTCGACTCTATGTATTGGTCATCTGACATAACTGTATGATTAAACCAAATAAGAAATGCTGAATGGTGTAAGCATTCCGATGGATGAAAATTCCGGTAGCGCAGTGATTTAGACAGGCCGCCGTGGTGTTTTGACAGGCGTATTAATAAATTTATCAAGAGTAAAAAACACACTACAATAACAAAGAAAACTTAATTTGATTCATTTGTAAACTTTCAAAAATTGCTTAGTTTAATACTTTGCATACACACCTACATGGTCAAGCTATTTTTCCTGTTAAATACTCACACACGTTCATAAGATTTCTGTAGGATATCGTTCAGCAGATTTCATTTGTAGTTAACATCATCAGCAAGTATCAGAAAAAAGTATTTGAAAAATATTGTGGTATTCAGATTTTAAAATCAGACCTCTGGTTACAGAAGGAAACGTTGGTTACATTTAATACTGTCATAGTAAAGATTCCTTCATTGTTTAACTTTTCTTTCCCTCTCTGCTAATTTTGGTGCCATCTGCATTAATCTGTTGCCACGCGTTAGTATGTTGCTTGCTTCATGGTTGCTTGCTTCAGGTTTTCCAGTGGTTCTCTAACTGATGTCAGCTCATGGTGAAATCCTCCATGTAATAAATAAATGTTTGATCTTATTTTAACACTGTTCAGAGTGAAACACAAGGCTTCAAGACTTAAAGTTTTAGTAGCAGTGGTATCGTTTTGTGTGGTGGGGTTGCTATCCTCAAATCTGAGCATTCCTATTTTCTAGGCTTCTAACCGACCAGTAAAAGTGAGGTTTAGAGGTTAGTTGGCTTGATTATTATTATTATTGTATCCTTTAGTTCCTAGAGGAACATAGGGCTTCAGCTGCGCACCTCCATTGACTTCGGTTTTCTGACAACTTTTCACCCTGCTCCAGGTCTGTCCACATGCTTTCATCTCCTCTTCGCATGACCTCCTCCAAGTCACCCTTGGACGACCAACTCGCCGCCTCCCTTTCGGGTTCCACTCGAGGGCTTGTCTAGTGATGTCACTTGATGGTTTCCTCAGCGTATGGCCAATCCATCTCCATTTCTTTCTGCCTATTTGTTTCACAATCGGTTCCTGATTGGTTCGCTCCCAGAGATCCCTGTTTCTGATCTTTTCTGGCCATCTGATCTTGAGTATTGAGCGAAGACAACTGTTAATGAAGGTCTGAAGTTTGTTTGAGATGCTCTTTATGACTCGCCAAGTCTCTGATCCGTATAGTAGCACTGACTTCACATTGGAGTTGAAAATCCGGATCTTATTTTTGATGCTGAGTGCTGTTGACCTCCACACAGATTTGAGAGTAATGAAAGCTTGTCTTGCTTTTCCGATTCTGGCTTTGATGTCCTCGTCAGTTCCGCCTGTAGTTGAGACGATGCTTCCCAGGTAGGTGAAGGAGGTTGTTTCTTTCAGGTTCTTCCCATTTATGCTGATTGTTGTCTGTTGTTGTTGTTGCTGTTGATGTTGGCTAGGAATCTTCATCATCTCTGTTTTATCTATGTTCACGTGAAGTCCTATCTTTGATGCTTCTTCTGCCAACTTGTTACTTTTCACTTGCATATCTTCCAGTTTATGGGAAATCAGACATATATCATCGGCGAAATCCAGATCCTCCAAGTCTTTTGTGTCAGTCCATTTTATGCCTGTTCCCTCGTTGGTTGCCGTTGTCTGTCGCATTATCCAATCAATTGCAATCAGGAAGATCATTGGTGATAGTAGACAGCCTTGCCTCACTCCCGTCCTCACTTCGAAGGCTTCCGTAAGTTTCCCGTTGTGGATTACTTGGCATGCAGCATTGTCGTATAACTGTTGGATGAGATGTATAATTGTCGATGGGACCCCGTAGTAGCGAAGTAGTTTCCAAATGACCTCTCGATCGACGCTGTCGAAGGCCTTTTCAAAGTCGATGAAGTTGAGATAGAGAGGTGACTGCCATTCCAAGCTTTGTTCAATGATGATCCGTAGAGTGGCGATTTGATCAATACATGATTTGTTTCTCCTGAATCCAGCCTGTTCCGGACGAAGTTTTTCATCTAGGGCTTGTTTGATTCTCTCCAGGATGATGCGACTTAGTATCTTGCTTGGAATGGACAGAAGCATAATTCCACGCCAGTTTTTACATTGACTTAAGTCTCCTTTCTTTGGAAGTTTGAATAAGTATCCGTTCTTCCAATCCTCGGGTACTTTGCCCTCTTTCCACACCTTCTCCAGCAGTGGTGTCATCAAGTCCGCTGTTGTCTCTGGGTCTATTTTCAAAGCCTCTGCTGGGATTCCATCTGGTCCCGGTGTTTTCCCAGCTTTTAGCATCTTGATTGCATTCAGGACTTCTGATTTCGTCGGGGGGTCAGTGTTCACTGGTAGTTCTGCTTCCGTTGTTGGTATTGCTGGACGTGTTGTAGGTGGCGGACGATTTAGAAGTCTTTTGAAGTGTTCAACCCAGTGCTTTCTCTGTTCCACCTCTTTGGTGATTGACTTTCCATTGTCGTCCTTTATTGGCTTAATCTGTGTCGAACGTTTGCCCGAAAGGTGCCTAGTTGTTTGGTAGAGTGTGGCGAGGTCTCCTTTGCCTGCAGCTTGTTCTGCTTCGTTTGCCATGGTTTCATAATATTTTCTTTTGTCTTCCCTGGCACTCTTCTTCACTCTTTTGTTCAGTGTATTGTAGCTTGCATTCAGCTCCTGTTTTTGTTGCTCGTCAGTGCACTGGATAATCTTTTGTTTCACTGTCCTTCTCTCTTCTATTAGTTTCCAAGTGTCCGTAGTGAGCCACTGTTTGTCCTGTCTCTTTTTTCTGCCTAGAATTTCTATGCAGGTTTGGCTCCACACCGTTTTCAAGTTGTTCCAGTGCTTTTCGACGCTGACCTTTTCGCTGGTGTTGATTTGTGTCTCGGCTTTGTCCTTTATGCTTGCAATGAAGATGTCCTTTGTAGCCTGGTCCTTCAGCTTTTGAGTGTTGAACTTGGCTTGTGGTCTATCTGCAGCTCCTGATTCCCTGAAAGCTTTTAATTTGATTTGGATTGTCCCTTGTACGAGATAGTGGTCTGAGCCAACGTCTGCTCCTCTTCTTGCTTTTGTGTCCAGTAGGCTGCGCCTCCACTTCCTTGAGATTGAGATGAAGTCGATTTGGTTTTTGGTTTGCCCGTCTGGTGACACCCATGTAGCCTTGTGGATATCTTTGTGCTTGTATACACTGCCACCAATCACCAGTTCGTTGAAGGCGCAGAAGTCGGCGAAGAGTTCTCCGTTTTCATTCATTTCTCCTAGAGCTTCTCTACCCATGATGAGTTCCCTTCCTGTATTGTCTGGTCCCAGTTTGGCGTTCATGTCTCCCATTAGTATTTTCATGTCGCCAGCTGGAGTATTGTCCATTGTTGCCTGTAGTTGCCTGTAGAATTCTTCTTTCTTCTCGAGGTCTGCGTTGTTTGTGGGTGCATAACATTGTATGATTGACACTTTCCTTCCTTTGGAGTTGAACCTGGCGGTCATTATCCTGGACGAAATCGCCTCCCATTGTATCAGGGCTTTCGTTGCCGTTGGTGACATCATGATAGCCACGCCCTCGGTGTGCGTGTGGTTATCTTCTGGGTGACCGGAGTAGATCACTGACTCACCTGTTGACAATTTGGTGAGTCCACTCCCATTCCATCTGCTCTCACATATTCCCAGCACTTGTATTCCGTATCTTTTCATCTCGTTGGCGATCTGGGCAGCTTTCCCTGTCTCGTACATAGTTCGGACGTTCCATGTTCCCACACAGACTTTTTCTTTTGGTGCAAAGAGGTTCATCATACTGAAGTTTCTTTAGCAATTTTGTTTACAGGGTGGGGTTGCTAGCCTCACGCCTGAGAAAGGAATGATTACATTAAGTTAAAGTTTAGAGAGAAGCGACTTTTTGGGTTGCTCCCCTCAAAATCGGAAAATAACGGACAAACAATGAGAACAACATCAACAAAGGAAACAGTTCACAGAAAAAAGGGCAAAAAGCGACAACAATTATACAATACAACAACATGCAATATAGTTCAGCACAGTTAACTAAAATGATATCTCAACCATAAACTCACTGTCTTGGAGCAACTTGAACATGTAAATCCAACAATATATACAATTATAGATGTGTTTATGTTTAAAAGTTTCACAAATCCAAATAGTTAGTAATATGTATTATCTGTCAATAAGATTGTATTCTTGGATTCAGTGTTCGAAAGGTAAATAATTGTGATAGTTTCCACAAACTCTTGGCATAAAATTTTACAGAAATGAGAGTTTTTATTAATAAGCAAAATGTCAACATTAAGAATAAAGTTAAAACAAAAGATATAAAAGCGAAAAATATTGTTTGAAATTAGATATTCTTCAGACTTTAATTTAATTTACATGGCTTTGTGTATAAACATTTAATTAATGACGTTGAGTTTGTAGATCGGAAATAATAAGTGTTAAATGTTTTCAATATCAGCAATGACTATTATTATAATAATAGCAGAAATAATGACAATAAGTTGGATGATAACAAAAGTACAAGAAGTTGATGCAAGTGACGGTAAGAATGATCAAGATAGTAGGATTATGTTGTTGCCATTCTTTATTTGTCATTTTTCAGGCAACCATTCAGGATTGCTCAAGCTAAGGATAAGCTGGTTGGCTGTGTCGATTCTATTTACATTTACAAGTTTAGATGCTTCTGTGGGAAAAAAACTATAAAGGGCTAACACCTAGGCGGCTCAAAAAGCGCATTACTGAGCATCTTACCTAATGATTTGGAAAAGGTCAAACAAAATCCATAAGAAGCTCTATTTGGTCTCATTTTATTGATAGTGGTCACTAAGTGAACAGAAGGAGCGCCTTCAAGATTGCCTATCGTATTCCATCGAAACTATCGAACATAGTTCGAATCCGCCCTTTACACATGGCCAAAGCTATGGGAATCGGAGAGAACAATCCTACTGTCTGAATTCAAATGAAGTTTGTTCTTCCTTTGTCTCTCTCTTGGCCTAGGTAAGTTCTCATGAAAAATCTCAACCCTTTCTAAGTCTTTATTTCTCTTATAATCGCATAATACTTATTTTAACTCTAATTATCTATCCACTTCTTCTTTAGTATTGTGCAGCTTTTAAGATCTGACCCAATTTATTTATTGAATGGTTAACATTATCTCACTTCCTTGATCATTCTTACCATTGTATGAAAAAAAGGAGACAAGGGCCAGTCAAGAGATCGTTTATAAGGGAAATCAACGCGTATTTATATATTTTCATGTACATTATTATAGCTTATTCAAGCAAACAAACACAGTCTTCTGATTGGTTGTTTCTCACAAAAAGTTGACCTTGCATCTCTATGTGGCTGTTTCTTGAATGTCAGATCATCTATATGTTAACTGTATCTGCCTACGCAAAGTCTGCTGTGATTGGTTGTTGAATCAGTCTTGTTCATATTTTCTCACGACCGATATTTGCGATATAAACATTGACTTGAACAATTGTCTACCAATTTGCCTAGCAGCCTGATCTTACCACACCATCACCTACATCGACTTCCTGTAATTTTGTCATCACAGACCTTATTAGCACTGTTTTTGCCATTATTACAATAATAGTTGTAATGAAACAAGACAAGGACCAGGCAACAAATCGTTTGTTGAGAAAATCAAGAAATATTTATAGATTTTTACGTACATTACTGTCAGCGGAGAAGTAACGTCTTCTGATTGTTTGTTTTCTTGCTGAAGGTTATTATGTACTGCTTGTGACCGTTTCTTCTAAAGTTAAGTCATATATCTGCGGGTCATATTTGCACACGCTAAGTATGCTGTGATTGGTTGATGAGTTCGTCAAGGTTGAGCTTTGTTATTGCTTTTTTTCTCATGATCCAGATTCAGGACGTCAACACTGACGTAAATTGTTGTCTACAATTATGCCCTGCAGACAGTTCTCACCACATAGTCCTTACTGACATTGAAAACAGTTAACACTTACTATTTTCGATCCACAAAATCAGCGTCATTGATTAAATTTTTATGCATAAAACTGTGTATTATTAGAGTAAAGACTGAAGAAGATCTAATTTCAAACAATAATGTTCGCTTATTTTTCTTGTTTTAATTTTAAAAATGATAATATTTAATGACAGCAACGGTAGTTTACAGTAAAGCGAAGATAATTTCGATCTATGTAAACTTCTAAAGTGAGTCGGTATTTCAGCGGTAGAACGGTCACCGAACACACATATGGTCCGGGGTTTCATTCCTGGTTGATTCAGTCTTTAACCTCACTAGGCCACCTGTAAGGCCAGTAAAGAAGAAAGGTTGAGTGTAAGGCTAGCAGCCCCACTCCGTAAAAATAAGACCACTGCTACTAAAACTTCAAAGCCCTATCTTGAAACCCTTTGTTCCACTCTCAACGAAAAAGAATAAAATAAAAAACAAAAATGAAAAAAAATAAACTTCTATAACACTGTCGTGTTAATAATTTGTTAATACTGAATTAGATCAGTAAATATGCTTTACGTGAGTTATCTGACATAGTTTTTGTGTAAGGCATCATCACCTCTGCTTATTTCAATGATAAATGGTGGTTGACATCAAAATGAAATAAACAGGCATTGTCTGAAGCAAGAGAAAGCCCACAGATTTAAATATTAAACTCCAAATATAACAGAAATGACTGAATTACATTTGAAGAATTTTGTCAGTTAATCGATAGATTTGGCGACCTGTGAGATTTCGCCTAAGAGGTGGTCTCAGTGATTGCTACTGTTAGATATGAAGGAAGTATTAAGGCAGTAAGTCTGAACATCTGAAGTTAATTAATTACTGCTTATTTGGCTATATATATATATATACAAATGGTGAGAGCAGGCTGCTAGCCGATTGGTTGACACTAATCTACGTTATTGTCTAGGTCACTAATATGGGCCGTGAGAAAATATGAACAAGGCTGTTTCAACAACCAATCACAGCAAACTTAAACGTGAACAAATATGATTCGTAGATAGATGGCCCTACTTTCCGAGAAATATCGAAAACAACCAATCATAAGACTGTGTTTGTCTGCATAACTTCCGAGAAACAACCAATCAGAAGACTGCCTTTTTCTGCTTGCATAAGCCTTAATAATGTACATAAAATATATATAAATACGTGTTGATTTTCGTAATAAAACGATCTGTTGCCAGCCCTTGTCTTCTGTTGTTACATATATATATATATATATTATCAAAAAGATTGTAATTTTATTATACGTATTTGTATTTATTTTATCAGCTTCTTTATTTTATTACTTATCAACATGGAGTTATGATAATTTCAGTCGAAAAACAATACCTAAATCATGTTACTTTCTGGTCTTATCATGCAATGACTTCAATCAAAGAAACTCTGGAAACCCGGGGTTACTGGACAACTGTTTCAGTCCTGTTTGAGACTATTCAGCGGTAAGAACTTATGACTCTACCAGGGATCGAACGCACAACGTTCAGGTTATAAGGCTAGCTAACTAACCATTCAGCCACTAGGAAAGAGTTCAATGATCCATGAATTCTGACTTTTGCCAGTTCACAATCTATTGTTCAACCGCCAACCAGTGTTGTCTAAAGTTTCATAGAACGTGTGAAATAATTTTGAAACTGCTTCAAAACTA
Source organism: Trichobilharzia regenti (assembly GCA_944472135.2). Lineage (NCBI taxonomy): Eukaryota > Metazoa > Platyhelminthes > Trematoda > Strigeidida > Schistosomatidae > Trichobilharzia > Trichobilharzia regenti. The sequence continues at coordinate 137,456,133 of OX235262.1, forward strand.
CGGAGTGCCTCAAATCTCTATCAACCTTATTCAACAGATGTGTGATAATGACACATATCAAGCGATCTACAACAGGAAATTTCAACAACGCTTTTGAAGTGAAGACAGAAGTAAGACAAGGTCCCCAACTATCACATATGATATTTCTGAATGTGATGGACTGGATCATGCAGTAGACTGTGGGCAGTGAGAAAACAGAAATACGCTGGATACATAAGATAGCTATAGAAGATCTGGGTTTCACCAATGATGTATGTCTGACGTCACACAAAATTGAAGATCTACAGGTGAAAACCAACGAACTGGCAGAAGAAACAGCCAGCGAAGACAGGACTCCAAATGAACATGAAGAAGACCAAGGTGATGAAAAAACTAACCAATTAATCAGCAACCCGCACCAATCACCATCGACAGGAGAAATTCGAACGAGGTCACTTCCTTCACTTATCTAGGAACTATCTTTTCGACTACAGGTGGAATGGATAAAGATGTCAAAGGCAGGACTGAAAAGGTGAGACTGACCTTCATCACTCTGAATTCAATCTGAAAATCTTCTTCACCAATCATAAAGTACTTGATGAATCAAATTTTCAAAACTAAAGTCATGTCAGTTCTATTATTTTGGTCAGAAACTTGACATTCACATCACAGAAAGCTTTCGCAACAGGCCACTGCATACTTTCACCGACAGTTGCCTTCTCTGATTTGATGCAGAAGATTATATGGCCGGTCAGAAAGGATAAACGACAAGGGATTTTGAGGACGAATCAACCAGAAACTCACTGACTAACAGTTATGGCGAAGGAAATGGTGACGGACCGCACACATGCTGAGAAGACCTCTGTGTTAGATGGTACGCGACACCTTCGAATGGAAGCCGAATGGGGATTGATGAATTGGGCGTCCTACGGTGACTTGAGGGAGATCTTGTAAAGAGATGAGAGCTTACGGACAATCGTGCGGCCAGTTAAATAGGAGTGCACAGAACAGGGTAAAGTGGAGATGTGATGTTGAAGCCTTATGTCCCACTCGGGACCCAATGAAATAATCATTGAATATAATCGTACTGAGTAACATTACAAAAAATATATTTTCCCGGCATTTGTTACGAATGAATATTCCCACTAGCTGTTATTATTTACAGTTACTTTTTACAGTTCAATAAGTTCACAAATTCATACTTCATAATTAAGAAGAAGCCAAGCATATTTTAATGAGCTTGATACATCAAGCACTGGAGAAGCTTTATCACAGCAAAATATTTCATTAATAATAAAATATACTTTTGGATAGTGACGCACTTTAAACAGCCATGAGATATCCTATCATAAGCAAATTTTAAAAAATGGTTTTCAGTTGTTCGTTAACGGGGTATGACTAATTTCAATTTTAATCACGAGCTGGCTTCAGTCAGAGGACCAATGAAAACTAAGGAGTACTGGAGGGCTGTTCCATTTTAATGTGGAACTCTTAAGCAGAACGATTGTAGGATCTTCGGGTTACGAGGCGAGCTCTTTGACCATCAAGCTAGTGGGATGGAATCCACTGCCCCATGAATTCTAACTTCTGCCAGTGTGAGATATAGCCTGACAGCTAAACAAATGTCATCAGTGGATATGTATTCTTGTTTCGACCCCTAGTGCGGTCACTAATGTTTACTTCTAAAGGGTCCAAAACAAGGACGAGGCAACTAACCAGTACCTCTTTGTGTGATCAATTCTTGATCGAAATTGAAAAGGAATGCTGACAGAATTTCCTCATCATATTTACGACTAGAAAGCTACATTTAATTACTCAGCAAGTTCATTGTGAGGATTCTCAAGCTAAAACCAAAACAATTATTCCCAGCCTTGTCGTTTTTACATTTTACTGCCAACGGTGTGGGCTTGTAAGTAAATCGCCTTGAAAACGAACAACTATATTTCCCTAACAGTATAAAGAATGAAATCACGAAAATGGTTTCTTCATACATTAATTCCCCTTGATAAATTTGAATAAAGCGAGAACAACACTGATTTGTGCAGAATAACATGGTACCATCATTTATTTCGTTGGCTTCTCGTCAGCTGCTTACAGCCTAAATAAATTTTCAGGTTTAAGTACAGAAACGTTTTAACGTACTTGCAAATTTTACATGTTGACAGAAAGTTTCACAACTAGTAAACAGTGCTCAGAAAATTGCGCTTATATAGTTTTTACACAGGCAGTTCAAGTTCAAAAATAATAAATAAATGTATGTATATAATGGTAAGGGATGTGCGTTGGAGGCATAGTGACTAATAAGTTAGGTAACAATGTACTGAGTTGAACTCAAATCGTAGAAACAAGAGACAAACAAAATTACAGATTATAAAAGGAGGGTGAGGTTAAAGACAAAATTACACAGTCAGATGAGAGATGCAAAGTGACTAATAAGTTAGGTAACAATGTACTGAGTTGAACTCAAATCATAGAAACAAGAGACAAGCAAAATTATAAAAGAGGGTGAGGTTAAATAAAGACAAAGATTACGCAATCAGATGGGAGAAAAAAGACATCCAGTTACCAAGGCAAGGAAAGACTAATAACTGATTCTTTCTGAACACATAGATCTGGTTTCAAGCGTTTGATAGAAATTGCTTCGGCAAACTTGAGGAGAATGGAGCTCCTTTGTCTATTAATAATTTTGAAGGATTTCTCGATTTCCACCTCATGACCCGTGTCGAGGAGATGTCTGGTAATAGCGCTGCTATAAGAATTTGTTCCCTTGAGACGTAGGCTTTTCGGCACATGTTCAGAAAATCGGAGGTGTGCCCTTCTTTCTGTTCTCCCAATGTAACTGCTCCCGCAGATACACGTAAATTTGTATACACAGTTGGAGTTAACATGAGAAGGGTATCTATCGACTTTTGACTGCACCAAAGAGCATGTTGTTCGGTGGACGGGAACCAACTTAGCTGCAGGATAGGCTCTGGCTAGTGACGTCCTCAGTCTTCTGTTGACCATTTCTGCAATGTCTTCACCTTTAAAGTCTAGTTGAATGAAGACAGGCTTTTTTTCGACTGTGATTTGTTTGGTATTTGGGCCTTCACATCTTCCATATTTGTTAATGAATTTTTGAGTATAGCCGTTGTTTTTCAGCACCTTTTCGAGATTCGTGAATTCTTCCTCTAGTTTCTCTGCAGAGCATATTCTCCTCGCTCTATAGTACAGAGTCTTGACTAGTGCTCGTTTATAGCTATTTGGACAAAAACTATTAAAATGTAAGTATTGTCCATTCCATGTGGGCTTTCGGTAGATTGACCTCTGGAGGCTACCATCTTCTAGGCGTTTTATGGCGACGTCAAGGAAATGGAACTGTCCATCATTTTCATGTTCCATAGTAAATACAATATTTGTATGTGCGTTGTTGAATAGTCTGAGTAGGTAGGAGGCATGACTTTCATTGTTGCATACTACAAATGTTGCAAAGACGTTGCAAATCAATACCTCATCTCACCAACGTCATATTCAAAAGTCCTCTCTGAAGAACATCAAAAAGCATTGAAAGCTCTTAGAAATAATGACAAAATTGTCATACTGCGACCTGACAAAGGCTCAGGAGTGGTAGTGATGGATAAAGATGACTACGTCGCAAGGATGAAAACTGTGCTCAGTGATCCGTTGAGGTTCAAAGTCGACGACTGCCAGAAAGACAAGACAGATGCAACCGAAAAACGCATCACAAACGTATTGAGAGATCTTCTAAAGAAGAAATTGATTGACAACAACACGTACAATGAATTGAAACCCCGAGGGTCCCGCTTGCCATATATGTATGGCCTTCCAAAGACACACAAGAAAGAAGTCCCTCTGAGACCTATACTTTCGATGATCAACTCTCCCCAACATAAGGTTGCCCGTTGGCTCGCGGAGAAGTTGGAACCCATTCGCCAAAGGCTGGCCGCGCACACCATAAAGGACTCATTTCATTTTGCTGAAAGCGTGAATCACATGAACGTTTCAAATAAGTTCATGGCTTCATTTGATGCAACCTCCTTGTTCACAATGATCCCAATCAATGAAACCATTGAAATCATTTGTCAACAGTCTGATCTTCTCCCACTACCAGAGCCGGAATTCAAACGCCTACTGCTGATGTGTACCATGGGTGTACAATTCCAGTTTGACAACACTCTTTACCGACAAATAGATGGTGTAGCTATGGGCAGTCCACTTAGCCCTGTTTTAGCAGATATCTTTATGTCAAACCTTGAGAAAACAAAGCTGAAGCATGCAATTGATCAAACAACTTCCTATTGTCGATATGTCGATGACACATTTGTAGTATGCAACAATGAAAGTCATGCCTCCTACCTACTCAGACTATTCAACAACGCACATACAAATATTGTATTTACTATGGAACATGAAAATGATGGACAGTTCCATTTCCTTGACGTCGCCATAAAACGCCTAGAAGATGGTAGCCTCCAGAGGTCAATCTACCGAAAGCCCACATGGAATGGACAATACTTACATTTTAATAGTTTTTGTCCAAATAGCTATAAACGAGCACTAGTCAAGACTCTGTACTATAGAGCGAGGAGAATATGCTCTGCAGAGAAACTAGAGGAAGAATTCACGAATCTCGAAAAGGTGCTGAAAAACAACGGCTATACTCAAAAATTCATTAACAAATATGGAAGATGTGAAGGCCCAAATACCAAACAAATCACAGTCGAAAAAAAGCCTGTCTTCATTCAACTAGACTTTAAAGGTGAAGACATTGCAGAAATGGTCAACAGAAGACTGAGGACGTCACTAGCCAGAGCCTATCCTGCAGCTAAGTTGGTTCCCGTCCACCGAACAACATGCTCTTTGGTGCAGTCAAAAGTCGATAGATACCCTTCTCATGTTAACTCCAACTGTGTATACAAATTTACGTGTATCTGCGGGAGCAGTTACATTGGGAGAACAGAAAGAAGGGCACACCTCCGATTTTCTGAACATGTGCCGAAAAGCCTACGTCTCAAGGGAACAAATTCTTATAGCAGCGCTATTACCAGACATCTCCTCGACACGGGTCATGAGGTGGAAATCGAGAAATCCTTCAAAATTATCAATAGACAAAGGAGCTCCATTCTCCTCAAGTTTGCCGAAGCAATTTCTATCAAACGCTTGAAACCAGATCTATGTGTTCAGAAAGAATCAGTTATTAGTCTTTCCTTGCCTTGGTAACTGGATGTCTTTTTTCTCCCATCTGATTGCGTAATCTTTGTCTTTAACCTCACCCTCTTTTATAATTTTGCTTGTCTCTTGTTTCTATGATTTGAGTTCAACTCAGTACATTGTTACCTAACTTATTAGTCACTATGCATCCAACGCACATCCCTTACCATTATATACATACATTTATTTATTATTTTTTAACTTGAACTGCCTGTGTAAAAACTATATAAGCGCAATTTTCTGAGCACTGTTTACTAGTTGTGAAACTTTCTGTCAACATGTAAAATTTGCAAGTACGTTAAAACGTTTCTGTACTTAAACCTGAAAATTTATTTAGGCTGTAAGCAGCTGACGAGAAGCCAACGAAATAAATGATGGTACCATGTTATTCTGCACAAATCAATGTTGTTCTCGCTTTATTCAAAAATGGTTTCATCATTTAAAAAGCGTGATTTGAATATCATGATATCATCTAGGATATCTGTTGAATACGGCGTTCATCAACTGCTTCATCAAAGGATGACAGCCTCAAATTCCTTAGTCTTATCTTCGATGAAATCTCGCGTAAAGTCAAGTTTTTCTTAATAAAATTATGTATCATTAATGAAGTGAGAGATAAAGTGTTTTTAATCCTGATTTTTCGGAAGATATCCTATTTTTCATGAAGTGCTTTTTGAGAGGTACATTCTTGAGAAGTAAAAACTTTCTGCCTGAATCATTTTGTCATCCGTCTTTAAGTTGTGAAGAATTCAGTCTATAAAATTTGGTGTTTCAAAAATCCAGTTTTAATACCGAAAAACTGAATGAAAAAGGAATGAACTCAATATTGATCGCTCTGAATATGTTTTGGCATTTGTTTGATACAGGTGTTCTAAAAATGTTACTAATAATTTAATGAGAATGGCGAACACGATGAAAAACTTCCATATCTACCCAGGTGCTAATGTCTATGAGATTGAGTTCATCAGTTCGTGTTATGACACATAGGTTGAAATTCTTATTACTGCCAGTAGATTTTGGTTATATATTTGCTACTGAAAAGCAAAAGGTCCTTGAACTTCATAGAACTTTAAAGTTTATTTTGGAGGCCTTCAGTGAGACAATCATTTGAATTAGGTGTTCAAATTCTAATAAAAACAAAAAGTGTGACTAGTTGGTTTATTCAGGAAGAGTGTGAGGGCAGTAATGTACCGCTAACACTGTGCCATCGTAGCCTTATTATTATTATTATTGTATCCTTTAGTTCCTAGAGGAACATAGGGCTTCAGCTGCGCACCTCCATTGCCTTCTGTTTTCTGACAACTTTTTCACCCCTCTCCAGGTCTGTCCACATGCTTTCATCTCCTCCTCGCATGACCTCCTCCAAGTCACCCTCGCACTGACGACCAACTCGCCGCCTCCCTTTCGGGTTCCACTCGAGCAATGGTTTGTCTAGTGATGTCACTTGATGGTTTCCTCAGAGTATGGCCAGCCAATCCATCTCCATTTCTTCCTGCCTGTTTGTTTCACAATCGGTTCCTGATTGGTTCGCTCACTGCCAGAGATCCCTGTTGCTGATCTTTTCTCTGGCCATCTGATCTTGAGTATTGAGCGAAGACAGTTGTTAATGAATGAATCGTAGCCTTAGGTACCTACAAATCAAAATGTCGACGAAATGTAGAAAAAAAAGACAAAATTTAGCTGCAAAAGTGACAAGGATTAGATTTGTCTCAAATTTGAACACGATTTGATGTTATTTTGGATAACCTGGATGTACTGGACAACTGTCTCAACATAACAGTATGAGCTTATTACTGTTATTAGTTTGCTAAAACTATTGACTGAACAAAAGACGTTATGCATAAATTAGTTGACTTCTACCAAACACCTAATTAATAACGAATTAACACAGAAATTGTGTTGTAATATTATCATTATGTTACAGGTAAAAAAAAAGCTTTTTGTGTTCTGCTAACTACCAACTACAGTTTACATAATAGTGAAAGAGATAATTAAAAGCAATAATAATAATAATAGTCAAGAAACACAGACTAGATCTTTTCGAAATTATATTTATTCACTAGACTTCCTTTGATACACTCCTCTTTTGTAATGTTTACCTTGTAGGCTAAAAAAAGAAGGAATCAAATTGGAATATAGTCGATATAATTGAATACATGAATAACTATCGTGTAATTAACCATACAGGGGAAAGAAACAGGGAGAAAGCGAATGAAAAGGAGTTTGAAGCAACAGTAGCCGACCGGTGGAGGAGGAGGAGGAAGAGGATGTAAGAATAAGAAGAAGAAGAAAGAAGAAAAAAAGAGAACAATGAAGACTGTCTGTCATGAAATGCACAGGTGTACATCAGTTGAAAATGTAACAAAAATGAAGAAAGTTATTCTTCATGCAAAACTGTAATATTTACTTATAATGAAAGAAAAAAGAATAATAAATTGGCGACAGACAGATGAAATAAACTGGTTACTTTTTCTATTACTAAGCAATATGATCTTTTTTTCTCTTAAACGTTAATTAGTCTAAACAAATGTGAATCAGAGGAAGGCATAGTAATTAGAAAGTATTTTAAGGTATGCAGTGCGTCAGTGGTTTAGTGGTAGAATGTTCGCCAAACATACATCCCCGGCCGGCATACACCCTAAACCCCTCTAACCAGTTGTAAGCGCGACAAAGAGGGAAGGTTGATCGTGAGGCTAGCAACCCCACCCTGTAGAAACACCACTGCTTGTGAAACTTCGGACCTCAAGCTTGAAACTCTTTGTTCCTCTCGAAGTGCAAAGGAATAAAATTAAAATAAAAAAGGCATTCAGGTCATTCAAGATTATTTAGGACTTTATGATGTAGAAAAAGTATGATGTGTAATGTAAAACCTTACATTGGCTTGACCATTGCGTAACTACTTACACTTCAGGATGATCTACTTTACTAAGCTGCTTAACATTCTTCATTATGGATACCTGGCGACGAGTTCAGGATGATCAAGAACGCTCTGGCTCCCGGTGAAGGCTCGCCATTGTATCTCGGTGGGTTGAAACTCGCGACGGACCCTGATCGGGCACGCTCGAGCCAGCAGTGTTTTTTCTGTGTGCGTCAGTGGTACAGTGGTTAGGACGCTCGCCGACCATGCACATGGTCTAGGGGTAGATCCCCGGCCGACACACAACCTATATCAATAGCCGGCTTTGATCTAACGACATCACATGCTGAAAATTCCATAGTTGTAGTAAATCACTGTGTGTAATCAAGCTACAATAAATAAAAAATAAAATAAATAAACGAAGATTGAAAATCTGCGGGGATAGCTTATATCTTTATCTAACTGAGATGGAATCAGTTATCTTTTTAAATAGTTATAAATCTCTTAGTTACCATAACTTAGAAATTGCCCAATGAGTTATAAACGGTGAAACCGCTGTTTAACAAAGCCAGAAAAATATGCTTTGCTGAGAAATTAAAGGAGGAACTTTCGATTCATGAGACGTTGGAAAACAACGATTCCCTTCAGAAATTCACTAACAAATGAGGAAGATGTGAAAGTTTCAGTGCAAAACAAATCACAGTAGGAAAGAAGCCAATTTTCATACAACTTTATTTCAGTGGTGATAATAATAATGCAAGAATTGTCGATAGAAGATTGAATACCTCATTGACCAGAGCTAATCCTACGGCTAATTTGGTCCCGTTTGCCGAAAGACATACTTTCCAGTGTGACTGAAGTTCAGCTAATGCGCTTCTTATATTGGCTCCAACGATGTATCGAAGTTTATATGTAATAATAATTACATCCTTATTCTGGAGAGTATTTGTAAAATGTACAGAATTCTCAGAGTTTATTGCATAATAATTTCCCTTCGTACAATATCTTCAAGTAAAATATTAACTGATAGTATATCCTATGATACAATGATCTCTAAGCTCATGCTCAAACCATTCCATTATGATATATCTGCTTTGTCTCCCTCCTTCAAGAAGTCCACGATATCTAGTTGGAAGCCATTTGTAAGATATTCAGAAATACATTTTGAGACCCAAGGACATAAGTGAAGAATAGTTATCTCATGTATTGGAACACATTGTCACCTATAATCAGGCCATTCCTCAAGTTTAGTAGGAACTTGCGAATCAGAAGCTTTTAAGCACTTTAAATACACACAAGATTAGATAATAGCATTAGAGGTCATATCTTAATCGATTAAAACACAGCAAAAGAGAGAAAATATATGCCATAGAGAGACGGAAGATTTTGTTAGCTCAGGTTTTTAGCAGGCTGCAAAACTGTGATATCAATTAAATCGGGATAACAGAAAGAAGGTTGCAACTTCGACTCTCTGAAAATGCACTAAAATGTTCACGTCTTTATGGGACAAAAGCTTTCAACAGTGCCGTTGTCAGGTATCTCGTTGATACGAGTCATAAGGTGAACATCTTGAAATATTTCAGAAACCATCAACAGACAAAATAGTTCAACTGTCTTTCAGTTTACCAAATCAATCACTACCAGACACCTGAAACCCTAATTGTGTGTTCAGAAAGAAGTGGCTACTAGTGTCCTTTGTCCAGGTTCCTCGATGTCTTCACTCTGCCTCTCTCTTTTATTTGATCATGTAATCTTTGGCTTTAACCTGTTCCTCATTTGCTGTAATAGAATTTACCCTTCCTTTGTTTTATGATTTGAGTTGAGGTCAGGAAACCGTTACTTAACTTATTAGTTACTCATCATCTTATCTACCCGTTGTTGATATTACACGGCTCTTTTTCCACTGCATCCAAGCATATATTTGTTTTCTTGTTTAAACTGTATATAAGCTATGTAAGCACAATTCCTGTGTACTGTTAATTGATTTTGAAGTCTCTTGCTAACTGACATCATATCACGTTTGCAAGTACATCAATACTGCTTTTCACATAAATTTAATGAATTTCTTTGGGCTGTACTCAGCTCATAAGAAGCCAGAAAAATATACAATAGCAGTATGTCATTCTGAGCAAACTACTGTTTTTGCTTTATTTAAATGTACCCCTTATGTTAACAACAGTTCAAAAGAACCTCGCTTTAAAAAAAACTGGATGAATACAAAACCGTATCATTTAAACACACGAGACTATATAATGTTTACTGCAACTAGGTACTGAACATGGTAATGTGCCTAAATAATACACGAAATTTAAATTTCGTTTCAGTGCTTGATAAATAAGTCACAGTAAGGAATTCATTTTTCATTCATGCTCCCAATCTTAAGTTAGCATACAGCAATGTAAGTAAGTAATTTTACTTTTATGTGTTGATCACGGATTGATATCAGTTAGAGAACCATTGAAAACCAGAGAGTACTGGACAGCTACTGTTTCATCCTAGTTTGGGAATCATTGGCAGTACACACCGACTGGGGTTAGAACCCAGAACCTTCCGATTACAAGGCAAGCTCATATACCATTCAGCCACTGGGACGCAATTCAGTGGCTGATGAATTCTAACTTCTACCAATTCGTGATTTAGTGCGATCCCAACTAATGTCGTCAATGGAACATCCATTCTCACACGTGACTGGATGGAACTCACTGGTCACAACTTCTCACTGGAACTCCAGGAAAATCCGTCCTGTAGCAAGTCACTACCGAGCATCAGATTATGTTTCTATAGTTGGTTTGGAAGGATTAGTACAGCCGATGATTCCCAAAACCAGGATGAAACAGCAGCTGTTCAGTACCCCTGGTTTTCAATGGTTCTCTATTTGATATCAATCCGTGATCAACTCGTAAAAAACAAAACTAATCCTTACAAAACAACTATTGGTAATTTTATGCCTAAAACAAATGATCAGTAGAATTGCATAACACCATATTCCACTGACTGACCTACTAGAATAGCTGTATACCACTAACACCAACGAGTAGTACTTGCTAGCTAGATTAAAGTGATCTAAACGCCACAAGGTCATTTTGCTTTTTTAGGGCAGAGCTAATCAGTAGTGTATCCAGTTAGGCTCAGCTCAGATGGACGAATCAGTACAAACCACCCAATTTATGGCTAGCTAATTGGGGGAATCGATAATTTCATAGATCAGATTCATAATCTGCAAATTAATTTACAGTTTACACAGTTCGAGGAGGCGAAATTTCACCAGTCTGGATAAGATTTTTATTCTGATAAATCACACAGTGTTGTACAGTAATATTAACTGATGACCACCTTTCAAGCACAATTTATTGCCACTCATAATCATATCAAGTCACTCACACAACTTTCTTGCTTCATTTATATACCTGAGTAAAAGCGATTAAACATTTGAATAAACTCAATATAAGATAAAGTACATTGGGAAATAATATTAGTGTTATCAATAAAATACGATAAGATGGGAAATAAGATGCTTTTATAGTCAAAGTAAGTAACTTGTTAGAATGTTTTAATGTAAATTGAACACATTTTAATATTATTTATTTTTCTCTGATTTGACTGGGAATAATATCTTCCATATCTCAAGTATTTGTGTTGAGTCACTCCTACTGCATGTGTTGTGTCTGTCTGTCTGTTTGTTTTCGACACAGAACTTTGCACAAATGTGCGCCAGTTCAAGTCGCCACACTCCGTGTAGCACGCGAAGCAAGAGAAAAAAAAAGAAGAAAAAAAAAATTTGAAGGCATTTCCATTTCCTTTCGCCTTTTCTTTAAATCCACATGTGTTGGGTGTAGACTCGATGAACCAGGATTCAGTAATCAATCTCTGTCTCTCCACCTACCCATATTACTTGTTAGAACTGTGACTCAGTTCTACCCTATTGTGTAGGTTGTGTGTTATTGCATGCGGTGAGATTACTGACCTTTTTTCTTAATTACTTATCTTCATGGGGTCAATCATTCTAACCTTAGTTAAATTCTTATATTCTGATAATCTCACTTCTCCTGATCTACTAGTTTGACCTATGTAGTTGGCCTAACTCACAGTCATTGTAAGGTATTTTGTAAATTATATTATTTTATCGAATTGGGTCCACCGGGTCCTTTAGCCTACAGATAAATTTCACCATATTTTCCTTTGGAAACCAAAACCTCTCAGATCACAGTGTGTGATCTACTGATTAATGTGTTTGTGTTATACAACTACTCATCTCAATCATTCACTAGTATATGATTCTGTACCATAATGCTTACTATCTTGATTACCATTTCTGATATCAAGCAGGTCACATATTATGATCTGAATGCTTTTGGTTTCCAAAGGAGTATGTGTTGAAATTTTACCTTCTCGAACTGTTTGTGAATTTGCAAAGTAATCTGCGAATTGAGAATTTAAATAATAAGCATGGCCTTATCTGCAGTTTTATTATTACTGAAAATATTGGCTCGTATTCAAAAGAATTCGTATCAGATCACTATTTAACTATCAATAATATTTAGTGTGAGTCTTTTATTATTTTAGTACTCATCGTTCCAGTATTTGGTGACAGACAATCTAGATAATTGTAATAATAAGTTCAGCGCCAGGTGACAGTTATCAGTTAAAGGTGTCGGAAACTCTGAAACGTTCATGTTATTTAGGAAAAGTTAACAAAAGTTTAGATCTGTAGAAATTTTCACTCATCTTTTCACATCTACGTAATGTTAATTAGATTTTTCATGAAGGCAAACACTTTCTTGTAGATTGCATGATGTTCACTTATTGGTGCCATCCATGACTAGCCAACAACTCTGATCAATATTATCTACATGCCTACCGAAAAATTGTGTGTGTGTGATTCTGCAATAACGTGAATGAACTTGTCAAAAAGACTTTTTTTTATCTTCGCCGAACTATACTTATTTTTCTACCTTTTTTTCTAATGTATTCATGGATGTCTTTCGTTTATTGATTGATATCTTTCAAAAAGTAGTAACATTAGGGTCGGTTGTATTTTGTCTGATTAACTGTCAACAGCAAATGTATCTTCTAAGTCAGATTTTATTAACACAGTGTACCTCATGGAAAACGTGTCAGCCACATCGCTTATTTGGCAGATTTATTAAAGTATGAAAAAGCAAACTTCAACACTCACTGACTGATTGACTAGTTTCAATGAAGAACTTTGCACCGATGTGCAACAGTTTGAGTCGCTACACTTCACTCAGTACACAAAGCCAGAGAATAAGGTTTAAAAAAATGCAAAACAGTGATAGTAGACAGAGATATGAGGCAAAAAGAATAGTAATATAGAAGAACAATATATAGTTTTATTGGGTATTATAAGTCACAAAGAGTGGATACATCTGCGCCAGCCGTTGAGAGCGTTGCGTTTGAGCTATATCACCAATTGTCGCCAGCTATTGGTTTTTACCGTCCCGAGGACTCCGACCAGGAAGTCGGCATTTCCCTTCCTGGCTGGTCTAAACGAACTTTTGTGGATTATATTGACTGATGAAGCCATATTTTGGTTTAACCACCAATGGCTCTTTTCTAACCTGATCCTATGTCAGCGAACATTGCCCGTCAAGGGACTTTAACACTGAAAAACTCAAAATCGTTTCCGTTTTATAAGAAGGCGCCTACATAATTTTCCAGCTTTGTTTATACAATTTTATTATTTCTTTTCTTTCGATTTTACTGGTAATAATGTTATTACCAGATCTCTTGTATCGGTGCTGTGTTATTTCTATCGCACACCTTGGTTGTAGGTAGATTCTATGAACAAAGACTCACTAATCAGTCTCTACTTCAACCTCCACATACCTAATTTACTTCTAAGAACTGTCGCTCTGCCTCATCCTATTCTGTAAGTGTATGTTAGCGCATGTATTGAGAATACTTAGTTTTGCTGTAACTTATTCATCTTTCTTGGCCCAGTTACTTTACACTTAGCTAAATCTATATGCTGCGGTACCTTGACTACCCTTGACCTATTGGTCTCATTTATGTAGTTGATCTCCCAGTCATTACAAGGTATTTCGGTAGATTACGTTATTTTGCCTTATTGGGTCATTTAACCTACACAGCCTGTTCATGAGTAAGTTTGTAGGTTTAAATGTCAACCCAGTTCCTGCCTTATTAAAACTCCTGCGTATAGTGTCAGATTTCGTTTATATACATATGGCGAAAACGTTAGACCGTTAAGACCTAGTTTATAGGGGTTCGACCCCCGGCCGGCGCACTCCTTTACCTCACTGAGCCAGAAATAATCCTGGTAAAGAGGAAAGGTTGGGCATGAGGCTAGGAACCCCATCCTGTAAAAATTAAACACTGCTACAGAAACTTCAAGCCACTAGCTTGGAGCCCTATGTTCCACTGGGAACGTGAAGGAAAAATTATTTATTATTATTATTTGTTTCTAGTTTGCTGACGGATTGATGTGGTTTAGAAATCCGCTGCAGGACTCTGTCCAGGGACTTTGCTGCAGTACTCATCCAGGATCACACCATGGAACTTGGGGTTATGAATCCAGGCTCGTTGACTGTTTATCCACTCTGACCAGAATTCAGTGACCTGTGAATTCTAAATTCTGTCAGTTCACGATTTTTGACCGACCACCATCCAGTGTCATCAGTGAGCATTTGTCCTCACACGCCATCTGGTGCACCCCACTGGTCATAACTTCTCACTAAAACTCCACGTAACTTCCTGTATAAAGGCGGTCACTACTGAGTATCAGATTAATTTTCAAATGATAGTTTCTGAATTTAAAGCATACAATTATCACTACGAGTCAATTTAATAAAACGATTAGCCAGTTCTAAAAGTTAGTGCAGGAGAATAAGTTAAATTCACTGACATTAAATGACACAGTTTAATTACACGAGAACCCTGAAGAAATGTTTTTTTTCAAAAAAAGTAAATTCATAAGGGAATACTTTCTTGAATGATTCTTTTCTAGAACTGCTAATGATTTGTCTTGTGTTAACGTTTAATTTATTTCATTGAAGAAGCTAGTTACTATACATTTAAGACATTTTAGGTGGTTCCTTACTTCTTATGTACAGAATATAGAACATTTGAGTAAATATTTTCCTTTTTCACTAAGTTAATAGGAGTTCTTTTTTCCATTTGTTCGTTTCGTTGTGAAAGAAACGTAGGGTCTTAAGCTGTGATGTTTCAGTAGCAGTGGTTTTGCTAGTCTCACACCTAAACGTCCCTCTTTTCCAGGCTTACTGCTGTGTAGTAACATAGGCAAGGTTTAAGAATGCGTTGGCTGGGAATCGAACTCCGTGAAGCGTGTATACTGAGTGAACATTCCATCGGTGGATCACGTCAGTAGGTGTAAAACATATGAAGTATACTGACTTTTCCATACGTTAAATCATTTGCTGAAGGTTAATTAAATCAATACATCTAACCTGAAAATGTACTACTTGTTAGAAAATATTCTGTGCTGATCTATATGTAATTACTGGGAGACAATAAAATCTTATGGAATTCTCGTAGACATTATAAAAAAATTTAGATGAAAACTGGTAAACTGATCAAATAAATCCTCAAAGCAATTAAATTTAAAGCTTTGATGAAGGACTAAAACTCGTCTCGATGAAAAGAAGGCCCATCAATACAGAGGTTGCCTGAAACGATAAGCTGCAGTTAAGCGTGTTGTAGGCGGTGTATTTGTTACACAATGCATAAACTGTGCTGTCATATTATCATATTTGGAGCAGAACGCAAATATTTGGTAATTGTCGTATAATAACCTTTGATCTTAATCATTTTTAAAGCCAATATCAGGCCGAAATTTCAAAATAACTTGCTAATTTAATCAAGTAAGAATGTTTTCACACACATGCATGGATATAAGTTATTGCTAATCAGAATTACTGCGCTTATGTCCAAGTATACTTGAAAGGGTAGAATGGCCGCGGTGAATTAGGACTTCGATTTTCTCTGGGAATTGATTTTATATTACGTACCTAGATGAGTATGATAATCAAATCAGATGTTATGTTTGGCAGTTTTAAAGGTGTTATTATCACCATTTCTAAACAGCAGGGCTGTCTGTTGTAGCGTTTGCTACACTATGCACGAAAATAACTCACGATAGCTTTTATCCTTGCCTTTCGCAGACTCATCAAGCCTTTTGTACCTTGGACTGTTTGTGAAGGCTGGACTCTCATTGGCTGTTAACCACATTTTGAACTTATCAGTGAATTTAATGTTTGCCAAAATAATTTGAAACCTGTATATTTACCATATCTTGTATTTATTTTTACTATTATTTAGGCCAGTGAAGGATTTCATGCCAATGGTATTTCTTTTGTTTTTGGTTTTGCATACCGATAGTATTGTTGTGTGGTTTACCTTGTGGTTAATGGGTATAGTTATTTTCGTTAGCGAATGGGTTACTGTTTTTCATAGTGCAGTATTTTTATCACTTATTATTCGCTTGAGTTCAAAGGGGAACATTGGGCTTCAGCAACACATCTCCACTTCGTCCTATCTTTTGCCGTCCTCTTCAGCTTGGACCACACTTGCACACAATCTGTCATCATCTCCTCCATGACAGTCTCGAATGACCCACTTGTCATTTCCATTTGGGTTACACTTGAGCGATGGCACTGCGCGCAATGTTATTTGACGGTCTCTTCAAAGTATGCCCAATTTATCTCCATTTTCTCCTACATATGTGTTGAGCGATCGGCTCTTGGTTCGGTTGCTGCTAGCCAGAGTTTCTTGTTACTAATTCTTTCTGGATGGTAGGCAATTTTATCTTCAGTATGGAGCCAGCGAAGGCAGCGGCTGTTGATAAAAGTCTGCAGTGGCCTGTCGGAAATCCTTTTCGTGGTGCATAGTACAGGTTTCTGACCCATGTAGAAAGACCGAATTGACATTGATGTTGAAAATCCTAATCTTGTTCTCTATGCTGGCTGAGTGCAGAAGATTTCCAAACTGGTTTCACGTTGATGAAGGCCCATCATGCCTTTCCAATTCTGACGCCTATATCTTCATCCGTTCCGCTGACCTGTGGTTGAAACAATGCTTCCTAGATAAGTGAGGGGAGTGATCTCTGTTAAATCTCTACCTCTGATGGTGATTAGTGCTGCTTGTTGCTGTGGTTCTTTGGTATTCTTTATCACCTTTGTCTCCTCTATATTCACCTGAAGTCCTGTCTTCTCTACTTGCTACTTCTGACAGTTATTTTTGTTTTCCCCTGTAGGTCCTCGAGTTTGCGTGACATTAGAAATATATCGTCTGTGAAATCCAGATCTTCTAGAGTCTTCTTATCAGTGGTCCAGCGTATTCCTGTCTCCTCGCTCCCACGCACAGTCTGATGCATAATAAAATCCATCACAATTAGGAATAGCATCGTTGGTGATAATAGGCAGTCAGCCTTGTCTTACTCCTGTATGCACTGTAAATGCCTCGCTGAGTTTTCGTTGTGGATCACCTGAAACGCGGCACTGTCATATAGCTAGCTATTGAATGAGGTTGGTAAAGACTTAGACACTGCACGCCTGTAGTGCTGAACCAGTTTCCGAATTACTTTTTGGTTAAGGCTGTCTGTTGAAAACCTTCTCGAATTCGATGAAGTTGTGGTACAGTTTTGATTTCCATTAAATGCTTCATTCGACGATGCGTAGAGTTTCAATTTGATCAGCACATGGTTTGCGTTTCTTTAATCCAGTTTGTTTAAGTGGTTGGCTGAGTTCTGCATTCGGTGCATCTTCTATTCTTTCTAGGATAATCAAAACTTAGTATTTTACTTGGCGTGGGTAAGAGCATGATTCCATGCCAGTTCTTGCAGAGGCCTAGATCGCCCTTCTCCGGCAGCTTGATAAAGCAGCCAGCCTTTCTTTCAATCGGTGGGCACCTCTCCTTCTTTCTGAACCTTTTACAATAATAACCTAAGAACATCTGCTGCAGTTTCTGGGTCCGTTTTCGGTGCTTCGAGGGCGGGTCATTCCGTCTGGCCTTCCTGCCTTACTGGCAGGCGTTCGATAGCTTCATCGCATTCAAGTTTTCTGCTCTCGTGGGAGGATTGGTGTGCTGCTGTTGTCGGCGGTGGTATTTCTGGACGGGTTCCAGCTGATGGTCGATTTGAGAGTCCTTCGAGGTGATAAACCCATAGCTTTATTTGTTTCTCCTCATTTTACGTCTAGTTCCTTTGAACATCTTTCATAGGTTTCGTAATCTGGATTTATCTCTTCCCGGACAGAGACCTGGTTATCTGATATAGTGTCCTCAGGTCTCTTCTACCTGAGGCCTACCTTTTTTCGCCTCAGTTGCTACCAGCCGGTGTGTCGCAGGATTGTATTTTTTCTTTCCTAGCATGCTCCTTTACTTCTTTATTCAGTGAAATGTACACTGAACTCAGCTCCTCCTTCTGTAGTCCATCTTTGCATTGAGCAGTCATCTTTTATTTCACCATCCTCCTCTCTTTTCTTCTACTGGCTTCCAGGTAGGTGTCCGTTGAGAGTCATTTCTTGTCTTTTCTCTTCCTTCTTCCAAGAACAGTTGTGCACATCTCCTTGAACATCACTATCACAGAATTCCAATGTTCTTCCACAAAGGTTTCCTCACTGACGTCACATAGTGTCTCCAACTTTGCTTTAATCTTATTTGTAGTGAAGGCTTCCGTTGTAGTATTGTTCTTCATAGTATAGTAGATAGCATCAAATGAAAGTAATAGGAAGTGAAGTATATCGGTGTTTTGAAACATATTGAGTAATTAAAATTTATGGCAATGCACTTTATCTGTGATGATTTTCTAGATAATACAAGAAAAATCAGACGAATATCACAGATTCTCTTTATAGCTTATATATTGTCATGAATTAAAGAGACCTGCATTTCTTTCAGTTTACGTACTGTTTATCAATGAGTATGTATTCTTTCACTTCCCTTGACTAAAGTATTTTCCGTAAAAGTAAAGAGAAAGAAGGGACTCTTGGATAATAAACTGGATAAATTAGGCGTCAATATCCGTTCAATCAGGATTCACGAATATGATGATATTAATGGGATCATCAGGGACTATCAAAATACAGCTTCATATATAGCAGCTTTAATTTTAGTGAATCAAACTTTTAACCATAGCAGTCAAGTGATCATCTTTTAAATACCTCTCCATCTTCTTTAAGACATGTAAGTATTGATTTTCAAGTGTCACTCTGTTGGTATTTCATTGAATTCAAGTTATATTTCACTACAGATTCTCAGAAGCTAGAAGCAATGGATCATCGGATTCCAGCACAGTGACTAAATGTTTATATACTTACCTTACTCCTGCAGAGCAACGATTGCATAACGATGGATAGTCTCACACTAGGAGTAAACGATTATCAGAGTCTTCCTGATCTTCAGTAGTTCTTTAGATGACATAGATTCCTGATGAAATATTAACTGAAGACATAAGTATTCTTCATTTTTTTTAAATTTATTACATCAAGTGTTGTATCTCCGGAGAAATTTGATAATTGCAGGTTTGATCACTAACTGATGTCACTTTGAGAACCATTGGAAAACCAGGAAGTACCGGAAAGTTTTGTCGTCCTGTTTTGAATCTTCCCAGAAGTACTAGCCCACTTGGGCTCGAACCCAGGACGTTACAGTTATAGGGTGAGCTCGTGTAATCAACCAAATCCCCGACACCTGACAATTAATCTTATCCTGACTAGACACTAGCTCTACATAGGAAGTCATTGGTAGCTAAACTCAGGTGTTGTAACCAGCGGGGTCCATCAAGTCAGACAAAAAACAGTTGCACGCCTATGGCAATGAATACTGGTTGCAATATATATCGCAAATCAGCAGCAGTTAGAACTCATTAGCCTTTGAATCGAGTCTCGGTGACTGGGTGTTCTACGAACTCCCCTGATAAACGAAAAGTCCCGGGTTCGAACCTTAGTGGTTTCGTACTGATGAGAAGTTCCAAACACAAAGACGTATTCCTACTTCAGAAAGGAACAGTATTCTCTGTGAATTTTCGACAAAGACGCTGTCGAGTATGCTTCATGTATATCCACACTTTATCTTCATTAGCTTAAGATCTACTCGTCAAATGTATGTTTTACTTTGACAATGACTAAGTTATTAACAGAAGTGTAATGACATTTAGTTACAAGTGATATTTATTTGCTTGTATAATGCATTAGCCTACTACATGTTTATGGCACACTTTCCATTAAGAATTTAAGTAGGTTATTACGATATATGGTAAACGCATGGCTTAAAAAGGCAAAAAAAAATTCAAGTGGGAACTAAGAATTCATGATCGATGGAGTCTACCAAAGAGAGTGAAGAGGACAGACAGTCACCGATGACATCGGTTGGTGGTCACAAGATATCGTGAATTGAAAGAAGTTAGGATCCACGCGCCATTGGATCCTGTTCAAGTGGTTGAATGGTTAATTAGCTCACCTTATATCCAAGAGGTCCTCGGTTTGATCCCCGGTTTTGTCATTGGTTTGTACTACCGAATAGTTTCATGCAATGACGAAACAGCCGATTGGTACTTACTGGTTAACAAAATGCTTATGATAGAATTCTGAAAGTGAGTCAGCTTTTCGTAGTTCTCCCTCATAAATATTCATAACTGTTAATACCGTGATCATAATCTTTGAGATAACTAGTGGACAGGTTGAGTTAAAACCATATTTCTGCAGATATTATATCGCCAAGAGATTTAAGTTTATAATCTTGTGAACGCTACACTCTGAGCTCTAAAATAAATAGCTGAATACGAATATGAATTCATTTTTGACCTTTTAACTTATATATCACTGAAAATACCCATTAAGTCATGGAGAAAATAAAAGATAAATTCAGCGAACAAAATTTTCTTTGTCGACGAAATCATCTTCAGAGGCTGTACAGTCGTATTCACATTTACTAAAAATGTGTAGTAGTCTATTTTTGAGTAATAGCGGGTGACATAATTAATATAATTACTCAGAAGTTGCCTTAGAAGTAAAAAAAATTTGTAGCCGTGGTACTCAACAGCATAAAGTTAGAAAGTTGATAAGGTTGAAATGGCTATTGAGTGAAGGGAAAAGTTGTTGAGTGTCAATTTAACGAATGTGAAGAGGGTGTGAAAATGTACAAACGGAACGGTTGTAGTGAATTAATCGTTATGATAAAAGCAAACTAAAAATGAAATTTAGAATTTAAAAAAAAATTTAAAATTTTTTACAGGGGATGACTGGTGAAGAGGTTAAGACCAAGGTAGAATAAGAGACTGGACAAACTTTTTCTGTATACAGAAAGAGTTCAGGGTTGTATTGACGAATTGCCAACGCCTCCGCCATACACAAAAGCCGGAACCTGACGCCCTTTGTACCATTTGGCCTCACCTTGTAGATGCTCTGGAAAGACCACTCTGATGGAGCTACGTGGCCTGAGTTCACCAAATGCTCGAGAATTGAGCTAGTAATTGTCTTGCATTGTCCTTTTGCTAACTATGTTAGATAATGTTCAGAGATGAGTTTGGAAAGTGTGCGCTTTGTGCGGCCAATATAACTAATTCCACACGAGCAGGTGAATATATGAACACACATTGAAGTGGCCCTCTCAAAGCGGCAGTCTATCCTTCACACATCCATTGATCATTTTTGGCTATAGAAATTGATACGTAGCTCAGCTATAAGGAAGACTTTCCTCAGTGACCTGCATAAGCGATTCTTCAGGATCTCAGCTGCGGTATCACCTTTAAATTCAGCGCTCAAAAATAACAGTTTCTTGGGCACCGTTTGGGTTCTTTCAGGCTTTTGCTTTCAATTCATGTTTTTCTCGATAAATTTTGGAGGATATCCATTTTCTACCAAGAACTGTCTGAGTCGCTCCAGCTCCCCGTCGATCATATCACTGGAACACATCCTTCTCATTCTTGAGGACAAGGAATGAATCAGGTTTCTCTATCTTCTTAAAGAGATCCAACTATGAAAATTCGTGCACTGACCATTCCATGTTGTTTTCCTGTAGATCTATTTTTGAAGAAAACCATCAGATCTCCTTTTTAGAAAAACATCCAAAAAATGCGATTCCGAGTTATTTCTGAATCCGACGTGATTTAGATAGCATTATGGCAGCTGTTGAACTCTTTGGTTATCATTTCGATGTCGGTATTGTCGTCATATATGATGAAAGTATCATCCATGATTTTTAGTGCAAATGAAAACTATCCAAATCAAGCCGTAACATACTGTTCTCCAAACTTGCCAAGAAGCAGTCTGCTAGTAAAAGACTCAATGTTGACCCCATTGTCACTCCATCTCTTTGTCTATAAAGCGTGTTCTTGAACTTGAATTGAACATTTAAAGTGCACTTCAATAGTAGTTCGTTTATTTTTGGATTGGAACACACAAGTCTACATTATTATCCTCAATGAATTTGCATATAAAGCAAATAGTTTCAGTGAGAAGAACATTGGTGAAAAGAGACGTAACATCCATGGATATCATTTTCTTCCCGGATACATTAGCACCACTTATTGAATCAACGAATTCAAATGAATCTGAAACACTATGCTCGCAGAGATTATTTCTGATAGGTAGAAGGATGTTTGCTAGCCATTTGGCAGTAATACGATATGGGGAATTTGTCATATCCAAGATTGGACGTAGTGATATGTTCTCTTTGTGCACTTTTGGCAGACCATACAAACGGGGAATCACTGGACCTGAGGGTCGTATTTGCTCAAATAACTCAAAGCTGATAATAGATTCGTTCTTCATCTTCTTCAAAACTTGTGTTATCTTTCCTTCAATTTGTTCCTTTTTGTCTTTCTGCTTGCTTACTTATGAAAATATAACTGTACAGCCTCTGGAGATGATTTCGTCGATAAAGGAAATTTTCTTCACCGAATTTGCTTTTTATTTTCTTCATAACTTATATATAATATTCTCTTATTTTCCTAGTGGAAAGTAGGGCTTCAGCAGTACCTGGCCCACAATTTCTGGTAAGCTTCCATTTCCTTCTAACATGATCTTCCTCATTTCGTCCTCGGACGCTCAACTCGTTGTCTCCCACTTGGATTCCACTTAAGGGTCTGATGCGTAGTGCCATTGATCGGTATCCTTGGAGTATGCCCAATCCATCTCCATCTCATTATATGTATTTGTGGGATTATAGGTTCTTGATTAGTACGTTATCAGACTTTCTTGTTGTTTATACTTTCAGACAGGCCATCTGATCTTCATTACAAAGCCATCAAGGGCGGCTGTTCATGAAAGTCTACAGAAGCCTGTTGGAAGTGTTTTTCGTGACGCATCAAGTCTCTGTACTATATAGAAGCACTGATCTCAATTGAGTGTTGAAATTTTAGATTTTGATCCTGATGCTAATTGATGTAGATCTCTATGTGAACTTCAGAGTAATGAACAGCTGTGTTTTGTTACCCAGATCCGACCCGATGGACTGGCTTTTATATTCTCATGTGTGCTGCTTGCAGTTGAAACGATGTTGCCCAGTTCAGGTAAGTGCAAGAGGTGATTTATTTTAGATTTATCTGTATGATGACAACTAGAAATTGTAGTTGTTGTTTAGGTATGTTCATAACATCCGCTTTCTCTACGTTTACCTGAATTCCTATCTATTCTACTTCTTCAGCCACAATAAAGATTGTCGCCTATGCATCTGCCAATTCAAGAGATGTGCGACAAAAGTCATCTGCGAAATCCAGATCTAGAATTTTTCTTTCTGTCCTTTGACTCCTTAAAGTCTGCCAATTATATTGAAATTTCAGTAAAAAATTAAGGGTTATACATTCA
The DNA here is from genome assembly GCA_944472135.2 of Trichobilharzia regenti. NCBI lineage: Eukaryota > Metazoa > Platyhelminthes > Trematoda > Strigeidida > Schistosomatidae > Trichobilharzia > Trichobilharzia regenti. Next base: position 137,479,980 of record OX235262.1, read on the forward strand.
TAAAATATATATGAGATTCTCTAGAAATTATATGCTATTGAAATAATTCAAGGGAGTGAATTTTTGTTCGCTCCGGGGCTTCTACGTAACTCTTACTTTTTCACGCATTTCACTGTAACTTTTATTGGAAACATAATTTTGTTGAGATGTAATGATCAGTGTTAGCAAGATTTTCAACTTTCTCACTTTTTATACAACCACTACTACCATTCTGTAACCATGTGGGATAGTGTTCTTGAACACTTTTGGACAGAATACGCGTCAAACAACTAATGCACCCGGCTGCACAGCAACAGGTGAACTAATATATGCACAGAGAACTGATTAGATGCGAGAACTTCTATTTAGGGCTTCTGCGAATCAATGGAAACTGGAGACCACTACTCTTAGCATCGTTGTGAAGAATGTTCTTTTCAAAAATGCTGAAATTCTTCTCTTGAGGGTATCGCAAGCTAAGTCTCCCTTGAAATCCAGACTCATGTAAAGTATCTTTTTTGAAACAGGTGATGTTTCGTTCTCCTGAACATTTGGTTTGATATTCTAATCGACGAATCTTAGCGGGTGTCCATTTTGGATGAAGGTTTCTTTCAGAAGAGCCAGTTCTGCTTCCATGGAGTTAGGACTGCAGATGCGTTGAATCCGAGTGGCAAGAGATTTAATCAGATGTCGTTTCCACTCATTAGGTATTCAGTTGTAGAAACTTGTTAGTTGACCTTTCCAAGTGGGTTTTCTATCTGCTGACTTTTTTAGGGTTCCATTAGTTGGTCTTCTTACTTGCGCATCAAGAAAGGGGATTTTGGGTTCTTATTTCTATTCTAGAGTGAATTTTATTGCCGGATGGCAGCTATTCAATATTTTCAGCAGCTGATTTTGGTCGTAACTGATGTTGCAAACGACGAAAACATCATTTTCTAATCGTCTGTGCAATTGCAAATTGTCAATGGACGACTTGAGTGGGCCGTTCTCAAAGCTTGCCATGAAGCAGTCTGATAGTAATGGACCTAAGAGAGATCTCATTGGAATACCATTTTTTGTCTGTAGATGGAGTCATTAAAGGTAAATTGTACACTGAGAGCACAGTAGCTGTTCTATGAGACATTTTGCTAGTATTCCAATGTCATTTATATATTTACATATAAAAAACAGTTTCTGTATGTGGGACATTGTTGAACAGCTAACTTTTGTAAAATTCATATCTTGTATGTAATCGAAGAATTGGAAGGTTTGACAAAGCGAGTATATGGATAGATGTTTCCTTACAGGTTTAAGAATATATGATTAAATCTCTTGCCACTCGGATTCAACGCATCTGCAGTCCTAACTCCATGGAAGCAGAACTGGCTCTTCTGAAAGAAACCTTCATCCAAAATGGACACCCGCTAAGATTCGTCGATTAGAATATCAAACCAAATGTTCAGGAGAACGAAACATCACCTGTTTCAAAAAAGATACTTTACATGAGTCTGGATTTCAAGGGAGACTTAGCTTGCGATACCTCAAGAGAAGAATTTCAGCATTTTTGAAAAGAACATTCTTCACAACGATGCTAAGAGTAGTGGTCTCCAGTTTCCATTGATTCGCAGAAGCCCTAAATAGAAGTTCTCGCATCTAATCAGTTCTCTGTGCATATATTAGTTCACCTGTTGCTGTGCAGCCGGGTGCATTAGTTGTTTGACGCGTATTCTGTCCAAAAGTGTTCAAGAACACTATCCCACATGGTTACAGAATGGTGGTAGTGGTTGTATAAAAAGTGTGATAATCGGACATCTCGTCAACGCCTCACTTAAACCGATCTGCAGGGTGAAGAATAACCTAATAAATGCAATACGATTTCGTCTTCTTTGTATTGCTGAAACCTTAGGCATTCAGTTAACAAAATCCAAGTTATGCCTATGAATGAAATATAATTTTCAGTTTAGTGTGTTTACTAATTAAGTGATTGGTGGAAATTCGAAATGCATTATTGTTGTTTGAAATATGTACTTTAAAATATCTACTACTAATATATATGAGTAGTTATTGACGACCCTGTGTACCCATATGTTTTACTAATCAGATGAAAGGAACCGAAGTACTCAAAAACTATTTGCTGTAAATTTATAGTTAGTTCAGTCTTTTGAGTCTTCTGACAAAACGAATGTAGTTTGATAATTCCAAGAGTCATTAAGATTGAATACCTTTAAGTAAGACCTTGAGCATTCACTAGATAACTGCTAGTATCTGCTGACATTTATTTGGGTACACCCTGGTATTTAAAGTGTGAACATTCAATAAAATGTTTGAGTTATTTTATTCAGCTCTATTTTCTATTTATTATAGAGAACATAATATTAACAAATGGTGAACTCTTAGTGGGCTGTCTAAAAACTTTGGAATTCTTTTCAAGTTTATTCACGGGTCGACATCAGTTAGAGAACGATTGGAAATCCAAGGAGTACTGGACAGCAGCTATTTTGTACTGTCTTGGGACTCTTTATCAGTGCAAGCCCACCGGGGTTTGAATGCAAGACCTTCTGGTCACAAGGCGAACCAGTTGACCATCCAGCCACTTGGGCAGGAATTCAGTGTTCCATGAATTCTAACTTTTGTCAGTTCGTGATTTTTAGCACAACCGCCAGTGTTAGATGATTGAAGGCAATCGGCAGGAAGCCTTGAACGTAGGCTTCATGCTAGCTGACACTCATCAGTAAGGCGTGTCTGCAACCTTGAAGGAACTCATTTCCCTTCTTAGATATGAACCCGCATAACTCAAGCCACCTAGTATGGTGGTCACACTGCGAACGTGACTGACAGAATTCAGTCTGTACCGAAGATAGGACTAGACAGCCGCCAGTCGATATCATCTAGTGAGTATTTGTCCACAAACCTTACCTGATGGACGTCACTGGTTACAAATTTTCACTAGAACTCCAAGTAACTTTCTCCAGTAGCCAGTCACAAATTAGTAGAAATTAGAATTCCTGGGACAATGGACTGATTCCCAGTGGCTAAATGGTCTAAGAGCTCACTTTGTGATCGGGAAGTGCTGATTTCGAACCCCTGTGAGTGAAGTGTCTCAAACTGAGACGAAACAGCTGTCCGGTACTCCCCGCAGGTTTTCAAATGGTTCTCCAACTAATGTCAGCTCATGATCAAGCTTCAAACCAATCACTTCTGTACAAATCAACTTATGAAAACTATGGAATTATCTTTTTGAATTTTTAAAACAGTACTACAAAACTAAGAGAAGGATTTTACTCCATAATACATTTCACAGAATTATGTAAATACCATATAGTCACAAATTGTGATCTGAGTATTCTATGATAACAAATAACAGACGAGACAGTAAAAAGGGAGTGAATATATGCATATATGCATAGTTGATTCAGATAATTCTATTAGGATAAATATGAATAGTTTTAGATATGGAGCCATTAAGTAAAGCCTATTAAATAACGAACTACTGAATTTACTGGTAAAGACGCCAACATTTTCAATTTCCTTTGAAGTAGTTAGTATACATATACAATTATTATTATTATTTTTTCCGAATAAGTATGTATGTAACCAGTTAACTAACAGTATAACAGCTGCGCAATAAGTGGTGTAATAAAATCACACATAAATGTAGCCTTTTTATGACTATGATCATGTTCACTAACGTAAATGCATTAAAGATAATGACAGTAATAATAATAATAATATAGTAGTAATAATAAGTTACAATAATGTAATAATATTAATTACAGTTACCACTACTATTATTACTAGTAGTAATATAATAGTTATTATTACTATCATTACTTTAATAACTTCTATTTCTTAAGTCATACAATAGACAGTCTCGGTAGACTTAAAAGAAATTCCCTCAGAAATGGGAAAAATTTTGAGTGGATACAAGCGTAAGTATAAAAAGTGTGCAAACAAATACCCCTGTAGCCACATATCCCCATTAGTGCATAGGCAAGAAAAGTGTATAACAATTAGACAATATGCACACATAATTCATATTAATTACTGCATGCATACCAACACAGACATTCACTTACATGTGTACATTAGAGTTGGTAATAATCGAGTGATAGTATTTCTTAGCAGTTGACTTATATTACTGAAAGAGAACAAGAAGCTAACAAAAGACGAAGAAGAAGAGTTATTTTTATTTATTAGTTTTCTTCCTCTCCTTTCTTGTTCTTTTCTACTTGAAGAATATTTACTTACGCAGAGATGGAGGGATAGATAGATAGATAGATAGATTTATGAAAACGATGGACATTCGTTTGTTTTTGTACATCAAACTGTCTATCTATATACTCTCAAGAATATAAACGTAGACTACCGCACACACATGGGTAAGTAGAAGTACTACTAAGAGGAGAAAAACACTTCACAAGTCTCTGTTGCTTTTCTCTTTAGGATCACACAAAATAGGGCGACATGCTAGAACCTATATCATGAAAGTTAACCTTACTAACCGCACACAATAAATGGGATGACATATCAATTTCATCATTGAATTAAGTATTAGTGTTAACAGACATACACATACTACTAACTTTAAAACAACAAGTAAATCAGTCGGCTTTGCTTACATCATTTTCAAAAGAATTCATTTTTATACTGGTAGAGAATTCTTGATTTATGCATATACATATGCATAGGGGAAAGAAATGGAGAAAAGCAAAATGTTTTCAGAAGAGATATGAATGTGTATACTGGACTAAAACATTTTTGTTTTCAGTGATAGTAGTACTAATAAACCAAATGTTTATTAAGCTGAACTTCATCTCCCCGCAAAAATACACACGAGTGAATATGTGATTCAAAGGAGAGGGAAAAGTGAAGCAGAGAAAGAATAGATAAAGAAGCTAGTTTTACGCAGAACAAGGTCTTATCATTCCATTCATATTTATATATGTCTATATGTTTTTTTGTTGTTGAAATGCATAAATTGAAATGTACAATGTACAATGATTTTAGAGCGGGTGTTTAATTTAAGCGGAGCCATTTTTTCACAATAATAAATAAGTCAAACTGTAAAAAAAACAAAAGAAGAAATAACATTTATAGAATAACACAAAAAATAATTTTACTCAGCTATTTTAATAAATATCTTTCATCATTACACTTTTTATGTGTATTTAAACAAAAGAAAACCGCTTGTTTCTAAGGTAATCTAAGAGCTGTAGATGAATTTGAAAATAAAGGAAGAATGATAAACGTGCATTAAAACAAATAATTAATTACTTTATTTATTCAATTTTTCAAGTATATTTAAGTGTTGATTGGCACTGAACGTGCATATTAAAATTCAACTGTTCAATAGATAAATGAATTATTTTGTAAAAGTAACTTATCTGTGCAAAACTTAAAGTGTAGAAAATTTAAGTGGTGGTTTGTTGAATAGTTTTAAAAAGCATCACTCAGTTACTATCATCAGTGGATATTAGAGAATAAATTGTCAGCCTTAATTGTTTGATAAACATTTATAAATAAAGAAGATTAGTTGAATATAACGGTCGATGAATATATGTTATTTCTTACTTCTTGACAAGTTGGGTAGGGAAAGGCTGAAATCAGTTGGTTACCTAATTTTCCATTAAAGTATAATGCATCAAATTTACTCAGTTTTATTTTGTTTGAATTGTTCAATAACAGTCTTGAAGAATTCACTATAGGCATTTTCATTTTTCTGATGGTTTCTATTATACTGTTGGGTATTCATTTTTAATTCAATGTTGATTTACCCATTGATTTATTGAACCAAAATGTTCAGTCTGTTGTCATGTCAACTTCTTGTTTGAATGTTTCGATGATGTCTGAGGATTAACTTGAAGTAATCTGTTAGATGGTGACTAGCAGTGGAATATAGGACAACGTGCATTTCAACATTAGTTGGCACTCGTCATCTGGATGTACCTGCATCCCCAGTGAGTAACTGTATTCCCACTGAGGCCCTTACCCAGTACCCATTTTATGAAACGCCAAAACATTATCCAGCAGACCATTTAAAGTACAATGATAACACACACACACGTTTTGGGAGAGATGGCTTTTTGGTTACAGGTGGTCTAATGGATGACATTTTGGTGTTTGAAAAGATAAGCATTAGGTTTGGGCCTTAGTGGGAACACAATCACTCACTGGGAATGCAGGTTCATCTAATTGATGAGTCCCAAATAGTGTCGAAATTTGCATCCTGGAATCCACTGCAAGTCCCCATCCACTAAATTACTGTTAGGTATGTTTCGAAGGGACGAGAACGTGGGGGGGGGGTGAAGGGCTAAAGAGAATGTTTCTGATCGAACAAGACTTTGTTGAATAAAATACTATAACTTACTACTTGGAGATTCTGAGTGAGTAAATAAAAAGGCTCCGAAAATTCTGTACTGTATTTAGGAATTTTCAGAATAAAGTTATTATTGGCGCTGAAAACTTAACGAAAAAAAGAAAAATGGTGAAGAAAATAAAACGCTAATAAAATCTTATTTTTGTTTTGTCGTTTTCCAAAACGTTGGAGGTCGAAAATAAAGCTGTTATTGTTTTTTATCCCTCATACCTCATTGAAAGTATGCGTAAACACTATTTCCACTGTTAAATGAGCCTACAACAAAAGTCATTTTTCGTGTATTGTTTTTGCAATTCTAAGTCAAGCAAGCAGTTTAATCAAAAGGTAACGAACAAGGTGAAATTCAAAAGAATCATTAACCTTCTATTTTATACAAGAATTCCATGTTAACTTAGAGACATGTATGCGTCGGTGGCACAGTGGTTAGGACTCTTGCCGACCATGCACATGGTCAGGGGTTCGATCCCCTACCGACGCACACCTGATATCTATGGTCGGCCTGAGAAATTTTGGCTACCGATATCACATGCTGAAAATTCCATACTTGTACCGAAAATACGTTGTAGAATCAAGCAATAATAAAAAAATAAATATAAATACATAATTTTGAAGTTTGAATCTGTTGTATTTCGCTGTCAGCTTATTCTCAAATAATACCTCCTGTAATCTAATTTTAACACAGATTTGACTGATTTATTTTTGCCCATGAACTGATATTAGTTAGAAAACCACTTAAAACAAGGGAGTACTGAACAGATGAACAATCCTCGTTTAGGACTATTCATAGTACGAACCCATGTACTCGTGATGGATGGAACCCCCGACCTTCAGGTCATAAGGCGAGCTTGTGGAACATTCAGCCGCTGTAAAAGAAATTCATTAATCTGTCAGTTCTAACTTCTGCCAATTGACAATATAATGCAATCATCGACCAATGTCTTCGTCGTGTATTTATCCTCAAAACTAACTTTTTGAACAGCTTTCCATTATAACGTCAAGCAACCTCATTCTGTGATGAGTCCCTAGTGAGCATCAGACTAATTTGCAAGTTATCCTTTATCTAGATTTGACTGATTTCAAGATTGATCACGAACTGGCATCAGTTAGAGAGTCATCGATTTCAAGGGAATACTGGGGAAATATTCACTGTTTTTATCAAGAGAGATGAAATTCATACTGGAATAAATCGATCCAGTTATTCAGAATGATTGTGGAATATCAACAGTTAAAGTTATAATTCTGTACTGATGGAAATTTTGAAACTTATGTAGACAAATAATATAAAGGAAGGAAATATATTCAAACTATGCAACTAAATCATTTCAATTTCAGGCTGTTCAAACGTGGTTTATCAATGTTGCTGCACTGCAGATTGACATTGACTGGAAAAAATGCACTACTGTGTTTAATTTCAGACAGCGAAGTATAACATGGTGATCTTAGACAGGATTTAATGATCACAAGTTTTCTTCTTCTTAGACTCGTGGTTACTGGTCGGTTTGAAGTTAGCATCATAAAAACGTTAACCAATGTTCACTGGTTTTCAATGTATGCGCTTATTCACAGGACATAGTTTCATAGCATGAAAGTGCAGTGATACGCTTCGCTATATTTCACAGTAGTGCAAAGTAAAGACATAAAGATATAAAGCGTTGTGGATAGCCATTCTCAAGTAGTCTCTTCCCCAAAATAAATAAAGATAATCAAAATGATATCATAATATTTATTTATTTACTTTTGATTATAGCTTGATTCCACACTGTATTTTCTGAATTTTCAGCATGTGATATCGATAGCCTAAATTTTGCTGGCTGATGAATTGATATCAGGTGTTCGTCGGCAGGGGATCGATCGCTGGACCATGTGCATGGTCGGCAAGAGTCCTAACCGCTGTGCTACCAACGTACAACACTTAAAGACGTTGACAGAGGTAGATGTATTACCGCAAGAATAATGTTAAAAAGTTTGATCAGGATGAGGAACACTAACATTTCTATACTGTTTTCATAAGATAGAGCTGCTAGGTTTTAGAGAACACTAAGACACAGCTTACAATTTAGTGCATGAATTATGTCAGCAAACGACCAGACGTTCTATACCTTTTGTGAGCATAAATATTTTCTTATAAAATTATCGAAGAAAAGCCAATCTAACTAAAGACTGAATAAAAAACAAGAATAGTTTTCCGGAAAATACCTCCTGAACGGTTTAATTATATTACTGACACTTTCTGGGATATTTTAACTAACTCTGTAATCATTTTTCTCCTAGACTAACTATATATATATATATATATATATCATTGTTCTGAAGTTTGCATATCATCTTTCGACTTAATCCTCATTATTTGTTGTTTTTTTCTTGTTTAATCTCTAATTTTAATACTTGTCTTTGCGGTTGTGTGATGATATTGACATAATATGTTATTTTATGACTGCGGCTTTGTTTGACAGAGTCAAGGTGACTCCGACCGTGGACTGTCTGTGGGAATTATTTGATGTGGGATTCCTGCTAGCATAGTTTTGATCCCACCTTGTTGGGAATATTCCACTTGATTCTTAGGTACTTCTTTGGTTGCAGTAGGACGCAAAGACGGGTTTCTTGCTTTCAGACCACAACACGTAGGTTTTGGTCATTACACATACCTTGTTTGACTGCTAGTGAGGTGGAATGATAACAAATTAAACTGTTTCGTAGTTAAGTCTGGTTAGTTAGTTGTTCACTATAACATGTAGAACTTATTGTATGAATAATAATGTCTTTTAAATAAAGTCATTTTGTATGAACATTGTTTTGGTCTGTGCAGATAGAGAAAATTTATAGCTCAGGTGGATAATTTGCAATTAGTGGTGTTCTCTGAGCTGTTCAGTTTAGTTGAGGAGGTTTCGTCGCCCTTCTGGACAACATCTTCAGCGCAACTTTTTTTTAGCATAAAGGAAATGATCAATACATATGTAAAGATGGTTACCGGGAGACGCCATTCTATCACTCATGGAAAATTTAAATTAGTTCACTTTATATTAAAAGTTGAGCTGAAGATGTTGTCTAGAAGGACGATGAAAGCTGAGCAACTGAACCAACCAGCTCAGAGAGCACTACCAATTGCAAATTTTATATGAACTGTCTTTTATAAACACCTGTCTACATGGTAACAGTGTTTTACTGACAACAAGTGGATTGTATTATCTAACGTTCATAAGCACGTGACATCAAATAGCCTTCTGAATAAAGTCTATCATCATTTTAGGTTTGATTCTTTTGTCTTCCGTAGCATTATTTTTTATATTCCCCAACTAATGTATTATCTACTTGTTTGTTGAGTATAAATAAGCCTTTATTGAACCAGACATCGATTTGTAGACTTTAAAGAATTTTTACATACATAGAGTTAAAGTCTCTCTTCTATGCAAAGAGGTGTTTATCTACTCATTCTATCTATCTATCTATGTATTTATTTAATGATTTGATAATATTCCTTTGTAGAAGAAGAAACAGCTCTTAAGAGGTGAGTGTATTTTGAGCAAATCAATACAAAAAAAAGAATGATTACCAACCTCACCAACTAACTACTATATATATATATATATTGTAATTCACATTTGTTTAACGTCATCCATTGTGAAACTGTTTGATGTGGTCGGGTAAACATATGCCTTGGTTATCAATTATAGGTCATAATATATTATCATCAATACGCTAGCATACTACTGATAATCATACTACTACCTATTTGTTCATACACGCACACACACACACACATGCCTTAATCATCCTACCTTTTTCTCTGATAACAACAATATTAACAACAACAACAGATACCCAATTAGACGCATTTCATTTGAATAGATGTTAAGACGTATTTTTCGTACACATAGTTTATGTAAATCGGTATTGTGTATCTGTGTTTGTCTGCTTTCTTGGTCGAATGAATCGGCTCTAGACCACTACTACTACTACTACTAATACTACTGAATTGGCAATTATGCCTGTCTGTTTATTCTTTCATTCTTCTTTCTTTGAAAGACACGAACTACTACACTAATTGTTAACGTTATTAATAGTAATAACAATTATCATTTAAAATAATGCAAAAATAATGATGATAGTAAGAGTAGTAATGATTCCTAAGTTTGTGAATTCTCAGTAATTTAGACTACACATAGATATATATAGTGTGCATATGTGTGTGAGATTATAGAAATATAGATAGAAATGGCGGCATATCATAAACACATCAAAGTTATGAAATGAATGTTAGTTATACGTACACTTTGAAATAGAATGACATCAGTAGTAGTAGTCATCATAATATGATAATAGTGTAACATTATTGACAGACAGTATTTGAGAGAAGTAATGCCTTTCAAGTAAGTATCTTTAGTCGTCTAAATATTTACTAACTTTACTAATTATCTACCTACTCCACTCGAAGTTACTTTCAATTAAATATCTTAGCTGTTAGTAAAAACAAAAAGAAAATAGCGCCATTACCAGAGACAAAAATTACGCCAATGAATAATGCAAGAAATTCATTCAAGTGTTAATTTGATAGGATCTGATCAATTGCTTACAGGATTTCATCATGAGATGACATCAGTTGGAGAACTATTGGATGGCCTGCAGCGAGTACTGCACAGATAACTGTTTCATCGTAGTTTAGGACTCTTCGGAAGTACGCACCTACCACAGGGGTTCAGACCCAGGACCTTCTCGTTACAAGGTGAGCTCGTAGGCGATTAAGTCACTGGGACCCGATCCAATTGCTAGGATATGAATTCTAACTTCTTGCATTTCGAACCTCAGTGGGCGCATACTGGTTAAGAGTCCCAAACTAGAGTGAAAAAGCTGTCCAGTGCTCCCTACAGGTTTTCCAATGGTCCTATAACCGATTTCAGTTCATGATGAAATCCTGAATACAAGAAATTATTGTATTATTGGTGTCTAATAAATCCCACAGTTATATATTAAACTATACAGTTATTCTTGGCTGGTGTTAATGTCATTGGATTGCAAATAAGCTTTGAAATAAGGATTATCTATTCATTTTAAATATACTTTTTTAAGAAAGTTATTAGTTATCTTTAAGAGTTAATTTGTAAAGATTTGATCTGTTTGGAGTTTGTTCACGAGCTGAAATCGGTAAGTGAACCACCTGAAAACTGGGGAGTACTGGATAGCTGTTCTACACTGATTTGGGACTTTCAACTAGTATTCAGCCACAACCCCACAGGGGATCGAACCGAAGAATTTTGGGTTACTAGGCGAGCTCATTGATTATTCAGGCAGCTGGACACAATCCATTTTCCCATGACTCCTAGCTTTTGTCAGTTCACTTTTTTAGCTTCACCAGCAAGCAATGTCACACACGACTATTTTTCGTCATGCTTGACCTGGTAGAACCCCGCTAATCATGAGTTTTCACTAGAACTCCAGGAAACTTTCCCTTTTAGCCAGTTACTAATAAGCACCACATTAATTTTCAAGTAATAGTTTGTAGTAATTAAACTGGTTTCAAGTTCAGCCAGTAAAAAACACCTAAATCAGATAATAACAGTATTCATCCACTTAGGTTAAGTGCAACTTACAACTACCAGTCAGCATTTACGTATTAACGCAAGATGAGCATATAAAAAAGCGTTTGTATAAGAGGATGTATATAGGAGGTATTAAGCCACTGAGGCTAGCTGAATGGTCTGTGAGCTCACCATATGACCAGAAGGTGTGGCGACAGAAACCCAGTGGGTTCGAACTGCTTAAGAGTTCCAAACTAGGATGAAACAGCTATCCAGTACTCCCTGGCTTTCAGTGGCTCTTCAGATGATGTGAGCACGCAATTATCAGCTACCATTGAATATCTATGCATGCATGTATGAAAATATTGCCATTATTACGACAATTTGTAGCTCTGCTTTAGAATTAAACTTGTTATTTACAAATTACACAGTTAGAAGCAAAAATTCATGGTGGTTTTTTTTAAAGTCTAACTTGCAGGCACTATAGGTTGACTCCAGTCATTCTCAACTACTCACTTCACAATCAGTTGTCTCTACCATTATGGATTTTAATTTTCTAATTCTTAGAAATTTAGCCCAACAGAGGCAGCAGTTTATCCTCTATCAAATAAGAAATATTTATATGAAGACCACTATAGTTACTTTGGCTGCAGAACCTTATTATGTGTGAACAAAAGAGAAACAATTCCATTTGACTTGAAATTAGACGACAGCCTGTAAAATCTAACTTAGACAGTTACTACTTATTACATGTGAGTAGGTTGTCATGACTCACTGGTCCGATAGGCGACATTCTGGTATTCAAGATTGAATGATGACAAGTAGAAAAAGCACTGGACAGTGTTATATTCAATGAAAAGGTCTCTAAGAGAACTTATTATAAAAGAAACACCAGAAATGTAAGCGTGTCACTCGTGGGTGACATGGAGGAGGTCATGCGAAGAGGAGATGAAAACATGTGGGCAGATATGGAGCTTGGTTAAAACGTTGGCGGAGAGCTGAACGTAATGGAGATGTGCGGCTGAAGGCCTATGTTCCTCTAGGAACTAAAGGAGACAATAATAATAATATAATAATAGGTGCCTCCTGAGAAGAATGATGGCCGGAAATTGCGGAACATAAAGTGTCTTAAATAAGGAGGCTTATTGGTTTAACTCCAAACTATGAATGGGCCTCACTGCAGTCGTCGAAATTCTTTTCTGAATGAAATTATTCAATGACTTCAATTCTTTTATCCTTAGAACATTGTAAGTCACTATGGTATACTGACCCATTTATGATAGCAAACTTTCTGATTAATCGGTTACGTCAAGGTGATACCTTGATAGGATTATGTGTAATAAATTATGCTCAAAACATCATTAATTAATAAGGAATACTGTGTCATTGTGTTATATAAAGTAAAATTATTCTTTCATAGAGTAATACTTTAACAGAATGTCCAAACTTTTAGTTTAACACCATATAAGAAAATCAATGTTCTAAGCTTTAAAGCTGTGTAGAAAGGATTTTACTGTCTCGCCACATTTGCTTGTTCCATTTGATCGACAACAATTCATGCAGGCTAACAGGGTACTTAAATCCGACTAAATTTGGATATCATGAACTGTGGGATTCGATCTTAACGGTTTCTCGCACTTTTTCGTAATGTGTTGTTGATCCTTTCCTGATTATTATCTGAGGCGTGTTAGGAGAATAATATCTATTTCCAAATTTTCAGCATTTGATTATTCTCATGTTTAACTTCATTGTGAACTGAAATCAGCTGTCCAGGGAGCAGTGGAGGGCCATTTAAGTCTAGATGTCTTCATCAACTCATCTTGTCCCTCAGATAATTCAGTATCCAAAGTTAACAGCTCCTTATTTTTATGATGATACTAATAGTAGTGTAGTTTCTACATTATGACTTAGCGTTAAAGTAAAATTTTCTAATCACGTGATTTGTTATTACCTCTTTGATTAAGTTTTAACCTCAGCCGTCATTATTCAAGATGGCATATTGTCATTTATGTAGTTAAATAAAATAACTCAACATTCAAGTGAAAGTTTGAAGGGATTTGATCGGTTTCAGGATTTCACTGTGAACTGATTTCGATTAGAGAACCACTGGAAAACCTGAGGGAAGTATTGGCAACTATTTTGTCCTGTTTCGGAGCTCTTCAGAAATACGCACCCGCCACAAGAGTTCAAACCCAGGACCTTCTGATTACAAGGCGAGCTCGTAGTCGATTAAGCCACTGGAACCCAATCCATTAATCCATGAATCCCAACTTCTACCAATTCATGACATAGCGCAACCACTAGCCGAAGTCTTCGATGAGTATTTTTCCTCACACCCGACTTGCAGTACACCACTGGTCCCGACTTTCCACTAGAACCCAGGCCTGTCACTAGTGAGCATAAGACTAATATTCAAGTGCTGGTTTGCAGGCAGAAGTCGGAATTCATGGATTATTGGATTAGGTTCCAGTGGCCTAATCGCTTACGACCTCGCCTTGTAACCAGAAGGTCCTGAGTCCGAACCTCAGTAGACGCTGCTGAATAGTCCCACACTAAGACGAAACAATTAGGTCTTTCAATGGTCCTATAACCAATGTCAGTTCACGATGAAATCCTGAAAATAACACCATGTTTTACTTCGATGCGTCGTCGAAGCATCAGTACTAGGGGAAAATATGTTAACAGAGGTTGAATACTCCAGTTCAGTGAAAATCAATCAGCACAGTAGTATCAAAATATTAATTTCAACAAATAACAGATAATACTTTGTTACACGAGAGGTGGCTGTCTAGGTCCAATGGCCTATTTCACAAAACTTTGATGTCTTAAACGATGTCCACTGGGTTTACGTCTTATTGGAGACATCATTACCTGCATTAAAGAAGCAGATAATTACAGCTCACAAGTGCAGAGTAGATCAAACATGGATCTAAAACTTTACCACTTGATACAATTAACCAAAATAAATAATCAAAAGTTGAAAATAAGTCAATGATGTATCGTGAACAAATATCTCATAACGTTTGTTTCTTCTCCATTGATTGTTTGAATCGTAAAACTGAATAATGTGTCTAGGTTGAAAATTTTGTATCGTGAAATGAAAAGGTAACATTTTTTTTACAAAGAGAAAGGAATAATACTGATGTTAAACTGTTGGCAGGATATGATTTGATATTAAATAGGTTTCTTTTTGATATATTGTCAATAACGGGATGACATTTCGTGCACAATTTTCGCTCATAATCACATCAGTGTATTCACACGGCTTCACTACTTGCCTCATATAAACTTACTCCCTTCACTGTCTCTTATTTCAATTTTTGACGTATTTGGTGTAAAGGCGTTGTTTCAAATGTATGGTATTGATTCGATGAACAAACAGCCCGTCACTGACCTCTTCCTCTACATTTTAGTACACTAGTCGTTAAAATGTTTACCCTTTTGGGCTCAAAACGATATCCAGTCATGAACACTGTATCACTGTGTGTTACATCAAGTTAACTTATCTAATAGGAAAATTTACATTGAAACTTAAATGGTTTCGAGACAAGACAAGGAATGGCTTTCAATGGACACTTGAAAGCTAATAGAGGAGAGGAGAATAGTGAAAGAGAAAATGATTTAATGCGAAGACGGACAGGAGAAGGAGGCGCTGAGCTCAACTTCCACAGCACTGGACAAAGAAGTGAAGAAGAGTGCTAGGAAGGATAAAAGACAATTCTACGACAACCTGGCCACTGAAGCTGAGAAGGCAGCAGGCAAAAGGGAGCCGAGGACATTATATCAGATAACCAAATCTCTATCCGGGAAGTGATCAACACAAGTGAAACCTATAAAAGACAGTCAAGGGAACCCAATTACCAAGGAAGAAAGACAGATTAAACAATGAGCGGATCACTTCAAAGGACTCTTGAACCGACCATCACCTGCAACCCGTCCAGAAATACCAACAACAGCATACACACAACTGCAAGTTGACACCAATCCTCCAACGAGAGCTGAAGTCTTGAATGAAATCAAGCTCCTGAAAGTTGGAAAAGCAGCTGGACCAGATAGAATACCCCCTGAAGCACTGAAAGCGGACCCAGAGACTACAGCAGACATGCTGACTCCATTATTGCAAAAGGTCTGGAAGGAGGGAAAGGTGCCTACTGACTGGAGGAAAGGTTACCTCGTGAAAAAACCAAAGAAGGCCGACTTAGGCCTCACTCTGCAAGAACTGGCGAGGAATCATGCTCCTGTCGACGCCAAGTAAAATCCTGAGTCGCATCATCCTGGAGAAAATTAAGGGCACACTGGAGACAAAACTCGGACCAGAACAAGCTGGATTCAGGAAAGGCAAATCAAGTACTGACCAAATTCCAGCTCTACGCATCATTATCGAACAAAGCACGGAATGGCGATCAAACTTCTACCTCAACTTTATAGACTTTGAGAAGGTCTTCGACAGGTAGTGTTGACCGTGAAGTAATTTGGAAATTATTCGAGTACTACGGCGTACGGTGCCCAAATATTCATCAACCTTATTTAACAGCTGTACGACAACGGCACATGTCAAGTGATCCACAACGGAAAACTCAGCGAGGCGTCAGACAGTGGGAAACGAGCAGACAGGGATATCCTGGACCGACGTGAAGAACCTAGAAGACCTGGATTTCGCTCGTAGATGATTTATGCTTGATGTCACACAAAGTCGAAGACCTACAAGCGAGAACAGACAAACTGTTCGAAGAAGCAGGTAGTGAAGACAGGACTCCAAGTGAACATAGACAAGATGGAGGTGATGAAAATAACCAACCAACCAACAACAACATCCAGTGCCAATTACCATCAACGGGAGGGATTTGAAAGAGGTTACTTCATTCACTTATCTAGCATTGAGAATCGGGAAGGCGGGCGAGAAACACATCAACATCATGAACCTGAAACCAATCTGGAAATATTCGTCACTCAACCAGCATCAACAACAAAATTCGGTCGGATTTTCAATACAAACGTCAAGTCAGTCAGTTCTTCAATACGGATCAGAAACTTGGCGGTCGGGCGGGTCACAAAGAATATTTCCAACAGCCTGTTACAGACTTTTATCAATAACAGTCTTCGCTGGATCTATACTCAAGATCAGATGGCCGGGCCGGAAAGAATCACCGACAAGAAACTATGGGAACAAACAAAACGAGAATTGACCGCCCAACAAATATGTAGGAGAAAGTGTAGATGGATTGGACACTCGCTGAGGAGGCCGGTGGGTGACATCGAGCGCGCGTCAGGCCATTACTCGAGTGGAACCAGGCCGAAAGGCAAGTGGCGAGTGGGACGTCAGTGCAAGGGTGACATACAGGAGATCGCGTGAAGAGGAGTTGAAAGAGTATGGACTAACATGGCCGCAGGTGAAAAGTACAGCGGAGGACAGAAGCAAGTGGAGACGTGGAGTTGAAGCCCTATGTTCCACTAGGAACCTATGGGAACAATAATAATAATAACAGGCGAAAACTTAAAAATTGGAACAGTTGTCAGAAGGTACAGACAGGACTCGAAATGGGCATAGACAAGACAGATCTGGTGAAGATAACAAACCAACCATAGCAAGCATCAGTCACTATCAACGGAAGAAATTTGAAAGAGGTCACTTCCTTCACTTATCCAGGCGGCATCGTTTTCACTACAGGAGACAACATGGATGAGGAGGTTGAGAATCAGGATCGAAAAGGGAAAGCAGTCTTCATCATTCTGAAAAAAGTTTGGCACTCTGCACTCAGTGTAAGGAAACAAGATTCGAATTTTCAACAATAATTTAAGTCAGTTCATCTAAATGGGTCAGAAACTTGGTGTGTCATGCAAAGCATTTCTAACGGCTAGCTTCAAACTTTTATCAACATCCATCCGCCTTCCATCCTACTGAAGATTAGATGGCCAGAAAGAAGTAGAAATGAAAAACTTTGGAACGAATAGGTCAAGAACCTAGTGCTCAACAAATATGGAGAAGAAAATGGAGATAGATCGGAGACACGTTGAGGAGATTGCTGAATGATATCGCTTACCGGACAGACCATTGAGTACAACCCGATTGGGAAAATGACGAGCTACAGACAAGTCTGAATGTGACATGGAGGAAATCTCGTGTAGGCAGGAGATGAGGAGAGCTTATAGACTATAACAAATAAATAAATCATTATTCCTATAGGCATCATTAGAGCTAAATTTAAAATGAAGTAAGATTTTGAAATTCTTAGTGAATGTGAATTAGCACAACTAACTAGAAAATTATGCATTTCTAAAAGCGTTTGTTTTAGTACCAGACCAACAATATCATCCAAATAAAACTAAATCAGTAATAGTGATTTTATAAAGAAATATTTGCCGGAAAATTACCGCAACTTCGTTTGTAGTCAGTTTATTTCTCAATTAGACATCACGATATTTTGTAATATACAATAGATGTCAACAGAAGAACACATTTAAAGTAATTCTGAAGAATGACAATATCTTGTCTTTTATCTGACATTATTTAGCAGATATTTTGACTTACAGGGTCAACTGTGACAATATTTGGTATTATAAAATATTTGCAAAAATGTATTTCAACTTGTTTTTTCTCAGCAGAGTTACTACACTGACGGAAAAGGTTCATTCTATGCTGAAATAGTTACTTCCACAATTTCCTGTGCTTTTGAAGAGCGACTGGTGCGCAGACATTTCAATTTTCAGTCAATATATGTATGAGTTTAACTAGAATATTAGTAGTCTTCAGTTTCTGAAAAATTAAATCTTACTTTCTATTAATTCCTTGTACTTCTGATTAGAATATAAGCCTCAAAATTTTAGAGGGCCAAGTTAAACTTTAAGTACCACTAACTACCAATAGAGTGTGATTGCATAAGTGACCTTAAAACGCTCACTGAGCAAGCTAGTGAAACCTGGCGAATAATGTTGTCATCATTAATAAAATATGCTCATTGAAGTGTTATGCTATTAAATGGCATATCTAGCAAGTTTCAGCTTAGGTTTGGGAAACATTAAGTTACGCTGTAAGCTAAGAATAAGTTACCCAGCTAGCATTTTCTTCAGCTGCTCTGCTGAACGTGGGACAAGGCTCCTTAACCTGTCTCAAACATTCTGCAGTGGGCCCAAAGTCAATGCTAGCTGGATAGGATCGGGTTAACCCAATGAAGTGACATTAGGGTTGTTTCGAGTTAGATTACAGTTAGTTTAAGAATATTTTCACATTAGGGCTAGGTTCAGGAAAGATTAGGGTTAGTGTTAGGATTAGAAGACCTAAATAATTACATGCATAGAATGTGGTTAATTTACTCTGTTGATATATAAAAGATTCCAGATTATAGGATTTGTTGGGATTTTGAATTAATTTCAACTATTAGATTTTCGTCACAAACACACAACAGTTAGAGGGGTCATTCAAAATCAGGGAGTATTGGACAGCTGTTTCATCCTAATTTTGAAGCTTTCTAGCATTGGGCTCCCACAACCCAACCAGAAATAGAACCCGGGGCCTTCAGGTTACAAGACCAAGCTCGTTGACCACTCAACCACTTAGGTTGCATGTCATTTCCACACGTATTGTAACTTCGTCAATTCGTGATATAGTGTTCACATTCATCAGTGTCTTCGTTAAGAAGCTAATTCACCTCGACATGGTGGACCTTGCAGAAGTTTTAGAAAATCTCTCCAGTAGCCGTCAACCAGCTGGCGATTAACATTCAGATTATAGGAATTTTGGGAGATTCAGAAGTGGATGTTCATCTCTCTGACTGATGCTGGTTCTTGACAAAAATCACACAGTTTGAAATAACACATTTCTAAATAGTGTGCCTTAAAGAAAATATGACGTAACACAATGAAAGTCATCACCGGTCAGGTGTATAAAAGGTTCGTAGAACTGCTAAATCAGTAATCTGATATTTTTAGTAATGGATTAACCAGATAAAGCATAATTTGAATTGAAAAATAAAATTCAATCCACAATGTATATTTGTGAATTGCTTCAGTGTGCGTCGGTGGTTCATTCCTAAAGTGCTCGTCCACCACGACGCCACGCGTAGTCCAACGTTCGGCCATCCGTCGACGCTTGCCTAAATCTCGCTTATCTGATAGTGATAACTCGCCAAAATTGTGGTGGTGGGTGGGGGTGGCATGAAACAAGCAACCTCATTCCCCAAGAAAGAATAATACCACTGCTACGGACACTTCAAAGCTCCCGTTTGAAGCCACATTAGCCACTGGGATGGCAAAGAAACAGAATAGAAAATAAAAATCGCCTCAATAACATACACATAAAGTCTACGCATAAGTGAACACAGTTTTCTAAATTCATCTAGATAAGCAGGCGAATAATAATAGAGTGATATACAATAATTTAATTCATATCGTCATTATTATTAAGACTATTATCAACATACATCTTAAAAAGTGTGTGTTTTCTCCTCTATTTGCATGATTTACAAAAAAGAAGAATGTATTGCTCTTTGCACACACCGAGACACACTCACACATGCTTCCGTAGGTGATCTGTAATTCTTTTCTCCCTTTCCTCTCTCTTGTTGTCTTCTTTCATAGACTCCTCGTCTTCTTGTTGGCTGTCTTTTTTTCACCTCACCTTTACTCTTTTTCTATACTTCTTTGATGTATTACTTATGTTGTATTTATATATTTACTGTTATATAAATAGCCAGCATCATAAAATCTACACAACAGTACAACATTAAGATTATGTGTGCGCATACTTAGACACAAGCATATGCGAGCGCATACACACACACACACAGAGAAGAGAAGACTAAATTCTCATAAACAATAATAAAAAAAATTGGGAAGTGTTGACCTTTTTGTAAAAGCAAACTATAAAATTCATTTCCCATTTTTTTTGTCTATTTTATGGTCTCTCATTTCTTCTGTTATTATTGTTGTCTTACATCGTTTTTTATCATGTTTCGCCTACAACGTTTGATCTCACGAGGCCGAAATTTGTGGTAAAGCAATAACCAGAAAGAAAGGGTAAGTTAACTGTGGATTTTGTTTCAACAAGCAATTATAACTGGTTACTTAATTTTGTGATTTATTCACATCTAATTGTATAGCTATAGCTATAACATACAAACTTTTATATGTGTATGTGTTTTTCCTCTTTTCTTTCCTGAGGTATTTTTCGCATTTAGCGATAGAAAGAAAGATGGAAAGAAGGCAAGCATGAGCATAATGAGTTATCGTAAATTACAAAATATGGACTAAGAATTCATTAGTAAAAAAAAGAGATTATATAATGCACAACCAACTTACTAACTAAATGACTAGCTGACTAACTAACTACATAATATTAAAAATAAAATAAGAAGAAAAGACGGAAAGTAGTACAGAATGTTTGTCGCCACATTCAAAATACCTTTTAGTAGATGAAAAAAGAAAAGTTTTTTATAGGTAACTATACTAGAGTTTAGTAATGAACGGTATAAATGAAGAAAATATGTTAAAGAGTTTTAAACAGTCGCTGTAAGTGATTAGATCAACCAGTACTTGAAACAAATGCAGAAGAAAATAGAGATAGATCACAGACACGCTGAGAAGACTTCTGAGTGACACTTCAAGCGATCCTTTGTGATTGGAACCTGAGTAGAAAACGACAGGTTGGGCGTCTGTCCAAGTTGGACATGGGGGAGATCGTGTCAGGAGGAGAAGGAGGAGGTAAGAGCATACAGACAGTTGTGGAGCCAGCTGAAATCGAGATACTCTGTTGAATCCCTTTATTTCACTCAGAACCCAAAGGAATAACAATAACACTCAGCAGTACGTACCCAGTGGGGTTCAAACACAGGACCTTCAGGTTACAAGGAAATCATCACATAGAAGTTAGAATTCATGTGTTGCCCATTGAATCGGGTCCCAGTGGCTGAATGGTATACGAGCTTGACTTGTAACCGGAAGGTCTTGGTTTTGAACCCCAGTGGGTGTGTAATGCTGAGGAGTCCCAAAACCGGGATAAAACAGCTATCCATTACTCCAAAGCTGGTTTTCACTGGTTCTTTAACTGGTCAAACTCATAAAAACAAATTTAATCCTTACAAACCAACTCTTGAAAAGAACAATATCACTAACAAAAATGGAAACAGAGAATATTATTATTTACCTAAATGAAGATAATATGAGCCCACATAAGTCTACATATTAACTTGGCTTAATAGAATGTTCAATTTTACTGAGTAATTGAATACTGAATGCGAATTTAATTCCACTGTCAGAATGTTTTAGTCTCAGTTTCCATCCAGTAGCGTTATCATTCAGAGAACCATAACTTAAAAGTCAAAGACTTCATCACATTGACAAAGCTAATATAGCATTTAGTTAGGGAATTTCAGTACCAAACAATATCGTTTTGTTTTTCATTCATTAGGAAATGTGAAAGTTTTCACAATTATAGACTTTATTAGACATAATGAATTCAGCTAATTGAAAATACACCCTTTTAACATCATAGCGGTCATCTTCCAGAAGGTTTGTAACTGTGAAGCTGAATTACACCTTGCTGGGAACTAGTGCTAATATCATTCATTAAATGGCGTAAGGTTACCAGTTGATCTAGTTAAATGCCGACGAACTGAGGAACAAAAATTATTCGACCAAGTTAATACACTACACCACATAACCTTGCATACTGTCCGTGTATTGCATTAAGTTTGTGATTGAAAATGACACCAGTAGACACATATGATCAAGTTAAAATTCTTATTTTAGTATTTTTCAAGAATATTTTTTCAAGATTCTCAGAATTATTTAATCATAAAACTTTCGCTGCCATTATATGCAAAATCATATGGGTGGGCCTGTATATTTTTCGAATCCTACTTCAACTACTAATTAGTAGTGCAAAGCCATTAGAGAAAATTTATAAAATTATATTTGTAAAATCTCAGGGACATTGAAATGATTAATTCCAACGTTTCTTTCGGAAATCTGGTCCGAACTTCTTCAGGGGAATTAATCGAAATTAACATAACAGAGGTTTATATATAAAAGGAACATCTCTTGTTTTTAAAAAACTTTGTCCAATCATGATTTATAAAACAAATATTAACAAGTATATTAAACGAAATTGTACGAGTTGTGATCAAAATTTGACCTCAGACTTACAAATATTGATCTACCTTTATTAAACACTTTGAACACAGTGTGCATGTGCGTGTGTGTGTGCGGATAAACAGTGGAAAAAAACAATGTCTTAACGTCTCCATAAATAAATACAGACAGTCGGAAACTTTGACCAAGTATTATTAGTAAGTGATACATATCCATTATTTTTTATTAATCAGGATTTCCTATGCGTCATCTAACATCACACCTTCATGTCTGTTCAAACTGTTAGTATCTAGAATTTTATGATTAGACGTATTTTCAAAACTATGGTGTTTATGATTAGAGTTTAGTTGAAGCACCCTGTCAAACTCATTACTTTGTCTTCTTTCTGAAGATTGAGGTGCTTTATTCGACCTACTGGATTTGTCAGGTGACCAGACAGCTACGGATTTAGGATACTCATTCTGTTGCAGACAACGGAGAGTGGAAACACGATGATTGTGCCAATTACATAGTTTCTTTGTTAATTTAATTCGATTACAAAATAAATCAAATGAACTGAAGTCAAGATTTGACAGAATAGTTCTATAATATTTGGGCGCCGAGTGAGAAGTAGACATTTGTAAAAAATTATATTTGTAAAATCTCAGCGATATTGAAATGATTAATTCCAACGTTTTTTTCGGCAACCTGGTCCGAACTTCTTCAGGGAAATTAATCGAAATTAACATAACATAGGTTTATACATAAAAGGAACATCTCTTGTTTTTGAAACTTTGTCAAATCATGAACCATGAAACAGTCATCAAAATTTAATGAACAAAAGTGCATGAACTGTAATCACAATTTGACCTCAGACATTCAAATTAGTAAACGAAAGTGTGTGTTTACATATAAAAGGGTATCTTTTGTTTTTAAATTGTTTGTCCTGTCATGTCCCTGAAGAAGTTCGGACCAGATTGCAGAAAGAAACGTTGGAATTAATCATTTCAATTTCGCTGAGATTTTACAAATATAATTTTATAAATGTCTACTTCTCAATCAGCGCTCAATTATTTTGCTACCATCCGGTCAAATCTTGATCACAGTTCATATGAATCATTACAGAAAATTTCTAAGCAGGTTTTCAAATAATGGGCGTAAAGGAAGTTTAATGTCTAGAAGGTAAAATAAAAGGTATTTTAATTGATTAAAATGTGCGCCGCTGGCACAGTGGTATCTGTCAGTGATAATGTGTATAAGAGTCTAATATTAAACTGAATATCAGACAAACTAAGGTAAATAACTAAGAATTTATAGGTTCCACAGCAGGCCTGTTTGGACGAGGTGATCTTATATACATCTGTTTATGGTTTTAACTACAGACTTGTAGGTGTCTCCAAGCACAAAAAATTAAATTCATTAATGTAACTGGCGCCACAGGAGCAGTTGAAATGATGGATACAATTAAAGGTAGCTAGCGTAGGTACTTTGTCTTTCAGTTTCAGAAATACGATCGGTAGTTTGGAAAATGTGAGCTGCAGCTTACCGGCATTAAAGGTCCTTCGGATCAATCTTTTCAGCTTGCTGGTTGGTACTTCGCTTGACCCATCACCTTTGAATTGTAGTCTCATACACAGAAACCTCTTTTCTCTCTACCCTCTCGATCAAGTGTATCTTAATAAATTTTTCTGAGTAGCTATTTTCAGTTAACATTCCATCTACAGTCCTAAGTTCACCTTCGATCGCACCTTCTCAACAAATAGCCCTGACATTTCAGCTTAGGGTCGTTACCGAATTTTCAAACAACCGAGTATGGAAATCCAAGATTCGGTTTATTTCCTAGAGACCTTCGCTTACGCGCTTAGACATTCGGCATACAGGTTGATTAAATGCATCTGTTTGGATGTCTTTTTTGTAAAGTTGTCCACGAATTCAGTAAAATAAGGGGTATCCCTGTCGTGGAGAAGCGGAACTGAAATAGTTTGTGCGATTAGCAATTAACAAGTCAAACATCTAGATAGACAGTAAGCGGACTGAGTGCAGGATTTTTAGAACAACACAGTCTTAATTATTGTCCATTAGAGGGGTCTTCTTCGCACTTTCTGGTAGTATGTTTAACAAGGAAGAGGTAGGGGAACGAATTCTAGGATCTTTTATACGAAGCCATTCCTAGAGCTAATAAGGATTGGTTATTTTCACAAAATTATACATTTGTTTCGTAGAGATTTAACTTTCTACAGATTCTTTTATAATCATATGTTTGTCATGAATACAGTTTGACTTTAATAATAATAGCTTTATTCTGAAAAGATATGTTTGACGTAATACAGGATTTTTAGCGAGTTCCATTCAAAAGGTAATTTCCCTCTTGTGTTTATTCTTCAAATAGGAGAATAATCAACAGTACAAGCAATACTGTTTTATTTGAAGTATGCTTTAGTGTTACTCCACGAAGTTCTTCCTCGATTTCCTTCGAAAAATTCCCATTTGTAGGTAGAAAGTTGTTTGAAATTTTGCGCAAGTATGATTTGTGACTCCTTGTAGTAATTAGAAGATTAGGATGACCTGACATGGAATGGAGACGACACATTTTGATGGATAGAAAATTTAGGCATCCCACTGATTCAAGTAGGCCTCCACGAGAGAAAACTTAAGGCGCTCAGTACTTTCGAAAGTGAATTTTTGGCATAATTAGACACATTTTTTAACTGTATCCCTAAAGGTCAGTGAGCACTGAATACTGGCGACTAAAGAAGACCTACTTAATCAACCTAAAACTGCTTCTATAGGTTTCACTGGAATTCAGATACTTCCTGCATGGTTTCATTGTCTAGTAATTACTAACACTCTAGTCAAAGTCTGCTATAGCTAAAAGGGAATCTCTGGGAAGTTGGTGACTCAGTATGAGAATATAATAAGGCGAATTAAGCAACAATATCTGAGATTCATTTGACCTCACCAGCTAAATTTTTATGTTCTGATAATCTGAATTCTCTTGATCTACTAGCTTGACCTACATAGTTGACCTCACAGTCACTGCAGGGTATTTTGTAAATAATATTATTTCGTTTAATTGGATCAACCGGGTCCTTTAGCCAACAGATCTTGTCTCTGACTAAGTTTATAGGTTTAAGTACCACCCTAATTCCTGCTTTATTTAGAATCCTACGTAGGGTCTCAGATATCCTCTCCGTATATGGTATAACAGTAGATGACTTATATTCTCTCTTATTTATGTTATTATTACTAGTTTCACAATTATTTTTCTTTTCCTTTTGGCATTTTTCAATCTTCCTAATGAATTTTAAAGGATAGTTATTTAACACCAAGTGTGTCATAAGTTGAAAAAAAACAGGAAAATAAAGTCACCTAACTGCGAACAGAATTTCTCATGGGGTCATTCAGCCATCACTGATTTGTCTTATAAAGTAATTTCCAAGGGTTACACCCAGTCACTTTAAAATTTAAACGTCCTCACTTATGTATATAGCAAAACCACTAGTCATATACAAATAGTAGCTCAAACCTTTTGTCCAAAGACATTTTGTACAACCTCTTTCTTTACCATTATTCTGATCACGTTATTTCACGGTGTTGTAATAATTCACGTTAATTATCTTATGCTTTTCTAGTAACACACTTCTCGCTTTATGCGCCCTGCAATAACTTTCTTTGTGTTTCACTCACTTAAGGCAGTTTCCTTTTCACCTGTTAATGTTATTTTCATCTCACTTATGTCAACAAAGCGATCGCCAGGTTTCCCACTGAAAATAAGCCTGACAGAGTGATAACTTCATCATTAAAAAGAAATACTAGTCTAGTTTCCATATTAATGACTTTGTCATCTCGAAGCGTATCAGCTACACGTCAACGGCAGAAAAAGTAAAATTTGGTATCTGTATATAGCCGAATTATGGACACTTTATCTTCAACGCACCATTTGCACAGATCTTCCATGTTGTGTTACTTTTAGCCTTCTTATTCTGTTTCCTTGTATTTCTATTATTTCTTCTCCCATTTTTCTCCTCAATGCTATATCATTTACTTTCTTTGACGTTAAATCTATCTCCTGATGAACGTCTCGGTATATACTACTGATAAATCTTATCAGTAACATGCGCCACAATACCTTGTAATTTTGCATGATCCTAACACTCTCATCTCTTCTCCTTTTAGCCTGTATATTTCACAGTATGATAAGGAGCAGAGCCTACCATAGTACAGTGTATCAAGATGATCAATCATACATACACATATACATTACGTATTAACTATCAAATTCCAGACAACTTTTTCGTGAAAAAAATGTATCTTTTTTATTCAGTAGTAAAATAAATATTGTCCATTGAATCCGTTCTCGAATGTGATGTCAAAGCTTTTCTGATTCTAAATACAAGATGGAAGTTATCTTTACATAAGCGTATTCTTGAATATTTGTTTTTTCTTATTCCAGAATTCAGAAGTGTATTCAAGCAGTTTACGTTCAAATTAATGGAATTCGAAATTTTGTTAAATATTAGCAAAGTCATTTCATCTACTTATAAGTAATATCATGAGCTTGAGAAAAGTTTCAGTAGTGATTTTGTCTAAATTTGTGATTTCAGCAGAAAACTGTTACAACAAAAATAATAACAACACATTTATTCTCAGAAAAAGGGTAGTTAGACCAAGCAGAAGTTTCACAGAGTTTCGTAGCAAGGTATTTACTCCATGTGCGTAATTTTCAAATAATATAATAACAGGAAATATTTCATCATAAGCAATATCTTTCGGTCCGAAGCATGTTCCAATACTACTCCACAATATTGTCTCCCCATTTCTTTCGAGAAATTCCTAGCCATGGGTAGAAACTTATTTGAAATTGTGCTTGAGCATAGATTGCGACTCATTCAGGTAATTAGATGATTAAAACAGTATGAGACAAAATAAACACGATGCATGTTGGTGGGTAGAAAATATAGGTAGCCCAGTGATTTAAACAAGCCGCCATTTTCAAGCAGACTCATCTCAGTAGAACATGGGTAAATTGAAACTTTATTCCAGAGGATCAATTATTCGAGGATGAGTAATTCTCTCAGAACAGTAGCTTTAATAATGAAATCTTCTGTAATATTTTAACTAAAAGATGGACATCTTTGGATAGGTATTGAATATATGGATTTCTAAATGTGTTTTACGAACAGGGATCAACAAGATAACATCTTCTTAGAGCGTGTATTCTGCCCAGTCGGGATGATTCTATCATTTAAGTGCTAGCATATGCATAAGAAATAGTTACGCTTTATATCGTGTGATTGATAGATAAGTCAACTTAGGGATTAATATAGACGTATATCAAATTATTTAACATTGCAAAAAGTCCCTCATATAGGGAAAGAATAAAAAATATAATATTTGCACAATCAATAAAAATTTTGTAGAATAGAGAAAACAGAAAAGATCCTCGGAATTCCAGTGATGAGGAATAAGGTTACTGCACCATTTCATCAACCGATTAAAGTCTTTGGTTTTTAGCATCCTAAGATCACTGTGTAGCTGAAACTAGTAATCAACTGACTTCATCGGTCCAAAATTGACTGTTGTCCAACCACCAATAAATCTTTTCTAACACAATCTTAATTCGCTATTTTAGGAAACCTGTCAGTGAACATGCTTAACACATGTCTGAAGCACCTTAGCTGATAAAGATTTACAGCTTCATCGATTGCCCCAAAATTTAGAATTCCCCAGTCATGGAATTGTAATCTGTTGGCTGAGTAGTGAATCCGTAAACATACAATAAGTCAAATGGTAGTTATATCGGAAACAGAAAGATTATAATTTGACTCAATGCAGTGAGCGGATATCGAATATGATTAAATTAAAAGACAGAACTTTAAGCAGTTAAGAGTGATAGAGACATGAACATATGTCAAACGTGTACAGGAAATGGCTAACTGGTGTATTTAGGTTATATGAACCTAATTTTTCCAAAATACATTTTTCTTTACAGTACAGTGCTGTTTGTATCTCACCCCATTTATAACCCTGGAACCCTGTTGGTTGCTGACCGTTTCAATTATTATTGTTTCCCATAGAGGAACATAGGGCTTCAGCCGAACGTGTTCAATGCGTTCGGTTCTCTGTGAACGTTTTCATCATTTGGCTCCACATCTGCCCACATGCTTTCATCTCCTCCACACATCACCTCCTCCATGTCACCCCACCCTCGCACTGATGACTAACTCGCCGCTTCCCATTCGAGTTTCACTCGAGCAATGACCTGGCGTGTGATGTCACTTGATGGTTTGTTTTCTCAGAGTATCGTCAGCAATCCACCTCCATTTCTTCATGCATATTTGCTACACAATCGGTTCCTGGTCGTTTCGCTTCCAGAAATCCCTCCCTATTGTCGATCTTTTCTGGCCGGCCATCTGATCTTGAGTATTGAGCGAAGACAGCTGTTGATGTAAGTCTGTAGTTTGTACGCAGTGCTCTTTGTGACGCAGCATCAAGTCTCTGATCCATAAAGTAGCACTGACTTCACATTATAGTTGTAAATCCTGATCTTATTTTTCATACTGAGTGCTGACTGTTGATTTCCACACAGACTTGAGAGTAATGAAAGCTTGTCTTGCTTTCCCGATCCTTGTTTATGTGATAACTACTTTTATTATTATTCTCTAGGGTTTCTAAGTGGAACATAGGGCTTCAGTAGCACATTTACACTTCATTCTGCCGTTTGTGGTCATTTTTATCTTGAGAGTAATGAAAGCTTGTCTTGCTTTCCCGATGATCCTCACTTTGATATCCTCATCAGTTCTGTGCGCCTGTAGTTGTAACGATGCTTCCCAGGTATGTAAAGGAGGTTGTTTCTTTCAGGTTCCTCCCATTTATGATGATTGTTGTTGGCCAGGAATCTTCATCACCTACCTCTGTTTTCTCTGTGTTCACCTGAAGTTCTATCTTCTCTGAATGCTTCTCGTGTCAACTTGTTGCTTTTCACTTGCATATCTTCCAGTTTGTGAGAAATCAGACATATATTATCGGCCAAGTCCAGATCCTACAAGTTTCTTGTGTGGATCCATTTTATGTCTGTTTCCTCGTTGCCAGGCGCTGTCTGTCGCATTATCCAGTCTACTACAATCAGGAAAATCATTAGAGATAGTAGTTAGCCAGCTTGTCTTGCTCCCGTCTTCACTTTGAATGATTCTGGGAGTTTTCCATTGTGGATTACTTGGCATGCAGCGTTGTCGTACAACTGTTGGTTGAGGCGTATAATTTTTGGCACCACCCCGTAGTAGCGAAGCAGTTTCCAAACCACCTCTCGATCGACGCTGTCAACGACCTTTTCAAAGTCAATGAAGTTGAGACAGAGAGCTGACTGCCATTGCAAGCTCTGTTCAATGATGATCCGAAGTGTTATGATTTGATCGATGCATGACTTGTACCTTCTGCATCCACCCCGTTCTGGTAGAAGTTTTTTATTCAGGGCGTGTTTCAATTTATTCAGTGAAGTTATTGTCTCTCTAGGCCATTGAAAGTATTTATATGCACGCAATCGCTGTCGGCCCTTGATTCGAGCATAGTAAAAGCTCTCTCCATCAACAGTTTAACTTCTGGCATCACGCTTTCGATGGTATCTTATCTTATCGTGTCGCTGTTGTTGTTGCTAATAGTGATTAGAACAATAGGCTTGCAAATCGATTAGGTAAGTTCATTAGCTCTACCTATCATGTATATTCACAGTCATAACAGTTTGTTCCTGATGTAGCCTGCTTACTGCCAGTTCACTGTGTGAACACAACAAAGATTAATGTATGGGATAATTTGACATAAATCATCAACTATCCAAATCTTTATTTCTCTTCACACATGTGTGAACAGAAATTATACAATGATTTCTACAGGAAATTACACACACACACACACACATTCTTTATTCAATTGGTACAAACTAAATATTACTATATACTATTTGGAATATTTTCTTTGATTATTCTAACCTACTTTAGTCCAAGTATGTTATTACCAATCACATGATGTGAACAAAGTATAAATATCATTCATATTCATCAAAACAAAATATTATAAGTTTAGTTTAGTTTATTTATTCAGTCGAAAACACAATAGAAAAAGAGAGAGAAAATAACATTTTCTTTTTGTAATTTTATTAAATATTAAGAAAAAGGAATATGAAATAATTCAACTGTATACAATTGGTGGATGGTGGCTAGCAGTGGAATCCAGGATGCGCATTTCGTCCTATTTGGGACTCGTCGGCTAGATGTACCTGCATTTTCAGTGAGTGATGATGTTCCCACCAACGAGGCTCTAACCCGGTGACCATAGTTACAAACACCAAAGCGTTATCCACTAGACCACTTGGGCCACGAGAGCCACCTCTTGTACTTTATTTCTTCCAATATTTTTAATAATTACTACTTATCTCCTTCTTTGGATTTAGGCACATTAGAGAGGTAGAGAGAAAAGAACAGCCAGCTTAAGCAAAGCTGTAAATTAGTTTCTTTTAATGAAGACAGGTGTTAAACAGGATATGCATAGAAACAAATTAGTTCTTTTTACTCTCTTGAATGTAACCATTTTGAAGAAATCTTTCGCGTTTCTACGTTACTCTTTTGAACCCAATGAAGTAAAGTTCAAAGCAACCTTCCCTAAAGATTCTCTATCTAATTGTGTCTATAAGATAAAATGCTTGGAATGTCATGAGATATACATTCGGACAAACATGTCGAGAAATCGAAATCAGAAGAAATGAACACCGTAGAGCATCTATTTGACCACCGAGAAACCCGGTTGAACTAGAAAAAATTGGAAAAATTAGAATCAGGCCACAAAATTCATTTTGACAATATTGAAATCATCATCCAGGAAAATTTTAGATATCACAAAGAACGTCTTATATTATAAGCACTGCATATCAAGTGGAATCCAAATTGCCTGAATAGGAACGATGCACTAAAACAGAATCTGACCTGGTTACAACACCTCCCTACCCAATGAAGTGGCTAAATCAACACAAATGTGATAAGTAAGTTCACTATGTAAACACACACCACTTTTATAATTTTACACACTGATTAAATCCAACAATCCATACTTGATTTTGTTATCTTTACCAATTGACCAACTTGACAACGAAAAATAACCTCAGACTGACGAACGATGATCAAGTTAGTAAACTTTGTTTTGATATCATAACAGACTTACTATCACCTTTTTTTATTTGGTTTAGTGATCTTCATTGTTATTTTAACTTTCAATATGTCGCTTTAACTTGACCTAAGTCTATTTTCTCACCCCTTAACTCTTTGTCATATATATATATGCTGAGATTTTGTAAATTCCGGTTTAATAATACTACTTTGATAAAGCTATTAGCGGCAGCATTAAATAGAGAAACGTCAGTAAAAGCAGCAATATCGTTTTGTTTTTCATTCATTGGGAAATACAAAAACCTTTATTATGAAGTTCAAGAATTTAACTTCTTGGAAAACTGTATTGAGAATCATAAATATTCGAATTGACTTTTCGAAAGCACTTCGAAGGTATCATGTACGTTCCAATTCAAAATCTTTTCAACGCCATACTAGAAACCTCACTGATTCAATTAGTTGGCGTAAAATTTCAGCTGTAGTAATTTGAATCACAGAGGTCTTCTGCTCTCTGCAAATTATTATCCAGTGGAAGACAATCATTTAATGAATATGTTACTTTGGTGGATAACAAACGAACCGAGAATATTCAGTCAAATATGTACAAAAGCCTCATATACACATTGAAGTTCAGAAAAAGGTTGGCAGTGATCCTCATAAATATGTTCTCAATCAATCCGTAGTCAGTTTGTAAGCGTTACAACTAGCAATCCTATCTTTAGGACTGAAATTTTGTGCTTTAAACAAGCGACGTTACTCCAGTCTCAAACACAGGATTCTTACATTTTAAGTTAATAATCTTCGACTGATGTAATCAATATCTCAACCAAAAAAAACTAAAGTCCACCACCTTCTGAAAAAGGAACACAAGCAACAGCTCAACGAAATAAGAAAGAGGTGATAATTACATGTCAAGACAGACGTTCAGGAGTGGTCCACATGGACAAAGATGAATATATCAACAAAATGTCAACTCTGATTTCTTGTGATAGAAAATATCCCAAGCCAAATAATGGGGAAAATAAGACAGAATTGATTAAACAGTAACTGAAGGGTGAACGACGACTGTTTGATAACTGAAGACCATTTTGAACGCTTGAGACTGAGAGAATCGATTATTTCCCGACTTTATGATTACTAAAGTTGCGCAAAGCTGATCTATTACTTCGACCACTTCTAGATATATAAGGGTCGCCTTAGCACCATCAAGTTGGCAGACGGTTGTAAAAAATATTTGAGCCGATAAGGCGATAATCTTGTAAGTACTGTTTTCGAGATACTTTATTAATTGGATAAAAGATTTGAATGTAACTGGTCAAACGCATGTTATCACTGGATGTAAAGTCTCTATTTACCAATGTGCAACTACAGAAATAATCCGTTTATTTTACTAATATATATGGATGACAAGAATTTCAGCATCAAAATACTAACCTCACATGTAAAACAGTTTTTATTCAGATGTACATTCAATGCAAAATTCAACTTCAATAGTGATATCTACAGGCAGAAAGATGGAGTTGCCGTGATCTCTGTTCTTGGTCTACTATCGGCAGACTACTTTAAGGTCAGTTTAGAAAATGAAATCTTAAAGTAAATAATGGACAAATCACTGTTGTATAAAAGGCATATCAACGTCACCTTTACGGTCTGTTATAATGATTCCTACTTAAATTGTATTTTACGAGAATTCAATAACTGCTATCCTTCAGTTGAATTCACAATGGAATTAGAAAATGAATCAAAGATTCCATTTCTGGATGTAGAAATGACAAAAAGGATGATGGGACTTTGAAAAGAGCTTTCCACAGTAAACACTTATGCAATAGCTAACTGGAAAACTCTCATGGTTGGATACCAGTGAGTTTTAAAACGGCTGTTATTATTTCCCTTGCTTGTGGTATCAGAAGATCTGCCGGATTAATGTTTAGAAGAAGAGCTTGTATATATCGAAAATATTCTGGTTCAAAATGGATACACGTCACCAATTGTGAAGAAATGTGGTCAGAGCTGGCTGCGAACAAGCCAAAATGGTAAACAGTAATTTGTGTCACTACTACGTCCGGAATGAGATCATGAGAGAAACAATAACAAACCTCAACCTTGAGGAACTCGCCAACCAACCATAGTGGACTCAACGTGTGTAAATAGGATTCGCAGATATATACCTTCATTTTCGGAGAAATGGTCACGAGCAACACAGAATAACCTTCGGCAAGACAACTACTAATCAGAAGACGTCGTCTCTCCGCAGACAATAATGTACATAAAAATCTATGAATATATCCTGCCTTTTTCTAAATAAACAATATGTTGCCTGGCTCTTGTCTTCTGTCGCTACAGAAGAACATAAAACCAAAGCCAAAAATAGAGGAATGCAGTTCAGTATCAAAAAAATACAGTACCTGATCTGGACTACAAGGGAAACTTCTGTTCTGTCTGTCTGTTTTTCGATATGGAACTTTGCACATATGTGCGGCACTTCAAGTCGCCACATTCCATGTTGCACACAAAGCAAGAGAAGAAATGAATATTAAAGACATCAAACAGAGGTGTGAGACAAAGGAATAGTATTAACGAAGAACAAAACAGTTTCATTGGAAATCATTAGTCAAAACGAGTGGATGCATCTGCGCCAGTCATTGAGAACGGTTTGGAGCCATGTCACCTATTGTTTCCAACCATTGGTTTTTACCGTCCCGAGGACTCCAACCAGTCAGGAAGTCTACACCTTCCTACGTGGCTTAAACTTACTGTTGTGGATTTCATTGACTGGTGCCATGTTTTGGTTTGACCGCCTCTAGCTCTTTTCCAGCCTGACCCTATGTCAGCTGACATTGCCCTTGTCGAGGAAGGCGATGGCTAGGCTAGGCATGTTTAACACATGTCTTAACCATCTCAGTTGATGTAATTTCACAGCCTCGTCGATTGATTTCCCCTCCTTACCTAGCACTCGACGCCTAACCTCAATATTGCTCACCTTATTATACCACTTCACACGGGAGATAAAACGCAGGCACCTATGATAAAAGACAGCTAACCTTTTCATGTCTTCCACTCTCAATGGCCACGCCTCGCTGACAGCCGTAAATGAGGACGGAGCGGACTGATGAGCAGTACACCCGCCCTTTGGTCGATAGCCGGATATCACGTCTCCGCCACAGACGGAGTAAACTGGCATATGCAAAACTAGCCCTCTGTATCCGTGCTGAGATTTCGTCGGAAATCAACCCGTGGGGCTGATGGTACTTCCTAAGTAAGTGAAGCGGTCAACGTGCTCTACCACTTCACTTCATATTTCTAAACTAGGAGTCGATGTAGTCCAGTCCTGTAACATCATCTTACATTTGGCGGGAGCGAATCGCATGCCAAACATTCGTAGATTGCAGCTCAAGGTGTTTAGAAGACTGCATTTTGTCAGCGTCCTCGCCTAGAACGACTATATCGTCTGCATATTCTAAGTCAACGAGATTACTCCCTGGTAGCAAGTCAATCCCTGAGTCTCTGAAGTCACCTAGGGTTAAGTCCATTAACACATCTATGATGAAGTTGAATAGAAAAGAGGATAATGGGCATCCTTGACGGACACCGCTAGTTGTCACCAGTTCAGATGACTACTCGCCGTACGCCCTCACCTGGCTACATGAGTACGAGTAGAGTGCCTTAATCAGTGCAATATATTTTCTCGGAATTCCCTTTACAGCCAAGCATAACCAGAGAACCTCTCGGTCGACAGAATCGAATTCCACCTTTAGGTCAAGAAATATAATGATTGTTGGACGCCGGTAGGAATGCCTATGTTCTAGAATCTGTCGGAGGGTGAAGATATGATCAATACACCCTCTTCCTGGTCTAAAGCCTGCCTAGCTCTCTTGTGTTTGTGCCTCCCGAGCACCACTTAGTCCACGCATGAT
Source organism: Trichobilharzia regenti (assembly GCA_944472135.2). Taxonomy (NCBI): domain Eukaryota; kingdom Metazoa; phylum Platyhelminthes; class Trematoda; order Strigeidida; family Schistosomatidae; genus Trichobilharzia; species Trichobilharzia regenti. Next base: position 137,515,957 of record OX235262.1, read on the forward strand.
TATTGAGCCTAGGACTTTAGATACTATATTAGTCAAGTTAATCCCTCTGTGATTATCACAGGAAGACTTCTCTCCCTTCTTGTGTATCGGGATGGTCAGTGACTTACACCAACCCGATGGGACTTCCTTTGATTCCCAGACGCTGCCTAGAACCTCAGTTAATGCAGACAGTAAACTGTCTCCACCGTACTTAATTACCTCTGGAGTCATTCAATCAGGTCCCGCTGCTTTGCCTTGTTCCAGATTAGTGACAGCTTTAGTAACCTCAGTTAGGGATGGAGGACCTGTGTCTATATCCCATTCAGGGCGGGGTTGGATGTTCGGCAGGTTAGGCGTAGCTGTAGGCCAATTAAACTGTTCCTCATAGTGCTCTTTCCAGCGTTCCAGTCATCTATCCTGGGAGCTAATTATGGTGCCATTTTTCTCCGAGATTGTTCCACTTATCATTTGCCTTTTACCACCTGTTTCCCTGATAAGCCTAAATAGTTGTCTGGTGTTGCCAATCGCCGATGCCTTTTCCATCTCTTTCGCTTTTGTCGCCCACCACTGTTCACGGTCGTTGCGAAGACTTCTTGTTAGTTTTCGTTTGAGTAGCTTTCGCTTCTCATCATAATCGGAGCTCGGTGGAATCAGTCTTCTTGCGTCAATCAGTTCGGATGAGGCGGTAGAGATCCAGTGGCTTTACCAACTTTAGGTTTTAGCTTATTAACAGCTTTCACAGCTGTGTTTACACCTAACTGTATGTTGTGCCAGGCTACCTCAGGGGAAGTTCTGCTGTTGACCTCAGACACTCGTTTCGCTATTTCTACCTCAAATAGGGACTCAGTGTCTCGATCTAGTTGGGGACGTAACTGTTTCGCTGCCATCAATTTCTTATGTCCATTTAGTTGTAAGCATAAACGTGCGCGAACCAGAGCGTGATCAGAGTCTACGCACGTGTTCCAGAAGGAGCGACAGTTTTCTACTGACCCTCGCCAACGATACCCTATCGTTATGTAGTATATCTGAGTCCAGCGTTGATTTGGTGATGGAGGTCGCCAGGTTACACAATGTCTCTCTTTGTGCCTGAAGTTAGTGCTGACTAGGAACAGATGATTATCTGAACAGAACTGTAGAAGACGATCACCGTTGTCGGTTCGTTGGCAGGGAACTCCATACGTACCACCTACATACTTCTCAATCTGGCACAACTTCCCTAATTGGGCATTGAAGTTGCCTGCCAAAATAACTATCTGAGCGTCTTACTTTTTGCAGCAAATTAGACAGTTTCAGGTAGAAGTCATCTTTTAGTTCATCCGAACTGCAGTCTGTTGGGTCGTAAGCGGAGACTACGAAAAGGCTACGACGGGTAGCCCCATCTTTTCTTCTCTTAACGGACCCATTCAGACGGACCGCACACATACGACCATCTGCTGGGATCCGGTCAAGAATTGATTTTTCCACCCTAACAGTCAGTGCTATCCCTACACCTGCGAGTCCTCGCGAGCTAGCTGAGGGGTCTCCTGACACCCTTCAAGTGAATTTTGCAGATTCACCTTGTTGACCGGGTGAGGTCAAGTGAATTACCACACTCGGGTCTTGTATGCGTGTCCCTGAAACATAACATACATCCATGGCTCTAGTTTCCAGAGTTCTTGCTAGTGATGCCCGTTGTCCTATTTGGCAGAGGGTCCTGATGTTAAAAGCTCCTATATGAAGTTGGCGACGTGGCTTTAAAAGGCTATCCGGGGTGTTACTATGGCTCTCACCGTTGTTTGTGGACACAGAGTGAAGTGAAGATGACTCACTAGCCTGCAGAATAGTGCTAACTGTAGTAGAGAAGCAAGATGAGGTGATGTGGGTAAGGAAGAGTGATGCTCAGGAAGGCTTCGTGTGCTTTTGGAGGTGTGTGTGCGGTTGTTGGTTGCGTGACCGCAGAGCCCAGGGGACAACTGCTTGAGGCCGGTCACACGCGGCCTGTTTTTGTTTGTTATTTATTGTTTGGTGTGTCTCAGTAGCATATTTATCACTCCTGCCCTGTGACACGGCAGCAGGAAGCGTGGTCGTTGTTAATCCGGGCCTTGACCGATCCAGGATGATGTTTTGTGAATTTGTTTGAATCATAGTATTTGATTGGGTAGCTGCTTTTTGTCTGACCGCTGTCCAAACAACCTGCCTGGCATGGTAGGACCTGAAGCGACATAAGTCTCAGCCAGTATAGCTTGTTGGGTCATTGCGGTGTTCAAGCCCGATCACCACGTCAAGGTAGCAGCTTTCGGTCGGGCAAGGGAAACTTAGCGACAGTTATCCTGAAGAGGAGAATCTCTAGTTCCCTACAGAAAACCTCTTCTACAACAACTTTAAGAGTGATATTCTCTAGCCACCTACTACTTCTAAGCAGTGTGAAGGATAAACTCCCGCATACGACCACTCCAATACGTATATTTCAGTTCACTCGCTCCTGTGAAGCTGAATACATAATTCATTTTGCGCACGTCCATTCAAAATCTGCTAGAGAACACTACCCAGCATAGCTACAAACAGGCAGCGCTGGTTCAGTCACAAACTCTATAGGTGAACACCACGTCAACAACTCAACTGACTTATTATGCAGAGTCATTTATAAAGTGAACAATAACCTGCAAAAGGCAGTGTGTTTCCAGCCTCTTTGTACTGCAAAAGCCCTCCCCATGTACACCAAAAAACCACAGCTGTGTTCAAACACAACTAGTCTAACCTATATATTAACTATGGATCTAGTTATATTTCGTTCCTTAGTTATAAAAGACTATTATTCCAATTGGTTTTTTATGCACATCCCATCCACACCTGTCTACGTCAAAAAGATTATTTTGCGTATAACACTCAACTACTTTCTGATTCTGTGTACTTTTGTTTCTATGCTCCGTACGACCTATAAACACACCATTATATCAAGTTGAAAACTATTATCGCCTTTTATGCGCTTCCATTAACGTCTTGAACTAAATGCAACTAGGTGATTGTTATATTTATTATTAGTTCCTTTAATTCCTAAAAGAACATAGGCCTTCAGCCAAACGTCTCCATTGCGTTCTCTGTCAACGTTTTCATCACTTGGCTCCACGTCTGCCCACATGCTTTCATCTCCCCTTCACATCACCTCCTCCTCCTCCATGTCACCCCAACCTCGCACGGACAAACTCATCGCTTCCCATTCGGGCTCCACTCGAGTGACAGCCTGTCTAGTGATGTCATTTAATGGTTTGTTTTCTCAGAGTATGGCCAATCCAATCCACCTCCATTTCTTCCTGCTTATTTGTTGCACAATCAGTGAACTTATGTATATAAATAAATGAGACTGTATGACTTTTAAAGATGACATTGCAAACAAAAAAATCTTTACTGAATGGAGGATATTTTCTACACATTAATCTTTCTATTTGCACTAAGAATGATGAAACAAGTATGCATCAAATCTTGCTTGATTTCATCATCTTCAAGACACACTGTTACACTGGATTTTTTCAAGGGGGATGGGGGAAGGGCATTTTATTTCAAAAATTGTCCTATTCACAATTGTGAACCAATCACTTTAAATTTCCAGATTCCTTCTTCTTTTTTTTTGCTTTTCCTTCAGTTAACTGATATTTAACATAAAATCTTTTCTATTATTTCAATAAGAATTTAGCCTACGCGCGAATATTTTTACTTTCATTTCTATTTTATATACATCTTTGAAACGATGAGAATTTGTATATATATATATACGGTTAATTGTAATGAATGGATTGTGTAATAGTACTTTTAATGCATATAATACCTTCAGATAACTAATCGATACTTAGGCAAAATTTTCCGCCTTTTTATACACATATTTCTGATTTACTTTTACTAAAGTAAAGGTCATATGTATATAATAGTTCATGCTATTTACTTATGCCTTTTATTCCTTATTTCCCTTAGACCTGATGTTAGAAATGTTAAATACTGCACATCTAACTGATACAAATGCTGCGGAATAGGACTTTTCTTTTCAGATTTGAATTATAAAATGAAAACAATGAGAGATGATAATGCGGTAATTTTCATCTGAACGATTTAGTTCTACGCACTGAACTAATTCTTATAGTGACAAAACTATAGAAAAAAGTGTGCTTATGTGATTATTATTTCCTTTAATTCCTAGAGGAACATAGGGCTTCAGCCGGACGTCTCCACTGCGTTCCGTTCTCTGCTAACGTTTTCACCTGGCTCCAGGTCTGCCCACATGCTTGCATCTCCTCTTCACATCACCTCCTCCAAGTCACCGTCGGACGACTAACTCGCTGCTTCCCTCTGGGTTCCACTTGAGGGCTTGTCTAGTGATGTCACTTGATGGTTTCCTCAGAGTGTGGCCAATCCACCTCCATTTCTTCCTGCTTATTTGTTGCACAATCGGTTCCTGCTTTGTTGGTTCGTCGATTGCCAGAGATCCCTATTGCTGATCTTTTCTGGCTAGCCATCTGATCTTGAGTAATGAGAGAAGACAGCTGTCGATGAAGATCTGTAGTTTGTTTGATGTGCTCTTCATGACGCGCCAAGTCTCTGATCCGCATAGAAAGTAGCACTGACTTTACATTGGAGTTGAAAATCCGGATCTTATTTTTCATACTGAGTGCTGACTGTTGATTTCCACACAGACTTGAGAGTAATGAAAGCTTGTCTTGCTTTCTCGATCCTTGTTTATGTGATAACTACTTTTATTATTATTCTCTAGGGTTTCCAAGTGGAATATAGGGCTTCAGTAGCACATTTACACTTCATTCTGCCGTTTGTAGTCATTTTTATCTGGCCCCAGGATTACCCCATAAGTTGTCATCTCCTCGTCGCCACGTGATCTCCACCAATGGACACTCAACAACTCGTCTCACGGCCTGGTGCACGATATCACTGAATGGTTACCTCAGAGTATATTCAATCCACCTCTATTTCATCTTTAATTATTTGTTGAGCGATACATTCTTGTACAGTTCGTTGATACAGTTCCCGTTGATTGATTATCCTTTTCGATCGGTCAGCTGGTCTTCAGTACGCCATATGTTCATAAAAATCTCCAGCCTGATGTAAATGCTTTCCGTTTAGTTTACTAGGAGGGGGTGGGTGGGGAAGTTCGGTGTGTATTAGGCTAGCCATTCTACCTCGGAAAAATCAATTCAATAACTAACATTTTTTTAAAAATTAGTAATTAGCGGTCAGGTATTTTAGCGATTGAGTAATTTAGTCTATCGAAAAATTATATCCAATGTACAGTTCACTGATGTTATTAATATATAAACTTATTCAGTTGTTTATTGGAAAGAGACACGAAAGTGTGATCAAATATATGAGGTGTTGAAATCTAGGAAATGAATAATGTTTTAATAGGAGTATTCATCAAAAAAATGTTTAATACGAACTCTTGGCCAGTAACTGTTTGAAGAAAGATATTTTCGGTACCTGTAATATAAAAGCGATATTATTTGACTGGAGTAGTAACGTTGCGGTGAGAGCAGGCTGCTAGCCAAATTGGTAGACGTTAATTTACGCCAATGTTTATGTCCTGAATATTTTGGTCGTGAGAAAAATATGAGCAAAGACTGATTCAACAAACAACCACAGCAGACTTTGCGTAGGCGGACTAAGTTAACATATAGACGATCTGACAATTAAGAGACAGTCACAAAGAGATACAAGGTTAACTTTCTGTGAGAAACAACCAATCAGAAGACTGTGTTTTTCTGCTAACAATAATCTATCATAATGTAAATGAAAATCTATAAATATGTGTTGATTTTCTTAATAAGGGATATGTAAACACTGTTCAGAAAAAAGCTGTGATGACAGCTGGCTGCAAACAAGCCGAAATTGTACACAACAGTTTACGTCAGTGTTTATTTCCAGAATCAGGGTTATGGGACAAACAATCACAGCACACTTAACATGTGGAGATACGATTCACAGATATATGGCTTCATTTTCTGAGAAATGGTCACAAGCAATACAGAATAGGTTTCGGCAAGAAAACGACCAATCAGAAGACGCTTCTTCTCCGCTGACAATAATGCACATAAAAATCTATGAATATCACTTGATTTTCTCAATAAATAATCTGTTGCCTAGACTTTGTAGTTACAAAGCTATTATTATTATCATAAATCCACTAAAAGTCTGCAGTACACACAGATTGGTTTGTTCAATCAGTGATCAACATCACCATCATCATCAATTTTTGATCTAATTTCTTCTCTTTCTCTTTTGTCTACATTTGTGTGCTACACGAGAATGCGGTAACTTCAACTGCTGCACTTCTGTGCGAAGTTCTATGCTGAAATTCAGTCAGTGACTATTAGCTCTAATCATTATTCCAAACTGATTCTCTAACTGACGTCAGCTCATGATTAAATCCTCCATGAAATCAAAATAAAATCCTTAAAAAACCAATATCTGAAAATTCATCTGATGCTTACTAGCGACTAGCCCTATTCAGGCAGTTAACCTGGGGTTCTAGTGGGAAGCTGTGACAAGTAGAATGAAGCAGGTTGAAGATGAGGCAGTAACTCATCCAAGAAGACATTGCGAAATGGTCGCTCTATGTCGTGAATTGGCAGAAGTTAGAACTCAAGAAACATTGGATCGGGTCCCAGTGACTGAATGGTCTGCGAGCTCGTCATGTAACCAGAAGGTCCTGGGTTCGAACCCCGGTGGGCACGTACCGCGGAAGAGTCCCGAACTAGGACGAAACATCTGTCCAGTACTCCCAGGTTTTCCAGCGGTTCTCTAACTGATGTCAGCTCATGATTAAGTCCTCCATGCAATCAAAACAAAATCCCTACAAAACCAATACCTGGAGACTAATCCAAACAACGGTCACTCTGTAAAAAAGGGATTCAAATGCAATTTTCCCTTATGAACCTAGAATCAACAATCTTCAGGTGATTGTTAGCTAAACAATAATAATAATACGCGGAAAAGTAGATATATGCATAGAAACAATAAATCATAAAGTGGTACTATCTATAATATTGGCGCACACACATACACACACACACACGAAAAAGAGGTATACACTAAAATACGAAATAGATTTATTTTTTTCTCAATACACCTCTGTTCACAAACAAAATTATAAGGAATAACTGAAGTCAAATAACTAAAGGAACTCAAAAACAAAACAAAACAAACAAGAAAAAGAAACAACAAAGGGTTTTGTTTAAATATATATATATATATATAAAACATGAAGCAGGTTTAATTTAAAAGTGTAACCATCAAACAAGTAGCATACATAAATCAGGTCAGGTGTTTTTCTTTTGAGACGAAATATAGTACGATATAGACTCATATCATATCACCTAAACACCTTTGATTAATGCATATAAGATATGCTGAATAAAACGGTGGGGGGGGGGTGTGTGGATAGGCTGTGATAGGGAAATCAAATGTGAAGTGAGAAGAAATTACAAATAGAGAAGAAGAAGCAGGATAGGTTGAAGGCGGAGCAGGCGGGGAGTGGGGGAACAACGACAATAGTGGGATATATATATTCATCATAACAAATCCATCCATCAATGTCTCATCATCATGTTCACACCACTAGATACATACACACATACATACACACTGTTTATTGATGATGAGGGATAGCAACACACACAGAGATTATTTTCGTATAATGCTATTCTTAATTTGAATAGAAAAATAATTAAAAAGGAAGAAAATTTCTAACATAGTCTAAAAAATGAAAAGAAATCAATATGAAAGAAAATAAAACACACATTCATCAAGCATAAATAATAATAAACAAGCATACATAAGTAAACAAATAATCAATAATAGAACCGGAAAAATTTCCTTTGATTGACTGATAGATAGGTGGGTAGGTAGGTAGACAATTCAAAATTTTACTGACAGGAATATATATATGCGTATATTCACAACAACAGCAGCGGTAGCGGTAACATCAGCAATAGAAGAAGAAGAAAAGGAAACATGGAAACTGGCGAGTGGGAAAAGTTAAGACAAACTTTTTGTTTTTTATATATTGGACGGGGGGGAGTTTCTTCTCTCTTACTTCATACAATTTACGATTATATACTAGGATATAACTGTGAAGAGTGCTGAGATACATTATAACGCATAACAATAAGTGTATAACGCAGGAGAAGGAGGAGGAGCAGGAGAGAGCACTAAGGAAAGCCGAAATCATTGATCATCAGCAATCAATAAAAATATATTTATGTACATATCTGTATATATATATATATGAAACCGAAATGGAATCTTTAAAAAATAAAATATTACTGTAGCCACAAAGGGGGGTGGGGATTGATTAACTGTTTGTAAAAGATGACTGTGAATAGTGAAAAACATGGGAAAGACAAATAACGACCAGGATAAGATTATTAGAGGAGACAGAAAAACAATAATAATAAGAAGAGTAGTAGTGATAATCATATAAAGAGAATATGTATATATATATATATATATATATATATACTAATGAGCAATAGTTTGTTTCGCAAAAGAATTGAAATTAACCATTTTCATTATCATCATCATCAACAATTAAATGTGAATGAATGTTTATATCAAAGCTTATTAAATTGCACAAGTATATAATATGAACAAAATAAAACAAAAGAGTCTTGAAAGACGTCGTGCTAATTTGCACACACACACACACACACAAAAGAGAAAACAAAAAAGAAAGAGAACAGCAATATAGGTATAAATAATAAGTCAAAGCTAAGACTTAACGTCAGATATATCAGTCGATCATACTATACAGTAAGCAAATGTGAAGAGTAAGTAAGTAAGTAAGTGATTGTTTGACCGACTGACTAACTGACTGACTGACTAGAGTGTAAAAAGGTTTTGGCAAAACAGAAAAAAGAAAACAAAACAAAAAAGACGGTGAAAGAAAATAAGAAATAGTCATGTTTTACTGGTTAATGCATCAATCGTCAGCATATCATTATGTTATGGTTTGTGTACAGGTTATGCATAGAAAAATGGAGTGAAATAAGCAAATGTTTGAATAATAAATAAATAAACAAATATTATCTTCAAATAAAGAACAGGATAAAGAAAAGTCGCTTTCTACTGGACGCCAACACTAAAACCAACCAAACACGGAAATAGAAGACAAGTTGGTTGGTTGGTTGGTTAGATAGACAACTTTCTTGAAACACAATGGGTAATAAATATCAATAGCAATCAGTTGTCAATTGAAGCTAATATTAGAAATAATATTCTAATAAAAAGCGTTATGATTAGCAGATAAATAATTTGGTTTAAGAAAAGAGGAATAAGGTAGAGAGAGCAGGGTGAGCATACACAACAAGGGATGGGGGGGCGAGGGAGATCTTTCGTACACTTTAGATTTCAAGCTTATTTAAGTAGCTTGCTTGGCGCATTGACGTGTGTGTGTATGTGTACACGCATAACAAACACAGTAGATGTAGGCGGCAGAAAGTTGGCAAGATTGAAAATAATTCTAAAATAGAGAAAAATAAAAAAAACTTTACAGGAAGCTGGTAAGTATTAGCAAAGACATGATTAAACATTATTATGAAATGAATTGAATAACCTATGCACATCATCATATAATTTGTATAAAAGATTTTATACCTTGTTATACTCAAAGACGACTAAATATTGCAGTCATCAGGTAGGTAGGTGATACGTTCTATGAATTCATTACGCCGATCCAGTAGGGCAGTGTATTTGATGACAGCAGTCAGTCAGCTTAAAATTTGGGCTATAAAAAACCACCACAATCATATTTTATCATATTTCTTCTCATGTTCATACTGTTGTAATCCATAGGAATATGACCTCTGATTGAATTATTTACTCCCGCAAGTGTTTAAAATGTTTCCAGCCTACTGATTCGTAAGTTTCTACTAAACTTGAAGGGAAAAAAGCACAATTGTAGGCTGCAAATTATCCGAATACATTTGATAACTGTTTCCGACGATTTTAGTACAAACTGCTAACCTCAAGGAAATAACACTAACTGCCTGCAGCCTTTAGTCATTCAATGATGTCTTCAGGTCACAAAATGTACTCCTGCACATTTTTAGATTGACTTTCAACTACCGACAGAATGCCGTGCATTTTTCAAAGGGGACACAGAAGAAATATTATATGGGTTTGGTTTTTACTTCAGGTCAGACGAGATTGTATCACGCGACCTATTATCAATCGCTACTTTATTTGAAGGTGTTGGACAAGGGGAAATATATTATGCAATAAATCCTATTCAGAATTCGGTACACTTTATACACGCTGTCTGGAATAAAGCTATTATTATTATTAGCATTATTATTGACTGTAAGCCATACTCAATCTAGATTACACAGTAACCGTCATATAATAAGTTTGTAATGACAGAAGACAATGACCAGGAAACACATCCTCTATTGAGGAAATCAAGAGAAATTTATGGATTTTTATGTACATTATTGCCAGTGGAGATGAAACGTCTTCTCATTGGTGGTTTTCTTGCTAAAGGTTATTCTGTGATCGCTTTTGTGACCATTTCTCAGAAAATGAAGCCATATATCTGTGAATCGTATTTCCACACGTGAAGTGTGCTGCGGTTGGTCGGTGATTTTCTCTAGGTTAAGCATTGTTATTGTTTTTCTCTTATGACCCTGATTCTGGACTTAACATTGACGTAAATTTCTGTCTACAATTTTGGCTTGTTCGCAGCCAGCTCTCACCACAAGTTTATTACATTAAATCATCTGTCAACACCCAGAAATATTTCGTCCGTTCGCGTTATTCAATAGAGTTTTCAAGAAATTATCTTTTAAATGACGTCGCATGAGATGTGATTTATTATCCCGAAATACTTGATTGTAAAAAGTCCCATCCGAGATTCAGAATTACGCACAACTTTTATCTTAGTCCATGAGCAATATAATATGTCTTCGTATATTTTATGCTGGATATATATAGCAAGTGTGTATCGTGTAGACACTTGAGAACATTAATAACAGTGTACACTAACTAAGTCCAGTACTACTGCATTACATTGCTGTGTGACCTGTCTACTGGTGGTAACGTATTATCAAATCCTTATATCTATCTATCAACAAGACGTGTAGTTCGGTGACCTGATACTCACACAAATTATCACGTATGACAAGTACGAGGACACAAATATGCATGCGTAAAAAAAACAAATATACCGAAATGAAAGGTAAAAAAGAAACTTACTTAGCAGCATACTCTTCTTTCCATTGACACCCACACAGGCGCGCGCACACACACACAACAGCTTACTGTCGTTGTTGTCGTTGTTTTTGTTAATAGAAATCTATTTCATAAATCATCTCATTAATGCTAAGTGATAAATGGAATAAAAAGTGTGAAAGTAATTATAGATCTCGCAAATTAGAAGTCCAAGTCCAACAAGAACTTCCAAAATATTTTGAGTAACTGGAATACTTTTATACAACATTTTCGATGTAAAATTTATCAATCTCGAAAAAAAAGAAATAGACAGCAGAGTAATAATGATCAAAAGAAAGTTGGTGTGGTTTATTCAGGGAGGTTTTGTTCCTAAAGCCTAAAATAAATAAATAGATAAAAGAAAGAAAGAAAGAAAAACTAGGTAAACAAATGAAATTAATGTGATAAAATTATATAATAAGACTACTTTTAAGTTTAAAAATCCTATTTTAATAACAATTAGTCGTGTGTGTTAGTGGTGGTTGTTGAACGGTAGAATAATCGCGCAAACCACACCGCCACAGATGGTCTGAGGTTCAATCCCTGGCCTACACACTCCTGAACTTCGCTTAGCCACTAGTAAGCCCGCTAGACATGAGGCTAGCAACCCCACCACCCAGTAGAAAAATGAACACCACTGCTAGCGAAAATCGAAACTCAAGCTTTAAGCCCTACGCTTCACTTGGAACTCAAAGAAATAAACTAAATAAATAAATAAATTCTGAAGAGTTGATTTGTTTTTCGAGTTTGCCCACGGATTGATATTAGTTAGGGAACCATTGAAAACTAGGGAGTACCGGACAGTTGTTGGCAGCCGCGCTAAATTCACCAATTAGTAGAAGTTAGAATTCATAAGCCATTGGATCAGGTCCTACTGGCTGAATGGTATACGAGCTTGCCTTGAAATCAAAAAGTCCTGGGTTCAGAAACGCAGTGAATGCGTACTGTCGATGAGTCCCAAACTGGGACGAAACAGTTGTCCAGTATTCCAGTGCTGGTTTTCAATGGTTCTCTAACTGATATCAATTCGTGGTCAAACTCGAAAAATAAATAAGTAAATAAATGATAATCTTAAGCTATACTAGTGGAAAGATATAAGTCATACTTTATATTATGAATGATGCTACATAACTCTATATTCACCAGTCTCAATAAACAAGTCTTGTCAGTCTGTGACAGTAAATACTGTTTTATAGTCATAAGTAGACAACAGGCCTCGAAGTGAGATCATATAAAATTGCATCTTCATTATTTTATATTTGACTTATTGCATCAGAAATACTTTGTCTTCACTAATATATCCCAGTGGTGCTGATTCAAACTGATGTATTTTAAGGGAGGTGGGTTACGCTTTAAGAGGGATGTTAAAATACTATTGCCTTCTATGTTTTTTCTAACAAAGATATAGAAAATTGCATTACATTATAAAAAAAAATAATAATAAATGCGAATCATTATCATATTTTGAGATGAAATCACGTCAATCAGGAAGGACACAACGACACTTGAAAGTATTCTTCACACGCAACACAAAAACCAAGCAAATAAAATCCTTTTAACAAGCTGAGAAACTAGTTCGCCTCGTGACCCATGTTAGCATTTACACAAGACAAATAAATCAACATAGAACTCTGCACAAATGTGCATCAGTTCAAAATGCAACACTGTAAAAAATCACTCACTCACACACACACATACACATATGCGAAGAACAGACATAGAGAAACAACACAACAAATGACAAGCATGAATGTGAACGAAGTGAAAGTATTTACACGAAGACAATTAGTAAGGATGTTGAACAGCTGAAAGATGATGAAGAGTGAATGGATAGATCTGCGTCATACTTAACCAAGAGACTGACTGAAACGATACTTTCTAAGAATATCGAGGAGCTCCGGCAGGTAACCAACATCTCCCTATGATATGTTCCAGATCACAATTCAAAAACTTCAGGGATTGGTACTACGATCTTTCTCTCCTATGATTTAATCCTACTTCAGTTAACATAATTTTTTATAAGAAATGCCGATTGGGCACACTCAACATGTGTCTTAACTACTTCAATAAGTGAAGATTCACAGTCTCACCGATTGACATGAATTCCTTTTCACCATACAGTACACCTAGGTAGGTAGGACGGAGCACTCCGCTCCGTTCTCCTTTATGGCTGTGAGACCTGGCCATTGAAAGTGGAAGACCTGAAAATGCTGGCTGGCTGTCTTTGATCATAGGTGCTTGTGTTCTATCTCTCATGTGAAATGGTATAATATAGTGAGCAATATTGAGGTTAGACGTCGAGCGCTAGGTGAAGAGGGGAAATCAATAGACGAGGCTGTGAAGTTACATCGACTGGGTTGGATGGTTAGGACATAAGTTACGCATGAATAGCCTAGTCATCGCCATCTTCGACAACGGGCAATGTTAGCTGACATATGATGGATCAGGTTGGAAAAGAGCCAGTGGTCGTCAAACCAAAACATGGCTTAACCAGTCAATCAAATCCACAACAACAACAACAACAACAGTTTGACGCGTGTACACTTAAGACAGAGTACAGAGAAAAGTGAGTTATTATCATCCTTACTATTTCTACACACCATTATGCAAACAAACTAATATAAGAAAGACTTTACAAGATTAAATATGATGCATAAGAATTATAAACCCTGACGACTTTTATTATTATTTTCTATAGTTTGGTTTGCAAGGCTTATTTTTCTTTTTACGAGTTGATCACAGATTGATATCAGTTAGAGAACCATTGAAAACCAGCACTGGAGTACTGGAAAGCTGTTGCATCATAGTTTTGGGAATCATCGGCTGTACGCAACCACCACCAGGGTTCGAACCCAGGACCTTCCGGTTACAAGGCAAGCTAGCTCGTATACCATTCAGCCACTGGGACCCGATTCAATGGCCAACCCATGAATTCTAACTTCTACCAATTCGCGATTTAGCGCGACCCCAACCATTGTCGTTGGTGGGACATCCATCTACACACGTGATATCTAATTGGACCTCACTGGTCACGACTTCTCACTAGAACTCAGGAAACTCCAATCTGTAGCAAGTCACTAGCGAGCATCAGAATAATTTTCTATAGTTTGGTTTGTAAGAGTTAGTTATGTTTTTACGAGTTGATCAGGGATTGATATCAGTTTACTATCATTGGAACTGACGCAATCCAATGACTGAGTGAAAGACAATAAAGAAACTCTACGATACTTCTACTGTACCGGGATTATATTATGGGTGATAAAAGAATTCACTTCATAGTATCTGAGTCACCTGAATGATGTAGTCTAGATTCTGAAGAAGAATCCAGGCATAAGTATTATGTGTGCGTGTGGGTGTGGGTGTGTGTTCTCTTCGAATAAGAAGACATGCAATAAATGAAAGAAAAAAACACTACCAGAACAAAAATAAATGTCTCCAATTAATAGATATGTGCACCAAAATTAGCAATACCGATGTATTGCTTCAAAAAGACAAAAAAACAGGACACAAACGTCCAATAATGAAAACGTGAAATTTTACAGGCTTCTATACACACACACACACACACACACACAGAGGATCAGTTATTTGTGAATTTGGTTTTTTTTCAGGGTGGGATAGAATGGCAGCAGTGGACACAACACACAGACACAGAAGATCATTTAAACTCATTAAATGCGTACAAAAAGTGTACACACAGAACAACAGCAACAACACAGCAACAAGACGGCAATTTCTATTATAATTTATAATACATGTGTATATTATGTATATATGGATAGATAGATAGATAATTCGAGCATGCATGCATGCATACATGTGCATGCGCGCAGGCGCAGGCACAGGCACGCACAATCATGCATTCAGCTTACCCTAAAAGAATCACCAATAGAGTTCTCTAGTTATGTATATATTCAAACACTGAAACAATTGCTGGAATCTAAAATGACGAAGCAGTAGTAGTAGTGAATATTAATCAATAACTAATTTTTATTTTGTAAAGACAAAATAATAAAAAAAGGAAATACTAAGTATTATTAATATTATTGAATATACATTTAAAACTGAAGACAGAAATGTCATCGTCATCATCACGATCATCCCCATCCTCACCGAGTGAATTTAGTTTTGGGAAAGAAAGTATCACTATTCATTAAAAAATACGCGTGTGATATGGCAAAAAAATGGGGGTGTGGTGAAAAGGGGAAGGAAGAAAAGCAAAATATGTGCTACACCTACAATCAAAGAGGAATAAAAAACAAAAAAAAATTCAAAAACAACTTTTCTTAAGAAGAAGAAGAAGTATATACAACACCTCTTAAAATAGTTAAAAGTGTAGTAAAGTAATCTCATAGTAAATTGTGCACTAGGTGTATATACATATATATACCACCAATATGTTTTATAAGATAAGGAGAGAGAGATTTGACAAGCGACTAAATATATATGCGCTGTATGCGAAAATTGGATTTCACGCGTGGATGATTTATGTTTAATATCACACAAAATCGAAGACTTACAAGCAAAAACTGACAAACTGGCCGAAGAAGAGGTCCGCGAAGACAGGACTCCGAGTGAACATAGACAAGACGGAGGTTATGCAAATAACCAAACCAGCAACAACAACAACAACAACAACAGAAGCAACATCCAGCGCCAATCACCATCATCGGGAGGGATTTGAAAGAGGTTACTTCATTCACTTATCTAGGGAGCATTGTCTCAACTACAGGCAGTCGAAACGGACGAGGATGGCAAATTGAGCGAGAATCGGGAAGGCCAGCGAGAAACACATTCATCAACCTGAAACCAATCTGGAAATCTTCGTCACTCAGCCAGCATCACAGCAACAAAATTCGATCGGATTTTCAATACAAACAACGTCAAGTCAGTCAGTTCTTCTATACAGATCAGAAACTTGGCGGGCGAGTCACAAAGAATATTTTCAACAGCCTATTGCAGACCTTTATCAACCAACAACTGTCTTCGCTGGATCTATACTGAAGATCAGATGGCCGGGCCGGAAAGAATCACCAACAAGAAACTATGGGCACTAACAAACAAAACAAGAACCAATCGCCAACCAACAAATGTGCAGGAGAAAGTGGAGATGGATTGGACACTCGCTGAGGAGGCCACCGGGTGACATCTCGCGCACGTCAGGCCATTCCTCGAGTGGAACCCGAAAGGGAAGCGGCGAGTGGGACGTAAGTGCAAGGGTGGGTGACATAGAGGAGATCGTGTGAAGAGGAGTTGAAACAGTATGGACTAACATGGATGCAGGTTGAAAGTACAGCAGAAGACAGACGTGGTAAGTGGAGACGTGGAGTTGAAGCCCTATGTTCCAATAGGAACCCAAGGGAACAATAATAATAATACGAAAATTGGGTTTAGATTCATTCAATAATCAATGAGATAATCTTTATTTTTTACTTACTTTTATCATCAAATTCACTGGAATTCTTTTCTTCTTTGACAGAATCATCAGGCATTATGACAACGGATTGAATTGAAGTCGATGTATTAGTAATAATGGGATTCTCTGATTGATTAAGTAATTCTGTTGATGAGTCAATTTGACTTTTAGACAAGTCGGAACATTCACTTCTTGCCTCGAATAGTAATTGTTCAGCGTGTAAACGTTGTGCTACGGTACTTTCTAACTGACGTCTACTTTCAGCAACTCGAACACCTAGTTTACGTGCTTCTGATGTTAACTGTTCTAAACAGCCTTGACTTAGATGGCGTAGATCTAAAAATTTAAATTGCGAGACGGAAAAGACATTTAATAATAATAATAGGTTTATTCTAAACAATGTTTATCAGATGTACAGAATTTTCAGCGAAGTTTTATTGCATGATAATTTCCCTTCGTCCAGGATCTTCAAATAAATGATCAATAGGCAGTAGGTTGCGTGACATAGGTCCTATCTGTCTTGGAGAGGAAACCAATCTATTATGATACCACTTCTTTTTCTCCTTCGAGGAATAGGCGACATTGGATTGAATGCCAGTTATTTATAAAAACTTCAGGAGTGCATTCTGTGAACCAAGGACACCACTCAGGAAAGGGCATCTCATGTAATGGGATAAGGTGTCATCGAGGTTAATGCTTTTTCGTATGTTTAATATACACCTAAGAATCGGCAGGTTGTGAATGTTTTAAATACTCGCCAGGGTAAACGATACTGTTAGGGGTCATATTTTACTGGACTTAAACAAATTGAGTAATATATGAATGGAGGTTTTTTCGGTAGCCCAGGTTTTAAGCAAGCCGCCCAACGTAGGACTATAAACACTAGGAAAATTATTACGAAAATACAAAGCTATGTTGCCTCACCACCCCACCTCTCCCAGTATCAACATCAACCGTATGTCATGAGGTCTTTTTAGCAGAAACTAACACCACGAATGGAAACAATTAGTCATTAGAGAATATAACAAGAATATATTATATATTCTCTAATGACTAATTGTTTAGCTAAGGGGTATAATTGAAGCGTAATGCAATTTATCTTAATTTTGATCTCTCATACTCTCTCTCTCTCTCCTTATCTATTTGAACATGACCTGGAAAACATTCACACCTGTCTTTCTGTACGGCTAATTCAATGTAGTTTGTTTACAAATGTAAACGGTTGCTGAGGTGAAAAGGTCCTACTGCACCTTAAATATATCTCAACAACATGAAAGAGAATATTCACTTTGAAAAATAACACCTGATTAATTATCTGTCACTCAATTTGCACTTAAGTGATACTGGCTGACTAATCCAAGCGCTATTTAGTTTACAGTATCAGTCAAATGACTAGTTACTCATTCGGATATAGAGTGATTTTGATGAATAAGAGGGGAAAATTTAAGTTTATGATATTGACAGAAATTTCAAGAAAGAAAAAGTTATACATAACTTACTGTCTAGTTTAATTCCCAAATCTGAAGGAGTATGCAGTGGTCGTCTACAAGAAGGTAGGGAAAAACAGTTTTAAATGGATCAGGGGAAAGCTGAGAAAAGGGTGAATTATTAACCAACACATCAAACAACAAATAAACCTTAGGTTCAGATTTATTTTAAAATATAAGCCTATTTATTCAGAGGTTCCTTTTTTCATCCCCTCACGTCCCTAGTGGAACATACAGCTTTAAGCTAGGGGCTTGAGTTTCGGTAGCAGTGGTGTTTATTTTTACGGGATGGGTTTGCTAGCCTCATGTTCAACCTCTCCTCTTTACCAGTTTTATTACTGGCTTAGCGAGGTAAAGGAGTGCGTTGGCTGGGGATCCGACCCCAGACCACATGTGTGGTTGGCGAGCATTCTACCACTGTGCCACAGACGCACATTTATTCAGATGTGATTGAAAAAAAATTGGCAAAGGGGTTATTCATCTAACCACTAACCATTATTACTATTATCAATCCTTCGGATTTCAAGTGGAACACCGTAGTGCTTCAGCAACACATTTCCAACGTACCCTGTTTCTGTGGGCTTTTTTTCCTGGCTCTACGATTTTCCCTAAGCCTTCATTTCCTCCTCACACGACCACTTTCATGTCACTACTCCAAAAGGCATCCATGTTCTACTCGAGGGCCCGGTGTGTGATGTCATTCAACAGTGTCATCAGCGTAAAGCCAGTCTATCTTCATTTTCCTCTGCATATTTATCAGATGTCAAGTTCTTGGTTGGTTCGTTATTGACTATTCTTTCTGGTCATTTGATTATTACGACTAATGACTGCATTACTACCAAACTCTCTCCACTTAGTAAACATAAATTCATACTTATTGATCAACACAACATAAAGATTACAGGTTTGTGTCAGATAATTGTGGATAAGTAGTAAAAGTCTTTCATCTTTTACTAATATGGAGAAGTGCTTCATTGTCTAAAGCACTTGGCTCTCAAATGATGGGTCTCAATTTCGAGATATTCGGCTATCGACCAAATGACGTGTGTACTGCTCAGTAGTCCGCTCCATCCTCCCTTATGGCTGTGAGCCCTGGCCATTGAGGGTGGAAGACATTAAAAAGGCTAGTTGTTTTTGATCATAGGTGTCTGTGTTCTATCTCCCATGTAAAATGGTTAGGACATGTGTTACGTATGCCTAGCCATCGCCTTCCTCGACAGGCAATGTTACCTGACATGCTCTCAGGCTGGAAAAGAGCTAGCGGCGGTCAAACCGAAACATGGCCTGATCATTCAATGATTTCCACAACAGTTGGTCTAAGCCACGTAGAAAGGTGTAGACTTCCAGGCTGGGGTCCTCGGGACGGTAAAAATCTATGGTTGGAAACAATTGGTGACATGGCTCAAAACCGTTCTCAATGACTGGCGCAGATGAATCCACTCCTGTGGCTTATAATTTCCAATGAACCTATATTGTTCTTCGTTATTATTATTCTTTTTGTCTCATATCCCTGTCTACTGTCTCTATTTTACATTTCTTCTCTTGCTTTGTGTGCTACATGGAGTGTGGTGACTCGAACTGCTGCATATCGGAGCAAAGTTCTATGTTGAAACCAGTCAGTCAGTCAAGTTCCAGACACCTGTTTCACCTACTGTAGCCAAATCAACTGGGTAATATCATGAATCTTCACAAAATAAGAGTGACTCTTATCCTGGTGCATGAAAGATGCGTTTTGGATAGTTGAGTTCAAATATGTTTTTCATTTAATAGAGAAGTGTATATACAAAGAAAGGAAAATATGAAGAACATTTGGCTGATTATGTTAACAAGCACTTAGAGATATCATTAATTGAATGCAGTATAATAAGTGAGACAAAGCTATGAATAGAAATTATCGTATCAATTTCAAGGAATTATTAGAACATGCAATATTGTACGCAGAATTATTAAAATAAAATATTAACTTACAAATTTGCACTAGTAGCAACTCTTCCCAATTCTACTTCTGAATCCTTACGATTTCCATCTATAGTAACATTCTGAATTTCAATAAGTTCGGTATTAATTTTTAACGAGGATAAATGATCAGTTGTTGTTGACATTTCATTAAGAAGACCACCTGATGGTATTCTAGAAATACTTGTCGTTGAAGTAGACCAATTAGTAGCAGGAATAGATGTAAATCGTGGTCTTGACATTATTATATCCGATGGACGATCTGATTCAGGGCCAGGTATCTCAGCAGTTTCTAAATCAGTATCAGAAGGTGGAGGTGGGAGACTGGCAGCAGCATTTAGTAATTCTGCAACTAATGGTTGTACATCACCTTAAGAAAAGTGAAAACAAGAAAGAAGTTCTTAGACAAACTATCGAACATTATATTGTTAAAAAGGCAAGACTATTGAAAAGTACTTTGAGTATATAAGCAACCCAAATAAGCAGACCAAGGACATTGGTCATTTCATCATGCATGCACTAATGGAGTCGACCTCAACTGAATCCAGAGGCTTAGAGCTTGACTTGTTACCAGAGGACAGTCTTGTTGATTTAGACATAGTCTTCTTGGGTGAAGATGCAGGCAAAATACAGCTTTTTGAATACTTTGAGCACAGATCTTCGAATGTTTGGCATACGACTCGTTCCTGTAAAATGTGAGACGACCTGCACTACTGCACTGGACCGATTCCTAACTTAAAGACAGAGAGTGAGGTGGTAGAACGTGCTGATCATTTCACTTATTTAGGAAGTTGCATCTGTCTACAATATCATATATTTTTCAAACCTGAACCAAGAAGAACACCACAGTGATACATGCAAGTATTTTAAGATAATGATGATGCCTGAGTCATAGGATGAAATGAATTAGTCATCTTTGTGTGTACGTGTATGTACTGTTTTCTCGTGTGCAAAAACTAATATTCAATATGTCTTTAACCTCGTGCGGCATTTGCCAACTTACGTCATCTCTGATGTAGACGTGATATCCGGCTATGGATTAAAGGACGCGTGTACTGCTCAGAAGTTCACTCTGGCCTCCTTTATAACTGTGAGACACAGATATGAAAAGGCTGGTTAGTCATAAGTGCATGCGTTCTATCTCCCATGTTAGGGGGTGCGATAAGGTGAGTAGTATTGAGGTTAGATGGGATATGTTAGATAAGGAGGGAAGGTCAATCAATGAGGTTGTGAAGCTACATCTATTGATATGATTAGGACATGTTTTATGCATGCCTAGCCATCGCTTTCCTCAACAAACAATGTTAGCTGACATGCGGCTAGATTGGAAAAGACCTAGTGGTAGTCAAACCAGATCGTGACCTTAACGGTTAGTCTGAGCCACGTCGGGAGGTATAGGCTACCTGGTTGGGTTCTTCGGGATAGTAAGAACTGATGGCTGGAGACAACTGGTGTTAGTAAATTTAAGTAATTGATTTTCAACACATTTTATATCCTGTTCATATAGGAATACATACTGTAAGCATATATATCAAGAGATTAATTATAATAGGGAAAGGACAAAAAACACTATACCTTGACTGATGGCAGAGTATTACATCTCACAACTCCATAGTTTTTTAGATACAAATACATTTAGAAAAGCTTTTCTATATTGAAATGCTTCATTTTCTATTATTATTATTATTATTATTTTTAACATAACTGACTTAATAACCTAGTTTAAATTGTGCATTAAAAATGTAGAACAAGTTTGTCTGGTGTTTTCCTTACCCTTAACTCGTGATTTACATACTGTTTTATTGGTTGCTGAATAACTTATCATACATAATTAGGTCAACTGTTCGAATAGTAATGTTTATATTATGTATATAGTATTCATTCAGTGCTTATATATATATATTATATATATATATATATATATATATTGCATTACCTTCAATACGTCCTGGTTGATGAGCTGAGTCATCAGCATCACTTGCTGATGTGTCACATATAGCTCGACTGCCAACATCAATTTCAGGGGTTAAATCTTCTGTAGAATCTGGTGGAACGGAACAACCACTCTCCAAGCCTAAATCTGGTGAAAATATCCAAGCATGATATTTGATCACTGTTTCAACAAGCTGTAGAAAATGATCAGAAAATATTTCGTGAAGAGAAAAAATTAAAAAACAACTTGATTTAATAGTTAAAATGCATTAGTTGGAAAACAGTTGAAAACAGAATAACTATCTATTGCTTGTTTAAGAGTGGTTTTATTGCATACCCCCCGATATTTGTAGCATTGCAGTCAGTTTCTATGACGATTTATTGAAAAGTTATATTTTTAAAATGCTTTTTAAATAAAATTTTGTATTGTAATGTACTTGAACTTGTGTATCAGAAAATGTCACTTGGTACTTATATATGTGAGCTTTCTAATGGATTAGAGGAAGAAGAAGTAAGTTCAAACGTCAAAAGTATAACTTTGAATTTTCATAAAATCATGCTGGTATATAGTTTGGTCTATTAACTGAAACAAACTAATACCCACCCACCACTAGATAAAACAGGTGGCGCCACTTCGAAAAAAGCGATACGTCATGTAGCCGACCCTTATTTAAAGCAAACATTCAATACTTATATATGCTGATGATGAATAGTATTCATGGCTATTTGATCACATATCTGTATGAAACCAAAATAGTATACAAATATATGACTAGTGACTTATATCCAAATGAGGGGCAGGGGGTCAAGAAAACAAACAAATTCTACATCTTGACAATGTCTTACTAACTAAATGACTGAACAAAGAGATAAAGCATCACTTCAAATATGCGTAGAAAAAAAAACTGATTTCACTTAACCGGAACTAGATTTCTAACGATTTTGTGTGCAACAGTGCGTCGGTGGTGTAGCGGTTAGGACGCTCGCCGACCATGCATATGGTCCGGGGTTCGATCCCCGGCCGGCGCACTCCTTTACCTCTCTGAGCCAGAAATAATGCTGGTAAAGAGGAAAGGTTGGGCATGAGGCTAGGAACCCCATCATGTAAAAATTAAACACTGCTACAGAAACTTCAAGTCACTAGCTTGGAGACCTATGTTCCACTGGGAACGTGAAGGAAAAAAAATTGTGTGCAACAGAAAAATAAAATTCTTTTTTAAAAAATAAATCAAAAGAAAATCTACTTTTTTTTGAAGCTATACAACCAGTTGACATCTCCTCTAGTTGGATATCTGTCTACACTGCAAAAGTTTATCTATCCTTGGAGTACTTAAATATCAAATCGACTTAAACAAGATACTAACAATCAGGGAGTATTATTAACCACACATACACACACACATAAGGGGTCCATTGCAAAAAAAACCCTCTTGAAAGTATCTAATTTCATATTCATCACATTATCAGTGCATTTTTAGAAGAAACAAAGCTCTATAATTGGTACGTACTGCAATTCAATGAAGTAAAAGAATCACACGTAATATTTAAAGCAAATTACTTTCCAACAATGCTTTTTGTCAACAACAACAACAACAACGAAGGAATCCTAACAGAGCTCATCAAATATGAATAACAGAATCTAGACACTAAAGGATATTTCCGATTACTTCACTAATAGCACAATTCTCTGTGTCACAAAGCTAGCTTATGATAAAACTGAGAAATGGATTTCATACAGTAAACGCGACTCTGAATGACCGTTAAAGGTTACAACTCTATGATTACTTGAACAATAAATATATGCAATAGGTAAATGTATCACTCAATATAAAAGTTGATATCTTTCAATTCACCAGTGGTGTCCGTCAGGGATGCCCATTATCCCCATTTCTATTCAATTTCATCATAGATGTACTAATGGATCCAACCCTAACTCAGGGATCGACTTGTTACCAGGGTATAATCTCGTTGACTTAGAATATGCAGATGATATAGTCCTTCTAGGCGAGGACGTTGACAAAATGCAGTCTTCTAAACACCTTGTGTCTGTCTGTCTGTCTGGATTCAACATAGAACTTGGCACCGAAGTGCAGCAGTTCGAGTTGCCACGTTCCAAATAGCACACAGAGGTAGACAAGAAGATGAGTGAAGAGAATCAATAGAGTTTGACAAATATAAGAGTGAAACAGAATGGGTAATGGTAGAAAGGAATATGAAAGATTACAGAGATTGAATACATCTGCGCCATTGACAACGATTTTGAGCCATGTCACCTATTGTCTCCAGCCATTGATTCCTAGAGTCCCGAGGGCCCCAACCCGGGAGTCTGCATCTCCCTACCTGACTCAGTTTAACTGTCAAGGATTTCATGGATTGATGCCATGTTTTTGTTTGGCCACCACTGGCTCTTTTCCAACCTGAACCTATATCAGCTAACAATGCCCGTCGGGGGAGGCGGTGGTTAGGCATGCGCACCACGTGACCTAGCCATCTTAGTCTATGTAACTTTATAACCTCGTCGATTGATTTTCCCTCTTTGCCCAACACTCTACGCCTAACGTCAACATTACTTATCTTGTGAAACCACCTAACGTGAGACAGAGATCGCAGACATCTATGATCGAAAGCAGTCAACCTTTTCATGTCTTCAACGCGTATTGGCCATGTTTCAGAGCCATAGAGAAGGACGGAGCGAACTGATGAGCAGTACACACGTCCCTTGGTTGATAACCGGATGTCACGCCTACGCCAGAGATGGTGTAAGTCAGCGAAAGCAGCTCGAGCTTTTCGGATCCGTGCTGAGATTTCATCGCCAATCAGTCCGTTGGTGCTAATACAACTTCCCAAGTAGGTGAAGTGGTCAACATGTTCTATCACTTCACTCCCTATCACTAAGTTAGGGGTTGACGTCGTCCAGTCCTGTAGCAGCATCTTACATTTTGCAGGGCGAATCGCATGCCAAACATACGAAGATTGCTGCTCAAGGTGTTCAGAAGACTCTGCATTTTGTCAGCATCCTCCCCTAACAGGACTATGTCATCTGCATATTCTAAGTCCATTAGATTATTCCCTGGTAACAAGTCGATTCCTAAGTCACTACGTTCAGTTAAGGATACTTCCATTAGCATATCTATGATGAAGTTAAACAGAAATGGGGAAAGTGGACATCCCTGTCGGACACCACTGGTTGTTAAATTCAGATGACAATTCCCCATAAGCCCTTACACGACTACGTGAGTTTGAATAGAGTGCCTTGATTAGTGCAATGTACTTTCTTGGCACTCCCTTCACTGCAATCTACGAATGTTTGACATGCTATACGCTCCGGTCAAATGTAAGATGATGTTACAGGACTGGACTACACTGACTCCTAGTTTAGAAATAGGGAGTGAATTGGTAGAGCACGTTGACCGCTTCACTTATCTGGGAAGTACCATCAGCCCCAACGGGTTGATCTCTGACGAAATCTCAGCACGGATACAGAGGGCTAGTTTCGCATATGCCAGTTTACGTCATCTCTGGAGTAGACGTGATATCCGGCTATCGACTAAAGGGCGGGTGTACTGCTCATCAGTCCGCTCCGTCCTCCTTTATGTCTGTGAGACCGAACCACTGAGAGTGGAAGACATGGAAAGATTAGCTGTCTTTGATAATAGGTGCTTGCGTTCTATCTCTCGTGTGAAGTGGTATAACAAGGTGAGCAATATTGAGGTTAGACATAGGTCGAGTGCTAGGTAGTTGGGAGGGGAAATCAATCGACGAGGCTGTGAAGCTACATCGACTGAGATGGTTAGGACATGTGTTACGTATGCCTAGCCATCGCCTTCCTCGACAGGCAATGTTACCTGACATGCTCTCAGGCTGGAAAAGAGATAGCGGCGGTCAAACCGAAACATGGCCTGATCATTCAATGATTTCCACAACAGTTAGTTTAAGCCAGCCACGTAGGAAGGTGTAGACTTCCTGACTAGTTGGGGTCCTCGGGACGGTAAAACCAATGGTTGGAAACAATAGGTGACATGGTTCAAAACCGTTCTCAATGACTGGCGCAGATGCATCCACTCCTTTTGACTAATGATTTCCAATGAAACTACATTGTTCTTCGTTACTTCTATTTCTTTGTCTCACACCTCTCTTTACTGTCTCTATTTTACATTTCTTCTCTTGCTTTGTGTGCTACATGGAGTGTGGTGACTCGAACTGCTGCATATCGGAGCAAAGTTCTACATCGAAAACAGACAGACATATTTCAATTCAGAGGAATAGAATAAAATGGCTCTTGAGAACGATAAATGAAAAAATTACCCGTTGGATACAATTGATTTGATCGCTGAAACAATTCAGTAGATCTAGTATAGTAACTAGCTCCTCAAAAGTGAAAAAGTATCAATTTCAAACAGTGCGAAATGGAAATGATATATACCGCTCTCATTATTCGATCTCAGAGCAGTCTCAATTCTAGGAGTACACCCTTTCTCTCTCAAGAAAGTCCTCAAGTCACCAGCTGGTTATATGGTACAACTTTTAAGTCATTTCTGTTAGCCACCTACCTTTGAGATAACCATTTTAAGGTTACTACTGACGGGAGCTTCTTAGTAGTCCATTTCAGTCATTGTAGGAAGGCATGAGACAAACTGCACTTAATTCTAATGATGAACAAAGAGTGCAAGGTAACAGATACCATGTTGTCGAACAAAAAGTGAATCAAAGCTATAGTATCAGTAAACAACTGAAACTTCCTGAAATGACTCACGAGGCTATAAGCACATAAATTACAGTAAAACAAGAGCATCTACATTAAACAGAAAATATCTCTTCTTCAGGATAGATTCACTTTGTTTACACTTACCATAGATAAAAGTGTATATCATAAATGTTGTGTGAAGAAGTATAGTGAAAACTACCAGATTGAACACACATCATACAAAAACAGGATCTTTGATGTCGAAAAATAAATTATTTCCGGTTATTAAACTTATTTTTCTATATAGTTAAAAAAAACGATAAAGTCAAAATTTGGTTCAAGAATAAAATTAAAATGGGACAGTAAAGTGTTTCAATCTCATTGTATTGAATCCACACACAAATGACAAAATAATCAAATGGCCTTTTTGATGCAATAACCATAAACTTGACAAAATAAAGAGAGAAGTTCAAATAAATGAGTTTACAAGTCGTTACATTGATACTTTTAAAATCAAGAGGTTATGCACACATAACAACCCCTGTGGAACATAAGGTTTCAAGCTAGAGGCTTGAAGTTTCGGTAGCAGTGGTGTTTATTTTTACGGGATGAGTTTGCTAGCCTCATGCCCAACCTCCCCTCTTTACCAGTTTTATTACTGGCTTAGTGAGGTATAGGAGTGCGTTGGCTGGGAATCCAACCCCGGACTGCACACGTGGTTGGCGAGCATTCTACCGCCGTGGCACCGACGCATTTACCTACGGATAGATAAATAAATATATAAACAAAACAACAACGAAAATCTATGCATACCATAATTTTATATTTTGAGTCACTCATCAACAATTCTGGCGTATCTTCACATGGTTGTACAAGATTTGGTGCAAATACAAGTGCTAGATTATAAGCTGTCATTTTATTGACTGCTTCACGAGCACTAACACGAGCCAAATGTGTAGCCAAATAACGCAAAGTAGCTCGATGTGCTCTATACTCTGGATGACAAGGATAACACTCCATTATGCTTAATAAACGTTGAATAGATAGAAGACGTTTTTCACGTTGTGGTAGACGACATGCAGCCAAAAAGTCTGGATACATTACTAGATGAAAGTTTTTTGAAAGAAAAGAAAAAAATCGGCAAATAAGAAGAATGACAATAATAATAGTAAACATAACTACTAACAATAACTTATATGCAACACAAAAGTTAACTGATAACAAACAGTTGAAGTAGTCTAAATCCTAGGACCTAGAAGAAGTTTTGAAGACTTGAATGAATTTCATAATTAAGCTCTAAAAGTACACACCACAGAAGATTCATCCGAAATATAGAGGTGTAAAACCCTATGAATGTGTAGGTCAATTTCATCTAATAATAATAATCACTTCTGATGTCTAAAATAAGTAACCAGCAAGTTTTTTTTATTATTTTGCCTTACCGTTAGATTAGGTCGATTGAGATGGTTTGGAAAAGGTTTGCACGTCTCAACCCCGACCTCTTCCTTGACGAGCAATGCTAAAGGATATGAGATTAGGTTTCAAAAGAGTTAGGGGGCGTCAAACAAAAACCTGGAATCAGTTCATGAAGTCTTTGACAGTTGGTTTGAGCCATGCAAGGAGGTATAGTCCATCCTTACTAGAACCCTCAGGATGCTGGGGATTATTGGAGATAAAGCTCGAAATGTTTATCAGTAGAGCAGATGCATTCATCCCTTATAATCTCCCAGATCTGTTAAATCTTGTTATTTTCCCATGTTACTGTTCTATCTCGATCACATTTCTGAATCACTTTTTTCTCTCTGGTATCTATCTTTATGAGCGACATGGGTCCACGATCGCCCATCTCTCATCTCCTGACACGATCTCCTCCATGTCACCCTCTCACTGAAGACCCACTCGTTCCTTCCCATTGGGATTCCACTCGAGTGACGGCCTGCATTGCGCACGAAGTCACTTGACAGCCTCCTCAATGTATGCCCAATCCTCCTCCATTTTCTCCTACATATTTGTTGAGCAATCGGCTCTTGGTTGGTTTGTTCCCAGCCAGAATTTCTTGTTACTAATCGTTTCTGGCCAGCTGGTCGGCTATTTGACTTTCAGTATGGACCCAGCGAAGGTAGCTGTTGATAAAAGTCTGTAACTTGTTGGAAATCCTTATCGTGACACGCCGGCCAAGTTTTTGATCCGTAATGAAAAAGCGACTGACTTCACATTTGTGTTGAAAATGCATATCTTGCCTTTATTAATTGTTAGGCCATAAATTCGTTTAGCAGTATTGTTTACTTATTTTATTCCTTTGCGTTCCCATTGGAACATAGACCTTCGAGCTTTGTTCTCAGAAGTTTCGGTAGCAGTGATGTTATGTTTCTTTTATTCATGGGATGAGATTGTTATAGCCTCACGCCCAACCTTGCCTCTTTACTGATTTTACTACCAGCTAATCAAGGTTTAAGAGTGTGTCAACCGGGGACCTAACCCAAGACCCCCCCTATGGCGGTGTGTTTGAGAAGTATTGTGCCACCGAACCATCGAACCATTTGCAGGGTACAACTACACAGCAGCACCTTCGGTGAGAGTGACGAGTACATACTTCTGAAAAATGCCAAACTAGGTCGTTCATAAATAGCTATTCCATAATGCCCTGCAAGTTTTCAGTGTTGTTTTTTTTACCGTTCATATTAATTTGTAAAGAAACTTACGCTTAAAAGTTATCATACCCTATAACAATCTCCATTCTATTTTACATAACAATAATCAAGGTGATAACAAACAAATAAAGCAAAATTAAAAATTCATCAGCTCTTAAAGTAGTAAATGTCTTATGTTTCAACTTCCTATTGTATTAATATACTGAGAACAATATTAAACTTCATGAAGCTTCTAGACCAAGCTTTATTATTATTATGATATTTTCAAGGTTCAGTGAAGCATAAGGTGTTGCTTAAGGAAGAAAAATTGTTATTCATGTAAACTTCAAATGTCTGAAGGTGTTCATCATCGTTAGTATCTATCTATCTATATACATATACACATACATATTATTCTACTCTGTCACTTCAAAGTGTTTTTTTTTTCATTTAGTCACAGATATTTGCAATACGTCATTTTAGATTATGCAATGTAACCCCCAGTTACCACTATTGATATAACAAGACCAGATAAATCATAAATGAAATGACGGTAACGGTAACGTTAATTTCCCTTGTTAAAATGAAATTTTCTAAACAATCAAATTTATATGACATTAACTCGCTACGAAACTCACGACTTCTGCTGTTTTTTTTTCTTGAGAATGCTCATATGGATTTACTACGCAAGTATGTGAAACAGCTATCTGCATAATATTCAGTAGCGTTGTGGTGTGTGCTATTTTTTTCCTTCACGTTCCCAGTGGAACATAGGGCTCCAAGCTAGAGGCTTGAAGTTTCTGTAGCAGTGGTGTTTATTTTTATAGGATGGAGTTCCTAGCCTCATGTACAACCTTTCCTCTTTACCAGTCTCATAACTGGCTAGCGATGTGAAGGAGTTCGTTGGCTGGGGATCGAACCCCAGACCATGTGCATGGTCGGCGAGCGTCCTATATATATATATATATATATATATATATATATATACAATGATGGGAAGCGGCTAAATATTGAAATCGACAATTTAAGTCAATGGCTGAAGACGTAAAGTCGTTTAATCCTCAAACCTGGACTTAGTTTACGTTGTGGTCTTGAAATAATCTCATTGGATAACTTTTCATCCCTTTGTTCAGTCTTGGGCCAATCGCCAACCAATCGAGACAGTTTATTGTCCGCTGACCTAGCCAACTTAAAATGTGGTCAAGAAGATATAAATATGGTGCGTTTTTCCTTAACAAGTACAGTCCGTTCCCAGTTCTCTTAACGTCTACCGCTACAATATAAAACTAAATGATAAATGTTAAAAATAGGTATCACGATACTTTTTACAGTACACACGTTATGTAAAGTGGTGTTAAGGTATTATTTACCTTTAGGGAAAAGTGAGTCGGGTAGGTTGCGTAGAAAAGTTTTCAAAACACCACAAACAGCATGCAAATCATTCCATTTATCCGATGTCACATCAACCGTAGTAATATCCTAGAAAAAAAAACGAAAATTAAGGTCAGTGCAGGTGACTTAAGTAATTTATCACTTAGTCCAACTATAGGAAATTACAAACAGATACACTTTTTGAAGATTGGTTACGGATCGCTATCAGTTAGAGAACCATTGGAAACTAGGGGGCACTGGACAGCTGCTTCGTCCTGCTTTTGGGACAACTCAGCGACAGGAGCCCAGGACCTTCCGATTACACGGCAACCCTTATAGACTATTCAGCCACTGAGGCTCAACGAAATGATCCATGAATTTCAACTTATGCCAATTCACGATTTTAGCACGACCACCAGCCGACGCGATCTATTAGTATTAATCCTCATGCTCGACATAGTGGACCTACAGGTGGTCAATAGCGAGCTGCCTCCAAAGCCTCAGGATGGTCGGGGGTGGGTGTCTTGCGCTGCGGGCTAGCCACCCCTCCGTACACCTCTTGAAATGCTCCCATATGACCGTGCGTCTTACATAGCCTCTCCTGAGGAAGTCCTACTCACTGCCTTCACGTGGCGGAGGTGTTTTTCACCGAAGTGAGAGGGCAAAAGCGGATGCCCGGCGCTCTTCACCGGGTTGACTGTCCATTGGATGACAGTCTAGGGGAGATGGCTAAACCCTGATTCCAAACCTCCAACGACTGGCGTATGAAGCTCACCGGAGTTCACCGGCAGACGTATGGACAAAGAGCTTATTGGATGTCTGGCCCCATTCAAAAAGGCGTATGAACCGGTCACCGGCTGCCAATGGATAGTGGACTCCCTACTCCACTCCTACTGCCTTGTAGGTCACACTTGGCTGTGTAAAGGCTAGAGCTGCACTCTCAAACAAAAGGCCGAGCGATGCTGGGGACATCACTCGTACCCAATTCCCATGAAACTTCATCAACTCTCTTACAAACATTCGAGATGTTCATGAAGCCGGTTCATCCTCCCGTAGGAGATAGCCGAACTAAAGAAGAAGAAGAATCATATGAAGAGTGCCAAACTAGGACGAAATAGTTGTCCAGTACTCGCCTGGTTTCCAATAGTTCATTAACTGACATTAATCCGTGATCAAACTTGAAACAGTTCAAGCTATTACAAACTAACTCTCAAAAAAAATAATATTTCTATACAAATAACAATTATTGATATACAAAATAAACTGCCCATAAACTGTAAAATAAAATGACAAACTGGCATGATTTAAACGACTGACATACGCCGCCTTTCATGCAATTAAATAGGAATTCGGCCTAAAGTTGACAAAGAGATTTTGTATCATATTATGAACTATAAGAACAAACAGTTCAGTGAAAAGTCTCTTTTCGGCGGTGAATTCATTCACTTCGCTGTACAATCACAATTATATATATAATTATTTGTGTGTGTGTGTGTGTACATTAGGTTTGTGAGACAAGAATAAAAATTAGTTAGGGTTATTGTTTATGTTATCAGAATGTTTCAGAAAATGTGATGAATGATCAAATTGTAGCTAGGATGGTATGACAAGGGTAAGGTAGTATGAAAGACACACACAGAAAAATTGGACGCTAACGAAAGAGCATGGAGACAAGTGTCCAAAATAAATTATGTAATAGGTACAAAGAGGGAGTAAAGGGTTAGTTAAGAAAACGATCTTACTAAAATGTTATACAAAAATTCACAATTAGTATTAGTAACAAAGTAGTGGAACTTGGAATTATACCGGAAGTAGGAGGGGATGGAGAACACGATGCTGAAATTATCAGTCGATTTCAGATAATACAGCACCGTTCATTACTTAGAACTCAGATATCTGCAACAGAATTTCTAAGTAACAAAGTATAACCCACACTTATAGAGTAAAGGAAAACGATATTACTCAGTTGTTCAGACTGAAGGAGACGGAGTAAGACTCAAACTCGGAGTCGATTGGTTGAAAGTCTACTGTTTGACCCAAAAAACCGTATAGCCACATAACATTACAGTGATCTCAAGACATATAGCCTATTCTCATAGTTAAAAATCAAGTCTATCATATTCGGACTGAAAGTTACATCTTTAGAAATGAACGATCGGGTGTGATGTAACGGTTGATAAATTACCATAATTATTTACTAGTGCGCAACTGCTTATAATTAAGCTAATACAGAATACCTACTAAGTCAATGCTATACATTACAAAAATGGTTAAGAAAATGCACACGAATGAGAATGTTACTAACTACGTAGTTTAGTCTACAAACACCATAACAATAAAGCTCGATTAAACTCTCCACAAGATACACGGGTTTTAACATAAAACTTCTAGGAAATATCACGTAAATGAGCAAAAATTTTTTAACTTCACATAAACAAAAGGTATAATAAATAATGTCAGTAACTAACCCTGAAAACTAAAAGCGGTCTAGAGAGAAAACAAACTTACTCTGCTTAACTCAGAGGTGATAAAATCATGGGCAACTTTACTTCCAGAGAGACGATAGATACCAATACAATTTAGACCATATCGCTCCACGAGTGTTACGCACAGTTCAACCACAAACGGAACAAACTATCATGGAAAGAGAAAGCAAAACAAAAGATTTAGTATGAGAGAAGTAGAGAAATTTTATAAATTTATTAAATATTTTCAGCAAACTAAAGGAATGAATGGCTAACGCAGGAGAGATATCGTTTGATTTTTTAAATCGTTGGGAATCTCTCTGGATGAGAGGATTTTATTCCTTAACATCAAAACTTAAAAATACTGATCCGGTGTCAATTGTGTAAAAAATACTCGCGTTCGATTGATGACAATAGTGACTAGCAAAATTTCGTTAAACTAACATATGAGTGCGAAAGATATACACTCTGAACAATAATTGATAAGAGATTCGTAAAAAGCAGATAAAAGTATTGAACCTTCCCTGCCGAAGTTATCTGAAGTTTTAGGAAAAGAAGTGTCTTTTGATAGTAAACTGCATTAGTTTAACTGATTCCTCATACTGTGAATTTATTTTTTCTGATTTGTTCTGATGTGTTCGCTAGAGAATTAACAAAAACATAGTGCCAGTAGACCATTTTTAATTCTCCTTGAATCGTCGGTGGGGAAAAAATATCCTAACTTCTCTGAAGGTTAGATCTACGTTAATTCCCTTTACTTTCTTATCCAGCTAGCAATCAATATGATTATTCAACTCGGTATTTAACGAAATAGTTATTAGTATATAATGTCAGCAACCAGTAAATTGTACATTGATTTCCTAAGTAATTAAAACATAAAAATTATGTTTTCAAGCGTTAATTTGTAGGTTTGGCTTCAAACTTGATCAGGGAGTAGTGAACAGCTGTTTCACCCCAGTTTGGAACTCTTCAACAGCATGCACTCATGACTCTACCGAGAATCCAACCACTGAGACAGAACCCAATGGTTCATGAATTCTAAATTCTGTTCATTAGCGATTTTACCGCCACCACCGGGGACAATGTCATCAGCGAGTACTTGTCTTTACACCCAACCCGGTGGAAACTTATTGGTCACGACTTGTCATCAGAACTCTAAGCAACTTTTTTCTTGTAGGCAGTCAGGAGTATGCATCGGATTAATTTCCAAATGTTAATTTGTAGGGATGTGATTGATTTCAAGTTGGGCCGCTGGAAATCCGGTAGACAAATAATGACAACATTCAGCTACTCTTAGGTTAAGCACTGCTTAAAACTATCAAGTCAGTACTTACATATTAACGTAGGATGCGCATATAAAAAAGCGTTCTTATAAGCCAATACTATGTAAATGTTTATTTTGAGAGAAAAAATGAGACTTTATGTATACACAATTAAGCCTCGACGAAAACATTCGTGAGGTGGGCTACAAGGTATATTTATGGTATAAAGGATGATAATGCATTGTCCTGAAGCTTCGAAAGTTAGTATAGGATTTGAGACCAACTTATCAATAAATAAAAAAAACTCAATCAGAATTAAAGCAGCTTACCGGTGACAGTGTACTTCTAGGACATTTATGCAGTGGTAGGGGACCGCGAAGATGTATAGGTAGTGGGACAAAGTGATGTTTAGATTTCATTGAATTTGCCAATTTACGTCTGCTCTTTTCAGAGTTGCTTTCTGATACTGATGTATCTTGGACAGTATTTTCAGATACAATGACAGTAAGTTGGCCAGTTGTTTTAGAATCTAATTTTGATTGTTGACTAGATATCGTATCTGTATTTGGGTGATATTGAGATATCTCTTTGTGTATATAATCTGGAGATTCTTCTGTCATGATTAAGCCATTATAAGAAATTAAATGCCATTAAATATATCAATAAGTAATGACTAATTGATATAAAAAAAAGATAAAATAGCTTATGAACCCCCATTTAGGACAGAAACAGAAAGTAATGCATTTAAAAGTAGTAAAACATCACTGAACACACTTGATGGCAATCAAAGTCAACAGATTGTTCTAGTTATTACCAGCTTTCCTCCAAATGAATCTTGCATCCGCTAATATGGTGCAGTACATTAATGTAAACTCTGCATAGTTATGCACAACACGTCTCATTCACCCGACCGGGGAATTGTTTATCTTACTCAATATTGGGGCGGGAAAGTGGCGAACCTTTACACAGAAGCAGTAGTAGTCAAGTACTCGGGAACCTTCTTAGACTGACTATTAATGCCTTTGGTATTCGACCATGTTCTGTCCAATGTAACGTGCAAGTAAAAGTTCAAAATATGTTAGTAAAATAAGTAGTCGAAATATTTTAAAATGTGAAGTCACCGATAGTATCATACCATTTTATTATGTTCTATTCAAACAAATATTGTACGAATTAGATTTTTCTATTCTCCTAAGTATTTCAAGCATAAACAATATTTGGAAGATTGATTGATGAACAAAGAATATTCCTTTCGATAAATTCGCCATCAGCTCTACATTTATTATCATTATTGTTTCTCTTAGTTACTAGAGGAACATAGGGCTTCAGGCGCACGTCCCAATTGCGTCCGGTTCTCCAGCAACGTTTTCACCTGACTTCACCTCTGCCCACATACTTTCATCTCCTCTTCACGTCACCTCCTCCATGTCAGCCTTGCACTGACGACCGACTCGCCAATTCCCATTTGGATTCCACTCCAGCAATAGCCTGGTGTGTGGTGTAACTTGATGGCTTCCTCAGAGTATAGCCAATCCTCCCCCTTTTCTTGCTGCATATTTGTTGCACAATCGGTTTCTGCTGAGTTGGTTCACTCACACAGATCCTTCCCTGTTGCTGATCTTTTCTGGCCACCCATCTGATCTTGAGTAGCACTGAGCGAAGACAGCTGTTGATGAAGGTCTGTAGTTTGTTTTAAGTGCCCTTCGTGACGCGCCAAGTTTCCTATCCGTATAGTACCACTGACTTCAAATTAGCGTTGAAAATCCATATCTTACTTTTCATGCTGAGTGCTGTTGATCTATCTCCACACAGACTACAGAGAAATGAAAGCTTGACTTGCTTTTCTGATCCTCGCTTCGATATCCTCGTCAGTTCCATCCGCCTGTAGTTGAAATGATGTTTATCAGGTAGGTAGGTAAAGGAAGTTGCTGCTTTCAGATTCCTCGTATTTATGATGATTGTTGTATGTTGTTGTTAGTGTTGCTGTTGGCCAGGAATCTTCATCACCTCTCTTTTCCTTATGTTCACCTGAAGTTCTATCTTCTCTGGCTGCTTCTTCTACCAACTTGTCGCTTTTCACTTGCATATCTTCCAGTTTGTGGGAAATCAGACATATATTATCGGCAAAGTCCAGATCGTCCAAGTTTTTGTGTGGGTCCATTTTATGCCTGTCTCCTCATTGCCCGTTGTCTGTCACATTATCCAGTCTACTACAATCAGGATATTCATTGAAGGTAGTAGGAAGCCAGCTTATCTTACTGCCGTCTTCACTTCGAATGATTCTGTGAGTTTCCCGTTGTGGATTACTTGGCATGCAGCATTGTCGTACAACTGTTGGATGAGGCGTATAATTTTTGGCACCAACCCGTAGTAGCGAAGTAGTTTCGAAATCACTGCGTTATAGCTTCCACATTTATATGACCATAATTAAAGAAATATTGTTATTAACAACATCAATGATATACATAGATTACAGTCGGTGGCATAGCGGTTAGGACGCTCGCCGACCATGCACATGGTCCGGGGTTCGACCCCCGGGCGACTCACTCCTTTACCTCATTTAGTCAGTAATAAGACCGGTAAAGGGGGAAGGTTGGACATGAGGCTAGCAACCCTATCCTGTAAAAATAAACACTGCTACAGAAACTTTAAGCCTCTACCTTGAAGCCCTATGTTCCACCAGGAACGTTAAGAAAATAAAAAAAACAGGTCGAAAAGCATCAGTAGGAGACTATATGCACTAATATAACACTAAACTAAACATCAAATAAATTAAGGGAAGTAACACAAAATTTATGAATTCACAGGGTAGCAATAGTGGCTGAACCTGTTTCTTTTGCACGCAGACATCCGGTCGATTAATAGCAAATGCCAATAGCCTCTGCTGTTCAAAATGTTTGTCACTTAGATCCCTTTGGTAATTTATTCGATACCCGACAGATGATAAAGAAAGATTCTTCAATACTGGCTTTGTAGCCTGTTTGGACGAGGTGATCTAACAGAGAACTGTTTATGGTTTTAACAACAGCCACACTAGTAGGTGTTCTCGAGCACGATTAATCAAGCTTAAATATTTATCGATCACTGAAATTTTACACTAATATGCCATTATTTTCTTAGCTATAGAATCTTCTATACAATACCAAAAAAAAGTAACAGGCAATACAACACTACATGCTGACTAACCAGATGAATCAACGTTAGCATTTATCGATTCCTTTGGTTCCACTTGCATATATGTTAAACAAGAAGTTTGCAGTGAAGGTGACGGCGAAACAGAAGTGGCAAGCAGTAGTGTTAATGGACTGAGATCAGACGGCTGAGATGTGATGTTAGAAGAACTGCTTTCTAATTCAGTGGAAGGATTTACAGGTTCAATAGATGTTTGAAAAGGTAAACTAATTAGACCAGGTTTATTTTTTCCATAATTATGCGATGAAGCAAATCGACGAGTTGTTACATTAGCACCTGAACGACTCGTAGGATCACATGATGCTGTAGCTGCACGTCTCATTCGGGTGAGCGCCTGTTGTAAACGACCACGACCACGGGGGAAAGATGGAAGAAATTTAAGATCTTTAGATTTACTAGGCTGTGGTGTTGTAGATTCAGATGTATCAGATGGTTTAGCTTTTGAAGTTTGCTCACCTGTGAAAACAATAACAATAAAACAACATGATAGTGGAAACAAATACAGACACGTTATCATGTGATATCGA
This sequence comes from Trichobilharzia regenti, assembly GCA_944472135.2. Lineage (NCBI taxonomy): Eukaryota > Metazoa > Platyhelminthes > Trematoda > Strigeidida > Schistosomatidae > Trichobilharzia > Trichobilharzia regenti. The sequence continues at coordinate 137,554,099 of OX235262.1, forward strand.
TGAGAAATTTAACAACACACACGTATTAACATCTTCAAGCATAGGGAATATGAGTAGCTAAAGAGATCTGGTCCACTTCAATGCATATTTGAAGATTGCTTCCATAGAATAATTTAACGTGTATACGAAGTAGGTGTTCATTCAAAACTGCTCATTTATCAATAGGGTAAGTGGTTGATTTCTCACCTTTGAATACAATAAACACCAATGGTAATAAATTAGAATTAAAAATAAATCTTAGTGTGTCACAAGAAGCCTCTTTTTCATTTGTTACAGTCAACACAATCAGCTCTCATAAGAAATAGGGATACTACCCCTACCTAACTCGGGTCCAAAAAAGTCGAAAAATTGAAAATTTCAAAAACGCTTCCAAATGATAGAGCAATGCGTGAAACGTGTTTTGGTATCTGTGACCATGGGGTTTTGAGCTTGTCTAGGCCTAATAGCGCCCAGCTAGGTTGTCTAGCTTATGACTCTAAAATCCTATAGTAAACACAGCATAAGCTATATAGACGATATGAGCGTGGGTTAAATTGTTCTCATGGCTCGTTTATATGACTGTGTATGGTTTTCCATAGTCTTGGTAGACGTATAGAAGCTATTTGCATACTAAATTAGTTGGCAAGGATAACGATTTCATTGAATTTCGTGGCTGCTGGCTTCGCTTATAGGGGCTTATTGTCACTATAGCGTCGACATGCGTGCTACTTTTGCATATAGTCGTCTTGTATGCGAGATGAGTTCTATTGAGCTTATCTATGCAGTGCATAATTGGTTGACGCGATCAATGATCGGCGTAGCAGTGCTTACCTATGCATTACTACGCAAACAAACAGTGCGAATGGTCCACCGAGGGAGAGGGCTCTCTAGTGGTGGCGCCACAAGATGATCCGGCATGCCGGTCTCGTCCCGCAAGAGGCAGGGATGGGTGTGTTTTGGTTCTCCTCAAAACCAATACCCAGTCAATGAGTGCATCACTGTGTGAATAAACTGGTTGATCCTGCCAGTAGTCATATGCTTGTCTCAGAGATTAAGCCATACATGTCTAAGTACATACCTTAAAACGGTGAAACCGCGAATGGCTCATTAAATCAGCTATGGTTCCTTAGATCATATATACTACATGGATAACTGTAGTAATTCTAGGGCTAATACATGCAATTATGTCCTGACCCGCAAGGGAACGGGTGCATTTATTAGAACAAAACCAACCGCAGGCAGTTTCGGCTGTCTCTGTTAAATTCTGTGATGATTCTGGATAACTTTAATGATCGCAGTCGGCCTTATGTCGGCGATGGATCTTTCAAATTGTTAGAATGATTTCAAAGTTTTCTTAATGAAACTTTTGTTATAAGAATTACAATGCTCAGAGAGATTAACACCATAAACTCTCAATCAGTTCAAAATTTACCATAAATTTCAAAATAGGATTTAAAAAAAGAATCCTGCAATGGATATTTTCTAAGTGAAATAAGTAATAAGATAGGTCACCATTACTCACCAGTTTTCTACTCAATAAAAATTTGCATATTTAAGTAAATGGCAATGAATGGGTTACACTTTTATTGTGCGATACTACATAAGCACCAAAATGAAGTTGGACGGAACAGAGTTCGACTTGTCCAACACTGATTGAAAGTTGGCTGATATCCACTTGGACAGGTAGAGGTAAGTGACTTCTAAGTTCACAGTTAATAAGGATAACCAAATATAACTCAAAAAATAAAAAGTATGCTGCAGAAGAGACTAGCTGATCACTCAAACACTGGTAGTTCATAACCAAGACACATTTTTGGCAGTAATAATACTAAAGTATTCGACACAGATAAGTACTAAGTGTCATTTTACTTGACCATCATCAACACACAAGGGAAAAAACACACACTACCTTTAAGCTTGCTAATATCTCCATTTCCAGTTGAAGGTGACGACTGAGAAGGAACAGAGACAGACTGTGACATCCCTGGGAGATTTACATAATCAGCGAGTTGCATACCAACTGATGCTGCTGCAGTTCCCATTGCTTTGAACAATGGTGTTACACCCGAAGGTCCAGCAAGACCAAGACTAGATCGTCCCGTAGACAGTTTAGAAAGTAATCCATGTGATGATGTATGAGCTACAGGTTGTTTCTATAAGATAGAAATTAATTACAAAATAACTCGTTGGTAAAACCTGTAAATAAAACGTGCTGAGCGAATATGCATTGGAATTTATTGATACAGACGAATGAGGACGAAAATACATAAGAATATCACAATGAGCTCAGTATTTGAAACAGAATTACAGTTGATCGCCTCTGGGTCATATGTAAATTGACCCTAATTCTAATATTTCGATTGGTCTGACATGACAAGCCCAACGTTTCACCGACGGTGTAAACACTTCAATCACTAACCTACAAGCTTGTCTATCGCTTCAAACTACTTCATCTAACAATTTTACCTTGCACTAATAATACTGAGAGAAGATCAAATATTAAGATTATCTGCAAACTTGACGTTATATGTCTTCCGAGACTGAGAAAATACCATGACGAATTGTTTATCTCATCAATTAATTGGTGAATACCACTTTTTGTACCGCTTTCGAGAAGTTACCGCAATCAACTGTAGATACATATAAGGTTTCGATTGCAGTAATGAGTTATGAAATAGATTGATAGAACTGGTTTACATTATTATTATTATTACCTACTGTTAACGTATGTATTGACAGTCGAAGGAAAAAATTCCACAAATGCAACGAAGTAGGAAAGCGAACAATGTATAAAATCATGGTGAAACCATAAAAATTGTCCTCAGTATTCTTTCAGATAAACACAAGTTAAGATTGAAGTTGAAATCTTACTTGTCCGTCAAGAAGATTTGATAAGCTATACAAATCAGGACAAGTCTAACAAAGCAAGTGATCCCTTCTGGAAAGTGGTAAAACCAACAGCAGGTACCAATGTAGCACAAGTTATTAATATCTATCCATTAAACGAAAAGGAGGTTTGAAAGGAACTATAAGTGCTTGAAAGCTTTTATGCTGCCCAAATAGCATTTAGTCAGTTGGCGATTAGTGTCAGTATGTGCTTTGCGCCATCTAAGTGCAAAGTACTGTCACACGATTGACAGGAGCCGATAGCTACACACCCTTGCAGGTTAATCGTTTGAAGTCGTCGATAAGTTCGAGTATCTGAGTAATTGTGTGAGTGCTGGTGGAAGTGTGACAGACGAGATCTCTAACCGAATAGTGAAAGCCTGGGTCGTATACGCCATCTGTGACACCATCGCAACATTAGTCTGGATGTCAAAGGCCGGGTATACACTGCTTCAGTGCGCACAGTCTTGTTCTACGCCTGTGACACCTAGCCCTCCCCCCTCCCAATGTAAGGATGGGAGGCGATTCTGCGTATTCCAACATTACTGTCTCCATTCGATGGCATCATAGCGTGAGTCATTCTGAGGTCCAGCAGTCTGTGTTTGAACACAGTGGAGATCACAATTCACTAAGTATCGTCATCTGGAAACGAACGCCGGCTTCGGTAGCTTGGACATGTGCTACTAATGTCATACCAGGGCTATCCGTACGGATCTCTATTCACTGGCCCTGGAACAGGATGGAAAAAGTAGAGGTGGTCAGCCTATAACGTAGCACCGTGGGATGAAGGATATTAGGGTAAGGTTAGCATCCGTTAGTACACCATGACTTCCTGGTCGGGGTCCAAAAGATAGTCCGAATGGATGACTCGAAACGTTATCAGATATGGCCATGCAGCACTATCAGTGGCAAACATATTGCAATTTTCTGCCTTTTCACCCTCCTCGAAAACAGCATGAATGATGAATGTCGAATGATCTTGACAAGTATTTGCTTGTTAGATGACTTCCGTCATTCATTCTATCCCTACTTTCTTCATATATCGTTGTTTCATTATTTTTGTGTGGCAAATCTCGTGGTGCCTGTAATGCACCAAGTTGTTATTTAAATGTTTTTTTAAATAATAGTGCACATTATCTACGGTGTACTAGACGATAACAGAGTGAAGCCGCACACACATAAGTTCTGTTTTCCATAAATGATCATTTGAGCAGCATATTATCTATCTTATCTGAGAGATTGAATGGTTTCAACAACATTTAAAAAAAACTTGAGACATTAAAATGCAAGTGAGATATAATAATCGAACCAGAAGAATTGACGAATAATATTGAAAGGAGAAAAAGAAAATTTACCCCTTGACAGTCTTCCATAGTCTTCTGTGGCCCAAGATGATCAAATATACAAGAAGCTATTTGACGATTTGGAAAATGCAAATAACATGTTAAATTCAACTTTGTACTGTTCAATATGCCGACAATTCCAGTTTCACGATCACAATGAGAAGGTGAAGATGGACAGACTAAATCAGGCAATTCATTCAGTACATGCCAAACAATACTTTCTCCAGGTAAAGGAATATGCACATGATCTAGACTATCGTTAGGATCAACCTAATGATGATAGAACGAAATTAAAAAAAATAATAAAAATTTATTAGGAGAAAAATGAAGTGCATTGGAAAAATCACTGATTAATTAATTCACACAGTATCATTTACATACAAAAAATTAATGTAAACAATGACTTGAAAAAAGCTGGGAAAAATAGTACTACACTCTATCAGTATGAAGAACAAAGTGTTTCTGAGGCATAAAACGAGAAACCAAACTCCTAATGTTTGCTTCTTTCTGATTAATGGTAGTTAACAATGGAATCCAGGATGTGCGTTTCATCCTGTTTGAGGCTCGTCAGCCGGATGTACCTCTCTCTCCAATAAGTGATGGTGTTCCTTGTAAGATTCGGGCCTAGTGTCTATCGTCTCAGACGCCAAAGACCACGACAGCCGCCTCTTGTCCAACTGCAGGTTAATCCTAGGACACAGTCGAAGCGTCCGCACTAGGAGCCGAAATGTGAATAGAGGTCGAACATTTCCGCCCGACCAATCAACCGGGGATCAAAATTGGACTAAAAACAAATAAGGCTGTATCTTTTTTCGGAATAAATGTGAATTTATCCGGAGCAAGAAATTACCTTGGTCTGCAGATAAGGTGTGTGTGAGAGTATATATATATCACTAAAATATCTACTTCCTACCTTAAAGTACTTTTCTGCACTTATTAAATCACGAAGATATGATAACCTTAGTTTTGCATTTAAAAAACCTCAAGCTTATTATATCATAAAGTAGTAGCCTATTCGACATGAAACGCATAAAAATCAATGGTGGAAAATACTTGTAAAACAACATACTTGTGCAATAGCAACAAGAAGAAAAAAAGAACAAACAAACAAACACTACCACCTTTTGTATCCTGGCTAAGTATATACTTTCTTTTGTATTGGTTTATTATGTATGTAAATGAGGAAAATAACAACAAAGGGGAACAACAGAACTATTGGTAGATTTTCTAACAGTGTAAATACTAGAATTCTAATTTAATCAGTTTATAAAACAAACACCTGTCTGTGTATACACACACACACACATGTAGGGGCCAGCCAGTTATATAAGCAATAAATAAACAAACACTAGGTAGGAAAAAGGGTAAGCTGCAAAATTCATATTATATGGCATTACGCGTAGATTAATGAACGAACAAAAACAACAAGATGAATTCAATTCAGTATTAATTCACCTGACTTGAACTTTTCTCCCGTGTTAAGACTAAAGTTTGACATGATAATGTTACTTGATAATTGTACCATAGTAATGATTTCTTGGTAACCTTTAAAATGAGACAAGAAAAACAAAAAAATAATAACTCACAATAGATTATGATAGGCTTTACCAACGTATTTACAATTAATTTATAAAAAATAATACCAAGGCCATATACTACTTATTAATTGAGATAAGTAGTTGTGCACCACTTTCATACCAACCGGTAGTGCTTGGTTTCCAAAAGAAACTATAGTGAAACTTCACCAATCAAACTGTGTAGATTGCAAATTGTGGATTTGATTTATAACATTGAAATCATTTCGGATAAGAAGTACAACCAGCAATTAGGTCCAAAAGAGGGCGTCGGTGGTTCAGTAGTAGAATACTCGTTAACCATGCACATAGTCCAAGGTTCGACCCCCGACTGATGCACTTCTAAACTCTGCTTAGCCGGTAATAAGCTCAGAAAAGAGGGAAGGCTGTGTGTGTATGAGGCTAGCAACCCCAACCCGTAAAAAATAAACACCAATGTTAACAAAACTTGAAAGCTCAAGTTTGAAATCCTGCGTTCCACTCGCAACGCAACAGAACAAAAAACGGTTCAGCAGAGTCGGTGACAAAATTGATTGTACCTACACTATCGACCCAAAATACCACATAAAAAGTAGAGGATAGAAGTAGAATAACAACACAATGTACAAACTCGTATAGGAGAAAAAATAATTTAATTTAGAGTTATGTAGATGTTTATAACCTTCATAGGTGGCAGACTGTGAATACATCTCAGGCATTTCAGCAAGCTTCTAAGCAAATGTACACCAAGGTAAATGACCCAAACCGCAGTGAATGATATCCTGAATGTTTACCATCTTTTTTATCAAACAGTAAATGAAGAAAGTAATCCTCTACACATAGTGCAAAGTAGTAAATATGGATTGCATAAACTTATTATTGACAAAAGTATAGAAACGAAGAGTAATGTAACTATTGCAAAAGTCTACCTTCCCTAAGAATAGTACTTCAAGATAATTTTACTCAGAAAATCAATAATACGACCACACACTTAATAACCACTTGGTCAATACCGATATGCTCGATGACATGATTTCAAACACATTGACTTGTACATCAATTTATCTTTAAAAAACTGTTGGTCAGTTTTGACAGGGAAATGTGTTTTTACCAAACTATTCACTAAGAATGGGATCATCGTCGTCTCTGCCAACCGCTTATCATCACATTCTGACCTAAATTATTTTCTATAATACTATGTAGTTGTTTTTGATATTTTGTTTTGAGTTTTTTTTAGCCGAGCAGTTTAAATTCAATGTGAAGTGAGTGCTAGAAATGTTGTCTCTAGAAGGATAATCAAAGTATAGCACTTAAGCTGCCTAGCTAAGAGAGCACACCCACATCAAATACACATCCAACACCTGAACTGTAAATCCTCTCGATTACTATGCAACTGTGTTCATCATATATCCAATTCCCCTTTAACAAACCCATGGAACATTTGACATTGTTATCTGATTGTATAAAAAGGGGTTATTTTAATCCTATTTCGATGTTTATTATTACTATATTATTTATTACTAACTCCTTCACGTTCCCAGTGGAACATAGGGCTTCAAGCTAGAGATTTGAAGTTTCTGTAGCAGTGGTGTTTATTTTTACAGGATGGGGCTGCCAGCCCCATGCCCAACCTTTCCTCTTTACCAGCTTTATTTCTGCCTTAGTGAGGTGAAGGTGTGCGTCGGTGGCCGGGGATCGAACCCCGGACCATGTGCATGGTCAGCGAGCGTCCTAACCTCTGTGCCACCGACGCACATTTCGATGTTACCTATTAGTAATTCCTTTCTTTATGTCATGTCCCTACATTAAAACACCGAAATAATAAAGTGAATCTTCCAAAATCTTACGTACAAAATACGTCTATCTATTTTTCTTAGCCATTTGTTAAAAGTTTTCAGAAAACAGTATGGAGAGTGAGAAAAGAATTTTATATTATTTTACTAGAGGTGTTTTGATTGCATTATTCTGCATTGCACATAACCATTACATACACCTAAATGATTCCGGAAATTTAGTGTACAGACGAAAACACATTGACCAAAGCGGATAAAATAGTTCACATCATTATAATTGACCGCAACAGTCTATATAAAGTATTACTTATTTACACACACACAAAGGCATAAAAGTGCCAGAGTATTTTTACAGAATAAATAATAAAATACGACTAGGTTCATCGATGTGATTTCTTTTCACAGATAAACTATTCGATTAGATACTTGGGTTGTAGAGCGATGCAGATTGATAGGAAGCCAATCAAAATTGAAATCAACATTTCAAGTCCAATGGCTGTACAGGTAGAAGTGTTTATTCCTCAAATCTGGACACGGAATGACCTCATTGGGCAGTTTTTGTTTAACCTTGGGTTGATTACCAGCCAATCGGAACAATTTATTCTCCTCTGACCTAACCAGACATTAATGTGGCAAAGAATGTATAAATATGTTTTTCCTTAACAAAAGTCCGTTAACAAGTCTAATATATCTTTTCCTGTAACCAGGTGATATACTGGATAAGCTGGAGCTTTTCCTAGGATTGGCATCTTAGGACAGATACGACTTATAATTATTGAAGCATGTTATCGGATTTTTCCTATGCAAGAGATTATATTTTGGAGACAATGATGGAATCATGCAAAAAAAGGAAAGCAATTAATAATTTCATCTTATAGAACCTTGATCACTTTTACACTTGATTATTGTTATTTCCAGAGTAAGCAAAAAATAAATTCATTCCCACTAGCTAAACAACACAGTTTATACACGGAGAGCTGGAAAATCAGAATACACAGTTTACAGGGCATAATTGCATAAGACTATATACTACTGATTTATTTGGAGCGAGTAGTTTTATGTACAGCCCACATCAACCAGCAATGCTTGCTAGCCAGATAGATGTGAAGTGGTGAATACCAGACGACTGTTTCGCTCATTTGAGGCCGAGCACATCAGTTTAACTCAGCAGAGAGCTGAATTAATTTTAACCACCCGACTTCTGGTTGGTTACTTGTGCGAACTGGTAATCGCATAAATCAAATTTGCAATTTGCTCGTTGATGCAACTAATCATCGCAATCAATCAGAAGTACCTGATTTTATTTTACAGTTATGCACGCATTCGCAACTACCATATTCATGGTATCAAGCGGATCACATATTGTGATCTGAATAAAACTTCAGTTTCCAAGGAAGGTGGTGAAATTTCTCCTCGAATTATGTAAATTGAAAATTTGAATTACCCAGGTTAGTTTGGGGATCTATGACCTACAGTAGAGTGAATTGTAAGCCGATTTATGATAATGGCACAAGTAAAATACAGAACAAAAGTTTGGTAAATAAATCTGCAAGCGCAGAATTTACAACTGTCGAGAGAAAAATAATATGAAACTAACTAAAACCACAGTAACAATAAGACTAACCTCTGTCTCTGAGTCATTCCAATAGACTGATGCAATCACAGGATATGATGTATGAGAATTAGAGGAGGTTTTGTTCGACTTCTTATCATTACTATCTGTTATCCGATCTGGAGAGCAATCACACAGTGAACTTGAACCTCTAACTGACTCAACTGAATGATATCCATGAGATCGTAGTTGACTAACTTTAGGTGAACAAACAGAATCTTTATCTTCATCTGTAAGTGCACCTGTTGAAGCAGACGTTGCGGAACTGGTATATCCAAACTATGAAATATTAATAATAATAATAACAATAAAAGTACAATTAGACCGAAAAAAGTTGTTATATATAAGTTTGAAAAAAAATTACAAATAAAACATCTGTCAATTATTCAGGTTTTTACACATTGAATATTTTACACAAAAGTGAATTTTGAACACGTGATTATTACCTTATAATCTTGTGCAAGTACAATTCAAAGCACACCACATTAGCAACATGTCATCACAAAAACTGCTTTCAACCAGATACATCCCATTTTTTTTCGAAATCCCAAAACAGGAAGGGAAAACAAGTAAATAAAATCATTATTTAACATTATTTCATTTACTTGCCAATAACCCAAAGTAGGACATCAAAGCATGTATACATACATAAGGTAAGGTAAGAAAACATGTACTAAAAGGTTAAAAAATATGATCATTCAGATTTTCAACAGATCAAACTTAGAAAAACAAAAGGATTAAAAGACAGTAACACATACAACAACATCTAGTTGTTCTTTGTATTAGGCTTTAAAATCCCATTGTGAAGTGAAAAGAAACTATGTACAGTTAGCAGGTCAGATGGATATGTGGTTAATAGAGTATTTTCCGAATCGCATCATCTCGGTTGATGGCAATAATATATATATATATATATATATATGGCTACCAAGCAAAGCGAAAATGTACTGCACGGCAGTACGGAGAAATACGACGAGATGTTCTGGTTAAGAAATATGAATCAGTCCGTGAGGTAGTGGATTTTCACTATTTAGGATATATGCTGCACATAGATCGTCACCGCCTTCCAGCAGGAGTCAACTTATCTACAATGAGGTTAGATTATACAGAGTTATGAGTGGTCAGATAACAACAAGGCACCGGTCCATGAAGTTTCCAACTGTTGATCGGATCAATGTTAATGAGGTATGCATTCTTCTGTTTCTGCTGATTTTTCTTATGTCTGTTGTTTTAAAATGAGACGCCTTGAATTTATGTACTTCTAAGGAGGGTAGATCTGTTTGTTGGAGTAAGATATGAACAGGTGAGCCAACAACCAAAGGATCAGTCTTAAGGCAAAATTTAGAAAAACGTAATCAGCTTAGGGAACTGTTTTACAATAATCTGGCCACTAAAAATACCTGGTTTAATTTCTAAAGTGAATTAACTGAAAAAATGAATGTGAGTAGACTTTAGGGAATGATAAGGTTACAATAATAAATCGTTAAAAAAAATTTACTTAAATTACTTACAGAATCACCGAATATATGCCGAATACGCCGAAGATGCCTCACTGTTCGAGCCACTTGTGAACTTGGTGAATTATGAGAATTGAAAGGTTTTGGATGAGGTAGGTGAGGAGTATCAGTAACAGAGCTAGGAAGGATTTGAAAAGTTCAACGTATGTTGATTAGCGTACGAATATATATAATATATATATATATACAAAGAAATACAAGAATTTGTTACAAAATAGTGCATTAAGGGTGTCTGTGTGTTTAAACGAATATGTTAAAATTTTCACTGCTCTTCGTTGGTTCCCCATAATACCTTTAATTTTATAACTTACAAGTATCATGATCCTCGTTGACTATTTCCTTGTCCCAAATATTTCATCAGTTTAAATATTTCAAAACGCTTTAAAGCATAAAATTATACATGGATGTGTATTTTGTGGAATTAAATATGTGAATGTCAAAAAACTGATTCCGTGTTCAAACCTCATTCCATTTAAGTAATGCGATAGTATTATGCATTCTTAGGTAGTATGTAACTAGGAGTTTAGTACATAAAAATGCGTGTATAGAATGAATTGAGTTCCTTACTTTCAACTTTTATACATTAATTGTTTTTTGAAGGCACAATGTCATCCTTCCGCATTCGACAATGACGTTAAACTTTCTCACTATATGGTGTTGTGTTTTTACAGTAAGACGCTTACACCATCAAGATTTCATTGCCATTTTAACTATATAAGTGAATTATGAGAATTTCGCAACATTTGATTTTGGCATCTATGAGTATTATTGTCTATCACAACGTTTTGCACTGTTTTGCACATTGAACATCCTGTGAATGCAAATATGCCCTAGTATTTTCTTTAACGTAAGAGAAATTCTCTTTTCAACGGTTTGATAAATGCTCATGTACACTTCTAGAAGCTCGATAATCCCAGCGTATAAAATCATGTTTACAACATTTACGGTGCCTCTTTTTCCAACCTTATATGATAAAAAATCGTTGGGTTTTCGATGGTTCCCTTCTTCTGAACTTCCAGAATTAATTAGATTTGGTCATTTACAATTGGAGTCATGGAACCTTAAATAGACCGATACACATCAAAACAAAAGTGTAAACAAAGTAAGCAGCATGTATTACGGAGTTAAGACTTATCCTCTTATGAAGGAAAATGGATTTCATAAGCACAATGAAGATATTGACTGACTAACGGACTGAGTTTCAACGCATAAAACTTTGAGCTGAAGTGCCAGCAGTTCAAGTTGTCACAGTTCGCGTAGCGTACAAAGGAAGTCAAAAAAGAGGAAAAAATGGATTCAAAAAGACTATAATAAGCAGAAAACTGAGGGATAAAGAATAGTAACATAGGAAAACATTAGGGTTTATCAGATATAGTAGATCACAAAGAGTGAATACCTTTGAGTCATTGAGAAAAATTTTGAGCGATGTCTCTAAGTCTTTGAACATTAAATTGAAGATTTTGCATTCAGCTGTATGTAATTGAAAACTTTACAACACAGCTAACACCATGTGATTCCAATATGCTGTGTATCTTACGTATTATGATGCTTAAACTATACAAGATCACGGAAACGTCTAATTGCAGGCAATAAGAAATAATGCGTGACAAGAGGGCAACAACTTATTTTTACACTTTCACGTTACTACAAATATATCATTTGAAATAATTTGAGTTGGATACAGGTTTGATCACGAGATAATATCAATCAATCAGAGAACCATTGGAAAACCATAGAGTACCAGACAGTTGTTCAATCCTAATTTTGGGACAGAGTCATCGGGTTTCGAATCCAGGACCTTCCGGTTACGAGGAGAGCGCTCATAGACCATTCAGCCATTGGGGCCCAATCCAATGGCCCATGAACTTTGACTTCTGCCGATTGGCGCTGTTTATATATTATATATATATATATATATATATATATTTGGTACAAGTATGGAATTTTCAGCATGGATATCGGTAGCCCAAATTTTGCAGGCCGACCATAGATATCGGGTGTGCGTCGGCAGGGGATCGAACCTCGGACCATGTGCATGGTCGGCGAGAGCCCTAACCCCTGTGCCACCGACGCACATATATCGCAAACAGTTTAAATGAGTAGTAAGAACACTATGAGCGTCGGTGGCACAGCGGTAGAATGCTCACCGACCACATATGTGATTCGGGGTTCGATCCCCGGCCGCCAACGCACTCCTTTACCTCGCTAAGGCAGTAATAAAGCTAGTAAAGAGAAAAGGTTGGGCATGAGGCTAGCAACTCCATCCTGTAAAGATAAACACCACTGCTATAGAAACTTCAAGCCTCTACCTTGAAGCCCTATGTTCCACTGGGGAACGTGAAGGAATGAAGAAGAAGAAAAGAACACTAAGACGTTTATTACTATTACTAGTAGAAATCCTATTATAATAAAAAATATTTGACCCTCAAAATATGGCATAATCGTAGTATAATGTGTAGGATAATAGCACAATAGAAATTGACTAAAAATATTCTTGTTAATTATGCGCGCGCGCATATTTATGCATGCATGCATGTGTGTACGCTCCAATGTCCAAAAATCAATGCATAAAGCACACACCCAAAAAATAGTGTTATATTTATCCCCTTTAAACAACGACAACAACAACAGTAACAACCTCTTTGAAAGAAAACTTTGTTTCAACCAATAAATACACTTATGGTATTTATATAATAAGTGAAAGTTTAAATATTTAATACATACATACGTACGTACGTATGCATATACACATAACAATACGGATCAGATGACAGGTCAATCGATAGGAGACTGGAAGATGGGAACAGTAGTATTCGTATTAGTACTATTATTATTATTATTAGTAGTAGTAGTAGTGATAGTAGAAGGCGAAAAAAATATCAACAAGTAAAAGAAAAGTGTGTCCAAGTAAGCGACTAAAACAGGAGAGGGAGAGAGAGAGAAAAGTGACGATACACACATAGTGAAAAGAGGAATAAAAAAAGTGGAAAAAAGAAGGGGAAAACGCGGGATAAATAGAATTAGCCTTAGTGGAAGTTATAGTAGTAGCTGTAGGAAGGGGATTTGTTTTGTTTTTAAAATTCAAAATAAATCTGATCAAGAGAAATACAATTTTTGGTGTATTGTGTAGTATAAAAAGTTTATTTAAAAATAAGAAACAAAAAAATGAAATAAATGGATAATTTAGAAAAAAAGAAGTCAGAATCTATCTAGCACAGAAAAAAGAAATAATGACCTTTATTTACTACATTTTTTGACAAGAAAAAGCAATAGACATCAATAAATTAATTTTATGAAAAGAATAAAAATAGTACGAGGTTGAAGAAGAACGCAATGGAAGGAGGAGAAGTAAATACATACACACACACACACACAAAAGAAACGATATTAGAATGTCAAAGATAAATTAATAGAGCGTAATTAATAAACACGTATCTATATTTTTATCGCCTATTTGATATGGTGCCAAATAATCTTAACACAGTTTACGTCGTCAGTCAGCATGTATGCAGACGGATACAACATGCATTCAGTGCTTCTTATTTTTGTTTTATTTTTCCAGTAGCAGTGGTGATTTTTGCTGGGTGGGGTCGCTAGCCTCACACCTAACCTTCCTTCCTTCTTTCTCTACCGGGATTTCTGGCAACAGCTAAGAGGGGTAAAACAGTGCGCCAAGCTGGGTATCAAACGCAGGATCACATACTTGGTTGGTCAGTGTTTCACCTTTGAACCGCCAATGCAGAGAAATGCTGTAGCATTTATGCATTGGAGCCTATGATCGCTCGATATGAAACAAATTTCAAGGCCATCTTAATATACTTCTCTTTTAATCTGTATTGATTCACTTATGACGTAATCACGGTTAAATTAGATATTTAACTACAAAACTGTTGATGTGTAATAAATAACTGATTACGAAAGTACATGGAGATGCAATCCCTAAAGTTTGACCTCAGACTGATATCAATTGGAGAAGAATTGAAAACCAGAGAGTAGTGGACAGCTGTTTCGTCCTAGTGTGGGACTCGTCGGTAGTACGCACCCACCATAGGGGTTCGAACCCAGGACATTCCAGTTACAAAGCAAGCTCGTGAACTATCCAGCCATTGGGACCCGATTCAATAGCCCATGAATTCCAACTTCTACTAATTTGTGGTTTTAGCGCGATCATCAGCCAGTGTCATCGACGAGTCTATGTCTTCACTCCCAACTAGGTGGACCCCAATGGTCACGACTTCTCACTAGAACTCAAGTCGACTTCATCCTGTAGCCAATCACTAGCGACTAACAGATTAATCTTCAAGAGTCAGTTTGAAGGGTGTTCATAACAGAACAATTTTCATAATACTATAAAAGTAAATCATAATCTAATATCTAAATTCATCTGGGGAGCTTTCCTTCGTTCATTGTAATGACAACTACCACTGTTAAATAAGTGAATGAATTTAAAGCATAGACGTGTGTGAAATTTGAATCTTTACAAGGGAAAATGTGACACTGTGTAACATGGAATAATATCTTAACCTGAAAACATTCAAAAACTCAAAAGACTATAATAGTTGCGTATACTTGACAGACCACTGAATTTGCGTTTCTCAAAATATATCTACATTTATATAAAGCATAGTGATTTCAAGCTGGAAAGCTTTCAAAGATTTTATAACGATTATAAGGTTAGTTATAGTAACTCACTTTCCAATGGTGGGTTGGTATTGAGTTGTGGATGGTACTGGCGCTGAAGACCGCAGAGTGGGATCCACATAGCTCCGCTTCGGTCCAGGTCGGTTTATTATTGTAGGAGACATTTCTGTAGGACTTGGGGAAGATGCTATAATGATTAAATGATATACAATGATAGGAAATTTTGGCAGTCAACACTTAACATTATGATGATAAAATAAGTAAAACTTTTAAGACAGGACATATGTGTCTAGTCTTATAAACACGCCTTGATATTGCTTGATTACCTAGCATGGTTATGTGATGGACAGATAAATTTGATTCTCCAAAATACTGAATGCAATAGATATTATCAAAGTTCCTAAAGTTAATAGTGGCATTCCTATTAATCTTCATTTTATTTCACGAGTTCGTCTTTTGCATGAAAAAGAAGCCATTAAAATCCATCTGAAAAAAACCAGCCCTGAATTTTCCGAAGAAATTCACAGTCACTTTCTTTGCCTTGGTCATATTCACGGAAATGTAAAAGTTTATTATTTGACCACTATTATCCTATCTCAACAATTCAATCACTCATTTCTTCTTATTTTTTATCATACAAACTCAGTATTTTAATTTTCCCAACTTTACAATGTAGCTCTCTCCACCAACTGACTGTTGGCCCCATTTTCTTGGTTAATTATTTCCCCTTGGACAAGCTGACATTAACAATCGGCCACTAGAAAAACTTATCACTACTAGATTGGTAAATTGCATTATATATATATTGCTTACTTGAACAGGGGAAAACTGGTTCAGGTGTGCTCGTTGTACCCAGATCTGAGTATGCAGTTGAAATATTAGGTTCCGAATTGATGGTAGGTTTTGAACATAAACAAGAATCACTTCCATCCGATAATACAGGTGAAGGGACATTCAAATTAGAGATTGTGAGTGTAGACACAACCGGAACATATGGAGCTCCAGTTAATCCCATCCCAACATATGGCTGCGGACAATAATGCATTCGGATTAAACTCGATGGACTGTACACAGTTGAACCAGCTGCGGCACGAGTAACAACATTACCTGGTCCTAAACGCACTATATCTGTAGTTCCTACATTGTCTGTGACATTCGTAGAAACTAGAGGTGGAGTTTCGGATGGACTAGGAACATTTGAACAAGAAAAGAAGGAAGTTGACGGAGAATGAGAGGACACAGTATGTTTTAAATTGGTGGGAGAAGTACAAGCAGATACTGACTGATAAGGCTTAGTAGAAGAAATATTCTGTTCAACCGGGCTCATATCCGCATTATCAGACCCCTGGTTTGATGAACCAGTACTGAAAACGAGTCCGCCAACACGAGTCATTTGAGCGGAAAGGAAACACGGTTACTGCCACTAATATGATGTGGATTATCACGAGATGCAGACCACTGAGATAACCGATGATGACCAACAGATGTATGACTGGGAGAAACAGTAACGCGTGACTGATCATATGCGGCAGTGACACCAGAGCCTCTGATAATCTGAACAGACTGGTTAGAGCTATAAAAGACGGGTCTTCTAGTTCCTCGAGGAGATATACGACAAGGATGTGAGTGGAGTGAAGAGTGAGAGGTCAAAAGCTTTGTGATCCGTGGATCTGAAAGGTTATATTTTGAATCTGGAACCACTTCTTTTTGATCACACTGGGTAGCTGAACGATATAAATAATGTCCAGGTTGGTTTACATCTGAAGATCCTATTTGAAGCAGTTGATCAGTAGTAAGTCCGCCATCGATAGCCAATCTAGCAACTGCGCCAAGGTGAGATCCATATGAATCAGTAACAGGAGAAAAATTAAATGAGTGCTTGGGTTTGAAATTTATTTGCGGACTAGGTTTGTCAAATGAGCTGTTTGGTAAAAATGACTTGGAGTCAGAATTGTGCTGTGATCTAACCGCATCTGGAGAAGAGCGATATGCTTGTCTATGTATGATGCGTAAGTTCTCATATTCCAATTTGTCCGCTTCCATTTCAGATGCTGAAAATAGATACACAACAAAACTATAGTTTTCAGTTGAAAATAAAGAACTATATGAACTGGAAAAAATGCTGTTTTGTATTGCTGAAATACTTGTACCCTTAGTGGTCAGTAAACTAATATGAGATGATTAAGAATGAAAGTAATAAAGTAATGTAGTACTCTTCGACTAGCTACTGCACCCTTGAAACTTGAGTGTAATGCTGACACTGAAACTTCACAACAGGGCAGAAGGAAATTTTAAATCCCAAAGAGACAAAACAGCTACCCGACAAAAGTGAACCTGTAACGATAGGATTCTCATTCTTTAAAAGATTCGTGAGCAGACCGATAACTAGCAACACTCTACTTCAGTGAAATTCGTCGATACAACTACGAAATATAAATTCTGTTATTGTAAACTGTGATTAGTGCCATATGAATAGAGTAGGGAACCAAAGATTTCGGTTTGAACTATACAACTTTAAGAAGGCCGTTTTTTATTCCTCTACTTTCCGTGGTGAGCTTTGAAAATTTCAGTGGCAGCGGTTTTATTTTCACCCAACCTTCTCTCTTTACCGGCCTGATTACCACCGGATAAGCGCGAGCGAGGTTTGGGAGTGCGTTTGCCGAGGGATCAAACCCCAGATCACTTATACAATTGGCGAGAGTTCTACCACTGAACCACCAACCAAAAAACCATAGAAAGATAAACAAATATAGAAATGATAAACATATCTGGCTATCACCAAATCGTTTGGGAAAAAAGGTAAACCCATAGAAAGTTTTTTTCGCATACGAATTGGTGATAACCAGATATGTTTATTATTTCTATACTTGTTTACCCTTATTACAATTATACTAACAGAAATAATCTTGTTTAGGCTGAAGTATTAATCATGTTAAGCCTACTGAATGAAGTTGGATTGGATCAGAGAAGGCAAAGTACGAGCAAAGTATAATGAATAGTTTATACACAGAGATAAAAGAAAGGTAATTTTTTATATGCGGTAAGTGGAAAAATAAAAAACAGATGACTTTGGAACCATTTATTAACCTTAAAAGCCAGAATGTGTATACACTTTTTCAAAACCTAAACAATCTGGAAAACACCGATCGCCAATCCTTTACGCTTTAAACTGTGTATATCAATTTGAGTGTATTTGCGGAAGCAAATACGTAGGTCGTACAGAAAGGTGATTGTCTACTCGCATGATCGAGCATTTGCCAAAACAAGGTTGAAAACAGCTGAAGTCAAAGTGCCAAAAAGTTCAATAACAAAACACCTTGTCGACTACGAATATGGTATCGATGCTATCAAGTCAGTCATTGTTGTCAGCAGACAAACAAAAAGGAAGATGCTTGCAACTGCAGAGGCTTGTGCAATCAGAGTTTATAAACCAGGTCTCTGTGTACAAAAGGTAACGGTCGTCAGTGTGATTCTACCATGGTAATATGTTTTACTTAGTGACTGATATTATTATTACTATTAATATTATTAACACTACCTTTTATTATTATTCCTGATTCATTTAAAACTATCTTTTATGAGTAGCATTATCTTAACTCATTTCAACATTATTATTATGAATATTACCCAGTTGGCAATTCTTGAAGTATTTAAGTTCTTTTGCTGATGTAATTCAACTGTCATGAATTTCGTCTTAATTTTAATCTCTCATACTCCCTTCCCCTTATCTGTTTGAACATGACATGAAAAACATTCACACCCGTCATTTTGCATGATTAATTCAATGTAGTTTATTTGCTTATCATAATAATAATAATAATTTGCTTTATTACAAAAACAGTCTTATATCTCCCAATATGTTTCTAATGGTATATATATATATATATATATATATATATATATGCAAAGTACTCGGCTGAAGAGTTCTACTAAAATTTAATGAATTCATTAAACCCTGTTTTATTAACCAAGGAAAATCTAAAACAGGAAGTGATACACATAAAAGAAGCCTTGAAACCTAATAATTACCCGGATAAATTAGTCAAGAAATATGTAAGTAAATGTAAAAATAAAATAAATAATGATAATAGTGGTAGTAATGATAGTAATAATAATAATAATAATAATGGTAATAATAATAGTGATAATAATAATATTAATGACGACACCAACAATAAGGAAGCTAAATCATCAACAGTAATTCCATACAAGGAAGGAACCTCGGAAGCCTTACGCAGAATACTTAACAAGGCAGGAATAAAAGTGGCTGGCATTCAAACCCACAAACTCAATTAGAAACAAGCTTTGTCGGTTAAAGGATCCTGTGGAGCCATTAAAACAAAACAATTTAGTTTATCTAATACCTCCTGCAATGATTGTGAGGTCAAATACATAGGTCAAACTAGTAGAACAGGGGCAGTCAGACTAGCCGAACATAAAAACTTAGCTAAATCTAGATTGGTTGACCCAAATAAGATAAGAAATCTAGAGAATAGTTCAGCTATACCACTCACTACATGCAGTTACACACAACCACACAATAGGATGGGATAGGATGACAGTTTTAAAATCTAATGTCACAGGGTATAGGGAGAGATTGATAACAGAAGCTTTGTTTATCGAATCAACGGCAAATACATGTAATAGAAACGATTCAACACCTGTCCCAGATATATGGAAAATTCTACTGCCCATACGACAAATAGGAGACGACAACGAAAACTATAAAACTCAAATCTCAAAGTCGTGTGACCACAATTGATATGATTATGAACAATAAATTGTGTTCGAAACGTCATCCAGTATACAATACTGTTTCGCTGTGTGATACATCTAATAAACAAACTAATATGGAATTACTTACTACCACAGTGCCCAAGTTTTACACATACATTTATTAACCTTTGTTGCTTGTTTTTAATTCGTATCGGGAAACAAATGTTTCCAGTTCTCAATCTGTGTTGAGTAGGCGGTAGCAGTTAGCAGGAATCTATGGATATTTGTTTATATTCACACTCGTCAGAAATTTAAACTAATGTTACTCAGTGCAGAAGTAAAATACATTAACACCGAGCTATTGGAGTATGAAGTGAGTAACATGGTTTCGTATTTTCAAGTGTTGGTTTGTAGAGATTTGATTAGTTAAAGGATTTCATCATGAGCTGATATTAGGTAGAGAACCATTTGAAAACCTGGGGTACTGGACAGCTGTTTCCTCCTGGTTCGGAACTCTTTAGCAGTACGCACCCACCGGGATTCGAACCCAGAACCTTCTGGTTACAAGGCGAGCTCGCATACCATTAAGCCACTGGGACCCGATCCAATGGTCTCGTATTTCTTGGATGATACCGGTTTACTTGAGGTTGCAGATACGCCTAGTTGGTACGTTTCAATATACGCGGGACAATAGTTTCCTCCCATTTATTGTGCATTGCATGTGAAGAGGAGATGAAAGCATGTAGGCAGACTTGGAGCAGGATGAAAAAGTTGGCAGAAAACAGAAGGCAATGGAAATGCGCAGCTGAAGCCCTATGTTCCTCTGGGAATTAAAGGATACAATAATAAATAATAATAACAATAATAATAATAATTGTTCATTGCAATTAGAAATCTCCTGCTTCATCATCTCTGCAGTCCAAACTTGAATAACAAAATTCAGTTAGCACTAAAAGCTAGACATGACATTGCGTGCTCCAGAATGACCAATCAATGAGTCTAAATACAACACCAATCTGTTTCATAGCTTGTCCATTTCAGTATCTTCTTCCTTTTGTCACATACATATGAGTGGCCTGCTTAAATCACTGGGCCACCTAACACAATGCATCATATTTTCTCTAATTCTTATTGTCTTAACCATTCAATTGTGTTCTTGAGTTGCAAAATTTACTCACACATATTTTTAATCGGCTTTCAAACTGCCGCCAGTGTGCCTGTCTGTCTGTTTTCGACATAGAACTTTGCACAAATGTGCGGAAGTTCAAGTCGCCACACTCCCTCCTTGTAGCACACAAAGCAAGAGAAGAAAGTACAAGAAAAGCATAATAGAAACAGTGAGCAGAGGTGTGAGACAAAGGAGTAATAAAGAAATACAAAACAGTTTCATTGGAGATCATAAGTCACAAGGAGTGGATGCATCTGCGCCACTGAGAACGATTTTGAGCCATGTCACCAATTGTTTCCAACCATAGATTTTTACCGTCCCGAGGACCCCAGCCTGGAAGTCTACACCTTTCTACGTGGCTTAGACCAACTGTTGTGGATTTCATTGACTGATGCCAAGTTTTTGTTTGACCGCCGCTAGCTTTTTTCCAGTCTGACCCTATATCGGCTAACATTGCTCGTCGAGGGAGGCGATGGCTTGGCATACGTAACACATGTCCTAACCATCTCAGTCTTTGTAGCTTCACGACTTCGTCGATTGATTTCCCCTGTTTACCTAGAACTTTACGCCTAACCTCCATGTTGCTCACCTTATTATGCCACTTTACACGGAAATAGAACGCAGGCACCTATGATCAAAGACCCGCCAGTGTGCATTTCGTGGGAACGAAGGAAAAAAAATATCATAATCTGTGCTTCAGATCTAAAAGCATTGCGTCACTGTTTTAACTTGAAGATTTTGGATGAAGAGAAAATATTACGCAGTAAATTACGTTGAGAATTCTGTACACTGTGTAAAAATTTTGTTTAGAATAAAGCTATTTATTTATTTGAATATTGTTGAGAGAATCGGGTACATATATCCACAAAAGGTATACACATTACAGAGTAAAATTACTGTGCGATGCAATGCTTTTACAAAATACCAACTGAATTCCTGTCACAAGCAGTCACTACTAATGGGAAAAATATTAACGAATTTATATACGCCAATAGGTTGACGTACTGAACTATATTGCATGTTGTCTTATTGTATAGTTGTCGTCGCTTTTTGCCCTTTTTTCTGTGAACTGTTTCCTTTGTTGATGTTGTTCTCATTGTTTGTCCGTTATTTTCTGATTTTGAGGGGAGCAACCCAAAAAGTTGCTTCTCTCTAAACTTTTACTTAATGTAATCATTCTTTTCTCAGGCGTGAGGCTAGCAACCCCACCCTGTAAACAAAAATTGCTACAGAAACTTCAGTATGTGAACCTCCTTGCACCAAAAGAAAAAGTCTGTGTAGGAACATGGAACGTCCGAACTATGTACGAGACTGGAAAGCTGCCCAGATCGCCAACGAGATGAAAAGATACGGAATACAAGTGCTGGGAATATGTGAGAGCAGATGGAATGGGAGTGGACTCACCAAATTGTCAACAGGTGAGTCAGTGATCTACTCCGGTCACCCAGAAGATAACCACACGCACACCGAGGGCGTGGCTATCATGATGTCACCAACGGCAACGAAAGCCCTGATACAATGGGAGGCGATTTCGTCCAGGATAATGACCGCCAGGTTCAACTCCAAAGGAAGGAAAGTGTCAATCATACAATGTTATGCACCCACAAACAACGCAGACCTCGAGAAGAAAGAAGAATTCTACAGGCAACTACAGGCAACAATGGACAATACTCCAGCTGGCGACATGAAAATACTAATGGGAGACATGAACGCCAAACTGGGACCAGACAATACGGGAAGGGAACTCATCATGGGTAGAGAAGCTCTAGGAGAAATGAATGAAAACGGAGAACTCTTCGCCGACTTCTGCGCCTTCAACGAACTGGTGATTGGTGGCAGTGTATACAAGCACAAAGATATCCACAAGGCTACATGGGTGTCACCAGACGGGCAAACCAAAAACCAAATCGACTTCATCTCAATCTCAAGGAAGTGGAGGCGCAGCCTACTGGACACAAAAGCAAGAAGAGGAGCAGACGTTGGCTCAGACCACTATCTCGTACAAGGGACAATCCAAATCAAATTAAAAGCTTTCAGGGAATCAGGAGCTGCAGATAGACCACAAGCCAAGTTCAACACTCAAAAGCTGAAGGACCAGGCTACAAAGGACATCTTCATTGCAAGCATAAAGGACAAAGCCGAGACACAAATCAACACTAGCGAAGAGGTCGGCGTTGAAAAGCACTGGAACAACTTGAAAACGGTGTGGAGCCAAACCTGCATAGAAATTCTAGGCAGAAAAAAGAGACAGGACAAACAGTGGCTCACTACGGACACTTGGAAACTAATAGAAGAGAGAAGGACAGTGAAGCAAAAGATTATCCAGTGCACGGACGAGCAACAAAAACAGGAGCTGAATGCAAGCTACAATACACTGAACAAAAGAGTGAAGAAAAGTGCCAGGGAAGACAAAAGAAAATATTATGAAACCATGGCAAACGAAGCAGAACAAGCTGCAGGCAAAGGAGACCTCGCCACACTCTACCAAACAACTAGGAACCTTTCGGGCAAACGTTCGACACAGATTAAGCCAATAAAGGACGACAATGGAAAGTCAATCACCAAAGAGGTGGAACAGAGAAAGCACTGGGTTGAACACTTCAAAAGACTTCTAAATCGTCCGCCACCTACAACACGTCCAGCAATACCAACAACGGAAGCAGAACTACCAGTGAACACTGACCCCCCGACGAAATCAGAAGTCCTGAATGCAATCAAGATGCTTAAAACTGGGAAAACACCGGGACCAGATGGAATCCCAGCAGAGGCTTTGAAAATAGACCCAGAGACAACAGCGGACTTGATGACACCACTACTGGAGAAGGTGTGGAAAGAGGGCAAAGTACCCGAGGATTGGAAGAACAGTTACTTATTCAAACTTCCAAAGAAAGGAGACTTAAGTCAATGTAAAAACTGGCGTGGAATTATGCTTCTGTCCATTCCAAGCAAGATACTAAGTCGCATCATCCTGGAGAGAATCAAACAAGCCCTAGATGAAAAACTTCGTCCGGAACAGGCTGGATTCAGGAGAAACAAATCATGTATTGATCAAATCGCCACTCTACGGATCATCATTGAACAAAGCTTGGAATGGCAGTCACCTCTCTATCTCAACTTCATCGACTTTGAAAAGGCCTTCGACAGCGTCGATCGAGAGGTCATTTGGAAACTACTTCGCTACTACGGGGTCCCATCGACAATTATACACCTCATCCAACAGTTATACGACAATGCTGCATGCCAAGTAATCCACAACGGGAAACTTACGGAAGCCTTCGAAGTGAGGACGGGAGTGAGGCAAGGCTGTCTACTATCACCAATGATCTTCCTGATTGCAATTGATTGGATAATGCGACAGACAACGGCAACCAACGAGGGAACAGGCATAAAATGGACTGACACAAAAGACTTGGAGGATCTGGATTTCGCCGATGATATATGTCTGATTTCCCATAAACTGGAAGATATGCAAGTGAAAAGTAACAAGTTGGCAGAAGAAGCATCAAAGATAGGACTTCACGTGAACATAGATAAAACAGAGATGATGAAGATTCCTTGCCAACATCAACAACAACAACAGACCACAATAAGCATAAATGGGAAGAACCTGAAAGAAACAACCTCCTTCACCTACCTGGGAAGCATCGTCTCAACTACAGGCGGAACTGACGAGGACATCAAAGCCAGAATCGGAAAAGCAAGACAAGCTTTCATTACTCTCAAATCTGTGTGGAGGTCAACAGCAATCAGCATCAAAAATAAGATCCGGATTTTCAACTCCAATGTGAAGTCAGTGCTACTATACGGATCAGAGACTTGGCGAGTCATAAAGAGCATCTCAAACAAACTTCAAACCTTCATTAACAACTGTCTCCGCTCAATACTCAAGATCAGATGGCCAGAAAAGATCAGCAACAGGGATCTCTGGGAGCGAACCAATCAGGAACCGATTGTGAAACAAATAGGCAGAAAGAAATGGAGATGGATTGGCCATACGCTGAGGAAACCATCAAGTGACATCACTAGACAAGCCCTCGAGTGGAACCCGAAAGGGAGGCGGCGAGTTGGTCGTCCAAGGGTGACTTGGAGGAGGTCATGCGAAGAGGAGATGAAAGCATGTGGACAGACCTGGAGCAGGGTGAAAAAGTTGTCAGAAAACCGAAGTCAATGGAGGTGCGCAGCTGAAGCCCTATGTTCCTCTAGGAACTAAAGGATACAATAATAAATAATAATAATAATAATAGGTTGACACACGACATTTGCATTCGAAACAGGTAAAACCAACAACAGCAACAACAACAGACTAAAGGTATATTAATAGATACAGCATTCTGTTACAATACTGACAGAATACTTATGATTTCAAATAATCTAGTTAGAAGTTATTCGGCTTTATGAGCTAAGAATATCTCTAATTATTAAAAAGTTATGTAGCTTGTAAATTATAAGAAAAATTGTAAAAATTGTTTTGAAATACCTATTTTGGATATGGTGTGAAGCTTGGTACTGAGTTTAGGCATGGAACAGGTTAGAGCTAGGTTAACCTAATTAGGAATGGTTCGAGGTCGATTAAGGTTAGGATTGGAGGACTAAATTTACTATTCAGTGTTATGGCTCTTTCCAAGATCATCGGTGTATTCGCGCGCCTCTTCGGTGGCTTAAGTCTAGCTTCGCCTTAATTACTTATCGGAAAGTCTTTCACTATTAGTCTAAATATTATCTTCATTACTGTCTGCCTGTTTTCGACATAGAAGTTTGCACATATGTGCGGCACTTCAAGTCGCCACACTCCCTCCTTGTAGCACACAAAGCAAGAGAATAAGATTGAAGAAATGCATAATAGAGACAGTAAACAGAGGTGTGAGACAAAGAAATAGGAGTAACGAAGAACAATGTAGTTTCATTGGAAATCATAAGTCACAAGGAGTGGATGCATCTGCGCTACCCATTGAGAACGATTTTGAACCATGTCACCTGTTGTTTCCAACCATTGGTTCTTACCGTCCCGAGGACCCCAGCCAGTCGGGAAGTCTAAACATTCCTACGTGGCTTAAACTAACTGTTGTGGATTTCATGCATTTATTCCCCTTAATGAATTTGAACAATGCAAGAACTACAGTTTTAGCAGAATAAAATGGTACCGTCTTTTATTTCGTTGTCTTCTCGTCAGCTGCTTACATGGCAAAGACATTATTAAATATATCTACAACAACAATTTTAACATACTTGCACAGAGTTAAGTTTAAACAAAAATCAATCGATCAATATACGCATACACTAAAAATATATACATATATAAATATGCAATATTAACCACTATTCCGAACAAAAATAATAATCAAACACAATGGATTTCATTGACTGGTGCCATGTTTTGGTTTGACCACCGCTAGCTCTTTTCCAGTCTGACCTTAAGTCAGATAACATTGCCCGTCAGTTGAGGAAGGCGATTACTAGGCATACATAACACATGCCCTAACCATCTCAGTCGATGTAGCTTCACAGCCTCGTCGATTGATTTCCCTGCTTAACTAGCACTCGACCGAGGCCTAACCTCAATATTGCTCACCTTATTATACCACTTCACACGGGAGATAGAACACAGGAACCTATGATCAAAGACTGCTAGCCAGTCTTTTCATGTCTTCCACTCTCAATGGCCACGCCTCGCTGACAGCCGTAAAGGAGGACGGAGCGGATTGATGAGCAGTACACTCGCCCTTTAGTCGATAGCCGGATATCACGTCTACGCCAGAGACGGCGTAAACTGGCATATGCGAAACTAGTCCGCTGTATCCGTACTGAGATTTCGTCAGAGATCAACTCGTTGGGGCTGATGGTACTTCCCAAATAAGTGAGGTGGTCAACGTGCTCTACCACTTCACTTCCTATTTCCAAACTAGGAGTCAATGTAACAGCATCATCTTACATTTGGCGGGAGCGAATAGCATGTCAAACATTCGTAGATTGCAGCTCAAGGTGTTCAGAAGACTCTGCATTTTGTCAGCGTCCTCGCCTAGAAGGACTATATCATCTGCATATTCTAAGTCAACGAGATTATTCGCTGAGTCTCTGAAGTAAGTTAGGGTTAAGTCCATTAGTACATTTTCACTACAACTTTAAAAATTTTCTCCAATGAAATTCAAACTTAAGAAATAATCAAAACATACAATATATCATCTGTGTAAAGAAAAAGTATCACTATACCTTTATCTACCATTCGACAAACTGGTTTATTACCAGTTTCCAAATGAAAAGAACAATATTTTTCGCCTTCATTATCCATTAATTTCAATTTCAATTCACCCGAACTACAATAAAAAAGACAATTAGTCAGAAAAAGAGAACTCAACTCAGATGATGAAAAGGTGAAAAATGAGGGATATGAAGGACACATATTGATGATTTCAATAATTTAAGTAGGAATATACCTTAACATTAATCAGAATTTGTACATGTTCTAGATAATCCCAAGTACACTCAGAGTCTAATTTACATTAAAAACTAGCTGAATAAAAATCAGACACAATAACACTACACATAAGCAGGTTTAAAATACGATAAAAATTTGGATTTCTCCAAACACCACGAGTTCCATTCAGACTTCATAAAAATGATAACATCTAGTGAAACAAAAGTGTACCAGAGTGCAGTGAGCAAATAACGATCATAATACCTATTTTTAAGCAGAAAGGATGATAGACATGAACAACCACTAGTATATGGTGTGATCAACAGTTATGTGAGATGACTGAAGTAACACCAACTGTAACTAAATTTTCTAAACTGATTTCTTATTCATGTATATCTTAATATGACTGCTTTTTGACGAATGAAACCACTGAATATACACACAACAATACTTTGTAATTTTTAGCTGGGCAAACTGAAAATTGAAAAACAGGACGGATGCAAGCAGCTGTGCTAAATATATAGCGGCCCACAAATGCAGAATGGTACATATTTGTCTTAAGAGTAATAATACATGAGAAGCTAGGTTTGAGATGATCAATAGTCAGTTTCAAGTAGCTAATTCTTAGGTTACTTCTATGTGTCTATTTGAAATCAAAAAAGAAGTTTGATGAACACAAAGTAGTCACTCAGTAATAATCAATATCATTTTACAATCCTAGACATTTTTAGCATAGTAAGGGTTCTAGAATGACTACTGAGAATCACTAACGAATGAGCCCATTGATCATCCAGTAATTACTTCTAATTTTTTAGTATTTCTACACCATTATTTCGAGTTTTATATCGGTCTCTAGAGTGTTTTCGCTGGATTTACTGAAGTATGATGACAACTAGTGATAGATTACATTGTGTCTTATTGTGGTGCAAGGAATGTTACCTAGTAATCTGAAAGTATCAAAGGAACTCATAAAAACCAGTAGAGATATAGTGTAGTTCCCTTTTGTACTCTATACACAAAGGTATGTGAAATTCAAGAGATACATGAACTTTATCTCTGTTCTATTTTAGTTTAAACTGTTTAATAATTAATATTAGCTTTGCTATTATACCTGCTGTTATTGTAATTACTTTCAATACTATGGCACTTCAGTGTACAAAAGCATTTTCCTCGGTTTTTTAAATAAATAAATGGTCATAATTTCACAGTAGCTTTATTTTTTTTAACCTACATTTGTTATAATACTGAACAAGTGAAAGGAGGAATTACACAGAAATATGCAGTTACACAACGTAAAACCAAGAGCGTACACAAGAGACGGTTGCTATGCTATAAACCAATGAGAATTCCGAGTATAGCTGAGTCAAATCATAACTCTAGTGTATATCTATGTCACTAATTTTCAACACAAACGTATGCATTATAAACAGAGGTTTATTACAAGGTTGATGAAATTTCACACTGAATACACAATAAATGCGTTAAGACGTGACAGTTTTACATAAAATATAAATAATTTTATGTATGTATAAACAATTTAAGGCAATCACAACTTAGTATACTTTATAAAACCCTACGTAGAAATGTTTTACAGATAAGTAGTTAGTGCACAATAGGGAACTAAAATATGCTTAGTCATACGACTTAACGCATGAACCTAAAAATGATCACCGAGTTACACTTATTAGTTCTACATCGTTAACCAAATATAGAAATGTTATTGTAAAAACAGGCTCGGCCTATATTCTAATAATTTTTGTGTTGGAAGTAAAAATAAATGCATTTAAGAGTAGAAGACAGCGGTATAGGTCATTAGGCGAATAAGTGATGAAGAGTTTAATCCATGTCTCTGTGATTTTAATCACCATAGCCACCGCCGAAATATCAACTGTTTTTGCTACTCAAGTGTGGAATCTAAAAGATGATACTGAAACCAGCTGCAAATGCAGTGGGTGTATTCACATCTGCTATTTCTGCTGAAGTCCTAATCTATACTATGATCAGAATTAGGTGAACGGTGCTAATAGTGAGTTTCGGTCATCAATAAAATTAACGACCTAAAAAAACTAAAAACCAATAATTCAGTTGCACTCAGCATTACAGTTAAATATGCAACAGATTTAAACCGAAAAAAGGTATAAAAAAGTCTGTTAAATTTAAACGTCAAGCTGAAAGTAGCTAGCTGAGCCCCTTAGGCATTAAAAAACTTTCACTCGTAAACAAATCAACGTCTAGATGTTCTTTTCATTTCGACAGATGCAGTGGCATCTTCAATCCTCTTAAGACAAAAATTACACACATGTTGGTGGTCACATTGCGCAAACATGACGGGACCAGTGTCATTTACTAATAACCACACACCCTTGTAATTCATTCAAACCAATGATATTTATTAGCCTCATACTAATAGGATGCCTTCCAAGATGTGACGTGTACGTAAGCAATCTCTAATGCAATATAGAGTGGCGGGCGGAGAATTTTAAAAAGCAATTTATCGGGTTTGCTGAGCCTGATGGTTGTGTAAGTGCCGATAGACATGAGGGATGGAATTAGTTTTCGTACAACAAAGACCTAAGTGGAATATACTTTTTAAATGTTCCAGACTTAATTTTAGCTGCAAAGCACTGGGCGATTGCATTTTTATGCAAATAACCTTGCACTGTAGAGATAAAAATAAATTTATTCCAGTCTAGGATATCTGATGATTACTGCTTAACTACTACTGAAATCTATCCGACCGCTCCCATTCAGTAGCAATGCTACGTAAGTAATTCTAGGGTTTGAAGGTCTTGCCTGAATGACAATCACTATTTAATAAATGTATTCATCGTGAAACGATAGTCTGTGTGCTTTAAACATATTTTACTCATGTTGCCTTGCCGACTACTCACCAGTACCGGCCAGAAATTAAGCGGCGGTCATCTTTTTGATGTGGATTCATCGAGTGGAAAGTAGTTACATAGGGAAAGAAAGGCAATTTACGCAGATATCTTTTGTGACTGCTTTTTTCTTCTGATCACTCCATCATTTCTTACATTATGGCATTTGCATGACCCTGCTACATAACTCTGAATACGAATTTTCATGATAAGTATGTTGTGCTCAAATTACGTACAAAAGAAAATTTTCTTGTGAAATCAGCAGTCAAAACTTTCCGAAATCTCTGTCTGCCCTTATCAATAATTATTCCATTGTCGTAGAGTAGCACCAAATCTCACCCCAAATGTGTGCTCAAACATTTCATTGAAAACAATGGTCCAAACTTCCTGAGGGAGACTTGCTGAGTTGGAGAAGACATAATATTACCGAAAGAATCCCCGCATCAAAGCTACATATAGGCAAGAACAGACAGTGGTAACCCCTGTCGTTTGACGCAGGCACTACGAACAATTTTAACCACAGTCATGAGTCTATGTTATTTCATTCACCTGATGCACCATATTGGTACACCGTTGCTTACCGAATAACATTTCGAGTGTGCTTTATCGCTTATAATTATAACACGGTGATCATGATATTTTAAGACTTATATTTTATAGTTCAATAGTTTATTACTTCTAAAGTTCTACTAGTCGTAGGAATTTTCTAAACATGGCTGTTGGGTCATTCTTCTTAAGTACGTTCCATGATATCCAATTGACCACGTTAGATTTTAGAAATTTTATACTATTGTACTAAATACTGTGATTATGAGGAATCGCACGCTTTTTCTAGGTGACTTGTTTGACCAGATTTTTTAACCTGCATTTAGCAAAATTCTTGTTGCAAAATTTTGAATGTTCCTAACTATTTTAAGCTACATACTTACACTCAAAACGGCTACATGGCATTTGACAAGCCAAATTTATGGGATTTTAACCCATTCAAAAACCAGAAAAACAGAGAAAAGTCCATAAATTCGGTTAAGAAATATGTTGAAAACTAACCAATGTGGAGTCGTACTAAGTTAAGCTCTTAAATAACCATGATTAGATTATCACAGTCACATAGTTTAATTCCAAGGATGTCCTCATAACCTGATGGACTGTGATTTTCAGGCCAATATATCTACGGTTAGATTTGAAACTTACTCGAAATACCTGCCTTCTAGTTCCACCTCGACCTTTGATAGGTAGGACTAAATAACTTCAAAAAGATGTTAAGCTTATTTTGTAAATTAAGATGTCTAGCAAATAAGGACAGTTGGAGAAAACTGTGCATTTACGGTATTTTAGCTAATATATTTCCTTAATTTTTAATTTTTAAAAACATTTTTTGAAAATTTTATGAGAATAAGTCAGTGGCACTTGTGAACTGATTTCATCTAAGAATTGATACAAATTATCTCTGTCGAGAGGTTGCGGGTTAACAGTCTTACACCGGGAGTACACAACCGAGGAAATCACAAAACCGAAGCTTATACACGTGCACAATATCTGCCAAGAAAACCATGTAATCCTCCAACACAAAATAAAAGTAAAAGCCACAAAATTCTTGTGACTAGATAATGCATAATTACTAGATAAATGTAAACTAATAAATAACTCTATAAAAATGTATAGTACCTGGCAGAGTCGTTAATAAGGGATTGTAACTCTTCAAGACTTAATCCACTGAGTGGGATTCCATCGACAGAGATTATAAATGTACCCACTTTTAGGTCGGACGATACAGAACCGGAATGGGAAACTGAGATCACACGGAAGTATTGGGAAGCATCTAATAATAGAATTCACAAACAGATATTTGGTATAAGAAAATGATTTTGGGGAGTCTGTTATCAAGATAAACCATGGAGCTTCGCAGTAGCGTATTACTCGTTACTGTCAAACTGATGTCGCAAAACAGGTTCTAAACAACTCCGTTCGGAATAGGGAGGATAGAGTTCTGGAAGTAAGCGGTTGTATATCAAAGTTGAAATTCAGTAAGGGAATTTAAAAAGAATATAGTAGTAAAACCATGCAAAATAAGTCACGACATACACGGAGTATATCAAAGCCTTAATTCAGAGGCCATACATAATCAGAATTTATAGGGTAGTGACTAAACCTAATGCTGACCAACCGGTCCTAGAGACTGGTTGTATTTTGGGATTTCGAGACATGCTGTTTCACATTTTCCAAAATCGTGTATAGTATACATAAATAGTAGTAAGAGTCAATTTTGTAAACCGAAAATCGATATAGCAAAACCAGCTAATATAAAGCTAGTTAGGATGAGAGGTTGTTACCTAAAGACAAACTTGTGTATAAAGATGTTAAAGAATTTCCGACTGTTGTAAGCCCATCAACTGCAGGCACTGACAGGGCTACAGATATATCAGACATCCTTTTAAGCGAAACTGACAAATGGAGTTGTAACAACAATAATAATAAGTATTCACATTTATGAGAAAGATTATGTAATGGTGTTTGTATTCTACAACTACAGAAATAAAAGTCTATGGGGAAAATTTCGTTTGCATGCCCTGAACGTGATGAACTGACTTTAAACTTCATTGTTTATATTCAAGTCAGAATTTTAATTATTCCTGTTATTCATTCACAGCTTTCGATGAATACTTATCAAACGTTTATTGATTAAAATAAATAGCCCCTGATAAGACAAGTGTTTAGAAGTATTGCCATCTCAAAATGATAATAAATAATCACTACATATGATGACGCAAAACATACCTGGTTTATCGACAATGAACTCTACAGTTCCAGTAACGACCTTCAAAACTAATTCTCCCATACTCCAACTGCGCTTAGATACCACAATACAGTTCACACCATTCCACAGCAATTGAAATAAGCTTACAAATCATTCTGACAAAATACAGTTACAGATCCCTTATGATTCGTCATTTTATTTTGACTCTGATAATGGCTGGTTACGAAGAAAACATATATCCATGACAATGGTTACACTGGAAAGCGTACAGAAACCAAACAGAGATGTGACATTCAGTAATAAAACCTTTAAATTCAAAAGCAAGTCTCCAAATTATTCAAATTTATCTGCTTTTAGTGAAACAGGTGGCGACTGCTTGGGACGACTAGAAACCAAGCCCAAACCAACCACTTATCGAAAGATCCCGCAAAATAACAATCTCGAATCAAGCGCTCTCCCATTATGTACTTTTTATGTGATGAAACCGAAAAAGCTTCAGGTTATTTCTTTCAGGCAATTTATTATCGTCACGAAACTGCGAACTAACTAGGCAGGGCATATGGCAAGTAAACCATGTGCAGTCAAACTTAGATGTTCAACAAAAGCATCAAATTACGGGTATTACCGGGTACAGCAGGTTGAAGATAAGTTAGGAACTCGTCGAAGAAGACACTCTGAAATGGTCGCGCTATGTCGTGAACTGGCAGGAGTTTGGTTGGCCACTGGATTGGGTACCAGTGGCTTAAGGGTCTACGAACTCGCCTAGTAACCAGAAGGTCCCGGGTTAGAACCCCAGTGGGTACGCACTGAATAAGAGTCCCAGACTATAACGAAAGATTGCATGGAGGATTTAATCATGAGCTGACATCAGTTAGAGAACCACTGGAAAACCTGGGAGTACTGGACGGCTGTTTCCTCCCAGTTTGGGACTCTTCAGCAGTACGCACCCACCGGGATTCGAACCCAAAACCTTCTGGATACAAGGCGAGCTCGTAGACCATTGGGCCACTGGGACCCGATCCAATGGTCCTTGAATTCTAACTTCTGCCAGTTCACTACATATAACGAAAGAGTTGTCCAGTACTCCCTCTAGGTTTTCCGGTGGCTCTGTAACTGATGTCAGCTGATGATGAAATCATAAATCCAGTAAAAATAACAGGCGTTATCTCGGGAAAAGGCTATGAATCAGGAATTTCTGTCGTCCACTGATTCTCGTCGTGTCTTTCAGAATCCCAGCCAGAGTCCTCTTGGGTGTACAATAGATACTACTGGAAAAATCTAGGATCCATCGAAGACAACTGTCCCACTCCCTTCAGTGCCCCATGAGATTTCACACTGGAATATCTGCAGTCTACCTGAAGAAAATGCTGACTAGGAGTTGGAATTATGGTGGAATAGAACGATTCCGAACGGGATGCAGTGTACACGGAAGTAATGAATGAATACATTTAGTGATGAACTCTGTGAATTTTTGTTTCTCCAACAAACCACTGACACTCTGTGTTTTAGCTTACGTGCTGACGAAAGTAAACGGTCAGAAACCTTCATGGATTTTCACAATAGTGTATTACGACCTGTTAGACATTTTGGGCAGTTTGGCGCTACACAAGGTTGTTGCAACAGTGTGTAATTCCCCAGAATTATTAGCCACAGCTTTCGTCACAGAACACTGGATGTTGACCGTCACTGCTTAAGTCGACGTTTTAAGCAGTGTGCTTACGGTCAAGCATTCATGCCATTTGGCACACCTACGTGTTACGCTCGTTCGTCCATGCATGATCTCTAGCTAGCTAAACAATCATCTCGTACTCCGTTTCGGTCCCGAAATATAATTCGTAATTTGGCCGATAAATTCTGGTGTTTCGCTTCGCCTTTGGTCTACGCGGAAGAAATACTGTAGAAGTTGTTGGTATTAGATCTTGCGTTAGTTTACTTCGTACTATCCGTGAAA
Organism: Trichobilharzia regenti; assembly: GCA_944472135.2. Classification (NCBI taxonomy): domain Eukaryota; kingdom Metazoa; phylum Platyhelminthes; class Trematoda; order Strigeidida; family Schistosomatidae; genus Trichobilharzia; species Trichobilharzia regenti. The sequence goes on from OX235262.1 coordinate 137,589,304, forward strand.
GTCAACACCTACAGACACTAAACTGTTGACCCCTAACGCGAACTTCATTCGTGGAAAACACGTAGGCGAATCCGTTGAGTTCGTTCCATTTTGTATTTTTCCTTATACTATTTTTAATGTATACATATTTTGCTTATATGACGATACTCCGTATTCAACCAACTAGCAAAAGCATTCGACTCGTGCTGTCAATGTAGTTAAAGACTGAACGATCAATTCATGGTTGTTTGCTCAAAACCAACTTCCCTATATTTTCGCGGAAGCATCAATACACCAGTCATCGTCTCATCGGTCGCTGTTCAGAAAGAAGTCAGACCAAAACTGTCAGAAGAAATATCGTGATTTATTATTGTAATATTTGTTCATAGACCTTAGTTAAAGCTTAATTTTAAAGCTGCCTATATGTTGGCGTTACAATAAAGAATTCTCGAGAGGCCAATCGGTGTTTTGGTTTTGCGTCCGTTATTACTAGGCGTTTCTGAGAAACTTCAAGGGACAGCGTGAGTCCCAGCGTAGCAAGAGCTGAGCATTGACGGTTTACGAGACGTGACTGACACGTGCCATTTTGGCCAGATTATGTGGAATCGTGGTTCCAGATAGCCCAGTCTGATTTCAGTGAACATAGGATTACTTACCGACGTTCACACCCCACCGTGAGAATTAAGCAAATACAAAAATATGCATATGTCTGGCCCAAAGGTAAGCAGCCCTCCTACAGAGAAATGAACTCACGCATCGGTAGAATCTTGATGAACTATTTTTAAGAGTCCAGATAGGTTATCAAGCTGCTGTAAATATACTTACACAGATGCTGGAAGTTATCAGCCAACGTCAGTTTGATGAAGGAATTTTCAGAGAACTCTACTTATCCAAACTGCCACAGTCAGTACAGACTGTACTGGTGACACTTCAGGGCGTTATTATAGACGACTTAGCTGTTTGTGCAGATAAAATTCTAGAAATAACTAAACGGCCACTTACTGAAATATGCTAGGTGGCCAAACAGACTTCGAGTAAGGATAGTGCAGTGATAGAGTTATGCAACTTTATCCAGCCTTCATAGCTTGTAGTTCCTCCTACAGTCATCTGAACTCCCCTCAACAGCGAAACTCACGTGGTCGATCTAAATCCAAGCCACGTTCACTAAAAAACCCTGACTAGTGCTGGTATCACAACACCTATGGCCAGGAAGCGAAATGTTGCCGAAAACCTTGTAATTTCGACAATGTCTCAAAGTATGTGGGAAACTATTGTACCTCCACGCGTCAGCGGCAACCGTCGCGGGTGACACTAGCCGCCTACTTTACATTCATGATGTGATCAGCCAGACTCGTTATTTAGTCGACACAAACGCCGAAGTCAGCGTCCTTCCTGCTACAGCAGCAGATCGATACAGCGCTTCTCCATTCAGCTTGCAGGCTGCAAATGGAAAACCGATCGCAACCTTTGGTAGGAAATACGTCTGTCTGAACGTAGGTTTACGCAAACTTATTCAGTGGATTTTCCTCCTCGCTGACGTCACAATGCCCATCACTGGCGTGGACCTACTTAATCACCATGATTTACTCGTAGACGTCCGCCGAAAAAGATTGATAGACAGTACTACTAGATTATCTATCAAAGGCATCACCTATATAGGGCCCAGCTAGTCAATCGTGGAGATGAAGACAGTCCTTGATCCAACCTTCCAACCGATTGCTGATAATGACTAGAAGCTTAGTTGCCCGTCTAACGATCTACCGTCCATAACCAGCAATGTTCTGCATCACATTCTTACCTCAGGACAGCCCGTGATATCTAAATTACGACGACTGGCTCCTGACAAACTAAGACTCGCTGGAAATGAGTTCGACCATATGCTCACCCTTGGACACATTCGGCCATCGAATAGCCCATGGGCATCCCCACTTCATATGGAACTGAAAAAGGATAGCAACGATTGGCAATCCACTGGCGAAACCGGCGAATGAACTCCAAAACAACCCGTAATTGCTACCCGTTGTCTCACGTTAACGACTTGGCGGCAACATTATCTGGCGCAGCTATATTCTCTAAAATCGACTTGGTTAAAGCGTACAGCCGAACCCCGATGGCACTAGAAGGTATTCCGAAAATGGCTATCATAACGCTTTTCGGACTTTTTGAATTTCTACGTATGCCATTCGGTCTCCGGAATGCAGCACAAACATTCCAACACTTCATCGACGAAGTATTTCGCAGTCTCGACTTTGTACGCGCATGCTTGGACGACTGCCTCATTGCCAGTCGAGACAAGGAAACTCACCTTAGACGCTTGGACTTGGAATTTGAAAGGTTACGCCAACATGGTATCACCGTTAATATTCATAAGTGTCAGATAAGCGTTGACTCACTCGACTTCCTGGGTCACACTATTGACTGCAAGGGCATTCGCCCACTGGCTACTAAGGTCGAGGCTATGCTGAAGTTTCCAGAGCCACAGACTGTGAAAAGTCTTTTAACGGCTTGGTAAGTTATTATTGACGGTTTATTCCCCACTGTGCCTCTCTGATCCAGCCATTTACAGACCTTCTTCGAGGGAATAACAAGTGCATCGAACTTGACGCGTCTGCTCGAAATGCTTTTACTCAGGTTAAAGAAGCTATTGCGGATGCCACACTTTTAATGTATCAGCATCCGACGGCACCGTTAAGTATCTCGTTTGATGCATCAGACCTCGCAACCGGCGCAGTTCTACAACAACTAATTAAGAGAGAGTGACAACCACTCGCCATTTTCTCGACGCGCCTACAATTAGCAGAAATAATATACAGCACATCCAGAAGAGAACTTATGGCTATGTACTGTGCTATACGTCATCTTCGATATTCAGTGGAGGATCGTGAATTCATAATTTTCACTGACCACAAACCTCTGACGTTGTCAATCACGTCCCAAAAACCGTTAATGCCCAGCTCTTGCTACGCCCGGCCTCACGCTGTCCCTCAAAGCCTTTCAGAAATGCTTAGTGCTAACGGAGGCAAAAACCAGAACACCGATTGGCCTCTCGAGAATTCTTTATTCTAACACCAACATATGAGCAGCATAATAAACTAAGGTCTATGAAAAAATATTACAATAATAAATCACGATATTTCTTCTGACGGCTTTTCTACGCTCTTTTTGAACAGTGACCAATGAGACGATGACTGGTGTATTGATGCCTCCGCGAAAATATAGGGAAGTTGGTTTTGAGCAAACAACCATGAATTGATAGTTCAATCTTCAACTACAATGACAGACGTACTCTCTGAACTCACCGTCAGATAAGTATTCACCCAGGGAATCACGACAACTGGATTACGTTTCACAGTTTACATCGGATATTCGTCAAGTATCCGGAGTAAACCGCCCTGTGACAGATGCCCTGTCACGCGCTTGTTCCCTCACCCAAATAGAGGACATAGACTGTCAATGTAGCTGAAGATTGAGCGATCAATTCATGGTTGTTTGCTCAAACCAACTTCCCCAATTTTCGCGGAGGCATCAATACACCAGTCATCGTCTCATCGGTCGCTGTTCAGAAAGAAGTCAGGAGACAACTGTCAGAAGTAATATTGTGATTCATTATTGTAATATCTGTTCACAGACCGTAGTTGTAACATTGTTTATATGTTGGTGTTAGAATAAAGAATTCTCGAGAGGCCAATCGGTGTTTTGGTTTTGCGTCCGTTATTACTAAGCGTTTCTGAGAAACTTCGAGGGACAGCGTGAGTCCCAGCGTAGCAAGAGCTGGGCATTGATGGCTTACGAGACGTGGCTGACATAGACCTTGTAAAACTGCGACATTTCAACTAGTAATCCTTGCCCCATCGTGCCTAAAATTTACCACCGTAACGTCTTCAAAACGTTGTATGGCTTATCCCACCTAGGTATTCGGACTACCGTCAAGCTTGTAACTAGTCGGTATTATAACAATAATAATGTATATTCTCATATAAACATATAAATTTACATGAAAATGCATGCCATTTTTACAGGCACGATCAAGTATGATATAATATCAAATCGTAGATTGTCTACAAGTTAATAATGTTTCAACAGTTAAATACTTGATATATATATAAATACACTCATTGTCAGAACTAGGCTGTATAGTTATTGAATTGTACAATTGTCCTCCAGATTGAGCGGGAAAATCGACTTCGTTTCGTTTTCATCCCGTGGTTGTCGGCATACGATAACCAACCAATATTGAGATGAGTACAACGTTTACAAGGGATTGAAGGCTGTTTTAGAAAAGTAAAAGTGCTAAGGTGAATCAATAAAGTGTAATGAAATGGGTAAGTGCAAGTATCACTAATAAATGCATTAATAAAGGAAACTCCCTAGGCTGACAACGTTCATTTGCAATGTTTAATGCTTCCTGTACAGTTTGAACTATCATGATGTTCACTTTTGATTTTAATACATTTTTTCCTCATGCCGGCTTTTTTTATTTTATGCCTTTTTGTGCATTCGGCGCAAAACCGTACCCTACAGAGAATAGGAATAGAATAAGTCGAATCAAATTCATAAAGGGCTATAAAATGTTAGGTTTAATGAGATATAATGAGGATCAAGTAAAGACGTTATTAGAAAATGAATCCGATAAGACATTGTGAAGTGGCATTTAAAGATCCGACAATGGACAGCAAGTTAATTTATAAGATGCCCCATAAATCTGTGCAGAGCCCACATGGTCGCATCTCAACAATAGGCTGAGCGAATGGTATATATTTAAAGGTAGAAGCATGATCTGTCAAGGCGTTCATTATTATCTTTTTCGAGATAAAGATCTAAGCCCTCATAAAAATCAGAAATATCTCGAGCCTTTAATTTGTATATTGCTGTTCCTGCAGAATGGGGTGATTCACCTTAGTGACCATTGTTGGCCTACTATTAATAGGGAAGTAAGGAAATGGGCACAAACGTGCTTGTCAAAAGTGCAAGGTAGAAAGACACACCAGAAGCCTTCCTGGCACCTTTCTTATCCCTGACGCTCGTTTCTAACACGTTCATGTAAATTTGGTTGGATCCCTTCCAGAATCTCATGGATATATCCATATCTCAACCTGCACCCAATGTTTCGCACAATGACCTGAAACAGTGCTCCTCAATGATTTATCCGCTGAAGCAGTCACACACGTCTTTGTCGAATGATGGATCGCAAACTTTGGATGCCCATTCTCCGTAGCAATTGATTGTGGATGGCAACTCGAAAGCGGCTTATTCTTCGCCCTGACTAAATTCATAGGTTGTACGCGTTTCGGAACAACGGCCTACCATCCTGAAGCTAATGGTATGGTAGAGCGTCTACACAGACAGTTGAAGGCCGGGTTATCAGCTGCAAACAATGCATATCGGACTGCATCACTTCCGCTAGTTCTCCTAGGGATACAAACCACCTTGAAAACTGATTCTGGTTGTACTGCTGCTGAGTTAGTATATGGCACAACACCACGACTGTCAGGTGACTTTGTTTCTCCCTCTAGCTTCTCCCCAGCGGTAGATCACACCTCATACGTCAACAGGTTTACAAACGCAATGCGTTCAGTTAAACCTGCTCCCCTTCAACCACAGTCCATTGATGTCTTTGTCCGCCTGTGTTTGAAAACTTCTTCACATGTATTTGTCCGTCATGACTCTGTGCGTAGACCTCTGGAACCCCCATACGACGGACTATCCAAAGCAGTTAAACGTATGGATAAATTATTTGTCTTAGACAAAAAAGGCTGCGAAGACACCGTCAGCATCGACCGTCTGAGATCGGCTTACTTGGAAGGCAATCCTGTTAGCCCAGAGCTGAGCGTACTCAATAATCCACAAGTAATCGAATATCCTTTAGTCCTCGAAGAAGTCACTAGCACGGCAAATGACAATGAACCTTCCACGAAATCGCTTTCTGGACGTAACTTAAGATTCCCAGAATACCTTCACACCTATATCACATAACTAATTGATGCGATTCACCCAACTCATTCGTTTGTGGTATTAATTATTATTTTTTCTTTTCAGACACATCAATTTTTTATATAGCATCACTAAACACAAGTAAAAATTTTTTCTTTAATCGAACATGTTGCATGCGCTAAAGAATTAGGTGTATACTTTTATCGATGTTCTAAGCTTTGCATTATTTTACTGTATGGTAGATGCACACCATTTTTTAAACACTAATTTGGTACATTTTCCTTAGATATCTAAACATGGTTACCGGGAGACTCATGAAGAAATTTAAATCATTTCACTTTATCCTAAATACTGCGCTGAAGATGTCGTCCAGAAAGACGATGAAAGCTCCGCAATTAAACCAAGGAGCTCAGAGAACACTATCAATTGCAAACCTTAAAGTGTTGCTGGTCAAACTAATCTACTTCGCCTGCTACAGTATTATTAGTATTGTTCAATATATTCTTGTCGCATGATCTGATATCACAATTACTAACAATGACTGAGTAATCCCGGCTCATTTATATGAAATGTTTCCAACCAAGAAAGTGCTTCACATTTCAAAATAAGTGTGGACTGTCATAACTAAATTTATTGGATGGTTATGTCAGACATGATCATTACTGTAAAAACGGTATGTTGAACATGTAAATGCCTAATTCATGCAAACATACTACTCTTATAAAATACCACTAAGGAATATAAAGGTTTTTTGTAGCCAAAGCTTTCCGTGACACTTGTGGATTGTGACATGTGTAAACTGCGAATAAATTCAATGTACTCAATATTTATTGCAACAAAATCTCCTATTATCCTACTTCATGGGCCTCCATGTTGTCACACCACTATAATTAATAACACTTGATATTTTCGGTTGGTCATTAGCCAAATTCATTCAATAATTGAGAAAAATCCTTCTGAAAATGACCGAACAGGCTGTCTCAGTTGTATATGTGCAAACCGGACGAAGCTCGTATGTATGATTTGAATTCTAAAAAGAGGCTGACCAGTTTCAGATGCTACATGTTACCGTATGAGAATGTCAGTAGACACATGCATTACAGTAAATAAGAAAGTCAAGGAAACGCCCAGTGGAACATTTTATACTTTAACGTTGTATAAAAATGAGTTTGATGATTATCAACAGTCGAACCAGTCATTTAGAACATTGAATATGATTCACCAAGTTTTCAAAATGGAAACAAATACGACAGCTGTATAAAAAATCGAGTGAAGTGATTTAATTGTTAAATGTTTAAAACAATATATCCCTTTTATAAATTTGGATAACGTTATTAGAAGACGGAGATTACCTCAACAAACTTTTAAAGCACTTTTTTGAGTGTGTAATATAAGGTCTAAACCCCCCATTCCCCAAAGTCATTTGAGTGTGTGAAGTTACAACTTTAAATGATGGTATTCATTCTGTAAGCTTAATGAAGGAGTTTGAAAAGCAAACGCAGTCTAGGTTAACTCGTTGCTCACCTCAGAGATTTACAAATTGGACTACATCGTTGTGTAACAGGGGAAAAATGAGAATCAAGGCACATACTTGAGTTTTTTAATTTATTAATATATGTCAATCATTCATGTCAGGTACGTGTGCTTGTCTGTTTTCTTACTGAGCGATTCGATTGAATGTGTGGACATCTATTCCACTAAGAGTCGACTGAAAGGCTTTGTGTCTGGGTACGATAGCCAATATTTAACAAATTCGTATTCCACCTTTGGCCTCTTCACTCGTCGACTGAGTCCTAAGAGATGTTGGGGCTTGGCCTGAAGGAAAAATGGTCGGCAATCAGCGTTCGTAGTCGTTCCTAAATTTGTGAACATTGCGAATGGGTGCCTTAATAGCTTACGCTGATGTGAGAAGACATGTAGTCCCTTGAGTTGTTCAATCATGTTTTCACTGTTTAAAAGTGTCTTTTTGGGCAACGGATGGCTTTTTTGATGTGTATTCACAGTTTATGCTTCAATAAAGAAGTATTTTTGACGTGGAACACATCACAAAGATTCCCGTGAAGTACCTTATTTATGCCCGGATCTCTCTAAATCCATGTCGGTGCCTTAGTTCGTGATCCGTAGATTACGAATCCATCCTAATTGCTATGAGTCGGAACTTAAGCGAAATATGTTATTCTCATAAGTTATGTACTGACATTAGAGAGCAGTGAACCTGATGGCCTATTTTATAAGTTGATGAAGGGACATAAAAATACTATACTTTAGGTAAGGAATAGAATGCCGAAATACATCTCACAAAGAAAGATACCTAAATTTTTTTGCTTGCCCACGTCAAATGAGACGTGTAGTCACTTTCCAAGTCTAGTACTGAAACGGCACAGGCAATACCAGGTGGACAGGATACTACACCTGCATCAACTGAAAGCCAGTTTGTGAAGCACAGCAAAACTGAAAGAAAACGTTCAAGACGTCACATTACCTCGAAGGCGTCATCAAGGAAGGCAGGTAAATGTTAGGCGTGTAGTGTCACCGTTTCTAAAACTGAGTCAGCATTTGAATGCAACTTTTGCAAACGATGGGTGCACTGCCGTTGTGACATAGGGGTGTCGAAATTATACTACGAGCTTGTGAGAAATAACCCATGCCCGTGGTTTCAGTACATCTGTCCACTTTGTAGCCCTGGCATAGTCCCGCACAGCGTGTCTGCGGGTAGCAGAAATAACAGGCCACTCTTGTGTCCAAACGCAGTCTCATGCAGCTCCCCACCTGCTAACACCACACTGCCAAAACTTTGTACAGACAGTAAGAAGGACACTCGAGTCCTACTGACTGGAAATGCCAATTTTCACAAGGTGAAGATTCCCAGGGTTGCACCCAAAATATCAGGGAAAGATATAAATACAAAAGCATCACCTGCATCCACTAACAAGCTTGGCAACACAGCAAAGGCTGACGAAAACCTGATGAAGCCTAAAGTTGCTGACACTGGAAAGGAATACAAGAAGCCAGAGGCCAAACCTAAGTCTGAGGTTAGTCGGTCTAATTCTCTTACCCTCTCTAACGTACCTGTGAGCAAGGATAGCTTGCTCGAACAACGGGCCCTGTCTGATCAGGATCAGTGGTCCAACCTGTGCTATGAGCTAGGCCTGAACATAAGTTCAGTGAAATTGTGCAGGTTGTACAGGGGTGTCCACACGCCTCAGGGTAAGCCACCTCCATTAAGGGTTACATTGGACTCTGCCGAAGAGGCTGAAAGGGTACTATTAATGGCTCAGGTAAGTCATCGACAGAAGTTCGAACATAAGGGTGAGACAAGACAGACCATGGGCCATCAGACAAATGACGAGGGAGTCACCGGAACTGATGCCTTCTACCTCTGGTGGTACACGGAGTTCCGGAGCTGGAAACGGGCACTGCTTGTGAAAAACAAATGCATGATGTACAGCAATGGAGATGGCTGTCATTTCAGATGGACCTTGGCGCATCTGGAACCATCTCCGTTTTCCGACTACCTCGTCCCGCTCATCCCACACTGATTAGCTCTCCAAAGCTGCTAAGTGTCACATTCAACTCTTCGGAGCAGTCGGTCATAGCATTTCAACGGTGGCATGGGACCAACAGAAAAATGGGAGGACACATTCGGTGCTGCGAAAGGACACCCCGAACTATAAGGAGGCAGCAAACTGAGGCCTTAGTACGTCCTCAAGCTTCAGTGACACCAGAGCGATGCAGTTCTGAGAATAACAGTCTGTGTCACCAAAGTGTCCTGAGTAAATCCATGATTCCATTCCATCGGAATCGTCCAACTAGTCCCGACATTAAGTCCGCTACCAGCGGACAGCTCCACGCCAACTACCCCTTAACACGCTGAGGTTGTTAGACTCACTGTCAGCTGCCTTTATAGCAATGTGGGTGGGCTGAGAGGAAAAGTAGGCGAACTCCAAAATCTCCAGGCACACCTACAACTGAAAATGATTATTCTCACTGAAACGAGGCTAACCCCCACTATCGCTGTCAGCCAAGTCTCATAAACCGTTAATGCCCAGCTCTCGCTACGCTCGGGCCCACGCTGTTCTTAGAAGATTTCTCAGAAACGCTTAGTTATAACGGACGCAAAAACCAAAACACCGATCTGCCGTTTGATATTTCTGTATTGTTACACCAACATATAAAAGGAATAAGCGAACTAAGCAAACTAAGGTCTGAAAACAAATATTACAATAATAAATCATTGGATTACTTCTGACGATGTTTCAATCTTCTTTCTGAACAGCGACCGATGAGACGATGACTGTCGTATTGATGCCTCCGCGAAAATTGGGGAAGTTGATTTTGAGCAAACAACCAAGAATTGATCGTTCAATCTTCAACTCCATTGACACTCCCCGGCAAAAAAGGGATCCAACCCTTTTTTCCTTCACGATCAATGCACGTTGACTTGGATGCCATTGCGAGAACCTGGGTCACACGGACAGAGCTGAAATGGAAAACAAACAGAAAAGCCAACACACCACAAGCATACCCACAGCACAATCTCACACATCGCTGACGACCTGCGCCTCCAGACAGAGACCTCCTCTTGACATCTTGCAACACAATCGCCACTTACTAGAATGACTCTTGCAGAATGCAACGTGACCATAGCAGCACCTCATGATACTCTACGCACATCCTCTTATCTACTCACTACCAATTACCACTGAAATCGCTTGTCACTCATTCTGCCTCAGTTCTAGTAGCGGTGACGCATGCGAGCCTCAGTCGTTTACACTCTTTCTCCCCGGCGTGTCGGACCGCAGCTAACAATTATCTCCGTGTGCATTTCATTCTCAGCAATAGCCTAGCCTCCCCGGCGTATACGACCCATCTGCTGTCTTTAACATCAATCAATTCATTCACAAATGTAGAAGACTCGAAACAACTTCAGAAGTAATCACGACGAAAATTTTAACAAAATTACGCAATAACAACAAGATACGAAAACAACAAGTAAACACAATGAATCCAAAAACACCAATTGATATGACACACCACACATATATACAAATAGTACAAATAACCTCGCGGATCATGTCTTGGTGGAATTCCTTTGAAGAATTGCAGGACTTACACCAGTACGCCTGCAACCCTTCACAGGTTGACGATTGTAAGTTGTGGAATGTCCAGACACAAACAAGATTAACCAACAATTACATCAATTGGAAATCACACAACTATTTAACACAAACATATGTACAATCAACACATCAAATGTTGTGGATTCTGACACGACAAACTACCCTTGAAGAACTGTAGGACTTACACCAGTACGCCTACAACCCTTCTCAGGTTGACGCCCTAGGTTGGAAAATCGTCGCAGAGTTCATTTGCTAACTTCCTTCTATCAGCTATATCCTCAAATCTGAACGGCAACACGCCCATGTCATTGTATCGTAGAATATAGATGACCAACAAACACACGACATATCTCATCAACCAAGTATAGAAACAGAGTAATTTACACCAAAGATAATAACATTCAAATAGTAACTTGAAACTAGAAATGCCTTTATTCGTGCAAGTCAATTTAACAATTACTCTCTCCTTTACACTTGGCTTATCCACACTAAACTGAGCAATATCTTTCGTCCTTTCAAACGAACCAATACTATCATAGTCATTGCACAAGATACTTGAGTTGATGGGCATCTGTTTCATTGTGGATGAAAACACCAACGATGACTGAGTGACACAAGGTGATGAAGTTAGCGGTGGATCAGAAGCTGTTCTTTTTCGGCTTTCAGATAGTTGTCCAACTGCAAGATTACCACCACTGCTGTCTTTCACTACTAGTTCGGGTTTAGCACTATCATCTGATGATAGGTGGGCTACACGCTGATCAATTACACTGACTGTCTCACAAGTATGCACACCTTCTGGAACTGCATCTGCGTTCAATTCTACTTCACGTTGTAGTTGTACAGAACCTTTATTTAACTTAGCAGTAGTAGGCATATCCCTCATCTCATCATGATCAACCAAAGACAAATCTGCACTATCATGATCATTACCACAAATATTCAATTTACCGTCAAGTTCATCATTTTCAAACTCTTTAATAACAGAAGTAGACAATTTTGGTTCCTCCTCACAAATCATTAAAGGTTTTATATCTTCACTCTGACTAGTTATACCTTGTAAACTTGTGGAGTCAGAACTGCACTCTGAAGCAGTAACTCTATTCTGTGACACTCTATTCAACAACGGCTTACCAGTTGCAACTACAGACTTCTTCACCGCACCGTTATCGTCACACAATTCGGAGTCAGGCCTGGAGTTTACATTTAGCTTATCACTGAACTTGCTCACTGGTTCACAGTTCACCTTTGTATGCACCTCTTGCAAACGTGTACAACACAACCGTGTTTGTCTTGCATCTTGTAACTTATCTGTTGAGGATGTACTACGAAACCTGTTACACTCACTAGGTCTATATGCATTACTAGACATCATGGAGCCTTCTCGATATCCACCTCTCTGAGGCCTACTCGTCATCAATGATTGCGTTTTACCCTCAGACTGCTCTATTCTAGGGGTGAGATCTAACAGACTGGCGAACTTGCTCATAGATTGATTGACACTAGTATTTACCAGTTTCAGGATATCATCAAACTTTGGCTCGATACCCTCATCCTCCATACGGGAGCTTATCTTCACCCACTTCCTTTGCAGTCGAGTAGGTAGACGTCTTGCTATTACTTCTAGTATAAAACTCGAGTTGAGGTCACTCATGCGATTCATCGAAATCATTCCATTCTTGTAAATTAGCAAATTATCTAAAAACTCAGTGAGTGCCTGGGAGTCATCCTGTAATTGACCACCATTACCCTTAACAGCCTCGAATAATTTCCCTGCAATCATCGAAGGTCTTCCAAACCTTTGACGTAATATGCTCATAGCCTCGTAGTAGCCCTCTTTTGGCTTCATAAACTTACAACACTGTATAGCTCTTGCAGCATCTCCAGTGCAATATCTCATCAAATACATTAACTTCAATTCATCATTTAATAAAAAACCACTCAACATGATCTCAAACTCCTTTACAAATTGTAAATAATCAGCCGGGTTTCCATCAAAACACCGTGGTTCAAATTTAGGGAGTTTGATGTTCCTATTATCCCTGAACGGCGAAACAGTAACATCAACCATGTCATGCTTAACATCAGACACATCGTTACAATTAACAGACAAGTCACCATGACTTACTTTCCTGTTTGCATCCAAGACACTCTGTCCCTTCTTTGACCCAGGCATTGTTGAACTTGACCCAATTCCAAAAAGTTCCAGATATTGCTTGTTCAAAGAGGACTTGACCGGCACCAGGAAAAATGAACGGCGACTATCCAAACTTTCACCAACTGTTTGAATCCGCCAGATCTGTTTCTATCGTCAGAAACTGTCAGCCACGTCTCATAAACCGTTAATGCCCAGCTCTCGCTACGCTCGGGCCCACGCTGTTCTTAGAAGATTTCTCAGAAACGCTTAGTTATAACGGACGCAAAAACCAAAACACCGATCTGCCGTTTGATATTTCTGTATTGTTACACCAACATATAAAAGGAATAAGCGAACTAAGGTCTGAAAACAAATATTACAATAATAAATCATAATATTACTTCTGACGATGTTTCACTCTTCTTTCTGAACAGCGACCGATGAGACGATGACTGTCGTATTGATGCCTCCGCGAAAATTGGGGAAGTTGATTTTGAGCAAACAACCAAGAATTGATCGTTCAATCTTCAACTCCATTGACAATCGCCGACAACGAAATCAGTATAGGTGATATGGTTCTGGTCAGGAGAGACGGGGATAATAAGGAAGGAAGGAGAGTTGCTGTATACTTTGACAGGTAACTTAAATGTGTGCACGCAACGGACCCACCACTTATTGAACTCCCAGAATCCGTGTGGTGTCATTTCAACGTAGGCCACACCAAGAACTTACTGGATGGCATCTACCGATCTCCCACCTGTGGGGCAGAAAACAATCAGCTACTGCTCAGTATTATCATAGGGATACTAGACTTGGGCCCTGACCAAATCAGAATAGCTGGAAATTTCAATGCCCCATCACTGAACCTTGGCTCGGGATATGCTAAAGGAAAATTTGGCCGAAACATACTGCAAACTATTTGAAATACGGGACTGACTGAGAATGTTGGAGACGACACTAGGTGGAGCCCTAGTGGAAGGTCATCAAAACTAGACTACATTCTAACTAGTGACCAACTACTGGTCGAAAAAGTCCAGATCATAAATGTCACTGGAAGTGAACGTTGAATGTTGGTTCATTGGCCTTCGTCGCCATTGGTGGGCAACTTGAAGGCGCGAATGGTTCGATTGTGTACAAATTCGACGAAGACGAACGGAAACGAATAAAAGTACATAGTAATTTCGTATAAAACATTTGTTTATAGACTTGTGTTATTCTCCGCTTTGATTACCAAACAATATAACTTCCTTCTAACAATACTGGTGTTTTGGAGTTAAAGTCGAAGAAAGTACATAGCATTTATCGGTTCGGAGCGTTTTCGTAACAGTAGGAACTTAGGGATATGTTCCCTGGCAATGACTTCTCTAGGAAGTAGTGACCATGCATTCATAGGTTTCGATCTCGTTCTCCGTGAGCATTTGTAGGGGGAATTTGCACGACCATGCCTGTGTTACAGCAAGGCTGACTATGTTGAAATGCGGAGACTCTTGTCCGTTGCAGGTTGGCCCTTAAAATGGGATGAGCTATCTGTGGATGAACACTGGGAGGTGGTGAGAAAGATTATTTATACGGTAATCTCGGATACCGTCCCTTTAGTCAGAACACAGCCCAAAGGAAAGTCATCATGGTCGATGAGAGGTACGCAACGTATTCTGCAAGCAAAGCGGAAGGCTTGGTTTACGTGGCGCGCATCTAAGAGTCAGGTCGACCACGAGGCATATTTGGAACTCAGGAACCGGTGCAACGCAAGTGCCAGGAGGGGCAGGAGGTCATTACAGGCTGACCTTGCTAAAAATCTCATAGCAAACCACAAAAACTTGTACCTATTCATGTCGGAAAAAAACCAACCAACCAGGGGCATGCGTCTTAGTGGGCCTAAACGGTCAGTATCTCACTAATCTGGAGATGGTTGAAACATTCAGTTTAGCCTTCACCAAACAGCTAAACAGCAATGTGAGTATTACCGTTACAGACCAAAATGGTTGCACTGCTATTTCACAGGAGGAAGACCTAGTGTCTACTCACCTAATAAACCTCTCAATAGTAATAAGGAAGCTACAGCGACTCACACCCGGGAAGTCCACAGGTTGAGACGACATCAGGCCATCTGTTCTGAAGCAGTGCGCCGAAGCTCTTTGTAGGCCCTTATGCGACTTGTTCCAACACTCAATGGATTCGGGGAAACTGCCAAGGAAGTGGAAAAGAGCCATCCTTTCTCCGATCTTCAAGGGTGGGGATAGGCAAAATACCACTCGTTATAGACCAGTAGCTCTACTCCCAGTGGTATCAAAAGTACCGGGAAGTGTTATTGATGATCACATCAGGGAATACATCGATAGGTCTAATATACTCCATGAAGCCCAACACAGTTTCAGGAAAGGTTGACCCTGCGTTACCAACCTACTATCAGCTTGGGACGATTAAACATCATGCTGGGATATGAATGTCCTAGTTCATGTGGTCTTCCTAGACTTTGAGAAGTCATTTGAGACCGTTCACCGTCACCTTCTCCTATACAAAACAGGCCAGGCAGGTTAAGGTAAGCCACTTCTGTCATGGTTGAAGGACCACCTAGATGAAAGGCAATTTTGCACTAAGGTCAATCGAGTCCGATCACCCTGGCACAGCCCGTCATCAGGAGTGTCGCAGGGTTCTATCCTAGGACCACTGATGTTTTTGATTTTTATCAATGATCTACCGTGCCGTCTAAGCTGCCCGAATCTTCTGTATGCTAACGACGTAAAGATATGTAGGGTGATAAAGTGTCCGGAGGGCTCAGATAGGCTGCAGGAATACTGCAGAATGCAAGTTGCACCCTGTGTAATGAAAGCTTGTCCTGCACAACGTCGGAACGCGGCTTAG
Source organism: Trichobilharzia regenti (assembly GCA_944472135.2). Lineage (NCBI taxonomy): Eukaryota > Metazoa > Platyhelminthes > Trematoda > Strigeidida > Schistosomatidae > Trichobilharzia > Trichobilharzia regenti. The sequence goes on from OX235262.1 coordinate 137,605,333, forward strand.
GTCTAGTTCTAAAGGAAAAAAATGGACACAAGCGTATATTACACGGGGGATGTAGCGAGGGCATATGCGGTCATACACGTTACACACAGACAGCAAGGTACACTCACTCCTGAGCTCTGTCTAAGGTTGTACAAAACATACGTCAGACCACACCTTGAAGTGCATAATATTACTGCACCCACACTACTTAGAAGAGACGCCAACCTCTTGGAAAGAGTTCAACGACGGGCAACAAAAGGAGTGGTTGGTCTCCGAAACAAACAATATGATGAAAGGTTGAAGAAATTAGTCGTATTCACACTTAGCTACCGTCGTCTTAAGGGGGATTTAATTACTGCCTACATAATAACAAATGACCAGAATCACCCAAACAAAGGTGTTCTGACATTGAATAGGTATAGGCTCCCTCGTGGAAATCCCAGAAGTATAGCTCACCAGAGGGCAGGAACTCGGGTGCGCTACGACTTTTTTCACTGCGGGTTTGTCGTTCCCGGAATTTCTTACTGGCAGATGTAGCTATGGCACCATCTGTGGACGCCTTTAAGCGAAGGCTGGACGATAATGCAGCGACACAAGGACTGCATCCAAATGACCTATTTTTTAAAACCCCATACACCATACAGGGGTAGACAACCAAACTTGTCGTTTTACTTCTTTACATTCTCTGCCGTTTTACTTTTCTGACAACTTTAACTTCACCTATTAATATTATTACCATTATTACCGATACATATATGATTCATATTATTCCTCAAATTTCATCAGCTGACTGTTGTTACGTTTTCTTATTTCTTTATCTGTCTGTTAGTCTGAATAACTTCACTAATTATATCTACCATTGTTATTATCTCTTTTCTTTTGACGACGATACCTGAGGACTAACTGGTGAACGGATCAACTCCATTCATAGTAGTAACAGTCTTAACACACCTCATAATACAAACCATACATAATTAATCCCAGCACTACTCCTTATTTTTATTTTTGATTACAGCTTGATTACACACTATATTTTTCCTGAAAGTATGGAATTTTCAGCATCGATATCGGTAGCCCAAATTTCGCAGGCCGACCATAGATATCAGGTGTGCGTCGGCAGGAGATCGAACAACGGAACATGTGCAAGATCAGCGAGAGTCCTAACCACTGTGCCACCAAAGCTACGAGAGTTGAGGGGCGGGACGAGCTACGCAGAAGTTTGCCTAAGATCAGGAACCTATACTTCACAATCAAGAGGCGAACACAAAGAAATCAAATTGATTTATAGTAGCTCGTATTGGATATTGGATATTGCCTCTGCTTTGGGAACTTTCAAACTCAAGGTCGCAGTGCTCGTGAATAGAATGGACCAAGAAGATACGGATGATGATTTCGGTACAACCGAGGCTAGACAACTTGTTACAAAGGCGAATCGTAAAAAGAAAAAATCTGGTGGATTTCAGTCAATGGGTCTGAGTGCAACAACTTTTAATGGGATAATGAAAAAGGGCTACAAAGTACCAACACCGATACAAAGAAAGGTAATATGCGAGTTTTATGACATTTTTCAGGCTATACCACTGATATTGTCCGGCCGCGATGTTGTTGCCATGGCACGCACAGGAAGTGGTAAAACAGCAGCATTTCTTGTACCGCTCTTTGAGAAATTTCCTTGCCATTCACCTGCTGGCCCTCGTGCTCTCATCATGAGTCCAACCAGGGAATTAGCTATCCAAACTCTAAATTTTACAAAAGAAGTAATTCACACTTTATAAACCTATTTGATAGCTTGGTCGGTTTGCGCCCCTGAAAGCTACAATAATACTTGGGGGTGATAGGTAAGGAACATTGCTACTTAAATTAGATTCGTAGAATGGAGGAGCAATTCGCGGCTTTGCATAGCTCTCCGGATATGTGAGTAGTTTCGTTTATACTAATGTGTTATAGAATAATCGCCACTCCTGGGCGTTTCCTACATGTCATTATGGAAATGAACTTGTCTCTGAAGTCTGTGGAATACGTGGTTTTTGATGAGGGTGATCGGTGAGTATAATAGATTAACTAGTTATTGTAATTTGCTCAAGTTTTCACTTGATAGCAGTAAAAGTAAATGCCTCACTTGAGTACAATTTTATTACACACTTATTGTTTGAAATTAACATTATTAAGTTGGTTTCTCTATTTTGTGACTATGTATCAGTCGGTCTAATACATGCAGTATCTATTTTGTTTTTTTAGTTGATTGCATTGTAACATTAGGCCGAGCACTTCATGGTATATGTCTGTTTGCGGCATTCTAAGAGTATGAAGATGGTTGAAGACTGGTTAGTATACAAAAGCAGGATTTTGATAAAGTCAAAAGTTTTCATTAACGACTACGTACGTATTTAGGTAACAACATTCCGATATTTTAAATCCAGGATTTGTTCCTGACATTAACTGAACTGTGAAAAGGATTTCGCCACTAATTTTTTTTAAGTTCGTGAGAGCCTAGTATATTACTTGCAGTTTTGTATCTGTAGTTTGTCGTAAAAGGATTAACGCAGCGCTTTTTCGTGGAATAGTTTGCTCCAATCTTGATGGAAGTTCTGTGCAAACATTTCTTATACATTCCTTTGACGTTCTGGTGAAAATTTTAGTGTTAACTTCTTAACCGCACGTTTCGTGAATTCCATAACTTTTCGAAGTGCAGGGAGAGGGGATTGACAAAAAGTAATTCCTTTCAATTTCATGTCCAGGACTTTGGGTTTAGCATGACTCATGCCTATTAGATGTTAGACAGTGTCTTTAAGTATTTAAATGTCTAACTGATTGAAGAAGCAAATTCGAATTTTGTATGACTGTTCATCACTTCAGGTTGTCACACATCAGTTCAGTAGAAAGATAAAAGAAATGGGATTCAGTGGATGAGATTATAACACACGATAATGGGGACGTTAAGTTGTTCGTTTGTGTTGGGACTCAGCATTCTTACCTGCATACCCAGTAAATAGTTATAAAAATTAGCTAATTGATTCACTCAATAAAACTATAGGCTTAGTTATATAAACAAGCCTTGCCATCCTATTTTCCAGGCTGTTTAAGTATATTCCTTTTGCAACATGGCTGTTGGTAACTTTCAAAATGAAGTTGCTAAATAATCCAGCAATTTGGAACGCTTCAGATGAACGTCATTCTTTTTTCTTTCAGTTAAATCTATATGAAACCACACTCATTCCCTGATTTGATTATCATTAGTTTTTCTCTTTTTCAGGTTATTCGAGCTTGGATTTGCAGAGCAACTGTCAGAAACCTTGAAGCGTTTACCGCAAACTCGTCAGACAGTGATATTTTCCGCAACTCTACCCAAAAATTTGGTTGAATTTGCACGTGCTGGTTTATCAGATCCTGTGCTTATTCGATTAGACGTAAACTCTAAACTAAGTCAGAATTTAAAGGTAGGCCATTTGACCGTATTTTTTAATACAGTGTGACGCGAATACGTGTTTAATCTAGTGTTAATTTCCTCTTCATTTTATTCTCATTGTTAACAGCCTAAAATGGGTCTTCTAGTGACTGTTTCTAGGGTTATGTAAACCATTGTTGTGGGTAACGAAACTAACTACTCCAGTTTGTTTTATTTTGCTAAGTTATTTGTTCAATTATCTTCGTAGTTCGTGTATATAAGGACATTCTTTTTGGTCCTCCTGCAGCATAATGGTTTTGAGTAATTGTTTTGTACTTAGTTTCCCTCGGATTTTGTTCCCCTAAAAAATATTCACTACCTTTTCAATTTTAACTAGTTTACCTTGCAATGTACTCACTCATAAAGAATTAACGTGTTATTTCTAGTTGTTTCATTTGAGAATATAGTGGCTGACCATATATATATATAAAACATGTAGGCAAATAAAGTTTAAATTATCTTGATCATATATTCACTGCTTTTCTTGTAGATTACCAGGGTGCTATTCTTTTCAACAGTCATATACTATATTGTAAGAGACTAAAGTGGACTAATCCTTGTGGCATCCGTATAATAAATGAATAATCCGTCCATTTATGACCTTGATAGTTGCAATTGAGGTAATTTCCCTGATGTTTATTTAGGCAGATAAAAAGTCATGCTAGTAACAGAGTAATTTAGGACTGCTTTTTTAGTGAACAGTGTCTGAAAGAAACTGCAAAAATGATTAACAAGTGGACTCCCATTTTTCCATTTTCTACATTTTGGAAGTTTGAATTAACGTGTTGTTCCAAAATTAATATCATCCACAATTTACTGCTATATGAAGGAGTTGATGAGAGTACTGACATTTTTTTGGACACGAACTGAGGTCCTAATATACGCATGAAGTGAAAGCATAGAGTGTGAACAAAGAATTTTCCATTTATTAAGCTAAGAAAAATTACAAACTAATACATTAACTTAAAGTTGTATTTGATGTCCTCTTTTAGTGTGAAATTAATAAAGTAATAATGTCAGGAGAAATAAGTAACTAAATTGTAGCTGAACACATATCTCAGCAACACTGTAGAAGTACAAACAGTAGACTGGGAGTCATTCTTTATGTCAGGGCTTATGATACTACTTGGTTATTTATTTTGAAAACATTCTGTTCATCAAATCAGTTAAACACTAAACAACAGCGTACAACTCTCATCATAGTGGTCACTATGTTTTTAGTAGATGAAAAGTGGGACATGATAATTGTTTAAATTCATATTCGGTTTCGTTATGTTTTGGGGACATGTGTTTTCATCAGTAATTACAGTGTTCAAGTCATCATTTGTTTTCGAAAAGCTATGGTATTTTATGTTTTATTTGAACTTACACAAAGACACTTATTTTGTAAGAGGTGAAAACACTTTCCTACTGTACAGGTTGAAGCCAGTGGGGTGGGTTTTGAACCTAGGGCTCGTCGACAGAAAACGGAATACTTGAGCTAATGAACCATAATCTTCACACAGTTTTTTTCAAATGCACTATCCTTCTAAGTTATCAGGGTTACGTCATGACTTTGTTCATCTTTTGCTGGCTTCCAAAGCAGTTGAAGTCGACTTGGAAACCTGAGAACCATTTTATTTAAGTAGAGTCCTTAAGACTGCGTTGGTGGCACAGTGGTTAGGACTCTCGCCGACCATGCACATGGTCCGGGGTTCGAGCCCACGCCGGCGCACACCTGATATCTATGGTCAGCCTGCAAAATTTGGGCTAACGATATCCATACTGAAAATTCCATACTTGTACCAAAAATACAGTGTGGAATCAAGCTGTAAATCAAAAAAGAAAGTCAAAAATGAGTCATATTTCCACGTCTGATTTGACTGCAAGAGGTAAATTATTTAGTGTCAAATTTTTTCATCCCTCGCTCTGCCTACCCTTTTGTTGAGCATTTCTTTGTGTCATTCCTCACCTGATTTGTGTTTCTCACCACAGGTGTATAATATAACCTAGTGATTGTTTTCAAATTATGTGAAATTGTTTGGTTGATTGTACTAGCCTCATATTCACCCATATTAAATGGAGTTATTAAATGCATATTTTCTTCCTGATTACTCTCAGCTGGCGCATATTTCCTGCTTACCGGAAGAAAAGAATGCCATTCTAGTACATCTGTTGAGTAAAGTAATACCTAGTAATGAACAAGCTGTTGTATTTTTCGCCACCAAACATCATGTTGAATTCTTTCATGTGGTAAGTTCCTTCACTTTTAGACAGTTTCCATAAATTGTTAACACTGTTGCCAATTACTGTTGAACTAGGTTATTAACTTATCGAATAACAGCTCTTATCTTCTATCATGAGCATATGATGTGTTGCTGAATTCTTTGTAAAAAATCACTTTCATCTTATAAATTCGGTGATAATGAAGTCACCAGTTACTGACCACAGCCACTGAGATGAAGCAGTCGAGAACGATAGCATAGTTTATGCCTTTTGATTCTACCCTTCTAGTTTTAAGTATGTAGTAAAAACGTTATTACTTTCAACGACTATACACTATGAAAGGTGCATACATGCAGGAAAATTAAGAAATCCTTCTACATCACATTGAACCCAGTTGGTTTTTAAACAACAGAGGATATAAAGACGTGGGCTACCGATGTAAACACTCAGCTTCTGTCCAACGGGCCCCACGCTCGGAACCCCCTTGCCTGTTTCAGCGTGAACGACCGATTAGTATCATGAGCGCTCATACATTTAGTTTGATTAATAAGTAGATGTAATGCAAGCCTATCTGGGGTAATAGAGATCTCAGTAACTAACTTAGTACACATAACTGGTTTTCACTGACTTAATATTGAGTGAAAATATACTAGTACAAGTTAGTGTGTTGTTTAAAGATATGTGTGCATTAGGGTATTCTATCTGATTAGGATGACTTCAGTCATTTCGAAGCATGGAGATTTTAAGGATTTCATTATAAATTCCTTTTGAATGTTGTAATACAAAGTTCTCACATAGATGCGCTTACTAATCAATCAGTAACTAAAGTCGTTTTCCACCTGCCAAGGTTTAGACAGCCTATTACTATCATCAGTCGTGGTATATTGAACTTTCTACAAATGATTTTGTTGTATTTAACTTTTGACCAATTAATTGTCTTTCCATGTGAATTTTTTTTATAATAAATACCAAATTTTTCATAAGCTCATGAAAGTCTTAAATTCATGTATCACTTTTTTCACAGTTGTTAAGTGACCTTGGCTTCAATTGTGCAGCTATTCATTCAGGATTAGATCCAAATGCAAGAAATATTTCTTTGAAAAAGTTTCGTTCAGGAAAAGTCCGTGCATTACTTGTCACCGACGTGGCAGCTAGAGGTGTAGATATTCCACTTTTAGATAATATTATCAATTTTCATTTTCCTGCTCAACCGAAATTGTTTCTACACAGAGTAGGTGAGTATTATTATTATTTAACCTGAGTATTCAGCATAATAACTCTGGTGTGGTGAGAGCAGGCTGCTAGCCGATTGGTTGGCACTAATCTACGTTAAGGTCTAGGTCACTAATATGGGCCGTGAACAAGGCTGAGTCAACAACCAATCACAGCGAAGTTAACGTGGCAAAATATGATTCGCAGATAGAGAACTCTGTTTGTCAAGGAATCCCGAAACAACCAATCAGAAGCCTGCGTTCAAACATAATAAAATTTTAAAATCGCCTTTTTGCCAAAAACCCTTTTGGTGGGTAGTTGTAGTGGGGGAAGGGGAATAAGATGGAGAGAAGACCTGGGGGGTAAAAAAATTGAAAATAAAAAAATTTTAAATTTCTGGTAAATAAAAGTAATATTTTACATGGATTCTTTTTATGTTTATGAGACTTGTGGAAATATGCATTGATTTAATCTGTTGTTAGATTTCTTCGTGGACCTACATCAGTTAGAGCGCTGTACAGCTGTTTCGTCCTGTTTGGGACTCTTCAATGGTGCGTGTTCACGTCCAAACTAGCGATCGAACCTAGAACCTTCAGTTTGCCGTCCAAGTTTGCTGACCATTCAGACACTTCGGTGGGGAATTCAATCCCCTGTAAATCCTACCTTTTTGTCACCTCTACTGTCTACCCTCACTAATGCCTTCCATGGACATCCACTACAATTTTGATATGGTAAATCCCACTGGCCAGGAATTATCAATACAACTTCAGGAGACCTATGTAGTAACCATTAGTGGGCTGGAAATTGAGATTTAGATTACTCTATTCGTGGGGATTTGGATTAATTGAATTTCAGTTGTTAAATTTTGTCCTAAGTTGACAGAGTCAGCACTCAAGGAGTATTGCAGTTTTTCTGTCCGAGCGGCTGGATGGTCAGCGCACTTGGTCTCGTAGCCTGAAGGTTCCGAGTTTATTACCTGGTTGGGTCAGAGTGTGCACTTCTGAAGTCCCAGAATAGGACGAGACGGCTGTACAGGGCTCCATGGTTCTCAATGATCTCTCTAGCTGACCTCGGTTTGTGACGAAATATAACAGTTAAAATTAGAAGAGTATTTCATGAAAACTATAACTGTTACTTTGTTTATGTAAACAGGAGTAAAGTACTTTACAGGAGTAACATAATTAGTTATGTGACTACATATAACATCGTCACTAACCCATATATGTTCTCTGATGCAACTGTTTTAATTGTTGACCTCATAATTTGTATTATTTATGTCAGCTTTTTGTTTGAGATTACTGTCACTTCTCACCTTCACATATCTTTTCTCACCTAAACTGCTGTATTGTACCCCGAAGCCTGTGGAACTAACTGAAATCCGTAGGAAAACTAGGGTTTCCATGAAATCTAAGTGATAACGTGAAGGGATTGATCACTAGCTGAAATCATTTAGAGAACCATTGGGAAACCAGAAAGTGCTGGGCAGCTGATTTGTCCTAGCTTGGGACTCTTCGGCAGCATTCACACGCCGGAGTTCGGACCCACAAACTTCTGGTTACAAGGCGAACTTGTAGACCATTCAGCCACTGGGACCCGACCCATGAATTCCAGCTTCTACCAATTAGTAGCATATTTAGCGCAACCGCCAGCCAGTGTCACACGCGAGTAACTATCTTCTTGTCTGTCTTGGGGCTCCCTGCTGGTTGCGATTTCTTACTTCTCTTGATCAACCCTGTTACCAATTAAACTCGATGACCGGTTACATTCAGTCTCAAATTATTATGTCACCTAATTCTCATCTTTTTTGACGGACGGTAAAGTTCGGACAGCTCACTGTATTGTATACATATGTCACAAAACAAGTAATATGCACTATTGATATAAGAATAAAACTTGGACACTGTGGTAGAGCATAATTCCATTATGGATAAAATTTTATTTTCATAAAATCACACTGTTGTACAGTAATATTTACTGATGACCACGTTTTGGGCACAATTTATTGCTGCTCATAATCATATCAAGGTCACCTCCCCCGACGGGCATTGTTAGCTGATATAGGTTCAGGTTGGAAAAGAGCCAGTGGTGGCCAAACAAAAACATGGCATCAATCCATGAAATCCTTGACAGTTAACTGAGTCAGGTAGGGAGATGCAGACTCCCGGGTTGGGGCCTCGGGACTCTATGAATCAATGGCTGGAGACAATAGGTGACATGGCTCAAAATCGTTGTCAATGGCGCAGATGTATTCAATCTCTGTAATCTTTCATATTCCTTTCTACCATTACCCATTCTGTTTCACTCCTATATTTGTCAAACTCTATTAATTCTCTCCACTCATCTTCTTGTCTACCTCTGTGTGCTATTTGGAAGGTGGCAACTCGAACTGCTGCACTTCGGTGCCAAGTTCTATGTTGAATCCAGACAGACTCATACACACACAACACTCTGACGTCGTTTATTTACATGAGTAAAAATTGATTAGACATTTGAATAAAATCAATATAAAACTTGCGCAAAACAAAAGAAAGATAAAGTACATCCGGAAATAATATTAGTGTTATCAATAAAATATAATAAGATAGGAAATAAGATGTTTTTATACTAAAAATAAGTAACTTGTTAGAATGTTATAGTGTGAATCGAATACATTTAAACATTATTTATTATCCTCTGATTTGACTGGCGGTAATAATATCTTCCATATCTCTGGTATTTGCGTTGAGTCACTTCTATTGCACTTGTTGAGTGTAGACTCGATGAACCAGGCAGTATTCAGTAATTAATCTCTCTCCACCTAACTATATTACTTTTTAGAATTTTGACTCTCTCCTACCCTATTGTGTGGTTGTGTGTTAATGCATTCAGTGCTATTACCGCGTTTTTCCTAAATTACTTATCTTCGTGGGACCAATCATTCTAACCTTAACTAAATTTTTATGTTCTGACAATCTGACTACTCCTGATCTACTAGTTTGACCGATGTAGTTGACTTAACGCACAGTCATTGCAAGGTATTTTGTTTAATTGGATCCACCGGGTCCTTTAGCCTACTGAATTAGTTTGCAGGTTTAAATGCTACCCTAATTCCTGCTATATTGAGTATCATACGTAGGGACTCAAATATCCTCTCCTTATATGGTGAAACTAGGTGTTATAATTATTAGTTTCACCATTATTTTTATTTTGCTTTCGACCTTTTTTGATATCCTTAATGAATTTTAAAGGATGGTTATTTAACACCAACGCTTCTTGTATCCGTCTCATTTCATTATTTAGCTTTTTTGTTGCACTACTTAGTGCTAGTGCTTGGTTTGTTAGACACTTAACTAAGCCTGCCTTTACAGACAACGGATGAGATGAATTAAAGTCTAAATGTCTATTAGAATGCGTTGACTTTTTATGAAAGATAGTCTTCAGTCTTTCCTTTTTTATTCGTTTTATTTTACAATCTTATGTAGCTAATTCTCCTTGTTCATTTTCCGATTTTATCAAAATAGAATTTTATCCATAATGGAAGTAATATGTTCCCACTAAGATCCCTTCAAGTTGTGTATTTTACTGGATAAGCACAGCATTGTTTATTTCACTGGAAAGTACATGTTTCAAATATTAACTTTATCAATATGAATTACTGTATTAAATTGCTATAATTGTTTAGTTTCTTTTTCTTCTTCAAAGTTTCTATTTTCTTTGTACTTCAACTGAATTCTTTCTTTACATTTTTTTGTGTTTTGCTTTATTAGGTCGTGTTGCTCGTGCCGGTCGAAATGGCAATGCATATTCTTTAGTTGATACAGAAGAATTACCATATCTTATGGATGTATTAATGTTTTTAGGAAAGGAATGGCAAACATGTCAACCGACTAGCGAACAAGATGATTGGGAAAAAGATTGTGTTGGTAGAGCACCAAGAAGTGTAATAAGCAATCTAACTACTCGTATTCAATATGTTTCTACGGAAAATGCTTTTCTTGTATGTTTTATGCTAAAATAATCTTTTCAATTGTATATATAAATTGAAATGTGGTTTCTTTTTTTTGTCACCTTTTATGCATCAATGGTTTATATTCGGTTCGATCATAAAGTATGAAACAGATTACACCTTGCATTTACCGTATCATTTAGATCAAAATCGATGGGCTAGCCCCCCCCCCCCAAATACCATTTCTTATGTTCTCAGTAAGATGCTTTTTCTACACTTCTGAACTGCACTCTCTCTGAGTATCATAAGGCTGTAAAACGTCTCCCGGAAGCATTGTCTTATGGTTTGTAGTGGAGTAATGATTGAAGGTGAGAAGGGAAATTTACTCCACAGCAGCCTTGGGATTCAAAATAGAACACTGTTGTTTACAAAGTTGTTTCGGAATAGCCTTCTGTCATCACATAGTGTTGAGTAACAGTTCAATGATTCGATGGTGTATATCTATTTCCTAAGAAAGTATGCTATCTGGATGCGAATGTTTGTTTAGCGTTTGATATGGGTGACTGAAAGAATGCTTTTTCATCGATCTGGTCAACTTAAATCATTTACACAGCCTACCAGTATTAAAATCAAACGACTGGACACCTTCGTCAACTAGATTTCAGGATATATGAGACTAACTGGCTAGTTATTGGGAAAGTTTTGCAGATATAAAGTTGATTTTCTGATGGTTTGGTAATTATTCGCTTATGCAACGGTGTTTTGTTTTTGGTAAATACATCTTATACTCTACAGGAATCAATGAAAAAGGTGTGTATCAATGCAATGAAGCGGTTTGTTCAAACCCGTCCGAGTGCCTCATCAGAATCTATTCGACGTGCAAAAGAATTAAGAGAAGCACATTTCTCACTACCTGTTCATAATCTTTTTGGTAAGTACGCTGCAAAATATAATGATTTTATTATTTGGTATTATTATTGTTTCCTTTAGTTCCGAGAGAAACATAGGTCTTCAGCCGAACGTCCCCATTGAGTTCAGTTCTCCGCCAACGTTTTCACATTGCTCCACGTCTGCCCACATGTTTCGATCTCCTCTTCGTATGATCTCCTCCATGTCACCCTCTCACTGATGACCAACTTGCCGCTTCCCATCCAGGTTCCACTCGAGAGCGATGGGCTGGAGTGTGATGCCACTTGATGGCCTGTTTTCTCAGAGTATGTCCAATCCACTCCATTTCTTCCTGTATATTTGTTGCACAGTTGGTTCCTACTGGGTTGGTTCACTCATTGCCAGAGGTCGCTCTTGCTGATCTTTTCTGGCCATCTGGCCATCATAATAATTTTAATGCAAGGTTATTTAGTTATCTTTTCACTTCACTTCGATTACTGCTCTCTTCAGTTACAATGTAACATAGGTGTTGTTGTATTCTCTGAGCTGGATGATGTATTTCCGAAACTTTCACTGCCTTTCTAAACAGCACAGATTTAAATATGAAATGAACTTATTTGAATTCGCAATGAATGATGTGGTAGTCTCTCTTGAGGATCTTGGCTGTTGATTCTAACTAGTGTTGGTCATAATTGAACATTGAATTTCTTTAGCGACTGGGTGAATTTTCCGGGGCAGAATGACTAGCCTTCTCCTAAGCTTCCTTCTTTTTATGGGCTTAGAACTGGTTAGTGAACTAGTAAATTCCATGGGGATTACGTTGAACCGATAAGAAGACTGTAAAAGATCTGGACTTTAGGTGGTTTATGCTAAGTGTCACAAACTCGAGGATCTTCTGGCGAAAACCAACAAGGTGTCAGAAGAGGCAATGAAGACAGGATTTCAAGTGTACATAGAGAAGACAAAGGTGAGGAAGATAACCAACCAGCCAACAATAACAAGCACCAATCATTATTAACGGGAGAAATTTGAAAGAGGTCACTTCTTTCACATATTTCGACAGGATCATTTCAACTACGGGAGACACGAATGAGGATATCAAATGTAGGATAGGGAAAGTAAGATGTTCATCACCATAGAATCAATGTGGAAATCTGCTACAATCAGCATGTAGAAGATTTTGATTTTCAACATCAGTTTTAGACGTGTCAGATACTTAGTGCCTCAGAAACAGCATTTCCAAGAGCTGCTTTCGATCGGTACTGAAAGTAAGATGGCCAGAAAGGATTAGCAGCAAGGATCTCTCGCAGTGCAACAAAGTAACCAGTAACTTATTGCTGAATAAAATGGAGATGGGTCGGATGCACAAATACAAGACAGTCGGGTAACATCATGCACCAGGCAGTCCCTTAAGTGGAACCCGAATGGGAAACAGCGAGTTGGGTGGGTGTCCGACGATGGCATGGAGGAGGTCGTGTGAGGAGGAGGTGCGAGCATATAGGTAATCATGAAGAGAGAACTGCGGAGAACAAAATGAAATGGAGGTGTACTGATTAGGCCTTCAATGTTCCATTCACAACGTAAGGGTATAATAATAATTGGTCGTATTTGACTTGGGATTTGACTATTGCTGTCACGTGACTTTCTTAGTTTATTAATTTGATCAGTGTCAGTATGTCGGCTAAATACAAGTTCATCATGGCACTAGGCCTTCAGGAATTTTCTGACAATTTTGGTGTTTGCTTCGTCCGAGATTTTTACATTTCCCCAGTCGAATTGGTGTTCGTCGTTATCGATATGCATTGATATAAAAGAGTGGATATCACGTCCTTTGATAGCCAGATATTACGTTTGTGAGTGCGAAGATGGGGAGAACATCCGCTTAAGATTTACTCAGTTTTGCACAAAACTATATACTACTGATTGATTGAGATGAGTAGTTGCATACTACTCATCTCAACCAGCAGTGTTTGTCAGCCAGATCTAGTTGATCTAAACACCGGACTGCTGTATCGCTCGTTTGTGACCGAGCTCACATAATATTATGATCGGAATAACTTGGTTTCCAAAATGAAACCACGGTGAAATTTCACCACTCGAGCTGCGTAAGTTGCAAATTGTGAATTTGAATTAATCCATTTTGTTGATGGTGATGACTACTTAATCTTCTTAAACCTGACGTTGCTATTTTACTGCAACAGTACAATGAGGAGGACTTAAGTTGACGTAGGACTAAGTAAGGAAGACATATTAACCAATTAGTATTTCCATGATATTAAAAAAAACTATCATTATCAAGTTTTAAAAAGTGGTCATCAAAGAAGTTATCCATGCATTTTAATTCAACGAAATTCAGGAAAGTGAGAGACCTTACTAATCATTGTAACTAATGTATGTGGTAGGGACCTCATATTTTATGTAGGAAATGTGACAAACTTGGCGTAACATGATTTTTGTGTGTATGTAAATAAACTGTTGTTTGTGGTCGTGAATCACTTTCATTGTCGCTTACATTATTTCAGATAAATCAACAGAAAAAGAAGATGAAACTAACAATGAAATATTGGGCGTTATTCGTCAGCTTAAACTACCCGTAAGTGTTTTTATTATTAAATTCTAATTTTGACATCCTTTCCATCTATGAGTTAGTACTAAATACATTATATGATCAACCGAGTTATCTAGGAGTAGGAGGTGGATTATTCTTCGATTAGTTATCTATTGAGCCAGAAACCGTCGATTGAATAGTGAGCAGTGATTTAATCTCACGACCGATTATTTCAAAGTCGTTTATCTGGACCAATGGATTGACTGGTCGACAAGTCGTGAATTCATCTCATATTTTTGTCCAACTGTCTCTAAATACTTCAAAATAGTCTAGAAAATCTGCCGTTCGGCGCGTATTCAAAACACGATATAGTCCTTCTAGGCGAGGACGCTGAGAAGATGCAGAGTCTTCTAAACACCTTGAGCTGCAATCTACGAATGTTTGGCATGCGATTCGCTCCCGTCGAATGCAAGATGATGTTACAGGACGGGACTACACCGACTCATAGATTAGAAATAGGGAGTGAAGTGGTAGAGCACCTTGACCACCTCACTTTTATTTGGGAAGTACCATCAGCCCCAATGTTGATCGCTAACGAAATCTCAGCACGGATACAGCGGACTAGTTTCGCATATGCAAGTTTACGTCGTCTCTGGCGTATACGAGATATCCGATTATCGACCAAAGGGCGTGTGTACTGCTCATCAGTTCGCTCCGTCCCCTTTATGGCTGTGAGCGAGGCGTGGCCATTGAGAGTGGAAGACCTGAAAAGACTGGCTAGCTGTCTTTGATCATAGGTGCCTGCACTCTATCTCTCGAGTGAAGTGGTATAATAAGGTGAACAATATTGAGGTTAGGCGTCGAGTGCTAGGTAAGGAGGGGAAATCAATCGACGAGGCTGTGAAATTATATCGACTGAGATGGTTAAGATATGTGTTAAACATGCCTAGCCTAGCCATCGCCTTCCTCGACAATGGGGGCAATGTCAGCTGACATAGGGTCAGGCTGGAAAAGAGCTAGAGGCGGTCAAACCAAAACATGGCACCAATCAATGAAATCTACAACAGTTAGTTTAAGCCAGTCCCGTAGGAAGGTGCAGACCTCCTGACTGGTTGGGGTCACCGGGACGGTAAAAACCAATGGAGGCTGGAGACAATTGGTGACATGGCTCAAAATCGTTCTCAATGGAGCAGATGCATCCACTCCTTGTGACTTATGATTTCCAATGAAACTGTTTTGTTCTTCGTTACTACTATTCTTTGTCTCACACCTCTGTTTACTGTCTGTATTATGCATTTCTTCTACTTTCTTGTGTTGCTTTGTGTGCTACAAGGAGGGAGTGTGGCGACTTGAAGTGCCGCACATTTGTGCAAAGTTCTATGTCGAAAACAGACAGACATTCAAAACACATCATTTAAAACATCTCAGCCTCATCGTATTGTAACGACAGAAGACAAGGGCCAGATAACATATCGTTTATTGAGAAAATCAACAGATATTTATCGATTTTTATGCACATTATTATTCGTTATTGTTGACAAAGAAGTAACGTCTTCTGATTGGTTGTTTTCCTGCTGAAGGTTACTCTGTCATCTCTTTGTTGTCGTTTCTTAGACAGTCTGTTGATATATCTGCTAGTCGTATCCGCCCACGCTAAGTCTGCTGTGATTGGTTGTTGAGTTAGTCTTTGTTCTTGTTTTTTTCTCATAACCCCGATTCGGGACGTAAACATTAACGTAAATTGCTGTCTACCAATCTTGGCTAGCCGACAGCTCTCACCGCAGTATGACTTACTCTCTTTACCTTAAACTCTATGATCAGTCAGTTGTAACCCAACTGCATACTTACTACCAGTAGATGTTTACTGGTCCAGATATATACATTTGCGGGGTTCGAACCTACATCCTTTTGGTTTTCTTAGAGGTGATTTACGGATTTGTTTTAACTAAATTTAAAAGAAGTTGAAATGTTACCTGCATCTTGTCAGATTTAATTGTTCTAAATATATAACAGCATCACATATTCAATCTATATCATATACATAAGGGATTGATTCCTACAATACATTCCACAGTTCTAGTAAAATCCTATCTCTTATCTATGTGAGAGCTATAAATCGGCTGTAAGTGCAGTTGATTTTTCTTCAGAAAAGTTATAATATAATGTATATTTTCATATAAACATATAAATTACATGAGAATGCATGCCATTTTTACAGGCAGGATCAAGTAAAGTTTTGATCTAGTTTTGATTTCGATCGGAAGTGTTATTAATTTCAAAGTTGATATACAATGTGATTGGTTAGAATTTTACAGTTTCCTAAAAGAGTTAAGTGGATAGGTGTTAAATACCAGAATACTCCAGCTTAAAGGTATTCGGTCCACCGAAGGAGAGGGCTCTCGAGTGGTTGCGCCACAGAATGATACTGCATGCCATTCTCGTCTCGCAAGATGCAGGGATGGGTGTGTTTGGTTCTCCTGAAAACTAGTACCCAGCCAATGGGTGTACTATTATGTGAATTTTGTGCGTCGGTGGTACAGCGATTAGGACGCTCGCCGATCATGCACATGGTTCGGGGTTCGATCCCCGGTCGACGCACACCTGATATCTATGGTTGACCTGCTGAATATGGGCTATCGATATCAGACGCTGAAAATTCCATACTTGTATCAAAAATACTGTGTGTAGTCAAGCTATAATAAAATAAATAAATAATCCGCAAATTGACCTACCCACTTTACCAGATAATTTTTAGACATATTTCATTGGGTTTTTTTCTAACTTTTAAAAAGAAATTTCAACACTTCTACAACTAAAGTTGTTTTTAATCACTGTAACTAACTTTTTTCTTTTTCTTTTCAGACTATATTTGAAGCTCTTGGAAAACATGTGAATCCTCAAGCTTTTGCTACAATGGCGAAGAAACGGCGACAACATGATCATATAATAGCACGTCGTGCTGCTCAGCGAGCTGCAGGCCCAGTTAAAAATGAATTGAAAGTGAGTTGTATCACTGAACACGTGCTGTTTAATGTTGCCTTTTTGGAAGAAATAGTGTAACAGCTTTGTTTATCAGTGTAATAGTAAATAACAATCAAGTGTTCGTACCGAAGAACTGGTCTTCATTATCATTGACACAGCACGGAACCATGAGGTTGTAGAAAACTGGTGACTTTGTGCCTTGATTCTCTAGAACAATTAATTACTGATTAAAAACGTCAGACGAACTAAATTGGAGAGTTAGTGAAGGAATTTTTATTACAGAAAAACACGGCATATTTACACATTTTTAACTAAATTAGGTCAGCGAACAATATGCTGTTCTTATTGGTTGGCGATCGGCCCAAGGTTAAACGATGAGACGGAAAACTGTCCAATGAGATTATTCATCTCCACAACGTAAACACTTCCACCTCTGCATCCATTGACTTATAATGTTGATTTCAATTTTGGCCGCTTCCTATCGATCTGCATCTATATACTACTGATAAATTTTGTCAGTAGCGCAGCACGTACTCACTAATGAGGCATTCTTGTTTATCTAGCAATTGAATATCTTAATTTTATTCTTTTTATTTTGCTTCTATATCTTATATTTTTCTTCACTGAAAGTTATTCACTTGAAAAAGTTCATTACTTTATGTTTGATTTACAATATATTTTCTCTTTGTCATATAATTTTCTGAAGATATTGTGGTAAAGGCTTAAGGGAGTTCATTGTCCCTGAAACATTAGAAATCTTCGCATATTACATAACATCTTAACTGTATATCAAGCTTGAATCGTTTTATAATTGTTTCAAATGTCTGATTATTCGTGACACTTTTGTTCTTTTCAGAACTTGATTGAAAAGAAAGTTTCACTGACAGATCAATTAGGCACCTGCAATACACAAAATGATGCGTCTGAAAATTTGGAAGATGTCGATTTCTTTGTTCCCTATTCCCGTGGTGATGAAATAACAGAAAGTGGATTGTCTATTACTGGGACAAAAAATCAGTTCTGCTTGGAAGCGGCTGCTGCATCATTAGATCTACCGACAGATGAGTTGCAGCAAATTAGGTTAGTGTTGTTATTTGTTTTTCTCTAAAAAAAGATTATGAATGCATCTATTTTCCTGTAAAGTTACAGCAGTACTAATTTCGCTCGCCAACGACGAACTCTTAGACGTCGCTTGGCCGGTAGTAGTAAGCCCGGTAATGACTGAAGGTTGGGAGTGAAGCTAGTAAACCCCAACCGTGAAAATGAAATCACTACCACTGAAATGTCAGAGCTGAGGTTGGAAGCCCTACCTTCCACTCGGAACACATAGGAATGCCGTAAGACAATACTAGTTATATGTATTAATTGTTGAGGTTATCTGTTGTAGCAATGCTTGACTGCGCTTAACGACTTGTGAACCCTTTGTTGACTGATCCATGACAAAGGTGCATCATTTGAAGTTGACGCACCGTAAAAAGCATACATAACATTAAACAGATATGCAGTGAAATTACAATAGCTGAAGAAGCAAGCAGAGGGGATAATTCAGTAAAGATTTTTGAAAACTTCTCAAAATCCGGGGGATTAATAAAAGTGGATACATGAGTACAATTTTTAAAGTCATATTGTGACAGCAGAAGACAAGGGCCAGGCAACAGATCCTTTATTAAGGAAATCAACACATTTGTAGATTTTCATGTACATTATTATAGATAATTGTTAGCAGAAAAAAACCGTCTTCTGATTGGTTGTTTCTCACAGAAAGTTAACCTTGCATCTCTTCGTGACTGTTTCTTGAATGGCAGATCGTCTATATGCTAACTGTATCCCCCTACGCAAAGTCTTTGTTCTCAATTTTCTCATGACCAATATTAGGGACATAAACATTGACGTAAATTACTGTCTACCAACTTTGGCTAGCAGCCAGCTCTCACCACAATATCACCATTGATCAACAGTATCAAGTGGACTCCAAACTAACGGTTAACACCATCCTATATATGATTGAAACCAACAACTAATGACTTCATTGAGTGGTGCTATGTTTTCGTCTGACTACCACAAACTCTTCTTGTCACCCAACATAAAGTAAAGTCACTCGTCGTAGAGAGCAGTGGTTTGGTAGGCTTAAGATGTGTCCCAACCATCCCAATCAACGCATCTTCACAATCTCATTGATTGACTTTCCTTTCCAATCTAGCACTCCGCCTAACTTTATGACTGCAAAACTTATTGCTGCGTCTTAAGGATGATTGATTAAAGGTATATACAGTCAAAAACGTGTGATTTTTTGATAACTTCAAGTTTCAATGGTGATATCTGACAGATGGAAATTAGAAAGTAGCGAACTGCTACATAGTAGATGCATCCTTCGATAGGCAATTGAATATTATTCCGGTGCCACAGATGGCGTTAGTTGGCGGATGCCAGACTAGCCTTTACCATCAGAATTGAGTTTTCATCACCATAACATTTGACTGCATTGAATCGCATGTCTGCTTTTGATAAAACTTGTCCTTTACTTCTTCCGAATTACTGTCAGTTGATGCGTAAGTAGAGATAATGGAAAAGTAGGGATGAGTATGATGATCCCTTTTTACTTTGTACGACCTCACTCAGCCAGACAGGACACAGATTTTCTACTGGGATCCGGTCAGGGACTCGATAGCCTCCAAAGCCTCAGGATGGTCGGGGGTGGGTGCCTTGCGCTGCGGGTTGGCCACCCCTCCGCACACCTCTTGAAATGCTCCCATATGACCGGGCGTCTTACATAGCCTCTCCTGAGGAAGTCCTACTCACTGCCTTCACGTGGCGGAGGTGTTTCTCACCAAAGTGAGAGGGCAAAAGCGGATGCCCGGCGCTCCTCACCGGGTTGACTGTCCATTGGATGACAGTCAAGGGGAGATGGCTAAACCCTGATTCCAAACCTCCAACGACTGGCGTATGAAGCTTACTGGAGCTCACCGGCAGACGTATGGACAAAGGGCTTGTTGGATGTCCTGGATGTCTGGCCCCATTCAAAAAGGCGTATGAACCGAACTCCGGTCACCGGCTGCCAATGGATAGTGGACTCCTTACTCCACTCCTACTGCCTTGTAGGTCACACTTGGCTGTGTAAAGGCTAGAGCTGCACTCTCAAACAAAAGGCCGAGCGACGCTGGGGACATCACTCGTACCAAATTCCCATGAAACTACATGAACTCTCTTACAAATTGCCGCGCCTGGGCAGCGATGATTCGAGACGTTCATGAAGCCGGCTCATCCTCCCGTAGGAGATAGCCGAAGTAAAGTAAGTAAGTAAGGGACTCGATACTATCCCCACACCAGTGAATTCCTGAGAATTATTCAAAACTCTCACCTTTAGAGTGTATTTCGTAAATTCTTTTATTTGGTCAAGTGATGTGGAGTGAATACTGACAGTCGGGTCTTGCGTGTGTTTTCCAGAGGTACAGTATCCATCCAAAGGTCTGTGATGCCAGTGACTTAGTTAGTAAGGCCTATTGTTAGATTCAGCATAATGTCCGAATATTGGGTGATGCAATACGAAGTTGGCAGCATGGTTTTAAGAGACTATTAATGGTGGTTGAAGTTACGAACTATGGTCACATATTTACTAAAAGATAAAGAGACTCTGATGGATGGTATTAGCAGAAGGAGGAAAGTAAGAAGATGAAGACGAGAAAACTTCGTAGGCTAATGGAAGAGTGTGGGTGGGTGAATCGAAGTTATGCTAATATTTTTAACTAATTCAGTTATTTTGTGCCTATCATCTAGTGTACACTGAAATATTTACTAAAAGGATTTTTTTGATTTCACAATGTTTCATAACTGAGTAACCCTTATTACGTGTTTACGACTAATACTCGTATTTTATCTATTGGTAATTCAGTGGTGTCAAAGGGTCACACAGTCGAAAGCTTGTTTGGGATCGTAAAGGTAAACGATTTACTGGAGCAGATGCTGCTCAAGGCAAAGCAAATATGAAACGTATCAAAACGGAAAGTGGAATATGGATTTCTGCATCATATAAGACAGATAAGTAAGTCATGATTATTATTATTATTAATGTAGATTGTTCCCTGTATAAAAGCTATCTCTGCTAATTTTTTTAGCGTATAGACTAACATACAGTTGTTTAAACCTGAATTTTTATGGGCAAAGTGGTAACTGCCGAAACTCAGGTATTATGGTTTGAACACAGGAAACTAATCTATTCGTTCTCCTGTATAACTAGCCTGAACTCCCTTGAGGCATGCGTGGTCATAAAATGCTCTGAAAACAGCAAAAAGACCGCTATTCGACATAAAATATAGGGTACTATTTAATAATAAAAACATCAAATGGTCAAAATTACGTCAACAGCCCCGTTAAGCAGATACGTCGAATCAATACTTGCTCGAGTACAAAATAATTTAACCAAATCAACCGTGAGAAATGTCTCAGAATCAAGTAGAATATTCACAACAACGTGGGACCAAGATTCTGTCGGCGAGAATCACCCACCGACAGTTCCAGCTGGCAACCCAGGGTTAGGATGACCTTAATTCACTCAAACAAAACAACACATTATCAGTATCATCACACAACCACAAAGAGAAGCATTAAAATTAGAGATTAACCGGAAACGAAGACATATAATAAGGATCAAGTCAAAGTATGGTATTCAGATGTCAGAAAAATGATATTATAACCTAGGAGGTAATAAGGAAATAATTACAAAGTTAGTTGAAAAATCCAAATAAGTGTCAGTATTGTAGTTAGATTGGTCAGGGCATAGTTAAAATGGTATAACCAAAATCATAGTGACCTTGAAAATGACCAATCAGAATTCAGATGCAGGAAAGTCGCATAATCGTTGAAAAATGCATTTTAAAAAATTGCAAACATAATATTACACTAGATAATTATCGCATATATGTTGTAAAATGTTCCTCCCAATCACTACATGGATAATCCTGTACAGAAATCATACCATACACGATAGATGTATTCATCCAGTTGGCTGTAGATCATCATGGTGCTCTGAGTTCCATTGATATTTCTGACACTGTCCCCTCGAACTCTAACCATAATCTTGACTTTAAGTCTAATCCTAACCTCAACCTTAAGCTAAACTCGAAAAACATAACCCTAACAGTATAGATCTATAAAAAAAAGTACCTAGGGAATAGGTAGAATACTGTATCTATCCTCGCCAACTCCAAAAAGGTAGGCATGATATTATTTCGAATGACCTTCCACACTATGATCCCGAACTCTGATTAGTTCTCGAAGGTCAGCTTTAACAGTTCCTGACTTTAGCTATGCTAATTTAACTTCGCCTCAGTCAGGAGAGATTTTCAAAACAATTATTCTGTTACAAAAGTAAGATTGTCCAATTATCTCACATATAATCAACATTTATTGGTACTTCTTCAATTCACAGTTAATTGTAGATATTTATATACTCCAAGCTGTTAAAGGCAACGTGCATGGTGATGCGGCATCAAACAGTTGTCGCCGACATAATCCTCTGATAGACTGTTTTCTATAGAAGCGTCCATTTGTTGTGTGTTATTTAGTTTAACGTATTTTCAATTCATACAATCTGGTATATTGTTGTTGATTATTAGAAATATTGTACAATACGTATTATTATTATTATTGGGTCATAAGTGACTGATTGAGTTACAGCATAGAACTTTGCACAGAAGTGCAGCAGTTCAAGTTGTCACAGTCCATGTAACACACAAAAGTATTGATAAAAAAATATTCCAAACGACTTTAATAAACAGAAATGTTAGAGAGAAAGAGTGGTAACATGGAACAACATGAGGGTATAATGAATGAGGGCGATCATAAAAGTGAATGCAGCTGTATCATGGAGAACCATTTTGAGCCACCCACCAATAGTCTCCAACCAGGCAGTCCTACACCTCCCCAGATGCTCACACCGATTGTCAAACACTTCATGGATTGATGCGAGGTTTTGGTTTGACCACCTCAGCTAACATTGCCCTTCATAAATGTCTATAATATGGGAACTTTTAAGTTTGATAATACGTAGTTACGTAGTTCCCATAGGGTAATATCCTACAAGTTCTATCCATAAGTATGAAATACAGCAAGGATACTTTTAATTATAGGGAAATTAAGATAAAAAAAATGCCAACGTTATTATTGTATTGGTGAACAAGAATGAATATCACTCACTTTTCATAATATTGTATATAAACAAAAAATATTGGTGAGCTTTTCGCCTTATTTTTCCTTTTGAGGTATGAACAATGGCTTAAACAGTCTAAAGCAGATATTATAGCAGCATCAACAAAATCTACAGAGGAAGATTCTTATTCGCCTGCTGCTACTGCAGCATCAGAGAACCGTACGAAATTTATGAAATATGGTGACGTAATTGAATTCCCCGACACAGATGATAAAGGTGATAATCATTTCCGTGGAGCAGCTAAAAAGAATAAACAAAAAGGTCAAAAATCTTCTGAACATTTGGCGCCTAAATTTACAGTCATTGGACCGCATAAGTGGCGTAAGTTTTTGTCGTTGTACAGTGTTTGTACTACAAATTATATAATCCCTACAATATTTCCAGTGTCTAGTCTTCAACCTTTGACAGATCCAACAATCATTTTCATTTCTTCACATCCTTATAGTGATGGTCGGTTTGTGTGATTTATACTCTAAGATAGTGTATAAACGAGATTATTCACCTGTCTATTTAGTTCGGTCTGTTTCCATCTATTCACAGACAATAAGTACTGCTCATGATTAAAAACAAAATATCAAAGTTCTTCACTGTTTTCGTAGACCATGAGCTACATTTGATATAGAATATTACTCTATTGTTCAAGTAGAAGTTTATCTTATTATTCCCTTGGGTTCCGTGTGGAACATAGGACTTCAACAGTAAATCTCCATTTTATACTGTTTTTTACAGTCCTCTATTCTAGCTGGTCCTGCGATTGCCCGTAAGCTTTTATATCATCCTCACACAATCTCCTGCATGTCACCCTCAGACACCTAACTCGTCGTTTCCCCTTCGGGTCCCAATTGAAGGACTGGCGTGCGATGCCACCCAACGGTTTCCTCAGCTTGTATCGTCCGCGCCCTCTCCACCTTCTTCCGTATATTTGTTGCAGAAAAGGTTCTTGTCGAAATTATTTATAGAGCGAAGTGAGATGCTGATAAATGTCTGCAGTAGGCTGTTGGAAATGCTTTTTGTGACGCGTGAGGCAAGTTTCTGACCCACATAGAACATTTGTGTTGAAAATTCGAATCTTGTTTCTTTATGCGGAGTGTTTTAGATTTCCAAACTGATATCAAAATGGTGGTTTGCATTCCTTTTCCGATTCTTGTCTTGACATCTTCATCGGTGTAGTCTCCTGTGGTTGAAACGATGTTGCCTGGAAAAGTGAAGGAAGTGACCTCGTTCAAATTTCTTCCGTTGATAGCGATTGGTGCTTGTTGTTAGTGGTTGGTTATCTTCATCAATCTCTTTTCTTCTGCCAACTTGTGGATTTCACGTGTATATCTTCGAGTTTTGTGGCACTAGATATACATAGTCCACGAAGTCCAGATTTTATAGAGTCTTCTCTTCAATCAAATGTATTTCCTCTCTCCCAACAATATGCTACATAATCTGGTCCATCACAATTAGGAATACCATTGGTCATAGTGAGGAGCCTTGTCTTCACTTCAAAGGCTTTACTGAGTTTTTATGTTATAGGTCACTTGACATGTGACGTCATTTAACAGTTGAATGAGGTTAATAAAGATTTGGGGCACTCCATAGTGTTGAATTAGTTTCGGAATTACTTTTCAGTCAACGTTGTCCAAGGCCTTTTTCAAAGTCGATAAATGTGAAGATGAAATTTAACTTTTATTCTATACTCTATTCATGATGGGTGATACATAAAGTTTCAATTTGGTCCGCATACTATTCTCTTTTCCAGAATGGGATGAATTTGAAACTAATACTCACTAGTCAGTCCTAGAATATACATTTAGCCCTAAATCACAGCCTTCCGTATTTTGGTACATGATGTGACGGTGTTTTGTACTTATGTAATTGCAGATATATCGTCGATTCCTTGTTATACAAAAATCAATTGTTTGTTCTTTTATTCCTTTTATTAAAATTAATCTAGACGAGCGAGCTATAGCACGTCAAAAAGAACGTATGCAAAATGCTACAGAAAAACAAAAAATACGTCAACCAAAAGGATCTCGAACATTTGGTCAACTTAGAAAACCTGAACAAGTATTAAAACAACGTAAACTACGTGAAAAACAAAAACAACGTGCTCAGAAAAATAAGCAAAATCATTCACACAAAAAGCGTTAACACTAAAATGTTCAGTTTTTGTACAGTGTTATTGATTTATTTGAATAATCATATCAGACAGTATACAACTACTCAATGTTCTATTATTTTAGATTCTTTGTGGATGGATGGATTATGTGATAGAATGTATGTCTACCACTCAACAGTTGAGTTTAGCAATGCAATTTCCAGCCTACCATTAGTGAATAAAAAACATTTGACATTTTCGCCAGATTCGCTAACAGAAATCGGAAACTAGTGGAAAGCATGCTTTATATTGCTTCTAGGGCACTCAGATACAGTAATGCGATTACTACTGGAGTAATAGAAAAAGTTAAAAAGCAACCTTTGTAGGAATGGCATCATAATTATTTAGTAAAAAATGACATTCTCTTATAAATTTTGACTGCCCATGAGTTTTTCTATTTACTCTTCATCTTCGGCGTCTACAAAACTAAAACCGTTTTGTGGCTTTAAGAGACCGTCATAGGAATGCTTGGTGTTGCTATTTGATTTTGAAATGATAAAAAAATTTTGTCGTTGCGAATATGAGTTTAAAATTGTTTAGTCTTCTCAGAGATTTGAGACAGGAGGTTTTTCTGTCATATTACCTTCTGACCTTGAATTTGAGCCAGATAATGATGAATTCTTCGTTTTTTTGGGTCCAGATCCACGTATCGATTGAATGCCATGCTTCTAGGGATTTTCTTGCAAACTTTAACTTTAAATATATTGTAAGATAACAATATTTTTTCAGTTGAAGTTAGAATTTTAATCCTACTTTCATTAAAAACAAGAATGAAGCATCGTGTTTGCATACGACCAGTGATTGATTTGGGAAACTGTGGCACCAGTTATCTCAAAGTGGAGTAAATGTTTGTGAGTAACAACTATATCCCCGCGGAAAATTAGATGAAGGGAGAGGATGATGTACCAGTCTTGTATGCCACCCCCTTCCGGCGAAGTTAAACTATCGACACCACTAACTACCAATCAGCGAATTATCCAATGAGATTCACGAACGATGTCGAACTATCCAATGAGGTTCAAGAACGCAGTTCAATGTTGTATAGCGCTTGATTCCTTTCTAATGCGTGACCTTACAAAGCTATTGTTGCAATTCGAGGAGGTTAGCGTTTTCCAGTATTTCCTGGATTTGAGTTGCGCCGGAAATAGCGAATTTGTTTGTGTGGTGGTATCACGACTTTAAAAAGCTATACCAAATCAACTGATGGGTTTGTTCATCGTTGTGCTATATGTTTGAAGCCTACTAACGCTAGAGAGAGTAAGCTGATAATTTTAATATTTCGTAGGAAATTTTTTCGCTAGGTCGCTTCTCTCCCTAAGGATAGCAGATAGAAAAGCAACTACTCTTATACCTATTAATACCAGACTTGTTAAGCGGGGGTCAATTATACACACCGACGAGTGGAAAGGCTACAATTCACTGTCATCTCTGGGATATATTCATCATAGAGTCAACCATTCAAGTGATTTTGTGGATCCCGTTACGAGGACACATACAAATTCTATTGAAGGATTTTGGGGCAGGTTGAAAAATAGGATAAGGGCTATAAATGGATCTCAAAAGGATCTCATTTATGGTCATTTGGATGAATATATGTACAGGATATGGTGTAACTTCTCCATTGGCAGTCCCATGCTAAACTGGGAGATGTTTCTCTCACATGTTCGAGAAAGGTATCCCATGTAACTTTTTTATTCTCTGTTTTATGCTTTTTTTTACAAATATACATTTCCATCCATCATATATGCCTCTTTAATGTGACCGGTCCGTTCAAGGTCGTTTGCTGATTGGTTGTTAGTGGTGTCTAAAGTTTAACTTTGCCCTCCTTCCCTTTTTAGACTATTTCTGTGATAATTGTTTAAAGTACTCCCTCAACTAAACATGACGAATTGACCAATCTTATTTAAGAACATACTTTAGCTGAACTAGTAATGGTTACTTTTTTCTAGAAGAGTTAATAATGTGACGCCCTATAAGTAAAGGCTAAAATATGAATCAATATTTGGGGTCACTGGCTGCAAAAGTAGGGCATTTTAAATCTTAGTTTACAGTTTCATATCATAAGGATAACAATCCGAGTTATTGTATCACTGGGTTGTAAGTCAGTGATCATTTTCAGGCGCCCTTATATGTATTTGAATATTGTGTGTGAACAATGAATTTTTTGGCCAAAAAAAACTCCATTATAATGAGAGAAAAAACAACAAGAAGCTTAGCAAAGACATTTTATCGGCGATTTCATCCTTAAAAGCTGTACAAATCGCATTTATATACATAAGTTTACATACTTACAATTATTATGTAATCCCACATAATGACGAAAGCGATTAAAGGTGATAATAGTTTTCAACTTGATACGAAAGTTTGATGATGTGAATATAAAGATTAAAAAGGGACTTAGAAAGAAAATTACACAGGATTAGAAAATAGTTGCATAACACGTAAAATAATTTCTACTGTAGTAGATTCAGAGTAGTGATATTATTGAAAAATATCACAATTCCTCTTGTAAATGCAGTTATTGAATATTTTGTGGGAACCAATGCGTCTGAATTGTAGCATTAAATTCTAACTGAATAGGCAGCACTTTAATCTAATGAGTTGCCTACTGACTCAGTTGCTATTCATTATTCGTCATCTACATGTGACCTTGGTAACAGAAGAAATTAAGAAACTTTAATGAAAATGATTATTAATTCCTTTCCTAACCTCTATGAATCTCAAATCGCTTTTCTGTGTTCAGATTTATTCTACTTAATAATATTAAGTAGTATGATGTGTAGTCAACTGGTGGATGGTGACTAGCAGTGGAATCCAGAATGCGCACTTCGTCCTATCTGGGACTTGTCATCTGAATGCACCTGCATTCCCCAGCGAACGGTGGTGTTCTATGCACCGTAACCAGTCATTTCCATAGAACTGCATCTGATTTGGTATGCTTACAATCCATTTTGCCTTACGGCTAACCTTTACTTTCTATGCATGTTTCTTCTATGTTCCACTCTCAGTTGAATCTCGCTTATTCGAGATTTTCAAATCATGATAAGTGAAACATCATAGATACTGTTAGAAACTAGATTTGCGCGTTATATCTGATTTCTTGTTGCATACACCAAAATTTCTCATAGCCTCAAACTACTACCTCTATTTACAGTTCTGCGATGTTTGTCTCCCCCCGTTACTACAGCTGAACCCTATTGGTTGTTAACTGCCTAAAATAGTCAACGGAACTAGTTTCTCTCAAGGTCATTTAGAAGCTTTATATGTGGAATCACTGTCAAGTCTTTTCATTGCTGATTCCAGGCAGTAAAAACTCGCTTGTCAACAGTCTGTCTGCTTTCTTGATTAAAGTTTCAGTGCTATTTTATCGTAGTGGTTATCGTTGAGTAGTGAATAGGACAGTAGGCTTACAAATCTACTAGGTAGGAAGGTTAGTTAGCGCAAGAGACTCGTAAACTACCACATTGTATTGACGGACATCACTTTCTCCACAAAATTTGTTCTACTGACAAAATACGAACTTTTTTTGGTCATTTTTTATAGTCAGAGGCTGATAGTACTGCATAATCCATAGTGCAGCTTACTGTTTCTGTATCACAGTCCGTCATAGCTACGTTTTTATAGAGAAAATTCAATTTGTGTCGTGGCAAGAGCCAAACAAGCCTTCAGGATCTAGACAAATGTAAGAAACGCATTCCAAACAGTCAAGTTGATAAAAAAGATTGTTCAGAAGACTTTGTCTTCGCCCAACAGGCTTATGTCAACATTAAAATCTAAGTTGTTTGAGGGACTTTGAAAGATAAGACAGAAAGTTGCCATGCTTCACAGATACCTTGACAGTTGCACCTATCTTAATGAAATGCAGTTGACCTTTGATCGACAGTAGTCTTCAGACCAACAAATACAGAAAATTTTAGATGCTTTTATTTCAGAATATAATCGAGACTAAAGCACTGGCGAACACATTCACGGTTGGGTCTGAAAACAGCCTAGTTTAGTCGGTTTTTTATCTACTTCGGCTAAAACTAGGTGTATGATTAAGGGCACTGGAATTTTAAGTACTCTATTGGTCTGTTATGTACTGGTCGAGAATTTAATAGTCCTGATGCAAGAAGGCGGAAATCAGAAGACCACTAGGTTTACGATGATACTTCTATTTCCAACACAAGGAGAATGCAAAAGTGGTATCACACCAAAGTAAGTGTAAGTAAGTCACACAAATTGTGAGAGCGAAATATATATGACAAGGGTGTGAACAATCATTAGACAGTCTTAACATGAATGGCTAATTATAATGAAGTATCGATCCATATATACATAGCGAAATATAGCAGACATGTCAACAACCACCATATATGGATATATGTCACCAAGCAACGGACTGTCAACAAACACTCATATTATATATAATATAAGGGGAATATACATTGTTAAAGGAGACAGGTTCATACAAGTGAAATGGTCACAGACTAAGCGAGCAAACAGAGATCACCATACACACACACATAAATATATATTGAAATTGGTCACACTGATTCTTTCATAGTAATTCATGTTTGAAAACGGTCGCAAAGGATCATTTCTGACTACTATACCTCAGACAATGTCTTGGTTGTTCTCGCATATTTATGGAAATGGATCATTAGACCCGGAACCCGTTTAGACAGCTTTCTTAACTTCCACAAGATTTGGATGTTCTGTGATGCATTTTTGTCGTCAGAAGTTGTAAAGACAAAGGTTACAAAATCTTATAGGTGCATATAACCAGCACTCATGGTTTCAATCATATAGATAACCGAACAGCTAACGATAGACTGACAACAAAGATTCGGTCATTCTCTATCTACATTTGCAAGACTGTCAGAACTTGATGTTCTCACTCCTTGTAAATAGAAGAGTGAAGTATGATGTCTCACTATCTTGACCAAGCGAAAATAAGATGATTGTACTTTAATCGTCTGATTCTCCTTTACATTTGCAGTCTGCGGAGTGACTAGATTAGACTATCCGGATCTGTTAAAAAGTGAACCTCAGGCACTAGAAAATCTGATAGTTGGACTAAAGGGCAAATTCAAGAGACTAGGTATGCTACTTCATTAATTGGGATCGCTAACACTCTTTGAAAAATAGGGAGTTAAAGGTATGATCAACTTACTGTAGATTAGAGAGTGAGAGTCAAGACACTATTCGAGCATAAACTGAAGTATATGTTCGGTTGACAGCTCCGTGTTTCACCAACTGTAGAAAGAACCTGATGTCTTCATGTTTTACCTAAGTGAAATAATGACTATCTATTGATTGCATAACCTTAAGAACTACTATAAGTTGGTAACCTAGAGGAAAACAGTATAACTGATCTGTTCATTAAGGAGGAACATCATTGTCTTCACATCGGCAGTACAACTTTGCTCTGATACCCTTACTATACTGCAAAGCACTTACATTACGATGATGACTACTTTTAGTTTTTCGGTTAACTAATCGACGTTTCTGACGTGATAGAACCGGCTGGTGGTAAACTACATGTTACTAGGCTGTTCAAATACATAGGAATATGTCCCAATACTAACTAGTTCACTCACACTCCTATGTCTTTTAAGTGACTTAGCAACATGCCCTATACCGTCAGTCGGGAGAATCTCTTTTAACCAACATACGATAAACAAGCCCCAACCATCACAACAAGACTGCAACTGTCAGAAGACGTGTTAAAGAAGTCAAAATATTTATTAAACGTAAACAGAATATCACAGCCATAATAATAAGGTGAGGACAGAGAAAAAACAAGTTGATTTTTTTTCCGAAAATACACAGGCCTGATTAATTATTACGTGCTTTACTTTTGTTCTTTTTCAATATAAAAGTCTAAAAATTTCTTCAGTAGCAAATAAATCGGTGGGTATTCTCGTTGCTGTCTCAGTTGAACCTACAAAACAAAGCAATAATGAAAAATGACAGATTATGTATCATCAACCTCGATAACAAATGAATAAGACATATCAAATGCTTATGCCATTAATATAAATTCTCCTATAAACAACAAACAGTTCCACATAATGTAAAAATTTCCCTTCCTGTCGATGCATAGTCTCATACAAAAATGCTTTTGTACAATGATACCTTTTAAAAAAACAACCAACTGAAGTTCTGAACTGTTAGGACCAACAAGCTTCTTTATCAGTCATGATTGATGCATGTTCTAATATGATAACTTGATTGGACAATAATTC
This sequence comes from Trichobilharzia regenti, assembly GCA_944472135.2. Classification (NCBI taxonomy): domain Eukaryota; kingdom Metazoa; phylum Platyhelminthes; class Trematoda; order Strigeidida; family Schistosomatidae; genus Trichobilharzia; species Trichobilharzia regenti. The sequence continues at coordinate 137,637,095 of OX235262.1, forward strand.
CATATTGGTTTGTTTATTAGATGTATCACACAATGAAACAGTATTATATACTGGATGACAATGTTTCGAACAAAATTTATTGTTCATAATCGTATCAATTGTAATCACACGATTTTGAAACTTGAGTTTTATAGTGACCTTTGTCTTCTCCTATTTGTCGTCTTTCGGGTAGTTGAATTTTCTAGATGTCCAAGTGGACAGGTACTGGGTCCTTTTTACTAAACGTGTTTGCAGTTGATTCGATAAACAAAGCTTCTTTTATCAATCTCTTCCTCCACCCTGTGACATTAGATTTTAAAACTGTCATCTTCCTGTCACAGGGTGGAGGGAGAGATTAATAACAGAAGCTTTGTCTATCGAATCAACTGCAAACACGTTTAGTAGAAAGGACTCAGTACCTGTCCACTTGGACATCTAGAAAATTCAACTACCCGAAAGACGACAAATAGGAGAAGACAAAGGTCACTATAAAACTCAAGTTTCAAAATCGTGTGATTACAATTGATACGATTATGAACAATAAATTTTGTTCGAAACATCATATAGTAAATAATACTGTTTCACTGTGTAAAACATCTAATAAACAAACTAATATGGAATTACTTACTAGCACAGTGCCCAAGTTTTACACATATACTGATTGGACACTTCTGATTCGTTTACTTATGGCTTAAATTTCTGAGGTTTTTTGAAAGTGATATACCATGTAATTTTTGTTTAATAAACGTTGTTGTTGTTACCGCAGTTGACTGACTTTTGTGTGCCTCAGTGTGGGGGATATTTTCAAGTGACCAGTTGGTTGTTGCACCGTGTCTGGAAGCGAATTCTAGTTAAGTTAGACAACCTTTACACTCCATCATAACACGATGCAGTAGTTATATACTTCGGCAGTAGAAGTTAAAATATATAAAAAGAAGAGGTACTCAGCAAAGAGTTACTCCTTTCCGTGATATCATTCTCTAGCTATACAATCGCATATATATATATATATATATATATATATATATATATATAATACATTCTCATGGTAACAAAAGAAATGTTTCCAATATATGTCATTAAGATTGTAAGTTTTGGGTAGCTGTTGTGTAATCCAGAAAGTAAATTGAATCACTCCTTATGACAGTGACACTTTTAATTTTGGTTCACCTCTTCTCAATCTTGTTACATCATTCAGTTAATTATCCTGAAGTAAATTCACTTGATAAAAGCACATAGTGATACCGAATTATTTACTGACAACGTTTAGGGCATAATTCATTGCTCCCCACAATCATATCAAGGGAATCACATAACTTTCCAACTTCGTTTATATATGAGCAACAAATTGTGCTCGAAATGTCACCAGTATATAATGACATCACTTTGTGCTTTCATCAAACAAACTTCTTCTCTGAAGGAATTATGCTCTACCAAAGTGCCCAAGTTCCAGTCTTATATCAATGAAACTCAATTTTCTCACTTTGTTTAAACGTCTACCCGATCAATGCATACTGAGTTACGTAACTGTTACCTAAAATTTAAATTTTAATGACACAACTTTGGAAAAATTCCTTTTGTTGCTGTATATATATATATATATATATATATATATATATATATAGTACAGCCTGCAAATGATATTGCCGAAATGAGTAATCTTTCGCCGACCGCCTCTTCTTTTTCTATGACTTAATGGGTAGTTTTAAGTTACTCAAGTTAGAAATTGCAAATAAAAATTTTTTTCATACGTATAAAGGATGTATTTGTTTAGCATACTTATAGTCAAGTATGAAAAACCAATTTCATCTTTTACAGTTATTCACTAAGTTAGGGGGGACTTGTTTTTTCTACTACATAACATTTAACATGATATACCTCAGTTAGAACATTCAAATTCTGGCGTCAACGATAATTAATTATTATTTTATAATATCTAAATGGGTTTATCAACAGCCAACTTGTAAAAAGTGGGGACACTAGGTGTTACGCGTCTAGTTCTTTGTTTGGTGCAGACTTCATTCTATCAGTCAAGTTTGCAATGTGGCCACCATGCTAGGTGGCTCACTATCACAGTGCACTCTGAATTGTTTTTATTAGATGGTTGGAGGCAATCGGCAAGGAGCCTTTGATCTAGGTTTCGTACTTGTTGGTACTTGTCCGAATCTCAGAGGGAACATGAGCTTCTTCAAGATTGACAAGCGCCAATAAGCACAAAACATAGGTGTCCAAGGTTTCCAACCATCTAATAGCGGGGAATATTATTTTTATTTATAAAATTCAAGTCATTTAGTATTGAGCATTTTTAGAGGAAAAGAAAGTGCGTCGGTGGCACAGAGGTAGAATGCTCGCCAACCACACAAGTGGTTCGGGGTTCGATCCCCGGCCGACTCACTCCTTTACCTCGCTAAGCTAGTAATAGGACTGGTACAAAGGGAACGTCGAGCATGGGGCTAGCAACCCCCATTCCGTAAAAAAAAATACCACTGCTACCGAAACTTCTAAGGTCTAACTTGAAGTCCTGTTTTCCACTGGGAACGTAATAGAATAAAAAAAGAGCATAAGAACACTATTTAACCATGAAAATCCACATGTTATGAGAACATCAACATGGAGTATTTTAAAGCTTTCATTACCAGTAGTCTGGTATCTTTTTGACAAACAGACTACTAGAACTTATCAAACTTACCTCATGTACATAGGCTGATAGATTGTTATGCAGTAGAGCTAAACGTTCCATATCAGTTTTTCTCTTCAATAGCCAAGATATATAGTAATTTACAGACCAACCAGCAGTAACATGAGGAAAACGAATTTCTTCAGGTGCTCGACTAAACATATGTTGGCAAACAAGACTTGCTGGTAGTTGAGTTGAAGAAGAGTTAGCTGCATCATCACTAGTGTATATCTGAGAGGGAAAAATAAATATTGTATGTATAGACACTTTCATCTTAGTTAAAATATTAAAGTCATACAATACAGGTATTGTAATCTTCAGAAAATTGAGTACAGAAAGTCTACCAATATGACAAGGTTTGCAAAAAGAATTTACTACAGTACATGCTTTCGTCCTATAATACTGCGATTATTGAGAAAAAATAAAATGGGTTAGGTTATTGTTCCGAATACGAAGTTATTGCCTCGGAGGATAGATGATTTCAGCTAAGGTTTGTAAATATACTAAAAACAGGTAGACAGTGAAATCAATAACTTGGTTTAAACGGTGTAAGTCGACTGGTTAATTGCTTTGAGTAGTCGATAAAATCACCATTTAGAGACTTAAGAATGAATTCATCGACAAAGATGTACTTGCTTTCTGTCATTTACAAATATTTAAAAATTTCATCGAACTAATTTATTCAGAGATGTTCTTTCTTATTCCATAGTTCTCTTTAAATAAGTTTTATTCCTATATACTACTGATTGATTGAGATGAGTAGTAGTATATCACTCAATCAACTAATAGTGCATTCTAGCCAGCTTGAAGTGATCTAAACACCCCAAAAATGTTTCGTTTGTTCCGGGCTGAACTCATCAGCGGTGTGCCCCGTTTGACTTAATTCAGAGGGCCGAATCGGTTCAAGTCACCCAATTTCTAGCTAGCTACTTGGGCGAACTGGTAACACTTTAAATCGAATTTACTATTTGCAAATTTGATTAGGTTTTTATTCTTTCTGGTGTATTGTTTTCTGATGCGCTTTTATCAGCGGTTTTACACTGATCTATTCATCTGTTTCATTGTGCAAGAAAGCCAAAATAGTACGAATTTTGACAATACAAAAAGATATAACCTGTTTGAAACGTACAGTGTATTTACACAATACACTTCAGATATTCTGATCACCCACGTACTTGTCATACACATTTATATAAAAGGCCATTGAGCATAAAGGATCAAATTTTACCAAGATAGGTCAAAATGCTTACAAGCAAACGATAAGCATAATCGGTAGTTAAGCGAGGTGGGAAAACACGGAGTGGAAATATTCTTAAGTAAATTAAATCTTGGTTTTAAAATTGAATTACCAAAGTATATTGGAATGCGTCGGTGGCACAGCGGTTAGGACGCTCGCCGACCACGCTCGTGGTCCGGGGTTCAATCCCCGGCCGCCAACGCACTCATTTACCTCGCTGAGCAAGAAATAATGTTGGTAAAGAGGGAAGGTTGGGCATGAGGCTAGCAACCCCATCCTGTAAAATAAACACTGCTGCAGAAACTTCAAACCACTATAGCTCGAAGCCCTATGTTCCACAGGGAACGTGAAGGAAAAAAAGTAGATTCGAAGTAATAACAAATCCATTTTTGAACACACAATAGATTTAAGTTTTTCACTGTATGAGTTTAAAGAAAATACTTATGAGCAGTCTCCATAATGTGGTTTTGCGACAGATGACGTTAGACATCCCTTTCGAGGATTAATTAAATCAGGCTATTTTATTGTCTTTACAACCACTAGGGAATGTGTTCTGTAGCCCTGAACTGCAAAGAGCACTGGGTCCCCCTATATATGTGTGACTACGCATGCGTGTGAATTAGTGAACACAATGAGATGTGACACTATGATTCGGATGCTATGAGTGTTTACACAACAACATAATTTTCGTCTTCTCTATGGAAATGAGTTAAGCTGTATAGTAAGTTCGGTTGAGTGCCTCTCTGAGTCTTTGTTTAGTGAATAGACGTTAATAATCACTGTTGAACGGTGAAGATATATAAATATCCTTTTCGGGAGCTGATTAGACTGATGAAGCCCTTTGTTTGACGCTTCTGTAGCGTTAAATCAATTTCAGAGAATAGTAATAATCCAATAATATTTTGGTGAGATTTTGCGTTCTTCTTTAGTGGTATCCCCCGTGTATATTTACTAAATACATCTAAACTTGCACTTGACTAATGTCTTTTTGAACAAAACAAGAACTACAGTTTTAGCAGAATAAAATGCTACCATCTTTTATTTCGTTGCCTTCTCGTCAGCTGCTTACATGGCAAAGACATTATTAAATATATCTACAACAACAATTTTAACATACTTGCACAGAGTTCAGTTTAAACAAAAATCAATCGATCAATATATGCATACACTAAAAATATATACATATATAAATATGCAATATTAACCACTATTCCGAACAATAATAATCAAACACAATGGAAACTTTTAGCATTTCACATTCGGAGGAAAGAGAGGTGAAATTATCCAGTTACCAGGGCAAAGAAAGGCTGATAACCGCTTCTTTCTGGGCGCATAAATCAGGTTTCAGGCGCTTGATGGAAATGGCTTCAGCAAACGTAAGGAGAATTGAGCTATTTTGCTTATTGATAATTTTGAACGACTTTTCGACGTCCACCTCATGACCGTGTCGAGAAGATGCCTGGTGATGGCACTGTTTAAAGCATTTGTTCCCTCTAGACTTTTAAGCTTTTTGGTACATGTTCAGAAAATCGTAGATATGCCCTTCTTTCTGTCCTTCCAATGTAACTGCTCCCGCAGATACATGTAAATTTGTATACACAGTTGGAGGTAACATGAGAAGGATATCTATCGATTTTTGATTGCACCAAAGAGCAAGTTGTTCGATAGACAGGAACGAGCTTAGCTGCAGGATACGCTATGGCTAGTGATGTACTCAGCCTTCTGTTGACCATCGCTGCAATATTTTCACCTTTATAATCAAGCTGAAGGTAGACTGGCTTTTTTCCCACTGTGATTTGTTTTACTTTTGTGACTTCAGATCTTCCATACTTGTTGATGAACCTTTGAGGATAACCATTTCTTTTCAATATATTTTCAAGGAACTCAAACTCCTCCTCTAGTTTCTCTGTAGAGCATATTCTCCTCGCTCTATAGTACAAAGTTTTGACTAGACCACGTTTAAAGCTATGTGGACAAAAGCTATTAAAATGCAAGTATTGTCCTTTCCATGTGGGCTTTCGATAAATTGACTTTTTTGCCCTGGTAACTGGATAATTTCACCTCTCTTTCCTCCGAATGTGAAATGCTAAAAGTTTCCATTGTGTTTGATTATTATTGTTCGGAATAGTGGTTAATATTGCATATTATATATGTATATATTTTTAGTGTATGCGTATATTGATCGATTGATTTTTGTTTAAACTGAACTCTGTGCAAGTATGTTAAAATTGTTGTTGTAGATATATTTAATAATGTCTTTGCCATGTAAGCAGCTGACGAGAAGGCAACGAAATAAAAGATGGTAGCATTTTATTCTGCTAAAACTGTAGTTCTTGCTTTGTTCAAATTCATTAAGGGGAATAAATGTAATGTCTTTTTATGCTGAAGTGGACATAAACTGCGGTAATCTACATACACTTTCATCCAGGTGGGCTAACTGTAGACAAATCGTCTTATCGACCCATCGTGTTGTCGGTGGGTTATGAGTAGTTCTGCGTGTATTGATGATATGCTATTTTATAAATATATATAAATATGTATGACAAGTACATGTATAATCAGAATGTCCAAGATGTGTTGCGCGAATACGCAACACGTTTTAGATAGACTACGTCTTCTTTCTTACTGTTTAGTCAAAATTAGTAAAGGGAACTACTTACTTTAATACAAATTTGAAGTAATTACTTTCATGTGAATAAATTTGATGCTCATGTATTTGATAAGAATAGTATCATTGATGTGATGTTGAAGATTAACTTTAAGCTGAGGTTTGATATTCACTTTGTATACACTACATCACACAGTACATGGTAATACGCCATCAGTTTAAATGTTTTAGATACATTTAATTATAGTGTCAAAGTGATTTAAGTCTATGAAACATGTTCTATGTCCTCACTTTTGAACTACCTACATAAACGACGGCTGGAAGTGAAGACTTCGGTCTTCCTCTCAAAATGCTGTCATGTGACCACGCATCCATAACCTCTGACAGGTAAGTCTTATTCACTGCCTTCACGCGGCGGCGGTGTTCATCAAAAAAGGCGGAACGGCGAAAGTGAACGTCTGGTGCTTACAACCAGACCTGTTGGAACTGCTGGTCTACCCAAGGGAGCTGGAAAACCCTGATTCCAAAGCTATGGTGTACGGATAAAAAGGCGTGTCATCCTGTCTTGGTCACTGGAAACCATGGTAACGTAGCTCCTAATGTGGTGAGAGCTGGTTGTTAGCCAAAATTGGTGGACAGTAATTTACGTCAATGTTTATGTCCCCAATATCGGTAGTGAGAAAAATGAGAACAAAGGCTTTGCGTAGGCGGATACAGTTAACATACAGATGATCTGACATTTAAGAAACAGCCACAAAGAGACGCAAGGTTAACTTTCTGTGACAAACAACCAATCAGAAGATTGCGTTTTTCTACCAACAGTAATCTATAATATGCGCATGCAAATCTATAAATATGTGTTGATTTCCTTAATAAACGATCTGTTGCCTGGCCCTTGTCTTCTGCTGTTACACCAACTCTGGCTCCCCAGCCTTGTGGATCAGAATTCAAGTCAAAGCCTCATGGGGATATTCCTTAAGACAACCACCTGTTTCAGTTTGGATGTTCGAGTACAAAATATTGAATTTTGTGTGGCACATCTTTTCGTGCCCACAATGTACCAATGATATAACATAAAAGATTTTGTACTAATGATATGACAAGAAAGACCTCATATGTGCAAGGAACCTACCTGAACTAATTTTTCATCTTCACAAGATAAAATAGTCGGGAATTCTCTTAAATATCCATAAGATTCTGGGACTAACTTTTGCAGTGTATAACCATAATTAGGCGAACATAATGGTATTAAAGCCAATTCAAATTCTTTACAATCAGCAGCCAGACGAAGACGTATTGACTCTTTAGACGAACGAATTAATGTTGATCGCCACAGGAAATTATTTATACACATATCAAGAATTGATTTCAATGAATTTTGTAGAGCAAATTCACCACATATATAGCATTCTGATTGTGCAAATATATTAGGCATCATATTAACAAATTTCGGTGGTTGTGAAAGATCAGATAAATATTGCTGGCGAACTCGAGCAGTGAAATCCTGAAATACCAAAAGAAGATGAATATAAACATACATGATAAGTTTGAAAAGAATTAACTTTAAATATCAGGGTAATGTAAACATAATTCCATATTAATTTGTTTATTAGATATACCACAAACAGTGTGAAACAGTATTTACTTACTGGATGACAAAGTTTCGAAAACAATTTATTGTTCATAATCATATCAGTTATAACCAAACAACTTCGAAACTTCAGCTTTACAGTTTTCTTTATTCCTTCCTATTCTTCGTAGGGGGCAGGAGAGTTTTCCAGATGTCCACGGGGACAGATGCTGAATCATTTCTACTACACGTGCTTTCAGTTGTGTCGATAAATAAAGCATTCGTTATCAATCTCCCTCTCTCTCCATCCTGTTACATTAGATTTTAACACTGTCATCTTATGCCACATCCTATTGTATGGTTGTGTGTAATTGCATTTAGTGGGTGGTATAGCTGAACTATTCTCTAGATTCCTTATCTTATTCGGGTCAACCAGTCTAGATTTTGCTAGGTTTTTATGCTCAGCTAGTCTGACTGCCCCTGTTCTACTAGTTTGACCTATGTATTTGACCTGACAATCATCACAGACAGGGTATTAGATAAACTAAGTTGTTTTCTTTTAATGGGATTGGAATGCCACTTTTATCCCTGCATTGTTAAGAATTCTCCGTAAGGTTTTAAAGGCTTCTTCCTTGTACGGAAGTATTGCTGGTATCCTAAATTCATTTGTGCTAAAAATTGTTACCAATACCTTCTTCTCCACCCCTTACAGTTACGAGTATTAGAGTACAAATGGTCAGCAAAGGCAAATGAAAATTGTATCAAAAACCGTATTAAGACACGTGTATAAGATAGTATTGGTCTTAATATACGACCTAAAGAATCTTCAAATACGCAACACTGAGACAGATGGATGACTACTAAAGTCAAGTTATGAATGACAAAATATATACATACTTGAAGCTACATTGTTACAGTGATAACGAAATACTTCAATTCGTGTGAACACTTATCAATAGAAATATTATTTGTTGACATTACTCATATTTTGAATCGCCCGCTGATTGATTCCCTTGACTCCTAGGACGGACTCTTCATCAAGGCTGTATAGCTCATTGGTCTAGTGGATAACACTGTATCTTTTGAAAAAATCAGTGCAGGGTTGAAGTCTTAGTGATAAAGCGATCATTTCCTGGACACATAGGTACACCCAACAGGAGTCTAAAACAAGCAGGAGCGAACATACTCGACCTTACTGCTAGCCACCATCAACCAAAAAAGAAAAACGACGTCTTTCAGAAGAGTTATGAAATAGCATCAAAAAAGAGTAGGTAAAAACAAGGATATATATTTAATCGAATTTTTGATTTTCCCGTCGATTGATTGGACCGAAGTGCTCGGTCTCACGTTGACATGTCGGCTTCTTGTGCAGATACTAATTAAATGCCCAGACATCGTCGAAGCATCTGCACAAGAAGCCGACATGTCAGCCTGAGACCGAGCACTTTGGTCCAATCAATCGACGGGAAAATCAAAAATTAAATTAAATTAATATGATCCGTTGCACAAGAGGTGGCTCGCGTGGCCCAATTGGTCTAGTAGATTATGCTTTGGCGTTTGAAACTGTGGGCACTGGGTTCGAGCCTCGGTGGGAACATCATCACTCACTGAGAAATGCAGGTACATCCAGATGACGAGTCCCAAAATAGGACGAAATGTGCATCCTGGATTCCACTGCTAGTCACCATCCACCAATTAAATAAAAACAAGGATAATTATCAATTATATATTGACTAACCTGCAAATTTTGTAGATATTTTGGTTTCCAGCTTTCATTCAATGATATATTCTGATAAGAATCATATTCATTATGCATAGTACTTAGAATATCATCGATTGTTTTGCATACAGCCTGGAGTAATGGATCTAATATTGATGAGCATAAACTATTTAAATGATTAGCAGTGGATTCAGAAATTAATTGTACTGGATTCTTGACTACAGGAGTAGTAGTCTGGCTAGACGCACCATTCCAATTGGATAACTTTTGATTAGTTTGATTATTTGGTACTGACAAAACATTTAGATTGTTTAATCGTTTACTCACAGTCAATTGTAACTGTGCTCCAAATTGGCATAATAAATTAATTAAATGAATATTATTCTGTTGTCCAGGTGTTTGACAATCAACTAGTTGAGTTGCACTGACACCAGTTGTAACTAGAGCTTCAGTTTTTGTTGCAAACAAAGCAATCAGTTTATCTAAGTTACGAGAAACCTATAGGTGATAAAATAAAGAAGTAAATGAATTTTAATAAACAACTGTTTATATGGAAATAATTTTTTTCTTAAAAAAATGTATCATATGCAATCAAGTTGTCAATATTACACTGACACAATTGTCTACATATGTTGGTTTTAATGTCTATCTATCTGTCTGTTTCCCACATAGAACTCTGCACATATGTGCGGCAGTTCAAGTCGCCACACTCCATGCAGTACACAATGGAACAGAAGAAATGCATAATAGAGACAGTAAACAGAGGTGTGAGACGAAAGAAATAGTAATCACGAAGAACAATATAGTTTTATTGGAAATTATAAGCCACAAGAAGTGGATGCATCTGCGCCAGTCATTGAAACGATTTTGAGCCATGTCACTGATTGTCTCCAGCCATTGGTAATTACCATCCCGAGGACCCCAACCAGCAAGTCTACACCTTCCTACATGGCTGCCTAAAACTAACTGTTGTGGAGTACATTGACTGATGCAATGTTTCGGTTTGACCGCCGCTAGCTCTTTTACGGGAATCCTTTTTTATATTTTATTCCTTTACGTTTCCAGTGGAACATGGGGCTTCAGGCTAGGGGTTTGAAATTTCGGTATCAGTGGTGTTTATTTTTACAGGATGGGGGTTGCTAGCCTCATGCCCAACAATAGGAACACTTAGTATTTGTTAGCATATTAAACTTTACTTTGTCGCTTATAGCACACTAATCAACAGGGAATTAGATAAAAATAAAGGAAAACTAAATGAATGAGGTACTATATAATGTTAAAAAACACTGACAATGACAATAAGAGGTGAAGGACAAAGAGGACATTAGACAAAAGTGGTGAAATTGTACTCAATAGATTTACTACTCACTATTGACTTCAAAATATTTTATTGATATATTGAACCTGTCTTTCACGTTTAGAGCAGGCTAGTCAGTAATAACACTATGCATGTCAAAAAATCTACTGAAATCAAATGTCTACCAAAAATAAAGTGCTCAATATTCTAATAGTCAGCCCTTGACTGATAGCTGCTACCTTGATGTGATGGTCAAACTTACAAATCGCAATGACCGGACGAGCTATACTGGCTGGAATTAATATTCCTGCAGATCCTACTATGCCAGAAGGATTATTTGGATAGTGGTTAGGTTAAAAGTAACTTTCATCATAGTATAAGTCGTTTATAGAATGTTGGGAACCTGTAGGCGAAGTCGTGTTGCTGGCGAATAGGGGTGTAACATAAGTAAGCTGTTTCCCTCAGATGACCACCAGAGTAGCTATGCTGCCTCTCTGCTTCGGGGAGGGGGGGCTATAAAAGGTCGGGGCCGAAAATTCCACATCCTGACTTACCTAGCGGTGGTCCGCAGCCGGCTGTAAGATCTTAATACGTACACAACTTCAAAAACCAACTCAAACAGGTTATGTGTGTGACCAGCCTCCAGCAGTTGTCTCCTGGGCTCGGTCGTCACGTAAAACTGATGCTCCTTCTGTTTCATTTATTCCAAAAGGAAATTAAGTGCAACGATCTGGGTAGCTGGGAGGTGATCACCACTCACACAATTCCACATAAATAGTCAACCAATAAGTCATTGTTCCGAAAAAAAACACTGTACTCAGACTTCAACTGACACAAGATAACAGCGAATAACAAACGTATTTCCATTCATCAAGTAACATTTGTATCATGAAGTGGGACTACTGCCAGTTGAATAATCAACTTCAGTAACCTAATTTAGAAAACCACAGGATAAGTAATCTGGAAATCGCTAGTTTAGACTACCTTTTAAACAGGATGGTTACATTTACTTAGTATCAGCCTAACGCACAGTTTAACCAACAACAAAAAATACGAAAAAAAAACTAGTCAGTGTTATTTCAGCTGTAGGTAGATAAACAGCCTCTTACCTTGAACAAGAGATCATGATGAACAGTAGCATAGGCTAATTCATTTACAGCAGTCTGTATAATATCATTTAATTCATTATTATCTGGTCCAGCTGTCGTTGACGTGGAGAAGGATAAAGTTACCCGATCGAATAGTCGAGATACACTTCGAGATAAATAAGCTGTTTCAAATGGTTGTAAAGCACGAACTAAACATTTAGGAAGTTCAGAGATATTTCGAACAGATGTGGTATGTCGATCGAATTCATAATTCCCATTAAATTCACTCGACAGTGTATTAGACACACGACGTTCCAAATCTAATATTAATTTCAACAGTTTGGGATACTCTCCTTCAAGTACTTCCTTGATTACTGGTGATTGATTTGAAATGCTAGAAAGTTTAACAGCAAATCGATCTGCTGCCCAGCCAAGAAATCCTTCATTTTTAAGTAAAGCATTACGAACTGCTGTACGATTACCGTCTATCAGCTTATGAGATAAGAAATCATTCGCAGAAGAAAGATCCGTATCATTTTCTACAAAAGGAAAATAATTCGAGGTTTATACAGTACATATGCTTAAACATGTTATTTTGTACGACTGAAAAAAGAAATGTTGCGATATGGCACACTAACTTAAGCACTCGACTTTGAGTCAATGGGTCCAGGGTCCGAGTCCCACTTCACCTACTGCAGCTGGGTAGTATCATTAGCCCCCATATAAGTGTGGCTTAAAGTCCAGTATTAGGTAGTTGAGGTGTAAAAACTAAATAAAAACAGAAATGCTGTTACCTAGCCAACAAAATCGCAATATTTTACGTAATTATAACATTCGGTAGCTTGTTAAGCTCAGATGTCGGCTGTCTTCCAAGTAAATCTGATTGGCCATTCTTGAATATTTCACATCGAAATACACCATGACTCAAAAAGAAAAAAATGTAATAAGATAACAAATAATTAGTTAAGAAAAGTTCAAAGGTCACTTGGCTATCAAGGATTGATTTATTACTAATCAGTGTACATTTGTATCCCTAACCATAACGCTGCGTCAAGTGATGAAATGAAAGTGAAATGTTAATCAACAGCCATTTGCAATTTCCTGTAGTCGGCAATGAGCTACATATATTGTGTGAGGACTAGTGACAATACTCAATCGCCCAAACTTCGGTGGGTGAGATGGGGTTTGAAACCGTGACCCGCTGGTTAGACATCGACCACGTGGTATATAGTAGATACTTTTTGATTATCACACTACGAGGAATTCGCATGAATAGACCAGTCTTACAGAAGATCACTCGTGAACTGAATTGTGTAGTGACACAGTATGTGACTTGGGTACTGAAGCAGTGCAGGTTTGAATCTCAATGAAAACATTAGTTTACTTGAAGCTAACAAAAACAAAAGTCACTGCCAATGCTTTCCAGCCAGATGACTCATAGCGTTTTAAAGACTGGTTAATATAATATGGTTCCCATTACATGCCGTTACTAGTGATTAACTGAATTCTTTTGGCAAAACATCACATTCAGACTAATTTATCTTTGGAGTTTATTTGACAAACTGCGTCTTCTAATCAAAATGTTCAAATTCACTATGCGGCAAACTGTTACAAGCGAGAAGACAGGAAAACATTGGATCGATAAGAAGACACTAGAAGATTTGAGCTTCGCGGACGATTTATGTCCACTGTCGCGTAAACTCTGAGACTTACGAGCGAAAACCGACAAGTTGGCAGAAGAAGCACCAAAGACAGGACTTCAAGTGAAAATAAAGAAAACAGAGGTGATGAAGATAACCAACCAATCAACAACAAAAAGCACCATTCACTATAAACGGGAGGAATTTGAGAGAGATCACATCTTCCATTTATCTAGGCCGCATAATTTCAACTACAGGCAACAACACGAATGAGGATGTCAGAACCAGAATCAAACCAGAATGGCGAGGTAGACGTTCATCACGCTGAAATCAGTTTAGAAATCTAGTGCAGTCAGTATGGAGAACAAAATCCATATTTTCAACACTAATGTCAAGTCAGTTGTTCTATATGGGTCAGAAACTTGGCTCACGCGTCACACAAAGCATTTCTGACAGCCTACTGCAGACTTTTATCAACGGCTTCACTCGCTGGTCCCATATGGAAGATCGGGTGGGAGGCCAGAAACAATTAGCAACAAGAAATTCTCGGAAGGAACCAACCAAGAATCTATTATTCCACAAATATGTGGGAGAAAACGAAGACGGGTCGGACACATGCTGAGAAGACCGCTGAGTAACATTGAGCGGCTGTCCCTCGAGTGGAACTCGAACACGAAACGATGAGTTGGATGTAGGTTCGAACGTAAAGTGGAGGAAGTCCTGTATGGAGAATATAAAAGCTTACGTGGGCAATCGTGGGGCAAGCTAAAGAGGACTGTAGGGAATAAGATAAAATAGAGACGTGCTGTTGAAGAAGCCTTATATTCCATCCGGGACCTAAGGGTATAACAGTAAATTCACTAAAGGAACTAATTGTTTTAAATAATCCACCTTTGTTTTGTAGAATTGATAAAAGCTAAACTACCAATGAGATTTCAAACGTAGTCTCATACTTTATATAATTCGAATACGAAAAGCTTAGTTTGGAAATAGACACCTCTTTTGCATGACTCAATCACATCATGACTACTGTTTACATATTTATTGAATTTATTAAGTTAATTTCTGTTGCCGGAAGAAAATATGCCAACAAAGTTATGCGAAAGAGCCAAAAATTTAAAAAAAAACACAAGCATACCTTGATTATTTAGGGTTTCTTTAAAATTTACAGATGCAAAAATAAGCAGAACAGAGGAATATTTTTCAGATTTTTTAGAATTTTGCCAATCCGTGAGCATTTCATGGATAAGTAATTCAGCTAAACTAGGAAATAATTCAGAAATATTTTGATCTAAACGTTGTATATTTGTCATACACACATCTCCATATGTTTCACGTTGTTTCATTAAAGCCATGCCGAGTAAACGACTACGTGAAATAAGTTGTTCCATTTTATCAATAGTACCGTCTAAACTTGTCCATACGGCTACATGAAAAGCAGCGGCTTGACCACCAACTGCAGACAATGAAGCTCTACCTGTGGAAAAAAGTAAACAATATTTGCACCTTACAACAAAAGACTAGAAGCCAATTAATAATTGATACAGTCTATTAAAAACATTACTTGGGAATGACGTTCAAAGCTCCTGTTGTACACTTCTCCATATCCTCAGATACGCTTAGCATTTAAAACGAAGCACACAAAAACGTAAGTTTCTGAAATATCCTTCCTATTCATTAAATCATCGGTGTTGACGAAAGTGTATCTAGTTATGCACGATTGCATTAACATGGCGCTGTGTCACATTGTATTAGCTTATCAATAGTTGGACACATCTATTCAAAGACAACACACCTTAGCATATATAGTGCAGTGAACAGAACACAACTTCATCAACTTTCTTTGGATTTCCCACAGAAATAAGTATTCGAAATAAGATATATTGAGTCACAACTTTTTCAAAAAGTGCTTTTATCATGAGAATTCAACATATTTGTCTTAAAACCAATTTTAAACTGACTATACTCAGTTTAATTAGTTCCAAGACAAAGACAAACTGAGTATAAGGCAGTGTCTGGAAATCAGAAGAAGTTCTGTCAGGTTGGTGTAAGCCACTGATTATCCCCATATACACGAAGGGAGACAAGTCTTCCTGTGATAATCGCAGAGGGATTAGCTTGACTAATATAGTATCTAAAGTCCTAGGCTCAATATTCATGCGTAGACTAAGTGGCACTCGGGAGGCACAAACACGAGAGAGCCAGGCAGGCTTTAGACCAGGAAGAGGGTGTATTGATCATATCTTCACCCTCCGACAGATTCTAGAACATAGGCATTCCTATCGGGGTCCAACAATCATTACATTTCTTGACCTAAAGGCGGAATTCGATTCTGTCGACCGAGAGGTTCTCTGGCGATGCTTGGCTGTAAAGGGTATGCCGAGAAAATACATTGCACTGACCAAGGCAATCTCCTCGAACTCATGGAGCCAGGTGAGGGTATACGGCGAGTTGTCATCTGAACTAGTGACGATTAGTGGTTTCCGTCAGAGATGCCCATTATCCCATTTCTATTCAATTCCATCATAGATGTACTAATGGAATTAACCCTAACTCACTTCAGAGACTCAGGGATTGACTTGCTACCGGGGAATAATCTCGTTGACTCAGAATATGCAGATGATATAGTCCTTCTAGGCGAGGACGCTAAAAAGATGCAGAGTGTTCTAAACACCTTAAGATGCAATCTACGAGTGTTTGGCATGTGATTCGCTCCCGCCAAATGTAAGATGATGTTACAGGACTGGACTACACTGACCCCCAGTTTAAAAATAGGAAGTGATGTGGTAGAGCTGGTTGACCGCTTCACTTATTCCGGAATTACCATTAGCCCCAACGGGTTGATTTCCGACGAAATCTCAGCACGGATACAGAAGGCTAGTTTTTCATATGCCAGTTTACTCCGTCTGTGGCGGAGACGTGATATCCGGCTATCGACCAAAGGGCGGGTGTACTGCTCATCAGTCCGCTCCGTCCTCCTTTATGGCTGTGAGCGAGGCGTGGCCATTGAGAGTGGAAGACATGAAAAGACTGGCTAGCTGTCTTTGATCATAGGTGCCTGCGCTCTATCTCCCGTGTGAAGTGGTATAATAAGGTGAACAATATTGAGGTTAGGCCTCTGTCGAGTGCTAGGTAAGGAGGGGAAATCAATCGAAGAGGCTGTGAAATTATATCGACTGAGATGGTTAAGATATGTGTTAAACATGCCTAGCCTAGCCATCGCCTTCCTCGACAATGGGGGCAATGTCAGCTGACATAGGGTCAGGCTGGGAAAGAGCTAGAGACGGTCAAACCAAAACATGGCACCAGTCAATGAAATCTACAACAGTTAGTTTAAGCCAGCCCCGTAGGAAGGTGCAGACCTCCTGACTGGTTGGGGTCACCGGGACGGTAAAAACCAATGGAGGCTGGAGACAATTGGTGACATGGCTCAAAACCGTTCTCAATGGGTAGCGCAGATGAATCCACTCCTTGTGACTTATGATTTCCAATGAAACTACATTGTTCTTCGTTACTACTATTCTTTTGTCTCACACCTCTGTTTACTGTCTGTATTATGCATTTCTTCTACTTTCTTGTGTTGCTTTGTGTGCTACAAGGAGGGAGTGTGGCAACTTGAACTTCCGCACATCGGTGCAAGTTCTATGTCGAAAACAGATAGACAGACAAACTGAGTATAAAATTTGTAGTAGATTGTTAATAACCAAATGCATTTCAGTTAGGCTAATTGGACTTAAAGTTGATGCATCAGATATTTTTATATGCGCATAAAAGCAGTCACTTCGGCCTACTACTCAGCATAAACTTATAACCAGAGAGTACTGGACAGACAGACTTATCCTAGTTTGCGACTCTTCAACAGTACACACCCACCGGGGTTCTAAACCGGGATTTTCAGGTTACAAGACGAACTCGTAGACCATTCAGCCACTGGAACTAGATCCAATGGTTCATGAATTCCAACTCCTGCCGATTCGCGATATTTAGCGCAACTGCCAGTCAGTGTGATAGGCGAGTTACAGTTCTCTTACCTAGATTTGAACCCCGGTGGGTGCATACTGCTGAAGAGTCTCAAACTATCCAGTACTCCCTGGTTTACCAAAGGTTTTCTAATTAATATCAGCTTGTGATCAAACCTGTGACTAATCAAATCCCTTCAAACCAACACTTAACAATTAATCTGATGCTCACAAGCGACTTTTTGTGTACATTTCGGATTGTGAGGCGTTTGTTACTTCCCGGCTGCCCACACGTGGAAGTTGGTTGCGTGACCGCAGAGCCCAGGGGACAACTGCTTGAGGCCGGTCACACGCGGCCTGTTTTGGTTTGTTCTCTTTTGTTTGGTGTGCCTCAGTAGCATACTTATCACTCCTGCCCTGTGACACGGCAGCAGGAAGCGCGGTCGTTGTTAATCCGGGCCACGGCCGATCCGGCATGAAATTTTGTGAATTTGTTTGAATCATGGTATTGGATGGGGTAGCTGCTTTTTGTTTAACCGCTATCCAAACAACCTGCCTGGCATGGTAGAACCTCAAGAGACATAAGTCTCAGCCAGTATAGCTTGATTAGGTCATTGCGGTGTTCAAGCCCGACCACCACGTCAAGGTAGCAGCTTTCGGTCGGACTCTACATACAGGAGGTTGCTTAGAGTTCCAGTGAAAAGTCGTAGCTGGAGAGGTCTACTGAGTTAGGCAAGAGAACAGCTACTTGCCTATAACACTGGTCAACGGTTATGCTAAATATGTCACGAATGGGTAGAAACCGGAATCTGTGAGCTATTGAATTGGATCTCAGTGACTAAATGGTCTACAAGCTCACCTTGTAATCTGAAGGTTTTGGTTTCGAACGCCGGTGAGTTGTATACTCTTGAAAAGCTTCAAACTAGGACGAGACAACCGCCCAGCACTTCCTTGTCTTTCAATGGTACTTTAACAAATGTCCTCTCATGATCAAATCTGTAACCAATCAAATCCCTGCAAACCAACACTTAATAAGAAATTTAAAAATTAATCTGAAAGATAATAGTTACGGAATCCGAGTGTACGACTAATAGATGTAGAGTAGTGTTGGTTACCAAGTGATGAAATATCTTTCAAAGCACACAGCTGTGAAATTTGGCAGTAAAAATAAATGAGGTTATTAATCACACACACATACACAATTTTCTAAATATATAACTTTCATAAAACAAGCTTGAAATGAAGATTGATTTTACCTGGACCGGTAGTTCCTTGTTGAATTTGCTGGCGTGTTCGCATGCGTTGGGTTAATGAGTCAATATCAACGGAGGTTGATAGAACTGAATCAAATTCAGATTTCCATCGACTTGCCAATTCATGAACCACATCCATTAACATATTTAAATTGTGGAAAACCTAGAAAAAAAAATTTTCGAAATCAATGTTAACCTTAGTATTGTGAATAACTCGTGAAAAACACCGTACAAATCTCAAACTACGATACTTAGTGAAACAGGTGAAAAGAACTTTTACCTGGTTAAAATTAAACATTACCCTACATTAAAGATTAATGGATTAATTTCGGTTAAAATTTCACAGAATTCTCCACAAGCATAGTTCAGCAAACATATTGCAAAAGGTGAACAACTCAAACAATTTTTTACATTAATGGTTAGTAAAAAAGACAATATTGAATAAAATAGTACTTCACCGCGGGATAACTTTAAAACACTCGGTTTAACAGTTAAAAAGTAAAATGAAGAGAAATCTCCAAAGGATGACTTTCATTGGACGGGTGTCGATATTTAGCGTATAAAAAACAGCATTTGGCAATTTATGGTCTAAAAAGTCATCATACAAATTTGTTTGTATTACAATGAGGATTACTGGGTGAGTTAGTGGAATTCGGTGTATCATGAGTACTAAAACTCTGCTACAAAGGGCAAACACATGTTTTCCATAGATCTATTTTACTTGAAACAAACTCTGCAAACGTGTACTGAAGAAAATGTTTGAAGTATGAAATATGGTTTCTAGAGTGCATCCATTATGGCAATATTAAAATCGGTGGGGTAACAAGTAAGTAACCAGAATTTATTATTTAATAAACATGACACATCATCGGCACCAAGATATGGGCCACAAGGAGTCGCATAGTTTGTGCGAGGGGTGGGTTATTGCCCAGGCACCCACACTTAATCAGGTGGTGATCTCAGGGGGCACTTCTGAGCCCTGACTTGAAGTATAATTCAAAAGGCAGTGGGGCAAAGTCAGAAGCCACAGTCCTATGGTGCCAGTGACTGCAACAGGTTCATACGCCACTTTATCCTTTTGGATTCTGGAGTCCATGTACACTACATGTTTAGAATTAGGGTTTTTCAGCTTCTCTAGATATACTTAAATGTCCACTGGTCCGGCTGTAAGCGCAAAAATATTCTCGTTCGCTCTTTCACTTTTGTGAGTAACACCCCCACCATGTTAAGACGGTGAGTACGAATTACCTTATTTGCTTACTTACTTAAATATACTTCCTTCAAATGAAGTCTTTTTGGAAGTTGTGCCCGATTAAGAACTGAGACTTTTAAACAGTTTTAGAACAACAGGACAATTAGGAAATAGGTTATGAATCAAATATAAAGAATCTAACTGACTATAGAATGTGCGTCGGTGGCACAGCGGTAGAATACTCGCCGACCACGCATGTGGTCCGAGGTTCAATCCCCGACCGATGCACTCCTTTACCTCGCTAAGCCAGTTATAAGATTGGTAAAGATGGAGGGTTGGGCATGAGGCTAGCAAGCCCATCCCGTAAAAATAAACACCACTGCTACCGAAACTTCCAAACTCTAGCCTGAAGCCCTATGTTCCACTGGGAAAGTAAAGTAATAAAAAAAATTTTTTAAAATAGGAGGGATGATCTATTATGAATGGTGTCATAATAAAGAATATGGCAAGTAAATTTTACAACAGAATCGAAGTAAGTCACTCATTTGTATCGATGTAAGTACACATATTAAGTCTCACATATAATGCATACATATATATCATCACAATTTTGAGGATGAATTTCCATGAAAATCATCTACTCAGATAATAACACCAAGCATCTGAATACTACTAGATAAATAGGATTATCTTTAAAGTGTACATTTTACGAAAACGAAATCCATACACATCACGCTAATGCTTAAAATTGTTAACACTGTAAGTTAGGAATGACAACAAGCAAGGCTTTTTGAAACTGAAACTGAGAATCTCGCACAAATAGACTAAGAGCATATTATTGGTGCATTTTTGTCAAACTTACCAATTATATACGAGAGAAAAATAAAGATGTGAGTCGGTAAAAAGTGTTTACCTGCAGTCCAGTAGCTAATTGGGTTTGGTCGGATGACTCATATGACGAATCCACAAGATTCCATGCCTGTGATATCATATCCTCACGAACTTGTACTAGAGTACGGCTGTAGGCTTCCAAAACATGAATCCCCTCCCATTTCATATTATTAAACAAAAACTCCACCTCATTCACATACATCGAAGACTGACATAAATCCTTAGATCTACCTATTTTAAGATAAAAGTGACGAAAGGTTGTAAAACAAAAGAAACACTTACTTTGAATTCGCTTCATTAATGCTGCAATTCGAGAAATATTGCGAAGTATGGTACAAGTGGTGTGAAGATTTCTGAAATGTGTTACACCAGAGGAAAATGTGTCATGTGGATAATCTATTCTTTTTTTCACTTTCGCTACTGACACAGATAAGTTTTGAATTTTGTCTTCAACTGTCTGTAGTACATTTTGCAACTTATCAATATCCGAAGCTCTCTTGAATAAATCGACATGATTGTCAGCCACATGTTGGTGAATAAGATTGCCCAATCTATGGTGGTAAAGGGGGAAGAAATCAATTTTAAAATAAGAAAACTGCTAAAATTCCATAGTGAATAAAAGTTTGAAATCTATGTACTTAACGAAGTGACGCATTCTCATATTACAATAAAACACTGAAATAACTTATTTTACTACAAGCTTGGCATTCATCAAATGGTTGCAGTTGCAGCTAAACACTGACCACTAATGGTTGTTCCACAAGTGGTTCCACAAAGAAATCTGCTACGCAGTACACTGGACTTTAAATGTGCAACTTGGGTACACGCTAACGCGAAGAGTGTACGAAGTTAAGTGAAGTTGATCAAGCCTTCACTATTGCTCCTAAGTGATAGTAGACTATGACTGCATACAAAATTGTAAATGTTCACTCGTTTTATTTCTGACCACTAAGCTAAACCAAGTTGATAATATGTCATCTAGCAAACTTCGAATGCTTTTATTGGATTTTTTAAAATGTTTTTCATTATCCCGAAGAAACACGTGAAACCTAAATAGATGAAATTGAGTAAAAGTGACAAGACGATTTTCTACCGCCTTATCACGGAGAATTTGTGACTACTGTTTGCAGATATGCCGTTTAGATTACCGGGAGTGAGTGACCTCATAAACTGATGTCATTATTCAGTTTGATCACTTCTATTTCTCTTCAGAGTTAACCTTACTGTAGGTCTAATAGGTCATTGAGGAAGGCTGTGGTTCCTTGTGGGTAAAATATATACAATTCATCTCAATCGATGGCGACTAATGAACTTCTCCATTGATGCCTTTCCAGTCTGGCACTACATATTTATTTCAAAGTTACTTATCATGTTGCCCCACGTAAAGTGAGCTTTTAGACCCATGATAAAATAAATGTAATCTTTTCGCTGCTACAGAAATCAAAAAATTAAAAATAGACGCCTCAAATTAAATTCGAATAAAGATTTAATACTGATTAAATACTGATTGTGTCGGTGGTATAGCGGTTAGGACACTCGTCGACCATGCACATGGTCCGGGGTTCGATCTCCGGCCGACGCACTCATTTACCTCGCTGAGCCAGAAATAATGCTGGTAAAGAGGAAAGATTGGACATGAGGCTAGAAACTCCATCCTGTAAAATAAACACTGCTACAGAGACTTCAAGCCACTGGCTTGAAGCCCTATGTTCCACTGGGGAACGTGAAGGAAATAACCTGATTAAAAAATCTAAATCCAAGGGACAAAGCAAAAATAAACTTCACTGTCTGCACAATGCAGGGCCTGTAACTAACGAGAGTTGCACACTGGGCTCTTACAAAAACTAATTATGTAGTGAATGCAAACAATAAATGTGAAGATTAGTCACTTACTCTTGTATTCGATTATTTGTTTTACATAAAACATCTGCAACTTTGTTGGCTCCAATGACATACGAAACAAACAGCTTAGCATCAAAGTCAGCACTAGAAAAGTTTTCCGTCAAGGTTTCATCCATTCCTTTATGTTTGCCTACCATTAAAACGGTATATAAAGGCCAATGTAAGGAGACAGAATAAATATGTTACTTAATATCAGGCGCATCGAGTTTCAATACACACTTCAATCAAACCAAACGAGTGAACAGAAAGAGTCGTATTTACATATATTTAGCTTGCATTTGACTGATTGACGAATCAGCGTAGAAGTTTGCACAAAATTGCATCCTTTTGGACCTCCGCACTTTAAGACGACATATATAAAGACAACAGTAGTAAAATAATGCTAAGCTATCAGCCACAGTTCGATTTTACAATTTAACTGTGAACAGTCCTATTCTATGCCTGTAAACTTTTACCTCCAAGATGAAGTCACTGAAAGTGCTCCAGTATTACCAAATCTGTGGGACTGTTTACGCCTTGTAGTGATCTGATGTAAGTTATTCTAGAGTTCAGCAGAACGGTTTTGCATAGAGCATAAATCAGCTTTTAATAAGGGATGTCATTTTGAGACACCTGAACATGCCTTGCTATTGACCCCCCAGAACCTTTGATACCGTGTGCTGTTTGGCACCCCTTAGGATGATTGGAAACACGGTGATCAGCCCTGAATGTGGTGCCATAAAATGTTAGGTTTGCATATGTTAATGTGTCAGGACTCGATCAGCCGGATAGTACGAGTCAATTCAACTGATCTAGGTGCTTGACTTTCAACCATTTGTCGCCGGTTCAGATCCTGCTTTACCCACAATGGTTTGGGCAGTCAAGCAGTTGCATTATCACAGGAGTTGTGAGTCATTGTCAAATGCATGGAGAAGCAAGTGATTGCCAAGTAACATCTTTCAAGCTGTTTATCGGCTAGGGATTTTACCAGAGGCAGTTTAAAGTCGGAATCAATAGTAGTTATGTTGCAGTTTTTCTCCAACTATCTGCATTGCCATTGGGAAATGAAGATATTTAGATGAATTTTCTCACGTGTTCTATTCTGTTGTTCTCTTTACCTTACATTACTAATCCATTATTTTGTGACATACCCGCTACCCATACTTATTAAATTTATCTAAATAAGAAGGGTGAATATGGGAGATTGAGAAAAGTAATGGAAATTAATGAGGATGCCCGAAATTTTCGGTTACCCAGACGAGTAACCAGCGCAATCCTGATTAGATCAAACTATAACGACCAAAGTGAACGACCAATGGACAACCAATCACATGAGCCCGTAGTAATGTCAGGATTATAGGCATGTAAGAATATGTCAATGTGGATTAATGACTTGACAGCGAAGTGAGGCTGCCATTGGTGAATATTTGTACAGATATCCTGTTTGCTGCTGTAGACAGTCCTTACAGGAAGGTATATAGTACCTTTTTCAGGTTTATCGGTGCTGAAAGTACTTTTTCCGCGAAGTACGAATTGCCTCTGACCGAAATTACCAGTATCACAACTGGGCTTCGAAATACTATGAAATACAGTCATTTTGGTCAATTTATGAACCAAAACTAGTTTCAACTAACATTAAGGACTCTAATGAGGAAATGGGAGACACTTTTAGAACTTATAAGAGGTCGCTACCTTATATCACTATTTTTTACTACTTTGATAACTATATTTTTTTCAAATAACACGTTTTTACTATGGTCTCATATGATTGGTTGCTCGAGGCCATTTAATTGATCTTTCGCTTGTTTGACGATCCCTAACTGTCTACGAATACTAGGAGAATTGCTGCTAAGACAATTTGCTCAACTCTCTCATCATTAAATGTTCCTAAAAAGGAACAATAAATTTCAGGTGCCTAAATAAGGCATTACTCATCCTTACGAAAGCAGTCACATAAAAACAATCGAAGTCCTACCCCATCATATGTTTACAGACTTGAACTGATTCTAAACTTTTGCGACATAAATGACTAGTTTTGCTCACCTTTCCATGATACTAATTTCTCCTGACTATGTGATTTTACCCGATAAAGTTGGTTTTTCACTGACAAAAGGAAGTATCTGTTGGGGATATTATATAGATTATTGTGACTGACAACAAAAGTGGTCGTCAAATCTGACACGAAATCTTTGAAGTGAACCGGCCACAAGCTGTATTTTAGTAGCGCTATTGGCGCTTAAGCAGAACATAATGTTGTATTTGACAGCTAATGAGGACGTCCAGCATATGTTGATTACACCCCAGTCAGACAAAAGTGGGTGGAGAATGGTTAAATGATGACCTAGTGGGCATATTTCGCGTAAATTGTATAAATAGTAGTATAACATACAAGATCTGGAAAACTAAATAACAGTGATGATAGGTCAGTCTTACAAAGTAATCTGGATAAATTAACTGAATGGCCGGACATCTGGAGTCTGGAAATTAATTCCAAGAAAAGTGCTGTGATGTACTTGGATCAGAGATCTTACACGTCGCCCTCCCTAGGAGATATAGAACTGTCAGACATTAATGGACTACAAACCTTGGGAATCATTGTCAACCCTGATTTGCAATTTAGCCGCAGATAAGGCATTTCAAATGCTATGGACACATCGAAAGGCTTCCATACGACTAGATGAGTCTCTGTTCAAAATACTCTACACAACATATAGCAGGCCGTAGCTAGCGGGGAGTCCATACCTCAAGAAGGAGGCACATGTCTTGGAAAGAGTACACAGGGTAGGAACCAAAATAGTATATCACACCTTCCTTATGACAAGAGGATAGAGTATTTAAATCTCTTCCATTCAGCACACCGAAGGAGGACAGGCGACATAATTTTGGCATGCCATATATTAAAGGATGATCTAGGGATTGACTTTTCTTATCTTCTCTCTCCACACTCTCTCTTTAGGGTGCATATACGAGGTTACCATAAAAAGGGGCAAAGTTAAACTATAATAGCCAAAAAGTATTGCAAACTTGATATTACACTGTATAGCTGTAGCTTATTTGTCGTAAGAATGTCTCTCAGTCAACACACAGGTGATCTATAGAGAAATCGTACCATGTGTGATATACCTATTCATGCAGGTGACTGTAGGTCATGGTACTTTGTCTGTCTGTCTGTCTGGATTCAACATAGAACTTGGCACCGAAGTGCAGCAGTTCGAGTTGCCACGTTCCAAATAGCACACACGGTACTTTGAGATTCATTGATATTCCCGACACTATTTTTCAAGCTACTCCTAACTTTAACCATAATCCTAACTTCTGGTTCTAAATTTAACCTTAATCCTAACCTTTACCGCAGACCCTAAACCTTAATCTTAAAAGTCATAACCCTACCTAACAGTGTAGGTTTGCAGAAAAAATACCAAGTAAATAAGTAGGATACTGTATCTGTTCTCTCCAAGTTCAAAATTGCAGGCATGACTTGATATGAGATGATATTCCATAGCATTCCCTGTGTCTAATCGGTTCTTGAAAGTAAACTTTTGAAAGACCTTGACTTTTGCTATGATACGTTAACTTAGCCCAAAAAGGTGTTCAAACCACGAACGAATAAAATACGCATGAGATGTAGATACCCTCACTGGAACTCCTTATCCGATTCAGTAGTATAAGCTCCACTGGTGAACGCTTTCACAGCGGAATTAGATATATGGAGACAGATATATGTGTTGCAAGGATTAGCACAGGCAACAAGAACCTATAGGCCTATAGTGCGTTTCGGATTGTGAGGGCGATTGTTACTTCCCGGCTGCCTACACCGTGGAAGTTGGTTGCGTGACCGCAGAGCCCAGGGGACAACTGCTTGAGGCCGGTCACACGCGGCCTGTTTTGGTTCGTTCTCTTTTGTTTGGTGTGCCTCAGTAGCATACTTATCACTCCTGCCCTGTGACACGGCAGCAGGAAGCGCGGTCGTTGTTAATCCGGGCCACGGCCGATCCGGCATGAAATTTTGTGATTTTGTATTGGTCATGATGTTGGATTGGGTAGCTGCTTTTTGTTTAACCGCTATCCAAACAACCTGCCTGGCATGGTAGGACCTCAAGAGACATAAGTCTCAGTCAGTATAGCTTGATTAGGTCATTGCGGTGTTCAAGCCCGACCACCACGTCAAGGTAGCAGCTTTCGGTCGGGCTATAGGCCTATAGGATAGTATACTATTTTCATCTGAATCCGAATCCTGGTGCAAGTGTTAAAAATGAGGAAATACTGCTTATATAATGAATCAAATCGGAAAGAGGTAGTCAAATGATGAGAAATACTGGTTAAATTTATGAAAAATATTAGTTAAATCATAGGAAAAGCTTGGTTCAATAATTTTTTTTCGATTTACAGCTTGATTCCACACTGTATTTTTGGTACAAGTATGGAATTTTCAGCATGGATATCGGTAGCCCAAATTTCGCAGGCCGACCATAGATATCAGGTGTGCGTCGGCGTGGGCTCGAACCCCGGACCATGTGCATGGTCGGCGAGAGTCCTAACCGCTGTGCCACCGACGCAGCAATAGTAGTGAAACTTGGGTTATATAATGGTCAAAATTGCAAAATATCGGTTAGGTTTCATTCATATTGGGAAATATCACGTTATGTGGCCGAAATCTGACCACTTTTTGTTACAAAAAGCCATGCCGATTGTTCGCCCATTTATTTAGAATTTTTGTACCACTGGGTAAGGGGGAATCACAGCTATAGCGGTTGACCTGAAACAACTTATTGTCACTCTTAAAGACCATCATGACAACAATGTGCTATATGATAGGGAGAACAACTAGAGCAAGAAAACCTAGCAAACAAACCGACTTTAGGATTCTGAACGCTCGCGGAGCGTTCGGGAGAAGGCTACTATCCAAACACAATAGATCAGTGGGTAATACGGCCCACATCTTACGAAAATAGATATAGGCAGATTTTGATTGGCTGTTGGCTAGCTGGCTTCCTATTGGTCTAAAATATAAGTTGAAGCGGTAATCTTTTTATTTTGACACGGAAATTTAGTCAGTATGATTTAGGGCTTACCTTACTAATAATATAATGGCGTGTTAATTTTTTTGGTGTGAGTGTAGTGTGACAGTCACACGCTATTTAGATGCATTGTTGATGTTTAAAGTATATTGAGATGTATGAGAATGTCTAGTAAGTGAATATAAATCAACAACAATTTCGATGCATTTAAGTCCAAAATAGGATGTATGCATTTTTGATTACTATGAGAATATAATTTAACTACAATTTCTAAAAATTTAATGTCCTTAATTAGCACATATAGATAAATGTATGTATTAACTAATCTACTTTTTTAAGTTGTCAATTCAATGACTGGTGGGATTTGTGCATACTAGGTCAGCATAAATCAAGTAACTTTCCCTTCAAATGGTTGAGAGCGACAGTTTAAAGCATACTTTGGTTGACTGTTTCGTGATCAGAGCGATTTGGAGTCCGTTATAAATTACACCGATCTGTGTCTTAATTACTACGTTTCTCAGCTGAGCATTTCCGGTTCATAGCATATCCTGAATAACGGTGATTAATACGATTTATCACTTAGACCGCAACACCACCAAGCTTACAACAATTGTAAACTTATTCTAATAATTATGCCTTTTTATGGTAACTGAAGACCTTATTTACCCACTATGTTCTGAAATGACACAGGTCGTGCTTAAAAAGACAGCTGCATGCTGAATCAAAACTTTTCGCTCTGGAGTAACGCTAGTCCATGCTTAATATGTCCTGCGAGGGCTGGAGCAACGTTGATAAGCAAACCCAGTAGGTTCGATTTAGTGCCACTCAAGCTGAGAAACCACCCAGCTAGCATTTTTTTTCGGGCTCATTGCAGACGTTTTGGGGCAAAAACTTCGGGTAGATCTACTTACGTGGGACAGTGTCCCGAAGTCTGCCCCAAAAAGTCTGCAATTTGCCCTAAGTCTGTCCCCAAAAGTCTGCAATACGCCCGAAGTCTGCCCCAAAAAGTCTGCAATGCGCCCGAAGAAAATGCTAGTTGCAGCGCATAGTTTCACTGTCAAACAATGGCAAAATAGTTAGAAAGTTTACTGTTACTATTATTAGCATAGTATATGTCACTATATCAGCATAGTAAACGTTAAATAGCTCAATGATTGCAGGTTTACCATAATTCTTACCTACCAACATAGTAACTGGGACCTTACCTTGACCGTAGGGCGACCTTGAAAACACAAACAGAGCGCCTGTAATATTAATCCCTTCTCAGAAATTTCTGTGAAGATTGCCATACAGACGCAAAACCCACTATTTTGCAATTTTTTGTGAAGGAATCCAAGTTTGTCAGGGACAAAAGATAGCGAATAAATGTATTACACCTAGTAAATTATTTCACGTCCTTCTCTGTTCACAGTTTGCATAGAGTTTATTTTGCCTGCTCATTGCTGTCATTAAAGTGATTTTATTGCGCACCTCCACTCATTGTAGTGTTGTCGTCTGTTGCCATAACGGTTTATTGAAAAATCTGCTTTTATCTGCTTTTTAAATGGATTTCGCATTTAAAAATTTTTAGGACTTGCATATTATCGGTGACATCGTGCTCTTGAAGTTCATTGCATCTTCTGTTGTTTAACACTGATATCTGAGCAACTCAGTGGATTAGAAAAGTAGTAAGTTCAGAGGTCACTGAATTTTCACGAAGTAATGATTGTGTATTTTGGCGTATTTATTGAAACACACTGGTACCCACTGGATAAAGGTGGTATCACTTCAAACAAAGAAAATGCCGATATAATCGTCCCTACTATGGCATGAATTATCTTGAGGTATCCTTCAGGTCACACCTTCATAAGAATCCTTGTTTAATTGTCTTTAAGTAAAACCCTGAGTTAGTTAGTTTCATTTCAGCGAGTCTTGATTTTTCAGCCAGTTTGAATCCGTCAAAAAAGTAGGAAATAAAGGGAATGTATTTAATCACTGTGGCATGAGAATTTCGTCATTCCACCCAGCAATTCATAACGACTATTTTCCTCAGTCTTCAAGCTACTGCATCAATGGACAGCCTCAAAAACGTTCTTAGTTAACAGCATAACCAAATATATGGCAGAATTTGAGCACTGTGGACTGAAGTTAGTGCTATAATGAACAATCTTATCTCATAAAATACACGGCGATACAATATTATTCACCCGTTTGTCTGTCGCTCATAATCCCATTGGCATTCATAGGATTTCATAATTGGCTTTTGTAGTTTCAGCTTCCAGTAAACTGGTCGCAAGGGCGAAGCAACAGATCGTTTTATTATGAAAATCAACACGTATTTATACATATTTCAACTACATTATTATAGACAAGCGCAGTCATCTGATTGGTTGTTTATCAGAAGTTAGGTAGACAAACACAGGCTTCTGATTGGTTGTTTCGGGATTCCTTGACAAATAGAGTTCTCTATCTGCGAATCATATTTTGCCACGTTAACTTTGCTGTGATTGGTTGTTGAAACAGTCTTGTTCATATTTTCTCACGGCCCATATTAGTGACCTAGACCTTAACGTAGATTAGTGCCAACCAATCGGCTAGCAGCCTGCTCTCACCACACTCGTGCCCCCGTCAAATAGCTTCATGCGCAGACGTTCCGACCTTCTGGGTGCTACATCCTCTAGTTGAGGATTGTTACTGACCGGCTTGTCCCACTGTACCCATCTTTGGAGCTGACTGGCGTCAACTCGTTTCTGTTTATCACCTCTTCGGATGGTATATACTTGACCCCGTCTTTTTGTGATTGTGTATGGTCCTTCCCACTTTGGAAGGAGTTTCCGTGAACCTAGCCCGCCTCCAACTGTATATCTCCTGTCTCTACACTTCACTTGGTCCCCGACTGCAAAGGTAATGCAGTAAGGTAATTCTTTCATCTGAGACTTCATGACATCACTGCGCTGCTTCCGTATTACATTCTTGACTGCCTCTTTCCTCTCTGCTTTTAATTTCGTCGTACTCCACTTTTGGTGCATGGGCCAGGTCTCATTGTGTACCGGTAATCGTGGTTTTCTACCATACATCAGTTGGAAGGGTGACTTCTTCGTTGTTTCCTGAGTGGTAGCACGATGTGTTAGTAAAATCAGTGGAAGCTCCGTTTCCCAGTTCCCGCCCTTCGAGGCCAGCCACTCCTTCAGTGTACGGTTGTTTCTCTCCGTTAGGCCATTCGTTTGTGGATGGTATGGGGTCGTTCTGATCCTCTTGATGCCCAGCTGTTGCAAACGGGAAGTAAACTCTTCACTCTCGAAACAGGGACCTTGGTCTGTCAGTATTGTCTTCGGTACGCCGTGGTCTGCAACAATGTGTCTAACTACTGCATCTGTCACGGTTCTTGCACGTTGGTCTGGGATTGCTACGGCGTCTACCCATCGTGTCGCGTGTTCCGTCATCACCAAGAGGTACTGATTACCATTGGATGTCTGAGGAAATGGACCCATGACATCTACGGACCACAAGTCACCTATCGCGGTAACTGGAATCGACTGAAGTGGTGGTCGTATACACCGGTCACCTTTCATCAGCTGGCACCGTGGACATCCAAGTACGTATCTTGCTACGTCTTCTCTCATACCTGGCCAGTACATACTTTGTCTTAGGAGATCGGTCGTTCTGGCCACGCCTGTATGCGCTAGCTGGTGACATTCTTCTATCATGTCGTGGCGCGACGATTGAGGTATGACAGCCAGCCAGCTTCCGTCGTTCTCTCGCCAGGTCAGAGTCCCGTAGGCATTCACTCTGAGTCGATCCCTCTGTCTGAGTAGTGTGGTTAGCTCCTTACTCGCCGTAGTTTGATCCACTTCTATTCCGTTGGTGATCACCTGTATTACTGTATTCAGCGTATCGTCCAACCTCTGCCTACGTGCAAGTCTTAGTGGGTCTTGTTCTACTGCATGCACTCCGTAAGCGACCTCGGGCAACTCAGACTCATCTTCTGGTCTCGATAACAAATCTGCCAAGACATTTTCACTTCCAGGAACGTGTGAGATCGTAAAATCGTACTCCTGAAGACGCAACATCCACCGTGACAACTTCCCCCGTGGGTCTCTCGCTGTCTTCAAAAATTGTAGCGGCTTATGATCAGTTTCGATGTGGAACCGCCGGCCGAGTAAATAAGGTCTCCATTTGTCGACTGCCCATACCATTGCTAAACATTCTTTCTCTATCGTTGAATACTTTCTCTCTGCGAGTGTCAAAACCCTACTGGCATACTCAACGATTCCCTCGTCCTGTCTTAGGACCGCACCTATAGCGTAGTCACTGGCATCTGTGCACACTGTGAACTGTCTTCCTGGCACAGGTAGTTTTAGCGTCATTTGTTGGTGGTCGAGCAGCTGTTTAATTCTGTCGAATGTCCTCTGCGATTCTTCCGACCAAACAAACTTTGGCTCACCTAGTAGCCTGTATAGAGGGGCTGCTATCTCATTGAAGTTCTTCACGAAGCGGCTATAAAACGCTGCTCTACCCAAGAATTGTCTCAGTTTTCTCTTTGAATTCGGGGCTGGAATCGTTTTAATCGTCAAAATTTTCTCCGGCAGTGGTTTAATCTCACCATTTCCCACTTTATGTCCCAACAGAGTAACATTCTTTTTGGCTATCTGGGACTTGGTTTTGTTGACGCGTAGTCCAAACTCTTCGATGCGTCGCAGCACGGCTTCTACATGGTTGACGTGATCGTTTTCGTTTTGACTGTATATGACGAGATCATCACCATAAACCTCCACGTTTTTCAAGTTCCTAAGTAATAGCTTCATCAGTCGTCTGAACGTAAACGGTGCACCTGCTAGTCCAAACGGCATGCGTTTAAATCGATATTGTGTCTGACCCACGATGAAAGCCGTCTTATCTCTATCACCTTGTTTTATCGGTATCTGCCAGTATCCTGAGCGAAGATCGAGAACCGAAAACACATTCGCACCTTGTAGGCGATCTAAAGTTTCTACCACTGTTGGCATGGCACACGGTCTTAACTCTGTCATACTGTTTAACTGTCGAAAATCAACACAGAATCTATACTTCCCATTCGCTTTTTTTACTAACAGCACTGGAGAGTTGTACGGGCTATCAGCTTCCTCAATAATGTCATCTTTTAACATCTCTTGCACTTGTCGCTCCACTTCGCCTTCCAGATGACATGGAACTCTTCGCGTTGTAAATGACCTTACTTTCGGATCACTTAACGGAATTTCATGATTCACCTTATCGCAATAACCGTATGGGTCGCCATCTCCAGTGAACAGATGATCGTATTTACTAATTAACTCTGTCACATTGTGTACCGTCGGCAGCTTAATCGCTGCTATCTCGCTGGTCTCATACATGTTGATATGCCCGTATTTCGTGACCACCACGTTCGCTTGCGTGTCGATTATGGCACCAATCTCACGCAGAAAATCCGCTCCTAATATCGTTCGCTGTAGTTCGGGTACAACAATGAAAGGAAACGTCACCTCGCAGCCACCAACAACGACCGTACAGTTCGATCTACCCGTGATACGCAACACATACCCGCCTACTGTTTGTACTGTCAATGAACACGGGCTAACACTCTTACATAAATTCTTATCTATTAACGACACGGCCGCCCCTGTATCTATCAAACATACTACTTCTCGATCATTCACTCGCAACTTCGAATACAGAGCCCTTTCTCAATAGCCCCCACTAAATCTAGGTTCATACGAAAGAAAGAACAAGCATTATACCGTCTGAAATTTTTTCTTTTTCGCCTTTCTGGGCAGTATCTTCTCCAGTGTCCCGGCTTACCGCATTCAAAACACCGGTCTTTTCTATCAGCCAACTTTAACGCCGCCACTTCCCGCTGCAATGCTTCAATTTTCTGCTCATATTCGTTTGGTTTTGGTTGGTCTATAGCGGCTACCGTTGTGCTCAGCAGCTGTCTGGTCACCTTCGCCAGCTCGCTAATATCCATCGGCTGCGTTGCGTTAACCAGTTGTAATCGCTGAGAAATGTGGTCTGGGACACTCTCGATGAATTGGGAAGACAGTAACTGCGCTTCTGATTCTTCATCTAAAGTGGGAAGCGCGCGTCGAAGTAGATTAGTCAGTTTCACCGCCAACACTAGCGGGTCTCCATCAGGTCCAAGCTTCATTGACCGGAACTGCTGCATTGCTAGCTGTCTGTCTGTTTCGCTGTCAAACTCGGACACTAGTCGTTCAACCAATTTCTTCCAAGACGCTGTGCCATTTGACCTGTCTACGCTGTCATATGCAGCCTTCGCTCGGCCTCTCAACAGCGTCCCCAAGACAACTGCCTTCGCTGCCTGCTCCTTGACACCCACCAGCTCAGCAACAGCCTCGAAGTCACGTAAGAAGCTCCTTATGTCTCCTTCTTCAAACGCAGCTGGCCACGGGATCTTCATTTTCTGGAGGCAGCGACACCAAATGTAACAACAGAAGACAAGGGCGAAGCAACAGATCGTTTTATTATGAAAATCAACACGTATTTATACATATTTCAACTACATTATTATAGACAAGCGCAGTCATCTGATTGGTTGTTTATCAGAAGTTAGGTAGACAAACGCAGGCTTCTGATTGGTTGTTTCGGGATTCCTTGACAAATAGAGTTCTCTATCTGCGAATCATATTTTGCCACGTTAACTTTGCTGTGATTGGTTGTTGACTCAGTCTTGTTCATATTTTCTCACGGCCCATATTAGTGACCTAGACCTTAACGTAGATTAGTGCCAACCAATCGGCTAGCAGCCTGCTCTCACCACAATAGGAAGTTTGCAAACTGAATTTCTTTCTTTAGGTTTTGGCGTTATGTAAGTACCATAAGCCCTACAGGCCAATCAGTCGGCCTCGATGTAATTTTCCCCACGTTCCTGCCTCCCCGGAGAATTTATCAAGATCCCCCACTACCTTTGCTGCGAACGAGTCTGTTGAGGATTGTGAACGGCGCAAATTCTATTTTGATTGCCTAACACCCGCATCGGTCATATGACTGGAAGTTGCTCACACGTTTATAGTGCACAGGAGTGTTGCTGAGTGCAAATATCGGGGCTCTTGTGCATATACTTTATCATATGATCCTGTAGTTGCATCTTTTTTTAAATTCTTACCCGCACCGTGGTACGGTCCCCCTTAATTATTGTCATTATTACTAGATATCCTAGAAACATGAAAGAATGTCTACGTGAACGTAGCACTATCGGCGAGATGCCACATGGTTGAAATTACAATCAAGCGGAACTTATAACGTATGTGAAACCCCCCACAACCCTATTATCTATCTTAACCCACGAAACCCGGATGAAACTGCTGGGATAATGGTAATATATTATCGGGTTTACGATCTGTTACGAATTGGACTGCAAAATACATTACAAGTTCAATCAATTCCTGTTGGTCGTATCTTCCTGGTAAACTTATCTCAACTTTCATTTAATTTATGTATGAATTAATAATAAAAAGCTATATCCCTTAATCTTCTTAGATTTTATTTTCATTCATATACCTGGGTATCAAAGTTTCAAGTAGACAAAAGTTAGTTATTTGCGGAAGAAAATGGGTTATAAGTCAGTTAAAAGACGGTGGCGAGTTTACTCGTCTTTAGCATATGCAAAATAAAAACAAATGTTAGGATGTATCAGCGCTTCCGTAAAGCCGTTTGGGCGATCCACTGGACTGTAATTGAAATTGGTCTAGTATAATGAGAGGTTTCTATTGAAGCAATATAAAGTGTACTGACTATTTCCGCACATGCCTAAAGCATTAAAAATTCCTTGGCATGCACTTACTATCTTGTCCTATTTCACGTAAAGCATCCCGATGTCAGTTTCACCCACTTGATCAACTGTACGACTTAGTGGGATTTAGCTTAAGAATTGACACAAACCTTTACAGTAACATACACATCACCAAGTACATTGCAGAGATAATCATGGAAATTTTAGAAATGAATGGTTTGTATTTACATACATACACATTTGTTTGACAATGCAAATATATTTCACACTGTTCAAGCAAGATGTCTAAAGATTCATTCAATAAACGAAGAAAGGAAAGACATTGTTGATGAATACACAAGGGGAAACATTGCAAATATTTCAGTAAGCTTCTGTGTTCAAAATTATGCATATATATGTCTTCGAAAGTCCATATTATGCTGAAACAGAAGATTAAGTTTTGTCATCAAGGTTTAGTGTTATTTTGAGAGTTGGCTGCATTTATTTCTCACTCTTCATCAAACATCATTTGTTTGATCTCGGACTCTTTCTTCATCCGAAGCAATAGAATTACATTTGATCAGCAGGACACTCTGCTATATGCTAAAATGTCAAAACGCAAAAAATACTCTGCACTTCCAAAAATCTGAGAAAACTGTTTAAACAGCTATCAAATAACAGTCTTGACACACCTCATATTACAAACCACATATAATTAATCCTAGCACTACTCCCTTTGGAGTCAACCAAAGCTACGACAGTCGAGTGGCGGGAGGAGCTACACAGAACTTTACCAAAGATCAGGAACCTATACCTTACAATCAAGAAGCGGGCACGAAGAAATCAAATTGGTTTACACTAACTTGAAAAAACGATATTGGATATTGGAAATAGCCACAATATATCTCCGGTTAAAAATATTGGTCTTAACACATTGAAACATGCAGAACGTCAAGAAACCTGATAATTTCAACGGCAAAATAATTCACAAGAAGAATAACCACATGGCGCGATAACACATTCTTGACCTTCACTATCGAGGCGTCGTTGTTGGTCAATGGGATTTGAACGCGCAATATACAAATACGTACGTTACTTAAATGAGTTCACCTAAACGTCGATGCTTTAGGCAAAGACAAGACAGCGAAAGCAGTTCTGACCATGAAGTGTATGTCATAATACACTTTTCTAATTAGCTTTCTGCTAGTGTCGAGAAAGAGGACGGTAATGAGTCCAGTGGTCTGGAAGAATACGAGAAAGAGGAGATTACTCGACAAAATGATTTGAAGGAGCGTGATGCTTTTGTGAAGCGTCTTGTTGACCGAGATCAGCAAGAAACCAAACGACTGTCATCTAAGCCTGCAAGTAAACATGAGGAAGCTCTGAAAAAAATTGCTGCTGGTGAAGTCGTAAGTTCGTATTTTCAGTTTAGTCCTAATTTTGGTTTTCAGAGTCGTGAAGAAATGGTGGCTGAGTTGCGTAAAGCGTCTAGGCGTGCATACTTGAAAAAGAGGCAGTCTGATAAGCTCGCAGATCTTCAAGCTGAAATAAAGGATGAGGAATTATTCTTTGATGACGAAGAGTATGCTCCTATACTTTGTTTCCTCTATCTCCTAGGCTTACTGAGGCGGAAAAGGCTGAGTTAGAGTATAAAAAGACTATTTTGGCGGTTGCAAAGTCTCACCAGCAGGCTGGGGAATTAGAGAATATGGCTCGTTATTACATCCCCACTGAAGAAAAGGTATTTATCACTTACCTTATCTGTTATTCTACTAGCGTCCTGAAGATCGTGAAGTAAAGGAACCTGAAAGTAAAGTTAATGATGAGGGCAAGCGGTGGGAGCAGGAACATCTTTCTTCAGCACTTTTTTCATTTGGTGCTAAGGATAAAACTGAACGACAGGTATGTATAATAGTTTTTCGCTTATTATAAATACTTCCAAATTTTTATTCAAATATGGCAAGTACTTTTATTCTTTCAAAAAACTCGTTCGTCACAGTATTTAGTCAAGTAAACGGTGGTGTTTTTGCGCACATGAAAGCGTCTCAGTTGTCTTCTCGTGTTTTACTGTTAGTTTTATTGACATTTATTAAACCTTTCCAGTGAATGTTTCAAATAGCTCGTAAGTGATCTTTATAAATCTACTTCTTAGTTTAGTGACTCGGTGATATTGTCCACCGGTTTGATACGTATTATTTATCATCTAGTGTTGTGAAGTATATTTTTTACCAGGTATTAAAAAACAAAAACTAATTCACAGTAGCTTTATCTTTTACACGACATTTTTCAAGGTGAAGCTACATTGTTTGTTTCACTTTTAACTTGGTGGCAGATGATCTTTCTTTAGAGCTCTAGGGTGTACTAGTTTGGTCTTCGGGTAAAAAGTCTAGAACTTTCGTTTTCTAAGATGTAAGGAGTTTAGGTGTATCATGTTGTAAACTGAATTATGAGTTGTTAATTTTAAGTCGCGAGCATGGTTCTACCACCAGATAAGTGGTATAGACAGAAAATGGTTCAGTGGCGGATTACTCGCTAGTCACATGCTTGATCTGACTCAGATTCTCAGGTCATCTCTATCTACCTGGCAAATACTACTGGTTGATATGAATGGTGTACAACTATTCATATCAGAGTCAGTAGTTAACAGTTTTATGCATATGCGATTGCTTTCTTGTTTTTCACTTACGGCATCAATGAAATTACAGTATGTGATCTAAATAATTTAGTTTCTAAAGGAAACTAGTGAGATTTTGCCCCTTTGAACTCTGTAAATTGCAAATTGTGAATTTGATTTTATAACTGATAATGATGAATCAAGAACCAAGATTTGAGGAAGATCGTAGGCTTCATTTACTTCCATTTTAAATATTAGATTTAGGACATTGACTTTTTGACTCACTAAGGTCTAAGTAGACATCTGTTTTCAGTTATTGCGTTGCGCACTGTTTTCAGTCAGTAGATAATTAAAATTGTGCTGTGCTCCATTCGACTTACTACATTTAAGCATTAATCAAGTATGACTTCCCTTTCTCCACAGTATTGTAGTGTACGTGTCATAATTTCCACCAGACATCTCTATTGGTTCCTATATTTCTGTTTTATCAGGTTTTGATTTTTGTTACGGTTCTGTAACTAGCGTTAGAGTAGCTCAAAGATTAACGGCTAAATCAGCTGCTTGTGTATATACATCTGAGTGTTGGAGAAGATTCATAGAATTAATAGAAATTTCAGCCAAATTAGTATCTGCTGTTGAATAACTGAATTCTTGTGTGACAAAACTTGATTTCGTTGACAATGCCATAACTTACAGTCATTGAGTTACGGGGCGTATTGGTATGATACACAGTAAACTGCTTAGTCACTTCTGAAGGTTGGGTGAAGTGGTTAGGTTTGCTTAGCTTAAGCCTAACTTACGGACACCTATTGACTCAAGGACTTTCACATCTTTCTGTGCTGCGTTACTTATCTTTGAGCCAGTAAAACACCTGGATTTAACTGCGAGCAATATATATTAGTGTATCAGTGTGATGTATTACATTATTTTTGTTACACTGTACTAAAGTTCTGTTTGTATAGTAGACCAGTATTAACCTGTTAATTTTTTGTTGGACATGATCATTTTCGTTACTCACTTAGCCAAAACACTCTGAAATACTTGTCTAGGGAGTCGATTTTCAACGTGTAGATCACAGTTTCGAAATTCACTTCACTCACCGATATTTGGTGGTAATATCTGTAGTCCCCTCATTATCAGTGTGTTACGTTGACTGCTTCCTTGCTCTTGGATTTCATTTACTTTATATTGTGTATTATTTTGGAGTACTAATGCTTTAAACAGTGTATACAACAATCCACTTATTTCTGCACTCAGCATCACTTACTGATACCCAACAGAAATTATTTTTGGCAGTGAAGCGATGGGACAAATTTTAGCAGTGGTGCACTAAAATCTCTTAATGTAGCGTAGCTTGTTTAATTGATTTCTAGTCATGATTTTATAGATGAGGTATTACTTTCGTCAATTTATTTGTCTTCTTACTCAGTAGTTACGAATAAAAACTAGAAGAGAATTAACTGTTTACGTAATCTTTCCCTCATAATATTATCCAATTTTGTATGGCAGATATCTTAGGTAAATGGAATATCACTAATGAAGGTGAATCAGTGTCACATTATCTCAATATGTGATTGAAACTATTTTAACTTTAGTTTTAGAATGATTTTGATCTATAGTTAGAAATTTGATTCTAGTATTATAGTTCACTTATGTGTGAACCCGTTTAGTGATTATTCTGTAATATGCTGCAGTTAACTTCATCATCAGTGATTCGGTCAGAAAAGTAGTTCATTTGATTCCTGCAGGGCTTTAATTATGGCCAATATAATGGTGTAGGAAATTGTAATAAATTCTTTGATTTGTATTACTTATATCTAGACGTCTAAGCATCGACTGAGTTAAAATATTCACACTGATTTTTCAACTTCGGTTGAAATTAAGGATGTTGAATCAAATATGTAATATGATACAAATGGCAAACTCTTTTACAATGCTTCCAGTCACCTTGAGAATGGGGATGCTGTGTGGTTAGCTGGATGTAAAATTTCGAATGATGAATATAGGCCGTACATAGTTTAACCAAATTGATGTTTTTTTCTAGGTTATGTAGTGACAATCTATAAATAACCATAATTATAGAGTAAACACAATGCAAAGTTTAGTAAGGGAGACGATAAGTACAGAGTTTTGAATTCTTAAAATGCGTAATCATTCAGTACCTGATTGCTGTTAGTAAACAGTAAGTTTACAGAAGATAGTCGCTTCTTAAAACTTTTAAAAGGTAAGTTTATCAGTTCTTCACCGTCATTAGACATAGCCATCACACTATGGTAGAGACATTCTCCGTCCTCGATAGATACATCGTAAAAGCTTACAACGTGAATGGTAATTTGTTTTTTTACTGAAGTATACTAAGGACAAGGTGGACGGTAATACATGACTTCTATGAAGGTTCATCTTAGACGACATTTGGAATGAATCGACAAAGCCAATAATAAGCATTTCGGCTATAAAAATCTTTTCAATGGTTTATCTTCCTAAGACTGTAAATTCATATTTATAGTAACCATGAATCGCGGTATTTGTTGGTTATGAATAAAATGGTAGATAAATTAGTACTGCTTTATAATCTACGTCAAGTCAGTTCTTCTATACTGATCAGAAACTTGGCGGGCGGGTCACAAAGAATATTTCCAACAGCCTGTTGCAGACCTATCTTTATCAATAACTGTCTTCACTCTATACTGAAGATCAGATGGCCGGGCCGGAAAGAATAACCGACAAGGAACTATGGGAACAAACAAAGCAAGAACCAATCGCCCAACAAATATGCAGGAGAAAGCGGAGATGGATCGGTCACTCGCAGAGGAGACCGCTGGATGGCATCGCGCATCAGGCCATTGGTCGAGTGGAACCAGGCCGAAAGGGAAGCGGCGAGTGGGACATCAGTGCAAGGGTGACATGGAGGAGATCTTGTGAAGTAAAGAGGAGTTGAAAGAGTATGGACTAACATGGATGGAGGTGAAAAGTACAGTAGAAGGAAGACAGAAGTGGCAAGTGGAGACGTGCAGTTGAAGCCCCATGTTCCACTAGGAACCCAAGGGAACAATAATAATAATACGATAATGATATAATCTACGAGGCAGCAGGAGAGGTATGAAACTGTGCGCAAAATATGCTTCCAAGCATTCAGACAATGAAGTAAATGCAGTGAATAATTAGGCGAAAAGAGGAATCACCTAGTGCAAAGGAAAAAAGATTGACTATCTAAACATTAATAAAAAAGATATGATGAAAACGTTATGACTACAGTAAAATCTAGGGTTTAACATATACCCTATAAACGTAAAACCTTGCTTTGAATTGATCAATTGAATAGTTAAATAAATGTTATCGAACAACCACTTGTATATCCTCGCAATTAACAATAATGAACACTCATTGTGTGAAAATCGATAATACTACAAGATTGTTCAAGCCTCAGTAGGTAAAACGAGGTCCGAACTCAAAACCCATTAGAGCTTAAGTCACTGAAATACATCTCCGAAACAGCCACCAAAGTTCTATTACCCTGAATTAAAATGAATATGTTTTGTTTAGAAGCCCTTGTTCCTATTTTACCGAAGGACTCTGGGGACATAAAGTCATCAGTAGATCAACTGTTAATTTCATACTTATTGTCTCATTGATTATTAAATGCTACATGGAAAATAACGACAATTACATCATCAAAAGTGTCCTCTGGGTCAGTACTAATCATCAGCCTTCGGATCACCGTAGTTTTCGAAAGAAATAAAGTAGATTTCATCTGTCAGTTGTATCAATGTAGCTGGATGTTTCAGTCTCATCATTATTCTGCTAAAACTCTGATTACTGGTTTTTTTGAAAGTCAAAGTGTGTAACCAATAACAATCTAATTTTCTTTTAATTCTATAGGTGAAATATGATCTTGTTTTGGATGATGAAATAGAATTCTTGAAGACATTAACACGACCTGGTGCCAATGTTGAAGAACAGGTTGATCCAGAAGAAGAAGAGAAGAAAAAAGTTGCTGATAAACGTGAAGCTCTTAAAGAGGCGAGATGTTCCCTTCCCATCTATAAATTTCGAGATGCTCTTTTGCAAGCCATAGAAGATCACCAGATTTTAATCATAGAAGGTGAAACAGGTTCTGGTAAAACAACTCAAATTCCCCAATACTTGTATGAAGCGGTATGTTCATCGTGTTGTACTTATGGATACTGTTTAACAGTTTTCCATCTACTTTTTAACTTTATTGGAGCTATCTCCGGATAAATAATTATTTTCAAATCAAACATTAAGAATTGGTATTGGGGAATTGTTACTACTCTTTTTGGTGTAATAAACAGTCGGATATCTGTAATAAATAACTGGGATACGTTGACTGCGCTGATTCGATCTTGGAGACGATGTTACAGTTGAATAGAAGCCACAGTCAGCCGAATTCTAAAACGAAAAGTTCAGTATGATTGAATGTCAACTGTTTGCGTCAGCTAGTTAAATAATTATAGGCGCATAAACAGCCTATCAGTGAAGAGGGGAAAATGTGCTAAAAGCCGTATGTTACTCATAAGTAGTAAGATTAATAACAGCAAATTAACGTCATGTTTATGTTTTTTTATAACAGTGGATTACTCAGTTTTCGAAAGCGAAATTATGTTGTAATTAGAATCTCTTCTAGATTCAAAACTATGTGGACTCGGAAATAGCTGTCTGCTGCTCCATAGCTTTCAATGGTTTGCTTGACTGATGTCTGTCTAACGGAGACGAAATCTGCCTTATAACTCTGAGTTTATTTGTCTGAGGTGCTTTTAAACTTGTCACTTAGATTGATTCACTTGTCAAATTTGATTTTTTCTTCTTCTGAATATCCCTTCTCCTCTATTCGTTTTCAACTAATTAAGATATATTCGTTTCATTATAGGGTTATTGTAATGGTGGAAAGCGTATTGGTTGTACTCAGCCTCGTCGTGTTGCTGCTATGTCAGTTGCTGCTCGTGTTTCACAAGAAATGTCTGTTCGACTTGGTGGTGAAGTGGGTTACAGTATTCGTTTTGAAGATTGTACATCTGAGCGTACAATAATAAAGTATATGACTGATGGTATGCTGCTGCGTGAATTTCTCACAGAACCAGATTTGGGCGCTTATTCCGTAATGATGATAGATGAAGCTCACGAGCGTACACTTCATACAGATATACTATTTGGGTTAGTAAAGGTAAGATTGAGGTTTTACTTAGTTATCGTTATTGACTGATGAATGAATTTAACGAGTAAAAGTTGAATAAGACAATATGCGTATCAATGTTTTTTTCTTGTTTTCTCGTTTAATCAAAGTAAAAATTAAAAAAAAAACGGTTGCAGAGAAGAAAATTCTCCTTTCGACTAAGTCATCGACTAGGCTGTGCATGTGTGTATTTATAGTAAATAGGTGAGAAAGTTCTAGGACTATTTCCAGCCCATAGTCAAATTAATAAGATAACACGATTTCAGACTGAGAAATATAGTGGTGCAAACAGAGATGAAAAATTTCAAAACAACATAAATAGACAGGAAGTTTGGATTAAAAAAAACGTGATAAAATAATCACTATTTGCAGAATTGACCGTTTATAATAAAGACAAAGGTTGGACATATTTCCTATGAATACACTGCTTGGGCTTGAACTTTTGGATCGCCAGTGCTTCAGCTACTCCCAAATACTTTAATGTCACTCCCTTTGGGAGGTTTGATTGGATCTTGTATATGACTTTGAAGGACTTTTCAAGTGGAGCTGATTGTTATGAGTTCACCAGACGTTCTGTTACCAAGCTATAAAAACACTTACGTTCTTCCCTTGCTAGCCAGGCTGGATAGTGTTTCCGAGTGAACGCCATGGTATGGTCGATGTATTCAGCTCCACAAGAGCAAGTGAACTGGTATCTACATGTTGTATATCCCGAGATTATTCGTTTAAACAAACCATTAGCTTTCAAAAGCCATCAAGTTAATTGCTACAACAATTATAGATACTTGAGAAGTCATGCTGTCGTAGTTTCGCTAAAGTTTTCAACTAATCCTTTTGTTTGTTTATTGGTACAAAATGTGTGAGCTAGTCTTGAATGAAATGTGTGTTAAGTTCCACTGGAGGTCATCGATAGTTAATCATCGGTAACGTTTAAGAAAAGTGGTCATGTGTCAGTAAAATTTTATATATATATATATATATATATATATATATATCACAAATGTCTGAAAATGTTGTTTTAGTCTTTTTTGTGTGATAAAAACTGTTCTAATTTTACTCTTTTCTCCAGGATGTTGCTCGTTTCCGTCC
Source organism: Trichobilharzia regenti (assembly GCA_944472135.2). Taxonomy (NCBI): domain Eukaryota; kingdom Metazoa; phylum Platyhelminthes; class Trematoda; order Strigeidida; family Schistosomatidae; genus Trichobilharzia; species Trichobilharzia regenti. The sequence continues at coordinate 137,681,722 of OX235262.1, forward strand.
TGATTTAAAACTCCTAATCAGTTCTGCAACTTTAGATGCAGAGAAATTCGCAGCATTCTTTGATGATGCTCCTGTATTTCGAATCCCAGGTCGGCGTTATCCAGTTGATATTTACTATACAAAGGTATGTTTTGTTTAGACTGTTATATCAAAATGTATTTGAGGTTAATCATTTGATTAGTGGCCAGTTACTTTACTTATTGACTTGGTTCATAACTAATTCGGGTGAATTTCCCAAAGCTGGACACTATTTCACGCGTCTGTGGTTCACTGGTGGAATATTCGCCAACCACACACATGGTCCGATGTTCGGTCTCCGGCTGATGGATTCCTAAACCTTGCTTAGCCGTTAGTAAGCCCGTTAAATAGGGAAGGTTGGGTTTGAGGCTAGCAACCTGAATACGTATAAACACCGTTGTTACCCGAAGTTTGAAGCTAAAGCTTGTAGCCCTGTGTTCCACACGGAACACAAAGGGACATTATTTCACGATCAGAGCTAATTTTGGACTGTCTTATAATATTAATTGTTTAAATTTCGGAATGGTTCATTGAAGAATATTTCGTCTTTTAAAAACTTAGTAATGTAATTAGATATCCCACTGATGACATTGGTCGGTGGTCGCGCTAAATCACGAATTGGTAGTAGCTAGAATTCATGGGCTGGTCATTGAATTGGGTCCCAGTGGCTGAATGGTATGCGAGCTTGCCTTGGTTACCGGAATGTCCTGGGTTCGAACTTCAGTGGGTGCGTACTGCCGATGATTCCCAAACTAGGATGAAACAGCAGCTGTCCAGTACTCCCTGGTTTTCAATGGTTCTCTAACTGATATCGATTGGTGATCAACTCGTAAAAACTGATGTAATTGAATTCTTTGTAAACATATTTAGAGGTCTTGTACTAAATAATTATTCCTATATTTCATCAACACTCAAAGTTGTGTCGCAGTAGCTAACGTGCAACTTACGACACTTTACTGAATGACTGACAAATGAACTTCGTAAAAACACGCTAAATTAAGTGACAAAAACAGAATGATATTACCATAGACCTGGATCTGGCACACTGGAATATGAAAAAGATTGAATATATATATATATATATATATATATATATATATATATATAAGCGATTTTGCAGCCATATCTAGCATCCTGAAACCCCTAGCTAGATAATCCATGTCGAGATGTTTAGCCTAGACTGACGCTCAATGACCGCATTTTAGTCAGGACGCCTGTGACTCTTTTTGAACCCAATCTGATTTCAACTAACATTGCTATTGGGTAATAGTAATCAGTGAAACAATCACAAACGTCATTAGATATTTTACTCAGGTGGTAACTAAAAACTTTATCTTATTAGTAATTTATGATTGTTCGGGATGGGATTCTCAAGTTCAACACAGTAGATGACTTTCTTTGTTAGTGTCGTCTTTCATATTTGCCACTGCGACCTTGAGTTATGCTCAAATTATCAAACAGTGGGAGTAATAACAATGTGTGATTGTCAGTATTCTATGGGTTCAGAAAAACCTGAGATTTCCGTTTAAACAGGTAGTGCCATTAACTTACATCTATATATCTTCACCTTATCCATTTCAATATGGACCTGTTTGTTTCTTAGTGGGAACTAATAAGTTGAGCATCTTTCGTTTGAGTTGAGTTGTCAGTCTTTGGCATGTACGTCTCATCTTCGGTTCATCATCATATGCTCAAACTTATCTCTAACTTTTCAACAGACGGGGATATTAGCAAAATGATGTGACATATAAATTTAGAGATGCTTACTTAATCGTACCAATTTGAGAGATTTAAGTATTACAGTCTTGTTTTTACTGTCAATATAATAGAATTGTCTTGGTTTTTTAGGCCCCAGAAGCAGATTATATTGAAGCTGCTATAATATCTGTTCTTCAAATTCATGTTACTCAACCACCAGGTGATATTCTAGTCTTTTTAACTGGTCAAGAAGAAATTGAGACGGCTAATGAACTACTTGTTGAACGTACAAGAAAATTAGGCAGTAAAATTCGTGAACTGTTAATCTTACCAATTTATTCTACTCTTCCATCTGATATGCAGGTATGTTTTCAATTCTATATATTTTTTAATAATTTCTAATTGATTTATGTGATTGTACAATTCTGGGATCTTATCTGTGTTTACTTTATTAGACTTAACTTTATTAACGACTGTTAGCATAGCTGTGCTGTTATATTGCTGTAGCCATGATTTCCATCCCAATGCTACTTATTTTGTACCGCTTACTTGTTGCTGTTTTTATGATGTTACATACTACTGATTGACTAAGATGAGTAGTTGGATACTACTCAACTAGTAGTGCTTGCTAGTCAAATCGAAAGGATCTAAACATCGAACTGTATAGGTTGCAAATTGCGAATTTGATGGAATGTAATCACTCTGTAATATAAATGATCGACTGGTTTCAACGTAGAACTTTGCACAGATGTGCACCAGTTCGAGTTTAAACACTCCCGCCATGTAGCATACAAAGCAACAGAAGAGAGTAAAGAGGGATGATGAACAGAAATATGAAAAGACAATACAATCTTATTGGTTATTATAAATCACAAAGAGTGAATGCATATGCTCCAGCCATTGAAAATGGTTTTGAGCCATATCACCAATTGTCTCCAACTATTGGCTTTTATCGTCCTAAGGACCCCAACCAGACAGCAGTCTACATCTGCCTATGTGGCTGGCTTAAACTAATTGTTATGGATTTCATTGACTGATGAAGCCATGTCTTGTTTTGACCACCACTAGTTGTTTCCCAATCTGATCCTATGTCAGCCAGCTAACATTGCCTGTCGAGGAAGGTTATGGCTAGAAGGCGTGCGTAACACATGTCCTAACCATCCTAATCGATGTAACTTCACAACCCCCTCGATTGATTCCCACTCCTTACCTAACACTTGACCGAAGCCTAACCTCAATATTACTCACCTTATTATTATTTATTTATTTATTATTTTTGATTACAGCTTGATTCCACACCGTATTTTTGGTACAAGTATGAAATTTTCAGCATGGATATCGGTAGCCCAAATTTCGCAGGCCGACCATAGATATCAAGGTGTGCGCCGGCGTGGGCCCGAACCCCGGACCAAGTGCATGGTCGGCGAGAGTCCTAACCACTGTGCCACCGACGCATAAACTCGTGATGGAGGTGGGATTATACCATCTAACACGGGAGAAAGGATGCAGCCACCTATGATCAAAGACAATTGACGAGCCTTTTCATGTCTTCCACTTTGAATGGTCGTGTTTATCTGCCATAAAGGAGGATGAAGAGAATTGCTGAGCAGCACACACGCCCTCCAACCGGATATTATGCCTAAGAAGTCAGAGATGGCATAAACTTGCATATGCGAAACAGGCCTTCTGTATCCGTGCTGAGATTTCGTCATCGATCAACCTGTTGGCGCTGGCTGATGCAACTTCCCGAATAAATGAAGTGGTCAATACACTCCACCACTGCACTCCATATCTCTAAGTTAGGAGTCAATGTAGACCAGTCCTGTAGCATCATCTAACATTTGACGGCAGCAAATCTCATGCCAAATATTCACAGATTGCTCGCTGCTGAAAGTGTTCAGAAGACCGCATTTTGTCAGCGTCTTCACCTAGAAGGACTATACTATCTGCATATTATAAGTCATTTAGATTATCCCTTGGTAACAAGTCAATCCCTGAGTCTCTGTGGTCAGTTAAGTTTAAGTCGATTAGTATATCTATGATGAAAATAAACCCTGTGATTTAGTTGAATTCGATTGACGAATTTGAGAAAGGGTGAACATTTACTTGGGAAATCATACACCAGTCGCCATTAGAACAAATTATGGTGAATGATTTTCTACACTGTTCTTGAGCATATACATAACAGCACATTAGTTCATAAAATGCGCCTTACTGTGATTAGCCTGAATCATAGTTGAACATTTATTCCTTCTAATTATCTATTCTATCCATCAGAAAATTAAAGTCTGTCATGGTTATCTATGAAAATTTTAGTGTAATGTAAAACAGTATTTAGAAGAAAACATCTGGCCTATTCTTTTATACCAAATTAACAATTTACAAATTAGTTAGTGATCTGCGATGTACACAGTTCGAAGGGTGAGATTTCATTATATTTTCCTTTGGAAACCAGAAATCGAGTAGTTTAAACTGATTCAGTCCTCTGAGCTAAGTCGAACCGGGTACATCGCTAATGAGCTTGCTCCCAAACTACTGAAACGGCTGTCCGGTGTTTAGATCACCTCAATCTGTCTAGCAAGCTCTACTGATTGATATGGTTGGTACACAACTACTCATTTCGGTCAATCAGTAGTCTGTAGTTCTATACTAAAAAACTCGCAAGAGGCTACATAAACCAGTACAACCACTTAAAATTGCCGGCCTTCGTAGATTAGGGAAGCCGTAGTTTTAATTTTTGTGGTTCACATGAACCCAACTATATGAAGTAAGAAAGTGATAAACATTTGATCTTTCACGAAAATAAAAAGTAGCACATCAATATGGCGAACAGATTTCTAACCGTCTCCATCTTTTCTCATGATTAATATTCACACTTACTATTAAATGAAACTGTACATATCAGTTGGAATGGAAAGTTCAAGTTGTGTGTAATGTTTTAGTCACGATGAAATGTGGAGAATTTACTGGAAAAAATGTATTCAATGAAGACAAAACTTTTCCATCAGTTTGTCAAACTTCCATAACTTGAAGCTGGATAAGAAATCAATCACAGATCCACTCCCATTCTCATTTACGATCCATTTTGTAAATACACTGAAAAAACGTCTGTCTTGTCCTCGTTTGTGTTCAGATGATCATCTTACTTACGCACTAAATAGACATATGCAGTTAAAAAGATATTTATAAAATGTATTACCTTTGTGATATCAAAGTTCATACTATACTTCCAATTATAGGATGTTATATATCATGGTTATGTTTAACACAGTCCAATTTTGATAAAGAAAGATAGACTAAATTTGTAGCATGAAACGATGTCATCTCCAGGTTCTCATCCAAGTTAGTCTGCAACTGACGGGAACCGGGTGGAGTAAAAACATCATATACGCCTTCGACTTGACTACCTCAGATTTGTATTTTTATTGTGTAAGGACAATTTTATTATTATTGTTATTATTACATTATGGACACCAAGAGATGTGCTACACAAAGTCTCACAGTTTGTATGAGGGCTGGGATGCTGCCCGGAGGCCTAGACCGAAGTAGGTGGATGTCTTAAGGGGCTGTCCCCTGAGCCTTTGACTTGAAGTTTGATAAACAAGGCGGTGAAACTGCGTTCCTGTGGTTTTCAATGAACAAAACAGGTTCATACATCCTTTGGTCCTTTCGGACTCTGGAGCCCATGTATATCATAAGGTTTGGAATCAAGGTTTTTCAGCTCCCCATAAGTAGAACTTCTTGTCTAGTCCGGTTGTAAGCTCCATCCGTTCTCATTCTCCCTTTCACTTTTTCAAGGAACACTCCTGTCGCATAGAGTCAGTGAGTAGAACTTAACTAGCAGAAGTTGTAAACGAATGACCAAATGAGAGCGTTTCGAGAGAAACAATCAAGTCTACCTACTATCAGTCGTAGAAGGGTCGTTTACGGTTATTCGTAGGAAGTATTTAAAAATCAAAATCATGATAATTACATCAGTTGGTGACTGGGGGCGGGGCAGTAATCATTGTCACATGCTAACTGGATTCTGTTAGTCTAGTTTATAATGTGGTTCACCATCTCTATGCACTTAGAATTGATGTCGAGTAATTTGAGGCGAACCAATGTAACTAATACAGTCCTGAAGGAAATCAATCATGGACTCGATTAGCTGAGTAGTAGTAGCATCTCTGATTGTACCACTGGGTGGTGTGTGACAAGGTTTCGAGTCACCTGAAAGATATTAATTTCTTCGAGGTTTTCGATACGTCTTGCTGACAACTGAAAACAAAAAATCAACCAATCACATTTCGAACTGTTTAGAATTTTTTCATTGGTCAGTTAGTTATAATTAACATAATGGCGATGGAGAATCTTCTTAAGTTATCGCAAATTTAAAGCCAGTAATTCAAAAAGCTCAGAAATTAATATCTTAGCTATTGAATGTTTTCACCACTTTCTGTCATAATGAAGAGTCTTTATTTTTAACAATGTAATCTTTCATTGGTTGAATTCCAGGCGAAAATATTTGCTCCAACACCACCAGGAGCACGTAAAGTCGTTTTAGCCACCAATATAGCTGAAACATCACTTACTATTGATGGTATAATCTATGTGATTGACACAGGATTTTGTAAACAAAAATTTTATAGTGCACGTTCCGGTGTTGAATCATTGATTGTTGTGCCGATATCACAAGCTGCAGCTGATCAACGAGCTGGACGGTAAGTGATACTAATTTTCTTTGTCGTTTTTTTCTCATGTCTTCTTTGTTACAATAAATCTTTGTAAATACAATAACAAAATATAAACATTGACCTTGTTAGCATTGAAATACCAGTTATATAAACAAGTATGTGGTGCAGTGTTAGACGTAGAATAGAAGTTCAATTTTATAACTTGCTAGTCACATGGAATTAGGAGTACAGCATAAAACTAATAGTGATCGAAAGACATTATGCTTAGGCAGTAGTGGAGATAATATAGGAGAAATGACAAGTGTCGATGAAGTAATTAGGTTTTGAGAAGGCAAAAGGTGACCCGTGTTACCTAGGCCACAATACTTCTCCAAAAGGCGTAAACCAACAGTGAATAAATGCACCAACTATTTTTTTTATTCCTATACGTTCCCAGTGAAAAATAGGGTTTCAAGCTACAGCTTTGAAGTTTCGGTAGCAGTGGAGTTTACTTTTACTGGATGGGGTTGCTAGCTTCATATGCCCGACCTTCCCTCTTTACCAGTCTTATTATTGGCTTAGTGAGGTAAAAGAGTGAGTCTGTCGGAGATCGAACCCTGAACTATATGAGTGGTTGACGAGCATTCTACCAATGTACCACCGACCTAGACATCAACTATAGTATCGTTAGTTTTATATGGTGCTTACTAAACTTCGATCTACTTTCATTCTGACTAGGCTTAAGTATTGTAGTCAGCAATATAACATTGATGATAATAATAATAATAACTTTGTAGGCAATAGGTTAGCATACAATGCAAAATTTTCAGTGTATTTTATTCCACAAAATAATGACTCCTCGTACAAAATCTTCATATGAAATAGTAATCGAAAGTATCTCATAATCTACTGTCCTATGATGTGTTTCCTTCAAGAAATACACATCCGTAGATTAGAAGCTTATATGAAAATGTACGAGAGTACGCCCTGCTATCCAATGACATATCATGGCTCCCACTACCAAATACCGAAATATTATTCATTATTGGTGTTTATCTTCCTTTCTACTTGGTATTTTTATTTGCATTTTTTTTTGTTATTTTTTGTGTTTCTGTTTGGTTTTGTTGTTGTTTTTTACATTTATTTTTTTGTAATACTCCTTTTAAATGTGCGATGAAATTAGATGCAATATTGTAGATATGTGCTAAAAATTCCACACTGTACCACTAGTACTGTTTCTGGAATAGAAGCGAAATTATTATTATTATCATTATTAATTGCATAATTAAAACAATAAGAAAGGCAGCAAAGTTGATGCGTTATGTTTATTGTAAAATTAGATAGTCCAGTAATTTAAATAACCACTTCATTTAATATTGATTAAATTTCTTTTTGAATAAGGTACCTCTATTATGTGAAATTATTTATTCAACCTCAATACTACCCTTTCTCTATGGTTCTGCTGTATATAAACCTACTATGATCAAACACAAGATCATAAGCACAAAATAATTAGTATTGAAATGGTGGAAAGAACCACTGTTTATTATTTATGCATATAATATAGATGAAAACGTCGTGAGGTGACAGGAAAAGAATGAAGAGACTCATGAAATAAAATTTATATAAGGATAAAACTTGGGCACTATGACAGAGTATAATTCCATTGTGGATAAGATTTATTTTGATAAAGTCACACAGTGTTGTACAGTGATATTAACTGATGACCACGTTTCGAGTAGAATTTATTGTCGCTTATAATCATATCAAGGTACTCACATAACTTTCTCGCTTCACTTATATACATGAGTGAAATTGATTAGACATTTGGATAAAATCAGTATACGATAAAGTACATTCAGAAATAATATTAGTGTTATGAATAAAATGCGATAAGATAGGAAGTAAGATGTTTTTTAGTAAAATAAATAACTTGTTAGAATGTTATAATGTGAATTGAAATAAATTTTAACATTATTTATTAGCCTCTAATTTGACTGGTAATGATATCTTCCATATCTCGAGTATTTGTGTTGAGTCACTCCTACTGCATGTGTTGGGTGTAGACAGGATGAACCAGGACACAGCAATCAATCTCTCCCCACCTACCTATATTACTTTTTAGAATCTTGACTCTGTCCCACCCTATTATGTGGTTGCGTGTTAATGCATGCAGTGCTATTGCCGCGTTTTTGTCTAAATCACTTATCTTCGTGAGTGGGTTCAATCATTCTAACCTTAGCTAAATTCGAATGTTCTGATAGTCTGACTACCCTGATCTACTAGTTTGACCGATGTAGTTGACTTAACGCATAGTCATTGCAAGGTATTTTGTAAATTATATTATTTTGTTTAATTGGATCCACCGGGTCCTTTAGCCTACAGAGCTTGTCTCTGAGTGAGTTTGTAAGTTAGAATACCACCCTAATTCCTGGTGTTTTAAGAATCCTAAGTAGGGTCTCGGATGTCTCCCCCCCCCCTTATATGGTAAAACTATAGATACCTTATGTACTTTGTTATTTATATTCATATTATTATTAATTTCATTATTTTTCCTTTGCTTTTAACCATTTCACGAAATAAAAGTGAATGATTAAATAGAGTATCCAAAAAATAAATTGAAAGTTTTGAAAATGGGTTTTTTTGAAAATCGAAAATTAATTAGAAAATTGTACGCATGCAACATATAAAAGAGCCCCGAGGTTGTATGAGTAAAAATAGATTAATCTCTTACTTGTATGAATAGTGGTATCTCTTCAACACTGTCATTTATTACTGCTGTATTTTCTACACCTATCGAAACCTTTAAATTTTCAAGGGTTCGTTTGTAGAAATTTGATTTGTTTCAAGTTTGATCACTGATTGACGTCAGTTAGAGAACCGTTTGAAACCAGAGAGTACTATACAGCTGTTTGGTTCTAGTTTGAGATTCTTCAATAGTACGCACCCACGAACCCGCTAGAGATCGAACCCGGGTTTCAGGCTACGTGGCAATGCAGTGCTCGCTGACCATTCAGACACTTTGACCGGAATTCAATGTCCCGTGATATCTAACCTCCATCAATTCGCGACTTTAGTGGACCAAATAAAATCTCTACAAATTAACTCCTGAAAATTAATTTGATACACGCTTGTGACTGACTACAGGACAGAATTGTCTGGAGTCCAAGTGAGAAGTGACCAGTAAGGTCCACAAGGTTTGGTGTAAAAACAAACACCCGTCGATAACATTGTCTTGTGGCCGTGCTAAAGTTGCTAATTGGTAAGAGTTAAAACTGATGAACTTTTGAATTCCGACCCAAATGGTTGAATGGTCAACGAGCTTGACCTCGAAACCTGAAGGTGTCGGGTCCAATCTGTGTTGGAGCCATGGGTGCATGCTACCGAAGTGTCCCAAACTCGGGTGAAACGACTGTCCAGTATCTCCTGGTCTTCAGTGGTCCTCTAACTTATATATATCCTTGATCAAACTTGGGAAAAATGCTTCAAGTTACAGTCCCTTTCATTTCACCAACGGTGAAAAATTTGTTCCCCAAGTAATGTTCTTGAGTTTTAGAAAACCATCTGAAGCACTGAAGGCGGACCCAGAGACTACGGCAGACATGCTGACTCCATTATTGCAAAAGGTCTGGAAGGAGGGAAAGGTGTCTACTGACTGGAGGAAAGGTTACCTCATGAAACTACCAAAGAAGGGCAACTTAGGACTCGGTAAGAACTGGCGAGGAATCATGCTCCTATCGATACCAAGTAAAATCCTTAGTCGCATCATCCTGGAGAGATTAAAGGACGCACTGGAGACAGAGCTCCGACCAGAACAAGCTGGATTCAGGAAAGGCAAATCATGTACTGACCAAATAGCAACTCTACGCATCATCATCACAGAACAAAGCATGGAATGGCAAGCAAACCTCTACCTCAACTTTATAGACTTTGAGAAGGCCTTCGAAAGCGTTGGCTGTGAAGTAATCTGGAAACTACTCGAGTACTACGGCGCATCCCAAATATTCATCAGCCTTATTCAACAGCTGCACGACAACGGTACATGTCAAGCGATCCACAACGAAAAACTCAGCGAGGCGTTTGGAGTAAACACAGGAGTCAGACAAGGGTGTTTATTATTACCAATCATATTCCTAATTGTGGTGGACTGGATTATGCGTCAGGCAGTGGGAAACGAGAAGACAGGAATATCCTGGACCGACGCGAAGAACCTAGAAGACCTGGATTTCGCGCGTGGATGATTTATGTTTGATGTCACACAAAACCGACAAACTGGTCGAAGAAGCAGGTAGTGAAGACAGGACTCCAAGTGAACATAGACAAGACGGAAGTGATGAAAATAACCAACCAACAACAACAGCAGCAGAAACATCCAGCGTCAATAACCATCAACGGGAGGGGTTTGAAAGAGGTTACTTCATTCACTTATGTAGGGAGCATTGTCTCAACTACAGGAGGAAGGGACGAGGATGTCAAATCGAGCGAGAATCGGGAAGGCGAGAAACACATTCATCAACCTGAAATCAATCTGGAAATCTTCGTCACTCAGCCAACATCAACAACAAAATTCGGTAGGATTTTCAATACAAACGTAAAATCAGGATCAGAAACTTGGCGGGCGTGTCACAAAGAATATTTCCAACAGCCTGTTGTAGACCTTTATCAACAACTGTCTTCGCTGGATCTATACTAAGGATCAGATGGCCGGGTCGGAAAGAATCACCAACAAGAAACTATGTCTGGGGACAAACAAAACAAGAACCAATCGCCAACCAACAAATATGCAGGAGAAAGTGGATTGAGATGGATTGGACACTCGCCGAGGAGACCGCTGGGTGACATCGCGCGTGCGTCAGGCCACTGCTCGAGTGGAACCAGGCCGAAAGGGAAGAGGCGAGTGGGACTTCAGTGCAAGGGTGACATGGAGGAGATCTTGTGAAGTGAAGAGGAGTTGAAAGAGTATGGACTAACATGGATTGATATGTATCCACATATATATATTTATGTGTGTGTGTGCATGTTGGTCTCTCTTTCTGTTTGCTCGGTTAGTCTGTGACCACTTCACTTGTATGGACCTGTCTCTTTTAATAATGTGTATTCTCCTTATATTATATTATATATAATATAAGTGTTTGTTGACAGTCCGTTGCTTGGTGACATATATCCATATATGTTTGTTGGCATGTCTGCTATATTCGCTATGTATAATTGGATCGACACTCCATTATAATTAGCCATTCATGTTAAGACTGTCTAATGATTTTTCCCACGCTTGTCTGAATTATTTATGTATATATTCGCATTCACAATTTGTGTGAACTACTTTACTTTACAACTACTTTACTTACTTACCACTTTGGTGTGAGACCATTTATTTTCGTCTCCTTGTGTTTGGACAATAGAATATCCCAAACTGTGTCTTTTTTCCCCTTCTCGCGAGATATTTTTCTCACCTCAAAAATAATTTAGCGAGAGTAAAATTTGGCGGGGGGAAAACAAAAAGGATGCAGGCGAAAAGTACAGCATAAGGAAGACAGAAGCAAGTGGAGACATGCAGGTGAAACCCTATGTTTCAGTAGGAACCCAAGGCAGCAATAATAATATGTAATAATCTGTTGTTCTTATGCAACCTTCGAAGTCTTGTTTCTCTCAGTTATGCCATATGTTTCGACAGTATTAGTAGTAGTAATCTAACTGTTGAAATTTTATTTTGCATTCAACACGATCATACCAAGCAATTTAGAAAAGGTGAAGATAGTTAACTTGCACATCTTAAACAGGCATATAATATAAAACAGTTTCTAAATTGTGGAGCTATGGTTCATTAGTTTAGGCCCTTGGCTTTCAATCGATAGGTCACAGGTTCGAAAATCGCTCCCCCCTACCTAGTTTTTAGCCAAACAGGTGGTAATACTGGTCCTCGGTCAGTTGGTGTGCATGAAATTGCAAATGGCTGTTAAGTAACACATCTCATTCTGAGTTGGGGAATTACACTGTATATCATGTTAAGCATTATTCAGTGTTGTTTTTTATAAGCAACTTCTCCTATCCTAACTCTTTATTATGACTTTTTGATTTGACATACTTTCCCTACTTCTGTTTTATTAAGTGGATTTAATTAGGGCTATACTTGACCATCATATACCACTTACATTAAGACTTCATAGGTGTGTTTTGCTATGTATATACCTCCTTATTCATATCTATGGTTTCTGTTGTGCTTTTTAAAATTAACTTGAAAAAATCAATGAGACGCTTACCAGCGACTGGCCCTGTACACTTAGGTAGTTCTAGTGAGAAGTCGTGACCAGCAGTGTGCAGCAGGTCGGGTGTGAGGACAAATACTCGCCGAAGACATCGGCTAACGGTCGCACTATGTCGTGAATTGGCAAAAGTTAGAATTCATGGACAGGTCAATGGATCGGGTAGCAGTGGCTTAATGGTCTATGAGCTCGCTAACCTTGTAATCAGAAAATCCTGGGTTCGAACCCTGTCGGTGGGTGTGTGTCTATGAAGAGTCCCAAACTAGACTGACGAAACAACTGCGCAGTACTCCCTAGTGATTTTCCAATATTTTTCTAACCGATATCAGCTCATGATGAAATTCTGTAACCAATAATCAATCAAATCCCTACAAACCAATACTTGAATAAAAAAATTTGTTTAAATTGTTGCCTATTTTGTTTTCTAACCTAGTGCTGGACGTGTAGCTGCTGGTAAATGTTTCCGTCTGTATACTTCACATGCATATCATACAGAATTAGAAGCACAACCTATTCCTGAAATACAACGTACAAATTTAGGCAATGTTGTCCTATTGCTTAAATCTCTTGGAATTGATGATCTGTTACACTTTGATTATATGGATCCACCACCACATGATGCATTAATCATGGCATTAGAACAGCTATATGCTCTGGGTGCATTGAATCATAAAGGTGAATTAACCAAAATGGGTCGTCAAATGGCTGAATTCCCGTGTAGTCCACAATTATCAAAAATGATTTTAGCATCAGATAAGTAAGTCGTTTAGTTTATATATACAAATATATTTTTTTTTCGAAGCTAGCATTAGTTAAACAGATGCTTAAACTGCTCTAAGGAATCTCATTCTGAAGTATATTATGCTTCTATTGATTATCCTCCGAATGAAATTAGGGATATTCGAGTTTATATTAACAGTTCTTTAATTACTATGCATAAAAGGGATCTTTCAACCTTCTAAAGAAAACTCCTATCTTATATCTATGTTTAGTGAGATAAATTAAGATGTGGGGGATTGGAATGCATCAAGTCTCCACTGTTTCTATCTGGGCATTATCCCAGTTTCCACACAAACTATGAGGTTTTGTGTGGTACATTTCTTGCTGCCCATAATCTACCAACTTTGTGTGTTTTATAGTAATAGTAATAAATAAGTCTTCAGTGTGTATACTCACTGATTGACTGGTTTCAACGCAGAACTTTGCACAGAAACACAACACACACTTCATGTTACACGCAAAGACAGACAATAGAAAGAAAAACAACATGCAAAATTACTAGAATAGGGAGAAAGTATAGCAACATGGGAAAGCAGTAGCCGTTTAATGAATATGGCAGGTCAAAAATAGTGAGTGCATCCTATGCCATTGAGAACAATTTCGAGCCATATCACCAATATTCTCCAACCATTGGTTCTTAGCACATTCCGAAGACCCCAACCAGGAATTTCATGCCTCCCTTTATGGCTTAAAGTAACTGTTATGGATTTCAGTAACTAATGAAGCCATGTTTTGGTTTCACCACCACATAGTAGCTCTTCTACAACCTGATCATGTGTCAGCTAACATCGCGGTGGCTAGGTATGCGTAACACCTGTCCTAACAATCTCAGTTGATGTAATTTCGATTGATTTTCTCTCCTTACCCAACACTCGACGCCTAATCTCAACATCACTTACCCTATTATACCAGCCAAAAAGGGGTGGGGAAGAACGCACATATATTCGATAAACTAAAAACAGTTGATTTAAAAAAAGTTGTACTGGGTTTTTTGTAGCTGGATTTTTATAATTGAATTAAATCAAAAGACAGTATAAAAGAGACAGTCAACTCTTTTTTTTTTATAATATCTGAAGAAGAGTATACCTAAGTTGACTTGCTGTACGCTCACTTAAAGAATAACTGCTTTTTCCAGTTGGCTGTCACACTCAGATATAAATGGATGTTGTGGACTTTGAATCCATAACCTCATAATCAGTGTTCGTGGAGTGAAAACTGAGTGTGTATGCGTGCTTCAATTGGTAGGATTAGATTTTCTACACATTGGAACAACAATGCTCAACAAATGCTACACATATAAATCATAATTCTTTTGAAAAGAAGAGCACATTTCACTATATAAGCTATTCAGGTGTATGTTTCTTCTCAACTGACTATTATCATAAAATTTTGTGTTTATAAACTTTTTGTGATAGTTGTATTTTTTCTTCCCTTCTTTGTTTTTATTTAGATATAAATGTTCCGGTGATATAATTACTATAGCAGCAATGCTGTCAGTAAATAATGCCATCTTCTATAGACCTAAAGATAAAGTAATTCATGCTGATACAGCACGAAAAGGATTTTTTCACATTGCTGGAGATCATGTTATGCTACTCAATGTTTATAACCAATGGGCAGAATCAGGTAAAATAAAAGACAATCTATATATTTTACCCATTTATAATAATAGTTTACTGTTTAGTCTAGACTCCCAACTTCCAACCTCTGGGTCACGGGTTCTAACCCTGCCCCCCCACCACCACCAACTGAGGTTCCAGCAGTTAGGTAGTGTATCACTAGCCTTCATGCATTTGATGTGGGTCATCGCCAACTCTAAGTGAATACAATTGTTTGTTGAGTAAAAGCATGAGTCAGCAGGGAAACTCTTTGCATGGTGAATATTACAACCGATGACAATTGTTGTAAACATTAAAACATCTCATTGGTCACTGTATATATTGAAATTATTTCTGTAATTTTATTACATTCTGTAATCAGAATTTGTGGTCATCATACCTATGCCACTAATAAGAGCCTGCTTGCTACCCAGCTTTTCAGCTGAAATGTATTGAGAACTGACCTATGGAAATTTATTATGAAACATCCTACTACTTCATATTTAGTTAGTAGTAAGATAAGTGTGTTTTCTATTGATTTTAGTTAATGCATATTTATCAGTACCCCTCGACAAAAATATTACGCCTATCTTAGGTGTGGAAATGCACACAAAACCAGACAGACAGGAAAGTAGCTCAATAGTGTACTCACTTGATCATGAACAATTTGTCCGCCGATTTAAGCCCTCTACGCTTACAAAGCAATTATGTAACATCCTTATTTACTCAATATACTGGGGGTTTACTCTATTCTTCTGCACAAAATAATGTTCAACTGTTGAGTTAAATACTCCTGGCATGTGAATCACCAAAAATAAACTTTCTGTTCACAGAGATGTTATTACCATTAATAATAATAATAATGATATTCTATAGTTTGGTTTGTAAGGGTAAGTTATGTTTTTACGAGTTGATCACGGATTGATATCAGTTAGAGAACCATTGAAAACCAGCACTACAGTACTACTGGACAGCTGCTGTTTCATCCTAGTTTGGGAATCATCGGCAGTACGCACCCCAACCAAGGTTCGAATACAGGACCTTCTGGTTACAAGGCAAGCTCATGAGCCACTGAATCGAGTCCCAGTGGCTGAATGGTATACGAGCTTGCCTTGTAACCAGAAGGTCCTGTATTCGAACCCTGGTGGGGGGGGGTGCGTACTACCGATGATTCCTAAACTAGGATAAAACAGCTGTCCAGCAGTATTGTAGTGCTGGTTTTCAATGGTTCTCTAACTGATATCAATCCGTGATCAACTCGTAAATAATAATAATGTTAATCTAACAGTTTTCCGATTTTTTTAAATCATATTTTACCAACTAGATTTTTCTTCGCATTGGTGTTATGAACAATTCATTCAATATCGAACTATGAAACGTGCACGTGATATTCGAGATCAGTTTGTTGCCTTGTTAGACAGAGTTGAAATTGAACTAGTGAATAATTCAAATGATCATGTAAATATTAGAAAAGTAAGTTATTTATTTATACACACTGTGTGGTAATTTGTAATTTCTAATGAGTTGGGTTGTTTTATTTGTCGCAACTGAAGAAATCTTATAAACCTGGTAATGAAATTGTTTTCCATCCCTTTACGTTGTGAGTGGAACACAGGGCTTGGAGAACTGAACTTATTGGAGTCTCAGTAGCGTTGGAGTTGACTCGCTAGCTTCACACCCAACATTCCCTATTTTCCAGTTTTACCCCTGGTTAATATTATTATTATTCTCTTGGGTTCCGAGTGGAACATAAGGCTTCAAAACAACACATCTCCACTCTGTTCTGCTCTCTGCTGTCCTCTTCAGCTGGGTCCATGGTTGAATATAATCTCTGATTTCCTCCTCGCACTGACGATCCACTCGACACTCCCTTTTAGGATCCCACTCGAGGAATAGCCTGCATTGCACGCAATGTTATTCAACTGACTCCTCAACGTATGCCAGAACCATGTCCATTTTCTCTTACATTTTTGTTGAGCGATAGGCTCTTGGTTGGCTTGTTCCCAGCCAGAGTTTCTTGTAGGTAATTCCTTCTGACCTATCATTTGATCTTCAGTATGAAGCCAGCGAAAGCAATCTGGCAAAGTTAAAGCGTGAGTTGACCGGGTTTCACACCTGAACCACGTTCGTGGTTGTATAAAAATTTTCGTGACTTGGGTTTCCACTTGTAAAAGTTCTGCTTTCTTCAAAAGAAAACTTGATTTACAAGGTTGACTGTTTTACTATGTACTTTGTGTGTGTGTGTGTATGTGTGTAAAATATTCGGTAATTTAAACAAGTCGTTCAACTAGCCACTGTTGTATGCACATTTTGTTTATCTGTGTCTCTATCATACCGTCTTTCTTTTCACCTTCTCTTATCAATATTTTCAGGCTATTACAGCTGGTTTCTTCTATCATACTGCACGATTCACTGGGAATGGTTATAAAACAGTGAAACAAAAGCACACTATTTATCCACATCCTAATTCATGTTTAGCTGAAGCCTTACCAAAATGGGTTATCTATCATGAGCTGGTATATACTACTAAAGAGTTTATGCGTCAAGTTATTGAAATTGAACCAAAGTGGTTACTTGAAGTTGCACCGCATTATTACAAGGAGAAAGAGATAGAATGTACTAGTGAAAAAGTCTCAAAGAATAAAGGCAAAGCACGTGCTGAATTGGAACCAAGGGAAGGCATTTAAGACTGTTTTATTTTTGTAAAAAGAAGTATTGTATTGTAACTGTAAAACCTAGATTATGTAATCTAACACTTGTATATTTTCATTATTATTATTATTTTTATTTATTTTTAACTTCTTTGCTTTGTTTTAACATGTATTGAAAAGCTCCTTTTTAACATATTTTTGAAAAGACAAATAAAGCTCCAAAGTTACAACACAGTCTTTGTATTTTATTGACTTCTATATAAATTATCCCGGAGTTTTCATTTAGCGGGCTTTATAACAGTAAAAATGGAGTAATACAGTTGACGTAGTATACCTAATATATATATATATTGATGCTTTGTGTTCCGAGTGGAACACAAGGCTTCAAACTTGAGCTCTGAAGTTTTAGTAGCAGTAATGTTTTTATTTTCTTACGGCATGAGTTTGCTGGCCTTACGCCCCCCCCTCTTTACCGGGCTTACTACCTGCCAAGCGAGTTTAAGCAGCGTGTCTGCTGGGGATCGAACCCCAGACCACATGCGTGACTGGTGACTATTCTACCACTGGACCACCGATATATATATATATATATATATATATATATATATATAAGCTGTAATCTTCATGATTACGTGACCAGATGATAACTGTTTAAGCTGTTTAGTCGTATAATATTCAGCAAAATCTATCCCTCATTTTTAAACTATCTCTAAAGATGTCATTTTGAAGGAGAATGCAAGCTTCGTAATTAAATTATCCAAATGAGGAAACGCATCAACAACAAAAACACTCATCTGTTGTTTGTGTGTATGCTTGGATGATTATACCGTACTGTAATATACTGTAATGTAATGGTTATTTATTGAGTGGAATAGCTTATCCGAAAGATCTTCCACTAGATCTCTGAATGACTAGCGTTTGAGTTCCCTAAGTAGTATTAGCTTCTTTCTGTTTGTATGTGCACTTTGCTGATGAGCGTCAATAAGGACGAAACGTATGTCTAGCAATGTTGATTCTTCCTTCCTTGTTCTGTCAAAACATTGTTGGGAATAGGGTCGATTTTCGTACCTTGTAAGGGAATAACAACTGTTTTTATCTTATAATATGATTCTAGCAATGGATGTATTGTTTTACTAGATGAGCCCTCAAATTCAAACGTAACTATTATATACTTTATGATTTAAATTCAGTTACCGGTGTTCATTATCTTATTTAGTCTTTTTAACAGGCTGCTATTCACCTTATTTTTCCCTCGGGTTCTGAGTAGAACATATGGCTTCAACAGTGGATATCCACTTTGTCCTATTCTCTGCAATCCTCTTCAACTGTCCATAGTCTGTTCGCTCCCTCTCATACTATCTCCTACATGTCACCCTCAGATGCCCAACTTGTCGTCTGTTATTAGGGTTCCATTCGGTCAGTGGTATGCAGTGTCACTCAATGGTCTCTTTACTTTATGTTCGACCTACGTCCACTTCCTTCTTCATATTTGTTGGGCAATAGGTTCTTGGTTGGTTTGTTCCGAGAGTTTCTTGTTGCTACTTCCTTCTGGCCAACTGACCTTCACTTCGGAACTAGCCAATGCAGCCGCTGATGAAATTCTACAGTGGCCCTTCGGAAATACTTTCGGTGACACGGCCGCCAAGTTTCTGACCTATATAGAAGAACTGACTTAACATTGGTGTTAAACAAAATGGAAACTTTTTTGTCTGTGAAGATTTTCAAACTGGTTTCAGGTTGGTGAAAGGGTTATCTTGGCTTTCCGATCCTCATTAACTATCTGGCTTTGACATCTTCATTCGTTCCACCGCCTGTGGTTGAAATCGTGCTTCCCAGATAAGTGACCTGATTGACACTTTTCCCGTTAATGGGGGTTGCTGTTGTTTGGTTATCTTCATCACCGCTGTGTTCTCAATGTTCACCTGGAGTCCTCTCTTCTCTGCCAACCTCTTCAGACAGTTTGTTGGTTTTTGTCTGAGAGTCTTCGAGTTTGTGTGACATTAGACATATATCATCTGCGAAATCCAGATAATATACAGTCTCCTGATCGGTTTGACGTATTCCTGTATTCTCACTCCCAAAGCACAGTCTGACGCATAATCCAGTCCTTCACAATTAAGAATATCATCGGTGATAATAGGCAGTCAGCCTTGTCTCCCTCCTATATTCACTTCGAACACCTCGCTGAGTTTCCCGTTATTTAACACTTGACTTGTGGAGTTTTCATATAGCCAACTATTGAATGAGGCTGATGAAGACTTGAGGCACGCTGTAGTTTTGAAGAAGTTTTCAAATTAATTCTCGGTCAACGCTGTCGAAGCCTTTTTCAAAGTCGATAAATTTGAGGTATAGGTTTGACTGCCAATCTACGCTTTGTTCGATGGAGATTGTTATTTAGAAACCTATTATGTAGTATTGAGTTGATAGGCATAAATTATTTATTCATATGGTGATGGAAATATTCACCCGTTAAAATGGATTTATTTCCCTATGACACCATCTGTAATATTGTATACATTAAATTCTATTCTTCTTGTAAGAAGAGTGAAAGCGTTACAGAAGCCATAAAATATAAACTAAAGGTGTCTTTATTCGGTAGAAACTCCTGTGAATATTTTGAGTGTTTGTGAAAGTAGTTTCTACATCCAGTATCCCTTGAGATATACTATATACTAGTAAGTAAAGAGACCATGGGATGGTTTTAATTATGTACTTTTCGATTTCACTGAATTCAGTTCAGGTGACAGTAGACAAACTCTTTTCCGAACTGTACATGACTCACAATGATAACTTGTTGTCTTATATTTTTATATCCCTCCTGTGTAAAATAAACAGTGGAAAATATATTAGATAGTTGGAGGTAATCGGCAGGAAGCCTTGCTTGACCTGGGTTTCGTGCTAGTTGGCACTCATCAGCAAGGCGTATCTGCAACCCTGAAGGAACTCATGTCTCTTCTGAGATTCGAACCCGCGTCACCCAGTGATGCAGTCAGAGACGTTACCATTGAGCTATTCGAGCTTGCGACTGACCTCCTGTAGGACTATATTGGATATTTTGATTGGACACTAATAACTAGTGTGACGTATCTAGTCCTTTCTTTGGTGCAGAATGAATTCTATCAGTCAGCTTTTGGAAAATTCCTTTAATTTTCTTAAGGTTTATCACTCGAATAGCTACTGGTTAGGAGTATGATCCTTTTCAGGATCTTGCCTAATATGGCACTTGTGGTCAGCTGTCAGAATTATTCCTTTATTATCAATGAGGGATGGGGGCTGTATATGGTCATTTATAAAGTGTGTTATGTATTATTTCAGAGTGGACAGACATCAGCTCGAGAGCAATTCAAAACTGAAGGCGACTGGGTAGTTGTTTAGTTCTCGTATACAACTTCTCAGTGATATGGACTGAAGAAACTGTCAGGGATTGACCCTACAATCTTTGAAGTTTTTCTTCTCCAATAGAATGATCAGGCTGGAATGGACACTTACATGCGTTTGTTTTCAAAACTAAAAGGAGGGTATAATATGTCCTAGAAATTCCACTCATAATCACAATGATAATTCTTAAGCTTCATATGTCTATTGACTAATCAAAATAACATAAAATGCTTAAGACTAACGATGAAAAAGGAATTCACATCATACAAAGACTTTTTTTAACTTTTGACTAAAGTCCCACGGACGTAAATTTTTAAAGTATGATGTTCTCCGACACTTTCTAGTTTACATATATGAACAGCAGACATGTTTTTTCTCTGATTACATATGATAAATACCCCTAGGACCACATATGTGGTCCGGGTTCGATTCTCTGCCGGCTCACCACCATTAAATCTTGCTCAGCCGGTAGTAAGACCAGCAAAGACGTGAGACTAAAATCTCTCCTCCAAATATACTCCGCTACCGAAACTTGGAGCTCTACATTGCAGCAGGAACCCAAAGGAGTGGGGAAAAGGGTTGTGAGGATAATTATATCCAGTATTAAGTAATAGCTCTACTACTTGTTAGTAGTCTGTCTGTCTGGATTCAACATAGAACTTGGCACCGAAGTGCACCAGTTCGAGTTGCCACGTTCCAAATAGCACACAGAGGTAGACAAGAAGATGAGTGAAGAGAATCAATAGAGTTTGACAAGTATAAGAGTGAAACAGAATGGGTAATGGTAGAAAGGAATATGAAAGATTACAGAGACTGAATACATCTGCGCTGGCCATTGACAACGATTTTGAGCCATGTCACCTATTGTCTCCAGCCATTGATTCCTAGAGTCCCGAGGGCCCCAACCCGGAAGTCTGCATCTCCCTACCTGACTCAGTTTAACTGTCAAGGATTTCATGGATTGATGCCATGTTTTTGTTTGGCCACCACTGGCTCTTTTCCAACCTGCACCTATATCAGCTAGCAATGCCCGTCGGGGGAGGCGGTGGTTAGGCATGCGCAGCACGTGACCTAGCCATCTCAGTCTATGTAACTTTATAGCCTCGTCGATTGATTTTCCCTCTTTGCCCAACACTCTACGCCTAACGTCAACATTACTTACCTTGTGAAACCACCTAACGTGAGACAGAGATCGCAGACATCTATGATCGAAAGCAGTCAACCTTTTCATGTCTTCAACGCGTATTGGCCATGTTTCAGAGCCATAGAGAAGGACGGAGCGAACTGATGAGCAGTACACACGTCCCTTGGTTGATAACCGGATGTCACGCCTACGCCAGAGATGGTGTAAGTCAGCGAAAGCAGCTCGAGCTTTTCGGATCCGTGCTGAGATTTCATCGCCAATCAGTCCGTTGGTGCTAATACAACTTCCCAAATAGGTGAAGTGGTCAACATGTTCTATCACTTCACTCCCTATCACTATAGGTAGGAGTTGACGTAGTCCAGTCCTGTAGCAGCATCTTACATTTTGTAGGGGCGAATCGCATGCCAAACATACGAAGATTGCTGCTCAAGGTGTTCAGAAGACTCTGCATTTTGTCAGCATCCTCCCCTAACAGGACTATGTCATCTGCATATTCTAAGTCCATAAGACTATTCCCTGGTAACAAGTCGATTCCTAAGTCGTTACGTTCAGTTAAGGATACTTCCATCAGCATATCTATGATGAAGTTAAACAGAAATGGGGAAAGTGGACATCCCTGTCGGACACCACTGGTTGTTACCAATTCAGATGACAATTCCCCATAAGCCCTTACACGACTACGTGAGTTTGAATAGAGTGCCTTGATTAGTGCAATGTACTTTCTTGGCACTCCCTTCACAGTCAGACATTGCCATAGTACCTTTCGATCCACGGAGTCGAAGGCCGCCTTCAAGTCAAGAAATATGACAATTGTTGGACGCCGAAAAGTGTGTCTATGTTCTAGAATCTGTCGAAGAGTGAAGATATGATCTATGCACCCTCTACCTGGTCTAAAGCCTGCTTGATTTTCCCTTGTCTGTTCCTCCCGAGTTCTGCTTAGTCTATGCATGATTACTGAGCCTAGGATTTTAGAGACTATGTTCGTTAGGCTGATCCCCCTATGATTATCACACGAGGACTTGTTTCCCTTCTTGAATATCGGTATAATAAGTGACTTACCCCAGTCTGATGGCACTGTCTCTGATTCCCAGACTTTGCCTAGTACCTCAGTTAATCTACAAACTAGTATGTCACCCCCATATTTAAACACCTCCGGAATAATTCCGTCGGGTCCTGCCGCTTTGCCTCGTTTCAAATTACTGATAGCTTTTGTGACCTCACTTACAGACGGCGGACCAGTGTCTATATCCCATTCGGGTGTGTGCTGGATGGCGGGGAGGTTCAGTGTGGCTGTAGGCAAGTTAAATTGTCCCTCAAAGTGTTCTTTCCAGCGTTCAAGGCGTCTATCCTGAGAGCTAATTAAGGAGCCATTTTTCTCAGAAATAGTCTCACTTATGATTTGCCTTCTCCCACCCGTTTCCCTGATGAGTCTAAAGAGTTGCCTAGTGTTGCCTATCGCCGATGCTTTTTCCATCTCTTTCGCCTTTGTCAGCCACCACTGTTCACGGTCCTTGCGGAGACTTTTAGTAAGTTTCCTTTTGTGCAGCTTTCGCTCCTCATTGAATTCGGAGCTCGCCGGAATAAGTCTTCTAGCATCTATCAGTTCGGATGAGGCAGTCGAAATCCAGTGGTTTTTACTCACCTTTGGATTTACCTTATTCACAGCTTTTACAGCTGTATCTATAGCTGACTGAATATTCTTCCAGGCTTCTTCAGGGTGAGCACAGCTGTCGAACTCAGATATGCGTTTAGCTAGTTCTTCCTCAAATAGGGATTTTTATGTTAGTAGTAGGACAACATAGGAGAAATTTCATATTTTACTTAAAATTGCGGCTGGAGTTGAATGTAACTGTTGGTAAAATTCATGATTTCCTTGTTTGCTTTGTTAAACAGTAGACGGCTCTCTTAACTCATTAACTTAATGAATGACGCCTAAGCTTATTTTTGAGACCTAGTTAAGAACACTTTTATCCGAAATGGAGGGACATCCAAATATTGAATCACTTTCAGGTAAATTTACTAGTCTCAGCGAATTAATGTGTATTACGAAATAGTCGTTCAGTGTACTCCTCGTTTGTTTCTATTTCAAACCAAGCTAGTCACTAAAACTACCTTGAAGTATACGTTAATTGACTTGAATTATGTTGACCATTCGATTCAAACCTAATGGTTACATAGTCTATATAAGTAATGAGTTATTCAAGGATTGTCTTGATATGTCAGCTGTTCATAGCGGGTTTGAAAACTTGCTATGGTGGTTATTAATGACTTTCTCAACTATATTTCCTCGTAAAAAATGTATCCTCCCATCTGTTGAATAAAGGTTTCCGTATTGTTTTCCTTAGGGTTGAATATTTGATTATTTATCTGTAGAAGGATAAGATTCAGTTAATACTTGGGTTTTGATTTCTTCTCATTTGTGAAGTAAGAAAGAGCCTTGCTATTGTGGTGCTGCTACTCTTCATTGAACTAGACGTTCGACATGGAACAATTTGACCATGGGTTCCAAACCGGCTCACTTAAAGAGGTTTGATTAACCAAGTAATAGTTTTAACCTTCAAGTATAGGTCTGGCCGCTTGAAAGGTGTATAATCCTGTATTTGTGTGTGGATTAAGCTTATGTTGCATTTAATTGAGGGAGTTTTTTTAATTTAAATGCAAGTGTAACCATAGCACACAATATGACTTTTGTCACTCTGTTATGTCTAATTACCAATCAAAACTACCTTAGATATTTTAGCTCCATTGTGTTTATTAATAAATAATATCTGATTAGATTATAAAGTTTCGAAACACTTCAGTTTTGTATAAATATTTTATGAAACTCAGACAGTATTAATACATTTTCCAACTGGATACTGAAATCTCTAGCTTGCAAATATTTAGTTTTCTTATTCTTTGGCATATGACAGCTTACGCCATCTCTAGAGTAGACGTGATATCCGGCTGATTGTCGACCACAGGACGTGTGTATCGCTCAGCAGTTCACCTGTCCTCCTTTATGGCAGTGATTTAGTCATGGCTGTTGAAAGTGGAAGACATGAAAAAGCTTGCTATCTGTGATCATAAATGCCTGCGTTCTATCTCGCGTGTTAGATGGTATAATAAGGGGAGCAATACCTCGCTAAGCATGAAATAATGCTGGTAAAGAGGAAAGCTTGGGCATGAGGCTAGCAACCCCATCCTGTAAAATAAACACTGCTACAGAAACTTCAAGCCACTAGCTTGAAGCCCTATTTTCCACTGGGGAACATGAAGGAAAAAAATATCGAGGTTTGGCTTCAGTCGAGTGCTAGGTAAAGAAGGGAAATCAATCGAAGAGGCTGTGAAGTTATGTCGACTGAGATGGTTAGGACATGTGTTACGTATGCCTAGCCTAACCATTGCCTTCCTCGACGGGCGATACTAGCTGACTGACACTGGATCAGATTGGGAAACAACTAGTGGTGGTCAAAACAAGAAATGGCTTCATCAGTCAATGAAACCCACAACAGTTAGTTCAGGCAACGTAGGGGAGTGTAAACAACCTGGTTGGAGTCTTCGGGATGGTAAGAACCAGTGGCTGGAGACAATTTGTGATACTGTTCAAAATCGTTATCTATGGCGCAGATGCATTCACTCTTCGTGATTTATAATATCCAATGAAATTTTATTGTTCTTCCATATTACTTTTATTTTTGCTTTACACTTGTGTTTACTGTCTCTCTTTTGGATTTCTGTCTACCCTCTTCTCTTGTTTTGTATGCTACACGGTGGGAGTGTGGCAACTCGTACTGCTGCACATCTGCGCAAAGTTCTTCGTGTGAACCAGTCAGTCAATAGACGATAGGAATACACAGTCCCTTCATTCAGTATTGTACGGACCAAAAGATAGAACTGTGCCCTGTAACTGTCTGCTAGAGAGGAGTGTACGTGAGAAGTTTGAGAAACTTCCTGAAAGCACTATACAAAAACACCTCAGGTAGATTGAGGACAAACAACCAACTATCATCACTGTTTCCAACCAACAGTGGGGTTAGACAGGGTTGCCTAGTCTCTCCATTTCTCTTTAACTTTGCTTTCGATGATATTCTGGAGTCACCTCTGAATGACGTATGTGAGAGTTGTGTAGATCTGCCCCTGGAGGAAGATTTTAAGACCTAGAGCACGTAGATGATATCGTCTTACAGTGCGATAGCATGCAGGCTGCCAAATCTCACTTAATCAGTTGGTGATCAGTTTCTGTAAGAATAATATGCTCTTTGCTCCGTCTAAGTGCAAAGTACTGTTACAAGATTGGTAGGAAGCCTGTACCTGCACTCACTCTTGCAGGTGAACCGCTTGAAGTTGTCGACAAGTCCGTGTATCTGGGTAGTTGTGTGAATGCTGACGGATGAGATTCCCAAATGTATCATGAAGGCTAGTGTGGCATACGTCAACTTGAGTGATATGTATCCATATAATATGTGTGTTTTGTTTGACAGTCTGATCTTGGTGATATGTATCCATATAACATGTGTGTTTTTTGACAGTCTGTTATATTTACTAGGTATATATGGATCGATATTCCATTATAATTAGCCAATCATGTTAAGACTGTCTATTGATTTGTTCATTTTGAATATTCGTTCACACACTTGTTCGGACATCCATATTTTTTGCTCACACACTCTTGTGTGACATACTGATTCTCCTTGTGTTTGGAAAATAGAAGTATCATCGCAAACCTAGTGGTCTTCTGATTTCCGTCTTTCTTGCGTTAGGACTATTAAATTCTCGACCAGTACATAACAATAATTTGGCGACGGGGATGGGATGGATCCTTCTAAATTGGAATTACTATTTGAACGACAAATGAAATTAATGGAAATGTTCGTCAACCAACAGACTGGTCCAACTTCACCTTCAAGCAATCCGAATCATACCATGCTACCATCTGTCGACGGCATTGTGAATAGTATTTCACAGTTCAATTATAATCCAGATGCGAATGTCACTTTTGACACATGGTATCAACGATATGAGGATTTATTCACAGTTGATCTCGCCTCACAAGACGATGCTTGGAAGGTGCGAGTGTTATTACGTAAATTGGGTCCCGCAGAATATGAAAGGTACTGCAACCTAATTTTACCCCAAAAACCACGTGACAAGTGTTTCGATGATACAATAAAGCTGCTGCGTGAACATTTTGGAGACCACTCCTCATTATTCAGCATACGTTATCGTTGCCTCAAGCTGACAATGAATGAAAATGATGATTTTCTTACTCACGTTGGCACAGTCAACCGAGAATGTGAGAGATTTCGACTCAGGTCCTTAACAGATGATCAATTCAAAGCCTTGATTCTCATATGCAGTCTTCAATCTCCTCGTTTCACAGATATCCGAACTCGACTGCTCAATCAGCTAGAACAAAATCCTAAGTTAACATTACATGACATAGCTGATGAATATCAACGGCTGATTAATTTGCAGAAAGACACACACCTGGTCGAATCAACACCTTCGAGAAGCTCTGATATTCATGCATTACGAAAGAGCAAAAATCTCTCATCATCCACTCCTGACCCACCTTCTCCTAATGTTCCGCGTAAATCTACACATACTCGTCCAACTTCACAAAATACTGCAAAGAAGACCCCACCATCACCATGCTGGCATTGTGGCGCGTGGCACTTTGTAAAGTCTTGTCCATACAAAAATCATCGTTGCAGCAAGTGCAAAATCATCGGTCATAAAAATGGTTTTTGTCAGCCACGCAAACCCAGATATCAAAATCCAGCGAAAGCTCGACAAACTGTTGGTCCTAAATCTCCAAGGAGATCATTGAGTCTACTCGCAACCTGTCAAGTCACAACACCAGGTATGCGGAAATATCTTGACCTTCAGATGAATGGTCATGATGCACGTCTGCAGCTAGATACCGCCTCTGATATTACTGTTATATCAGAGAAACTTTGGAATAATATTGGCAGACCACCAATCGCAAATACTTCTCAGACTGCTGTCAGCGCCTGTGGTGGGCGGCTCAAACTAATTGGTGAACTCAAATGTTCTGTTTCCTTCCGCAATATCAAATTCACAGGAATTTGCTACGTCACCAAGAGTGATTTAAATCTTTTGGGACTTGATTGGTTCGATCGTTTGCATCTGGCTGATGTCCCACTAAATTCTCTATGCAATGCAGTCAAGAAACATAAAATGTCAGACAATTCCGGACGAAGCCGAAGCCGCAAACCCAACAGGCAGACGAAGCGACAGACGTCAACAACAAGCTCAACGGTTCCAGATAAACCCCCAAGAAAACACCCTACTAATCATCAATCTTCTCAAAAGGGGAGGTGATATGTATCCATATAACATGTGTGTTTTTTGACAGTCTGTTATATTTACTAGGTATATATGGATCGATATTCCATTATAATTAGCCAATCATGTTAAGACTGTCTATTGATTTGTTCATTTTGAATATTCGCTCACACACTTGTTCACACACTTGTTCGGACATCCATATTTTTTGCTCACACACTCTTGTGTGACATACTGATTCTCCTTGTGTTTGGAAAATAGAAGTATCATCGCAAACCTAGTGGTCTTCTGATTTCCGTCTTTCTTGCGTTAGGACTATTAAATTCTCGACCAGTACATAACATTGCGCCACCTCTGACACCGTCGTAACGTTAGCCTAGCTGTCAAAATTCGGGTTTACAATGCTTCGGTGCATGCTGTCTCTCTCTAAGCCTGTGAAACCTGGCCTCTGCGAGCAGGCTGAAGATGTGCGGTGGCCCTGTGTATTCGATCATCGCTTTCTCCGCAGGATTGCCTGCGT
The DNA here is from genome assembly GCA_944472135.2 of Trichobilharzia regenti. Taxonomy (NCBI): domain Eukaryota; kingdom Metazoa; phylum Platyhelminthes; class Trematoda; order Strigeidida; family Schistosomatidae; genus Trichobilharzia; species Trichobilharzia regenti. Next base: position 137,710,718 of record OX235262.1, read on the forward strand.
TCGATGACATCATCGCGCAGATAATTCCGATGTCCGGTGGTGTGTGTTGTTTGGATATAGTGGAGATCACCATTCGTTGAGTGTCGTTATCTAGAGAACTCAGTCACATCAAAAGATTGAAATAAATAAAATAAGATTTCCCTCAGAACTCCAGCAAACTGCACCTATTTTACCTCAGTTAGGATTTCATCAACCTAAGCAAGAAAATCAAGCACCTGTGCGTCGGTGGCATAGTGGTTAGGACTCTCGCCGACTATTCACATGGTCCGAGGTTCGATCCCCTGCTGATGCACACCTGATATCTATGGTCGGCCTGCAAAATTTGGGCTACCGATATCCACGCTGAAAATTCCATACTTGTACCAAAAATACAGTGTGGAGTCAAGCTGTAATCAAAAAAATAAATAAAAAAATAATTTTCGATTTTGGCTACTGAGATTTTTTTCAATCTTCTAGCTATGTTTCTTATATCTTTCCTTCAAAGGAGTCGGATAGTCTAGATGAGACTGACTGGTTGGCTTAAAAAGTTATTGAAGAGAAATTAGGCTAAGAAATACATATTTAAGTGTTTGTTTGTAGAGATTTGATTGGTTAGAGGATTTCATCATGAGCTAAAATTGGTTAGAGAACCATTGGAAAACCTGGGAGTACTGGACAACTGTTTCATCCTAGTCTAGGACTATTCATCAGTAAGCACCCACCGACAGGGTTCAAACCCAGGACACTTAAATATCGACGAGATGCTCACTAGCGACTTGCCCTATTCAGGTAGGTAGTCACCTGGTGTTCTGGTGAGAAGTCGCGACCAGTAGGGTGCAGCAGGTTGGGTGTGAGGACAAATACTCGCCGAAAATATTGGCTAGGGATCGCGCTATGTCGTGAATTGGCAGAAGTTAGAATTCATGGGCCATTGGATCGGGTCTCAGTGGCTTAATGGTCTACGAGCTCGCTAAGCTTGTAACCAGAAGGTCCTGGGTTCGAACGCCGTCGGTGGGTGCGTACTGCTGAAGAGTCCCGGACTAGGCCGAAACAGCTGTCCAGTACTCTCTGGAGGTTTTCCAATGGTTCTCTGACTAGTGTCAGCTCATGATGAAATCCTGTAAGAAATACATATATTATGTGACGATCGATATCCTCAGTGAAGTAGACGGTGAGGGATTTGACCCCGGGACCTGTTATCAAAAAGTTGAGTGTCTAAACCAGAGATATTTCCTTTTATTTTAATCTTATACATATTAAAAGAAAGAAGATAAAATATTAAAAAAAACTACTTTTTTCATATCCAACTTATCGGATTAATTTATTATCAATACGGGTTGACATGATCAACTATTTATACATATAAATGAAGAGAAACTTTTTAGGTGGTTCACTGAGATGGGTAGGGTAACTTTTTATCCCTAAATATTTTTAATCTTTTTCGCAAAGTGGATTTATCATCTCTCTGTGCCTCTCTCTCTCTCTGTGAACACAACAGCACATCATCAGTGTAAACATATTCTGACTAAAGATTAGACTGCCAACTATAAATAACATCAATAATCATTAATAGGTTCAGTGTACGTCTGTGTAGAGAATTGTTCATTTTCTTCTTAGTTCATGTTTAAAGGGAAAGTGAGACATAGTTTCGCTATATTAAAAATTTGAAGCCCACTCATATCGTATTATTAATTTCTCTTATATAATACACTGAATAAGTTTAGCAAAAGAATAATTTGAGTACTATCACTACCAATGATGCTACTATTATTATTTCTATCTCCTTTTTAAGTAAAAACATTTATCCACTTGAAGGGATTTAGTGAAATGAATTTTATCTATTCAAAAGTTCTCTACATAGATATTCCTCTTTATTAATGTCTTCCTCAAATTCCTGGGATTAATATACATTCATGAATATAGTTCATTTCATTCTTCTATTAAGTGGGTTAAAACTGATCGACGATACACATACACACACACTCACACACAAAACCACTCAGTGGAACTCAATCTAACCCATAGAAATAGATTGTTGCTGTTTTAGTTGTTACGCAATCTATTCACTCGTTGATTACAGTGTTTGTTTTTAAATTTTTTCACAAAAAAATACTGTGATTAACAAACTTAATCAAGTCAACTGTCCGAATTTCGTCACGAATTAACGTCAGTTAGACAGATCATTAAGAATCAGAGGGCACTGGACTGCTATTTCATCGTATTACCCGGGACTCTTCATCAGTACGAACCCACGACCCCACCTGGGATCGATCCCGGCATCTTTCGGTTTCAAGACCAAGCTCACTGACCATTCAGACACTTGGGCTGGAATTCAGTGACTCCTGAATTCTAACTTTGTCAACTTGTGATATAGCACTGTCCTCATTAATACCTTCGACGAGAACCCAATTTACCTTGACACATTGAACTCCATTGGTCACGAATTCCTACTGCGGCTTCAGGAAATCCTTCCAGTAGTCATCAGTGAGATGACGATTAATATTCAGATTATAGGATTCATGGGATTTTGGATTAATTTCAATTGTTGGATTTTCGAGCTTGGTCTCGTAACATGAAGGTCCCGAGTTAGGTCCCTGGTGGGGTCGTAAGAGTGCACTACTGAAAAGTCTCAAATAGTAAGACGGAAAATCTGTCCAGTATTCCCTGGTTTTCATTGATTTCTGTGAGTGACGTCAGTTCATGAGGAAATTTGGCAATTGTAATTAATCCAAAAATCCCCCTCCCCCGAATTCCCGTAATCTGAATAGTAGTCAAGTCAGATGACAATTTTTCTTTAATGATATTGAAAAGACAGTTGCAGTATACTGAGGGCACACATAAACTATATATTCAAATTGTAATGTTATCCGTACATTATCTGATAGTCTTACTTTTGATTTCTTGAATGATTGTAGATACACGCTGTTGAAAATAAGATAGTTGAGCTGTCCAATACTACTCGGCTTTTCGTAACTGTTGAACCGATGTGAGTTAGTGAATAAAACCACTTTAAAATCATCACAATGCTCACTCATTTGATATTGGAAAATATTTGAAGAGAAAATGCTTTCAGAACATTCGGGTTACGGGAATAAGTACTGGGAACCAATATTCTATTGATTTACTACCTTCTATAGATGATTTTCTTCTAATTGTGAGTATGAAAATTACTCTGTAAAGCATAGTAGTAGTAGACATGAAGTAAGGAAGTATACTGCTGAAGTGATTGAAGGATAAAATGATCGTGTAATTTTTTTAACGCTAACATCACTACGATTCGTAAGACAAGGTAGAATCAGGAACTCAAAGTTGTTTATTCTTTAGGCAATGGCTGATATCAAGAAAAAGGCAGTTATTCTCATAGTTTTCAAGATGAATGTACATAAGTAATCAACCTGAAAAATATATCTAAGTACAAGTTTTAAGTGAAGTGGAGTATCTGTTAGTTCTATATTCGAGAACCACACATTTTATACGTTAAAGGATGCACGGTTATGTGCGAAAACAAACACTAAAGTAAGTGTAACGCCTCTAAAGCGTATATATGTATAAACAAAAGACTCATAATGAAGGCTACTGTACTAGATGGTTGGAGGCGATCGGCAAGAAGCTTCGCTTGACTTAGGCTCAGCAAGGCGTATCTACAACCTCGAAGGATCTCATGTCCCTTCTGAGATTCGAACCCGCGTCACCCAGTGATGCAGTCAGAGACGTTACCACTGAGCTATTCGGGCTTGAGATTGACCTCCTATAGCACTGTATTGGATATTTTTGGTTGGGCATCTGTCTTTATTGATAGCGTTCAGTCAGCATTCAAGATAAAAACAACATGACACTGGTTAATCATCCATACTCTATCAAAATAACAGTCATCCTGTTTGAAAGAGGAACGACTTTATGAATAATTGTCACTTGTATTGCATATATGTAACTCTTATGAAGAATACTGGAAAAGAGTACCTAATGACTAAAGTTAAGATGAATTATGAAAGTAACTTTTCTAACGGGACTTCGTGAAATGAAAATCCGAACCACAGCAGGATTCGAACCACCAAACACTGAATTACTACTCCAGTGCTCTACCAGTTGAGTTGAGCAACCCGGATGCTAGGCAGGCTATCATTTCACGCAGATCACTTTGGGTAATGCTCAGCTGTCATGTGAATTAATGATGCGCTACTATCCGTTACTATCGTCTCACTGTGATGTCAGATCACTTTATCGGATAATTATATTTTAAAAGTGAATAAAGACCTTCAATAAACAGTAAAGCACTACTTATTCTAGAATGGTGAAGTTGAGCAATTTATTTGTTCTGATAGGGATTAGTTAATGCACTAATTATTCACTGGAAATATTCCTAACTACACTACCGTCATAGTATATTACTTCCTCTTTCACTGTATCTGAGAGAACTGATCAGCACTCGATCATTATTGTTTAAATGAATTCTGTATATTTAAATTTTATATTTCAATCTAATGTTTTAGAAAATAGTGATGTGATTGCTTAACTATCGCTTATGACTGATCAAATAATTGATGTATTTCAGTAGATTTAGGAGTGTTCATAGTGATGCAGTCAAGATAGGACCTCAGGTGAAGATTCCTGGCCAACAGCAACAACAACAATCAGCCAGAATAAATGGAAGAAATTTGGAAGAAGCGACCTCCTTTACCTACCTGAGAAGCATCACTTCATCTAAAGACGGACGGAACTGATGAGAATATTAAAGCGAGGATGGGGAAAGCAAGACAAGCTTTCATTACTCTCATGTCTGTGTGGAGGTCAAAAGCACTCAGCATGAAAAATAAGATCCGGATTTTCAAATCCAATGTGAAGTCAGTGCTACTTATTATACAGATCAGAGACTTGGTGCCGTGTCACAAAGGGCATTTCAAACAAACTACAGAATTTCATCAACATTTGTCTTCGCTCAATACTCAAGATCAGATGCCGGCCAGAAAACATCAGCAACAGGAAGGGACCTCTGGCAATTAGCAAACCAACCCAGTAGAAACCAATTGTGCAACAAATATGCAGGAAGAAATGGAGGTGGATTGGACATACTCTAAAAAACCATCAAGTGGCATCACACGTCAGACCATCACTCGAGTGGAACCGAATGGGAAGTGTTGAGTTGGTCGTCAGTGCGAGGGTGAGGTGAATGGAGGAGGTGATGTGAAGAGGAGATGAAAGAACATGAGCAGACGTGGAGCCAGGTGAAAACGTTGGCGGAGAACCGAACGCAATGGGGACATGTGACTGAAGCCCTATGTTCCTCTAAGAAATAAAGGAAATAATAATATATAATATAATAATAAATAGTGATGCAGATGTACTGAGTAATTATAACTCGAATTTTTTAATTTCTGTGTTATTTTTTCCCTTACCATCTACTATGATAATATCATTTCCGAGTGCATTTCTCAGTTTTCTTGATTTTGCTTTGATAAACTGGTATGAAACAGATCAGTCAGGATCAGTATAGGCTTATTGTATTGATGACTTAGATAGTCACTAATGAGTAATTATTGTTATATATTCTAGTTCTAAATGCTGACTAAATCTTGTGATGTTTATGATGTAAGCTAAACAGAATAACAATCGGTAGCCCCTAGTGATCAATCTGTTTATCCATTAGTCTCACAACTTACCCGAATAGCTTAGACCCTCTGGTCACAAGGTGGCTCGTAGACCATTAAGCCACTGGGGCCTGATCCAATGGCTAATGAATTCCAACTTCTGTCAGTTCATGACATATAGCAACCACTTCGCAATGTCTACTTCGATGAGTTACTGACTCACCTTCAACCTGCTGTACCCTACTGGCCACGGCTTCCCACTAGAACACCAAGTTAACTTCCTGAATAGAGCCTGTCGCTAGTGTGCATCAAATCAATTTTCAAGTATTCGATTGTAGGAATTTTTCTTTGATTGGTTGGGCCATCGAATTGGGTCCCAGTGGCTTAATGGTCTCCAAGCTTGCCTTGTAACCAGAAGGACCTGGGTTCGAACCCCGGTGGGTGCGTACTGATGAAGAATAAGACGAAACAGCTGCCCAGTACTCTTTGGAGCTATTCCATTGGTTCTCTAACTGATGTCAGTTCACGATTAAATGATCAAACGAATCAAACAAAATCCCCCACAAAACCGATATTTGAAAAGAAAGCTTTGTGTATTTCTGCAGTGCGTACTATTTTTTATAGATATATGTGTAAGTACTATGCAAAGTAACAATTGCAGGGAAGCAGTAACTTACGACATAATTAATTGTCAGCTGTATGATTACATAAAACTAATAAAACATAACCAACATTAGATAAGTTAATTTGATATAATACAGGGATACAGTATTAATAATTGTGTAACAACGAAAGGCAAAAGTCAGGCAACAGATCGTTTATTAAGGAAATCAACACGTATTTATATATTTTCAAGTACATTATTATAGATTATTTAAGCAAACAAATACAGTCTTCTGATTGGTTGTTTCTCACAGAAAGTCAACCTTGCATCTCTTTGTGGCTGTTTCTTGAATGTCAAATCATCTGTATGTTAACTGTATCCGCCTACGCAAAGCCTTTCGTATCATTTTTCTCACGACCAATATTGGGGACATAAACATTGACGTAAATTACTGTCCACCAATTTTGGGTAACAGCTAGCTCTCACCATAATTGTGCATTATATCAAACAAACTTATCTATTATGGAATACTATTCTACCGCAGTGCTCTAATTCTATTACTCCATAAAACATAACCAAGTATATAAGAACTAGTGAAACCGAAAAGCCATGATAAGCAGAGAAGTCGTGAAGACTTTAGAGTTGGTTGATGACGGGAAAGTAACTAGATTAAATGGAAGCCCTCCAGAAACACTGAAAACGGACCCAGAAATATGCTGAAACCATTACTTCAGAAAGTGTGCCAAATCATGCACCTGTCTGTCATAAGCAAAATATTAAACCAAATCTTCTTGGAGAGACCATAAGATTCCTTGGATAGAAGACTTCAACCGGAACCGTCTGGATTCTGAAGAAACCAGTCGTGAGAGAACTGAATATCTACACTATGCATTGTCATCGAACAGAGTCCAGAATAGCAGTGAACCTTCTGCGTCAACTTCGCCCACTTTAGAAAGGCTTTTGCCAGCATCGGCCACGAAGTAATTTGGTGAGTTCTTCAACACTACGAAATACCTTGCTGCAAACCTTTATAAACTTCATTCAAAGGTCAGATGATAACGTCACATGTCACTTGATTCACAGTGAAAAGTTCAGTGTAGCGTCTCAAGTGAAGATAGGAGTAAGACAGGGTTGCCTACTATCATCAGTGATTTTCCTAATTGTGGTGGACTTGATCATGTGATACACCGCTGAGAGTGGGAAGGTGGGTATGCACTGGATCGACAAAGTAATTCAACAGAATCTGGTCTTTGCCAATGATTTACATCTCGTGATGCAAAGACTCGGAAACATACAGACAGAAAATAAAAAGTTGATAGAAGCAGTATCCAAGATGAAACTTCAGGTGAATATAAAGAAGAGAGAGAGGTGATGAAGATACTCAAGTAAGAACAACAAATACCAATGACTATCAACGGGAAAAATCTCAAGGAAGTCAACTCTTTCATTTTTCTGACCTATGGATTATCGTTTCAACTACAGGTGGTAAGGATGAGGATGCTAAAGCCATCTAGGATTGGATAAGAAATCAGAGTCGATATCAATAGTGCTTAGAACAAAGTACAAGATTCGAATTTTGTCACTGATGTCAAGTCAATTAGCTCTTCTATATCATTCGGAGAACTGACGCACCCATCATCGGAGGTATTTAAAACAGTCTGTTTCATATTTTCATTAACAGTCAGTTGCCTTCGCTCCATACTGAAGATCAGATGATCAACCAGAAGATATAAGCAACAAAGTACTCTGTCAATAAAGCAAACCAGCCAACAGTCTATTGCTGGCCAAACAAGTATGTAGGAGAAAATGGAAATAGACTAGTTGAACTCTGACAAAACTTTCAAGTCACAAGCCCTCAGTTGGATCTTAAATGGGGAGTGACTGGTTGAGCATCCAAATGTGAAATGGATAAGAAATGAAAGTTTGTGAGCAGTCATGGTGCTAGTTGAAAGTGGTGGCAGAAAACCAAGCGCGATAGAGACGTGCTGTCCAGGCCCTTTGTCCCGCTCGGAATGCAGGGAGTGGATAATAATAATAATGAGGTAGAAACGGTAATTTTAAATGATATTCGGATTTCGTCCTGAAATATTCCAGTATTACCAATTCCCTAGCTGTGGTGTTGGTGTAATCTAATTTTTACTACATTTCTCAAAGAAAATGACCTCTCAGTAAGCATTTTATGACCAAATGTATGTGACCTATAATTTTTAGGAGGTAAATTATATTTCACTAACATGTGGTACTGCAAATGATGCACGTATTATTCAGTTTATATGGAAATCTATCATCAGTGAGTAGTTTCTTATCTGGCATGTTTCCTAACTTGATACAATCAAACAATTGTAAAATAGAGTTCATTCATACAACTGCTAACCAAATGAGAGAGATATACAGAATACTTTCTTAAGCCTTACTCGCCTGTTCACTGGTTCTTAATCTCTTCTTGTTTTATTTTTCAAGCAGTATTAATGAACTGTGATCAATTTATGAGATGAATTCAATCATATTTTAGTTACCGACAACTGAAAATAATGTACATTTTTGAGTAATAGATTGACCCAAAGATAATCCTTATTATTATGAAGTAACATCAAGAAAAAAGAATATTAAGAACCATGAAGTTCCACTGACCACTTAAGGAGGGATATATTTAGTTTCGGCTGAGTATAGTAACATCTATATTGCATATTACAAGAATTTATTTTCTTGTTTATTGTTTTACATAGAGTCATTGTTAAATATCTGTTAAGCTTTTACAATATGTTCATTTATTTCAAAAATTGCTGAAATATCTTTTGTCTGGCAAATGAATTTCATTGTAATGCCACTGACGACTGAAACTAAATACAAGAAGTACAATTTACAACAAGATTCAACAGAACAACTTCTTCAATTTTTCTGCTCACCTCACTACTGACTTTTTACTTATCCCCCTCATCACTCCATCATTGCTTAGTTTTCAAGTATTAGTTTTGTAGAGATTTTGTTTGATTGCATGGAGGATTTCTTCATGAGCTGACATCAGTTAGAGAACCGCTGGAAAACCTGGGAGCACTGGACAGCTGGTTACAAGACAAGCTTGTCTTGTAACCAGAAAGTCCTGGGTTCAAACCCCGGTGGGTGCGTACTGTGAAGAGTCCCAAACTAGACTGACGAAACAGCTGTCGTCTAGTGCTCCCAGGTTTTCCAGTGGTTCTCTAATTGATGTCAGCTTATGAAGAAATCCTCCATGCAATCACTGCTTAGTCTCACCAACAATTAATCCTCTCCTCGTTCTCTTCCTACTCTTCACCAGTTCTTTTCGAGATAAATTTGAACGAGAACAGTCAACTAACCAATGGATGTTGTGGTGACGGACAGAAAGTAATTTATTTCCAAATTAGATAAAAGTTGGACTAAAGATCCCCCAGGACTTGTAACTAGGACACCACTTGTCTAATTCTTGTTGAAACGTCACTTTTTATCCATATAATTAACATTAACATAAATTTGTAGTCAAATCGTTCTACCTTTCTAAGCCATCAACGACACAGAGGTGAAGATTTTAGAAATTAAGGAAAATTGCTTTTGATGACAAGCTTACATCACTCAGAAAACCACTAGATAATTAGGGAGTACTGGATAGCTGTTTCGTCCCATTTTGGCAGTCTTCACAGCACTCACCTAACATAGGGAGTTCCGGTTACAAGGTAAGCCATTGGCATCCGACCCAACTGCCCATAGATTCCAACTTCTGGCAATTCGCAATATTTTTTTTTCCTTCACGTTCCCAGTGGAACATAGGGCTTCAAGCTAGTGGCTTGAAGTTTCTGTAACAGTGTTTAATTTTACAGGATGCCCAAGCTTTCCTCTTTACCAGCATTATTTCTGGCTTAGCGAGGTAAAGGAGTGCGTTGGCGGCAGCGGATCGAACCCCAGACCATGTGCACGGTCAGCGAGAGTTCTAACCACTGTGCCACCACGCATTTATTGAAAACCTCAGTGATGAATGATGTAGACTTGTATAAAACAGATTCTTTCCAGTTTCTACGATAAAATGATTTGGGTTTTTGTTTTGATGAATTTATCACTCAAATCTTGAATACGTCATCCATCTATTAACGTTGGTAGGCATGATGACAACTAGGGTAGTAAAGTTTTCCTTTCAGTTTAGAAAAAGAAAAAACTACATCAGATGTAAATTTTTGTCGGAAATTTCTCCGTACCTAGAACCGAACTCAAATGGATTGCTTATATGTTAATCTGTATGTTTTAGGATTTCTGTGTGTGTGTACGTGTATGTATGTGGGAGTATGTGTGGGTGTGTGTAGGCTGGCGTATACTCAGCCAGATGTAGATTACAAACAATCACATACTTGAAGAAAGGCTTGTCAAATTAAATTCATTTCTCAAGAGTACTTGAGGCAAAAAAAATCTGTCCATAAATTTGGAGTGACTAAAGAGACGAGATTAATAAGATTAGGCAGAGAGAGAGAGAGAGAGAAAGTGAATAGTGTGAGAAAAAAATATAAATCAGAGAAATTGCGGGACGTGAAAATTAACGCTTACAACATTCACCTACTTCATACTAATATAGCAATGCCAGTTCAGTTGAATTTATTTGCACTACTACTGTTAAATTATAGTCGAAATTGAAAATTATTTTGTCAAATGTTTGGTGTAAAGTGTGTGTGTGTGTGTCAGTGTGCCTGTTTACTACGACAAAGTGGAAAACAACTAAAGAGTGACAAATTCCCGGGATAGAATTAATTTCCTTACAATTATGAGTTAATTTCTTACAACTATTACTTTGGAATTTCCACTTTTTAATATCTTAATTCAGTTTCGTTTCCCCTCAGTCATACACACCACGCAACACACTTCTCATACTTTTGTATAAGTCTTCAGTTTGTTGTGTAGCTGATTCCATTCATGATTATGTGTAGGTAGGTATAAATATTGATAGACAGACAGACATACATACTCACAGAAAAAAGAGGCCATGTTAGTAAGTGTCCACTTTCAGTTAAATTGTGCGCCGACCAAAAATATTTCATATATATAATTCATTTGAACAAAGAATATTCGCTAAATTTAATATCAAATATCTTAGTGGTTAATGAGGTAAATGGCAGGGTAGAAAATTCAACTATTAACGGTGTTTTGTCTTCGTCTTCTATAACTTTAAAATCAGTATGATCACTAGTTAAATATTTACTCTATCATAAGTGTAATCATGAGTATTTTATATTTTTAAATGCTCCATTCTCTGTTCACTGTGTAAATAAATGGTACAGTTTCAAATATGTTTCATTCGTTGTATCTTATAGAACAAATAAGTTAAATGACTTAATGGACGAAATATGATAAAAGCGAATGAGGAGCATTATTATGAAGCTTAGCAGACAGTGAATGTTAATAGGGCTACTCAGCTGCAAAACATATTTTATCAACTGAATAATTATTATTAACATTTTGATTTTACTTCTTTGTGTTCCAAGTAGAACATAGGGCTTCAAGCTATGCAGTTTTACTAGCTAGTGGTGTTATCCTTTTGTTATCAGGTGGAGTCACTAGCCTGATCGCCAACTTTCTGTCTTTACAGAGCTTACTACCAGGTAAATGAGGCTGAAGAGTGCATCAGTCGGGGGATGGACCACGGAACATGTTCGTAGTTAACGAGCATTCTACGTTTAACCCACCGATACATCACCAATGTAATAAAGGTACGTGTAAAATTAACAAAGGGGAGGCTAATGGCTGGTGAAAATTTCTGAAAATTGGGGCTGCATCAGACTTTATCTAGGTGTGAGAGTTCAACAGTATTCAATGGAATTATAAAATCTGGAAGTACTGCAGGTTTTCCAATGGTTCTCTAGCTAATGTCAGTTCATGATGAAATCCTCCAACCAATAAAAAAATCCCTACAAAACCAATACTTGGGAATTATAAAAGTTACAGTGACTTGCAGTCATTTTATGAAACTTTTGTTAACATTATAAATGGTTATGTAGAGGAAATATGCCTTTCACTAAAGTTACACATTTAAAAAGGGGGACATTAAGGTAAAGTCGTACTTTGGAGGTAACCCTTTTAACTAAGCTTTGATTTCTATAGAACCCCATGCTTGGTGTTAATTTTGTAATGTAAGCAGTCTTTTCTGTGCACATAAATCAGGGTTTTCTATCCGAATCTCTAAGGCCTCAGGAGTACAAAGCATACTAGAGCTTATTGTTTTTGGCAGGCTTCTTTTGACTTTGTGGATAATTTTGAAAGAATTCTGCTTGTACACTGAGTGATCAGTGTTGAATATGTATGTTCAATTATAGCACTCCTTATTAATCCACTATTACCTTTTCATAGCCAAGTGGGATAAGATTCTTTGACTTTTTTAGGTGAAGCACGCATCAAACGACTTATATATATCGCTCCGTATAAGCAAGTGAGTTGATAGATACACAGTGAAGTGGTCAGCTGGGGGAGTTTGTATTTAGAGTTATGATTATGAGCAGTAATTTATGCTTGAAACCTTGTCATCCAGTTATTAATACTGCATCAATGCATGATATTTGAAATAAACTTAACTAATATGGTATCTTTAGAGTTGTTGAAGAACATTGGGTGGCAAGAAAATACTTATCTTAATGTAGCAGCAAAGAATGTTTTCAGGGCGTTAGATACTATCTTCTTTAGGATGTCATTGAGAAGGTGGCGTTTGAATGCCACATTTATGTATAGCACCTTCTTCTGCACATAGCTGGGGGTATTCTTTGTTGGTTTGAGATTTATGTGTTTATCTGTGAAGTGCGAAGTGTAGTCATTCTCAGGTAGTGTTTCCTTCAAAACAGTGATCTCTTCATCTACTGATTCAGGGCTGCAGATTCTTTGGATCCTAGTCGCAAGAGATGTTATCAGGCTCCTCTTGCGAAAATGTCTAACTCAATGCCCCCAAAAAGGACATTCTTTGCTGCGACATTACTGACACATTTGACCACTTCTATGTGTATCTATCAACTCACTTGATGATACTGAGCTAGATGTATAAGTCGTGGGGTTCTATAGAAATCAAAGCTTAGTTAAAAGGGTTACCTCCAAAGTACGACTTTACCTTAATGTCCCCCTTTTTAAATGTGTAACTTTAGTGAAAGGCATATTTCCTCTACATAACCATTTATAATGTTAACAAAAGTTTCATAAAATGACTGCAAGTCACTGTAACTTTTATAATTCCCAAGTATTGGTTTTGTAGGGTCGGTGGCACAGTGATTAGGACTCTCGCCGACTATGCATATGGTCCGGGGTTCGATCCCCTGCCGACGCACACCTGCCATCTATGGTTGGCCTGCGAAATTTGGGCTACCAATATCATATGCTAAGAATTCCATACTTGTACCGAAAAATACGGTGTGGAATCTAGCTGTTATCAAAAAAATCTATCAACTCACTTGCTCATACGGAGCAAGATATATGAATCGTTTGATATTTATTTTATCTAAAAGAGTCAAAGAACCTAATGCCGCCTGATTACAAAAAGGTAACAATAAGGAGAGAGATATAAGTGAACATATACACGTTTGTATCACACTCCTATCAAACAAACGAAAATTAAGGTGTTGCTGCTATAAACACATGATTCACTCCGTCGTTTTAGATATGGTAAATTTGTTACAGATGGCTCTAGAAACTTTCTCGGATAGTGTATGCGAACAAGAATGATACGTCGATACTATAGTACAAGTATACTATCCTTCAAATGAAAATTATTTATTTGTTGCAAAACAAGAAAACAGTTGGATCATCCAGAATATATTTAGGGATCGATGTTGTTAAGCCGGAATGTTTACTTAACTAACTAGAGATCGTGTACTAACAATGGAACGGAGTATGATGACGTGTCAGTATGGTATGGGTGTTTGACTGAATACCTTCAACTAAACTCGTCGATTTAAGCCGTAGATGTCAGCATCTAGCGTAGAATGGTAACTAAGCTACAGGAATAATTCACAGTTACAAAACCATCATCAAACTTATCAATCTAAAAAATCAACCACCGTAATTAGTCGAAATGATGACTGACACAGAAAGCTTAAGCTCTTTATAAGTAGTCGGAAAAATAGCAGAATTTGCTTCCTCCTACTGGTGGCTTTACCACTCTATGATTTTTAGTTTTCAAACACAGTGTTTTCAGTGTCACTCTAAACGTGATCTTCAGTGCATTTCTCTAATAGTGTCTTATTTTAGCTTGTGGACTGACAGTTTTACTGCAGATTGAATTTTTATTCTTTATTTTGTTCGTCAACGGCTTTTGCCTAAAGACTACTTTTTAGTCTATCCCAGATATAATTAGTTCTATAAAATATTCTTACACAGCTTACCACTGCGAATAACTAGAAGTGCATTTCGTTAGGATCAATTGAATGGGTCCCTCCCTTTTTAATGCCTAAAGCAGAAGGAACATTAGTGTTGTATGAGTGCAGGGTTCAGAAGGCAGCTGCTTGAGGCTAGTCACGTATGGTCTGACTGAAGTGGTTTTCAAAGTTGTGTCTCTATTAAGATCCCACCACTGGCTAATGATGGCCTCAAGATAAGTCAGGATACATAGTTCTCGGGGTTGACCTTTTCTGATCCCTTTTCCCCATAGCCGAGATGCAGTATAGTTGGTCATCTGAAGAAAACACCTTACTGCTATTACACCCCTATTCCCCAACAGTATAACTTCACCCACAGACGTCCCAACATAATGTAAATGACTTACGCTATAATAGTGACTGCATTCAGTCTTGGTGGGACTTTCAAAAACATTAGTTCCAGTTAGTGTGGCTCATCGAATTATTTTGATATGCATATCCAACCACCAAATCAAGGTAGCAGCTACTGTTTCGGGAATTCAATGACTGTTAATAGGAGAATTTAAGGAAAGAGTTTTATCCTATTAAGAACTTCACAACTAGATGTAACTAGTACCTTTAAGAAAAATAACTACTAGAATATTACCCGTAAGGTTACTAAGTTACGAATCTACTAAAGATTAAGGCTTATTTTTAATTCACTTTTATTCCTATACATTCCCAGTGAAACATAGGGGCTTCAAGTTAAAGGCTTGAAGTTTCGGTAGCGGTGGTGTTTATTTTTACGGGATGGGGTTGCTAGCCTCATACTCAACCTTCTCTCTTCACTAGTCTTATTACTGGCTTAGCGAGGTAAAGGAGTGCGTCGGCCGGGGATCAAACTCCGGATCACATATGTGAACAGCGAGCATCCTACCGCTGTGCCACCAACGCTAATCGTCAGCTAAAATTTTAATGAACGCAATAAAATTATTGTTACCTGATGTTCACTGAAATAACGTTCACTTGGTGGCTTTTGTATGAATCTGGAATGGTATTATGGCATAAGACGAAATGCAAGAAAGGATTCAGTTATTGCATAATTTGATTCTGAGACATTGGTAGAGTGGTAACGTGGTCACCTTGAAATATAACGCTTGATGTCTTTAAAAGGATTATAGGTGTTCAGTGCTGAACAATCCCGAAATGCAAACGAAAAAATTAACAGTGTTTTTTTAGAAAAATTTTTACCGATTAATGTTGAAGTTCATTCTGGAAAAGTGGTAGTATTTCCTGAAATCAGAGAATATAATAAAATTACTTACATAATAACTTTACAAAATCCTAAGAATCATTTGCCACTGAAGTCAATAAAAGACTCAGTACCACTACAGTTTACCTCAATGAATCTTAATCTGTTGACTCATAAACTTTTTGAATGAATAAATGTTTGATTTAATTAAACTGATTTAGTTTTGATAGACAGGTACCACCAACACAAAACTCAGTATTACACTATAATTATTCAGGTTGTTAAATGTCGTTTTCGAAATCATATAAGAGTTAAGTAAAATGGTGAAAAGTAGCTATACAATACTATACTATAAAGAAGAAAATGCTTTTTATTCAAGTAAATGGATCGATATGAAGTCTTGATATAACCATCCAGACTTTCTTTCTAACGACATTATAATTATTATTTCCTTGCGCTCTGAGTGGAACATAAGGCTTCAACAACACATCTCCACTTTGTCCTGCCTTCTGCCGTCCTCTTCAGCTGGGTCTACGATTGACTAAACCCTTTCATCTCTTGATCACAAGATCTCCTCCG
The DNA here is from genome assembly GCA_944472135.2 of Trichobilharzia regenti. Lineage (NCBI taxonomy): Eukaryota > Metazoa > Platyhelminthes > Trematoda > Strigeidida > Schistosomatidae > Trichobilharzia > Trichobilharzia regenti. The sequence continues at coordinate 137,727,023 of OX235262.1, forward strand.
TGTCACCCTAAGACGAACCACTCGTCACTTCCCGTTTGGATTCCACTCGAGTACCTGGCATGGGATGTCATTCTGTGGCCTCCTCACTGTCGGATCAGTCCATCTCCACTTTCTCTTACATGTTTGTTGAGCGATTGGCTGTCGGTTGGTTTGTTGCCAGCCAGTCAGAGTTGCTTGTTTCTAATTCTTTCTGGCCAGCTGGCCATTTGATCTTCAGTATGAAGCCAGCGAAGACAGCTGTTGATGAAAGTTTGCAACCTGTCGAAAATTCTTTTCGTTACATACTGGCCAAGTTTCTGATCCGTATAGAAGGACCGATTTGACATTGGTGTTGAAAATACGAATCTTGTTCCTTGTGATGAGTGCGGAAGATTTCTGACTTTGACATTTTCATGCGTGCTAATTGCCTGTGGATGAAACGAGATGCTTCCTGGCCAGATAAGTGAAGAAGGCAACCTCTGTTAAATCTCTCACGTTGATATTGACTGGTGCTGGTTGTGTTATGCTGTTTGCTGGTTGGTTATCTTCATCACCTCCGTCTTCTCTATGTTCACTTGGAGTCTTGTTTTCTCTGCCCAGCCTCTTCTGCCACTTTGTTGGTTTTCCCCTGCAATTTTTCGGGTTTGTGTGACATTAGACATATATCATCCGCGCGCGAAATCCAGATCTTCTAGAGTCTTCTTATCGGTCGTCCAGCGTATTCCTGACAACTCGCCCCCCCCCCTCCAACAGTCTGACACATAATCCAGTCCATCACAATTAAGAACATCATCGGAGATAATAGGCAGCCTGACGACACAGTATATCGATATTTTTAAGAAGTATACTGGCCATTCTAATTTAGGAATTAGTCAGCTGATTTACTGCATTCAGTGCCTGCAACGACAACCAGTTTTCACACTCTATTGGTGGACCCCATCGGATACAACTCCTCATTAAACGGGTAGGAAAAAAATTAATCCTGTAGTCAATCACTAATGATTAGTTGTCCTATCTTCGATCCCCGGTGGGACTGCATGTGCTTACCACTGAAGAGACTCAGACTTGGACAGAATAGCTATCCAGTGTTATTTCTTTATCATCTGGTTGAGACGAAATCCAACATGATTTACTTGTGTTACTAAAACTTTAGGCCTGACTTTCTGATGTGAATAGGCCATGTATGACAGATTATATATATATATTGTCTGAATTGTTTGTTGTAGAAAGGGGTAAGAAGCAGTTTATGCAAGTGTATAGAATGAAGAGAAATAATAACAATAATAATGAGTTATTCACACTATGGGGAAATATGAATAATTTGAGGATATTAGACAAATTTATTTATTGTCAAGTGATTAGGTCAAGTGCATTCTGCAAAATGTTTGGGTTTATATTATCCACTGGAAATTTAATATAATTTAATTTAATCAGTAAAATAACAAAAAAAACTTTTTATTCAACTTTTAACAGATATATATACACTTGAAGTGTGATAAATTATTTTATTATTATTATTAAGATTACTATCCTATATAATAAATTCATTGTGTTCAATATTGCAGCAAAGTATTTCAAAATAAGTGAAGTTAACCAATCACAGCTTTAGAAAAAAACGTTGGATTTAGGTCATTGTAAGACACTATATATATATATATATATATATATATATACATCATTGAACAAAGCTTGGAATGACAGTCACCTCTCCACCTCACTCAACTTCATCGACTTTGAAAAGGCCTTCAGCAGACAGAGTCCATAGAGAGGTCGTTTGGCAAATACTTCGCTACTACGGGGTGCCGCCGACAACCATGCATCTCATCCAACAGTTATACGACAATGCTGCTGCATGCCAAGTAATCCATAACGGGAAACTTGCGGAAGCGAGTAAGGCAAGACTGTCTACCATCACCAATGATCTTCCTGATTGCAGTAGATTGGATAATGGACAGACAACGGGCTAGGCAGTGAGGAAACAGGCATAAAATGGACTCACACAAAAAACTTGGAGGATCTGGACTTCGCCGATGACATATATATGTCTGATTTCCCAAAAACTGGAAGATATACCAGTGAAAAGCAACAAGTTGTCAGACGAAGCATCCAGAGAAGATAGGACATCCTTCAGGTGAACATAGATAGAACAGAGGTGATGAAGATTCCTGGCCAACACCAACACCAACAAAAACAACAACAGACAACAATGAGCCAGCACAAATGGGAGGAACCTGAAAGAAACAACCTCCTTTACCTACCTACCGACCTGGGAAGCATCGTTTCAACTACAGGCGAACGGAACTGACGAGGATATCAAAGCCAGAATCGGAAAAGCAAGACAAGCTTTCATTACTCTCAAGTCTGTGTGGAAGTCAACAGCACTCACCATCAAAAATAAGATCCGGATTTTCAACTCCAATGTGAAGTCAGTCAGTGATACTATACGGATCAGAGACTTGGCCAGTGCGTCATAAAGAGCATCTCAAACAAACTTCAGACCTTCATTAACAGTTGTCTTCGCTCAATACTCAAGATCAGATGGCCGGCCGGAAAAGATCAGCAAAAGGGATCTCTGGGAGCGAACCAACACAGCAGGAACCGTTGTGAAACAAATAGACAGGAAGAAATGGAGATGGATTGGCTGGCCATACTCTGAGAAATTCACCATCAAGTGACATCACTAGACAGGCCATTGCTCGAGTGGAACCCGAAAAGGAAGAGGCGAGTTGGTCGTCGGCATGAGGGTGACTTGGAGGAGGTCATGTGAAGAGGAGATGAAAGCGTGTGGACAGACTTGGAGTGAGGTGAAAAACTTGGCAGAAAACAGAAGGCAATGGAGACGTGCAGCTGAAGCCCTATGTTCCTCTAGGAATTAAAGGATATAATAATTATATATATATATATATATATATAAGCATCTTGCTAAATTGACGAGGTCAGATACTCTCAGTGGTAATAGTGATTACTAGTAATAGTAATAGTAGTAGTGGTGTGGTACGTGATAGTGACAAGAATTTGTAAGTAGTGTGTTGGTGTGATTGTCTCTGTCACAGATGAAAGTGTCTTGGACAGCAAATCTTAAAAGAGTTAGTCGTGAGGATATTTCTGAAAGACTTCGGAGCTGCTGCCGACTTGTCTGGATTACAGAAGCGTACGATGGGGCTTATCATCTTAGGGAACGTGTTGAGACGTTGAGAGGAAGTTGCCTACGACACTTCGTGTGTGAGCAGCAACGTTTTAGAAGAAGGTCATTGAGCGGATGATTTCAGAATTCGGCAAACAGATGGAAGGCTTTGAAGAAATTCATGAACCTACAAAGTTGTAGAGGTAGAGATCCACTGGTTTCAGAAGTAACACTGACAAATCTTCTGCTGCGTGCATTACCAAACTTAGATGAAGATTCAGAGGCGCTGGCTCACCAATTAATGGAGTGCTATTCCTCATCAGCTACAGTTAGTGAATGCAAACGGCTTATAGATATGAACAAACTGATGAATAATTACAAGACAGTTCATGAGTTCGACAGTCGCACAAGTGATCAATGAATACCAAGAAACCAGTAAGATAGGATAACCAACAGAAAAGTCGCAGAAGCAGGTGTCGACAACTCAAACAAGGGTGAGATAGACTGAGAAAGAACAGGATACTCGCAGGGAATCTACCAGAAAAGGAGACAGAGGAGTTTTAAACTACATTATTGTGTCACTGACACCAAATGTAACAACAGAACACAGGAGTATTTGATTGCAAAACCGTCCACTTGAAAAAAATAATCCAGGATGGTGGTGAAATCCAAAAGCTTTACATTGAAACTTTGATTCGTACAAGTTATTATTCGTATTCTGCTTCGTTTGACTTCTTCATTTCTCCTCTGTGTGTGTGTGTGTGTGTGTATAAGTTAATTTGTAGCTCCATTATTCAAGATAGTCTTAGAAGATGAGACAAATATACTACTCAGAAGTGATTATCAGTAGTAGTGGTTGTAGTAGTAGTAGTAGAAATAGGCTTTCCATTTTGATTAGGCTTAACCTATCGTGAATGGGCGGGAACGGAAACCTCTTAATTACTCTTCAGAGCATTAACAATTGTTTTCAAATTTCAACGGAACTAGATACTTATTGGAAGCTAAACAAAACAAATAAATAAGTAAATAGATAGTAGTGTTTTTATATTTGTAGCAAAAAATAAACACAAAAGTAGAAGGGTGTGTGTATGTTTCCTTCTTGTGTGTGTGTGTGTAAATGTATCTCAATAAGTCACACAGAGAGAAAGGGAGAAATAAATAAAGTCAAGAATTATTCTATATGAAAAGTGAGAAAAAAACTAACAATATTTTGAAATCGGAAGTCAACACTGTTTATTAAAGTGGATAGAGTTAACAGCGTATAGATGTGGTGGTAGCTCTTAAAGAAGGAGAGGAGAGGAGAAAAGAAAAGCTGAATTTACTGTCGGCTTTATCTAGTTGACTGGACTGTCGATCAGATTCATTTGGATTGATCCTTGAGAAGAGAAAGAATAATATAGAAAGAGGTTGAAAAACAAAATGTATAATTAGACGGTAGAAAAAAGATGGATAGAGAAAGGCAAAAAGAAATACAGAATGAAGTGAAGAATTATTAAAGCGAAATAGTTTTGTATTACTTCCATACTGATGAATATTACTTTAATTTCTTTTAATAACTGATAAAGTTTAGTTTATGTAAATTGGGAATAAAATAAATGTGAAATTATTTTCTAGAATACTTCCCATTCATAAGTTAATTGGTGGATAGTGACTAGCAGTGGAATCCACGTTATGCATTTCATCCTGTTAGGGACTTCTCAGTGAGCGATTGTGTTCTCACCGAGACGTTATCCTCTAGATTATTTGGGCCACGATAGCAACCTCCTGTGCCACGGGTCTCCTTAATTATTTCATTCAGTTTAGATTTTCCCATCGACTGGCTGTACCGAAGTGTTCGGTCTCAGGTTGACATATCAGCTTCTTGTGCATATGCTTTGAAGATGTCTGGCCATGTAATTAGAAGTTAACTGGTCGATGGTGACTAGTAGTGGAATCCAGGATACTCATTTCGTCCTCTTTGGGACTTCAGTGCATTTTCTTTCCTACAGGATTCTTTTTTGTATAGAAATTCCAAAAGGATATGAGTCCATTCATTTAAAATTCACCTACTGAAAGTGTTGACATATGCGAAAAATACATGTATCATGATTATGTCATTCTTATGGTGCTATAAAGTTTAGAGGCTTGACACAACACGAATATCATTTCCTACAGACTTTCATCGGCCAGAAAGAATGAGCAACAAATGTATCTGGCAACGAACCAATCAAGAACCTATTACCCAACAAATATGCCGAAGGAAACGATGATGGATCGGATATTCTCTGAAGTTCTCTAGTGAAAACCAAACAGGAAATGATGTGTTAAATCTGGGTCCTGGGCTGACATAAAGAAGATGCTGTGATGAAGAAGCAACAGCTTACAGGAATTCTTAAGACCAGCTAAAGAAGACTGCTGTCAGTGTCAAGGTTTAACTACACTGGACTAAATGCTATCCTCAGAAGACCTTCAGCAACAATGTGCAATAACCAACGCGGAAAAAACAGAACACAGATTAGTGACTCAAGAATCCTTTATTCTTGCACCAATATGGAACCAACAATAAGGTTATTATACACAAAGTCTAAGAATAAATGTCATAACAATTAATCACAATAATACTTCTTATAGTATTTCTCCGTCTTCTAACGAACAGCGAACGATGGACGATGACTGCAGTATCGGTGACTCCCGCCAAAATATGGAGTTGGTTTTGAGTAAACAACCATGAAACAACCACCATTCATTCCTCAACAACACTGAAAACTGTAAAGAACTGAATGAGATGATGTGCTGCTGAAGCCTTATGTTCTGTTCAGAACTCAACCGAATAATAGTAATAATAAGGATATAAAAGATAGCGAACTACTGGTCTCTTTTCAGATCATATTGGTGGATAAAATACCAACTTATTCGGTGTAGTTTAAAGCTACGTCGATGTACTTGCAAATGTATAATTTTTCATAGTGAGACTGTTGGATGGAATATTCAGATATACTTTCTTCCAAACTAAATTATCTACAGCTTAAGAGAAGTAATAGTAAACAGAATATGATTATTTCGTTCTAAAATTCCTTAAGTGAATACCTGTATTCTCCTAGGTGCATAGATTATTTGTAGACGATCGCTCCGTTTGGAAGATACCATATCCAGTATTTCGGTTAATTACCGCATTGATGAGGTGAAAGCTGTAGGCTTAAATTCCAATATAATCCTGATCTTATTTCAGTGTTATTCAGCATATTTGTTTATTGAAATTTGTGTGTAAAACAAGACAATTTTGAATAATTTGATTCAATTCTAGATTTTCCTGTCGACTGACTGGACCGAAGTGCTTGGTCTCAGGTTGACATTTCGCCTCCTTGTGCAGATGCTTCGACGATATCTGGTCATGTAACTTGAAGTCAACTGGTTAATGATGACTGGCAGTGGAATCTGGGATGCGCATTTCGTCCTTTTAGGGACTTGTCATCTGGAAGTGCCTGCACTTCCCAGTGAGTGGTGGTGTTCCCGTCGAGGCTCAAACCTAGTGTCCATAGTCTCAAACGCCGTCGTCATCGAAGCATCTGCGCAAAGAGCCGACACGTCAACCTGAGACCAAGCACTTCGGTCCAGTCAGTCGACAGGAAAATCTAGAATTGAATTAAATAATTAACAAGACCCGTTGCACAAGAGACGGCTGTCGTCACCTAAATGGTCTAGTGGATAACGCTTTGGCGTTTGAGACTACGAGTACTGGGTTTGAGCCTCTGTGAAAACATCACCACTCACTGAGGAATGCAGGTAAATCCGGAATAGGACGAAATGCGTATCTTGGATTCCACTGCTGGATTCATCTTGGATTCATCATCAACCAGTTTAATTTTGAAAAATGTATAGAGTTTACCTCCAGTATCAAATGTTTTCATCTTATACGCAATTTTTTTCACTCAAATGAAACAAAAATTACCACCACTATAAACTTATTTGTTGTGAGTCAACAGTTCGGTGGTAGAAGGCTCGCCAGCCATGTGAGAGGTCGAAGTTTAACTTTCTAGTCAATGCACGCCTAAACCTCACTTAGTTTGTTAGCCGGTATTAAGTCCAGAAAAGAGGGAAGGTGGAGCTTTAAGCTAACAACCCCACTACGTAAAAACGATATCATTACTATTGACACTTCAAAGCTTGAAGCCCTATGTTCCATTTGAAGTGCTGGGAATACAAAAACATATTTGTTGAAATGTGTTGCTTTTATTTTACCCGTATACATATTTTTACGACCACTTGTCAACGACGTTGTATAAATTATTGTCCAGAGGTCTGCATTTATTAGTCAACTTCACTGAATTCTGCATTCATTAATGTTTTTCTATTATCTTATAGATTATCAAATTGACAGCTTTCATTCCACTTCAGTGGTTCAGTGATAGTGTTCTCTCCAATTATGAATGTGATCCGGGTTCGACTCTCAGCTGAAACTCTCCTAAACTTCGTTTAGGTGGTAGTAAGCCCGGTAAAAGGGAAGGCTGAATATGAGATTGGCAACCTTACTCCATGTAAACATACGGTAGTTACTGAAATTCAAAAAACCTAAAATCCTATGTTCAACTCGAAACGCAAAGGAATGAGAAATTCTTTTTCTTACTGGGAGTACAATTTTTCTGAGTTCTGATTTCAGTGAAGTTAGATGATATGACAGTGTGGTGAATTGCATTTGATCTTAGACTACTAGATGGAATCCGATTTGTTGACATTTATGCTTACATTAGTGTTGAAGCCCTGCTATCTTTCATGTATCGCTATGTTACTAGTTAAATGACAATGCACTCAAAGTTGTGTTGAGGGATCCAAATCATCACGGCATTGAATTTGGTTGCAGAGATAGAGTAAATGTTGGTGAGGAATCCATAAGCCTAGAAATGATATCTATCATTTTATACAGATTCAAGGCTTATATTTTAATACAAACTACTGGAATTTCATTAGAGAAGGATTTCCAGTGAATTGAGTTCTTTGTAAATACGAAAAAATAGACTAAAGAAGATTAAATATTACACTCCTAACTACTCTTCAGAGACTGGACTTGTCACATGAATAGCTGCCTTCTATCCTTACGGAAGATCAGATGACTGGCTAGAAAGGAGTGACAACAAGGAACTCTGGAAGGCAGCCAGCCAACCAACAATCTATCATCCAACATATATACAGCTTCTCCTTACTGCTGATTTATGTACGAGTCAACGTAGTGAATTTCTAGGCAGGAATAAAACTAAAAATATTTTGCTAATAGTGGTTATCGTAGATGAAATGAAGTGCATTTCTAACAGGCTGTTGCAGACTGTCATCACACCTGTCTTCACTGGCTTGATACTGAAGATCCAGTGTCCAGGAAGGATAACCAGCATGGAACTCTGGTGGGAAATGAACCACCCAAAAACATATCGACCAAAAAATATATAGAAGGAACTGGAGATGGATTGGAGATACGCTGAGATGAGCCCTCAAGTGGAACCCAAATGCGAAGGGACAAACTGGGCATGGGTCCGACGGTGACATGGGAATGATGAAAATTCATGGTCAGTCGTGTAACCAGGTTAAGACTGCAGAGAACAGGATGAAACAGACGATGTTGTGAACAAAAAGACAGTTGAGTAAATTAACAACATGTGGAAAGTATTCTCTCCTTTGATAATTCTCTTTAGACTAATAATGGAATCTCCATGAGTACATCATTTCCTTCAGCGTTGCAGATACACCTCGCCGATAAGTGCCTTCAAGCATAAGACTTAAATCTCGAACCTCCTACAGTTTGAATCCGACCACTTGACATAGACTGATAATTTTAAGCCTATAAAACAATATTTTAACCGGTGACTTGATTAAATATGTCTTCAATATAATATAACTTAGGAAATAGAGTATTAGACACACGAGACATTTCAATGAAACTAAATTCATCAGTATATTAATTATTATCATTGTTGATTGAAAATAATTAATTCCTTCTTATCATTATCACCTGTGGTGAATAAAAGCTGTTTCGAAATCATTAAAAATCAAATACTTTGCGTGAGATATGCGGCATATTTATTGCTTTTTATAACGCCTTCTAGCCGATTAGACACTTTCGTGATTTTCTTTAGCAGACTTTGTAAGACACTTTCAGAATAGAAGGAATTAAGTGGAACTGATTCTTATTGATTCTTCTACCTTTTTTTCCCTCTGTCCCTCTTTGTCTCTCTCTCTGTTATGCATACTGTGTAACTGGAATTACAGTTAATTATTACTTAAGCATGTGTCTGTTTAATTATAAAGAAGGTAATTAGTAATGGCGTGCAAGTGAGTTCACTAATGATGATAAAATTTTTGTGTGTAAATGAATTTTACTCAACTTTTACTCAGCTTATTTTAGTATAGAATTATTATGCATGTAAACGCTACGGCAGCCTGCTTGAATCCCTAGGCTACCAAAACTTCCATCCATCAAAATGCTTAAACTTGTCTGCCTTTCTTATTGCTTGAATCGTGCAATTACATCATATGGTCACCACATGAACCCGCACACATATTTCAATTGGCTTTCAATAAATCATTGTGTAACAAAATAAAAACTGTTATAGATAGACTACTTAACACTGTTTTCTTTTCTCCCTTTCAAGAAAACACCCAGGAGTCTATTCCGTGGAGCAAGAGACACAACGTCTATCAGAACTCGATATCAATGATGACAATTAAACTGTTTTGTTTGTGAGGGCTGGACCCACTGTCTCTCTCTCTCTCTCTGATTTCTGCCAATCTACCGAATACACACTCTTACCGAGCTTTCGTTCTGCTTCTCTTCCTGGTGTAACTGCTGCTCATTATGTTACAGTTGTGCAATTCTTAAAGGTAATGAAGAAAAAGAGTACAGAATTGGTTATCGCTTCTTATACAGTGAAACTACGGTACATGCTACAACTCATATACATGAATCTTGTATGAAGAAGAAATATTTTGGAACTAAATAACTTGAAAATCCCTGAACTATGTGTTCAAATATTCTCTGAAATAAAGTTTTGTTATTATTATGCACTTGGATTCTGAGAGAAGCACAGGGCTTCTACAGCACATCTCCTTTTTTTTCCTATCGTTTGTTGTCCTCTTCAGCTGACTCCACGACTACCCGTAGGCTCTCATCTCCTCCGCGTCATACTCGGATGCTCAATTCGTCGTTTCCACTTGGGCTGCACTCAAGAGCCTGAAGCGCAATGTCACTCAATGGTTTCCTCAGAGTGTGTCCAGTCCATCTTCACTTTCTTCAGCATATTTGTTGGGCGATAGCTTGTTGGTTGGTTCGTCCGCCACCGGTTTTATTTTTTTTGTTCCTTTACGTTCCCAGTGAAACATAGGGCTTCAAGCTAAAGGCTTGAAGTTTCTGTGGCGGTGGTGTTTATTTTTACGAGATGGGGTTGCTAGCCTCACACCCAACCTTCTCTCTTTACCAGTCTTATTAATGGCTTAGAGTAGTAAATGAGTGCGTTGGTGGCCAGGGACCGAACCCTGAACCACATGAGGCGTGGTTAGCGAGCACTCTACCGCTGTGCCACCAACTCACTCCCCACCGGTTTACTTGTTGCCAATACTTTCTAACCAGACATCTGATCTTCATTATGGGACGAAGGTAGAATTCAATGAAAGTCTGCAGTGATCTTATGTCAATACTTTTCATGGCACGATAAGTTTCTGACCCATATAGAAGAAATGTCTTAACACTGGCGTTAAAGAAAATGCAAATTTTGTTCTTTATGCTGATTTCAGATTGGTGGAGATGTGTCTTGCTTTCCCAATTCTAGTTTTGACATCCTCATCTGCGTCGCCTATAAAATAATATTTAGTGCCATGCTTCTATCTTCGTCATAATTATCATTACTCTTATTGAAATAATTGTGAGTATCTGACCCAAGCGACACAGACTATATCACAATTTATCATCAGCCACAGAACTGTCGGAAACTGACAGAAGCTTAGCTGTTTATCGTTGCCCAGATTAAACCTACTATGTGGTTATGTGCACGAATATCAAGCTGTAAGGTGGGAAACAGCAAATGAGGTTCTCGGCTTCCAACGACTCGAAATTTACCATAAATGTTGTTGAATGTTATTTATGAGTAACTGGTCTCACACTTGAATCAAATTCACGGTTTGCAAATCACACAACTAGGCCTCGAAAGACAGAAACGGCTATCTGGCGTTTAGATCACTCCGATGTGACGAACAGACACTACTGGTTGATGCGAGTAGTATGCAAATACTCATATCAATCAGTTGACTGGTAGTATGTCTCATCAGTCATTTTTGGTTGCTATCTTGATTTCAACCTATGATATGAAGTAGATCACATATTCTGACCTAAATAATTTCGGTTTCTAAAGGAAACTGTGTGATTTGAAAATCGAGAATTTAATTTAACGTACTGCCAGCTCACCAAAAATAGCTGACCAGAATTCAAGAGGGTCAGACTGAGTCGACCTATGAATTGAGTCTTATATGCACCAACCGAACTAAATGGCTGTCCGGTGTTTAGGTCACTTTGGCCTGGCCAGTAAACACTACTGGTTGATGTAGGTAGTATCCAACTACTCACATTAACCGATCAGTCAGTAGTACAGGCCATTATGCATTTATTTTCTCATGCTTAAATTGATGGACACCCCCCCCTCCAGCCATAATTTCTCACTAGAATTCTATACAATTCATCCTGACTTTAAGGTTTAACAAGTTATAAATTGACAGTGAATTTAACTTCAGTTTATCCATATTTGTGAGTATACAGGGCTGAAGAGAAAATGACAGGTAAATAAAGCTTACAAAAGTTTCATGTTATAACATTATCATTCACACTGCTATTTTCTTGAGTGCTTCACAAGTATGCACTCAAAAATACTATAAAGATTATTCAGCTGTTAGCGTTTTCAAACTTATTCAACAGATATACGACAAAGCTACGTGTCAGGTGATCCACAATGGAAAACTCAGGGAGGCGTTCGAAATGAATAGAGGAGTGAGACAATGCTGGCTGCCTATTATTACCCCGATGATATTCCTAATTGTGGTAGACTGGCTTATGCATCGGACTATACGTTGGGAGTGGGAATACAGGAATACGCTGAACAGATAAGAAGACTCCAGAAGATATGGATTTCACAGATGATAAATGTCTAATGTCACACAAACTGAAAGACTTTCAGACGAAAAGCAGCAAACTGGTGAAGAGGCTGGCAGAGAACACATAACTCCTGGTGAACGTAGAGAAAACGGAGGTGGTGAAGACAATCAACCAACAGCGACAACAACCCGCAACAATGGCCATCAACGGGAGAAATATGAATCAGGTCACTTCCTTTACTTATCTAGGAAGCACTGTTTCAACCACAGACAGTCGGAAAGGATGAAGATGTCAATGCCATTAAGAATCAGAAAGGCAAGATACACTTTCATCAACTTCAAAACAAGCTTGGAAATGTTCTTCTCTGACTCAACATAAGGAACAAGATTCAGATTTTTAACACAAATGTGAATTCGGTCCTTCTATACAGTTCAGAAACTTGGCCAGCGTGTCAGGATAAGGATTTCAACAGGTTACACTTTTATCAATAGTTGCCTTCGCCGGCTGCATATTGAAGATCAAATGGCCAGCTGACCAGAAAGAATAAGCAACAAGCAACTCTGGCTGGCTGGCAACAAACCAACCGAGAGCCAAAGGCTCAATAAGTGTATAGGAGAAAATGGAGATGGATCGGGCGTACACTGAGGAGGTTCTCGAATGACATCACGCCCAACGTAGTCCGTAGCTCTAGTGGATTCCTAATGGTAAGGGATGAGTGGGTCTTCAGTGCGAGGGTGAGATGGAGGAGATAGTGCAAGAAGGAGATGAGAGATTATGCTCAATTGTGGATCCAGCTGAAGAGGATTGCAGAGAATCGAACAAAGTGGAGTTCTGTTGTTGAAGCCCTGTGTTCCACTTGGAACCCAAGGGACGAATAATAATAATATTTTCTTAATTTTCATTTACTAGTTAACAAAATGAAACCTGTAGGTTTTTAATGGTCATATTTCAGATGACATAGACTGAAGAAATCAGTTGAATTTTGAGGCTATGATCAAACCGTATTTCAAATTTTATAACGCATTATATCAACCGATAAAAAATCTGCTGGTAAAATCTATTTGAGTGCCAAGCTGATCTGGCTGTTGTACAGCAAACCCAATAAATGAATGGCTGAGTTTCCACATAGAACTTAGCACAAAAGCGCAGCAGATCAAGTTTCTGCACTCCATGTAGCATATAAAGGCAGACAAAAGAGAGAAAAAACGAGTTGCAAATTACTATAATAAACAGAAATCTGGAAAAACATGACGGTTTTCCAACCTAATCCAATGTTGGCTGAAATTGCTTGTCAAGGAAGGCGGTGACTTGGCATGACCAACACGTGTCCTAGCCATCTCAGTCGATTCACCTTCGGAATCAAGTAGACTGACTAACGCTTTCTACCAAACAATCTTCGACCAACCTCATTATTAACCACCATATTGCACCACTTGACACCGGAGATAGAACTCAGAGACATGTAATCAAAGACTGCTAGTCTTTTCATACGTTCCACTTTCAGCGATCATGTCTCACAGTCATAAAAAAAGACAGAGTGAAATAATGGACAGTACACACATTCTTTAATCAATAATAAGATAGCACGTTGACACCAGAGATGATGACAGTTGACAAATGCCATAGGAGCCCTTTGAATCTGCGCTTAGACTTCGAAAGAAGTCCGTCCATTGGGGTTGATACAACTTCATAAGTGAGCAAAGTGGTCAATGCCACTTCACTACCTATCTTTAAACCCGGACCGTCTTTATGAAGGAGAAAAATATCATTCGTGTACTCTAAGTTAACATGATTGTACCCTGGTAACAAGTCAACTCCCCCTAAGTCGCTAAGTCAGTTAGAGTCATTTCCATTAGTACATCTACGATGAAATTAAACAGAAGTGAAGACAACGAAAATCCTCGACAGAGATCACTGGTAGTGATTACTTCATATGACAACTCTCCATAAGCTCTAACACGGCTGCTTGCGTGCGAACAGAGTGCCTCGATCAGTGCGCCATACTTTCTTGACACCCCGTTCACTGTCAAACATCGCCATGGCATCTCTCAGTCGACAGAGTAGAATTCCACTATCATGTAAAGAAATATGGCAAGTGTTGGACACCGGAAAGTATTCCTATGTTCAAGAATATGTTGGAGAGTGAATTTTTGATCCATAAACACTCTTCTTTGCCTAAAACCAACTCGTCAATAAAAATTAAGGTAATATGTCTACAAAAGATGAAAAGATATTGTAATTATTTTTGATAAGAATCCAAACTACGGAAACTTGTGTCTGACCAGCATTGACACTGGTTCTTCTTATTTTTTCCTTTTCAAAACAACTTTATACCTTTGATGATATTAGATAGTTGGAGGCAATTAGCAGGAAGCCTTGGAACTAAGTTTCGTGCTAGTTGGCACTCGTCAGGGGCATGAGTTCCTTCAAGGTTGAAGATACGCCTTATTGGCTGGTGAGTGCCAACTTGCACGAAATCTAGATCCAAAGCTTCCTGTCGATTGCTTCCAACTATCTAATATCATCAAATCAATGTGCACCGTGATAGTGAGCTACCTAGAATGGTAGCCACAATGCAAACCTGACTGATAGAATTCAGTCTGCACCAAACAAAAGGACTAGACACATCACACTAGTTATTAACTAGTGTCCAATCAAAACGTTATACCTTACTAACTTCATTGTTCAAATGATACTATTAATGAAGAGCCAAATTCTATTCAAGTGTTGCTTTGTAGGAATTTGATTGGTTTCAGGATTTCATCATGAGCTGACATTAGTTAGAGAACCATTGGAAAACCTGTGAGTACTGGACAGCTGTTTCATCCTAGTTTGGGACTCTTCGTCAGTATGCACCCACCGGGATTCGAACCCAGGACCTTCTGGTTACAAGGCCAGCGAGCTCGTATACCATTAAGCCACTGGGACCCGATCCAATGGTCCTTGAATTCTAACTTCTGCCAGTGGGAAGTCGTGACCAGTAGGGTGGAGCGGGTCGGGTGTGAGGACAAATACTCACCGAAGACATTGGCTAGTGGTCGCGCTATGTCGTGAATTGGCACAAGTTAGAATTCAAGGACCATTCGATCGGGTCCCAGTGGCTTAATGGTATACGAGCTCGCCTTGTAGCCAGAAGGTCCTGGGTTCGAATCCCGGTGGGTGCGTACTGACGAAGAGTCCCAAACTAGGATGAAACAGCTGTCCAGTACTCTGAGGTTTTCCAATGGTTCTCTAACTAATGTCAGCTCATGATGAAATCCTGAAATTCTATTCAGACTAATGAACGAAAACTATGACACATTAAATACCACTTAAAGCATATGTACACTTCGTGATGTTTCTGATTCAGAAGTGAACTTTCTTCCTGGACAACTTCCAGACTATGGGATTTAATCACTGTAATTCTGAAGAATACCTACTTCTGTATAATGTAAGGAAAGAATGAATATACTTACTGGCAAACTATTTTTTTCGTTATCTAACAACAATAAGAATAGCTTTATTCTGAAAAGTGCATTTAGACACATACAGAATTTTCAGCGAGTTTCATAGCGAGGTATTTACTCCTTGGGCAGAATCCCCAAATAATATAATAACCGGTAATGGCAAAGCTAAACAATAGCGTCCCAAGGTATGAAAAATGACGTATATTTACAAGAAAATGCATGATAACATATTAAACAGGGTATCTTTCTCTGACGGGACTTAAAAATATGCCCAGCTATAATGAGGAGTATCAGTTACTAAGTTAGGCTAGTTTCTGTACACGTATTCACCGAGGTGACTAAAGATGAGCTGCTTTTGTGAATTGTTTATCTCTCTCTTATCCTGTTGTGCAGTCCTTCCGAAAGCTGTCGGTTGAATTGCTATGGTTTCCAGTAAGAGGATCGACGACAACTTACCAGGAAAATGTGGGTAATAAACGTAACCCTAATACTTACCTTAACCTTAATCCCACACCTAACGAGCAATTAACACACTGTCCAAACAGTAACTTAAAAACATGATCTGAGTGAAATTTGCTGCTTATCTGGTGAACAGTGTTAATATTTCAGCTATGATAATGATAGGTGCCGTTAGCCAACGACTAGCATGCATTCAAGGTCACTGGGTCGTTCTCACTCCTGGGACGCTATTGTTGAACTTCACCCTGGTAATATGTCATCAGAAGCAATATCGTTCCCTCAGAACTATATTCGAATACTACTTCACAAATGTTGTTCCTTCACTTCCTTCAAAGACTTCCTAACGATAGGTAGAAACTGATTTGAAATTATGCGCCAGCATAGATTACTATTCATTGTGGTAAATAAATGATTAAAACAATATGAAACAGAGTAAACACGATTGATAGGAAATTGAAGTAACCTAGTGATTTAAGAAGGCCGCCTCACTGAAATCCTAAATATTGTTGTTTTATCTGCTCTCACTGGACTCATGTTACTCACCCAGCATCTTTATTTACTTTGTCCTAACTAGATGTAGTACGGCAAAGTGGAGAATAATTACTCAGTCTAGGGAGGTAAATAAATATTTTTTTTAAATATTCCCATAATCGATATTCTTGAGTGAAGGTAAACAATCTTGAGTTTAAAATAAAGAATATCTACTTGAATTAAATAAGTAGTTCAGTTCCTGTCATCTCTATATAAACACAATCAAGTACTCTGCCCTGATTCACACTCCTTCTTTCCTTTATTCCTCTTAAGGTTCCCCTCACTCACTCACTCATCCACTCTCTTTTCCTCTCTGTCTCTCTCTTCAGTTATATTCCTCTTGAAATTCCCTCTTCCCAACTGAAATTTTTCTTCAAATATTTGCTTTTTCATGAGTTTTCGGTTTTCCTTTTTATGTATGTATTCTTCTCCTTTTCTATTGGGAGTTGAAAGCTGGTAGAAAGATAATGGCGGTAATAGTAACACAAATGATGACTACAACAAACAACAACAACAACAATAATAACAGAAGTAAAAACAAATACTAAGGGAATTCGAAAATTTCTATACATATTACTATACAGTTGTTCAAGGGTCTACCAAATGATTTAACCTTTTCGTCTCCTTTTTCCCATCTTGTTGTTATTGTTTTTCTCCCTGAATCTTTGTGAGGAGTAAATTTTTATTTCACTAAACTGGAGTTGAAGGATTCTGCTAGCTAATTATCAGTTGCAACACATTTAATGAAATAGAAAATAAAGAGAACTGGATATTATAGAAGAACTTTGTGTTGGTTTAAAATAACGGAGTTTCATTGTGTAGATGTGTGCGGGTGGGTGGGTGTGTGTGTGTGTGTGTGTGTAGATGAATTTATAGTTACTCTTCTACTCAAGAAGAAATTTCAAGTGGTCAGTAGGGGGTTATTTATTTCAACTTGTTCAAATGAGTCTCTTTTTGTTCAATGGTATTATAAACAAGGAATGTAAATGAGTCCCTGTTGGTTGATATGCAAAAAGACCTCACTATGCACATACATAACAGACTATTGGTCAAACAGACTAGTTACCGTCGCACTTGAAGAATAAGAAGTAGAAGATAGAAAATTATCCACTGGGATTAGATTATATAGGATATAAGTGGTTTTAAGATGTGAATTAATATCATTGAAATCTAGAAAATGATTAAAAATTCGCTTAAGGGATCAATTAATAAACAACTAGTTTCATATAGAATGTATATAAGAAATCTTTGTTCACACTGTAAATGTTTAAATATGTGTTTATAGATCACATGAACGAAGCGACTGAATTAGTTTTGCCTTTAGCGATTAATTATTTCTTTCTTTCAAGTTTGATCATGGATTGATATCAATCAGAAGACCCCTTTGAAAAGCGGAGAGTAACAGACATCTGTTTCGTCCTAACTTGGGACTCTTCCGCAGTACGTGTCCGTTGGGATTCGAATCCAGGACCTTCCGGTTATAAGGGAAGGTCATAAACTACCAGTCACTGGGATCCACTTTCCAGTACTGCCTGGTTTCTAGGGATTCTCTGACTGAGACCGATTCGTGGCCGAACTTGAAACAAATCAAAACCCTGCAAACTAACTCATGAAAATTAATCCAATGCCCACTAGTGGTTGACTAAAGGACGAACTTTCTTGTAGTTCTAGTGAGAATTCATGACCACTAGAGTCCATCCTGTTGGCAGTGAGGACAAATATTCGCTAGTATTATTGGGTTGAAGTCAGGCTTAAGTCACAAACTGGTAGGAGTTAGAATTCATGGGCCATTCAGTCGATTCCCAGCGCTGAGTAGTCTAAGAGCTCGACGTGTAACGAGAAAGTCGTAGGTTCTCACTGACAATGAGTCCTCTACTAGGACGAGACAACTTTCCAGTACTAGGTGGTTTCCAATAGTTCTTTGTACGTGATCGAACGTAAAACAAATCAAATCCATACAAACCAACTCTTGAAATATTCTTGTTTTGCTGATCTATTTGTTCGATGACTCAATGAATTATTCAGATTGAACTGTTTCAGCCTCTTAATGGATACAAGAGTCCCAATACTTATTGATTATGACTCTGAAGTGGAGTCATGTGGATCTGCATTTCTGTGAAGATTATCGAACATGTGAAAATTGTTAGTCTGACTGTTTCTGATTTACTAGAATTCTTCATATGATGTATCTTGAAGTCTTTTGTCCAAGTTAATGAATCTGATGTGTTAAGTAATCCCGGATTTTTTTATCCAATCGATGTTTCTATGCCAGATGTTAAGAGTGAGATAGCGGATGATGTAGGTTTGGAACATGCTCAACACACTCAACATAAAAACTCTTCATAAACGTGGTGGAACTTCGTTTCCCCTCCGACATTTGGACCTACTTCAGTCCTTGAAAACATCAGAGACCTTATCATTATATTATTCAACCTGAAGCTGAGCATCTGTAAGATTAGGTGATATACACAAATGAGTTACTGAATGCTATATTTAAATCTAAAGTGTCACAATAATCATCAACCTCAGAACAATACATTCACAGTTCTATGTTTTAATGATTTTATCACAGATGCATTTAGGGTGAAGTCCACCTGTAGCCAGTCGGCCTAATCACTGGACTTCCAAGCAAATATCAATGTTTAATCTGCTATGTAATTTCACCGGTCTTCACACAGTGGGTGTGGCTCGCTGCCAAATGCATGAGAATACAACTGATTGATAATTGATAGCCCCGGCCGATAACTGCTACCTTGCCGTGGTGGTCGGGCTTGAATACCACAATGACCCAACAAGCTAAACTGACTGGGACTCTGTCCCTGCAGGTCCTACCATGTCAGGAAGGTTTTCTGGATAGCGGTTAAACTAAAAGCAGTTACCATGGGGTACATGGGCTCCAGTATCCAATCGGATCTAATGGCGTATGAACCCATATGGGTCATCGGCAACCATGGGAATGCAGCTCCTGACGCTGCTCCGCTGCCTTGCGGATTAGACTCCAAGTCAAAGGCTCGGGGGATGGTCCCTTAATAAAACCACCTGCTTCGGTCTGGGCGCCCGGGCAGTATCTCAGCCCTCATGCAAGAAATGAAGTAAAACAACAAACTATTATTGAAATATTGTACCAAGATTGATAATTTTAAAGGGATGATGAATTAGAACACGAGTGTCAGGATTTCAGGGTAATGCTGAATGAACACCATGTCTCACTGATCACCTGTTACTGTTGCAAATCGGCTCTCTCTTAGAAAATGATTGACTATGTGGATCCTTATTAGTACTCATTTCTCTTCTTTTAAAACACCCCAAATAAAAAAGCCATGTACGTTGGTAGTTCATTAGAATAATACTGCCAAACTACGCATGTCTTCCGGAAATCAACCTTCGGTCAGTAGTAAGCCCGGTAAAGAAGGGATGTTGGGCATGAGGCCATCAAACCTACTCCATAAAAAGAATAATCACCACTGCTACTAAAACTTCAAAGCTCAACTCTAAAGCCCCATACTCCACTCGAAACGCAAAAGGATTATATAATACATCATAAACAATGAAAAAAGCCAAGGTGCTTTCTCATGTAATGACAGCAACTTGAGAAGCAATAAGAATCAAGATGCCATGAATCACTGTCTCAATATAATCTACACCTCTTGGGAGGAGTCGGCTCATTACTCCTATGTAAATTCATGTTCAGAAGTGTCATCTTCTACATCGATTATACCGTTCTTCAACAAATGAAATAGAATTCCATAGGTCATATTTATCAACGTATACCAACTTGTGAATACCATTCAGTGCGACTTTTTAGTACTATGTTAAAGTAATGCCAGCATTTATGTTCAGGCAGATTCGTTTGATTTGTATTAGGTGAATAGAACACCAGTTTCACTCTAATAGACACATTCGAAAAAAATAATGAAAATAATTCTCTACACTGGTGTTTCGAGATGCTTAAAGAGGCTACCGTTCATGTTATATTTATCAGTATTAATTTTGTATGAATATTCTAATAGTTTTCTAAAAACAACATTCAGAGTTCTTAGTTTACAGAAACGTGAATTTATTTTGCATGAGACTACACTGAATCCGTATAAACCACTTTATAGCAGTTGAAAATATACACATACATCAAGTGGAGTACACCTTTAACCTGTCCTGAGATCTTCATTATGTAATTTAAAGTCTAAAGTATATTTCCATCACGGTTACTTATTGAAATTATTGCCGAAGGCTTATAACAACTAAACATCTTATTTTAAATACACTTAATTTTCCTCCTCTTGTATTTTTATGGTCCTTATGACTGTTCACGGTAAAATTTCATCCGTAATTTATTACTAATTGTTTACTCAGTGATTTGGTGATCAGAGGCAGCGTGTACAAGCACAAGAATATACCCAAAGCAAAATGAGTTTCGCCTGACAGACACCAAAACTACATCGGTTTCGTCTTGAAACTGTTCAGGGAAGTGGAGACGGAGCGTGCTGGACACAAAGTCGAGAAGGGGAACAGATGTGGGCTCATACCACCATCTAGTTCAGGGAACTTTAAAAGCCTAGCTGAAAGACTTCAAAACGGCTGAACAAAGATCATAATTCAAGTTCAACACTCAGATACTGAGAGATGAAACTATAAAAGATACCTTCACTGTAGATATCAGCGCAAAGTCGGAGACAGTAAGTGGTATCATACGGGAAACCTTGACTGCAATATGACTGGAACTCTCTGAAAGTGATGTTACAGACAAATTCATCAGGAAAGTTGAAAAGGACTATTCACTATCCGTAAACAAGAAGCTTCTTTATATACGACTGCATATCAATAGCGACATACCTAGCGAAGTAATTATGCAGAAGTTAAGGAAATCAGTTCAAAGAACTTTTAATGTTGGCAAATTACAAGTAGTATTTTCTACACGACAAATGGTAATTCCTTGACTGAAAGATGAAGTACCTAGACTAGCCACTTCTAATTGTGTCTACTAATTCAACTGCGCCTGCGGAGTGGACCATATTCGTTACTGCTATAGGAACTTGATTTTTCGTGTTCGCAAACATCTACCATTGGTGTGTAGTGAGAAGCACCAACAGTACAATATTAGAACACGTAGTCCAAACTGGCCAGAAAGCTAATATTGAAGAGTTTTTCTCCATCATCTATCGGGTACCAAGCAAATTGCCAAAAACATCGAAGTACCGCATACTCCAAACAGCTAAGGCTATCATGATTCACCTGAAACTACTAGTACTCTGTGTGTAGTAGAAGCAAGTTCAGCCACCACTATTGCTCTGGTCAGCTTTCAGCGGAGACTATAAATTCATGAATTCATATCATTATTTTTCTTAATTTTTTCTGATATTCAGTGTATTGTTATCTTGATGCTATCAAAGTGTGATCCATTGATATTATTATTATTGATTCGATGTTATTTAAACAACATTAATGTTGTAAATAACACTAATTCATTCGTTATTATTTATATTTAACTGTAGAACTTGATGAAGATTGGGTTATCGAAGAGAATATTTTTTGTTCAGTAACAATTCTTTTATCTTCCATGACTTAATTATTTATTATTATTTTATTATTCGGTTGAATCAGGACAGAACAAACAACTTCATGAGTACATCTCTATTTCACACTGTTCTCTGAAGTTTTCTTTGGCTCACCACACAATTGCCTATACGGCCTCATTCACTCCTCATGTAAACTTCTCAATGTCACTCTCGGACTCATATCCAACTATTTGTTCCCCTTTCGGGTTCCACTTGAGGAACACTAGTGTGATATATCTAGTCCTTTCTTTGCTGAAGACTGAATTCTATCAGTTAGGTTTGCAATGTAGCCTTCATTCTAAGTAGCTCGCCATCATGGTGTACATTGATTTGATGAAATTAGATGGTTGGAGGCAATCGGCACAAAGCTTTGTATCACCTGGGTTTCGTGCTAGTTGGCACTCACCAGTCAGCAGTGCGTATCTACAAACTTGAAAGAACTCATGTCCCTTCTGAGTTTCGAACCCGCGTCACCCAATGCTGTTGTCAGAGACGTTACCACTGAACTATTCAGGCTCGCGATTAACCCCTTGTAGGAATTTATTGGATACTTTGATTAGACAGTAGTAACCAGTGTGGCGTGTCTAGTCCTCTCTTTGGTGCAGACTGTTAATGGTGATCCCTAATAGCTCAGTGGTAACGTTTCTGACTACATCACTGGGTGACGCGTATTCATACGAAACCTTGGTGGCACAAGGCTTTGTACCGATTGCCTCCAACCATCTAATATCATTAAACAGCTAGCCATTTCATGTCTTCCACTTTCAATGTCTGTTTCACAGTCATAAAGGAGAACAGAGAGAATTGCTGTGTCATTTCACTTTCACATTCTTTGATCGACAATCGGATATCCTGTCTGTATCAAAGATGGAATAAGTTGCCAAATGCCACACGAACCTTCTTTATCCAAAGTCAGATTTCGTTAACATGGATATATGTGTATATAAGATGCTAGAGAGAATAATTAGTGACTATCTTTTATAAACACAAAGTATTTGTTCAGTAATCAAATCGAGTCTAATTTTTTTCCCTTCACTTTCCCAGTGGAACATAGGGCCTCAAGTTAGTGGCTTTAAATTTCTGTAGCAGTGTTTATTTTTACAGGATGAAGTTGCTAGCGAGCCTCATGCCCAACCTTTCCTCTTTACCAGCATTATTTCTGGCTTAGCGAGGTAAATGAGTGCGTCGGTGGCCGGGGATCGAACCCCGGACCATATGCATGGTCGACGAGCGTCTTAACCGCTGTGCCGCGGACATACCAAATCGAGTCTAATAGTGTTGTGAAATTATGTGACGCACTGAAAACTTTACATTCAAGAACTGTTCATGTATGTATATCGTTTTCCCGCCTTTACCCAACTAAAACCAGACTACACGTATACCATATTACCTAGATGTTCGCTTCTTTCGTCATCATTACTATTCATGTTATGTAAATAACAAAAGACAGTTATTAATCATTAAATTAATAATAATAATAATACTTAATTATAATAACAATTAAAAACAAAAAAATGTTTAACAGTGTTACTGCTGTGTTGTTAGTGTTTTTTGAAAAACTTTAAGTGAAATATTTTGTTTTAACTTTCCATTTGTTTTTTGGTCTTCGGGGAAAATACTAATATTTTGTTTGAATGATTGTATATGTTTAAAGGCGAACTGATAAGTAGTCATTGATGAACAAATATTTAGCAGACGGAAATGTAACTACAATTGTTTTACTATCTCTTCATATGACAACTAGAAACTATCACTTATGATTACATTACATTTGGAAGTATTCATAGAATTGACTTCCAGTACTTCAAATGTAATCAATTATATTTGCAGTGAGTTGAATTGCTGTTCAACAGTGTGCTATTTATTGTCTAGTCTTCATTTATATTCTTGATGAAGTTCCTGCAATCAATGACGTGAAATCTGTGAATCTATTATTGTTACCTCCGTCGTCTGTAGATATCACCGATTTATACGGGGTACAATCTTCAGACTTAACCAGCTCCTCTGATTGATTGTCCAGAACTGATTCATGTTTTATACTTTTCATACAGAATTTCTGTTGTTCACTCATCAACTGATCAGTATTCAGTGTAATATTGTTAACATCAGAGAGTGTATTTGTGAGTGAATAATTTTTTACATTACTTGGTGTTGTTGAACGTGTTGACTGAAATAACGATGATGCTGTTGATGACGATGTTTTACATAAATCTGATCTGGAATTTAATAAAGAAGCTGCAGCTGCTAATTGGCTTGGTGTGAAATATGATGATGATGAAGATAATGGTGATGATATAGTTGTTGGCATTGTCGTTGTTATAGTTGTTGTTGCCGCCGTTGCCATGGTTAAATTCAATGATTTATTTATTTCATTTAAGTTCGATTCAGTTGGACTTGCACTGTTTTGGTTATTATTATTGTTATTATCCATAATAGAAGGACTAGTAGCGTTTATATTATTACGATCATTTCCAGTTAAGAAATTCTGTAAATATGTTGGTGATGTATTATAATTTGTATAATAATTTGAATTTGGTACAAATGGATAATTTGAAAAGGGATTATTAGCATAATTTCCTGTTGTCATTTGATGATTAGTTAATTCTGATATTTTAGATTTAGGTGATATACTTTCATTTCGTTCATTTTCATATGATGCCTGAAAATTTGGTGGTACAGGTATAGATGTTGATGACAATTGATTTGTTGGATAATTGAACATTGAACGACCACTTTGTTTTAATGCATAATTATTAGTAGTATTTAGTAGTAAATCATTATAACCGAAAAAATCAAAAGGTGTATCAATTGTCGACTGATTATGCGGTTGATTTTGTTGCTGTTGTTGTTGTGTCATAAGATTAGCATTTTTGATTAAATCTAATTCATTCCTATCATTACAACGTAGACTTGATGGGATACAATCATAGCTATTAGTATTATTGTTATTGTTAGTATTAGCACTACTTCTGTTGCATGCTTGTGCTTTTATACGAAAATCTGGACTACGCAGTCTTATTTTTCCACCATCAATTGTATGCATTAAATGAGAATGACCATCATCATGATACTCTTCAACTGATGAAGATTCTGAACAATTTGATATATCAGAATTCACTGAATGTTGATCAGTTAAATTTAAACCAAGTTTTCTATGATTTAAAGAATTTGTTGTATTTATTGATGATGAAGATAATAAAGGATTGTCTAATAGATCGTTTACTGATCGACGATTCATTCCTGTCCTGTCATTCACAGATAAATGATTTGCATTCATTGTCTCATTGCGCAGATCCATTGTATTCGGTGTTGAATGATGATCACTCATTGATGAGGCTTCTTTATCTTTTTGAGCACGTTTACACTTGTAACGGTGATTTTGAAACCATATTTTAACCTATATTTGTGTAGATGAAAATAAAAATAGTTAAAATATTATCCTGATGTGGATTCATTTGAGGAAGATAATCATTTATAAAAATTTCTTATGCTGTTTCTATCTTTAATTCATTGACTTTATTGAAAATAATTAACCTCGTAAACTTTGTTCCAGCGTATACATTCCTTCGTGAAGTTTATCTGTCAGTGCTACAAAATGTCTTCATGTCGGTTAGATTTTAGAAATCTAGTTCTTATTTTTCTCTGAAGTTTGTGTATGCGTACGTATGGGTTTCTGTATGTGTGTATGTGTGTGTTTGAGAGAGGGGGAGAGAGAAAGTAAAAGTCACTCTTTTACTGACGGTTTTTACGAAGACACTATTCCTATGCCAAAGAAAATGATGAGATTCAAGTATTTGTTTGTTGGGACTTGACTAATTGGCTACAGGATTTCACCATGACAAATACTCATCGAAGACATTGGCCAGCGGTCGCGATATATCGTGAATTGGTAGAAGTTAGAATTCATGGGCTGGATATTGCATTGGGTCCGAGTGGCCTGACGGTCTACGAGCTCACCTTGTAACCAGAAGGTCCTAGGTTAGACCACCTATGGTGGGTGCTCCCCGATGAAGAGTCCCAAGCTAGGACGAAACAGCTCTCCAGTACTCCAGCAGTTCAGGTTTTCCATGGTTCTCTAACCGGTGCCAGCACATGATGAAATCTTGTAACCAAAATGATGAGATTTGATCAATCGGATTTGGGTGGTTTCAATCGATTTGACTGTTCTAGCTGAATCTGACCGAGTACTTTGTTAATGAGCTCTACCGAAATGAGTGAGATTCAAATCCTTACACAAACTAGGCTTTTAGATGAGTCATTATTATCAGTGTTATTCCAGTGATTGATAACCACTTCCTCAGGATTTTTAGACCTGATAACCTAGCATTTAAAACGTGTTTTGGTAAACTTAGCTATCACTTCTACTATTTCACTACTGACCTGAAATTCAATAGTCTGTATTTCTAATTTCCTCTTCTATAGACATTTTAGTATTCGATAATAGAGCATGCTAACTTGGAGCATCCTAGTGTTACAGTTCAAAGCTGACTTGTCAAAACTAACATTCATTTTTATCCTATGAAGAAAACACAACTTTAGTGAACTGATACCATATTATGCATGACAGTGAACAGGTAGTGTGAAGTGTGCTACTGATAAGATTTATCAGTAGTATATAAAGTGACATTCATCAACACAAAAAAACAGCGAATTGCGTAGATAAACATTCGAAAATGAACCAGCGTTGCAGTAAAACATGCGGATACGAAAAGAAGACAATACGAAGGGCAGACGTAGCACAACACGGAAGATCATCTTTGCAAATGACTATTTTAGGATGAGAAGTACACAATTTCGCTGTATAGAGATACCAAATTCCAAATAAACATTCCCTCAATAAGTCCTCGGTCGTCTTCTACTGTCACAGTAGGAATGGACAACTTCCTTCCTTTTTATTCATGTGTTGGTTTGTAGGGATTTAATTGGTTACATGATTTCATTATGAGCTGACATTAGTTAAAGAACGACTGGAAGACCTGGACAGAGTACTGGACAGCTGTTTCGTTCTAGTTTGGGACTCTTCAGTAGTACGCACCCACGGGGATTCAAACCCGGGACTTTCTGGTTACAAGGCGAGCTAGCTCGTATATCATTAGGCCACTGAGACTCGACCCAATGGCCAGCCATGAATTCTAACTTCTGCCAATTCACGACATAGCGCGACCCCTAGCCAATGTCTTCGGCGAGTATATGTCCTCCCACCCGACCTTTTTCATATTTTTAACGTATATGGAGTTACACTATAATGTATCTTTGATTAAATTCTTATAAGAACTTAGGTGTTTAACACCGGCAGCATACAGTAAACGCATCTCTTAAATGACAGCAGAAAATTTCAGATTAAGTAGTAATTCATATCTAAATTGAAGTATTCAATTTAGAGCACCACCTCAATACTGCTATTGGACAACTTTAATCCCAAAACTGGATGGTAGCATACGATGGACATACTTTTGAGATATTCGTTTTTTTTAAAATCCACTAAATAAAGTTACTTTTGCTGACTCGATCATCACAATCTATCTAATCTGGATAGATGTGTGCACAGAAATATTTCCTTTTAAATTATAATTGACTGACATTTTTACAGAATCCAACCAAATATAAACAAAGCAACCATCATTTCGATGTGAATCACTTCATGTTTCAACTTGTTGATACAACTAGTTTCATACATTTTTACTGAGCATAGAAAGTGATAAAAGGAATCAATAAATCTGTAAATTTGTGTAAAATATTTCATTTGTTTAAAGAATAACCCAGCAACTAGTATGCTCATATATATATATATATATATATATATATATATATATTTACATCGGCGATATTTTATGAAGACTATGTGATATCGTGAGTGATATCCACTAGTGAAATTATGAAGTATTCACCTAAAGCCAGATGATTCTTACGTTGATCGCTGGCTAGACCACGAGTAAGCACTAATGAAGAGTCTTCAAACCAGGATCGGTATATCTTAGTATCTGTTGGTTTCTCGGTTACATTTATCCTTGTCGGAGTCAGATGTGAAATTAATCATATCCTCAAGACAAGTCTTCACTAATCTGAAATCACTGTAGAAATCTGCAGCACTCAGTGTTAACATTTCAGAGACCTGACGAATCACGGAAAGCATTCCTAATAAGAAACGGCAGATTTTTATCAGCAACTGTCTTCTCTCCATATCGATGATCAGATAGCTCGCCAGGAAGTAATAACAACAAGCGACTTTGTCAAGAAGCCAACTAAGAACCTGTTACTCAGTAAATATGCCAAAGAAAATGGATTAAACACACTTCGAGGAGACCGCTGAGTGATATCACATAAGAAATGGGCACTTGAGTGGAACCCTAGTGAGAAATAAGTAGTTCCACTTGTGTATTCGAGGGTGACATGGTTGTCTAAGGAGGAGGAGGAGGAGGAGAGAGCTTAAGGGCGATCGTGGAGCCATCTAGAGGAGAAGGCAGACAAAAAAAGTGAAGCATTGGTATGGTGTTGAGGCCCTATGCTCCATTGGGATCATGATAATAATAATAATTAAATGCATTCTTACCGAAATAAACATTCCACAAAATATTTTTTCCTTCACGTTCCCAGTGGAACATAAGGCTTCAAGCTAATGGCTTGAAGTTCCAGTAGCAGTGTTCATTTTTACAGGATGGAGTTGCTAGCGAGCCTCATGCCCAACCTTTCCTCTTTACCAGCATTTTTTCTGGTTTAACGAGGTAAAGGAGTGCGTCGGTGGCCGGGAATCGAACCCCGGACCATGTGCATGCTCGACGAGCGTCCTAACCGCTGTGCTACCGACGCACACTCACACAGTGATACACCCATTGACTGGGTATTGGTTTTCAGAAGAACCAAAACACAACCATCCCTGCCTCTTACGAGACGAGACTGGCATGCAAGATCATCCTGTGGCGCAACCACTCGACAGCCCTCTCCCCGGACTACTACAGAATATACAACCAATTAACTAATTTCAATTACTCTTAAGAAAGCAAAAACAATATGAAAATTCAAATGGTATTTATCTTACCTGTGTAGGCGTTAAATTAATCAACTGTGAAAGATGTTCCCTTTCTGGTGCAGACAAATATTTCTGCTGTTTAAAACGCCTCTCCAATTCATAGACTTGAGCTTGTGTAAACAATACTCGTCTTTTTCGACGTTGTGATAAACCACGAAAAGTGTTTGTCGGTGTATGATGTACACCACTTGTTGTTGTATGCCCAGCGGCAGCTGCAGCAACATTATGCAGCGAATGCATAGCTGCGGCGGCAGCGGCAGCAGCTGCTGCCATTGAGACGCCACCACCACCACCACCATTGTTACTGTTTCCCCCACATCCAGTTTGAGGAGATTGAATTTGTTGTAAATGATGTTGATGATGCTGATGTTGATGTTGCTGATAAGAGTGTGAATTCATCATTGCAGGATTGAATGGATGTGAGTTTAATGCAGCGGCTACAGCTACAGCCTTCTGATGCTTCTCATAGGCTAACATTGCAGCAGTATTATTATTAGGAGTATTATTTATATTATTATTGTTATTATTATTACTATTATTATTAGGATTATTATTATTTAAATGAAATGTGCTCATTGGTGAATTCTGATAATCTAATGAGTCAATACGTCGATTCAGTTGCATCGTGTTTACTGGTGAATTACATGATGCATTATTCGGATATCGTCCACGTGGAAATCGATTACTATTACTATTATTATTATTATACGGACTTGTACCAGTCGGTAATGACGCGGATATTGCTCCGCCTACTACTGCTGCTGCTGCTATCGCTGAAGATCTTGGACTGTTACTTCGTGTTCTTGTCGAGAAATGTGAACTTAAGAATTCATTGGATCCAGTAGAAATATTAGAATTATTATTGTTATTGTTATTATTATTGATATTTGATAAAGCATAATTTCCATTGAAACCAGAAGGACTTAAATGTCCTGGATAACAACCACCAGCCATTGCAGCATTAGTTACTCCCATTAAACGTGAAACTGTAATATGTATAAAAGAAAAGCAGTTCAATTAATGTTAGATATTCACACTACTAATGTAAAATTGTAAGCATAACAGTTATTTTATTTCAGGTTTAACTATACACTGATATCATTTAGAGAACCATTGAAAATCAGTATATACTTGGCAGTTGTTTCGTCCTAGTATAGGACTCATCGGCAGTACCCAGGACCTTCCGGTCACGAGGTAAGCTAGTAGACCATTTTGGACACTAGAAACCGACTTTGTGACTCATGAATTCTAACTTACGTCAATCTGCGATTTCAGCGTGATCACCATCCAGTGTCATCGGCGCATATTTATCTTCACTCACTACCTGGAGGACCCCATCAGATTAATTTTCAAAAATTCAATGTAGATAAACTTCAAACAAATCTTATCTCTGCAAGTTAACTCAGGTGGGAAGCCGTGACCTGTAGGATACAGCGGGTTGAAGGTGAGGCAGTAACTCATCGAAGAAGATATTAGGGAGTGGTCCTGTTATGTGATGAATTGACAGAAGTTAGAATTGATGGGCTGGACATTGGTTCGGGTCCCAGTAGCTTAATGGTCTACGAGCTCTCTGGCCTTGCAACCAGAAGGTCCTGGATTCGAACCCCTGTGATGAGTGCTTACTACTGAAGAGTCCTAAACTAGGACGAACCAGCTGTCCAGTACTCCAGTAGTGCAAGTTTTCCAATGGTTCTCTTACTGATGTCAGCTCATGGTAAAATCTTCCAACCAATTATCTTTTTGTATTCTTTGTAAACCTCACTTTTGCTAGTAACACAATAGGTCATTGTAAGCTCATTTACACTCAGGTTGTTAATTCTCACCAGTAGGTGGGTGGTTCAGTGTTAGAATGCTGAACAACCACACACACAGACACACACACATGGTCAGGGAATCGATTCATGGCCGACAGACTCGTAAATTTCATCTAGTTTACTATCCAGTGTTAAGACTGAAAAAAGAGAGAAGATTGACAACCCCAGGCCGTATAAAAAAATGCCATTGCTATTGAATCTTCAAAGCATGGAATGTAAGCGATTGAAATACAGGTATAATAATTATTATTATCAAAGGGTTAAAGAATGAAAGTTAGTCTGATGGAGACCACAAATCCATGTTCTTACAGATCAACGCTCACTTTGAAACATTGAACGGAATGATCTTCGATGGGGAATTCCTGAGTGATTCACTCAGTGATTCTCATGCTTTTCCCACTGAGTTGTGATTCCATTCTAATAGTAGTTAACTTTAAATCGATTAGGTTAACAAAAGGCACTTATCTACTTTTCCCCATTCCTATAGCCATTTTACTAATATTAGACTAATTAAAGTTGAACTAAAATTTTCAAGTACTTGTTCTATATAACGTCCTAGATACGAGTTCTTCAGTTGTAAATAGGCTTAAGGGATAGATACTATGATAAACTTCAATATACTTCAATATATATTTTGCCCTATAATTAATCAGTAATTAAACTCAACTTTAAGTTGCACAACGATTACGTAAGTATACACGTTTCACAAATTATCTCCATGGGAAGAAGAAAGTTGAATCTAAATGAAGGGTAACATTCATTCCTTTGTACCTATGTGTTCATTTTGACTGTAGTTAACCTCATCTATACATATATACACACATATACAGTCACATGCATACACCAACTATACACAAATGCCCTCATGACCATGGTAACTAGGCAACAACAACAACAAAAACAAACAAAAAAAGGGAGCGTAATTTTTCGTTTGTTTATTTTTACTATTTATAATCATTTTTAAGAGGCACTTATGATTGTGTAATTAATTATTTAATTGTTTATCTTTTTTCTTCATGCAACAAAAATAGAAGAAAAAATTTTTATAGGATGGATGGTTGGATGAATGAGTGAGTGAAGTGAGTTGAGTTGAGAATGTTTGTTGTAATTGTGTAAATAACTTTAGTAAGAGAACACAACTGCAACACTATTTGTTGTAAAGTCAACAACTCCATTTTAAATAATCCCACCATAAATAAGAAGAAAAATTAATTATTTGTAATTAATTGTTGGAGTTATCCTCTTTTAGGCTTAGAAGCGTGAGTGGGGATGGGGGCCGTGAAATGAATATTATTCACATTACCAAGTGTTAAAGATAAAATGAACATGGAATTGTGCCACGTGCAGTTAAATCAGATCAGACTTCAGACCCCTGTATACACCATACAAACATACAGACTTTTATGAATCCCAAATGTGGACTGCTCAAAATAGGAATGAACTTATAGTAGGCACGATTACGTAACACTTAAATTTTATTTTACATTTCAGTGTTATTTAGGTATAATTACATTGTGAAGAAATGAACCTCACAATGATCTGGTGTGTGTTTGTGCTAGTGTGTGTGTGTGTGTAAGTGCTTATAAGGGGCACAGTAACAAACAAACTGTCAAAAGGAAATTAAAAGTCTAATAAATATGGTTACTTAAACACTTTAGAAACCACTAGTTGTTAAGTACAATTTTTAAAAAAAATGATTCTCAGCGTATCTACCTCACTAAGCATCTTGTGAATCCTCTTCAGATTACTTTTTTTAATTTATTTAAGAGTATGGTCAGTTTTCTCTAAGAGTTATGTGAATGATCTGATTTGATATATTGTCCATTATGCTTATAAACAGTGGAGAGATGTGGCGCATTGGCTTGAGTGATCGATTTCTAGACAGTGAATTCGACTGCTTCAGCCTATGCAACAAGGTATTGTCATCACTTCCCTCTTCCTCTCTCTCTCTCTCTCTCACACACACACACACAATAAGAGTGGATCACAGTCTTGTACACAAAAAAATATCTATACCGGGTAATTGGGTGCTTTGCAAATAGTAATATAAAATTAAAACTAGAACATATTGGTAGGGGATAGTTGCATATACATTCACCTGAAAATTTCTGTAAAAATTAGCAAAAATCGAAGACTACTGGACACTGCTTAGTTGTTTCGTCATCATTTGGAGTTCTTCAGTAATACATTTTAGAATGTTCCTTGTCCCAGGGAATTTTTGGGTGCATATTATCTTGAAGTCACAAATAACTTTCCAGTGCCAAATCAATTTTCAAGTAGTTATCTAAATGATATCAGTTGGTGACAAAACCCACCCTGGTAATACCATTAGTTTTTTTCACTGTAAAGTTTGTCGCTAAATGAAATCAGTTAGAGATCCATTGCAGAACGAAGGAGCACTGGATAACTGTGTTGTTTTATTTTTTTCTAGATGAAAACTCATGATGCATATTGATGAAAAGTCCTAAACTAGTTCGAAACAGCTGTTAAAAGCTCTTTATTGTTCAATGAATAGCTTAATGATATTGTTTTGTGATGAAGCTTAGACTGAAACGAATCAGACTGTCTACATGTCTCAATTCAGAATTATAATAACGTTACACTTTTAACGGAAAGTGTATCGGTGGCACAGAGGTGGAATGCTTGCCAACCACGTAGGTGGTTTGGGGTTCATTCAATCCCCGGCCGCCAACTCACTTCTTTACCTCGCTAAGCTAGGAATAAGATTGGTAAAGAGGGAAGGTTGGGCCTGAGTCTAATAACCCCCTCCTGTAAAAATAAATAACATTGCTAACGAAACTTCAAAAAGCTCTAGCTTGAAACCCCGTGTTCCACTGGGAAAGTAAGGGAACAAAAATAAATTAAAAATTATTCTGATCACAATTTTGATATTTTGCATTCAGTTAATAATTGTTAATGTTTATCTCTCTACTCTGCTCTACTACTATCATATGTATTTCTGATGTGTATTGTATTGCACCAATCAGTTATTTGATATAAGTCATAAACTTGGTGGGTCAAGTTAAACATTCTTAACAGGCTACCTCAGACTCTTATCAACAACAATCTTCTCTGACTGCATACAGAAGATCAAAATAGCCAGAAAGCATTAGCAACAAGAAACTCTGAGGACGAACCTATCAAGAACCTATGGCCCAACAAATATCACAAAGAAAATGGCGATTGTGAACAGACAGACACTGAAGAAACCATTGAGTGATATCATGCTCCAGACAATCTCTCGATTGGAACCCGAATGGGAAGGGGTGAGTGGGGCTTAGGTCAAAGGGTGACATGAAGAAGATCATATGATGGCGATCGTGGGTACAACTAAAGAGGACTGAAGAAAACATGACAAAATAGAGATGTCCTACTGAAGCCCTATCTTCCACTCGCACTCCAAGGGAATAATAATATGTGTGTATTATGTAATACTCCCTTTATGATAATCTATCCGATCATGATATCAATTTTAATCAGGATTGGAATGTGAACTTTAAAAAATGCGGGATATTAATTGTAAAAGGCTTAATATATATATAATAGATAGTTGGCTTAATCATCCTTTATAATAAAAGGTATTGATGAAATGAAATGTGCATTTGATCCTGCTAGTGGATTTATTTACTCATTAATATACCAGTAAAGATTTGAAGCACAATCGAAAATAACAAAAAAACTAATGCGGGTTAAACTATTAGCTCAGACAATAAAAAAATTCTTACGAACGCAAGTCAATGCATAAGTGTTTCTTTCAACAGTGTGCTAAATGAACCGAGGGGGGGGGTTGTCTTACCTCTCCCGCCCCTCAAAAACTTAATTGTTGTAGTCTTTTGGTGTGTTTTTTTCAGTTAAGAAAATGAACATAATTATTGCTGTGATGCATTCATAAAGTCTATTGTCAATCAGTAGAGATAGTATTCACTAACAAGATGTTAAAATAAATTAGTTAAATGATTTAGCTGAGTTACTATTTACAAATAGACTATTTATTCTTCATTTCTTATATACACAATATATTCAGGTGTGAAAGTTAACATCTGACTGCCTACGTCATGTTCCAGGTCAAATCTTTACATTCAAAAGTCAAAAAAAAGGTTGAAACGAAACTATGTTTGCTAATGAATATGAATGTACTGCGGCCGTGTCAGTCCAATTTTGTGTTAATAATTACTCAGTAGAATGTCATGGTCCGAAATCAGTTTGAGAACTACAGAAAAATCAAGGTGCATTCAATTTTCCAAGAATCGAACCTATGGACTGAACACATTCATTTACTTGCATAGAATCATTAAAGCATAATATTTAACCTCTGTCAACTATCGGTATCGCATCTTTGATCCTTGTAAAGTAGGTCGTAACTGTACATTGCTGACTAATCCTAGACCATGCAGAAAAGACCGTCTAGAACTCTCTGTTTGTCAGTAGTTCTTTAGGTTATTTCAGTTCTTCATGAATCTCACCTTGAAATCATTTAAGTCCCTTGTTACGCAAAATTTAAAAATACTGTTTTTATTTCTTTATCCTAATTTACTCATAACGGTGAATGGTTGGATGCTTTCATAATGAGCTGACATCAGTTAGAGAACCATTGGAAAACCTGCACTACTGGATTACTGGACAGCCAGCTGTGTCGCCCTAGTTTGGGACTCTTCATCAGTACGAATCCACTGGGGTTCCAACCCGGTTACAAGGCGATCTCGTAGACCATTAAGCAGTCACTGAGACCCGATCTAATGGCTTGCTGATTGACGACATATTGTCACCACTAGCCAATGTCCTCGGCGAGTATTTAGTTAGCTCACATGGCCCCACTCTCATTGACGGCACAGAGGTTGAAAATACATCTAATGTCAAGTACCTTGGGCTGAGCTTTTCCACCGATCTTTCCTGGTCTTCCCACATCTTGCTAGTTACTAGAAAGATGTTTCGCTTAACGTTCTACATTAGGAAATTTAAGCAGTCTGGTATAAAGCAGTCTTTGCTTTCTCAGTTTGTCAATTCTTGTATTCTACCCATCCTCCTTTACTGCTCCCCATTAATCTTTCCTGGACTACTTAAGAAAGACTTTGCTTCGCTGAGAAGGGCACTAAAAGCTGTTAGTGGGATATCGTTAAACCAACTGGTGAACACTATTGTAGATAGACATATTATGTCATGTAAGAAACTAGCGAATACATTATTGTCGGACCCTGAGCATCCTCTCTATACGCATCTATCTCCTTGCATTTCATCTGGTAGAACTAGAAGCAGCTATGGGAGGCTATATGCTAGGACTACCAAATACAAAAACTCCACAATACCATATCTGGCACAGCTGTTAAGTGATGAGAAATCCGTTTGGTATGACACGATAAACTTACTGCGGCACTCTAACAAATAGTCTCATTAGTTTTTGTTTTCCTTTCCTCGTTACTATTACACTGTTGTTCTCATCTTCTACCACACATCAACTTTGTATTTCAAATCCTGTGGTGCATTGTTTGAAATGAAATACTACGCTGTTTTTTCTTAATTTTTAATTTTTATTTTTTTTTTTTTAATTTTTTTTTTTTTTTTTTTTTTTTTTTAAAAATATTGATAAAAAATTCAAACTTGAAAATTTTTATGCTCACGCCCAACCTGCTGTAGCCTACTAGTCACGGCTTCCCACTAGAACTCAATCAGTACCCGAAAGTTTTAATTTTGATTTACCAGGTTACAAGTTTAACTCATGCATTAGTTGCTAAAGTACGAAGACTTATGTGGTGTCAACACTTTTAATGTAATAAGAATGAATTGTTAATAAATGAATAAAAATGAACATGGCTGTTAAATAATGTAACTGTTATATTTTACATGTGTTCAACTGTAGGACATTCGTCAAGTTGGTTTGATTCCTCCCCAATAGTTAGCCCGGAAAAGCGTTAAGGTTGGTTGTGAGGCTAACAATCCCCATCCCGTTGAGAAACAATACTACGCCTACTCAAACTTTAAGGCTTCAAGTCCTAAATCTCACTTTAAACTCAAGGAATGGGAAAAAGTCCTGTATTACTTTTTTTTAAAATCAAAAACAGCACAAATACATAAAGTGAAATATGAACAGATAAATAAACTAACCATATTCATTGTATTCATTGTTTAAACGTGGATCATTCGCAGCGGCCGCTGCTGCCGCCACACCATACCATGAAGCAGCGGATACAGCATTTACTGAATTCAATACACTAGATTCAATTGGATTCATATCGACAGAATTAGAAGAATTGCCTCCAAATACACTACCTGGTCCAATACTTAAATTATTATTGTTGTTATTACTATTATTACTGTTATTGCTAATTATTGGTGAATTTTCATCTAACAGTTGATTTGATTGTTGACCAGACCAAAATAATGCACTCATACGATTATTACTACTATAATTATTCATTGAACGATGAGATGTAAATCCACTGGAATCGTTTGTTTGAGGCGATAATTCATTAAGATGTTCTGAAGATAATTTTAGATTATTTGTTTGACTACTAGTTACTTCATTTAAATTGAAACTTTGAGCTCTGTTGCAAAAAGATTGTAAAGATTGATAGAAATTAAAAAGAGTGATAAACATTTCATTGAATCCTAGACATATAATATGCAAAAAAATATATCTAGAGATGTTTGTGTTGGTGGTTTAGCAGTAAAATCTCCGCCAACTCTACGAACTTAGTCTGAGGTTCGACTCCTGGCCAGCGCACTCCTAAGTCTACCATAGCCAGTAGTAAGCCTGGTAATAAAAAAGCGCAGACTGAGTGTGAATCGACCAACTTAACCCCCATGAAAGACAACACAACAACCGCTGAAACTTCAAAGCTCAATCTTGAAGTTCTTATTCCACTCGGAAGGTAAAGGAATAAAATATAATAAAATATAAATATAACTGTAGTTAATGCCTATTTATTATTCATTTATTTATTTTGTTATAGCTTGATTCCACACAGTATTTAGGTACAAGTATGAAATTTTCAGCATGTGATATCGTTAGCCCAAATTTAGCAGGCCGACCACTGATATCAGGCGTGAGTCTACCGAGGATCGAATCCTGGACCATTTGCATGGTCAGTGAGCGTCCTAACCGCTGTGCCACCGACTCACCATTAAGCAAATACAAATATCACTTCGTCACTAAGTGACATAAACTAGAAAAGCATTTGGAAATAAATGACCAATAAGCACTGCTGTCCAGTCAAAGTTTGATACTTTTCAGAAATGTCTGACGATGAATTTGCAAGGAGTCTAACCCTTATTACCTAGTCAGTTGGAACTCAGGTACCCAGAATCGAATTTTTTTTCTCATGTATTAGTTAGTCTATGAGTCACACTCATTGTGTAAGGACCGATGGTGCTACCCGATTGTTAAAAGTTGAAGTAACTGGAGCAAGGTTCGACTCATGGACATACTATCTTAAAGTGAAGGAGGAGTACGTAAGAATTCCGTTGTTTGCTGTTTTACGTAATCGATTATCAATTATCGTTTGAATTCATTGAAAAGGCAACATGCATTACTAACAGTGATTAGTACTAGATATTTACGATTTTATCAGATTTACAGAGGATAAGAGTGGGTGTATATACAAGGAAATAAATGTTTCTTGTCTGTCTGAATTTCGCTATGATTTCATGAGAAAACCATGATCTAATGTTCATAATGAATCGACATAAAATGAAATAAATCTTTGAACATCGATAATAGACATTTCACACTAATCATAATCTGCCGTTCGAAACTATACTAGCTTACGCTTTCGAGTATGTTATGTTCAAATTTCAATATGTTACCCCTTTGAGATATAATCTCACTGCTAACTCCGGTTTTGGAATCTAACTGATTTACAGTATACTTGAAAGAAGTATAAATGTGTAGAATACGATAAACTAAAGTTGTTACCGTCACTACCGTCAAATTTAACACTAAAGAATTTACAAACTTAAAAATTATTAAAACAAAACTGGAATGATGCATGCATTCAGTCCATTTATAGTCACTAAATCAGTTCTTTTCTTAAGTTTTCATTATAGGTGTTAGTTACTCCTATTACCTTCAAGATTACCAGACTGACAGTAATAACGCTGTCATGAAAGAATCTTTTAGAGCACTAGTTCGATGCTTTTTACCATTCTGCATTTCTTATGAATTCTGAGCTACCATCGCATAAAATTCAGTAAGCCAATTTTAGGCTATCTGATCGGAAAACCTCCTTGTCATTGCCTTCCGAATCGAACATAGGCCTTGAAGCCTTTTGCTTGCTAGCAGTGGTATTTTCTGAAGGGGTGAAGTTGCCAGCCTCACACACCCGGTCTTCTCTCTTTTACTACAGGCTAGTAAGTTGATTAGAAATCAAACCCGTACCACTTGCATGGCTAGTAAGCATCTTATCACTGAACCACTGACATATACACACCAGGTTTTTCAGCATAACAATGATTATAATACCTATGTTTATGTTTTATTCAAGCGGTAGTCAGAATCATTCGAATGAGCATAATATAGTTCAGTTCAAAATTCGTGGAATCCTATGGTTCAAGTCTTAATTTGTTTTTAGTCATTACTACATTGGACATTGAGCTAGTTCACAAGTTATCCACAGAATATGTAGGCTGTTAATCACTAATAGTAGAGTTTTGTCGTAAAAGTATATCAACTGTCTATAAAACCAAGAATTACAATGTTAGTTGAGCATTTGAACTTTGTCTATTTTCCCTTGTTTAAACTACACCTAGGGTAAATGATGCTCGCCGACCATGCACATGGTCCGGAGTTCGATCCCCGGCGGACGAACTCCTTTACCTCGCTAAGCCAGAAATAATGCTGGTAAAGAGGGAAGGTTGGGTGGGCATGAGGCTAGCAATCTCATCTTGTAAAAATAATCACCACTACTACATAAACTTCAAGCCACTAGCTTGAAGCCCTATGTTCCACTGGGGAACGTGAAGGAAAAATTATTATTGGGATTAGGAAAACATGATTGTGAACAACAAATTGTGCTCAAAACCTCATCCACTGTGTTACATCAAATAAATGGACAATTCATTATCTTTTTTCATAACTCATTGACTAAGTCTATCTGCTAATTCCCTACCGATTCACAGATGAAAGATATTTAAGTTAATTTCTGTTCCCATCTTAGGTTGTAAAGGTTGTTGTACATTAGAAGAAGACCATGATCTGTAACACACATGGCTCATGCAATAAAACATACACGGAGGACAGTTAAATTTGTTTTTTTCCTTCACGTTCCCCAGTGGAACATAGGGATTCAAGCTAGAGATCTGAATTTTCTGTAGCAATGGTAATTATTTTAACAGGATGGGGTTGCTAGCCTCATGCCCAACCTTCCCTCTTTGCTACCTTTATTACTGGCTTAACGAGGTAAAGGAGTGCGTCAGTGGCCGGGGATCGAAACCCGGGCTATGTGCACGGTCGGCGAGCGTCCTAACCGCCATGTCACCGACGCACAAAATCTCAATTGCGGGTTCGTGTTCCATCAGTAGTTCAGTAATAATAATAAAAACTATAATACTAATAATAGTAATAACAATCCTATACGACGAAATGGTGAATGTACAGATGTATGAAAATAGGATACGTGGAAGAATCTGTTGACTACCGCCGAAAACCTTCAGTTATACTAACTAGCCTACTCTTTACCCAACAGTATCTTGTTTATGGTCTTTAGGTAAGTTCAGGTAAGTAGCTTGAATTAACTAGTCATCCATATATCACTAAGCATAAGCTAGCAGAAGCATAGTATATTATAAAGTGTGAAACAATCGATACAGTCCACTACATAAACGATACACATTCACATTTAATACAGGTGAAATGAACGAAAACAATAAATGGTTTATTATTATCATTACAAAAAATGTATATATTAGAACTTACAATAGTTGTGTGTCCATAATGACTTCTTTTTTATTTCAAGAGGTTCTACTTCTTCTAATTCTTCAAGTCTTGGGATTGATTCGTTCGTCAACAGGAAATCAGTTACAATAACACGAACACACACACACGTACACTCACTTTCAAGATGATTCTGATTCTGACAATTAGAGGATGATACTTGTCGAGTACCGTGTTCGCAATACAACTTCCAGTCCTCAACTTTTTTCCTTCTCTTGTAATCCACGTGGGAAGATGATATATTTGATTTTTGAAGAAATTATCACACTCTGTGAAGTTGTTGAATACTAGCCAAGAGTGGGTATGTATGTATGTAGAGAGGGAGTAACTAAAGTACACTTCAAAAATCACACAAAGATAACAACGAATCTCTCTGCTTTTGTCTTTTTTCTTCTTTTCTTCTTCGTGTTCTTATGATGACTTGATGGATGACTGTGACGGTAGTGATGATGAATAGGCGAATGAAAAGTACTTGAACTGAAATCACTTGAATTGTTTCAAATGATAATTATTGTTGTTATGATTATTATAATCTTACTCTTTCTTTTCCACTTCTTTTTTTTTCCGTTGCTGGTGTTGCTGTTACTGTTGATGATGATGATGACGGAGTCGTCGTCCTTCTGTTGGTTGTAAAACACACACACACACAGAAAAAGTATACTTCCTTGTTCGATTGACGGATATGTATTTTAGTACTTTGTGTTGGAGTGGTGATGAAGTTGATATATCACTGAAGATGATGTTTTAAGTTGTTATCTTGTTGAAAAAGTTTTTTTTCTCCTCTTGTTCTTCGTCTGCCTTGAGAATTGGAAACACTAGACTGTGTATGTATGTAATTGTTCGAGGGAGAAATAAGATTCCGTTATTATTATTATTTTTTTAATCCCTCTAGAATGATTATTATTATTATTGTAATAGTCTGAATTAAGAGTTCTGTTATACTTGGATCACTTCACTTTGAACAACTTTGTCCTTCTTTGTATTGAAAGCCAAATCGTCAAGAGGTCGTCAATGATAAATCTTAAGTAGTAGTTTTCAGGATAAAAATTAAGTCAATCGGGTGTACAGAGATATAACCACCGGTAATCGAGGAATCTGAGTACCTTCTCTAAATTCAAGAGGTTGTGCTTGATAGTTCTCCAGTTAGTAGTCACAAGAGATATATAAGTGTATTTCGAAAACTATGAAAGTGCCACTTCTGTGGCTCTTCTAATTTCTTTTTTTTTTTGTTAGGACAATCAACTTTTTCTCTCACTTATTCGTTTTTCTTTCAGTGGATCACTCCACCCTATATTCAACATCAACTGCTCTTATCCAACTGGAAATTACCACCTCCTACCCGTAATCTGTCTTAATTTTTAAGTAGTAGATATACATTTCATTTATTGAATAGATTCATTCGTCTATTGGTTAGTTTAGACAACGCTTAGAAAAATATCAACTTCTATTGTCAACCCCTACCTTTCATAATTCTTTTCTCCTTCAACGACAATAGGAGGTAAACAATTGGTTGATATGTCCGCACGCGTAGAATACTGATTGGTTCATACAAGTAAATCTCATATACTGTCTTTCTATGATATTTTTAACCAATCATATTCTACTTGTAAATATGTATGTATTTATATAAACGATTCATGCAATTAGATGATCGATAAACCACACACATATATGATGGATTCATCTAACAAGAGTAGATATAATTAAATTAGTGAAAGTTTTGTTAAGTTTTATGTCATTAATTCAATCACATACTAACCTAGAAACGTTTAAGGTATACCTGGAACTAAATTATCGGTTAAGTTGAAGTTTTACTCTGTCGAAATTGAAGAATTATAAGAAACTCAGGAATTACTTTTGATTAGGTTAATCCCATGATAAGAGTTCTAAATGATTAGCATTCTAGGAAATAATATTGTATACTGTGTTGAAATTTGTGAGTGAATCAACAAAGTTATAAGGTTATAATAATTCATAAAGTTTAGTTATCTTTGATCATAGGTGTCTGCGTCCCATCTCCCCTGTTTGGTTGTATAATTTAATGAGTGTAGAGTGTGAGATTAAGAGGGGAAATCTGTCGATGAGGTTGTGAAGCTACCTTGAGTGAGGTGGCTAGGATATGTGTTACTTATGCCTAGCCACCGCCTTTCTCGACAGATAATGTTAGCTGACTTATGATAAGGTTAGAAGGGAACTAGTGGCGATCAAACCAACACTCGGAATCAGTTTCTGAGAACTTTGAAAGTTAGTTCGAGCCACCTAGGGGAGTATAGGTTTCCTGGTTGAGGTCCTTAGCATCCTAAGAACCAACAACTGGAGAATATTGGTGATAGAGCTTAAGACCTTTATAAGTGACGCAGGTGCACTCACACTTTGTGACCTCATATATCCAATAAACTGTTATTTCCTTCCCCCTCAAATATCTGCTTATTATAGTACTTTGCATCTCCTTTTTTCCTTTCTTCTATCCGTCCTTGTGTGTTACATGGGGTGTGGTAACTCAAACTGCTGCAAGTTCTATGTTGAAACCAGCTAGTCAGTAAACAAGTGAGATAAGTGAATCGTGAAATTTTTCACTGATAAATTTGAACTAAATTATAGAATTATTTAACGTATTTTGCAGTCATTCACTTATAACAATTCGTACTTGATATATTTTTATCGTGAAATAATTCCACGTTTGTTATCATGAATTAGAAAGAAATACGAATACGAAGGAAATATCACGAAATCACTAAAAGGAAAATTTGATGTAATATACTTACAGTTTCTTACTCAGCAGTCAAACCTGCTCAATAATTCTGTTCGTCTTTGGAAACCTTTCTATTTTTCACAATTTTTTTTACATTTTTATCAATTAGGTTTACAGTCCTCTTCAACCAGCTTATATTCTAAGTAACAATCGGAATGGCTTTAACTCAGTGTACAGATTGATTCTTCGTCTGATTCCGTTTCAATGACTAAATGGTATACAAGGTCACCTTTTCAACCTAAAGTCCCTGGGTTCGATCGCTGCTAGGGCATGGATGCGTACTGATGAGGAACCTCGTACAAGAATGAAACATCTTTCCCCTGATTTTCAGTAGTTCTATTCCTGAAGTTAATTCATAATCTTAATTTAAATTTACAAGAGCCAAACTGCTTTTATTCTTGATGTAAAGGATCGATTCTCTTGGAGATCTGGTAATTCTTAGTTTATTCTGATGAGGCTTTCAGTTGTTAGGTCTTGATTAGTGCTATTTTCATAGCTGAAAACAACACTTTTAAAACCACTCTTAGGGCTTATCAAACAAAGTCAACTATCTTCGGATGGATGATGATAATGAGGGTGCAGTGAATTAGCATCTTCTTTCTTGCTAACTTTGTCGATAACCCCTTTTCTGTTTGACTTAAGTTAGTCTTATTTGCAAGTATTCATCATGATGCCATTTCTCCCTGTATTTGCATATATATACACCACAGTATAGGTGTTTCTACTTCGTTTCAAGTGAAAATTATGTAACCTGTCATGATTTCAGATTCTCCCACAATAATTTACCAACTTTATTTCTCTAACATGGAAATTAAATATACCTCTTAGTAGAAAAATGTATTCTTTCCTGAGGATTCTTGAAAGGATGTTTGGATGTTACTAACTTGTAGTTACTTGTTTGGTGGTAGATAGCAGCAGGATACAGAACATGCGTTTTGTCCTATTTGGGAATCGTCAGCTAGATTTACCTG
This sequence comes from Trichobilharzia regenti, assembly GCA_944472135.2. Lineage (NCBI taxonomy): Eukaryota > Metazoa > Platyhelminthes > Trematoda > Strigeidida > Schistosomatidae > Trichobilharzia > Trichobilharzia regenti. The sequence continues at coordinate 137,771,706 of OX235262.1, forward strand.
CATTTCAGCAAGCGATGATGATACTATGGCATTTCAAAGCAATCGATACAGGGTTCTGTTATCAGCGGGAAGACCATCACTGGCCAGGGAGTATATACATTTAGTTCAGCAGTAGAATACTCGTCAACGATCCCTGGCTGACGTACTCCTAAATTTTGCAAAGCCGGTAATAAGACCGGTAAAGAAGCAAGGTTGGGAGTAAGGCCAGCAACCCCACCTCGTAAAAACAAAATATCACTGCTACGGAAACTTCAAAGCTCTAGCCTGAAGCCTTATGTTCCACTGGGAACGTAAAAGAATAAAATGTAAGAAATAAATAAAATAAAGATAGGACGAAGTGCACTTCATAGATGTGGAGAACAAAAATTGAAGAAAACATTAATGAGTTGAACTCTCAACTTTTCCAGATCATGGTTTCACTTAAATCTGGTTAGATCTTCTTTTTCTTCTTAATATCTAGTATAATTTATTAGAAATTCAACCCCCAAAAGTTAGTGAACAAGACTTTGAGATATTGGCTTAGTCAGTGGTCTGGTTTAAACCCTGAAAACTTGGTAGCTATATCGATTTTTGGGAATTCTAATTTTCCAAGAGTCAAGTTAAATGGCTCCGGCACACAACTTTTCGGCAAAATGCTTGGCACTGTTGATTAACATGGATGAAGCAATGCGTCGAGACAACTACCTATGGCGATAACATGTTTGACCTTGTGTTCTGTCATGAACAATCCTTGTTCCACCTATGCTAGTAATAGATTTTCCATAGCGACCGTGGAATGCTCTCTGCCTATCTCATAAATAAATACAGGAAAAATACCATTGACGAAGGGTTATATACTTCCTTCCGAGCATATAAACTTGGGAATAGTCTGGGAACTTATTCAACTCTTCAATCGGATGATTATTTTACCACTACTGTCTACATCTGTAGTATTCCCCTCTAATAGGATGTCACCCCGTGCCTAGATACCGTAGCTCCTAAGAATATAGTGAAATTACACAAAATTCAAGCCGAGTATAATCTGAGGGAATGCCATGATGAGTTAAGTCGTTGAAACAGCACTATTCCAACAAAGATTTACTTTTATTTTTAAATTTTTGTGATTACAGCTTGATTCCACACCGTTTCCTGGTACAGGTATGGAATTTTCAGCATTTTACATCGACAAGGAAGTATAAATTTCGAGACTATTGATGTACTTCAATGATGAAAATACACACAAAATTTTCTCTTAATTGATTGACTTGTACCAAACTGTTGTAACGCATAAACTGGTTCAATGTTCAATTTATTCAATTAATTGACAGGCATCAATGTTGCTACACCATTCGAATGCATAAGTTACCAATAATTCCTTATTATTTTTTTCTTTATAGAATAAAGAGATAGAAATTTCTGGATTAAATCAAGAAATTAACTTTTACTCAATCAATATATACAAAAGGAAATTTTTCTAGCACATGTTCAGAACGTATGTTTAAGTGATATATATATATATATATATATATATATATATATATATATATATAAAAATATATATATATATATATATATATATATATTGTATTATGAAATGGTGTGCACACTTTGAATAAGGAACATCTGTTGCGCTATTAATTACTCAGGAAATTAACAAGAGAAGATTTCGCCTAGTTTTATATCATGGGAAGATTTCCTCTGATATAAATAGATTATAATGAATACATTAATCCTTGAAACCGCCTTAGTAGTAAATAGTAGTATGTACCTGTCTAATTTAGGTAATTTTATTTCTCGTGTTAACAAGAGATAAATCTTAATGATAAGATATAAGTTAGTTGTTCAAGTTAGTAAGTTAGTTGGTTAGTCAGTTAGTTAGTTCAGCTATCTAGCCAGTCAGTTGTGTGTGAGATTTTTTGTGGCTGATCTGGATGGATCCAAATCAATGCGCTGAATAGTAGTTTCTCATTGATGATCACAACATATGGATGGGAATTATGATTTAATTTTTTTTGTTTTTGTTTAACAAGAAGCAGAGACAAAGAGAGAAACGAATTGAATCTTATCAACATATCAACATAATGGTGGAGAGGATGAAAAGAAAAAAAGCCAAAAAGAAGAAGAAAAAAACCTGAGAGAAGAGGATGTTAATCGCATATCATTCTAGTTGACTGTTACCCCCCCCCCCCATCCCTACCCTTACCCCCCCCCACACACACATTTCACTAATTCCCAAAACAATTAAATAAATAATTAGATCACTGTGATTACAGAGAAGGGTTAAACAGAAAGAACCGGACAAGAGTTTATTTTATAAAAAAAAAACGAACTAAAAAGACCTTTAAAAGATTTAAACGTTTCAACGTTTTGTTCTTTTGCTAATTTTAATCTAATTCGGGAAAAGAGAACCAGAATAGTCGGTGGTATTTTTTTGGGGGGGGGGCGGGTAGTACTGGAGTTAAGTGAATAATACTAGAAAGAAATCCTCCTATCGGTATTTAATTTTGAGCACAAAGTTAATATTCTTAACAAGTGGGTAAATAAAATGACTTTGATTAAATTGATAAGTTATATAATAATCTGATAGATAAGAAATCAATGATTAATACTTCATAAGGAATAAAGATTTTTTGGGCAAACAAGACAAATTCTTTCACATAATTAGCTTTCTCCTGCATGAAGTCATCAGTTGCTAGGATGTAGATTAGACTGACTTGGTGTAATCAGGTCTTTTCTTTCGATTATTTAAGGATTATGATTACACTGATGTAACTGTCATCCTGATGAACAGCCGGAAACAAAAAACAAAGTTAAACTTCGAATTATTTAGTGTTTGAAAATTTTCATGAAGTTTTTATTATTATTTTTTTTATTGTTCCCTTGGGTTCCTAGTGGAACATAGGGCTTCAACTCCACGTCTCGACTTGCCACTTCTGTCTTCCTTCTGCTCTACTTTTCACCTGCATCCATGTAAGTTAGTCCATACTCTTTCAGTCCGTCTTCACACGATCTCCTCCTCCATGTCACCTTTACACTGACGTACCACTCACCTCTCCCCTTTCGGCCTCGTTTCACTTGAGCAATTGCCTGACGCGCGCGCGATGTCACCCAGCCGCCTCCTCAGCGAGTGCCCAATCCATCTCAATCCCTTTCTCCTGCATATTTGTTGGTTGGCGATTGGTTCTTGTTTTGTTTGTTCCCAGGCATAGTTTCTTGTTGGTGATCTTTCCGGCCCGGCCCAGCCATCTGATCTTCAGTACAGAGCCAGCGAAGACAGCTGTTGGTTGATAAAGGTAGCGTCTGCAACAGGCTGTTGGAAATATTCTTTTTGACCGCCCGTCAAGTTTTTGGTCTATGTAGAAGAAATGACCTACTTGACATTTGTATTGAAAATCCGACCGAATTTTGTTGTTGATGATGGCTGAGTGACGAAGATTTCCAGATTGGTTTCAGGTTGATGAGTCTGTTTCTGGCCTTCCCGATTCTCGCTCGATATTACATCCTTGTCCGTTCCGACTGGCTGTAGTTGAAACAATGCTCAATGCTAGATAAGTGAATGAAGGGAGTAACCTCTTTCAAATCCCTCCCGTTGATGGTGATTGGCTCTGGATGTTGCTGTTGTTGTTGTTGGTTGGTTGGTTATTTTCATAACCTCATCTTGTCTACTTTCACCTGGAGTCCTGTCTTCGCCAGCTGCTTCTCCGACCAGTTTGTCAGTTTTCGCTTGTAAGTCTTCGATTTTGTGTGACATCAAGCATAAATCATCCGCGATGTTTACATCAGATTATTTTAAATTGGAACAGTTGAAAGCATTTCAAAAGATATCCTGAAGGAGAATGACGTGTTTAGCTAGACTCCTGAACCAAGTGGAAACAGTTGTCATGGCTTCTCAGTTTTCAGTGGTACTTCAGTAGGTATGTTTATGATGAAATCTTCTTTGAAATCATTCATTTCAGATCATTTACAAACCAAGCAAAAGATTGTGATGAAAATGAGGGAGACTGGTTTTTACCAGGCCCACACAACCTCGCCTGAAACTCTTAGCTTGAGAATAGATGAACACGTTAGAATGAAGATAATAAATCAAAGTTTACTGAATCATCCTGTGCACTATCATCGTTGATGAAATCAGCCCAAAATTCTACCTGATGAGGCCCCGGGATCAACTACTTCCTCATCTATATGCGCTGAACTGAAACTTAAAGTATAGGTCTATATGATTTTGACTAAGTTTTAAGTAGATATACATCAGGAGTCGACTCTGAGAAGTGTTATGACCTTGGTTACTTATTGAATAAGTGTCGTCTATTACTAAACTAGGAGAGATCAGTATATCTACGCTCTATGACTCCTAACGTTTCTCTATCTGAAACTGTGTTTTGATAGAAGTTCCATTGGAAATAGTGTATAATTTAAAAAGAATTAAGGGTTTAATTATTGGGAAATGAAAGCTGCTTGCTTAATAATTTGACGATGCAGTTATGGGATTAATATTTGATAAATTTAACTTGTACTTTTGAGATATCCTTATAGACTGAAAAAATTTCTACTCAGAATTACAGTAATTATTATCCCAGACCTCTTCGGCTCTGAGTGGAACGACACATCTCCATTTCACCTTGTCTTCTTTACTTGTCTCTAGCTGGTTCCACGAATGCTTGTAAGCCCTGATTTCTTCCTCACACCGTCTTCCACATTTTACCTTCGGAAACATGTTCAACTCATTCATTTCCCACTTGGGTACCACTCTAGGAATGGCCGGGTGCGCTATGTCGATTGATGATTTCCTCAGCGTGTATCTAATCCATCTTCGTTTCTTTCGGCATATCCGTTGGGTAACAGGTTCTTGGTTGGTCTGTTTCCAGAGTTTTTTTTATTGCTTATCCCTTTTTGGAACTTTGATAGGGTTAATTAATAGATCTGAAAAGCGTTTAGTGGCATAAATAAGCTTGATTTCTAGAGTTAACAAGAATGTGTTATACAAGGCTAAAAGAAAGGAAATATCATGGGAAAACAGCACGTAACACAGCAGAAGGCTTGACTATATAGTATTATAAAAGAAAATTTACAGTAAAGAAATGTGTGGAAATAATTTATACAGCTAGATAAATGGTCTACAATATTCCTTGTTTTAAATATCCACGACATAAACGTGAAACTGTACAGGTATAGATGCAACTAACTGATGAGTTTCGCTGATTACAGAATTCATACCCTACTTAGTTTTAGCTAACAGAACCACGACTAACCTCTCTCTCTCTCTCCCTTCTTCTTAATCGTTATGGCAGGAATACGGATGGGAAGGATAACGAGGATGACTGTGATGAATAGATTGAAGTACCTCTCATTTCAATGTTGTTAGTGATGGTGGCTAAATGAAGCCTTTAGTGACTGGAAATGAAGCCTATTGAGTGCTGAAAGAAATAACGGTCTAGCCTGCAGAATTTTAATTGATAACACATAATTTACTGATTCAGGTTGTGCAGCAACTCACATGTCTCTTTGTTTAAACTTCTTTCATCAATCTACAACTTCAAGAGACAAATTGTGTCTAGTTTCAATGTAGATTTCGTCATTAAATGAACACTGACTAGAGACTATTGAAAGCTGGGGTGGGGGGGGGAACTGGATAGCTGTTTCATCCTAGTTTAGAAGTCTTAGGTAGCTCGTCCAACTGACACCCTTACCAGGGGTCGAGCCCAGTGACTTCAAGTTACAGGATCAAGCATGTTGACTACTCACTCATGGTAAAGCTGTACCCTCAACCAATGCTTTCAGTCAGCGTTCACTTCCTCTTGACATAGTGGGTCCTACTGGGCGTGACTATCTCAGTACAACTTCAAGACACTCATCAAGGTAGATTCTGTCACTTCCAAATGTCCCGCAAAAAACAACAACAATCTAAATACATCTAAGATAGTTTAATATAAAATTATTAAATGTAAATTGCCTTAAAATGTGATTAGGTGTGATATTGTTATTGTTATTATTATCTTTCTTAATCTTTTTTTGTCTTGAGTTTCTATTTAGCGTCATTCCCTGTTCAACTGACTTGTTTTTTTGTTTAAATTGTTTTGATGAAAACGACTTGTTTTGCTAAAAATTAAATTTTTTTTTTAAATTTTAAATAAACAAAAAGAATGAAAATTAACGCAATACTAAAGTATGCCTCTTAAAGACTGATCATCGTCATTAATAACAAAAATAATAGTAATAATACTAATTGCTACGCTTATTTGTTTAGTCACACAGAATTATGTTTACAGTACAATGTACATAGGATTCCTAAATTGTAATTTGTGGAAGCTGAAAGCTAAATCAGTACAGTTTGTAGTTATTCGTTCACATATGATTTATTATCTGTCAAAGAATGTTACTAGTTAGTTAGTTAGTAGGTTAGGTAGGTAGGTAGGTAGGTAGGTAGGTGGGTAGGTTGGTAGGTAGGTAGATAGGCTGATACGTAGGCAGTTAGATACTGGTGTCAAGTAAACTCATGTGATGATGAGTTCTGTTGTTTCGTTTTTTTTCAGCTGTATTGCTTATATTTTCTTTTTTTTTGTTTTAACATAGTATCTGTCAATCTCATAGAGTGAATTTCAAATTTTCGCGCTCGCTCGCGCGCGCGCGCGCTTTTTCATTTCTTCTTTTGTCGATTCAAGATGACTGATATATGTCAGCAATTGATAATGCCTATGCTAGAGAAGATTTAAATTTCACTGTTTTTGTTGTTTCTTTTTCACTTGTATATACAACACCTATAATACATGCTGTAACATGTTAAAGTTCTTTTATAGACAAACAGCGCGCACTGGTTAGAGTTTTCTTTTTGGAATATTGAACAATATGTAACTGACATTTCCCTCTTAGAATGTTTTTACATGAATGTGTAGATATATACATGTAATTGTAATTCAGGAAGAGTTAATTTCTCTATTCGAAAGTGTGTATTATTAAGAGTTTATCAATGCAAACTTACATCAACCAAGCATAAATAGAACGTTTAATACATGTCAACTCTTTGTTTTACACAGATAAATTTAGCTCTGATCCATAATGATTATAATTATTATCATTATACCTTACGTTTCGAGAGGAACATGTAGGGTTTCAAGGGCACATCTCCGTTTATCCTGTCTTCTTCACTCCACTTTAGCTGGCTCATTTCCCCCAAACGATCTCCTTCATGTCACCACTAGATCCATCCCCAACTCATCGTTTACCATCCGCATACCACTAGAGAGATTACCTAGCGTGAGATACCATTCAGCGGTTTCTTCAATGTGTGTCTAATCCATCTCCATTTTGGATACTGAACAAAGATAACTTTTTTCGATAACTTATTCATCAGGTTCTACAGTTATATTTACATTATGGCGAATGAATGAGTTAATGTTATGAACAACATTATTGTTCTTTAAATAACATCGAATCAATAATATTGATAGATTACAGCTCAATAGCATCAACATAAAATAAGCTGAATGTCAGAAAAATTAGGAAAGATAATAATACAAATTCATGAATTTATAGTCTCCACTGAATGCCGGCCAGGGCAGTAGAAGTGGCTGAACTTGCTTCTTTTGTACGCGAAGTACAAGTTGTTTGACGCAAATTGCGATAGTCTCAGCTGTTTGGAGCATGCAGTGCTTCGGTGATTTTGGTAATTTATTTGGCACGCGGTAGATGATAGAGAAGGATTCTTCCGCTCTGGCTTTGTGGCCGATTTTGGAGCAGATGGTCCAATATCGAACTGTTAATGGTTTTCACTACATCTTTACTTAGTCATAATGGGAGATGTTCTCGAGCATGAAAAATCAAGTTCCTAGAGCAACGGTCCATATAACTCTCTCCACCGTCAGCGCAGTTGAATTGGTAGATACAATTCGAAGTGGCTAGTCTAGCTACTTCCTCTTTCAATCAAGGAATCACAATCGGTCGAGTAGAAAATAAGACTTGTAGTTTGCCAGCATTAAAAGTTCTTTGAACTGATTTTCTTAATTTCTTCGTAATTATTTCGCTTAGTATATCGCCCTTGAATTGCAGTCGTATGTATAAAGGCTTCTTGTTTACGGATAGTAAGTAGTCCTTTTCCGCTTTCTTAGTCATATGTTTCTTGATCAATTTTTATTGGTTCGTTCTCAGAGTTTCTCGTTACTAATTCTTTCTTCTCATCTGATCTTCAGTATGTAGTGAAGGCAGCTGTTAATAAAAGTCTGAAGTGGTCTGTTCTAACTACATTCCGGGATTCCCAAAGTTTCTGACCCATGTAGAAGAAATAACTGACTTGATATTAGTGCTGAAAATACGAATTTTGTTCTAAATGTCGCGTTCAGCAGATTTCCAAGCTGATTTCCTATTAATGAATGCCTTTCTTGTCTTTCCAATCCGCCTTCGACATTTTCACCCGTCCTGCCTGTGGTTGGGACGATGCTGACTAGATAAGTAGAAGAAATAATTTCTTTCAGATTTCTTTCACTGATAGTGATTGGTGTTTCTTGTTGTTGGTTAGGCACCTCCATCGCCGCCGTCTTCTCCATGTTCACTTGAAGTCCTGTCTTCTCTGCTCCTTTTACCAACTTGTTGCTTTTCTCCCGTAAGTCTTCGAATTTACGTGATATCAGGTATAAATCGTCCGTGAAATCCAGATCTTCAGAAGTCTTCTTATCTGTTCAACATATTCCTGTCTTCTCTCTACCCACAGTCTGTTACACAGTCTGTCTCATCACAACTAGGAATATCCTTGGTGATGGTAGATAGGCGTGTCTAACCGCTCACCTAGTTTACTAGTTCACTAATTTTCTAACTGGTCCTCAGTCAGGAAAAAAACGGAGGGTTTGGCGTCGAGCTAGCAGATCTACGCGGAAAAATCAATCCAGTCGTTACAGAAACTTCAAAGCACGATAAATATATAAAATCCATAATCAGATGTAAAAGCAAGAAATGCTTAGAGTTTCAAAAGAATTGATAGTTTCAATTATTATTATTATCTTCTACTGTGTTGGTTAGAGGCTGTGATAGTCAACTTTAATGTTGTGAATTCAGCTTTCAACTTGATTTCTGAATAAAACAGGCTGGCAAGGATTAGTTAATAATTATAGCTACTACGAATCCCACTCAATAATAAGCCCGTATATGTGTGTGTGTATAAAAAAGTAACTTTGATAACCTTGACGAAAATAAATGAGGAAGACCATGCATTCTGATGCTCACTAGCGGCAGTTAACCTGGGGTTCTAGTGGGAAGCTGTAACCAGAAGGGTGCAGCAGGTTAAAGGTGAGGTAGTAACTCACTGGAGAAGACATTGGCTAGTGGTCACTCTATGTCATGAATTGGCAGAAGTTAGAATTCATGAACTGGCCATTCAATCGAGTTCCAGTGGCTTAATAGTCCACGAGCTCGCCAGCCTTGTAACCAAAACTCCAGGAAACTCCGTCCTGTAGCAAGTGCAGTGAGGAGCCGTGACCAGTGAGTCTAACCAGTCAGGGGTGAGGGTAGATTTCTCACCTATGACATTGGTTAGTGGTCGCACTAAATCACGAATTGGTAGGAGTTAGAATTCATGGGCTAGCCATTGAATCGGGTCCCAGTGGCTGAATGGTAGACGAGTTTGCCTTGTAACCAGAAGGTCTTTGGTTCGAACCCCAGTGGGCGCGTGCTGCCAATAATTCCCAAATTAGGATGAAACAGCTGTACAGTACTCCAGTGCCGGTTTTCAATGGCTCTGTAACTGATATCAATCCGTGGTCAAACTCGTATAAACAAATCTAATCCTTACAAATCAACTCTTGAAAACTCCATTGTACAGTTTGATGAATAGTAAATAACCAGACTGTAACTTAGCCCTGTGTTAACTACCAATTGACTAATGGAGTACCAAGTTGAAAAAAAAAAACAACTTTGTGTCACTTGTTTCATTTTCATTTATATATTATTAGTTTACTATTAACTCCATTTATATCTCCATGACTGTGGAATATATTTATCCCCTCACCTCCACCCTGTCCCCCCGAAGATCAACTTTATTGATTATTTTCGTAATCGTTTTAAACTTCGGATATTTGAGGGATATAATCTTTGTGTGATTAATTGACGAAGAGCTAATTGTTATTAGTCTGTATTACGTCACGCTTTAATTTTCTTCATTACGGCAAGACACGTGTCATCTTCAGTTTACAGTATTCATAATTAGGTGGCAAACACACACACATATGAGTAAGATTGTATAGGGTAGTTTAAGAAAAAGAAATTGGAACGTGACGTAATTGATTGGGCGATGTGAACTCCACGAAACATTCCACTACACAAAATGATTAGCTTACGTTTATCACTAATTATACCGAATTCTGTCTATTTATGATGCTGTATGAACACTAAATAGTTGCCTACACTTGTTTGGAGTCATACGAAATTGTTTTATTTTAACGCTTAGTTCAGAAGGTCAAATTGTTTAAATCATGGCAGTGTCAAATAGTGGAATAACGAAACTCATTGCGAATTCACCAAGACATTTGAACTAATCGACATTATTCTTCACAATAATAATGTGAGCATGAAATTCATATTTGAGAACGAAGATAGGTTAGACAGTTTTATTTTTTTCGAGCATCAAAGGTGTCTGATAAATACAGTGTGACTGTAAAATATTGGAGAAAATTCGTAGTTTAGGTAGATGATTTTCATCTGAGTCAGGTGATTTAATTGAAGAACTTCCTTGTTCTTTTAGACAATATTTCAGTGCAAGCTCTCACAACAAGTAAACTTAGTAGAATTTTACAAATGTGCGTCGGTGGCACAGTGGTTAGGACTCTCGCCGACCATGCATATGGTCCGGGGTTCGAGCCCACGCCGACGCACACCTGATATCTATGGTCGGCCTGCGAAATTTGGGCTACCGATATCCACGCTGAAAATTCCATACTTGTACCAAAAATACAGTGTGGAATCAAGCTGTAATCAAAAATAAAAAAATAAAAAAATAAAATATAATGTAGGTGTTTTTAAGAGCTTTCTATCGGTTATCTATTTTCCAAGTATGTTCTTGAGAAATAAATGCTGTCGAGATTGACCAAGGATTGATATAAGTTAGCGAACCATTGAAAATTAGGGAATACTGGACAGCTGTTTCGACAACCTAGTCTTGGAATCATTGGCAGTACGCACCCACCGCCACAGAAGGAACCAAGTGCCTTCCGGTTACAGGGCAAGTGTCAAGGAACTTAACCCTAAGTTCCTATTATTTGAGAAGATGCTCCATACAGATATCTACTATGACTGTTTCTCGACTTTAACTCCAAAACACTAGTACTTGGAAGAAAGAAGTTGTATTGTTTGGCAATTAAAATCAAGAAAAGTACAAGTCTGTAAACAAATGTTTTACACTAAATATAATGTAACTTTATTCGTATTCTTTCGTCTTCTTCCAACTTGTACACGATTAAACCATTCGCGCCTTTGAGTTGCTCCCCCCCCCAATGGCTACCAGTTCCAATAAACAAACTTTCAATGTTCGCGTTCATTTACAGCAAGCCTGTAGACCATTCCGCCATGAGAAACCAACTCAGCGACCCATGAATTGAAACTTTTACCATTTCGTGAATTTTAGCGCAACCACCAGTCAATGTTATCAGTGAGTATTTGTCCTGACCTCCAATCGGGTGGATCGGTCACGAACCCAGTGGGCTAGTACTGCCAATGACTCCCAATCAAGGACGAAACTCCCTAGTTCTCCAACTGATATGAATTTTCGATCAAAGTTGAAACAAGTTAAATCTCTACAAACAAACTGTTGAAAAATAAACAGTGCTCATAGTAGATAAAGTTATCTAGTATGAAACTATTCTCTACCATAGAGTCCATTCCAACTCTTATATTGATAATAATGTTTCCAAACAAGATTTAATCAAACAGTAGATTGCAGACCTGAGTAATCATGTTAAGGTTATAATTACATGAAAGTGTAGAGCAAATGATGACTCAAATCAAGTCTTCCAGTTATACCATTGCGCATTTTGTAAGGAAGAGACCGGAAATAAAGAGTACATTGAGTTTAGTTGGATGAATTTAGATGGTTGGAGTCAGTCGACAGGAAGCATTGCTAGTTGGCACTCACTAATCAGCAAGGCGTATCTACAACCTTGGGGAAACTCATGCCCCTTCTGAAATTCGAACCCGCGTCACCCAGTGCTGCAGTCAGAGACGTTACCACTGAGCCATTTAGGCTCGTGATTGACCTCCTGTAGGACTGTAGTGCATACTTTGATTGGACACTAGTAACTAGTGCGATGTGTCTAGTCCTTTGTTTGATGCACATTGAATTCTATCAGTCAGGCTGGCAATGTGGCCACCATTCAAGGCAGCTTACCATCACGGTGCACTTTGAATTGTTGATGTTAGATGGTTGAAGGTAATCAGCAGGTAATCAACCCTGTTAAACTCTTTGAGAATGCTGACCTTTTAATTGTCTTTTTCATCATATATTCTGTCAACTTAACAGACTATCGTAAAACACTTTTAGCAGCCAAGTCGATTGGAGCTTGTTTTTTAAACAGCAGAATACCTCAGCGAACATATTCACCTCGACTTTCAGTTGAGACAGTGTAAGACATAGTGCTGACTCGATGAAGACTCCATGTCATTTGATAGATGTTCACTAGCAACTGAATCAAGTATGTTAGCTTTTATCTTATTGAGGGCTCTTCACTTGAATGTATAAAGTTTGAAATTACTGCCCAAGGAGGTTATATGTCAACAGTTATCACTATAGGAAACAAAGGGGAACCGTTGGCTTATTCAGCTAACTAAAACCATTCAGTTCACTCAATTTTACTTTTTCTTTTCCAATCTTTTATCCACACTTTATTTTCCAGTAAAGTGGAATAATTTATCAAAATGAAATAGACTTGAGCATCATTCAGCAAGTTCAGTATAACAGAAAGCTGTTCCATGCCCTTTGGTTTTCAGAGGTTCTCAGACTTTCATTTCGATTTGTGACAAAATCACTTTTGAAACCAGTGAAATCTTACATAAACTCAAAATCTGAAAATAAAGATTTATCAAATGCCTGTCTGATGAATTATACTAGCTGTTGCGAATGATTCTGTACCACTCATTTACATGTTCTTTTCTCTTTTTTTGTATCTACCATATTCAACCCCTGTTCATCAATGATCCAAACTCCTTAAACCGGTTAGTCTTATTATCATTATTATATTTAGTGGTTATCTGAATAACAAATGCACATTCAAGCCTAAAATCTAAGCAATAAATCTCTGTCACGGTTGAATGCATCCAAAATCAAGGAGTAACAGGTTAAGGATAATATACCAGTGTTCCTGAACCTCAACAGTTCATTTATTCTAAAGGATATAGTCATCTATTGTTGACTTTAGTTGAAAAAATAAATAAAGTTAAAATCGAATAATATACACTAAGGTTGGGTATTAAATACTTTAGAACTCACTAACTTTAATGTTGATTTTAGAAGTTAACGTTTATTTAATTCTCTTTTTTTTCTCTCTATTTTATCAATGAATTGAAGAAAGTAAATGAAAAAGAGTCTTATTCTGGGGAAGTTTCTGTTCCTCTTTTTTTTGTGGGGAGGGGGGGTATGGGGGATTGATTTCAGTACACGCATGACTTATTATCACATACACGTTTATGCATTTAGTCATGATGAATAAAAATGGTTCTTTGTTTTGTATTATTAGTGAAACTAGAAATCTAGAAAGTAATCTTTTTTCATTCCTTCTGATTATTTTATATTAAAACTTTGAGGAAAGGATCTTTTCTTGTTAAAAGAAATAAAAAACTGAATTCTATGACTTCTTTTGCATAAAGTCTTCTTGTTGAAAATTGTTACAATAGTCGATTAATCCTATTATAAGTGAAAAAGAAATAGGATCATATTCAACCGACAGGATCAATACTACCAAGACTATTATTATTATTATTGTTCCCTTGGGTTCCTAGTGGAACATAGGGCTTCCTGCCTGCCTTCCTTCTGCTGTACTTTTCACCTCCATCCATAATAGTCCATACTGTTTCAAATCCTCTTCACACGATCTCCTCCATGTCACCCCAACCTCGCACTAACGTCCCACTCGCCGCTTCCCTTTCGGCCTGGTTCCACTCGACCAATGGCCTGACGCGCGCGATGCCACCCAGCGGTCTTCTCAGCGAGTGACCGATCCATCTCCGCTTTCTTCTGCATATTTGTTGGGCGATTGGTTCTTGTTTTGTTTGTTCCCAGACATAGTTATTTGTCGGTGATTCTTTCCAGCCCGGCCCGGCCATCTGATTTTCAGTATAGAGCCAGCGAAGACAGTTAGTTGTTGATGAAGGTCTGCAACAGGCTGTTGAAAATATTCTTTGTGACTCGCCCGCCAAGTTTCTGATCCGAAAAGAAGAACTGACTGACTTGACGTTTGTATTGAAAATCCGACCGAATTTTGTTGTTGATGATGGCTGAGTGACGAAGATTTCCAGATTGGTTTCAGTTGGTTGATGAATGTGTTTCTCGTCTTCCCGATTCTCACTCGATTTGACGTCTTCGTCCGTTCCTCCTGTAGTTGAGACAATGCTCAATGCTAGATAAGTGAATGAAGGGAGTAACCTCTTTCAAATCCCTCCCGTTGACGATGATTGGCGCTTATCAGTGATGCATAAAGCCGACCTCCCAGTGCGTTCAACTTTAGATATTTCAGGTTCCCTCGTACCATTTAATAGCGAAATGGTTAGCTGACATTTTAGAGCCTGTACGAAAACAGATATGCCACTATTCGCTTGGTGACACCTTCCAGTTCGTCGACTATATACAAGATATCAATTTAACGAACAAAAAATATGCTCTCTCTTGACATTGAGTTACTGTTTACCAACTTTCCACTCACAGAAATTGTCTGTCACATTTGTCAATATATAGACGAAAACCAGCTGAACATCAGATTACCGACGACTTGTTTAAAAGAACTCCTACTGAGATGTACACTTAATGTACAATTCACATTCAACGATGTTATTTACAGACAACAAGATGGGATCGCATCGGCACCTCCACTGGGCCCATTACTAGTAGACTGCTTCATGGTGAACCTCGAGGAAGGCCAACTCATATCAATTATTGATAATTTTCAATTGTATGCTAGATATATGGACGACGTCTTTATTATCTGTGATGATAGTCACGATCTTAATCAGTTACTACAAATATTCAACAAATGCCATTCAGCTAAAAAGCTCACTCTTGAAATTGAAAACGAATCTAAAATTCATTTTCTTGATGTTGAACTTAAAGGTGAGCTGACAGAACTGATAAGCTTCTACCAGTCAGTTGAAAAAGAAACCTAATTAGATCTTAGGCTCCTCGTGTCTGATGCATCTGCAGCTCTGATACCCTGGAAGAAGAACTACAGTTCCTGAAAGAAATCTTCATACAAAACGGTTATCCATCAAGATTTATAGACAAAAACATTGAACAGAAAATCCAAAAGCAAGAGACACCATCCGTGCCAAAAAAGTTACTTTATATATATATATATATATAAATTATGAATTTCGACTTCAAAAGTGACCCACTCAGTGATGTCCTTAGCAGCAGAATTTCCACTTCTTTAAGAAGAACCTTCTTTGCGGCAACACTGAGGGCATTGTTCTTCAGTCGCCCTCTAATCTTTAGAAGCCCAAAGGACAAGATCCTGTACCTGACCACTTCTATGTGTATATATCAGTTCACCTGTTGCTGTGGAGTCAGGTACATCGGTCGTTCAACGCGCATCCTGTCTAAAAGGGTCAAAGAGCAGAAAGGAAGTAGTGGCCGTATAATGAGTGCAATAGTCGAACATCTCGTCACCACCGGTCATTCTATCTCAACAAACGCCTTTTTCAAAATAATCTACAAAGTGAAGAACAACCCGCCAAAGACAATACGTTTCCGTCTTCTTTGCATTGCAGAAGCCGTAGCCATTCAGTTAGAAGAAACAGAACTAAACATGCAAAAGAAAATTATCCAACCACTTCTACTCGCATGGTAACAACTCTGTTGATTTGACTTGACTTTTGCTTGTATGCCTGTTTTTCTAACTACTTAAAACTCTTAAGTAATTCCGTAGGTTATTTTGTTTCCACGTACACCCTGAGTTAACTCTTTCATCAAACTACTCATGTTATTACGCAATTCTTCTTTAATAATCCTTTGCGACAACTCTTCACTTTTGTTACATCCCGCTTATATCAACATCAAATCCATCTGAAATTACTAATTGTATTTTCGTTTGGCAAATTTAATGTATCCACACATACAAAACAACTATATATATTTACGATTGTACAGCTATGAAAATGAATTCGCCGAAAAGAGACTCTTCGCTGAACTACTGGTCTTTTGTCTATTAAATACGGAATCGTTTCAAAAAAAGGAATACACTGTATTGATGATATAACCGATAGTTTAATAAGCGGCAAAATTGATTGTGTGTGTTATGAGTGTTTCAGGATATATTCTTATGTATTATCACCATTGTTTCCTTTAGTTCCGAGAAGAACAGGCAAACGTCTCCATTACCTTCGGTTCTCTGCCAATGTTTACACCTGGCTACATGTCTCCTCAAATGATTTCAGCTCCTCTTCACATCACCTCCTCCATTCACCCCACCCTCGCACTCACGACAAACTTCCGCTTCTCCTTCGGGTCCCGATTGAATGATGGCCTGATGTGTGATGTCACTCACTTGATGGTTGGTTTTCTCAGAGTATCACCAGTCCAACTCCATGTCTTGCTGCATATTTGTCGCACAATCGGTTCCTGTTGGGTTGGTTCTCTCCGTGCCAGAGATCGCTGCCTGTTGCTGATCTCTTCTAGCCGGCCATCTGATCTTGAGTAGTATTGAGCGAAGACAGCTGTTGATGAAGGTGTGTGGTTTGTTTGAAGTGCCCTTCGTGACGCGCTGGCCAAGTCTCTGATCCGTGTAGGTAAGTAGCACTGACTTCACATTGTAGTTGAAAATCCGGATCTTATTTCTGATGCTGAGGAGTGCTGTTGATCTCCACACAGACTTGAGAGTAATGAAACTTGTCTTGCTTTCCCGATCCTCGCTTCGATATCCTCGTTGGTTCCCCATGTAGTTGAAACAATGCTTCCCAAGTAGGTAGGTAGGTAAAGGAGGTCGCTTCTTTCAGATTTCTTCCATTTATGCCGGCTGATTGTTGTCTGTTGTTGTTGTTGTTGCTGTTGGCCAGGAATCTTCACCACCCCTGTTTTATCTATGTTCACCTGAAGTCCTGTCTTATGTATAGATTTCAGTAAACCACAAGGCGTGCGTTGGATTGGTAGGAAAAGCACACTAGAAGATATGTGTTTCGTGGATGTTTTGTGTCTCATGTTACAAGAAATAGATCTACATGACAAAACCTACAAGTTGGTAGAAGGGGAAGAGAAAAGAGGATTTCAAATAAGCATAGAGAAGACAAAGGTGGTGAAGATATCCAGTCAACCAACGGCGACAAAAAGGAAAAGCACCAGTCATCATCAATGGAGAAATGTAAAGGAAACTGTCTCTTTCACTTAACTGGCTAGGCAACATCTTTGCAAATACACAAGACACAAGCAAGCATATGAAGGTGAGCCATGACTGGACTAGGGAAGTAAGACAGGTGTTCAGGTATTCTGAAGTCAGTGTGAAAATCCATAACAAGATTCAAATTTTCAACGCTACTATCAGGTCACTGCTTTTATATGGTTCGGTTATTTGGCGTGTTTTTGAAAGCATTTCCAATGCATTTTCATCAAAACCTGTATTTGCTTGTTACTGAAAGTCAAATGACTGGTTAGAACAGAAAAGCGGCGAAGAACTATGACAGGCTATGGACTAGCCATCGCCGAGCAGACCATCGAATAGCATCAAACGGTGCACTATCCCTCGAGTGGAACCCGAGAGGGAAGCGACTAGTTGGGCATTGGTTAGAGGAGACCATGCGGAGAATAAATGAAGGCTTGTGAGTAGCCATGAAGGTGGCTGAGTCAAGATGACAGGGAACCAAATTCAATGAACATGTCTTGTTGGAGCCCTGTGTTACACTTTAAACTTTTGGTAATAATAATGATAACGTATGCGCAGATTTATGATTTTTCGGTTAAATTTGAACGGTGGTTAAGTTTATTATAGTTGAAGAAAGAGTTTCAGCGAACTGGGATTTTATTCCCTGTTGATCACTTTGGATAAACTCGTGTTTTCTTTTTGATTCAGTAATCTCAAAATTGATTTTTATAAGTATGGGATCTTTTGATATTAAGAATAGTTCTTTGACTAAGTGCTAAGATACATTAAATTAGGATTTATTATAACATTATAAAAAGTTTCGATGCCGGATCCTTTATCAACCTAGCAAAGCACAAGAAAGCATGATATTCGCAATTTAACTATACGGAAAAGTATTTTATAGGATGTCACTAATCACTTGGTCTACTACTTAAAACTCTCACGTAATCTAAATGTACGACTCACTGGTAACACGCTTGTCTGTGAAATGAACGGTTAGGGTTTGGCTTTCACTTAGGTAAAATCTTGTTCCACTGACTGTCAGATTAATCATACATCTCCAATTTAACATGACTGAACACAGTCCTAACAAGCGGTCAGTTTAACAAATACTGTATTTCACAGGGAAACTCAAACAAATAAATTCTATTGCCTCGGTGACATATGTTGTATGATGTACTCTTTTTGAATGTAATTATGAGTTGTAATATCTATATGACCACCGTAGTATTCAATGTAGAAATATCTATAAATCAGGTACCATTCAATGTTATTATTAAGAAATTAAACCGGTTCATTGGGAGAGATGACAC
Source organism: Trichobilharzia regenti (assembly GCA_944472135.2). NCBI lineage: Eukaryota > Metazoa > Platyhelminthes > Trematoda > Strigeidida > Schistosomatidae > Trichobilharzia > Trichobilharzia regenti. The sequence goes on from OX235262.1 coordinate 137,790,529, forward strand.
GTTTGATGCTCACAGTCAAAATCTATGACCTCAGTTTGAAGTGACTAAACATACGAAGGATTTGAATCATCACATAGTCCATCTAAATTGGATCGATCGTTGTCAGAGTTATGGATCAGTGATGCTGAAGAACTCAAGACTAGGACAAAAGGGACGTCCAGTACTCACTGGTACTTAACGACTATATAACTGATATCGGTTCTTAAAATTAATGAGGAAGCTTTGTATGCGCGTCGGTGGCATAGTGGTTAGGATACTCGCCGACCATGCACATGGTCAAGGGTTCGATTCCCGGCCTACTCACTCCTCTACCTCACCAAACCAGTAATAAAAGTCGGTAAAGAGAAAAGGTTAGGCATGAGGCTATCAACCTCATCCTGTAAAAATAAACACTGCTATAGAAACTTCAGGCCTCTAGCTTGAAGCCCTATGTTCCATTGGGAGAGTGAAGGAAAAAATTTTGTATGCGACTCAGGTGCATGTTTTTGGTGTTATTGTACTCTTTGTCTGGATTAATGACACTCAGAGAACACAACAATCCCTATAAAACCCATCATCCGAATATTAATCTCCTGCTCATCAGCAACTGACTTCAAGATGGATATCCTGGAGGTAGTTACCTATGGAGACCATCGTACCAATTGTGAAGCAGATTCTCACTCATGATAGTGATTGGTATGGGACCCCAACTCAACAGTTGAATAGTAACGACTTTCTAATTCCTCTTTGGTTTCTATTGATTGTCTAAGTGACGCTTACTATTGACGAAATCCAAAATGAATCATACTGACTCTGGTGAATAAGATCTTTATCGATTAATGATATATGAATAAAAAGCAATAGCAGAGAATGTCATTATCCCTCTCTCTCTCTCTCTCTCTGACTCCTAATGTAACCTGAATTTCCCAGAGAATTCATTCAAGGCTACATCAAATAGTCAGACTAATCCTTACAATGGAAACTATAGTTTTTATAAAGCATATTCAGATGATATAATTATAAAAGATGAATTCTTTCACCTTGACATAATGAATCACACCTGAAAGTCGAAAGTCTTTTCAGGATCAGTAATCTTCATTGAAATAATAGAGGATATTTGTAGCTTAGGTGGATGATTTGCAATTAATAGTGTTCTCTGAGCTGATTGGTTTAGTTGTGGAGCTTTCGTCGTCCTTCTGGACAACATCCCCTTTCAGCGCAATATTTAGCATAAATTGAAATGATTTAAATTTCTTCATCAGTGATATAATTGCGTCTCCCTGTAACCATCTTTACATATGTATTGACCATTTTCTATTGACTCGGATTTTAAACTTTCTGGTCACATGATTTACTTTTATTAGTTGGTATATTTGGTCTATATTAACGTGTTTGTTCATTGCATATTCGTTTGAGTACCAGGCTTCTAGGAATTCCCTGACTGCACTTTTGGTGTTTCCTCTGTTTAAGATTTCGACATTATCCCAATAAAACTGATGTCCATAATTGTCTATATACACTAATATGAAAGAATATCATTTCACTTTATGCTAAACATTGCGCTGAAAGGGGATGTTATCCAGAAGGACGACGAAATCTCCGCAACTAAACCAATCAGCTCAGAGAACACTATTCATTGAAAATCTTCATTGAGATGGCAGTATTTGAGTAAATTAAAAACAAACATTAATGTAATGTTTGTAGCTCTAATTCTGAGCCTTGACTCCTGTATGGATGATCCTAGATATCAGTTGATGTTGACTACTTTGTCGCATCAACTGCCCGCGAATTCGATAATGTTACCCAGTGAATGTTATCGCTCATCATTCTTATCCAATTCATAGATTAGAATAAAAGAGGTTTTGACGGTAAAACCAGATAGTCAATCTTTCCCCTGAATAAAATTTGTAACATGGATAGTAAAAAGGTACATAATTCCAATTCGATCAATTCCTGTATACTTTTTTCCTCTCTTGATATAATCATTCCATCCATTTCACACTTCAGATATGACCCGTATTGTATAAATAAATTCAAGCAACAAGAACACTAATTAAATTACTCTACTTCACTATACTTTCATGTATATTCAATCAAAATAACGAAAATAAAATGTATGCTAACAATTCTTTAAAAGTATGAGTGTATATACATGAATGTGAATGAGATTTAACTAAATCGATAATAATAATAATAATAACTAACTATCGAATATGTCAATCGATTTTTGTAATATTGAGTCACGTGTCAAGGATATTAATACAGCATGTTATCTATCGCTAACTCACATGTTGTGTCTACCTGACTATTATTTCCAGTTTTAATAGCTACTAACTTATAGAGAATATATACATTTAAAAGATGCATATACACAATATTTAAAATTCGAAAAAAAGGCAGACAGTAAAGTACATTTAGACAACATAGTAACGCATTTTTCCACTGCTGAAATATAAAGAAATATAATAGATAATAGGAAATTATAGACTTAATTAAATTTCATTTAATTTGTTTTTATCATTTCCTTCTGAATGAATAGAAAAAAAACATTCAAATGTGAAGAGGGGATTTGTTTAAATCATCACGACTTAAATTTACCCGCGTAATATGATTCTTGATTGCAATATTGTTAAATGGGTATTTGCTCATATCTCATCTTTTCTAAAAGAAGAAAAAGGAGACAAAAGTGCCTCAACATTATTAAATAACTTAAGAACCCAAGTAACAAACACCAGTATTACTAAGTATTTATTAAAGTATAATCAAAATGGAATATGTAGACGAGTCATTCAATAGGGGTAATCAATATATCACCTTACTGTTGTTAGCTAATATTTATCTTAAATGTAGCCAGCTACTGTACTTTTCTCAGACATTTTGTCATTTTAGTGAAATCTGGTAATGATTTCAAATACCACTGTTGTAATGACAGAAGACAATGGCGGCAAATTACAAAAACCCTTATACAAAAATTCTGTTTCTTTTCTCCTCTTTTCGTTTCGCAAAGATCTTCCTTCTTCGTCTTCTCAATGTTATCTGTTACTCCGGTGTTCAAAATTCTTCATACATTTATTCCTCTCTATGAATTTGAATAAAGCAAGAACAACGAATTGTGCAGAACAAAATGCTACCATCAATTATTTCATTGGTTTCTCATCATCTGCTTACAGTTCGAAGACATTATTAAGTTTATGTACAGAAACAATTTTTAAATACACAAAAAGTTCATTTTGAAACACGCAGGAAATAAACATACGCATTATTATTGTTTCCTTTAGTTCCTAGAGGAACATAGGGCTTCAGCTACACATCTCCATTGCGTTTGGTTCTCTGCCAATATTCCCACCTGGCTCCACGTCTGTCCACATAATTTCATTTCCTCTTCACATCACCTCCTCCCCGCCATGTCACCCTCTCACTGACGACTAACTCGCAGCTTCCTATGCGAGTTCCACTCGAGCGACAGCCTGTCGTGTGATTTCACTTGATGGTTGGTTTTCTCAGAGTATGGCCAGCCAATCCACCTCCATTTCCTCCTGCATATTTGTTGCAAAGTTGGTTCCTGCTGGGTTAGTTCGCACATTGCTGATGTTTTCTGGCCGGCCATCTGATCTTGAGTGGCATTGAGCGAATACGGCTGTTGATGATGGTCTCTAGTTTGTTCAAAATGCCCCCAATATATGCACACAATGGTAATAATCATAATAATTACTCTTAGACAATAATCATGGAATTTTTCAGCGTAACGAAATCAAATGAAAGAGAGTGTGAAGACTTCCAGTTGCCAAGGCAAGGAAAGACTGATAATCGCTTCTTTCTGAACACATAAATCGGGTTGCAGGCACTTAATGGAGACTGCTTCGTTAAACTTGAACAGAATAGAACCCTTTTGCCTATTGATAATTTTGAACAATCTTACGATGTCAACTTCATGACCCGTATCGAGGAGATGCTTAGCAATGGCACTATTGAAATCATTTACTACCTTGAGATATAGGCTTTTTGGTACATATTCAGAAAATCGGAAGTACGCAGAAAACACCCCCCACCCCCACAGAATATATTACTTACAAAATTTTGTCAGGAGCACACACCGCATTTGTTCAAAGCCATGTCCAAAAATCTCATTACTACTACTACTACTGCCTATAATAATAATAATACTAATAGTGTCATCCACACCAGATCTAATCTGTTCCGAACCATAGTTCTATATTCATCGATGCAGAAAAATGAAACAGCAGTATGTACGATTGTTCACTTGCTTTGCTTCAAGAGAAAATTAGTTACATTTTTTTTTAATATAAATAAATAAGCTGAAATCTGGTGTCTATTTTTTTTATCCATAAGTAAGTATATATACATATGTTTGTCGCCAGTTTTATTCCCCTTAGCAACAAGAGAAAGCCACTAAGCTTGGTCTTTCCTACTGTACAACCACAGAAATATTTTAAAAAAAATATAATCCATACTTTCCATATGTGTGCGCGTGTATGGGGTAGTTGTACATACCAGACTGCTTGAGACAATAGGTCATGAAAAGTGATTTTTGTGTTCTAAATTTATCCGATGAGTATATATATATATATATATATATATACCAGTTATCTTTTATTTTTGTAATTCCTTCAGTCATCATTGATTTAAACTACTAGGGAATGAATGAATGAATGAGTGAGGAGAAAGTAAGGCGACTCAATGATCTGTACACACGTGATTGACTTGGGTTCCTTAGTGCTAACTATGTGCTTGATTTGCGTGTCTGTCAATCTTTTTTTTTTATTCTTGTATTGTATGCCCCTCTTGTGAAGTATCAAGGCGTTGGTTACCACAATCGTGTTCTACTCTAAACCTTATCCCACCACTTTAAATCCAAAAAAGCTCATTAAAACACTGTTAACTTATCTCTACTTCCCCATCACCACCACCACCACCACCACCACCACCAAAAAAACAAACAGATTTTTCGCCTTCTGCATTCCCATAACTTTTACTTAACTGAACAGATCTGTAAAACAAAAAGGCAAAAATACAACAAAATGGCGACTTTTATAAAAAACAAAAACAATACTAATTGCTTCTTTTAGAGGGAAGACTGGCGTGGGTGGGGGTGAATGGAGGGAGAAATACATTGAGCGTGTTGTTTCACATGATTGCGTTTTTTCACCTTAGTTGCTGTGTCGTATTATCATGGTCTTCTTCTGTCTGTCTTATTTTCTGTCTACACATCTTAAAGTTTTCGCCTGCTCATCTTGATTTTCGTCATCTTCATCATTATAATTCGCATGTCTTATCGGGCATCGTTATCATCATAGTGTCTAGGATTATTATTGTTATTATTATTATTCTAGATATGATCAGGGAAATCAAATTCTACTGATAACTAATGGATCACAAATGATTATAAAGGATACTGCTCACACATATTTTCCTCTTCAGATTTATATTTAGTTGTGTTTTCGAGTGTTTGTCTCTGGTGTAGACCAGTATGCTTTTTGTATATAAACAGATGAAATATAATAATAACACGTGCCAGAGAGTTCATTAGAATGATAGAAAGTATATTAGGAATACTGTAGGCAAAGTTGCTCACTCTTATACATATTTTATAAATGTCCATATAATGAAATGTGTTGAAAAAAAAGTCACCAGAAACTCAATTTTATTATTATCATTTTATTATTTCGACATTTCATGATTATTAAGAAGGAATTAGAAGATATCACGAGTAAGTCACCTTATACATCTGTTAAAAGAAATGAAAAGTTGTCCTAGACTTGATAACCAGCTGAAATCGGTTAGAGATTCTTTGAAAACCAAGGAGTATTGGACAGCTATTTCGTCCTGGTTTGGAGTTCTTCATCAGAACACACCCATGGTCATATCGTTCATGCCTTTTATACAATTTCTCAGGACACATTAACAATTGGGAATTAGTCTGATTTTCGTCAGTGATTGATATATGATCAATGGTATTCACCAAGTGAGGTGTAAGGATAAATACTTGCCGATGACATCAGCTGGCGTCGCCGTATATCACGAATTGATAGGAGTTAGAACTAATGGGTTATTGAATCATGTGCCAGTGATCAGCCAGTTGACCTCTTAACATCAGGGTTCTGGGTCCGATATCTAGTGGGATCCCGGGTGCATACTGCTTAAGAGACCCGAACTACGATGAATCAGTTGCCTAGTGCTCCCGAGTTTTCAATGGTTGTCTAACTGATGTTACTGTGTGATTAAACTTGAAATCATTGAATCTACACAACTATTTAACGGTGCCAAACTCTTAGAATGAGACAAGGGATACTGATATCTGGTACAATAGAGTTTGAGGGTGTTTTAGCACAAGGTAGGTTTAGACAACCTCTTACATGAAAACCGGAGAATTTTGGCGTATTTTTTGTATGATGTTAATTGGCAATGTGCATTTTAATAATCAGGAAACATCAGCTGATTACATTGACTAATGGTGCTCTTAATGAGGTGCATAATTAGCTCTAGTCAGTTTAAAAGTTCGGCTTCATTCACTACACTACTAGATTATAATGTTGCTATACCATACAAAAGATTAGACGGTTTTTTGTTGTTATAAATGTCTTTGTTTGACTGTCACATAAACATTAAAGTGATTTATGAATCTAGCCATTATGAAGACACAATATTCTGGAATAATTCATTCAGGTATATCTATTGTTAGTGCGTCGGTGGCACAGCGGTTAGGACGCTCGTCGACCATGCACATGGTCCGGGGTTCGATTCTTGGCCGACGCACTCCTTTACCTCACCAAGAAAAAAATAAAAGCCGGTAAAGAGGAAAGGTTGGGTATGAGGCTGTCCTGTAAAAATAAACGCTGCTACAGAAACTTCAAGCCCTTAGCTTGAAGTCCTATTTTCCACTGGGAACATGAAGGGATAAAGAAACACCCATTGTTTTGTTGTCTAATCCTCAGAGCTATCTGAATTCAATCAGTCAGGTCTGGAATATGACTACCAAGCTACATGAATAGCCTTTTTAATGCATTCTGAATTCATATTGGGTGATTTGATGCAACATGTGGAGAATTTTCATATCAACCAGTACTCATTAGCGAAGCGTGTCACAAACATCGAGAGAACTGACCTCTCATTCTACAGTCTTACATCATTTTAAAAGTGTACAGTGATGGTGGGTCATGTAGCTTGTTTAACGTAATACAGAACCGACTGGCAGAATTCAGTGAGCAATATGAATTCAACAAAATAACAATGGTTACATCTTAGAAACCATACAGTATGTGCATTCTAGTCTCATATGAAATCAGCTGCCACCTGAAGAGCACAGTATATGATATCGAAATATAGGATCACTACGTTTAGAAATACACAGCTGTCATCATCAAGTATTATCTTTTGAAAACTGTTCTGACATTCTACGTGGATGTCCACAGTTTATAATCACAGAAATTCTCCAAATCTTCAGAAAATTTATTGTGAAGGTTATACAGCGAATTCGATTTAAACTGAGATTATGGGAAAATTGAGTTATTTGTAGAGGAGTGTTTAGCAATTTTCTGCTAATGCACGACATGTAGCGTAACCGCCAATCAATATCATAGGTGAGTAGCTATTCCCTTGTCTGACTTGGTGGGCTACCGCTAGCAATTTACCAAAAGTTGGAATTCATGCTCCATTGGATCGGGTCTCTGTGGCTCAATGGTCCATCAGATCACCTTGTACCCCAGATGGGTTCGTACCGCTGAGAAGTCGAATATGCAGTCCAATACTCCGTGGTTTACTAGTGGTTCTCTCTCTCTCTCTCACTATCTGATGGCAACTCGTGACCGAATTTGTGGACTGCATATTTGCAACCTGTCAAAATCCAGATTTTGATTTCACCTTCTTACATCATTGATTACAGTAAGTATATTACTATTACTGAAAAGTAGCTGTAGCATTTTATTATTAAGGAAGTCTCTCAGTATAACACAAGGTAACACAACTATTATTAAGAGAATGGTAGAGTGTAATTTGAAAGAAAGCTACACTTGGTCTTCATTTCAAATGCTTTCAATCTCATCAATAGACAGAATTTTGATTCAAAAACTCCTACTGGTTAGATTCAAACCTGAAATATGAGGACATGTATAATGATAAATATAAGATCACTTAACTTAATCACCTCAACAAACAAACGTTAAGTACAATTTATGTGGAAAGTCGGACTAGGTAGTGTGATTTGACTTAGATAGTTAGAATAAACATGTAGTACCTTCTATACATATGGTAATGATAGTTGACAGAACCGAAACTGCATATAAAAAACTGCTTTAGATTTCCTAAGGGATTATTACCATTGGTTGAAGGATTTCATCATGAGCTGACATCAGTTAGAGAACTATTAGAAAGTCAGCTGGGAGTATTGGACACCTGTTTCAGTCCCAGTTTGGGCCTCTTCACAGTGTGACCAACCACAGGGGTTCGAACCCAGGACTTCCTTCTTACAAGGCTAGCGAGCTCGTAGACCATTAAGCCAGTCCATGAATTCCAATTTCTGCCAATTCACGATATAGCGCGACCACTAGCCAATGTCTTCTTCGATAAGTAACTGTCGTCACCTTCAACCTGCTGTACTCTACTGCTCAGTGCTTCTTGGTGGTTTTCCAATAGTTCTCTAACTAATGTCAGTTCATGATGAGATCCCCCGACCAATCACACAAAATCCCTAAAAAACGGATACTTGAAGATTATTACTTATCCCTCTATCTTCCTTCATGAGCGCAGCTCTAATTAGTTGGGATTTTTAACGTGAGTATAACGCAAGGGTAATTTTAATCGTGCAGGATTCCGTTAAACTTTTCGACTGTTAGCGGTAATCAACTGGTAACTTCCGATCGAAGTTTTTTGCTTACAAAGTGCACCACGATAACAGGTTTCCTAACTTGCTAACTACATTCCAAATCTTTATAAGTAGATTCAGATGGAAATTAAGCCACTTGACAGTAATGACCACAAATACGATCAAGTAAACAGTCAATACACTCTAAACTATTCCAGTTCTTATTTGGATGAGCGCTAAAAACTAGAAAGCACCAGAAAACTGTCTCTTCCTTATTTAAGCGTCCAAGATGTAGGGTCGTCACGTTACATGTTGAACCTGTTGACAGTTCAGCTACCGGATTAGACCCCAGTGACCCGTGAATCCTGACTTTTGTCAGTTTCTATTTGAAGTTTATTCCTCTAGGTATACACTCACGTTCAAATCTACCTTAAATTCACTCCGGTTCGCTCAAGCTTATCATTTGAAAGGCAAACGAAACGTTCAAGTGATTAAGTTTAATTCACTTTTTATTATTACCACTGTTCTTCCTAAGTTTATTTTGGGAAATTCTCACATGGGACAGAAAACCAACTGTCTGTTGACAATAAGTTATACGGGGTGGTTAAATAAACATAACACTAAGCAAAAAAGCCTACACCAACATTCATCGAATTATTATAATATTGCATAATTACCTTCAAAGTAATAATTGCTACTTATATTTAAGTACTAAGTGGCTTGTGATTGTAAAAGTGGCTGGCCAATATATCCTATTTATTGATTTTATCTTATATTACGTCATCATCACTGTCATTCGCTTAAATGTCATTCAAATTTATTATTAAATGAAAGTGTAATTATGCAATCAACTGCATAAAATTCATAAGTATAATAATCCTATTAATTAAAAGGTAACCGATAATTAAGGAGTATTAATGCACTTGACCTATTCAAGAAAAGAAAAGAGAGAGGGGAAAAGGGATTTCTGTCGGTAAGGTTGGGGGACCGGGGAGGAAGGCATAAAAAAATCAAGGTTACCCTTTTTCTCAATTATTTTGATATAGTTAATAACTTTTTCACCATTTCTATTTTTTTTTTAAAAAGGATTATCTAATCCATTTTCCCATCATAACCGTAGGAATGCTAATAAGTCAGTGATTTTCCTTTCATGGATTATGTTTACTCAGTAGGGGTTAGTTCGGTGTAATTTCATTAATTGAATTGCTTTTCTAGTACGTGACTAAATAAATATCTTTAAAATAAAATCATCATTTAAGTTATTTGAAATTATTTTGAACTTGAAAAGGCCCATTATATAAGTGTTTATTAATAAGGATTCGTGATGTTTAATAATCCGAAGGATTGAAGATTAAAAAAGAGCGAACCAGATAGTGACTGGATGAGATTTAATCACTGATCAGTGAATTAATCATATTCTACAACTTCGAGAGTATTAGATCCTTGTGGTTTCCCCCTTGGGATGGAGATTATTCAAAAACACATGCACTAAAGGGTGTGAAAGTCAATCCATAAAAAGATATTTTCAATGTATAAAAAAAGAATGAAATTGAAATTTTTTTCTCCACTTTATGATATGGTCAAGTGTTGGGTTGCAAGAATTTGATTCGTTTCAGGACTGATCACAAGCTGACATAAGTTAGGGAACCATTGGAAAACCAGGATGTACTATGTGTCTGTTTCGTCCCAGTCTGGGACTCCTCACAGTATGCACCCACCACCAGGGCTTGAATCTAGGATTATCCGGTTACAAGGCAAGCTTCTAAATCATTTTTTTTTATTGCAGCTTGATTCCACACCGTATTTTTTGGTACAGGTATGGAATTTTCAGCATGTGATATCGGTAGCCGAAAATTTTGCAGGCCGACCATAGATATCAGGTGTGCGTTGGCATGGGATTCGAACCCCGGACCATGTGCATGGTCGGCGAGAGTCCTAACCACTGTGCTACCAACGCACATTCAGCCATTTGGGGAGCCGATCCAATGGCTCATGAATTTCAACTTCTTTTAGCTCGTGATGCATGACACAACCGTCAGCTAATATCACAGGCTGGCGAATAACTATCCTCTTGCTTTTGATACGATATTAATTATTTTTATTTCTTTTCTGATTATTTTAGTTCCAATTGTTGTTGAAGTGTTATTTTTGCTCTATTTTCTTTTTTTTGTTTTGTTTTATTCAACTACGTCATGGTAACAAAATCAACAACAACAGCAACAAATACAAACGATGTGAGGAAATTAGAGAAGAGTAAAATAAAAGAGAGATCATAAGTTTACAGTTATATTAACGATAATAGTAACTATCATGACTCTGGTAATATTTAAAAAAAAAGTAATTAAGGTCGTAACCTTATCACCAGCATTTTGTATTGAACACTTGATAATACGGTTGCTAAAATAACTCTGATACTATTATCAATATTAATAATAGTAGTGATTAATTGTTATAGTCTCATTGTCTCTCTCCCTCTGTGCTATTCACTTTCCTTCTATCTACTTGAACTCATCCAGCATTTATGTGTCAATTTGACTGATATAATTGCACGATGGATGGATGTGATGCACACATTACCATGGAACATTGAAATATTCTCATGAATATGTGTATATAAATAAAATGAATGAATGAGTGAGTGAGTGAGAAATTGAACAGTTCCATAAGATTCAAACAAAATGTCCTTAATTAGTTTTATTCTTCGTATTATGATTGCTGAATGTCTTGAAATCTAGTTAGAGACAAATAAATGAATAGTAGTTTCGTATTTTATGTTTTTTTAAATTACAACAATAGTAAGACAGTATGGTAAAAAGTAGAATTATAATTCCTTTTAAACAATTATACCTGTAACTTGGATCAGTTTTTTAAACTAGATGTCAGGTTCATCAACTTTTTAGATAGATAGATAGATAGATAGATAGATAGATAGATAGATAGATAGATAGATAGATAGATAGATAGATAGATAGATAGATAGATAGATAGATAGATAGATAGATAGATAGATAGATAGATAGATAGATAGATAGATAGATAGATAGATAGATAGATAGATAGATAGATAGATAGATAGATAGATAGATAGATAGATAGATAGATAGATAGATAGATAGATAGATAGATAGATAGATAGATAGATAGATAGATAGATAGATAGATAGATAGATAGATAGATAGATAGATAGATAGATAGATAGATAGATAGATAGATAGATAGATAGATAGATAGATAGATAGATAGATAGATAGATAGATAGATAGATAGATAGATAGATAGATAGATAGATAGATAGATAGATAGATAGATAGATAGATAGATAGATAGATAGATAGATAGATAGATAGATAGATAGATAGATAGATAGATAGATAGATAGATAGATAGATAGATAGATAGATAGATAGATAGATAGATAGATAGATAGATAGATAGATAGATAGATAGATAAATAGATAGATAGATAGATAGATAGATAGATAGATAGATAGATAGATAGATAGATAGATAGATAGATAGATAGATAGATAGATAGATAGATAGATAGATAGATAGATAGATAGATAGATAGATAGATAGATAGATAGATAGATAGATAGATAGATAGATAGATAGATAGATAGATAGATAGATAGATAGATAGATAGATAGATAGATAGATAGATAGATAGATAGATAGATAGATAGATAGATAGATAGATAGATAGATAGATAGATAGATAGATAGATAGATAGATAGATAGATAGATAGATAGATAGATAGATAGATAGATAGATAGATAGATAGATAGATAGATAGATAGATAGATAGATAGATAGATAGATAGATAGATAGATAGATAGATAGATAGATAGATAGGTAGGTAGGTAGGTAGATAGGTAGGTAGGTAGGTACGTAGGCAGGTGGGTATTCAACTGTTGGAAATGATAAAAAGGTTGATTTCTTTTATGAAAAAGGGTTGGTTTCTAGTGCCCAACACTGGCTAAAATAAATCTCAAAAACAGAAAGAAAGAAAGAAAGAAAGAAGTATCGAAGAGCTTTTTGGTCAAGTATTAACTGAATAGTAGCACGTTATCCTAATAAAACATTATTATTATTATTATTATCAGTTCCTGTTATTACTCTCTAACAACAGCTTATTTTTATATGGCGTTCTTGTGGAAGACTAATTTTCACTATAAACTTTGATAGTGAAGTGATTTCATTTAGAGAAACGGCTGAAAACCAGGAAGCACTGGACTCCAAAAGCACGCATACATGATCCCATGAGAGTTTGAAACCAGGACCTTCAGGTTACAAGGAAGAAGGAATAGGATTCCATGGCACATGAATAATAATAATAGCTTTATTCTATAAAATTCGTCTGAAACACAGTATAGAATTTCCAGTTTGTTTTATTTTAACGTATGTAATGCTTGTGAATTGTCTTCAAGTACTATATTATTACATAATACATCACTTAAAGCAATACCATTACAACCAAAACATGTTCCACTACTTCGCTAAGTTGTTTCTTTCCTTTTCTTTCAGAAAATTTGTAGCATTGGGTGCAGGCGTGAGAGTAGAATAGGATTTATGAAGATAGTTGGATGGTTAAAACTATGTGAAATGCAGTATATATGATGCATTTTAATGAATTCTTACATCTACTAATTCGCAATATATAGAACAGTCGTTAACCAATGTCAACAGCGAGTATTTATTCTGATACCGAACCTGGTAGATCCCACTGGCTACAACTTTTCGCTAGAACTCCAGATAATTTCATCCTGTAGTCGGTTACAAATCAGCGTTAGATGCATTTTCAAGTTTAATTTTCAGGGATTTAATGTGCTATATATCGTAAACAAGAGGAGCATAGCACTCACCAACCACTGGACTCTTCTCCCAGTGGATGAGAAGTCAATGGACTAGCCTTGTAATCTAAGGTTCCTCGGTTCAATCCCTGATAGAATCACGTGTGCGTGTGTGTATTTCCTACGAGTCCCAAAATTGGACGAAACGTTTGTTCATTATTTCTTGGTTGCCTATAGTTCTCTAACTGAAGTTTGATCCTGATTGAATATGAGATCAGTTAAATCTGTGAAGTTGAACACTTGAAATTTTCCGTTATGCTATTTAGCTGCTGAACTAGTTGAAGGTTCCATATTTAACAAACTGAAATGTGAACAAGATTGTTGTACTTTCACTTCTTCAGCCTACTAAAAACACATTCAGTGTTTTCGCGTAGTAGAAAGGTTTCTGTTAAGGAGAAAAAAGAGAAAAGTTAGTGTTTATCTTTGTCTTTGGGTGATCATTTTAAAAATGTGGTGCAGTTGGATCTCAGTGTTGTGCAAAAATGAGTGTTATACAGATCTATTTGAGCTTCAACAGGTAGGTTACTCACAGATTTTATGGTTGTTTTGCTGGAATAGTCTGCTTAAGGTGATTACCATCTTCGAGATTTCACACACACAAATGGGGACACAAACCGAAGATACTCATATTCACTATTGTTATATTCTCCACAACTGACATTTTATTAAAATTGTAGGAGTATCTTCGGCGTTAAAGTTAATCGTTGAGAAGATAACTTAACGACTTTTCATAAATGGATAAAATTGGTTAGGTAGAAAAAACTCTGACCCTATGAATATTTAAGACTCCGTGATTTAGATGACGAGTTCGTATCTGACGTTGAAAAAATAATTTAGCATAGTTATCATACGTCATTATTTTTTGATGAACATTCCTTCTGACAGAAATATGGTTGGAGAAAAATTTCTCTTTTGGTGGTACTCGAACCAGAGATTTGACAAATACAAATCATTTTCAAGAATTGGTTTTTGTAGGGATTTTGTTTGATTGCATGGAGGATATCATCATGGGCTGATATCAGTTAGAGAACCATTAGAAAACCTGCAGGAATTACTGGATAGATGTTTCGTCCCAGTTTGGGACTCTTCATCAGTACGCATTCACCGCCGGGGGCCGAACCCAGGGCCTTCTGGTTACAAGGCAAGCTCGTATGGTCATTAAGCCATTGGGATCAGATCCAATGGTCCTTGAGTTCTAACTTCTGCTAATTCACGATATAGTGCGGCCATTTGACAATGTCTTCTTCGATGAGTTACTACCTCATCTTCAGCCTTCGTGTGTCCTGTGAAGAGTTCCAAACTAGGACGAAACAGCTGTCCAGTACTCCAGGGTTTCTCAGTGGCTGATGTCAGTCCATGATGAAATCCTCCATGAAATACTAACCATCTTGTTAGATTTCTATATTTTAAAATGCGATAGGGAAGGATTACGCTGTCAGACATGTGTTAGTGAAAAAAAAACAACAACAACAAATAAACACAGATGGTTACCATGTGAAGTTAAGCATTCATCAGTATGATCGTTATCTTTCTAAAGTTATTGTTCACTTTCACACACGCATATTCATGCACAGATTGCTGACTTTATTTGGTTACACCAATATATTTTGTTGTTGTTTTGTATTGTATTTTCTGACTGAACTAATTTTGAGAAAGACACGCTAATGTTTTTACTATTTATAGACTGAATTGTCTATCAGATGTCTGAGTTGACGACTAAAAGAATTAGATTATTCTGGTGAATGTAGGAATTTCATTAGGTATGTGCTATTTATTGAAATATTATTAAAGATTCCCAAATTCCTAACTGTTTATTTGTATGTTTCTGTAAAGTTTCCCAGATCATCAAGGTCGTTGATGAAAACTACACATCTAAGATGACAGGTTAGGGTATTTAATAAAGAAGTGCTGGATTTTCGTTAACTAGTGTCTTAGTGGATAACACTTTGGCGTCTAAAGCGATCAGCGCAGCGTTCAGCTCTCAGGAGGAACATCGTTACTCACTAGGGATACAGTTACGTCCAGACGAAGAGTTCTAGATATGACGAAATGCCTATCTTGGTTTCCAGTTACAGTCACCACCAACAAAATAATCTAATGTTAACCTTCAGATCTCGTCTAATTCTGCAGCCTACGTATCAACAGGGACTCAACACTTTGTCCCCATACGAGTCCACCAATGGGAAATACAAAATAACTTGAACTATTGTACATAGTTGAGCAGAAAAGGTGGTCTGAATATTTCAGCTGGATGTGCCAGATTTTTCGAAACCACTAGTGTGATGATGCGGCCCCTCATTAGTGAATAAAATGGTCGTTTGGTGTTCATTTCACTATGAAGTCTACCAGCGGTTATGGTTTTGCAACATTATTATTATTATCATTATTACTGGTTACAATAATGATTTTCGTATTCATCAGTTCTAACCCTGTCTAGTTTATTAGTCCACTAATTTATGCACAAGATCGTCGAATGGAAGCCGATTAGGAAACGGTAAATTGGGATTCTGAGGGTGACGTGGAGGAGATCATGTGAGAAGGAAATGAAAGCTTATGGGGCAATCGTGGAGCTACCTGAGAAGTTTAGAGGGAATAAAGTGGAGTGGAGATATGTTACTGAAGTCATACGTTCTATTCATATTAATTCATGAGTTTTATCTTCTTGTTCATAATACATTCAACAAACACTTCTGCTTACAAACCTGTGGTTGTGGGGGCTTGACTGATATTGAGGTAGATTTCTGTTCACCATATCGATCACGCATAGTCTTAACAAATGGCATACATTTTCATTGTTGTATTTTACTGCAGGAACCTTTGTACTATATGGGGATAATTTTATCTGTCAACATTCTTCCAAGTATTTGGTAAGAAATCATACTTTCACTAACATAACACCTCCATAAACTTAAAAGCTGCATAAGTTGATCACTAGAGGTTAACTACTGTCGTCTTTTTTAACCCCCAGCACTGACTGAATTCCATCGATCAAGTTCGTAAGATGGTCACTCTTCGTCGTGATCTACGTTGAATTGATGTTAGATGGTTGAAAGTAGTCAGCAGATATCCTTGAATCTGGGTTTCATGGGTATTAGTACTCGTCCGGAAGGAGTACTCGAAACTTTGAAAGAACCGATGTTCCTATGGAGATACTATATTATATCACTTATATTTCTGTAGTCGGAGATGTAACCATCGAGTTATTTCGAGCTATTCCTAAGTGGTAATAAGACTTTTTATGTAGGAACGAAGATATAATATGCCAGATCCTCCATTATGTTTCATTTCGGTGCGGTTTAAAAAAAAATAAATATTGTTAATTTTTTGTGTCAGCGGTGAAAATATTTTATTCCTCCCTTTGATTATTACTTTCATGGTGCTCAGAAAGAATGAGATCTAGGATCCACCTACAACAACAGCATTCATCTTCCTTTAATGTTGTGTCATCATTCCAGAGGAGAATGCTGAAGTGTCAGTAATCTGTAAATGCGAAATACAGTTAATCTACTTGTTACCATCTCCAGAAAGCATTCCATCTATATTGGTCTTATAATTTTATTTTACGAATCTTATACCACTACTGATATTTGATTACATCAGTACTTTAATTGAATTTTAGATTTTCCTGTCGATTGATTGGACCGAAATGCTCGGTCTCAGGTTGACATGTCGTCTTCTTGTGCAGATGCTTCGACGATGTCTGGGCATTTAGTTGGTATCTAATTGGTGGATGGTGACTAGCAGTGGAATCCAGGATGCGCATTTCGACTCATCAGCTGGAGGATCCGTTGCACAAGAGGTGGCGCTCGTGGCCTAATTGGTCTAGTGGATAACGCTTTGGCGTTTGAAACTATGGGCACTGAGTTAGAGCCTCAGTGGGAAAACCAGCACTCACTGGGTACATCCAGATGACGAGTCTCAAATGGGACGAAATTCGCATCCTGGATTCCACCGCTAGTCACCATTCACCAATTAAATGCACCAGTATTATTTGCTTATACGAAGATAAAATATTATAAATAAAATATTTTGAAAGACAATGTAATAATTTTATAATGTGCATCGAAATGTCATTGAATTTAACACTTATTTGACGTTTGAATACCAAGCACTTGTTTAAAGTGTCAGTCGGTATATCACTGACTTACTGGAGTTACAAGTACACTGAATTAAGGATTTAAAAACAGAGATAATCAATTCTTGACTGTCTTATCTAATATTATTATTATTGTTCCCTTGGGTTCCCAGTGGAACATAGCGATTCAACTGCACGTCTCCACTTGCTTCTGTCTTCCGCTGTACTTTTCACCTCCATCCATGTTAGTTCATACTCTTTCAACTCCTCTTCACACGATCTCCTCCATGTCACCCTTGCACTGACGACCCACTCGCCGTTTCCCTTCCGGGTTCCACCCGAGGAATGGCCTGACACGCGCGCGATGTCAAACAGCGGCCTTCTCAGCGAGTGTCCAATCCATCTCAATCCACTTACTCCTGAATATTTGTTGGTTGGCGACTGGTTCTTGTTTTGTTTGTTCCCAGACATAGTTTCTTGTTGGTGATTCTTTCCGGCCCGGCCTGGCCATCTGATCTTCAGTATAGAGCCAGCGAAGACAGTTAGTTGTTGATGAAGGTCTGCAACAGGCTGTTGAAAATATTCTTTGTGACCCGCCCTCCAAGTTTCTGATCCGTATAGAAGAACTGACTGACTTGACGTTGTTTGTATTGAAAATCCGACCGAATTTTGTTGTTGATGATGGCTGATTGACGAAGATTTCCAGATTGGTTTCAGTTGGTTGATGAGTGTGTTTCTCGCCTTTCCGATTCTCCTCGTCTGTCTCGACTGTCTGTGGTTGAGACAATGCTCAATGCTAGATAAGTGAATGAAGGGAGTAACCTCTATCAAATCCCTCCCATTGACGTCCTATCTAATAAAATGATGTAAATTTAGGTAAACAAGTAAAGAAATGTTAAATAAAATCTACCGAACCGGAAGATCTATATGCGAAAACCGACAGGTTGGTAGAAGAAGCAGGGAAGACATGACTTCAAGTGAACATAGAGAAAACAGGAGTAATGAAGACACCTAAAAAGGGACAACAAGAAGTACCAATCACTGTCAGTGGGAGAAACGTGAAGGAAGTCATCTCTTTCACTTTCAATTGCAAGCGGAGCCACGGATGAGGATGTCAAAGGCAGGATTAGAAAGACAAGACAGTCATTTACTAACCCAAAATTCGTGTGGAAATCTACTGCACTCAGCATCAAGAACAAGTTTCAGATTTTCACCACTATTATTATGATTCAGAAACTTGGTATGTCATCAAAACCATTTCCAACACGCTGCTTCACACTCTTATTGACTGCTGTCTACGCTCCATATTGAAGATTAGATGACCATAAGGGATTAGTAATGAGGCACTTTCGTCGGCGACGAACGAAAGAGGAACCCACTACCCAGTGAATATTTTGAAGAACATATAAAGTGATTGAACACCCACCGAGGAGACTGTGGAGTGACATCATGCACCAGGCAATCCCACGAGTGGAACACGAATGGTAAGTGACGAGTTGGACATCGTTTCAAGGATGACGCGTAGCAGGTTGTGCGAAGAGCAGGAGATGAAAACTAATGGGATGTCATACAGCCAGATAAATAGGACTTCAGAGAACAGAATACAGCGGAGTCCAATGTTCCACTTGAAACCTAAGAGAGTATTAATAATAAAATAAAATTGGATTTTATACAGAAAGAAGCATAAAATATCCTTTTCGTATTCTATAAATAAACAGTAATAATAGAATGAATCAATGGAACTTTTGTCTCCTTAAGCACTACCCACCTTATAACTATCCTAATGTTTACTCATGATGACGATGTTACAGAAGCAGGTAAAGAAGAAGAATAAGAAGGAACATTAATAAACAACAATATGTGTACATAATATAACACCTTTTAGAAAAAAACAGTGTTGTTTGAATTGTCACTTATTCAACAAAATACGAAAATATGCTCTCTCTCTCCGTGTGTGTATGTAATGCGCGTGTCAATCAAAATCTGTATAAGTTAGTAACATACTCTACAGGTCACATGATTTCGTGTAAACATTCCATTTTCTATTATTTACATTTCTATATTTGTTTAACAAGTAGTTGTCTACATGATTGTTTATTTGTTTTTCTTAGCGCGCACTTTTTGGTTTTAATTTTAAAAAGATGAGTTATGATTTTAGTAGCTCAATGTTTTTATATGTGTCTTATGGTAACTTTTAGTTAAACTACTAAGTGTTTTGTCTTTAGAAATTTAGTAAAGTTACACTCATCAAATAGAATCTGTTGTCATTTGGTGTTGTTTTTCTATTGTCGTGAATGAAATTGTGCCAGTTACTAAGGTTATTTATCATAAATTGGAAAATGAAAAAGAACTCACGGAAGCTTGACTCTGGTAATCATAATAAAATGACATTTAAATTCTAAAATGCCAGCATCTATTTAGAAAGCTCAAGTCCTTATTATTATTGTACTGTTCCCTTGGGTCCCCAACAGCATATGTCCACTTTGTCCTGTTGTCTGCAGTCCTGTTTAGCTGTGCCCACGACTCTCGGACTCCCCAATTCGGGTTCCACTCAGAGAGTGGCCTAGCGCGATATCACTTGACGGTCTCTTTAGCGTGTCCCCAATCCACCTCCACTTTCTGTTACATATTTTTTGAGCTAAAGGTTCTTGATTGGTTTGTTCCAGCAGTTTCTTGTTGTTAATTCTTCCTAGCCGTGTGATCTTCATTATCGAGTCAGTGAATTCAGCTTTTGATAAAAGTTCGCAGTAGCCCGTCTGAAATGCGTTTGGTGATGCACCAAGTTCCTGATCCATATAGAAGAACTAACTGACTTAATATTCGTGTTGAACATCCGTCTTCTCTATATTCACTTGAAGTCCTGTCCTTGCTGGTTCTTCTACCTTGCTCTTCGTTATCGGTATCATTAAATAACACTTTGTTCTCAGTCCAGTATGGTCTTGTACAAATCAACGTCAAAGTAATGTGCTAGAAGTGATTGTAATGACTAAACGTATGTATTCGTGGTAGTTGAACCAATTTCCATTGGATGTCACTGGGTTAAGTCTAGTATATACGTCACAGCAGTCTTTAGTGATCTATTGTCAGGTAGATAAGCATGCTTAACTATCACCTTCCTCGACAGTCAATATTAGCTGACATAGGATCAGGTTAGGAAAGAGCTAACGGTGATCAAACCAAAACTCGGAATCAGTTCATTAAATTTTCTAATACGTATTATGCTCTACATAGAGAGGTGTAGATTGCCTAGTTGTTATACTCTAAATTCTAAGAACCAATGACTGAAAACAGTTGATAACATGGTTCAGAATCGTTCTGAATGGCGTATAGGTGAATTCACTTTTTGAGACCTGCTTTGTTCATTGAAACCCTGTTGTTATTATTCTTTCTCCCTCAAATTTCTATTTATTATTGTTCTTTTGAACCTTTTTTTTCTGTCTTTTCTCTTCTTTTAGGTGCTACATGGAGTGTGGCAACTCGAAATGGTGAACTTTTGTGCAAAGTTCTACGTTGAAACCAGTCAGTCTGTCAGTCAGATACGTAACCTGTAGACAGTTTGACTACTATCCTTTGGGGGCAGTTAAAAACTCTACATTGATTGGTCACTAGAGACAAACTAGTGTTAAACTGTTTAGACCTTAGTAGAACTGACTAAATTCTACCAGTCACTTTTGCAACCTGGTCATCAAGCTAGGCGACTGGTCACAGAAGCCCACTCTGAATTAAATTTTAGTTGGTTGGAGGCGATCGATATGAAGTCCGATTAGAACTCAGTGAGTAGCTGTAGCCAGCAAACAAATTGACAAAATTTGATGTTATATTAAGCAAACAAGTAATTTTTAAACGAGTTAGACCACGGATTGATATCAGTTAGAGAACCGTTGAAGACCGGCACTGGAGTACCGGACAGCTGTTTCATCCTAATTTGGGAATCGTTGGCAGCACGCGCCCACTGGGGTTCGAACCCAAGACCTTCTGGTTACAAGGCAAACTCGTCTACCATTCAGCCATTCGGACTCGATTCAATGGCTAGCCCATGAATTCTAACTCCTACCAATTCGTGATTTAGCGCGACCATCAACCGATGACTTTGTAACCGAAAGATCTTGGGTTTGAACCCCAGCGGGTGCGTACTGCCTATGATTCTCAAACTAGGATGAAATAGCTGTCCAGTACTCCCGTGTTGGTTTTCAATGGTTCTCTAACTGATATCAATCCGTGGTCAAACTCATATAAACAAATCTAATCCTTACAAATCAACTCTTGAAAATAAGTAATTGGCCTAACATTAAGCACATCATTATATACCCTCGCTGAAGTAGTTTTTGTCTGTCTAAGTTACATTTAATTGGAAGCAGAAAGTCGTCCAGCCGTATATATATGAATAGATATTTCCATGAATAAACCATCTAATACACTTACTGAAACCTCAGTGTTGCACGAAATGGGATTGAATGTACTACAAGGTGGACACTAGTGATGTACACAAATAAAAAGGAAGAATGTGACTCGTCCGAATCTCTTGGAAAGTATCATTTCCTTTAATCTTACAAATGTATTTCATTATTGTAGGTTTTAACGGTTAGGGAAATAAAGACCACCACTGCTTTTACGTGCGTTGGTGGTATAACGGTTAGAACTCTCGCCGACCCTGCACATGGTTCGGGGCTCGATCCTCGGTCGACGCGCTCCTTTACCTCGCTGAGCCAGAAATGATGCTGGTAAAGAGGAAAGGTCGGGCATGAGGCTAGCAACCCGATCCTGTAAAAATAGACGCCGCTACAGGAACTTCAAGCCACTAGCTTGAATCCCTGTGTTCCACTGGGGGAACGTGAAGGAAAAAAAGTGAAAAACTGTTTTTACAACAGCTAATTGTAGGTTATCGTCTGCATTTGTAAATCAGGATGATTTTCCTTCATTCCTTTAAAGTGGAACATTGGGCTTCACACTTTGAGGTCTAAGGTTTCAATAGAGCATATGCGGTTGCTAGCATCCCACCCAAACTAGGCGAGGTGTAGAACTGAGTTGGACCCCGACTGCATTTGTGGTTGAAGAGTATTCTACCACCACTGAATCACTGACACTCTTGGTCAGGATGATATTCATTAATAATCATGATACTATTAAGTTTTGTTTGGTGCGGCAGCAAAATTTCATTATCCACCTCAGAACTAAATTATTGATCATCAGAATATTTCAAACCATGTGTTTAAAAATTATAATGGTGGTGTTCATGTGATGTGTTATACGTCACAGTCAAATGAAGCAAAATCACATTATTTGCTTTAAGCATTCCTAATCTAATGGGTTAAGTAGACTTTTGGGGTGATCACACCGGGTAGTGAGAGCCTGTCAAAACGAAAAAAAAGTTGTGTAATGTGAGTTATCTCCACATGCAAAAAAGAAAAAATCAAAACAAAAATGTTACTTTTATTTATAGTATCAGTTAACACATCGCCGTAGTAGCGAAATATACCGGTAATAATGTGCATAGATTACTTATTGATTCACTGTTAACTCGTCTGTTTTAACTGGAATTAATGCAACTCATTGAGAGAGTAAAATCAATCTCTGACTGCAGCACTGGGTGACACGGGTTCGAATCTCAGAAGAGATATGAGTTCCTTCAAGGTTGCAGATACGCCTTGTTGACGAGTGCCAACCAGCAAAAAAACCTAGGTCAAGGGCTTCTTACCGATTGCCTCCAACCATCCAATATCATCGAAGTAGTTCAGTTCTAAAAACACTGGAAATTATCAAAATACGGTGCCAATTTGATTGAATTGTGCTTGGCGTCGATATGGTTATCCCTGAAGTTTGGATGAGTAGCACTGAGATCCAGAGGCAAAGAATTTAGCAGTTACTCCTCACTTACATTATATCGTAATTCAAATACATAACTATTTCAATGTCTGTTAACTCCCAGCTTGACTGTGCTAAGATGAACAGCTTTCTATCAGGAATTAGCAAATGATCTTCGTCTAATGGCCTTAAATTAAATGCTTCCAAATGTCAGACTGTAAATTTCAGTTTCCGGTGTAAACGAAAGTTAAATGCGACCGTTGGTTCCTATTACCCTTGTGAAATTGATGATAATGATATAAAAATGATGTCTGAAGTTAAGTATCTTGGAGTAATTCTTTCTTCTGACCTATCCTGGTCTTCCCATGTCTTAGTGATTTCTAAAAGAATATTTCGTCTGATTCCTTACATTAAGAAGTCGAGCCACTCAGACATAACTCAAACCCTCCTCATACAGTTTGTCAACTCGTGAATCTTACCTATTATTCTTTACTATCTACCCTTATTCTTTCCTGGATTGCTTAAAAAAGATTATGTTATACTTCGTAGGACCCTGAAGACTGTCAGTAAGGCAAGTGGTGATATCTCACTGGGCCACATCGTCATTCGTAGGGACTTAATTTTATGGGATAAATTTGTTAAAGGGATTTTGTCAGACTGTGAGCATCCACTTTACCCGCAGCTCCAACCTTGTGTCTTCTCAGATAAAACAAGAAGTCTTTTCAGAAGACTTTATGCACGTACGTCTAAGTATAAAAATTCCTCTATACCATATTTGGCACGAACTTTATCTGATGAAAATAGTGTTGGGCATGAACTAACCAGCCTTCTTTGCACTACTAAATAAACCATTTCCTCCACCCTTACAACATCAAACATTATTGTTATTGTTCCTCTTATATTTATTATCCTCTGAATTTTTTGTTTTTGTTTATTTTTTTCATGTGTGAACTTAATTTTATCATTATTATGTCCTTTAATTCCTAGAGGAACATAGCGCTTCAGCCGCGCGTTTCCATTGCCTTCGGTTCTCTGCCAACTTTTTCACTCCGCTCCACGTCTGCCCACATGCCGTCATCTCCTCTTCACATCACCTCCTCCAAGTCACCCTCACGCCGACGACCAACTCGCCGCCCGCTTCCCTTTCGGCTTCCACACGAGCGATGGCTTGTCTAGTGATGTCACTTGATGGTTTCTCTTCTCAACGTATGGCCAATCCATCTCCATTTCTTCCTGCCTATTTGTTTCACAATCGGTTCTTGCTGTGTTGGTTCGCTCCCAGAGATCCCTTTTGCTGATCTTTTCCGGTCGGCCATCTGATCTTGAGTATTGAGCAAAGACAACTGTTAATGAAGGTCTGAAGTTTGTTTGAGATGCCAAGTCTCTGATCCGTATAGTATCACTGACTGACTTCACATTGGAATTGAAAACCGGATCTTATTTTTGATGGTGAGTGCTGTTGACCTCCACACAGACTTGACAGTAATGAAAGCTTGTCTTGCTTTCCCGATTCTGGCTTTGATATTCTCATCACTTCCGTCCGCCTGTAGGTGAAACGATGCTTCCCAGGTCGGTAGGTAGGTGAAGGAGGTTGTTTCTTTCAGGTTCCTCCCATTTATGCTGGCTGATTGTTGTCTGTTGTTGTTGCTGTTACTGTTGGCCAGGAATCTTCATCACCTCTGTTTTATCTGTGTTCACTTGAAGTCCTATCTTTGGTGCTTCTTCTGCCAGCTTGTTGCTTTTTACTTGCATATCTTCCAGTTTTTGGGAAATCAGACATTTATCATCGGCGAAGTCCAGATCCTCCAAGTTTTTGTGTGGGTCCATTTTATGCCTGTTCCCTCGTTGGTTGCCATTGTCTGTCGCATTATCCAATCTACTCCAATCAGGAAGATCATTGGTGATAGTAGACAGCCTTGTCGCACTCCCGTCCTCACTTCGAAGGCTTCCGTAAGTTTCCCTTTGTGGATTACTTGGCATGCAGCATTGTCGTATAACTGTTGGATGAGGTGTATAATTGTCAGTGGCACCCGTAGTAGCAAGGTAGTTTCCAAATTATCTCCCCATCGACGCTACGCTATCGAAGGCCTTTTCAAAGTCGCTGAAGTTGAGTGAGGTGGAGAGGTGACTGCCATTCCAAGCTTTGCTCAATGATGATCCGTAGAGTGGCGATTTGATCAGTACATGACTTGTTTCTCCTGAATCCAGCTTGTTCCGGTCGCAGTTTTGCATCCAGGTTGGCTTGTTTGACTCTCTCTAGGATGATGCGGCTGGACTTAATTTAAGCTGAGTTATAACTGTTAATTTTGTCTTTCCCCTCACTATACTATATCAACAGAACATTAGATCCAATAATCTATGACATGCTAAAATTTCCAAACTGAATCGACAATACTGTTTGAAACTAACTCACCGTTATTATTATTTTGATAATCTCAATTCGTGCTTCGAATATTTTTGACTTTATATCGTAAACGTGAACAAATCCCTCGGGTTAATTTTTTTGAAATTTTTAATTTTACCTATATTTTAAGTAAATCAGATGCAATATTGTATCAAATGCTGAGAATTCCATTCTGTATTATAAGCACTGTTTTTGGAATAAAGCAAATTATTATTATTATTATTATCAATGGACTGATAGAAGACAGACTATAGAACTCCATCTCATGCCAACTTACTCCCCGTGATACCAAATGGTCCAAAAGTCAAAGCCTAACTAGGCAATACGTTCATACTTTTGACCAATCTAAGAAGGATCAAACAATTACCGAGCATTTATTCATTTATAATCTTTCTGTATTGGGATTCTACAATCAACATCATTAACAAACCAACTGACCAAGTCATACTTCAATTTATTATGAAGTAGAAGTTAATGCATTTGAAACGAAATATGTAGTGAACACGTTAAGTTTACATGAGACACTGTATATATTGAGAGAATGTTTGGCAAACTGAATTTATCTCGGGGAGACATGTTCTGCGTGTGATTTTGGCAGGCCATAAATGTAAGGCAAATGGGACTCTATCAGTCATTGTAAGCATTGTTGACGATCAATATCTTCTTTAGGAGATCTCTCAATATGTACGCAATGTACTTTTCACCCACATCTATCTTATCTTTCTGGCAGTTCTCCACTTTAAACATTAACGTAGTCTTCTTTGCCAATCAGCATCACCCCTGAACCTTTGTCAGGTCGCACTATGACGATTTCGTCAATATTTTTTGAGAGACTTCATTCTTTTTGATGCTCCTTAGAAAAGATTTTTGAATATAACTTTGGTGAAATCAGGTACTGATTTGCAGTGTAGATTTAAATCAGCCTCTCTTGCCCTCATTAATTGGACTAAGGTCATTCGGTTGATAGAAAAAGTTTTTGAAAGTGAGCTGAGACACAGATTATTTTGAGAAATTTTTTTCGGAATATAAAAGTTAAATCCAGAGGAAAGCGCTTCGACTTTAATTTAATTAAATTTAATTTCAACCTCGACAGATGGCAGATAAACTTGTCAGGATCTTCTGAGAAGCCATCATACAATTTCTCTTTTGTCAAGGACTTCTACTGAGTTTGATAAAAATTCATGCACGTTTTTTCCTGCTGAAGGCATTGAATAAAATTGGTGAATTCGACCCAGCATGCTATGTATATCCAAGCAATGACTACATTCAAGTGTTGCTTTGTAGGGATTTGATTGGATTCAGGATTTCATCATGAGCTGACATTAGTTAGAGAACCATTGGAACACCTGGGAGTACTGGACAGCTATGTCGTGAATTGACAGAAGTTAGAATTCAAGGACCATTGGATCGGTCCCAGTGGCTTAATGGTATACGAGCTAGCCTTGTAACCGGAAG
The DNA here is from genome assembly GCA_944472135.2 of Trichobilharzia regenti. Taxonomy (NCBI): domain Eukaryota; kingdom Metazoa; phylum Platyhelminthes; class Trematoda; order Strigeidida; family Schistosomatidae; genus Trichobilharzia; species Trichobilharzia regenti. The sequence goes on from OX235262.1 coordinate 137,817,920, forward strand.
GTCCTGGGTTCGAATCCCGGTGGGTGCGTACTGCTGAAGAGTCTCAAACTAGAACGAAACAGCTGTCCAGTACTCCCAGGTTCTCCATTGGTTCTCTAACTAATGTCAGCTCATGTTGAAATCCTGAAACCAATGACTACATTATCTAAGGGTGGGGCTTTGGTTCTCAATTTTGAGATCAGAGATTTTGTTAAGTGAGTATGTGATTTAGTAATACATCGAAGATTTTTGAGAGACCACCCTTTCTCAAAAAACTAAATTTGATGAAGCAAGAGGAGTGCGGCAAACATATGTTCGATAAGCTACTTATTCTTCAAGTGGATCAAGGTAATTGAAAGTCTCCTAAATGCCAACAATCGGTATGCCAATCTGTTTATTCACTTGGCAATGAACTCTAGACCAATGCAGCTCAATCTTTCAATGTGTTCTTCAGTAGTGAGTGATTACTAAGTAACTTTATAACTTTTCACAGTTTCTTAGTTTTGAATTGCAGGCTTTTGGGATACCAACTATTAAAAAAGCAAACTAGGAACACTGAACAGCTATTCTCCATTCTTGTTTTACGACTGTCCAGGGGTCGAACTTGTGATTCTCGGGTAGTTAGGTGAGTCATTTGACCAATAAGCCTCCGTACTGGAATCAGTCTACTAATCCAGGAGTTCTAGTTTCTGTTCTTGAGTTTCCTCCATCTTTTTACCATGCACCATTGGTACACTGATATTTTCAATATTTAAAATGTTAAAATGAAATGTTTAATAATAAATTTACTTGATATTTGAACTTATTTTAGTGCAGAAAAAAAAGCACAACTACACTATTCTTATTTTAAATTACAAAATGCAAGGATATTAAGTATATAACCTGTCAATCAATACATTGTTCGTTGACACTTTGAAATAAGTAACAAGTGGGTTTTACAAAACCGGATATGAACACTTCTCAGTGCTTCAGAGAAATGCATATATATATATATATATATATATATATATATATATATACTACAGTCAGACAAATAGGAACCTATAAAGTGTATAAAAATGCCCACAGACTTTGTCTAGGCAGAAAAAGGAAGAGGAAGAAAGGAAAAAAGTGAATTAAGAGACTACTTATATTCGTGAGCAAGGTCCACCAAGTGTCGTTTCCGTCCAGTGAGTGGAACTCTTCAGAATACTATTTCTAGTATTATTGGTAGTAATAGTAGTCGTAGTAGTAGTGGTATGAGGACAGTCTATACTGATGACACTATATGAAGGGTACTTCATTTTTTTTGACTTTTTGTTTCTCAATGTGTTTTTTACTTGTTGTTTTGTTGTAATTTTTTGCAGAAACTGGGCATATTTTGTGCAGAGTTTTGTTTTATTCTAAAAATTAAGTGGGAAAGTATACAAAAGGCATAAATGCAAATATGAATTAAAGAACGCATATCACTTTGGTCAACAAAATGTATTTGTTATAAAAGGGATGATTGGGAAAAATAGGAGAATAACTGTCGGTAAATGAAATTATCCCAATGAATGACAGTTATTGAAATGTTCGTTGAAGGTGTGAAATTTGTCTTCCGCATTAAAACAAAATGAATGAATGATTGAGTTGATGAGTACTTAGAAGTACAAGTATTAGATAAATTTCTGTAAAAGTTATTGACACTTACTACTACTGACGGAATTAAAAGAAAAATCAGACGACAGAATGCTTAGTGTTTAGATTAACTTTTTGAATGATTAACTACAACAATCAGGTGTCTTTATTTTCGCATTCATCTTCAGGTTTTCGCTTAGTTATCGAGCTAATAAGTTCTGCCCTTCTCATGTCACCTGTTTTCAGATCCTATTTTGAGTTTTAACTTTGGATTATGCGTGCCATATTGTAGTTTATTTCGGAAGTTTACAAATCACCTGCACTATATATGGTTATTGTATTGCTTTTAGTTGATTCTTTATTGAAATAATTTGTTCTTTACTGTAATGAACATGTGAATTAAGAACGCTTAGTGTTCTCGTTTCACAGATGATGAAATGAAGACAATTGGACCATTTAAACAATATTCAGATTATGAGTTTGGGAGGCGGGGTGATTCCAACTAACTGCAGTGTATATTTTCTAAGGAACCAATATCCGTCATAGAATCATTGAAAACCAGGCAGCACTGGACAGCTGTTTCGTTCTAGTTTGGTAGTCTTCAATTAGTATGCCACTGACGACCCAGAACTTTCAAGTTATGGGGTCAACCCGCTGACCATTCAGTCATTTGGACTGGAATTCAATGACCTGTGGGTTCTAACTTTTATCACTCCAATGTATAGCGCTTCCACTGATTGATGTGACTGAAGAACATCCTGACGTGAGTTCGATGCGTAATGAAGTAATATATGCCCAGTGCTGAAGAATTCCTAACTAGAACAAAAAAAATAACTGCCCAATGCTCCCTCGCTTTCAATGATTCTCTGAATGAAATTAACTCAAATACCCACTGAACTAAATTTTTTTCAGTTAGTTTATTTGCAAGATGGTGTATACTTCTGATCGGTATGAGTAATTAAGAACTAGATCAAAGTGACTGAAACACTGTTACTAAAAGAATTTATTCATTGTTCCCAAGACATTATTATTTACTTGTGGATGTGTTATCATTAACCCAATCCATCCTTGTCCCAATTTCACCTATTGGAATTTTATCACAAACCAATATCACTTAGATAGATGATTGAAAGCCAGGGAGTAATAAGAAGTTGTTTCGCCCTAGTTTTGAGCTCTTCATCTGTGCGCACCCATGATCACACCAGGAGTTAAATCTGGGACCTTCAGGCTACAATATCAAGCTGGTTGACTATTCAGCCATTTGGCTTGAAATTCAATGACCCCTGAATTCTTACTTTTTCGACTTGTGATATATTTCTACCCTCACCAATGCCTTCAATGAGCACCCAGATCCCTTGACACGGTGGACCCCATTGGTCATGAATTCCCACTGCAGCTTCAGGAAATCTATCCAGTAGCCATGGAAGAGCTGGCAGCTGATATTCAGATTATAAGTTTTGTAAGGATTGTGGATTAATTTTCAATTGTTAGATTTTTGTCTCATTGATGAAGGCTTTTAATTAGAATCTGCTGAAACTGTTAGAATCTTCACGAAAGGAATTACTGGTAATTCTTACCATAGAAACCCTGAAACCAATCAGATCCCTGAAAACCAACACTTGAATATCAATCTGATGCTCACTAGTGACTGGCCTTATTCAGGTAGGCAATTACCTGGGTTTTAGTGGAAAATCATGACCAGTGGGATACAGCAGGTCAGGCGTGAGGACCAATACTCGCTGATGACATTCGGTCGTGGTTGCGCCATATCATGAATTGGCAGAAATTGGAATTCATCGACCATTGGATCAGGTCCCAGTGGCTTAATGGCCTATGAGTTTGCCATGTAACCAGAAGTTCCTGGGTTAGACATGCGGTGAGTGCCTACTGTCGATTATTCCCGAACTGTTCAGTATTCCAAGATAGTTTTCCAGTAGTTCTCCAACTGATGTCAGTTAATGATGAATTCCTGACACCAATTGAATCACTGCAAACCAACACTTAAAATGTTTATGAGAGACAAGAAGAGCTGAATACACGCACAATTATTATTATTGTTTCCTTTAGTTCCTAGAGAAACATTGGGCTTCAGCCACACGTCTCCATTGCGTTCGGTTTTCTGCCAACATTTTCACCTGGCTACACGCTTTCATCTCCTCTTCACATCACCTCTTCATCCATGTCACCCTCGCACTGACAACCAACTGACTGCTTCTTATTTGGGTTCCACTAGAGTGATAGACTGTTGTATGATGTCACTCACTTGATGGTTGGTTTTCTCAGAGTATGGCCAATCCACCTGCATTTCTTCCTGCATAATTGTTGCACAGTTGGTTCCTGCTGGGTTGGTTCGCTCCCAGAGATCCTTGTTGCCGATCTTTTCTGGCCGGCCATCTGATCTTGAGTATTGAGCGAAGACAGCTGATGATGAAGGTCTGTAGTTTGTTCTAAGTGTGCCCTTCGTGTTGCGCTAAGTCTCCGATCCGCAAGGTGAGTCGCACTGACTTCACATTGGAGTTGAAAATCCGGATCTTATTTTTCATGTTGAGTGCTGTTGATCTCCAGACAGACTGGAGAGCAATGAAATCTTGTCTTGCTTTCCCGATCCTCGCCTTATTATCCTCGTCAATCCGTCCGCCTGTAGTTGAAACGATGCTTCCCAGGTATGTAGGTGAAGGAGGTGGCTTCTTTCAGATTTTTCCCATTTATGCTGACTGATTGTTGTCTATTGTTGTTGCTATTGGTGTTGGTCAGGAAACTCCATCACCCACCTCTGTTTTCTCTATGTTCACCTAAAGAAAGTCATATCTTCTCTGGATGCTTCTTCTGACAACTAGTTGCTTTTCACTTGCATATCTTCCAGTTTGTGGGAAATCAGACCTATATTACCGGCCGAATCCAAATCCTCCAAGCATTTTGTGTGAGTTCATTTTATACCTGTCTCTTCGTTGTCTGGCCCGCTGTCTGTCGCATTATCCAGTCTACTGCAATCAGGAAAATCATTAGAGATAGTAGGCAGCCAGCTTGCCTTACTCCGATCTTCACTTCGAAGGATTCCATGAATTTTCCGTTGTGAATTACTTGGCATGCAGCAGCATTGTCGTACAACTGTTAGATGAGGTGTATTTATCGTATAAACCATTTATTATTTATCAATTCGTCATTCCATTCAAACATTCAAACTCCACACCAATTTATTACATATATATATACATACTTGAGTGAAATATCTCCATTTTATTCTTAGCATACAACACACACTCACACACATACACACACACCTACCTATGAATAATAACCCCTTTCTCTATGGGTTATTGTCTCTTTTTCACACAAAACAATATGGAAATAAATAAATGAATAAATTGAATAAATATCGAGTAGATGTTGTTGAGGGTCTTTAAAAGAAATAGAAAATAAAGAGCAAATTTGATAATTTCATAACAGAATAGTAAATATATAGAATACACCCTTTTATATGCATATATATACTATCCATCGGGATTCGACTACCACTTGAGTAAATTTAACTCAGGATAAGTAATAACCTTTAGCGTAAATGGATTTGAATAGGGAAATGATAATAACAGTGTGTGTATGTGTACGTGTAGGGTATACCCATATATACCCCATATGCATACATAGATATAAACGTTTATTGCGTAGCTGCATATGTATATCCCAACCAATAGAGAAAACTGCGTACGCATGTCTGTCCGTAGATATGCCTACATAAGAGTACTTAAGTAAATATCCAGTATAAATATATGTGACGCGATCTGAGCCTTATTAAATACACACATACATACACATATGCACACACCCACGCATACCCATCACAGAGCTACACATACAGCTACGGAAGCAATGGATACAAAAATATATATGAGAGAGACTTTTTATTTCTGGAGTGTTTTAACCACTTATCTAAAGCAGGAGAGAGAATTGGGGAGGAGATTTTTAGGGCAATGTATCTATACAAATATAAAGAAACACAGTCTGAAAGGGAAGAAAGCAAGAAAGGAGGAAAACAGAGAAAAAAATAAAAATTAAATAAGGCCAAATAATTTCTCATTCACATTTCGTCCTCACTCAAGAGGCGAAGGGTGAAAGAAAAAAAAAGAAAATTGCTGGAAATCTATAGGAGTACAAGAGAATTTTGGTTATTTCCCGTAAAAAAAAAACAATTTTGTAGAAAGAAAAATATGTTACTCAACTAAATATTAAAAAAAAAAAGCAAATAGAAACTTGTACAATATTCACAATTTTATTGTTCATAAACTGATGAATGCAACTGTAGCAGAAGAAATAGAGAGGCAAATATGTTGTCTAGGGGAACAAGAATAAAGGTTCCTTTCACCACACTTTGAGGTGGATAATTATTATTTAGTGTATTTGTTGACTATTTTAATAGGCTACTTAGCTTTCTCTCATTTTTCCCAATCGAATCTTAAAATAAAACAGTGCTCAAGTGATGGTTTGTAGGGATTTGGTTGATTTGTTATAGGAAAGTCCTCCACTACCTCACTTACTTTAGCTGGTGAGTGGTGGTGTTCCACAAGGTGCTGTTCTTTCTCCCTTTCTGTTTTCGTTTTCCTTACATGACTTGCCTCATTCTGATGTAGCCACTTTTGTTAAGTATGCTGATGACCTCTTTGTTTCTATGCCTGTCAGCTCTCAGTCAGATTGTTCCAAATTAAATAATTTTCTGTCGAAAATTAGTCAGTGGTCCTCTTCAAACGGTCTTAAGCTAAATCCGTCTAAATGTCAGGTAGTCAATTTCACTTTCAGACGTAAACGTGACCTACAACAATTAGCTAGCTCACATGGCCCCACTGTCATTGACGGCACAGAGGTTGAAAATGCATCGAATGTCAAGTAACTTGGGCTGAGTTTTTCCACCCATCTCTCCTGGTCCTCCCACATATTGCTAGTTACTAGAAAGATGTTTCACGAAACGTTCTATGCTAGGAAATTTAGGCAGTCTGGTATATAGCAGTCTTTGCTTTCTCAGTTTGTCAATTCTTGTATTCTACCCATCCCCCTTTACTGCTCCCCATTAATCTTTCCTGGACTACTTAAGAAGGGCTTTACTTTGCTGAGAAGGGCCTATAAAGCCGTTAGCAGGGCAAGTGGGATATCGTTAAACCAACTGGTTAACACTATTGTGGATAGACATATTATGTCATGTAAGAAACTTGCGAATACAATATTGTCAGACCCCGAGGATCCTCTCTATACGCAGCTATCTCCTTGCATTTCATCTGGTAGAACTGGAAGCAGCTATAGGAAGGAGGCTATATGCTAGGACTACCAAGTACAAAAACTCCACAATACCATATCTGGCACAGCTATTATGTGATGAGAAATCCGTTAGGTATGACACGATCAACTTACTGCGGCGCTCTAACAAATAGTCCCATTAGTTTTTGTTTTCCTTTCCTCGTTACTATTACACTGTTGTTCTCATATTCTATTACACACCAGTTTTATACCTCATATCCTGTGGTGCATTGTTTAAAATGTAAACGCAACGCTGTTCTTTTATTTATTTATTTTATTTTCTTCTTTTTTGGGGTGTTGCTTTTTGGTTTTAAAATCTTATAAAATTTATGAGGTAATTAGATGCAATATATTGTAATGCACGCTGAAAATTCCATCCCTGTACCACAAATACCGTTTGGAATAAAGCTGTTATTATTATTATTTCATTATGAGTTGGCATCGGTTAGAGAACCATTGGAAAACCTGCAGTACTGGAGTACTGGACAGCTGCGTTGTCGAAGACATTGGCTGGTGGTCACGTTGTGTTATGAATTGATAGAAGTAGGATCTCATGGGCCATTGGATCGGGTGGCAGTGGCTTAATGGTCTAGGAGCTCTTTCACCTTGTGACCAGAAGGTCCTGGGTACGTGCTGTGAAGGGTCCCGGACTAGGACAAAGTGGCTATCCAGTACTCCATCTGGTTTTCCATTGGTTCTCCATCCAATGTCAGCTCATGATAAATTTATCATCGAGCTGTACAGTCGTATATTATATGGTTTTTTAGAAGTTATATCCTGTGAGGGAATTGAATCATAGGTGTGAATGTATAAAATAATAATAATAGTATGAAATGCAATTAAAACTAAAATGTTTGTGATTATTATCATAACTGAATGTCAAGTGGCAAAACAAATTAATGTCATATATAGAATAATTCACAGGATGGATAGAACTTGGAAAGGGTGTGCAATTATAGGATTAGTAGGCAAATCGAGTAAAATAAAAACGTTACGCTATATTGTGTGAAATTTGATATCATAGAATTTAACGTAAAAAAGAATTGATTTAGGATGACAAGTGAAACGAGGGAAATAATACCGGGGACAGTTCAAAGTGAGAATAGTAATAGTAACAATTGACGTAATAAAGGAAGAGTATACAAACTGAATAGACAAAATGAAAAATGAAAAATTGGTAGAGCTGAAATATGATTGGGGATTATCATATTTTAGCATAGAGGGATTAAGACCATGAAAGTTGGAGGGGTTGAAGGAACTTTTTTCTGTACACAGAGGTCTGGCTTTCCTGTTTCGACAGCCAAAGCTTCAATAATATAGATGAGTCGGATAGCTAGTGATTTCGGTAAACTGCTTTTGCCTTGTAGATGACTTTGAAGGCGGAGGCTATACAGATAGGGTGATCATTATCGACCAGATGTTCAATGATCGCGCTCCTTATTGCTCCACTTCCACCTCTTCATAACCATGCAGGATAGTATTCTTGCACCCTCTTGGACAAAACTCGAGTCGAACGACCGATATACCTAGCTCCACACAAGCAGGTGAATCGATAAACACACATAGAGTTGGTCAACAGGTTATTGAATAGTAATGATCAACTAGTAAAAGCTATTCTCAGAGATGCAGCAGGAAATGTTCTTTTCAGGGACTGTGTTATCCTTCGTTTCATGATATCAGAAGCTAAGTCCCTTTTGAATTCCAAGCTCATGTACAGCATTTTCTTGGTGCGGATGATAAGTCGCGTTTTATAGGATTTGAATGTATATTCTTGTCTATAAAACGTGATGGAAATCCATTTTCTATTAGGATTTTCCTCAAAAGATTTAAGTCACCCTCCACAGTATCAGGGCTACATATACGCCGAATGCGAGTGGCAAGCAACCGGACCATACTATTTATACTATTATTATTATTTTATGCATTCACACCTATGATTTAATTCCCTCACCGGATATAACTTCTTAAAAACCATATATTACGATTGTACAGCTTGATGATCAATTTGTTGGAAAGAGTCTCTTCGCTGAATGGATCACTTGGTTTGATTTTCTATAGGAATATGTTTATTGTCTTGTGGTTAATTTTAGCAAGTGAAAAGATCTCTTGCTTGAAACTTGTCAGAGGGGACTGATCAGGGTAATAATTTATTGATTTCGTTCTGTTGACAGTTTTTCGATATATTACTCAAGGCTTTATGTGATTTAATATTTTTTGAGTTATGATTTCATTTTGTTTGTGAATAAGAAGGATATCTATCAGTGATACAGTCGACGGGGGAATTGAGTCATTCAGACAAGTCCTCTAGAGAATGGATATCCGCTAAAATACGTCGAGAAAAACGTTAAGGTAAAACAAAAACTTAAAAGAGCTCATACAGTGCGAAATAAACTGCTAATAATGAAAGTTGGATTTAAAGGTGATGAAGATCGCTCAGAGGAAAGCCTTCTTTGCGACGGTTCATTTTCCACAGCCGACAATGATCAATGGATGTGTGAAGGATAAATTGCTGGTTTTGGGTCAATTTTATTGTGTGTTTATAAATTCATCTGCCCCTGCGGAGCTAGTCATATTAGTCGCACAAATTGCACACTGAATATTTCCCGGGATGCTTAGCAAAAAGACCTCTCTTTCATGTCACCCTAAAATGCTTAACTCATCGTTTCCCAATCGGATGCCAAGCACATTATTTCACTCAACTGTCTTCGTGGAGTCTGTCCACTCCGTCTCGATTTTCGTCTACATCTTTGTTGAGTGATAAGTTCTTCGATGGTTCTTTACCAGAGTAGTTTGTTGCATATCCTTTTTGGTCAGCCATTTGATCTTCAGTATGGAGCTAGCGAAGGTAGCTAGTGATGAAAGTCTGTTACCGTGTATTAACTATAGTAGTTACTTAAAATACACTTGATATATACATATCGTCTTCACACTATAATTATTAGAACGTATAATAATAATAACAGTAATGGTAGCAGCAGTTAACTGGTGACTGTACTGTCTCGTAAATGTACCGCGGTTAGGTTGTGACTTATTTAACTTGCCATGAACTGGTTCTTCGACAGACCCTAGATCTAGAACGAAGTGACTATGTAATGTTGGGTGATTCACAACACCTTTCATATACTTCCGTATATATGAGCTGATTCATACAGCAATACCCTATATGTGGTGTATGAAGGATGACGATACTATACACCTATTCAAATCTTGGTGATCGAAACAGAATATGAACTTGTTGGAAATTGAGTGCACTACTCGACTAACTACCGATTTATTTGTAATATAAATAATTTTTGGGATTTTTTTTTCTTTCCGGAAGTCTTTCTGTTTACCAGTTGTGTATATCTTGCTTTTTCAGTGTGTATTCATTGTCTTCTAATACACTGACTTACCATGTAGCTTTTGAATTGATTACACCATTTCTTCAAATGCTGCTGATCGTTCCATGTTTGTCTTGCTTCATTTGTAATTCTGATTTCGAGTTTTCTATGTAGAATCTTTAGATGTTATATTATGAAATTATTTTGTATTCCTCAAGTTTTGTTGAAGTTAGCGCTGAGTATGTAATTAAGCTCAGTGATGAAACGTCCTTGATTAAATGTCATAACCCAGAGAACACCAAATGACTTCTTCACTCATGATGAGCTGGAAATATTTCCTATTATATGGACATTATCAGATATTAGTATACAATTGGTGGATGGTGGCTAGCAGTGGAATCCAGGATGCGCACTTCGTCCTATTTGGGACTCGTCATCTGGATGTACCTGCATTTCTCAGTGAGTGATGACGTTCCCACCGAAGCTCGAACCCAGTACTCATAGTTTCAAACGCCAAAGCGTTATCCACTAGACCACTTAGGCCACTGCTAGCCACCATCCACCAATTGTATACTAATTACATGCCCAGACATCGTCGAAGCATCTGCACAAGAAGCCGACATGTCAACCTGAGACCGAGCACTTCGGTCCAAACAATCGACGGGAAAATCAAAAATTAAATTCAATAATTATCAGATATTCTTAATAGTTTAGTGTGTGCATGTGTGTACTAGAGCGAAATGGCCAAGACGGTTAACTTGACAGGTGTTTTGCTGCTGTTTTGCATAAACAATAATAATTTCAATCGATGAAAGTCCTGTTTGAATGGAGGAAATTGTGAAGACTATATTCGCTTACTGTGAAGCACTATGTCAAACGGAAATTTTATCGTTTTAAATTAGCCTTCTACATATATAAATTACAAATTTTTCCATCAAATAAGACTTTTAGAATTAATAAATTGTTATCCTTTTCCTTAATCTCATCTAGTTTGCCAGGTGGTTCTATACCGAGGAAAGAGGGAAGGTTAGACGTAGGGCTGGTAACTCCATCTCGTGAAACAATAATGCCATCGCTTCTAAAAACTAAAAGCACAGAAAAAATAAACTAATTCATCGCCGAAATTGGGAAGATTCTTCCATTCGAGGAGGGATGACGCCGAGAAACCAGCTCGCTGATGTATCTTCTTTCGATATTACCAAAAGTAAGCATGGGGACATGGAATAACAACAATGTATGTGGCTGGTAAGGCTACTCAGATTGCCAAAGAAACGATAAAATATGGTATAAAAGTGCCAGGAACCTGTCAGAACATATGAAGTGAAAGTGGACTCTGGAGACTGGAGAGTCAATAATCTGCTTTGACAACCTAGATGACAACTAGGAACACACTGAGAGAGTGGCTATCATGATGTCAGCAACAGGAAAGAAGCCTCTTGTACAATGAGAATCAATCTTGCCTTGTCAAGTTACCAAACTGGTCAACTTAAGTTTTTCAGAAAATGGTGCAGAATCATGATTCTGTCTATCCCAGGCAAAATGTTAAGCAGGATTATTCTGGAAAGACTGAAACATGCCGCGGAATTTCACTCGAGATAGGCTGGATTTATCAGAAACAAGTCAGAAGTAGAAAAATTTGCAAAAGAGCCTAGAATGACGGTCATATCTTTGTATAAACTTCGTCGACTTTGAAAAGACCTTCACTAGTGTGAACTGTGAAGTAATTTGGAAGCTACTTCAGCATTATGGAATGCTCTATGCCTTTATAAGCCTTATCCAGCAGCTATATAAAGATGCCACATGCCAAGTTATTCAAAGTGTAAGGCTCCGTGCAGTCTCTGAAGTGAATACAGTAGTAGGACTGGGATACCTACTATCACCGATGATATTTCTGATCGCGGTATACTGGATCATGCAGCACATCGTAAGAAGTAAGAAGACGGACGTACATTAGACGGAAAAAATGAATGTAGAATATTTGGACTTCATAGATGATTGTTTCATGTCACACAAATTAGAAGTCTTAAAAGTGCTAGCTGGCAGAAGAAGTAGAGAAGACAAGTCTTTGTGTAAACATAAAGAGGTCAGAGGTGATGAAGACATCCAACCAACAATAACATGCACCAACCACCATCAATGGGAGAAATGTTAAGGAAGATAAAGATATGATGGAGAAGATTTGTAGCTCAGATGTATGCTATTGATGTAGTTGTGTTTCCTAAGGTAGTTGGCACAGACGTCGGTGGCACAGCGGTTAGGATGCTCGCCGACTATGCACATGGTCCGAGGTTCGATCCCCTGCCGACGCACACCTGATATCAATGATCGGCCTGCAAAATTTGGGCTACTGATATCACATGCTGAAAATTCCATACTTGTACCAAAAATACAGTGAGGTTTCAAGCTGTCGTAAAAAAAAATCAAAAAAATGAGAAACTTTTGTCTTTCTAGACAAAATTTTCAATGCAGACTTCAGTATGAAGTCAATATGAAGAGCCCTCACTGAAGTGTGTCCTGAAGGTGTTGTCTACAAAAGCAAGAAAACCTTTGTAACGAAACCACACAGTCTAGGAAATACAGTTATATCAACCAAATGAAGTTGTCTTCTTCACCACCACCGTTTCAACTACATGCGGTGCCATTGAGGATGTTAAAACCAGCCACATGAGGAGAGCCAGAAAGGAGTTCATTACTCTAAAATCAATGAGGAGGTACACATTGCATTAGTGAGCACAAGGAACAAGGTTAGAATGTTCAAAACCAATGTCAAGTCACTCCATGTTTCTGTATGGGTCACAGAATCTGTGTGTACGTCACTAAAATCATTTCCAGAAGCCTGCTTCAGAGTTTAATCAGTATTTGTCCTCTCTGAAGACCACTTAACCGTTGAGAAAAGATATTCGACGGGGAAATATGGCAAAAACTGCTAACAACCTATTGCAAAGATATTCATAGAATGAAACGGAGACTGTTGAGTGACACCAGACAACAGTTCATCGAGTTGAATCCAATTGGGAGGGTGACATGGAGAAGATCATACGAGTAGGAAATGAAAACTTCTAGGTAGTTGTAGAGATAGTTGAAAATGATGACAAAGGGCCAAGTGAAATGGAGATTTGCCACTGAAACCTAATGATCCACTGGGAACTCAAGGAAAGAATAATAAAAATAGTAACTGACATATTATATACCTGATACATTATGTCATAGTGCAGGTTTGTATGGAATTCAGCATTTGTTGATCCATCTCATAGAATCTTACGCGCACTTGTGGTGTTAGTTTGATGGAGACTAACAGTGAGATTCAGAATGCACTCAGGATTGGTTTCCATTATGGATAAGACTTTATTTTGATACCACAGTGTGGTGGAGTATAACTCCATTATCGATAAGACTTTATTTTGATAAATCACACAGTATGTGTGATTTATCAAAATATAGTCTTATCCATAATGGAGTTATGCCAAAGTTTTATACTTATATCAGGATTGGTTTGTTGCTCATACAAAAGCTTATGACTTTTACAGTTTCAGATACCAAAGTTATATCCACTAAGCTATTTAGACAAAACAGCAGTTACAGTGGTCCATTCAAGAGTCTATCCTGTCAAATCAACGACAGATTGTGAGTGCAATCGAATAATGTCAAGCGATACGCTTTACATCACAGCTATTTGTCACAACTCATTAACCCATTAGAAGAAAACACTTTGAAGTTTGATGGAACATGTTTTTTGGCCTAACTGTCAGGTGAAAGACTTATACTACCAGAGATACAGTCGTTGTCAACTAGTAAGTTCCAGATAAAAGGAGAATCGTGTTCCGAATACCACTGCCAGTCATCGTTATGATTAAAGTTATCTCATAGAATTCATTCATGCACCCAGAAGAAGACAGACAGTAAACTAATGGAGCTATTTTCTTTTACAATGAATGCATGAATCAATTTTACTTTTTCACATTTTTAATTAAATTGTTAAATTTCCAATGTCTATTAAAGAGAACTGATGCATTTAGACTGTGAGAAATAAACTTCAGTATTAGTGAGTAAAAAGAAAACAATCCATTATCATTGGATTCTACACAGGTAGCCAGGGGAAAGTGTATATACGAGAATATTTGTTTCACTGTATTGTCTGACATCTTTGATTTCTACATGCTTTTTAAATGCATATAAAAGGGTGCATATAATTCTATAATTGCCTATGGAAGATGACAGTAAGTGATGCTTGTCAAAAATGAATATTTTCTTGTTACTGTCGTTGTCTTTTTTTTGATTACTTCAGTTGTCATTTCAAAATTCAAGAAGAGTGTACATTCGTGAGAAAAATATACATGAGAATGTTTGAGCATTTCTTCTGTCTTTTTTAACTCAAGATGGTTATTATTATTATTATCATTAGTAGTAGTAGTATTGACAATTGACAACTAACTGTGTGGCTACTGGGTACTAATAAGTAATGACCATTTTTTCTTCTAGTTTAAGAAGCTTTTTGAAGATGTTTTAAGAATATTAATATGATGCAACTGTCTTCACCTTCTTAGTAACAGAAGAGTTTACTATGCATATTTAATGGTTGAAGGCGACTGACAGGAAGACATTGACTTGGGTTTTGTGCTTTTCGGCACTCGTCAACTAGACGTATCCACAGCTTTGAAGAAACCAATGTCCTGCGTAATCAGTTTGGATTGCGCCGCGATTGCCAGTTGTCTAGCTTGGTGATCACGTTAAAAATGTGACTGACTGAATTCAATCTGTTCCAGTACCAAGGATTAGATGCATGTCAGTGGTTAATCTCTTGTGACCAGTCAGTATATACGTGATATATACAAGGTATTATTCACAGGACTATATAGTACTGATTAACTGAGATGAGTAGTGCTTGCCAGCCAGCCTGATCGAGGTGATATAAACATCGTACGGCCGTTTTGCTCATTTGGGGCTAACCTCAACAAGCGTGTAGCCACTATGACTCAGCTCAGAATGCTGAATCGATTCTAACCACCTGATTTTCAGCTAGCTACTTAGGCGAACTGGTGACACCATAAATCAGATTCACAATTTGAAATGTGCTCAGTATCAGAGGTGAAATTTTCACCGTAGTCTACTTTGGAAACCAAAGTAACCAGCCAGGAATCGGACGTTTTGAGCTGATTCAGCTTTCTGAGTTGAGTCAATTAGGGTAAACCTTTGAGGAGCTAGGCCCCAAATGAGTGAAACCACCATCCGATGTTAAGCTCCTCTCGATCTGACCAGCAAGCTCTACTGGTTGTATGTGAGTAGTATACATAATGTGATCTGCTTTAAAGGTTTTCAAAGGAAACTGTGGTGAAAATTTCACTGATCGATCTGTGTAAATTGTGAATTACTTCCTAATTTGTAGATCGTGGATTTGATTTAAGGTGTTACTCACCGATGAAGTATCGTGTTCAACCTGTATTTTATTTATTAAATTCCATTACATCCCTAGTGGGATATTGGGCTTCAGTCTTGAACTCTGAAGTTTCGGTAGCGGTGGTGTTTATTTTTACGGGATGAGGTTGTTAGCCTAATGCCTAGTCTTCCCTCTTTCTCGATCTTGCCACCAGCTCAGCTAGGTTAGGGAGTGTGTCAGCCGGGATTGAATCCAAGACCACATGCGTAGTTGGCGAACATTCCGCTTTTGTACTACTGATACATGTGTGAACCTGTTAGTCACAGTCAAATCAGTGGTGCTCAAGTAACTTTCTCACTTTGCTAATACAAACATCCTATTTTTAGTCCCTTGATTTTAATGTCAATAACACTTTCCACAATTGATATTTTATAGTCACTATTGCCGTCCAGAAATACCAACAACCTGTTGCAGGCCTTTATCAACCAATAACTGTCTTCGCTGGCTCTGTACTGAAGATCAGATGGCCGGGCCGGACCGGAAAGAATCACCAACAAGAAACTATGGCTGGGAGCAAACAAACAAACAAGGACCAATCGCCATCCAACAAATATGCAGGAGAAAGAGGATTGAGATGGATTGGACACTCGCTCACTGAGGAGACCGCTGGGTGACATCGCGCGCGTATCAGGCCATTGCTCGAGTGGAACCAGGCCGAAAGGGAAGCACGTGGCGAGTGGGACGTCAGTGCAAGGGTGACATGGAGGAGATCGTGTGAAGAGGAGTTGAAACAGTATAGACTATTATGGATGCAAGTGAAAAGTGCAGCAGAAGACAGAAGTGGCAAGTGGAGACGTGGAGTTGAAGCCCTATGTTCCACTAGGAACCCAAGGGAACAATAGTAATAATAATAATAATAATAATAATAGCTATTGCATATGAGAGATGCTGATTGGCTGAATAAAGGTTCAGTGAAGAGCCTTTCTCTTCATTCCTACTGATTTAACACCTGTCCGCCGAGACATCTCGAGAATTCCACTATCCCTACGAAAAGTGAGAAGGAAAGAAGAGAACAGTAGAAGTCACATCTCAAAGTTTGTATTCATCAATACTGAAGAGTATATGAAACTTCATCCAGTCGGCTTGACGTGCCTACATTCCCCAGAAAGTGATGGTGTTCCCATTTTAGAGTTGAACTTAGTGCCTATTGTCTCGAACGTCAAAAAGTTATTGACTAGGCCACATAGAATGCAAGAACTACTTCTTTTGCTGCGAGTATTAGTTATTATTTGTATTTTTAAAAAGTTAATTTGGCATTCACTGTTGATTTATTGCGTTGGATTGAAGTGTTCGTTCTCTGTTAACATGTAGGCTCTTAGTATAGGCTCAAGGTCTTAGTCTCAATAGGAATATTATCACTTACAAGGAGTGCAGGTACATCCAACCGATGAGTTCCAAATAAGATGAAATGCACATTCTAAATTCCACTGCTAATCACCATTAACCCGGATAACTTCACCTTGGTTCTTAGATATTTCCAAAGCGTCAGTACTAGATGACATGTTAACACAGGCTGATAATTTCGGTCCAATGAACAAACGAGAAAATCAAAAACTGAATTAAAAACAAATAGAATTTAACGTATATCTATAGTTTCTTATAAGTAAATACGAATGTCAAACAGAAGAGTGATTACAGAATAAATGAGTTATATCTTCTAAAACAAGATGTTTATCATCACATTGGAAATGACTGTGTAAAACAGTATCTCTTATGTCATACAGCTTACTCTCACATCTGTATGTATATATTCCTTTACTTTCCAAGTAGACCGTTGGGCTGTTCGTCGGTGGCACGGTGGTTAGGACACTCGCCGACCATGCGTATGGTCCGGGGTTCGATCCCCGACCGACGCACACCTTTACCTCGCCAAACCAGTAATAGAAGTCCGTAAAGAGGAAAGGTTGGGCATGAGGCTAGCAACCTCATCCTGTAAAATAAATAAACACTGCTACAGAAACTTCAAGCCACTAGCTTGAAGCCCTATGTTCCATTGGGGAACGTGAAGGGAAAAAAAAGCAGTAGGTTTTTTTAATCGTTGGGGTTATTAGCCTCTATCCCAGCCTTCTGTCTCTATCAGGCTTACTACCGGCTTGTTGAAGTCTGGGGGTAAACCAGCCGGGAATCGAACCCCGAAGGGTCGGTGAGTATTTTTACCACGGAACCACAAACATATATGTATGCAAATGTGCATCAAGTTTAGCAACAGTCACAAAATAAGACGCCTTCATAAGTCATGTGATGAATATGGAAAGCAAATATACCAGACAAATTGATAAATGTCTAATCTGCAGAGAAAAGAAATATGATTATGATATGTCTAATTACAGTGTATGAGCTGCTAGGAAGGAAACTGACACACTACCTGACTTGATAGACAGTAGGCCTTAACGAGGCCAAACGAGGTTTTACTTCCACTTATGTCAGCAAGTATCGTCTATCTTATTCAAGCGATTTCTTTTCTATTCACAATTGAAAGCTGATAATTAAAAGTTATTGTTAATAGAATATGTCGATCATGTGGTGGAACAGACTGTGAATTGGTGTTTTTATTTCCTTTGTGCGTTTATTATGAAAAAACTGGATGGTAGTAGTGATGCACGAGTATAAAAGGAGTAGAGAGAGAGAGAGAGAGGGGCTAGAAAGAGAAGAGGGTTATGAAGAAGTAGAGCAGGGGCTGAGGAAAGAATGAGGTCGGCTACATTCATGAACTATACAGTTTAAAATGAACAATAAAACACGTGTCACCTCTTCGCTGATATTTTTCTAAATGGTTCACTTGGTTTGCCTATTGTTTGAACCGTACTCTGCACATTTGAGAATAATGGCAATTAGTAATAATAATAAGAATAATGAGCCTTTTCAAAGTTTTAATAAATTACACTGACTAATTTCATATATAACAGATTATTTTTTCTTTCTTTTTTTCCAAAGGAAATTAATAACTCTTAAAATGGTTACTATGGTTACTGCATCTGTGTTCGCATTTGAATGGCTTTCTTTTTCGAATATAAATATATGTATTGATCGACTATTTGCATTCGATAACATTATATTTACTCATCACTGGGTTGAATAAGATTATGGTTATGCAATTTAAGGGAATTATGAAAACAAAAAAAAGAATGAAACAGACCGCTCTTTGAACCTCGAATCTGATTCATATCCCCTAAGGGCTTTATGCTACAAGTGACGTGTAAATATACATATATTTGAATGTGTTTAAATTGAATTTAGGTAAACAGTTAGGCAACACTTTGAAATTGACTAAATAAAGTGAAAAAAATGAGTATATATATATATATATATATATATATATATATATATATATATATATAGAATGTTTGTTCTGTCTAAGAAAGGATTAAAATGTCATATAGGAGGAAAATGATTTTAATTTATAGATTTTTATTCCTAAATCTGTTTATAGTAGGATAACAAACAATATTGTGAGAAACTTTGAAAAAATAATTTCATATTTCTATATTTCGAGGATGATTGATTTTTTTAGGTAGTCACTGCTACGAGAATCGATATTAGCTATGAATCATTGAGAAACTATCCAGTGAATACTGTTTCACTGTATCATTTATTCGATAAACAAATGGTATAACAGCTTGCCTTGTAACCGGAAGGTCCTGGTTCGAAACCCAGTGGGTGCGTACTGCCGATGATTCCCAAACTAGGATGAAACAGCAGCTGTCCAGTACTCTCTGGTTTTCAATGGTTCTCTAACTGATATCAATCCGTGATCAACTCGTAAAACATAACTAATCCTTACAAACCAAACTATAGAAAACAAACAAATATAATGTTGGGATTTGACTGATTTCAATTCTTGAACACGAATCGACTTCAGTCAGAGAACTATTGCAAACCAGAGAGTATTGGACAGCTGTTTTGTCCCCGTTTGGTACTTTTCCCCAGGTATGGTACCCAAGATCTTCAAGTTACCCAGCGACCTCATTAAATATCTAGCCAATGAGACGGAATCCAATGACCCATCAGTCCTAACTTCTGCCAATTCGCGATGTATAGCAAGTGACTACTAGGCAATGTCAGCGGTGATTATCTGTCCTCATGCCCAGCTTGGTGCGTCCTACTGGTCACGACTTCCCAGTGGAACTTTGGGCAACTTCAGTGAGTCACTAGTGAGCATTAGATTGATTTTCAAGGAATTGGTTTTTTTTTCAGTTTTAATCACGAATTAACTACAGTTAGATACTCATGGATGAAACTGGATTGCAGTCATGCTATAGTGTAAAGTTAGAATTCGTGGGTCTTTGGATCCCACCTTAGTAGCTGAATAGTCAACGAGCTCGCTGTGTAACCTGAAGGTCCTGGGTTCCACACATGGTGGAGTACATTCTATTGAAAAGTCCGAAATAAGGACGAAACAGTTATTCAATACTCTCTAGTTTGCAATGGTTTTCCAACCTAAGTTATTCCTGACATATGAATTCTACTGTCAACCACCGTCAAGCAAATAAACAGGTACTACAGTTTAAGATTAACTTGTATCTTATAAAGGATTCATGTTTATGTTAATGCTCTTTAGTAGAAAGGAAAATGTACAACTTGGAAAGTGTGTGAGTGACATTACCGATTGCAACTCTGGGCAATGAAATTATGTAGTATTTTAGAACAGCTCTGTCTGTGATTCATAATAAACGTGAAATCGAGATGGGTAAAGCTTTTGCTGATGAATATATACACATATATGTAATTAAACACACTTGGTGCATTATGGACAATAAGAGATGCGTCACACGAAATCTCATTGTTTGTGGGATGTCCAAACAGCCAGACCAAAGCAGATGGTTGTCTTAGTGAGGCCCTTTGACGAGCCTTTGACTTAAAGTCTGATCCAAAAGGCAGTGGATCAAAGTCAGCAGCTACGTTCTGATTGTTTCCTCTGACGGAAACAAGTTTACACACCATTCGATCCTTTCGGATTATGGAGTGCATGTATACCATACGTTTGGAATCAAGATTTTCCATTTCCCACTGACAGACTTGAATGTTCGACCAGTTTGGTTGTAAGCGCCAGATGTTCTCGTCGGCTCTTTCACTTTTATGAGGAGCATCCCCCTTATGAACTGGTGATCACATGGCAGTATTTTGAGAGGAATACCGGTAATATATATATATATATATATATATATATATATATATATATATATATGTCATTAGAGTGTATGAAGAGTTTTATATTACGAAAAGATATATCGATTTAGAATAGGTTAATGGGGTGGTCGTGTTACAAAATATCACTGAATTGAGAGGCAACGGCTTAAAAAATTAGCAAAAAGGAATCAGTAACTCTGTTGGCTACTGTTTGGTCGTTAGAACATATACGCTTCCCAGTTTTACTGTTAATTACTTGTCATGTGATTGACTTAGTGACAGAAACCCTCTGTTGTTACTTTCAATCGGCTTCATGACCCCCCCAAAGATTTTCATTTCGTCTATATATAATCTTCTTCGTATTACCCCAAGACTGAACTCAAACTCATCTCTTCACATTCACGTACATTTTAAGAGTTAACCTGGGGGTATCCATAGCGTTTGTACAATCTATCTCCATTTCATTCTCCATACTTGTTAGGCTTCTTTATTATTTGTCAGAGTTCCTTGTTGTTAGCTTCTACTTTCCAGCCGATCATCTGAACTTCACTATTGAGTCAATAAACACTGATGTTCATGAAAGTCTACAACAGTGTGTTGGAAATGCTTTAAATGCTAGGTGTGTTAAGTCTCCGAACAACATAGAAGCACTGACTTGTTATTAGTGCTGAGAATTCATAACTTTCAAGTTTTGGTTTGTAGGGATTTGATTGGTTACAGGATTTCATCATGAGCTGACATTAGTTAGAGGACCATTGGAAAACCAGCTGGGAGTACTGAACAGCTGTTTCGTCCTAGTTTGGGACTCTTCATCAGCACGCACTCACCGAGATTCAAACCCGGTGGTAGGTAGTTACCTGGGGTTCTAGTGAAAAATCGTGACCAGTAGGGTGCAGCAAGTCGGATGTGAGGACAAATACTCGCCGAAGACATTGGCCAGGGGTCGCGCTGTGTCGTGAATTGGCAGAAGTTAGAATTCATGGGCTGGCCATTGGATTGGATCCCAGGGGACTAATGGTCTACGAGCTCGCTGGCCTTGTAACCAGAAGGTCCTTGGTTCAAACCCTGATGGTGGGTGCGTACTGATGAAGAGTCCCAAACGGGGACGAAGCAGCTGTCCAGTACTGCCAGCTGGTTTTCCAAAGCTTCTCTAACCAATGTCAGCTCATGATGAAATTCATAACTTGTTCCTTGTCCTCCTCAGAGCTGTAATATAGATTTCTCCAGTGAATGAACGCCTGTAATTACTCTCTATATTTATTTTAATTTGTATTAAAACATAAATTGTTTACTGATTCAATATTTCTATTAATTGTCAGTATCAGTTTAGTGCATCCACATATACTACTTATTTATCTCATGGATTTAACAATCTAAAATATGTAAATGTTTTCAAGTAGTAATTTTTCAAAATTCCCACAGAAATTAAAACAAAAATAATCTCAAAGATGATAAACAATCTCATTCTGTTCTGTCACGAATTTATTTTTACTTCTGAAGTGCTGCCTATATATATAGTCATTAGCTAGTACTATTAGTACTCAATGATTTAAATGCAGATTTTTAGCAGGCTTTACTGATGAATACAGTGTATTTTTCATGTGTTGAATACAAACTGAGGTTATTGGTATTGATGATAGTTTAGGGTAATCTTGTTAAGACAGGTTTCTTTTTCGTGTCGAATATGCTCCGTTTCTTTCAGTATAGACTTTAAATGTAGATAACAGCATACTTATTGGAACTTTATTTATTATTATTTTTTTATTTCAGCTTGATTCCATACCGTATTTTTTGGTACAGGTATGGAATTTTCAGCATGTGATATCGGTAGTCCAAATTTTGCAGGCCGCCCATAGATATCAGGTGTGCATCGGCAGGGGATCGAACCTTGGACCATGTGCATGGTCGGCGAGAGTCCTAACCGCTGTGCCACCGACGCACAATTCTTACAGACGTAACAGACCAACCAACACTATGGTTTTTTCGAACAAGACATTTCTCTTTCTCATTTATGTATGGTATATATGGTACTTTCTACTGAAAGGATACCAAGGGTAAATCCTCAATTTTCTGTTATATATTATTATTATTGTTCCCTTGGGTTCCTAGTGGAACATAGGGCTTCAACTCCACGTCTCCACTTGCCACTTCTGTCTTCCTTCTGCTGTACTTTTCACCTCCATCCATAATAGTCCATACTGTCTCAACCCCTCTTCACACTATCTCCTCCATGTCACCCTTGCACTGACGTCCCACTCGCCACGTGCTTCCCTTTCGGCCTGGTTCCACTCGAGCAATGGCCTGACACGCGCGCGATGTCACCCAGCGGTCTCCTCAGTGAGCGAGTGTCCAATCCATCTCAATCCTCTTTCCCCTGCATATTTGTTGGATGGCGATTGGTCCTTGTTTGTTCCCAGCCATAGTTTCTTGTTGGTGATTCTTTCCGGCCCGGCCATCTGACTGATCTTCAGTATAGAGCGAAGACAGTTGTTGGTTGATAAAGGTAGCGTCTGCAACAGGCTGTTGGAAATATTCTTTGTGACCCACCCGCCAAGTTTCTGATCCGTATAGAACAGCTGACTGACTTTAAGTTGTTTGTATTGTAAATCCTACCGAATTTTGTTGTTGATGATGGCTGAGTGACGAAGATTTCCAGATTGATTTCAGGTTCTGTTATATATATATATATATATATATATATATATATATGATGTGAAATTATCAGTAATATTATACTGACACTTCCAGGTGCATGGAATGACGGTGTTATTCTACTAAATCCCTAGCTTATGGGAGCTGACTTATGTTCTGTGGAAACTGGTTGTTTCTAGGGATCTGAAAACTTATTTTGCTAGTTTTTTTAGTAGAATGTTACAGTATGTGTGAATAGAGATAACTTCTAAAATCACAGATAAACACTTCAGTGTATGCAGAATTTATCGGTTGAATGAACTGACAAGTACTTTTCTCTTAACGGTTAGATATGTGTATGCATAAAATCTTGTTATCTGATTGGAAAATTTTCACAGATGACTGAATAAGAAGATAATGACAGGATAGTAGAAGAAGAAGAAGAAGAAAATGGAGTTACATTTCTTTTTTATTCACTACTTTCACACATGTGAAAACCCAAGACTAATTCAACTGGATTCAAGAGGTTTTTTACGGTTATTTGATGCACGTGACTCTCGACGTCATCATTTTTACAAGTCAGTATTAGTACGTTAGACACAGAAGATGTTTTTCAGGTGTTTTTTTTACAGGAATTTGATTGGCTACAGGTATGACCACAAGCTAGCATGAAAATCAGGTAGTGTTGGACGGCTTTCCCGTCCTATTTTGGAACTCTTCATTAGTACACACGCTCAACCCCACCAGAGGTAGAAACTTGGAGCTTCAGGTTACGAGAAAAAGCTCATTGACCGATCAGCCGCTTGGGCTAGGATTCAGCGACCTGTAAATTCTAACCTTTTTGATCGGTTGGAGGGTTTCATCATGAGCTGACATCAGTCAGAGGACGATTAGGAATCCTGCAGGGAGTACTGGACAGCCATTTCATCCTAGTTTGGGACTCTTCATAAGTACGCATCCACCGGGGCTCGAGCCCAGGGCCTTATGGTTCCAAGGCGAGCTCATAGGCGATTAGGCCACTGGGACCCTATCCAATTCGTAATATATTGCTTTCGACAGGCATCCATTTCACCTTGACATGACGGATCTTAATTGGTAGAACTTCCCTCTACAGCTTTAGGACATCTATTTAGTAGCCATCAATGAGCTAGCGACTAGTATTTAGTTCGCGGGGTTTGGATTAATTTCAGTCGTTTAATTTTCGTCACGAACCAACACCTGAAGGTCCCGGGTTCGGTCCCCACGGGGGCCTGTGTGTGCACTGATGAAGAGCCGCAAAATGGAACGAAACAACTGTCCAGCGCTCCCTGGTTCTCAATAATCTCTCTAACTGATTTTGGTTCTTGACGAAAATTTGACCAGTGAAATTAATCCGCGTTTGCACAAATCTCATTATCTGAGGAATTATACAAACAAACAAACAGCAAGCCTTCCAAGTGAAGTGGACATTTAGTTACGTGAAGTTCGAGACAAATGATCTTATCCATCGAGGGAATCGCTTAGTGGGATATTAGATATTAGCGCAAGTGAAAATATAATTGGGAATTTATTAACAACCATATCTAATGGTCTCTTGCTTTCAGTCTTGAGGTTTTAATGCCATTTACATTGTATCTAAGAATTATTTGGGTGTCATTATCTTACTTTATATGAAACACTGTAGGTAGCAAATAGAGAAACTGATTCTACCAGCAAAGGTTTTAGAACCGTAACTAAAACTGTGGTGTATACTAGTGACAAGACTTATGAGTAGTATATAAATGAATATATATATATATCAGCGTAAAGAATATCGAATAGAGAGGAGGAGGATTTAGCGGATGATGTTTGAGAAACAATGTCGAAAACGTTAAAGAAAGACAAAGGAGATCAATACCGATCAATATCGAGTCACCAAGAAATAGCTCCACTACTAAATTTTCTTGTCTTCTGCCTTTACAAAAGATACTAAGACTTATTGTCTTCTGTCATGATGTTTAGTTTTCTGTTTTGTTCCACCTTAGAGAAAAAATTTTCTTTCTGCTTTGTGTTAGGTCTATGAAGGTTTTATGCAAATAAACGACTGCAGGTTATAATCATTTGTGTTTTGGTTTACTGATCCTGGTATGAATGAATTAGATCACCTCGTAGGGAAAAATATAATGAGAAGAATTTTCGAAATCACAGTCAGCAAGAGGATTTGATGACCCAGATAAACCTTCATTGAGTTGGCTTTTATTCTTCTAACTACACTGTATTATTTTGAAATGGTTTGTAGGCGAATAAATTATGACAGACTGTTTTGAATTTCTGCTGGTTTTTGAAGCCTGATAGTTTTGAAGCCACTTTATATTTTTTTCAAGCAATACATAATTTATCCAGATCTTAGTACGTTTAGGATAACCTTCATTACCTGAGCAAGTTAGGTCGACATTTGTATATACCATTTATGAAACTACCTAAGAAGTGTGACTCTTGGAAATATTGTATTTTCAGTTTATATTATCATATGATCTAGATGAACATATAATTGATTTTTTCACTTTTCAACTAGAAACCTACATTTTAGTTACAACAGTTTTATTTTCCAAAGTATTTCGAATGTTATTGAATGTAGGTGGAACGTAAATCACGATTTCACACTTGGTTGACTCCAGTGAAAATTTTACGCTGGTTCGTAAACGAATTCTTCTTTAAAGTGAACAGATGCATAATGGATTAGTGAAGGTCAAATGGAGATGAATCATCACTACCTATCGAACCTCAGGCATCACTTAATAATGGGGATCCTTACGAGAATACTTAACAAGTAGGGTTCATCAATTCAGTAATGAAAACAAATTCTTATTCGTGACACTATCTAACGTTAGTGCTGTAATTGAAGTCTAAAATGGCTTTTCCACTTGATATCACCTCATGATAAAATGAACTCAATATATCCTTTACATAAACAAGGGACTCCAAGTGAATATGGTGAAGATGGATGTGATGAAGATGCCTAACCAACACCAGACATCAAATGGAGCAGTCTAAAGAAATTCACCGTTTTCAGTTATCTAGTCAGCAACGTTTCAGCAACAGATAGCATGAGTGAAGATGTCAAATGCAAAATCTTCATTACTCTGAAATCAGTGTCGAGATCTGCTGAACTTAGTATAAGGAACAAAGTCTGGATCTTCAACACTTGTCAGGCACACCACCAAAAGCAATTCCAACGAACCGAAGGCGTTCATCAATAGCTAACTGCATATATTCGACACTGAAAATCAGATGGTCGAACAGAAAGGTTAAGCAACAAAGAACTCCAGTAACCAATCAGCCAGCAAACTACTGCCCAGAAAATTCGCAGATGGAAATGCGGATGGATATGATATATGGTTAGGTGACACATTCTAGGGAATTTACACGTCAGGTGGCTTTCCAAGAGGAACCCGAATAAAAAAAAGAAGGGTTAGGCATGTGTTCGGGGGTGACATTGAGGAGATGGAAGCTTGTGGGCAATCATGAAGCCAGTTACAAAGAACTCCAGAGGAGAGAATGAAATGACGATGCGCTGCTGAAGCCCTATGTCCCATGCGGACCCCATGAGAATATATATATACATTATAATTGATGTTGATAAGTGGTCAGACTTGAAACAAATCAAACTTCTACAAACTAACTCTTGAAAATTAATCTAGTGTTCACCAGTGACACAATACAAAATTAAGTTACCTTTAGTTCTCTTGGGAAACCTTGGTCATAGAGGTCCACGCGGTCGGAAGTGAGGATAAATACTCGTCGATGATATTGCCTGGTGGTTGCGTTAAATTCATGAAATCATAGAAATAAGAATTCATGGACTGTTGAGTTGGGTTCCAACGTCTGTGAATAGTCTACTAGCTCATCTTGTAGCCAGTAGGTCGTGGGTTCAGACCCAGGTGGGTGGCTACTGTCCGGTATAATGTATTCGTAGATTCACTTAATATTTGTGTTAACAAGAAAAGATTGAATAATGATAAAAATAAAGAATTCTAAATGACGGAAATCATCGGCCTGTGGATCAGATGATTAATTTTTTGTCTCATTCATGTTATATGGAGGATTTAATCATGAGCTGACATCAGTTAGAGAACCACTGGAAAACCTGGGAGTACTGGACAGCTGTTTCGTTCTAGTTGGGACTCCTCAGCAGTACGCACCCACTGGGGTTCGAATCCAGGACCTTCTGGTTACAGGGCGAGCTCGTAGACCATTGAGCCACTGGGACCCGAAGGTCCTGGGTTCGAACCCCGGTGGGTGCGTACTGCTGATCAAATCCTCCATACAATCAGACCAAATCCCTACAAAACCAACACTTGAAAATTATTCATGTTAGATTGAGTTCATCAACTGTATGTGTGTAGACATAAAGTCGACTCAGATAACCGAATAATTTGAACCACTTGTTGTTATGTTGAATAAAATAGTTTAACATAATAAAGCGTAAGTCATCATCTATGCATAAATAAATTGGTAGGATAATTTAAATATCTATAATAGATGAATATGTTCCACTTAGGTTAATGAATTGAATTATCACTAGTTCCCTTCATTTATTTTCCCTCCTTTTTACCTTAGTTTTCTGCTTTCTCTTTTATTTATTTTTTATTTTTACTAAAAGTGAATGCATCTAATCTGATTCAGTCGTGCATAAAATGAACCGATAGATTAATGAAGCATTTCATTTAGTCTGTTGTAAATCAAATCAAGCGCACGTGTGTGTATATGTCTGTGTAATGTACCTACTTACTACCTATACGAATCGATGCGCCAGTATGCTCAGGTGTGTGTGTGTGTGTGGGTGGGTGCGCGTGTGCGTGCGTGTGTTAGTTTATGCTCAGAAATTGTACATTATCGTTTATTTCATTCTATGAGTAACTTAACTTTAACTCTGTCTCATCTTTATTCGCTTTATCCCGGAGAAAAGAGATATTGAATATAATTTTAATACAAAAGATGTTTTGTCTAGTTAAATGACTCTTTCAATTTCTGTACCTCAATTACCAATCAACAGATAGTCACGTTTTTTTTGTTATTTTGCTGTTTTCGTCTGCTTTTTTTTATACATTTTTACTTCTAGATATCTGTTTATCCATACCATTAAATAGTTGAGTAACAATAGAAATCATAACAAAAACTGTGACGGAGTTGGTGGCGATAACAATGATGGGGAAATGAGAGCAGAAACAACAGGGGGAAATCTTATTCTTCTCATTATTTTTCCATTCTGATCCAATGTCACATCTCAAGTAACTACTACCACTACTACTTACTACCTGACTAGTCAACTAGCAAACTATTCTTTTCATTTATTGAACCCATTGAATTTGAAATTAAATATGTCGGCGGTTTTTCATACTGTGAATAATTTGACGACAATTCTTGTCATTCAATTTCTTCGCATTTATGTTGACCCCACTTAACAACAACGATAATGATGATGGTGATGATGATAAAGTTTTCATGGCAAGTTAGATCAAGCGAGAATCAATTACTGGGAAGAATTTATCTATGGCTTAACAAGATATAATTAAACTCATTACTTTTTTAATAGTGGAGAAATATTAAGTCTGGCTTGTACCAATTATATATACAAGCACATGGGTGTATTCAGTTTTTCACTTGATGAGATAATTTTTCCTCAGGCTGTAAGTAAACGTTTTCTCTCTTGTTGCTTAGTTTAAAAATAATAGGAGTGAATGATCTGTTTACTTATTGTATTTAGTTATTTTTATAAACTAGTGGGTCCTGAAGTAGTAGGCGACTTTACAGACTCATTTACTATGAGTGTCAAGGAAGGTTCTCAACTGAGGTGAATACTTAAGGAGATTTTGTATTTTCTTAATAAAACCGTCCAATTTAGAAGATTTTATTTTTATTCCACACTGTATCATCAAAACAGAATTAGAAAAGGGTTGGAATAAGGCTTTGTGTGTTTAAGGAATCCTCAGTTCATATACGTGATGAAGGGAGTTCACTTATAAATAATGCAATATTGGGTATTAAATTTTACTTTGATTAGTTATACATGGCTTGTAGTGAAGGCTGATGACCTAACTGTATCTTTACCTGTCAAATGTCAAAGTGACTGCTCTAAACTAAATGGCTTCTTATCAGAAATTAGCCAATGGTCCAAGGAAAACGGTCTCACCTTAAACCCCTCCAAATGCCAAACAGTCAATTTCACCTTTAGGCATAAATCTGACCTAAACAGACTGGTTAGCACTCACGAGGTGTGCAACATAGATGGCAGTGAAATAGAAACCAAGTCGGAAATTAAATACCTAGGCGTCACTCTATCTTCTGATCTTTCCTGGTCGTCTCATATCTTGACGATTTCCAAGAAAATATACCGTCTTACCTTCTACATCAAGAAGTTAAGACATTCTGGTGTAACCCAACCCTTACTCCTACAATTTGTTAACTCCCGTATTCTGCCTATTATTCTCTATTGCTCCCCCTTAGTCTTTCCTGGGCTATTGAAGAAAGACTATACCTTATTACGTAGAATGTTAAAGGTTGTCAGCAGGGTAAGCAGTTTGCCACTTAGCCAGCTTGTTAATATTCTGGTGGACAGGCACATGGACTCATGTGAAAAATGGGCGAAATCCATTTTATCTGACTCACAACACCCTCTACATTCACAACTCTCCCCATGTATCTCTTCAGGGAAAACAAGAAGCCTATATAGGAAACTATATGCCCGCACTAGTAAGTACAAAAACTCATCCATACCCTACCTAGCCCGTGTTCTGTGCGATAAAGAATGCACCAGGCATGAAACCTTTAACTTATTAAATAGTCAGTAGAACAAATGGATCTCGTCTTTCCAACTCACATCATTTATAGGTACAACGTTTTCTCGCTCTTCATTCTGTATTTATTTTTATTATGTGCTGTTTTGTTTCTCTCTTCCTTGCAAACTCTACTTAAAACATTCTTGTTCGTTCTTTCACACTCTGTATATCTCGACCATTTTGCTATCGCTTAGGTCAGTAAATATGCTAGTAGTATCTACCTTTCCAACACCTTCAAACACTGTTTAAATTTTGGCTTTGCTACCGACATGCAAATATGCTGTTGTAACTGACTGAGATAACTTTAATCTATGTAGAACTTTATTTATTGTTAATGTAAAAACTGGATGCAATATTGTAGTAAAATGCTGAGAATTCCATTCTGTATCACAAGTACTGATTTGGAATAAAGCTTATGTTATGTTATGCTTGATTGAACCTCTGATTAAAAACAGTCAGCTACCTTAAAACAAAGATAGCTATGAGGAGGAATCAGCAGTGAGCAGTCAGTAAGACATGTCTTCAAACTTCAAGGGATTCATAACCCTTCTGAGATTCAAACCCGTATCGTCCAGTAGTGCAGTCAGGGACGTTACCACTGAGCTATTCTGGCTAGCGACTGACCTCTTTTAGTTTGATTGGACACTACGTAGTAACCAATGTTTTGTCTTTTGTTTGGTACAGGCTGAATTCTATCAGTCAATTTTACAATGTACCTACCATGCTAGACACATGACACTGGTTACTATCTCGTGTCCAATCAAAGTAAAGATAAATACTTCCCGAATAACATCAACTTATAATGACTCCTTACCGAAAGTTTCAAACACTATTTAGCGACTGTATATTCGAGTATTTCGAAATGATCTTAACTTTCATAATCGGAAGAAGATGGATATTCACAATTTACTTTGTTGAGTAATTTTCATTTTGATAGCAAGCTTTGAATATTTAATTTTGCTATCAGAAAATTTTAGATGATAAAGTTCTTTATTCAATGGGAAAGAAAAAGTAGGAATATTTGGTAAAGAAGTAATGGGGCTAGCTCGAAACACCTTCTTGTGAATTTTGTACTATCATGTATGTGCTATACATAACGAATTGGTAGGAGGTATAATTGAAAATATTTGTTTCTCAATACGAGTTTTAAGCAAGCAGTAGTTTTGTGATAAAGCGGAATTTAATGAATTTATCAAATTCATGGTCCAGTGGATTCCATCCTAGTGTCTGAAAGACACTACGCTTGTCACCTGACATGAAGGCCCTGAATTCGATCCCTGGTGGGATCATGTTTGTGTGTATTTCTGGAGTGTTTCAGCCTAGGATGAGAGAGCTCTCCAATACTCTGCAATTTTTAGTGATTATCTGACAGATGTCATTTATTTTTTAAAATTTTATTCCTTTACGTTCCCAGAGAAACACAGGGCTCCAAACTAAAGGCTTCAAGTTTCGGCAGCAGTGGTGATTGTTTATTTTTACAAGATGGAGTTGCTAGCCTCATTTCCGATCTTCCCTCTTTACCAGTCTTTTTTCTGGTTAAGAGAGGTAAAGGAGTGCGTCGGCTGGGCATTGAACCCCGAAACACCAGCTTAGTTGGCGAGCATTCTACCTTTGTGCAACCGAAAGATATCAGTTTGTGATAAAATTGAACTTGAAAGTCTTATAATGCAAGTACTTGACACGTGAATATTGGTTGAAAGAGAGGTAGATGTATTTTATTCACATTTCTTTAAAAAAAAAGTTCTTTATATGTTATGTCACTTTACAAGCACTCATTAATGTTCCCTTCGTATCTATCAAATTAATTGATTACAGTCTTGGTATAATTTGTAATTCCAAGCGCTAGTAACCCATCTTATGAAACCGTATAGAAGAGATTGTAGTTAAAATCTACTTAACATTAAGATATCATGGTTTAATTAACTAAATATTCAACAAACTATTCTGAAGTTACTGACTATTATATTGATAACAAATTCTATAAGCTGAAGAACACAATCCTAGTGACAGAAAGCCTGAAGGTGGATGAAATTCAAACATAGTACTGTGGCGTGTGCTGCTGATAAGATTTACTGGTAGTATATAAAGAGACGTTCAGCAGCATAAAAATATCAAATAGAAGAGAGATAGATTTAACGTCACAGAGGGCAAATGATTTAGCTTTGCAGAGATACACAGGAGATATGAAAGGAACACAAAGAAACACAATATGAAGGTCCGAAGTAGCACAGCACAGCACAGCAGGTCTGCTCAGATAGTGCCCAAAAGATAAGGTGTATATCATTTCGCTATATATAGATACTAAATTCCATTTAAACATTCCTTTACAAAGTCTCTCATCTTCTACAGTTACAGTACGACTCTGAAATAAGAGAAAAGATTTGTAGCTCAGGTGGATGATTTTGGTTTGGTTGTGATCTCCAAGTTGGTCGATTTAAGTGAGAAGCTTCCCTTGTCCCTCTAATAGTATCTTCATATTAAAGCTTGCGCTACAGATATTGTCTAGAAGGGCAATGAAAGCTTGTGAGTTAAATCAGAAAGTTCAAAGGGTACAACCAAATCAACATAGTACAACTTCTCTTCTGGCATAACATATTCCTTTGAAATTGTAATGCAATTAACTTACCATAAGATGTGTTATTTTTAAGTACCAAGTTATATTTCATGGGTAAATCATTTGGTTTTGAGTTTAATGAGCTTTTGGAGTACCACTCACTCGGAATGCATTTATACTGGAGGATTAATACGAAAAAAGGGGTTAACTAATAAAAAAATTCTCATTTAAAGAAGGGATATGAGTGTGTAACTCACTATCCGAAAGAACGGTCAGTGATAAGGATTAATCTAGTCAGAGAGGTTATTATTATTATTGTTTAATTCCTTGAGGAACGTAGGGCTTCAGTCGCACGTCCCTATTGCGTTCGGTTCTCTGCCAACGTTTTCACCTGTCTGCACATCTGCCCACATGCTTTAATCACGTCCTCCTCCATGTCACCCTCGCACTGACGACCAACTCGCCGCTTCCCATTCGGGTTCCACTCGATTGATGGCCTGTCGTTTGATGTCATTTGATAGTTGGTTCCCTCAGGGTATGGCTAATTCCCCTCCATTTCTTCCTGCATACTCCTACTGGGTTGGTTTTCTCATTGCCAGAAATCCCTCCCTATTGCTGATGTTTTCTAGCCGGCCATCTGATCTTGAGTGGCTGGCACTGAGCGAAGACAGCTGTTGATGAAGCTGTGTAGTTTTCCGAAGTGTTTATCGTGACACACCAAATCTCTGATCTTTACAGTAACACTAACTTCACATTGGATTTGAAGGCCCTGATACAATGGGAGGCAATCTCGCTCAGGATAATGACCGCCAGATTCAAATTAAACGGAAGAAAAGTGACAATTAAACAGTTCTATGCACCCCCTAAACAACGCAGACCTCCTGTTGGTGAGATTCAAATCCTAATCAGCGACATGAACGTCAGACTGGGACGAAACAACACAGGAAGAGAACTCATTATGGGCAGAGAAGCACTTAAAAAGATGAATGAAAATGCAGAACCCTTCGCTGACTTTAGAGAGGTTAGTCTTCTCTAAATCTCTTCTCATTACTAATTCAAGGAATATTATTCTTATGAGTTTGATTTCGACTGCAATTAAGTGTCAGTAAGAAAAGTGTTAATCTTTAGTTATTATCATTGTGAGTAACAGTCTGACTTGAGATTTACACTGTTTCCTAAAATGTGATTATTTTCAACAATATACAACATACTACTAAATAAAAGGCAACATCTGACCTGTTAGCCTTATTCAGTAATAGTTGTCGTATTTAAAATTTTTTTCAAGTTCACTGCTCACCTGTGAAACTGAATCAATCAACCGACGATAATAATAACTACTGGAATCTTAGTGAGGAAACAGGTGTGAAAGTAAACAATGGACAATAAGGCGAATCAAACATCATTCAAGTTGCCATCATATTACAAGCCTGAGGTTTTCCACAAAGATTTTTAAATGCCTCACAATTTTATGCATTATTACTTAATCTTTATTTATGTACTCATCATTAAAAAAGAAAAGGTTTCTTTTCTTCTCATACTGCTGATTTACTCACTCATAAGTAAGTAAATGATCAATTAATTTTTAGTGTTTGTTATCATCATTTGTTTTTTCAAACCTTATTGGAAAAATAAGGCGCTAAAATAACACATAACATTAAGAATAATTATGAATGATCAATTTCCAGTTCATGCGTGTTAAAGTGTCATTAATTGTGACAAAAATAATAATAAATGAAGTAAAGTATAAATTGTCAAGTGGGTGATACAGAGAGAGAGAAAAAGGCAAGGAGCAAGAAGGCTTAATGGGAAAAATCGCTAGAAAAACAACAACAACAAGGAGATCAGCATAAAGTAACTTAAAGGATAAAGAAAACCTGGATACATTTTTATTTCGTCGCTATTTCTTATACTTTTTTTCAAATGTACTCATTTATGATTTAATTAATCTGACATACATAACCGTGAAAATAAATGAACTGTTTAATTGCATGTATGATGAAGAGGTTCGATGTTTTGTATGAATGGCTTATGCTGAAGAAAATTCTGTTTTATATGTCAGCTGTCTACAGGAATCATATCTGAAGAGAGAAAATTTGGATTTATGACATACTTGTGATGAGGTGTGCTGGATTTTATTTACTGTGTAAGCTGAGAGCATGTTAAATTTCTGAATAGATGTTAACTTTGTTACAATAAAACTATTTTATATCTGGTTTTCGTGTGAAATGATTTAGTATATGGCCTTACTTGATTGCCTTACTGTAACTACGTTAAGCTTGTTCTTCTTCCGCATTTCTTGTGGGACGTAGCGCTTCAACGGCGAATCTCCATTTCATCCTGTTCTTTTCAGTCACATTTAGCTGGCTACATGACTGCCCATAGGCTCTGATTTCTTCCACACGCGGTCTCACCATGTAATCCTTGGACACACGCCCAACCCGTTGTCTCACATAGGAGTTCCACCTAGAGGTTCACCTGACGAGTGATTTAAATCAATGATCTCCATAGTGTATGTCTAATACGTCCCCTTTTTCTTACTCGTGCGTATTTGCTGGACCATTGGCTTTTGACTGGTTCGTTGCCAGCGTCCCTTGTTGCTAATCCTTTCTGATATGCCGGTCATCTGATCTTCAGTGTGAAGTTAGTAGTTAACCAGCGCTTAGAGTGGCACACTGAGATCTAAAGTGGACGATAACAGCAGGATGTATGTTATATATATGTAAATCATTCTGTAACTGTGGGTCTAATCATTACGGTTTTTAAATCGTTTTCTCTCTATGTTTTTCTGTCTTTATACAACTATCTACTTATTTGTCTTTAAGTAAGCTAATTTTTGTTAACGAAATACTATGGAACTAGTTTCTACTTTCGGCATCTAAATATCATAAATTAATTAAACACCAAGATAGAAGAGAAGAAATAAAACAGTGAAAATGGTTACGCCATATAAATGACTATTTGTAGAGAAGATGTGCGTCGGTGGCACAGTGGTTAGGACTCTCGCCGACCATGCACATGGTCCGAGGTCCGAGCCCACACCGGCGCACACCTGATATCTATGGTCGGCCTGCGAATTTCGGGCTACCGATATCCACGCTGAAAATTCCATACTTGTACCAAAAATACGGTGCGGAATCAAACCGTAATCAAAAAAATAAAAAAATAAGATATATACGGTCTAAACTAAGGAAATGAATTAATTAATTATAATTATATTTCATTAATTTACAAAGGATGATAAATTTCCCTGCTTTGGTACTATTTCAAACAAAAATACTACCCGTGATCACTGCATATGAGGATCAAGGCTTTGAATTGATCATCTGTTAAGGACCTGAGTCGAAATCTCTCACATTCTCGGTTGACTGTGCCAACATGAGTAAGAAAATCATCATTTTCATTCATTGTCAGCTTGAGGCAACGATAACGTATGCTGAATAATGAGGAGTGGTCTCCAAAATGTTCACGCAGCAGCTTTATTGTATCATCGAAACACTTGTCACGTGGTTTCTGTGGTAAAATTAGGTTGCAGTACCGTTCATATTCTGCCGGACCCAATTTACGTAGCAAAACTCGCACCTTCCAGGCATCGTCTTGTGAGGCGAGATCAACTCTGAATAAATCCTCATAACGTTGATACCATGTGTCAAAAGTGACATTAGCCTCTGGGTCATAATTGAACTGTGAAATGCTGTTCACAATTCCGTCGACAGATGGTAGCATGGCATGATTCAGATTGCTTGAAGGTGAAGCTGGACCAGTCTGTTGGTTGACGAACATTCCATTAATTTCATTTGTTGTTCAAATAGTAATTCCAATTTAGAAGAATCCATAGTTTTCCCCGTCACCAAATTATTGTTATGTACTGCTGCTGAGTGAGTTATTAGAGTTTTCCTCGTCGCCAAATTAATTTAATTTTAATTGTTTGTTGTTCATCGACATTATCTGGTCTTATCTCCAAATGTTTAAAAAATCAAATACCTTTTTGAACTTTTTTTCTATTAGCCATGATTTCTTCAACAGAATTATAAATGTGATTGACACACCGAATGGAAAACTTCACAGGTCTTTCTATCGCTTTTAATTCCATTTTATGAGTTTTGATGAAGTATTTTAATCAGTGGGGTGTATTGATGACCGGTGATAAATGGATCAGTTTCATGTCTGACTATGATTCTGGCAAATTTCTCATCATATTTAAGAAATGAAGAATTCTGAAAGCTATTCGTTGAGTACACTGAAAATCAGGCGTAATGCTTGTACATTTCAGCATAGAGTATTAGTTGGGAATGCATTTTCTACCAAGAGTTATTTTTAATCTAAGTTTTCTAGCCTACTTAATTGATGAACTTGTAGTAATTATATTAAAATTGCATTTCCCACAGATAAAGCCTTTTTGAGTGAGATTATGGACTTACTAAAGGATACTAATGGGATTCAGGATATGTTTTGTGCAATATGGCACTCATCATTTCTGTGTACCTGATCGTATTCTAGTTCTTGTTTCATTTTGGACAAAAGACTCATTACTTCAAACACCTGACAATTATTCTCCAGCTTGATTTGATGCAAAAGATATTTATTATTTCCCAACCTCCAGTCGTTTGATAGAATTTCGATTATTCCATTTATTAATTTTAAGAATTATTCCCATTTTGCCTCACCTTTTTTATTTTGTTACCTAGAATGACTGTGAATGACAGATGTTGGTTTTCATGAAAGTTTCATATTTAGCATTAATCTTTTATGCAAATATGCCATAAGCAGATTGAACATTGAATTGGTCAATTAATCATCACCCTGAATCATGAGACAAGAATTGAAGCAACTGGAAGAAGTTCAGTGTGTATTATTAAGAAAAACCGAGAATTATTATTGCAATAATAATAATAATAATCTATAATAGCTAGTTTACTTCCTAGTCAAATGAAAGAAATGGTGTGAAATGATTCCAGTTAGTTTTGAGTAGCTAAAGTTATTTCGCTCAAAACATGTTGTAAATACCAGGATGTTAAAGTGTCATGAACAGTCTCAGCCTTTATTTTTTTCCGCCTAACTAATGGAATCTTGAGAGTCAATTCAGTTGTATGAATTTATTTGTTACAGTTAAATGTATAATTAAGTATAATTAAATTTTAAATGTTTAAACTAAGTCTGTTTACTTGGCGGCCTGTTTGAATCAATGGGCTACCTGAATTTTCATTCAACATAATGCTACAAATCTGTTCTATTTCTTATTGTTTTAGTCATTCAGTTATGTGCTTGGATCGCAAAATGTATTCAGGCTGATTTTTAATTGGTTTTCAACCTATCATTGTGGATTTCTCAGAAACGAAGGCGAAATATCATGAGGGATAGATTCATAATACAGATCAAACGCCACTGCATAACATGATATACTATGGAGTACCTTTTTCCTTGAAGATCCCAGATGACCTAAAATATTATACAATCGATTACACCAGAATTTCTGTACATTATGTAGACATTTATTTTAAGAATAAAGCTGTTACTATTAATAAAAGTCGATGAGATTATAAGTATTTAATGGGGCTCGAAAAATCATGAGTAATTTTCGTTTCATTCGTTTGCGTTTCGAATGAGACGTAGGGCTTCAATCTTCAGCTTTGAATCTTCTGTGGCGCTGGTGTTGTTTGCTTTTTGTGGAGTGGGGTCACTCACCTCACGTCAACCCCTTCGCCGTCATTTCAAGGCTTACAAAAGACTAAGCGAGATTTAGGAATGCCATCAATAAACAATACTGCATAACTGTTTTCTGTGATAGAATAATATTCTGCCACAGTGCTCAAATCCTATTCTTAGAATAATAAACACATCTAGAACTAATAATACTGTTTAACTGGTGGATGGTGACTAGCAGAGGAATCCAGGATGCGCATTTCGTCCTATTTGGGACTCGCCATCTGGATGTACCTGCATTTCCCAGTGAGTGATAATGTTCCCACCGAGGCTCTAACCCAGTGCCCATAGTTTCAAATGCCAAAGCGTTATCCACTAGACTACTTGGGCCACGAGAGCCACCTCATATGCAACGGGTCATAATAATTTGGCGAGTCCCAAATAGGACGAAATGCGCATCCTGGATTCCACTGCTAGCCACCATCCACCAATTGTATACAAATCAAATCCCCAGACATCGTCTAAGCATCTGCCCAAGAAGCCGAAATGTCAACCTGAGACCGAGCACTTCGGTCCAGTCAATCGACGGGAAAATCTCAAATTCAATTAAAAGAATAATACTGTGGATTTGACAGCTTAGAATAACTAGGACATTTAGTAGGTAATATTCTGTACTGAGATTAATTCGTTTTTTTCACTTATTCTTTATACCCACCTTGTCATCAGTATCGAGACAGGGAAGGGAGATGTTGATAAAGGTTTGAAGCAGACAGTTGGAAATAATAGAGAAGATTTGTAGCTCAGGTGGATGATTTGGGGAGCAACTAAACCAACCAGCTCCTAGAACACTACTAATTGCACAGCTGGGAAAGGCTTTCTGTGACTCATGTGCCAAGTCTATGAACCATACAGAAACACTAATTGACTTGACATTACGGCTGAATATCTGGATCTTGTTCTCTATGCTGAGCGCAACAGATCTCCACATTGATTTCAGATTAATGAGCGCTTACCTTGCTTTTCTAATCCTGCCTTTGACCTTCTCATCTATGCCACCTGTAGTTGAAACGATGCTGACTAGATAAGTGAAACAGGTGACTTCCTTCAAATTTCTCCCATTGACGGTGAATAATATTTGGTGTTGTTGATTAAGTCCCTTCATCGCCTCTGTCTTCCCAATGTTTACTTGAAATCCTGTATTCAATATATGACTTCATTTCCCCTTTCTTTTTACAACAATTACACATAAAAGTGAATGCACTTCGAGGATATTTTGAACGATTTTGCTAAATCTACGCTCATTCATCCAAAAAAAATTTTACTTTTCGGTGGGATTCTTTTGATTGGTTATCAGATGTAGACAAACTATAAAGTGTGTAAGGTTCACTTTCTGTTGTCTATAACTGAAGTGTTGGAATTGTTTTCTGGATAGATAAGCCGAGGTTATTCCTTGAGGATTCAATGGTAGAATGCTGGTCAACCTCCAATGTGGTCCGAGTCCAGTTATTGGCCGACACACTCCTAAACCTCGCCTAGCTGATGGTAAGCCTGTTGAAGACGGTTGGTTGGGTGTGAGGCTATTAATAATAATAATGTACTTTATTGCAAAAACAGTATTTATAATATAGAATGGAATTCCCAGCCTATTGCATCTGATTTACTTAAAATATGAATAAAATTAACCAAAGTAATTTGTCCACATTTATGGTATAGAGTTAAAAATATTCGAAGTACAAAATGAGAATAATGAATATAAAAATGACAGTTTGTTTCAAACAGAGTTGTCGATTCAGTTAGGAAATTTTAGCATGTTACTATAGAGTATTGAATCTAATGTTCTGTTGATATAGCACGGTGAGGGGAAAGATAAAAAATAACACAGTTATTACACAGCTTAAATGAGATGCTTGCACTTATAAGAGAATAAACAAAACAAAACATTTGGGAGGGTTATGAATATAAGAAG
Source organism: Trichobilharzia regenti (assembly GCA_944472135.2). NCBI lineage: Eukaryota > Metazoa > Platyhelminthes > Trematoda > Strigeidida > Schistosomatidae > Trichobilharzia > Trichobilharzia regenti. Next base: position 137,858,250 of record OX235262.1, read on the forward strand.
AACAATAACAATAAAGCGTGGTGGAATAAGGATGGAGAAAATGGTTTATTTATTAGTGCAAAGAAGTTTAGTTAGTTAGTTAGTTCGTGCCTGACACTATTTTCATCACATAAAGTACGTGCAGCCAAATATGGTATAGTGGAATTTTTATACTTGAACGTACTTGCATAAAGTCTTTTGAAAAGACCTCTTGTTTTACCTGGAGAGACAAAAGGTTGAAGCTGCGAGTAGAGTGGATTCTCACAGTCTGACAAAATCCCTTTAATAAATTTGTTGCATAAAATCAAATGCCTATCGATTGCAATGTCAAAGATATGGTCCAGTGGGATACCACTTGTCCCACGAAGTATAACACAGTCTTTTTTAAGCAGTCAAGGAAAGAATAAGGGTAAAAATTAAAGAAGAATAGGTAAGATTCACGAGTTGATAAACTGTAAGAGAAGGGGTTAAGTTATGCCTGAGTGCCTTAACTTCTTAATGTAAAAAGTCAGACGAAATATTCTTTTAGAAATCGCTAAGACATGGGAAGACCAGGATAGGTCAGAAGAAAGAATTACTCCAAGATACTTAACTTCAGATTTGATTTCTGTATCAGTATCATTAATTATACAACGGTCACAGAAATTAACAGCTTCATTTAACTTTCTTTTACATTTAAAACTGAAATTAACAGTCTGACATTTGGAAGGATTCAGTTTGGGACCATTTACTTACTCCTGATGGAAGGCTGTTCATCTTAGTACAGTCTAGCTGGGAGTTGACAGGCATTGAAACAATTAGGTCGTCCGCATACTTAATAAGGTGTATTTCTTCAGAGTGAGGCAGGTCCTGCCAGAAGAAAGAACACAGAAGAAAAAAAAGAAAGAACAGCGCCTCGAGGGACACCACACTCAGTAAGCAATGAAGTGGACAACTTCCACTGACGTACATACAGTGTACTGCCTTCTTTTTGAGAAATAAGAATGCAGTCATCTGACAATCTAACACTCAGTTTGAGTTTCAGCAAGCTTATTTAACGAAATATTCCTAGGTACTGAGTCGAAAGCAGATGTGTAACTTAGGAAGGTGCAGTGGACAAATTTAACCACCTTGTCTAAACTGGAGACAATTTTATGATGCAAGACTGCAACTGCAGTACTTCTACTTAGTTTGGAGGCAAATTGTTTGGGATCGTTAAAGGCCTTAAGTGAAGGTTCAAGATCCACCACCTCATAAAAACACTAGTGTTATCGAAACTTCATAGCTTTAGTCTAAAGTAGTATGTTCTACTCGGGGGCAAATGGATGGACAGTTGACTTAAGATTAACTAATGGAAAATATTAGCGTCATGTTTCTAAAAATCTAAGTAAGTTTTTTTCTAAATTATTTATCTTCTCGGGGTCAACCATTCCTACCTTAGCTAAATTCTTACGTTCTGATAATCTCACTACTCCTGATCTACTAGTTTGACCTATGTAGTTGACTTAACCCACAGTCATTGCAAGGTATTTTGCAAATTATATTACTTTGTCTAATTGGGTCAGCTAGGTCCTTTAACCTACAGAGCTTGTCTCTGAGTGAGTTTGTAGGTTTAAATGTCACCCCAATTCCTGCTTTATTAGGAATCCTACTGAGGGTCCTAGATGTCCCCTCCTTATAAGCTAAAACTACTGTAGTTGCCTTATATTCTTTCTTATTTGTGTTAATGTTAGTTTCACCATTATTTCTATTTTGCTTCTGACCTTTTTTGATCTTCCTAATGAATTTTAAAGGATAGTTATTTAACGCCAACGCCTCTTCTATCTGTTTTAGTTCATCATTTAGGTCTTTTCTTGTGCTACTTAGTGCTATGGCTCGGTTTGTTAAACACTTAACTAAGCCTGCCTTAACAGTTAACGGATGAGATGAATTAAAGTCTAAGCATCTATTAGAATGCCTTGGTTTCTTATAAACACTAGTGTGTAGTTTGCCTTCTTCTATTCGTTTTATTTTACAATCTCACATAGCTAATTCGCCTAGTTCATTTTCTGATTCAAATGTGAATTTTATTAAACAATAAGAAATGCAGAAGAGTTTGAACATTTCGATGGACAAAAATTCTGGTAGCCCAGTGATTTAAGCAGGCCACGAGAATAAATACCTTCACTGGTATCTATTCATAAAAATAAGTGGATCAACAGTTTTTAGCTTAACTACCGAAGTAGTTACAGTCCTCTCAAAAAAATAACTATTGCTGAGGACAAAACATTCTGTCGTGTCTGTTGACTTGACACAGTTGCCCAGATTACTTGTTATAAAAGGAGCTCAATTCTTTACTAGAATAGTTTGTATTGTTTCAGGATTTCATCATGAGCTGACATTAGTTAGAGAACCATTGGAGAACCTGAGAGTACTGCTCAGCTGTTTCGTCCTAGTTTGGGACTCTTCACCAGTGCGCACCCACCGGGATTCGAACTCAGGCCCTTCCGGTTACAAGGCGAGCTCGTATACCATTAAGCCACTGGGACCCGATCCAATGGTCCTTGAATTCTAACTTCTGTCAATTCACGACATAGCGCGACCGCTAGCCAATGTCTTCGGTGAGTATTTGTCCTCACACCCGACCAGCTGCACCCTACTGATCACGACTTTCCACTGGAACCCAGGTAACTACCTACCTGAATAGGGCCAGTCGCCAGTGAGCATCTCATTGGTATTCAAGTGTTGTTGTGTAGGGATTTGATTGGTTTCAGGATTTCATCATGTATTGTATTTCTTCCTAACTGTAAAAAAGTCTTCAGTCGTTAAACTCACGTATTTGTGATCATAATTCATTATCATTTTAAGGTTAACAGCAGAAATTTCAAAGTAGACTAATGCATGACTAAGACTTGAGCACTTATAGCACACACAGTTCCACATTGTTTTGTTTTTCAGATATTAAGCAAAATGAAACAGCAATAGTAACACTAGCACTATAATATTTATGTTGTTTCACTGTATAATATATATTCAATAAACCAAATAATATGGAACTTTAACTTTAGCCTTTGTTGTGTGACGTGTAACTGATTACTAAAGACATTTTAGTGAATCTTACCTTGGCTATCATATGTAATCCTGTTTATGTTCTACTGAAAAGCGATCTATTCAGATAAGATTATAAGCAGAGTTGATAAAAGTAAAGCATTATTAAACACTAACCTAGGCTTAACACAGTTAAAATAAGTAAAAATGCAGCAGGTCGGGTGTGAGGACAAATACCCACTGGTGATGTTCGAAACTGGTAGTTCTATATTGTGAATTGTCAGGAGTTGGAATTCATGGGCCATTCAGTACACTTTTATTCGCTGAATAGCCTAAAAGCTCACCTTGTAACCGGAAGGTCCTGGACTCAAACACTGGAGGCTGGTGCGTACTGGTAATGAGTCCTAAACTCGGATGAAACAACTGTCCAGTACTCCATGCAGGTTTTCCAGCGGGTGTCTGATCGATGTCAGCTCATGATGAAATCCTGTAAAAAAAATGCAAAATGCTACTACATATATTCATAAGATTTGGTTTTTCGCCCGTTTCATAAATACAAAAAGACTATTGAGATTCATTTTTCTGGGTATTAGTTTGAAGGATTTAATTTATCAGTCACGTAGGGCATTTAAATGCATTTAATGACATCGTGTTTGCTAATGTCATGGCCATCATAATGCAGAATACTGGAAGATATAGTTAGGAAGCTGTTGAAATGACCGCCAGTAGTATATCGTTACTCACCAGGACACATATTCATATGACGATATCAGGAAAAAAAAGCAACTACATAGTCAAAAATCTCACTTCTATCTAATGCTGAATGTAGTCGTGTGACAGTTCGAGTTTATAGAAATAGTGACTAACTTCAGATGAATCTGCTTACAGTACAAAAGCTTTAGATTTTGGGGGAATTCAAAAGACGATGTTGTATTTTTTTTCCGATATCGTGTTCTCCACGCGACCCATTCGTTTGAAACACACCAACCTACGCTTCTAAGGATTCAAACTGTAACTATTAGTCCACTGACAGAAACCACAATCACATTAATAACAGACTTACCGCTGCTTGAAACCAAAGGAAGATATATGTGGTTAGGATAGTGCTTCGACTGTCAGGGATAGTTCTAAATACGCATATTCATAGTGATCTTGTGTAACAGTGGAATTACTGATTGCTTATAAGAGGGAATAACCAACATGAGATCAACTCTCAGGAAAAGTGACAACATATGGCGTCGAAAGTGCCTGAAACAATGACTAGTATCTCTTGTGGAAAGTATTCTAACGGTATAATTACAGAAATAAGGACACTTAACAATAGTACCTATAACCTTCGCAGCTTAAATGTACCAAACAGAATATAATTGAGTAGTAGGGATTGAAAATTCTGTTGTATGAGTGTTAAAATGTGATCATTCAATCGAAGAGAAATGAGAGCTCATATTCACTTATTTAGTATCAAACAAGTTGAATATAACAGAACTCACTGAGTTTACGAGTCACTCACAATATGCAAAAAATTCTTATTATTAACAAAAGTAAAAGAATCGAAGTGAAAATAAATCTTGAAAGTAATCATATTTTGGGTGAAGGTTTAGCTAGATGAAATTCCTTACTCTGCAACAGACCTTATGAGGAGTGAGTGGCTACAAAATATTATTATTATTATTGCTCCCTTGGGTTCCTAGTGGAACATAGGGCTTCAACTGCACGTATCCATTTTCTTCTGTCTTCTGCTATACTTTTCGCCTGTATCCATGTTAATCCATATTCTTTCAACTCCTCTTCACACGATCTCCTCCATATCACCCTTGGACGTCCCACTCGCCACGTGCTTCCCTTTCGGGTTCCACTCGAGGGCTTGGCGCGCGATGTCACCCAGCGGTCTCCTCAGCGAGTGTCCGATCCATCTCCACTTTCTCCTGCATATTTGTTGGCTGGCGATTGGTTCTTGCTTTGTTTGGCTACAAAATAGATTGGCTGAATTTCCAGTATGACTTCATAAGCGAACAAAGTCGAAAAAAGGGACACGCCATAATATTCCCTGTAAGATGAGTGAAGGGCAAAAATGAAAGAAAAATATAGGTTGATTTAGACTCATTATGAATAGTACACTAAGATCAGTCAACCTTTTACGGACTCACTGATGAAATAATAGTCCAGTACTCACGAGTAACCTATTTAAGATGAGTCTAAGGGGATCTGACCACCAGTAACAATGGAATTTGACCACATTTCAGAATCTGTTGTTAGAATTCGAGAAACATTATTATTATTATTCCCTTGGATTTCGAGTGAAACATAAGGCTTTAATCGCATGTCTCGATTTAATGCTGTTCTCTGCAGTCCTCTTAATTTGGTCGCACTACTGATAACACGCTTTCGTCTCCTTCTCTCACGATCTCGTACACGTTAACCTCAAACACCTAACTCCCTTCAGACAATTGCCTGGTGTGCGATGTTACCCAATATTCCAATCTATCTCCATTTTCTTTCACATATATTTTGAGCAATAGGTCCTTGGGTCATTTTGTTACTAGATTTTCTTGTTGCTAATTCTTGTGGATCACCTTATCTTCCAGTGAAGGTGGCTGTTGATGAAAGTCTTTTGTAGTTTGTTGGAAGTGCTTATTGTGACGAACCAAGTTTCTGACTCATACAGAAGAAATGTCTGACTTAACATTGGTATTAAAAATCTATGCTGATTACATCAGGTTTCAAAAGTGGTTTCAGAGTGATCAAGGTCTGTCTTACCCTTTCTATCCTGGTTTTGACATCCCCATGCATACTGCTACCTGTAGTTGGAATGATGCTGCCAAGGTGAGGGAAGGAAGTGACCTCTTTCAAGTGTCTCTTCTACCAATTTGTTGGTTTTCGCCTGTAGGTCTTCGAATTTCTCTGACATTAGAAATAAATCGTCCATAAAATCCAGATCTTCCAAAGCCCTTTTACCAGTCTACCAACATATTCCTATCGTCTCACTCCTGATGCAGAGTCTCTCTTCCACACAATCCAGTTCACTATAATTAAGAATATCACCGGTGACAGTAGGAAGCCTTCTATTGCTTCCGCTTTCACTTCAAAAGCCAATTTTAGTTCTCACAGTCGTGAAGCACTTGACACAGACCCCACAAATTTTATTCCAATGGTTAAATGGCAGCAATTTTACCGGTAGGAATAAGAGATCTCAGCCTTAACTCGCCAATTTATAACTAGAACCGAATTAATAATAATTTTTGGACTAATGTCAACTTATAATAAAATTTGACTTTAGTTTCTTTATTTATTTTATTTCTTTCTTTTAGTTCAATACAATGTTGAATGATCTTACAGTAATATGATATTTAATTATACATAAGAAGACACACATCTTTTTTCTGAGTACATCAAAGTGCAATTACTTTTGTGTGAGGGTACAAATGAGAATGGAAAGAATCAAGCGAATGAATCAAGTAATTCTGATACTAGCGACAAATGCACCAAACAACAAGACATTCTCTAAACAATGAACAATATATGTACAGTTCAGATAATTTTGTAAGTTGTCATTTATTTTTGGCCTTTATTCATCTTTATTTCATTTCAGAAGATAGTCATTCTAGTTTACTTTCATAAAGCAACACCACTTATATGTAATAGATGTCTTCAAGGAATTCTGAAACAACTGTAAGTTAAAATATTCTTTTTGCCTCTATCATAGTGAATAATGTTTATATATATGGCCATGTGTAACAAAATCTGCTTAAATCTTTCTTTTCACTTGAGATTTCACTCAATTTATTAATAGAGTCATATTCCTTTTTTGTAAATTACACAGTCAGCGGTGGTATTTCCCTACATCTTCTTCTAGAAACCAAAAATATCACAATACATCATCTGCTTGATACTATATACGGCAATCACGTGAACAGGTAGTGTACTAGGATGGTATATACTACTGACTGATGTGAGTAGTTGGGATCCAGTCACGTCAAATAGGAGTAATTGTTAACCAGATCAAAGTAAGCTAAACACTAACACTTAGGGTGAATTTATTCACTGTATAGCTTATAAATGACAAATTTGATTCTGTGTGTTACCATTTCCTCCTCTAGGTAGAGCTAACCAGAGTCCAAGTGGTCTGATTACTTTTGTCTGTCTGAGTTTAGATAGTTAGTCGGAGTGCACCAATGGTGACGTTGGGCCTGAACAAGTAGATCAGCTCTCCAGTGTATAGATCAATTCGAGAACACTAGAATGCTCAACTACTTAACTACTTTTACGTATTGATAATATTGAAGCCTAGATTTCAAATATTCTGTTTCTAGTACATCTGGCTGATCTATTGTTGAGTTTTTCTTCATGAAATGTTTTTCAAAACTGTCCCTTATCACAGCGTGTATATTTTATGGATTATTAGCTTAAATGGCACAATGATAATGTCACTGACTTCAGCAGTGATTCATATTTTAGGAAAAAGTAAATTTCATATATACGTAAAACTTGGGCACTGTGATAGTATGTAATTCCTTGCCTTGTAACCAGAAGGTCCTGGGTTCGAACCCCGGTGGGTGCGTACTGTGAGGAGTCCCAAACTAGGACGAAACAGCTGTCCAGTACTCCCAGGTTTTCCAATGGTTCTCTAACTGATGTCAGCTCATGATTAAATCCTCCATGCAATCAAACCAAATCCCTACAAAACCAACACTTGAAAATTCCATATTAGTTTGTAAATTAGATGTATCACAGTGAAACAGTAATTATTTACTGGATGACAAAGTTTCGAACACAATTTATTGTTCATAATCATATCATCAGTTATAATCACACAACTTCGAAACTTTAGTTTTATAGTTTTCTTTATCCTTTCCTATTTGTCGTAGGGGTAGTAAAATTTTCCAGATATCTGGGACAAGTGTTGAATCCTCTCTATTATAAGTATTCTCTCTTAGTTGATTTGATAAATAAAGCTTCTATTATCAATCTCTCCCTCCACCCTGTTGTAGTAAATTTTAAAACTGTCATCTTATCCCATCCTGTTGTATGGTTGTGTATAATTGCATGTAATGCTGTCTACGGCTGAACTATTCTTCAGATTTCTTATCTTATTCGGGTCAACTAATCTAGATTTTGCTGGGTTTTTGTGCTCCACTAGTCTGACTGACTCTGTTCTACTACCATGGCCCATGTGTTTGACCTGACAGGTGTAAATTTCATTGAGATTACAGGTAAGGCATGTTAATATATTACACAATGTACAAAATACTGTGGTTAAGGCAGTTCGAGGCCCCTAAATTTTAAAAGTTTGAGTTAGTAATATTGAAGTGATTTTATGTATATAAGAGATAACCATGAAAATTAACCATGTCTGCAAATATATATATATGCTAATTTTCCCACTATACATATTTCCACTAGTTGAAAGTGCAGTTGTATCGTAGTAAAGTCAGTTAAAGCCAAACGTATATAAATTCAAAATTTGATCATTTAAGTAACCTTTAACTGTTATGAACAAGTGAAAAGTTCAGCAAGTGGGTTATAAATTAAAACTGTACATCATATACCAAAATTTACTCTACATATCATTCAGAATTAGGTGGGAAGTGGAATTCATTATTATAAAAGACTTAATATTTCCCAATGAATGGAAAACAGAACGATATTGTTGTTTTCACTGACGTTTCGCTAGTTAATGTCGCTGCTAATAGCTTTATCAAAGTATTATTAAACCAGAATTTACAAAATCTCAGCTTAAATATAACAACTTAATCATCGTTCATTAGCTTGGGGTAGTGTTTACGTTGTCAAGCTGGCCAATTGGAAATGATAACAAAACCAAGTGTGGATTGTTGGATTTGATAAGTGCATAGAATTAGAAAAGCGGCGCGTGTCTACATGGTGAAAAGATCATAGGTGCCTGCGTTCTATCTCCCGTGCGAAGTGGTATAATAAGGTGAGCAATATTGAGGTTAGACGTCGAGTGCTAGGTAAGGAGGGGAAATCAATCGACGAGGCTGTGAAATTACACCGACTGAGATGGTTAGGATATGTGTTACGCATGTACGCCTAATCGTCGACTACCTCGACAACAGGCAATGTTAGCTGATATAGGGTCAGGCTGGAAAAGAGCTAGTGGCGGCCAAACCAAAACATGGCACCAGTAAATGAAATCTACAGCAGTTAGTCTAATCCACGTAGGAAGGTGTAGACCTCCTGGTTGGGGTCCTCGGAACGGTAAAAACCAATGGTTGGAAACAATTGGTGACATGGCTCAAAATTGTTCTCAATGACTGACACAGATGCATCCACTTCTTGTGACTTAGGATTTCCAATGAAACTGTTTTGTTCTTCGTTATTACTACTCCTTTGTCTCACACCTCTGTTTACTGTCTCTATTATGCATTTCTTCTACTTCCTTGTCTTTCTTTGTGTGCTACATGGAGTGTGGCGGCTTGAACTACTGCACATATGTGCAATGTTCTATGTCGAAAACAGACAGACATGGTGAAATTTTTTATCACATTCTTGTTGATTTTGTCATTTCATGGGGGAGGCTGTGTGTGTGTGTGTTGTAACCAGATCAAATTCTGTTGTAGCTCGTCATTCCTATTCTGACGATTTGGATTCCATTTTATCTGAAGTGCTTCTTATATTACACTTTCTTTATGATTTCTGGACTATTTCAATATTGTCAAAATCAATTTTGTGACTTGATTCTATAACTGGTGATTTTTCAAGCTTTTCTAGTTCAAATGGATTTCCCGATGGTCGAACAAATGCTCTACGGTGTTCATTTCTTCTGGTTTTGATTGTTCGCGCGCGATGTTTGTCCGATGTATTTCGCATTACACTCCAAGCATTTTATTTTGTAGACAAAATTAATGTGAGAATCCTTAAGGGTTTGATCTTTTCTATGGACAAGGTTGTTCTCAGTAGGTCTGATATTTTGAAGAAAACTGTGATTTCGAGCTTATTGAGTACTCTTCTGATATTGTCTGACGTTTATAAACTATATGTGCCGACAACTGCTGAGGTCCATCTCTTCAGAATACGTGTATTCAACCATGATCATAGTTTGTGTTGATTTAGTTGGTGAGAGTTTCAGTAATTTTTGATATTTCTTCTTCTTTTTTTCCCTTCTCATCTGTTATCAAAGAGTGGGCTCGTCTAAGAAAACTTGTGACAATTGACAAAGTTTTGCCCCATTTTACGATTATGATTTTTGCTTTTTTTAAGAAAAATGTATTGAATCTAGTTAAATATTCTATATTAAAGCTATGACAGATGACATGGCTTTTGAAAAATAATTGATTAAACATCATTATATCAGAGCAAATCTTTGTGTTCTTGCTTAGATGGTCTCGCATGCCTTCTAGTTGGCTCTAGTTAGATGCTCACTAGCGACTTGTCCTATTCAGGTAGGTAGTTACCTGGGGTTTTAGTGGGAAGTCGTGACCAGTAGGATGCAGCAGGTCTGACGTGAGGACAAATACTAGCCTAAGACATTGGTTAAGGGTCGCGCTATGTCGTGAACTGGCTGAAGTTAGAAATCATGGACTTGCCATTGGATTGGGTCCCAGTGGCTTAATGGTATACGAGCTCGTCAGCTTCGCAACTGGAAGGTCCTGGGTTAGGATCCCGGTGGGTGCGTACTGGTGAAGAGTTCCAAACTAGAACGAAACAGCTGTTGAGTACTCCCAGGTTTTTCAGTGTTTCTCTAACCAACGTCAGCTCATGATGAAATCCTGTAACCAATCAAATCCCTCGAAACCAACACTTAAATAACCATTTTCTCATAGGTGACTTCCTGTACGGTTATATTAGCTCACAACAACGGCCTACTTACTTTTTAATATGTAGAAGCTGTGTACGACAGTATCATATATTGGCACTATTTAGAGAAATGCTGAGAAATAAAATAAGTCTGACACCTGTTGTGCCATAGATTTTAGACAGCCATTAGTGGGTATTTAAAACTCCACAAAATGAGATGGAAATCTTCAGTTGTTATTGTAGTGACTTAGACTGATATGTTGTGATCTGAACGCTGGAAACCAATCTGCTGTATAGCTTAGTGAAAATTCCTTGTGTGACGCACAGTAACAAGCTGCCCTGACGACAGAGAAAAGAAGATTATTTGAGATGAAATCTGTTTTTCTTCCTTCACGTTCCCCAGTGGAACATAGGGCTTCAAGCTAATGACTTGAAGTTTCTGTAGCAGCGTTTATTTTTACAGGATAGGGTTGCTAACCTCATGTCTAACCTTTCCTCTTTACCAGCTTTTATTTCTGGCTTGGTTAGGTAAAGGAGTGCGTCGGCCAGGGATCGCACCCCGGACCATGTACATGGTCAGCGAGCATCTTAACCACTGTGCCGCCGATGCACTAGCAATGAGTATACCTCAATGAATTATTCCAAAATATTGTGTCTTCATAATGGCTAGATTCATAAATCACTTTAATGTTTATGTAACAGTCAAACAAAGACGTTTATAACAACAACAAAACCATCTAATCTTTTGTATGGTACAGCAGCATTATAATCTAGTAGTGTAGTGAATGAAGCCGAACTTTTAAACTGACTAGAGCTAATTATGCACCTCATTAAGAGCACCATTAGTCAATGAAATCAGCTGATGTTTCCTGATTATTAAAATGCACATTACCAATTAACATCATACAAAAAATACGCCAAAATTCTCCGGTTCACCAGCATTATTTCTGGCTTAGCGAGGTAAAGGAGTGCGTTGGCCAGTGATCGAATCCCGAACCATGTGCATGGTCGGCAAGCGTCCTAACCGCTACGCCACCGACGCACGATAAAATCTGTGAAACTACTTAATAGTGATAACAATAATAACTCATCAGAATCTTAAAATTACCTCAGATATATTGTTAGACAGCTACAGAGATTAGAAAGTTCTCATGTACCAAATAAGTACAGTACAACAAAATTGGTCAAAAAAAATCAGCCGTAAGAAGTACCTGAGAACCTAGCAGAATATTTCCAACAAAGTAGGATCGAAACTATGTGATGCAACAAACAATTCCTGCAGACAGCCCAAGGTCAAAATCACCAGGGTCAAACTTGACTTCGCTTGAACAAAATCACACTCGTAAAACAAAACATAATCACACAACCACATAGAGGAGCAATTAAATTAGGAATTACACAATAACAAAGATAAATAATAAGGATTAAGTCAACAAGTGATATGCAAACGTTAGAACAGCGATATACCGGCTTGGAAAAAAGAGGAAAATAACTGCAAATTTAAAGCAATTAGTACCCTTTATGAATTTTTACAACACAATAAGAAGACGTAGTTTATCTGAAACGTGTAATATATTTACACAACACATCCCGGACATTCTGATCACACGCGTACTTGTAATACACAGTTATATAGAAGGCAAGAAGGCATGAATCATTAGAATACAGATCAGATTGATTACAGGTCAAGGTCACAAATAATGGGTAGGGAGATGACGCGAAGATGTGGGTAAAAAAGAAAGAAAAATCAAAGAAGGGATTGAAAATATTATGAAGTAAATTGAACCTTGGTTCTAAATTGGATTACCAAGGCAGGTTTAAAGCAATAAAAAATAACTTTTGGACACGTAAGACAGGTTTGAGCCTTTTTCTGTGCAAAGTTTCAACGAATTTAAGTATGTGACCCAACTTTATTTTATATATGGGTTTAAAGGCACTATTGAAATCAGCTGTCTCTATAATGTGCTTCGCTATAGATGATGTTAGAATCTATTTCCAGGATCAAGTGTATCCGGCGATTTTATTTGTTGTTGTAGCCACTTTGGGATATGTTCTGTAACCCTAACCTGCAGAGACGGATGGGTCCTCCCTATGTATGTGTGTCCTCACATAAATGTAAGTAGATAAACAATGGGACGCAACACATCATTCGGATGCTGTTAGGATTTACAGAACAGCATAGATCTTGTTTTATCCACGAAGATAAATTTAGCTGAATAGTAATTTCTGTTAACTGCCGCCTTGAGTTTTTGTTTAGTGAAAAGACTTTGTTGATCACCCCTGAACGGCAAGGATATATAAACATCCTTTTTGAGAGGTGATTGTATCGGTAGAGCTCTTTGTTTGACTATTCTGTAACGCTTAATGAATCTCAGCGGGTAATTGTCATCTAACAATATTTCAGTGAAGTGTTGTGTTTCTTCTTCAGTTTTGTCGGCAGTACATATACGGGGAATGCGTTTCAACAAACACATAACCAACGCCTTTTTATTGTGTAGTGGACAGAAACTTTGCTAATTTAGATACTTTCTGTAGATAGATCGTTTTACTGACCCATCTTATTGGATAGGAATCATTATACTGTATAAAGTGTGTGTGTTAGAAATATGCTGTTTCGTATTCTATTGATCTCATTAAGGATTTCTATGGCGCCTGTCGATTCATCTCACATGATTATTATGTCATCCACACATCTCTTATAAAAATAAATTTTTCCAATTACGTCCTCCGCTAGGTTCTCAGCTAACGATGAAGCTAGGGGTTCGCACAGCAACACCATTGATCTTGAGAAAATGCTCACCCTCGTATGTAAACTTAACATTGTTAGTACATAGAAGCAGTAACTCTAGTAATAGGAAATTTTTGTAAGAGATGTAATCACATGAAATGTCAACCGTATATTTTAGTTTTAACAACGAAATATACGGGCAAATAGTTGGGGCAGCAATGGGTTCCGTGTAGGACCCCTCCTGGCTGAGTGCGTTATAGCTAGCCTAGAAAACAACTCCTTATCACCAACTATCGATGACCTCCATCTCTACAAGAGATACGTCGGTGATACTTTCATCATATGTGATGAGAATTGTGATCTACAAAAAACCTAATTCAGATCTTCAATAAAGCCCACCCAAACATCGAATTCACCCTGGAATTTAAGTCTAACTCAATGTTTCGTTTCCACAACGTTCAACTACGAAAGGACGCAGACAACTTGCTAAGAAGATCCATCTACAAAAAGCCCACATGGAACGGACAGTTTATTAACTTTGAAATTTGTGTGTCCATAAGCATAAAGAGAAACCTAATTTACTTTCTTTCCTCATGGGTCCGGAAGATTTGCACTGAAAAGTCGATCGACGGAGAATTACAGAATCTCCGAGGGAACTTGATAGAAAATGGATTCCCACCCAGATTAACAGACAAGAACCCAAAATTAAGGAAAACACGTGAAAATGTCCAAGTTACCCCCCCCCCCCCAAAAAAAGATGCTGATATTAAACCTCGAATTTAAAAGTGATACCGAAGCATAAATTCTCCATAGACGGCTTTCTAAGTCTCTCAGTAAAACATACTTCTCCTGCAAGAAACTACTCACTCACACGTGAAAGACAAGCTGTCACACTGGGCCTTTTCAACATGCATATACAAGTTCACTTGCTTGTGTGGAGCTGAGTACGTTGGCCGTACCATGCGTCCACTTGTAAAACGCGTGCGGGAACACTATCCAGCATGGTCAACAAAGGGAGAACGCAAAGGGTTATACAGTTCGATAACAGAACATCTGGTGAATTCTGAACATTCAGCCTCATTTCGAAAGTTCTTCAAAGCCATATACGAAATCCAATCCAACCTACCACAGAGAGTGAAATCAAGACATCTAGGAATAGCTGAGGCGCTGGCGATCCAAAAACCCAAGCCTACTCTATGTGTCCAAAATAAATACGTCCAGCCGTTGTCCCTACCGTGGCCATCATGAAAAGTCAGTCTTCTCAATGATGATTATCCTATTACCTTTCTTGTCCAACCTTCCCGTTTATTTGTTACATTTACCCTTTTAAATCCCTATTTGCATTATTAGATTTGGTTACTGTTTTTATTTTTATATGTCCGAACCTTCTACCCATTTCGCTAATACTACGTCCTTAACCCGTAATTATACAAACTGACGAGTTTTCCAGTAATTATAATCCTATTTTGTATTTTCTACCCAATCGCCATGATTATTACACATTATTATTATTTTATCCTTCAATTCTTAGAGGAACATAGGGCTTCAGCAGCGCATCTCCGTTGCCTTCGGTTTTCTGCCAACGTTTTCTTCCCGCTCCAAGTATACCCACATGCTTTCATCTCCTCTTCACATGACCTTCTCCAAGTCACCCTTCACCAACGACCAACTCGCCGCTTCCCTTTCGGGTTCCACTCAAGCAATGGCCTGTCTAGTGATGTCACTTGATGGTATCCTCTGAGTATGGCCAATCCACATATTTCTATTTCTTCCTGCCTATTTGTTTCACAATCGGTTCCTGATTGGTTCGCTCATTGACAGAGATCCCTGTTGCTGATCTTTTCTGGCCGGCCATCTGATCTTGAGTGGTACTGAGCAAAGACAACTGTTAATGAAGGTCTGAAGTTTGTTTGAGATGCTCTTTATGACTCGCCAAGTCTCTGATCCGTATAGTATCACTGACTGACTTCACATTGGAGTTGAAAATCCGGATGTTATTTTTGATGGTGAGTGCTGTTGACCTCCACACAGACTTGAGAGTAATGAAAGCTTGTCTTCCTTTTCCGATTCTGGCTTTGATATCCTCGTCAGTTCCGTCCGCTGGCCTGTAGTTGAAATGATGCTTCCCAGGTAGGTAGGTAGATAAAGGAGGTTGTTTCTTTCAGGTTCCTCCCATTTATGCTGGCTGATTGTTGTCTGTTGTTGTTGTTGCTTTTACTGTTGGCCAGGAACCTTCATCACCCCTGTTTTATCTGTGTTCACTTGAAGTCCTATCTTTGATGCTTCTTCTGCCAGCTTGTTGCTTTTCACTTGCATATCTTCCAGTTTGTGGGAAATCAGACATATATCATCGGCGAAATCCAGATCCTCCATGTTTTTGTGTGGGTCCATTTTATGCCTGTTTCCTCATCGCCCGTTGTCTGTCGCATTATCCAATCGATTGCATTCAGGAAGATCTTTGGTGATAGTAGACAGCCTTGTCTCACTCCCGTCCTCACTTCGAAGGCTTCTGTAAGTTTCCCGTTGTGGATTACTTGGCAAGCAGAATTGTCGTATAACTGTTGGATGAGATGTATAATTGTCGATGGGACCCCGTAGTGGCGAAGTAGTTGCCAAATGGCCTCTCGATCGACGCTGTCGAAGGCCTTTTCAAAGTCGATGAAGTTGAGATAGAGAGGTGACTGCCATTCCAAGCTTTGTTCAATGATGACCCGTAGAGTGGCGATTTGATCAATACCTGACTTGTTTCTCCTGAATCCAGCTTGTTCCGGTCGGAGTTTTGCATCCAGGGCTTGTTTGATTCTCTTCAGGATGATCCGGCTTAGTATTTTGCTTGGAATGAACAGAAGCATAATTCCACACCAGTTTTTGCATTGACTTAAGTCTCCTTTCTTTGGTAGTTTGAATAAGCATCCTTTCTTCATAATTACACATTGTAATTTTATTAATCTAACCTGTGACCGGAAGTAATTCCGGAACTTCCTCACACATTTAATATAAATACACGAATGTACAGCCTAGTGGATGACTTTGTTGAAAAGAAAATTTTCTTCTCTACAACAATCTTTTATATTAATTCCTATGAGATTTATTGGTTCAGTTAATTCCTTTTGTATTTCTAAACACCTTGTTGGCATTCATTGAGACGAAGGTGGAACGTAAAATCAGCGTCATTGTTAGTTTTTAACTGGTTATTTAGAGCTTTGCACAACTTATTCTCAAAATAATGAGATTCCTTATGTCTTATTCTTTCTTTTAATTTATAAGAAGGTTTAAGAGAATGTTTCTTTCCTGTTTGATACTACTGAGAAGCGACATAATTGTATCAATCATTTAGATAACCAAAACTCATAAAAAAGTGAACTTATTAAGGTTTGCGATCCACTTTGCCTAGATTCATTTATGTCATGGTATACCTAAAAAGATCGATCAACTCCACTTTCTGTTTGACACGTAACCGGACTATATTTTCCACAATGCCAGCGTGGTCAGTATGGTGATTTGTTACATTTTAGGCTTCATGATCTCTCTAGTGGTCTCTTTTAAAGCCACAATATCTCTCCTGCAGACCTCTGTGCCTGTGATTTTAGCACTACAGTAATAAGCAATCACAGGAACTTCAAATATGTGAGGTAAGTAAAATTAATGCCGGAGTGAAGTAATAAACGATGATATTTTTAACACATTAGAATAAAGAAATATGAATAAAAAATATCAGCTGCATTTGAAATGAGATAGAAATATAGTTTTTTTTCTCATTCAAAATTCAAATTCTCTATTTTGTTCCTATGTGCATTCTGAGTACAACTCAACTGTCAAACTACTCATATTATTACGTAACTCCTTTTTAATAACTGTTTGTGACAACTCATCATCTTTGCTACTGCACTAGTTTCATTAACGCCAAATTTTCTTGGCCGTCTTCGTATTACGTAACTCCACCAAAAACTTACCCAATTTCACCTGTTTAGCTAAAATAACCATAACCAATTGTATTTTTCTTTGACAAACTTAATGTACATATTCCATTATGGATAAATTTTTGATTTGATAAAGTCTCACAGTGTTATACAGTAATGTTTACTGATGACGTTTCAAGCACAATTTATTGCTGTTCATATTCATACCAAGGTACTCACACGACTTCCTAACTTCATTTATATAGTTCCATTATTTTTCACTTGATTTGATTGTTAGTAGTATTTTCCATAGTTCAGGTATGAGTGATGACTCATTCCTATTGCATGAGTTTGGTGTAGACTCGATGATCAAGGATTCAGTAACACACAACCACACAATAGGGTGGGAGAGGGTTAAAATTCTAAAAAGTAATCTAAATAGGTGGAGAGAGAGGTTGATTACTGAATCCTTGATCATCGAGTCTACACCAAAACACATGCAATAGGAATGACTCGTCACTCATACCTGAAATATGGAAAATACTATTACCAATCAAATCAAGTGAAAATCAAGAGAAAAACAGTGGAACTATATAAATGAAGTTAGGAAGTCGTGTGATTACCTTGATATGATTATGAGCAATAAATTGTGCTCGAAACGTGGTCATCAGTAAATATTACTGTATAACACTGTGAGACTTTATCAAAACAAAAATCTACTCATAATGGAATTATACTCTACCACAGTGCACAAGTTTTATTCTTATATTAATGTACATATACATATAAAATAACTCACATATATTTGCGATTTTACAGCTAGGAAAATGAATTCACCGAAAAGAGACTCTTCACTGAACTTCGTGTTTTGATTTTGTTCAAAATACTCTTTATAGTGTCTTAAAAACGCCATAAATAAGGTTAATTATCAATAAAGTTATTGAAAACTACTGTAGGCATATAAAACTATAAACAATTAAGTATCAGCTGAGTAATTTGTTTGTAACACAATCATTCAGAAACCTGACTGTTTCGGTCTCTATGCTTTCTGAGTTTGTTTGCGTACTCTAATGACGAAATGGGAACTGAGATATGGTCGCTGTCTAGTATCCACTGTTTTCGAATGGTTTTTGTGTTTTAACTGACCTAACTTGAAGGCAAACAAAATCTCACGAAATTAACAACTGAATTTATCGTAAGATAACTTCTTTATAACTTTTTACGCAGTATAGTTCTTACAACTTCTAATGTTCTACTAAAGTGATATTCATGTCATGCGTTAAAGTATGAAAAACTCCGTTTTTTGCATAGAGCAATAGATAAGTGGTTTGTACACTTCGACAATAGTCGACGTTTGGGATTAATTTAGCCATATATATGCCAATGATCTGACTATTTCAATGTCTGTTAACGCCCAGCTTGACAGTACTAAGATGAACAGCTTTCTGTCATGAGTCAGAAAATGGTCTTTGTCTTTTGGTCTTAAAATAATTCCTTCCAAATGTCAGACTGTTAATCTCAGTTTCCGATGTAAGATAAAGTTAAATCAAGTTGTTAATTTCTATGACTGTTGCAAGATTGATGACAGTGATATGGCAATCAAGTCTGACGTTAATTATCTTGGATTAATTCTTTCTTCTGATTTATCCTGGTCTTCCTATGTCCTGGTGATTTCTAAAAGAATATTTCGTCTGACTTTTTACATTAAGAAGTTGAGGCACTCGGGCATAACTCAACCCCTTCTCTTACAGTTTGTCAACTCGTGAATCTTACCTATTCTTCTTCACTGTTCACCTTCGCTTATTCTTTCCTGGATTGCTTAAAAAAGACTATGTCATACTTCGTAGAACTCTGAAGACTGTCAGTAGGGCGAGTGGTATCCCATTGGACCATATCATTGACATTGTCACTGATAGGCACTTGATGTCATGCAACAAATTTGCTAATGGAATTTTGTCAGACTGTGAGGACCCACTTTACTCTCAGCTCCAACCTTGTATCTCCTCAGGTAAAACAAGAAGTATTTTCAGAAGACTTTATGCACGTACGTCGAAGTATAAAAATTCGACCATACCATATTTAGCACGTACTTTATGTGATGAAAATAGTGTCAGCCACGAACTAACTAACTAACCTTCGTTGCACTACGAAATAAACCTTTTCCTACACCCTTAGACCATCAAAAATTAATGTTATTGTATTTCTTAAATTTATAGTCCTCTCAATTTTTTTTTTCATAAGTGTGAACATCATTTAGGCTCTGTTATAACTGTTAATTTTGCCTTTCGCTACACTATACTCTATCAACAGAACATTAGATCCAATAATCTATAACATGCTAAAATCTCCAAACTGAATCGACATTACTGTTTGAAACAAACTCACTGTTATTATTATTATATTTAACATTCTCCATTAATGCTTTGAATATTTTCCACTTTATATCGTAAATGTGGACAAATTCCTTTGATTACTTTTGTTTTAATTTTTATATTTTAAGTAAATCAGATGCAATATTGTGACAAATGCTGAGAATTCCATCCTGTATTTCAAGTACTGTTTTTGGAATAAAGTAGATTATTATTATTTTGTGACAGAACCATTAAATATCACTAGTACGCAGCCAAATATTCTGGATCAACTTTATACATAATCCTGTAAAGTATTGAATTGAATTTTTGATTTTCACGTCGATTGATTGGACCGAAGTGCTCGGTCTCAGGTTGACATGTCGGCTTCTTGTGCAGATGCTTCGACGATGTCTGGGTATTTAGTTAGTATACAATTGGTGGATGGTGGCTAGCAGTGGAATCCAGGATGCGCAAGAAGCCGACATGTCAACCTGAGATCGAGCACTTCGGTCCAATCAATCGACGGGAAAATCAAAAATTCAATTCAATAATTAATATGACCCGTTGCACAAGAGGTATCTGTAGTGGCCCAAGTGGTCTAGTGGATAACGCTTTGGCGTTTGAAACTATGGGTACTGGGTTCGAGCCTCAGTGGGAACGTCATCACTCACTGAGAAACGCAGGTACATCCAGCTGACGAGTCCCAAATAGGACGAAATGTGCATCCTGGATTCCACTGCTAGCCACCATCCACCAATTGTATACTAATCCTGTAAAGTCCTGAACTAGTTTTTAAGTATTTCAAGTCACCAAACATAAATATGTTTAAACACTATAAGGCAGACAGTACCTGGTGACGCTAGATTTACCCAACGGAGGCCAAGTTTTGTAATAGATACACCAGTAGACTTCAGGTTGTGTTCATAAAGTCTTTATATTTATATTTGAAAAAGTAAAGAAAGTGTTTTTGTGTTCTCTGAGCTGGTTGGTTTAATTATGAAGCTTTCAGTGTCCTCCTGTACAACATCTTCAGTGCTCATTTCAATAAGGATTTAGCTTTTCGTGTACAAATTAAATTAATTGTTTATTAGACTAATTTTTTTGTATTTTTTAAAATATGCTGAGGAATGGAATTCATTGTCGTCTTTTTCGATATTCCTTACCTATAAGTTTATTAGAACTCTACACCTATCGGAAGAAATTCTGAATTATTAAAAAGCAACTTTGTTTCCTTACCTGTTGAGATTGTCTAAAAACAGTCTTTAAACGTACATGACTCTTTCATCCGGGAATCATTTAACGTCCCTCAAATTTAAATGATGTATGTTAATTCATTCCACATCACTTACTATTAAACGTAGACTTTCATATTGTGCCCTTTCAGGTCTATAAGGAATTAATTCCAAGTAATTCGGACAGAATCCTGCAATCTAGCCAACATTCGGAGTGGGATGATCTCCATGCTTTTAAGAATGCAATCTATGCGGGATGGCACTACTGTTTGGATAGCAAAGATAAAAGTAACTACAGTAATCACACTGGTAAAAAAGGAGAAAACGATCCATGCACTAATGTATTTTAGATGGATTTACTTTTGGACGTAATAACATCTCATCTCTTGGGGACTTTTACCATAGGCATAACAAAGATGTCTTCATTTCGCCAAAAGTAATTCTCTATCCAATATGATCATCATCTTCGCTTTTAGTTTAAAAAGACGATACTACTTATTTTATGTAAGTAAGCAAATAACGCCTGACAGAAATTATGAGTTAGGTGAATTGGGAATTCGACAAAAAAAATATCGTGTGGATACGCCTGTATCACCACTTTTGCTGATGTGACCTAAATGAGAATGATGCCTTCAAGGAAGATAAATTATATTGTGACTACAGAGCATAAGTAGTGTAGTGAAGAGACTGGGGAGGCTTCATATTATTTTGACACACACGATTCAGATTAGAGTATTTATGGGGATTCGGATTATTTCCATTTATTAGATTTCATTGTGAACTAAGACCACTGAAAACCGGACAGTATTAAATGTCTGTTACGCCTTATTTCGGAACCCCTCAGTAGTGTACACACATTATCCTGTCAGTCATCAACCCAGGAGCTTAAGTTTGCAAGACCAAAGCTCATTGACCATTCAGCCACCTGGGTTGGAATTCAGTGAACCATGATTCTTAACTCTGTCGACTCGTAATATAGCGCACACTGGATGCAGTAGCCATCAGTGAGCCGGTGATCGATATTCAGATTATGGGATTGTTACTGATTTGGATTAATTTTAGTTGTTAAATTTTTGTCAGTAAACAGCATAAGTTAAATGGGCCATTGAAAACCAAGGGCACTAGATTGTTGTTTCGTCCCATCTTGGGACCCTTCATCAGTGCTCATCTACAACCTCACCAGGGACCTCCAGGCTACAAAACCAAGCTCGTTGACAATTCAGCCATTTCGATCACAATTCAGTGACCCCTGAATTTTAACTTCATCGGCTTGTGATATAGAGCTGCTCTCACCAATGCCTTCAGTGAACACCCACCTCACAATTCGACAGTGTTAAGATTCACAGGTTACTGAATTTTGACCCAACTTGCAGTATGGTCAACGAGCTAAATCACGTAACGTGAAGGTCCGGATTTGATCCCTGGTAGGGCAGTGGGTGTACACGGATGATGAGGAACTCCAGATTGGGACGAAACAACTGTCTAGTGTTTTCTGACTTCCAGTGACCTGTCTAACTGATGTTGATTTATGATGAAAATGTAACAATTGATACAAGAATCAGTTTGATATCGTTTTGAAATTTATGTGTTAGTATTATCTTTTTTTCTCAACCAGACTCTACTTATACTTTATGCTGGTAATTACAGATTTGCCTATATATATGCACATATAATGTTTTAACGAGGTGATAAAATTTATGGTTTGTGGTTACTGATGTACTGCTAACAATAAAGTTAGAAATAGGATTTTTTTCTCACGTGAACATTGACTAATCTACGAATCAGTAATATAAAAAAACAGTCGTAGAAACGTATAGCTTCTCTTTGGCAAAGTTTACAGTGTCTGGAATGCTTGACATTATCAATAAATTTAATTTAGAAAGTAATGAATTCAAAATATTTCCAGTTTCATTTCATTTTTTCATAAATTGTCTTGAATTACGGAAGAAAACTTGTTATGTATTACTGGAAAAGTGGGATAACGAAGAGAGTTTAGTCAGTTTCGCTAAACGGAACTTAATCCCTTCGACATTTATCGTCTGTTAGTTCATATTAAGTATCTGAAATGTAACTTTTACCTCACCAGTGTTGGTAAATTATTGTATGAGATTTTATCGTAATACTTTAATGTCTAGACAGTGTGTATGAATTTCCAAAAATTATTATTATTGTTCCTTTGGGTTCCGTGTGTAACATAAGGCTTCAGCAACACATATCCAGTTCTGTTTTCTGCTGTCCCCTTCATTTGTGTCCCCGATTGACCATAGTCTAGCATCTCCTTCTCACACGGTCTTCTCCATGTCACCCTCAGGCTGGCGACCCACTCTTCGCCTCCCATTGGGATTCCACTAAAGCGATGGTATGGTGGGCGATGTCATTCGACGGCCTTCTGACTGGCGTGTGCCCGATCCATCCCTATTTTCTCCTACCTGTTTATTGAACTATCGGCTTTTGGTTGGTTTGTTCCGCTGCAGAGTTTCTTGTTATTTAATTCTTTCTGGCCAGCCATTTTGATCTTTAATATGGGGCCGGCGAAGAAGGCAGCTGTTGATGAAAATCTGAAACCTGTTGGGAATCCTTTTAGTGAAAAACGTGTCAAGTTTCTGACCCGTATAGGAGAACTGACTGATTGACTGACTTGACATTAGTGTTGAAAATCCAAATGCTGGCTGAGTGCAGAAGATTTCCAAACTTGTTTCAGGTTGATGAAGGCATATCTTGCCTTTTCGATCCATGATGGCCTTGACATCTTTCTGCGTATTCCTATCTTCTCACTTCCATGCAAAATCTGATGCATAATCCAGTCCACCACAATGAGGAATATTATCGTTGGTGGTAATAGGAAGCCATGTCTTACCCTTATATGCACTTCAAACGCCTTGCTGAGTTTCTCGTCGTTGATCACCTGGCACGTGACACTGAGGTTGATAAATATGTAGGTACTGCACGTCGTAGTGTTGAAGTGGTTTACAAATTACTTCTTGGTCAACACTGTCTGTTGAAGGGCTTTTCGAAGTCGATGACGGAATTTGAGGTAGAGGGAGGTATGACTACCATTCTATGCTTTCTTCGATGACGATGATGCGTAGAGTCTCAATTTGATCAGCACATGATTTGTCTTATCTGAATCCGGATTGTTCCAGTGGCTGGTGGAATTGTGTATCCAGTGCATCTTTTATACTCTCCAGCTTGGTGCGACATAGAATTTTACTTGGCATGGACAAGAGTATTATTCCACAGCAAGTTCTTGCAGAGTCAGGCCTAAATCGCCCTTCTTTGGTAGCCGGACAAAGCAGCCTTTCTTCTAATCAGGCAACTTTTCTTCTATCCTTTTAAACCTTTCGCAATAATGGCCTGAACACATCTGCCACAGTCTCTGGGTCCTTTTCAAATGCTTCGGGAGGGATGCCATCTGCTCCTGCTGCCTTTCCACCCGGAGTTAATTAGCTTGGTCGCACTCAGGATTCATGCTTTCCTTGGAGAGTCCGTGTCTACTAGAAGTTCTGTGTTTGCTGTTGTTGGTATTCCTGCATGAGCTGAAGGTGATGGTTGATTCAAGAATCCTTTAAAGTGATCAACCATTGTTTTATTTGTTTCGCATTTCTCTCTTGCTGTTTAGCTCTTAGAAAGACAAATGATTATGAAATATCAGTTAACCACGTGTAAATACTTAATGTAAATTTCTCCCTCGACGAATATGAACAAAGCAAGAATAAAGGATTAAGCTGGGTGGTATAATATCATTTCATATCGTCGGTTCTTGTCACTGCATACTATCTCATCTACAAAATATTCGCATGCCTAAATTAGATAACTTGAGAATGCAGGCCATAAATATTAGATAACTGAAAGTGCAAACAGAGAGAAATAGATCACTGAGATCAATGATCCAGCACTTTGTGATCTAATCAGTCTAAAAAAATTTAGCGTCTCTGATACAACACTAAAAGCTTTCCGATAAGCCAATAAGTTCAAACGTCAGAGAATTTTTCTTAAATATCTGTTCATCTTTGGAGATATTTTCCGTTAATCCTCATTGTTTATGTAAAGATGAAACAGCTACAATCTGAGAATAAAGCTTGGAAAATGTTAATCAACCGCTAGTGCGGTGAGAGGTGGCTGCTAGCCAAAATTGGTAGACATTAATTTACGTCAATGTTTAAGTCGCTAATATTGATCGTCAGAAAATATGAACAAGACTGATTCAACAACCAATCACAGCAGACTTTGCGTAGGCAGATACAGTTAACATAGAGATGATCTGACATTCAAGAAACTGTCACAAAGAGATGCAAGGTCAACTTTCTGTGAGAAAGAACCAATCAGAAGAGTGTGTTTATTTGCTTGAATAAGCTATAATAATGTACATGAAAATGTATAAATACGTGTTGATTTCCTTAATAAACGATCTGTTGCCTAGCCCCTGTCTTCTGTTGTTACACTAGTATACCTTACCGGTATATAGTATAGGCTAAATTAACCCAAAACACACAACTATGCAATAATGGACTGTTGTTGTACATATAAAGTAAGTTCTATGATAGAAAGAAAGCAAATAAAGCAAAAACAGGGTTTTGTGAGGAATAAGATGGCATGAGAATTTATTTCGCTGGCTTCTTATCAAGTGCCTACTACCTAAAGAAATCATCAAGTTTGTTTACAGAACAACTGTAGGACACTTGCAAATGCTACATAATGTCAGTTGACAAAAGACTTAATATATAGTCAATCTGAACGAAGAATATTCTTTTCAATAATTATTGAAATTATTGGAAAGAATATTCTTCGTTTAGAGTGACTTTTAATTCATAATGTGGGAATATTTCACACTAATAAATCTTAATAAACAGTGCTTAGAAATTGCACTGATGTAGTTTACACCCAGAAAGTTCAAGTTTAACCAAATATATAAGGGCTTAAATACAATGGCAGACAAGTTATGTAATAGAGATAAAGGGTGAATAAGATGGTGAGTAACTAGTAAGTTGAGTAACAGTGTAGTGAGTTCAAATCAAATCATCACAAGCAAAGTTAAACTATAGACAGGATCGGAAAGATTACCTAATCAAATAAGAGAGAGAAAGTGTTATGTTCTGCTCGCCAAGTGGTTAATAATAATTTTCCCCGTCGCCAAATTGTTATGTACTCGTCGACAGATTATTGTTATGGACTGGTCGAGAATTTAATAGTCCTGACGCAAGAAGGCGGAAATCAGAAGACCACTAGGTTTGCGATGATACTTCTATTTTCCAAACACAAGGAGAAGCAATAAGTGGTATCATACCAAAGTAAGTGGTAAGTCAGTCACACAAATTGTGAGAGCGAAATATATATGAATGTTCAGACAAGGGTGTGAACAATCATTAGACAGTCTTAACATGAATGGCTAATTATAATGAAGTATCGATCCATATATACATAGCGAAATATAGCAGACATATCAACAACCACCATATATGGATATATGTCACCAAGCAACGGACTGTCAACAAACACTCATATTATATATAATATAAGGGGAATATACATTGTTAAAGGAGACGGGTTCATACAAGTGAAATGGTCACAGACTAAGCGAGCAAACAGAAAGAGAGACCAACATACACACACACATAAATGTATGTATGTGTGGATACATATCAGAAAGACTGAGTAAAACCGTCAGGTAACTAGGGTAAGGAAAGATTGACAACTACTTCTTTCTTAACATATATATATATATATATATATATATATCGATTTCCAGGCGCTTGATAGCGATTACGTCGACAAACTTGAGGAGAATAGAACTATTTTGTCTATTGATAATTTTAAAGGATTTCGCGGTGTTCATCCCATGATGCATATTGATGAGATGTCTGGCAGTGGCACTGTCATAAACATTTGTCCCCCCTGAGACATAAGCTTTTTGGTACATGTTCAGAAAATCGAAGGTATACCCTTCTTTCTATTCTCCCAGGGTAAATGCCACCTCAGATACACGTAAATTTGCATACACAGAGTCAACATGAGAAGGATATCTGTCGACTTTCCTATGGTCATTTTTCTCTGTATTAAACAGAAGATTATTTGAGTTAGTAAGTTAGATAAAAACACTTTGCGAATGTAACCGACTAAAATCGATCAGACCCCTGATCGCTTTTTATTATTTCTTTAATATATTAAACCCAGTTTCCCTAGTGATTCTGAAGGTTACTCACTTATTTGCATTACAAATGTCATCAAAGGTCGAAAATCCTACTCACGTTCATCCCACTGATAATAATCAGTCATTCAATGGTGAATAGTCTCTGTGTGTTTCCTTCAAATGGGTTTTTAAATGAAATATGTGAAAATTATTCAACTTTGTAACTGTTTAGAATACTAACATATACTTTCTATTACTGAAAAAAAATTTCAGCTACAACTAGACAAACTGAATGCCATACTTGATAAACAAACTGGTTGTACAATTAATTTAACTGAAATGGCGAATGATGCAGGAGACTTTTTCACGTATACTGAAGAGGAGGAACATTTGAAATCGTTTTTTCATCTATTTTCTGTGAGTAATATTCATTTGTATCTGAATTTTTACTAACTATATCATATGTGATAGTTTTCAAACAAAGAGAAATTCATAAACAATGAGAATAATGATGAATAGAGCTAGAAGGGTCGTCAGATAACGATTAACTCTTAGATTGCAGTCTGTTGATTGACACAGTGTAAAGTTTGAAATGTTGCTGGAATTTTACTTTCATTCTGATGACAAGAGTTCTAATTATTAAGTGTTGGTTTTCAAGGATTCGATTGTTCACAGCTTTCGCCACAAGCTGACCCCAGTTAGAGAACCGTTGGGAAACCCGAGAGTACTGGACAGCAGTTTCTTCCTAATCCCGGATTCTTCATCAGTACGTACCCAGGACCTTCTGTTTACCAGGCGAATTCATAAACTGCTGGGACTCTGTCCAATGGCCCATTAATTCCAACTCCCGCCAGTTTGTGAGAGGTTGTAACCAGCGATGTGAACCAAGTCAGATAAGAGATCACTTTGTCACCTAGGATATTACCTGTCGGTTATGCTATGTATATCGAGAATTGGTAGCAGTTGGAATTCATGAGCAAGGAGTTGAATGGTCTGGGGGTTTGCCTCATAACAGGAGGGTCTTGCGTCTGAACCCTGGTAGGTGAGTACTGATAAAGAGTCCAGAACTAGGAAGAAACTGCTGTCTAGTACTCCCAGGTTTTCCAATGGTTCTCTAACTGATGTCAAATCATGGCGAAACCTGCAACCAGTCAAATCCCTACAGCAAACCAACACTTGGTAATTAATCTGGTACTTAATAGTTACTAGCTCTATACAGGAAGTGTTAGGTGGAATCCTTGTGGGCATACTGACGAAGAGTTCGAAACCAGGACCAGACAGCTGTCAAAAACTCATAGGTTTCCGACCTGTTGGGAGGAAAGTAAATTTATGATTGTCTCTGTACAAATGGAACGTACAATATAAAGCTTTAAGTGTAATATCTTGACTTTTCCCATAGCAAAGGTTTCCTTCCACCATCAATAGACATTTCACATTTTAAAAATTCTGAATTGTTTATTCGGACAGAATAGCTAACAGACTTAGAAGTGAAGGAACTAGTTAGTAGTGATCATTTACGTGAACACAGTTCATTGAGCTTTCAAGTGTTGCTTTTAGGTTAAATTTGAGATTTGCGAACCAGCAGATATTAATTATTCAAGTATTCGTTTGCAGGCATTTGGTTGATTGGTTACAGGATTTCATCATGAGCTGACATTGGTAAGAGAACTATTGCGAAACCTGGGAGTACTGGACAGGTATTTCATCCTAATTTTGGACTCCTCATTAGTACGCTTAACCCTAATGGGTGAGTACTGATGAAAATGATGATGTGCGTCGGTGGCACAGTGGTTAGGACTCTTGCCGACCATGCACATGGTCCAAGATTCGATCCCCCGCCAACGCACACCTGATATCTATGATCGGCCTGCAAAATTTGGGCTACCGACATCCATGCTGAAAATTCCATACTTGTACTAAAAATACAGTGTGGAATCAAGCTGTAATCAAAAATAAAATAAAAATAAGTAAGAGTCCCAAACTAGGACGAAACAGCTGTCCACTACTGCCAGGTTCTTCAATGGTTCTCTAACAAACGTCAGATCAAGATATTAATAAATTTTGTGGTCGATATTTTTCATTCTTATCTAATTCATGGAATGTAAGGCAATTATTTGTAATTCCATGGCAAAGAAATGTCATCACGCAAATTATTCCGCATTACTATTGCACAATTAATATTTGAAGACAGAGATTTCTGGTATTTTTATGAATCAGATAATGTGAATGCATTTCCCAAATCTAACCACTGCATATATGGAGTCTTCAATTACGTAATAATAATTTACCAGTAGAAAATAATCTTGGAAAGTGATAAATCGTTGTGAAAAATAATAAGTAGAAGAAAATGGAAATGGATTGGATATATGCTGAAGGGACTTTCGAATGACATCGTATGCCATGCCTTCGAGTGGAACCGGAATAGGAAGCGACATGTGGAGGGCACCAGAGGGTGAAATGAAAGAGATCTTCCGAGAAACGGATGAGGAACTATGGGCCATTGTCGGCCCAGCTGAAGAAGTCACTGAAGAGAATAAACAAAGTGGACAAATGCAGTTAAAGCCGTATGTTTCACTCGGAATCTAAGGGAACAGTGATAATAATAATATGGATACAACAATACTGAACACAACCTAACACTAAACTACACAAGCTTCGTTTCTTTCAGTTATTCAACTCAGCATGGATTTATTTTTCTACTTGTAAGTTGGATTAACTAAAATAGTGATAACTATTTGTACACATGTCCTTATTCTGGTTTCTTTTAATTGGAAATCAATGCAGATGTAAAATATTATATGTTTGTGCATGCATGTAATAAAGTTTTTAGTGTTACTGTGTGTATCACAAAGACGTACATATGCGTTCAAAGAAACTAACGGTCCCGAGTAGATCGATAAGCATATTTTTACAGATAACAATATAGTAGATTTATTTACACTGTTAAGCATATTTAGTAGATAAAAGTTAGAGTAGCAGTCGATGACTTTATTGATTTCGGTCACTTCTTTGTTTGACAAAAATGAGGGCTATTCGATTCTACCTAAAGATAAACCAGAAAAAAAAGTGATTTGAGAAAAAGGAATTTGAAAGGCAATTAATTATATCTACAAGAAAAACCTCGTTTTACTTACTATAGTTTGGTTTGTAAGGATTAGTTATGTTTTACGAGTTGATCACGGATTGATATCAGTTAGAGAACCATTGAAAACCAGGGAGTACTGGACAGCTGCTGTTTCATCCTAGTTTGGGAATCATCGGCAGTACGCACCCACTGGGTATCGAACCCAGGACCTTCCGGTTACAAGGCAAGCTCGTATACCATTCAGCCACTGGAACCCGATTCAATGGCTCGTGAATTCTAACTTCTACCAATTCGTGATTTAGCGCGACCCCAACCATTGTCGTTGGTGGGACATCCATCCACACACGTGACATCTAATTGGACCTCACTGGTCACGACTTCTCACTAGAACTCAGGAAACTCCAACCTGTAGCAAGTCACTAGCGAGCATCAGATTAACTTTCTATAGTTTGGTTTGTAAGGATTAGTTATGTTTTACTCGTTTTGTTTCTCAGTACTGTAGACCAACCAGTTATTATCAGAAATCGAGAAATTCCCCCATCTGATTGAGTTCTTTCAGCGAAGCTAAGTAAATTTAAAACGAATAAAAAAGAATTTTGCAAAAGAATGGTTATTGAACAAGGAACATTCTTTTTGATAACTTCATCATCAGGTTCTACAGTTATACATACATAATAGTAGTGAATGAATTAGTGTTATTAACAATATTAATGTTGTTTAAATGATATAGAATCAATAATAATAGCAGTCGGGTTACAGTTCTATAGCATCAACATAACAATACACTGAATATGAGAGAAATTAGGAAAGATAATAATATGAATTCATGAATTTCTAAACTTTACTAAAGACCAGGGCAATAGTAGTGACTGGACGTGTTTCTTCTGCACACAGAGCACTGGTTGTCTCACGTGAATCTCAATAGCTTCTATTTTTTTGCAGGATGTAGTACCTGGAGGTTTTAGGAGTTTACTTGGTAGCTGGTAGATGATTGAGACGAATTCTTCAATGCTGGCATTTTGTTACACCTTAATAACAATTCTTTTAAGATTTCCGTTGGGATACCAATACTCCAAATAAGAGAGGCTATCGCGAATCGGGTGAAACAACCAGCGCTTTGTGCGCAAAAGAAGCAAGTCCAGGCACTAGTGCTGCCCTGGCCTACAGTAGAGACTATGAATTAATGTATTTGTATTATTATCTTTCCTAATTTCTCTGATATTCAGTTTATTGTTAGGTTGGTACTGTTGAACTGTAATCCATTGATATTATTATTCAAACTACCAAAGAAAGGAGACTAAAGTCAATGTAAAAACTGGCGTGGAATTATGCTTCTGTCCATTCCAAGCAAAACACTAAGCCGGATCATCCTGGAGAGAATCAAACAAGCCCTGGATCAAAAACTTCGACCGGAACAGGCTGGATTCGGGAGAAACAAGTCATGTACTGATCAAATCGCCACTCTACGGATCATCATTGAACAAAGCTTGGAATGGCAGTTACCTCTCTATCTCAACTTCATCGACTTCGAGAAGGCCTTCGACAGCGTTGATCGAGAGGTCATATGGCAACTACTTCGCTACTACGGGGTCCCATCGACAATTATACATCTCATCCAAAAGTTATACGACAATGCTGCATGCCAAGTAATTCACAACGGGAAACTTACAGAAGCCTTCTAAGTGAGGACGGGAGTGAGACAAGGCTGTCTACTATCACCAATGATCTTCCTGATTGCAATCGATTGGATAATGCGACAGACAATGGCAACCAACGAGGGAACAGGCATAAAATGGACCCACACAAAAACATGGAGGATCTGGATTTCGCCAATGATATATGTCTGATTTCCCATAAACTGGAAGATATGCAAGTGAAAAGCAACAAGTTGGCAGAAGAAGCATCAAAGATAGGACTTCAAGTAAACACAGATAAAACAGAGGTGATGAAGGTTCCTGGCCAACATCAACAACAACAACAACAGACAACAATCAGCCAGCATAAATGGGAGGAACCTGAAAGAAACAACCTCCTTTATCTACCTGGGAAGCATCGTTTCAACTATAGGCGGAAGTGATGAGAATATCAAAGCAAGAATCGGAAAAGCAAGACAGGCTTTCATTACTCTTAAGTCTGTGTGGAAGTCAACAGCACTCACCAACAAAAATAACATCTGGATTTTCAACTCCAATGTGAAGTCAGTGATACTATACGGATCAGAGACTTGGCGAGTCATAAAGAGCATCTCAAACAAACTTCAGACCTTCATTAACAGTTGTCTTCGTTCAATACCCAAGATCAGGTGCCGGCCGGAAAAGATCAGCAAAAGGGATCTCTGGGAGCGAACCAACAGCAGGAACTGATTGTGAAACAAATAGGCAGGAAAAAATGGAGATGGATTGGCCATACTCTGAGGAAACTACTAACATCACTAGACAAGCCCTGGAGTGGAACCCGAAAGGGAAGTGGCGAGTTGGTCGTCAGCGTGAGGGTGACTTGGAGGAGGTCATGCGAGGAGGAGATGAAAGCATGTGGACAGACCTGGAGCGGGGTGAAAAAGTTGTCAGAAAACAGAAGGCAATGGAGGTGCGCAGCTGAAGCCCTATGTTCCTCAAGGAACTAAAGGATACAATAATAATAATAAGAACAACAGTGGTTTGTGCAGAATAATATGGCACCATCATTTATTTCGTTGGTTTCTCATCAGCTGCTTATAGCCTAAATTATTATTAATGATTCGACTTTACTTAAACATTAATGTTGTTAATAACACTAATTTATCGACTATTATGTATATACAACTGTAGAAATTGATAATGAAGTTATCGAAAATAATATTCCTTGTTCAGTAACCATTCTTTGAATAAAATAAAGTAAATCACACGTAACACATTGTAAAAAATTCTACTTGACATCTTTTTGATTTTTCTTTTTTAACCAGTTGAACAAAGATGTTGTGTATTGAGACAATAGGTAGGATATTTTGGCCCCGGATGAGGATTAAACTGTTTAATATTCTGTAAGCTTTTACATTTAGTCATGGAAGCTTCATCACTGAGATGTGTGATATTGTTAGTAGTAAACCAATTATGATACCTGTACTTCAGAGAAACCTTTGAAATGAAGACAGAAGTAAAACAAGGCTCTCTACTATCACCGATGATATTCCTAATTGTGGTCGACTGGATTATGCAGAAGACTCTGCGTCGGGATCGAGAAGACAGGAATACGCTTGGCTGGTTGCAAGACTTCAGAAGATCTGGATTTCGTGGGCGATTTATATCTAATGTCACAGAAATTTGAACACCCACAGGCGGAAACCAACAGATTGTCAGAAGAGGCAGCCAGAAATGACAGGAATTCAAATGAACTTGGCAAAGACGGAGATGATGGAGATAACCGACCAGCCAACAGCAACAAGAAGCACCAATCACTATCGACGGGAGGAACTTGAAAGAGGTCACTACCTTCACTTGTCTAGGCAGCATCGTTTCAACTGCAGGCTCAGCATACGGATGAGGATGTCTAAACCGGGATAGGAAAGACAAGATAGACTTTCATCCATCTGAGGCTTGATGTACTCAGTAGAGAAAACAAAATTTAGATTTGTAACACTAATGGCAAGTCAGTCTGTTCTCCTATATGGGTCAGAAACTTGACATGTCACGAAAAACATTTCCAATGGGCCACTGAGGGCTTTTATCAATAGCTGCTTCACTGGTTCCCCACTGAAGATGAGATGGCAGACCAGAATGAATTAGTAACAAGAAACTCTGGGAACGGACCAAGCGAGAACCTGTCGCTCAACAGATATGGCGGTGGAAACGGAGATGGATTGGACATGTGCTGAGGGGACTATTGAGTGACACACCACGCCAGATCCTAGTGTAGGACGCGAATGAAAAACGAGATGGAAGAAGTTGTGCGAGCAGGAGACGAGAGACTATGGGCAATCGTGATGTCAGATAAGGAAGGCCGCGGAGAATAGGAAAAAGTAGAGATGTTGTGTTGAAGCCCTGTGTCCCTCTGGGAACCCAAGGGAATAATAACATTTATACAGCGACTCAGTTATATGATAAGACATCATTAAGCAAATATACAAACTCAAAGCTAACCGAGAATTTTCCAACAGTCATATGAAATTGAATACATCACAAAGGTGAGTTATCATTCTACTGTGATGATATTGGCGATGTGACAGATGAATAAAAAAACATCACTGCAACCATGGTGAATATCTGAGTGGTAAGTTTTCCTTAATAGTTTTATCTGTTGTTTCTACAGATACAACAAACATTGTATACTTATTATTCTATGTAGTCTAAAAGCTTCACTTTATCCCGACATAAGATTCAGCCTACTACAATTAAAGTGATCTGCCATTGAAAGATTAGAATGTCAGTTCAGTTAGACTGTTCTTATCACCTTTCAGTTTATTTTAGCTGCTATATAATACTCTTTATAGGAGGATAGTATAAGTGTATGTCATCATTACGAACTGCTTTTTATTCAGGTAGAAGTTCAATCACTCAACTTTATCATATGCATGAAATTAAGTGAGAATTCATGGACAATTCCCACCCAGGCATGAATGACAAAAAAAACACGTAGATCAGCGAAGATTCTCTTTTCGGTGAATTCATTTTCTTAGCTGTACAATCGCAAATATATCTGTGTTATTTCGTACAAAATAGCCAAATATGAAAAATGGGATTTAATAAACTTGTTTAGTATAAGAGGCGCATGATGTCAGTGCCTCGGTTGTGTTCACTATTTAAGATAAGATAAGATAAGCTTTATTCCAAATCAGTACTTGTGATACAGAATGGAATTCTCAGCATTTTACTACAATATTGCATCCACTTAGTACATTAACAATAAATAGAATTCTACATAGATTAAGGTTATCTCGGTCAGTTTTTGACAACAACATATTTGCATGTCGGTAGCAAAGCTAAAATTTAAACAGAGTGTTTGAAGGTGTTAAAAAAGTGGATACTACTAGCATATTTACTGGCGTAAGCGATAGCAAAATGGTCGAGGTATACAGAGTGTGAAAGAACGAACAAGAATGTTTTAAGTAGAGTTTGCAAGGAAAAGAGAAACAAAACAACACATAACAAAATAAAAGGTAGAGAGAAAACGTTGCACCTGTAAATGATGTGGCGTGGAAAGACGAGATCCATTTGTTCAACTGACTATTTAATAAGTTAAAGGTTTCATGCCTGATGCATTCTTTATCGCACAGAACACGAGCTAGGTAGGGTATGGATGAGTTTTGTACGGGCATATAGTTTCCTATATAGACTTCTGGTTCTGCCTGATGAGATACAAGGGGAGAGTTGTGAATGGTAGCAAACTTTTAAATGAAAACCTGCAACACCTACTGAATCATTCCAGTTGTATGCGACCAATTTTGATCTGATAAACAAACTTTTACTAATCAACCTTTCTTGATCATATTGGATTACAGGAGTTCCTCTCTAGCTCACCTCCCAATATGATTGTAGATCAGTGTATGCATTGATGTGGTTGGGCTTTATACTCAGTGACAAGGAAGTAAAGTTACTATAAGTATAACTGTTGCTGATCAGAAAAATTCGGGTCAGATGAATACTACTTATCTCTTAAGAGAGCTCTCATATTCACTATTTATTATTATTGTTCCCTAGGATTCCAAAAGGAACACAGGGCTTCAACAACGTATCTCTGCTTTGACCTTTTCTTTACAGTCCTATTCAGCTCTCTCCAGGATTGCCCATAGTCTCTAATCGCCTCCACGCTCGATCTCCTCCATATCACTTTCAAACATGCGCCCAACTCACCTTACCCACTCGGGTTCTACTCGAAGGCCTGGCACAAGTTATCATTCCCTGTTCTAGTAAAAGTTTGTTTATCAGATCAAAATTGGTCGCATACAACTGGAATGATTCAGTAGGTGTTGCAGGTTTTCATTTAAAAGTTTGCTACCAATAAAAGTGAAGGAACGAAGCGCTACGAAATTATAAAAATTGATTTTAAAAGTCGTTTGATTACTTGATGACAGACTAGTAGTATGTAGCCTGTTGTCAGGGTGTTCAAATGTATTAGAATGAATTAGTTCCAGCTCCAGTTAACGAATAATCCTATCTGAATGGCTCAGGAACATGTCTTAAACCATCAGAGTGAAATTACAGTCTGCCATTGTATTCAAGTTTTACTCCTACATCACATAGAGCCGCGCTTGATACCCCCATCTCACAAGTTATACCATGTGCAGTATTCGAGTGTCCATGTCAGAGATGTACAAACTTCAGGAATAATTTATGACTGCTCAAGGATTTCTCTTCTTGTTCAAATTAGAATTTTAACAATAGAATACTTCATAGGTAGTCAAAGTCTTCACCTCTCTCCTTATTTTCTTGTATTCATCTGACATCTTGGGAATGTATGACTTACTCGCGGTAGTTGGTGCAGATTGTTTCGACAATTTTCTCTGTAATAAATGTCTCTATTAAGTTCTTTGTAATTGACTACAAGGGGGTGGGGGGGATAAGTGTGACATGACTACAGACAATAGTGAACACAACCGAGGCACTGACATCATGCCCCTCTAATACTAGACATTTTTGATATCTGACTAATTTCAAACGTAAGACACTGTACGGTCAAGAATCAGTTACGCTGAATAATTCTCTTATTTTTGTAAGGTAGGGTGTAATCACATTATAACTAAAATTAACCTTTTTGTATAAGAAACCTCAAGAAATCTGTCATAGAACTGCACTGAATGATGCGTTATTACCTGTAACATGTTTCATTATAGCTACTCACCCAGAAGATCAAAAAACTGGCATCAGTTTCATCAAGTGAAGAAAGGTACATCAAATATCAAAACCACAATAAGAACGAATTTATAGATGGAATGGATACTACAAGACACGTAAGCTGTAATCAGTTATTTGATTGTAAACGTCATCAGTTGACTTTTTCATTCTTTGCATTCCAAGCGGAGTATATGGCTTCAAAAACTTTTAAAGTTTCTTTAGCAGTGTTGTTTTATTTTATGCAGTGTCGTTGTCAGCCTCACACCGAACTTCCTTCTTTTTAGGGTTTATTATTTTCTGATATACTAGGCGATATTTGGGAGTGGGTTGGCCAGGAATGCAACCCGGACCTTATGTGGGGGTGGCGAGCGTTCTACTATTAAACTGTCAACACACGAGTATCTGGCAATATCCGGCATTCCCATGCAGATATTAACGAGGATCAACGTTGCTTAATTTCGGTCACCGAGTGATGACAGATTTTTTAAAGTGGCATGGTCACCGTCTAATTTACTAAGACGGAATTTATTGTAATGTTCAGTAAAGTCCTAAGTACAAGTGCGAATGTTTTCCAGGTCATGTTCAAATAGATAAGGGGAGACAGAGTATGAGAGATAAAAATTAAGATAAATTGCATTACGCTTCAATTACTCTTCAATTAGATAAACAATTAGTCATTAGAGAATATAACAGCAGACAAAGAAACAAGAAGATGCTTGCAATTGCAAAGGCTTGTGCAATTCGAGTTTATAAACCAGGTCTCTGTGTACAAAAAAGAGATGGTCGTGACTCTGAATCTACAATGGTAATACGTTTTACTTATTATTCTACCTCTTATCATCATTATCATTATTATTATTCTTGATTCATTTAAAGTCCTAAGTAGTTGGGAGGTCGCTTTTCTCGTTTCGGTCAATTTTAGCAGTGAATAAAGTACAGGAATCGATATAACTAAAACGGGTAGTGTGTTGAGAACACCTCATTTTGATCGTATGTGGTAGAAAATAAGCCTACTTGTAAAGTTTTACAGTTGCTGACCCGATCGCTAACCCGGATTATCATTTTAAAGATATCTAACCACTTGAGAAGTTCGTGCTTTTGAGTCAACATATTCTGGTATTCACTTTGGAGGTCAGTGACAATTCTTCTCATTGATTACCCCCTGTAAAATGAGTTTATATGGGTAGATTTTATACAACGCTTACAAAAATAGCTAATTACAATTATCCACTAAACGCAGTGCTTCGATTCAAACTGACTTGTTAGTGTATATTAGTAGACTGGTGACAGAGTTACACTTGAACAGCAGACAGACGTAATTTCACAAAGACGTTTTACCATTCGAGTATCTCTTACATGTTCAGGACTTAATTGAGTTGTTTTCAGAGAAACTGAGACTTATGTTACCAATG
Source organism: Trichobilharzia regenti (assembly GCA_944472135.2). Classification (NCBI taxonomy): domain Eukaryota; kingdom Metazoa; phylum Platyhelminthes; class Trematoda; order Strigeidida; family Schistosomatidae; genus Trichobilharzia; species Trichobilharzia regenti. The sequence continues at coordinate 137,896,630 of OX235262.1, forward strand.
TTTCTGCTTGATTTATCTAACTGCAGTAAATGTAGCGAAAAACCAACTGTATACATAGTGATAAAACAATAATATTCCGACTATAACTGTTACGAATATCCTGGAGCAAGTCCAGCGTATAGTTTAAGTGAATCATAATAAAGGCACTCCAGATAATCCCAGCCTATTTAGGAAATCAAAAACAAAATTTCATAAAAATACTGGGATTATTTGAAGTTCTTTTATGATACAAACATATGCTGATTGTCTCTCAGAATTTATATTTTCTTTCTGTTACAACATAACGGTTGGTAATCTTAAGCTGGATTTAATAGCTGAACGCAAGTATTATCTGTGACAGTATTAGTCAAAATGTTTTAAGGAATGATTGTTCGGTTCATCTGACTACTCTGATGTACATGATAAAATGTTCAGATTTTAGTTTTTGTGAAGGATATGATTTCCTCACAATATGAAATCACTCAGCAGCTCCATTATAGATAAGATTTCATTTGGATAAATCACACAGTGGTGTTGGATAGTAATATTAACTGATGACGTTTCCAGCACAAATTATTGCCGCTCATAATCCCATCAAGTTACTCACACAACTTTTTTTCTTCATTTATATATACATGTGTGAAATCGATTAGATATTGGAATCCTACTCCAAAAATATAGTGGAGATATGTGGATGACACTTTCACAGTGTTAAAAACAGAACATATCTCTAGCTTTTTGACACATATAAACTCACAAGTAGAAGGAATAAAATTCACATTTGAATCGGAAAATGAACAAGGAGAATTAGCCATGATGTTAGATTGTAAAATAAAACGAATAGAAGAAGGCAAACCATATACTAGTGTTTATAAATAACCATCGCATTCCAATAGATATTTAGACTTTAGTTCGTCTCATCCGTTAACTGTTAAGGCAGGCTTAGTGAAGTGTCAAACAAACCGAGCCATAGCACTAAGTAGGACAAGAAAAGACTAAATGATGAAATAAAACAGATAGAAGAAGCGTTGGTGTTGAATAACTATCCTATAAAATTCATCAGAAATATCAGTAAAGGCCAAAAGCAAATTAAAAATAATTGTGAAACTAGTAATGATAACATAAATAAGAGAGAATATAAGCCATCCACTGTTATACCATATAAGGAAGGGACACCTGAGACCCTATGTGGTGGGATTCTTAATAAAGCGGGAATTAGAGTGGCATTCAAACCTTCAAACTCACTCAGAGACAAGCTCTGTAGGCTAAAAGACCCAGTGGACCCAATTAACCAAAATAATATAATTTACAAAATACCTTGCAATAACTGTGAGTCAGGTCAACTACATAGGTCAAACTAGTAGGCCAGGGGTAGTCAGATTGTCAGAACATAAGAATTTAGCTATGGGAAGAATGTTTGACCCCAAAAGATAAGTAATTTAGAAAAAAGCTCAGCTATTGCAATGCATGCATTAACACACAACCACACAATAGGGTGGGATAGGGTTAAAATTCTAAAAAGTAATCTAGGTAGGTGGAGAGAGAGGTTGATTACAGAATCGTTGTTCGTTGAGTCTACACCTAACACATGCAACAGAAATTACTCAATGCAAATACCAGAAATATGGAAGATATTATTACCACCAGTCAGTCAAATCAGAAGAGGATAATAAATAATCATAAAATTCTATTCCAATTCAAACACCTCACAGCATTCTAACAAGTAACTTATTATGACTATAAAAACACTCGTCTTATTTCCCATCTAATTTTAATTGGTCAATAACACTCATATTATTATTATTTCTGAATGTACAATATCTCATATTGATTTTGATTCCAATATCTAGTCAATTCCAAACATGTATATAAATGAGGTAAAAAAGTTGTGTGAGTAACTTGATATGATTATGAGCGGCAATAATTTGTGCTCGAAACGTCATCAGTTAATAATACTGTGCAACACTGTGTGATTTATCAAAATGAAATCTTCTCCGTAGTGGAGTTATACCCTACCACAGTGCTCAAGTTTTATACTTATATCACTCAGCAAGTTTTTGTCAGATAAGTAGGACACTGGACATTTATTCCTTCCTAGTTTAAGACTGTTTAGCAGTGTACACAAACAAGGCCACCAGAAATCGAATCCCAAGGAACTTCAGGGGAAGGGAACAACCCGGTGACCATTCAGCCAGTTGGATGGAATTTCAATGGTTTTTAGGTCTCGCGGAAATAAAATAGATTGGTAGATGAGGGTTGTCATGGTGACAATATGCGGTGACTTAAATCAACTTTAATGCATAAGTGTTCATGATTACGCTTACGTCCTTGAAGAATAGTCTGTATTCATTGGCCTTTTTGGATGGCTTAAAATATACCGCATGGGGTGTTTTAAAGAGAAAAGCACGTCAGGGGTTGGAGCATGTTTCAGTTAAAACACGATTCTGTCGAAGGATATACCATAGATTATTGTTTCATTTGAAGATTCTGTATAGGGGATAGACAAGAAAGTACTGAACATTCTGTAGCTTATAGCTCAGAATAAAGCTATTATTACCTATACAATTTTTTATGACATTATCGTTTAACACTAGCAGTAATAATAATAATAATAATTTACTTTATTCCAAAACTGCACTTGGGATACAGAATGCAATTCTCAGCATTTTACTACAATATTGCATCCAATTAGTACATCAACAATAAATAAAATTCTACATAGATTAAGGAAATATCAGTTCATTATGGCAACAACATTATTGGCATGTCGGTAGCAAATCCGAAAATTGAACGCTGTTTGAAGGTGTTAGAAAAGTAGAGGCTAGCATATTTACTGGAGTAAGCGGTAACAAAAAGGTTAGATATACAGAGTGTGAAAGAACGAAGAAGAGTGGTTTAAATAGAGTTTGTAAGGAAGAAAGAAACAAAGCAGCACATAACAGAAAAAAGAGAGAGAAAAGGGAAAGAAAAAAAAGAAGACGTTGTACCTGTAAATGATATGAGTTGGAGAGATGAGATCCAGTTGTTCTACTGACTATTTAATAAGTTATAGGTATCACACCTAATGCTTTCTTTATCGCATAGAACATGAGCTAATTAGGGTATGGTGGAGTTTTTGTACTTGCTAGTGAGAGCATATAGTTTCCTATATAGACTTCTGGTTCTGCCTGATGAGATACAAGGGGAGAGTTATGAATGAAGAGGGTGGTATGAGTTAGATAAATGGATTTAGCCCATTTTTCACATGAGTCCATGTGCCTGTCGACCAGAATATTAAGAAGCTGGTTAAGTGGCACGTTGCTTACCCTGCTGACAACCTTTAACATCCTGCGTAATAAGGCGTAGTCTTTCTTCAGTAGCCGTGGAAAAACTAAGGGGGAACAATAGGGAATAATAGGCAGGATGCAAGAGTTAACGAATTGTAGGAGTAAGGATTGGGTTATGCCAAAGTGTCTTAACTTCTTGATGTAGAAGGTAAGAGGGAATATTTTCTTAAAAATCATCGAGATATAAGACGACCAGGGAAGATCAGCAAATAGAACGACGCCAAGATATTTAATTTCCGACTTGGTTTCTATTTCAGTGCCATCTATGTTGCACACCTCGTGAGTGCTAACCAGTCTGTTTAGGTCAGATTTATGCCTGAAGGTGAAATTGTCTGTTTGACATTTAGAGGGATTTAAGGTTAGACCGTTTTCCTTGGACCACTGGCTGATTCCTGATAAAGAGCCATTTAGTTTGGAGCAGTCACTCTGACATTTGACAGGTAAAGATACAGTGATAAACGAATTGTAGACTACATCTCTGTCGAGAAGGATTAATTATGCCACTTGAATTTTAGGTGTGAGCTATTTACAGCTTATACTGCACTATTAAATCTTTTGGATTTTGGGATCTGTAAAAGTTCCATTTTTAGTTTTCAACAGATAAACAAATGATTTCATACTTCGTATGTAACCAATTTGCAATTTAGATAGTATACGAGAACATATTACTTGATAGTATCTTTTCAGTAGGTTGTTCCGAAATAGAATAATTTTCTATGATAAAAAAACTCAGTGATGCAGGATTACATATTGATGACATTTTCAACCCAGTTAATTCCTGATAATCATATCGATAAATAATGTTGTATCAGTGCGTATTTTATCAAATCAAATTATACTAATTTGGAATTCAGACATCCATAAAACACAAAATAATTGAGCAGAGAATATCCTTTCCGATAAACTCCTCTTCTGGCTCTACAATTATACATATGTTAGTATACATAGAATATTCTAGATTAGTAGTCAATAACAATATTAGTCTTGTTTAAATAGTATCGATTTGTAAAGTAAGATCAACGCAATTACAGTTCATTAAAGATGCTTGAATTATTCTAATAATAAAGATATAATAGTAAATAAAATATCAACTAAAATAAGGAAAATTCCACAAAAATTCAGGATCACTCAAACCTAGATGGCCAAGGTAGCGATAATGTCTGAACTAACTTCTTTTGGATGCACAAATTAGGCTTGTTGATATGGATCCCCACAACCAGCCTCAGCAATATTTAGTAGTCGAACCCTGAAGCCGAAATTGAGATTCCTAGGTATGCGGTAAATGATCCTGAAAGCATGGTTAACGTCAATCTTGTGTTCTGTATCCACAAGATGAGACAGAATAGCGCTGTGAATAGATTTTGTTTGTCCTTTGCTTAACCATGTAGGGTGATGTTCGGAAATTCTACGAGAAACATGCCTAATTGTCCGGCCTATGTAACTGGCTCCACAGAAGCAGTTAAATTGGTAGATACACATGGATGAGGCGAAATTAGGTAGTTTGTCTGTTACTCCCGAACGCAGAAGAGGAGGGGTTTTGAAGATACAACGTAATTCAGCAGAAGGGAATGCTCGTTTTACCGCATTTCTAATGAGTTGTGTTAGTATCTCGCTAGTGTTGTCCCCAAGGAACTGCATCTGTATGAATAAGGCCCTTTTTTGGAACTGCTGGTAACTTGGGCTGCTTTAATTTTAGATTCATACTCTTATCAATAAAATTTTCCGGATAACCATTTTCACTTAGTAACAGTTTAATATTATTCAGTTCCTCATCAAGACATCCATCCGAGCAAATCGCTCTTGCTCTGTGAACCAGGCACTTTGTCAGACTGCGTTTGTATTTTAAGGGCACGAATCTGAAAAAATGAGTATACTGTCATGTTGATGTAGGTTTTCTATATACTCTTCTTATTGTGCCATCCTCTTTTCTGGTCATAAAGACGTCTAAAAATGAAATACTCAATAGTAAAATTTATTGCAGGATGAACCTCTTTAAATTTATCCAGGATGTTCTTTGCTTCCTTCTCGTTTTTCATAATCAAAAATGAATCATCCATGTACAACAATAGAATTCGAATTCATTAATAACATCCTTCAAAGGTCCATTTTCTAATTTCGAAAGGAAAATGTCAGCTAGAATGGGTCCTAGTGGTGACCCCATTGCCACACCGTCAATTTGTCTATATAGTTCCTTATTAATAAAAAGTGGACATTCATTGTACATTTCAAGAGTAGCTCTTTCATAAAAGATATAGGAATGCCAACATCGATGTTTCGTCTTTTGAGTTCTTCGTATACAAAATCCACTATCTCATAAGTGGTACATTGGTGAATAACGAAGATACGTCGAATGATATCATGAATTTATTGTCAACATTTAAATCTTTTATCAATTCAACACATCCGAAAGTATCCTTTACACTGTGTTTCACCAGCTCGTTATGAAGAGGCTGTAAGAGTTCGACTAACCATTTGGCTACGCGATGGCGTGTGGTGAATTTAACTTCTGTGGAGCCAGTTACATAGGCCGGACAATTAGGCATGTTTCTCGTAGAATTTCCGAACATCACCCTACATGGTTAAGCAAAGGACAAACAAAATCTATTCGCAGCGCTATTCTGTCTCATCTTGTGGATACAGAACACAAGATTGACGTTAACCATGCTTTCAGGATCATTTACCGCATGCCTAGGAATCTCAATTTCGCCTTCAGGGTTCGACTACTAAATATTGCTGAGGCTGGTTGTGGGGATCCATATTAACAAGCCTAATTTGTGCATCCAAAAGAAGTTAGTTCAGACATTATAATTACGTTGGTCATCTAGGTTTGAGTGATCCTGAATTTTTGTGGAATTTTCCTTATTTTAGTTGATATTTTATTTACTATTATATCTTTATTATTAGAATAATTCAAGCATCTTTAATGAACTGTAATTGCGTTGATCTTACTTTACAAATCGATACTATTTAAACAAGACTAATATTGTTATTGACTACTAATCTAGAATATTCTATGTATATAACATAATACACATAATTGTAGAGCCGAAGAGGAATTTATCGGAAAGGATATTCTCTGCTCAGATTTTTTGCGTTTAGTATGGAATTGCAGACGACCACAGTGCCCGAATTATATCTCTTATTATTGGGTCGTAGTTGAAGATGAAGTAAAAAGTTGGTATGTAAGTAGGTAAGGAAGTAAGTAATCACCATAATAATTATAACAACGGCTTTGTACTGAAAAGTTCTTTTGTAACATAGTGCACCGTCTGTTTTGCCTCAAGATATTTACTTCTTGTTCAAGATCTTCAAGTAATAAAATAATCAGTAAAACATCATTTGAAGCAATATTTTTGCATTTAAAGAATACTTCATTACTCCGCTAAGATTTTTTTCCAATTGTCTTTAGAATGCCCGTAGGAGTAGATTGAAACACTTTTGAAGATTTACGTGAGAGTAGGTTTCGACCCATGAACGAGTTTTGGCGGTTAAAACTATATGAAATGCAGTATGTATGATACAGTTTAATGGATGGGAAAAAATACTGGTAGCCCAGTGATTTAAACAAGCCGCTAGAATTTTTTTAGTCAAGTAGGCGAAAGGTAGAATAGTCATCAAGTATTTTTAACTGGATTATTTAAAATAACTGATTTTATGTCTAATTATAAATAAGTGCCCAGCAGAAGATATCGCCAAAAGATTGCATTAAATATACTTTGTTTACTCAATGACGTCATCATTACCAGGTAATAACTTATATTCCGAGACTCTCTGGTCACTCTATTAAATTTAATCCTCATATATATATATATATGTATTGTAAACTGACAATAAAATTGCTGATACAGTGTGGAAGAGTATCACAAGATGCATTTATTCTTCGATTGTCGAGACTGTGAACGAAAATGTCCTCGGCGGTAAGATAAAAAAGATGCAACGTAGAAGAAAATATTTACCAGTCTGCTACCAGAAACGTTTGTGACGTCAGATAAACAAATTCAGTTACCTTTAAATTGTAGTTTAAAAATATATTTTTTGAATTTTGATGAGTTTTATTTTGGGGATGAATTATTTTTGCATCAAAACTTTCTCTTTGAATAGGATTGTGACGGAAATTTCGTTAATATATGGAGTGACATTCATTTATTTAATCAATGTCTTAGTGAACAAATTCAGTATGCACGCAATTATACAATGGTAAGTTCCTCAGACTAAAATTCTTGGTGGTTGAAATTTTCAAGGTTTTTTGAATAGTAAGATTCATTTTGAGGTTAAATAAAAGCATTAATTGAACATTGGATAGATAGTATTGTATATTTAACTCGGTAGTTAAATAAACTTTTTAAAAGAAGTAATGACCTGAAATTTATCTGAAGTGAAAAGAACATTAAGAAGAATTAGCCATGCTCAATGAAATAATAATAGACTATAGTTTTCTCCAAAAAAGACTGAGAAGGATTTTATAGTGCCTTTTATTGATTGTTTGGAGGATTTCATCATGAGCTGATATCAGTTAGAGAAACATTGTAAAACCACCACGGAGCACTGGACAGCTGTTTCTTCAGCCTGGTTACGAACTCTTCAGGAGTGGGCACTCACATCCAGGGTTCAAACCCAGGACCCTCCAGTTACAAGGCTAGCGAGCTCGTAGACCATTTAGCCACTGGCACCCGATTCAGCTGTCAGCCCATGAATTCTCACTTCTTCTAATTCACGACATAGCGTGACCACTTCATAATATCCTCTTCTTCTTCAACCTTCTCTATCCTACTGGTCATGCATTTCCACCAGAGCCCCAGGTCACTGTCTAAATAGGGCCACTCGCTAGTGAGCATCAGATAAATTTTCAGATGAGAAGCCATGACCAGTAGGGTATGGTAGGTCGGAGATGAGGACAGTTAATCATCGAAGAAGACATTGCGAAATGGCCACGCTATGTCGTGAATTGGCAGAAGTTAGAATTCATGGTTTGGTCACTGGATCGGCTCCCAGTGGCTTAATGGTCTATGAGCTCGCTAGCCTTGTAACCAGAAGGTTCTGGGTTCGAACCCTTGTCTGTTGGTGCGTACTGCTGGAGAATCCCAAACTAGGCTGACCGGTACTTCCTGGTAGTTTTCCAATGTTTCTCTAATTGATGTCAGCTGATGATGAAATTCTTCGAACAATCAAACAAAATCCCCACAAAACCAATACTTGAAAATTTTATTAATTGCATTAAGTGATAATTTTCGCCTGCTCAGATTAGAGTAAATATTGATCTTTACATTTATGGTTTTTCTAATTAAGTTCTATAGGATGCTCTTAATACTTACCAATAAGTATTTGATAAAAATATTTTCGGGACACTAAGTGCGCTGAAGTAAATCAAAGGAGCTGGAAGGCTTCTTCATTGAGAAGTCACCTAAAAAATGAAACTAAAAGAGTTAATTAGGTAAAAAAGACGACAAGTACTGCATATTCACTATCGAATAATGCAGTCAGTGGTCATTTTAAGATTGAGAAGGTTACTCGCGGGCTATTAACTGAAGAAATCACACTTCTGATATAAATCTGAAACAAAGACGGTGATTTAGTCATTTTTGATTCAAGTGAGTTGCGATTATGATAGCCTTTCTGTGAATAATATCAGATAATTGCAGTACGATTAAAGGAATCGATAACGTAAAGTGGGTGTAATGACTGGAACTCAAGCATTTCTATCTTAGCGCAGGAACCACTGGATGCATTTTTCTATACAGCTCGCCAAACTTTTGTGAGTAATGCACCATCCAGAATTATATTCTAACAATATCGAAAAGTCACTATGATGTGACAGAACCTGTGGTACTGTTGAACAATGATAACTTATATCAAACTACCTCAACAATAACTTCTAGCAGCTTTACGGTTCAAAAGTTTCTAAAGAACAACAAAGTTGACTGACCAAACACAAATGTAAATCACCCGGAAACCAGTACAAATATTCCAAGAGGGTAGGATTAAAAATCTCTTTGTAAGGATCAAACAGAACAAACATGATTTTCAGCAGACAGTTCAAGGTCAAGCCATTACTCCACAGCGTAACACTGAGTTCATTTCGACAAAATCTCAGCCATAAAACAACACATTATTAAAACCATCACACAACAGCAAACGCAAATGCTAAAATTAAGGATCAATCAAAAAGCAAAGAAAATTAATTCAAAGAATATGCAAACGTTAGAACAGCAATATACAGCTCAGGAGAAAAGGGTAACAATTAGAAATTTAGTTGAAATATTCAGAAAGGTATCAAGATTGTAAATAGATTGCTGATGGAGGAAGTTCTCATATCAGTTATTTCGATACAGATGAGCTTTCGACAATCTTATAACTGTCATTACGAAGTATATTTTGTGAAATATTTGGATGACCACAGAGCGAAGCTTTCATATAGTGCAGAAATGTGTCTAACTCGGAAAAAGTTAGCCTTCAATAATTTATTTACTGGTGTTGTAAGAAATTCAGTGTACGAATTTACACAAGGAATTTATATGCAACTTTGGTATCTAACCACTGAAATAATTGCGACTGACGCTACGCGATGACATTATTCATCGGAGTTTTAAAAGAACAATATCTACAAGAATTTACTTTTGACAGAATAAACTAAATATCAAGTTTTCTAAGGTTTAATTTATTTCGTTGCTTGAATTGACACAATAAACCTCTAATATGAACCAAGTCGAATCAGTGTAACCTTATGACAAAAAGTAAGTGTTTTGAAACTGTGTGGCCTAACAAGCGCATGGTGGTGGTTTGTTGGTCAAACGTGAACCTGCTCTCAAAAATGGAATCAAGTCTTAGTTTATGAGTACGCAACCATGATGCCACAGGGAGTTGAAACCAGGTCTTTCGAGCTAAGAGATGAGCGCCAAAGGGACAGAGTTCAGTGGCCCATGAACTCTAACTTCCGCCAATTTACGACATTTGGTACAATAGTCAGAAAATGTGATCGACGAGTATTTACCCTCACGCTTGACTTGATGGATCACACTTGGTACGGCCTTCGACTAGAACTCTAGGCAAAATCATTCAAGTTTGACTTGCGAGGAATCCATGCGCTATATGTCACAAATTCGAGGAAGTTAAAATTCATAGACTCCTGGATTCTGTCCCATTGGCTAGATGGTCTTGTAACCGGAAGGTCCTCGGTTTGACATCTGATCAAGTCATAAGTGAGTGTCGCTGGAGAATCCCAGTATAAGACGACATAGATGCTCAGTACTCCGTTATCTTCAGTGCTTCTCTAACTGATGTCAGTCAGTGATCCAATCTGAAACCAAGTAACCTCTTGTAAAACGAAATCAGTTTATCTTCTGATCACTATATCATACGGTATACCTTCTAAAAAATTAAGATTATATATGTATATATATATTCAACATTTTTAGTAATATGACTGTCTTTAGATGAACTAAAATAGAATCCAATGATTGACTTAAAAGTGGTATGATGACAATAAAAATTGGTGGGCATTTTTGTAGTAAACCAAAAGAATCTTAAAGTCCATTTTCCAGGATGAAAGGGAGGCTGTAATTCAGTTTTCATTAAAAGAAAATACAAAAGTGACTGTTTAGACAGCAAAAAAAAGTAAAGATGGGCTAGTTCAAAATCATTCAATCGATATTTGTAGAATGTGTTGTATGTATCAAAATAAGGTAGAAATTTTTTCAACTATATGATAATGATTAAATGGTCATTGAACGCGTTGCGTTAAATAACATTAACCTGCTAAATTCCAGTAGAGCTGATGATATCCATCAAGGCATTTAAGCATTCTTTAAATCGATATTTATCGAATTTTCAGGATTAATTATTTAAATACTTCTACTCAAGAACAACAATAAAAAAGTATGGTGTTCGTGTTTACAATTACTTTAAGTATTATCTGCTTACTAAAGACAGCGGAGATGAAGTTATTTCGCAACTGCTGAAAACTCTTCACAAATAAACACGGATTTGGAAGCCTCAGTAGGTCAAGTAACGTTTTAATGTTTATTATTATTATTGTTCCCTTGGGTTCCTACTGGAACATAGGGCTTCAACTCCACGTCTCCACTAGCCACTTCTGTCTTCCTTCTGCTCTACTTTTCACCTGCATCCATGTAAGTTAGTCCATACTGTTTCGACTCCTCTTGACACGATCTCCTCCATGTCACCCTTGCACTGACGTCCCACTTGCCGCTTCCCTTTCAGGTTCCACTCGAGCAATGGCCTGACGCGCTCGCGATGTCACCCAGTGGCCTCCTCAGTGGGTGTCCAATCCATCTGAATCCACTTTCTCCTGCATATTTGTTGGTTGGCGATTGGTTCTTGTTTTTTTTGTCCCTATAGTTTCTTGTTGGTGATTCTTTCCGGCCCGGCCATCTGATCTTCAGTATAGATCAAGCGAATTTAGTTGTTGGTTGATAAAGGTAGCGTCTGCAACAGGCTGTTGAAAATATTCTTTGTGACCCGCCCGCCAAGTTTCTGATCCGTATAGAATAAATGACTGACTTGACGTTTGTATTGAAAATCCGACTGAATTTTGTTGTTGATGATGGCTGAGTGACGAAGAGTTCCAGATTGGTTTCAGTTGGTTGATGAATGTGTTTCTCGCCTCCCCGATTCTCACTGGATTTGACATCGTCGTCCGTTCCTTGTGTAGTTGAGACAATGCTCAATGCTAGATAAGTGAGTGATGAAGTAACCTCTTTCAAATCCCTCCCGTTGATGGTGATTGTCGTTGGATGTTGCTGATGCTGCTGTTGTTGTCGGTTGGTTATTTTCATAACCTCCGTCTTGTCTATGTTTACCTGAAGTCCTGTCTTTGCTGCTTCTTCGACCAGTTTGTCGGTTTTCGCTTGTAAGTCTTCGATCGTGTGTGACATCAAACATAAATTATCCACGTGCGAAATCCAGGTCTTCTGGGTTCTTCGCGTCGGTCCAGGATATCCCTGTCCCGTTTCTTGTTTCCCACTGTCTGACGCATAATCCAGTCAGTCCACCACAATTAGGAATATCATTGGTGATAATAAGCTAGCACCCTTGTCTGACTCCTGTGTTTACTCCAAACTCCTTGCTGAGTTTTCCGTTGTGGATCACGTGACATGTGCCGTTGTCGTACAGCTAGCTGTTGAATAAGGTTGATGAATATTTGGGCACTGTACGCCATAGTACTCGAGTAATTTCCAAATTACTTCACGGTCAACGCTGTCGAAGGCCTTCTCAAAGTCTATAAAGTTGAGGTAGAGATTTGATTTCCATTCCACGCTTTGTTCTGTGATGATGATGCGTAGAGTTGCAATTCGGTCAGTACATGATTTGCCTTTCCTGAATCCAGCTTGTTCTGGTTGGAGTTCTGTGTCCACTGCGTCCTTTAATTTCTCTTTCTTTGATTTACAGCTTGATTCCACACTGTATTTTCGGTACAAGTATGGAATTTTCAGCATGGATATCGGTGGCCCAAATTTTGCAGGCCGACCATAGATATCAGGTGTGCGTCGGTGCGGGCTCGAACCCCGGACCATGTGCATGGTCGGCGAGAGTCCTAACCACTGTGCCACCGATGCGACTGAGACAGGATTTTACTTGGCGTCGACAGGAGCATGATTCCTCGCCAGTTCTTGCATAGTGAGACGTAAGTCGCCCTTCTTTGGTAGTTTCACGAGGTAACCTTTCCTCCAGTCAGTAGGCACCTTTTCCTCCTTCCAGACCTTTTGCAATAATGGAGTCAGCATGTCTGCTGTCGTATCTGGGTCCGCTTTCAGTGCTTTAGGGGGTATTCCATATGGTCCAGCTGCTTTTCCAACTTTCAGGAGCTTGATTGCATTCAAGACTTCAGCTTTCGTTGGAGGATTGGTGTCAACTTGCAGTTGTGTGTGCGCTGTTGTTGGTATTTCTGGACGGGTTGCAGGTGGTGGTCGGTTCAAGAGTCCTTTGAAGTGATCTGCCCATTGTTTAAACTGTTTTTCTTCCTTGGTGATTAGGTTACTTTGGCTGTCTTTTATAAGTTTCGCTTGTGTTGATCTCTTCCCGGATAGAGATTTGGTTATCTGATATAATGTCCTCAGGTCTCCTTTGCCTGCTGCCTTCTCAGCTTCAGTGGCCAGGTTGTCGTAGAATTGTCTTAATGTTAAGTTGTTCTAACTAGGTAAGCACAATAATGACTGTAATTCAGTGGGCTAATCAAGCAGTTATTTTCTCTTAATAGAGGTGTAGAGTTACAGGTTAATACGAAAACGTTCAACTATAAATGAATTTCACAGCCTGCAAATTAATTAGTAATTTACACGGTTTGAAGAGTTGAGATTTCAACACAGTTTCTATTTAAAAACTGAAATTATTTAGATTACAGTAAGTGATCTGCTTGATACTATAAATAGAGAATCAAGGTACCAAGCATCAATGAATAAAACCGTATACTTCTGATTGATTAAGGTGAGTAGTTGTATCCCACTCACATCAACCAGTGGAGTTTGCTAGCCAGTTTGAAGTGATTTAAACACTACTGATTGATGTGAATGGTATACAACTACTCGTTTCCCACAGTCAGTAGTATATAATTTCATGTGAAAAGTTTCAGCTCTTCATCAATTCATTCATGGCCTAATCAGATCTTCGTGTATTTAAGTTTTTTTAGTTGAAGTGGAGACGTAATGTAAGGCATTTATTGTCTGTCATTGGCCGTAAAACATAAAAGTTAACCATTTTATGAAGTTTGTAGGGGTAGTATTTACTTTTAAGATGGATTTCCTTGTGATTTACTGTAATTTAGAGAAGAGAAGAGCGTCGGTGGCATAGCGGTTAGGACGCTAGCCGGCCATGCACATGGTCTGGGGTTCGATCCCCGGCCGAAGCACTCCTTTACCTCGCTAAGCTAGAAATGAAAAGCTGGTAAAGAGGAAAGGTTGGGCATGGGGCTAGCAACCCTATCCTGTAAAAATAAACACTGCTACAAAAGTTTGAAGCCTCTAGCCCTTAGCTTATTAGGAAGTAACTTCTCTTGTTAAGTAATTCGAATTACAGTTTAGTCATCATTACGACTAAATTTAAACATTAAAATATTTCCATTTATCTCTCACAGTAACATGTGACTCTGCGCAAATGCTAAGAATTCATTTGATGTTAGCTTATTCAAGCATACTTCCCCTACAAGAGGAAGTACGGAGGACAATTTTAAAAACAGCCTGTTCATAGTTTCTATTTTTAGAATGCCTTGTGTTCTACTTCTGATTTTTGTTTTGCCCAATTTTAAGGCCTGTTTTAACTGTTACGATTGCTGTGGATTAAATAGTGAGTAATTTCCAGCATTCAATATACTTAGCTGCAGAGAGATTTTGGAGTAATAAGAAGATATGAAGAAAAGACTTTATATATTTCCCTATATGAATACACGCAGCAATAGAATGTTTGGTTTATTTGTAGCTACTGAAATTGCACAGCTTACACCATATTTGTTAATGATAGTTAATTAAGATATTTGACCTTTTTATACAAGCATACAGACTCTACAGAAAGCCATATAGCAAAAAAAGCACAGCCTAAGTTGTCGAAATGGAAATTGAAACTCTACTTTAAAGAAATCTGAAACTGATTCATTATTTTAAAATTTAGTTGACCAGAAATCACCGGTAAGCAAATGAGTGCTCTACGGTCTGATGAGTAATAATAGAATCCAATACCTCGGATAGCCAACTTCCTAGATCTCTGCAGATGACAATTACCACCACCATCATCATCATCATCGTTATCGACCACCTGGACTACATGTCCTGAAGATAGGACTATGTTTTATCAAAGTCTGATTACAAATTGGCGTCAGTTATAATAACAATTATACAGAATGGAATTTTCAACGGTTTTACACAAACTGTAACAGTTTAGCTCCTTTTACAAATTGGTAAATACATAAAATTTTAAAAAGTAATAGTAATATTAATAATAACAGCACTATAAACAGGATGTTGTTGGAAACAAAAGCAACTCTAAGCAGATTATATCATACATAACACATGTAATCACAATTTCTGCTTACATCTTACTATTCAGTTACTGACTTAAAAAGTTTATAAGTTCTTTTCTGACATCTGGCTCCTCACACAAAACCCGTGCTAAATGTGGTATGGTAGAATTTTTATATATAGTAGCTGTACAAGCATAAATTCTTATGAAATTTCTTCTAGTTTTACCCGAGAATATACAAGGAAAAAGTTGTGAACAAAGAGGAAGCTCGGTATCAGACAAGATAACTTTAGCCAACTGCTTGCAAGAAGTGAAGTGCCAATTGAAAACACTGTCAGTTAACTGAGTCAAAGGAACACCACTAACCGTACTTACAGCCTTCAGTGTTCTACGTAATATGATATAGTCTTTCTTAAGAAGTCCAGGGAAGAATAAGGGCGAATGCTAAAGAAGAATGTGTGGAGTACATGAATTAGCAAACTGTAAAAGAAGAGATTGAGTTATGCCAGAGAGTCTCAACTTCTTTATATCATAAGTCAAGAGGATATGAGACGACCACTACAGATTCGAGGAGAAACTGATGTCCAGATGAGAGATATTCGATTTACTTCCTATCACAGTGCGTCAGTATTTCAGGAATCATGTGACTGAGTCAGTCTACGCAAGTCCTGTTCGCATCTGAAAAGGAAATCATCAATATGACATTTAAGGGATTCAGTTTAAGACCATTTAGGTGAGATCATTTTTAACTTCGGAGAGGAATCTGCTCAATCCAAAACAGAAACCGTTGGGACAGAAATGGCTAGATCATCGGCATATTTAGTGAAGTTAGCTTTGGAAGAATATAGGAGGTTGAGCGAAACGAAAGAGAAAATGAATGGTGACAGTACAGCGTTTTGAGGCACACCAGTCTCCGTTATCGACTAAGTGGAGCGCTTTTCATTCAAAACAGTGTGTTGTTTTCTACCCGAAAAGTAAGATGACAGCCACCTTGTGACTCAGGACCCAGTGTTAGCTGAAATCAGACTGCTTAATAAAAGTGCCCTAGGAAAAGAGTCGAAAGCAGCATCTGTAAGATGATAAATCAAAGATTTGAGTAAGAGAATAACACAAAATATTAGCACAGTTTTGATGCAAAATGCTTGGTACACCATTGGTTCCTAGGCTGTGTGGTATATTTAAGGATTTGAGACATGTTAGTACATCATTTCCATTAAAACTTAGGAAATAATCGTTTACGTGTTTAGAAACATCAGGTCCAGTCATATTAGCTTGTTGCATTATAATAGATCTATTCAAAGCGTTGATATCAGAAAAAGCAACAACTGAAATTTGTTTTTTGATTGTCAGGAGAATTCTTACATGATCAAATTTTATTTTCAGTATGTATCCCATTTGGTCTTTGTATTTCAGACTTTATCAAAGAGTTTATTTTTCGAACACCAGCATAATCATATGACTTACACAAATTTACTTTTTCTATTCTAAGCTTTTTCAGTTATGGAGAAGAGTTGCTATCAAATCTCGTGGACAGTATTTCAGTAGGACAGCAAATTTTCAAACAGAACTTGAGATAAGGGGTAATATTAGAGATAGTAACGTCTGACACTTGATCAAAGAATAAGTCCCAGTCAGTATCGTGTAACATACATCTTAATGCTTGAATATTGTCATTTGAATAAGATCGTTCTTGGATTTTCTTTGTAAGGTGGACAAAGGCCCTTCTGTATAACTTGCCATACACTTTCGGTAAGATACGAATAATGCAATGGTCAGAATTCAGCAATGGAGTTCTCCTTCGCATCTTGTATTTGTCACGATAGTCTATGCAAACCAAGTCTAGTGTTTTGTCCAACTCAGTATTGAATTTGACCACGTTTTCATGACCAAGTGATTTAAGAAAGGTGTAATCGGAGGAATTAAAGGCCCCACAGACTACTGACAAGGAATTTTGAAAAATAGGAACAGGAAATTCAGTAAATTCGTCTGCGAAGGTAAACATATCAGAGGAACTGTATCTAAAGTCATACAAAATTTGTTATCTATATGTAAGAATATTTGTTTAAGTGCTTTGGACGACACCTAACATTCATGCAGTCTATATTGTCATTGAAAAACCTAAAACACACATGATTAGTTGTAGACCACTTTGTCTTAATAAAAGCAGCTGCCTCTCCTCTATCCTTTTTCTTTGAACTATGTCTGTCGTGACGGAAAATTTTATATTCATTTCCTCGACATTGCCATGCAACGCCTAGCAGACGGTAGTCCTCAGAAGTCAGTTTATCGAAAGCCTATATGGGAAGGACAATACCTTCATCTTAATAGCTTTTCTCCAGATAGCTTTAAATGTGGTCTAGTCAAGACTCTGTACTATAGAGCGAGAAGAATACGCTATATTGAGAAATTAGAGGAAGAATTTGAGTTTCTTGAAAAGATATTGAAGAGCAATGGGTATCCTCAAGGGTTCATCAACAAGTATGGGAGATATGAAGTCGCAAATGTAAAACAAATCACAGTGGGAAAAAAGCCAATCTACGTCCAGCTTGATTATAAAGGTGAAAACATTTCAGCGATGATCAACAGAAGGCTGAGTACATCACTAGCCATAGCCTATCCTGCAGCTAAGCTCGTTTCCGTCTATCGAACAACTTGCTCTTTGGTGCAATCAAAAATCGATAGATATCCTTATCATGTTAACTCCAACTGTATATACAAATTTACATGTATCTGCGGGAGCAGTTACATTGGAAGGACAGAAAGAAGGGCATATCTACCATTTTCTGAACATGTACCAAAAAGCTTACGTCTAAAGGGAACAAATGCTTTAAACATTGCCATCGCCAGGCATCTTCTCGATATGGGTCATGAGGTGGACGTCGAAAAGTCGTTCAAAATTATCAATAGGCAAAAGAGTTCAATTCTCCTTAAGTTTGCTGAAGCCATTTCCATCAAGCGCCTGAAACCTGATTTATGCGTCCAGAAAGAAGCGATTATCAGTCTTTCTTTGCCCTGGTAACTGGATATTGTCATCTCTCTTTCATCTGAATGTGTAATGCTGAAAAGTTTCCATTGTGTATGATTATTATTGTTCGGAATAGTGTTTAATATTACATAAATATGTATATATTATTACTGTATGCATATAATGATTAACTGATCTTTGTTTAAAATGAACTCTGTGCAAGTATGTTAAAATTGTTTTCGTAGATATATTTAATAATGTCTTTGGCCTGTAAGCAACTGACGAGAAGGCAACGAAATAAAAGATGATACCACTTTATTCTGCTAAAACTGTAGTTCTTTCTTTGTTCAAATTTATTAAGGGGAATAGATGTATGAAATTAATGAGATTAGATTGTCATCATATTCCTGATACAGCCAAGTCTCTTGTGTAGCTAGAACACCAGCATTTCGATACACATTTGGTGATATTAGAGATTGGTGATAGTCCAGTTTGTTAGACAGAGACCTGAAGTTATTACTAACAACTTCGAGGATAGTCATATGAGCGATTTCTCTACGTTTTAACGCACGCTACCAGCTATTGTGATGTTTTTTCCTTAATTTTCAACGATGACCCAAAGCGATAGGTTAGAAACATTTAAAAAATATGCGAAAGCACCCACGACTCCACCAGGGATAAAACTCAAGAACTTCAGGTTACGAGTACAACAACCTGAAGTTCGATCCTTGGTGGGGTCGTGGGCATTTACTTCTAAGGATTCCTAAACCAGAACGAAACAAATGTCCAGTACTCCCTAATTTTCAGTGGTTCCCTAAC
This sequence comes from Trichobilharzia regenti, assembly GCA_944472135.2. Taxonomy (NCBI): domain Eukaryota; kingdom Metazoa; phylum Platyhelminthes; class Trematoda; order Strigeidida; family Schistosomatidae; genus Trichobilharzia; species Trichobilharzia regenti. The sequence continues at coordinate 137,915,683 of OX235262.1, forward strand.
TGACATCAGTTAGTAATCAAACTTAGGACAAATCAAGTCCCTACAGATTTAACTCTTGATGACTAATTTTCTTAATATGGGATTAACAATAATGCATTATTTCTATGTGAGTAAATAATATAATTATCTATCTGTTTGACTGTGATTTTTGTTTTTGGATTTTTCTTACAAAACAGGCATATCACTCATTACATGAACTACGCAGTGCAATACATTCATGGTCAAATGAAATGATGATTAACTGGAGAGAAAGGGAGTTTTCAGGGACATATGAAGAAGCATTGGAAATATCTGGTTTAATACAGGTAAAGGAAATCTATTTTAAATGAAATATTTTCCTGTACACAAATGAAAGCAGTCCTAATTATCTATTCATTGACTGGTCATATTCGTGATGAAAGCAATTAAAATTTTCTCATGATACCGGAAAATGTTTACAGCGATGTAAAAAGCTAGACTGAATTCTCGTTTTTTTTGTAACCCAACTAGATGGCTGAATGGTGGAATAATATCAAGACAGCTTCCCATTAGTTATAGTTCTTTATACGGCAGTTTCTTTTACATTACTACCTGTTTTGTGCAATAGATAGTTAGAGAACCAGTGAAAACTATTGGGGAGTACTGGACAGCTGTTTCAGCCTAGTTCGGGAATCGTTGGTGGTACGCACCCACTGAGGTTCGAATTCAGGGGCTTCCAGTTGTAAATTAAGCTCGTATACCATTCAGTCAGTAGAACCCGCCTCAAGTACTCCCTGGTTTTCAATCGTTTATCTAACTGATATCAATCCGTGGGCAAACTCCAAAAATAAACTGATCCTTACAAGCCAACTCCTAAAAATAAATAGTTAAATAACACATCCATACACGATATACATCTTATTTTATTTGAGGTTTGTCAGAGAGATCTATATGTAACCAGTAAGTTCTAAGTGTTGACGGTCATCCATCTAAAATGGAACTTAGAAGCATACCAAATTATCTATGACATAAATTCATATGAAAATAAATAAATGATCAGTTCTTGATAAAATTTGAAAAAAAATCAAATCTCTACAAATTAACTCTTGAAAATTAATGCGATTCCCATTATTGATTGATTAGAAGACGAATTCGCCTGGATTTCTGCTGAGAAGTCGTGACCAGTGAGGTTCATCAGGCCAGATGTCAAGACAAGTACTCGCCAGGGACTTTGGCTTGTGGTGCCACTAAAATTACTAATTGACATGATTTAGAATTGATGGGTCACTGGATTTTGTCTTAGTGGCTAAAAAGTATGTGAGTTCGCCTTGTAACTCGTAGGTCTTTGATTTGATCCCTGGTGAGAGCGTGTTTGTTTAATGCTCAAAAGTTCAAAACTATGATGATATAGGTCCAGTACTCCCGATTTCTAATGGTTCTCCAACTGACATCAATCCCTTATCGCATATGAAATACGACAGATCCCTAAAAAATGTCTCTCGATAAAAAGTGAACGAAATATTCCCATATTGAGTCATAAGAAAAAGACGTAAACAGCGAAGAAAATTTCCTTTTCGACGATTCAATTTCATGAGCTGTACAGTCGTAATTATATTCAACAAAGAAATTTTTAGACCAATCAGATACTGGAAAACTTTCTCCTCGAAAAATGCATTACATAATGTGAGGTATAATCTAGAAGGGACAACTAATTGTAAGTTAGAAAAGAGGTAGAAGTTGGCATGACGTAATAAGTGTGAGATAATGACTAATCAATAAGCTGATATAGAATGGACAGGAAATGGTGGAAAGGCGATAAAGTGTTTTTATATAGAATCTGTATGAAAAAAACAATGTTATCGATAAACAGTAACAGAGTGGTAATAAAATATGGATGATGTGAATAATAATGATAATAAAATAATAATAATAACGATAATAATAGTAAACTTACATAATAAGGAAGAAAGAAGCAAAATTATAGTGAGGACCTCATTCTGACCACGGTAAGTCGAGTGAATGTATGTATCGCTTCTGAATGTCATCTCCGGACATCGATCAGCTCCGCATAAATGCTTCACATTGCTAGACAGAGTCCCTCAATATCGTACAAATGGACTTCGCTTGCGCCATCTGCACACAGCTGAAGCATTAGCTATTCGAGATCTGAAACCGGACCTCTGAATTTAAAAGCGATACATATATTCTCTCAACTTACCGTGGTCAGAGTGAGGTCCTCACTATAATTTTGCTTCTTTCTTCCTTATTATGTAAGTTTACCATTATTATTGTTATTATTATTATTTTATTATCATTATTATTCACATCATCCATATTTTATTACCACTCTGTTACTGTTTATCGATAACATTGTTTTTTCATACAGATTCTATATAAAAACACTTTATCGCCTTTCCACCATTTCCTGTCCATTCTATATGAGCTTATTGATTAGTCATTATCTCACACTTATTACGTCATGCCAACTTCTACCTCTTTCCTAACTTACAATTAGTTGTCCCTTCTAGGTTATACCTTACATTATGCAATGCATTTTTCGAGGAGAAAGTTTTCCAGTATCTGATTGGTTTAAAGATTTCTTTGTTGGATATAATTACGGCTGTATAGCTCATGAAATTGAATCGTCAAAAAAGAAATTTTCTTCGCTGTTTACTCCTGTTTCTTATGAATAGTTAAATTCAAATCATGTAAAACAACTGAATGTTTAAGGTATAGAGAAATAAAAGAAAAATGATACTCTTTGCATGAATAATCGATTCCTGTAATTCTGTAGGTTAGCAAACAACAATTTAAAGTTTGAAGCGATGGTCATTATAGTGAAGTCAAATGACAAATAGGATGAAATGCCCATCGTTTATTCCCCTTTTAAGCTGACCAAATAAAACTGAATTAACTGATGGTCAGAATGAATAATCATTAATATGTTTTCCACTTTTTTTCAGTATAATCTTAATTAAGACAGAATATATATATATATATATATATATATATATATATATTCAGATCTCATTAATTTTAGTTGATTGAGAATGACCTCAAAATTGCCAGTATTTATTCACCTTTGTCATTAAAATACTCTCCTGTAAGTGGTCGACATCTTGTGCTCAGTTAAGAACTAACAAAAGTAGATAACCCATTAATTTCATTCTGCTTCTATTAGAATTTTGTTTTTCTTATGTAGGCAGAAAAAAGGGCAATAGAAATGTTGTGTACTTCTATCCAGAATATTTAGGTAAAGAAAAGCATGAAAAAGAAAATAGAATTCGTTCCATTTACATGTTTTTTTAACAAGTCTGTATACTCATATATGACTACATTTCATAAGCAGGTACAGGAATCTGACAGACTAAATTACACTTCTTTGTAGTTAGTGATTAGAGAAAATAGGTAATGTAATTACTTCATATATTATGATCAGAATTGACTTTTTGTGGTCTGAACTTATGTAACTGATCTCTGTGTTCTACTGTATAGCTGACAGAATTTTGTTAAGACACAAACAGTCACATAACGTTCTAAAGATAGCGAAGAGACGCATATTCTATTCAACAATAATGACACTTAAAACTCAAGCGATGGGTAGTGGATTTGAGCCTCAGTGAGAAAACGATCATTCACTGAAGGATGCAAGTATATCCAGCTGACAAGTCCCAGATAGAACCAAATGCGCATCCTGAATTTAACTGCTAGTCACCACCAAACAAATTACTTCAAGAAGAAGAAGAAGACCTTAATATCTGACGTAAGAAGGAATTATTTTTCTTAGAAAAATTGATAAATTCCAATAATAGCCAACTTGTTCACGGGACAAGACATCTGAGTGAAACCATCGAGTTGTTTCCAGGTGTATGACTGATACTGATAACTTTTTTCACTTCTTAGCCTTCTGAGTGGAACATAGAGCTTCGAAATTGAGGTCCGACATTTAAGCAGAAGTGTTTATTGTGGGTGGGTGCGGTTGCTTGTCTCACATTCCAACTTCTCTCTTAAACACGTCTTACTACCAGCTTGTCAACTAGGAGAGGTTTAGCAGTACACTACCTGGGAGTTGAATCCCGGACCACGTGAGCGAATGGTAAGTGTTCCGCCGACTCATGAGACTGATGACTTCTTGTTAGCGGATTATTTGCATGTTTGTTTTCATGTAAGTGTATCATATCAAGAGTTCTCAAACATGAATATCTCAAACGTGTGGTTTTTATTCTTTCACATTCCCAGTGGAACATACGGCTTCAAGCAAGAGCTTTGAAGTTTTGGTAATAATGGTATTTAGTTTTAAGGAATGGGGTTTCTAGCCTCATAGTCAGCCTTCCTTCTTTACCACTCTTATTACTGGCTTAGCAAGGTAAAGAAGTGCATCGGTCAGGGGTCGAATCCCGAACCACTTTCCTGGTTGGCGAGCATTCAACCACTAAGCCACCGATGCACAAACGTGTGGTATTGAGAAAATTCTACTTCTTTTTAGGGCTTATCCCAATAATACTGGCAGGATAACAATTGAAAGTCAGCTAAAGTTAAAAGTACTTCAATAAATGTGCACATTCGACAGATATACCTGGTTAAAATTCTTGATTACTGAATATAATTTGCAAAATTTGTTCTACTGGATACTTCTTGACAGTGTAACCAACTGTCATATATATATATATATATTCTTATATACTGAATCTTTTAGAATACTCGTAATCATTATTTATCGTGTTGGTATAAAACTGATCAACTGGTCGGAATACAATCACAAATAGTTTCACTTTCTCTGGGTTCTAAATTTCCACCAGAAAAGTCTAAACTACTGTGCAATTGTCAGTTACATGAAGTAAGTTGGTCTGTTTTTCACTCCTTTTGATGTTCATCTGTCTTTGTATTTATGTCAACAAAGAGGTATCAAGCCTAAAGTAATTCATTTTTTTAGATTATTTACTAAGAATACTCCAAAAACACAAGCCAATATCTGACTAAATATTATCTAATGTATCATTGGTTGTTTAGACCGAGAAAAGAAAAATAATCCCATTCATTACATCATGTAGGGGAAGATCGTTCGGCAGGGAATCTTTACCACTTGACTTTAGATTGCACGATCCGTTAAACAGTTCTGCATTAGAACAGTTGGAAATTTCAAGGCAGAATGTTCAACAGCCAAGCCGAAGGTTTGGATCTGATTCCTCGCTGACATTTAAAAAAATCTCGCCTTGTCGGTAACAATTCCAGAAAAGGAGAGAAGGTTGCATATGAGGCTAACAGCCCCACCCCATAAAAGTGACACTACAGCTATTAAAACATCAATGCTTGACGACTGAATTCTTACGTTCCTTTTGGAACAAAAGGAATAAGAGAAAATTTAAGGACGCGAACACTAAAGTGCTTTACACTTCATAAAATCACCAGAGTTTAAGTTGTATATTTGTAACGTTTGTAGAGGTTAAGTTTGGGTGTAAATAATAACTTAGTATCCCATCTTTACTACGAATAAATTAACGTGATCAGAAGCGTAATTTGTATCCAGAGGTTCCGGAAGACAAATTTACTTTATAAAGTTCACTATTTGAGCAAAACTTTCATCAGATCCTCAATGGAATCATAACTAACTAAGTAGATAAGTGCTGCAGGACTGAAATGAAGAGATGAGACAATGAAATAAGGTACATTTCTTTAGCAGTCAAATTACCTTAGGATGTTCAACATGGAAAGACTTACGTTTTTTTATACTACACCTCACAAAGTGTCTTCCTGGTTATCAGATGAATAAAACAAAAATAGCGTTGTGCATCAGATTTCAGTTTTCATTTGACTTACTACTCACTTATAAAAAGTGCGCTTTCAGTGGTCGCCAGTGAGCAGAAGGTTTAGGCAGACAGCTAGTGGTATCATCAGTCCTCACACAGTATGTGTGCCTAATAGAAAACTGCTCGAAAATATGAATGGTTATTGAAATGAGTTGAGTTAAAGTGATATTTGTTCATAGTGGATGAAACTAAGAAAATCAGTCAGCAAAGAGAAAGACTTGAGGAAAAAAAAGCAACTGTGGAATGGCATGTGTGATAAATTTAATTTTGATGATATTTCTAACTTCTGAACTTTTGAATTATCTGGATTCTAAGAAAAACATCATGTATTGGGAGTTTTGTTGGAGTTATATAATACACCATTGAATTATTATTATTCCCTTGGGTTCCGAGTAGAATATAGGGCTTCAACGACACATCTTCAGTTTCTTCTTTTTTCTGCTGTCCTCTTCAGTTGGGTCCACGATTGCCAATAATCTGTCATCCCCTTCTCGCACTGTCTCCTCCATGTAACCCTCGCATCGACGATCCACTCAACGCTTCCCACTAGGATTGCACTCAAGTAATGGCTTGCATTGTGCTCAGTGTCATTCCACTGTCTCCTTAACGTGTGCCCGATCTATCTCTATTTTCTCTTACATATTTGTTGAGCAATCGGCTGCTGGTTGATCTATTGCCAATGCAATTGAATACTAGGGCATTATTTTGTATGTTTGTTAGATATGTCACAAATTAGGATGAAATCAAAAAAAAATCAGAATTATCAAGGAAGACTTCATGAAGGATTTCGAGAGCGAACTTCAGTTTGAGCTTAGTATTGAAGAGTTTCTTCAGAAGTAAAGTGAAAGCTTTACATTTAAAATATTAACCTCAGAGAACATAACAACAGTACCGAGTATACGCGTGCAATTATTATATTTTGCTGTAATGCAGTAAATAATACTATCTGAATAATTAGTAAAGTGGCTAAGTTGTACTTCTACATTTTGTGTAGATATTTAGCTGCAAGTTAAGCCATTAAAACGCTAAGTTATTCCTGATTTCTGTCATGGGTAGGTATTTACAACCTACAAGGTTCTGAGAGCTCTGATAATGCCATCAAAATTTTCAACATTTTAACCAAATAATAGGGAAAATTTATGGCTGAGAATGACGTTATTTCTTTAGAAGTTATTTGGTATTCTAGGAGTTTTATTATTTGACATGAACATGTGCGTCAGTGACACAAAGGTTAGGACCTTCGCTAACCATGCACATAGTCCGGGATTCAATCCCCTACTGACACACACCTGATATAAATTGGTTGGCTTGCAAAATTTGGGCTATCCATATCACATGCTGAAAATTCCATACTTGTACCGAAAGTACTGCGTGGAATGAGGCTATAATCAACATCAAAAAAATCAAATTAAACATTTCAATACCAGACTGTTAGCATTTTCAGGATAAACTTGGTTAAGAAGAGCTGAAAATGAAATGATAAGGCTGAGACAACATCAACCAACTTACTTACTTAAGTGTTCACTACCATATTTAGTGGTTTTGGTAACGATGTTGTTAATTAAATTCTGCCACGATTTTACTGCTTTAATTAGTATTAGTAATTTGTGGGTTGTGATTGAACTGTCTCACCAGTTTCGTTATAAGCCTAAGACACTGAACAAGATTTTAATACAGTCCAGCTGCTTTCAGTTTTATTTGTGCAGATTATTGTTTGTACTTCAGTCGATGAAATGCTCTATGCATTTATATGCAGTACACATTATCCTAAATTATCTGAATATATCTGAGCAAATGTAGCATAATAATCGAAAAGCGCGTCATTTGAAGAGAAGATGAAAGCATGTGGACAGACGCGGAGCCAGGTGAAAATGTTGGCGGAGAACGGAACGCAGTGGAGACGTACAACTGAAGCCCTACGCTCCTCTAGGAACTGAAGGAAACAATAATAGTAATAATCTAGATATATCTATGCAAATTACACTATGATACTATTCCAGTGATTATTAAGACGCATTGAATTTTGGCGATCTATTTATTTCACTTTTGAGATAATAAATAAATCTAAGGCTTTCCGTTGACTGCGTCCAGCCATCTAACAACAATTCAGGATGAGCAGTGATGGCGAGCCACCTAGTATGGTGGCCACATGGCACCAAACAATGAACTAGATGATTGACATTGGGCACTACTCAGCTTTAATCAAATTAAAATAAACCTAAACTAAATACTTAGTTTATTTTAGTTTAAACCAATAAGCATGATTCAGGCTGACTGAACTTCACATTTCACTAAGGTGTTGTTCTGACAATGTAAGCGATTTCATTTATAACTTACTTGACAAACTTGAAACGTTATGACTTCCAATTAATGATTAATCTATAAAAACACAATGATAGAACAAACAAATGTTTGGGTAGAAGCAGTATGTAAGGATTAAAAACAAATAGTCCGACTGAGTAATGTTAAATTGTAGGGAAAGTAAACAAACCATGTTTTGATGATGTAATAGCATAAAGGGATGATAAGAAAGGGGTTAAAGTTATAAACATGGAGTGGTGATGATATCGTCAGTTTGTCAGGTATTAATTAGCCAAGGGAGGTATGAAGGTTTTATGATCTTCTTTTGAATCCATACTTTGAGCTTAACAGTTTAAATGCCCATCTCCTCGGTTATTTGCAGTAGAAGAATACTCAGTATATTCGAAAATTCGGTGGGATGTGATGAATCACCTTCAATACTTACGTTTCCAACACCAATCGACAACCATCCACCAAATGTGACAAAATGGAGCTCTGGATGGTTTTGTCTGTCCCTTAACATACCACAATATGGGATGTTCAGTAACAGTTTGACTAAGCTGTTTGGTAGTACTCTAAAAACATAACTATTTCCACAGGAACAGTTGAATTGATAAATCCACAAGGATGTGGCAAAACCATCTAGTCTATCATTCATTTGAGTCTTAGTCACACGTCGATTAGAGAATGACTAACATAGATTTGCTCAGTGGACTGTTCTCCGTATACCTATGGCTAGCCTTCCTGATCCATAAAAAATATACACTTGTTGTTTACTCAGGGTGACATAACATTTCAAGATAATCAGTTGAGCTGTGACTGAACTGGTGTGCTTTGAAGAAACAACATACAAGAGTTAACTGGTGATATTGGTAGCTACTTTATATAGATTTATCATTAGGACCCCAGACTGTCCACTGCGATATAAACCAAAATGATGAATTAAGAAGATTCTATCTTAGTTTTTAACCAACCTGAATATTATTTTTCATTTCGGTTTTACTGTCACCTTAGAATCTAATTAAACTGAAGTCATTTCATAGGCTGTTTGTCAATCAGCCTTACGGGAACACTGTTTATGAGATGTGATTTTTGAAGCGTTTTACATATAACCGGAGGTCAACGGCAGTAAAAATGCTGTCACAGAGGGGTATCCAACATTTATCTATCTATCTATCACGTCAACTTCAAGTAATAAAATAATCATTAGCAATTAACATCAGTATTAAACAAATAAACTATTGTTTGGAAAATTTCACCATGAGTTCACGTCAGTTAGAGGACCGTTGGAAAATCATCAAGGAGTACTGGACAGCTGTTTTGTCAGCCTAGTTTAGGACTCTTCACCAGTACGAACCTACAACAGGGGTAAGAACCCGAGAACTCCCAGTTACAAGGCTAGCGAGCTCGTAGACCATTAAGCCACTGGAAAGCGATTAAATGGCCAGCCCATGAATTTTAACTTCTGCCAGTCCACCAATTCGCAATGTCTTCTTCGATTGGTAACTGTCCTCATCTTCAACCCTCTGTATCCTACTGGTCACGGCTTTTCACTAGAACCCCAGGTAACTGCCTGAATAGTGTCAGTCGCTAGTAAGCATCAGATCCCTACAAACCAATACTTCATAAATAAACTATTTATTAAAATCCTAAATGAATCTTAATTAATAAGAACTACTAGTAGGGTTCATAGTATTTCATTCTCCTACTTTTAAGCTAATCACTTCGGTATATGATCCTATCGCCACTAAAACTCAAACCGAGTACTTATCATCACCATCTGCCAATACGAATTCAATACCTCACGTTAACGCTGTTAAAGGGAAGTGTTATATTCATCAAATTTAATTGTTTTCCTACACCGTATACTTTTTTACATATCGCAGATAACGGTAACGCCAGAAGATGAAATTTACCCTCAGAAAAGGCTAAGTAATACAAGGTGGCTCAGCGACATTGCGGTAAACCATGACGAGGGTTGTTCTACTTCACAGGCGAACTGGAAGTCACCAATTCAGTTGAATACTACTACTACTAATTCCGTCTCTGCTGCTGCTACTTTCACTACTGACAAAAATAAGAAGCCAACATTTTTCTGTCGCTTATTCAACAAACAAAAATCAAAACAGAAAATCAATTCGAATAATCAGAAAGCGAGTCATGCAACAAGAAAGCATTCTAAATGGTTAAAACAAGTAAATATGCCGGAACTTTGTATGCTATCCGCTGAAACAGATGAGAAATTTCAAAGTTCTCTGTATGAAGTGCAATGCACACTATATGATACATGGTTATTTGATGACAGTATAATTGAAAAGGTTCTATTAAAGTTTCTCACGAAGGTGTTCGCTCTGTGGAATACGCTAAATGTGAGTTTTAAGTTTTAATCATCTATTTACATATTATTGAAGAATGTTGACAGAATACAAGTGTTCAGCCCTGATAATTATGATTATCACTTAAAAGGATACTCTAATAAGAATTTTGTTAAGGGTTAGTTTTCATTAGGAACCGATGCTGCTAGATAAAATCCAATGAAAACCATAGGATGCTGAACAACTATCTCACAATGTTTGTCTTGAGGTATGTCACCAATGAACAGTGAGTTCAAGTTAAAAGGTAAAGTTGGTGATGAATCGATTGACTTCAAGGTCAGTTTTTCGAGAATTAATATCGGTAGAAACATAATTTCAATCTGCAGTTGTTTAGTGACTTTGTTTGAGATGGCTTTCCTGCGGGTATTAAACAAGAAATGGTGATCACTTAGGTCTATCAGGTTGGTTTTGAGAACAATTACTCATTAATAACGTTGAATGGTGAGGGTGCTGTGTTTCAAGTTCTGAAGACGAATTTCCGGAGTTCCAGAATCAGTGGCGAAATTTCTGTACATTGCCCCAGCTGATTTCAGTTCGTAACGCAATCCAAGTTAGGATGATTTGAATGTAAGGACATTTTACTGTTATTTCAGTATGTTACTTAATGTACCTGCTGTCATATTATTTCCTCTGCATTAAAAATAACCTTAAGGTGCAAACGTATTTCCTTTTACAGTTTATTAAATGTATGCCTGTTAAATGGTGTGAAAACCAACAGGATTTGTACTCCTTTTTAATCATCACTGAAGATTTATTCTCAGTGAAAGTGGAGTCAACATCAGAATTTCAAGAATTTTTGCATGAAACGCGTTTACTGCGGTTGGCGCTGATTGATTTGTCTAATGCTGGTTCAGGTCAACAGTATAACTGTGAGTAAGCAAAATAACCCAATGATTTCAGTTTTTTGAAGTATGAAATGTTATTATTTATAACCATTGTAATTTCAGGTAGTTTGCAGCTGATGAGAACCTGTGAAATTGAATGATATCATTTTATACTGCAAATCTGGTCCTTCTTTCTCTATCAAAATTTATCAAGGGAACCAAATGTATGAGATTTCAGTTTTCGTTTGAGATTTTGATATTTAAACAGGCTGTAGAGCACAAATAGTTGAAAATTTGAACCTTATTCACATAAAAATGAGTTCACTGGTTGGTGAATGTAATAGTCAGTCTATGAACCAGATGTTTATAATTTATGCTAACGATTTACTAATACAACAAATATTGATTTGTGAAGTTGTAAATTAGCGTTGACAAGATCTGACTTCTTACCGTTTAGAATCAGAGAATACTATAACATCGAAGTTTATCACCAACAGGATTCACACATCTTACATCAGTATTGACTCACAAGAGATACTTTTGAAAAATACACACCTATTTTTCATTTGGAAAAATTCTTTTAAAATTCCTTTGTGCATATATAATGCTGTTTTAAATGGTGATTAAGGTCACTACAGATACAGATCTTTACTTTTCATTAGATCAGAAATGCTGCGTTAGTGGGTTTGGAATTTATATACTAGAGTAAAAACTGAGCCAAGTTTATAGACAGACAAAGTTAATTTCGGGAGAAATATCCTTCAGTTATTATTATTATTATCAACATCATTATTGCAACATCAGTTTTGAAAGTAACCCGAATCACTGTAGGGGGTCTCTGGCACAGCGGTAGAATTCATTATTATTATCATTTTGTAAATTTTTGAACTTGTTCTTAGTGCTCAAACCGAAAAAATTGCTATTATCACCTATGGTTACCTGTACCCTGTAACGATTTTTCTCGTTGAGTAAATCAGATGAGAGTGCTGTGAATTCCATACTGTATCATAAGTACTGTTCTGTAATAAAGTTAATTGCTATTATTATTATTATTATTACTGTTATCACTCTTAAATGATACTGAATTTTCCGTAACTTTCCGTAACACTTTTCTCTCAGAATTCTGTGGTAACATGAATATTAAAACTTGTTGTTTTATTTCATTTTTGTGAATTGACCAGCTGTGGACAGCTCGTGTGAATACTCTGGACCAGCCAAATGTACTAAAGATATGGAAACATTTTATTATCAGGAGAGAGAAGTTGAAAGTTTAATTCATGAATATTGTGTAAGCATTTTAACTAATTCTATCCACCTTGTGTTTGTTTTTATTGCAATGAAAGCAAGATAATAATAATAATAAAACAAAGTAATAAAAGATGAAATATGGCATTTGGTATAAAAAGTAGCTGGTTTTTATTCATATATATATATATAAATCAAGAATGAAGTTGTTAGTCTGTAGTCAAAGGACCAAATATGAGATAATATAGGGTAAAAGCAACGTCAATTGGTCAATAGAAAGCGACCATTGTTACCATTCAATGTGATTCGCAATTGCGGTATACTCTGAAAACATTTTAGGTGATGCGAGTTGGAATCTCCACGACGGGGTACAAGAACCGTGTAGAGTGCAGACACATCTTGCCAGCCAGTGCCGATAAGAATGCAATCTAGGATCAAGGCTTCTAGCCGGCTAACTTCAAACATCTGACATTGAGCAAAGACAATGTCATGTTGAAATTTATAGGGAAACTGCTTCAGTCGACGTTATTATTGATTACTAGTAAAATATATGAAGAGAGTTAGCAAAATGTAATTACACTATCGGTAGGCAGACCGAGTAAAACTTTAAGCACCACTAACTACCAATCGATGAATGACCTTGGATGGTCCAATGAATCTCATCCACATGAGTTGAAGGTTCTATTCCGCTTGATTCGAGTCAAACATCTGCTTTAACGCAGTTGTGTTTGCAATTTGGTGAGGATAAGGTTTTCCTGTATTGCTTGGATGTGGGGTTGATGAGAAAAAAAGGATTTTGTTCAGGTGGAGGTGTCACGAGTTTAAAAAGCTTCAGTAAGTCGATTGATGGATTTATCCATCGTTCTGCAATTTGTTTGAGACGAGTTAGTGTCAGGGAAGGTAGGCTAATGATTCTAATATTTTGTAGGAGCATTTTTTGCCAGGTCCCATCTATCCTTAATCCAGATTTTGTATATTTTTGTAATTATTGGGTTTATATACAGCCTATGAGAGGTACAGCTGTTGAAACTAAAAATAGCTTCGTATCAACAGTTCAGTGGTGCCAACACTGCAGAGACATCGCGTCATGGAAAATGGCGAGAATTACTTCGTTGTTAGGAGGAGAAGGTGTCGTCGTACACGTGGACGAAACTGTCTTATTGAAGAGAAAATATAACTTTGGTGGTGAGCAAGCAAACAATGTTTAGGTGATCGGCTTATGTGACACCTCTGTGAAGAAAGGACTCGTGAAAAGAATACCAGACAGAAAGTCTGCTACTTTAGTACCTATTATCACTAGACTGGTGAAACAGGGATTTATGATACACACCGATAACTCTCTGTCATCCCTTGGATATATTCATCACAGAGTGAATCATTCTAATGATTTCGTGGATCCGATTACAGGGACACACATTATTTCCATAGAAAGCTTTTGGGGAAAATTAAAAAACAGGATTAGAGCTATAAATGGATCTCAATAAGGACATCATTTATAGTCAATTGGATGAATATGTATACAGAATGTGGTGTAACTTTCCAATTGATGCTCCTATACTAAACTGGGAGATGTTTCCATCACATGTCAGAGGTTGATACCCTGTGTAATAGTTTTATGCAGCTTTCATGCATTTCTTTTCATAAATATGTTTTCCATAACCGAAAATGCCTCTTTCATGTGATTGGTCCGTTGAAGGTCATTCACTGGTTAGTAGTTAGTGGTGCTTAGAGTTTAACTTTGTCGGTAGATGAAATGGTCACATGCTGCATAACAAGGATAAAATTGGTTAGATTAAATTCAAAGAATACACTGTGTATGGCTTTTAAAATATGAAATGCACAAATCAGCTCTTAGAAACTTGAAAGTGTTGGTATTCGATTAGGCATTGCAGGGGATAAATATTGATAAATAATCTGGATCAAAGGGTTTCTCAAGGGAGATGATGTTTCTCAGTTTGATACCAAAGACATCATTTGTGGGCGAACCTCAGCTGACTGAAGTAGTCAGAAAGAATGTTCTCAGCTCAGAGAGCGCAATTACACTCGTATCATTTAACTCAGCTACAAATCTTCCCCATCATATCTGTATCAAAACACTTTTAGTCTTGATAAATTTTCAGGGTTTTTTGACAGACATCAGTTTGTAATGAACACTATTTGAAAATCAATGAATTTTCGAAAAATTTACATTTAATTCCTTTTCAGATATTTAAACAAGTGTGCAATCTTTATGAATCCCAAATACTAGAGAACAAAAGTGTAGCGATATCTCCCCAATCACGTGAAACAAAATGTAGCTTACAGTAAGTTATACAAAAATCTTTTATTTTCAGTGTATATTTCTGACAGTGAATCTCTTTGTGAGAAGTTAGATCATACTGACATATTGACCTCATTCAGGAAATTAACAAAATTCTTGTCGTGATGAACTAATGAAAACATCGACAGTAAAACTTGCAGTCAGAAGTATAGGTCTTTTGACATTCATCTGTCCAACATATGTGAAACTGTGTAAAAGCTAATTGGTCACTTGCAGTTCAAACTAATCGGTTTCACCACCTCTTACGACACTGCTGGATTACGAAACAAACTAAGAATGACAATGTCTTGCCAATGAGAAATCACTTTATTCCCCTTTATTTGTCACCTTGTGTTTCCAGTGAAATACAGGGTGTCAAAGAATTATACCACAAGTTCCTATTATTTTCGAAGACGCTTCGAATCAACAAATACTAAGTATGATTATCGACTTCAGCTCCCAAACACAAGGACTTGTAATAAGAAAATATATTCTTCAGCAAATAAATTCAATATTTCATACAGTGTCTATAAACAAATGTTTTACAAATAATATACTGTACTTTTATTCATATTCTTTCGTCTTCTTCCAACTTGTACACGACTGAACCATTCGCACCTTTGAGTTGCCCGCCAATGGCGACCAAGGTCAATGAACCAACGTTCAATGTTCACGTTCATTTACAAAGGGTTTCAAGCTTTTAGCTTTGGAATTTCAGTTGCAGCAGTATTTTATTTTGAAGGGTGTGTGTTTGCCTGCTATCATCACTCCCTTAGTTCCCTTCCTTTCCAGGCTTATTACTGGCTAGGCGAGGTTTCGGAGTATCGCAGTTGGGAATATCACTTGGAGCACTTGCAAAGTCAGTGGAGATTCTACTACCTAACCACCAAGACACCAAAAGAAATTACAGGTCTATATAATGAATACATGCGATCATTAAACGTGAAATAAAAGACCTGTTAGGCAATCGAAATTGATTATCAAATGCAAAATTATAGACCATTTAACAGTATGAAAGGTAGAATCGTTGTTTTCACTTACATATTACACCTTTTTCTGATGTATCTTACTAGTTTCCTTATAAGAATAATGTATGTTCAGTAAAATAGATGAAAATGAAAGAGAAATTACTACTGATAACTTAAATAGTAGTATAAAGAAGATGAGCTGTTTTTTGTTTACAATACTGAAGAGTTTACATTAGACCAATATTCTACGTGTACTGGTATTAATTAAGATTGGTCGGTCTGAATAAACAAAAATCTCATCGAAGCAAGAGTAGTAATCAAGTAACTATTAATAATTCATAACACAAGAATACATCCTGACTGAAAGGAAGACTTCCTCAGATGTTTACAACAACTTCTAAAGAAAAATAACCATGTGGATTGTTATTTATGTCTCTTGATTACCTAATTACATTATCCCACTGTAAAGAAAACTCATTTTATCCTTTAGAGTCTCATTAAGTTTACCTTAACAGTCATTATGAATTAACCTGTAGAATAGTCATGCATTTATATCTCATAATTTATTATTTATTATTAATTCCTTCACGTTCCCAGTGGAACATAGGTCTTCAAGCTGGAAACTTGAAGTTTCTATAGCAGTGTTTATTTTCACAGGAGTTGCTAGACTCATGCCCAACCTTTCCTCTTTACCAGCTTTATTCCTGGCTTAGCGTCGGCCGGGATCGAACCCCGGACCATGTGCATGGTCGGCGAGCGTGCTAACCGCTTTGCCTCCGACGCACTATAACTCATCAGAGAATTGAATATTCTGACATCTAACTAAGGGTAATTTCATAATCACTCATCTGTACCATGACTAGCTGACAGGTTACAGCATGGGACTTTACACAGAAGTGCAGTGATTCAAGTTCTCACACTGCACATAGCAAACTAAGGAAGAAAACATAGATTCGAGAGAACGTAAATAAGCAGAAATGTGAGGGAGAAACAACAGTAATATAGAGAAACAGTAGGGTTTAATGGATATAGGATATCACAAAGTGTGAGTGCTTCTGCATCATTGAGAATGATTTTGAGTCATATCGCAAGGAGTCTGCAGCCAGTGATTCTTGGAATCTCGAGGACCCTAACCGGGAATCGTACACCCCCTTACTTTTTCAACCTAACCATCTAATATTTCATGGAGTGATGGTAAGTTTTGGTTTGACCACCACTAGCTCTTTTTCAAACTAATCCTATTGCATGGTTTCAATTAGGCAAAAAATATTAGTGGGTTAGTAAACAATAGAATATCTGTAGTTTATATATATATATATATATTCAACATCATTTAAGAGGATCAATAATATTTTTTATTTTTATGTAACAGCTGACCTGGTTTTCCCGAAGTTCCTTATCTGATATATATCACTTAAATGACCTTTACAGGAGTCATCTAATTACTTAAACCTTGGTGATACAAATTGTTGCAAACTATTCACGATTTGTTAGATGGTTGGAGGCAGTCAGCAGGAAGCCTTGGACTTAGGTTTCGTGATTGTTGGTATTTAGTCAGCTAGGCATATCTGCAGTAGGGATGGGACTGACATCCGTTCTGAAATTTACACCCTGGTCATTAGAAGCTGCAGTCAAAGACGTAACCTCTGAGCTATTCGTCTTCGCGATTTACCTCCTGTAGAATTGTAATGGATACTTTGATTGACATAACACCAAGGACTAAATGCATGACATTAATTACTATTTAGTGTCTGATCAACGTATTACAGTACAGTAGTACTGATATATTGGTTCTAGGGGGTTTAAACGTCAGATGATAGTTTCCTTAATTTTGAGAATTAGCGATACAATCCTCTTTAATTTACCTGTTGAGATGAATTCTTCCAAACACTTGCAGAAGTATGAAATTTCCTAGTGAGTGCCGCTGTTTAGCGTAAATAATTTTCAGCGGCTCATATCAATCAGGATTGTTTCCGTTTAGCAGTTAAGGTAGTTTATCTGTCAGATAGCACCAGTCGTTGGGCATTAGTTCTGTACATCATCAAAATTTGATGGTTGACTACAGTCATCATTAAAAGTCACATTTTGTGTTGCAGCAAAACACAGATGTATTTGTAGTAGAATTGTCTATTTGGCATAAAGATGTAATTATGGTGAAGTACAGAAACCTTATAATAAAATTTCTGTTAGTGAATGTTATTTGTATTTTGCCTCCTCTTGTACTTCTTTTATGCCTTTTTATACTTTGTATTTTCACCACTCTGCTATTGAAGATTCTTACAGAAGACATCACACAGTATTCTACTTACAAATTCCTGTCAGTAGTATATGCCATGATTTTAATTATTTGTGAGCTGATTGACCTAATGATTTGATTGACATAATATCAAAGATACTGCAGTACTCATTTTTTAACTATAGAACTCAGTGGTTTTGATAACATAATCTCTCGTCATTAAAAGTAGAAAGTAAAACAAGTGAAATCATAGGTTTACTGTATATTTATTTTTTTTTGGTAACAGCTTGATTCCACACTGTATTTTTGGTACAAGTATGGAATTTTCAGCATGGATATCGGTAGCCCAAATTTCGCAGGCCGACCACAGATATCTGGTGTGCGCTGGTGTGGGCTCGAAACCCGGACCATGTGCATGGTCGTCGAGAGTCCTAACCACTGTGCCACCGACGCAGTTTTTGAGTGTTTTTGAATGTGGTCTATACCAGCTTAACATGGAAAAGGTGGAGTGAATTCTCTGTTCTTTTCCATTTTTTGTCTAACTTAAGTGCCTTCAACAAGCAGCTTTTTAAGAATATTAGTCATGTGAAGACAGGAGTAAGATAAGGTTGCCATACATACGGAATACAGTTCGTCTGAAGCGATAAGACGGGAACGGGTTAGACCGATGAGATGAGTGTGGAAGATCTGAACTTTGCGGGCGATTTATGCCTAATATCATACAGATAAGAAGGCTTTCAGATGAGAACCAAATTGTTAGGAAGAGAAGCAGCATTGACAGGAGATGATGAACATACCCAACCAACAACAAGTACTAGTCACTGCTGGTAGACGAAATTTGAAGAAGGTTATTTCTCTCACCTATTCAGGGAACATTGTTCAAGCTAGAGTTGATGGTGATGTAAGTTTGAAAGCCATGACCGGAAAGGTGAGACAGACATTCATCACTCTAAAGTCGGTCTGAAAATCTTCTGCATTGAGAAAAATAATAAAATTCGGATTTTCAACCCCAATGTTAAGTCATTCACTTCTTCTATATGCGTGAGAAACTTGGCGCCTTCTGCAGACTTTAGACTTTCGCCTGCCCTTGCTCGTTAATAAAGATAGGATGGCTGTTCAGAAAGAATCAGCAACAAGAAACCTTGGGAATAAACCAATCAAGAACCTATTGCTCAACAAAGAAAGTGAAGATGAATAGGACACCCACTGAGGAGAACGTTGAGTGACATTACGTGCCAGGTCATCTCTCGAGTGGAACACGAATAGGAGACGACTGGTGAGATGTCCAGAGGAGATCGCAGATTATAGGCAATCGTGGGTCACCTGAGGAGGACTTCAGAAGACAGAATGAAAGGAAGATTTGCTGCTGGAGCCCTATTTTCTACTGAGAACTCACGGTATTAATAGTAAGGCATGTGTTCGATAATTTGTGATATAGTTTCCAGGGAACGCATAAGATCAATACGAAATCACTAATCCTATGAATTTTATCTTCAGTTTACTCCAGATGCTTCCAGGGTTATTTTTTGATAAATTCATGATTTAAAGGAATATTAATATCCATGGGAAACTTAATATTGTGCAGTCATATTTGCAGTACAGTACATTTGCGATTTCTTCTAAAGATGGATGACTGTGAAGCACATGAAAACGATTACAGGACTAGCAGAATTACAAGGGATAGAAAACAGTGCTGAAGTAAAGCGGAAAAACTTACACAATTCAGGAAGTCTGCTGTAAAACGTCTCATAATTAAGGAATGTGAACTCTGATAATCACGATTAAATAAGAAGAATATTCATGTATGTGCTATATGTTGGTGGTCGTTAAATGTGGCAATACTAATGTGTTCAAAGATTTTTAAGCATTTCGGTACTTACGTCAAGTTGCCAGGTAGTAGAAAGTTGAATGAAATAACAAAATGCCCTCAGTATTATGTTCATACCTTTGAAAAATATTTCTTTCTAACATGTAAAGAAAGTTACAGTATTCTCCCTATTTCATTAACTTTTACTGTATTTCTAATTACTGGACATGAAATCTTGTTTACAGTTGCTTTACATTAGAAGTGAGGTTATTATTGTCTGGAGGTGAGCATCTAAACTAAATGGTTGCCACATTACTTTATCCTGACGTGTGTTATCGGAAATTTATGAATTAAGTTTATGAAATTTATTGGTTACAACTTTTGGTTGTAAAGAAAGGTAACAAGTTTTTCAAGTATATGTAAACAGTTTTTTGTTAACAAAAACGGAGAAAGGAAGGCGTACTCCCCAGTATGGTATACTATTTTAAGGGAAATGTTGCAGGATTTCATCATGAGCTGATATAGTTTGGAGAACCACTGGCAAACCAGGAAGTATTGGACAGCTGTCTTGCGCTAGTTCGGGACTCTTCAGCAGTACGCACCAACCGCCAGGGTTCGAGCCCAGGACCTGGTTACAAGGCTAGAGAGCTCGTAGACCATCAAGCCACTGGGACCCGATTCAGTGGCCAACCCATGGATTGAAAATTCTGCCAATTCACGTCATAGCGCCACCACCAGTCAATGTCTTCGACGGGTTTTAATCGTCACGCCAGAACTGCTGTACTTTACTGGTCACTACTTTCCACTAGAATCCAAAGTAACTGCCTGAAAAGGGCCGGTCGCCAGTGAGCATCTGATTTCGTGCTATCGAAGAGTCCCAAACTAGGACAAAACAGATGTCCAGTACTCTCAGGTTTTCCAGTGGTTCTCTAACTGATGTCAGCTCACAATGAAATCCTGTAACAAATCAATCAAATCCCTACAAACCAAACCTTGAATAATAAGGGAAATGTTTGACCGCCTTATATAAATGAATTTTTTTTGGAAAGTGATGCCTCTTTTCTACCCTCTAAGAAAGAATAGCTTCTATAGTAGACGTACTACATTTAGGTAGTATGAAATTTACGTTGAAATTTTGACATCAGAATGTTACACCGGTTATAAGTAGTTTAAACCAACTTAGTGTAGAGTAAGTTGTCTTATTTGCCCTTTTGTTTAGCTGTGTTAAATGCATATGCATAAACCTTAACTACACAAGAAAATTACATAAGTTTGAATAACCACCTTTTCATTTCCATAAATTCTTTTATAATTAGTAATGTACTGAGACCAGTATCAGGAGAATTAATCTGGAAATCTCTAAGCGGATACATTAACAACTCAGTACAGAATACAAATTTTATGAAAACATCATTCTCTTCATCTTTATTCAGACGAAGTTCACAATATTTCAGAAGATTTGAATCGGATGGATCATTTGTGGAAAAGAAATTGGATTTGAATAACAATACAAGAATAAAATCACCTAATTCAGAAATCAACCTCGCTGGAAATAATATATGGAGAAGTTAGTTTATGCAAATGATTTTAATAACTTTTCACTTATTCAATTTTTTGTATAATTCAACAAGTTGAAATATGTCAGGAAACGAACACAGAATTACACCCAATTAAGTCGTTTACAATGTCTTTCAGCAAGGTGGAGAACAACATTTCATTGGAGTTCTATTATCAAGTTGTCAGCTGAAGTACTTATTCAGAATCCTAAATAGTTTAATTAAAAGAAAGTTCCTTCGTAAAGGATGCTTCCATCATAAATATGTCCTTGTTAAATAGCATTTTCAGCAGACTGATTACTGTTCGACTGGATTAAGTACTACAGAAAGCGTTAATCGGGTAGAAAGTAAAATAAATTTATTAGAATTGTAAATTTTTAGGTAATAAATTTCGTTAATGGGTTAGAAACTAAAGTAAGATTGAAGTAGTAAATTGGGTGACGTAGTCTAATTGACGGGTTTGAGTAGGGCTCAACTAAAATTAAAATTAAACAAAAGTCAGTTTAACAACAGTCGTAGTAAGGGGTAGAGATTTTATTAAGTGTAGAGCTACAAGGGAACCTTTTTTCTCCTTTATAAAACCATGAGGGTAAGTGAAACACCTGATCGTATCGGGACATCAAGCAATCTCACATAGTAATCCAAAAAATACTCGGGAATCTTGCCTAAAAAGAGTACGTGTCAAACTTCTACAAACCGCAGAAGTAATGACAATTCACATACTGAAACCTGAACTCTGCATACAAAAGAAGTTTGTTCAGTCATTCAATCTACAGTGGACCTGACGTATCTTTTTCCTGCTTGTTTGTGTGCGTCGGTGGCATAGTGGTTAGGACTCTCGCCGACCATGCACATGGTCCGGGGTTTCAGCCCACGCCGACGCACACCTGATATCTATGGTCGGCCTGCGAAATTTGGGCTACCGATATCCATGCTGAAAATTCCATACTTGTACCAAAAATACAATGTGGAATCAAGCTGTAAATAAAAAAAAATAAAAAAAAATTGTATAACATTTCCCCCCCACCCTTTAATAAGTCTATACCCCTTACTACCACTGTTGTTAGGCTGATGTTTGTTCCATTTTAATTTTAGCTGAGCTCTACTCAACCTCGTCGATTAGATCACATCACCCAACTTGCTTATTTAATCTTACTTTAGTTTCTAATCAATTACAAATTAATTGGGGGATAAACCAGATGCACAAATATCTTAACTGGTTTTATAGTATATTTTGGATACATTCTGTTTTTGGGTTCCAGTTTCTTAACTAAAAACACCTCCTGTCGTGGCTGCTGTGAACTTGTCTTGGCTATCTCACAAGTGCTAAGATGGTAGATTGTTAGTTGGACATATGACAGGATAACTATTTGTAAAAGTGAAAGTAAATTTCACCAGGCTCGTTATTCATTAAAACAGTTTAGGAAATAAAGTAGCACTGATGGCATAAATTAGTGCATTATGAGTGATTTTGTACAAGACAGAGCTCAATGTTTTCGATTTATAAGACAAACTAACTATCACTTAGGTGAGAAAATACAACACTGCTTATTAAGTAATTCTGTAAGTTGGTAACGTTTAACTATATAGTCAAGGATTTGGTTTCATTTGACTTCTTTTTCACAGGGCTTTAAACGACACATTAGCAGCTACTCACTTTAAACAGTTCTAAAAAGAATTTTAAACAAACTAGTCGTATTTATAAAGAATGAATAAATTCAACTATTTGTGTGATTCATTTGGTTTTCGGAGAATTTCAGTGGTATCAAGGAAGATTTCACCACAGATAAACGTTGTTTGGAGAGATTATTATAGAAATCTTAGGATCTTTTGTTTCAACTACCAGCTGTCCTACATCAGCAATTTGACGCCAGCACCGTTCTACCTAGTCACAGAGTTAAGATTTAGTGATCTGTTATTTTAAAAGTCCTGTTATATAGCGGTGCCGCACCAGCTTTATCCAGAATTTGTATTTTTCTTGACAACTAGCTTCTTTTGGTTCAGTGGTTGTAATTTACTGTCCAGACTTCTGGATTAAATGTCAAAGATGATTACTGATGAATAATTATTTATAGTGATTTCGTTAATTTTTGGTAAGGAACCAATATCATCTCGAATTACAACCTAAACATGATTCGTTGTGGGTTCATATATTGACATTGCCGAAGAGTTAACGGTAGAACGAAACAACTGCTCAACCTTTCATACTTTTTAGTGATTCTAGCAATATCGACGTGTGATGAAACAGCTTTTGAGGCCAGTCACTTTTGTTAAAATAAGCCTAAATTGAATATCCTATTCGAGGGTTGTTCATGTGCTAAACAACATTTCGAATAAATAGAAATCATCCATGAATCAGAGTTTCGATAGATTTATTACTACGGATATATGCATATTATAGTCAGCCGATTCCAGTAGGAGTTGAGAAATAATGTACTGAGAGATTATCATGTTACAGCACCTTTTAAGACATGCACGCAGAAATAACGTTTCGAAACAGTCTTGTGGTAAATTTATGTATTCACTTTAAATCTCAATTAATAGTGGGATAAATGTTCAAGCAGCCAACTATCAACCAGGTGTCACGAATTCCAACCTTATCAGTGTTTATTCCCTTGTTCTAACTGAATTCTATCAGTCAGTTTTGTAATCTTTCTACCTAGCTAGGGAGTCCACTACTGTAGTGCACTTCGGACTGAATTCAGATGGCTGAAGTCAGTAGGCAAGAAGCCCCGTCCCAATAACCGCTGATTAAATGATATTCATTCTTACTGTTGTGGTTCACCGCATGCCATCATTAGCTCTCAAACATTAGCAAGTACCCCTAACATATTGTAGAGATGTGAAACTTCGACTAGTTATTGTGTATATTACTCATTTGTAATTGTTATCCAAAACCAAACGACATGGATAAGACAGAAATCAGAAACTCATATTCGATAGAATTATTTGCATTGTGTACATAAGATTAATGGAAATAAACAGCAGTGGACATTTAAATAATATAGTAATTGAAACAGTTAATCATCACAGTATTATATCCTCAAGGGAGGATATGCTGAGGTACAAATCAGAGTGGTATTTTAGTTGACAGATTCTCTGATCACTTTCTGTTATTCTCCTCGATGTAGTTACATTTGACTGACAGACGAGTTTCAGCATGGAATTTTACACAGAAATTCAAAAGTTCAAGTTCCAACACTCTATGTAGGAAACAAACAAAAGAGAAAAGGAAGAGATTCCAAGAACTACATTAAACAGAAATGTGAGGGAGAAAGAATAGTAACATGGAGAGACAATAGAGTCCAGTGAATATGAGATATCATAAAGAGTGAATGCATCTTCGCCATTGCAAATGATTTCGAGTCATGTAGCCAATAGTCTCCAGGCATTAGCGCCTAGGATCCTGAGAACCTCAACCAAGAAGTCTAGACCTCTGTGTGTGACTCAAACTAACTGTAAAAACATTTTTTACATGAACTAATGGTAAGTTTTCCAACCCGATTCAATGTCAGCTAACACTACCCGTCAAAGAAGGAGACGGGTGGGCATGCGCAAAACGTCTCGTTGGCATCTTGACTGATTCACCTTCACAACTTCATCGACTGGCCTTCTCTTCTAACTCAACGCTAACGCATAACCTCAATAGAACTCAGAAAACTATGATCAAAGATAGCTAACTTTTTCAACTACATTTTTTAGTCATTGAAAAAACTTTGGTGTAGTTTCTATGCGCATAGAAAACAATTTACTTGACAGTAAGCACTAGTGTCAGAAAAACATTTGTATTATGACACAACACTCATGTAATTTTTTTCCACAAAAACTAAATTCTGTCATCAGTGAAATAAATATGATAATAACCAGGGTGGTGCGTCGGTGGCACAGCGGTAGAATGCTCGACAACCACACATGTTGTTTGAGTTTCGATATCCGGTCGACGCATTGATTTACCTCGCTGGTAAACAAGACTGGTAAACAAGAAAGGTTTGATACGAGGCTTGTAACTCCATCTCATAAAATAAACAGAACTGCTACTGAAACTTCCAAGCTTTATACTTGAAGCCCTATGTTTCATTGGGAAGGTAAAAGAATAAAAACATTTCATACAACGATTCCTTTTTATAAATTTGAACAAAGAAAGAAAAAACATTGGCGCAGAATAATCTGGATCCATTTTGTTTCGTTGGTTCTCATCAGCTGCGTACAACTTTCGTCCCTTAGCTGGCATATTGTCAGAGGGTCATAGTGAAATAAGGCGTTGAGATTTACAACGTGTGTAAAGTGTTACGACATATATATATATATACATATTCTGTTACAGAGAAGTTTCTTGAAAAAAAATCAATTAATAGTTGTGTTGTTGGGGTGGTAACAAAAGAAAATAGGACTATTACTAATTTTCTTTTGTTACCACCCCAACAACACAACTGTTAATTAACTTTTTTCAAGAAACTTCCTGTAACAGGTATATATATATATGTCGTAACACTTTACACACCCTGTAAATCGCAACGCCTTATTTCACCATGATCCTCTGAAAACATGCTTGCTAATGGACGAAGGTCGTACGCAGCTGATGAGAACTGACGAAACAAAATGAATCCAGATTATTCTGCGCCAATGTTTCTTCTTTGTTCAAATAAAAAAAAATAACCAAAGTGATTATTAATAGTATAACCCTAGTCGATGATGTAATACCTATCCAGTCCAATCGCTTCACCGGAGACATTTCAATTATAAGAGAAAAATTTGATCTAGATTTATTTCTCCTGAATGTCTTCTCTCAGCAAGTTACTGGTGCATAATAGGAATTGGTGCATCCATTAACAACATGAGTTAAACTACATTAGACCAGTGAGCTTTTAATCATCTCTAGTTAGAATTGATGAAAAGATACAATTTACTACAATTCATTTATGTTTCACCTCTCATGGTTATATTCAAGCAAAGTTAACTTATATTATGACCATGTTCATTTTGTTTTGCTTTTTGTTGACGCTTTTAAATAATGTGGCAAAAAGTACGTCGTAGAAGTCACGTGTAATAGATAAGATGAATAAAAGTAAGAACTGTGTATGGGAAACTCCTTTCCTCTTCAAATAATATGTTATTTTTGGAACATATGACTGAGAATATTTCCTTTATCATGTGGTAAGATAGTCCACTTGATAAAACATACTACACATTATTATTATTTAAAAAAAAGATTAACTGGTTTATGCAGGCATAAGCATTGCCGATATAACAAGAGATAATTTGGGATGACGAGAGTATCAATCTTTAGGACGAAATACTTATGGCAGTGATAGCTGTACATTATGAACTGCATTTAAATCATAAATATAAGAAATGGATGCCATACCTGTGAAAGATTTCCGACCAAGACTACAAGTTTTTAATTTACAAGGAAGGGAATAAAACGATTTTAACGCATGCCACTTTTAGGTGAATGCTGTTGAAATTCGAAAGTGTTACGACCGAAGAGAGTAAAACAGTTAAGATACAAGTTGGAAACAGCAGACAATAATATAGAACCTTCAATTGTAGTATGAAGTATCAAAACTGTAGTTTAAAGTAATCCAAGCAGTGAGAAATTTTCGCCAATTCATAGGGAGTATTTGTATTTTCCACGATAAATTATGCGGTGTATGTTTAAGCAGGCAGGATAAATTTCATATCAGATACATTTATTTGATATAAGACAGAGTGATATGGTAACAATAACTGCATGACATTCCATGTACAGTTTGTTGCTCATAATCGAAACACTCCAGTCACAGGGATTCTTGACTAGCTTTATATAGCCAGACTTCCGCACGTTCAGCGCCAGATTTTTGTTCACTGAATCAATAGCAGTTACGAGCAATCGAAATGACACCTATGACAGATATCCGAAAAAGTACAACAAAAACAGTTCCTAGAGGAACATAGGGCTTTAGCCGAACGTCTCCATTGCGTTCGGTTCTCTGCCAAGGTTTTCACCTAGCTCCACGTCTGCCCACGTGCTTCCATCTCCTCTTCTCATCACCTCCTTCATGTCACTCTCGCACTGACGACCAACTCGCCGCTTCCCATTCGGGTTCCACTCCAACTGTGGCCTGGCATTTGATATCATTCGATGACTTTCTCAGAGTATGGCCAATCCACCTCAACTTCTTCATGCTTATTTTTTGCACGATTGGTTCCTTCTGGGTTGGTTCATTCCCAGAGATCTCTGTTGCCGATCTTATCTGGCTATCTGGTCTGGAGTATTGAACGAAGATAGATGTTATTGAAAGTCTCTAGTTTGTCCGAGTGCCCTTTGTGACGCGCCAAGTCTCTGATCGCATTGTAAGTAGCATTGACTTCACATTGTAGTTGAACATCTGGATCTTATTTTTCATGCTGAGTGCCATTGACCTCTACACAGACTTGAGAGTAATGAAAGATTGCCTCGCTTTTCCGATCCTGGTTTTGATATCCTCATTAATTCTGCTATAGTTGAAACAATGCTTCCCAGGTAGGTAAAGGATGTTGATTGTTTCAGACACCTCCCATTTATGCTGATTGTTGTCTGTTGTTGTTGCTGTTGGCCAGGAATCTTCATCACCTACCTCTGTTTTCTCTATGTTCACCTGGAGTCCGATCTTTGATGCTTCTTCGGCCGAAATGTTACTTTTCATCTGCATATCTTCCAGTTTGTGTGAAATCAGACATATGTCATCGGCGAAATCCAGATCCTCCGAGTTTTTCGTGTGGGTAAATTTTATTGATGCCTGACTACTAGTAGCCTGGCCAACTGTCTGTCGCATTATCCAGTCTACCTCAATCAGAAAAATCATTGGAGATAGTAGGCAGCCAGGCAGCTTGTGTTAGTCCCACCTTTACTTCGAAGGATTCCATGAGTTTTTCGCTGTGAATTACTTGGTATGCAGCATTATCGTACAATTGTTAGACGAGGTGTATAATTGTTGACGGAACCCCATAGTAGCGAAGTGGTTTTCAAATCCCCTCTCAATCGACACTGTCGAAAGCCTTTACAAAATCGATGATTTTGAGGTAGAGAACTGACTGCTATTCAAAGCTCTGTTCAATGATGATTCGTAGTGTTGCGCTTTGGCGATGCATGATAGATATATAAATTGAGTTATGATTATGAGGAATAAATTTTGCTTGGGATGTCATTCATTTATTAGTACCGTAACACTGTGTGATACATGAAATAAAATTATCTAATGTGGGATTATAAATACATAAGTATAAAAATATCCCTAAATTATACCCTTACATTAGGTAGTATAAATGTCTATACTATCAAAGATCAAAGAATGGATAATGTACTATATTAAGGTGGGTCATTAGACACAAATGTTTAAAATATTTATTCATCAGTCTGCATCTGATGAGCCATATCAAAGTCGAAAAGGTACAAACTACGAGTCATTCATCCACTATGAAACTCTAGTCTATATCGACTGAAGACAGAAAAAAATTAAAAATCGAAGTTAAAATTTAGGCATGGAAGACTTGGGACGAACAGTTGGCAAGTTAGTGAAACTAGGTAAATGACCATTAAGCCACTGGTCTACGAGCTCGTTAGCTTTATAAACCGGAAGGTCGTGGGTTCGACCCCCTGCGGTGGGTGCATACTACTGGAGAGCCTCAAGCTACGATGAAACAACTGCCCAGTACTCCTCGGTGGTTCTTCAGTGGTTGTCCAACCGATGTCAGCTCATGATGAAATCCTGTAACCAATCAACCGAATCCCTACAAAACCAATACTTGAAAACAATTCTTCGGCTGTTCCTTTGCTTCAGGTATTACTAATTGCAGCTTAGCTCCCTGCTGCGTCTTAAACATAATGTCTCCAATTCATTGGCTTGTTTTCCATGTAATTTTGCCAACTGTCTTGTTTCTATCCTACTTTTGTCTTCATGTGACTATTATGATGGATATCTGGTATTCTGGTAAACAGCAGTGTGGATAAAAGTATGAAAAGTGAATCCGACATTTTGCGTCAGCCCCATTACACATTGTTGTTTTCAAGGAAATCTTACTGTTAGTATGCTTTCGGGTTTTGTTATAATTATCTTGAATTTGTTTCGGTGTATGCATCATATGCCTGTAATTAGATGAAAAGACTGCAGAGAGAGAGAGAGAGAGAGAGGGAGGAATAATTAACTGAAACAAGGAAGGTAGATAATTATATTTATACACATAATGATAATATTAAGCAATACTTATCTCAAAGATATTTGTGATATATTTGTTACATCCAACATTTTGGACGCGAATTTATGAACAAGAAAGAATTTCTTCAAGAAAACGCTTGCGTAAAACCCAAGTGAAATGACGTAAGAGGAGGCTGTTTCTTTCTTTTTACGACATCCTAATAGTCGTTACTTTGTGAGATGAAGTATGTTTAAGCTGTCATATTACTACAGATACGATTGAATAGATGTTCTAGCAACTGATACTGAAAATACAGTGAATCAGTGAATTTCATTATCATAATAAGTCATTAATAAATATTCATTATTTTGAATGAGAATAATGAAAGAAAGCCAGGAAATGAAAGCTGTTTTCTTAAAGAATAGACGTATCTATTCATGAAGAACAATGCAACGTAAAATCAAGGAATACTGTAAATAGAATAGGCGATTGATAATTAATATCTTACTTAACACAAATTTCATGTTTAAACCCGTCGATTTCGACAGTCTGAGGGAAGTGTAAATCCATCTTGAATGGTTTTGAGCCATTAAACTGACGTGGAATAATGAGTAAATTGAAAGTCACGATGCCGCAAAGATATACGGACAGCTAATTGTTAAGTTCTCTTGGATTTATGGGAAAGTTTGAGTGGAAATATAACTATCTTTATTTAAATTTAAACATGCATAGATTTATTTCTTCAGTTCAATTCTTCGGCAATCAATCCTTAAGTGAAA
Organism: Trichobilharzia regenti; assembly: GCA_944472135.2. Taxonomy (NCBI): domain Eukaryota; kingdom Metazoa; phylum Platyhelminthes; class Trematoda; order Strigeidida; family Schistosomatidae; genus Trichobilharzia; species Trichobilharzia regenti. The sequence continues at coordinate 137,945,992 of OX235262.1, forward strand.
AATGATGTTGCATCTAAACTCAGTTTTACTTATACTTCACCAATGATAACTTGCTTGTAGATTGAAGCATACTTCTTGATTTGTTGCAGTGTGTTGTATGTTAGTATTTTCAGTACAAATACCGATTGTTTAGGATTGTGAGCAGTTTAGCGAAATTCATTCAACAAATGACTTGATATCATTTCACTACTATGGTACTTCTTGTTTTGTTTAAACACAATCGTTCAGTAAACACTAATGTTCTGATATTCAAGTGTTGGTTTGTAGGGATTTGATTGGTTACAGGATTTCATCATAAGCTGACATTAGTTAGAGAACCATTGGAAAACCTGGGAGTACTGGACAGCTGTTTCGTCCAAGTTTGCTGTACCAATAAGGTACAGCAAGTTGTACGGGAGGTTATAAACTCGTCAAAGACATTGGCTAGTTGTCGCGCTATGCCGTGAATTGGCAGAAATTAGAATTCATGGTCTGGCCATTCGATCAGGTCCCAGTGGCTTAATGGTATACGAGCTTGCCTTGTAACCAGAAGGTCCTGGGTTCGAACCCTGGTTGTGGGTGCGCACTGCTGAAGAGTCCTGAACTAGGACTAAACAGATGTCCAGTACTCCCTGTAAGCTTTCCAATGGTTCTCTGTATAATGTCAGCTCATGATGAAATCCTGTTATCCATCAAATCCTCACAAGCCTACACTTGAATATCTGTGAGATGCTTACTGGCGACTTGCCCTATTCCGGTAGGTAGTGCGAAGTTGTGGGTGCAGAATGTCGCGTGTGAGGACAAATACTCACCGAAGACATTGGTTAGCGGTCGCGTTATGTCGTGAGTTGGCAGGAATTAGAATTAATGGGTTTGTAATTGGATCGGGTCACAGTGACTTGATGGTCTATGAGCCCACTAGCCTTGTAACTGGAAGGTCATGGGTTCGAACCCCGATGGGTGCGTACTCCTGAAGTGTCCCGAACTAGGATGAAACGGATGTCCAGTACTCCTAGCTGATTTTCCAATGGTTCTCCAACCAATTTCTGCTCATAATAAAATCCTTTAACTAATGTTCTGAGGTGAGAAATTGCTCACGACATTCACTGTTCATAGTAAAGTTACTCTTTCGACACAGTTATGCATTCCTTGGTATCATATTCGGTAGTATTTCATGATGCTAGATCCATTAATTTAGTAAGCATAGAAAATACCCATCGGGACATTGGGTTGAAAAGAACAAGAAGTTCAACAAAGATATCTTTTCGGCAATTTCATTCTCAAAAGCTGTACAATCGCATTCATATAGATTAGTTTACATGGATACAATTCTTATTTGTTTAATTCCACATAGTAACGAAGGAGATAATAATTTTCGACTTGATATAAAAGTTTGAAGGTACTAATATAGATTACAAGGAGCTTAGAGACAAGATTGCATAGGATTAGAAAACAGTTACAACGTATGCAAAATTAATATTTGATAACTGGAGAAATAATTTTAAAGGCGAATAAAAGGTGATAATTATATTCAACTTGATATGAACTACAAGAGGCTTAGAGACAAAAATTACACAGGATTAGAATTTACTTGTAAGATGGTTATTCTAAACGGATTATAAGCTACAAAATACCAACAGATTCACAAAATTCATCCGTGATCGAAAGATAATTTTCAAATTAATCCTTTTTCTGTTGTCTGTGAAGGCTGACTTATTTAAGTGTTTAACACACCGAGCAATAGCACTAAGTAGTGTAACAAAAAAGCTAAACGATGAAATATAACAGACAGAAGAAGCGTTGGTGTTAAATAACACTTAAATATCCTATAAAATTCATTAGGAAGATAAGAAAAGGTCAAAAGCAATATAAAAATAATAGTGAAACTAATGAAGATAACATATATAAGAAAGAATATAAATCATCTACAGGTTTACAATATAAGGAAGGAACATCTGGGGCCATATGTAGGATTCTCAATAAAGCGAGAATTAGGGTGGTATTCAAACCTACAAACTCACTCAGAGACAAGCTCTGTAGACTAAGAGGCCCGGTGGGAGCAATTAAACAAAATAATATAATTTACAAAATACCCTACAATGACTGTGAGTGAGGCCAACTACATAGGTCAAACTAGTAGATCATGGGTAGTCAGATTGTCGGAACATAAGAATTTAGCTAAGGTTAGAATGATTGATGCCATGATGATAAGTTTTTTTTAGAAAAGCTCAGAGATTGCACTGCATGCATTAACACACAACCACACAACAGCATGGGAGAGGGTTAAAATTCTAAGAAGTAATATAGGTAGTTGGAGAGAGGGATTGCTTGCTGAATCCTGCTTCATCCAGTCTTCACCCAACACATGCAACAGAAATGACTCAGTGCAAATATCAGAGATATGGAAGATATTATTACTACCAGTCAAATCATAGAAGGATAATAAATAATCTTAGAATGTATTCAGTTCACATTATAACATTCTAACAAGTTACTTATTTCCCATCTGATTGTATTTTACTGATAACACTAATATTATTTCTGAATGTACATTATCCTATATTTGTTTTTATTCAGATGTCTAATCAGTTCCACTCATGTATATAAATGTTGTTGTTTTTCCTTTTATTCTTTGTTTTTTCTTTTCTTTGGCAAATCACATGTATATAAATGAAGTGAAAAGTTGTGTGAGTAACTTGATATGATTATGACTGGCAATAGTTTGTGCTCGAAATGTGGTCATCAGTTAATATTACTGTACAGCACTGAGTGATTTATCAAAATAAAATCTCCTCCCTAATGGAATTATACTCTGCCATAGTACCCATGTTTTGTATTGATATCAATGTTTTCAAATATTTTTGAACTGAAAAAATATGTTTGAGTAGCATGATACATTCCAATAGATATAACGCAAAAATTAAAAAAAAGATGATAAATGGGAAGAATTTGATAAATTATACTGAGTGGAAGTTTAGACAGCCTAGAGATTTAAGCAGACTACGGTTGTAACTTTTGTAAGATGAACGTAAAGATATTTCCCTCTTCACTAGTCTACTCCAGTGACGGGAAAATTAGGGTATGCAAGACATGCTATATTATAAGTTGTTTGGTAGTAACTGTTATCATTATTATTACTGTTCCCTTGGGTTCCGAACGAAACAGAAGGCTTCAGCAGTACCTCTGCATTTCACCATTTTCTCAGTGGTGTTTTTAAACCAGTTCAATCATCACCTATAATCTTCCATTTTCTCCTTATACAATATCCTTCGTATCACCCCTAGATCCATATCCAAGCCGAAAACAGCAAGGCTCCACTCCACCCTCCTCTCTGTAGGCTTTTAAAACTGGTTGCAAGGTTGTCCTCAAGCTTTCATTTCTTTCTCACACAATATCCACCATGTCACCCTCGGAAGATCCACCCAGAGGCTAGGCTTGTGATATCACTCAACAGTTTCTTCAACGTATGCAAAGTAATCGCTGAGAATCGACATGAAAGTAATGACTATTTTATTTGCCTTTCAACTTTTAAAGAGATATTCTCTTTTTCCACAGGGGACATTGAAACACTTATACGCTTGTATGTCAAGTCATGCTGTTGTTTGAGAAACCAAAAACAAATAATTCTACAGTACGCCGATTAGTAACTAGGGTGTAACCGATGCTATGAGTCTGTTCTTTGGTGTTGATCCTGGCTGAATTCCACCAGTCATGTTTGCGAAGCGCTCATCAAGCTAGGTGTATGGCTATTACGCTACTCTGTGATCTGGAGGGTATCTGCAAGTAGCCCTATAGTTTTGATAGTAGGAAAATGGATGCAGATGAAGAATGCAAATTATTAATATCAACAATGTCCCCGCAATATAGGCTCAATTGCAACGTCTCCGACTGCATCACTGACTGATGCTGGTTAGAATCTCAGGAAGGACATCAGTTGCTTCAAATCTGTAGATATGAAAACATGAGCGGTACCTAGGTACAGGGCTACCTGCCAGTTACCTCCAACTGTCTAACATCAATTCACAATGAAACGGGATATCAATTTGCCTGGCTTACTGACCGCATACAACATACTGTCTAAGGACTAGTCTCATTATACTGACTACACCCTTGTTAACAATTGGTGTAAAGATAACCTGTGCATCGATGGAACAGCGGTAGAGTGCTCGACGACTACAGAGATGGTCTGGGGTTCGATCCCGACCGACGCACTCATTTACTTCGCTAAGTCAGTATTAAGACTGGTAAAGATGGAAGGTTGGGTATGAGGCTAGCAACCGTATCCTGTAAAATTAATCACTACTGCCGCAGAAAATTGAAGCCTCTGGCTTGAAGCCCTATGTTCAACTGGGAACAAAAGGAATAAAAAAAGAACAGAATTTAACCAATATAGACTATACTGTTAAACGAGAAATTCTATGAAAAGCATTTAATGTTTATAAATAATTTTTGAAAGTTTACAATTTCTGAAAGGCAGTCTTACATTTACTTCTGTAAGTATAACAGAAATGTGTGAAGACTTTAATTTATTTATTCACCAAGTCGCTTACCTTCCAAGTCACTATTATTACTATGTAGAACTGCTTCGAACAATCAGATTCACAGCTATTTCCATCTACGTTGACTTTGAGATTCAGTATTTATTATCCACATATATTTTACCATCATGTTCTAATCACCTACTAAACCGATTACCTAATGATATCTGCTTGGGATCTTATCCCTTTCGTCTTGATGTAAGACTCCTCATCGGTGCACATTTATTACTACCAATGGGTCAGATAATTAATAATAAAAGCTACAGTTCAACTCTAATACACCTACTCTTTATTCACTTGTCATTGGAACGCAAGGAACACTGGATATCTGTTTCGTCCTAGTTTAGAGCTCTTCACATTGTGCACACTCACAAGTCTACCAATGGTTGAAGACAGGATACTGAAAATAATTCAAATCTCTACAAAACCCATAATTTAAACACCAATCTTCAGCTCACTATTGGCAACTGGATAGATGTCCTGAAGTTAAAATAAGAAATCGTGACCCGTTAGGTCCACTAAGTCATACTTAGGTAGGCGCTCATTAGAGGTAGTGCAATATCAGAAATATACAGAGGGTTAGAACTAACGCGTCTTAACGAAGTCTATCTTGAATTTAATTCAAATTCCCATAAAACTCGTTCGGTCGTAAAAAGATCAAGACGTGCTACTTTACAATTTTTTAAAATACGTCTATATATTATCTGAGTGTGAAATTGGAAAATTTTAAATTTGGGAAAAAAAAGTGGAATTAACGTGCAAAAATTGTTACAATCGACACATTTTTTCTTATGATTCCTTTGTTTCTTTTCATTACTTCGTATTAAATATGTTCTTTTACCACATATATTTCGCTTCTACTGAGCAGTGATCGTTTGGTAATCGGGTAGGGTGAACACATATACATATAACTAGATATATATTTAAAATATAAAAATCAATAAACTGGCAATTTATAGCAGTACGCGAAAAGAAACATTCCATTAGATAAATTTCAAATCATCACAATATGAACCATTTTTTTGACTTGTCTAAAATTAGGTCAGCTAATAATATTTTTATATACACATATGTATTCGTCAAAAGGTAAAATTTTTGATGAAAAAAAAATGAATCGAAGTGGAAATTGAACATTGAACTGAATAAATTTCGTCTACGAATATACATATATACATTATATATGTCTGTATATTAGTTAATGCTCGATTTAAAATGTATTTTATGCAGACAAAAAAAGATGAAAAAGTCGAGTAGAAAGTGATTTTAAATTCGATGTAATAAGTCAGGAAATGGGATAAAACAATTAAAATGTTTCACTTTAAATCGTGTAAGAACAATGGAATATTGAATGGATATTGTTTGAAACATAAGATTACTTAAGTGTATTAATATATATTTTTATTCGTGATATCGTTTTAAGGGAAAATCAGATTCTAATAGGTAACTAATATTATTTAGTTAATGACATGATGGTTAAAAGTGTCATTTTTCACGAAGTGTACTCATTTGTGAAAAAAACACAACTGATATTCTTTTGATTGGAAACTAATTAGTAATTAGTGTAATGTGTCTAGTCCTTTGATTGGTTCAGAGTGAACTGTCTTATTCAAGCGAGCCGCCTAGAATGGTGGCCACATTTTAAACTTGACTGATGGAATTCAGTCTGCACCAATGAAATGACTGGATACACACTAATTATTAACTAGTGTGGCGAAGTTAAACTTTCGACACCACTAACTACCAATCAGCGAATTATCCAATGAGATTCACGAACGATGTCGAATTATCCAATGAGGTTCACGAACGCAGTTCAATGTTGTTTAGCGCTTGATTCATTTCTAATGCGTGACCTTACAAGGCTGTTGTTGCAATTCGAGGAGGTTAGTGTTTCCCAGTATTTCCTAGATATCAGTTGCTCCGGAAAGAACGAATTTGATTGTGTGGTGGTATCATGACTTTAAAAAGCTAAACCAAATCAACTGATGGGTTTGTTCATCGTTGTGCTATATGTTTGAAGCCTACTAACACTAGAGAGGGTATGCTGATAATTTCATTATTTCGAAGGAACTTTTTTCGCTAGGTCACTTCTCTCCCTAAGGATAGCAGATAGAAAAGCAACTACTCTTATACCTATTGTTACCAGAATTGTTAGGCGGGGGTCAATTATACACACGGAAAGGCTACAATTCACTGTCATCTCTGGGATATATTCATCGTAGAGACAACCATTCAAGTGATTTTGTGGATCCCGTTACGAGGACACATACAAATTCTAATGAAGGATTTTGGGGCAGGTTGGAAAATAGGATAAGGGCCAAAAATGTATTTCAAAAGGATCTCATTTATAGTCATTTGGATGAATATATGTACAGGATATGGTGTAACCTCTCCATTGACAGTCCCATGCTAAACTGGGAGATTTTTCTCTCACATTTTCGAGAAAGATATCTTATGTAACCTTTTTTATTATCTATTTTATGCTTTTTTCTATAAATATACATTTCCATTCATCATATACGCCTCTTTAATGTGATTGGTCCGTTCGAGGTCGTTTGCTGATTGGTTGTTAGTGGTGTCGAAAGTTTAACTTTCCGATCAAAGTATCCAACACAGTCCTACAGGGGTCGATCGCGAGCTTGAATGGCTCAGTGGTAAGGTATCTGACGAAAGCACCAGGTAACGTGGATTTAAATCTCAGAAGGGACATGAATCCCTTCAAGACTTCAGATACGCCTTAATGATGAGTGCCAACCTGCACGAAACTCAGGTTAAAGGTCTCCTGATGATTATATTCAAACATTCACTGTCTAAAAACTGAAATTCATCCGATTTCAGTGACTGAAACTAGTTACTATAGGTGAATGTAATCTACAAACTGAAGAACGACCTCTAAAAAGAAAATGTGCTTTCGTCTCTTTTGCATTTCTAAAGATCTAGCCATTTAGATGGAGAACCAGAGTTTTACATACAAAAGAAAACTATTTGACGACTTCTACTGTCATTGTAACAACCTTGTTGACTTCTGCCTAATGAAAATACGTTCAACTAAGAGTTTCTCTTTTTCAGCGATTTAATTTCGTTTCTTTGTTTCCCTAACTCCATTACAGTCCTATTATTTCTTTAGAAAGCTTACATAATTCCATATTTCCCTTAGTTTTCATGTGCATCCGGATAACAACTTATCCGTTAAAACGATTCACATTATTACGTAACCCTTTTGTTGCTACATTCTTTCATGAAAAAGATATATATATATATATATAAATGGAATTGTACAGCTGAAGGAAACGAAATCGCCAAAAAGAGCCTTCTCACTGGCCTGTCTTTCGTTTTCGTTAATATATTGATGGGGATTGAAATAATAGAGAACATTTGTAACTCAGGTGGATGATTCGCAATTAATAGTGTTCTCTGAGCTGGTTGGTTTAATTGTGGAGCTTTCGTCGTCTTTCTGGATGACATCTTCAGCGCAGTATTTAGGATAAAGTGAACTGATTTAAATTTCTTCATGAGTGATAGAATTGCGTCTCCCGGTAACCATCTTTACATATGTATTGACCATTTTCTATTGACTTGGGAGACGCAGTTATATCATCCATGAAGAAATTTAAATCATTTTACTTTATCCTAAATAGTGCGCTGAAGATGTCATCCAGAAAGACGACGAAAGCTCCGCAGCTAAACCAACCAGCTCAGAGAACACTATTAATTGCAAATTGATGGGGATTATTCATGAATTTTTAGATATGTTGGCGACTTTTGGACCTGGTCCACAGCTATACTGAGAGTACACAGTTGCGATGTGTTTTACCTTTCCTTAGAATGTTTTTATTTTATTCGCATTCGTTTGGCCAGAAACCTGCTTTTACTTCAATTTTATTAAACGTAGGTTCACATCTGCCTGAAAAAACGGAAGTTACAATGAAATCACTTAACTGTATGTTTCTTTTTATTTCTTCAATACGACAAATTCTCTGCTTGACTAGTAAAGTTGGCTTTAGTGAGATGTTTAAATCTCAATACAAGTCCTTAAGAGTTCTTATTGCTGCTGGAGACACGTTTTAATATCACAGTTTAATTAGGATTTCTAGACGAAACTCACTCAGTTTGGAGCTTGGTGCATTTATAAATTCTCTAGTTGATTAAAAACACCCATTAAAATCTTTTCAAACAATAGTTACAGAACAAAGAATACTCTTTTCGATAATTTCATGATTAGTTCCTACAGTTATACATACATTATAGTGAATGAATGAATTAGTGTTATTAACAACATTAATCTTGTTTAAATAACATCGAATCAATAATAATATCAATGGATTGCAGTTCGATAGCATCAACATAACAATACACTAAATATAAAAAAAAATTAGGAAAAATAATAATATGAATTCATAAATTTATAGTCTCCACTAAAGGCCAGCCAGGGGAGTAGTAGTGGCTGGCTGGACTTACTTCTTTTGTACACAAAGCACTGGTTTTTTTCACATGAATTGCGATAGCTTCAGCTGTTTGGAGCATGCTGCACCTCAATGTTTTCGGCAATTTATTTGGTACCCGGTAGATGACAGAGTAGGACTCATCAATGCTGGCTTTGTGGCCTGTTTGAACCAGGTGGTCTGATATCGATACTGAGAGATGTTCTCAAGCACGAAAAATCAAGTTCCTAGAACAACAGCCGAAATAACTCACTCCACAAGTGCAGTTTAATTGGTAGATACAATTGGAAGTGGCTGGTCTAGGTACTTCATCTTTCAATCGAGGAATCACCATCGGTCGTGTAGAAAATAAGACTTGTAGTTTGCCAGCATTAAAAGTTCTTTGAACTGATTTTCCTAATTTCATCGTAATTTTTTCGCTTGGTATATTGCCCTTGAATTGCAGTCGTATGTATAAAGGCTTCTTGTTTACGGATAGTGAGTAGCCCTTTTCCTCTTTCTTTGTCATATGTTTCTTGATAAATTTATCGGGATAGCTGTTTCCAATAAGAGTATCATATAAAATGCTTAATTCATCTTCAGTTACTTCTTCTGAACATGGAACTGCAACCCTGTGGTTGAGGGTCTTTACTAAGTTTCTTTTGTACTGGAGAAGAACGAAGCTGTGAAATGTGCGTATTGTTCTGTCCATGTTCTTTTCCTATGAAAATTTCATTTTAAGTTACCATCTGGTTTTATGTAAGGAGGACGTTCAGGAAATCCCAGAACAGAATCGCCTTCCTGGATATCCTCCTAACAAGAAAACCAGATGGTAGCATAAACGGAAATTTATATTGGAAAAGCAAATGGGCATGACATTATACACATTTTCATAGCTTCTTTCTTCTCCAGCATAGAAGAAATTTAGTTATGACCCCCAGTCATACTAATTTTTTCACTTTAATGTATATATAACTGTAGAACCTAATGATGAATTTATCGAAAAGAGTATTCCTTGTTCAGTAATCATTCTTTTGAAAATCTCTGATTATTCAAAAATGATTTAGTGGGCGACACTGAGGTCTAAGCAGAGCTTATGATCATGTTTTTGATTTCTGATTTTGCTGAATAGTGTTGTCTTAGTAACTAGAGTATGGTCTTTACTGAATCACACAAGAGTTATACCAAAGAGATTACAGATAAGATGATTTATTTTAATTTTTTAAAGATAGTCCTTAAAAAGTTAATCACTGTGAATTGCATTTTTCTTTTTAAACAGATTCTGAGTTGTTTCCATTTGAGAAGGCGTCAAGCTCTGCAGTGAATTCAAGTGGTAAAAGTTTGAACAAGACAACTTTAACAATTAGAATTAATCAACCAAGAAGAAGAAATAAGTTTAAATCGATCAGCTCAGACATTATATCTAATACGGACAGTTTCAACTTGGTAAAAGGTAATTCACTTGCTTTTGAGAAAGTATACGAGTTAGGTGAGTTAACCTTCTGTGTTTACAGTGCTTAATTTAATTTTGGATAAGTGAATGCAGCGCTGGAAAACTTTCTTCTGGACTTTCACTGTCACTGCTAAGTGTAGTCTGACAGCAGTTCTGTAGAAAGTGATAAATTATTCATTCTTTGATCCGAAAATGCCTGTGTGATATTACTCTTTAAGAAATACATAGGCTAAAAGTATCAAAGAATGGCCCGTTAGCTCTCAGAAGACTTAATAATGAAGAAAATAACAGCGCAGATATCTCACTTCGCCTTCTGTTATATTGATAATCACTATTTTATCTTTACAAAGATGAAGTCAGACTCACAGTATTTGGGATTTTCTTCCAGTAAAAGCAAGAATTTTCTTTCTTTCTTCGTAAACTGTTTGCGAATTAAAAAGTACTTGTGTAAAGGCACAAAAGAGTAGTATGTGGTAACATAATTATTTATTTAACAAATGACACATACTGATGGCAAAATACAGAAGCCTTACACTAAAATTTCTATTTGAACACGTCGTTGTTGGTAATTCCGCTTCTTTTGTCTTCCCTTCATGCTTTCTATATTGTTTCACAGGTTGCTATCATTTCTCCTCTTTGCCAGTTAGTCCGTCGCTCCGCTAATAAACATTCTTATAGAGGATGTCACACACAACATATTTTCTATAGTTGGTTTGCAAGGATTAGATTTGCTTTTAAGAGTTGGTCACCGACTGATATCAAGTAGAGAAACATTGAAATCCAGCAGGCAGTATTGGACAGCTGCTTCACACAATATTTCGCTTACAAATTCTTATTAGTAGTACATGTCACGCTTGCATCTCCTACACAAATAAGTTGGATGTTTAGAGTGTGACTCTTTTTCTCATACTAAATGATTTCCTGTTCCCAGATTTGTACACGACAAGTATTTGGAATGGAAATGAATCAGGCGATCAGATGACTTTTACGGGTTGATCACGGATTGATATCAGTTAGAGAACCATTGAAAACCAGGGTTCTTGGAGCCGGTACCGGCTCGTAGACTCGGCCTAGATATATTTCCCACTTGGGACACACGATCCCTCCACACTCGGATTTATTTTTTTGCATAATCCTTTCTATAATTGCAAAAAAATAAAGATCAGATGACTGATGAAACAATGTTGATTATTAATTCAACCGCCTGTGATTCAAAGCTCTACAGATCACCGAGTATGAACTTTCATACTTTAAACCGTTAGAATTTCATTTCATTTATCTTAACTGACTAGTTATTCTGGATATCGTTACTGACTCAGTAATTAAGAAGACTCAAATAAATCAACTACACCCTGAAAACGCTTGTTGCCTCAATGTAGTGGATAAAAATGTTATATCAGAAGTAAGATATATCAATGAATATCAATGAGATGATCACTAGCGAATGCCGTCTTCTGGCAGGTAGTTAGTTACCTTGGGTTCTAGTGGAAAGTCATGGCCAGCAGGGTTCGGCAGGTCAGGTGTGAGGACAAATAATTGCCGAAGACATTGGCTAGGGGCCGCGCTATGTCGTGAATTGGCAGAAATTAGAATTCATGAGCTTGCCATTGGAGTGAGTCCTAGTGGCTAAATTATCTATGACCTCGCTAGCCTTGTAACCAGAAGGTCCTGGGTTCGGATACTGGTGGTGGCTGCGTACTGCTGAACGGTTTCAAACTAGGCTGGCGAAACAGCTGTCCAGTACTCGCTGTAGGCTTTCCAATGGTTCTCTAACTAATGTCAGCTCATGATGAAATCCTGTAACCAATCAAATCCCTACAAACCAACACTAGAAGAAGTAGGATTTGTTATAGTTTTCCTTCAGGATGCCTTACACAAAAAAAGAACAGTGACAGGGTACAACTTAGTTCACACTGTATAAAACTATATCAAATAAACTAAGGAGACTAGTCAGTAAAAAATTATTTCTGCTAAACCTCTCTTGTTTCATGCCAAAGGTCACTTGACAGGAGGCCCTGAAGACTTTTGATAGATGTGAAGATAAATATTGTAAGATAGCCAGGAAACATCCTCCATTATGCATGTTTAGATTTCCTATCTATACACACCTTAATACGCTTCAGGCTGTAAAATTAGATGATTGAAAATGGTTACAGAAGGGAAACAGTGTTGTCAAGTGGGAAGAGTCTCTGATAAATTTGTCGCTAGGCAACCACTATATCATAAACACCGTCCTTTGCAAAGGTTCACCAGAAGAACAGAAAGAAGGATGATATTCTATTTCCTTAACAGTATCCATGTATGAGACAGTGAGGGATTACCTGAGTAAAAAGACTTGAAAGTAGTCTACTGTAGATTTAACTATTAAACATGAGTTTGTACAGAACAAGAAGGTATCACCATTTATTTCTGCTGTGCCTCTTCAGCTGCATAAAGCCTGAATAAATTATCAAGTTTTTGTACAGAACAATTTTACCATACTTACATAATGTCGGTTGACAAGAGACTTCGAAATCAATAAACAGTGCTCAGAAATTACACTTATAGAGCTTTTACTCAAAGAGTTTAAGTCTAAACAGAAATAAAGGCTTAGATACAATCACAAAAGAGTTACGTAATCAAGACAAAGGGTGAATAAGATGATGAGTAACTAATAAGTTGAGTAACAATCACAGAAACAACAGACAAGCAAGGGTGCACTATGTAAAAGAGGGGAGAGATTAAAGCCAAATGTTGGTCAATCAAACGAAAGAGAGAGGGTAAAGACATCCAGTTAGCAGAGTAAGGAAAGACTGTAGACTATTTCGTTTCGAACATGTAAGTCGGGATCCAGGCGCTTGACAGCGATTGTTTCGACAAACTTGAGGAGAATTGATACATCTTGTCTACTAATAATTTTAAAGGATTCCATAATGTCCACGTCATGACCTGTATCGGCAAGATGTCTAGTAATGAAGCTGTTTTAGGCGTTTTCCCCTCAAGACTTAGCTTTATTTACTTGAAAGATGAAACCCAGGAAGCGGATTGTGCCCAGAAACTCTGCGTAGGCATTTTCTGATGATTTGAGTCTTGAACTTGCTAACTGCTACTAGGATGTGGTGCCATCTTTAAGAGATTTGATTTAAGTCATATAATTTTGTTTTTTAATTGAATCTAATTTCAGTTAAAATATTCATTTTTCTTATTTTCTAATGGACACGATGTTAATCGCAAGAACATGCAGAGAACAATCAATCTATAATAAACAATTCAACAGTGATTGACAGAAGTAATCGTTCAGAAGTTGATATTCCAAACTCAGTTCTCAGAAAAAATTACACAGATGATGACAAAAGTGATACTTTACTGAGTGACACTTCTATTTCTTCATCAAAAGAATGTGTTTCATCTCTGTTCTCATTTCATCAAATCCAATATCCAAGAGACTACTGTGAATCAGCAATGAGTGACATAAATTCTACAGAATCAACAACACTGGACTCATTAGTAAATTCAAGTTCAGAAACAATAGCGGTCGACAGACATGTGCAAGGAAATAATAAGGTTAGAGTAGCAAATAATAATTATTTTGCAGAAGAAAATGTCCTGGTAGAAAGTGAAACAACCAATCAGATGCCAGATATGAAAGTCAGAAATGTTGAAATAACCCATAGTACTTCACGAGGTGGAAATGGAACTAAGAGTTCATAGTTATAATCTGTTAGCGGAGTATAATAATTATCTTTTGCCAATTATTTATTGGAACACTGCTGTAATGTTTCTATTCCGGCTTATTTTGACTTTCATTTATATGGCAGACCTCTAGTTATGTTGGATAATTGATAAGATGTTTACGGACTGCATTTCATGTTTTTGGATATTTCATCCTTAATTTGCAAATATATATTAATTCACACATCATAACTATTCGGCTTCTTAACTAGCACAGAAACATGTTTTTGAAGGTTCGGTCAATTAATTTTTTTATGGTAAGTAAACCAATGATTCTCTAACTGATGTCAGCTCATGATGAAACCCTCCAACCAATAAAAACAAACTTTCTACGAAATCAATACTTGAAAAATTGATATGACACTCACTATCGACTAACCCTATTCAGGTAGTTACCTGAAGTTCTGGTGCGAGGCCGTGACCAGTTGGGTACAGCAGGTTGAAGGTAAGGCAGTAAATCATCAAAGAAGAGACTGTGAAATGGTCATGCGATGTCTTGAATTGGGAGAAGTTAGAACTCATGATCTGGCCATTGAATCGCGTCCCAGTGGCTTCATTATCTACAAGCTCACCTTGTAACCAGAAGGTTCGGGGTTCGGAACCCTGCGGTGGGTTAGGGTGCGTACTGCTAGACGGTCTTAAACTAAGCTGGCGAAACAGTTGTCCAGTACTGGCTGTAGGCTTCTCAGTGGTTCTCTAACCAATGTCAGCTCATGATGAAATCCTTCAATCAGACAAAAACAAAATCCCTACAAAACCAACACTGGCAATCTGACTAAATCACTGGGCTACCAGAATTCCTATCCAACAAAATGCTTAAACTCTTCAGCGTTTCTTATTGCTTTAATCATACAGTTATATCAAGTGACAACTATATGAACTCGCGCGCGTACCTAATTAGCTTCCAACTAGACGCTGTGGAATTTTCGAAAGAAACGAAGAAAAAAGAAAAATAGAATTAGTTGTCTCTTCATATGCAACAACACTGCGTTACATGATTTATTTCATATTATTAATTTATGTGTAAATCGCATACGAGAAGGAAATATTTCGGAACTGTATGTGCTGAAAATTTCCATGATATATGTTCAAATATTGTCTGAAACAAAGTTTTATGATTACTACTATTATACAAGTTCATTTATTCATCAACAAATGAGGATATAATGTTTTCTGGCTTAAAATTAGATGAAAGAAGACACAAGTCTCTAGATAATAAAGTGAATTCCATTTTGTGTGGTCGATGTTTACATAATACCATTAAAAAAAAAAATAATGAATATATTTTAAAACTTACGCCCAAGGTATCCATAGAATCTGAACGAGCCTAGTCATCACTTGCTTTTTTTAAGTGATAAATAGGACTCTTACTACTTCAGATGATTTTGTCAATAATAATTTTATTACCGTGAGAGTATTAATGTAATACGTGTATCATCTTCATACCGATTTGACTATCGAGACTAACTTACATGTACCACATATATATGAAGTTACATATTAAGGTGAAAGAACAAAATACATAAACGTTTGCCTCAGACAATGAGATTTACTGTTATTATCTCCTTAAGTTCCGAGTAGAACATGGGACTTCACCAGTGCATCTTCATTTCATCCTGTTTCCCGCAGTGCTTTTTAGGTAGCCCCAAGACTTCCCGTAAGCTCTGTTCACCTCTTCCACATCACATTTAGATGCTCGACATGTCGCCTCCGGTTTCTACCTCCCATTAGAGGACCAGACGCATGATATTATTCAACGGTCTTCGCAGCATACGTCCAGTCTGTTTCCACTTTCTTTTGCATATTTTTTCCGTTCTTTGACACAGTTCTTTATTGCTAATCCTCTCTGAACAACTTTGTGATCTTCAGTAGAGGGGGGGGGCGAACAGAGGTTTTGATGAAAATCTGCAGCAGGCTGTTAGAAATGCTTACAGGATGACTCACTTGACATTAATGTGGATAACCTGAATTTTGTTCGTTTTACACATTGATTTGAGAATGATGAAGGAATGTTTTGCCTTTCCGTTCCTGCCTGGCTTTGACATCCTCATTGGTGCCAAATCATACAGGTAAGACGAAGCTGTCTAAATAAGTAAAGTGACGACGTCACTCAAATTACTCCCGTTGACAGCAACGCCTGCTAGTTTCTGTGGTCGTTGGGTTACTTCATTGCCTCTGTCATCTCTACCTTCACTTGAATTCCTGCCTTCGGTGCCTGATTCTCCTGCCAATTTGTTGGTTCTCGCCTATTCTTCAGAGGTGCAAACTCATGACTCCACGGTGAATCGAACTCAGGAGCCCTGGACTACAAGTCGAACACCTTGCAATTCATCTACTGCTATAGAGTCCACTGGTTCATGAATTCGAACGTCTGCTTAATTTTTTAAGAACTACGTAGTTAATAGTAAAGAAGCTGTGGAGAATATTTATGCTTAAATAGCTTGAAGGTAGTCAGCACCAAACCTCATAGTCTTATTGGCATTCAAGTTTAAGGAACTTGACTATAAATGTATACTCCATAATGGGTAAACAGAAATCATACAGTATTGACAGGCTAGCCAGAAAGGTCTCTGTCTTCTCAGCAATATATCAGCAAAGTATCAGTTACTACATGAATACATACAAATCAAATGAAAATAGGGGGAGCAAAATTATTTATGTATTTGTTTCAAAACCAGTTGACATAAATCGAAGTTTGTAGCTTCTATGCTTTATTCATCGTTACCACTACAATCAGAGTTAGAGAAAGGCCATAATACTAGCAGAATTAGGATCAGTGACAAAGTCAGCAGTCTTCAGTCGACCCTTAATCGGATAAAATATTAGTCAGCATGTCTGCGTCCAGGTGCGTCGGTGGCATAGAGGTTAGGACGCTCGCCAACCATGCATATGGTCTTGGGTTCGATCCCCGGACATCGACGCACTCCTTTACCTCGTTAAGCCAGAAATAATGCTGGTAAAGAGGAAAGGTTGGGCATGAGGATAGCAACCCCATCATGTAAAATAAGCACTGCTACAGAAACTTCAAGCCACTAGCTTGAGGTCCTATGTTCCACTGGGGAACGTGAAGGAAACATGAGTGCGTTCATAGAGATATTGCATTAAAGTCTGTAGTCATGTGAAAAACTTATTCTGAGATAACTTGCATCAGGGATCATTCAGAGAACAAAAAGAGAAAAAAGCATGATTGTATTATTATCATAAATATATATATTGATTACAGGATTTCACCATGAGCTGACATTGGTTAGAGAACCACTGGAAAGCCTGCAGAGAGCACTGAACAGCTGTTTCGCCAGCCTAGTTTGCAGCCGTTCAGCAGTACGCACCCACCACTAGTGCCCGAACCCTGGATCTTCTGGTTACAAGGCTAGCGAGCTCGTAGATAATTGAGCCACTGAGAATCAATCCATTGGCCAGACCATGAATTCTAATTTCTGCCAATTCACAACATAGCGCGACCACTAGCCAATGTCTTCTTTGATGAGTAACTGTCATCACTTTCGACTTGCTGTACCCTACTGGTCACGGCTCCCCAACAGAACCCCAGGTGACTGCCTGGATAGAGTTAGTCCCTAGTGATCATCAAATCAGTTTTCAGATATTCGTTTTTACCTTAGATTGGCAGAAGTTAGAGTTCAAAGACCATGGAGTCGGGTTCCAGTGACTCAATGGTCTACGAGCTCACTTTGAACCTAGAAGATCGTGGGTTCAAACTTCTGGCTGTGGGTGTGTAGTGCTGAAGAGTCTCAAACAAGGACGAAACAGCTGTCGAGTAGTTCCTCCAGGTTTTCCCTTGGTTCTCTAACCGATGTGAGCTCATGATGAAATCCTCCAACGAATCAAACAAAATCCCTACAATACCGATACATACATAATTATTTCAAAATCCACTTATTAAGAAGTTGTAAAAGGAAACTAACAGAAAATAGGACAGTAACTGGGTTCATATTCCTTATTTCTTTGTGATTCAGATATTCACATGAAAGAGAAACCGATTTAGTTTTTGCGTAAAAATGCAAATAAATGGGGTTAAATTCATTTTTCTTTCCACTGAAGGGAAGAATATTTTGTGACACTGGTCTATTTTCATAGTTTATTTGGAAATAAGCTGAATGGGTGAAATCTATGCTCTGGCAGCCTATCCTACACAATCTTTCAGTTTTGTTTTAAATGTTTTTTAAACGACATTATTCTCCCCCACAAAAAAATTTATTTCCCTTATTTCCTTAAAAATAAATTAAGCTTCAGGTCATTGCGTTTCTTTTTAATAGAGGTTTTTATACATCAAGGAAATAATGTGTCATTATTGTGAACCGATATGTTATTTTTATGTCATTTGGCTTTAATATTTTATTGTTATCAATTTATCTTATGTGTGGTTTAATTCCACTTAAGATTTTATATAATGAACTCTCATGAGTTTGTTTGTAGGAATTTAATTTCTTTCGAGTTTGGCCTCAAATTGATGTCAGTTAGAGGACCAATAAAAACCAGGGAGTATTGGATATCTGCTTTTCATCTTAGTTTTGGACTCATTGACGGTACGCACCCACTGGAGTTCATATCTAGGACCTTTCGGTTGCCGGCGGGTGCGCAGTGATGATGAGTTCCGAACTTGGATGAAACAACTGTCTAGTATTCCCTGGTTTTCAGTGGTTCTCTAATTAATATCGAGCCGTGGTCAAACCTGAAACAAATCGAATCTCAACAGATAAACTCATGAAAATTAGTTTGATGTTCGCTAGTGACTGGTTTCAGCATAAAGTTACCTGAAGTTCTGCTGAGAAGTGGTGTCAGTGGGGTCTACCAAGTCGGGAGTGAAGATGAATACTCGCCAATGACACTGGCCGGCAGTCACGCTAAAATCATAAACTGGCAGAATGGAGAATTCATGTACCATTCAGTCGGGTCTCAGTGTGCTAATGGTCTGCGAGTTCGCCTTGATAATGTTCTGTGTTGTGAACAAGTATATATATATATATATATACTGGAGATTCAAATAAATTCCTACTGATTAAGATGTCTAGTTTGACATCTTGTCTGTACTTTAACAAGTAAGATTAAAAGTAAATGAGCCTTTTTCAGATTCCCTTCAGAAAGTGTAGACATAAGTTCTGTCTAACCAAATTTCAGATTTTCCGATCGATTGATTGGACCGAAGTCCTCGGTCTCAGGTTGACATGTAGGCTTCTTGTGCAGATGCTTTGACGATGTCTGGGCATTGAATTAGTATTTAGTTGGTGGATGGTGACTAACAGTGGAATCCAGGATGTGCATTTCGTCCTATTTGAGACTCGTCATCTGGATGTACCTGCATTTCTCAGTGCGTGATGATGTTTCCATCCTGGATTCCACTGCTAGTCACCATCCATCAATTAAATAAGTCTTGTCTCCTACATTTAGTTTTTTGATACCGCGAAGTTAAAGGTTAACACTGTGATCGAAGGAAATTAATTACATTTAATGCGTAACTTTTATCTAGAGATTGAGGGAGTCAGATATCCTATATTCTTCTGAAAAGTCTCGCTATCGTAAACTAAATGAAAATGAGGACAAACTTGAAATAATATTGTATTATTAGCACTCTCGTTACATATTAATGATGCAAGGGCGAATGGCTGATAGTTGGTGAGGATAAGAATGATGGGGCGCCTAAACAATTCTCTAGACTTGTGTAAAAATACTGGAATGTCAATTCCAGACTAAAATATGGATTTCCCAGTTCATTTAGTACAGAATGCTAATAAAAGTTCTGCTAGCAAACATTTCAGATTGGACAAAACAAGTCGCATAAACCAACCGAAGTCCTAACTTCTTCTAGACTACTATCTCGCTAGTTTTCTAGCCGGTCCCAAGCCCGGATAAAGAGGGAGGGTTGGGGCGTGGTGCTAGCAACTCTACCCCCAATACTCAACCAAACCGCTACAGAAACTTCAATGCACAAATATATTAAAAATTCTGAAAATATAAACGGTAACCTTATTTTTCGCTTGAATCAGGGAAGTGAAATGAGGCCGGCTGGTGAAAGCCTCCGGGAAGCCAGTCAGCCGATGTGCCTTCTTTCGATGAAAGCAAAAATAAGGATGGGTACCTTGAATGTTCGTACAATGTACGAAACTAGAAAGGCTTCCCAGATAGCCGCTTAAATGAGAAGATATAGAATAGAAGTGTTGAGAATCTGCGAAAGCAGATGGAGCGGATGTGGTAGGTGCCAACTAACAACTGGAGAGACAATAATCTATTCTGGTCAACCAGATAACAATCACGAACAGCCAAAGCTTTCATGCAGTGGGAGCCAATCTCCTCCAGCCAGATTCAACTCAAAAGGAAGGAAAGTTACAGTCATTCAATGCTATGCGCCTACAAACGTCTCAGAACAAGAGAAGAAGGAGGCGTTCTACAGACAACTACAAGCAATAATGGACAACGTCCCAAATGGCGATATCAAAATCCTGATGGGCGACATGAATGCGAAGCTGGGAGGAGACAACACAGGAAGAGAACTCACCATGGGTCGTGAGGCCCTCGGTGAAATGAACGACAATGGTGAACTCTTCTCAGACTTCTGCGCCTTCAATGATTTGGTGATTGGCGGTAGTGTGTTCAAACACAAGGATATACACAAGACGACATGGATTTCACCAGATGGAAACACCAAAAACCAAATAGACTTCATCTCAATTTCAAGAAAGTGGAGACGGAGCCTACTGGACACAAGGTCGAGGAGAGGAGCAGATGTGGGTTCAGACCACTATCTAGTAGAAGGGACTTTCAAGGTGAAACTAAAAGCCTCGAGGATAGCTGGGGATAGGCCACAATGCAAGTTCAACACTCAATTACTGAAGGACACAACCACAAAAGACACTTCACTGCAACTGTCAGAGCAAAGCAGGAAACACTACGCGACATCACTGAAGAATCATGCGTGGAAGAACATTGGAAGTCTCTGAAGGCGATTCTCAACGAAACGTGTTCAACGGTTCTAGGAAGAAAGAAGAGACAAGACAAGGAATGGCTCTCAACGGACACTTGGAAATTAATAGAAGAGAGGAGAATGGTGAAAGAGAAAATGATTCAATGCAAGGACGGACAGGAGAAGGAGAGCTGAGCTCAACTTACAAAGCACTGGACAAAGAAGTGAAGAAGAGTGCTAGGAAGGACAAAAGACGATTCTACGACAACCTGGCCACTGAAGCTGAGAAGGCAGCAGGCAAAAGGGACCTGAGGACACTATATCAGATAACCAAATCTCTATCCGGGAAGAGATCAACACAAGCGAAACCTATAAAAGACAGCCAAGGGAACCCAATTACCAAGGAAGAAAAACAGATTAAACAATGGGCGGATCACTTCAAAGGACTCTTGAACCGACCACCACCTGCAACCCGTCCAGAAATACCAACAACAGCGCGCACACAACTGCAAGTTGACACCAATCCTCCAACGAGAGCTGAAGTCTTGAATGCAATCAAGCTTCTGAAAGCTGGAAAAGCAGCTGGACCAGATGGAATACCCCCTGAAGCACTGAAAGCGGACCCAGAGACTACAGCAGACATGCTGACTCCATTATTGCAAAAGGTCTGGAAGGAGGGAAAGGTGCCTACTGACTGGAGGAAAGGTTACCTCGTGAAACTACCAAAGAAGGGCGACTTAGGACTCTGCAAGAACTGGCGAGGAATCATGCTCCTGTCGACGCCAAGTAAAATCCTGAGTCGCATCATCCTGGAGAGATTAAAGGACGCACTGGAGACAGAACTCCGACCAGAACAAGCTGGATTCAGGAAAGGCAAATCATGTACTGACCAAATTGCAACTCTACGCATCATCATCACAGAACAAAGCATGGAATGGCAATCAAACCTCTACCTCAACTTTATAGACTTTGAGAAGGCCTTCGACAGCGTTGACCGCGAAGTAATTTGGAAATTACTCGAGTACTACGGCGTACCCCAAATATTCATCAACCTTATTCAACAGCTGTACGACAACGGCACATGTCAAGTGATCCACAACGGAAAACTCAGCGAGGCGTTTGGAGTAAACACAGGAGTCAGACAAGGGTGCTTATTATCACCAATGATATTCCTAATTGGATTTGAAAGAGGTTACTTCATTCACTTCACTTATCTAGGGAGCATTGTCTCAACTACAGGAAGTCGGAACGGACGAGGATGTCAAATCGAGCGAAAAACACATTCATCAACCTGAAACCAATTTGGAAATTTTCGTCACTCAGGATCAACAACAAAATTCAGTCGGATCTTCAATACGAACGTCAAGTCAGTCACTTCTTCTATACGGATTAGAAACTTGGCGGGCGGGTCATAAAGAATATTTCCAACAGGCTATTGTAGACCTTTATCAACAACTGTCTTCGCTGGATCTATACTGAAGATCAGATGGCCGGGTTGGAAACAATCATCAACAAAACACTATGGAAAGGAACAAACGAAACAAGAACCAATCGTCCAACAAATACGCAGGAGAAAGTGGAGATGGACTGGAAACTCGCTCGCTGAGGAGGCCACTGGGTGACATCGCGCGTCAGGCCATTGCTCGAGTGGAACCAGGCCGAAAGGGAAGCACGTGGCGAGTGGGACGTCAGTGCAAGTGTGACATGGAGGATATCGTGCGAAGGGGGGTTGAAAGAATATGGACTAAAATGGATGTAGGTGAAAAGTAGAGCAGAAGACAGAAGCAAGTGAAGACGTGCAGTTGAAGCCCTATGTTCCACTAGGAACCCAAGGGAGCAATAATAATAATAAACTGGAGTTCTGCGTACAAAATAAACAGGTGCAGACACTGCTGTCGAACCTATAAATTCATGAATTCTGTGTTAATTCCTTTAATTCATCTGATATTCATTTGATTGGTAAATTAATGCATATTATCTCATACACATGCTTTTGAAATCTAGTCTGTTGATGCTATTGAGTCTGTGTAATTTTAAACACAGCTAAAGTTGCTAATAACAGTATTTCTTCAATTATAAATGAGAAGCCGATGATGGATTTATCTTAAGGAATATTTTTTGTCCATTGGTCAGCCTTTGGAATGTGAGGTTGTCTAGAAGCTAGGTAATTGTTTTACTCTGAAATATTTCGAGGCCCTACATATAAAAGTATATCTCAGGGTGTATTTTAAAACAAGCTGCATTTGTTTGAAGAGTTTTCTAAAGGCAATGGTTGGCGTGGTTGAAATCGGAGTATCTCTAACTTTTCACAATGAGGTTGATGTGATAGCTTGACTGTAGCATAAGGCTGACTGGTGTACCACGTATTTAAACACTATAATATCAGGCTTAATATACCGTCTGTCTGATAAATGTTTTTAAAGTGTTGTCGCCTATGAAAAAGACATTCATTTCAAGTAGGTATATGAGGTGTTGTTGTGTTTTCTGAGCTTGGCAGTCTTACTGTACAGCTTCCATTGTCATTCTGGACAAAACCCTCAACAATAACTTCATTTTTAAGTTTTAGGAGGACTAAAAAATAATGTGAGTAGCTTGATCTGAATCTGTCAGGAAGAACAGAACATATACATAAACATATAAATAATTGTACAGCCAGGAGAGGAATTTATCGAAAAGAATATTCTTTGCTCGATTATTTTGTATTTTGAATTTACTCAGAAAAAATGAACTTAGAATATGACATGCTATTTAGGATTTACTTAACTTGTTAATTGCCCGTCTAATCATCATGCATCTGGTTTCTTACTGAATTAACTGCTTCTTATCGTTAAGATCGACAAGCTCATTAGTTAGCCAAGAAGTGATTTATGTATGCACTGATATGAAAACCTTATTGAGCTGTTATGAATTGTTTATTTATGGCATAATTTTCTGAGTTTTTGTGAATATAATATACAATCAATGTCTAGTAAAGATTGTTGCTGTTTCTCCAAGTCTGGATTTTTGTGTCTATCTAAGTACGGGAGATATTTTCGAATGGTTGGTTAGTTGTAGTGTCGTGTTCAACTGGCGCCTCCTAATAAAGTTGGACGGACTCATAGACTAGAATCACTATGTCATAACACACTTCTGCACTTGGATAAGAGCTAATTTTCAGATAAACGGTTAAATAGAAATTGTGCACATATTCAGTTTGTGCGGTAGAAGTTGCACAAACCTTTGATTATATTTATCAAACAAATAGAGAGAATAAGAGAAGAATAGTAGTTACAATGATAATATAGTGGGACAAAACTAAAATAATACCTTGAATGGAATGTTGTTTAGCTCAAGGTAGGTTTAATTTATTGAAATAATTATTTCCAATTTCTCACTGATTGATTTTACTGAAATGAGATATGGCTTACTTAACATATTGACTCCTGGTACGGACGTGTCGATCATGCCTTAGGGTAACCATGATATCGATTGGCAGATATTGGCTAGTACTGGAAATGAGAACGCTCATTTCGTCTTATTTACAACTCACAAGCTGGATTTACCTGAATTGTAACTGAGGCTAAAAACGCCTCGACCAATATTCTCGAATCCAAAGTATTATCCAAGAGAACACTGGATAGGGCAAGTCGTCACTTGTGCAAAGACGTTAAGTACATCCAGACGACGAAGCACCGTTAGGATGAAGTATGCGTCCTAGATTCACCTGTTAGTCACCGACAATCAAAATGCAACTATCTTCGTTTGTTTTCCTACCACTACACAAATATGTTTATGCGTTGGGACTGTTAATCACTTGTGAGACAGGTGTTTTTTTCTGTTACTGACTCATCCTTTTTATTGTTTTCGTTTTAATGAGACCAACAAATTACAGCCTAAAAGTGTTTAGGGGTAAGACTTACATGTCTGTTTAGAATTTTAAGTGTCTTGTATTCTTATCTTAACTTTGATCTTCATGCGTAGAGTTTGAAAAAAACTAAGCAAGGTTTCTGTGAAATCTGTACTGATATTAACTCTAAATTATTATCAATAAAGTGTATTATGATCTCTCCTTAAGACGACTAAGAATAATCAGTTTATAAAATTTAGATTTTTCTTCTACTAACGTTTTTATATTACCTGTAAGGCGATATTCTTTTCACTTCTTCACTTCACCCAAAGTTTAGATATATTACACAGTGTGCATTTTCAAAGTCCCTTTCAACTGCTCCACTTGAAACAAGTCCCAGTTTCAGTTGAATTAAATGTGCCCTCCAAATTTTTTTCAAATTTGTGTGTTAACTGATGAAAAACTAATCTATATCTTGTTTGACAGTGTCTCTTAAGTGTCTCATTTATACCAAATGTGTAAAATGGGTTGGTAAGTACATTTGAAATTTCTTTTCTTTTTAAAGTGTTACGACAGAAGACAAGGGCCAGGCAACAGATCGTTTGTAGAGAAAATCAAAAGATATTTATAGATTTTTGCGTGTGTTGTTGTCAGTGGAGAAGCAGCGTCTGCTGAATGGTCGTTTTCTTGCTGAAGGTTATTCTATATTGCTTGTGACTGTTTCTCAGAAAATTAAGCCATATGTCTATGAATCGTATTTGCACACGTTAAATCTGCTATAATTGGTTGTTGAGTTCCTCAAGGTTAGGCTTCGGTAATGTGTTTTCTCATGACTCCGATTCGGGACGTCACATTGACGTAAACTGCTGCCTACAATTGTGGCTTGCAGACAGCTCTCACCACAAAGGTACTACTTGACTGATGGTGGTTAGTAGTTTAATCCACGATGTACATTTCATTCTCAATCTCTGAAATAACACTAAATTGAAATCGAAAGCATTATCAATCAAAAGATATGTATTCCATCAGTTTACGAAAGAGACTGATCATTTAAATTCAGTATGAAAGTATATATTTTTAAAATCTCGATTTTCAACAAACACGTGCGCCGGTTGCACAGTGGTTAGGACTCTCGCCGACCATGCACATGGTTCGAGGTTCGATCCCCTGCTGACGCACACCTGATATCTATGGTCGGCCTGCAAAATTTGGGCTACCGATATCCATGCTGAAAATTCTATACTTGTACCAAAAATACGGTGTGGAATCAAGCTGTAATCAAAAATAAAAAATAAAAAAAATATAACGTACATATTTTTCTATTGAAAATAAACTTTAATATTTAGAATATGAGTTTTTCTAGGTATTCGAATTAATTTCACTGATCAATAAATGATGCTGATCCATGACGAAATCTACACCCATAATCTAAATATCCATTTAAAGTTCTTTTATACCTCATAAATAGATGCCCTGAAGCTGTATTGAGAAGTTGTGACCAGTTGTGTCGACCAACGTTAAGTGGAAATGATTTCTCACCGAAGGCATTGTTCGAAAGTAACCCTAAATTACGAATTGGAAAGAGTTAGAACTCACGGCTTACTGAATTTAAGGCTAAGCAGCTGAATGGTTAACTAGCTTAGTTTCTTAACCTGAAGGCCTTGGGTTCGATCCCTGTTTGGGTCATAGGTATGCACTTTTGATGAGTACCAGACTAGGAGGAAACAGTTATCCAGTGTTTCCTACTTTTTAGTAAACTCTTTAACTGCTGTTAGTTTATGACAAAATTTGCGTTGAAACATACTTCAAAGCCAGTCATTTTGTCACCTATAAATATTGATTTAACTATTAAATTAAATATTCCAGATAATTTTTTCGTGTCATTGGCACAGCTGTAGAATGCTCGCCAACCAACTAGGTGGTTCGGCGTTCGATCCACGGCCGCCGACGCACTCCTTTATCTTGCCAAGTCAGCAATAAGATCAGCAAAGATAAAAGGTCACGTATAGGGGTAGCAACTCTGGTTCTCTAGCTTGAAGACTTATGTCCCAGTGGGAGAGTACGGGAAAAAGCAAGATAATATGTTTGGGAAATATATTTAAATGAAAAATTATTCCGACATTTTGAAAGTCTTTGAAGCAATCAAATAAATTCCTTTTAAACTTGGTGATATGACTATAGAATTTGTCTCAGTGATATAGATAATTCAAGGCTTCATCTTCTTCGAAATTTCTATAAAATCTTTTTTCTTACACTGTTTAATTTTCCCTAGTTTTCTTATTTTGACTTACGACTATTTTAGAATATATATTGTTTTGATTTTTTGTTTTTCCCTATGATATATATTTTAATTTATGCATAGTTACGTCATATATAAACTAGGATTGTTAAGAAGTATAGTGCAAATTGTCTTATGTCTGTTGCTTAATTAAAAAAACATATTTATTTTGAAACGAAATGTAGAAAAAACACACAACTACTGATGTATCGCCCAGATTGATAAAACTCGACTCGGCGACCCTGGAGATAAGTTAAAGTAAATTAATTATAAAAAATGAAATAGTCTATGTCACTGGAAATTATTATTATTTTTCTCAAAATATATTGAAATAGACTTAATAATTGTACACTATTTTATTAAGTGTGTACACCTCGTGATAAGCAGATTAAAATAAATCCTTTTAACCAGAGCACTAAGGAACTGTCGTCTGAATAAAATGAAGAGAAGTGCAGCTTAATTAGTTAAGGATGTATTCGTTCACAAAAGGAAGAGACATTCCCACTCCACTAGGACTAATGATTTTAATACTTATTCTTCACCATCAAATCCTACCGGTTAAAGTGTAGTCACATCTGGTGAATATCTAATTTATTGGTAATAAGTCACAACAACAATAAACCATCTTCCCATATTTCGACAAAACAATAAGACAATGGTTAGGGTCGCGCTAAATCACGAATGGGTAGAAGTTAGAATTCATGACCCATTGAATCGGGTCCCAGTGGCTGGATGGCATACGAGCTTGCCTTGACACCGGAAGGACCTGGGTTCGAATCCCAGTGGGTGCGTACTGCCGATGATTCCCAAACTAGGATGAAACAGCAGCTGTCCAGTACTCCCTGGTTTTCAATGGTTCTCTAACTGATATCAATCCGTGATCAACTCGTAAAAACATAACTAACCCTTACAAACCAAAAAACTATAGAAAACAATAAGAATTCAAAACAAGCAATAAATGTTAATAAAGCTGGATTGCAACAATAAATACAAGAAACGGATGTATACTTAAGATATGTTGATGACAATTTTATTTTCTGTGGACGCAAATCAAAAGCCGAAGATATGTCGATAAAATTCAACTCATGCCATCCAAATCTCAATTTCATAATAGAACAGGCGGAAAACGATACTATTAAATTCCTAGACGTTTTTCTAGCGAAAATGAATGATGGCACAATCGAAAGATCTATATTTAGAAAGTCTTCATGGACAGGACAGTACATGCATTTCAAGAGCTTTGTTCCCATCCAATATAAAAAGAACTCAGTCAGAACACTGTTCAATAGAGCACAAAAAATTTGTTCTGACAGCACTATTGAGAATGAAATAAAATCTCTGAAGGATATTTTATATAAGAATGGATATCCTGAGAAGTTCATTAATAAATACTCTAAAGAAATTAGCCCTTGCAAAACAATCCAAATAGTTCCGCAGAAACCTGTCCATATCAGTTTGCTATTCAAAGGAGATGATGTACAGGAAGTAGTCAAACGAAGACTCGACGAAGCCATCAAGGGAACTTATTATGCTGCAAAACTTGTTACCCTTAACACCACTAAGCGACTGCTTCAACAATCTGGGAAAAACCAGTCGCCAATCCTCGACACTTCAAACTGCGTATAACAATTTGAGTGTGTTTGTGGAAGCAAATACATAGGTCGTACGGAAAGGCGATTGTCTACTCGCATGATGGAGTATTTGCCAAAATGGTTGAAAACAGCTGAGTACAAAGTGCCAAAATTCTCACATCTTGTGGACTACGGACATGATGTCTACGCTCTCAAGTCATTCACCATTGTCAGCAGACAAAGAAATGAGAAGATGTTTGCAATCGCAGAGGCTTGTGGAATTCGAGTTTATAAACCAGGTCTCTGTGTAGAAAAGATGGTCGTCACTCTGAATCTACCATGGTAATACCTTTTACTTATTATTATTC
The DNA here is from genome assembly GCA_944472135.2 of Trichobilharzia regenti. NCBI lineage: Eukaryota > Metazoa > Platyhelminthes > Trematoda > Strigeidida > Schistosomatidae > Trichobilharzia > Trichobilharzia regenti. Next base: position 137,975,050 of record OX235262.1, read on the forward strand.
TTGAGTCATTTAAAACTGTCTTTTATCGGTAGGATTATCTTAACTCACTTCAACGTCATTATTATTGTTATTATAGCTATTACTATTGATATTAGTCTGTTTGCAATTCTTGATATATTCTCTAATGACTAATTGTTTATCTAAGTGATGTAATTAAAGAGTAATGCAATTTATCTTAATTTTGATCTCTCATACTCTCTCTCCCCTTATCTATTTGAACATAACCTGGAAAACATTCGCACCTGTCTTTCTGCATGACTAATTCAATGTAGTTTGTTTACTTATCAGCCTTATATCTCCCGATGTAATTTCAATAGTATATATATCCGTGTATGTAGAGTATTCAGCTGACGAGTTCTACCGAAATTTGATGAATTCATTAAATTCAGCTTTATTAACATTCATTACTTGTTTTAAATTCCTATCGGGAAATAAATGTTTTCAAAACAATAACAAGATGTAATTTCTCCGAATTGTGTAATTTATCTGCGGAACACACTCCGACAAGTCTGATCACACACGAACTTGTTTAATCCTGTTTAAAGGATTTATTACTTCTATGTACTAGCGATGTTAAGTTCATATTTGAAGGCCATTACTTCCTCCAGGTTGATGGTGTTGAATTGTTAAGTCCATTGGGGCCACTTCCAGTAGATATCTATATGTCGCACATTGAGAGTTGATATATAATATAAAAATTTACCACTTTATAGAAGATGTAGAGATGACACTGCTGTCATAAGTGATGTGCCTTGTTCTGTCGCTCCAATTTTAAATAGAATGAATGAATTTCAGAATAGTATATCACTTATGTCTGTAGAAGAGGAAGATAATTATGGATCTTCCATAGACATATCGCTTAGACAACTGCCTGATGGATCACTAAAACGATCTATTTAAAGTGAACCTACTTGGACAGGACAATACCTTAATGATGAGCTATACATTTTGAGGAAAATTCTAATAACAAGTGGATTTCCACCACGTTTTATAGATAAGAATATACATTCAAAGCCTACAAAACGTGACTTATCAGCCCTACCCAAGAAAATACTTTACATGAGCTTGGAATTCGAAAGGGACTTAGCTTCTGATATCATGAAACGAAGGATAACACAGTCCCTGAAATGAACATTTCCTGCTGCATCTCTGAGAATAGCCTTTACTAGCCAACCATTACTGTTCAGTAACCTGTTGACCAACTCTATGTGTGTTTGTCGATTCACCTGCTTGTGTGGAGCTAGGTATATCGGTCGTTCGACTCGAGTTTTGTCCAAGAGGGTGCATGAACACTATTCTGCATGGTTACGAAGAGGTGGAAGTGGAGCAATAAGAAGCGCGATCATTGAACATCTGGTCGATAATGATCACCTTATCTCTATAGCCTCCGCCTGTAAAGTCATCTACAAGGCAAAAAGTAATTCACCGAAATCACTAAGCACCCGACTCATCCGTATTGCTGAAGCTTTGGCTATCGAAACAGAAAAGCCAGACCTCTGTGTACAGAAAAAAGTTCCTTCAACCCTTGTAACTTTGATGGTCTTAATTCCTCTATGCTAAATCATGGTAATCCCCAATCATATTTTAGCTCCACATGAGTTTGTTTATTAGGTACAGGACTGGACTGGTTAAGAACCATAAGTCGGATACTCGATTAGCAAATTAATCTGTACTTCACACAGTTCCAGGTGAGATTTAATCACAGTGTAAAACTTAGGCACTGTGGTAGTAAGTAATCCCATATTAGCTTGTTTATTGAATGTATCACACAGTGAAACAGTATTATTTACTGGATGACGTTTCGAACACAATTTATTGTTCATAATCATATCAATTTTGATCACAAGACTTTGAAATTTTAGTTTTATATTTTTCTTTGTCTTCTCCTATTTGTCGTAATGGTAGTAGAATTTTGCATAAATCTGGGACATGTGTTAAATCATTTCTATTACGTGTATTTGCAGTTGATTCGATAAACAAAGCTTCTGTTATCAATCACTCCCTATACCCTGTGACATTAGATTTTAGATATTTCAGATATTTTTTAGATATTTAGATATTTTGGTTCTACCAATTTTTCATTTTTTTCATTTTGTCTATTCAATTTGTGTACTCTTCCTTTATTACGTCAATTGTTACTACTACAACTCTCACTTCGAACTGTCCCCGGTATTATTTCACTTGTTCCACTTGTCATTCTAAATCAATTCTTTTCTTTTACAACGTTAAATTCTATGCTATTAAATTTCACATCATATTACAAAACGTTTTTGTTTTATTCGATTTGTCTACTAATCCTATAATTGCACACCTTTTTTCAAGTTCTATCCATCCTGTGAATTATTCTATATATGACATTAATTTGCTTTCCCACTTGACATTTAACTACGATTATCATCACAAACATTTTAGTTTTCATTGCATTTCATATTATTATTATTTTATGCATTTACACCTATGATTCAATTCCCTCACCGGATATAACTTCTTAAAAACCGTATATATACGACTGTACAGCTTGATGATAAATTCGTTGAAAAGAGTCTCTTCGCTGAATCACTTGTTTTGATTTTCAATACCTTAATTATCACAGTCTGCCATTTTTGGTACAAAAGAAAGTTAATGAGGTGCCCATTCAGTAGAATACGGAGAATATACACTGAAATCACACTTGGTAGTGAATAAATAAAACTGACACCAACTCCGCCTGATAGTAATTATCCAAACAGGCTCATAAGGAGATATAAAGGGATCAGAATATCAAGACCCACTCACCTCTAAGAAAGACGTCTACATAAAGCTACCAAATACGGGTGATCACAGCAGCTTGGTCACTAGATAAACATTCAGCACTGCAGTTAAAAAGACGTTTTATGCAACTAAGTTCACAATAATCGAGAATATGAAGCCCAAGACATCCATCTAAGCCCTTAGAACACGTGAAAAAGAATTGTTGCATCCCACTGTATCTACCAGTTTAAATGTACATGTGGACATGCATAAATAGGGAGGACTCATAGATCTCTGAAGCTCACGGCTTCACAGCATATTACTAAATGGCTTCAATAGCAAATTGAATCTTCAGAAACTATAAGTAGTGAGAACAGACGATGAAACTCCTCTACTGAGATACATATTATATTGACAGGACATAAAATTGTTATTTATACGTCTTTTAAAACTATATTTAAAACGTGTTTGGGGCGTATCCTGAAGTTTTTGGAAGCCCTAGCTAGTAATTAGAAAGCCACTTTTTGCGTTCAAAAACAATTCGTAACCACATTGAACCTTCCCTAGTAAACTTTGTTTTGATACCAGACAGGGCAGATATACTTTCACTTGTTTTATTTGTTTTGGTGATCATTGTTATTTTGACCTATAATTATTTATTGACTGTTCAGTATAGTAGATCTTCAGTCATTTGTATGCAGAAAATGTATCGTTTGTTCATCGTAGCTTTATTTCACAATTTGTGTAGGATTATGTGGTTACTGACTTTTCTGTAGGTAGCATAAAGTCTGCTGTAAGTATTGTTGACCAACTTCTACTGTAAACCGGATTTTCATTTCACATTCAATTATTATGCATTGCAGTGGCTTTTAACCTACTGTTGAGTACCTCTTGGAGACAAAAGAAAAGTGACACAAGGGATAGTACAGCACGATGTACTTCAGATTGCTACTTTACTTAAAGATTTTGGATAGAAAGAAAATATTATTCAATAAAATGTGCTCAAAGTTCTGAATTCTGTGTGTTTTCAGCAGAATAAAGCTGTTGTTATTAAAAGGTAGTTTACCAATGGATGACAGCCAAAGATAATCAATCCCTTGTAAACTTCTAATATTAGTGTAAATTTTTATTTTAGTCCTTAACGTTTCCAGTGGAGCATAGGGCTTCAAGCTAGATAGTGTGAATTTCTGGTAGCAGTGGCGTTTATTTCTACGAAATGGGGTTGTTAGTCTCATGCTTAACTTTCCCTCTTTGAAAGTCTAATTACTGGCTTAGCGATTTAAAAAATTGTGTCGGTCGGGGATTAAACGCCTAGCCACATGAGACGGTGTTGACAAGCATTCTACCGTTGTGCCACCAACGCACAATTAATGCAATTGGAAGGCATTTAGTATCCAAAACAGGTATATATATTGATATAGTTTTCTGCAAACTATTTCAATTCAGAGCTAAAGTTGAAATAAAATATACACTAATTGGAAGTTGTATAAAGCGAAGCAAGTATAAGTGTACCGTGACATGCTATCTATTTCAACTTTTTCTTATATCTAAACTTGTAATCATGAAGGTGGAACGACTCTTTTATCTGCGCTTTAGAATTTAAACTGAAATTTCCGAAAAGAAAATTTTATTCGCTGCAACTGTCTTTTTTAATAATTTCCGTTTTCTGAAGAATAATGAAGCACAAATCTTAATTACTAATACAGGTTATTTGCCTATAAATATCACATACGGCAAATATTCATTTCGAGATGAGTTGTATCGTAAGATACTGATTAAGTTGTCATGTGAAATAAAGCTAAAATGCCATCTGGAATATTTGTAACTACAAAGGAAATGTAGTGTATCGTTAAGTATTAACTTTGTATTTCAAGTAGCATGTGCTACATTCAAATCTCCTACTGATGAACACATTTCAATGAAAACTCCACAATAAAACATGTTGAATTAACTTCTTAAGGTTATACACTCCAAAATATTGCAAAGCCTGAGTAGCTTGAAATTCCCCATGAAGTCATATGAAAAAGAGAAGACGTTCAGCAACGAGACTCTTTTCGGCGAATTCATTCACACAGCTGTACAATCGCATTTATATATAATTATTTGTGTGTGTGTGTACATGAGGTTTGTCAAGTTTAAATTATTGATCAGGTAATAAAAGATTGATCTAATATAGAAACAAGATTAATTAGACATCAATAAAAGTAAGATTGAGTTAGTAAGTTAGATGACGTAATATAATTGTCTAAAATGATTCAACTTAGGTCAGGGTAGCAGCAGAGGTAATTACAGGTAGAGACTAAGTAGAAGTGTGGTAGATAATAATGCTATTTAAATTAGAACTAAAATTGAGCAATTAAGTTTGATGACGTAACATAAATGACTAGAAACTGAGCGTCGTTCAAGTCAGTAACAGTGGTAGTGAGGTGTAGAAATTAAATTGGGTGGGGGTAGAGAACAAGAAAATTGAAGATGCAAAAGTAACAATTGAGAAGACAAAATAATACTAATGAAGAGACAGAAAAAAAAGATTAGGTAGAATTGACTTGTCGGGTAATAGGATAGATTACGTCCATTGCAAGTGTAGTGATTGAACGAACTTCTTCATCAGTATGCAGAGTTCAAGGCTTAGCAAGTGAAACGCCATTGCTTCTGAAGTTTGAAGAAGTTTGATTCGTACACCTTTAGGAAGACTACTTCTTATTCTGTTGCTGCCCCGACCTAAGTTGAAACATCTTAGTCAGTTATATTACATCATCTAACTTACTAACTCAATCATACTTTTATTGTTGTCTAATTAATCTTGTTTCTATATTAGATCATTCTTTTATTACCTGATCAATTATCTAAACTTGACAAACCTCATGTACACACACACACAAATAATTATATATAAATGTGATTGTACAGCTGTGTGAATGAATTCGCCGGAAAGAGTCTTTTCGATGAACGTCTTCTCTTTTTCACATGACTTCAAAATATGTTTGATTTTTAAACAGCATTTTAATGTTCACCCTGTAAAACATGGAGGAAACATGTGTAAATTTGTTGTCTATCTAATTAACTTGGCCTTTCAATGGAATCTGGATGTATACATGGAGGTGTAAGGGTTCACTTTGTGAAGGCGTTTTCTTGACTGAATAGATATTACTTAGTATAAGATAGTTGCAGGCAATCGGTAGGAAGCCTTCGACCTAAATTTTGTGCTAGTTGGCACTCATCATCAGGGCGTATCTGCAACCTTGAAGGAACTCATGCCCCTTTTGGACTGATAGAATTCAGTCTGCACCGAAGATTGGACTAGACACACACACATTACCTTAGTTATAGGCCTGAGATGGCCATACAACAATAATAAAAATTATGAATATTATATTGCCTTTTTATTTTTCAGGTCAATGATTTTGTTTACAAATTAGCATTTATTTATTTATTTAAACACATAAGAACTTGGTACAATATGGCAAGAAATTAGCTATCTGATGCTTAAGGCCTTTACCTAGTGTATGAGACATTGAAATAAAATAACTTTTGATTTTTTGTAAACTGCTAGTTTATGATTAAATAGTATCACTCGAAAAGCAGAAGCCATCAGAAAACTTTCCATTTAGAGGAACATTTTTCAAATAAATAGGCTTAACATCGGTAAGATTCTTACTGATGAAAAATACGAAGTGTAACAGAAATTACGACTACAATTCATGGGTGATACACCAAGCGAGATAATTGCGAAGAAATTAGGAAAAACAGTTCAAAGAACTTTTACTGCTGGAGAACTACACGTCTTATTCTCTACACGACCTATGGTGATTCCTCGACTGAGAGATGAAGTACCTAGACTAGCCACTTCTAATTGTTTCTATCAATTCAACTGCGCTTATGGAGCGAGTTATATTGGCCGTTGCTCTAGGAACTTGATTTTTTATGCTCGAAAACATCTTCCAGCATGGCCAAGTGGAGATGTAGTGAAAACTATTAAAAGCTCGATATTGGAACATCAGGTACAAACAGGCCACAAAGCCAGCGTAGATGAATCCTTCTCTATATTAGGCCGGGTGCCAAATAAATTACCATAAAAACATCGAAGCACCGCAGGCTCCAAACAGCACAGGCTATTGCGATTCGCCTCAAACAACCAGCACTCTGTGTCCAAAAGAAGCAAGTCCAACCCCTACTATTGCCCTAGCCGGCATTCAGTAGAAACTATAAGCTCATGAGTGTGTAATATTATCCTTCCTAATTCTTCTGACATTCAGCTTATTTTATGTTGATGCTGTTGGCCTGTAATCTATCAATATTATTGATTTGATGTTATTTAAACATTAATGTCGTTCATAAAAGTAACTCATTCATTCACTATAATGTATATATAACTGTAGAGACTGATGATGAAGGGGTTATCGAAAAGAGTACTCTTTGTTCAGTATCCATTCTTTTGTAACAGAAATGTCAAATACTTTTATTTTATATGCTTTAAATTGTGTGGGTCAGTGGTGTAGTGGTTAGGACGCTCGCCGACCATGCACATGGTCCGGGCTTCGATCTCCGGCCACTGACGCACTCCTTTACCTCACTAAGCCAGAAATAATGCTGGTAAAGAGGAAAGGTTGGGCATGAGGCTAGCAGCCCCATCCTGTAAAATTAAACACTGCTACAGAAACTTCAAGCCACTAGCTTGAGGTCCTATGTTCCACTGGGGAACGTGAAGGAAAAAAAATCATTTCGCTGAGGTGTAAAATACTATGGGACATATATTCATGTAGCTGCTGACTAGATATATTTCAAGTTGCAGTGTCTTGCTAGCTCTGAAATGATTTCCGAAATTAAAAACTTTGATTTACCACATTTCAACACTTTTTGAAGGCGAATTATCAAACAGGCGAATACGAAAGCATGAAAGAATGATAACTGATCAATAAGACGGAAAAGTGATTGATCATTGCAGCAAAATAATCCATATAAAAATACCCTTTCATGAATGGTCTAGTGACAATATTAATACTCACTTGAATATTACAACTAATTTTTAAGTTTGATCACGGAATGATACCAGTTAGAAAACCAGAGAGTGCTGGATAGTTGTTATATCCTAGTTTGGGACTCATCACAGTACGCACCCACCGGGTTTCGGACCCTGAGCTGTATATCACTGTTCTAATGTTTGAACTTTGTCCTTATTATTTGTCTTTGTTTTTAGGTGATTCCAATTTTTCGTACTTCTCTTTTTGTAGTTGTTTGAAGTTATTGACAATCTGTTATCTCACGAATTTAATTTTGCTCTAGTGGAGTTACAGTTACACTGTGGGATGACTGCCTAATCTTTGACTATCTGAGGGGATAGTGTTTATTCTTTCTGGTTCTTAAAGACAAAGTTTTGGTCCCATCTTTGTAGGAATAATCTTAATCATTCTCAGATATCTCAGATTTGTGTTTGTTCAATGAATTTTGTTGTACACCAAAATATTTTGAAACCGAGAAACATTTTGACTGTCAAGGTATCGTATGACATTCATATTGGCGGTTCGGTAATTTTGAAATGCGTTATTGTTGAATAGTACCACAATTGTATCGCATCAAGCTGTCTTTTTGATATTTTTAGAATATGATTTTGGACTGCGCATCACTCTTTGGGGTTTGGCAAGCTATACAGAAGAAGATATTGAGTTGTCCCACCTTCAGACCTAAATACTTCTATTTTGGTTATTACAATCAGCATGATATTTTTTTTCTCATCCTAATTTGGTTGAAACACTAGATGAAAATTAATTGTAGCCAAAATTATAAAACGGTAAGCCATGGTATTCCTGATACACGCACAGAAATCCTATTTGGTTTCATGTGGTTCAAGCAAACATTTAGTATATACACCGATGAGTATTGTTTCACAGCGTGGCCAACTGTATTTGATTTTGATTTTTGATCACAGCTTGATTCCACACCGTATTTTTGGTACAAGTATGAAATTTTCAGCGTGGATATCGGTGGCCCAAATTTCGCAGGCCGACCATAGATAGCAGGTGTGCGTCAGCGAGGGCTCGAACCCCGGACCATGTGCATGGTCGACGAGAGTCCTAACCATTGTGCCACCGACGCACTTAACTTTGGAAACACATTTACCTCATTTCAGGATTAAAAGATTCCATTTCCACTGAAATCGGATAGAGCGGAAGAAAAAATTCCAAATCATTACAATAATTTATAAATAAACTTTTTTCCACAGATGTTTCTATCTAGAAAAGAATGAGATAGATGAAAGTTTATTTGTGTGTGTGGACCGCGTTCATATACAGCAAATAATCAATCCAAAAGTAGACTGTTTAGGACAAAAATGTTGCTATACATCCATAACATTTTAGGAAAAAGTGAAAAAAACTGGTGAATCTGATCTCTGCATTGTAACATATGTAGAACACTACACATTTTCATAGAACAGACTTTTGTAATACCATGGAGTTTCCATATAACTTCGCATTTACATCTGACTAGTCAAGTAGTCGAATACAACAAATTGTCTATAAAGGCAGGAAATATTCATCTACATCAGACATTGGTAAATTATTCTATTTCACCATTTGTGAAGAAGAATCGAAAGATCATTTCTCCATGATATTTGCATCCAGAGTGCTGTTCAGAGATTATAGTGAAACGAATTAATTTCAAAACAGTTTCTTATAATGGGAGTTACGATACATTTTAAAATGTGGACGCCTTTTTGGGCGTTCATAAAAAAAACAGTGTTATAGAAACCATATGCTTTATCAAAGTACTGTTGTCAGCTTGCTTCAACTTTGTTTAAATTTAAAAACTAAATTTATAATTTTAACACAATTAAAAATCGTTTGTCAGCATCAAACTAAATGCTTGGGTGTAACTCACGCATCGCTCAGGTTAATGTATTGAACAACAACAATAGATAGTTACCATGGTTCTGAGTATTTTGTTTCTTACGAATTTACGAATTAAATACACACAAATTGTTGAAAGAATTACAGTTTGTCTGGGTTTCTTTTTCATTTAGACTGTTCATTGTCGCATTTATTATTATTTAGTAATTGAATAAAATCGAAATCCACAAATTGGCATATGCCTAATTATATTATGATTATGAAGGCTTTGTGTTTTAAGTTAATTCATTTAGAAGATAGTGGTGAGAGATATACTTCATAAACAGCAACAAGCACCAGTCACCATTAACAGGATAAATTTAAAGGAACTTGTCTCTTTCATTTACCACGTGAGAATCATCATTTTTACTATAGGAGGTACGAATGAGCCGAGATTGGATGGGAAATGTAAGACAGACCATTATTTTGATATTAGTATGGCAAGCCACTACACTACACACACAAGATCGCAATTTTCAACACCGATATCAAACCACTGCTTCTATGTGTTTCAGAGACTAAGCGTACGCGTCACAAACAGCATTTCCAACAGACTGCTGCAGACTCCTATCAACAAATTTCCTCGTTGCCCACATACTGAAGATCGGATGCTTGGTCAGAAAGGAAAGGCAACAAGAAATTTTGATAATGAGTCGATCAATAATTCAGTACTTGATAAGTGTGCAGAAGTAGGACAATAGAAATGGATTGGGAATATTCTGAGAAGATAGTTGAGTAACATCGCACGCCATTCAGACCCCCAAATAGAATCTAAATAAGAAGTGGTTAGTTGAGCATCCAAGAGTAACATGCAGTTGATTATGGGAGAAGGACATGAATGCTCATGGGCAATCGTTGATTCATCTAAAAAAGACTGCGGAGAACTCAGTGAAATGGAGGTATACTGATGAAGTCATTTGTTCCAATCAGAATCCCAGGGGAATAATAGTAATAAGATAATTTGGACATTTTGTCTTTAGACAAACTGCGTTTTATTTCATATCGTCTGCGTCATCGAAAAATCGACATATATCCACGACCGCGAAAAATGGCGTAATTCAAGTGATATTTTTAATTTCAAGGTAGATAGCATCTGGAGCCAGCATGAGGTAAAGAGCCTACAAAAGTGTACATCAGTGACATTATATTAATATGTTGGGTTCCAGTGGGCCATAGTTTCCTACTAAGTCATTTTTGCATTACGATGCAGCTGCTTTGTAATTTCATCAGTGATTAACTATCACCCAACTCAGGAACCTAACATGAATTACTATGTCGTTCATTGTGTCATTATCAGAATTGGAATAAAAGCTAAAGCCTTTCAATGAACTTCGAAATAATATTTCCACACATTTTGGTAAAATAAAGGATAAATGTATGTGTGCAGTTTGATTGGGGCAATAAACATAATTGACAGCGTCTTAGACAAATTTTTTCTCCTTCACATTCCCCAGTGGAGCATAGGACCTCAAGCTAGTGGCTTGAAGTTTCTGTAGCAGTGCTTATTTTACAGGATGGGGTTGTTAGCCTCATGCCCAACCTTTCCTCTTCACCAGCATTATATCTGGCTCAGCGAGGTAATGGAGTGCGTCGGTGGCCGGGATAGAACCCCGGATCATGCGCATGGTTGGCGAGCGGCCAAACCGCTGTGCCACCGACGCGCCTTAGAGTGAGAGTTATTCTTTCAGAGGAACTAAGTCTTTTCTGTTTGAGATTCCCCGTACAAATTATCAGTTGTTCATTCTTCGGATTATTAACTGATGTTTAACGTCACTGAACCTTTAAGTTCTATTGATCTTTTAGGATTGATCTCGTCACTTTAAATGTGATTTAGATTACTGATTGATAAGATTTCTACTCAATACACTGTCAGTGTTTCCTTGACTGATGATCAATACTGGCCTTCTTCTGTGCCTAAAAATCGAAAATATGTAGTGTAACTAAGTGAATGGTTCAAAAAGTAGGACTGTTGAGTTATATTGGCAATAACCGCCTTAAGCACCATTACTTACTTACCAAAAGTATCTGAATATGGTTTCCATTTTGGTTGGCATTGATTTTACTATACTTAAATTTCCACTTGAGCAAACATCAATTAGCGTCACCTTTTTGATTAAAAAAATATGAGTTACAGTTTTGCCTTCTATACTAAAAAAGTGAAATGTTAAATCACGGGTCTGTTTTTTGTGTAATGTTTTCCTTTATTCATGTTTGCTGGAACAGTTTATTCGGCTACAGCGGAAAGTTTTCGGGCACATTCCGGCTATCCTGTCTCTCAGTTTGAAACAATGACTAAAAATGGTTTCACCCCAAATTTTTAGTTAGTGTCCCTCTATTCAGTTGTGAGGAATTGGGTAAATTTTGTGTGTTCAGAAGGAGGCAGTTATCAGTCTTTCCTTTTATCCTTTCTTTCATTCGGTTACGTAACAACAAAAGATTCCATCATGTATGATTATTATAGTTTGGGATAAGGTGAGTATTATTATTATTACAATTGTATTCATATATTGATTTTTTGTTTAAAATTCAACTCTCTGTGTAAGTGCGTTAAAACTGTTTCTGTATAAAAAAACTTATTATTGTCTCTAGGCTGTAAGCAGCTGATGAGAAGCCAACGAAATAAATGATGGTAGCATTTTATTCTGCACAAACTACTGTTCTTGCTTTATTCAAATTTTATTAATGTAGTTAGGAAATGTTTGTAACATCAAGAAACGCATAGTCTACTGATGTTCTGTACCTTGGCAAATGATTGAATTTGGGGCAACGTATATCTGTTCTGAATAAAACACGATTCACTGATCACAGACATTCTTCTGTGTGATTTATAATACTAGTGGATATTTTTGTATCAGTTAGTGGAATGCTGACACTTTTATGAATTTCAAATAATACATCATTTTTCTCTGAAGATCATGATATGATAGGATGCGTTCAGGGGCTGAGGATCAGCTCGTTGAACATATTGTTTAACCAGTCTTTACGAAGGGTTAGTGTGAAAAAGTAGACAAATTATTAAGACAAATGCGAGGCTGCAGCGGGTCGGGTGTGAGGACAAATACTCACCGAAGACATTGGCTAGCGGTTGCGCTATATCGTGAATTGGCACAAGTTAGAATTCATGAACTGTCCATTGGATCGGGGCCGAGTGGCTTAATGGTCTACGAGCTCGCCTTGTAACTGGAAGGTCCTGGGTTCGAACCCTAGCGGTGGGTGCGTACTGATGAAGAGTCCCAAACTAGTTGGATGAAACAGCTGTCCAGTACTCCCAGCTGGTTTTCCAATGGTTCTCTAACTGATGTCAGCTCATGATGAAATCCTGAAACAAATGCCTCTTTTCAACGAATTCACTATCAGGCCGTACGATCGCTTATATGTGGTTTTTGTAACTGTATCCCATGACGAAATTTAAAATATGGTTATAATCATAGTTAAACACTAGACGGTAAAAAGACTATGTAAAAGAAATTCTGAATGCCACTAGGCTACATAAGTCCAGGAAGGTACCAAGACCAGATGGAATTCACCGCAAAGCACTGATAACAAACCTAGAGACTGCGATAGATATGCTCACGTCATTATTTTGAAAGGTTTGGAAGGAAAGAAAGGTACCTACCGATTGAAAGAAAGGCCAGGTACCTCGTCAAGACGCCAAAGCAGGGCGACTAACGCTTCTGCAAGAACTAGCGTAAAATGATGCTCTTGTCCACGCCAAGTTAAATACTATGTCTCATAAGCCTGGAGAGTGTTAAAGATTCACTTGATGCAGAACTCCGCCATCCACCAGAACGAGCTAGATTCATAAAAGGCCAGTAACGTGCTGATCAAATTGCAATTCTGCCCGTCGTCATCACAGAAGAAAGCATAGAATGGCAGTCAAATCTCTACCTCAACAGATTCATTAACTTCGAAAAGGCCTTCACCAGGCAGCCTTGGCCGGGACGTAATTTGGAAACTACTTCGACACAGTGGCGTGCAGTGACCAAGTCTTTATCAACCCCACTTAACAGCTGGTTATATGACGGCCGCATGTATGATGTGATCCACAATGGGAAACTAAACGGGCGTTCGAAGGGAATACAGGAGTAAGACAAGCTGGTTTCCTATTATCCCTTATTGTTGTGGGCTGGATTGTGCGTCAGACTGTGCGTTGGGATTGAGAAGACAGGAATACGCTGAACCACTGATAGGAAGACTCTAGAAGGTTTGCATTTTGCGTGTGGATGATATATGTCTAATGTCACACAAACTATTTATTTATTTTATTTTTGATTACAGCTTGATTCCACGCCGCATTTTTGGTACAAACATGGAATTTTCAGCATGGATATCGGTAGCTCAAATTTTGCAGGCCAACCACAGATATCAGGTGTGGGTCGGCAGGGAATCGAACTTCGGACCATGTGCATGATCGACGAGGGCTCTAACCACTGTACCAGCGACGCACAGGCGAAAAGCAACAAACTGGCTGAAGAGGCTGGCAGAGAACACAGGACTTCAGGTGAACATAAAGAAGACTTGGATGATGAAGATAACCAAAGAACTGCAACAGCGACAACAACCAGCACCAATCAACACCAATGGGAGAGACTTGACAAAGGTCACTTCCTTAACTTACCCAGCTAGGTAGCATCATTTCAACCACAGACAGTTGAAATCAATGAAGATGTTAAAGCCACCCGCTTGGAATCGGAAAGGCTAAATACGCCTTCGTCAACCTGAAACCAGTTCGGAAATCTTGTGCACTCCACAGCATAAGAAACAAGATTCGCGTTTTCAACATGAATGTCAAATCGGTTCTTCTATACGGATCAGAAACTTGGTCAACGTGTCATGAAAAAGATTTCAAACAGGCCATTGCAGACTTTTTTCAACAGCTGCCCACTTTGCTGATTCCATACTGAAGATCAAATGGCCAGCTGGCCAGCCAGAAACAATTAGTTACAAGACACTCTGCAGTGGAACAAGTCAACCAAGAGCCTATTGCTCAACAAATATGCAAGAGAAAATGAAGATGGATAGGGCATACATTGAGGACGACGTCAAATGACATCGCTCGCAATGTAGGCCATTGCTTGAGTGGAATCCAAATGGTAAGGGACGGTCGGGCGAGTAGGAGATGAGAGACTGTGGTCAGTCGTGGACCCAGCTGAAGAGGATTGTTATATATATATAACAATCCATGAAATATAGCAAGTTCGTTGGGTAGTTTCAAGTCTTCTTAGACGAGCACACTCCCATAACAGATGAGCAAGAAAAAGAAGAAGAAATTTCAAACATCACTAAAACTCTCAAGCAAAACAACTACCCAACGAACTTCATCAACAAAATCAACACAGACATTAAGTATGGCCGAAAATGCATTCCGAAAACATGGACTTCAACAGTCGTCATTCCATATAGAGCAGAGACATCAGACGATATCAGAAGAGTACTTAATCAACTCGACATTAGAGTTTTCTTCAAAACATCGGACACACTTCAAAACAACCTTGTCCATATAAAAGACCAAATCCCGAAAGATTCTCTATCTAATTGTGTCTACAAAATAAAATGCTCGGAATGTGATGCGATCTACATCGGACAAACATCTCGAGAAATCAAAATCAGAAGAAATGAACACCGTAGAGCTTCTCTTCGACCACCAAGAAATCCAGTTGAACTGGAAAAACTTCAAAAATCATCAGCCATAGGTCTACATGCTATAGAATCAGGCCACAAAATTGATTTTGATAATATTGAAATAATCCAGAAAAACTTCAGAAACCACAAAGAACGTCTAATATCAGAAGCACTTCATATCAAGTGGAATCCAAATTGCCTGAATAGGAATGATGGACTGAAACAGAATCTAACCTGGCTACAACACCCTCCCCCATGAAGTAGCAAAATCAACGCAAATGTGGTGAGCAAGTTCACTATGTAAACGCACACTACTTTCATAATTCTACACACTGACAAAATCCAACAATCTACACTTGGTTTTACTATCTTTACCAGTTCGCTAACTTGACAACAAAAAACGACCCAGACTGATGAATGATGATCAAGTATTTCACAGCCTACACTTAGTTTAGTTACCTTTACCTACTCCCCAACATGACAACCAAAATGACCTCATACTGACGAACGATAATCAAGTATTTCACATTCTACACTTAGTTTGGTTACCTTTACCTATTCTCGAACTTGACAACCAAAAATGACCCCAGACTAACGAACGATGATCAAGTTAGTAAACTTTATTTTGATATAATAACAGATATACTATTACCTTTGATATTTGGTTTGAACGATCTTCATTGTTATTTTGACTTTCAATATGTCCTTTTAAGTTGAACTAAGTCTATATTTTTCTCACCCCC
The DNA here is from genome assembly GCA_944472135.2 of Trichobilharzia regenti. Lineage (NCBI taxonomy): Eukaryota > Metazoa > Platyhelminthes > Trematoda > Strigeidida > Schistosomatidae > Trichobilharzia > Trichobilharzia regenti. Next base: position 137,991,029 of record OX235262.1, read on the forward strand.
TAATTCTTTGTTATATATATGCTGAGATTTTGTAAATTCCGGTTTAATAATACTTTGAGAAAGCTATTAGCATTAAATAGCGAAACGTCAGTAAAAACAATCTCGTTTTGTTTTTTCATTCATTGGGAAATACAAAAAACCGCTATTATAATGCACATGTAATATTCTTTTGTATCTCCCAAAAAGAGAAATTTTCATTGAATTAATGTAATTTATCTGTAATTATAGACAATTTTTCAACTCACAAAAATCTTCATAGGGTAATTCATTGTGTAAGTGCTAATAACTCAATGTTACAGACGGTATATCACCTAATGCCCTAGAAAACAATAAAATATTGTTTGTTATGAATTGATGATATTAGACGGTTGTAAACAATCGGCAGTAAGTTTTTGAACCGGGTTTCTTTCTAGTTGGCACTCGTCAGCAAAGCGTATCTGCAACCTTGAAGGACCTCATGTCCCTTCTGAGATTCGAACCCACTTCACCTGATGCTGCAATCAGAGACGTTGCCAGTGATTTATTCGTGCTCGCGACTGAATGAATGTGGAACATGAAATTTTAGTAGATGCTAATTGAGATTAGTCCAAAATATTTATGAGAATTAATGAAACAGAGCTACTTTCCCTTTAAATGACTGACTCCTTTCAACCGAAGAATGACCTTCCGTAAAATATTACACAACATAATTAATAACACCTTATATGTTATGCCGATTTATAGCATTTCTAGTGTCTCCTAAGAAAACGAAACCCTTACTCATTACGCTTCCTTTCTTGATATCAAACGGTTATGGTAAGCAGTTTGGAAGAGATATTCCGGATAATTCTAAAACAGCCAATCGCTTTCAAGGAAGACAGTAATAACAAACAAGGAAAATATAAAAATGAAGATAATATCGGTTATACAGAAATAAGAAAACCAATTTTTTATTACACTCCTAAGTTGATTATGTCAGTTGGATGAACCTACACACTAAAGTATTTTCAAAATTTCCTATCAAACATATAAAATATATTAGTTTATATTTCAAAAAATGCAAAAATTAAGCAAAGAATTATTTTGATAATCTTGAGTAATCTGAATGATGTGTGAACATTAAAAATTAGATGCTTTTTTTATTACAGCTTGATTACAAGTATGAAATTTTAAGCATTTCATATCGGTAGCCCAAATTTTGCAAGCCGACTATAGATATCAAGTGTTCAGGGGGTCGAACCTCGGACCATGTGCATGGTCGGCGAGAGTTCTAACCACTGTGCCATTCTATTGATATGATTATGAGCAACAGCTTGTGTTCGAAACGTCATCAGTAGATATGTTCACACTGTTATTTTAAAAAGTAAGCTTAAGAAAGAGATATTAAAAGATTTCCAAACTTTTATAACCTGTTAGTCGTACTAGTGAGTCAGTGTAGTACAAAGTACACAGGAGTAATACCTCGATATTTTCAGTAAATAATAATATCAGGAAGTAGTCACTTTTATTAGGGTTTTAAATAATTAGACTTCTGATGAAATCTCAATTAACGCAGAAACCCATCACATAAAAGAATTCTGGCAAAGTTCAACAATAGTGTCCCAATGAATGCAAAAGCACGAGTGTCCTTGAGCCGGACGATCATAAAAATGCGAAACTTTTGTATGAAAAATGACGTGTATCTACAAGAAATTGCATAAAAACACATTAAACAGGGTATCATTCTTTGATAGGACTTAAAAATACGTCCCAGCTATAATGAGTAGTATCAATTGGTAAGTTAGACTAGTTTCTGTACATGTATTCACCGACATGACTGAAGATGAACTGTTTTTGTGAATAATTTATCTCTCTCATCCTTCTCCGGAAGGCTTTGGTTGAATTACTATGATCTCCAGTAAGAAAATCGACAACTACTTATCAAGGAAATGTGGATAATAAATTGAACTAAAGTAGATGACGTCAACTCTAAATCTATCGCTTATCGTAACCGTAACCATAAGCCAACGACTAACATCTATTCAAAGTCATTGGAGCGTTTGTACTCGTGGGACGCTATTGCTGAACTTCGCCAGAACTCCATTGATCCCCTCATATACACATACTTCTTTCATCATGATATCATATGACGAAATCGTCCAGGTGAATCCATTAACAATGAAAGTTGGATAACTGAAAGATATCCTTTTAGACTTTTACTTGTCTAATTCACTAAATGACCATAAGTAGTTCTGTGTTCATTCTAAGCATTGATAATCAGGTGTGTATGTGTGTGTGTGTGGGTAGAGATATGAAGAGTTTTAAGATTTTCTCTAAATTAATGATGAGCAGATGTGGTCAGCTGCTGCAGTGCAGAAAATGAAAGTTACTCGGGCGTATACTTTTAATAAGGTCATATACTCAATTAAAAATAAACTGAGCTGAAGATCAACAGAAACAATTGAAGGATTTTAGTCAAATTATATTTTGTCCTGAAAAGAGATATTTAATTAATTCTAAATGAATATGACTGACATTATTGTGATGTGTTTACATTATAGACATATTGCAAGCAACTGATCTATTTCCTTAGCTGTAATTGAAATTTTTGTGACAACTATATTCACGAGCATCGATGATACCTTCCTCAAAAGTTTATGAAGTTGGTTTTCAGATCCTTAAATTTCTGTCTTCGTGTTCACTTGGCAGACACATAATACTTGAGCCGCTAAGGTGAAAATTTAGATGAAAGCGTTCTGTATGCTCTCGGTAATGTCATTTTAATAATTATGTGCATAATCGTCTTGAGATATGAAATTCCTAAGTTTTAGTGGTGATGAGTAAAGTTAGAAACATATCTTTCGATATACTGTCCAACAAAATTGATGTATATTCTACAGGTTTGATTACAATATGATACCGCTTAGTAGACCTTTGGAAAACTAGGGGTAACAAAACGTCTGCTTCGTTCTAGTTCCAGATTCTTCAGCATTAAGTGCTCAGCATCTTTCGGTTTCAAGACGAGCCTGCCACTAAAACCCAATCCAGTCGCCCATGAACTTCTATTTCTTTTAATTAGTGCAACCGCCAGTCAGTGCTATAAGCCAGTAAGTGTTCTCATACCTGACTTGGCTGACTCTGCCAGTTACGACTTCTCACTAGAACTCCAGGGGAATTCCTGGATATAACCAGTCACCAGAGAGGATCAGACAAATTATCAAGTACTGGTTTTGTATAGGTTTGAATAGTCAGAGGTTTGATCACGAGGTGGTATCACTTAAAGAACCATTGGAAAATGGTCTACGAGCTCGCCATGTATCCCTGATGGATGCGTACCGACAAAGAGTCCCAAACTACGACGAAACAACTATCAAGTGATGGCTGGTTTTCCAGTGTTTTTCTAAATTGCATCAGCTCGTGATGAGACATGTAACCAGTCGAATCCCTGAAGATCAACGCTGGCTTAGTATATTTAAGATCAAATAACCCTATTAAGACCAACTCGATACTCCGTAATAATAAGGTGAGATAGTAAAGGTCTATGTATCACTTTAATCAGTCCATTTGTCTAACAATAACGGTCTATAGACTCATCGAATCTCATGCTCCACGTAAATAGGTCCACATGTACGACTGAGCTGATAAATGGACACAAACTTGGGGGAGTTAGTCAGTTTATCTTTCACAAGTATGTACAAATGCTTATTCACTCTAATAATGAGTGAAGAAAGCAATACTACTTAGCCGCAGAAGGGATCTATTCTGTACCTTTATTGTTTCATTTATCTTATTTTTCACCAAACGTTTTTGTGATGAAATGGAAATGTTTTAGAGAATTAACCAGGCATTTTTATCTGTGAACACTCAATTTGTTTTCTACTTCCTCATGTGTTTTTCCACTACATCTGATTTCTAAAAATTGAGCATTTTCGCAACTTTATCTTATCTATCTATCATGTTTTAGAAATAAAAGTTTGATAACACGCCACAAAGCTGTTAAAGCAGGATTCATTGTATTAAAAGAAAAATACAGTTATTTCAACAGGCCAAATTTTAGTTCATTATTTCGTGTAAATGGGATATTTCATACATGGATTCTCCTTGATGTGTTTGCACAGTTTAAACTCACCGCTGCTTTCCCATGTCTTTATTGCCTAGTAACGGCTTTTTATGTTATCTTATAATTTATATACCCTGATAGCTCATTGCTCGCTGTCCTTTCTCCCCAGTTTTATTTTATTCAAGAGATGTAGATCATATTACGCATAAAATTACAACAATATTTCATAATTTACTGATGTAAAATTTCAATTCATCTGTATACCGGGATTATTCTTAATTATTGTTCCATATTTTATCTCCAATGGACTAAGGAATGTTAATAATGTTATAGAACTATTAACTATCGCTATTCGCGTTGTATACAGATGACAAGAAAACGACAACGATGAACAGTGGATCCGGATAATTCTGTTCCATGTGTTCTTGTTGCTTTGTTTGAATGGGCTCTATACATATGTGCTTCTTCATTTTGAGATCAGATACTGGAATACTGGGGAATCTAAATTCTCAGGTATTGGTTTTGTAGGGATTTTTTTGTTTGATTGCACGGAAGATTTCATCATGAGCTCTAACTGATGTCAGCTCATGATGAAATCCTCCATACAATCTAAATTCTCACTGAAGCATAGATAATTGAAAATATAGGTTAGAATGACTGGAGTTTGGTCAGACTCATCAAGAGGCTCATGTGGCTGTATTTAAAAATAAAATCAGAATTTCGTTAACAGTTGAGTCTCAGGGTTTATTCAATAAAGATCTAATATCGTGGCCGTAAGACTAATAATTAGAATTTACTGTCATTTTTTGTTGTTTATAGCTTGATTCCACACCGTAATTTTGGTACAAGTATAGAATTTTCAGCAATGTGATATCGGTAGTCCAAATTTTGCAGGTCGACCAGTTGATACCAGGAGTGCGACGGCAAGGAATCGAACCCCGGACCATGTTCAAGGTTGGCATGAGTCCTAACCACTGTGCTACTGACGCACTCATCAGCTTAAAAGTAACTGGTCTTTGAAGTAATAGGTAGTGGACGTTTTCTCTTGCATGCTCGGTGGTATCTGTAGTGCTAATACCATCAGGAATTGAGACGTATTTGGAAGCTGGGTAACTATTTAGGTTTTTTTTGTTTCGTTTGTTTTGCAACCTCGTGAGACTTTACTTTATGAGTCACAAGAGGGTAATTATTCTTTGTTGTGTGTTATTACACCTCATTTTTGATCGACTTAAATGACACATTTTCGTTAACCGGAAGAAAACTGCTTTTCTTTTGAGATACTCTATAATTTAAGTCTGCTCATGCGTGTCTGTTGAATTAAGCTCATATTGAACACTACTTTCTTGAAAAGTTTCTCGATAGCTTTAAGCTTGTACTTTATAAAATAACGATAGTTTCCTAGTTGAAAATGTGCCGCGATTTGTCTACATGCTCTGAAATCAAAGATGAAGTAGCCAATATTTGAGACTCCTCTGGGTAGTTCAGTAACAGGATTAACAGACGTGTTGTTATTAGCAGCCCTTACAGTTGAATTTACAAGTAACATTTACCCTGCCATCCTTGACAGTGAATCTCTTGAATAGCATGGTGGGTTTTGTAGTCAGTTCAGTAGATTCAGTGGCCACCGGAACCCGACTAAACGGAGTAATCAGTTTATTTGGTATTCGTGATTTCTTTGATGTCGTGTAAAATAATCTTCTTTCTTGTTGAGTTGTAGTAACTGTCATGTTCTATATTTTGCCAAATTTTGTTGGCTAATTTTATTAAAATTTTTTACATACAGCATTCTTCAGTGGACGATAGTTTTTGAAAGTAATGTCTCAGTACAAGCTTTCCGTTAAGCTACTGGATAATTGCTCTCTCAATGGAAAAACCTAATCCGCGTGATTTGCATTCTTGAACATTTTCATGTATACAGTCACATCTACGAAAAAAATTTTTCTTTTCTCCTTGGAGACCATATCCCTTCAAGCTTGATTCCACACTGTATTTTTGTAACAAGTATGGAATTTTCAGCCTGTGATATCGGTAGCCCAAATTTTGCAGGCCAACTATTGATGTTAGGTTTGCGTTGGCAAGGGATCAAATTCCGGATCATGTGCATGGTCGGCGAGAGTCATAATCAACGCACCACTGCGTCGGTGGCACAGTGGTTAGGACTCTCGCCAACCATGCACATGGTCCGGGACTCGAGCCCACGCCGACGCACACCTGATATCTATGGTCGGCCTGCGAATTTCGGGCTACCGACATCCACGCTGAAAATTCCACACTTGTACCAAAAATACAGTGTGGAATCAAGCTGTAATCACAAATAAAAATAAAAAATTAAAATAAAGACCTTGACGCCTCTCCACTGACAAAAACTACAAGCCTAAGCGTACCCATTTAGGGCCCATTGCAATTTTCAACCCATTGAGGCGCAATGGTGAGCCTCCACCCGAAGTTAGAGCATTCTTGATCATCCTGAGCCGGACTCCAGGTATGTTCACAGGTGGAATCTCAATAGTATTTCTTCTGAAAACCAAATTATTCAGAGCCTAGTCTGAGATCTGCTGGTACCACAAACAGTGATCATGCAAGCAAGCATTCTGAATCTAGCATATACCTAGTAATCGAGTAGTCTTAGTTGATTCAGCTAAATGAGCTGAATCACACTCGACCCACATCTGGTGAGCTTGTCACCCCTTCGCTCGGAAAGCTAAAAGACTATATGGTGTCTAGTTCACCTCGATATGGAATCAACTGCGCTTGTAGAGCGAGTTATATTGGCCGTTGCTCTAGGAATTTGATTTTTCGTGCCCAAGAACATCTCCCACTATGGCTAAGTAAAGGTGTAGTTAAAACCATTAACAGTTCAATATTGGACCATCTGGTGCAAACCGGCCACAAAGTCAGTGTGGAAGAATCCTTCTCTATCATCTACCGGGTGCCTAATAAATTGCCAAAAACATCGAAGCACCGCATGCTTCAAACAGCACAGGCTATTGCCATTCGCCTCAAACAACCATTGCTCTGTGTTCGAAAGAAGCAAGTACAACCACTACTACTGCTTTGGTCTTCAGTGGAGACTATAAATTCATGAAGTTGTAGTATTATCTTTACTAATTTTTCTGACATTCAGTGTATAGTGTTATGTTGATGTTATTGAACTGTAATCTATCAATATTATTGATTCGATGTTATTTAAACATTAATATTGTTCATAACACTAATTCATTCATTCACTATGATGTATACCTAAAAGTAGAGCTTGAAGATGAAATTATCGAAAAGAATATTCTTCGTTCAGTATTCATTCTTTTGCAAAATTTTATGGGCATTTTTATTCAAATAATCTTTTTTACCAAAAGTTCTTCTATACGGATCAGAAACTTGGTGGGCGGGTCACAAAGAATATTTTCAACAGCCTGTTGCGGACCTTTATCAACCGACAACTGTCTTCGCTGGATCTATACTGAAGATCAGATGGCCGGGCCGGAAAGAATTACCAACAAGAACCTATGGCTGGGAACAAACAAAACAAGAAGCAATCGCCAACCAACAAATATGCAGGAGAGAGTGGAGATGGATTGACACTCGCTCACTGAGGAGACCGCTGGGTGACATCGCGCGTCAGGCCATTGCTCGAGTGGAACCAGTCCGAAAGGGAAGCGGCGAGTGGGACGTCAGTGCAAGGGTGACATGGAGGGATCGTGTGAAGAGGAGATGAAACAGTCAGTATGGAGTGACATGGATGGAGGTGAAAAGTACAGCAGAAGGAAGACAGAAGCAAGTGGAGACATGCAGTTGAAGCCCTATGTTCCACTAGGAACCCAAGGGAACAATAATAAAAAATAACACTAAAAGTTTAACAAAACTGATACTTTGAAATTTGTATTTATCTAAAATACATTCTCACAGTGGAAAAAATACAAATGTAGGCTAACCTTTAAAATGAGTTGAAAATATTGAAGGGATATTTATATAAATTAGCTTACTTGATTATAAATATAGTAATTTCACATATTCTTTAAAGCAGTATTTATGAATGTACTGTTCTATAAAAAAAACGATTATTATATAATTTTGTTTTATGTTTTAATACAAAGTGAATAAACGTTTATACACGTGGATTGACAAAATTAACGGATACATCTTTTTCATTTGATTGATAACGAACATCACTTGGTGAGTTCGGTGTTGCAATCTCAACAGTTGATCTTTTAAACGATCCAGAACGTCGTAGACTTGAACATCTTGAGAAATGATGAATAGTAGGTGATTCTGGTGTTTTTGGTGTATTCGCAGTATTTTGTCGCTTAGTTTGTATAACATCATCAACAATACTAGGTAGGGTCAGCACTGGTTTTTCTGGTTCTATCAAATCTTTTAAAACTGTATTTCTATGACTTTCTGATTTGAACATGCTGGCTTTCCGTCTGGCTAAATTTCTTTTCTTTATTTTCTTACGATCACTGTATGACAGAATAAAAATAGACAGAGACAATTATTTTTATGTCATTAGGTTTTATAATGTAGATAAAAAATAAGGTGGATAAATAGGCAAATTTCTTCATAATTTATCAAAGATCATTACAAGTACAGAAGTGGGCGTTGGTGGTTTAGCGGTTGGAACGCTCAACGACCATGCACATGGTCCAGGGTTCGATCTCCGGCCACCGACGCACTCCTTCACCTTGCTAAGCCAGAAATAATCCTGGTGAAGAGGAAAGCTTGGCATGAGGCTAGTAACCCCATCCTGTAAAAATAAACACTGCTACAGAAACTTTAAGCCACTAGCTTGAAGCCCTATGTTCCACTGGGAACGTGAAAGGAAGAAAAAAAGAACAAGTATAGAATGTTGAATTCATTGTGTATTTGACGCATAAATCATGTGATGATTTAAAGGTTTCTTGGTTCAGTGACATAAGACTGAACATGACCCAAGAAGATAAATAATGAGCTGAATACTTTCTACTCAAGTCATATAATTATTATGGTCTTATGTTATATTCTGTACAGATGGGCGTAGGACACTTAACTATAGCATTACTTGTCATTATTATCAATAACTTGTTATTGGAACACACGCTATTCGCATTATAACTGATCGAAATAATGACTACACTTTAAGCATATGAACAGTCTATCTTCAGTATTCTTTTTAAACTCGCCTAAATAAATTTAGTTTTTTTTAAACTGAATTATCTCTATTAGCTGAGTCAATCTAAGAACGCTCCAAGCAAGCTAACAGGTCACCCGGTTAAAGTGAGTGATTTGCAACATTTCACACCAATCAGTAGTATTTCCTATCTTGTTGATCCTGTTTTTAATTTCAAAACCAGAAAATATGTTTCAGTTTGACCATGAGTTGATATCAGTTAGAGAACCATTGAAAATTAGGGAGTATTAGACAACTGTTTCTTTCCAGTGTAGGACTCATCGTCAGTACGCACCCACCGGGTTTTGAACCCTGTACCTTGTGGCTACAAGCAAGCTCGTGGTCTTGGGTTGGAAATCTGGTGTGTGCCTATGGATGATGAGTTTTAAACTAGGACGAAACGGATGTTCAGTACTCCTTGATTTTCAACGGTTCTGTAACTGATATCAATCCATGGGCAGACTTGAAACAAATCAAATCCCTACAAACCAACTCATCAGAATAGTGTTTCTCTGAATAAATATTGTCTTTTAAAATATTCCGGAGCTATTGTATACATGTTGTGAAGCTACTCACTTTTTTATTTCAATAGCTGTGAAATTAGTTAAAGTGATATTTGGGCAAACTATTTATTGGTATACAAAAATGGAAACATATTGTATTTCTTTAATGTTCTTCCTTTAATTTTATACAGAGGGTAAAAAAAACACTTAAAAAAGTAAGTAACAAGTAATATTCTCAATAGGTGGTTTGTAAGGATTAGATTTGTTTTTACGAGTTTGACCACACATTGATATCAGTTAGAGGACCATTGAAAACCAGAAAGTACTGGACAGCTGTTTCATCCTAGTTTGGGGATCAGTGGCAGCACGCACCCATCATCACTGTTCGAATCCAGGACCTTCTTGTTACAAGACAAGCTTATATACCATTCAACCATTGGGATGCGATTCAACGGGCCAAAAATTCTAACTTCCCCCAATTCATGATAAGGCATGATCACCAACCAATGTCATCGGCGGAAAGTCTATCCTTACACCTGACTGGATGGACCTCCTAGTCACCACTTCTCATTAAAACTACGGAAACTCCGTCATGTAGCAAGTCAGATTAATTTTATATAGTTGGTTTGTAAAGATTAGGTTTGTTTTTACCAGTTTGACCATGGATTAATATCAGTACTCTTTAGTTTTCAATGATTCTCTAACTGATATCAATCCTTGGTCAAACTCGGAATAATAAGTAGTAAGAAAAACATTACAATGGATATTTTTAAGTGCTTTATTATCTCGTAATTGTATAAGCTTCTTAAGTGAAGCCACTTTTAGTGATCTGAACTTTGCAAAGTGAACCCTTTTCACGCAGTTGAATTCAGATTTCATCTCCAGAATACCATTTTTTTAAAGATACATTTTATGTATGTATACGCGAACAGATTCATATTCATTTACAGTCACTCACTGAGACATTGTTCATAATAGAGGTCATTTTTATTGCATTGTAAGAAAATTTAAATTTTTTTTGGGATTTGAGTATAGGTGAACCACAAAGTGTAATTTATCTCTAAGAGTAATACCACGATGCGCTGAAGTTTTTCAATAAGAGGTAACGGTAGTGATAACATTTAGCAAAACATTGTACTTTTCATGAAATAAAATCAAGAGTTAAACGTAAAAATCATCACTAGGATTTGTGATAAAAGCAATTACTAAGGATGTATGACGTGTTTACCAGTGTTAAACGTTTGTAGTAATTAATTGTTGGAAAATTCACTCAGTAATGAAGTTTGTGTTCTGATGAACTACATTATCGTACGACACTGGATAGGAATACAATGATTTCATTTACAGGACACTAGCCAGCAACTAAAATCATGCATTTGGTCCTTCGTTTACTGCAGACTGAATTCTATCAGTCAAGTGTGCTATGTTACCACCCTGTTATGTGGCTAACTATCATGGCGCATTCTGAATTGTTTTAGGTAGATAGAGGCAACCAGTGGCACTGCAAACTTGACTGATAGAATTCAGTCTGGACCAAACAAGGGACTAAACTCAAGACACTAGTTACTATTTAGTATCCAATGAAAGTATTCATCACAGTCATATTGGAGATCATTCTCAAGTCCGTATAACTAATTAGTAAAGTCTCTGAATGCACTCGTAAATGACCTCGATTGAAATCTTAGAGTGGACATGATTTACTTGAAGACTGTAGATACGTCTTGCAATCTTTCAAAGCTTCCTAACGGTTAACTTCATCCATCTAACAGCACTTCTAAAGAGTCCCAAACTAGGACGAAACAGTTGTTCAGTACTCCTTGATTTTCAATGGTTTGCTAGCTGGCATCAATCTGTGATGAAACTTGCAACTTTTACTATTTGTAACAAGAATTTCACCTAGCTAGTAAATGTATCTTATCAATTTTCTGTAGTTTTCTGGTTAATTAAAAACAAAATTGTAAAACCACAAGTACACTGAAGCTCAATGGATGCATAAAAAGTATGTGAACATTGATAAAGTACAATTTCACCTTTCTAACTAATTGTAAATAAAATACAAATTCCAATAAAGTGATTAAATTTGTACTTGAAAAATATGAGTTTAAAAAGATTAAATTAAATTGTTTATACAAGTTTCATTTACTTCTTGTAATCTAATTTCTATTTTAAATGAATTTTTTAAACGTTACTGTAATCATCATTCACATGTTGTTTTCATTGACTTATAATTTCATTTACATTAAACCTTTAAGTAATATTCTCCTTAAACATTAAATGAATTAATTGCATAAAATTTCAGATTGTTTATCAAATGACATCCAAAAGTACATAAGGTACGGTTTAAATTCATCTACACAAAATAATAAATATAAGGTGAGAGGGTAGATTGTTTAAAGAAAACAATGAGACCATTGGAAAAACTACAGTGAAATTCTTATTACTATTGTTCTTTTGAGTTCCCAGTAGAACAGAGGGCTTAAACAAAACATCTCCACTTTGCTCTGTGTTTTCTGGTATCCTCTTCAACTGAGTCAACGGTTGCCCATAATGTCCCATCTCCTCCACGCCACACGATCTACTGCATGTCACCGTTCTCACTGACGACCCACTCGTCGCTTCCCATTGGGATTCCACTCGAGCAATGGTGTGCATTGCGCGTGATGTTATTCGATGGTCTCTTCAATGTATGACGTATCTACCTCAATTTTCTCCGACATATTTGTTGAGCAATCCGCTCTTGGTTGTTTCGTTCATCTCCAGAGTTTCTTGTTACTAATTCTTTCTGGCCGCCCACCAGGCCATACGATCTTCACTATGGAGCCAGCAAAGCGGGCAGCTGTTGGCGAAATTCTGCAATGGCTTGTTGGAAATACTTTTCGTGACCTGTATAAAGGAACTGAGTCAGTTGACATTGGTGTTGAAAATGAGAATCTTGTTGCTTATGTCAAGGTGGAGTGCAGAAGATTCTCAAACTGGTTTCAGGTTGACGAAGACGTTTCTTGCCTTTCCGATTCTGACTTTGACATATTCCCCATGCTGACTTCCTGTAGTTGAAACGATGCTTCCTAGATAAGTGGATGAAGTAACTTCTGTCAAATCTACCCCGTTGATGGTGATCGGAATGGATATCTGTTAAATTATAGCATAGAATTCTTCGGGAGAAATCACCTACTATCACTGATGATATTCCTGGTTGTAATGGACCAGATCCTCTGACGGACCATGGATAGCGAGAAGACAAGTATACAATGAACCGATAAGATTCTAGAGTATTTGAAATTCAGGGACGATTTATGTCCAATGTCACACAAACGTGAAGACCTACAGGCGAAAATCAACAAATGGGAGGAAGAGACTGGTAGGAGAGACAGAACTTCGAGTGAACATAGAGAAAACAGGGGTGATGAAGATACCTGATAACCAACAAAAATTTATACGCAGCAGTCACGTTTAACAGCAGAAATTTGAAGGGGAGTACTTTTTTTACCTATCTAGACAAAATGGTTTACAAAGAACTCTTTAGTTTGATGTACCTGCATACTAAGTGATTGATCATTTTTCCACTGAAAATATTACAATTAACTGTGAATGAACTCTGAGAGAAAATAATGATAGTGGTGAAGGATTTACTAGCGCAAAGTAATTTAAATATTGACTGATTATGCAAAGTAAATGTATTACTGCCGAAATATAGATTTTTTTTGAACCAATCACCTTTCGTCTATTGATAAGTAGAAAATTAAATCTCTCTCATCCTTCTCCGGAAGGCTTCGGTTGAATTACTATGATCTCCAGTAAGAAAATCGACAACTACTTATCAAGGAAATGTGGATAATAAATTGAACTAAAGTAGATGACGTCAACTCTAAATCTATCGCTTATCGTAACCGTAACCATAAGCCAACGACTAACATCTATTCAAAGTCATTGGAGCGTTTGTACTCCTGGGACGCTATTGCTGAACTTCGCCAGAACTCCATTGATCCCTTCATATACACATACTTCTTTCATCATGATATCATATGAAGAAATCGTCCAGGTGAATCCATTAACAATGAAAGTTGGATAACTGAAAGATATCCTTTTAGGCTTTTACTTGTCTAATTCACTAAATGACCATAAGTAGTTCTGTGTTCATTCTAAGCATTGATAATCAGGTGTGTATGTGTGTGTGTGGGTAGAGATATGAAGAGTTTTAAGATTTTCTCTAAATTAATGATGAGCAGATGTGGTCAGCTGCTGCAGTGCAGAAAATGAAAGTTACTCGGGCGTATACTTTTAATAAGGTCATATACTCAATTAAAAATAAACTGAGCTGAAGATCAACAGAAACAATTGAAGGATTTTAGTCAAATTATATTTTGTCCTGAAAAGAGATATTTAATTAATTCTAAATGAATATGACTGACATTATTGTGATGTGTTTACATTATAGACATATTGCAAGCAACTGATCTATTTCCTTAGCTGTAATTGAAATTTTTGTGACAACTATATTCACGAGCATCGATGATACCTTCCTCAAAAGTTTATGAAGTTGGTTTTCAGATCCTTAAATTTCTGTCTTCGTGTTCACTTGGCAGACACATAATACTTGAGCCGCTAAGGTGAAAATTTAGATGAAAGCGTTCTGTATGCTCTCGGTAATGTCATTTTAATAATTATGTGCATAATCGTCTTGAGATATGAAATTCCTAAGTTTTAGTGGTGATGAGTAAAGTTAGAAACATATCTTTCGATATACTGTCCAACAAAATTGATGTATATTCTACAGGTTTGATTACAATATGATACCGCTTAGTAGACCTTTGGAAAACTAGGGGTAACAAAACGTCTGCTTCGTTCTAGTTCCAGATTCTTCAGCATTAAGTGCTCAGCATCTTTCGGTTTCAAGACGAGCCTGCCACTAAAACCCAATCCAGTCGCCCATGAACTTCTATTTCTTTTAATTAGTGCAACCGCCAGTCAGTGCTATAAGCCAGTAAGTGTTCTCATACCTGACTTGGCTGACTCTGCCAGTTACGACTTCTCACTAGAACTCCAGGGGAATTCCTGGATATAACCAGTCACCAGAGAGGATCAGACAAATTATCAAGTACTGGTTTTGTATAGGTTTGAATAGTCAGAGGTTTGATCACGAGGTGGTATCACTTAAAGAACCATTGGAAAATGGTCTACGAGCTCGCCATGTATCCCTGATGGATGCGTACCGACAAAGAGTCCCAAACTACGACGAAACAACTATCAAGTGATGGCTGGTTTTCCAGTGTTTTTCTAAATTGCATCAGCTCGTGATGAGACATGTAACCAGTCGAATCCCTGAAGATCAACGCTGGCTTAGTATATTTAAGATCAAATAACCCTATTAAGACCAACTCGATACTCCGTAATAATAAGGTGAGATAGTAAAGGTCTATGTATCACTTTAATCAGTCCATTTGTCTAACAATAACGGTCTATAGACTCATCGAATCTCATGCTCCACGTAAATAGGTCCACATGTACGACTGAGCTGATAAATGGACACAAACTTGGGGGAGTTAGTCAGTTTATCTTTCACAAGTATGTACAAATGCTTATTCACTCTAATAATGAGTGAAGAAAGCAATACTACTTAGCCGCAGAAGGGATCTATTCTGTACCTTTATTGTTTCATTTATCTTATTTTTCACCAAACGTTTTTGTGATGAAATGGAAATGTTTTAGAGAATTAACCAGGCATTTTTATCTGTGAACACTCAATTTGTTTTCTACTTCCTCATGTGTTTTTCCACTACATCTGATTTCTAAAAATTGAGCATTTTCGCAACTTTATCTTATCTATCTATCATGTTTTAGAAATAAAAGTTTGATAACACGCCACAAAGCTGTTAAAGCAGGATTCATTGTATTAAAAGAAAAATACAGTTATTTCAACAGGCCAAATTTTAGTTCATTATTTCGTGTAAATGGGATATTTCATACATGGATTCTCCTTGATGTGTTTGCACAGTTTAAACTCACCGCTGCTTTCCCATGTCTTTATTGCCTAGTAACGGCTTTTTATGTTATCTTATAATTTATATACCCTGATAGCTCATTGCTCGCTGTCCTTTCTCCCCAGTTTTATTTTATTCAAGAGATGTAGATCATATTACGCATAAAATTACAACAATATTTCATAATTTACTGATGTAAAATTTCAATTCATCTGTATACCGGGATTATTCTTAATTATTGTTCCATATTTTATCTCCAATGGACTAAGGAATGTTAATAATGTTATAGAACTATTAACTATCGCTATTCGCGTTGTATACAGATGACAAGAAAACGACAACGATGAACAGTGGATCCGGATAATTCTGTTCCATGTGTTCTTGTTGCTTTGTTTGAATGGGCTCTATATATATGTGCTTCTTCATTTTGAGATCAGATACTGGAATACTGGGGAATCTAAATTCTCAGGTATTGGTTTTGTAGGGATTTTTTTGTTTGATTGCACGGAAGATTTCATCATGAGCTCTAACTGATGTCAGCTCATGATGAAATCCTCCATACAATCTAAATTCTCACTGAAGCATAAATAATTGAAAATATAGGTTAGAATGACTGGAGTTTGGTCAGACTCATCAAGAGGCTCATGTGGCTGTATTTAAAAATAAAATCAGAATTTCGTTAACAGTTGAGTCTCAGGGTTTATTCAATAAAGATCTAATATCGTGGCCGTAAGACTAATAATTAGAATTTACTGTCATTTTTTGTTGTTTATAGCTTGATTCCACACCGTAATTTTGGTACAAGTATAGAATTTTCAGCAATGTGATATCGGTAGTCCAAATTTTGCAGGTCGACCAGTTGATACCAGGAGTGCGACGGCAAGGAATCGAACCCCGGACCATGTTCAAGGTTGGCATGAGTCCTAACCACTGTGCTACTGACGCACTCATCAGCTTAAAAGTAACTGGTCTTTGAAGTAATAGGTAGTGGACGTTTTCTCTTGCATGCTCGGTGGTATCTGTAGTGCTAATACCATCAGGAATTGAGACGTATTTGGAAGCTGGGTAACTATTTAGGTTTTTTTGTTTCTTTTGTTTTGCAACCTCGTGAGACTTTACTTTATGAGTCACAAGAGGGTAATTATTCTTTGTTGTGTGTTATTACACCTCATTTTTGATCGACTTAAATGACACATTTTCGTTAACCGGAAGAAAACTGCTTTTCTTTTGAGATACTCTATAATTTAAGTCTGCTCATGCGTGTCTGTTGAATTAAGCTCATATTGAACACTACTTTCTTGAAAAGTTTCTCGATAGCTTTAAGCTTGTACTTTATAAAATAACGATAGTTTCCTAGTTGAAAATGTGCCGCGATTTGTCTACATGCTCTGAAATCAAAGATGAAGTAGCCAATATTTGAGACTCCTCTGGGTAGTTCAGTGACAGGATTAACAGATGTGTTGTTATTAGCAGCCCTTACAGTTGAATTTACAAGTAACATTTACCCTGCCATCCTTGACAGTGAATCTCTTGAATAGCATGGTGGGTTTTGTAGTCAGTTCAGTAGATTCAGTGGCCACCGGAACCCGACTAAACGGAGTAATCAGTTTATTTGGTATTCGTGATTTCCTTGATGTCGTGTAAAATAATCTTCTTTCTTGTTGAGTTGTAGTAACTGTCATGTTCTATATTTTGCCAAATTTTGTTGGCTAATTTTATTAAAATTTTTTACATACAGCATTCTTCAGTGGACGATAGTTTTTGAAAGTAATGTCTCAGTACAAGCTTTCCGTTAAGCTACTGGATAATTGCTCTCTTAATGGAAAAACCTAATCCGCGTGATTTGCATTCTTGAACATTTTCATGTATACAGTCACATCTACGAAAAAAATTTTTCTTTTCTCCTTGGAGACCATATCCCTTCAAGCTTGATTCCACACCGTATTTTTGGTACAAGTATGGAATTTTCAGCCTGTGATATCGGTAGCCCAAATTTTGCAGGCCAACTATTGATGTTAGGTTTGCGTTGGCAAGGGATCAAATTCCGGATCATGTGCATGGTCGGCGAGAGTCATAATCAACGCACCACTGCGTCGGTGGCACAGTGGTTAGGACTCTCGCCAACCATGCACATGGTCCGGGACTCGAGCCCACGCCGACGCACACCTGATATCTATGGTCGGCCTGCGAATTTCGGGCTACCGACATCCACGCTGAAAATTCCACACTTGTACCAAAAATACAGTGTGGAATCAAGCTGTAATCAAAAATAAAAATAAAAAATTAAAATAAAGACCTTGACGCCTCCCACTGACAAAAACTACAAGCCTAAGCGTACCCATTTAGGGCCCATTGCAATTTTCAACCCATTGAGGCGCAATGGTGAGCCTCCACCCGAAGTTAGAGCATTCTTGATCATCCTGAGCCGGACTCCAGGTATGTTCACAGGTGGAATCTCACTAGAATTTCTTCTGAAAACCAAATTATTCAGAGCCTAGTCTGAGATCTGCTGGTACCACAAACAGTGATCATGCAAGCAAGCATTCTGAATCTAGCATATACCTAGTAATCGAGTAGTCTTAGTTGATTCAGCTAAATGAGCTGAATCACACTCGACCCACATCTGGTGAGCTTGTCACCCCCCCTCCGCTCGGAAAGCTAAAAGACTATATGGTGTCTAGTTCACCTCGATATGGAATCAACTGCGCTTGTAGAGCGAGTTATATTGGCCGTTGCTCTAGGAATTTGATTTTTCGTGCCCAAGAACATCTCCCACTATGGCTAAGTAAAGGTGTAGTTAAAACCATTAACAGTTCGATATTGGACCATCTGGTGCAAACCGGCCACAAAGTCAGTGTGGAAGAATCCTTCTCTATCATCTACCGGGTGCCTAATAAATTGCCAAAAACATCGAAGCACCGCATGCTTCAAACAGCACAGGCTATTGCCATTCGCCTCAAACAACCATTGCTCTGTGTTCGAAAGAAGCAAGTACAACCACTACTACTGCTTTGGTCTTCAGTGGAGACTATAAATTCATGAAGTTGTAGTATTATCTTTACTAATTTTTCTGACATTCAGTGTATAGTGTTATGTTGATGTTATTGAACTGTAATCTATCAATATTATTGATTCGATGTTATTTAAACATTAATATTGTTCATAACACTAATTCATTCATTCACTATGATGTATACCTAAAAGTAGAGCTTGAAGATGAAATTATCGAAAAGAATATTCTTCGTTCAGTATCCATTCTTTTGCAAAATTTTTATGGGCATTTTTATTCAAATAATCTTTTTTACCAAAAGTTCTTCTATACGGATCAGAAACTTGGTGGGCGGGTCACAAAGAATATTTTCAACAGCCTGTTGCGGACCTTTATCAACCGACAACTGTCTTCGCTGGATCTATACTGAAGATCAGATGGCCGGGCCGGAAAGAATCACCAACAAGAACCTATGGGAACAAACAAACAAAACAAGAAGCAATCGACCAACAAATATGCAGGAGAGAGTGGAGATGGATTGACACTCGCTCACTGAGGAGACCGCTGGGTGACATCGCGCGCGGTCAGGCCATTGCTCGAGTGGAACCAGTCCGAAAGGGAAGCGGCGAGTGGGACGTCAGTGCAAGGGTGACATGGAGGGATCGTGTGAAGAGGAGATGAAACAGTCAGTATGGAGTGACATGGATGGAGGTGAAAAGTACAGCAGAAGGAAGACAGAAGCAAGTGGAGACATGCAGTTGAAGCCCTATGTTCCACTAGGAACCCAAGGGAACAATAATAAAAAAATAACACTAAAAGTTTTACAAAACTGATACTTTGAAATTTGTATTTATCTAAAATACATTCTCACAGTGGAAAAAATACAAATGTAGGCTAACCTTTAAAATGAGTTGAAAATATTGAAGGGATATTTATATAAATTAGCTTACTTGATTATAAATATAGTAATTTCACATATTCTTTAAAGCAGTAGTTATGAATGTACTGTTCTATAAAAAAAACGATTATTATATAATTTTGTTTTATGTTTTAATACAAAGTGAATAAACGTTTATACACGTGGATTGACAAAATTAACGGATACATCTTTTTCATTTGATTGATAACGAACATCACTTGGTGAGTTCGGTGTTGCAATCTCAACAGTTGATCTTTTAAACGATCCAGAACGTCGTAGACTTGAACATCTTGAGAAATGATGAATAGTAGGTGATTCTGGTGTTTTTGGTGTATTCGCAGTATTTTGTCGCTTAGTTTGTATAACATCATCAACAATACTAGGTAGGGTCAGCACTGGTTTTTCTGGTTCTATCAAATCTTTTAAAACTGTATTTCTATGACTTTCTGATTTGAACATGCTGGCTTTCCGTCTGGCTAAATTTCTTTTCTTTATTTTCTTACGATCACTGTATGACAGAATAAAAATAGACAGAGACAATTATTTTTATGTCATTAGGTTTTATAATGTAGATAAAAAATAAGGTGGATAAATAGGCAAATTTCTTCATAATTTATCAAAGATCATTACAAGTACAGAAGTGGGCGTTGGTGGTTTAGCGGTTGGAACGCTCAACGACCATGCACATGGTCCAGGGTTCGATCTCCGGCCACCGACGCACTCCTTCACCTTGCTAAGCCAGAAATAATCCTGGTGAAGAGGAAAGCTTGGCATGAGGCTAGTAACCCCATCCTGTAAAAATAAACACTGCTACAGAAACTTTAAGCCACTAGCTTGAAGCCCTATGTTCCACTGGGAACGTGAAAGGAAGAAAAAAAGAACAAGTATAGAATGTTGAATTCATTGTGTATTTGACGCATAAATCATGTGATGATTTAAAGGTTTCTTGGTTCAGTGACATAAGACTGAACATGACCCAAGAAGATAAATAATGAGCTGAATACTTTCTACTCAAGTCATATAATTATTATGGTCTTATGTTATATTCTGTACAGATGGGCGTAGGACACTTAACTATAGCATTACTTGTCATTATTATCAATAACTTGTTATTGGAACACACGCTATTCGCGTTATAACTGATCGAAATAATGACTACACTTTAAGCATATGAACAGTCTATCTTCAGTATTCTTTCTAAACTCGCCTAAATAAATTTAGTTTTTTTTAAACTGAATTATCTCTATTAGCTGAGTCAATCTAAGAACGCTCCAAGCAAGCTAACAGGTCACCCGGTTAAAGTGAGTGATTTGCAACATTTCACACCAATCAGTAGTATTTCCTATCTTGTTGATCCTGTTTTTAATTTCAAAACCAGAAAATATGTTTCAGTTTGACCATGAGTTGATATCAGTTAGAGAACCATTGAAAATTAGGGAGTATTAGACAACTGTTTCTTTCCAGTGTAGGACTCATCGTCAGTACGCACCCACCGGGTTTTGAACCCTGTACCTTGTGGCTACAAGCAAGCTCGTGGTCTTGGGTTGGAAATCTGGTGTGTGCCTATGGATGATGAGTTTTAAACTAGGACGAAACGGATGTTCAGTACTCCTTGATTTTCAACGGTTCTGTAACTGATATCAATCCATGGGCAGACTTGAAACAAATCAAATCCCTACAAACCAACTCATCAGAATAGTGTTTCTCTGAATAAATATTGTCTTTTAAAATATTCCGGAGCTATTGTATACATGTTGTGAAGCTACTCACTTTTTTATTTCAATAGCTGTGAAATTAGTTAAAGTGATATTTGGGCAAACTATTTATTGGTATACAAAAATGGAAACATATTGTATTTCTTTAATGTTCTTCCTTTAATTTTATACAGAGGGTAAAAAAAACACTTAAAAAAGTAAGTAACAAGTAATATTCTCAATAGGTGGTTTGTAAGGATTAGATTTGTTTTTACGAGTTTGACCACACATTGATATCAGTTAGAGGACCATTGAAAACCAGAAAGTACTGGACAGCTGTTTCATCCTAGTTTGGGGATCAGTGGCAGCACGCACCCATCATCACTGTTCGAATCCAGGACCTTCTTGTTACAAGACAAGCTTATATACCATTCAACCATTGGGATGCGATTCAACGGGCCAAAAATTCTAACTTCCCCCAATTCATGATAAGGCATGATCACCAACCAATGTCATCGGCGGAAAGTCTATCCTTATACCTGACTGGATGGACCTCCTAGTCACCACTTCTCATTAAAACTACGGAAACTCCGTCATGTAGCAAGTCAGATTAATTTTATATAGTTGGTTTGTAAAGATTAGGTTTGTTTTTACCAGTTTGACCATGGATTAATATCAGTACTCTTTAGTTTTCAATGATTCTCTAACTGATATCAATCCTTGGTCAAACTCGGAATAATAAGTAGTAAGAAAAACATTACAATGGATATTTTTAAGTGCTTTATTATCTCGTAATTGTATAAGCTTCTTAAGTGAAGCCACTTTTAGTGATCTGAACTTTGCAAAGTGAACCCTTTTCACGCAGTTGAATTCAGATTTCATCTCCAGAATACCATTTTTTTAAAGATACATTTTATGTATGTATACGCGAACAGATTCATATTCATTTACAGTCACTCACTGAGACATTGTTCATAATAGAGGTCATTTTTATTGCATTGTAAGAAAATTTAAATTTTTTTTGGGATTTGAGTATAGGTGAACCACAAAGTGTAATTTATCTCTAAGAGTAATACCACGATGTGCTGAAGTTTTTCATTAAGAGGTAACGGTAGTGATAACATTTAGCAAAACATTGTACTTTTCATGAAATAAAATCAAGAGTTAAACGTAAAAATCATCACTAGGATTTGTGATAAAAGCAATTACTAAGGATGTATGACGTGTTTACCAGTATTAAACGTTTGTAGTAATTAATTGTTGGAAAATTCACTCAGTAATGAAGTTTGTGTTCTGATGAACTACATTATCGTACGACACTGGATAGGAATACAATGATTTCATTTACAGGACACTAGCCAGCAACTAAAATCATGCATTTGGTCCTTCATTTACTGCAGACTGAATTCTATCAGTCAAGTGTGCTATGTTACCACCCTGTTATGTGGCTAACTATCATGGCGCATTCTGAATTGTTTTAGGTAGATAGAGGCAACCAGTGGCACTGCAAACTTGACTGATAGAATTCAGTCTGGACCAAGCAAGGGACTAAACTCAAGACACTAGTTACTATTTAGTATCCAATGAAAGTATTCATCACAGTCATATTGGAGATCATTCTCAAGTCCGTATAACTAATTAGTAAAGTCTCTGAATGCACTCGTAAATGACCTCGATTGAAATCTTAGAGTGGATATGATTTACTTGAAGACTGTAGATACGTCTTGCAATCTTTCAAAGCTTCCTAACAGTTGACTTCATCCATCTAACAGCACTTCTAAAGAGTCCCAAACTAGGACGAAACAGTTGTTCAGTACTCCTTGATTTTCAATGGTTTGCCAGCTGACATCAATCTGTGATGAAACGTGCAACTTTTACTATTGGTAACAAGAATTTCACCTAGCTAGTAAATGTATCTTATCAATTTTCTGTAGTTTTCTGGTTAATTAAAAACAAAATTGTAAAACCACAAGTACACTGAAGCTCAATGGATGCATAAAAAGTATGTGAACATTGATAAAGTACAATTTCACCTTTCTAACTAATTGTAAATAAAATACAAATTCCAATAAAGTGATTAAATTTGTACTTGAAAAATATGAGTTTAAAAAGATTAAATTAAATTGTTTATACAAGTTTCATTTACTTCTTGTAATCTAATTTCTATTTTAAATGAATTTTTTAAACGTTACTGTAATCATCATTCACATGTTGTTTTCATTGACTTATAATTTCGTTTACATTAAACCTTTAAGTAATATTCTCCTTAAACATTAAATGAATTAATTGCATAAAATTTCAGATTGTTTATCAAATGACATCCAAAAGAACATAAGGTACGGTTTAAATTCATCTACAAAAAATAATAAATATAAGGTGAGAGGGTAGAATTGTTTAAAGAAAACAATGAGACCATTGGAAAAACTAAAGTGAAATTCTTATTACTATTGTTCTTTTGGGTTCCCAGTAGAACAGAGGGCTTAAACAAAACATCTCCACTTTGCTCTGTGTTTTCTGCTGTCCTCTTCAACTGAGTCAACGGTTGCCCATAATGTCCCATCTCCTACTCGCCACACGATCTACTGCATGTCACCGTTCTCATCGACGACCCACTCGTCGTTTCCCATTGGGATTCCACTCGAGCAATAGCCTGTATTGCGCGTGATCTTATTCGACGGTCTCCTCAATGTATGACGTATCTACCTCAAATTTCTCCGACATATTTGTTGAGCAATCCGCTCTTGGTTGTTTCGTTCATTTCCAGAGTTTCTTGTTACTAATTCTTTCTGGCCGCCCACCAGGCCATACGATCTTCACTATGGAGCCAGCAAAGCGGGTAGCTGTTGGCGAAATTCTGCGATGGCTTGTTGGAAATACTTTTCGTGACCTGTATAAAGGAACTGAGTCAGTTGACATTGGTGTTGAAAATGAGAATCTTGTTGCTTATGTCAAGGTGGAGTGCAGAAGATTTTCAAACTGGTTTCAGGTTGACGAAGACGTTTCTTGCCTTTCCGATTCTGACTTTGACATATTCCCCATGCTGACTTCCTGTAGTTGAAACGATGCTTCCTAGATAAGTGGATGAGGTAACTTCTGTCAAATCTACCCCGTTGATGGTAATCGGAATGGATATCTGTTAAATTATAGCATAGAATTCTTCGGGAGAAATCACCTACTATCACTGATGATATTCCTGGTTGTAATGGACCAGATCCTCTGACGGACCATGGATAGCGAGAAGACAAGTATACAATGAACCGATAAGATTCTAGAGTATTTGAAATTCAGGGACGATTTATGTCCAATGTCACACAAACGTGAAGATCTACAGGCGAAAATCAACAAATGGGAGGAAGAGACTGGTAGGAGAGACAGAACTTCGAGTGAACATAGAGAAAACAGGGGTGATGAAGATACCTGATAACCAACAAAAATTTATACGCAGCAGTCACGTTTAACAGCAGAAATTTGAAGGGGAGTACTTTTTTTACCTATCTAGACAAAGTCGTTTCAGCTACAGGAGGCGTGGATGAAGATTCCAAAGTCAAGATCGGAAATATAAGACAGACCTTCATTAATCTGAAATCTCTGTCAAAATCCACTGCTACATACAGCATAAAAATCAAGATTCAAATTTCCCACACTAATATTAGGTCAGTTCTTCTATATGGTTCAAAAAATTGATGTATCACAGAACGCATTTCAAAACGGCATCAGATTTTAGCAATAACTACCTTCAACCCTTAGTAAAGATCAGAGAGTCTACCAGAAAGCAATGAGGAACATATGGCCGAAAAATACGCCAAAGAAAGTGTAGATGGATTGGACATTCGCCGAGGGGACTGTTGAGCGACATCACGAGTGACGCTCTCAAGCGTAACCTGAAATGGAAATGGCGTCTTGGGCCACCAAAAGGGACATGAAGGAGATGGTGTGAAGAGGAAGTGAGAGCTTATGTGCAATGGCGGAACCTGATGAATAGTACTGCAGATAACTGGGTAAAAAAGAGATATACTGCCGAAGCACTATGTTCAACTTGGAACCCAAGGGAATGATAATAATGCTTGAAATAGAAACGATTTGTTTTGATAACCAAATCAAGTGAATAAAACAGTTAAATGACCTTGCATGTTGATCCTATATGGCCTACATGAAAGATATATGTTTTTTTCATCGATAGGTGTTTCTCCTTTTTCAAATTACTACTGCTTTTAGATGCTACATATGAGAGGTGCATTTGTGAACACCAATATATACTCATTCTATGATTAGCCAGTTGCATCACTCAATGGAAATGCAAGTACATTAAGCTGTCGGATCATAAATAACATAAAATACGCATCCTGGTCTCCATTGTATGCGTTGTCAGGCCGTGGATTTATACTACTGAAGAATCCTAGAATAGAACGAAGTTCAGTGCCCTCTGGTTTACAAAGAACTCTTTAGTTTGATGTACCTGCATACTAAGTGATTGATCATGTTTCCACTGAAAATATTGCGATTAACTGTGAATGAATTCTGAGAGAAAATAATGATAGTGGTGAAGGATTTACTAGCGCAAAGTAATTTAAATATTGACTGATTATGCAAATTAAATGTATTACTGCCGAAATATTAATTTTTTTTGAACCAATCACTTTTCGTCTATTGATAAGTAGAAAATTAAATCGCTAACCTTATTGGATGAAATGGCATAGATTTAAAATTAGAGTATGTGATGAGAAATTCCCATTATTATGAATTAGTTTACATACAAAATTTATAACACTTAATGGAAATCACCAATTAGTTTTGATTAAACTTATATCTGTAGTAAACTAATCAACTTTATTAAGGGAAAAACTGTAGAATGCTGAAGTATCTTTGAATATTTCAAAATTTTATTTTTATTTTCTGTAAGTTGTATAAATGCTTAGTATGTGACACAAGAATATATAGGTGGCTCAGTGGTAGAACTACTGATGTAGTTCAAGTTTCGATCCACGGCCGACGCAATCCTAAACCTCATTAAGGTAGTGGTGTGTTTAGTGAAGAGAGAAAATGTCTGGGCGTGTGGCTTACAACCCCACTATATAAAAATATATATAACACTGCTACCCAGATTCCAAAGCTCAATCTTGAAGTCCTATGTTCCACTCGGATAGCAAATGAGTAAAATAAAAAATTACAATATTATATGTGAGTCAGTCAGTATTTCACAGTTATTTCAAAGTAATCATTAGGATCACAGTATATTCAACAGATATTTGTCAAGAAGAAACAAATTTGCGCTGTTTGAAACCCCAACAATCCATATTTTGTTAAAGATGATTCCACGTTTATTTGGGATATCTAGGATGTTAGACTTTAGTCAGAATGAAGTGCTATCCTACTAAAGTTTTCACAGTGTTGTGATTTACTTATTGTGTTAACAGACTTGTAGGATGATCTTACCCAAGTTATTGGTGTATTATGGATACATTATTTTCTATTTTCGCCTTTACTGTGCAAATAAATATTGGCCGTTACTCTAGGAACTTGATTTTTCGTGCTCGAGAACATCTCCCACTATGGCTAAGTAGGGTGTAGTTAAAACCATTAACAGTTCGTTATTGGACCATCTGTTACAGACAGGCCACAAAGTCAGTGTGGAAGAATCCTTCTCTATCATCTACCGAGTGCCTAATAAATTGACAAAATCATGCATGCTTCAAACAGCAGAGGCTTTTGAAATTCACCTCAAACAACCAGTGCTCTGTGTTCAAAAGAAGCAAGTCCAGCCCCTACTACTGCCCTAGCCGGCCTTCAGTAGAAACTATAAATTCACGCATGAATTTGTAATATTATCTTTCCTAATTTTTCTGATATTCAGCTTATTTTATGTTGATGTTATTGAGCTGTAATGTATTGGCATTATTATTAATGCGATGTTATTTAAACATTAATATTGTTCATAACACTAATTCATTCATTCACTATAATGCATATATAACTGTAGAGCCTGATGATGAAGTTATCGAAAAGAGTATTCTTTGTTCAGTATTCATTCTTTTGGAAAATTTTAATGGGCATTTTTAATCAGTTCAAATAAAGTGTCTTGGAGCTTGCGATCTTCTTTGCTTTGTTAACATTTGAATTTATTTTAAAGCTACACCTACGTGTATATATATATGTATATAATGTTTTTACAACATACAGAAATTCGATTAAGTCATCACTGTCTCTAGAGACCAGTCGCTAGGTTTTACCAACGTACCATAGCACTGAATCAAGAGATGCAAGAGACCAACTTGTGTTTATGTACTGGTAGCAGAGATGAGGTCGACAGTGGCGGCCACTACTAAGTATAAAACGATGCACATGGAAAGAGATGTTCAACTACCATTTACTATCAGTTATAACAATAAATATTCAATAAGATTGAACAAAATTAATCTCGGCAAAAATCTTGTATAAACACACGAATTATCTATAGAAAACTTTGGTTAGCGCCAAGTAAGGGATTCAATAGACCAACAGATTACCTGCCTTTCATTTATTTCTAATTACATCTTATCCATAGATCATAGTACACAAATAGGCGTCAGAATGCTAACAATATCGTGCTAAAATATTTAATACTATCTGTCAAATAAAGTAGTATTCTCTGTACAAAAGTGAGCGTTTTGACCTGATGCAATAGCATGTATGTCACAATCAAAATAGATCGTGTTCAAAATGAACATAGTTCTAACATGTTAGTCTTTATGAGCTCATAGTAGAGGCAAATATAAAAAAATATCGAAGTGTGTTGAACAACTGGTGAACAAATAATGCTTTTATTTTAGGTAAATTTAGTTCCATCAGATATTCAGTTACAAAAACTTGAACAACAGGGCATATTTTATCGTCACTTTTAAAAACTCGTTGACTAGCTTTGAAGGAATTCAAAGTATAGATGAACCCCAATAATGCAAAGAATCTTTGCAATGATGGCTGACTGACTGACAAGCCTGTTCCAAAATTCTCTTTACACTTTGACACATTTCAGAAAAGTGCACACAATGGTAGAAACATGAAGTGTAATGACACCAACAGGATTGAATTTGCGTGCACCGTTACGAAATATCTTGAGTTAGTACACAAGGAGTACTTACAAACTTCGAGCGTAAACATTTCACAAATCATCGTGAAGCAGTCCGCACCTTATTCCATAGATTGAATAAACGGTCAGACTAGTATCATATTTCTGTCTAATTACTTTTATCACCTTACTTCTGTGGTCCTAAATCAGTTAATAGTGCTTGACAAAGTCACTGGTGTCTGGAAGTGAATAACATATGCAGAAGTTATGTCAGTCGACGAAGCTTCATAATCTAACCGACTGATTTCCACTCGCTACCTAAAAGTTTAATTATAACCTCCTTATTACTAACCGTATTGCGCTAACTGGTAGGAAAGACTGAACTAATACGCCTGTTGTCATAATCTTTTCATATCATCCATTTCCGACATTGAATTTTTGCAGCTTTACAGCAGGACAAAAAGAAATGACGCACACTGAACGTCCTTAAATGATTGGTAGGAATTTATTTCTGAGCCGAAGGTAAATCACGTTGACAAATGCTAATCTAGCCTTCTGCATTCGTCCGTTCAGCCTGATGCAGTTTCCTAAATAAATATGTTCAACCATTTTGCGCTTATCCATGGACTTGGAGTTAGTTCACAACTGATCTCGTCTCTAGAAGAGGTCATTTACGGGATTTTGAACGCCTTTAGTTCTTCAGTGAAAGGAAACTGTTTAATGCTACATTTATTTAATTAGTCATGTTGGTGTCTGAAATTTATTCACCTTCCACTCTCTACGTGAAATATACCGAATCGTTTCAGAAAGTTAATCTGAAAGCTCTCTTAAATGGAATACTTTTATACAGATAGAAATACGAAACTGGTGTAATTCCTCGTATGATCACGCAGACATACGTTTTCTACTTGCGCAATCACTATGACTGACTACTTAGACGAAAGAAACACTTGGATGAATTTATTTATTTGTCATTATAACTATGGTCAACCTGATTTTCGCATTTCTTTGTGTGTTGAGTGAAACAGTAGGCCTCAAGGTTTGAGCTCTGACGTTTCAGTAGCCGTGATATTCATTTTATGGGGTGGAGTGTCACACCTAATCATTCCCGACTCTATCGGACTTACTAGAGGCTAATCAATTTTTATGAATACCTTGGCATGGGATCGAACCCAGATCATTTTTGCGTAGCTACAAACATTTTATCAATGAACCATAGACGCACGATCAGCATGTTCATTATCCATTGAATTTCAATTCTTATGCACATATTGATATCAGATATCTGTGAACGATAGTTTTATTAAATAATTGTAAATCCGGGAAAGGAACAAGGCTGGGCGTTGAACTAGCAACCCTACCTCGTAATGCGCAACAACGCCACAGTTACTGAAACTTCAGAACTCCCACTTGGAGTGCAAAGGAATGAGAAAAAACTTAATGAAATATATTAAAGGAAATAGATCAGTTGTATCAATCACAATTATTTTCTATTTTAATACTTTTAGGGTAATGAATGTAGAGTGTTAACTTGATAGAACATTGACAATTTAAATCAAATAGCTAATAGGAACGTCAAAAAATAAAAAATAAACACAAGTTAAAATTTTGATTAGTCAAGTCAAATAACTAATGCTATCAACTCAGTCATATAAAGATTGATTATGTCAGCGACTTAATTTTATAACTAGTTGTCACGCATGCAATCTATAACTCCATGTCAACATTTACAGAAATTATGGGAGAAGTATATCCCACTTAGATTACAAGTAATCAGTGGAATTTGATAGTTAGTTGGATTCCAGAAAAGTTGAAAGATTATGGTAGAGTGTCTTTTTCTAAAATAAATGTGGGATTTCATGATGCTTTCATCAGGCTAATGTGAATTACATTTATGATATATTTAGTTTCTTAAACGCCAAGGACCATGATCATGTGAAATGTAAGTAGTCTTCAAGAAAAGACTTGAGAAAATCGAGCAGTTTTCAGGCCTTTTTGAGAGCGGATGATTAATCAGTGATAGAAACGATAGATCTTAGAATGCAGATGTAATCAGCAGCATCCAGAATTATCTTTAGTTTTCATGGCATTAATAGGCACTCTATTAATGTAGATTAATTGGAAAGTAAGTATTTTCCGCTACTGAGACATCTATTTTAAGACCTTACTTTCAATAGACTTTATTACCTTTCATCATGATGGAATGTACAACGGATTAATCGCTGGCTAGCAACAACTCACATCACTCAGTAGCGCTTGTTCGATAGATCGATGTGATCTAAAAACCCAACTAACTTTTCACTTTTTAGCAGCTAAGATCATAGAGTCATTTGGACTCATTTAGCCCTCTGAGTTGAGTCAATTGAGTACAGTCCTGATGCACCTGTCTTTAAACAAGCAAAAACTACCGTCTGACACACAGATAACTTTGACTTAGCTAGTAAACACTAAAGGCTGACGTTAGTGGTTTCAAATCACCCTGCAGTCAATGATACTAAAACATAAGTCTTCTTAGCAGGAAATAATTTTTCTTCACTACTTTCCTAATCGAGCATCACCATAATCCCTGTCGATTGCCATGTAATATGTTGGTAGTGTCGGATGCTACCGATTAATGTCTATTTGCTAGATCCATCACAGGGTTCAATTACATACACATTAGTTGAGGCAGTTGTAGTTGATTCGTATAATTTTATTCAAACTTCGAACGCCACCTTCCAGCTTCTGAAATTTCTTCCTTATTACTAATTATTCTGTTTCCCTAACGTTTTCAGTAGTGGCTCTACTTTTTATTTGTTTATTCGAAGTATGGAATTTCAACTACTTCATTTTAATGCAAAATTACATACTGATAAGTCCCTAGGACAACAAACCATGGAATAAAGCAGATCAAGAACCGTGATACTTGAGTTTACTTGAAGTCATTTATGTAAATACATCTGCACTGGTACCAACAATTGGGATTTCTGTTATCTAAATGATTGCTAAGTATACCTATGGAGATTTTGTTAAACATTGACACACCAAGGTAAGTTAGTTTCTAGTTATTTTTATTCCTTCGCGTTTCCAAGGGAACACAGAGATTCAGGCTCTGAAATTCCAGGATTGGTGGTGTTAGTTCCACAGAATGAGGTCACCAACCTCATATCTGAACTTGACCTCTTCTTTGGGCTTAAAATCGGCTAGTAAAGTTGGTGGGATTTAGGAGAACGTCTGGCAGGATTCGAACCAGTGTAGTAGGTGAGCATTTCACCACTAAAGTACTGTGGGATAACTAACTGACAGAATTCAGTCTGTACTGGGAAAGGACAAGACACATTACACTAGTTACTAGTGCCCTACTGAATTCCAGTCATTATCCCGGATCCTCAGTGCTAACACCTCTAACTGCTGCGCTGGGTGGCGCGGGTATGCATCTAAGAAAGGACAAGAGTTCTCTCAAGGTTGCAGATACGCCTCGCCGACTAATGAGTGCCAACTAGCACGAAACATAGGTCGAAGGTTTCCTGCCCACAAGCATCAAATGTGACTAACTTCTATATACCGTACAAAATGTAGTTTTAAATATTTTAAGATGACTTACGAAATCGCTTTAATAATTGATGCGATCCAACAAATCACATTCATTGAACCAAATATTATTCCGAAGATAGTAAATGACTTAATTGTATTTTTACGGTATGATTCCAGTACAACTGGATCAATTGTTGTTTGTATTGTTGTTAAACCACCTAATTTGCCTAAATCTTCATTCATCAATAGGTAATCTTCTCCACTGACGAAGTAAATTGTAGTGATTATTGTCAAGATAAACATGATCACATATGAGATAAGTTCATATCCACAGCAGCACATTGTTCAATATGGTTACGTCCTCTGTTTTTAGTGATCTACTGTATCTCTTTAGGCGTCTTACAAAACTGAACACAAATAGAGAGATATTCTTTTTTCAGTAAATATAAACTGCTTGCTTTTATTGTATACCTGATGAGTAGATTACTTTTATAATAATTTCTCATAGTGTGAATTAAACTCTAATCAAAATCTTATAGGTTAGCTTAAAAAATCGATGCATTTTAAACATTTTGATTGATTTTTTCAGCTGATGTTATAAAGTGTAATTTATTATGAAGCACTTTGAAATAATTCTTATAATTGTATCCATTACTGATTGACTTGTATTTGAACAAGACTTTATGAGCTTCTAAACAGAGAACTTTAGTTAAATATTAAGATGGAGAAATGGAAATGATGACTTTATTAAAACTACTGTATATGAAAGACAAAATGTACGAAGTATTTATACCATTACTTTGAAACAGCTTTGACCAGATGCAATACTATTAAGTATGCTTGTTAATATTCTTAGCAAACGAGTTTAACGTTGATAAGTCAAAGTGATAAGCTCTTGAAGTCTGATTACATTGGGTACTGAATAAAGGCATGAAAGCACGGCACTAGTAACTACCTAGTGTCAAACCAAAGTATCTTCTACAGGAGGCCAATCATGATCCGAGATTGAGAATTCCTCTGATTGCAACACTAGGTGACCAAGATTCAAGTCTCAGAAAGAATTTGAGTTCCTTAAGATGCCCTTGTCGACTGGTGAATGCCAGCAACTAGGAAACCTAGGTAGAAGGCCTCCTGTCGATTGCATCCAACCGTCTACCAAGGGTCATAACTACTGGGCATAGATTTAAGAAGTGAAATCCTTCAAAAACAAATGTTGGGTGGTGCAAAGAAAATAGCTTTACTTTAATTACCTCCCCAATATATTTTCAATTTTAATGAATTATATTGAAAATATTTTTTAATGCGCCAGTTTTAAGTACGCTGAAGATTTCATACTTTTAGAGCTTAATGTAAATGTTAAACAATAAGTGTCCAGTATTCCTTTTATTTCATTAAGCTGAAATAATTTATTATTATCATTAATTTTATTCCTTTGCTTTCCAGGGAGAACATAAGGATTCAAGCTTTGGGCTTTGAAGTCTTAGTAACAGCGATGTTATCCTTTTTTCACGATGAAGGGTTGCTATTCTAGCGCCCAGCTTTGCCACTTTATTGGGGTCACTACCGGTTAAGTAAGGTTGGGATTGCACTGGTCAGGAATCGAAATCCAGACCACTCTTATGTTTGCATTCGTCTCAAACACCGTAGCGTCATCGGTTATGTTACACAGGTCAGGATTTCTTTAAGTTGTCTACAACCCATCTGAAGCCTTTTCGATAGATACGATGACCTTCTATGTTACGTATTTGTGATGTTGACATGAGATGTTCTATCGCATAATTGAAAAGTATTCCAAGTAAAGGCCACTCTTCTTGATGTTCCATTGTTTTTTTTAAGCCGTTTGGTTTATTTTAAATGCAGTCAGTGTCTTTTTACTGAATGTTTTCAGTACTATC
The DNA here is from genome assembly GCA_944472135.2 of Trichobilharzia regenti. Taxonomy (NCBI): domain Eukaryota; kingdom Metazoa; phylum Platyhelminthes; class Trematoda; order Strigeidida; family Schistosomatidae; genus Trichobilharzia; species Trichobilharzia regenti. Next base: position 138,024,723 of record OX235262.1, read on the forward strand.
ATCAAGCCAAAGTGACAACTTTGAGTCCTCCATGAATGGAATAGTAGCTTTTACTGACCACCTTGGCTATGGTTACCGGTCTTAGAGTCATGTTCATATTTTGCTTATGTCGATAGCTTTTTTGATCTCATCTCTGCATTTTTACAAGTACATCCATGTAAAGAAGTATATTTCATGTTTTTTTGACGTTTATTTGGTGCTTTTGGGTGGATAGAGGTGGATGGAATGTTGGCTCTGGCTAATATAGTGCTTTTCACAAGATGTTGATTCTTTCTTCTTTCACTTTCGGATTTACACGTGCAGCTTTTAGTTTATTATCTGTAGTATTCATAAAACGATGTGACTCTGTAGCTGACAACAAATGACTTTGACATTCAAGTGTTGGTTTGTAGGGATTTGATTGGTTTCAGGATTTCATCATGAGCTGACATTAGTTAGAGAACCATTGGAGAACTACCTGGGAGTACTGGACAGCTGTTTCGTCCAGGTTGGGACAGCTGTCCAGTACTCCCAGGTAGTTTTCCAATGGTTCTCTAACTAATGTCAGCTCGTGATGAAATCCTGAAATGACTTTGACATAATAGATAATGTGTCTGAAGTCAAACTTTGACATTTATTCTCTTTTTGTGAATATACTGAAATACTAGTTATATAATAGCTACAGGAATATAACAGTTCTAAGATGGTTACAAGATTTCATGATGAGCTGAAGTTGGTTAGAAAACCCTTGGAAAACATGGGAGTACTGGACAGCTGTTTCGTCCTAGTTTCGGTTTCTTCATCATTACGCACCCACCGGGGTTCGAGCCCGGGATGAAACAGCTGTCCAGTACTCCAAGGTTTTCCAGTAGTTCTCTAACCAATGTCGGCTCATGATGAAATCCTGTAACCAATCAGCCAATTCCCTACAAACCAATACTTGAATTCTAAGGTGTACTGGATATACAGATTGTGTAAATGGAATGCTACTGTGGTAACAATAGAATAATACAATGAAGTCTAATGAAGAAAAATAGTCATCTGCCATGTGTTTCTTGGAAATTACTGATATTTAAACACAATAGAAAATGGCTTTCCGTAAACTCTACTTCTTTTGAAAGTGTTAAAATGAATACATGACCAAACGTAACACCTAAAGTAACGCCTGAATGATCATTTGATGGAAGGGATATTCATCACGATGCAGTGATGCGTTAGTCTATATGAAGTTATGTGTTCTGTGTGCATGAATAGAAATAAATGAATAATTATTCTGAACTTTTTTCTACGCTTCAACAGTTCCGTACCGATGAGAGTGCTTTGTTAACAGGATTGCAAGACCCATTACTAAACTTTCATACTTATTGAGGTTAGGACCATTCGGTGAACTAGGCGAATTTTGGCTCCGAAGACAGAAGTTGATCCCGGGACGCCAAGGTAAAAGCAGGAATTGTAACCACTTACTGAAAGTCACAAAACCCCTTGGGTAAGACGGAATTCACCCAAAACTACTGAAAACGGATCTAGAAGTAAGAGAAGGTACCTGTCAGTTGCTAATTGCTCAACTAGCAATGAGTGGCAACGTGAATGGCACTGTATTAGTATTAGCACTGAACAGGATGAGTCCTGGAAGAAGCAGTAGTTGGCGGACCAAACTGCATTAGTTTGATTCATTTTCGAAGAAAACACAGAATGAAAGTTAACTTACTACGTCGAATAAAGTATAATTATATTTCAATAGTTTACACACAATGATAAGTTTTGTTATTGGCAATATTTCGAGCAAAATTACCAATAACAAAACTTATCATTGTGTGTAAACTACTGAAATATAATTTTACTTTATTTAATCTAATCCACAATGCTCAAACTTTTTACTGATATTCATTACTACGTCGACTTTGAAGAAGTCTTTGATAGAAACGAGAGTTAAGTAATTTTCAAATTACTTCAACAACATGGAGTTCTTAAGACCTGTATAGACTTTATTCAACAGATATATGATGACTCCAAATGCCAAGTAATTCACAATGGAATACTCAGTGTAGCTTTTGAAGTGCAGATAGGAGTAAATCAATGCTGACTACCATCAACTATGACCTTCCTGTTTATGGTGGATTGATCATATGGCAGACTATGGAGAGTGAAAAGACAGGCACATTTTGGACTAAAGAAAAGAATTTAGTAGATTTTCATATAGCATATGCTGTATGTCTAATGTTGCACAAGCTAAAAGATTTAAAGGGAAGTTAAACTAGTCGCCAGAAGAGTTAGAAAAGACAGGACTTCATGCAAACATAGAGCAGACAGATGGGATAAAGATACCCAGCGAACAAAAACGAACTCCGAGAATCACCAGAGGGAGAAGCTTAAAGGAAGTCATCTCTTTTAGTCATCCTAACTGTGCAGCATCATTTGAATTGCACTCAGAACGGAGTTACTCGTCAAAACTAGCAAGGTCTCAGAAAGAAATAATGAAATTCATTACTCTGAAATCACTGTGGAAATATGAAAAGATTAGCACATCGAACAAGATCTAAATTTCCAGAGCTAATTTCAAATCACTGCCTCTACATAGTTCCGAGACTTGACGCGCGTAACTGAGATATTTTCAGCAACCTGCTTCAGACTTTCTAAAATATTTGCCTTCACTGGCTCTACCCTGAAGACCAAGTTGCTTACCATAAAGGAGAAGCTGGCAATAAGAAACCGATGGTAATGAACCAGCTCAAAACGAAAGTATAGTCCAAGTGTAACAACAGAAGACAAGGGCCAGCAAAAGATCCTTTTATTACGGAAGTCAGCACGCATTTATATATATTTTATGTACATTAATAAAGCTTATTCAAGCAGACAAACACAGTCTTCTGACTGGTTGTTTCTGGTTTCTCGGAAAGTTAGGCCATTTATTTGCCCACGTTAAGTCTGCTGTGATTGGTTGTTGAATCAGCCTTGCTCATATTTTCTCACGGCCCGTATTAGTGACCTAGGCACTGACGTAAATTAATGTCTACCAATTGGCTAGCAGCCTGCTCTCACCACACAAGAAATACGCAGAAAGGAATGAAGAGATTCAAGTACTGGTTTGTAGGGAATTGGCTGATTGGTTACAGGATTTCATCATGAGCTCACACAGGTTAGAGAACCATTGGAAAACCAGCTGGGAGTACTCGACAGCTGTTTCGTCCCAGATTGGGACTCATCATCAGCACGCACCCACCGGGATTTGAACCCAGGACCTTCTGGTTACTAGGTGAGCTAGCTCGTAGAACATTAGGCCACTGGGACCCGATCCAATTACCATGCCATGAATTCCAACTTCTGCCAATTCACGAAATAGCGCAACCGCTAGCCAATGTCTTCGGCGAATATTTGTCATCACACCCGACCTGAAGAGAGGTTGGACACACGCTGAAGAGATTTTTGAGTGACATTTCACGCCATATAGGCCCTCAAATAGGACTCAGATGGGAATAAATGGGTTTGACATCCGAAGATAACATGGAGTAGATTATGAAAAACAGAAATGAAAGCTTGCACACTAACATGCAGCCACCCGAATATGATGGCTGAGAAGTGAGTGGAGTTCAGTTGATTTGCTGTAGCCCGATATTCCACTCAAAACGCCCAGAATGAATGAGTAATAATAACTTTGATGTGATTATGTTCTCTCTCTTCTTTTTTTCGATGTAATGCCATCCCTGAAAATGTTTTGTAGAAGATCAATAAAAGCTTCACGATTTTATCCCCCCTCTTAGAAAAAAGATACCTGCATGATACACACCTAGCTGATCTACGAATCTCCATTATTTTAATGCTAATAGTTTTGACTATTATTTGTGCTCCGTAATGTTTGCTTTCTCATAGGTTAAAAAGTTGTTTGAATGAATGTTTCAGTAAGACCATAACAAGAAATAATTAATCGTAAAATAGAATTTTTTACTGTTGTGACAGGCTGCATCAATTCTTTATCCTAAATCATCACATACCACTCAGTGAACCGAGTCGGGTACGTTTTCTTTTTCGATGGTTCTACTGACTATGGGTTAGATTCTGTGTCACATGTTATCCATGGAATGTCACTGCCTACCTCAGCGAAATATTTCATGTAAAATCACAGATGATATGATAACGATGTGAGATTGGTCAGCCCGCGATATGAAATCAGATAATGAATTCACTGGTCGTTAGACTGAATTTGGTAGGATGATATAAACAGCTTAGCTGGGGTCCTCAGGATTCCTGGAATCGGTAGGTGAAAATCAATGTTGAAATAGTGGAAATCGTCTGTATTTACTTCAAGGACCTTTTCGTAGAAATACAGAAAATCTTCAGTCATTTTTGTTGATATATCCTTTCTGTTAAAAAATATTTTTTACACTGACCTGTCATGTGGTAATGTTGTACCTATTGAGATGTATGTGTTTCGAACAAAATATATAATTGTAAAAAAAATAAAATAAAACAAAATATATAATTATACGTATATTTCACTGAAAAGAATCTCTGAATCTTATAAAAGTACATTTACCATGAGTGCATTGAATTAAAGCATATTAAATGAGACAGACGTCTTACTCATTTCTACTCATAATTTTTCCAAGATAAATAGCATTGAAGCTAGATTAAATAAACAAATTAAACCAAGAACGAAGGAAATTGTGTCCACTGGACAAAAGTGGGTGTCTAATGGAGAACACTTCCTGTTCGAACAACAACCCTTACACTATTCTTCAAGCATAAACATTATGGCTGACGCCACATCTATTTTAATATACCGCACAGTTTTAGAATTATTTTAATCAATCAAATATTGTGAGCATTATCCCACATGCTAACAGGTACAAAAAAATGATAAGTACGAAAACACTCTTCAAATTTAGTGACTACTCTGGTAAAGTAGTAAAAGTCTATTTTTAATGAAATGTAACCTAAAAGACGGAAGAATGAAGTCATGGAACTGTTAGAAATTCCGTCTCTGAGATCTCTTTGTATAGATAAGTAGGACCTACATACTGAATCAGCCGTCTTAAGTGAATGGAATGAAGTACATCACCTAGAGGCTTTGCCTATAACTATCAAAACTATCTTCTAGTATTTACATCACTTAAGTCTGTCTAACACGCACTACTGTGATGCGTGAGTGGTTTTCAACTACTTATATCAGTGAATTAGTAGTATAAGACATTTCCCTTCTAATACGAATGTTCAGATGAGTACATGCTGGTAACGGATGATGTTTTATGGTAAGGGTTGTCTTATGCAAGTCGGTGGATACTGATGATAAACATCGACTTGATTGCTGGTTAAGAAAATATTTCTTCTTCTGTGATCTTAGTTTAGGGAATTCTATGATGTAATAACTGTAGGTATAATAGATTGATTCAGAGTGATTCTGTTGTATATAAATATGTATATCTTGACTACAATATATAGTTCATGCACACACACACACATGCTGGTTGATTGACTTTCACTTCGTAAGGCACTGGAAAACTGAAACCACAGTCTTATTCAAACAATCCCAATCATCATGTGATAAGCGAGAAATTCTGTGACCTTATCTTGATAACTTTATTTTGGACATGAGAATACATATTTGTTTTCAAGTTATTCTGTTATTCCCACTAACTGATTATTTGAACTAAAATTTTTTTTTTTTGATTTACAGCTTGATTCCACACTGTATTTTCGGTACAAGTATGAAATACTCAAGTACAACTGATAATGTAGTTCAACGTGAACGATTAATGTTTTATTGCAACTGCACAGAAAATAAAACTTTATCCAATATCATTTTACAAATCACTACGTCAAAATAAGTCAAAATCTTCACTCTCCAACCTTCAGCATCCTACTGAATTAGAAATTGATGAAATTACTGACAAACTTTCGAAATTTATTGAAACACACCAAAGACTAATTCGCGTTATGGATAAATTAAATTAAATTCACTGTATTTTGCAATGATATGGTAAAAAAGACCATAAGTTCCACCGAACAAAATAACTAACGAGACGTTTGAAGGACAGGAATCATATTTTGGAATCTCCTCAAGATATTCACAAGCACATAATTAATTTATCTACCTCCACTCTCTCCCGTATACAGTTGGAGGCATTATCTTATGGATTGAAGTACAAAACTATTCCCATGAAAATAAACAAAATGGAAGTCCAGTCACAGTATGAAAACCTCTATGAGCCAATCTCTGATTTAACTCCTTCTGCCTGTGGAAAAGCAGATCAATCGTCAGCTTCAGATTTTACTGATGCATGGTTTTATAAATGAAAAACTTTATAAACAGTTTAAAGCAATTGGGTCACATACTCCTCAGCTTTATGGCCTTCCAAAGATCCACAATACTGGAGGCCCACTGATACCCATCTTAAACATGTCAAATTCTCCTTACCATAAAATCGCCAAATGGATTACAGAGGTCCTTACGCCTGTAAGAGACTCATTATCAAATCATTCTGTAAAAAGTTCATTTGATCTTACAGAAATGCTAGACACCTTGAACATTAAGGAGAAGGTTATGTGTTCTATTGACATGGATTTTTATTCACCAATGTTCCCCTTCATGAAACTGTTGATTTCATTTGCGATCACATTACAAGCAATGGGATCAACTTACCTATTCCTGTAACTTACATCAAAGACATCATCTTAATGTTTACAGAAAATATTAAATTCACCTTCAAACAAAAGGCATACAAACAAATCGATGGTGTTGCGATGGCGAGCCCTCTTGGGCCCCTGTTAGCAGATATATCATGTCGAAATTAGAGAAACAAATGCAAGGTATGCTTGGAGAATTTATGCTGTATAAACGTTATGTAGATGATACTCTATTTGGTAATAATAGTAAATCTATTGAAAACTTTATTACCCTATTTAATCATATTCATCCAAATATCCGAGCAACTTCCGAACTAGAATCGAACAACAAACTCGGTTTCCTGGATATTACTATGACTAGGAGAGATTATGGAACGATTCAGCGATCTATTTTTCGTAAACAGACATGGGGAACAATATCTTCATTTTACCAGTTTTGTTCCTATCCAGTATAAACGTTCCCTAGTGAAATGTTTGTTCTCAAGGGCCCGAAAAATATGCACGAGTGACACACTGATGGATGAGTTTCGACATATACATTCAGTTTTATCAGCTAATGGTTATCCGGAGAACTTTATCACTTGTCACAGTAAAGAAAAACCACATCTCGAAAAGACAGCTTCTGTACCAAAGAAAGCTATCTTTATTAACCTACCTACCATTCAAGGGTGACCAGATTATGCAGTTTACAGCTCAAAGACTTCGATCAGCCATCAAACGCACATTCTACGCCGCATCTCTTTTTCTCACTTGCCGAACATTTTCGATCCCTGTACCTACGATTAAAGGACGAAATTCTGTGGACTCTACTTCAAACTGTATCTACAAGTTCACCTGCAGCTGCGGTGACACCTATATGGTAGAACTAACAGAATGTTCCAATGTCGTCGAAAAGAACATGTTCGAAAATGGCTAGTAAATCATATCGAAAATCCTAACGCGATTAATCTTAATAGAAATCCAGCATCATCCATTGCAAAACACTGGTCACAAAATCAATATTAATGACTGTTTCATAATTATTTCACATAACTCTAATTCAAGGTTATTGAAGGTGATGGAAGCATTTTGGATTAATCACATACAGCCTAAACTGTGTGTACAAAAACAATAGACTTCAATCTTCGCCTACCATGGACTGACAACATAACCTATCTCAATATGATTGGTCATTAGTATGTACTTTTGTTTTCAATGTAACTGAGTAATTGTCATGATCTTTATTTTATTATTGTTAACCATGTTAGTTGTAAAGCGGTTGTAAAGAAACTACGAAATGATATAATCTCCCGAAATTCGTCTTCTTAATGTCTTATTGAAATTTATCAAAGGGACTAATTGTTTTAATTAACTGATAATGGTCTAGAGTTTGAAATGACAAATTCTGGTTACGAGATTCAGTGTGAAGATGGTCATACTGGTGATTCAGATGCATCCAGACTACTAGTCCTCGACAAAAAAAGTAATTGGTATCCTAGAGAGTATTTGTAATCAAATGAACCAAATAATATAAATACGCAACCTAAAAATTACTTAGAAAAGTATCAGTTAATCTCTTTGTTAAATATATACAGAAATCAACTGAAGTGATGTTAATAATACTTAAAATTTGTAATATTAATTTCGTAAAATATACCTGTGTTAACATGTTTTGCTGAGATAATGAAATTCTGTCGACAGCATGCTAAGCTGAAGTGATGATCCCTTTATAAAAATGTCACTATCATCTGCTACTTATCAAATGACTAACAAGTGATTTCTTCAGTTACATTCTTTAGAAGAAAAAGAAAAGTACTTCCCTCTATCTCATGACAGTTTAATAGATGAAACAAGTGATCCCTAAGCTATCATATTGTGATATGAAAGGTTTAATTATTGAAGAGCGTTATTCATCCCTACCCAAATGAAAATATTTATTCCCATTTAAATGATGGGTGACAACTATGTAAATGTGATCATTGAAATTGCCCAGATGATAAGTAAAAATATATTTATACTTATCATTACGCAGTTTAAGAATGTTATTTAATTATTTTTATTTATTTATTTTATTTTTGATTTACAGCTTGATTCCACACTGTATTTTCGGTACAAGTATGGAATTTTCAGCATGGATATCGGTAGCCCAAATTTTGCAGGCCGACCATAGATATCAGATGTTCGTCGGTGCGAGCTCGAACCCCGGACCATGTGCATGGTCATCAGATTCTAAGTCTTCATGATTAAAGATTGATTTTGCCAAGTTTCACTGTGTGAGAGCACAACGTTTGCTATTGATAAGAATTTGTGAGTAGTACATTGTATGGAATTTCTTCTTGAAGAAGAAAGTGGACTGGGGATTAAGCCACACCGATGAGAAATAGAGGCCGTTGTTTACCAATTTATTTTTCCATTCCTTCGTGTTCCTAGCGGAACACAGGGTTTCATGCATGAGCTTTGAGGTTTCAGTAGCTGTGATGTTCTTTACGGGTCGGTATTGCTATTCTCACGCTCACGATACCTTTTATACTGGCTTACTTTGGCCAAATAAGCTCTAGGAGTGCACCTATCGAGTCTCGAACCCAGACCATCATGCGTATTCTTTTGTTGGTTTTCAGCGATTCATAGTAAATCATATCCGAGTGTGGCAAACTTGATAGGAGGTTTGGGAAGGAAACAGCTAAATGCTATCGTAAAGCCCACTATCCGCTGTCTCGCTCATCATGCTGATGTGAAACACCTCTCTAATTTGGAGAATGTTAACCCTGATGAGCGTGCCAAGAGGAGGACTGTAATGGATTTGCATGTGTTTATATGCCGTGAAACTGCAATTCTGTGCTTTTTGAGGTTTTGGGTGGCTCATTTCCTCAAGGCTGTTATTAAGAGAGATCACTTTATGAACTGATATGGAAAGCAAAACTAAAGAGGAAAGAAACAGACTACGAATAAATTTTGAAAACTGAAATTTCAACATAAGAGTTTCGTATTTTACCATACCCATGAATCACTATGCTAAATAAACAACCCCGCTACCAAATACTACTGGATTTCGAAGTTACTAGGGGAAAGGAGATTTCTTCGCACTTTCGGATAGGCTTCAATTATAGGTGCTTATAAGCCCGAAACTAGAATATCGTTTTTACGTCAGGTGATATTTTGTGTCAAATTCTGTGGACCGAGAGCGCTATAGAAAAATTATACTCTGCTTCAAAAATACATAACAATTTCCTGAACGTATAAAATGGATGTCTTTTAATCTTTTAAGAGTCAATTTTTAGGGATTTTATTTGTTTCTCAAGTTTCACCAAACACTGATATCAGCTAGAGGACCATTGAAAACCAGGGAGTACTGGGTAGCTGTTTCGTACTTGTTTGGGACTTATTGGAGTAAGCACCCACTGGGTTTCCAACCCAGAACTTTCCGGTTACAAGGCAAGCTCGTAGACCATCAAGCTCCTGGGACCGGACTTAACGGTCCATGAATTTAAATTTCTACCAATTCATGATTTTAGCGCAAACATCAGCTAAAGTCATGGGATTGAAATCCGGTGCGTGCGTACTCCGATGAGTCCCACACTAAGACGAAACGGCTGTCAAGTACTCCCTAGTTTTCAACGGTTCTCTAACTGATTTTAATCTGTTGTCAAACTTAGAAAACAAATGAAATGCCTACAAACCAACCCTTGGAAAATGAATCTGATGCTCGCTAGTGACTGACTGCAAGACGGAGTTTTCCTGGAGTTCTAGTGACAAGTCGTGACCTTTGGGGTCTACCGTGTAGGGACTGAAGACAAATGCTTGACGATTATGTTGGCTGGTGCTTGCGCTAAAATCATGAGTTGGTAAAAATTCAAACTCATGGACCGTCAAGTCGACTCCCACCGGTTTATTGGTCTACGAGCTTGCTTTGTAACCAGAAAGTCCTGGGTTGGAAACCCAGTGGATGCGTACTCCAATAAGTCCCAAACTAGTATGAAACAGCTAGCCAGTACTCCCTGGTTTCCAATGCCTACTTAATCGCAACTTTTTGAACTACTGAATATAACTAATTTTAATCACCTTATGCGTTTAAAAGGCAACCTTAGAGTTATTGAAAACAGTATTGCTATGGGTGTTACATTTAAAGTTTTTTCTCTCATTTGATCGTGTTTTGTTGAAAAACAGTATCACAGAGTGCACTTAGTATTCCTTCTGAAAATCTTAATTTTTATAACATGGAGTACAAAAAGATGAATTTCAATGTTATCATCTGTTAAAAATATTTCTTTACGTTATTGAGAAATTTAACTATTATGCTGAAAATAAATGCAAAAAAGCTGTAAATACAGATCCCTCTTAAGTGTTACCTATTCACTAACGAATCACGGTAGGATACAGACTTCGTTATTCGTTTCTATCTGCTGTTCTGTCCAGAGAAAGAGATTCCCGTTGATTATTGGCCAAGTGAATTTATGAAGGCTTGTTTTGACTGCGAATTTAAATACCTAAATGTAACCACGTCCGTATAGACAGGTTAGTCCCAGGTAGAAGGACAATATTCACAAGCATAATGAAAATGAAATACAAATAAAGATTTTGAAATGATCAAAGTAATTGTGCACTGAGGCTACTAAACAAAGGAAAATAAAATAAAAGTATACAATCTAATAATAGTCTTGAAAATCGCTCAATACTCAAGATCAGATGGCCGGTCAGAAAAGATCAGCAACAAAGATCTCTGCGAGCGAACCAACGCAGTAGGAGCCGATTGTGAAAAAAATAGGCAAGAAGAAATGGAGTTGGATTGGCCATACTCTGAGGAAACCATCAAGTGACATCACTAGACAAGCCATTGCTCGAGTGGAACCCGACAGGGAAGCGACGAGTTGGTCGTCAGTGCAAGGGTAACTTGGAGGAGGTCATGTGAAGAGGCGATGAAAACATGTAGGCAGACTTGGAGCAGGGTGAAAACGTCGGCAGAAAACCGAAGGCAATGGAGATGCGCAGCTGAAGCCCTATGTTCCTCTAGGAATTAAAGGATATAATAATAAATAATAATAGTCTTTAAAATCTGACATGTCTTGGTGTTAACTTCAAATTATGTGACACCTTTCAACTCTCGATAATCAACCTAACTGATATGTTATTTCACCAGATATTTCATATTTGCCAAATTTGATCATTGCGAAAATGGGAAGATGGACTTCCATGTTTAACTAAAAATACGCCTTTGGTCTGTTTCTCAGTGTTTTCCACAGTGTTAAAATAGTTTCAGGGAAAATACGAGTTAACATCAAAATGAGTGTTTTGTATACACCTAATTTTTCCAAAGCCCTAAATTACGGCCTTTATTTACAGTGCCACGACGTTTATCATAGCTGAACCTCACTGTTTGTTAACTGTTCTAACTTACTGATGAAATTAATGTCTCTCAAGGTCACTTGAAACGTATACATCCAGAACTACTGTCAAACCTCTTCACTGTTGATTCGAGGCAGTAAAAGCTATCTTTTCAACAGTCTTTCTTGCTTAGTATGTCATTTGTATAGTGTCATCGTGGTTGTCAGTCAGATAGTAACTAAAACAGAAAACTCACAAAACTTCTAGGTAGGAAAGTTTGTTAGTGCAAAAGTTTCGTAAACTACCAGGTCGTATTGGTGGTTATATCAGAGTGTAGTAAAATCGTTTCTTAAAAATGTAAATTTAAGTGATTCACTTCTTTATGCGAATTCTGGAAAATGGGATCTCAGAATCATCGACAGACGAATTAATTTGGCACAAAAAGGCATGATGACGACTCTATAATAGTTTGTCATGATGATTATGATTTAAATTACGTCTTACAGTGGTTTAGTAATTGCCATCATTTAATTAAATTTACAATGGAATTAGAAAATTAATCACAGATTTCATTTCAGAACGTAGAACCAACAAAAAGAACGTGGAACTTCGAACAGATCTATCTACAAGAAACCGTCAAAGAATGGCCAATTGACAGACTTCTGTAGCTGGATATCTTTGAGCCAGAAAATAACTGTGATCATCTTGCTGGCGCACAGTACCATAAAATATTGCAGCAATAACTATTTAGAGGGAGAGCTCTTAATTCTCAAAAATATCTTGGCTCAAAATGGTTACCTGGCATGTTTCTCGGAGAAGAAAATGAAACTAGAGCCAAAACGAGAATGCACTTTAGTACCGAAGAAAACACTATAAGAATTTGGACTTCAGAAGAAACTTAGCGGCAGATATCTTATAGTGGAAAATCTCTAGTTTCCTGAAGAATACGTTTCCTGTGGCAACACTAAGAGTGTTATTCTGTGTCCACCTACTGCTTCGAAGCAATGTAGAGGACAAACTTCCGCATGTGACCACTCCAATATGCATACATCAGTTCACCTGGTCGAGCGGAGCCAGGTGCACAGATAATTCTGCGTGGATCCTCTTAAAAAAAGTGTTGCAGAATACCACCCAGAAAGTCTGCAAAAAGGAGACACGAGTTCAATCTGAAAACTCTTTCTCTTAGCTTATCTCTTACATGAAATGATACAACTGAACTGGAAGCATAAAGTAGAGAGCAAATGAAAACTTGCTGATATTCGATTATTTTCTTTAGTTTTCAAAGTATTTATTTCTTCACTGAACATGTACCAATTAGCGGAAACTGGTTAGTTTCACATGATCCAATTTTAATTTTGTGGCCATAAAATTACTTAAAAATTTCCTAATGTTTTCCATATTTTATGATATCGAGTTATTTACAATGATGATAGTATTTCATACAATAGTGTGTATCGGGGTGCATTAATAGAAATAATTCCAATTAGTTCTATTTTTATTACTAGAGGTAAGTGAATGGTATCAATATGCGATAAAAGAGTTTTATGTCCATAGACAGCCGATGATATCAGATTTAAGAGTGCAGCAATGAGAATATTCATTTTGCATAATAACAGAAGTAACTTGATAGGCAGAATTAATTTAAACAACTGGAAAATGAAAAAAACAAATTAGCTTAAAAATCCCCACTGAGTCATATAAAAAAGAGAAGACGTTCAGTGAATTCATTCACATGGCTGTCAAATCGCATTTATTTATATAATTATTTGTGTGTGTGTGTGTGTACATGAGGTTTGTCAAGTATAGGTAATTAATTAGGTAATACAAGAATGATCGAGTATAGAAACAGGGTTAATTAGACAGCAACTAAAGTAAGCTTGAGTTAGTAAGTTAGATGACGTATTACAATTGACTAAAATGTTTCAATTTAGGTCAGGTTAGCAACAGAGGTAATTACAAGTAGAGACTAAGTAGAGGTAAGGAAGCGAATAATGCCATTTAAATCTGGACTAAAGTTGAGTAAATAAATTAGATGACATAACATAAATGACTAGGAACTGAGCGTTGGTCAAGTCAGTAACAGTGGTAGTGGGGTGTAGAAATTAAATCGAGTGGTGGTAGACAACAGGTAGGTTGAGAATGTAAAATAATACAATTGTAAATACAACATAATACTAATGAAGAGACAGAAAGAAGCAAAATCTACCTCTTAGGTATTAAGACAGATAACGTCCATTGCAAGTGAAGTGACTGAACGAACTTCTTTTGTATGGAGAGTTCAGGACTCAGCAAGTGAATTGCTATTGCTTTTGCAGTTTGAAGAAGTCTGATTCGTCCACTTTTAGGAAGACCGCTTCGTATTCCGTAAACGACTTTGAAGTTTGTTTGGAGTGTAGCTTGGTGTCTGGATTCTATCAGATGTTCTGAGACAGAGCTGCGCGGGCATCGTTTTTCTCCTTTGTAAAAGCATGCTGGTAAGTGTTCGGTGATACGTTTGGATAGCAAACGCTGGGTACGACTGACAAACCTTGCTCCACACAAGCAGGTGAATTGGTAGATACACACTGATGAGGTCATCAGTGATAGCCTATCCTTCACAGGTTTCGTGGAGAAGTCTGGTTTTAACTCAGCTACGAATAAGGTTTTCCTAAGTGAATGGGACAATCGATTTATCAGTGTTTCCGCAAATTAATATCTACTGAATTGACGGTTCATGTAGAAGAGCTTTCCGAGGCGTTAAGTAGGGTTGGCTTTTGCGGTCTAGGATTCATGAATCTTGTAATAAATCGTTCTGGGTAACAATTCTCGACCTTGATTCTTTTGAGATTGTCCCGTTCGTCTTCTATGGTATACGGGGTTCAAATTATGTAAGGAATTTCTTAGTTTACACACAAACAATAGCTGCTTGTTTATTTCAACTTAGATTTCCCTGCCAACTGACTGGACCAAAGCGCTCTATTTTAGTTTGATGTATCTTCTCCTTGTGCAGATGCTTCAATGATGTCTGGTCATGTAACTTGAAGTCAATTGTTGGATGGTGACTAGCAGTGGAATCCAGGATACGCACCTCTTCCTATTCGGCGTTTGAAACTATGGGCACTTGGTTCGAGCCTCGGTAGTAACACCATCACTCATTGGGAAATGTAGGTATAAGCAGATGACGAGTCCAAAGTAGGACGAAATGCATATCCTGCATTCCACCCTAAGCAACTATCCACCAACTGAAAACAATAGCTGCAAATGGGGAACTAGTTTTTCTAAAATTATTCCCATATGAGAATTATTTGGTTAGCTCAGTAGCATTTCGACAGTAAAGTAAATTATCCACTGATTTACTGGTGTTTTCTGTAGCATTGATTTCTCACCAACTATGAAAAATTGCTTGAAAAACGGGAGATTTTTAAAGAAAGGAAACCTGCATCATCCAGCGTCAACAATGGATTCACTTTAGCCACAGAAAAATTAACCAAAATCAGAAGATTTAGTGATTTAATGGCAAGTAAAGATTCCAAACTACAGTTCTATAGTGATTGTTTTCCTGCTCATTTAATAAATCAGATTTGATCTTTTCACGTAGATTGTTATGAAGTAGATAATCAAGAGAAAATGAATTCCTCAGGGTCGCTGACTATAGCACAGAATTTTAAAATACCACTTCCCATGTTTAAAAAAGGGATACGTTTTAAAACAGTAAAACTCCATGTCATAGGACAGTTAGGAAAATAAAAATGAAGGCTAGTTTACCAGTTAAAATGAAAGCGAGAGGGCTATTCCAGTATACATTTATTTAAATTACCCATAATCTTCAATCATCCATCGCATGTCATGTTTATTTAACTAAGGCACGTATACATCTCACCTTCAATTTGGTCACTACTCAGTCGTAACACGGATTATTAAAACTGCACAATCGAAAAGTTTTATAACAATTACCTTTGACTTATGTCTATTAACTGTTGCCGTTATAATTATTATTGTTCCCCTGGAACATAGGGCTTCAACCGCACATCTCGATTTCACCCTGTTCTCTGCAGTCGTCTTTAGCTGGCCCCATGATTGCCCATACGCTCTCATCTCCTCCTCACGTGGTCTCCTCTAAATCACCCTCTGGCTTACTTTCAACTGGTCTTTTCTCATTCCTATACCACTTGAGCTATGGTCGGGCCAACGATGTCTCCCGACGGTCTACTCAGTATGTATCCGATCCATCTGCATTCTCTTTAGAATATTTGTCGAGTGATAGGTTTTTGGTTGGTTTGTCCACAGAGTTTCTCGTTGCTAGTTCTTTATGGGCATCTTGTCTTTAATATGGGGTGGAAGCAGCTGTTGATGAAAGTCAAAAGTCTGTAGGAAGTAGTTTCAATGATGCGCCAAGTTTCTAACCCACATATAAAAGAATTGACTTAAAAGTGGCGTTTAAAATCCGAATCTTGTTCTTTGTGCTGCGCTGAGCAGATATCCCATTTGATTTCAGAGTGATGAATTTCTATCTTGCCTTTTAAACTCTGGTTTTGACATCGTTGTCAGTACTGTTACTTATAGTTGGAATGATTTTGGGTAGATAACTGAACAGAGTGATTTCTTTCAGATTTCTCTCATCGGTTTATGTTTTCTCTATGTTCATTGAAGTACTGTCTTCGCTGCCAGCCTATTCTGCCAGTTTGTTAGTTTTCGCCTGAAAGTCTTCGCATTGGTGTGACCTTCGACATTAATCATCTGCCAAGTCCGGATCTTCTAGAGTGTTACTGGTTCAACGTATTCCTGTCTTCTCACTCCCTATAGTCTTCCCTATTATTCAGTCTCTCAAAAGTAGGAATTTCATCGGTGAAAGTAGTCAGCTTTGCCTTACTTCTGTCTTCGCTTCAAATACTTCGCTGAGTTTTCTTTTGTGGATCATTTAAAACTTGGTATTGACATATAGATGTTAAGTGAGATCGACAAAGATTTGGGGCACTTTTGGGTGCTGAAATCGTTAATGGCTACAATAGTGGAGCATACCACGACACAGTTCTTATCACTAAAAATACTAGTGTGTTTATAGTCCTGCAGATATCATGATATTTGCCTGATTTTCTACAAACTGGAAGATATGCAAGTGAAAAGTAAAAAGTCGGCAGAAGAAGCATCCAGAGAAGATAGGACTTCAGGTGAGCATAGAGAAAACAGAGGTGATGAGGATTCCTGGTCAACAGCAACACCAACAACAATAGACAACAATCAACATAAATGGGAGGAACCTGAAAGAAACAACCTGCTTTACCTACCTAGGAAGCATCTTCTCAACTACAGGCAGAACTGACGAGGATATCAAAGCAAGGATCGGAAAAGTAAGACAAGCTTTCATTACTCTTAAGTTTGTGTGGAGATCAACAGCACTCAACATGAAAATGGAAATAAGATCCGGATTTTAAACTCCAATGTGAAGTCAGTGCTACTCACTATACGAATCAGAGACTTGGCGCGTCATAAAGAGCCTCTCCAACAAACTAAAGAGCTTCATTAACAGTTGTCTTCGCTCTATACTCCAGATCAGATGGCCATAAAAGATCAGCAACAGGAATATCTGGCAGTGAACCAACCAGGAACCGATTGTGCAACAAATAGGCATGAAGAAATGGAGATAGATTGGCCATACTCTGAAAGGGAAGTGGCGAGTTGGTCATCTAAGGGTGACTTGGAGGAGGTTATGTGGAGCGGAGATGAAAACGTGTGGGCAGACTTGGAGCCAGGTGAAAACTCTACCAGATAACCAAACGCAGTGGAGACGTGCGGCTGAAGCCCTATGTTCCTCTAGGAATTAAAAGAAATAATAATAATTAGTGAAGAATTCAGAATCCCTTTTACAACATATAAATTAATGGATCCCCTTGAAGTTTTATCAAGAGAATCACAGTACTCTCAAAAGCAAACATTCTAAATTCGGGATTGAAGAGATACCGTTCTCAGACAGGTGAATATATTTCTGAGTTCATCAAATGTACTTTATATACCGCTCACTTACTCCTGGAGCATAGCTCGACAAAGCCTATACTGTGAATAATAAAGGAAAAAAACTGCAGAAATGACACACTACTTTAACAAATGTTGAATTACTACATCTGTATATGGTTACATTTCCTGTCCTTTCTTAATACACCTTTGCTAATGATGATACTATCCATGTGTGCAGAAGTGAAGTAATTTCCGACATATTTCTAGTTTACGGCTGCCTGTGATGATACTTCTTAAATTAAAAACTAATTCCGATTAGCATAACACTGAAATAAGAAAAAAAGGTATCATATGATGAGGAACGCATAATTGTTACTAATTGTTACATTTATTTAATAAAACTATCGCATTTACGTATTGTCTATAGATAGATAACTTCATTTATTCGTTATGGCCAATATTGTCTTGTAAGACTTGTAAGACAGGAAACATGTGGAAACTTTTCAGGGAAATTACAGGTTGTGGTAAGCATAATAATTTTGCCCCTCCTATTGATGTAAATACTCTAAATAGATCTTTCATCCGCCCTCCAAATGTCCCTTCTGGCTTCAATTTAACTAAAACACGACCAGTGACTTTCATAGTTTCAATACTTCTGATGTTCTTAAATGTTTGAAATCTCTTAAACCTTCCCAGAGTCTAGGCCCTGATGGTATACCTGCCATTGTTTTAAAGAAATGTGCTGATATTTTAAGTAACCCACTTACAAGCATTTTCAATACTTCTTTTTCTAATAATTTGTACCTTCTCTGTGGAAAGATATTAAAATCATCCCTGTACCCAAGTCTGGTTCTGGAAATAGTGTTAAGTTTAGACCAATTGCCATTACCTCTCCTTTTTTGAAACTGATGGAGAAATTACTGTTACAAAAACTCATTCCCTCCCTAAGCTTCTCAAATGATCCAAAGCAGTTTGCTTACAAACAGGGTAGAAGTACTTTGGATGCTGCTGCTGTGTTTCATCACAACATTGTATCCTCCTTAGACAAAGGGGCCAAGTATGTCCGTTGTACTTTCCTTGATTACACATCTGCTTTTGACTCTGTACCTAGAGGCCTTTTGTTAAACAAGCTTAGCCTTACACAAACTGAGTCCTGGGCTATCAACTGGCTGCACTCTTACTTCTCCAATAGGATGCAGTACACGGTATATAATGGTGTAGCTTCCTCTCCTTTGCTTACTGAAGCTGGTGTTCCTCAGGGTGCTGTTCTCTCGCCGTTTCTCTTTTCCTTCTTCTTACATGACTTACCTCTCTCAGACGAAATCAACTTCGTCAAATATGCAGATGACCTGACTGTTTCGCTTCCCGTTAAGTCTCAGTCAGACTGCTTCAAATTAAATAGCTTCCTGTCGGACATCAGTCAGTGGTCTAAACTAAATGGCCTCATGCTGAATCCCTCAAAATGCCAGACTGTCGACTTCTCCTTTAGGCATAAACGAGATCTACAAACACTAGTAAGCACTCATGAAGCCTGTAGAATTGAGGGGACTATAATTGAAACAAAGTCTAATGCAAAATACCTCGGATTAGTTCTATCTTCCGACCTTACTTGGTCATCTCATATCCAAATGATTTCCAAGAAAGTGTTTCGTCTAACCTACTACATTAAGAAACTCAGACTAACTGGAGTCCCTCAACCTCTGCTTTCACAATTTGTCAACTCTCGTATCCTACCTATTCTACTTTACTGCTCCCCGTTAGTCTTTCCTGGGTTACTGAAAAAGGACTATACCATCCTGAGAAGGATGTTGAAGGTAGTTAGTAGGACTAGCGGTGTAAAACTCAGTCAGCTCGTCACTACATTAGTGGATAAGCATCTGAATACATGCGAAAATGGTCTAAAACCATACTCTCTGACCCCCAACACCCCCTCTATTCCCAACTCTCTCCTTGCATCTCATCAGGTAGAACCAGAAATCAGTACAAAATAATATATGCTCGTACAACCAAGTATAGGAACTCAACGATACCATATTTGGCCCGTGTTCTAAGTGACAGAGACAATGTTAAGCGTGAAACCTATGACTTGCTTTGTTGTTAATAACATAATTTTGGCCCTTGTTATTTCCCCCTTATACTCTCTTATTTGTACTCTATAGTGAACAACCTTCTTAAACATACTTAGCTACTTAAATTATTATCATTGGCTTACTTTTTTATACTTTATTATTCCTTCTTTTGTATATCTACTGGGTCCGACTATATTATCACTATGATTATTACAAAATTGTCCTGTCATTAAACATCATGTAATATCAGTTTTGTGATTGTTTTTTGTTCAGCAATATTAATTGGCAATCTTGGTTGTGAATGCCATCATCACCATCTTAAAAATTTTGTATTATGCATGATTACTCACACTACCACTACAAAAACCGCATTAGAGCTGACAAAAAAAAAACATGAAATGTTTATTTTATGATTGTTTAGTGTTGTTCAATCAAATTAACTGATCATGTGATAAACATTCTTAATATCATTTCATAACTTCTTGTATGATTATAGCTGTTACTGTTCACCACGCATAAACATATCATAGCTTCTACTACCCAATACTGAGATATTATTCATTATGTTGCTTATTTTCCATTCTGCTTCTTGGTATTTTTTCGCATTTTTTTTTGCTATTTTCTTTTCTATTTGTTGTAGTTGTTTTTCATATTTATTTTTTGAAACTCTCTTTATAGATGCAGTATTGTAGATCAAAGCTGAAAATTCCACACTGTACCAATAGTACTATTTCTGAAATAAAGCAAATTAATATTATTAACTTTCTTTACTTCCATTCAGTGGTGCAATGAAACTTGTTTGACTGTACTTGCAACAATAATGAGTGATTCTGAATGTTGTAGATTTAGGAAATCTAAAACTTATTTAGTAGGCGATAACAGAACACCTGTGATAGTCAAGGAAGGAATAGATGCGTACCAACGCTTTGTGTTTTTGAAAAGGAGAATCACATGTGACAATATTTATAAAATGGAAATGTCGTCATACACTGTTTCTAAAACGTCAGGCATTTTACACGAGGCTAAAAGAAATTTTTCGATGGAAGCAAAAATTTCACAGCAACTGAATTGGAAAAATTGAATTTAACAATTATCTATTTCTACATAAATCTTTTTTTGTCGGATTATCATCTTAGTGAAGAGAAATGCCTTGAAGCCGAATTAATCATGGTACTACCTCATTTCTTATCACATGGAAAATGAATGTTTCCCGCACCGTAAGATTTCTGAACCAATGATTGGGTATAATGGATAAGTCAGTTCCAGCGTATGCTGATGTCAATGCAAATTATTTGTGAATCAATATTCAGTTAGAAATAAATTTTTCACTGAAATTAACTGAAATTTAGTCAAATATTTTTAATAAATATTTTCTGGGAGTTGAAGTTTCTTTAGCAGTTGGATTGGTTTAGCGGTGTAGGGTTGTTAGCGTTACACCCAACCCTCCCTCTTTACCCGGGCTTGGAACTGGCTAGAAAACTGGCTAGGAAGTTAACTAGGCAAAGATTTACATATGAAAAGCAATAAACTGGCAGAATAGAAGGCAGCGAAGACAGGACTGCAGGTGAACATAGAGAAGACGGAGGCGATGAAGATAACCAACCAAAACAACGGCTGCAACGATTACATCCAGCACCAATCACCACCAATAGGTAAGGTTTCACAGATGTTACCTCCTTCACCAATCCAGGAAGCATTGTTTCAAATGCAGCCAGCTGAACGGATGAATATGTCAAGGCTATCATGGGTAGGCGAGGCAAGATACGCCTTTATCAACCTGAAATCAGTTTGTAAATCATCTACACTGCACTCAGCCATTATAAGGAACAAGATTCTCATTTTCAACACCACTGTCAAGTCGATGCTTCCATACGAGACAGAAACGTGGCCAGTATGTCAAGAAAAGTATTTCCAATAGGGCCATTGCAGATTTTAATCAACAGCTGCCATCGCTAGGCGCATACTGAAGATCACACTGCCAGCTGGCCGGTCAGAAAAACTTAGCAACAAGAAACTCTGGCTAGGAACAAACCAACCAAAAGCCAACTGCTTAGTAAATGTAAAGGAGAAAATTGAGATGGATCCTACATACACTGAGGAGACCACCGACTGACATCGCCTGTAATGCAGTCAGTTGCTTGGGTGGAATCACAGCAACAAGCGGCTCGTTGGTGTGGAGTGACATGGAGGAGATCATGGGGTGAGGAGGAAGATATGAGAGATTGTGGTCAATCGTATACCCAGCTGCACAAGGATGGTAGAAAATAGAAGAAAGTGGAAATGTGTTGTTGAAGCCCTATGCTCCTGTCAGAACCAAAGGGAATAATATTTCAATAATAGCCAAATACTACTTTTACAAACATGTCTGTCTCATTTACATGTATCCTATAACATTAGATCAGGCCAGTATAATTAGATAATAGGAATTTAACTTCTGATTGCTGTGTCTTTCTGTCGAGTACTTCTCGATACGCAGATTTTCGTAGACATTTCAGTTGTCTTTAGTGGTGTTTTAAAATTATTAAGAACTGTGAACAAGTTATTCATACAAATGTACTTTATTGAAAAGATGGCTGGTTGGACGTTATTCATCTTCAGTCAGTTGGGGTTTTGTCTGGTTCTTGGATATTTTAGGTGATGAAAGTGCCCAAACAGTAATAAAATACCCATCATCATCATCATCAATGGGGGAAATCTGAAGGAAGTCGTCTGTTTCACTTAGTTTAGGTGAGTAGCATCATTTTAACTACAGATGACTTAGATGGGAATGTCAAAGCCAGCCAGGATAGTGAAAGTATGACAAGTGTTCATTAGTCCAAAATCAGTGTCAATATAAGCAATAAATCCGAGATTTTAACGCTAATATCAACTCAGGGCTTTTATACAGTCCAGAGACTTGGTGCGTACTTCACTGAAAGCATTTCAGGCAGTATACCACTGCAAACAACAAGGACGTCTGACAATGAACCAGCAAGGATGGATTGATTATTTTCAACCATTTATAGTTGGTTGAGAAGTCTATTTAATGTCCTATTCCTGAACAAACAGTATTATAAGGTGGCCATAATAGCCGATACAGGGTTGCTTGCAGTTGATGCATTTATATTTTAAAACTTTTCATATAATGCTTCCTGTTTAACTATCTGATCTTTAATTCAACAAAGAGAGCATCCCAGTTGATTTGAAAGATTAGTGGGAGACGACTATTACTAGCCGCAAATATGCACTGCAACTCTTGTAACTGACCTATCATTTTCTATAAAATTAGCTATGTACATTTCTTCACACTACCTGTGTATATATGCTAACAAAACATTTGATCATTTTCCTCCAGCCTTTTATCTCGTGTGGAATTGATTTCACGAAATCGTCGTCAAAAGATCTTGAGTTCTGTTCGGAATATTAGGTTGCAAATTAGAAATTGACGCCAACTATCCTTTATCTCTAAATGTCTAGGTTTTGCTTTGCTATGATTTTTCTGCATTTTTCTATTTAATAAAACTAGGGTAGTTTAGAAAAACACTGTGTTTGTCATACACTGGAGAATTCCCTGGAGTCTGAAAGGAATATGCATCATCTATCTGTCTTTTAAGTAAACGATTTTATAAACCTGGTAATTACCTACTGTGTAGCTTCGAAATTACCTAAACAGTTTCATGGTTTATGCTCTATTTATGATAACTGTCACTCATCTATCCTCATAAATTAACTTCTACTAATCTTTTTCCTTGAGATTTACTTTAAGGGAGTTGGATTAAGAAAAAAGCTTATCCGAATTAGGGAAATTTTAAGATGAAATTATAACGAATTCAGATAAATAGGTAAATGTTGAAGCCCAAGAATCTACATAAACTGAATACTCGATAAATGGCTTGAATGGCTTAAATGATTTCTTAGTAACTGTTATTATCACTAGTGTATGGGCTGCATCAGACATTTTGCTGTTATCACTGTCACCATTATTGTCATTCTGAATGATAACACTTAGTATGATAATAATATCTGTTTTTACACTGATCCCACTATACTCTGTCCTTTTTCATACTACTTATAAGTCAGGTCTATCCTCAATCAACTAACTGGCTAACTAGAATAACGTGAACATAGCTAAAGGATAATATTTTAATCACCCGAACATCACCCTGCGTGGTTAAGCAAAGGACAAACAAAATCCATTGGGAGCGCTATTTAGTCTCATCTTGTGGATACAGAACATAAGATTGACGTAAACCAGGCTTTCAGGGTCATTTAACGCATACCTACGAATCTCAATTTTGCCTTAAAAGTTCGACTACTAAATATTGCTGAGGCTGTGGGGATCCACATTAACAAGCCTAATTTATGCATCCCAAAGAAGTTAGTTCAGACATTATCATTACCTCGGCCATCCAAGTTTGAATTATCCTGAATTTTTGTGGAATTTCCCTAATTTTAGTTGATATTCTATTCACTATTATATCTTTATTACTATTATAATTTAAGTATTTTTAGTGAGCTGTAATTCCATTGATCATACTTTACAAATCGATATTATTTAAAAAACACTAATATTGTTATTGACTACTAATCTAGAATATTCTATGTACATAAACATATATAAACACATAATTGTAGAGCCGGAAGAGGAATTTATCGAAAAGGATATTCTTTGCTCAATTATTTTGTGTTTTATAGATGTCTGAATGAATATTTTTACTATATTTTAATTATTTTGGAAATTTGGAACTACAAAACGTTAGTTAAGTGCCTTCACGACAAATGCATTAGTATACTGTAGTTTTCATTGAATTCGTCTTCCGAATCCACGAACAGTGACACAATAGCTATTGTGTGGTAGGAATTAAAACATATCACTAATTGAAGAGATAGCATGATTTGAAAATAATACATTAAGTGACGCATATTCACCCGCTACTCTATTGACGCATATGTCACCTGGTTGAGTGAAGCCATTTTTAGACAGAGTAAGCAAACTAAGTGCAACTATACTCAGTGTCTCCCCTATCAGATAAATAATCTTTAGGCAATTTAGTACTGTTATTCTTCTGACTTATTTACAAAGAATGTCTTACATGGATTCGCGTTGTCTAAGTATGAATTCCTATAATCAAGGTTGTATTATGAATCTTATTACTGACCACAGACGTCCTCATATGGTTGCGTTTGTTTCATACGTTGAAACTTGTTACACCCATTGGTCAACTACTCGGAGATTTTAAAAATTTAATTAGCTCATGATATTATCAAAAAAACAACATTTAAACAAGAATATCTTGTTAAATCCATCAATGGTGGAGTAAATCAGTTATTGCACTGGATAAATAAGACCACAGGAAGTCGTCTTGCAAACAATACTGTCTAGACACTTTGTTCCAGGCAAGAGTAGCACGTATGACAGAGCTATTGTAAACAGACTATAATAAACAAAGCTAGCATCTAATCAATAAAAAGAAATCGTTGTCCTTGTCAGCCAATTTAGCGTAAGTTCAGTTAGTCTGTAGAGACAACTGAAAACTATCTACTACCATATAAATGAGCTATCGGAATTGTTTAACCCAATCTCAAGACTTCCATTTAAATTCTACTACAGTCAAACTAGCAATAATTCCATATAATTTGAAGTAGAAGTTGCCGAAGAAATAGTGAAAAGAAGTAATGAATAAGCGGCTTTTCTATCCTTAATTTCCACCAGATCCAGCATAGTATAAAAAGCAGGTAGCAGTAAGGAAAACCAAACTAACGCAAAATTGATGTTTTTGGGGTATTTTTCTGTTCTCTTATGGGCCTTTTTAATTTTGAACAAAATCTAATCGACTATGAATTCTATCAAAATTACTGGAATAAACATTAAGTCATAATACTTCTCACCAAATTGATGTTAATGACCATGGAGGGCGTAGCACATAATCGCAATAAGGAAACCAATTTTTGTCCGAACCTGGGAGTATCCATTTCTAATCTTGACCTTAACTTGCATTCATGTTTTATTTATTTTTATTTATTATTCTTTTATTCTTTACGTTCCCAGTGGAACATAGGGGCTTCAAGCTAGAGGCTTGAAGTTTCGGTAGCAGTAGTATTTATTTTTTGCAGGATAGGGTTGCTAGCCTTATGCTCAACCTCATCTCTTTGCCAGTCTTTTAAACAACATAGTGAGGTTAAGGAATGCATTAGCCAGGACTCGAACCCAGACCCCATGAGTAGTTGATGAGCATTCTTCTGCTGTACTACCGGCGCACTACTCATTTTTTAATAGTATATCTTACTTTTAACTTATTTTATTCCAAGTAATAACTCATTTTCTTGCAATTGAACACAGAAATGAATGTTTCACCGACTCCACTTATGAGAGATCGAATGTTCTCTGTATAGATTGATATCATTTGAGCTGTGTTACTTCCTTTTTAAACCCGTTAACATGAATGCCATTTATCACTGAATGTAATGAACCACTAGCTCGAAAAGCATTTGATTGTGGATTTACTTTGATGCGCAGAATCTTACCCCAAAGCGCCAATATTCACGAAACTCCAGAAACAAAAAAGTAACCATATTTTTAATTTTTTAATTTCTAAAATGAAACTTAACTTAAAAAATCTTCGAAAGATTCTTAAATATTGAACAAGATTTCTGTTTTAAAAGCATAAATTTCAAGAAACATCCTATGATATTCAAGACATCTGTAAACAAAAAATAAATGTAGCAGTGTCACGCAACATTAATGAACAAACCGCACGAAATTGTGATTTCAATCAGATACTTTATGTATGTTTAACTTGCTTGAGGAATAATAAAACCTACGAAAACTTCAGCTCTGGAGTTTTCACTAGGCAAACAAAGAGAACTTGTATGACTAAGTGACATTTTCTACAAATAATTATGATAAAGAAAATGAAAAACATAGTACATTCATTGAATGGTGGTTAAAAAATATTTCCTTCCGATAACTTTGTGTGTGTTGCCTCTGTGACAAATTAACTGTCATTATTTCATGTTAAGTAGTGATTTGTTGCAGGATTTCATCATGAACTGACATCATTTAGAGAACCATTGTAAAACCAACAAAGGAGTAATGAGCAGTTGTTTCGTCGTAGTACAGGACTCTTTAGTAGTACACACCCACAATGGTTTGAACCCAGGACTTTCTGGTTACAAGGCGAGCTCGTAGATCATTTAGCCACCTGATCCAGTTGCCCATGAATTCTTACTTCTACTTATTCACGACCGCTTAGCAATGTCTTTTTCAATGAAAAACTGTTCTCATCTTCAACGTGATATACCCTATTGGTCACTACTTACCATTAGAATCCCAGTAGAGCTACCTACCTGGACAGAGCCAGTCACTGTTGAGCATCAATGATTTATTGTACCTGTTTTATGTACTCCTTTCAGATAATAATATTATCTTTTTTGATTTCAGCTGATTTAGTTGAGAAGCTTTCGTTGTCTTTATAAACAACATCTTCAAGGCAAGCTTCAGTATGAAGTGAACGCATTCGAGTTTTCCATGAATGATATAACTGTATATCCTGACAATCTCTGTCGTGACTGACTAATAATTTACATCTTTATGGGTCATTTTTATTGACTTAGAACTTTAACTTTCTGGGGATGTGATTTATTCTTTTTTAGACCAAGTTAAACTTTAAGCACCAATGACTACTAATCAGCGAATTACCTTGAATGGCCCACTGAGTTGCATCCATGTGAGTTGAAGCTTCTGTCGTGCTTGATTCGAGTCAAATGTCAGGGAATATAAGCTGATGATTCTAATATTTTGTAGGAACATTTTTGACCAGGTCGCATCTATCCTTTGCCCAGATTTTGTATATTTGTAGATATTTTTATTCCTTTATGTTCCCACTGGAACATAGGGTCTTCAAGCTAGAGGCCTGAAGTTTCGGTAACAGAGGTGCTTATTTTTATAAGATGGAATTGCTAGTCTCATGCCCAGCCTTTCCCCTTTACGAGTCTTATTACTGGCTTAGCGAGGTAAAGGAGTGCATCGGTGGCTGGGGATCGAATGCCAGACCACATGAGTGGTTGTTGGGCATCCTACCTCTGTGCCACCGACGCACATATTTTTCGTTACTGGGTTTAAAAACATCTTGTGACAGGTGTTGCTGCTGAAACAAAGAAAGTAGTCTCCTGTCAACAGTTCAGTTGTACCAGACTTGCAGAGATATTGCGTCATGAAAAATGGAGGAAATTACTTCATTATTAGAAAGAGAAGGTGTCATCGTACACGCGGATGAGTGTAAAGCTTATAACTACCTGTCATCACATAGTGAACCGTTCTAGAAATTTTGTGGATCCCATTACTGGGACATACTAGTTCTATCGAAGGCTTTTGAAGAAGTTAAAAAAAAGCAGGATTAGAGCTATACATGGATCTCAAAAGGATGTCATTTATAGTCAATTGGATGAATATATGTATACAATGCGGTGTAACTCTCCAATTGATACTCATGTGTTCATCTGGGAGATGTTTTTACCGCATGTCAGAAAAGGGTATTCTATGAAAAATGTTTATGCAGCTTTTGTGCACTGTTTTCATAATGAATATGTTTTCTCCAGAAACGCCTCTTACATGTGATTTACGAGTTCGAGGTCATTCGCTGATTGGTAGTTAGTGGTGCTTAAAGTTTAGCTTTGCCCTTTTTTAGTTGATAAATATGATGCAGTATTCTACATGTATTGATATGAAAGTGTACATATCGTGTCTTTTCACAGCTAATTTATGCTCTTGGAATTGAAGAGGATGCCCACTTTGATCAATACAGTCTGTATCATAGTTCAAGCAATTTACTTTGTAATCGGTATTGATATTGTCTTCTTTTGGTGTTATGTCATTTATCATACCTAAATCCTTCGTGTGTAATACTTCAATCTCAATCAAATTCACTTAAAAAGTAATACTACAGTGTTTGATGGAGTTGTCAAAAAGTTAGTAAGGGAAGAATTCAGAAGATAACTTTACTTTTAACAACATTCTTTACCAAGACTGAGAATTTTCATCTAAAAATGTAATTGTTTTGTTTATATCTTACGGCAAGTTATAAAAAATAATAATTCTTACTGAGTGAACTTTCGAAAATGGTATTAGGCAGAACTGATTGGAACTGATTGTTTCCTTGACTTAAACTTTAAACATTTGTGAGATTTCCTTCTTATCGATTGGTAAATTTTGTCTGTCTTGGTGTGTCTATTGGTTGACGGTTCACTGGAATACCAGGATTCTGAAAATTCTAAAGCATTCTTGTTGTTTCCTCTGTCTAATATTTGAAAGTTGTCTCATTCGAACTGACTTCCGTGTTTGTCTGTATGTGGTGATATGAGGAAGTGGATATCGTGTCTTTTGATGGCTAGCTTATGTTTGTGGATACGAAGACGAATGGAACCTCATCCACTTTGGCCAATGTAGTCTCTTTCACAGATGTTACAAATTATTTTGTAGATGATGTTGGTTTTACCGTCTTTCGTTGTTGAGTCTTTCGGTTGACATAGAGCAAACTGAGTGAAATGATTTTGTTGGTTTGTGTGCAATGTCAATTCCTAAAGGTAAGAAGAGTCTTGCAGTGATTTCTGAGATGTTCTTTATATATGGTAGGGCGATTTCCGTTGTGCTTTCCTTGGGGACCTTTGATTTGATAGGCTGGCTCAGGGGTATATGTCTTTTGATGAAATTCCATGGATATTCATTCTTTTGAAAGATGTCCATGAGATATCTTTCTTCAATTTTCTTTAATGTGAATGTGCTGTAATGAGTCCTGGCCCTCTTGAACAGTGTTTGTATGCAATTCCTTTTATGTATTATTGGATTGTTGTTGTTGTAGTTGAGTATTTAGTCCGTGTGAGTTGAGTTTTTACAAACTTGAGTTTCTAATTACCCTGTGGTTGTTCGCTTGGCTAAGGCGTCTAAAAATGGGACTTTGCTCTCGGATTCCTCTTCTTTTGTGAATTTGATGTCATTGAAGTCGTTGTTTATTAAGATGTGATTTTCACCCAACTCGTTTCTTTTGATTTTTACAAATGTGTCGTCTACGTAACGTATCCAAATTTTTGGGTTCGATCTTTGGTAGGATTATGTTTTCAAGTCTTTGCATCACTGCTTCTTCGGTGATGAAAATACATATAATATCACATATAACATATAAATAAATATATGTTTAACCTAGTAATACAGAAGTATAACTACCTCTCTCTCTCTCTCTCTCTATATATATATATATATATATATATATATACTTGTGTAAAATATAAAACTGAATTACCAGGATGGAGAGTGGTGAAACAGAAGTTTTTAGTGTGATGAAATGAGTGGTGAACAGCAAATAAAAAAGAAATTATAGAGTGTTGAGAAGAAAGGACAATCACTGAATGCATACGCTGTCAACAAATGCTGGTTGTTAAGCATTGGCTGAAAAGTGTACGAATATGACTGAACAAGGAAAAATCAAAATAAACTAACAGCTCACTGTTACATCGTTAACCTCAAGCTAGACACCTATGTTAGAGAACAACTGAGAAACTGAAGAGTACTGGACACCTTTTCTTTGCTTTTCTGGGGCTCTTCATCCGTATCGACCCACTGGAGTTCAAACCCAGAGCTTTCCAGTCACAAGGCAAATGCATAGACCATTCAGCCAACGGGATCTGGTCGAATGGCAACTGTAAGAATTCAGGCTTCTTACAATTTGCGGTATAATTAACACAACCATCAACTAATGTGATTGGCGAGTTACACTTCTCTTACCTGACTTGATATACTCTTCTGGTTACGACTTTCTACTCGCGTATGTTCAAGCCTGTAACCAATCAAATCCCTGCAAACCAACACTGGTGCTCATTAGTGACTAGTTCAACGAAAAGTATTAAATGGAGTTCTAGTGTGAGGTCGCAACAAGTGGAGTTCAACAAGTGAGGTAACAGAACAGTTAATCGCCTATGAAAATTTCTGGCAGCTGTGCCATATAAATAGCGATTCGACAGAAGTTGGAATTTATGAGCCATTGGATCGGGCCCTAGTGACTGAATGATCTACGAGTTCACCTTGTAACTGGTAGGTCCTGGACTTGAACCCCCATGGATGAAGAAATCCAAACCATAACGAGATAGAATTCCAGCACTCCCTAATTTTTCAGTGGTCCTCTAATTAATGTCAACTCTCATACAAACATGTGACCAATCAAATCCCTGTAAACTATTACTTAATAAATAGACATATAACTTTAAAAAATCTGCATGCTATAGTCTAGAATTATGGCAGTAATCCTGGCATTATATCAAGCGTTTACAAAAGTTATAAACTGTCTGTTTTTGGATTCTGACACAGTGGCTGAACGATGAACCTGCTCATTTTGTAATATGAAGGCCCTGTATTGTAGGTGCACACAGCTGAGTAGTTTCATAATGGACCACAACGGTAATCTACTGAATAACAGATGGAAGCTTTTAACTAGGCGTAATTCAAGTTTTTCTTTGGTTATTTTTTCATTTCAATGTCTCTTTTATTCCTTGCTGCCTATTGTTCGCAGCGTCAGTTTAATACTATCAGTTTCATCTTTTCTTTACGTCTGTATTTCCTTGTATTGTCTACATGTTCGTACTGTAAGTCACTTTTTTCTGATCACAAATATTCAAGCCTTGAAGCCTGTAATTTCAACGTTATTTATATTTCAGCATAAATGCAAATATTTTGGATATAGTTTTACTAAAAGTAAAATTCAGTGCTGAAATGCCTTCATTTTCTAACGAGTGTTCACCTGATACACAGAAAATACAGATTCGTGTGATTCAAAAACAGGTGATAGGTCATATCAGAAAGCATTTGTATTTCATTATACGAAATGTGATAGTGACAAGTCATACAGAAGCTGTCAAACACTTGATCATATAATTCTGATATTAAAATGTTTAAATAAAGAGACTGTGATATCTGGTTGAATAACCTCATTCTTGGACAGAAGATTGTGAAATTATAATCACCTATCCAGTACTCTCGCGTGGTTTTCCAATGATTCTCTAACTGATGTCAGCTCATGATGAATTCCTCCAACCAATCAAATTATAATGAAGCTAACTCATTGTCAAGACAACGTAATTTTTTTCATTTGCGCACCAATCAATAGAAGGAGGCATTTTTGTGTATGGGATACATATATTTATGAAACAAATGCATAAAATCAGAATAAAAGTGTTACAGAGGATACCTTCTTTTCACATGTGTTAAAAATAGCTCTCAGTTTTACGGTTGGAGTATCAACAGAGTGTAATTTCATTGTTGGTAAAATTTATTTTGATAAAGTCTCATAGTGTAATACAGTAATATTTCCTTAGCAATAAATTGTGCTCGAAACACTGTCATCAGTAAATATTGCAGTATGACTCTGTGAGACTTTATCAAAATAAATTTCACCCGCAATGGAATTTCACTCTACCGCAGTGCACAACCACATTCTATACATTTAATTATTTAGGTCTTCTAACCCTAACAATGAACCTTATCTTTCCTAAACTAACTGTAATCCAACTCGAATCAACCCTAATGTCACCTTTATTAGGTTAACCTAAGTTTGAATTGTCCTTTGCTTAAAGCGTTACTTAATCTTTCCCAAACCTAAGCTGTAGCTTGCCTTATATCATATTTAGTAGCATAACACTTCAATCACCCTTTTTCACTGTTGATAACAACATAATTTACCAGGTTTCACTAGCCTGCTAAGTGGATTTTTCAAGGTCATTGATTCGGTCACACTCCATTGGCAGTTAGTGGCGCTTAAAGTTTAACTTTGCCCCATACAGGGAGTACTTTATTGACAGAAGTAAATTAATGCTTTTCTCAGTGAAAACATTTTGTCACATCGGTGAAATGTATTCAACAGATGCGAAACGACAAAAGTTCGTTCTTTACGGTGAGATATAAGGAATCTTGAAAAATATAAAAAGGGGGTGAAGTGGGTCTACTTCTCATAAATGAGACTAGTAAAAAACACCTAAAACCAGGTTTTAAAAATGATTTAAATCATTTTTATGCAGCTGTGTTCTCTGAGCTGGATAGTTTATTCGCGAAGCTTTCATTGCCCGACTAGGTGACATCTTCAGCACATACTTCAATTTGAAGTGAGCTTTTAGATTTCTCCACGAGTTTAATAATCATCTCTCCTGGTGACTTTGAACGTGATTGGTTGTTTGTGTGTGTTTTCACACCTTCTAGGTTACTTGTATTGGAAATGATTGTTTCTTTGACTCTTTGTGTGTGAGGTTTTATTCTTATTGGTTGATAAATTTTGTCTATCTCTATGTGTCTATTAATTGATGATTCACTGGAATACCAGGGTTCTAAAATTTCTCTAGTATTCTTGTTGTTTTCTCTGTCTAATATTGAACGCTGATTGTCCCTGTCGAATTGATGTCCGCGGTTGTCTGTATGTGATGATATGAAGGAGTGGATGTGATGTCTTTTGAAGGCTAGGTTATTTTCGTAGATACGAAGGCGAAGGGGATGGTAGAATTCGTAGTCCACATTAGACAGTGTTGTATTTTTGTGGTAATGATAACTAGTCAGCGAAATGATTCCCAGAAGTAATTATTGCA
The DNA here is from genome assembly GCA_944472135.2 of Trichobilharzia regenti. Lineage (NCBI taxonomy): Eukaryota > Metazoa > Platyhelminthes > Trematoda > Strigeidida > Schistosomatidae > Trichobilharzia > Trichobilharzia regenti. Next base: position 138,058,217 of record OX235262.1, read on the forward strand.
TAGTTATTTTTATCAACTACTTCTCCTCCTGTTTAATCATATGCTTGACGTCAAACGGTACAATATTTTTTTATTGATGATGTCAATTTTTGAAACTAATAGCTCAAGATAATCACATTAATACTTAATTAGTGTCTTCTATTGCTTTGTTTTTCAGCAAATGATGGATTATTTTAACTGAAGTACGAAGGAATTCATTTTATGAGTTAATTAAAGTTTATATGTAATAACACTTAGCTTTTATCTACTGAATTTCAGAAGATTCAGGTGATTGTATGGTAGACATTAAATGTGAAAATATTTAATCACTAATTATATTGGTCAGAGTTTATTCAATGTGGCTAGTGCACTAGGTATTCAACCAAATGGTCATAGGCTCGAGTCCTGTTCAACCTACTTCAGCATGGGTGACTGAGGAGTATCATCAGCCGTCATAATGTAAATGTGGCTCTTAGCTCAGCTGATTTTTTGTGGGAACGCAGCTCCACTAAAATGAACAGTTTGAAACTCAGACAAAGTCACAGTTGATAGATTCAGCAGTGAGGTGATACATCGAAAAATTCCATGGAATGTTGTACATGAGTCATCTGCGGCAAAACAAGTTGAACAGAATTTACAATATAAAATATGCACATTTTATTTCCAGGTTTCACCTTATCTGCATTCTGGTTTTGCTTGTTTTAGCTTTATTCATTATCATAATTACAATCATCATTTCATTTTTCTACCCACTGATCTTAACTTGACTAATTTAAATCAATTAATAAAAATAAAAGCAAACTATTAGGGGAGAGATTATGCTCATGGTAGAATAGAAGATTGGACAGACTTTTTCTTTACACATATTTCGGGGTTGTATTGACAAATCGCTCGCTCCTTCCCAATTCACACATGCCGAAACCCAACATCACTGGTACCACTCAGACGTGCCTTTTAGATAATATTAAAAGAAGATTGTGGTGGAGCTGAGCAGCCTCAGTTCAGTAGGTGTTTGAGAATTGGGCTACTAATTACCTTAAATGATCTTGTTAACCTTGCTGGATAATATCAAGAGATACGTTTAGAAAGTATGAGCTTTGTGCTGCCAATATAACTTTCTCCATGGAGGCCAGTAAAATTTTAAACACGGACTGAAGTGGCTTGAAGTGGCATTCTGTCCTTCACACATCCTCGCATCCTTTGTCGACTGTAAACGTTGATTCGTAGCTTAACCGAAAAATGAGCTTTTCTGAGTGATCTGAATGAGCGGGATTTTAGAATCTCAGCTGTATTATCAACTTCAAATTCGACATTCATAAATGGCAGTTTCTTCGGCACATTTTGAATTCTTTCAGGATTCTGCTTTATTTCCCAGTTTTTTTCAGTGGATCTTGCAGGATATCCATTTTCAATGAGTCGGAGTCATCATCGGTTGTACCACAAATGCAAATCCTTCTTATTCTTGACGGTAAGTAGTGGATCAGATTTCTCTTTCTTCTCAGTGGGATCAGTCTATGAAAATTAGTGTATTGACCACTCCAAGTTGACCTCTTCTGCACTGATATCTGAAAAGAGAACCGTCAGAACTCCTTTTTAACAAAACTTCCAAAAATCGAATTCAAAGATCACCATTGATTCCAATGTGTACTTGCTGTACTCATTTGTTGCCATTTCAACATCAGTATTCTTGCCACATATGATGAAGGCGTCATCCAGTTATCTTTCATACATATGGAGACTATGAATTGTGGGTTGCAACATATCATTCTCCAGACTTGCTATGCAGCAGTCTGCAAGTAAAGAACTAATGGTCACCTTATTGCCCCCCGCTATGTTTCTGTCTATACAACATATCGTTGAATTCGAATCAAGGGTTGAAAGTGCATCTAAATTGCAGTTCCTTTAAGTACTGGATCGTAACACCTACGTCTGGACTATTATCATTGAAGAATTTACATATTAAGTAAATAGTTTCAATGAGACGGAAACTGTTGAAGAGAGGTAGCATCCAGAGATATTGAATAATTAATATACTACTATCACTTTTACATGTTCCGTTTGTTGATTTTCTCATTTTTTTCATACTAGTCAAATGAACATTAAACTTCCTGATTTCAAATCACTTCTAAATGCTTACTATGTATTAGTAAATTACTAGTTTTCTCCTTGGTTTCTAGTCATTTAGTGTGTTTGTTTGTTGTCAAGTCAGCTACTAAAACTTGTCGAATACTTTTTCAAACTTATGATAAATAACGATTTGTTTTTATATGTTACTTGTAACTGATTATGCCATCATACCTCACCAATTTCTATTTTCCTTATCTGCGATTCTCATTTCGAAAGTCTGATGAAAAGAATAGAAATGTTGTTCCTAATACGTCAGTCCCATGCATATTTTAGGACCAAGTTAAAGAACAGCGATTCATGGGAACTAACCTCCTGTTTGAGGTGCATATGCAAAGCAAGTTGGTGGAACCAAATGAAAGGTACTACATTTTTAGGAAAATGACAAAAATCTACCAGAATATCAAATGGGATATCTGGTTAGTTTAAAGTTACGTTAGGTAAAGGTAAAGGTTAGCGTAGGAATATGTTAGAAGTATATTAATATTAAGTTGCAGAAAGAATATGGGTGTTCAGGGTTGAATTTTAGTGGGCTTAGGGATCCAGTTAATTGTCTCACGGTCACTGGTGCGTCCGTCCTCTTGGATCGCTATTCTCTAATTTGGCTTATTTCAGGATGTCTGGAGTTGAGGAGAAGCCTTGAAGTGAAATATGCATATTACGTACTGCAAATTTTGTTCTACTTGCTTTGACAAAGAGATCACTGTTGTCTGACTTTTAGTGATTTTCTAGCTAGTCCTATTTCTTGATTATATCAAATTTAAAATAACTGACCGCACGAAATTAAGTGTATTAGCTGATTTCTTTTCAGTGGTATGAACCTAGCTTTGGTAAGCTTTTAATCACTACTCTTATAAGTTAAAAAAGTAAAAAAAACTTATCTAACTCAGTCTATATTTCATTACTCATTAAGTTATTTCTCCGGCGTCAGAACACTTCATGGTAATTGCTTATTTTACTTAAAAATCAAACTTAATCGGAGGAAAATTTGATGCCGTTTGGTGACTGGCTACAGGACGACTTTGTTTGGAGCTGTAGTTAAAAGTCGTGACTAGTAAGATCCACCAGGTCAGCAGTGAGGAAAAGTATACACCACTGATAATGGACAGTGATCACTCTAGAATTACAAATTAGTAGAAGTCAGGTTTCATGGCATGTCAGTGAATCGGGTCACAGTGCGTGAATGGTATAAGGGCTTGCTCTGTCACAGGAAGGTCGTGCGTTCGTACTACGGATGAGTTCCGAAGGGTAACTAAAACAGGTGCCCAGTACTCCAATGGTTCTCCAACTGATATTTATTCAAGGTCAACCTAGATATAAACCAAGTCCCTACAAACCAACTGTCGAAAATAAGTGTTTGTTGCAAGCTGTGTTTCCAGAAGTGGCACGCTTACCTCGGTATATCTTGAGCGTTTATCAAGCTTAAGACTAATGGGTCACAGTGTATCGAAATGTTCTCCTGATGAAAGTTTTCTGGCAGCTTCAGTCGTTGTCAGTTAGAGAAAAATCCTGTTCCTTTCAGATATTTTAAATGAATATCAATAAAATATATGGCCTACTTTAAACTTTCACACTTCTTGAAAATTAGTGACCAAAACTTATGATTATTATTACCCTACGTTAAGAGTAGAGCATACGGCTTCAACAACACATATCCACTTTCTTCTGTTTTCTGCCATCCTCTTCAGCTGGGTCCACGACGAACCACAGTCTCTCATATCCTCCTCCCCAAACGATTTCCTCCTTGTCAGTCTCTCACTGACGACTCAGTTGTCGCTACCTATTGAGGTTTCACTCAAAGTCCTGGTGTGAGATGTCGCTCGGCGGCTTCCTCAATGTATGACCAATCCACCTACATTTTTTCCTACATAGTTGTTGAGCGATTGGCTCTTGGTTGGTTTTTTTCCTAGCTATAGTTTCTCGTTACTAATTCTTTCTGGCCGACCACCAGGCCATTCGATGTTCATTACGGAGTCAGCCAACGAAGGGCGAAGCGGTTGTTTAAAGTCTATGATGACCTGCTGGAAATGATTTTCGTGACACACTTGCCACGTTTCTGACCCGTATGGAAGCACCAACTTGACATTGGTGTTGAAAATGAGAATCTCGTTCTCTATGCTGACTGAGTGCAGTGTAGGAGATTTCAAAACTGGTTTCAGGTTGATGAAAGCGTATCTCGCCTCTCCTATCCATGATAGCCTTGACATCTTCATCCATTCCGCTGGCTGCATTTGAAACAATGATTCCTAGATAAGTGAAGGAAGTAACATCTGTCAAATCTTTCCGTTGATGGTGATTGGTACTGGTTGTTGTTGTGGTTCGTTGGTTATCTTCATCACTTCCATCTTCTCTATGTTTACCTGCAGTCTTGTCTTCGCTGCCTTCTACTCTGTCAGTTGTTGGCTTTCGCCTGCAGGTCTTCGAGTTTGTGTGACATTAGGCATATATCATCCACACGCAAAATGCAGACCTTCTAGTGTCTTCTTATTGGTAGTCCGGCTTATTCCAACGCACAGTCTGACATATAATCCAGTTCACTGCAACCAAGAGTATCATCGGTGGTAGTAGGCAGGCAGCTGGCTTGTCTTTCATCTTATTCTCACCTCGAACGCCTCTCTGAGCTTTCCGTTGTGGATCACCTGGCACGCGGCAATGTCATATAGCCAACTGTTGAATGAGGTTGATAAAGACTTGGGCACTGCACGCTGTAGTGTTGAAGTAGTTTCAAAATCACTTCTCAGACAACGCTGTCTGTCGGATGCTTTTTCGAAGTGAATGAAGTTGAGGTAGAGAAGGGTTTGACTGCCATTCTATGCTTTGTTCCTTGGTGATGATGCGCAGAATTGCAATTTGATCAGCACACGATTTACCTTTCTTAAATCCAGCTTGTTCCTAGTGGGGGCGGAGTCGTGTATCCAATGTGTCCATTACACTTTGTTATCGCCTCATATAAGTTTCATCCGTTTAATGGACAGGTATTGATTTAATTGGCTGATGACAGAACTGAAGACCGTACTCACTGAAATATTTAAGTCAACAGCCTCCAAGTTAGTATAGTTTAGTGATTAAGTGATTAGACGCATCTATTATAGTTCGTTAAACCTAATGACTCATAAGAAATCATTTTACCTTGTGCATCGAAAAGAAGTCCGTTTATCGTAAAACTAATCACATACTTTAAGTATTTTTAAGTGAAATGACCACCATCAATCCGCATGACATGCACTTTTTTTAAGTAGTTATGTAATATTATAATTATATTATTATTGTTTCCTTTAATTCTTAGAGGAATATAGGGCTTCAGCTGCACATCTCCAGGGCGTTTGATTCTCTGCTAAAGTTTTCACCTGGCTCCAGGTCTGCCCACATGTTGTCATCTCATCTTCACATGACCTCCTCCATGTCACCCTTGGACGACCAACTAGCCGCTTCCCTCTCAGGTTTCACTCGAGGGCTTGTCTAGTGATGTCACTTAATAGTTGGTTTTCTCAGAGTATGGCCAATCCACCTCCGTTTCTTCCTGCATATTTGTTTCACAATCGGTTTCTGGCTGGTTACCTCCTAGAGATCCCTATTGCTGATCTTTTCTGGCCCACCATCTGATCTTGAGTATTGAGAGAAGACAACTGTTAATGAAGGTCTGTACTTTGTTTGAGATGATCTTCATGACGCACAGTGCAAGTCTCTGGTCCATCCGTATAGTAGCACTGACTTCACATTGGAGTTGAAAATTCGGATCTTATTTCCATTTTCATGTTGAGTGCTGCTGACCTCACACACAGACTTGAGAGTAATGAAATCCTGTCTTGCTTTTCTGATTCTTCCTTTGATATCCTCGTCAGTTTCGACCAACTGTAGTTGAAACGATGCTTCCCCGGTAGGTTAAGGATGTTGATTCTTTCAAACATCTCCTATTTAGGCTGATTATTGTCTGTTGTTACTGTTGGCTATCACCTGGCTTCATCACCTCTGTTTTTTCTATATTCATCGGAAGTCCTATCTTTGATACTTCTTCGTGAGGGTCCATTTTTTGCCTGTTTCCTCATTCCCCACTGTCTGTCGCATTATCCAATCTACTGCAATCAGGATAATTATTTGAGATAGTAGGTAGTTATGTAATATGGTGTAGGATAAGTGAGAAACTATATATGTTTCCCTCATCTGATCTGTCTTTTACAACCTACAAACACTAACGAATTGACAAAAACTTTCTATGATATAAACTATTTCTCTTTTCAGCTGTATGCCTAAAAACTGATGGTCTGACTGTAATGTAGCGTTTCATTTTGTTTTTCCAATTCCATTCCATACAAATCCTAATCAATAAAAAAAGAGATATTTCAGACCTCAGTCTTCTTTAGTTACATCACTAGCGCTACTATTCTAGCCACAAGGCAAAAACACACAGCGCTGGCAGCCTACTCATCTTGTCTCTGTACTTCGTTTTTTTTTCTACTTCAGTCAACTTTAGTGTCATATTTGCGCTTTATCTGTTCACTTGTTTGTTCTTCCGTTTTTTTCCAGTCGACTGGGGCACATCCATATAGTGGGATAAATTACTTTCAATATGTCTGATTTTCTAAAATTCATTAGCATCCTAGTTATTAAATGCCTGATTATTCACAATGTGTTTCCGACGATGGCGTCATGATTACATCACTAAAAAAAGAATGAATAAATTGTTAATGCAATGAAGTATTAAATACATTGAATATATATATATATATGTTTCCTTCAGTTAAATGCACAATTCACCTCAACGTTTTAAACTACTCTTCAGAAATATTAAACTACACTGTAATCTCCTGTCTAGTGTTTCATTTTCTCCGATTTGTGAACACTTATTTGCAGTTATCTAAGAAAAAATGCTACTGGATGAATACTGAACAAGTGGGATTTTTTAAAAATACTGTTGAATTCAGGAGTATAAGAGATGACAGTGTACAATAATTCTAACCTAAATTAGACAATATTAAGTCTTTAATATCGATGAGATGCTCACTGGCGACTTGCCCTATTCAGGTAGGTAGTTACCTAGGGTTCTAGGGAGAAGTCATGACTAGTAGGGTGCAGCAGGTCGGGTGTGAGGACAAATACTCACCGGAGACATTGGCTAGCAGTCGCGCTATATCGTGAATTGGCAGAAGTTAGAATTCATGAGCCGGCCATTGGATCGAGCTCGAGTGGCTTAATGGTCTACGAGCTCACTGGCCTTCTAACTGGAAGGTCCTGGGTCCGGACCCTGGCGGTGTGTGCGTACTCCTGAACGGTCCCAAAGTAGGACGAAATGGCTGTCCAGTACTCCCTGTTGGTTTTCCAATGTCTCTTTAACCAATGTCAGCTCATGATGAAATCCTGTAACCAATCAATAAAATCGTACAAACAAACACATGAATATTAAGTCTGTTTTACAGCTTTCCCAGTTTAGATATTTTTAAAATCTCAAACGTACTGGTCCGGCTAATATCTTCAAAATGACCTTCTGACAGATTAATGCATAAGGTACTATACATAAGTAGTAACAAAAGGTACAGGAAAGGTAATACCTCCAAAACCTCTACTAAGGAATTGATTTTAACATTCATTTTGGGTGAAATAAAATCGTGGGAAGCTAATTTCTTCAGAGGTAAAAAAACTTTATTTAACTCAAGTGTTAGAAAGACACTTAGTGTATGTTTAATTTGTAGTATGCACTTTTATGTTGAACATTCATTGAAGCATAACCTGGGTAGAAATAAATTTCAAGTGTCGGTTTACACGGATTTGATTTGTTGTAAGTTTCCTCGTGAGATGACATCAGTTAGAAAACCAGTGGTTACTGGATGGTTCTTTCATCCGAGTTTGCGATTCGTCAACAGTACGAGCTTACTGACACTGAAGTCGTTGACATTACCCGGTGGTTGCGGTATGCATCGCGAATCGGCAGATGTTGGAATTCATGGGTCAATGAATGTGTCTCTGGTGGCTGGATGGTATACAAGCTCGCCTTGCAGCCTGAAGGTTCTCGACGCGAATCTCATTGGGTGAGTGCTGATGAAGAGACGAAATATCCGTTCAGTCCTATCTGGTTTTCCAATGGTTCTGGAACCGATGGCAGCTCGTGCTCAAACTTATATACAAAGATATAGTTGTGCACATGCAAGCCTAACCACCGCTAGATATGATCTTAGTTTTTGATTATGTGCCAACAAATCTACAGTGTATTAAGCTACTTCATACACCTGAACTGATTATGATCAATCTGTGTTGGCTAAACCTTCGTATGCAAAGAAAATTAGTTTGTCTGTTCTGATTATCTGTGAAGATAGTATGACTTCCAGTTTTACTAATTACAAAGATCCTAAAAATAGCTCTATCTTCCTTCTGTCATATTAGTATTCTTTTGTCTTCCTATTCCGTTATTCACTTTTGTGCAATCTTTCTATAGAAGTGGACACTGTTAAAAAATATGTTTTGTTCAATTATCATAAAATATATATCAGATAGTAACTTTTTCCACATTAGTATAATTAGAATTATGAGAATTTTAAGCTCCTGAGTTGTACTCCAAATTACTTTATTCATTTAGTAACACAAAAGCAATTTATACTGATAAGGATAAAAAGTAATGTTCATTAAGAAAGAAAATACAATGAGTACTAGGGGAAAAATAAAATATACAATGTAGTCACAACTTGAACAAAATAATAATAATAATATTACACTTGTCTGTTCTTTACTGCCTTTTTATTACTATTACTGTCTCCCCGATTTTCTTCTTAACTGACTATTCGAATGGCATACAAATTATCGCTGGATATCTGGAAAACACACCACATCACCTTTAAACTCCAATCATAAAGTTATGTGTAAAGTCATTTCGACTACCCAACTATGGTCAGACTTGGTTTCAGCTGAACATCACAGCAGCAGACTGTGGTGTACCTCTTCTCCACTTTCCTCCTTACTTAGAAGTATTTGCATATAGTCTTTTTTTCTGTTCTTGGTATATACCAGTAGAAAAGTATTCAGATATTTACTGTAACACTAACAAAGAAGCGATCTCAATCAAAATTGAAGAATGAATTGAATGTGAATTCTCTTTTTCTCTTAAGTGTTGTTTTGCAGAGATTTGATTTGTTTGGTTACAGGATTTCATCATTAGCTCACACAGGTTAGAGAACTATTTGAAAACCAGCTGGGAGTACTGAACACCTATTTCGCCATGGTCCAGGACTCTTCATCAACAGGTGAGCACTGAGGTTTCTGCCCAGGAACATGCAAGATAAGCTTTTAGACCATTCAACCCCTGTGACGCCATCCATTGCCTCATAAATTTCAACTTCTGACAATTCACAACGTGATTACTAGTCAGTGTTGTCTGTGTCGAATATTTGTCTTCATACTCGATTTGTTGTACTCCACTGGTCACGACTTCTTACTAGTACCAAGGTGAACAACTCCTTGAATAGGACAATTTTCCAGTAAGCATCAGACTGATATTCATGGATCTGATTTGATTAGGTCTACGAGCTCACCTTGCAACCGAAAGTCCCAGGTGGGAACTACAGTGACCGCGTGTTGATGAAGAGTCCTGGACCATGAGGATACAGCTGTTCAGTACTCCCTGCAGGTTTTCTAATTGGTCACTTCTCGTTTGGTTACCACTGATTTTGTCCGCAAATGATAGACTAACTTGAGATTTCTATTCAGTATTCAGGAATTAGATGTCAAATAAAAAGTTTTTCACTGAACATTCACAGATTAGTTGTGATTTCTTGTAATAGATATTGTAGTTGCGATCAGTTTCAAATGCTTACCGAACAACTAAATAGTATGTGAAATAATGATAATAATAATAATAATATGGAATCGCTGATATCAGGATTAATAGCTGAAGCCGTCATGCAAAGATTAGAATTAATAGCTCTATCTGTAATTAAACCGAAATTCTGGATACGTTACGTTGATGATAAATTTGTGGTATAATTAAAAGAAATGATTTAGAATATGCCCATAAATTATTAAACAACATATTTGAAGACATCACATTCACAAGAGAAGAAGAATCAGATGACGAAATCCCCCTTTAGATGTGTTAATCAGGAGGACCAAAACAGGTAATTTAGAAACACAAGTATACAGAAAATTAACGCTTATAGATCATATACTCAGCTATACTAGCAATAACACAATTACTCACAAAAAGAAACTGTGTGCAGACATTGTTTTGAAAGAATTCAAACATACACTGTAGCACTTCAGCGTTGAAAAGAATGGGAGAAAAATACCTAATAACTGTCTTCAAAAAGAATCGATATCCATACAGTTTCATCAAAAAGTGTTTAAAATCGAGTCATATCACCAACAACGAACCATCATCAAAGACTACAAGAAAATTCATCTTACCGTATATAGAAAATATCTCTGAAATAACAGATAGAGTACTGAAACCGTTTGAAACAGACATAGCACACAAGCCAGTCAAATCACCTAATTCAATATTGTGCAGACTGCAAAATCCGACAGAAAAAGGCGATAAAATTATTATCATTTACAAAATAGATTGTATGAACTGTAACAGACATTACATCGGCCAAAGTGGGTGTCCCCTTCGAACCAGAATCGAGGAACACAAATCAGCTGTGAAAAGACGCGATATATATTCTTTCATATCAATGCATTAAGACATGTATGGACATAAGTTTGATTGGGATAATGTCGAAATCTTAGACAGAGGAAACACCAAAAGTGCCAGTTTATTCATAGAATCCTGGTGCTCAGACGAAAATGCAATTAACAAACATGTCAATATGGACGAAATATACCAACTAATATAAAGTAAATCATGTGACGAGAAAGTTGAAAATCCAAGTCAATAGAAGATGAACAATACATATGTAAAGATGGTTACCGGGAGACGCAATTCTATCACTCATGGAAAATTTAAATCAGTTCACTTCATGCCAAATATTGCGCTGAAGATGTCCAGAAGGACTACGAAAGCTTTGCAACTAAACCAACCAGCTCAGAGAACACTATTAAATGCAAATATGTGGTTTACATTTCAGAAGTTGAAAAATTTACTTGCATCATTTGATAAACTTACTCATGACAAAAATTAATAAGGTCGCTGAATGATACCCTTCGGTATCACAGGTTTTCATCAGCTGAAAGCTACCTGAAATTACAATAGTTAAGAGAAAAAAATTAGAAAATAACTTACTTCATTCAATATTTGAATTGCAGTAGAGAAAATATTCTAAAAATAAATGCATTCAAAATGTAAACATTAAAAATTTTAGTTTTTTTATTTTAGCTTGATTCCACACAGTATTCTTGGTGCGAGTATGCAATTTTCAGCATGTGATATCGGTAACCCAGTTTTGCAAGCCAACTATTGATATCGGGTGTGCATCGTCAGGGGATCGAACCCCAGACCATGTGCATGGTAAGCGAGCGTCCTAACCGCTTTGCCACCGATGCATAGTTACCATCAATTTAAATCCTTTCAAAGTAGAAGAGGAGGGATGAGAAGTCATAAAAAAAACATAAACATCTAACTACCATTGCCACCTAACAAGTTCAAAATATGGATAAAGTTCATAAAGCTGAAGTTTTTGTTGATGAGTTGAAATCACTCATAAGGATGACTAATCAATGTAATCAAAGTGCAATTATCAAGGCAGTGTGTGACTGATTACACTCTCTTTCTGTATACAATGTGATTTGTTTGAAATGTTTGATTGTAATTGCTTCCGTGATTTGCAGCCAGTTTACTATCCTTTGTATAGTGCAGTATTTTGAAGGATTTCGAAATCCCGACGAAATTATCAGTATCCACGAGGGGACTGGTAAGCGCACTTCAAAAATATCTGTTTTCCTTAAGATACACGCGTCTTGAGATAATTTCAGGTAGCTCACAGTTGATGAGAACCTGTGAAATAGAATGATATCGTATTATACCACAAATTTAGTCTTTCTTTCCTTATCGAAATTTATCAAGCGGAGCAAATGTATGAAAATCATAAATATCCCTTGGAAATATGTAACTCATAGCTTTCGTTAACATAATCTTTAACTGTTAATAACAGCTTAACATAGCGTAAGCCATTCACTTAAAACTGATAAACAATTTTTCAGCTTCCTTGCGAAATATTGAGCACTGAACAAAGTAGCCCGTGAATTATGACTTTTTAGTTGATTTATAATGATAGTAATAATAATAAAAATAACCTGCAGCCTGTTTAAATCACTGGACTACTAAAATTTCCGTCCATCAAAATGCCTAGATTCTCCTTCATTTCTTATAGTTTTAATCGTGTAGTTATATATCAGACGGTTACTACATCAACTCGAGCACACATTTAATTAGCAATTCAACAAAACGATGTACAATTTTCGAAAGAAATGAAGAAAAATTATGCAGAAGTGGTTCTGTATTCCTATGTAATAATACTGTAATGACAGAAGGCAAGTTTCAGGAAACAGATCCTTTATTAAAGAAATCAACACATATTTATAGATTTTCATGTACATTATTATAGATTATTGTTAACAGAAAAACACAGGTTGTTTTTCACTGAAAGTTAACCTTGCATCTCTTTGTGGGTGCTTCTTCAATGTCTGATCATCTATACGTTAACTGTATCCGCCTATGCAAAAGCCTTTGTTCTCATTTTTCTCACAATCAATATTGGGTACATAAAAATTGACGTAAATTACTTTCCACCAATTTTGACTAACAGCCAGCTCTTGCCACAATACTATTTCACTTTGGGTTCTTACTTTATATTTTTTACGAGTTGATCACGGAGTGATATCAGTTAGAGAACCATTGAAAACCAGGGAGTACTGGACAGCTGCTGTTTCATCCTAATTTGGTGGCAATAAGTCACATGACATACTCGTGTCTGGTCTGAAGAGAAAACCAATCCCTTATGATGCTTCTTCTCTGTCACCTCCCAGAAATGTACAACATTTGGTTGAGAGCCAATTAAAATAGGTGCAGGGCTAGACTTTTTGATGCCAGGACGTGATGATGACTGAATAATTGGACATAGTGGCAGTTTGCATTATAAAAACCTCAGGAACAATTATCCCATATATTCGGGTGCGTCGACATTCATGGTTTTTCTGTCTCTCGAATTCAGTAGAAACTTGCAAATGAGCATGGTGTGGACATTTGTTATACTCGCCAGAGTAGGTAACACCATTAGCGGTCATGTTTTTATAGATAATAAGCAAACTGAACAAGAGAAATTATGTGCAGTTTAATGATGGTGTATTTTGGTAGCCCAGGTTTTGAATAGGCCGCCTAAAGTATGTAATCAAAAAGAAAACAAATATTCAGCATCATAATGAGTTGGTTTTTTAAAACTCTCAATAAATACACACCTCGATGATAAGTTAGTAAAATGTGTCGAATTATTAACCCTGTAAGTTTTTTCATAATCACTACAATGGAAATAAAAACAAACAGTTGAGTGGAGAAACTCTTCTCTACGATTTCATTGAATTACATTAAACACTGTAATTATATATATAATCATTCGCGTACGCATGTACATTTAGTTAATCAAACAAACCAAAAAATTTCAGTTTAAAATCTCATTCACATCACTGAAGCTGTCAAATATCCAGAACACAGAGATCCTGAACCTATCTCTGGTTTCAAAAGACTAAGCCCAATTCTATGCACTGTAACCAACGCAGAACAACACAAAATGGTTGAGAAACATGATTGTTTATCCTTCAACCGATAACGAAACAGATTTACAATAGTTAATCAGTACCAAAATCTGTAAATAAACGTTATTATAATATAAAACAATACTTCTGATCGTATTTCTCCAATCTTTTGGCAACTAGTAGTACACAATTGAGCAATGCTGGCCTTCTTATCTCCCGTCAATTTGGAAACCAGTTCAAATAAACAAACTTTTCGACATTCACTAGCATTGAGAGAAATATTTCGGAATAGTGAAGAATAATCAAGATGTAATCAAAACTGTATAGATTACTCTGCCCACCTTTTCATTTATATATATTTTGATACTTGTCTGAATGCCGTTCCCGTCAGCATCCGATTTCCTAAGCAGTTACACGATCACTCTATCACAGTGTCCAAGTTTTTACTTATATCAATAATCTGTCTGTCTGTCTATCTGTTTTCGACATAGAACTTTGCACATATGTGCGGCAGTTTAAGTCGCCACACTCCAAGAGAAGAAAGTAGAAGAAATGCATAATAGAGACAGTAAACAGAGGTGTCAAAGAAAGAGATAGAAATAACTAAGAATAATATAGTTTCATTGGAAATTATACATCACAAGGAGTGAATGCATCTGTACCAGCCACTGAGAACGGTTTGGAGCCATATCACCAATTGTTTCCAACCATTGGTTTTTACCGTCCCGAGGACCCCAACCAGTCAGGAAGTCTACACCTTCCTACGTCTCTGGCTTAAACTAACTGTTGTGGATTTCACTGAATGGTGAAGCAATGTTTTGGTTTGACCTCCGCTAGATCTTTTCCAGCCTGACCCTATGTTACCTAACATTTCCCGTCGGGGAAGGCGATGACTAGTCATACGTAACACACATCCTAACCATTTTAGTTGATGCAATTTCACAGCCTCGTCGATTGATTTCCTCTCCTTACATAGAACTCGACGCCTAACTTCAATATTGCTCACTTTATTATACCTTTTCACATGGGAGATAGATAGAAATATCTATAATACATATGGTCTTCCCACTAGAAAACCTATCTACAAAGTTACATGACCCCTTGTTTAAATTTCTTAATCCTCACACTCCTAAATGAATTACTTCAACGGCTCATTAAGTTGGTAACATTTAATACAGTCGACTAAACGATCAGTGTGGAATCCAGTCGAATGCAGATAAATACTTTAATCATTTGAGTGTTCATAGTCACTGATGATGTTACTGAGTATTTTCAATGTTGTTATGGTAGTACATATATATACATCTAATGAATCTAGATACGGTGAAACATAACATAGAAGCCTTTGATAATTACTAATATTTTGATTAGTTTCTCATCGATAAGTTTACATTCATTTTTCTAATATATAGTTGGAAACTATTAATTAGTTTTGGGACCAAAATACTTACCAGTCATAACCGAACTATCTGACGTTTGTGTGGTGATTAACCTTGTACATTCGATTAGCACGACCCAAATACACTGTGGAAAGCGTTTGGCACTCGTTTGGTTAAAAGAGTTCCAAAATATTTGAACTTGTCCACCTTAAGTTAAGCTAACAAACAATAAACTATAATACTTATCAAGAGATTTCTTGAGCCTACGGAAAGAAAATGAAAGCAATCCACTCGAGCAATGGCCTACATTGCGAGCAACGTCAGTCGATGTCCTCCTCTGTTTCCCCTGCATATTTGTTGAGTGCCTCTCGGCTGGTTTGTTCCCAACTCGAGTATTTTGTTTACAATTCTTTCTGGCCAGCCATTCGGTCTTCACAGTATGGGGCCAGCCAGTGACGCAGTCATCTGTTGATAAAAGATAGTGACCTATTGAAAATCCTTTTTGTGACACGCGTGTCAAGTTTCTGACACATATAGAAGAACTGACTGACTTCGCATTTGCGTTGAAATTGCGAGGTGGAGTGCAGAAGACTTCCAAACTGATTTCAGGTTGATGAAGGCGTATCTTGCCTCTCCGACCCATGATGGTCTTGACATCTTCATCCATTCCGCTGGCTGCATTTGAAACAATGCTTCCTAGATAGCTGAAGGAGGTAAAATGTGTCAAATCTTTCCCGCTGATGGTGATTGGTGCTGGATGTTGTTACTGTTGCAGTTCGTTGGTTATCTTCATCACCTCCTTCTTCTCTGTGTTTACCTGGATTCCTGTCTTCGCTGCCTTTTATTCTGCCAGTTGTTGGTTTTCACCTGTAAGTCTTCGAGTTTGTGTGACATTAGGCGTATATCATCCAGATCTTCTTGAGTCTTCGTATTCATGGTCCAGCGTATACCTGTGTAGAGACAGAAGATAAACATCCAAATTAAATCTGAAATCAAGAGACTAAACAACATTTATAATCAAACAATACTGTCTTGTAAAACCTCAGAAAACATATGGAAGCTTTTTAGAGAAATTACTGGTTGTGGTAAGCATAATAATTTTGCCTCTTCTATTGATGTAAATACTCTCAATAGATCTTTCATCCGCCCTCCAAATGTCCTTCTGCCTTCAATTTAACTAATAACACGACCAGTGACTTTCATCGTTTCAATACTTCTGATGTTCTTAAATGTTTGAAATCTCTTAAACCTTCCCAGAGTCTAGGCCCTGATGGTATACCTGCCATTGTTTTAAAGAAATGTGCTGATATTTTAAGTAACCCACTTACAAGCATTTTCAATACTTCTTTTTCTAATAATGTTGTACCTTCTCTGTGGAAAGATATTAAAATCATCCCTGTACCCAAGTCTGGTTCTGGAGATAGTGTTAAGTTTAGACCAATTGCCATTACCTCTCCTTTTTGAAACTGATGGAGAAATTACTGTTACAAAAACCTCCCTAAGCTTCTCAAACGATCCAAAGCAGTTTGCTTACAAACAGGGTAGAAGTACTTTGGATGCTGCTGCTGTGTTTCATCACAACATTGTATCCTCCTTAGACAAAGGGGCCAAGTATGTCCGTTGTACTTTCCTTGATTACACATCTGCTTTTGACTCTGTACCTAGAGGCCTTTTGTTAAACAAGCTTAGCCTTACACAAACTGAGTCCTGGGCTATCAACTGGCTGCACTCTTACTTCTCCAATAGGATGCAGTACACGGTATATAATGGTGTAGCTTCCTCTCCTTTGCTTACTGAAGCTGGTGTTCCTCAGGGTGCTGTTCTCTCGCCGTTTCTCTTTTCCTTCTTCTTACATGACTTACCTCTCTCAGACGAAATCAACTTCGTCAAATATGCAGATGACCTGACTGTTTCGCTTCCCGTTAAGTCTCAGTCAGACTGCTTCAAATTAAATAGCTTCCTGTCGGACATCAGTCAGTGGTCTAAACTAAATGGCCTCATGCTGAATCCCTCAAAATGCCAGACTGTCGACTTCTCCTTTAGGCATAAACGAGATCTACAAACACTAGTAAGCACTCATGATGCCTGTAGAATTGAGGGGACTATAATTGAAACAAAGTCTAATGCAAAATACCTCGGATTAGTTATATCTTCCGACCTTACTTGGTCATCTCATATCCAAATGATTTCCAAGAAAGTGTTTCGTCTAACCTACTACATTAAGAAACTCAGACTAACTGGAGTCCCTCAACCTCTGCTTTCACAATTTGTCAACTCTCGTATCCTACCTATTCTACTTTACTGTTCCCCGTTAGTCTTTCCTGGGTTACTGAAAAAGGACTATACCATCCTGAGAAGGATGTTGAAGGTAGTTAGTAGGACTAGCGGTGTAAAACTCAGTCAGCTCGTCACAACATTAGTGGATAAGCATCTGAATACATGCGAGAAATGGTCTAAAACCATACTCTCTGACCCCCAACACCCCCTCTATTCCCAACTCTCTCCTTGCATCTCATCAGGTAGAACCAGAAATCAGTACAAAATAATATATGCTCGTACAACCAAGTATAGGAACTCAACGATACCATATTTGGCCCGTGTTCTAAGTGACAGAGACAATGTTAAGCGTGAAACCTATGACTTGCTTTGTTGTTAATAACATAATTTTGGCCCTTGTTATTTCCCCCTTATACTCTCTTATTTGTACTCTATAGTGAACAACCTTCTTAAACATACTTAGCTGCTTAAAATTATTATCATTGGCTTACTTTTTTGTACTTTACTCTATTCCTTCTTTTGTATATCTACTGGGTCCGACTATATTATCACTATGATTATTAAAAATTGTCCTGTCATTAACCATCATGTAACATTAGTTTTGTGGTTGTTCTTTGTTCGGCACTATTTAACTGACAATCTTGTTTGTTAACGCCACTATCACCATCTTAAAAAATTTTGTATTATGCATGATTCCTCACACTACCACTACAAACACGCATTAGTGCTGACAAAAAAAAACACAACCTGAAATGTTTATTTTATGATTGTTTAGTGTTGTTCAATCAAATTAACTGATCATCTTGGCTATAAACATTTTAAGAACATCTCATAATTTCTTGTATGATTATAGCTGTTACTGTTCACCACGCATACACATATCATAGCTTCCACTACCCAGTACTGAAATATTTTTTCATTATTGTGTTTATCTTCCTTTCTACTTGGTATTTTTATTTGCATATTTTTCTTTTGTTTTTTTGTTATTTCTGTGTTTCCTTTTTTGTTGTGTTTTATTTTTTTTTATATTTATTTTTTTTGTAATACTCCTTTTAAATGTACGATGAAATTAGATGCAATATTGTAGATATGTGCTGAAAATTCCACACTGTACCACAAGTACTGTTTCTGGAATAAAGCGAAATTGTTATGTTATGTTAGTGCTTCAACAAAATAGCACTGAATCTTCATAAAGCTGAGGAAGCTCTGACTACCCACTTGAATATATCATCAATCAAATTTAGTCAAGTAAAATGCACAAAGCTAACCTCTTCTAAAAGATAAAAAGCAATCACAACAATATGACTTTCGTTATTTAAATCAAACGAGAAATGCAGATCAATCACAGTGAAGCGATCTCAACACACTTGCAGTGGACGTAATCTATCTTAATACCCAACAGGTAAATTCTATTTCGTTCTGTCACTTCATAAGTATTACTTGTCTTTACAATTGTAATATTCTGCATTTTCAATCTTCCTGTTCTCTATCACCATCCGACTTAGTTTATACACCTAATAATCACTGTTAATAACTTGACCAACGCTCAATTTCTAGTCATTTATGTTGTGTCATCCAATTTATTTGCTCAATTTTAGTCCTAAATTAAATGGTATTATTCACAACTTCACCTCTACTTAATCTCTACATGTAATTACCTCTGTTGCTACCCTGACCTAAGTTGAAGCATTTTAGTCAATTATATTACGTCAGCTAACTTACTAACTCAATCCTACTTTAGTTGCAGTCTGATTAACCTTGTTTCTATTTTAGATCATTCTTGTGTTACTTGATCAATTATCTAAACTTGACAAACCTCATGTACACATACACACAAATAATTATATATAACTAAAACTGTACAGCTATGTGAATGAATTCGCCAAAAAGAGTCTCCTTGCTGAGCGTTTTCACTTTTTCATATGCCATTACGGCCACTAGTACCTCATGAAGTTGAGTGTGCAATATACTGATGACTATCGTCGTTTACCGTTCCTTCAATGTTTATGATATCGTTTCCTAGGAAATACCAAGATGGGTCGAAGTTTATTTCATAGCGTTGGCAATGAATATTGTCTGTAAATTGAATTTTCTTCAGTGAAGTTGGATACTGGAAACATTCTCTCAACACTTTGAAGGTGTCTAAAATAAACTAGGATAACCTTGAAGAATAAAATTTTTTTTTTTTTGATTTACAGCTTGATTCCACACTGTATTTTTGGTACAAGTATGGAATTTTCAGCGTGGATATCGGTAGCCCAAATTTTGCAGGCCGACCATAGATATCAGGTGTGCGCCGGCGTGGGCTCGAACCCCGGACCATGTGCATGGTCGTCGAGAGTCCTAACCACTGTGCCACCGACGCCATATATATATATATATACATATGCATTACTGCTTTTCGAATAACCCAATTGTTGAAGTATGAATTCGCGTAAATTAAAAGTATTCAGAAGCAGCTAGTTTAGATCGAAAAACTTCCTGTCAGTCAATAGGCACGACCAGTGACAGTCAGGCTTAAATGTTTGATGGAAAATGATTTTATTCTTTATGCATTTAGGCTATGACACTGTTAAATAACTCTTTTTTATTTATTTGCTTTTAAATGTTATTTGTTATTTACACATAAAATGAAATAAAGACGACCAGATGAGTTAATTTAATTAAATTTTCAGAAGACTAAAACTATCATTTAGAATTTGTTTACTTAAAGGAGTGAATTGACAGACTTTTCAGGAGTTATACACAAAATAGGAAGACAATATCCGAATAGCTGTAAAATATTATATTTTACCTGAGTGAATTTCTTCTGTGATTTGATTTGGGGTTAGATGAATTCTCGGAAAGTTTAATTATATATGAGGTGGTCTAACGGAACTAAAGACAGAAATATGGATCCTACATGAAAAGATTAAGGAATTATTTTGAAATGTACTATGAATGTCCAGGTAATTTTTGAAAGTCAGTTCTATAAATAGCTTGATGGACCTTCGATGGATCCGATGGCGGTGGACATTTTCTTAGTGAAGGTCAAAAATAGTCCACTTAGAGGCATGATTATGCGTCGGTGGCACAGCGGTTAGGACGCTCGTCGACCATGCACATAGTCCGGGGTTCCATCCCCGGCCGACACACTCCTTTACCTGGCTAAGCCAGAAATAATGCTGGTAAAGAGGAAAGGTTGGGCATTGAGCTACCAACCCCATCTTGTAAAATTAAACACTGCGACAGAAACTTCAAGCCAATAGCTTGAGGCCTTATGCTCCACTGGGAACTTGAAAGAAAAAAGAGACATGATTAATAAGCTTGATTGTTATTATTGTAGCTGATACGTAGATGAAACTTTCATCGTTAGCGACAGAAACTGCAAGAAACAAGAGCCTTCGAGGGTTGTCAAAAAACTTCATTCAGTTTTGTTGTGAGGAAGACGAAAGTTGCCGTATGTCCTATTTACCAGGAAGACAGATAGATACTTGGAGAGGAATGCATTTGAAAAGGAATACATGGACTGGTCTGTACATTGATTTTCGCCATTTAGCACCACTTCAGTCCAAAAATAATTTGTTCAAGTGTTTAGCCGTGGAATAAGATGTATACGTTTATACGAATGTAGTAATAAAGAAATGGGTAAACTCAAACTTTTACTACAAGAAAACAACTATTTTGGGAAATTTTCAAAGAATTACATGTCTATACATAATGACAGGCTAATGTTGGATACTGTAGATAAGAAAATATTATATGTCAGTTTTAATTCCAAAGGTGAAATTTACACTGGTACTGTAAAACGCTAATTAAATAAATCGGTCGGCAGAAAACTCTTCTCAGCGAAGCTGGATAAACTGCAAATGATAGTCTCATGTGTATGCATCAGTAAATTCACCTACTTTTAAGGAGCTAGTTGCATAAGCCCTACTTCAACGGCTTTATACATTCGTCTACTTGAACATGTTCCTGTATGTTCAGGCGAAGAGGCAAGTAAATGCATAAAGGAGGTGGTCTTACTCCACTTGGTGAGTAGTGGATATCCAAATAAATTGGAGGTAGCGTCCTTGATGACCAACAGTGTCCCCCAGTAATCTATCCATAGGATCTAGGCTTCATCTGCTATCAGTAGCAGAAGCGGTTCCAATCAGTACCTGAAGACCTGATATCCTGTCATTTTGTTTATCTTGTCCAACGATTTTATCACTATTATCATTACTTTTGAATCCTTGGACGTACATTTAATGTTATCCATCTGTCTGTTTATTCCTTTGTAGTATTCATACTGTCCCTGGCATCACTGTCTGCAACATACGGTTCAGTTATTCACACTCATTTTATCTTATGTTCTTATTCGCCATATATATATATATATATATATATATATATATATAGGCTAAAAATAAATCAGATCTGGTTATGTCAGTCTACTGTTCATTTCTCCTTCGAACATAACGACTGACTACTACAGATCAGTTCTGAGATAAAATACTGTGTGCAGTAGTGTTTCGTACTTTACAGTCGACTGGGTGTCGTATTCACGTATACATCAGAATTGAAAAGACATGAATAACAAGAAACCCAGACTCATGCAGATGAATAATTTTCAGCTTAATTAACTACTTACATTTTTTGTACTCGAAAGAATATGTGTCTTACTGTAGGCTAAACAAAGAAACTGACTGATTAAAAATGCCCATTAAATTTTTTTTCAAAAGAAAAGTTACTGGACAAAGAATACTCCTTTCGATGACTCCTTCTTCATCAGGTTCTACAGTTATATATACATAATAGTAGTGAATAAATTAGTGCTACTAATAACATTAATGCTGTTTGAACATCATCAAATCAATAATTATATCAATGGATTACAGTTCGAAAGCATCAACATAACAATAAAATGAATATCCAAAAAATTAGGAAAGATAATTGTGTAAATTCATGAAATTATAGTCTCCACTGAAGGCTGAGTAGGGCATTAGTTAGTAGTGGCTGGAATTGCTTCTTTTGCACAAGAAGCACTGGTTGTTTCACGCGAATCACAATAGTTTCATCTGTTTGGGGTATGCGTTATCTGGATGTTTTTGCAACTTATTTGGCACTCAGTAGATGATAAAGAAGGATTTTTCAACCTAATTTCCTAATTTTTCTGACATTCAGTTTATTTTTCAAGTAGTGGTTTTGTAGGGATTTTTTTGACTGCATGGAGGATTTCATGATGAGCTGGTATCAGTTACAGAATCACTGAAAAACCTGGGAGTACTGGTTAGCTGTTTCGTTCTAGTTTGCGACTCTTCAACAGTATGCACCCACAACGGTTCGAACCCAGGACCTTCTGGCTACAAGGCAAGCTCGTAAACCATTGAGTCACTGTTACATTGATGTTATCGAGCTGTAATCTAATAATATTATTGATTCGATGCTATTTAAACATTAACCATGTTCATAAGAGTAATTCATTCACTATTATGTAATTATAACTGTAGAACTTGATGGCGAAGGAATTATCGAAAACAGTATTCTTTGTTCAGTAACCATTCTATTGACAATTAATTGAATTTAACGGAGTTTTAAATAATTTTCAGCACTTTTTATCGGAAGTCTGATAACTCGAAACCTATTGGTATGTAAGATGACAAATCTAAGTAGTTTGCTTTCATTCTGTTACAGTTTCATATCATTCAATCAACACACAAAATCGGCATGCATTTTGTTGTTAAAACCATATGAATGGAAATTCAGTTTTGGCTATTACCCATGAGTTTTACATTATGCATTTGTTACCCTCATGAATGTTTATAAAGCTGTGTGTCGTATTAAACTAGATAGAACACTTGATGGAATGGTGAAGTATTTTATTCACTCAGTAATTTGAAAAAAATTGGATCAAAAGTGATAATTCTTTTTAATGATAATAGCTTTATTCCAAAACAGTACTTGTGATACAGAATGGAATTCTCAGGTGTATACGGTATACAGCGTTCTGTTTGAAAAGTAGGAATGCAACCAGTTAGTGACCCAGGGCTCAGTTTGTGCCATGGAGAGCTTATTTAGCAAGAGACATCTAGGTACAGATTCGACAGAAGAAGTGAAGTCGAGAAACGTGCAGCGGACGTATTTGGCACCTTTAACTAATGATGAGACAATACTGTTGTGTAAGACGCTTGCAGTGTCTAAAGTGCTCCTACCCTGTCTATAGGCAAGTTGTTTCGCGTCTTCAAAACTCTTAAGGGAGGGTTCGAGTTTAATAAGTACTAGTTTTTCCGTAAGCTTCAGAAACGGGGAAGTGATGGCAATGGGTCTGAAATTTATGTTCTTGCTACTGCCAGGTTTAGGGACAGGGACTATGTCTTTCCATGGAACAGGTACAACGTTTTCGGAGAAAGAAGCATTTAGGATGTTAGTTAGAGGAGAACATAAAGCATCAGCGTATTGTTTTAGAACATATGCAGGTATACCATCAGGGCCAAGACTACATGAGGACTTAAGAGTTTTAAGATATTTTAAAACATCGAGAGTGTTAAGGTCCTGGAGGTTATCAGCTACATGATTAGTAACGTTAGAAGTGGTTATAGTAGAAGGAGAGTGTATAGAAGACTGATTAATAGCGTTAACATAATAAGAGGGAAAAACATTACATCGCTCACTGTTGCCAGTAATTTCATTGAAAAGTTTCTACATGCTGATAGGAGATTTGCATGATAAAAGTGTTTGGTTTTAGATAGCATTAAGATTTCTGATTTTAGATTTGATTAGAGCAATAATCTTTTTAAGTTCTAACTTGTCTTTGAGTTTATATAATGTTTCTTTTTGCCTGCGAAGTTGTTTGAGATGAGGAGACGAGAAGCGGTCGAGGTATTTGAATAGTGCTTGTTTGGGACAGCATATGTCAAGGCAGAACTTGAGATAATCCGTTATGTTGATGATTGAGTCATCTATTGTACTTTTATAGAATAAATCCCAGTTAGTGTTTTTTAACATGCATCTTAGATTGAGTAGGTTGTCATATGTGTAGATCTTATATGATATATGTGATAGACCTTATGTTTATGTTATTAGTATTCCCCAGAGGTCTGGGTTTAACGTAGGGCTTCAATAGAGCATCTTCGCCTTATCCTGTTTTCTGCTATCTTCAGCTGGCTGCATGATAGTCCATAAGATCTCCTCACCTCCTCACATGACCTCTTCCATGTCAAATTCGGATGCTCGACTCCTCTTTTCGCATTCCAGTCTCCCTCGACAGTCTCTTTAGCGTATGTTCAATCCATCTCCATTTTATTCGGAATATCTATTGTTGCTTATGTATATTATATTATTCCATCTTGTACTTATACCACAACACACTTTCTAATATTATTATAATTTGACTGTACTGACTAGATGTAGAGCCTGACAAAGAATTAATTGAAAACAATAGTTTGCATTAACTAATCTTGTTTTGAATAGATTTTATGAATACTCAAACTACAATAATTTAAATCAAATTTCACTACTATAATTCCAAACATTATTTGATTTAAGTCTATACGATATGACGTACTATATAGGCAAAATATACACTATGAAAATTTCCACCCTGGAAGTTAAAGATAACAATTAACAAAACGTTGGTCTTTTACACCTCTCTGAATTAGTTTATGAGCAACGGCCGCTGTCATTTTAGTAGTCTTAAAAGCAATTTTTGGACTTGAAAACATAGATTTCTTCCTTAATAAATGTTGTATTTTGCGAAACAACCTTAATGTGATTAACTGGAATAACTGCATACTTTCGATAGAGTTATTAGAAGACGGAGATAATCTGAAAAATGTGTTGTATTTGCGCCATACATTTCGAACAATCTGATCACACATTTACTTGTCAAGTCAATATAAATGGAAAAGTTAAATTAAACAAAGTGACAAAAAAGAATTAAGAATAATTAACACTAACGTTTGGTAATCCAATCAAATAAGGATTACCAAGGTAGGTTAAGAGTATTAACAAACTGTTTTTGAATACACTGGGGGGAGGGCTTAAGTTTATGAATAGCTATAGCCTCAGCGTATTTCCGTAAATGCCTTTGACCTTTTTAATAGATAACCTTAGAGGCTGAGTTAACATCAATCTTATGGTTCATCTGGATTAGATGTTTAGCTATAGACGAAGTTGTCAGTCTGACACTTGCATCTATTGGTTTTTCACAATTCATTTGTTTTTCTAGCCATTATGGGATATGCCTTCCCACCCTTACATGCAAAGCGCGATTACTCCTGCCTATGGATGTGTGACCACACACACGAAAATTCGTAAATAATGTGGGACGTCACATAATCCTTTGTCCATTTTTGAGGTTTGCGGTGGAGGATATTTTTAGCTTTTTCGACAATTACAGGCTCGGCTGCATAATAGGTTCTACGGATGATTGAATTCAAACTTTGTCTCAAAATCCAACTGTTTATTTCCTCGTTATATGGTAATTTGATAAAAAGATTTTTCTGAGGGGCGGTATGGATTGTAGGTTTAGCGACTAATTGACTTCTAAACCGGCTTAAAAATCTTAAAGGATATCCGTTTTCAACACGAGTATCCATTAATATTTCGTTTTCTTTGTCTATGACATCAGCCGTACAAATACGTTGGATCCTCTTAAATAGACATTTCACCAAGACTCTCTTATACTGTAATGGACAGAAACTGTGAAATTTAAGGTACTGCCTTGTCGAATTGGGCTTTCTGTAGATTGATCGTCGAATAATATTTGAAAAATTTGCTTGAAGCTTTAAAGATCGAAGAGATTTGTAAAATGCCTTCGGGAATATGTGACGTGACAGACAAGATTTATAAAAATTCAATTTCACTTTTTCAGATGCTACTTTACACTTCAGGTTGAGAAGTCCATCTGACTTTCCAAACCTCCATGGATTACCCAAGACTCATAAGGTTGATAATCCATTACGTTCAATTCTATCAGTGTGTCA
Source organism: Trichobilharzia regenti (assembly GCA_944472135.2). Taxonomy (NCBI): domain Eukaryota; kingdom Metazoa; phylum Platyhelminthes; class Trematoda; order Strigeidida; family Schistosomatidae; genus Trichobilharzia; species Trichobilharzia regenti. The sequence continues at coordinate 138,084,591 of OX235262.1, forward strand.
CTCTCCTACACATAAATTAACAAAATGGTTAGCTGATATTTTAAGTCCAGTACGCAATGAATTATATAAGTTTACTTTGAACGATGCATCTGAACTTGTTGACTGTCTTGTAGATATGAACATGAAAGACAGAAAAATGTATTCATTTGATGTTAATTCTTTGTTTACTAATGTATCATTTGTTAAGACTGTTGATATTCTGTGTGACTATATATCTTCTAGTTGATTTCATTTCCTTTTTCCTGTAACTTATTTGAAAGATAGTCAAGTCACTGAGGTGTAAACTCTCAGAGTGACGCGTTGAGGTCATCAATAAAATGTAGATTTATTAATTACTTACAGGTGGCTTTTTAGGCTTATTCAGTAGTTATTTTATTTTTATTTTTGATTACAGCTTGATTCCACACTGCATTTTTGGTACAAGTATGGAATTTTCAGCGTGGATATCGGTAGCCCAAAATTCGCAGGCCAACCATATATATCAGGTATGCGTCGGCGTGGGCTCGAACTCCGGACCATGTGCATTATCGGCGAGAGTCTTAACCACTGTGCCACCGGCGCAAGATTCTATTCAACCAAAATTGTGAAACATGACAACCTTTCTTTACAGTCGGAAAAAACGTTTTTTGTAAATCAACCAAATGTAATAGCTACATATATGAATTAACAGTAGATAGAAATAGGCAAACTAAACGTATACATGGATATCAAATATCAAAGGTTACTTCACATGGGAATATTTTAATAAAGAACAAATAACATAAATATTTTCATCTTTTGGGAGGTTGTACGGATGCACAAGATGGACATTCTGAAGCTCTAGTAGGTAGCGGTGGTCGGTAGGATCAACAATGTCAAGTGTAACGGATGCTCACCGACAGCAATATTTGGCAGTCATATTATGTCGTGAAGTGACAAATGTCAATGAATTCCACCTCAGGATTGGATGGTCAACGGTCTGGCTCCGCAACTTGAAGGTCATAGGTGTGCACATATATAGACAGTTTCAAATTAGGGCAGAATAGTTGTTCAATTTTCAATGATTTTTAAAGTCTTGTTGATTCATGATGAAATCTAGAGTTAAATTAATCGAGGTCCCTACAATAATCAAAGTCTAAATGAATGTAAGAGATTGCGGTTTATGTGATCATCTGATAAAAAAAAACTCAAGAGTCTCAAAAGAAGGAGTAGGTCGGCAAAAGTTTCTTGCAATCATGTTTTAGTTATTTTCATTATCTTTTGACTACATTTATGTCACATTCTGCCGATTTTATTAAAGTTTATTGTTTCATACGCATAAGGAAGAATCCGTATTATTGACTTAGTTGCGTATTTTTGTTTTGACTTATACTGTGTTTTAAGTTTGATCGCAAGTTGATATCATTTAGAGAACCACTGGAAAATTAGGGAATACTGTGTAGTTACTTCGTCCTACTTTGAGACCCTTCAGCAGCATCCATCCATCAGGGCTCAAAACTAGGACATTCGGATTACAAGATAAACTCGTAGACAATTTAGCCACTGGGCCCCAACCCAATGGCCCATGAATTCCAACTTCTGTAAACTTGCGATATATATCCCTCAGTCATCAGCCAATTTTTTCTGCAGGTAATTGTTGTCTTACCTAACTTAGTGGATCCAACTGGTTACTACTTCTCAGTAGAACACCAGGCTACTTCTTGTTGAGAGTCAGTCGCTAGCAAGCGTCAGATTTGCTGTTAATTGTTGGTTTGCAGGGATTTGATAAATATCTCATTTTCACAAACAGTGTAATCCAAAACAAACAAATTGACGATACGGGTATAAATTCACATCAAGAGCTAACACTTCATAACGCTTTCATCCAGTAAGTGGATAAGTAATCAAATGAGAAATAAAATTCTGCGCTTGACAGATCAACATAACTGAATAGATAGGTTGATGATGACCCAATATATACGATTTTTTATCCAGTAATTGTAGATCAGTATTTTTATGGGGTATTCAGTACACGGATCAGAAACTTGGCGGGTCACAAAGAATGTTTCCAGCAGCCTGTTGCAGACCTTCCTCAACAACTGTCTTCGCTCTATATTGAAGATCAAATGGCCGGGCCGGAAAGAACCACCAACAAGAAACTTTGGGCACTAACAAACAAAACAAGAACCAATCGCTCAACAAATATGCGGGAGAAAGTGGAGATGGATTGGACACTCGCTGAGGAGGCCGCTGGGTGACCTCACGCGCGCGTCAGGCCATTGTTCGAGTGGAACCAGGCCGAAATGGAAGCGGCGAGTGGAACGTCAGTGCAAGGGTGACATGGAGGAGATCGTGTGAAGAGGAGTTGAAACAATCAGTATGGAGTGACATGGATGGAGGTGAAAAGTACAGCAGAAGGAAGACAGAAGCAAGTGGAGACGTGCAGTTGAAACCCTATGTTCCACTAGGAACCCAAGGGAATAATAATAATTACTCAGTACAAATTTTTATCGGAACATTTTTATATCTCCTCACAATTAACTGTAATTTAAGGACATTGACTAGAGATATGAGGCAGATAGCCACTTCCCTGGTTATTATCAAATAAAATGTGATAACAACACCAAAACGGTGGTGACGTTATCCTTAAAATTTTTTCTCACATGATATTTCCCCATATTATTAATAATTATATCTCACATGCTACACTTATCATTTGGGAATTATTTCTTTATTTGAGTTGAATTCAGCAATAGAATTAAAATGAACAATATAACTATTTTACACTGAAAATGACCTCTTTTCTGTTTGCTCATTCAAAATTTTAAGGTCATACAAATGAATAACAAATTAAAAGAATTTCATGGCAATTTGTCAGAAGAAATGATTTTAATATTTCCGCTGGAATTATCAAGATAAAATTCGTGTAGCCTGTGACATATAGAGAAATAAATTAGCAATAACCAACTGTGCTTATACTGGATTTCCGCCTTGTCTGTAGTAATAGAGATAAATGAATTTTACTTGAAGTTTTGAAACTGTGTTGGCCAGTTTTGGAGATATAAAGCTTCCGAATAAGGGGAGTAACATTTAAGAGTACGATATAACTGTTTGTCAAGGCAGGTCACATTGATTTATTGCTTGATTTTAATAAAATTTAACATTTTATATCTTGTCACTAGGTCAGAAACTGTAGAGCTGGAAGTTCACACCTTACATTTATTACTTGGTAATTGTCATTAATAGAGTCAATGTGATAGGAGACTACTAGAGTGTCTCAGATGTCTACCTTTAGTGATCTGACGTAATGTAGTTTAGATAATTTTGTTCTTGTGTTTTCATTTATTTACCTCTGAATGGAAAATAAGAAGTCTTCAAAGCCCACCTCTGAAGTTAGATTAACTGTGGCATTATTTTTACGGAATGGGGTTGCTAGACTTATGTCAAGCCTTTTAGGATGGACTAAATATGTTTGTTAGTCATGATGTCATGACTGATGAATGCATTGACATAACAACCTGATTGATAGATCTTCAAGGTCATGCAATAAATCAAACTTTGATTAACTTTTTAGGGTTTAAACTTCCGCTGAGGTGTATCGTGAAGAATAAGAGCTTTTGTCGTGGTTGTCACAGTTGTCACAGTGGTTAGGACTCTCGCCAACCATGCACATGGTCCGAGGTTCGATCATCTGCCAACGCACACCTGATATCTATGGTCGGCCTGCAAAATTTGGGCTACGCATATAACATGCTGAAAATTCCATACTTCTACCAAAAATACAGTGTGGAATCAAGCTGTAACAAAAAATAAATAAATAAAATAAATCTGACTTTTTTCTGTACCTCAGTGTGTCGAATATTTTGTAGTACTAAGTCAGATATAGTGTCGTCTATGGAGACGCATTGCCGTCACGATATACAACAACCAACAAACCACTGAGACTGCATTACAACACAACCTTCCCTCTTTACTGAGGTTTAGGGATACGTCGGTAAGGAATCAGTCGAACCAGACCACAGGCGTGGTTGGCGGGCATCCTATCACTGAACCACGGTGTCACCTAAGCACCTGAAGATAGTAATAAATTTCTTATTCACAACCAGAAATTCTTAAAATAGGTAAGCAAATCATATTTTACACAGATAAGTGTGAATTATTCAACATCTAAGTATAGGCATCATTTTTCTCTGATCACACCGTATGATATCAACATTTGCTATTAAAGCGAGTTGTAAAGTTAGGAGGATTTTCCAAACATTTGTCAATTTAATTACTGAACACAGATTTTCAGACATACTTTTTCGCCTACTTAAACAGTTTTTTTTCTGATTTCATCACAATGAAGAATTCATGAATAATATTCTTATCAAACACAGAGCTATAAACAAATCTACATCCTATAAAAATCGATTGCATAGAATAAAACAGGCACAAGTATAGGCGAAAAATATTATTGCCCACTATTAATATATGTATCTATTACTTAAACACTGACAATATTTCTATTGGTTAATAGTATTGACTTATTATTTGCCCATTGTTCTGTTATTGCCTCTGTGTCTATCTATCTCTCGCTCAATATCAGATACAAAATTCTTCTAGTTAATTTGATCTGCTTTACTGTGACGGCTTGAAGACATCAGCTTGTCACAAATGATATCAGTTCAAGAAGTCTGTGGATGGGAATTTTCTTAATTTTACTGAAATTCCAATGGGATTATTAAATTGAATTGTATTTGTGAATTCTGCATGCTTCAAAAGTATACAATATTTATATAGGTAGGTTCAAAAGACAGTTTACGTGTATTCATTGCTAAAAACAAGATTATATAATCAAATTAATGTGGGCTGTTACAACAGAACTTATTTTGTCATGGATGCAATGGATTTTTATTTGGTCACCTTTTAAACAATCATTTCAGCATCACTTCTCTAACTGACAGTTTTGTTTGAATGCAGCCTGCGCCTGTCAAACGTTCAGCTTGCTGTACGCAACACGTATGTTTTATTACCAGTTTGAAGATGAACTGAGGATTAAATGAAATCAAACTGCTTCAATGTTATTGATTAAAGGCGTTTTAGGTCCTAATTTTCCCAAGTAGGTAACCAGAAGTCAGGTGGTTTAATCTGGTTTGGCTGGTTGAACTGAGTGAAACAGGCCATATCACTGATGAGCTCCTCCTCAGACCACTGTAACGACTGTTTGGTGTGTAGATTACTGCAATCTGGCTAGCAAGTACTAGTGGCTAATGTGAGTAGTATCTAGCTACTCACTGCTATTAATCAGTAGTGTGTGGTATAATAATGTGATTTTTTAAACCATCTCAATAGAGGAAAGTCATTCATACGAATCTATAAACTTCTCTGCTTCGATAGTAGTTGTTTTTAATTAGTCTTGAGTCCATTATTTTCCATTGTCAAACTACCGTTAGTGATTTCCAACTTGTTATTGTCAAGTTAAAAGTGGTCATTTCTACAGAATGAACCGTCAGTTATTTAGTAGACGTGGATAAAGGGTGTTTTGTACTGGTGAATAAACAACACCATGGATTTAATTTTATTCAAACCTCAAACATACTCCTATCACACAATTCACTCCAAAAATAAAGGATATTCGAAATACTTGACATTTCTTACAAGAATACCAGATAACGAAGGATTCATGTCTGAAATATTCATATCCCTCGTTGATAACTACTCACTTATATACTAACACACTTGAAAGTAGACCCTAATTAGTTAGTAAAAAAGTTAGTTTAAGTCTCCTATCAACAAAGAATTGATATGCAGAGTTTCAGAAGTGAAATACAGAATCTTTTGCTTCATTTGACAGGCTATTTGCACAGAGTTCCAGAATTTAGATTCCAGAGATTAATGACTCAGCTCCTGCAGAGATACATATTGTAATTTCGCTTACAATGATGAAACTGCTATAATAGTCTTACTTTAGATTTAGGTAATATGAAGGATGATTAAGTAAAATTAAGTTTATTAACTGCACTTATCTGAGATCTGAGTTGGTCATAATCGATTTCTGAAACATGTTAACACAGATTTAAAGGAAGATTAGACCAGATCATTAGTAAGGTATAATAATGTTTTAAAAGAGGATGGAAGACAATTTTGGTAGCTCCTTGTCTTAGGAATGCAATGAATATCTAACCTTTAGAGACAACTGAATCACCTTTTAGAACACTAAATATCTTTACAAGCTTTGAAGTGAGCTTTTTTTCCTTCATGTTCCCAATGGAACATAGGGCTTCAAGTTAGTGGCTTGAAATTTCTGTAGAAGTGTTTATTTTACAAGATGGGGTTGCTAGCCTCATGTCCAACCTCTCCTCTCTACCAGCATTATTTCTAGCTAAGCATGGTAAAGAAGTGCGTTGGCGGCCGGGGATTGACCCCAGACCATGTGCATGGTCGGCGAGCATCCTAACCGCTATGTCACCGACGCACTGAACCTATGTCCTTATGATATAATCATTTAACAAACCATAGTTCATGACACTTAAGTCATGAAAGATCTAGGTAAGGAACAGCTTCGAAACTGACTGACTACTAGGTGGACATATGCATAGCATTTTTTAGTTTGTCAACAGAAGTTACTGCTGACAGTCCTTACATATCTGAAAATTATTATTATTATTATCATTATTATTACTATTACCAATTAAATCCATCATAACACAGGTCTTCGTTCACTCGGTGATATAAAAGTTATTCAAGCAAATTGCAGGGCTCATTGTAGCTTTATTTACACATATTTTGCTAATTGGTCGAATAACGCCACATTTGATAGCTTGTTAGATTTTGCACAGTAATTCTAACGATCTTTTAGAGTTTGGTGCTTCGATTACTTTTTCCAGTGTCCAAAACATATTGTTGCTTTTCTGAACTCATTTACTGATACACTACTTATATCTGATTATAAGTAGCACTCACCACAATACTACCCTAACTTATTGTCGTTAACTATTCATTAAAGTTTTATTGCTCGAAACTACTCTACTTTAAATGATTACAGAGTATATGCTTATGCAGTCTGTTGCCTATACTGTCATCTAGTTAGAACTTTTAGAAAAAAGTATACATGTTTTAGTTCAGAAAAGTTTTAGGAGAAAAACTGGATGTTTTCCAGTTGGAAGGTATTCATAGCTACTTCATTCGCACAAGTTTCATTAAAAACCTCAACTGTGGATGTTTATCTTCAAAGGACAACAAAAGCTATCACCTTAATTCTGACGCTTTGTTTGAGTTCCAGGGTTATTGCATATTGTTCCGCGGTCGATATTCTACTCATACGATTGTGTTATTATCATTACCTCTTGGTACAATGATGGCACCAGTTTTCCAGGCTAAATATGGTGGCATAGGTGGTCTTCAATCTCCAAACTGAAGGCTTTAAGCATGTTCTAACTGCTAACTTCTGAACTGGTCAGTAATATGAAGCCGTCTGAGTTATGACTTCACTGTCAGAAGGTGCATTCGTGTTTCAAAACACGTTTAAGCATTTAACCATTTTTGTAATACACTTGGAAATTAATAGAAGAGAGGAGAATGGTGAAAGAGAAAATGATTCAATGCAAGGACAGACAGGAGAAGGAGACGCTGAGCTCAACTTACAAAGCACTGGACAAAGAAGTGAAGAAGAGGACAAAAGACGATTCTACGACAACCTGGCCACTGAAGCTGAGAAGGCAGCAGGCAAAAAGGACCTGAGGACACTATATCAGATAACCAAATCTCTATCCGGGAAGAGATCAACACAAGCGAAAACTATAAAAGACAGCCAAGGGAACCCAATTACCAAAGAAGAAAAACAGACTAAACAATGGGCGGATTACTTCAAAGGACTCTTGAACCGACCATCACCTGCAACCCGTCCAGAAATACCAACAACAGCGCGCACACAACTGCAAGTTGACACCAATCCCCCAACGAGAGCTGAAGTATAGAATGCAATCAAGCTTCTGAAAGCTGGAAAAGCAGCCGGACCAGATGGAATACCCCCTGAAGCACTGAAAGCGGACCCAGAGACTACAGCAGACATGCTGACTCCATTATTGCAAAAGGTCTGGAAGGAGGGAAAGGTGCCTACTGACCGGAGGAAAGGTTACCTCGTGAAACTACCAAAGAAGGGCGACTTAGGCCTCGCTCTGCAAGAACTGGCGAGGAATCATGCTTCTATCGACGCCAAGTAAAATCCTGAGTCGCATCATCCTGGAGAGAATAAAGGGCGCACTGGAGACAGAACTCCGACCAAAACAAGCTGGAAAGGCAAATCATGTACCGACCAAATTGCAACTCTACGCATCATCATCACAGAACAAAGCATGGAATGGCGATCAAACCTCTACCTCAACTTTATAGACTTTGAGAAGGCCTTCGACAGCGTTGGTCGTGAAGTAATTTGGAAATTACTCGAGTACTATGGCGTACCCCAAATATTGATCAACCTTATTCAACAGCTGTACGACAACGGCACATGTCAAGTGATCCACAACGGAAAACTCAGCGAGGCGTTTGGAGTAAACACAGGAGTCAGACAAGGGTGCTTATTATCTATCACCAATGATATTCCTAATTGTGGTGGACTGACTGGATTATGCGTCAGACAGTGGGAAACGAGAAGACAGGAATATCCTGGACCGACGTGAAGAACCTAGAAGACCTGGATTTCGCGCGCTGATGATTTATGTTTGATGTCACACACAATCGAAGACTAACAAGCGAAAACCGACAAACTGGTCGAAGAAGCAGCTGGCGAAGACAGGACTCCAGGTAAACATAGACAAGACGGAGGTTATGAAAATAACCAACCAACAACAGCAACAACATCCAACGTCAATCACCATCAACGGGAGGGATTTGAAAGAGGTTACTTCATTCACTTCACTTATCTAGGGAGCATTGTCTCAACTACAGGAGGAACGGACGAGGATGTCAAATCAAGCGAGAATCGGGAAGGCGAGAAACACATTCATCAACCTGAAAAACCAATCTGGAAATCTTCGTCACTCAGCATCAACAACAAAATTCGGTCGGATTTTCAATACAAACGTCAAGTCAGTCAGTTCTTCTTTACGGATCAGAAACTTGGCGGGTCACAAAGAATATTTCCAACAGGCATTGTAGACCTTTATTAACAACAACTGTCTTCGCTCTATACTGAAGATCAGATGGCCGGGCCGGAAAGAATCACCAACAAGAAATTATGGCAACAAACAATGCAAGAACTAATCGCCCAACAAATATGCAGGAGAAAGTGGAGACCGCTGGGTGACATCGCGCGTAAAGCCCTCGGGTGGAACCCGAAAGGGAAGCAACGTGTGGGACGTCCATGTGTGACATGGAGGAGATCGTGTGAAGAGGAGTTGAAAGAACATGGACTAACATGGATGCAGGCGAAAAGTACAGCAGAAGACAGAAGCAAATGGAGACGTGCAGTTGAAGCCCTATGTTCCACTAGGAACCTAAGGGAGCAATAATAATAATAATTTTTGTAATGAATTGTTTTATTTGTAAATATGCCAACAACTGTAGTCACAAATGTGGTCGAGAAAACTTCTGATTCTTAAGGCAAACAACTTGCAGTGAATGTTGAAATAATCAGACGCATAGTTTGTTCAGATACCATAATAAATAAACTATACGAATAAGTTAGAACGAAATACTGAAAAGAAAGCTAATAAGAAGAAAAAATGTGTCAGTAGCATCTCAGGGAAGAATAGAGGTCTAAGACTATTGAATTATTTCAGAGAAAAAAAACCTTGATACTACGACTCCAGGAGAAATAAAGTTTTCTGATTGCGGTGGTATATATAATCTAGCCTAAGAGAAAAACACCATTTAAAATAAACAAATAACCTGTGATAGTTGAGATTCAGTGAACTCTCAGAATCTTGCTTTGATATTGGCTTGTAATGAAAACGTCTCTTAAAGTAGTACCTTCCTCAGTAAAAAAACCTATCTTCACTTAAGCAACATCTTTTCAGAGTTAAATTGTAGGGATTCGATTCGTTGAAAGTATGATCACAAAATGACATCAGTTTGAGAACCACTGAATACCAGAGATTTTTGGATATATGTTTCGTTCCGTGTCGGGGCTCCTCAGTGATCTATTCCAGCCAACTCGCCAGGAACCGAACCCGAGACCTTCAGGTTACAAGGCTGAGCCCATTGACCATTCAACTAGTGACCTATGAATTCTAACTCTTGTCGACTCCTTTTATAGTTATGATTCTATGATTAATAATGCGGTTACTGGTTTTTTTTCTTCTAAAGACATTCTAAACACCTAATGATCTTATGCTTTTGATTTACACCTCATAAAGCATCAACACTATCAGTCTACGTTGTTTGTGTTATTAAATATGTAGACTTTCTGAACCATAGTTATGTGCAGTATCATACGGGTTTGTTTATCAGACTACTTTCTAAACATCATGCAATAAACAACACGGTTACACTGAATGTTAAGTGTCATAAACAAGCTCATATGATTCTTATCATGTTATTGTATCTTGCGTAATCTAGTTGCTTCACTATCACTATTATTATCACACTTGTTCACAAAGACTAAAAACAAAGATTAGGTTTTGGTTCAGTGATGGTTAAAGAAGGCAATTTCAATCAAACAGATTAATTTAGTTGAACATAACATCCTCGAGGGAACCTCATTTACTAGAACAAATATCAAAACTTTAAACAGTCATAAAATCACATTATGTCTTGTCATATTTCAGCTACAAATTGATAGGTATGAATCGCAGACAGTAATCTACAAGCCTAGCGTAGAAAGTGAATAAACTTCTTGATAAAAGACGAAAACAAAAAGAGTAACAAAATTCAGGTTATTTATTTGGTGAAAAGAGATTATTATCTGATTGGATTATTTCGATGAAGAGAGTTCACAATGATATCTACTCCCCTGTTTATATTAATATTTCTTAGGATTGGCTTCAGTTAGTCCACCAATATGTCCACCAACCCAGATTATATAACAGTTACTTGCCTATGATATTGGCCGTCAGGTGGGCTTTATATGTGCAGTTAATAGTGTTCTCTGAGCTGGTTGGTTAAGTTGCAAAGCTTTCGTCGTCCTTCTGGACATCTTTGGCGCATAAAGTGAAATGATTTAAATTTTCCATGAGTGATAGAATTGTGTCTCCCGGTAACCATCTTTACATATGTATTGTTCATTTTCTATTGACTTGGGTTTTCAACTTTCTCGTCACATTATTTACTTTTTATTGGTTGGCATATTTGGTCTATATTAACATGTTTGTTAATTGCATACTCGTCTGATTACCAGGATTCTATGAATACCCTGGCACTTTTGGTGTTTCCTCTGTCTAGGATTTCGACATTATCCCAATCAAACTGATGTGCGTAGTTGTCTATAAGCATTGATATGAAAGAATAGACAATGTGTCTTTTCATGACTGATTTGTGTTCCTCGATTCAGATTTGAAGGGGACGCCCACTTTGGCCGATGTAATGTCTGTTACAGTTCATACAATCTATTTTGTAAATGATAATAATTTTATCGCCTTTTTCTGTCGGATTTTGCAGTCTGCACAATATTGAATTAGGTGATTTGACTGGCTTGTGTGCTATGTCTGTTTCAAACGGTTTCAGTACTCTATCTGTTATTTCAGAGATATTTTCTATATACGGTAAGATGAATTTTCTTGTAGTCTTTGATGATGGTTCGTTGTTGGTGATATGACTCGATTTTAAACACTTTTTGATGAAACTGTATGGATATCGATTCTTTTTGAAGACAGTTATTGGGTATTTTTCTCCCATTCTTTTCAAAGCTGGAGTGCTACAGTGTGTGTTTGAATTCATTCAAAACAATAACTGCACACAGTTTTTTTGTGAGTCATTCGATTATCGCTAGTATAGTTGAGTATTTGATCTGTGTGCGTTGATTTTCTATGTACCTGTGTTTCTCAATTTCCTGTGTTGATTCGCCTGATTACGACATCTAAAAATGGGATTTTGTTATCTAATTCTTCTTCTCTTTATAATTTGATGTCTTCAGGTATGTTGTTTATTAATTTATAGGCATATTCTAAATCATTTTTCTTAATTATTATAAATATATCACCAACATAACGTACCCAGAGTTTTAGTTTAATTATAGGTAGATCTATTAATTCTAATTTTCGCATAACGGCTTCGGCTATTAATCCTGATATAAGCGATCCCATTGGTGTTCCTTTTATTTGTTCACATATTTGGGTATTGAATTCGAAGTATGTTGTCGCAAATTGGCAAACGTTGGGACCCTTGGGCCACTGAATCCACTTCGAACTTCTGAATGGTCTACGAAATAACCTTGTAAGCAAGAGGTCATGGGTTAGAACCCCATGGAGTGTGTACTGCTGAAGAGTATCAAACTCGGATAAGATATCTATTTACCACTCCCTAGTTTTCCATTGGTTCTCTATCAGATGTCAACTCATGATGAAACCGATAGCCAGTCAAATCCCTGTGAGTCGGTGGCACAGCGATTAGGACTCTCGTCGACCATGCACATATTCCGAGTTTCGATCCCCTGCCGACGTACACCTGATATCTATGGTCAGACTGCAAAATTTGGGCTACCGATATCCACGCTGAAAATTCCATACTTCTACCAAAAATACAGTGTGGAATCAAGCTGTAATCAAAAATTAAAATTAAAAAAATAAAACTAGACTAGAAGCTTACACTTCTTCACAGGACGTAAATTAGTGACCAGTAACCGTTTGCTGGTGACAAATCACTGACATACTGAACACAATACTATTTCAGCTCAGTTTAAAGTAATAGGAAGTCATGCAGTGCACCAGCTAATCAGAGGTAGAACACTCGCCAACCTTGCTTTTGGCTGGGGTTCAATTCCTCACCGACGCACCCTAACATCTCGCCTAACTGGTAGTAGGGCAGGAAAAAAGAAGCAAGTTTGAGAGTTAGGCTATCAGCCACACAAACAAAACAAGCCCCTCTGGAACTTCCAATCGAATTACAAATGAATGAAAAATTGAATGAATTAATAAGTGTTTATGACTTCTCTATGAAACTGAGAAAGTTACATCAGACGGTATACGATGTTTTATATATATTATCACAGCAGTTTAAACAATACACTCACTCCTAAATTAGCAAAAGCGTTATAAACAGCAATATTCATAACAAAAATATAAAAATAAGTCTAAAATATTACAAAAATATGATGACTGAATAACATTCACATTTGTGAACAATAAGAACACCTAGTTTATATTAGTTAACTTCCTATGACGTATTCGATGAGAAACCTTGAAATATTGAACAAAAACTAACATTCAGTGTTGATAAAACAATGTTTGACTACAATAAACTCTATTCCTCTTCTTCTTCTCCTTTTTTTTCTTTTCCTTCCTTATTTTTCATTTGACTTATTGTTTATTGTTGGTTGATAAGGGAGACAAAAAAAGGAGGAACTAAGGAAACAGTCAAACAATTATGAATATTTTAAAATTCAGTTTTTATTATTATTTGTCTGATCCATGTGAAACTCTCTTACTCACTTCATAGGGCTTGTTTTTCAAGGAAGAAGAGAGAGAGATAGATGAAGGGATGGAAGGAGCTAGGGAGACAGAAAGAGACAGAAGCAAAAGATGTAACTACTCAAACATGTTCACATCTGACATTTTACTTCTTTTTTTTATTATTATATTTGAACATAAATAATCTCTAGTGACTATTCGTCGTGTTTATTTTGATGAATTAAACAGATGTGAAATGACGTAATCTATGGGGGTATTTCTCTTTAGGGAACTATACAAATAAAATGATGATGATGATGAGGTGCATACAAAATGAATATTCTCTGAAATTTGGAGTGCTGGCGTTTATTTATAATCGAACAGACATAACATAACGATATACTTCATATAATTGTTTGAAATGACATATTAAGCAGCAGGGTTATATTTATTATTCTTTTTTTAAACGCCAAATCATTCATAGTTATAGTTTAAAGGTATTTGTTAATTCATCCTAAAGAGATTGTTATGCTTTGATGGTTCAGCGGTAGAATGCTCTCCAACCACGCCTCATGGAATCCGGGGTTCGATCCCCAGCCAATACCCTCCCAAACCTCTCTTAAACAGTATTAAGCCCGATATGCGTGAGAGGATGGCAGCCTTATCCCGTAAAAAAAAACACCAATGCTACCGAAATGTCAGAGCGTTTGAAACCCTATGTTTCACTCTCAATGCAAAGCAATAAAATAATTAAAAAGTGACGTATTATTAAGCTGTTCAGATTTTATCATTTGGCACAACATTGCTATGATAAAGCCGGTTCTTGGTTTACTGTCAAACGTCGACGTATTCCAAACTTGGTTCACTACTGAACGTGTATCATCTTATCTTTAGTGGAAAACATTAATGAAACTCTAAAAATCTATCGTAATACTTAAAGTCTTAGTGTTAAGAGAGGCAACTGGGTTACGGAAAATAAACTGCTGAACATTTTCCAGTTATATTTAGTGTACACAGTCAGTTTGTCTATCCATAACTGAACTATTCAAAATCATTATAGCCCAGAGAGTATCAATACTTGATTGAATCATATATTTGCTTTGTATCTTGTTTTAACTGTCTTATAGGTTGACTTCTCGGATTGTTTACTCTACACTGGTTTTTATTTACCACCCTTAACTATGAGTTTATTTTCTGGCTCAAATCTCCCGCTTCTTAAACCCAGCTGTTGATACACGCAACTGAGATATTAAGAAGACAGCTGCAGCGAAGAAAATTTTCTTTTCGACGAAGTCATCATCTAGGCTGTACATTCGTGTATTTATATCAAATGGATGGGAAAGTTCCGGAATAATTTGCGATTTTGGGTCAAATTAATAAAAATTAAAATTAGGAATTAGAATGCCATAATAAACAGGGGGACGGATAAAACTCAAACAAAGTAGCATCATGATAGCTAAGAAGATTGACATTGTGCAATTAGGGGTTAGAAATGTAGAAATAACAAAATGGACAGGATGTTTGGATAAAAAAACTAATGTGATAAATAATTGTTTATGCAATCAGGGATTAAATATGTAGACATATTAAAATGACAAAATAAACACGAAGTTTGGGTATGAAAATATGGTAGTGCAAACAGGGATTAAGAAAAAATATAAAATAACATGAATAAACAGGAAGTTTAGATAAGAAAAACGATGCAGTGGTCAATACTAAATGAATTACCTGTTTATGATGGCCATGGCAGGGACAGGGGTTGGACGTATTTCTTTTGGATACAAAGCATGGGTTTGAGCTTTTGTATAGCTAGCGCCTCGGCTATGCCCAGATATCTTGATTTCACTCCCTTTGATAGGTTTGATTGAATCTTGTATATTACTTTGAAGGATTTTTCGAAAGGCGCTGAATGTCCTGAATTGACCAGATGTTCTGTCACTTAACTGTAAATACGCTTTTGGTCTCCTTTTAATAACCAGGCTGGGTAGTGTTCGCGAGCGCGTTTTTCAAGTCAGTGCATGGTACGGTCAATGTACTTAGCTCCACAAGAGCAAGTAAGCTGTTATACGCACGTTGAGGTGGCTCAATGCGACAGCTTGTCTTTCGCGTTCTGGCTGAACAGTTCCTTGCAGGAAAACGTCAGTCGTAGGCTCGTGGCGAAGCATGTTTTTCTCAGAGATTTGGAGAGGCGTTTGTGAAGGATTTCTGCTTCAATATCACCTTTGAATTCTAGATTAACCACAAGTATTTTCTTTGGAACGGATTGGACTTGTTAGGAAGTCTTCTTAGATTTGAGATTCTTGTCTATGAACCTGGGCGGGAAACCGTTTTCCATCAGGGTTTCTCGAAGAAAAGAAAATTTTCTTCGCAACTGAGATAATCAACAACAATAGTTATATGTCATAATTGTAGGAAAATCAAACCCATTATGATGCAAAATCATCCAAATAGCTAGTTCTGAGTAAACGAAATAGGTATTTCGGTTATCTCTGCGATTCACCAATGCTGAACAATAGCAAATCATGATCAAAGGTACTCTCCCAGTCTTTTATAAGGACATATGTGTACTGTAACCAACTGTTTGGCAAAATCCTGACTACAGAAATCTATGTTTCACTTCTAGGTTTGGATGACATCAAAAATATCCAGACACAGCAGAATAAGTAGACGTAATCCTAAATTTCAGAATGTGATCCTTAGGTTTCAGTTAATGAACCTCGAATACGTTTTTCCTTGATAATCGATAGTATCGAAATGAACTATGACATGATGACAGAAATTAGGTTGGATACCATTCAGTTGTCATCATTTGCACCACACGAATGCCAAAACAAATTCTAAATTGTGGCGCAATGTATAAATGTATTAGCGTGATTCTTAGTGTTGATTTTTAACCTTAAACTTAGAATTTCTGTAAAACAACGTTGAACTGAAGGTTTTTCATAGCACAAACTAACAAATCATTTGTATGCTATGTGACTACATCAGATTAAAAGGCGTTACGAGTATTTTTTAGAAAGTTTGATTTGTAATAAGCTGTTAAGTTCCAAATTAGCTTTCATTGGCGTTGTGAGTCTGTCACTGAACTGTAAAAAAATATAGACCACTATTCTTATTCCCTTGGGTTTCGAAAAGAACATGGAGCTTCAACAGTCCATTTGCATTTCGTCCTGTCCTCTGCAGTCTTCTTCGAATGGATTCACCATTGCCTATAAGTTTTCTTCTCCTCCTCATACAATCTTCGCCATATCACCCTCGGACGCCAAATTCAACTTTTCCCATTGGAGTTTCCCTCAAGGGGATAGCACATCATGTTACTCAACAATCTTCTCAGTGTATGTTCAGTTGATCTCGAATTCTGTCGGCATATTTACTGAGTGATATACTCTTGACTGACCTGTCCACAAAGTTCCCTGTTGCTGATGGTTTCTGGCTGTATGCTCTCTTCCGTATTGACTAAAGTCAGCTATTGATGAGGGTTAACAGCCTTTTAGGAATGATTTTTGTGATGCACCAAGTTTCTGAACTATGTCGAAGAATGAATTAGATCGATTCAGTAGTTTCTCAGGCTAATTTCAGAGTGATGAAGGTCTGTCTTGCCTTTTTTGACCCTGGCTAGCTTTGACATCCTCATCCGTGTTGCCTGTCGTTGAAACGACCTTGCATAGGCACCTCTATATTCTTAGCTTAAAAAATTTCAATAATGCATACCAACGATACTGATAATAGTCGAATGTTAAACCACCATCTTAATAAATTACACACGTCAAGGTGAAATATCACCATGGTATTTTTTGGAAATCAGAAACATTCCGATTACAAAATATTTTCTGCCAGATGTCACAACTACTGATCGAGAAAATGAACAATACTTTTAAAATTCTATACCTTAAAGACTGATATGGGTAGTTTCTGAAACCAATCACATCAAATGGTCATGCTTGTTAACCAGAAAGGTTGTTTCAGTCACCTGAGTCTGGATCTACCAGCAGTGTACACAGTCAAACTCAGTTTGGACAGCCTGTGATATGGGTAGCATTAGCGCATTTATGTTCACTTATACTCCCCTAAGTTCCCAATGGAACATACGGCTTCGAGGAAGAGCTTTTATGTTTTGGTAGCAGTGGTTTTATTTTTACGGGGTTGTGTCGCTAGCCTCAAGCCCAAACTTCCCTTCTTACCTATCTTACCACCGGCCTAGTGAGGCTTAGGAGTTTGTCAGCCAAGGATCAAACCGCGAACAACCTGTGTGGTTGGAGAGCGTCCTACCGAAGTAGTTAACCCATACAGAAATCTTTAAAGTCTAAACATATCTGCATGTAATGCACATCATTTTACGCTTAGATTTTTACGACATATTTTATAGCTTATAATTTTTTATTTCAAATAACATTCTCTTTCCTCTTTTTTGGAAAGTTTTCTAAATTAGCAATCTCACTCACTCATTGTACAGAAATTAATCAATTTACTAAATGACTCTGACAGTGTCTCTGCTAAAACCAATTTTTAAAAAAACCAGTTCCCATAATTATTTAGGCATGTGATTATGGAAATAAAGCGTTTATTAATGAAATTTTTAAAAGTCAGAATATTATTTAGAAAAAAAGGATAGAAAATAGCAATTAATCTTTGCATAAAATAGAATCTATACATTAAAGATTATCTGTTAGAGATATTGTCCGATATAATGTACATGAACACGTGAAATTTCTCATTTATGCATTCATTAGATTATCACATAGGGATTAAATTACAAAAAAATGTGTACTATTGTATCCTCCATATAAGTAAGATTAAATTAAACATAGATAAGTAACTGGATTACAGGTAATTTTCACATTAATATTTATTTTTTTATTATAGCTTGACTCTACACAGTATTTTTGGTACAAGTATGGAATTTTCAGCATGTGATATCGTTAGCCCAAGTTTTGCCGGCCAACCAATTGATATCAGATGTGTGTCGGTAGGATATCGAATCCCGAACCATGTGCTTGATTGACGAGAGTTCTAACCGTTGTGCTACCAACGCACACCAGTTATTTTGAAATCTAAAAGACTCTAAAGTGAAATATGATCTGACTGCCTGATGCATTACCTGTTGTAGTCGTTAGGTCCACTAGCATTGCCGTGTGCATGCTGATAACATAAATTCTAATACTTTCTATGCATCTGTTCATTTTAAAGAGTTATATATATATATATATATATATATATATATATATATATAACACTTCCATGTGTTAGAAGTGCTGCTTGTAACAACCAAACCCTACGCATTATGGTCTGAACGCTGGAAACCAGTCTATGCGCTCTACTGCATAGCTTAATCAAAACTTACTCATGTGATGGGGATTCACAAAATTCCCTAACGACAGCAAAAAGACAGTTATCTGAAGTGAAATCTACGGCGCTATTTAACAATAAAAACATATCAAATAGTCAAAATTACCACAAAGATGTCATTAGGCAGCTGTGTAAATCGAAAACTTTTTTAGAATACAGAACAAGTAGTGTAGATGAAAATTAGTGAACTAAATGAACTGTAAGAAGTAGATTAGGACCAAGTGGAATATATTCCTAACAAGGTAGTTTCAGAATACTATCACAGGGAATCAAACACTAACAATTCCTACAGACAGTTCAAGGCCACATTGACCTTGATTTACAGAGACAAAATGTCATCACAAAATAACCCATTATCAATTTCATCACACAACCACAAAGAAAAGGATTAAAATTAGAGATTAAACAGTGAGAAATGAAGACAAACAATAGGGATCAAGTCGACAGATACTAATATCAGAACAATAATACATAGCCTAAGAGAAAAAAGGAGAATAAGTACAAATTTGGTTGAAACATCCAAATAAATATCAATATTGTGATTAGATCGTCCAGGATGGACTTTCCAAATGGTGATTCCATTGCACTTCTTGAAACCCTCAATCCTGTTTCACAGAGCTAGACTTGTATCATAAACTACTGAGGTTTATTCATTTCAGATTATGAGTGTCCCTATAAAAAGTGATTCATTAGCGGGAACCACAAACTCCACCCCAGAGTATCCATTATTTTTGTGAACTTATCAAAGTTGAATTATGAGGTAAAATAGTGTAAAATTCTTGTTACGTAACAATCCAAAATTAAAATATGTTCAAGTGTATTTCATATGACTAAATTTTCCCGGGGGAGGGATGGTGGCGATTACCAAACACCTGAGGCTGTTGAATTGTATGAACACTCGTGATTTTCTGCTTCATTTGTTATACATTAGATTAAACAAACATTTGCAAATGATTTATTTTTAACAAGTGATTCATTTATTTCACTGTGTCTACTAAGCTGAAAAACAGATTCATCTTTAAACAAACAAAAAACTACAACTTCGTATGAAACTTTCCAAAATACTAATGTTTAAATTAATTGTATGTTATGAGGTAGGACAAATAGTTATCTAACTAAACTTTCTCTTTCACTTGTTAAATTTGTGAGAATAGGCTTGCTAACGTAACTGAACTTTTTTGAAGAACCAATGTTAGCTAAACACTTGATGAAAACCAGTAGGCAGTAAACACTGGCTTTGCCTTACTTCATTTACTTTTAAAAAAGCTTGAAGCGGGCAGGTGGGGCAGTTTTTATCAGTTAAATTATAACTCCAGTGCGTTGATGGTTCAATAGTAGAAAACTAACTAACCATGCGCATGTTCAGGGGTTTGATTCCCTGTCAACGCACTCCCGAACCTCGTTTAGCCAGTAGTGAGTTAGCCTGGTGGAGGAGTAAGGCCAGAAGTGAAGCTAGCGACCTGACCACGGAAAAGCAGCACCATCACTAATAAAAAAAACGTCAAGACTCAGGCCTACAGCCTCATTTTCCACTTGAGAAGGGAAAGAAAATATTAATTCCGCCTCCCTTAAACATCTGCCTAGCTTTTAGACTCATTTTCTGAATTTCTATGAAGAATCAAAAACTGACGAAGTTAGCTTAATTATATGTATGAGAACACTTGGACAACAGCTGGTCTACACCAGTGATCGACAACACTCAGGAACGTAGACGGCTCTCATTGAATTAATCTTCATTGACTAAAAGACATTGTGCTAGTTCTGAAACCTGACTGTGTTGTTTTCAACCCTAAGTACACGTGGATGGATGCCTTGCTGAGATTATTTCAGGCTAAGACTAAGCAACTATTTTGTTACGTCTTCGTGTTGAGTCATTCTATAAGTGATATCAGTGAGTGAGTGATTTTACGTTCTTATGTTCAGTTTAAAGACTTCCAGATATTGACACAAATCTACGGAAAGGAAGGTGAATAATCCGAAGTTACTACTTAAGCTGGTATTAGTTCATTAAATGAAATCGAAATTATGATGACTCGGTACCGAATTGGTAGTGCAAATATTGCTTTTTTAAAAATTAAATTCCCAGTTAAAATGATAGTAGCAACTGTAAGTCTACAAGCTAAGTGGGTGCTTACGATTAAATCATGCATACATTTTTAAAATATCGTTTTATGTGATTTTTTCTAGTGTGGACAGAATGTATGAGCCTGAATAGTTGAAAATGAGTCTGTAATAAATCATTCAGAAGAAGATATCATTTGTGTACCATATGCAACAAGCTGCATGAGACTAGTTTCTGACTTTACCTGACAGGATGAAACATAATTTGTTGAGTTAACCTTATTCAAAGGTCAATATCATTTTTAAATGTGACCTCGTGTCTCCTGAAAATATTAATTCATATGCACTTAATGTAGCGATCAAAATCAGCTCTTTTTGATCTGAACTCAAGAAACCTATCTCTGCGTTCTACTTCTTTGAGACCCACGCAGTCATGGAAAGCTTCAAAGATAGGGAAACGGCTATTATTCTGGAATAATTATGCAGTTCTATTAAACTATTTTAACATCAGTAATTCAAAATTACCTTAAAAGTGTCTTCAGGTGGCTATACAATCCAGTCCAAGTACTAAACGAGCACTTATAATCAAGTGGAGTATTCACAAAATGATGTGATCGAAAACATTGTCCAAAAGAGTAACGCTTTCCGTGGGTCATCCAAGGTTAGAATGACCTGTGAGTATGTGGCGCAGCCGTTAGGATGCTCACCAACCACGACCATGGTTCACGGTTCGATGCCCCACCGACGCACACCTGATGCCAGTGGTCGGCCTGCAAAATTTGGGCTACCGATATCACAAGCTGAAAATTCCACAGGTCTATCAAAATACTGTATGGAATCAAGCTATAATGAAATCAAAAATTAAATTAAACGATTTACTCAAATTCACACCATAAAACAACACATTATCAGTGCATCACACAACCTCAAAAAGAAGCATTAAAATTAGAAACTAAACGAGAATAAAGACAAATAATAGGGATCAAGTCAGCAGAGGATATGCAAAAGTCAGAACAATGATATATAACCCGGGAGAAAAATGAAAGATAATTACGGAGTTAGTTGAAATGTCTAAATACATGTAAATACTGTGATTAGATCATCCAGGAAGGATTTTCCTAACGGTTTTCCGTCACATTTAAGATGATTTAAATGTGGATAGCCATTTAAACTTCTTGTTGCATAGTATTTTTGCCAGATGCTTAGTGTAAATGATAGTGCAGATGGTTTAACAGTTGGTTTCAATTGATCTCAAAATACCAGTTAAATATTTTTCTAGTGGCTTTCATCAAATTCTTGGAAAGAAAGATGCACTCACAGACTAAACGGAAATGATAATTTCATTTAATCTTTTTTTCGGCTGTCGCACTACTGCCAAGGTACCTTTGCTTAGTCTTAAACTCATATTCCGCTAATTTTCATCGATTAACCAGTTTGTTGAAAGCATCATACATGATTTAAAACTCCCTATAATATCTTAGGGGATCTCATCAATGATGAGTATACTATGAGGAAAAATTTAAAAACAGTAAATACTGAACAGATGTTTTGCCTGAATCTTTGTGAATTGATTAGTGCGGACTGACAACTTTCTTGAGAATAGGTTGAACAAAAATCATGTTGAGAAATCATTAAGTCCCGATTCATCTCGTCATATAGAAATTACAATGGTCCATATTTTCCTGAATCACAATATTGCTTATGATAATGTCCGTAACAGAATTCATAAAATTATAATGACTACTTGTGCAAAACTGTTGGCCCAAGGTACTGAATCTCCTTAGAAATTAATTTAACATTTCCTGAAAATTTACTCAAATATGATGGATAAGATTTGTAGATGAGGTGGATGATTTTGACGCAGTTGTGTCCTCTGAGCTGGATAGGTAATTTGCGAAGCTTTGATTGCCTGACTAGGCAACATCTTCAGCGCATACTTCAGTTTGATGAAGTGAGCTTTTATATTTCTCCACGAGTTTATGAATCCTCTCCTGGTGACCTCACACGTCATTAGTTATTTTTGTGTGTTTTCACACCCTCTAGGCTATTTGTATTGGAACTGATTGTTTCCTTGACTTGAACTTTGACTATTTGTATGTGAGATTTTCTTCTTATCGGTGGTAAATTTTGTCTGTCTCTATGTGTCTATTGATTGATGATTCACTGGAATATCAGGCTTCTAAAAATTCTGTAGCATTCTTGTTGTTTCCTCTGTCTAATATTTGAACGTTGTCCCAGTCGAATTGACGTCCGTGTTTGTCTCTATGTGGTGTCATGTCTTTTGACGGTTAGCTTATGTTCGTGTATACGAAGACGAAGGCGACGTTGTCCACTTTGGCCAATGTAGTCTCTTTCGCAGTTGCTACAGTTTATTTTGTAGACGATGTTGGTTTTATCGTCTTTCGTTGTTGAGTCTTTCGGTTGACATAGAGCAAATTGAGTGAAATGATTTTGTTGGTTTGTTTGCGACGTCAATTCCTGAAGGTTTGAAGAGTCTTGCAGTGATTTCTGAGATGTTCTTTATATATGGTAGGGCGATTTCCGTTGTGCTTTCCTTCGGGGCCTTTGATTTGATAGGCTGGCCCAGGGGTATATGTCTTTTGATGAGATTCCGTGGATATTTATTCTTTTGGAAGACGTCCATGAGATATCTTTCTTCAATTTTCTTTAGTGTGAATGTGTTGTAATGAGTCCTAGCCCTCTTGAATAGTGTTTGTATACGATTTTTTGTGCGTTATTGGATTGTTGCTGTTGTAATTGAGTATTTGGTCTGTGTGAGTTGATTTTTTACAAACTTGAGTTTCTAATTCCCCTGTGGTTGTTCGCTTGACTAATGAGATTTCGCCCTCGAGTTCCTCATCTCTTGTGAATTTGACGTCATTGAAGACGTTGTTCATTAAGTTGTTAGTTCTACCCCACTCGTTTCTTTTACTTATTACAAATATGTCATCTAGTAGGGCAATGAAAGCTTCGCAAATAAACTATTCAGCTTAGAGAACACAACTACACTAAAATTCACTCAAATTAAGCCATATAACTATCAATGGAAATAGAACGATTACTGTGAAACTTTTTGTACCATAAAAGGGAATATCTTTTCAGTAGTCTGATATCAAAATTCTTACCTTGGTAGATAATTATATCTTTTTTTTATGATTCCCTAGAGATTTAATATACTGAAAGCTGATTCTAAGTTGACAGCTAAGTTATCGAATCATTCAGTTGAAAAGTCACATTATCATCATACCATAATGGCGAAATAAACTGCTAAACACAAGAAACGGGGGGAATTCACACACACACATACATACATACACATACATATCTGTTGTCATCCAAATTTTTTTCAATGTCAAAATGTTTAATAACTGTTGACGGGATGTTTAGTTGCACTCCTATCTTTTCCAGTCTCATATTACACATAACTATTATGCACTGCGTCATTCATTAGAAACAAATTACGTTGTGTCCTTGAGACTGTGGAAACTGAAAGATACCTGAGTTCGCTCTTCATCTTTATGCAGTATATTTTCATTAGGCCTCTCGAAAATTATATTATTTCTAAAAGATCACGGATTCAAACAACTTAATAAGGGGTTTCAAGGATTTTTCATCACTTGAATGGATTTGGATCTATCACTATAGGAATATTTTATATATATTACATCAGTGTTTAATGTATTACTATAACATACTTATAAAGACTGATGAATGAATATGCCTACACATAAATCTCATGCCTGAAGTAACAGTATGGAAGAATGAAGAAGATACTAAGTTACTAAGACTATTTAAGCTGAAGAGATCCATATTCTGATTGACGAGCTTGTCTGTAAACAACAGAAATGTTCAGTCGACGTTTATTATCTTTTTTGTTTTACACCTTTACGTTCCGAGTGGATTATATGGCCTCAAACTAGAGCTATGAGATTTTGGTAGCAGTAGTTTCATTTTAACGACTTGGAGTTGGTAGCCTCATGTCCAACACCTTCTCTCTTCACTGGTCTTATCACCAGTGAATCGTTTGGGATTTGAATAGCGGACCATGTGGGTGATTAGCGATCATTCTCCCCCCGGAACCACTGACGCACTCATTTAGTATCTACTTACATATTATATTAGACCAGGTGGAAAACGCAACTAATCAGTGCGTCGGTGGCACAGCGATTAGGACTCTCGTCGACCATGCACATATTCCGAGTTTCGATCCCCTGCCACTGACGCACACCTGATATCTATGGTCGGCCTGCGAAATTTGGGCTACCGATATCCATGCTGAAAATTCCATACTTGTAACAAAAATACAATGTGGAATCAATCTGTAATCAAAAAAAATAAATATACCATAAAATTTTCCCTCTGATTTCATATTATGTTATTTTTGTCATCCAATAAAATCAAATCAAAATCCGTGTAGGATTTTGCCTTAAAGGTAAAATCTCGATTAAAGACACTGTATGCTAACCATACTGTGATGTTTAGATAGATAAATATGTTTAATACGTATAAATCGCATGATAAATGAATAAAAAGATAGAAAAACATCTATTCCGAATGTATATTTTTCTTTTTGTCAAGATTTCTTTTTGTTTACGCTTAAAGCGAGGATGGCTTGCTTACACAGCTGTTATTGTTTATCTCATGCTGAGTGATTTCGTTTTTTTTATCGATTATGTGTATATATATGTATCTTTTTAAAAGAAACCATTTCGTTATATTAAAGTATTTTAAACATATACTGACACTGTTCTATCCTATGTTTATAGTGTTTACTAGATGAGAATGGGAAGTGTTCATTTCTAACTAGGACGGAGATAACTAAGATTTACATCGACAATGGATAAATTTAAAATACTTCCACACAGATTAATCAAGTGCCGTGATGATGTAGAGGTGGAACACTCTCTAGCCCCATATGCAGTCCGAAGTTCGATCCCCGAACGACATACTCATAAGCCTTGCTTAGCCAGTAGTAAGCCCGGTAAGGGAGGAAGGCTAAGTATGAAGCTAGTAACCCCTCCCATTAAAATTAAAACCCCTGCTACTGAAGCACAAAGAAATAAAAATATCAAGCGATTAATGACTGATGAGAGCCAGTCATGGACAACAATTTCCATAAGAGATGTTTTTAACACGATTACAGATAACCATGCACTCTTATGGTGTTTCCGAGAACGAAATTTCCATCAGCTTCAGAAGATTTTCACAAAATCTATCATCTCGAAGATTTCTTATGATAATGAAGCTTTCTCGGTATACTACCTTTCTCAGTAGGACCTGTAGTCTTAATATTATTTCTATTCACCAACAAAGCAGGCTAAAATAAAAAATTTCAGGTATTGGCATTCAAGGATATAATAATGTGGATTTAGATCAAGATCTGACGTCATTTTAGGAGCTATTAAAATCAGAGAGCACTGAGACCTGCTATTTTGTTCAAGCTTGGGACGGAATCCAATGGCCCAATGACTAAATGGTCAATGGGCTTGCGTCATAACTTAAAGGTACTGAATTTGACACCCAATCGGGGGTGATGGTTCCACATTTCTGTTAAACCCTAAGCTGAGACGAAACAACTGTTCGGTTTGTTGTTTTACTGTTATCAGTCCATGATGTACATTAGAACTGTTTTGAATTCCTCGAAGGCTGATACTGAGTATAGCTTAGAGAAACACGGAGTTTCAACTACCCATGAAACGGAGATTCACACAAGTATGAACACAGAATTACTTGACATTATGTTGACTTTGGAATTAATCCAGTTTTATCAGTAAAAATTAAAATAATCTTCTCGACAAAACTGATCAGTTTGTGTCTTGTTTAGAAAACAAGTCAACTTAAACATACGAACACAAATTACTCTTTTAAATCAATTTTTTTAAATAATAGAAAAGATTTGTAGCTAAGGTAAATGATTTGCTATTAGTAGTGTTCTCTGAGCTGGTTGATTTAGTTGTGGGCTTTCGTCGTCCTTCTGGACATCTTCGGCGCATAAAGTGAAATGATTTAAATTTCTTCATGAGTGATATAACTGAGTGTCCTGGTAACCATCTTTACATATGTATTGTTCATTTTCTATTGACTTGGATTTTCAACTTTCTCGTCACATGATTCACTTTATATTAGTTGGTATATTTGGTCTATATTAACGTGTTTTTTAATTGCATACTCGTCTGAGTACCAGGTTTCTATGAATACCCTGGCACTTTTGGTGTTTCCTCTGTCTGAGATTTCGACATTATCCCAATCAAACTTGTGTCCATACATGTCTTAATGCATTGATATGAAAGAATATATATCGCGTCTTTTCACAGCTGATTTGTGTTCCTCGATTCTGGTTCGAAGGGGACGCCCACATACACGGATGTAATGTCTGTTACAGTTCACGCAATTTGTTTTGTAAATGGTATTGATTTTGTCTCCTTTTTCTGTCGGATTTTTCAGTCTGCACAATATTGAATTAAGTGATTTGACTGGCTAGTGTGCTATGTCTGTTTCAAACGGTTTCAGTACTCTATCTGTTATTTCAGAGATATTTTCTATGTGTTCTTGTGTTCTTTGATGATGGTTCCATGTTGGTGTTGTGATTCAATTTGAAACACTTTTTGGTAAAATTGTGCAGAAATCTATTCTTTTTGAAGACAATTAATGGGTATTTTTCTCCCATTCTTTTCAACGCTGGAGTGCTACAGTGTGTGTTTGAATTCATTCAGAACAATAACTGCACACAGTTTTTTTGTGAGTTATTCGATTATCGCTAGTATAGTTGAGTATTTGATCTGTGTGCGTTGATTTTCTATGCACCTGTGTTTCTCGATTTCCCGTGTTGATTCGCCTGATTAAGACATCTAAAAATGGGATTTTGTTATCTAATTCTTCTTCTCTTTTGAATTTGATGTCTTCAAATATGTTTTTCATTAATTTATGAGTAAATTCTAAATCATTTCTTTTAATTAATACAAATGTATCCTCGGCGGAATGTACTCAGACTTTTGGTGTGATTATAGGTAGAGCTAATAGTTTTAATCTTTGCTTGACGGCCTCAGCTATTAGTCCTGATATTGGCGATCCCATTGGTGTTCCTTTTATTTTTTCATATATTGAATTGGAAGTATGTTGTAAGACACAATTCTATGAGTTCTCTCCAAGTTGAACATTGAGTTCTTATGTTTTCATCACTATACAGTAATTGTTGCATAGTTTCTGTTGCTAGTTTTGAACTAATTTAAGTATATAATGCTGTAACATCAAAGGACATCATGATCATTTCATTGTCATCCACTCAAATGTTTTTGATTTTCTCTAAAAATTTGACTGACGGATGGATAGAATGGTCACATGATTCTCTCACGTAATTTTTTTTAATGTTTAATTTAGTTTGGGCAGATGGTTGTAATTTGTGAGTGTTTCACGTTTATTTATTTTTAGTTAAAAATAAATTTACTACTGAAATATTTGAGGTTAATAAGGACTGAAGTCATCTAATCTCACAGTTCATATTATGAAAATGTTATGTATTCGTCGCTAAGTTATTGTTATTGACTGGTCGAGAAACTAATAGTCCTGACGCAAGACGGCGGAAATCAGAAGACCACTAGGTTTGCGATGATACTTCTATTTTTCCAAACACAAGGAGAATGCAAAAGTGGTATCACACCAAAGAAAGTAAGTGTGTCACACAAATTGTGAGAACGAAATATATATATGAATGTTCAGACAAGGGTGTGGACAATTATTAGACAGTCTTAACATGAATGGCTAATTATAATGAAGTATCGATCCATATATACATAGCGGACTATAGCAGACATGTCAACAACCACCATATATGGATATATGTCACCAAGCAACGGACTGTCAACAAACACTCATATTATATATAATATAAGGGGAATATACATTGTTAAAGGAGACAAGTTCATACAAGTGAAATGGTCACAGACTAAGCGAGCAAACAGAAAGAGAGACCAACATACACACACATAAATATATACATGTGGGTACATATCAGAAAATTACGTAAAAAGATTGCTAATTTACTTGACCTCTTCGTAAGTTAGTGTTATTATGCAAGTAAGTATTAACACTTGACGAATACAATCCAATCAGTTCTCTTCATTTTTGATGTTTATATACTGCCTCATCACCATCTTCAACACCTAAGCAGTATAATCATACTAGATGGTCTTAATCTTTAACTTTTCTCTTGGTTTCCTTGAAATTTTTCTCTCGAAAAATACTAAAGGAGAGAATTTGGGTGTCCATTTACGTTAAAAAACAGTTCTTGAAATCTCTGGAATAGCTAAACTGTCCGGCTTTTTCCTACAATATATCCGAAGGAACAGAAATACTGCAAAAATTGTAGTATACACATGTAAATAAGTTGTTCTAGAAAAGAAGGAGCGTTTATTTGTCTGACAGACCTTAGTTCATTATGAAATCTAGATGATGTAAAGGTTAAATAAACTTTATTTGTATCTCCACAAAAATCTTTAATACACCCATTTGTTTAACTCGAACCAGCAAACAAACGGCGCGAAAATTCAACTGAAGCATAATTTGAAACTTCTTGAATAAATGTCTGTTTGAGTGTAAAAGCAGTAATGTAGAAGAAGTATTCAAGCACATCAAAACCAACTATAAATAGCTTTTTTCAACAGAATCTTAAAAAAAAGCAGATAATGCTTGAAAGAAAATTATTCGCAAATTCCTTTGAAAGGTATTTGTTTAAAATAAGAAAAGAAATACAATAATTGTATTGTAAATATTCCCTTCAAATATGTTCCCTAATAAATTTTCAAATTAAATTAATTATTTTGAAATGAAGGCAGCCAATACAATAATGGTGACGAACAAGAATTATCAAATTTAAGTGAACACTGATTGACAAATATTTAAGAAGCTGTTTCATTGCTCTATTCATTTGCAAGATCAATTCATTGTCTGGTAGATTACTCTTAGTGTGCAGAAAATTAAACTTAACTGAAACCTACTAAGAATGAGGGCTAGTTAGTTTCTTTATAATATTTAGGTGTTAAATATTGCTAAATCATGAATTAGAGGCAGTTCTAAATAAAAAAAATAGTATTTTCATACATATGTGTAAAACTTGAACACTGTGGTAGTATGTAATTCCATATTCGACATATCACACAGTGAAACAGTATTATTTACTGGATGAAAAAGTTACGAACACAATTTACTGTTCATATCATCAATTATAATCACACAACTTTGAAACTATCGTTTTGTAGTTTGCTTTATTCTTTCTATTTGTCTCAGGGGTAATAGAACTTTCCAGATATCTGGGACAGGTAGTGAATCATTCCTGTTACACGTATTCCCTCTCAGCTGATTCGATGAATAAAGCTTCCGTTATCTCAATCTCTCCCTCCATCCTGTGACATTAGATTTCAAAACTGTCATCTTATCCCATCCTATTGTATGGTTGTGTATAATAGCGTGTGGTGAGTGGTATAGCTGAACTATTCTCCAGATCCTCACTATCTTATTCGGGTCAACTAATTTAGGTTTTTCTAGGTTAATGTGTTTGGCTAGTCCGACTGCACCCGTTTTACTACTTTGACCTATGTATTTAACCTGACAGTCATTCCAGCATGGTATTAGGTAAGTCTAATTGTTTTGTTCAATTGGCTTTACATGATCCTTTAACTGATAAAGCTTGTTTCAGAAGAAACCTACAGTGGACCTTATAAGCCGAATGAAGCCATTTTTAGGTGAGTTTGAATGGTTTAATTTAATGCTGAAAACTAATAACCCCAGTAGGATGTATGGCGTTGGCAAAGTTCAAAAGTCGGGATACCCTATTAGGCCTAAAAATGATTTCAGAAATTCGCCTATTTATGAACTGTCTAAATATTTAGATATGGTGTTAAATCCGCTTAGAAGCCATTCATTGTCTGGACAAACAAATTTTGGTGAACTAAAACATAGATTAGATAATTTAAGATTAGATAGTGAGGAAAAGATGGATACTTTTGACTTGTCAGTTTATGTACCTATATATCAATAAATAAGCCAATGGAGGCAGTCAGAAACGAACTCATTTCTGACCAAGAACTTGAACTTAGAACAAATGTGCCACCACATGGTATGATGCTCGGAGTGCAGCTTTAACTGACTTCCACAGTATTTAAATTCCAAGAGGAAATATACACACAAACTGCGAGAGTTACCATGAAGTCACCACTATCATTGATTGTGGCAGATATACTCATGGGTAGGTGGGAGAATTTGGCGATTGAAACGCCCTGCCCAACTCCAAAAATATGGTGGAGGTATGTAGATGACAAATTCACCGTACTTATAGCACAGGAAAAACATATTTTCGGACAAATCAACTCAAAGGTAGAGGCAATACAATTCACTTATGAATTTGGAAGTCAGAAAGTGAGGCTTCCAATGTCAGATTGTAAAGTAAAGAGAACATAAGATGGTAGGTTAAACACCAGTGTTCGCAGGAAACCCACACATTCAAACCGATGTTTGGATTTGCGATCATCCCATCCTATGTCAGTAAACAAAGAACTGGTGAAATGTTTAAATGGCAGAGCAAAAAACTAAGTAGTACCAAAGAAAATATAAGACAGGAAGTGAGACATATAAGAGAAGCTTTGAAACTTAATAATTACCCTGATAAAATAGTCAGAAAGTATGTAGGCGAATGTAAAAATAAAATTAACAATGATAGTAATTATAGTAATAGTAATAATATTAATAATGACGACATACATGTCGAACATGGAAATTCTTTTACCCCTGAGACAAATAGAAAGAATAAAGCAAACTACAAAACGATAGTTTCGAAGTTGTGTGATTATAATTGATGATATGAACAATAAATTGTGTTTGAAACCTCGTCATCCAGTAAATAATACTGTTTTACTGTGTGATTTGTCTAATAAACAAATTAACATGAAACATTTTTTTCAATGAATCGCCTTCAGTTTCTTACAAGTATAAAATGAAATATTTATTATTTCAAAAGCAGCCAGTTTTGCAACAGATACATGTTTACGCATAGCAATAGATTAGTTATAAGGCGACAAAGTTAATAAGTCCGGATTGAATCCAATCACGAGAAATGATGAAAGATGGGACGGTGATGGTCATTTGCCATATTTTGAAGTTATTGTTTCCCACCATTTGCCTGCCGCTGTTGCAATACGTTGGGCCGAACCAGAACTTTGTATTCAAAAAGAACATGTCCAGATGTTGTTCTCATCACCGTCAAACTTCGCCAAAGCTCTTCCTCCCTTCGGCATAGTCGTTCCCTCTTATTTTTTATTCCTCACTTTTAGTTTTTTGCCAATTTTTCGCTCCATGCTAACAGTTTTAGTCATTATGCTTCACAATTTATACCCTTCATTTTAGCATTCTTTAAATACTCTCGAATTTTTCATTCATACTATTCTCATTTATAATTGGTGCTATTATTTCTTTCCTCAGTACATAACATTTCATTTCACATATTACTTCTTATATGATCGACTATTCAACGTAGTCGGTGGCATAGCGGTAAGGATGCTCGCCGATCATGCACATGGTCCGGAGTTTGATCCTCTGCCGACACACACCTGATATCAATGGTCGGCCTGCAAAATTTAGGCTACCGATATCACATGCTGAAAATTTCATACCTGTACCAAAAACACGATGTGGAATCAATCTGTAGTCAAAAAATAAAACGTTTCCTTTTCAAATGTTCTAGTCAGTTAACAAACACGCTTTACAGCCTTAAACTGATACTTCAGTTTTCCTTCTTGACATTCTATGAATCTATTAGGACTTGTCAGCATCATTTTTTTACATATCACAATATTTTGTAATTGCATTCGGTTAGGCACATTTTTCACAGAAATATTATCCGCATAACTGGCTACCTCGCCTCGCTTACTACCCAATCCTTAGCCCAGAAAAAGAAGGACGTTTTGGCATAGGGCTAGAGACACTCCCCAGCGGAAAATCTGAAGGATGTGAAGGATACTTATTGTAAAGAATATTTTTCGTTCAGACTGGCTTTTGAAATCTTTAGAGAACGAGTCTTTCTCTAAATATCATCTCTTTGAGCGGTTTACTCTGTCAGAAAACAATGATTAATATATATGTATTCCAAAATCGATGGTAATCTTCGTTAAAAGCTTTGTTTTACACACATACATAAGGATCTTCGGTTGATAATAATAGCGTATACACTGATTATTCTCCTTCTCCAGAAAAACGGGTGCTACATTCATTAACTCTTTGAAATCTATCACCTTTCAGTTAAAATTAGTCTGTTGAAAAATATAAATCTAAAATTTTTTATAAAAAAACTATCCAATCACGTTTATGTGTATTTTTATAAAAATAAATCTTCGAGCATTTTTGCCTGCTGATTACTCTAGACAGCAAACTTACACTTTGGGAAAATTGACAGTCCCAATTTTAATAAATTTGCATATATATATATATATATATATATATATATATATAC
Source organism: Trichobilharzia regenti (assembly GCA_944472135.2). Taxonomy (NCBI): domain Eukaryota; kingdom Metazoa; phylum Platyhelminthes; class Trematoda; order Strigeidida; family Schistosomatidae; genus Trichobilharzia; species Trichobilharzia regenti. The sequence goes on from OX235262.1 coordinate 138,117,975, forward strand.
CAACAATAAAAAAAATTGAAACTGAAGACTACAGATTTAAAAAGGAGACAAATGAACAGCAGACATCTCGACATATGCATACAGTTTCACTTTTATTACATACTGTTCCCTATTCATCCTTCCAATTGGCTAAAAAGTAATTAATATTATCAAGACAACTGGGGATTGGGGATGGATTTTATCTGCTTTTCATGTATTAGTCTAGTTTAGATATTTAGTATTTGTCTTCTAGATTAGGCGTCTGTAGTATAGTCTGTAGTGTTATATGAATACCTGAGAAATATTCACAAACGATACTTGATGGCTGTGATAACAGAAAGCTACTCCGAATGTACTTTAATTAAGAGTTTATACATTTATTTCCATTAATGAATTTGAACAAAGCAAGAACTACAGTTTTAGCACAATAAAGTGGTACCATCAGTGTTTATTTCGTTGCCTTCTCGTCAGCTCAGCTGCTTACAGGCCAAAGACATTATTAAATATATCTACAACAACAATTTTAACATACTTGCACAGAGTTCATTTTAAATAAAAATCAATCGATCAATATACGCATACACTAAAAATATATACATATATAAATATGCAATATTAAACACTATTCCGAACAATAATAATCATACACAATGGAAACTTTTCAGCATTTCGCATTTGGAAGAAAGAGAGGTGAAATTATCCAGTTATCAGGGCAAAGAAAGACTGATAATCGCTTCTTTCTGGACGCATAAATCAGGTTTCAGGCGCTTGATGGAAATGGCTTCAGCAAACTTAGGGAGAATTGAGCACTTTTGCCTATTGATAATTTTGAACGACTTTTCGACGTCCACCTCATGATCCGTGTCGAGGAGATGCCTGGCGATGGCAATGTTTAAAGCATTTGTTCCCTTTAGACGTAAGCTTTTTGGTACATGTTCAGAAAATGGTAGATATGCCCTTCTTTCTGTCCTTCCAATGTAACTGCTCCCGCAGATACATGTAAATTTGTATATACAGTTGGAGTTAACATGATAAGGATATCTATCGAATTTAGACTGCACCAAAGAGCAAGTTGTTCGATAGACGGGAACGAGCTTAGCTGCAGGATACGCTATGGCTAGTGATGTACTCAGCCTTCTGTTGATCATCGCTGCAGTGTTTTCACCTTTATAATCAAGCTGGACGTAGACTGGCTTTCTCCCGCTGTGATTTGTTTTACATTTGTGACTTCAGATCTTCCATACTTGTTGATGAACCTTTGAGGATACCCAGTTCTCTTCGATATATTTTCAAGGAACTCAAACTCCTCCTCTAGTTTCTCTATAGAACATATTCTCTCCGCTCTGTAGTACAAAGTTTTGACTAGACCATGTTTAAAGCTATGTGTGTAACAACAGAAGACAATGGCTGGCAACAAATCGTTTTATTACGAAAATCAACACGTATTTATATAAATTTCACATCCATTATTGTAGCCTAGTCAAGTAGACAGATGCAGTCTTCTGATTGGTTGTTTTCGAGTTCCTCGGAAAGTGGAGCCATTTATCTGCGAATCATATTTGCCCACGTTCAAGTTCACTGTGATTGGCTGTTGAAACAGCCTTGTTCATATTTTCTCACGGCCCATATTAGTGACCTAGACATTGACGTAGATTAATGTCAACCAATTGGCTAGCAGGCTGCTCTCACCACATGTGGACAAGCTATGAGTTTATACACTGTCATTAGCTTCAGCAGCGTATATGCATTTCTTTCTATCCTCTACATTCTTCATTAGCTTGCAACATGCTTACCCATACCCTTTTACTTCTTCTTCATGTGGTCTCCTCCGTGTCACCTTCAAACCCGCACTCAACTTTTGGTTTCCCATTCGGTTTCCCCTCGAAGGTCTGGTGCATCGTCTCACTCAGTGTTCTCCTCAGTGTGTATCCGACTGATCTCCGTTTTCTCCTGCATATTTATTAGATGATAGATTTTTGAATGGTTCGTTGCCAAGGTTCTTTAGGGCTTATCCTTTCCGGCCTGCCATCTAATCTTCTGTATGTAGAGAAAGCAGGTGTTGCTAAGGATCTGCCATAACAAGCTGAAAATGCTTTTCAAAGTGTAAGCGCCAAGTTACTGAAGAATAAAAGGGAAGATCCTTATTCCGACTGCAGCAGAATGGTAACTAGCAGTGGAATCCAGGATGCACATTCCGTCCTGTTTGGGACTGGTCATCTGGATGTACCTGCATTAAATTCTAATTACATGCCCAAACATCGTCGAAGCATCTACACAACCTGAGGCCGAGCACTTTGGTCCAATCAATCGACAGTAAAATCTAAAATTCAATTAAATAATTAATATAACGCGTTGCACAACAGTTGGCTCTCGTGGCCCTAGCGGTCTAGTGGATAACATTTCGGCGTTTGAAACTATGGGCACTGAGTTCGAGCCTTGGTGGGAACATCATCAGTCAGTGGGGAATGCAGGTACATCCAGTTAGTGAGTCCCAAACAGGACGAAATGAGCATTCTGGATTCCACCGCTATTCACCGTCCACCAATTGACTTCAAAGCATTAGACAAGGTTTATATCCTCTTAAACTATTAAGTAATATACTTTTAGTTTACGTTATCTTAAAATTAAATCTTGTTTCAAGAAATATTATTGTTTTTCACATCAGTACATAGGCATTTTGACTCATTTGCATAATATATAAACATTTTTCAACCTTCTGTAATGGTGATAATCTTTATGTCAGACTAATAACTCAATGCAATGAAAAACAAATTATATTTTTCATCCCTTCATTTGAATTTAAAGCACGTACTTCATAAATAAGCCTTCAATGTATCTTTTATTCATTGAATTCAAAGAGAATCCTAAAGACACTGAAACTGGACTGCCACTTTTTTTGTTATACATGTATTGGTGAGCAGAATAAACATTTACAGGTCTAATTCGCAATCGGTTTATATCTCTAGCAAGCACTACTGGTTAATGTGTGAGTGCTGTCTACCTACTCATGCCAAATAATCAGTAGTACATAGTGTCAAACAAATGTGAAATTAAAGAAAACCATTTTCACCTTACGAAAGTTTAAATGAATAACCCTATTAAAATAATACGATATTTAGATATGATAGAGAATATTTTTAGCTCAGGTGGATGATTTTGATGTGGTTTTGTTCTCTGAGCTGGATGGTTCATTCGCGAAGCTTTCATCACCCGGTAGGGTGATGAAAGCTTCGCGAATGAACCATCCAGCTCAGAGAACAAAACCACATCAAAATAATACGATATTTTCCAGCAATAGAGACTTCTTTATCCAAAAGACTGGTTACCGAATAGAGAATACTCTTTTCGATAACCTAATCATCAGGTTCCACAGTCTTATACGCATTATAGTGAATGAATGAATTGCTGTTATGAACAACATTAATATTTAAATAACATCAAAATCAATAATTATATCAATGGATTACAGTTCGATAGCATCAACATAAAAATACATTGAATATCAGAAAAATTAGGAAAAATAATCATATAATTTCATGAATTGAAAGTCTCCACTGAAGGCTTGCCAGGGCATTATTAGTGGCTGGACTTGCTTCTTTTGCACTCGAAGCACTGGTTGTTTCACCCGAATCGCGACAGCCTCAGCTGTTTGGAGTATGCGTTACCTGGATGTTTCTGCCAATTTGTTTGCTACCCGGCAGATGATAGAGAAGGACTCTTCCATGCTCTTTTTGTGGCCGGTTTGGACCAGATGGTTTAATATCGAACTGCTGATGATTTTTACTACACATTTACTAAGCCGCACTCGTAGATGTTTCCGAGTGAGCACGAGAAATCATGTTCTTGTCCCTTAGTTGAACTAAAAATAGGTCATAGCAAACTCAGTAAAAAGAAAATGATTCAGGTGTGAGTATTTTTTGACCTATCTTTGAATGCCATTTAATTTATTAGCCTAAAAATATTCTTTTGGCTAACATTGTTCACAGTACTATCTCTAGTTAAAGCCCAGTAATCTCTGAACTGAAAATACCATATATTTATAGAGGCCATTGATCATGGTGGTCAGAATGTCATTTAGAATTCTCTCTAAAACAGTGAATTTCGAGAGATCGCCATACAAAAATATGAAAGGTTACAACTTGAAGTGCTATCTCTTAGAACTAAATTTTGTGGTTTTCAGAAAGACATAATTCGCACCAACACTGACGTACCGTTTGAGAAACCGTATTTACTAAGAAGGTGACTTAGTTTCCCCACTCTGATGACAACATCGAATGATTTAAATCAAACGTAGTAGACTGCTGGTAGAAGTATAGACAGAGAAATAAGAATACTCCCCAAAGAGCATCGAGAGTCTCTTAAGACTAAGTAAAAACATAGTCATTTCCAGACCAGATTAGAAGCCTGAAATCATCATTATGAACAGAAATGATTACATAAACAAGGTGAATTCCACACCAGAGGACGATAACAAGTTCCAGTAACCGGAATTTAATGAAAGAGACAAATAATTTACTGAGTGAACTAAGATAAAATGGTACTTTTCTTCTGAAACCCACAGGGGGCATCATTTTGTGGCATATAAGACCTACCGAAAGTGCATAAATCAGGAGTGCAATTCTGTCCCATACCTAATCACGAGACTGCAAAGTGATTGGTACATTTAATTCCTGTAAATGACCAACCAGTGAAGGATAGTGTTAAGAATACCTTTCAGTTTAAAACAATCAGTTCCCTTTATGAATTTAGATAAAGCAATAAGAAGACGTAATTTGTCTGAATCGTGTAATGTATTTGCACAACACATTTCGAACAATCTGATCACACATGGACTTGTCATAGGAATATATATGAAATTAATAAAGACGTAAGTGGTGAGAAAAATAGACTTAGGTCAAGTTAAATGGACATATTCAAGGTCAAAATAACAATGAAGACCACTTAAACCAAATAGCAGAGGTAATAGTACATCTGCTGCCGTATCGAAACAAAATTTACCAAGGAAGGTTTAATGTGATGGCGAATTGTTTTTGAACGCATAAAGGGGGCTTAAACTTTCTAATTGCTAGGGCTTCCACAAACCTTAGGATACGCCCCAAACACGTTTTATAGATAGGTTTAAAAGGTCTGTTAACATCAATTTTATGTCCTGTCTCTATAATATGTTTCGCAACAGAAGAGCTAGGTCTCCTGTTCTCACCGTTTATAGGTTCTGAAGATTCCATTTGTTCCTGAAGCCATTTTGAAATATGCTCTGAAGCCCTTACTTGCAGAGATCGATGAGTCCTCCCTATGTATGTGTTTCCACACGTACATTCAAATTGGTAAATACAGTGGGGTGTGACGTCATTTTTCGCATGTTCGAAGGGCTTAGATTATTATTATTATTATTATTATTATTATTATTATTATTATGATATTAGCTGCATAAAAAGTCTTTTTAACAGCAGTGTTCAGTCTTTGTCTAGTTATCAAGCTGCTTTGGTGCCCCATATAAGGTAGCTTGATGTACACGTCTTTCTTAGAGGCGAGTTGGAGAGTGGGTCTTGGTGTTCTGATTACTTTATATCTCCTGATGAACTTGTCTGGATAATTGTTATCAACCAGAGTCTGTGTCAACTTTCTTTCTTCTTCATCAAGTGTGTCTTCAGTGCATATTCGTTGGATTCTACTGAAGAGGCACCTAACTAAGGCTCTTTTGTACCTAACAGAGCAGAAACTGTGGTAATTAAGATACTATCCTGTCCAGGTAGGTTTCCTATAAATAGATCTCTTTATTTTGATGTGGTTTTGTTCTCTGAGCTGGATGGTTAATTCGCGAAGCTTTCATCACCCTACTGGGTGACATCTTCAGCGCATACTTCAAATTGAAACTCAGAGAACAAAACCACATCAAAATCATCCACCTGAGCTACAAATCTTTTCTATCATATATAGATCTCTTTATTGACCCATCAAGCCGTCGACTAAGCAATATGTCCAGGAAAGATAAACACTTATCTTCCTTTTCTACAGATGTAAATGATATGCTATTCTGAACTTCATTCATTCGATTTAAAATTGAGGTGGCAGAACAAGGCTTATCACTGATGACTACGATATCATCTACATACCTTCTATAAAGTGGCACATTTTCGATTAAATCCTCCGATAAATTCTCAATGTACGACATATAAATATCTGCTAAAAGGGGCCCTAACGGACTGCCCATAGCAACACCATCAACTTGGCGGAAACAATCGCCTTCAAATGTAAACCTAACATTGTTAGTACATAGAAGTAATAAATCCCTTAAGTAAGATATAGGGAACGGGATGAAAAAATTGTTTGTGGAAATATAATCACACAAAATGTCAACTGTTTTGATCAAAGGCACATTAGTGAATAACGAGTTTACATCAAAAGAGTACATATTCTTGTTCATAATATTAATATTACTATCATCAAGAACATCAACCAATTCAAATGTATCTTTTAACACATACTTACAGAATTGTGTTTTGACTGGATTCAATAATTCCACTAACCATTTAGCAAGTTTATGCGTTGGGGATTTGCACATTGACAATATAGGACGTAGAGGATTATTGGGTTTATGTATTTTTGGCAACCCATACATATGTGGGAATTTACAATCTGACGGTTTTAATGAGTCAAGTTTATCTTTACTTATAGCATTTAGGCCATGAAGCTTCAGTAGATTAGCTGTCACTGTGCCCTGCAACAACTGAATATCTTCTGAGGAGGGATCACGACTAAATTTGCTCTTATCATCAAGAATAGACATCATTTTAGATTTGTAGTCACTTTTATTCATAATGACGACTCCAGAACCTTTATCAGGTTTAGTAATTATTATATTAGAATTTTCCCGTAGCTCTTTCAAGGCTTTGAAATGTTGTGAATTTAAAATACTTTTCTCCTTTGGGTTGTTGTTTAAAAACTGGTGAGCTATATCCACCATCTTGGCCTTAAACCAACCCCGATCTTCATCGGATGTTGCGGTAAGAGGTTTGAGTTGGTCATATAAGTTTTCAAACTCAGCATGGATGGCTAAATCCGTAAATTGCGTGCGAGGAACACAAAATTTGAGTCCAAGGGATAAAGCTTCTTTCTGATGAGTAGATAGAGTAATATCAGAAAGATTTGTAACGTACTTATCAGGATTCACCGGAAAGACATCTACGCGGTTTCGATCATCAATTGAAATCTTCAACTTATTTTGTATATTCGTCTTTGTCTTCTGAGTAACGTCTTTCAGTTTATTGATAAGATTTAAAACTTGAACACAACTCACAAACATATGGGCATCTCTTAGTGTTGCATCCTAATTCATTCATGTGCTTCTGATGAAAACCACTGACTATGTCTGTGAACAGATTATAGAAATAAAGTTGTGTACCGAGATTCCTATTGCTAATTAATCTACAGCAAATATTGTTTTGTGCGTCGGCGGCATAGTTGTTAGGACGCTCGCCGACCATGCACATGGTCCGGGGTTCGAAAACTAGAGAGCACAGGACAGCTATTTCGCTATATCTTTGGTCTCTTCAGAAGTGGGTTCTTTGGTTTACAATAATCTCCAACCGATGGTGGTTTGCAATGAAAATTCAAATCTCCACTAATCCCATAATCTGACAATTAAAACTATCTGTTATCCTTAATTCAGTGATATTAAGTATATTCTATTCTTTGGGACACATTCATCAACTAGGCTGTACATTCATATATTTATATTAAATGTGTGAGAAAGTTCCAGAATTATTTCCGGTCACAGGTCAGATTAATAAAATTCCAGTGTGTAATAATCTGGAAGATCGGGCAGAAAAGACGAAATGGGATTACCATCACTGGGAAACTCGTCAGTTTGTGTAACTACCGGTTAAGAATGTAGTATTAACGAAATGGATAGAAGGTTCGGACAAATAAAAACAGTAACCAAATCTAATAATGCAGATAGGGATTTAAAAAGGTAAATATAAAAAATAAACTGGAAGGTTGGACAAGAAAGGTTATAGGATAATCATTATTCGTGAGACTGACTTTTCATGACAGCCACGATAGGGACAATGGCTGGATGTACTTATTTTGGACATATAGAGTAGGCTTGGATTTCTGGATCGCCAGTGCCTCATCTATTCCTAGATGTCTTGATTTCACTCCCTTTGGTAGGTTGGTTCGGATCTTGTATGTGGCTTTGAAGGACTTCGCAAATGAGGTTGAATGCTTAGAATTCACCAGATGTTCCGTTATCGAACTGTATACTCCTTTGCCTCCTCCCTTTGCTAATCATGCTGGATAGTGCTCCCGCACGCGTTTTACAAGTGGACGCATAGTACGGTTAATGTACTCAGCTCCACACTAGCAAGTGAACCTATATATACATGCTGAAGTGGTCCAATGTGACAACTTGTCTTTCATGTGTTAGCTGAGTAGTTTCTTGCAAGAGAATGTCATTCTTAAGCTCGCAGTGAAGTATGTTTTACTGAGAAACTTCGAAAGCCGTCTACGAAGAATTTATGCTTCGGTATCACTTTTAAATTCGAGGTTTAATATCAGCATCTTTTGGGGGCAACTAGGACATTTTCAGGTGTTTTCCTTGGTTTTAGATTCTTGTCTATGCATCTGGTTGGGAATCCATTTTCTAGCAAGGTCTCTCGGGGACTTTGCAATTCTTCGTCGATTGAATCTTCAGTTCAAATCTTCTGAAAGTCTTCTGGATCCTCGGGGAAAGAGAGTGTATTAGGATTCTTTTTCTGCTTAGAGGCACACAACCTTGAAAGCTAATAAACATAAAAGTTAACATTTTATTCCATTTACTACACAGTTAAACATAAGACGAAAGTTAGAAAACGATTAATACATTTCCAATCAGATGCATTACTTTTCATGGCTTTATTTAACAAGTCACACTTTTCGGTTTATCCATTGTTTCTGTCGTAATCGCAATATTATACCATAAAAAACGAATACGTATCCATGAATAACAATAATAAGGGAGACAGCTTTTACGGGCTAACATAAATTCATCTAGCTCCATAAAATCTTCGTAAGCAGCACGCAACTTGAATAATGATGTAACAACAGAAGACAAGGGTCAGGCAAACAGATCGTTTATTGAGGAAATCAACACATATTTATAGATTTTCATGTACATTATCATAGATTATTGTTCGCAGAAAAACACAATCTACTGGTTGTTTGTTTCTCACTGAAAGTTAATCTTTCATCTCTTTGTGGTCGTTTCTTTAAGAGTCAGACCATCTATCTGCTAATTGTATCCGCCTACGCAAAGTATGCTGTGATTGGTTGTTAAGTCAATCTTCGTTCTCATTTTCACATAACTAATATTTGGGACATAAACACTGATGTAAATTGCTGTCTATCAATTTGGCTAGCAGACAGCTCCCACCACAATAAAATACAAAAGTAACTATGGTGATGATATAGTTTAAACATACTTAAATGGAAAATTCTGCTTATTTCGTGAGTAGAATAAAATGTTAAAAATGAAGGCAATGTGCAATCTGTACAGGAAGTTATAATAATCAGTTATTATCAGAATGGAGAGTGATATTCTGAAATCATAAGATGAATTCCAACGTCAGTGGATTTGGTCACGTAATCATGAGGAGTTTAATTCATACAAACTGAAATAGACCAATAATAATACAGACATTGATAATTATAATAATATGAGTAGTTGTTAAGTAAACAAACGGATGTAGACATCAGAACACGTCATAAAATTAAATCAAGTTTTGAAGAGATCAGATAAAGGCACCATGTCAATAATAATAACAGTAAGTTTGTAATATTCACTTTCTGAACAAATATTTCACACCCAGATCTTCACATTGTGACATCTACAAGAAATCCAAGTAGTTATGAGGGGCTTTTACTCATATGAAACTTAAAAGATTCTAATATATTGATCTGTTATCCAGTATCAGCTAGATACGAAACTATAGTACTGACTGACGAGACTAAGCTTCTAAGGCGTAGGTGCCTTGACGAGTGTTTAGAAATCCTGTTAGACAGTAGTCTTTCCTTTATTCATATGTACTTGATACTGTCAGCAAATATGAACTCGTGAACTCAGTTGAAGTTTCCGAAAGTCAGAAGTCAGCCTACTTCTTAGTTGTTAGTCATGAAAAAATTTAAGACGTTTTGTCAATTGTTTTAATTTTCTTTCGTTTTCGTGCTTATTTAAGCCAAAAGTTCGCGTTACCATCTCAGGTATTTATTTTTTTAATTTTATTTTTGATTACAGCTTGATTCCACACTGTATTTTTGGTACAAGTATGAAATTTTCAGCATGGATATCGGTAGCCTAAATTTCGCAGGCCGATCATAGATATCAGGTGTGCGTCAGTGGCAGGGGATCGAACCTCGGACCATGTGCATGGTTGGCGAGAGTCCTAACCAGTGTGCCACCGACGCACACTGTAATGACATTGTAATAACTCACATTTGTCAACATCTATACAGTTTTCTAATCGCAGAGCTAAGCATGTATGCGTTGGTTAACTACAAACCAACACTTGAATACCAACACTTGAATATTTTGATGTAGTTGTATTTTCTGAGCTGGATGGTTTATTTGCGAGCCTTTCATTGCCCGATTAGGCAACATCTTCGGCTGATACCTCGACTTGAAGTTAGCTTTTTATATGACTTCGCGAGTTTATTCATCATCTCTCCTGATGACCTTGAACGTGATTGGTTGTTTTTGTGTGTTATCACACCTTCTAGGCTACTTTTACTGGTATTGGTGTTGTTTGTTTCCTTAACATAGACCAAATTCACCAATCCATAAGAAATAAGTTTCACACACAAATGGTCAAAGTTCAAGTCAAGGAAACAATCAGTTCCAATACAAATAGCCTAGATGGCGTGAAAACACACGAAAACAACCAACCATATTCAAAGTCAGAGAGAGAGATGACTAATAAACTTGTGAAGAAATCTAAAAGCTCACTTCAAATTGAGGTATACGCTGAAGATGTTGCCTAGTCGGGCAATGAAAGCTTCGCAAATGAACCATCCAGCTCAGAGAACACAAGTCCATCAAAATCATCCACCTTAGCGGCAAATCTTCTTCATTATATCTAAATGTTAGTTAACTAGTTGATATCATCATTTACAGTGCACTAATATTAATATTGTGCTTGGTGGTTCAACGGTGGAATGCTTACCAACCATGTAAGTGGTTTGGCGATCGATCTCAGACTGACTCACTTCAAAATCTCGCTTAGAGAGTAGTATGGGCACAGTGGAAAGGTTGGGAGTAAATCTATCTACGCCATCCCGTAAAAAGAAGAACAACACTTCTACTGAAACTTCAAACTCAAAGCATGAAACCCTATGTTTCACTGAGAACGCTAATGAGTGAAATAAATAATTTTAATATCCAAGTGTTGGTTTTTAGGGATTTGATTGGTTACCGGATTTCATCATGAGCTGGAATTGGTTAGAAAACCGTTGGAAAACCTGCAGGGAGTACTCAACAGCTGTTTCATCAGACTAGTTTGGGACCATTCAGGAGTACGCACCCACCAGGGTCCCAACTCAGGACCTTCTGGTTACAAGGTGAGGACATATAGCATTAAGCCACTGGGATCCGATCCTATGGCCAATGAATTCTAACTCCTGCCAATTCACGACATAGCGCGACCGCTAACCAATGTCTTCAGTGAGTATTTGTCCTCACACCTCACCTGCTGCACCCCACTGGTCATGACTTCTCACCAGAACCCCAGGTTACTACCTACCTGAATATGGGAAGTCGCAAGTGAGCATCTCATCGATATCCAAGTGTTGGTTTGTAGGGATTTGATTGGTTAGAGGATTTCATCATGAGCTAAAATTGGTTAGAGAAACATTGGAAAACCTGGGAGTACTGGACAGCTGTTTCGTTCTAGTTTGGGAATCTTCATCAGTACGCACCCACCAGGTTCAAATTTCAATATGAACATTCGTTTAGATATATGACATTGTATCTCATGTTTTATTCAAAACTATCGAACAGAATTTCTTGTAGCGTAAATTCTATTCGAAGTTGCCATTCCACTGTCAGATACAATGATGTCATCTCTAACATTTATCAAGTAAATCAATCCTACTAATTGTATCTTCGATCCTAAAAATCAGTATAAGATTATGGTATGGTTTCATCCTAAGTTTATTATCAATACGGCTTATATATATATATATATATATATATATATATACTGATCAGATTTATCTGACATGAAAATGAACCCATCAGCCTGTTTTCTCAATAATTATTTTAAAAATGTAGACAGAATTTCTGGGATTCATTTCAAGTTATCAATCTTGCAACGTTTTTTGAACAGATGAAGTAAAATAATAAGTAGACAAATGATTTTCGTACACTCATCGATTATGCGACTTCTTTGCATCTGAATTCTGATTGGTTGTTCAAGGTCACTGTGGTTTTGAATATGATGCTTTAACTTTGCTACATATATATGAGTTGGGTTTGAAAAGACAATACAAATATCAATAGTCTATATTCTGACTTTTATCTGATTTGTTATCAGTTGTCATTCACTAACTTTGTAAAAATCGTTTCTGTTCTCATGGGCATCATTTTTATCTACATATGCCTCTTTACAGACAAGATGTTTCTTTTTTCCCTTGTTAACTATAATAAATATTCGTATTGAAGTGGTTCTTTATCTGTTCGAATAAAGCTAGAACATTGGACTTTACAAAATAAGATAGTATCATCATGTGTTTCGTTGGTTGCCTCTTCAGCTGCGTAGAGTCGAAAGAAATTATAAAGTTGTTTATATACAAAACAATTTAAATATACTTGCAAATGTTATATAATGTCATCTGACTCCGAACTCAACGAAGAGTGTGCAGAAATTCTTACATAGCTTTTAACCTAAAGAGTTCAAGTCTTAACAAAAATAAAGGCTTAGATACAGTGGCAGAGGGTTAAAGTAATAAAAGCAATGGGCATACAACATGATGAGTATCTGACACACTGAGTTACAATGTGGTGAGTTCAATTCGAATCACAGAAATAATAGACAAGCAAACTAACAAACTGCAAAGTTGGGAGGTGTTAAAGCCAAAGGTTACGTAGCCAGGTGAAACGTAGAGTAAAGACATATAGTTACCAGGGCAAGGAAAGACTTGTAATCGCTTTTTTCTGAACACATAAATCGGTCTTCCGGCGCTTGATAGCGATTGCTCCGGCATACGTGAGCAGCATTGGACTGTTTTGTCTGCGATGTCCACCTTACAATCCGTATTGATGAGGTGTCTTGCGATGGCACTGTTGTAAACGTTTGTCCCTTGAGATATAGGCTTTTTAGTACGTGTGCAGAAAATTAAAGTGTGCCTTTCTCCTTTTTCTCCCAATGTAGATGCTCCTGTAGATACATGGAAATTTGTATACACAGTTAGAGGTAGCATGAGTAAGGTTTATGTCTACCTTTAATTGCATCAAAGAGCATGTTGTCCGACAAATGGGGACCGACTTATTTGAAGGATAGGTTCTGGTTGGAGAGGTATTCAATCTTCTCCTGTCTATTCCTGCAATAGTATCTTCTTAAAGTCGAGATAAATGAAGATAGGCTTCTTTTCCACCATTGTTTTTTTTTACATTTAAACCTTCACGTCTGTCATACTTATCAATGAATTTCTGAGGGTAACAGTTATTTATCAACATCTTTTCGAGAATTAGAAATTCTTCCCATAGTGTTTCTGTAGAATATATTCACCTGGCTCTATAAAACAGAGTTCCAACCAGTGTTTGTTTATGGCTTTTCTGGTAGAATCTATTAAAACATAAGTATTTTCCATTCCATGTGGTTTTTCGGAGAATTGATCTCTGGAGACTACTATCTTCCAGGCGTTGAATGGCAGCTTCAAGTAAATAAAACTTCTCATCACTTTCATGTTCCATTGTGAATTTAATATTTATACAGGCGTAGTTGAATAACCCGAGTAGGTAGGGTGCATGACTTTCATTGTCCCATTCTATAAGTGTGTGTCGCGGACATATTGACAATAAGAAGTTGTTTCATTGTTTGTAGGCTTCATCTCTGTTCTTTGAAGGTCAAACATGAAGACGCCTACTTAAACAGAGCTCGGTGTATTTCCCATAGCTACATCATCTATTTGATAATAAATAGCGTTGTCAAACTGGAATTGTACACCTTTAGTACATATTTCCATTTGGCGTTTAAATTTAACAACTGGAAATGGGAGAAGACATGAATGCCCCAAAAATGATATCGATAGTCCCATTGATCGGGATCCTTGTAAACAGTGAGGTTACATTAACTGACACTATAAACTTATTGGAAATGTTCATGTGGTTCAGGCTTTCGTTGAAATGGAATAAACTTTTCATGCTGCACACAACTAGCCATTGATAAATGGGTTCTAACTTCTCTGCAAGTCAACGAACAACTTTGCGCTGAAGCGAGTTGATTATAGGAATTATAGGTCTCAGAGGGACATATTCTCTGTCTGTTTTAAGCTAACTATACACTGTAAGGCAAACAGGACCTATAGAGATATGATTCATTATTGATAAAAGAGATAATATGAGACAATAAGAGAAGAGTAAAATTTCTTTAATTTTTCGTGTTTTTTTTTACTTGTTAATTTCAGGTAAAGGTGGCAATCAAGTAATTCAACTAATGAGTTACCTTACATGTACACTAATAATTCTACAATCATTTGAATATTGTAAAGCATTTGTCAATCTATATGAGGAAAGAGAAATACAACAAGAATCTAGACAATCATATGCTTATCAACACACAAACTCCACATATGATGTAGCCAAAGAAATACTTCCAGTTAAACTATTGATTATCGCCTTATATTCATGTATCACATTGATGGGTGTTACAGGTAATCTACTAGTTGTCTGGATTGTATTACGTGTCAAACCATTACAGACTATTACAAATATATTTATTGCCAATTTAGCTGTCTCAGACATTTTAATGAGTCTTGTTGCTACACCATTCACTCCTCTATCATTATATATGAGCAACTGGACACTACCTGAGGCTGTTTGTAAACTTTTACCAACTACAATGGGTGTATCGGTGTATGTGTCCACATTGACATCAATGGCGATAGCATTAGATCGATTCTTTGTTATTGTTCATCCATTTCTACCAAGAATGAAAATATGGTTATGCTTTATTATTATATTCACTGTATGGATAATAGCTGTACTCATTTCAATGCCATTAGCTGTTTATCAACAAAAGCATAAAGATCCAATGAATAATGTATCAAGTTGTCGAGAGAATTGGCCTAAAGAATCCTCACGTGAAGTATTTACAATTGTTAGTTTTGTATTACAATTTGTTGTACCATGCAGTATTATCTCAGTGTGTTATTTCCGCATAAGTTTACTACTACGCTCTCGACTGCATACACAAATTGGTAGTGGGACAAAAACACAAATGAAAGAAGAAAGAGAGATCAAACGTAAACGTCGAACAAATACAATGTTAATAGCAATGGTTGTGATATTTGTTATATGTTGGATACCGTTGAATATCTTATGGATGGTAATGGATGTACACAGTGAAGAACATATGAATGATGTACAAAGTTCAAAAAATTTCAGTCTAATCTTTTTTGTCTGTCATCTGTTAGCAATGAGTAGTGCTGTATATAATCCATTCTTGTATGCATGGATGAATAATAATTTTCGTAAAGAATTTCATCGTATTGTACCGTGTTTCTTTTTAAAGCCAAGATATCATTCAAATCAAATGACAACACAAACTATGGGTGCTGAATATACAGCTGTACGCATAAATTATCTTAATTCAACTGTACAACCACCATCTGTTTTAATTAGAGTTAGTGAAGAAATAAAAGACACCAGTCATCAGATAACATCGAATGACTTAGGCGCTGATCAACAGCAACAACAACAACAACAACAACATCACCCACAGCAACAATATGATGAGGATATTACTTTCGTTGATTCTGTTAATCACGAATCAAAAGAACACGAAAATGCAATTCAAGTAGAGAGTAAAGTAGAAGAAACAATATGTCATAATAAATTAAATAATAAAATAAGTCAAGTAAATAATGATTTAGAAAATCAAACTAAAAAACATGAACATATTGATAACATTGAGAATGTTAACTGTTCACAAACATCTCTTCATAAAACACTTGATCATTGAACATACACACACTACACGCTATATATGTATAAATATGTGTATATGTATGTGATATCTATGGTGTATTTCCGATTGTTTTCTTATCAATCAAATGAACACAGATTTTTCTGTTCACCTTATGTTCTTAATAGGTTTTATTGAAATATTTTTGTGTTTTAAACTTCTGTGTTTTTTTTCTAACTGCGCGCTTAATTCATTTTTACATTTGTTGTTACTGTTATTTGTTGTTGTCGTTGTTGTTGCTGTATGCCACAGGAAAATGTCTCCCTTAAGTGTGTGTATGTGTGTGTATATGTGTACGTGTTTATCCTTATCACTCTGTAAATTGTTTTAAGCAAAAGGAATGAAAAGATGCTATTTTTATTTCATAAATTATTGAACATAAAGAAAATCAATAAACAAAATGATCTCTTGTTCTGTTATTGCTGTTGTTGTTGTTGTTTAAATACAAAACAAACAAGATGGCGCTGCTTCAAATTCGTGATGTAACAAAAAAGGCATTACTTTTCGTCATATATCCTTAAATCAGATTTAATACTTGCAAGTTAATTTCCAATTTATACAGTTCGAGGAGGTGAAATTCACCACAACTTTCTTTGGAAACTGATTTTATTCCGATCACAGTATGTGATCTGGTTGATAACATAATATGTGATCGAGAAAGCGAGTATATTTGCATAAACTATATACTACTGATAGACTGAGGTAAGTAGTTGTATACCACTATCCAGACGATCGAAACTGCTGTTTGGTATTTAGACCACTTCATTGTGGCTAGCAAACACTAGTGGTTGATGTGAGTGGTATAGAACTACTCACTTCATCAATCAGTAGTATGTAGTTTTAATCATTTGTTTCTACTTCTTTGATTACCATTTAGGATATCATATAGACTATTTATTTATTTATTTTATTATTCCTTTGCGTTCCTAGTGGAACATAGATCTACAGCAACACATATAAGTTATAAGTTATGTATATATTAAGACACAACTTTAACTTCGGGTATGTCTAACGGACTATAGTGTTTCATAACACAGTGTATTGCAACAAGCATGTGATGATTATTTACATATTACATATGTCAAGTAAACTTTCCTAATCATGTCCTAAAACCAGCAAATTTAACATATTCAAATCAAATCCATTGTAGCTGGTTTTAAGAAATGCAGATTTTGGCACATCTCAGAAAAAATTTATAAGTTGCACATGTATCCAGAACCATCCACTACTAACTTAGTAAACTTTCTATATTATAGAGAAGATTTGTAGCTCAGGTGGATGATTTTGATGTGGTTTTGTTCTCTGAGCTGGATGGTTAGTTTGCGAAGCTTTCATCACCTTACTGGGTGACATCTTCAGCGCATACTTCAATTTGAAGTGAGCTTTTAGATTTCTCCACGAGTTTATTAATCATCTCTCCTGGTGACCTTGGACGTGATTGGTTGTTTGTGTGTGTTTTCACACCTTCTAGGTTACCTGTATTGGAACCGGTTGTTTCTTTGACTTGAACTTTGACCCTTTGTGTGTGAAGTTTCTTTCTTATTGGTTGATAAATTTTGTCTATGTCGATGTGTCTATTGATTGATGATCCACTGGAATGCCAAGCTTCTAAAAATTCTCTAGCATTCTTGTTATTTCCTTTGTCTAATATTTGAACGTTGTCCCAGTCGAATTGACAACTACGGACATCAATTCGACTGGGACAACGTTCAAATATTAGACAAAGGAAATAACAAGAATGCTAGAGAATTTTTAGAAGCTTGGCATTCCAGTGGATCATCAATCAATAGACACATCGACATAGACAAAATTTATCAACCAATAAGAAAGAAACTTCACACACAAAGGGTCAAAGTTCAAGTCAAAGAAACAACCGGTTCCAATACAGGTAACCTAGAAGGTGTGAAAACACACACAAACAACCAATCACGTCCAAGGTCACCAGGAGAGATGATTAATAAACTCGTGGAGAAATCTAAAAGCTCACTTCAAATTGAAGTATGCGCTGAAGATGTCACCCAGTAAGGTGATGAAAGCTTCGCAAACTAACCATCCAGCTCAGAGAACAAAACCACATCAAAACTTTCTATGGTAGGAATTATAACTATTTTAACGGCAGAAGACAAAGGGTAGGCAACAAATCGTTTATTGAGAAAAACAAGAAATATTTATAGATTTTATATACATTATTTTTATTTCTTATTACAGCTTGATTCCACACTGTATTTTTGGTACAATTATGGAATTTTCAGCATGGATATCGGTAGCCCAAATTTTGCATGCCGACCATAGATATCAGGTGTGCGTCAGTGGCAGGGGATCGAACCTCGGACCATGTGCATGGTTGGTGAGCGTCCTAACCGCTATGCCACCGACGTACGTTATTAGTAGCAGAGAAGCAGCCTCTTCTGATTGGTTGTGTTTTTCTGAAGGTCATTCTGTACTGCCTGTGTCTGTTTCTTACATGTTTATCCATGTATCTGCGAATCTTATTTGCACAAGCCAGGTCTGCTGTGATTGGTTGTTGAGTTCCTCAAGGTTAGGGTTTGTTCTTGTTTTTTCTTCTGACCAAGATTTGGGACGTAAATATTGATGTAAATTGTTGTCTACAATTTCGGCTTGCAGACAGCTGTCACCACACTATCACTTGTGGCTACGCACATAGTCTGAATCCGTATTGACTGCTGGTTCCATATGGACCTGTGCCACAACTTTTTTGACAGATCAACTAATATCAGTATAAACGGATAAAGCCTAAAGTAAACTCGTGGGATATTTTCTAGATGTTTTGTAACAACACAATGACACGGAAGTATAACTTCCTACGTCTATACTCTGGAAATGTATTCACCTAAGGCTTCCTGAGGACTAACAGATCAGAGTTAGGTGATATTCATGACTCTGGCTATATTCGTAATTATAAGGGGTGTGGTTGATTAAATATATGTTGTTATTTGTAATTCGTATAAATATTCCCTCAGAGGATTGAGCTGAGACAATAATAAAGTAAATGCATGCAATTATTTCACGAGGTAAACTTGAACAAAAAAAGAACATATTGAAGAGAAAAAAGTGACATCATTAAAATTAATTGGTTCTAGTTAGCTTCATACATCAATAAACAGTGGGAAGCCGTGACCAGTAGGTTGCAGCAGGTTGAAGATGAGGCAGTAACTCATTGAAGCAGACATTGCGAAGTAATCACGCTAAGTCATGGACTGGCAGAAGTTAAAATTCGTGGGCTGGCCATTGGATGGGGTTCAAATGGCTTAATGTTCTACGAGCTCGCCTTCTAACCAAAAGGTCCTGTGTTCGAACCCTGTGGTGGCTGCTTCACTGCTGAAGAGTCCCAAACTAGGACAAAACGGCTGTCGAGGACTCCCAGTTGGTAATTCAGTGGCTCTTCAACTGATGTCAGCTCATGATGAAATCCTCTAACCAATCAAACAAATTCCTTACAAAACCAATACTTGAAAATATGATTATGATGAGATTACCATTGTTGGAAAGTGTTTACAGAACCATAGATATCCTCAAAAAAACTATTAATACTACACCACTGTCTGTTAAATCAAACAAACTTATATAGGGTTAGGTTCTACGCAGTGCCCAAGTTCTACAATTACAGTATCAAAAACTTTATTGATAAACACAAAAAATAGTAAACAGGAGAGCTTTATTTCATACATTTGAGAAGAAACCAGTCTTCCTTAATCTTGGATTCGAAGATAATGAAGAATAAATATAAATGAATACTGCTCTCAAGCTAATTTATCCATCTTCATGGTTGGTCACAGTGTATTGGATAAAACGTTCACTGACATATTCTAAGTTTGACAAGTTCCCTTTTCATGTTACCTCCAATTGAATATATCAATTTACATGAACGTCAAAAAGCATATACATCTGTCAGACAAAAAGAAGTATTTGTAATAGCGTATCTGACCACATTTCAAGAAGCCTGGATCAGAAATGTGCAAAAGTCGTAATTATTGAGACTGCTCACCATTAGTTTACTGGGTTCCTCATTTGAAAATAATCAACAGCTAACGCGTCAGAGCTTGAAGAAATTCATCTTGTTTATGTCTACTGACAGAAGTAAATAATGTTGTCGCCACTTATTTCAACTTCAAAACATGCTCTACTCTCCAAATTCAATTTATCTACACACGTCATTCAATGAGGCTGTCCAATATTCCCCTTCCAGGAACTAAAGGATATTATGGGTTACACTAAGATACTATAGGTTTGTATAGGAAAAAAGTCAAGGCCATGAATCAAGAGACTTAAAGTCCTGAAGGTTATGTAAGCCGATTGCTATTTTCGTATACACAGGCACGTACAATCTCGTCTAGTGTTCACATTCGGAATTCGATCATAAGAATTACCATTGAAGCGTTCACCAGTGTACACCTGTTTAAACTGTCACACGTGTACAGCCTCCCCTTCAGCTTTGTACAATGAACGTAAACTGTAGGAATATTTCACTCCTGAGAACCACAGTCTGTTTCCATTAAGTTGAACTAATCTCAGCGTTGTTTGTGATTGGTTAGTCTGATATTGTATTTGAATTTACACCTTTGGCAGCTCCAAATATTAGTTATGCATGTTTTTCTAAAATTTTATCATTCAACAGCAATAATTACCAGGCGTAATTGCGTCGATCATCAAAAAGTAATTTATCCGTGGATTCGGTCAATATATTCTATGAGTTTTTGTACCAGAGCTTAAGGACCAGACAGAGGTTTCAAGAAATTAATGAGTGTCTTGGAAATATATTGCTGTTATGCGGATGCAAGCATTACCTGACTGTCATGCTCAGCACGGCAGTCTGCAAAATCTTAATGGAAGTAACTTAATGAGTGCCAATGTTTTCCCTTCAATAGACACTTTGAGAACTGGCGTGGTCCTGAAGGCAGGTGTCACAAGAAATCCTAATCGGTGATGTAATGCTTAAAGATGTGATGTTGCAAGCTGGTGTTCACGGATGTCCATTAACTCTCGGGACAGTATAAAGTTGTTGAGCCCATTAATGCCACATACAGGCGTGCTTTGACTAGGGAGCTACTGATGTCCACACAACCATAGTTCCAAAGACTTCCTAGTGGCCAGAAACTGCAAACTCCAACGCCCATCAAAAGAACTGCACAGATAAACAATATGTTTGACGTTAAGTTTAATGAAATTTATGAAGGGTTATGACCCTCATAACTTTCAGAGACTAATGTATCCCAGTAACTGTTACAAGAGCTAGTGTGATGCAAAATACTCTTATTATACTTAATGCCTAGTAATCCATTTTTACGTGTTTCGGCACTTTTGATGTTCACTTTTGATTATCGTGCATATTATTCATTCGAATTTACGCTTTTGCTAACTACCAGCTATATGTTCAGTTACTACGTGCTTTGTGTTTGGACGTCGGATAACCGAAAAACCGAAAGTGTGTAATATTATACTATTCGGTGTATCTCTTGAACAAAACAGTTTCACAGTCTACAACCTTATGGTTTTCACATTGTGGCGAGGGCTGTCTGCTAGCCAGAATTGGTGGACAGAAATTTACGTCAATGCTTACGTCCCGAATCGGTGTCATG
Source organism: Trichobilharzia regenti (assembly GCA_944472135.2). Taxonomy (NCBI): domain Eukaryota; kingdom Metazoa; phylum Platyhelminthes; class Trematoda; order Strigeidida; family Schistosomatidae; genus Trichobilharzia; species Trichobilharzia regenti. The sequence goes on from OX235262.1 coordinate 138,139,768, forward strand.
AGAAAAAACAAAAACAGAGAATAACTCAACAACCAATCATAGCAGACTTAGCGTGGGCGGATACAATTAGCAGATATATCAACGAACTGTCTAAGAAGCGGTAGCAAATAGATGACAGAATAACCTTCAGTAGGAAGACAACTAATCAGAAGACGTTACCGCTCTGTTAAAAATAACGAATAATAATGCACATAAAAATCTATAAATATCTGTTGATTTTCTCAATAAATGATCTGTTGCCTGGTCCTTGTCTTCTATTGTTACAACATGACTTCTTTTGAGACAACTTGGTCTGCGAGTCTTTGGCGTTAGATATCTATGCACTAGACAAACGTCAATAATCTGTGTATGATTTCTAGATGCAGAATTTCCGATAGTAGAAAATGCAGGAAGGGGATAAGTATGGTATGTCATGGACAGCTAACGACATATATCAAAGTTCGTATTCGAATATAAATTGATGTTTGTCAATCAGATATACTGTGACATTGCATACTGAGTGTCATGAAAGACACTGGTTCCTGTGTGTGATTTAGTTCTGGTCTTCCTATAGAAATGCTCTGATGCAGCTAAAAAAATGTGCATCTATCAACCATTTCCTATTCAATTGTCTTCTTTCGATTGGGGTGTCTATAAGATAGTGGAAGAAAACAGTGAGTCCCCGCCAAACACGAAACGACCGTGCAACAATATGGTATCCTTCAATTTAAAATAATACCCTGATAAAATGACAAATTACTCACCGGTTGAATATCTAACACTGTTCAAAGCTGAAAATCCGATTTCTAGAACTAGCCAGTACTGCAACACTGACTCAAAACGTTAACAAAGGCATTCTCAGAATGAGTGAAAAAGGAAATAAACATAGTACTCCTTGTCTATGACTGCACCCACTCCATGATAACAAGGTGTAAAACAGACTCATAGGCTGCACTGGCCTTGAACTTCCAGATTTTTGTTATCAGATTCAAGACCTTTCTAATCTTTACTCATGTTAATACTTGTACAGCTATAATCCACAAAAAGACTGGGATACAAATAGAAAAGCTAAATTTCAAGTACAAATGCTAGCGCATTTTATGTGCTACCGCAGTTATGTTTTACTGAATAACAGTGTTTAGAATACTAACTGCTTATTAGTTAGAAATCCCTGATTATCAGTAGTGTTCGAGTATGATCAGCGAATGTTTACGCAGATGGCATAGAAAATGTTTAGGCACCAAAATGGCATGGAAGAAGCAATTATCTTGGAAACAGCCACAGAGATGAAAGGTAAATTTGGTTTTTCTTTCTGTCGTTTGTTACGAAAAAATCTCCCATTCACGTAGTGAGATGTCAGCGGAGAAGACAAACCAAATTTTTTCGCATAAATTGATCAAGATTGCTATGGATGACTGTAGTAATTTATTGTAATCGTAAATTAGTATTTCGAGATGACCGAATTACAAGAATCCAAACAAAACACAGAGAGGGCGGAATTCAGGAATTTGTATTTAGCGGAATTCTAATGCAATTCATATATGAAACATATTAGCAATCAACAGTAAGTACTTAAACAATACAGAGATAGAAATTGTCAATCACCACATCCGCCACACGTCGAATATCTCCTTGCGTATTTATAACGATGTCTCGGTTTGCTTGCAAGTAGCTGCGACCTTCTAACTGATTCTGTGATATTATTTTCATCAGTATTATCTGGACTTATTTCTGAATTATCTACAAAATCAGGATTATTAGCGGAATCATTAATATTATAATTGGAACGACCTACTTCATTTATTGTCACTTTGTCCAGGTGTCCGTTATGAACTGAGTGATCTTTGATGTCTAATATCTTCACCACTCGATTTCCCATTTTTTGTAGTATGATTCCAACAGAAGGTCTGTAGTCATTCCCTTTGTAATAATGTACATTAGAAGTCGTGGACATCAGATGCTTTTTGAGAATTCGAGATTTGAAAAGTTTTGCAGGACTTTCACGGGTACTTGTATGCTCTGCATTCAACAGACGCAGTCTATGCATATGCAACAATTCCTCCATTTTAATCAGTTGCTCTCTCATCTCATTCAGTTCTTCTCGTGTTTTCGACAGTTCGCATTGTAACTCGGCTACCTCATTTTTGAAAACAGTTGACGCTTGAGTTGCTGAACTTGTAGTGGAGGTTTTCATTGGATGAGATTGAGTATTTTGAAAAGTTGAAAGACACATTGACTCCATTTTACTAGACAGATTGGGAGAATTATAAGAATTCTGAGTAACATAAGTATTCGAACTTCTGCAAACAGTCTTGATGTGTCCAACTTTACCACATTTGTGACACTTAGCACCCCGAAAACGGCAAGTGCTTCGTAGATGTAACTTTCCACAGGATAAACACGGTTTAATGTTTTTGATCTCTCGCTGCATTCTATTACCTGTGGACGGCAGTTTGGATTGCTTTCCATGACCACTTGTATTTTCGACTTTAGAAAGCATGACATCAGATACTGACGTAGTGGGAGCAGAGTATTCATTATTGACATCTTCATATGTAATACATAAATCTTTAGCAGTTTGAAAGGTACAAGAAGGAATCTGAATTAACTCTTTCTCTAACTTAGGAATATTGATTCCAGCAATTAGACGATCACGTAGTTGAGTATGCAGCTGATCTCCAAAGTTACACTTTGAAGCTTGAATTTGAAGTTGAAGAATGAATTCTCGAATCTTCTGGTTGGGAGCACGAACCAGTTTGTTGAATTGAGCCCTCTCTCGCGTCTCAAAAGTAGTTATATGGAAGTGATCTATCAGAAGTTCACGGAGTTTGTAATATGGCAGAGAAATTGGTTTATCTGGAAACGACAGAGTCTTCACTAGGCTATACGCATCTAGCCCAATAGCAGTGATGAAATGTGCTGGTATTTTGTCATCCCGAACATTCTTTGAAATGCACCACGCATCGAAGCATTCAAGATAATCAGCAATCTCCCGCGGAGAACCCTTTAGAGGAAATTTTCCCAGGTTATTTAGTTCCATCGCGACGCCAATTTGTAGTAATTTATTGTAATCGTAGAATTAGTATTTCGAGATGACCGAATTACAAGAATCCAAACAAAACACAGAGAGGGCGGAATTCAGGAATTTGTATTTAGCGGAATTCTAATGCAATTCATATATGAAACATATTAGCAATCAACAGTAAGTACTTAAACAATACAGAGATAGAAATTGTCAATCACCACAATGACCTCGTTCTGATATCAGTTAGTGGCTGTAAAACTTGGGCACTGTGGTAGTAAGTAATTCCATATTAGTTTTTTTATTAGATGTATCACACAGTGAAACAGTATTATTTACTGGATGACGTTTCGAACACATGTTTATTGTTCATAATCATATCAATTGTAATCACACGATTCCGAAACTTGGGTTTTATGGTTTTCTTTATTCTCTCCTATTTGTGGTATGGGTAGTAGAATTTTACAGATATCTGGGACAGGTGTTGAGTCATTCCTATTACATGTATTTGCAGTTGATTCGACAAATAAAGCTTTCATTATCAATCTCTTCCTCCACTCTGTTACATTCGATTTTAAAACTTTCATTTTATCCCATCCTATTGTATGGTTGTGTGTAATTGCATGTAGTGAGTGGTATAGCTGAACTATTTTCAAGATCCCCTACTATCTTATTCGAAAAACTAATCCAGAATTTGCTAGGTTTTTACGCTCGGCTAGTCTGACTGCCCCTGTTCTACCACTTTGACCTATGTATTTGACCTGACAGTCATTCCAGTAGGGTATTAGGTAAACTTAATTGTTTCGTTCAGTTGGCTCCACAGGATCCTTTAACCGACGAAGCTTGTTTCTAATTGAGTTTGTGGGTCTAAATGCCAGTCACTTTTATTCCTGCCTTGTTATTATATCAATACTTTCTGAATAATGAATTGATAGGACGTGCTCGTATATGTAGTTGCCGTGCTTCAATTAGCCTGCAACCGTATGCACACGAACGATTGTTCGTACTGGTAAGTGACACTCTCACTTAATGTCTTCTAGGAACTCTCTTTGCAAAAGCAAAACTTTCTTTGACGAATATACTGTTTCTTTACCATTACTGGATTTTGAAATCTGGTGTGAGTTCAACTGCCGCTCAGACAGAAAATACGTTGACGTCTACTGTGCATTGGCTTTAGTTTTGTCGAGATTCAGCATCACGGAAAATGAATAATATTACACAGGTGTTGGGAGGAGTCAGTGTTATCGTGCATGTCGATGAAACAGTGCTTATAAAGGAGAAATACGATCGCGTACGTGCTAGAGCTAACAACGTTTGGTTATTGGGAATCTATGACACCCGAATTCAGAAAGGACTCATTGAACTTATTTCAGACAGGTGTGCCGACACTATTCTGCCTATCATTCAAAGACTGGTTTTGCCTGGGGCTATTGTGCATATGGATGAATGGGCAGGACATAACCGATTATCGGATTAAGGATATATATACAACTGGGCTAGCCATTCTAATGATTTCGTCGGTCCCACAACAGGCATTCATATTAATTCAATAGAGGGTTTCTGGGGAAGATTAAAAATAGAATAAGATCAAGAAATGGCTCTCAAAACCAAGTTATTTTTAGTCATCTGGATAAATACATATATGGAAATTGGTTTAATTTAAAAACTGAAACTTCTCATTATAATTGGGATATATTTTTATCCCATGTCAGAGAAAAACCTGTCTGATTTTTTTTCTTGCTTTCCTATGTAAATATGCGTAACTTTATTGCGAAAATCCCTCATTTTTGATTGGTCGGCTCAAGGTCACTCGTGCGTTCGCATCCCATGGGAAGCTATTGTAGAACTTTGCCAAAAAGTAGACATATGGAGGCTGAAAGATATCAAATTATACGTTTTTTTTTGTAAAAAGTAAAAATTATGAGTTCACTGCATATCGTGGTTTTTAACTGAGATTGAATAAGGACACAACCTGGTTCACCACGCGGTACAGACGACACAGCTTCTCTTTCCAGCTTCTTGCTTTCCACTATTGCCAATCATCTCGGGCTCGTACCTGTTCCGTACATCAACATTCGGATCTTCTGCTCCAATCTCCTTTTCCCTCCCTAAGTAATCTCGGACTGTTGACATACTTTTACGTGAAGTGAGCAGCTGCATACCATCATCAGTACAGTTCTGTACGTCTTTACTTGTGTATTTCCGGACAATTATAACCCACCAAGTAGCCATATTTTATATGTATATTAATTTGTGTGGACTGAATTCCCCTCCACATAGATACATATTTGTATTTGTTTTACCTTTTTTTATTCGTGCATAAACGAGCTTAGCCGTTTATTTTACAACAGACATTTCATAATGGCGTGGTTTCTGCCTCGGGTCACAGAGTACTACCGTTGTAATTATTTGTAATCGTAGTATTAGTATTTTGAGATGACCGAATTACACAAATCCAACCGAAACACAGAGAGGGCGGAACTCAGGAATTTGTATTTAGCGGAATTCTAATGCAATTCATATAAGAGACATATTAACAATCAACGGTTAGTATTTAAACAATACAGAGATAGAAATTGTCTGTCACCACAACTGCTTCCGAAGGATGTGCTGTCAGTTAATATTTTAACTCGAAGATACTGAGCGAGGGGAAAACAACATGCAATAGACTCCTCTGAAAATACTGTAACTTATTTAAATATCGTCCATAATAAAGATATCATTACTGACAACATCCTGTGATACACGCAGTAACCAACCATGCGGTCCAGTAGAGAGATGAAAGACAGTGTCATCCGGCTTTATTCACTACGCTGTATGTCACTTTTCAAATCTCGTTGATCATTTGGATGGGGAGTACCAACGAAACATTATGACAGCATTTGAAAAACATAATTTTAGAGGTGATTGGATCCTGAAATAGATAACATATAATCACAGGGATGAGCTTTTAGAGGTTGATGGATATCTCGTTCAACAACTTCTAATTAATTTATTCTCGCGTACCAAAGACAAAGCAAAAGCCAATAATTGATCGTCCAAACCAAGCGATATATTTAGGAACCAAAACAAGCCGTTAGACGAACGCTTAACTAGCTAGTGATCGTGCACGTTACACGACAGGGTACCCAAATGGCGGGGATGCTTGACCAGAAGCCTGCAGCTAAACAAGTCGACTTAAACAGTGGTGGTCAGCATCCAATGAGTGATTGCTGTGGTCAATAATTTTGGGGAATTATTTACCGCTACAAGTTAATGTGTTGAAGCTTATTTGGATTGACATTAATTCAGTGATTAAGTGAAAGACATTTCTGGGAGCTATGAGATTGTCATCTTGCAGAGCTGGTTTCCACTGCTTAATCTGAGCTTGATAAAACATTCTGTTCAAATAATACCTTTTTACTATTTGGCTAATATGATTAGCTATTCAAGTCCGTTGGTTCAGTCGTTCGTTTGGAATAGTATACCGTAATGTGTTTCACTTCGAATATCGTGGTCATTTGATGCAGTCACGCATCCAACTGGCAAACTTAGTTATTTGCACCGAAAAATGTGCATCTCTTTAGACAAAATACCTGCCGTCAACTTACGATGCTTTACATATTGGTAATATTGTTGTGTATGTGAACTTAGAAGAAATACCAAGACATAATCCTTCTCACTGCTACAGCCTTTAATAAGTGAAACCCTTTTTCAACATTTGTCATTGCTTTTTGAGTGTCTACACACTTTAGAGGCTGACGGTATTGGCGTTCACGGAGAGTACGAGGTATACCAGCGCAAGATCTAATACCCAAAACTTCTGTAGTATTCGTTTCGCGTAGAGCAAAGGAAAAGTAAAAGACCACAAGTAATCGTCCAAATTACGAGATATATTTCGGGACCAAGTCGGAGTGCTAGAGGATTGCTCAGCTAGCTAGTGATCGTGCACGAACGTTACACGATGGAGTACCAAATGGTGTGGATGCCTGAGCGGAAGCCTTGAGTTAAACGAGTCGAGTTAAACAGTGAGGGTCAGCATCCAATGTTCAGTGATGATTTCTGTGGTCAATAATTTTGGGAAATTATTTACCGCTACACACTCAGCTTAGAATCGATTCACTGACGTGTTATTTGGAAGGCAGAAGTTTTCAAGAAGAGTGCAGCAATCAAAAATCTCCGTAAAATAATCCAAACAATAACATAGGGCGGAGTTGGTTTAGGGTAAAGTTTATCTCTAGTACTCTAGGATCACCAGATTTCGTTAGTAATATAAGCTTCTTAAATCCTAATGCTTGAACAACTTTTATGATGTCTTTACTAAGTGATATATCACTCCCGCCTGTATGCATTGCCATCATGTGCCATCTTAATCTAGCTAGCCATGAATATCGCTCAACAACATAGTCCTCTCTGGAAAGTGACCTAATACCCTGATGTTTACTGCTGCTGCAGCTACAATCGTTATCACAGTGCCGTCATATTACACAGTTATTTCTGATGCTGAACTCATTGCTTTCTGACCTTAAAAAATTCACACTTAAATAGCATTTTATGAGATTCGAATTCTGCTGCATTTTTCTTTGAGGGTGCATGTATTGAGTGAAAAACTTTATTGAGGTTGAGAAGTTCTGAGAATCAGATTAAGGGACAAGCTGTTTCAAAAATCCTTTTTGGACTATCTATTTATGGTAGTTCTACTTAGTGTAAATGTAGTTGAAGATTGAACGATCAATTCATTGTTGTTTGCTCAAAACCAACTTCCCCAATTTTCGCGGAGGCATCAATACGACAGTCATCGTCTCATCGGTCGCTGTTCAGAAAGAAGTCAGCAATAAACCGTCAGAAGTAATATTGTGATTTATTATTGTAATATTTGTTCACAGACCTTAGTAGAAATATTTTTTATATGTTGGTGTTACAATAAAGAATTCTCAAGCGGCCAATCGGTGTTTTGGTTTTTTCGTCCGTTATTACTAAGCGTTTCTGAAAAACTTCAAGGAACAGCGTGAGCCCGAGCGTAGCAAGAGCTGGGCATTAACGGTTTACGAGACGTGGCTGACAGTTTCTGACGGCTGAAACAGATTCTGGAGGATTCAGATAGCTGGTAACAGTTTGGATGGTCACTGTTCATCTTTCCTGGTGTCGGTCAAGTCCTCTTTGAACAAGCAATATCTGGCACTATTTTGGAATTGGGCCAAGTTCAACAATGCCTGGGTCAAAGAAGGGACAGAGTGTCTTGGATGCAAACAGAAAAGTAAGTCATTGTGACTTGTCTGTTAATTGTAACGATGTGTCTGATGTTAAGCATGACATGGTTGATGTTACTGTTTCGCCGTTCAGGGATAATAGGAACATCAAACTCCCTAAATTTGAACCACGGTGTTTTGATGGAAACCCAGCTGATTATTTACAATTTGTAAAGGAGTTTAAGATCATTTTGAGTAGTTTTCTATTAAGTGATGAATTGAAATTGATGTATTTGATGAGGTATTGCACTGGAGATGCTCCATGAGCTATACAGTGCTGTAAGCTCATGCCCCCTAATGAGGGATACGCTGAGGCTATGAGCATATTACGTCAAAGGTTTGGAAGACCTTCAATGATTGTAAGGAACGTATACGAAGCTGTCAAAGGTAACGGCAGTCAACTTCAAGATGACTCCAAGGCACTTACTGAGTTTTTAGATAATCTTATGACTTATAAGAATACCTTGATTTCTATGAATTGCATGAATGACCTCAACTCGAGCTCAGTCCTAGAGGTAATTGCGAGACGCCTACCTACTCGACTGCAAAGGAAGTGGGTGAAGATAAGCTCCCGTATGGAGGATGAGGGTATCGAGCCAAAGTTTGACGATATCCTGAAACTGGTAAAAGATAGTGTCAATCAATCGACAAGCAAGTTTGCCAGTATATTGAATCTCACCCCTAGAATAGAGCAGTCTGAGGGTAAAACGCAATCATTGATGACGAATAGGCCTCAGAGAGGTGGATATCGAGAAGGCCCCATGATGTCCAGTAATGCATATAGACCTAGTGAGTGTAACAGGTTTCGTAGTACATCCTCAACAGATAAGTTACAAGATGCAAGAGAAACACGGTTGTGTTTTACACGTTTGCAAGAGGCGCACACAGAAGTGAACTGTGAACCAATGAGCAAGTTCAGGGATAAGCTAAATGTGAAATCAAGTTCTGACTCCGAATTGTGTGACGATTACGGTGCGGTCAAGAAGTCTGTAGTTGCAACTGGTAAGCCATTGTTGAATAGAGTGTCACAGAATGGAGTTATTGCTCCAGTTCTGACTCCACAAGTTTACAAGGTATTACTAGTCAGAGTGAAGATATAAAACCTTTTAGGATTTGCGAGGAGGAACCAAAATTGTCTACTTCTGTTAACAAAGAGTTTGAAAATGATGAAGTTGACGGTAAAGTGAATATTCGTGATAATGATCATGATACTTCACAGCTGTCTTTGGTTGATCATGGTGAGATGAGGGATATGCCTACTACTGCTAAGTTAAATAAAGGTTCTGTACAACTACAACGTGAAGTAGAATTGAACGCAGATGCAGTTCCAGAAGATGTGCATACTTGTGAGACAGTCAGTGTGATTGATCAGCATGTAGCCCACCTATCATCAGATGCTAGTGCTAAACCTGAGCTGATAGTAAAAGACAGCAGTGGTGGTGGTCTTATAGGTAGACAAATTTCTGAAAGTCGAGCAACAACAGCTTCTGATCCACCGCTAAGTTCATCACCTTGTGTCACTCAGTCATCGTTGGTGCTGTCATCCACAATGAAACAGACACCCATGAACTCAAGTATCTTGTGCAATGACTATGGTAGTATCAGTTCGTTTGAAAGGACGAATATCAATGGTCAGTTTAGTGTGGATAAGCCAAGTGTAAACGAGAGAGTTATTGTTAAATTGACTCGCATGAATAAAGGCATTTCTAGTTTCAAGTTACTATTTGAATGTTATTATCTTTGGTGTAAATTACTCTGTTTCTATACTTGGTTGATGAGATATGTCGTGTGTTTGTTGGTCATCTATATTCTACGATACAATGACATGGGCGTGTTGCCGTTCAGATTTGAGGATTTAGCTGATAGAAGGAAGTTAGCAAATGAACTCTGCGACGATTTTCCAACCTAGAGCGTCAACCTGAGAAGGGTTGTAGGCGTACTGGTGTAAGTCCTACAATTCTCTAAAGGGTAGCGCATCAATGAGCAGTCCAATGTGCTTGGTGTATGATCTTGTACATATGTTCATATTGTATATACTGAATAGATATCATCTGTCATCTAGCTGTTTGTAATTCTGTTTGTGTCCGGACGACTTCCACTTGGATCATCAACCTGAGAAGGAATGTAGACGTACTGCTGTAAGTCCTACAGTTCTTCAAGGGTAGTTTGCCGTGCCAGAATCCACAACATTTGATGTGCTGATTGTACATATGTTTGTGTTAAATAATTGTGTGAGTTCCAATTATTGTAATTGTTGGTTAATCTTGTTCGTGTCCGGACATTCCACAACTTACAATCGTCAACCTGAGAAGGGTTGTAGGCGTACTGGTGTAAGTCCTGCGATTCTTCAACGGAATTCCATCGAGACACGATCTGCGAGTTTGTGTGTACTGTTTGTATATATGTGTGGTGTGTTATATCAATTGGTGTTTTTGGATTCATTGTGTTTACGAGACGTGGGTGACACTTATTTAGACATTAAAACTGCGTGATGACAGTACTTTTTCCCTAAACTGCGAGTCAATGATGTGACCTTTGCACAGCACATGTTGATTTTTGACCTCTGTAATTTTTCTCTGTCCTTGTTTGATCTTCAACTGCGATACTTCTTTGTGACTGTGTACATTGACAATGTATTGTTTAACAATATTAGGTTGAGTATATAAAAGTAATTCTGACCCTGGAGTGTCTGCGAGAAGCCTTGGTGAGTGATTCTTGTTGCTAGAGCTTTCACTGCCACCCCGTCGGAAATATTCTCCCTGATTCTAAGTTGCCTTTAACAGCTGAATTTTGCGTAACTAATTTTGTCTTACAGTACTTGCTTTGCATTGGGAAACATACACTGCCTGTATAGCCGCCTCATGGCACAGCTGAGGTATATATGAGTTTGATGTTATTATTGTTTGACTGAACCGTTGAAATACAGGAGAATAATGGTCTTTCCACATGTTTCGAACGCTTAGTGATAGCGCCTGTCTCAACAAAGTTTTGTCAGGTATACAGTAGAACGTTGAGATAAGCTTCCGGCGTTCAGACCATAACCGAATAAATTCGATCGCTACACACATATATCCAGGAATGTCACAAATAGATACAAACATCAGCTATGAAAATCTTATATTTATTTCTGAACGTAGATTGATACACTCTTGGGTCTTCAAGAAGATAAATGTAATAATATATATTTCTTCCTGTTTATGCAGGAACTGATCATAGTCAGTTATAACTCTGGCAGGGTTCGAAACCTAAGAGTTGCTACCTGGGATTTCTCCATTGTAAGAACACAGCAATCGATTAGGTTGTTTGGAATGTCGGGTATCGGCTGCTGTCCCGTGTCCACATTCAGAACCATAGCAGTTAATGTGTAACTCTTTAGTTAACCGCCCTATAGAAACGGCCTCCCTACGTATACTTAGTGGAATACAAAAATAGGAGAGGCATTTTCTAGGGCCCTGAAATTTATAACTTTTCATTTTGTGATCGTTTGGCTGGTTGAGGCGACTATCCTACCATGATAACCCTATTTCAAAGTGACCATCAGATAGTCTGAAGGACAGGGCAGTCACTATCAGCCCTTCTTTGTCCTCTTATGAATGTTCGCCATTTGGACTGTCTGCGTTTCTAAACTCGTGATCATACAACCTTTCGAAACCTCGCCACATTTTCTGGCTATCTGACAGATTGAAGCACGTGACCTTGTATGGCGACTGTTCCCCAAAAATTTGCCGGAAAGAAAGAATTCAGACTTTTTCCGTCAACCAAAGTCCCATTGGCTATGTCATCCTATATTGCCTGCATCTCAGTGAAAAGAAGGCTAATGGCTTGTGAAGTCGGTGAGATCTTCCTGAATCATGCTAATAAGCTGAGAATTACTGTCAGACCTACATGAGGGTCACCTTCTTATTTAAGTATCTGCTTTCTGGAATAAACTACCAGCCAGTGTGCGTGGCGCAAGCATATCCCCACTTTTCATCGCCCCAGTCACCAGGCACGTCAGAGACCGTCCAGCTCTCACACTTTTATCTCACCCGCATAGATGTACTTTGCCCAACGAATATATAATAAACAAAAGCACTCCTCCAGTAAATCCTTATATTGTTGGTAGAACATACTAAACTCTTCTAAATACACTCCAGTCACTCGTTGGGAGGTCTTTTCATGAATATTGGTTAATTATTCATTGGGTACGGTCGTCCGTAAAAAGCAAAAGAGAATTCCGTTCGCCAACTCAACCTCGACCTTACGATTCAACATCTATACGGCCATGTTCTGTTGCAAATCAACTATTTGAACTACCTAATCAGTACTAACCTACCGACGTTTTACGATGTGGAATTATACCATGTTTGGCTGTGCCTGTAAAAATCGCATGCTTCACATGTAAATTCGTCTGTTCAAATAGAAATACATTACTGCTTTCAAAACCATCACTGGTGCCTGTTTAATATACGCGCGGTCAGAAAGTTAACAGTTGCCAAAACCCTGGCATTTCGGCAGGCATTCAAGCACTATAGAAAACTAACCCGCCGGCACTTGTAAGTGGTCACCGTAGCTAGTGATAATAACCGCCTGACTTATATTCTAGAAGTGGCTACGGGAACCTGGTACTTGATAAAAATGGTTACCGAAGTTGGACTCCTTTCTCTGCAGACGCAGATCGTCAAAAAGAGCCTACTTTCAGCTTACGGGCTTTAAAAGAGAAACACATTGCAGTATTCAGGAAGAGACGTTTCCTAATCTAGGTCCCTATTTCACTATGCCTATCATAGGCACAGACGTACGTTTCCTCCGAGGTCAAATAATAACTGTTGCCGGTGAGCCATCTGTCGAAAGATCGAACTACGTAGGCCAGAGTTTGTCACGTTGCAGTTTAGACAGTCACGGTCACGAAGACTGTGGTGGCATCGATTACGTGCAACCTACATATATGGAATTATATCCCTAATAAATGTGAACCAATCGTTTTGGCAGATTCCTCATCGACGGAAAGTTCGCTAGTACAACTAGCAGGGCGAAGGCAACAGAAACCCCTAACGAAACAATTGGGAAAAACGTTTTGGAAGAACGGAGGTGTTCTCAGAGTCTCTTTACACAGCACACTGAATGACATAGCCGTGAAGTCATGTTCTCCTAACATGGTGGAAGAAGAATGAGGCCAAAATAAAATGGTTATCCAAAGGGCCTTATCGAAAAGTACAGCGAAGAAAAGGACGAGAAAACGAAAAACTTAACTGGTAAAAAGAAGTGTTCATTTGTCTCCAACTGAAAGAAGAAGCAGTGTCATAAGAGAAAGAATGAAAAGAGCGACAAAAGATGCTTTCCTGAAGCTTAGCTCATAACGCCATAAAGCATTACCTGCTGATGTCAGCCTCGACTGCATTTATGAATCTATATGCCCTTGAGGGAACAAGTATATTGAAAGGACATAACTGGCTTCTGTCTGGTTTTTACAATATACCCCAAGAAACTAATATCTAAAGGGAGGTAAATATTCGGGAAATACAATCATCCAACATTCCGTGGATACAGATCACTTTGTCGAGATTCTTAAATCCATATCACTGACTTCAGCTCCCGGAGCACGTTTTCAGTTTCATGAACCGTAAATTTCTTGAACTGTCGTGCAAACCTGCATGCTAGCACTGTTTATGAGATCTTTCACCTTCCCGTCCTTTTCTACCATGGGAAAAAATACGTATTGATGGTAGCTTAAACCGGAAAGGGGTAATGATAAAATTTTGGATGCGTTGACTTTATAATGTTTGCTTTACCACTATTCATACACTGAAGTGTGTTACAGTCATTATTTATAGCCACTGTAATTTCAAATAGCTTCTAATTGCAATAGCATGTCGCATACGTGGGAGCACACTCCTTTATAGCTACCCTGAATGATCAAATTAAAAATAAACTCAGCAGCTGAGTAGTACAGGATATCGCTAAGTATGAATGCACATGGTTGGCTCCTAACTGTAACAGATTTTTGTCCGGCAAATACGAAGAAAAGTTCGGTGTTTTCATTATTCTGGTGCTATGATAACTGACAATGTAGTTGAAGATTGAACGATCAATTCATAGTTGTTTGCTCAAACCAAACTTCCCTATATTTTAGCGGAGGCATCAATACACCAGTCATCGTCTAATCGATTGCTGTTCAGAAAGCGTGTACAAAACCGTCAGAGGTAATATCGTGATTTATCATTGTAATATTTGTTCATAGACCTTAGTTATTACGATGTTTATATGTTGGTGTTAGAATAAAGAATTCTCGAGTCGCCAATCTGTGTTTTGGTTTTTGCGTCCGTTAGTACTAAGCGTTTCTGAATAGCTTCGAGGGACAGAGAGAGGCCGGGCGTAGCAAGAGCTGGGCACTAACGGTTTTGAGACGTGATTGACAATAACCTTTCTAAAACTTAAATCACTCATTCTTTGAACTTCGTCCCTCGAATAGTTGAGTCCAGGAAACGTCGATATATGAATTATACAATGAGGTTAGAAACGCGCCAGCTGGCAAGATAATAGTCTGTATCGTTGATCAGGCAAAATGGAAAAATGACTAGACAATTCTTTAGAAAACTTTCTGACGACAGGCTACATATGCAGTAGAAATGTGCAGGGCGTAATTCCCTACAGGAACTCTGTTGCTCAGCGGAACTTGATATCACAGCTGGATACCGTCTAAGATAGTAAGTGATGGTTCCAAATGACTTACATGGGCAAGGAATGTGTCCAACAAAGGGGTGAATAAAAGCATTCCATGTAAAAATACGAATTCAAGCCTGTAAGTAAATGGTAATGTACCAATAAGAACTGAGGTGTAGGACTTATACACAGCTGCATTACCCGTAACTCCCGGTAAAGTTCAAAAATAAGCTTCAAAAGACATTCTGCTTATGAGGAGTCACTATCTACTCGGCTGCACATTGTTTAATGAGAGCCAGCAAATGTAAGTGCCTATAGACAGTATCAAGTTCTATGGGCAGCTTTATAGTCACGCTTGCGTGTGATAGATAACTTGTATCTGAAACCTACAACGCCTTGGACTGCAGAGTCAGGAGTGACTTAATAATAACTTATAAATTGGTGGGAAATTCAAGGTGCCTGAGCAAATACGTGCTACCGTCAGAGAACTGTGGTAATCCGTGGGGTGAATAAAGAACAGTTGTCCATCACCTCAAAGTAGCAGATGAGGCTGACTTCCTTATGACTTGGGATTTGCTTATGGGATTCGCCACTGACGTGTCCAGTTCCCCGTCATTCAACAGCAATTAGTTGAGGTGTTGGATGACCTGTAAACACGAATATGGAGAGTACAAATACACAAAACCGAATTAACACCGCAAATGTTTCCTTGTTTTATTGTCCATCCGTTATTTCCACTTCACTTATTCTACCCCCATTCTCTGTCCTCTCAGTTTTGTAAATTGATTATTTTCAATCGAAATCGTCTCCACTCACTTCTACTCCCTTATTATATACTCACTTTAGCAGATTGTTTTTAGTCAGTCTAAAGGACTGTGTGTTTAAACAACGGGCGGTGGGTGCATTTGTGATAAGTTCCAATGACAAACTACACATCGCCCTCCAAAAAAAACGTTGGTTCATACAGCCGCTACATTCAGCAGATCTACAGAAGATGACTGAGTGAATCTATTTTACTGGAATCCAAAAAAGATTTAGAATTGCTCAAAACACTGAGGAAGGTTGAGAATTCAACTGAACTGCAAGAAGTTATCACAAATATTTGGACTTTGAAATACCTTATAACCAAATATCCTTATATTTATGGCTTCTTTCGAAATAACGGAAACCGATTAATATACAAACAGGAATTCTGGACAATCATTTTATCTATAGAGGGACTCTACAAAAACAAAAGAACTTTAAACATACAAAGTTTGCATTGGTAAAGGCTCACACATTGTCTAAACTTCTCCACCCGCTCTAATAACATGAAAAACGAAGGCGATGGTCTACGGTCAGAGTCCAAGCATAAACAGCTGCTTTTTACTAATTGACTCATTTTAGATTGCAACTATGTCCACGCTAAAGCAAAATAGTGGGACATGTGTGGGCGGCAAAATGGGATCGCCAGCACTGCGATCCCAGATATTCTTCCCTCATGGTCGACGAGAGGCACGAGGCATATTCTTCAAGAAAGTTGGAGGGTCTGGTTTTCCTGGCAACGTCCAAGAACCAGACTGACCGTTAGGCATACCTGGAACTAAATAACTAATTTAAAACAAGACACAGGAGTGACAAGAGTCCATTTAGGTCAAATATTGCCAAGGCATCCCTGTCTTCGGCCAAGTTCCAAAGAAGAAAACGGACGCAAGGTTGAATTGCACGTGCTATGTATGAGGGCTTATGTGGCACAGACAGGTGCACTCACTCCCGAGCTTTTTCCAAGGTTGTGTAAAGAACACGTGAGACCACACCTTGAAGTGCACAATATCACTGCTCTAACGTTACTTAGAAGCGACGCTAACCATCTGGAAAATAGTCCGAAGACTGGCTACAAGAGGGGTGATAGGTCTCTGAAATAAAACGTATGATGAACAGCTGAAGAAATCAGGTTTCTCCACACCTGGCTACTGTCTGCTTAGCCGTCACCTAACTACCGACTATAAGATCACAAATACCCAGAATTGCCAGAACAAAGGTATTTTATACTCAGTGCATGCAGACTTCTTTATGGTAATCTCCTAAAGAGACCTCATCAGAGAGGAAAGTTAGATGACTCCCCCTTATCTTTTCACTCCCAATTTTCCGCCGCTGGATATCTCTACCAGTAGATGTGGCTACCATATCATCGGTCTAAAGCTTTTTTTGGTGGCTGGACAATCATAGTGACACAACGACTGTGTCCAAACGATCTAACCCCATAAACTCACACACAATAGGCATCCCATAGACTCGTCTTTTTACTTCTCCACATTTTCCCTTGTCTCACTCTTCCGACCAATCCAACCACCAGTCATCTTATACTATTATTCTTAGTGTACACATGTATATCAATTTCGAATATCATTATATGTATGTTTTACTTTTTCTTTATTTTTCGATTTTAAGTCTACATAGTTAACTCCAAACATTATTATTATTGTTATCCCTCTTTTCGACCACAGTGGATGATAACAGGTAAAAGAATCAATTCCATTCACCTTACTGACGGGTTCGTAACACAAGACATACTACAAACCGCATATAATTTATTCCGGCAACACTGTTTTTAAGTTAACCAAAGTTGCTACAGTCGAGTAGCTGGAAGAATTATGCAGAAGTTTATTGAAGACCAGAGACTCCTGCCTTATAACATAGAAGCAAGCAAAAAGAGATTTATTTGGTTGACACAAGCTCGTAGGAATAGATCTAATATATCTCAAGTTTAAGTGTATCACAATTTATGTAATTCGACCTTGAAATATTTACCGGTTTTTCAGTGTATTTTCGTGATAACGTCCAAAAAGTCAGTCATGGGAAAATACTACCAATGAATTGAATTTAGCATTACTTCTTGACTGAAGGTTGCTAACAATACAAATGTGTCCATAAGAAGAATGAAGATTGATAGCAATTCACTGTCAACATCAGAATTTAATAAAATGGCTTGGAACGAAAATGGTTTCGAAAACAAGTTGAATGACAGTAAAGCTGGGAATAATTGCGCATTTTTACTTGATTGCCATTCAACTCAAAATGATAAAGTCAGCGCATATGAAGGTGATGGATGTAAACCGAAAATTAATTTTACTGCAGTGAATTGTATGACCCCATCAGCTGTTGCTTTAAGTAGTAAGTTGTTGTTAAGTCTGCATTGGAAATGTTTCATGTCCCAAAATTTGTGTCTGCAAGGATTTTTAGTAGGGATGTGTATAAAGTCTTGCGGAAACTGTTCCAGCGTGGTTAATTATATACGGTACTTCGTACCGAGAGACATAATGAAACTGATTCACCTCCTTTGCAACTGTTCATGACGCCGCATTTGTGGTCGAAATTCTTTCGCTCAGCTTATTAGAGCCTGTTCAGTGTCTCATGGCTTTCTGTGACAATAATTCAATTTTTCGTGATTTGACGATTTGCGGATTTCCCGAATCATCTCCAGACATTATGTATGGTATGCTTCACAGATTTAAAAACTGCTAGCTGTCTTAAGCGACGTTTGCAAGGACACACCAACATTATCCGATTCAGGCTTTGATTCAAATAGAGCTCGTGCCAGTTCTTTCCAAGAGGTATCTATGTTTGTTATTCCTTCTTGAAAAAATGGAGTTAAGTATAACAGCTGTCTCAGAAGTCCACCCCGGCTGTCAGTTTTTCGATAGTCATCCCCTAACTAGTTGAGCAATTATGGACTTAGCATAACAACGTGTCAGGCTGATAGTTTCTACTCTTTTTGCAATATGGAAAAAATTTAGTCACTGCAGATTTGCATGACAAACTTTTGAAAAAACCTGGAAAACCTTGTTGTTACATAAGCATTTGTGAGTCAAGGAGTGAACTTCAGGTTCAGGCGAATTTCGTTTTGTTCTAACGAAAAGTTCGATTTTGTTCTGTAAAATAGCTATAGTAGCATCCTCTTGTTTAGCCAAAATAGTCCTTAGCAGATAACAACTCCGTGTGAAATCACTTGAGATAATTAGCGGCTTTTGAATATTTTCAGCCCGTTATTCTCTTTGAATTACAATTATTTCAAAGCTGAACAGACTTACTTACTTGTCGCATTAAAAAAGTGGATGATTAGCCTTAGTTTTAACTCTGTTTAACATAAGCTTTCATATCTGATTGCAATTGTGACTATAATGGGAATCGAGAAAACCTTAATGATTTCTAAGTTACTGACCTGTTTTATGCATAGAATACTATCATAACTTGCTGATGGTTTAAGAATATCTATGCATACCTTTTGCATGGGCATTGCTACTGTGAATATTTTAGCGTTAAGTGTCCTTATGATTTCCACTACTTTGGCATTTCTCCAATGAATATAGTACCACATTTTGGCCTAGATTGTGCATGTTAATTTCTTTTGACAAGAATTTATCAAACAGTGGTAAAATGTGTCCTGAATGCGAAGCTTAAAAGGAGGTTGTGTTCTTTATGCAGAAGCTTTATTCAAAAAGAGAAATGATAGGCAGTAATTATGATGTACGCTTCACTCAGTGCACAGTAAACTACAGACGTGCCAGACAACTGTTGTTTAATTACCTAATTATTCACAACTTATATATAAATATCCCTCAGTTATTGTTCTAAGTGCTTTTATGTTTATATATGACGATACAGTTAAGATGTTATTAGGAAGAAAAGGTTGAACGGAAATATTTCCCATGGGTTCTCAGGCGGCCTTATTCAAAATAAATGTTGTGCAAACGCTAGATGGCAGGAAAAGTTCACAAAGATACCGAATATTTATCCGCCGAATACAAGCAATATGAGAAAAATTCTAAAACCAACTACGGGACAAAGATTTTTCGTGTTTTTAAAAGTTACAACCATCTCGAGGCTTAAAACTAGGGTCGGTAAAAAGCGGTACATCAGGCAGATACTGAACACTCATTTTTGCTATGTTAACCGATTAACTTCACAAGTTTTAACAAACTTGGAAAGCATAAATCTGTAAGACCTAATAAATTCCTCACACTTTTATTTCCGACTCCTGAAATCAGTTGAAATCGGCAAACATTATAATAGAAAATCAAGGTTTTCAGAATAAACAGTTAGTTCAAACTGAAAAGTAGAGAAAGTCTTATGACTATCTGGACATACTGTAGTAGTCGATTGGTCACGTGTGGCTATTCTTTCTTTTTAACGATTGTGAATAAATCTTTTTCCTGAGCAATATATCTCACAATTTTCTCCAGATATATTTTTCAAGTGAGTGTACAGTCAATTCATTCTCTTGTGAGTAGTATGAATCCGCATTCACACTCGTGAAAAGAGTTTCCACCTTTTGATGAATAATTTCAAGGTCTAGTGGTTTCGATTTTATGCAGTTGGTGGAGTATAACAAAATCTATCGAAGCATAACAGCAAATTTGCTAATAGCTACAAAAACTTAATTTAAATTTAAAATAAGCTTTTCATAAATAAATACGATGATAATAAGAAAGATTTCATTTTTGAATTTGTAACTAAACTTTTTTCTACTTAGTTTAGTACTTAAATGCATTAGGACTGAAAAGCAGTAGCGTCTCTGAGACTTTTCATTCATTTCACTGGTCAGTCTTTATCAGGATTTATTACGACTCCAAAAACATCCACATATATTAGGATTTACACCTCACTCATTTCAAATTTCTTTTAAAGAATGAGTGTCAAAGGAATTCTTGAAATATTTATTATTATTTTCCATAGTTCCTTTGGGTTCCGTGTATAACATAGGGCTTGAACAACACGTCTACATTTTCTTCTGTTTTATGCTGTCCTCTTTTACCTGGCCCACAACTGTCTATTATATCTCATCTCCTCCAGGTCACACAACCTCCCTTATGTCACCCTCGTACTGAAAACTCACTCATTGCCTCCCCTTGGGATTCCGTTCCAGTGATGGCCTACATTGCACGCGATGCCATTCGACTATCTCCTCAGCGTATGCCTAGTTCACTTCCATTTTCTCCTACATATTTGTTGAGCGATCGATTCTTGGTTACTTTATTCCTATGGTTTCTCGTAACTAAAATGGCCAGAAAGAGTTAGCGACAGAAAATTCTGGGAATGAACTAACCAAGAATCGATCGCTCAACAAATATGTAGGAGAAAATGGAGGTGAAATAGGCATACGCTGAGGAGATAGTCGAATGGCATCGCGTGCAATGTAGGCCATCACTGGAACGGAATTCCAATGAGAAGCGATGAGTGGGTCTTCGGTACTAGGGTGACATAAAGGAGGTTGTGTGACGAGAAGGAGATGAAATATAATGGACAATTGTGGGCCAGGTAAAGGAGAACAGCATAAAATAGAAGAGAGTGTAGATGTGTTGTTGGAGCCCCATGTTGGACTTATTATTATTTATCACAAGAAGACTGCTAAGCGTTGTTTAATGTGTTCAGCATAGTTGAAAGTACATTTCTGCAAACGTAAAAATCTGAATTCATATTAAAATTTAATTCATATACTCATTTCATATCTTTACAGAGTTCTTAACAGATTACTTCGCATTGTTAAAATATACACGGTTAGTGTTTTGAACATTCCCCGTGTTAGATAGATGCAAGAATTCAGTCTTCCACTCAGCATATCTATCTTATAAATTATGAGGCCGATTAATAATCTACTTGAAGTCTAGCTTAAACATTAGCATAACTATTTATATACATATATAGTTTTCAATTTTATGTTTTATAGCACAATAGACATTGGGTTATGCGTGATTAGGGGAAATTTAAAAGCATTTAAAGAATCATCCAAGCGCACATTAAGTGATATTATGTAAAATGTTAATCATGTGTTTCCACTCAACACTTTATAAGTTCTCGTAATTTCATTAAAGCAGAAGTATACTGAAAGACACTTTTTTAGTTTGTTAATGTGAATTACGAATAAGAGAGATGCTATATTTATTCAAAATCGATTTCTTTTTATTACTTCATAATGATAATCATGTATGACATTTAGGTTGATCAAATATTTTTGGTCTTCTTACTCTTCTTTGAGTGAGTTAGTATACATAACCAGAAAACAAGATATATATATATATATATATATATATATCAGTGTGTACGGTACAAATTTAGATCATATGCTCGTCGCATGACTATTTATCGCCTTTAAATGTTGAATTCTTATTCATCTTAAAACTTTAATTCGGTAAAACTATAGATTATAAGATTAGTATTGATTAGATTAATCTCTAAATTACGATAATAATGAAGTCATAAGAGGCCTCATGACAACGGTAAGCTTCCATATACTTCGCACTGTCGAAGCCTTAGCGGTCCAGTTAGAAAATTGTGACTTACGCACACAGAAGAAACTTATCTATATTTTTCTTCTACCTTAGGTATAATTCCGAGTTCGATTACTTTGTTACTAATACCATTTGTGAATTGTTTTTGACATTCTAGTTACATCTTTTTCTTAACTAACCTTTTATTTCAAGTGTTGGTCTGTAGGGATTTGATTGGTTTACAGGATTTCATCATGAGCTGACATTAGTTAGAAAACCATTGGAAAACCTAGGACTACTGGACAGTTGTTTCGTCAGCCTAGTTTGGGATTCTTCAGTAGTACGCACCCACCGGGATTCGAACCAAGGACCTTCTGGTTACAAGGCGAGCTCGTATACCATTAAGTCACTGGGACCCGATCCAATGGCCAGCCCATGAGTTCTAACTTCTGCCAGTTCACGAAATGATGAAATCCTATGAACCAATCAAATTCCTACAAACCAACACTTGAATATCATTGAGATGCTCTCTGGCGACTTGCCCTATTCAGGTAGGTAGTTACCTGGGGTTCTAGTGAGAAGTCATGACTAGTAGGGTGCAGCTGGTCGGATGTGAGGACAAATAATCGCCGAAGACATTGGCTAGGGGTCGCGCTATGTCATGAACTGGCAGAAGTTAGAATTCATGGGCTGGTCATTGGATCGGGTCCCAGTGGCTCAATGGTATACGCGCTCGCCTTGTAACCAGAATGTCCTGGGTTCAAATCCCGGTGGGTGCGTACTGCCGAAGAGACCCAAAATAGGACGAAACAGCTGTACAGTTCCAATGGTTCTCTAACCAATGTCAGCTCATGATGAAATCCTGTAACCCTTTGTTTACTCTTTCTACCTATTACATAAGTTATTTTGGACACTTGTCTCCACACCGTTTCATTAGCATCCTATTATTCTGAGTGACTTTCATATTACGCAACCTTGGTTGGGACTTACTAGTTTTCACACACTCCTAGTTATAATTTGATTTATTCATCACATTTATCGGAACATTTGAATGATGTAAGCAATAAACCTGACTAGTTTTCTATGTTCCTGTCTGACAACCATTTTGTACACACAAACAAACAAAATAACTATATATATAACTGCGACTGTATAGCCAGGTGAATGAATTCTCCGCCGAAAAGTGACTGACTCTTCACTGAACTGTTTGTTTTGTATATTCATGTCTAGATGGGTATTTTTTTTCGTGAATTAATTAATAATTTCTGTCAACAACCGATGTCAACTACCATATCATTCAAGATTAAATACCTGTAGACATCCTTCTAGCTTTAGTTCAATAATGTAAAGCAGTAAGAATGATTTGTACTGAGGAAACAAACAGTACATACATACGCTACATACGCCAGTCAAGAGGTCAGATTCCAGTGACATATATAACCTCAAAATCCTGGTAATTAACAATAAAGGAAAACCTTTAGTATGTAACAGTATTTAAAACAAACTCCTTTGGTTATTGACTTTCTCTTCGGTTTTGTTCGTTTGAAGGCTGCATACCTGTAACTAAAGATTATTGAATCGTTGAACATTGAGCACTGTGTTTTATACTACTGAAATTTTCTATGAAATTTAATTAGATTTTCATATGACTAAATTAAAATAACAAACAAGACTATAATAATTATAATTATTAGTGTCATTAAATACTTAGTTGTATGTTAACCGCCTTTCTTACTGTTTATTCATAACCGGATTGTGCTTCTGGAACAGTGAAACAGGTGAAATCAGTAGATCAGAATTCATTAATTATCTATTGTATTGTAAAATTTGTTAATCAAAGGTTATAAGTGCATAAATGCAGCAGTAGGAAGTAGAATAAGTTAGGATTAGAATTGAATCTGATGTGACTCGAGTTTTGAAAAAAAATATATGATTACTCTTGTCATAACAATGTTTAGAAAATGGTGGTAAAAACGATCGACCCAGGTATTATTAGTCTTACTGGGGCGGGGGGGGGCGTTTACCATCCAACTGAGAGGTCGAAATCCATCTCAATGACTTATCTCAAAACATAACGCTCTAATGGCTAATTAGTTAGAGGTATACACACACTTCTGAAGTACCTCAAATTAGAACAAGAGTCTATTTTGTGAACATTAGCCGCATTTGTTTTTGTAGACGATGTTGCTTGTAACTAATATGATTGGGAAATCAGTCAGATCTAACTGACTGATTACACTGCTTTCCACGAGTTGCTTGATATCACTTGTACTAGTTGTTTTGGTAACTACAAGATATCCGAAATACTTAGCCTTTATGGTCTCTCCAGGATTGTCAATCACTAAACTCTTCATTAATACACCACGATTTATGTCTCTTTGGCAGACAAATCTTATTAAAAAGACATTACCTACTATATGGCTTATTACTTATGCTTATTATTATTCCCTTGGGTTTGGAGTGAAACATAGGGCCACAGCAGCACTCCTTTATTTCACCTTGTTCTCTGGAGTCCTCTTTAGCCGGCTCAACGACCGTCTATAGGCTCTATTCTCCTCTTCCCACGATCTCATTCATGTTACCTTTGGACGTCCAACTAGCAGTTCCCCATTCCAGTTCCACTCTAGACCCTGGTGTGCAACGTCACCCAGTGGTCTTTTCAGTTTGTATTCAGTCCATCTGCATTTCCTTCTGCAGATTTGTTCGGCGATTGGTTGTTGGTTGGTTCGCTGATTATCAGAGTACTTTGTTGCCTTATCCTTTGTGGTAAGCCATCTGGTCTTCAGTATGGAACGGAAGAAGCTGTTGGTGATAGTCTGTCTTTGTCTGTTTGAAATGATTCACGTGACGTGAACACCAAGCATCTGAGCCGTACAGAAACACTGAGTTATTTTCAACTAGCAGTCACCATGCTTCAGACAAACATAACTGGCTACGGTATCACCACTTAGTCCTAGCTCAACAATAATATATAATAATAAGATCAATGGCTGGCCCACAAACAATTATTTAAACACTCAAGTGTTGGTGTGCAGGAATTCGATTTGATTGGTTACAAGATTTCATCATGAACTGCTCTCAGTTACAGAAGCCTTGAAAACCAGGGATTATTGAACAGTTGTTTTGTCATAGCTTGGGACTCTTCGTTAGTACAAACCCACCACTAGGTTTCGAACCCAGGACCCTCTGGTTACAAGGCGATCTCGTAGACCATTTAGCCACTAGGACTTGTTCCAGTGGTCCATGAATTCTAACTTCTTCCAGTTCACGACATGGCGTGACCACTAGCCAACGTCATAGACGAAAGGTGCTGGGTTCGAGCCCCAGTGGGTGGGTTCCGATGAAAAGTCTCAAACAGCTGTTCAGTACTCCCAGGTTTTCTGATGTCAGTTCATGATGAAATCCTGAAATTATTTAAACAATTATAAATTTACAATGAAGACATTTTAACAATAAGTAACTTCTTCACACTGTCTACTATAGCAACTAAAACCTTATCAGTAGCTCACTGAACTTTCATAAACCTACATAACTTAGCTAACAGAGAAGAATATTTAATAGTCCTACCGTTCGACATTTAAAAGTTTACTGGACAGTAATTTGACAAATTTAAACAATTACCCAGTTATTATCGACACCATCAACAAATCTAATTTATACTATTATGTTTTCTTTTTTCATGACTTGAATAGAAAAAGCAATCAAATCAACATTTATACTAAAAGATACACGAAGTCATCATTTAGGCAGAAAGTCAGTCGTTAAACAAAATGGTACTGTGGAAATTTCTCGGAATACAAGTCCAAAGAAAAAACAATCAACTCAAGAAGTTGAATTAATAGGTGATTCTGTTAACACAATGAATAATAAATGTAATGATAAAAATAAGGATATTTCATTAAAATTGAATACTTTTCATGTGTTAGATGATAATCAGGTTAAAAATCTAATCCATGTGAACGGTGTTGAAGTGGTGGATAAACTTTCTATTGAAAATGTAAATAATACACCAAAACAAGTACCAGTCCAGTTGAATAAAACTTCCGTTAAACAAATCAACCCCAAGAAGGATTCAACATCATATCGTTCAGATAATAATACATCTATCAATATCGATAGAAAAATAAAAATTGATGATAATAAACATATCAAAAAAGATGCTACTTTAAGACCAAATTCTTTAGTACTTCCAAATCCATCAAAAGCAGTAGATTTCCTACTTCCCAATAAATGTATTCAACCGAGTGAATCTAAAGCTGAGTCTGTTGATCATGGTATGAAACTGAAAAATAAAAAAGTAAGTCTTCACTTAACTACACTGGTATTCATTATCTTACTATACGTTTTTTCTTATGTTTTTGTGTGGGTTGAAAAGTGAATTAACCTAATCATGAGCAATAGATATAAGGCTATGATGTAAAATTTACAGTCTCTGGTTAAGACAGATAACATTCCCAATGTGATCACCAGATACGAAAATTATTCAAGTAAAGACTAACAGTAAGGAGTTTTGAAACATTCTAAGGACTATATGAGCATAGTTTGTGATTAAAAGCGTAGAGAGAGAGAGAGTGATGTTTAGTAACCAAAGTAACAAAAGCTATTGTTATACTGAACAAGCTATCAAGTCCTTATTTTGCAGTGATATTTATAACACCTGAACAGCTTCAAACAGTCCTTGTTTTTCACTGCGTTTTTTTGGAGTATTATTATTAAATTACTATTATTGTTATTATTCCCTTGGGTTCCAAGTAGAACAACAACACATCTCCACCCTGTTCTTCTTTCTGCTGTCCTCTTCAGCTGGGTCGACGAGTGACCACAATCTCTCATCTCCTCCTCATCACACGTTATCCTCCATGTCACCCTCATACTGACGACACACTTGTTGCTTCGCATTGGGATTCCACTCAGGCGATGGCCTGCACTGAACACGACTATCTCCTCAGGGAATGTCAAGTTCATCTCCGTTTTCTCCCACATATTTGCTGAGCGATCGACTCTTGGCTGGTTTGATCCCACAGTTTCTCGTTACTAATTGTTTCTGGCCGGCCATTTCATCTTCAGTATGGAACCAGCAAAGTTAGCGGCTGTTGGTAGAAGTCTGCAGTGGCCTGTTGGAAATTCTTTTTTAGTGACGTGCTGTGCAAGTTTCTGACCCGTATAGAAGGACCAACATCACGCTGATGTTGAAAATATGAATCTTGTTCCTTATGCTGAGTGCAGTGCAGAAGATTTCCAACCTCGTTTCAAGTTGATGAATGCGTATTTTGCCTTTCTGTTTCTGACTTGTTTTGACATCTTCATCCGTACCATCCGCCTGTAGTTGAAACGTTGCTTCCCAGATAAGTGAAAGAGATAACCTCAGTTAAATCTCTCCCGTTGATGGTGACTGATGCCGGTTATTGCTGTTGGTTGGTTATCTTCATCACCTCCGTATTCTCTATGTTCACCTGGAGTCCTGTCTTTGCTGCCTGCTTCTCCAGCCAGTTTGTTGGTTTCCGCCTGTAGGTCTTCGACTTTGTGTGACAACAGTCATAAGTCATCTGCAAAATCCACATTTTCTACAGTCTTCTCATCGGTGGTCCAGCGTAAAACTGACTCCTCGCTCCCCATTTTTTCCTTGACGTTCCCCAGTGGAACATGGGGCTTCAAGCTAGTGGCTTGAAGTTTCTGTAGCAGTGTTTATTTTTTATAGGATGGAGTTACTAGCCTCATGCCCAACCTTTCCTCTTCATCAGCATTATTTCTGGCTTGGCGAGGTAAAGAGGTGCGTCGGCCGGGGATCGAACCCTGGACCATGTGCATGGTCGGTGAGTGTCCTAACCGCTATGCCACCGATGCAAAGCCGTTAGCAGAGCGTGGTTGCTCTCCATAGTGTGACGCATAATCCAGTATTTCAGTATTTTACTTGGCGTGGACAAGAGCATTATTTCACGCTAGTTCTTGCAGGGCAACTTGACTAAGTAGTTTTTCTTCCAATCGGTGGGTACCTTTCATTCTTTCCAAACCTTTCCCACGTGTTATGAATTAAGAACACATAAGTCATCGAATCAATCTCTTTTTATAACTTCTTAACAAAGTTGTACTATTATTTAAGGGTTTATGTGTACAATGTTAGTTGAGTACTAAGGTCAGAGGTAACAAGAACTAATAGTGAATATTATTACATAATGGAGAACGTTGACAACTAGTTATTTAAGTGATGTATAGTCATTCGAAAATATCTGATAGGAAACAAAAGAACCAGGACTTACATGTTGCTAAATGTTTTGGCTCAACCTTACTTATCTGAAAACACACATACACACACACATCAACTGAAATGTATTTATCAACTATTAGGAAATGAATTTTGAATCTTAGTTACTAGTTGTTTATGAGAAGCCACAAAATAATAAAAAAGAGGCTTCATTCTTAATAAAAGTCTTCCATTGCTTTTGCTTTCTTCTACAGTTGTTTTTAAGAACGAGTTGAATAAAATTGCCAATAATTTTTAAATCGAAGGATGTTTAGTGATTCGAATCCTAGACGATGTGCTACTAAGTCCTGCCTAGTTTACAAGGTGGTACGTAACCAAGAAAGAAAAGAAGGTCGGATATGCGACTAATAACCTCAACCCGTAGAAACGACACAACCACCAAGGAAGCAAAAAAGTCTTTTAAAAAGTTGAGGAGGTATGCTTGGAATTGTTAGCGAAATTTTAGTGTAGATAGTCAAGTTTTAAGTGTGTACACGTATTACTTAAATTGAGTGTTTCATGCATTTGCAGTTTTCAAATGCGATGTTTATTAGTAGCAGGAGTCAAAAGAGGTCGATTCCTTTTTGGTTAAAACTGTCTCTCATACTCTAATGTTATGAACATACAGATTTTAACTAGTACCGACCTATTGAAAATTTTAAACGCTGAGTCTGAAAGAAATATCAGTCTGTACTCTGAAATGACGTTAGATCGTTACAGCAAATTCCTAGGGGACGGTGAATGTTGCTTTCGTACTAGTTGAAACTTGTCAATAAAGGTGCACCAGAAACTTTGAAAGAACTAATATCGGCTCTGAAATTGCTACCTGTTTGATCCAGTGCTGCAGTCAGTAATATTATCACTCTTGCACACGATTGGCTTCCTGTAGAATCGTAGTGATTACATTCATTAGCCACCGGAGTGCAAATAATGTCATGCGTCCAGTACTACTGTCAGACAGTGCAATGCAGCGATTCTATTTGAATTTCTGTACATCGATATCGCGACTATAGAAAAGTACAAAGAAATACATCAATAAAAACAAGATTTTGAGTGAACAATTGTTTTCGATAACTTCTTCTTCAGGCTTCTTCTACAGTTATAAATCCATGAATAATAGAGGACATATAACCAATAAAGGCAAATGAAAATAATATCAGAAACTGTATTGGGGTGCATGTGTAAGTTGAGATGATAAGTCCATCAGTTAATATAGTCAATCAAAATGTGTATAGGGTGTATAGTCAGAAAAATGTGATGATGTGTGAATGAAAAACAGGGTGATACAGTGTTGTTTTATAGTCTACAGAATACAAGTGTCATTGGGATGAGAGAAATGTGATAACCAAAAAATATATACAAACACACATTAACAAAGGGGACACTGAATGTAAGCGGCTGACTGATAATGTCTAATGATAAAATAAAGAGGCTAAATTGTAAATTGAAATAAGATGTTACTGAATTGGTAGGCTTAGTATAAAATCATAAAGGTTGACAAAAATAAAGGATAACAATGAGGTGAACACCCTACTGGAAGACCGTTCCAATTTTCAAAAGTTAGGCAACAGTAAAGATTCGAATGAAGCAACAGAACGCCAGTTCATTAAAACTTTGAAATCTTTAAAAAATGACAATCTAATTGATAGTTTCATCTTTGACGTTATTAAGCCTACCGGAACTCATACGCCTAGACTTTATGGCTTACCCAAGATACATAAGCAGGGAATAACCCTACGACCAATTCTGGACATATCGAACTCGCCCTTCCATTTAACTGCCAAATGGTTAGTAAATCTGTTAGAACCGCTACATCACCAGTTGGTTAAATACAGTGTAAAAGATGTCTTTAACTTTGTTGAAAACATTGAAGATATGAACCTAGCAGACAAAACTATGTTATCGCTGGATGCAACATCACTATTTACCAACGTCCCTCTTGTAGAAACTGTCGACTACATATGCGAGCAACTCGTAGAAAAGAAAATAGAAATTGGGATCACACCAAGAAAATTGAAAGAATTACTACTAGAATACACTATGAACGTTGAATTTGTATTTAATAAGAAGTATTACCGCCAAATAGATGGGGTTGCTATGGGTTCTCCCCTTGGTTCCTTATTAGCTGACATATTTCTATCTAAATTGGAAAATGGTCCTTTAAAAAAGGTGCTAAACCAACTCTATTATTATTGTCGATATCATTTGTAACAATAATTTGGATAGACAACACCTCCTCCAAGTCTCCAATAAGGTACACCTAGCAATTAAATTCGGTTGTAAAGGGCAGCTTCAAGGTAGTATTCCATTTCTGGATGTCCTTCTTAGAAAAAGAACAGACGGCACCTTAAAGAGAAACATCTATAGGAAAGTGACGTGGAACAGACAGTACACCCACTTCAATAGCTTCATACTTATACAATATAAGCGCAACCTAATTCGTTGTCTTAGTCACAGAATTATACGCATATGTACCGACGATTGTATTGAAATAAGAAATCTTACAAACGCCTTGCTATAAAGTGACTATCCTACCAACTTTGTAAAGAAGTATATCTATGAAACTACACATAAAACTAACCGAGACACAGTAAGTAAGAAAAAGGTTTACTTAAATGTACAATTCAAAGGCGATATATTAAACCGTAGATTAACGAGATCAATTGAAAGAACTTTTAATGCCGCAAAACTGCATGTCAGTTTCTCAACCAAACCGATATTGACACTGTGCATTAAAGATAGATTACCCAAAATGGCGACATCAATGTGTGCATGTAAATTCAACTGCTCCTGTGGAGCTAGCTATATAAGTCGTACCCAAAGGAATTTATCCATACGTGCTCGTGAACATATTCGTGTTTGGCTTTGGAAAAGAGCAACCAAATCATTAAATAGTGCAATTCTGTCTCATCTAGTGGATAGCGAACACAGCATCAAAGTAGATGAGTCATTTACAGTTGTGCATCGGGTACCGAACAATCTCCCCAAAGGCACACGATTACGCCTCCTAGCCATAGCTGAAGCTTTAGAGATTAATAGATAGGGATCAGACCTATGTGTACAGAAAAATCGTATTCACTCTCTTTGTCTACCCTGGCCCAGTATAAGGTCACCAGGATCATAATTTTTTGTACTATTATTATCATTTTGTGATATCATGTCTTTATTATCCATTTCTCCACCCAGTTTATTTCATTTCATTTGTTACCCTTAATTTTTGTCAACGTTTATTTTAATGAATATCATTCATCCAATGCTCAAATTTTTTCAAACCGTTAAAAGTGAACTTGGTTTGGACATATATAACTTTATGATTTTATACTAAGTCTACCAATTCTGTTACATCTTATTTCAATTTACAATTTAGCCTCTTTATTTTATCATTAGACATTATCGGTCAGCCCCTCACATTCAGTGTCCCCTTTGTTAATGTGTGTTTGTATATATTTTTTGGTTATCACATTTCTCTCACCCCAATGACACTTGTATTCTGTAGACTATAAAACAACACTGTATCACCCTGTTTTCATTCACACTTCATCACATTTTTCTGACTATACACCCTATACACATTTTGATTGACTATATTACCTGATGGACTTAATCATCTCAACTTACACATGCACCCCAATACAGTTTCTGATATTATTTTCATTTGTCTTTATTGGCTATATGTCCTCTATTATTCATGGATTTATAACTGTAGAAGACGGCTGAAGAAGAAGTTATCGAAAACAATTGTTCACTCAAAATTTTTTTTTTGATTTCGATATGGGGATTTTTCATTTTCTGAAATATATCAATAAAACGGAGGGTGTAAGACTCAGAACACTGCTGGAATGGTATTGCACAGAATGGAGTTAGTATAGTGGAACTGGTGTGCATTTGTATAAAAAATAACTCTACAGTAACTCAGATTGTTTGTTGTTGTGTAGCGAAAATCTAGAATGATGACAGCTTGTTTGAAATTAATCAGTTTTGTTTCATGCCACTAAACCTTATGAGATAAATGCGTTTATACCGACTCAGGTGTCGAACTTATAAAACAGAAATATAAAAGATCCCATACTCAGATTTTACTACATGCTGTATGTTCAATCATTAGATTTACTTAGTATTTCCAATGTACAAAATCGTTTATTTTGAAATGAGTGGTTTACATAAGTAATAGATTAATTAATTGATATAACGTATTTCTAATAAAAATCATGCTTTTCATAACCTTAGTTAGATGGTCGTTAATTTTTAAGACAATGTACACTAAGCAAGTGGACTAGTAATCTCTCCCCAGTAACCATTAGGGCAATGTTACCCTCTTTTGTTACTCTGTGGAAGTTATTTGAGAATTGTGATTCTACACAATAGTCTCACCAAATTATCAGTAGAACGACTGACCTTCTGTTACTCTGAATTTTCGATGCAATTTTGCATTCAACGCAAGATTTGTCTACTTCTGTCCACAACTTAAAAAATATTTTGATAGAGAAAGAAAGACTAGATTTGCAGTATAAAATGATATCATTCTATTTCACAGGTTCTCATCAGCTGAAAACTACCTGAAATTACAATGGTTAGAAATAGAATGATATCATTTTATACTGCAAATCTGGTCTTTCTTTCTCTATCAAAATTTATCAAGGGAATCAAATGTATATAAAAATATTTAATTGGTTGGAGGATGTCATCATGAGTTAACATCAGTTAGGGAACCATTGGAAAATCTGCAGGGAGTACTTGACAGCTGTTTCATCCTAGTTTGTGAATCTTCATCAGCACGCACCCACCACCAGGGTTCGAACCCTGTTCTTCCGGCTACAAGGCGAGCTAGCTTGTCGACCACCGGGATCCCATCCAATGGCCATCCCATGAATTCTAGCTTCCTCCAATTCATGACATAACGTGACCAATTCGCAATGTCTTCTTCGATGGCTTACTGCCTCCCTTTCAACCTGCTGCCCCCTACTGGTCACGGCTTTCCACTAGAGCCCCAAGTCCGTGGTTCGAACCCCGGTGGATGCATAATGATAAACAGCTCCAAACTAGGATGTTACAGCTCTCCATTACTCCTAGGTGGTTTTCAAATGGTTCTCTAAATAATCTCACCTCATGATGAAATACTCCAACCAATCAAAAAAAATCCCTCCAAAAACCCAAAAGTTAAATATAATTTGTCGAATAAAAGCATTATTATATCTATGCTGTCAGAATACTAATCGTATAAATAAATTATGAATATTTCAGCTGTGCTTTTGATGTTCGATACATCACGTATACACTTTGATAATATTTTCGATGAACTTCTTTGCTTAGAGACATTTCAAAGCTGTAAAAAGCTGTTATCAGTTGTAATACTAAATGCACACATCACTGCTTAAATTTATATTTACAAGGAGTAGTGGAAATATAAAGACAGGAATTATTTATGGAAGCAACTTGCACAGAGTCTTGTAACGTTGGGAATTTACCTTATAACTTTATTACAACTATGTAAGGAAATGCTTTAATCGTCAAACCTTCAGTTGTTTGATGGTATCTGTAGCTCAAGACATCAGTATTGATTAAAAAATGTACTTCAAATCGCTTTTCTTTCTCAAAGGTCTTTCATTGGTATTTTAGTTATAATTAATAGTCAGATTATGGGATTTGTGAGGACTTGGGTTAGTTTGAATTGTTTCAGCCACTGAGATTAGAATTTACCGGTCACTGAATTGGTCAGAACAGCTGTCCACTACTCCATGATTTTCAGTGATCTGTTTAAGTGATATTTATTCGTGAAAACATCTAACAATTCAGAGTAATTTGTACTGCCGATCAGTGGTTTTTCATTGTTATTCAGGCGAGACTTTATGGCTGAGAAAATGTTGACACGAAACTTCTTTATTAAGTTTCAAAATAACGAAATAAATCTTCATCCCCGAATATGAATTATGTGGCTGGCCAACTTTCAAGTGGCACAAATTCAGTCTTCTAATACATTAAGTCAGGTATCAGCCCAGAGTAATACAGTTTTCTGCGATCTGAGTGACCTTGGCGGTCACAAACATAGTGCAGACATTCCATGTACTTTTGCTTACTTTAACTTTCAAATATTGGTTTTCAGGGATTTGACTTGATTGGTTACAGGATTTCATCATGAACTGACATCGGTTACAGAACCCCTGAAAACCAGGGAGTACTGGACAGTTAACTGTTTTTATCCTGGTTTGGGACTCTTTGTCAGTACACACCTGCCAGGGTTCGAACCCAAGACCCGCCGGTTACATGGCGATCTCTTAGATCATTAAGCCATTGGGAACTGATCCGGTGGCCATCCCATGAATTTCAACTTCTTCCAATTTATGACAGAGCGTGACTACTAGCCAATATCATCTGTGGCGAGTATTTGTGCTCATACCGACCTGTTGTACTCCACTGGTCGTGACTTCTATTTAGAACCATGGTAACTAACCACGTGGAGAGTGCCAGTTTCTGGTGAGCATTTGATTGATAATCAAGTGTTGGTTTGCAGGGGTTTCGTCAAATTAAAACACACTGGCT
This sequence comes from Trichobilharzia regenti, assembly GCA_944472135.2. Classification (NCBI taxonomy): domain Eukaryota; kingdom Metazoa; phylum Platyhelminthes; class Trematoda; order Strigeidida; family Schistosomatidae; genus Trichobilharzia; species Trichobilharzia regenti. The sequence continues at coordinate 138,174,664 of OX235262.1, forward strand.
GATTGGCTTCATGAAGGCTTTCACCCTTTCGAAATCATCCATGTTCGAATTAAAGTCTTCACTATTCTATCAACAAGGAAGGTTATTTCTTTGACGTTTTAAAATCCTAATAACAATAGCATCGTCTTAGTCACTACAGTACATTTTAACCATATAAAAATAGAAAGGTAATCGCTCAATGTCAAAAGTTTAAAAATCACGTGTACATGCCTAATTTTAGTAGCTAACTGACTGTTTTCCTGAGGTTAATAATCTTTCATTGTTAGCGTTTAGATTAACTTCAAAGAACATTGATCTGTTTTTCTAAGTATTTATATCATTCTCATTTATTGGCATGATCAGTGTTTCCCTCTCTCTATGTGTGTACGTGTGTATTGCGTCTGGTTATTTCAAAATGTCTAGTTATAACTTCTGTTACGCTTTATTTTGATGCTCCTTGAGAATGACTGATGTGTCAAATATGACTAGACAGTAATAACTCAGTATCTTTAGTGATAGTCAATATGAAGTGGTTTATTTACAAAGTGCGTGCTATTTTTATTTCTTTTTTTCTTTTGCGTGTGGGATAAATTTTCTGATATTTCAACTTGATGATAAATACCATTCTATATCAACAGCTAAAAAGGTAATTATGAGAAAAACAATTCAGAACTCTCCATCAGTTTAAACCCATAACAGCGTGTAAGATTTAGTCCATATTTATCAGGTATCGAAAGGGTACTTAACCACTTATTTATTGAATTGGAATACCATAACTTGTAGGGTTCAACAAGTCAAGTATCAGGAAAATGACTGCCGCATGATGTCGGGTGCTCGTTATATTGGTTCAGGAATGCTGGATGCGGTTCCCAGTGGTGGATTCTTTGATTCCAACTAGCTGCCTGAGTTACTGTATTATAATTCCTTTGAGTACCAAGTGGTGTTTATTTTATTACGAGGTGGGAGGTGTCTCTTATCTCACTCCCAGTCTTCGCCCTTTCCAGGGCTTACTACCGGCTGTGCAAGGTAGAAGAATGCGTCGCCCTAATACCGAACTCCGGACCATGTGAGTGGTCAGCTGGTATTGTATTGTTGAACCACCAACTCACGTAATCATTATCAGGGAAAGGTACACGCGTATAGCATACAGCCTTCTTCAAACATTGCACACAACCTATAGGTCACACGCTACTCCATTGTCCTTGGAAGGTCTGGCAACAAAGAGACAAAAGAACACCATCAGACCATGTGACAGCTTAAGTACCGGAATAGCGCTGTGCACTATAATAATTGAAAAAAGTTTGAATAATGTTATGAGTATTTACATTTATAATAATTTAAGCAATTTTCAGGATGTTAGCAACTGAAGTAAAGCCATGAAATAAAAATGAACTGTTTTTATCCTGCAAAAAATATTTTCTTACGTTTTGTCCAATTTAACCAAGGGAAACAGGTCATTGAAAATTGAAGTTTATTGAAGTCAGAAGGATTGAGCAAATAAATATTTACTTTTCAATAAGATCCTAATTTTTAGCTCTACTCTAGTAACATATGTCATCTTTAATAGAATACAAAAAAATATTACCAATCCAGTGGAGATAAGGTTGATAACAAAGTTTACTCAGTATCAACATGTCACGAAGCAGGTGTGTGTGTGTGTATGACAGTTGTCCAAGAAAATTAATGCTAATAATCAAAGAGTAGACATGATCCCAACATATGGATTGCATAATACATAATGTGGGAAAAATAAAGAGTAAATGAATAGTAAACAAGTGTTCAAGTTGACTACGTGATAAGCAATGAAATGTGAAATGGTGGGAAAAAATCAAATAATTTAGCCAATGATAACTTATAAATTGCTTAGAGGAAGGGTGAAATTGTCAGGTATTCAAATTTATGTATCGATAGCCAACGTAGGAAGAGTGACTGCACGAATTTCTTCTGAACTCACAAACACCCAATCCTTTCATTTCTTTAATACGAAAATATTTACTTTTTACTTTCCCAGTGGAAAATATGGCTTTAAGCTAGAGGCTTGAAGTTTCGGTAGCGGGGATGTTAATTTTTACAGAATGGGGTAGTTGCTAGCCTGATGCCAAACGTTCCATCTTTACCACTCTTATAACTGGCTTAGCGAGGTAAAGTAGTTTGTCGGTCGAGGGGTTGAACTCCGGACCACATGAAGCGTGGTCTGCGAGCATTCTACATCTGTGGCTCTGATGCGTATATATACATATGAAAACCAATCGATTTTTTAAGTTAGTCAGTTTACATGGTTGGAATAGGATAGTAGACGAAAAATGCCCATCTAGAAATGGAAATAAGAACAAGTGATGAGAATTCACTGAAAAATTAGATAGAAATTACTACAAAATAGATGTAAACGTGAGGTATGCGAATTCGTGTGCATGTTTACCTATTTCTGTAAGAAAATAAATTGTAATCGTTGGGATTGAAATGATAAATATTGTCAGCTATTTAAACAGATGACACGTACACATGAAAAATAAGTAAGAATCGTAGAAATAAGAATGAAATCACACAGGTAACAAGATTGGGTTTTGACAAAAAATAAGATTGTGTTATGCCTTCTAGTACTGATATGTATCCATATGTGTATATATATATATATATATATATATATATATATATATATGATGGTCTCTCTTTCTGTTGCTCTCTTAGTCTGTGACCATTTCACTTTGATGAACCTGTCTCCTTTAACAATGTATATTCCCCTTGTATTATATATAATATGTGTGTTTGTTGACAGTCTGTCCTTGGTGATATATATCCATATAATATGTGTGTTTGTTGACATGTCTGTTATATTTCGCTATGTATATATGGTTCGATATTCCATTATAATTAGCCAATCATGTTAAGACTGTCTATTGATTTGTTCATTTTGAATATTCGCTCACACACTTGTGTTCACACACTTGTTCGGACATTCATATATATTTTGCTCTCACATACTTGTGTGACATATTTGATTCTCCTTGTGTTTGGAAAATAGAAGTATCATCGCAAACCTAGTGGTCTTCTGATTTCCGTCTTTCTTGCGTCAGGACTATTAAATTCCCGACCAGTACATAACAATAATTTGGCGACGAGTACATAATAAGTACTTAATCATGGAGAAAACAAAAGCTGACAACATTTCACGATAGTATAACATTTCAATACGTACACCGATCCACTTGTGTTTGTGATAATGTGAAATGAGAACCCATCGGTTCTTACAGGTTAGGACTACATGGGAAATTCCAAAGTAGCTGTATGAACAAATGATCCTAGATATAAATGTCATCTGTCACAAAACACATCATATAGATTTTAAAACTTCTTGTGATTCATACGCAAAACATTTTTGGCGCCAAATACTCAGTTTGATAAAATCACATTTATAAAAAGGCCTAAACATAATTTATGTGTTCACACACTATTTGTTGTCACAATGAACCTCTCTTGGTAATCAAATTTTATAGCCAAGAGTTATCTATGTGTTAGCATTTTCCTTTCGATTTATCTGTGATTTGACCCCGAAATTAACATTCTAACTCATAATTATTCAATTTTGACCTTTATGAAGTCTGTTAAATCTTCTGTAAATATATGTGTAAAAAACCTGTGGGTGGTAAGAATGTTCGAAATGTGTTGCGCAACCACGACACACAATTCAAATGAACCATGTCATCATATTGTTTCCTTCAAATTCAAAAAGGGCTATAATTGTTGCAAGATAAGTTTGTCTTGTTTACTATTACAGAACAGAAGTAATCTCAGTTGCGATTCATAATAAACAAATCAACTACATACGTTTGTTTGCTAAAATCAACCCTAATTAACCGTGGATAATGACCTAAGTAGTATATCCCACTATTTCGTTTTTTACGCAGTTAATCACAATTGGAGATATTCAATTGTTGGTTTGTAGGGATTTGATTGGTTTCAGGATTTCATCATGAGCTGACATTAGTTAGAAAACCATTGGAAAACTACCTGGGAGTACTGGACAACTGTTTCGTCAGCCTAGTTTGTGACTCTTCAGCAGCACGCACCCATCGCCAGGATTCGAACACACGACCTTCCGGCTACAAGGTGAACTGGCTAGTAAACCATTAAGCCACTGGGACCCGATCCAATGGTCCTTGAATTCTAACCTCTGCCAAATCACGATATAGCGCGACCGCTAGCCAATGTCCTCGGTGAGTACTTGTCCTCACACCCGACCTGCTGCACCCTACTGGTCACGACTTTCCACTGGAACCCAGGTAACTACCTACCTGAATAGGACCAGTCGCCAGTGACCATCTCATTGGTAGAAGTTAGAATTCATGGCCTGGCCATTGGATCGGGTCCCAGTGGCTTAATGGTGTACGAGCTCGCCTTGTAACCAGAAGGTACTAAGTTCTAACCTTGGCGATGGGTGCGTGCTGATGAAGAGTCCCAAACTAGGCTGACGAAACAGTTGTCCAGTACTCCCAGGTAGTTTTCCAATGGTTTTCTAACTAATGTCAGCTCATGATGAAATCCTTAAAACAACTATAGATAATTCAAGTGACAAAATATGCAAAATCGGGTATTGGATGGTTTGAAGCAACCGATGGAATGCCTTGGACCTGCCGACTGCCCCCCAACCATCTAATACTAACAATTCACAGTGCACCGTGATGTCAAGCCACCTGGCATGATGGCCATATTGTAAATTTGACTGAAAGAATTCAATCTGCAACAAAAGATAGGACTAGACACATTACGCTAGTTACTGACTGATGTCCAATCAAAAGAGGCAAAAAGACATTCACATATTTCATTTGACTTGACAGAAAATTATTAACCTGAAGAGGAGAATATTCCAGGTACAGTAAGTGAAGCCGGATGACATGTAGATGTAAGGGTATGGACAAATAAAGGTATTTACTACATTAAAAGGTCAACAGCACTCATCATGAAAAATAAGATGCGAATTTTCAACTCAAATGTGAAGTCAGTGCTACTATACAGACCAGAGATTTGACGCGTCATAGAGACGACACCAAACAAACTACAGACCTTCATCAACAGCTATCTTCGTTGAATATCACTCAAGATCAGATGGCCAAAAAAGATCAGAAACAGAGATCTCTGGCAATCAGCAAACCAACCTAGTAGGATCCGATTGTGCAACCAATAGGCAGGAAGAAATCGAGATGGATCGGCGATACTCTGAAGAAACCATCAAGTGACATCACTAGACAAGCCATCAAGTGGAACCTGATTGGAAGCGGCGAGTTGGTCGTCAGTTCAAGGATGACATAGAGGAGGTGATGTGAGGAGGAGATGAAAGCATGTAGGCAGACTTGGAGCCAGGTGAAAACTGTAGCAGACAAGCGAACGCAATGGAGACGCGCTGCTGAAGCCCTATGTTCCTCTAGGATTTAAAGCAAATAATAATAATAATTGCATTAAAAAGATTTCAGATATGAAGTACTTACAATTACTGAGGGAGTAAGATGAGCAGATATCAAATAGTATGGTCATGCCTAAGAAAGAGCAGAAACAGTAAAGGTTACTAGAGGATAACTAACATAAAATTTCCATAAGGTTGCTTGCAATTGGTCAAATCATCTCATTTAAATGGCATTTTTTCACTTCATTCAGATAAGTTTTCTTGTGCTATTTTTAAGGCAAAAAATAATTGAAGTTATCGCTTGTTGTTGCTGTGAAGATGCAACCTACTGTAGTTGGATATTCAAGTATTGGTTTGTGGGGATTTGTTTGATTGGTTACAAGATTTCATCATGAGCTGAGATAAGTTAGAGAACCATTGGAAAACCACCTGAGAGTACTGGTAAGCTGTTTTGTCCTAGTTTTGAAACTCTTCATCAGTACGCACCCACCACCAGGGTTTGAACCCAGGTCCTTCTGGTTACAAGGCGAGCTAACTCGTAGACCATTAAGCAAGCCACTGGAATCTGATCCATTGGCCCATGAATTCTAACTTCTGCCAAATCACTATATAGCCAATGTCTTCGGTGAGTATTTGTCCTCACACCCGACCTGCTGTAACCTACTGGTCACGACTTCCCACTAGAACTAGTTGGATATATTTTACAGTAGAACGGGCATGGTTTATTCACTTTCTTTATGGAATTTTTTAACATGACACCATTGAGACAAACTGAGTTACTCATTTAATGTTCAGGTAGAATTTAAGCACTGTAATACGATATCTCTGTGTGTCTGAGAATGTTGTTGCATAATTTCCATTACGTGTGTTTCAGTGTTGACCTATCTCTCCAACTAATTGCATTCCTTTTTAATATGTTAGTTATGTCCCATCCTATTGTGTGAGTGCACTCAAGAGTATGTGTCACAAAATTCCAATAATTTCCCTAACTGGGTCAATTGGGTCTTTGCAGGTATTCCTTTCTCCACTTGTATTATTATTTGTTAACCGACCTGTTAGGAAGAAATAAAGTATGTTAAAAATTTTTATTATAGATTTATATGCACAATAATGTTGTAATGATCAATGCAGTAATTTCCTAGGTCAGTTCACGACATGATTTAACAGGGAAGCTTTGGTATCAAGTATTTGAGTGAAGATTCCTTCTATAAGTTGTCTTCTTCGACCACATCATATCCGCTTTTCACTCATATTGGACATTATATTTACTAAGAATACTTTAATCTCGGTTTTTTCAATGGGATGACCAAAACATCTATGCCTTTTTGTACAAATGTGGCACTAAACTTGGTATATTTCATACTCAATGGATGTGAAACTGTGGAGATCAATGCATCGTTGACAGAAATATTGATCTTTAAGTGTTGGTTTGTAGGGATTTGATTGGTTTCAGGATTTCATCATGAGCTGACATCAGTTAGATAAATTGAATAATTAATAATAAATAAATAATTCGCGTTGAATTAGAATTTTTGAAATGGCTCATATGCTATGTTTAAAAGACTGATTAAGAAACGGAGAATATTCATTTCGATTAATTCATCAGCATATTCTACTTTTCCATAGCAACAATAATTCAAGAAATATTTTTAATAACAACACTAATGTTTTAAATTACATCGAATCAATAGTATCAACAGCTAACAGTTTTAAAACATCAGTAAGATTTACTTCTCATTATTACAACACTAACCTAGATATCAAACAAATTAAGGGAAGGAACGCAAAAGTTATAAGTTTATAGGCTCGATAGCTGGCCAAGGTAGTAACGGTGATTGGAAATATTACCAATAACAAAACTAATCATTGTGTGTAAACTACTGAAATATAATTATACTTTATGTGATTGGATCTGTTTTGTTTTCACATAGAGCTCCGCTTGATTCTAGCGAATTGTCATGGCCTCTGTTGCTTAGCCTGTGTCTGGTACCTAGAATCCTTTCGTAGTTTATCTGACAGATGATAAAAATTCTTTGAGGCCTATTTGAAAGAGGTGACCTAATAGAGAATGGTTGACGGTTCTAACGACTGCTTTATTTAATCACACTGGTACATTTTCCCGAATACGAAAAATTAAGTTCCTAGAGCAGCGATCAATGTAACTGGCTCTAAAAAAGCAGTTGAACTGATAGATACAGTTAGAAGGTAGCAAGCACAGATACTTCGTCTTTCAGTTTCAGAATCACATCCGATTGTGTGGAAAATTCGAGCTGCAGCTAACTGGCATTTAACTTTCTTATCGGCTATTATTTCACTTAGTACATCACCTTTGAATTGTGGTCCTTTATACAGAGGCTTTTTATAAGCAGATACAGGATAATTATTTACCACCTTCTCGGCTGTGTATTTAGAGAGAAACTTTTGAAGGTTGATGTGTCGTACGCAACTCTAAGTTCATCTCCAGTCGCTCTGACCTTATAGTTGGTGGTCTGCACCAGATTTCTTTTATAGCAAAGAGGGCCAAATATGTGAAATTGTGTATATTGAACGGTCCAGGTACTTTGTAAATTCCTTTTTATGCTACCGTCTGTTCTTCTTGTTTGAAGCTTACATTCAGTGTATTTAGCTTTTTCATCAAACTGACAGCTTCTGGTCGATTAGCTTATAGTATTAGCGTAACTGTAGTATATCGGTTTAGACAGCCGACTTTTAATCAGTTTATTTATTTTTAATTTTATTCCTTTATGTTCCCAGTGAAACATAGGGCTTCAAGCTAGAAGCCTGAAGTTTCGGTAGTAGCGGAGTTTATTTTGACGGGATCGGGTTGCTGGCCTCACTTCCGAACTTCCCTCTTTACCAGTTTTATTACTGGCTTGTCGAGGTAAAGGAGTGTGTTGGCGCCCGGGAATAGAACCCTAAGCCAACTGCGTGGTTGGTGAGCATTCTATCACTATACCACCGACTCAATAATCAGTTGATGGTAGGTTCATATCCTGTCTAATCCATGTTGATCGGTTTGATTCATTGCCCAACTTTGGTATAAACCGAAGATATTTCATATGAATGAACTTTTAACTCCCAAACACTTCAACCTAACTTAAATTTTCTGAGGTAGGCTTTGGTTTGCAAATTCATATTGTCTGTTATTGATAATAGATGGTTGGAGAAAATCGGCAGGAAGCTTTGGACCTATACTACCTGCTAGCTGGTACTCACCAGTCAGCAAGGCGTATCTGCAACCTTGAAGGAACTTGTGTCCCTTCTGAGATTCGAACCCGTTTTACTCAGTGCTACGTGCAGAGACATTACCACCAAGGTATTCTTGCCGGTGATTGGACTCCTGTCGGGATAAATTGGATACTTGACTAAACACTAGGTAGAAAGTTTCTTGTTTAACGTGTCTAGCTCTATCTTTCAGTGCAGACTAAATTCCACCAGTCAAGTTTACAATGATAGAATTCAGTCTACATTAAAAGACAGGAATAGACAGGTTACACTACTTGCTGGCTAGTGTCCAATCAAAATACCGTGTATTGTTAGAAATAATTTACAGATTTCTCATTATGACACCTGGTGAATAAGTTACTAATTATTGGGTATTTCTAGACATTTATTATTTTATACGTCATTTATAACTTGAATAACTAGGGTAGGCTATTATTGAGTATGATTAAATTAAATTGGTACACATTTAAAATGTATGCAATCTTACCCTAGTGAAGCTTTCAGTATACAAATATTTAAAGTATTCTGCCAGATAGCTTACATCTAGAAATAAATCAAAACTTTAGAATCACATGTAACATAAATTTGTGATGCCAAAGGAGAAAAAAATATGTGCTCATATTATACTACATATAATAATAATAATAGATTGCACTATTCGTTATCATTAAAGTCTTTAGAAATTTTTTCAACTCTAATTTACATAATTACATGTCTTTAGAAAAGTCTAAATTAAAGTACTAAGTAGAAAAGATTTGTACTTTAGAATTGAGTTAAAAACTAGTATTTAATTGGTGGATGGTGACTAGCAGTGGAATCCAGCTAGGATGCGCATTTCGTCCTATTTCGGACTCTTCACAACTGGATGTACCTGAATTTCCCAGTGAGTGATGATGTTCCCACCGAGGCTCAAACCAGGAATCATAGTTTTAAATGCCAAAGCGTTATCCATTAGACCACTTGAGCCACAAGAGCCACCTCTTGTGCAACGGGTCATACTAATTATTTGATTGAATTTTTGAGATTCTCCCGTCGATTGATTGGACCGAAATGCTCGGTCTCAGGTTGACATGTCGGCTTCTTGACATGTGCTCTCGTGGCCCAAGTGGTCTAGTGGATAACGCTTTGGCGTTTGAAACTATGGCCACTGGGTTCGAGCCTCGGTGGGAACATCATCACTCACTGACTGGGTAATGCAGGTACATCCAGCTGACCATGAGTCCCAAATAGGACGAAATGCGCATCCTGGATTCCACTGCTAGTCACTATCCACTAATTAAATTCTAATTAAATGCCCAGACATCGTCGAAGCATCTGCACAAGAAGTCGACATGTCAACCTGAGACCGAGCACTTCGGTTCAATCGATCGACGGGAAAATCTAAAATATTCGATTTGAGTTAACAACTGTTTAGTGTTTAAAGTGAAGAATTAGATAAGACTGACTGACAAGAAACCAACCAATGGTATTTTCTTTTCTACAAAGTGTTTCCTTTCCACTGAAATAATTACTTCATTTCGAATTTTCGAATGTGAATCTTATATTATACTCTACTTTCATTGCCATTCTGGTACATATGTGTAGTCAGTGGAATCAGGTGTATCAGGGCGTATCCATGTCAAAATGACAATTATCTTTAGTAATACTTATCACTGATCTTAGAATTTTTTCATGTCATTAATTTGTAAACAATAATTTCATTCTTAGCATAATACACCCTTCACTTACGAATGGGTGTGGAAGTAGAGAGCCTACTCTGGAAAATCAACCCAGTCACTACAGAAAATTCAATGCTAGAAAAATCAAAATAGAATTATTCTTTGATGGAAGCGGAGGGACGAAACGATGAGGGCTGGTGTAAGCCGTTGAGTACTCAACCAGTTGATGCATCTTCTTTCAATGAAAACAAAGATAAGCTGGCAAAGCTACTCAAATTGCAAAAAGAAATGAGAAGGTATGGTATAGAAGTGCTCAGAATCTGTGAAAGTAGATGGAGTAGAAGTGGACTCTCCAAATTGCTAAGTATAGAGCCAATGATCTACTCCTGTCTTCCAGACAACAATTTTGCGCACAGTAAGGGAGTATCTATCATGATATCATTGACAGCATCGAAAGCACTTATGTAGTAGGAACCGTTCACCTTCAGGATGCTGAGTACCAGATTCAAATCAGAAAATATGAAGTTACAATTATCCAGTCCTACGACCCAAAAAATAGCGCAGACCAAGAGAAGACAGATTTTTACAAACAACTGCAAATAGTAATGAACAAGAAGCTATAGAAATGGCGATAGCAAAAACCTAATAGGTGATCTGAATGCCAAACTGGAAGTAAAACCACAGGTATAGAACCTAAAATGGGTCGGGAGGCTCTCGGCGAATGCTTTGCAAACTTATGCATCTTCAACGGTTTGAAGATTGGTGGCAGAGTGTACAATAACAAGAAAATTCACAAAGCAAAATGGTTTTCAACAAATGGAAACACCAAAAATCAGACAGGCTTTACCTCAGTCTCAAGTAAGCTGAGACTCAGCCTACAGGACACAAAGTGAGTAAAGGAGTAGATGTGATCTCAGGACCTCCAAGATCAAGGTGAAAGCCTTCAAAGCAACTGGAGGTAGAACACAATATTAGCTGAACCACCAGAAACTGAAGGAAGAAACTAGAAAGGACACATCAACTGCAGCTATCAAAGTGAAGCTGCGAATATTATGCAGCATAACCGTGTGGAAGAACACTGGAACTCTCTGAAAGTTATGTTCAAGGATATGTCTATAGCCTTCTTAGGAAGAAAGAAGAGGCAAGACAAAGAGTGAATTTATACGTAGATAGCTATCCAGGAAGAGATTAGCACAGATGAAACCTATTAAAGAAGGCCAATGGAACCTAGTTACCAAAGGGAAGGGATTAATAAAGCAGTAGGCCGAGAACTTCAAAGGCCTCTTCAGACCACTTTCACCTGCAAATTGTTCAGAAATACCACCAACAGCCACAGAACTACCAGCGATCATCAATCCAAAGATCGCGGCGGATTCGTTCACGCCACTATTGCAAAACCTTCGGGAGGAGAGAAACGTAACTGCTGGTGGGAAAAAAGTCTACCTCACCAAACTATCGAGGTAGGGAAACTTAGGCCTCTGCAAAACTTGACGAGGAATCCTGCTTCTGTCACTCTGGATATACTAAAGGATTCTCTTGATGCAAAACTGTGCCTGGAACAAGCTGGATTGAGGAAAAACAAACCATATGCGGATTGAATAAAAAACTCTACGCAACATCATCTAACAGAGCATAGAATGACAGTCAAATCTCTACCTCAATTTCATTGACTTTGAAAAGGCTTCCGACAGCCTTGACTGGGAGGTAATTTGGAAACTCAATACTACGGAGTGCCACAAACCCTCATTAACCACATTCAGTAGCCCTGTGATTGCGCGATGTGTCGAGTGATTCACAATGGAAAACTCAGTAGGGAGTATTATTTTCATACTGTTCAAACGCTTTTTTGGTTTTGTAAGGATTTTGTTTGATTACTTGGAGGACTTCATCATGAGCTGATATCAGTTAGAGAACCCCTGAAAAGCATGCAGGGAGTACTGAACAGCTGTTTTGCCAGCCTAGTTTGGGAATCTTCACAGTACCCACCCACTGCCAGGGTTCGAACCCAGGACCACCCGGTTACAAGGCGAGCTCGTAGACCATAAAGCCACTGGGGAACGATCCAATGGCCCATGAAAATAATGCAATCAAACAAATAATTCTGACGGGATTTGTTTTGCTGAAAAAACTCTGTAATAAAAACTAATTTGTGTTTTGCCACCTAGCTTTTAAAACAATTTCATGTTATTATAAACTAAAGGGAAAACTTCGAATTATTTTAGTCGTAGGCTTTCATATTTGTTAAATGACTTCAGTAAACTATTAGGAAATTTAGTCTTGTTCAAATCTTATGCTTGTTGACATTTATACACCTGGTTTATCTAAAATTTTAAGATAAGGATGTTATGTTGATCTATTTGACCAATCTAACGTACACGTGTATCCTGGTGCTCTTTCACGTTTATTATTGTCTCCTAACGTTGTGCTTACTCGATATCCACAATGTAAATCAAAAGGCACTTGAGAAAGAGTACAAACGTGTATTCTCGAAGTAGTCGAATTTCAAAAATTGAGCCAGTACAATGTATCCATTGTTATCATGAAATCTTTAGAGTGACAAACAAATCAAAGTCCAATTACATAGTGGAGGTATAATACGATGATGAAAAATAATATGGGTCACTACAAGAAGTGCTCATTTTAAAGCCTACAGTAAACAACCGAATAAATACTTCATCATTAAGCAGCTGAAACTACAATTGACCCACATGGGGGAAATGGATCCAGTACACAAGTTTCTTACCAAACAGTAAACTATCTGCTGCCTGACTCCGGGGGCTGATGCAAGTATATCAAAGTACCGTGTTTTAAGGCAACTAAATTAAGCAGAATAACGCAATAGTGAGATATCTCGTTCAATAGCTGCTAGTATAATCCAGTTGATGAGCTTAGATTGTAGGTGTGACAGTGAAGTTTAACTATTAAGAAAAATGGAAGTCATGGTTATAATGCATATGTCCGAGATAGAGAGCTACGATGTTTTCTCACTCCGTCAGTAGGAGCAAAATCCTGACAATAAGAAACTCCATCAATCATATACTTCTATGAAGCTATGAGAATGTATCAGAACACATGCTGTTCTGAGTCATACTGCCTGTGATGACATTTTTCGTAATCCAATTAAGTTTTCTTAGAAGCAAAAGCATATTTCTTTCATATAAGGGCTCCGAGGAAGCAGCACAACAAACTTCTCGACGTAGATGCATTAAGTGAAACCATTTTATTATACCTCTGCACAATAAATATTCCATGTAGTCAGACGGATTGGTTCAGGAAGACGATATAACTGTAGTGAGTTCCTTGCAAAGCTGAGGTTTTTATTACATGTTGGGACACGTTAGCACTAGATACGGGAGTTTTAGCCATTAAATCATCCACCCTTAAGGTTGTTTATCTTAGAGTTAAAATCTCGAAAAGCTTGCACCATTCCGAATTCCGCTGCTACTCCAGTAAGCAGTAAACTTTATTGAAACTCCATTTCTATCATCAGTGCACGAAAATGATCCCATTCCTGCAGTATGTCTACACAGAAAGTGCATATAAAATGACTGATTCCTTAAAGGTTACTTGGAGGTCCCACTGTCACTTCCCTTATAGCCTTTTCGTGTATTATCTATGATGCAAAATTACTCTTCGACAGGTGGATATTGCCTCAAGTACACTGAGTATGTGATATAATCACCAGTAAGATTTTTCATGCCTGGATCTGTGTGATAAATTTCCTATGGAATACTGAAATTGCACAAACAGTATAGCAAAGTGAAGTTGACAGATGTGTCAGACTGAATGTGTTCATCCACTGTAAGTATGTTGTTAACTACAGGTAGACTACTAGAGGGTCTTAATGCAGAGGTGACTTATAAGCAATAAGTTAATTATAATTTATTAAAAAAATGGATTCTATAGAGTATGTATTAGCAAATGAGATGTTATTCTCGTTTGACATACACTAATATACAAGTTATGGTTTCAATAATGATATACTGTTTGTTAAGACTCCTGTAGGTAGTACGGTTGTACTGTAAACTGCAAAAGGGACAGTACTGAAAAGACTTTGGCTCTTAAACGGTGTTTAATTTGGACGCACAGCTTACTGCCCAGATATCAGTTACTGAAATACATAAAGCTTGAAAATCCCCATTGAATTATATAAAAGAAAAGGCGTTCAGTGAAGACTTACTCTTTCAGGTGGAATCATTCTCAAGCTGTCCAACATCATATATAGTAAATTGCCTTAGTAACAAAAGGAATATTTCCAAAGATGTGTCATAAGAACTGTAAATTTTACACAACAAATTACGAAATATGGAAAGCTTTAATCAGATAGAACCTAAAATAAAATTAAGTACGTTAAGTGAAATAAAATATGTGACGGGGTTGAGAAGGATTCAACTAAAATTTGAACCAGAGTTAAGTTAACAACAATGGTGATAAAAGGATAGAGATTTATCAGGGGGGGGGGGGTTGGAGAACGAAAATAATTCAGTTAAGAAACAAAAAACAAGAATTGCTTATTTGGTGTCAAGATAGATTAGGTCCATTGCAGATTTAATGATTGAACAAACTTCTTTTGTATGCAGAGTTCAGGATTCAACATGGGAATCACTATTGCTTTTAGAGTTCGAAGTAGTTTGATTCGTACTCTTTTAGCGAGATTCGCACGTATTCTATAGATAACTTTGAAGTTTCTTAGTGGGTTAACTTGGTGTCCAGATTCGACTAGGAATTCTAGCAAAGACCTGCAGGAGGATCTTTTTTCTCCTTCATTAAACCATGAGGGTAAATGCCGTATGATACGTTTGGATAGCAAATTCTGGGTACGAGTGACATACCTAGCTCTACACATGCAGGTGAATTAGTAGATGCAAGTTGACGCATCCAACAGTTGTAGCTTATCCTTTACGTTCATCCGAATCATTAGTTACGTAGAGATAGTTTGTTGAAGTTCAGCCTCAAAGAAAGTTTTTTCAGTAAGCGGCACAGGCGGTTTTTAAGTATTTCTGCAGCTGAATCTCCGATGAATTGTATAACTGTGAAAATAGCCTAGTAAGGTCACTGGACTACCTAAGTTTTCTCTCCATCTAAATGTATCGTATTTACTCTATCTCTTATTGTTTTAATCACCTAATTTCATTCCTACCTACCGTTATAAATTTTGTAAGGAAATGGACAGGGAATATTATAGAGTATAGGAGTATTAGTGCTTCAGATGACATATTATCGATTGTTATACCTATTTGAAGATTCTACATGAGGTGTAAATACCTTTCAGTGAAATGCTCTGAAACTTCTGTTTTGTGTATAAATAAGTTTAGTACTATTATTTAAAAGAAAACACTGGTAAGGTTTATACTTTCTTTATTAAAATACCATAGAGATCAAGGCCAGAACTGAGGAAACTGTTTAGTCGCATTAAACAATGGTTTGATTTTAAGTTTATTGTAATATAAACTTTCATATTTATTTTGCGTTCAGAGATAGCATTTTCCCACTTTCGCTTGATTTAACTTAATAAGCGGAATCCCAATATGCATAAATATCATTAAAATTTTCTGTAATGAAAGGATATTTGAACTCTTTTATAGTAAGAACAGGTTGTGCATACATGAAAGGTGAGGTGTTGATGAAATGCCAATTTATATCACAATGTTACATATTGATCTGAATTCTGAAATAGAATGCAAACTGTTTAAACTTTTGTGATAATTAGAGTGATAATTTTAACAGTATGCTTTGTATGAAAGAGTATTCTTTTTTTGTGATACTATTTACTTTTTTTTTTTCTTCACGTTCCCAGTGGAACATAGGGCTTCAAGGTAGTGACTTGAAGTTTCTGTAGCAGTGTTTAATATTTACAGGATGGGGTTGCTAGTCCCATGCCCAACCTTTCCTCTTCACCAGCTTTACTTCTGGCTGAGTGAGGTAAAGGAGTGCGCCGGCCGAGAATTGAACCCCGGACCATAAGCATGGTTAGCGAGCATCCTAACCGCTGCGCCACCGACGATATTATTTACTACTATAAATCAATATCTGATCCGACTCTCAGTGGGTGAATCCCATTTAATCTATTAACTTGTAGTACAACGAAGCTGATAAGCTAAAGTATTTGTTAAGTTTTCTCTCTAGTCTCTCCCATTTATCCAACTTGCTTAAATTCATTGTGTTTAATTGCGTTATGGCCACTTTGTGAATTTGTCATGTTTATTAACACTTATCTTCCACAAAATTTCATTACTCCCTTCTTATCTTTAGTATTCCTTCACGGCTAATTAGCTGTTTCTCAGGAAATGATTCTAGTGGCAACCAACTTGAGTTAATTCGTTATAAACTCTCTTTATATTCATTTGTATGTCACTTGTATGGCAAATTCTTAAAGAGGCACCTTACTGTGCTAGTAAATTTCTTTTGTTACCCAGTTATTGTTATTATTCCCTTAAGTTCAGAGTGATACACAGGATTTCAGCGAAACATCTTCATTAGCTGGCTCGACAATTGCCCATAAACTCTCATATTGTCTACATTGTCCTCGGACACTTGATTCAGCGTTTCACATCCACTAGACAGCCTGGTGTACGATATCACTCATCGGTCTTCTCAGCATGTACCCGATACATATCTATTTTCTACGGCATATTTCTTTTGGAATAGGTTCTTGGTTGGTCTCCTAGATGCTACGAAACCCTGTTGCTAAGCTTTTCCGACTGGCAATCTCTTCTTCAGTATGGAGTGGAGACAGTTGTTGATAAAACTCTACAGCCAGTTGGAAGTGCTCTCCATTTCTTCTGACATTTAATCGGTTTTCGGCTGTAGAATTTCGTGTTTAGGGGAAATCAGACATAAATCGTCCCTGAAGCTCCCATCTTCTTGAGTCGCTTTGTCTGCTCAGTGTATGTATGCCTGCCTTCTTGCCCACAGCTGTCTCCTGCATGATCTAGTCCACCACAATCCGGAATATTGTCAGTGATAGTAGGTGCTTGCATAGCACTAGCTCATTTCTATTTTCATTACAAAATCTAATTCGTCAATATTAACAAAAGCTTTACTCATCCAGGCTTCAGTAGCCACATAAAAATCATTAGTCCACATCAGAACATACATCAACCAGAGAGATTTTAATAAATTACACCAGTAATATTGAGGCTGAAGAAAATAATGCATGTGATCAAGTGTCCCGTTTCCATTCAATGATTATAGTTAAGTCAAAGTATTTTATTGCCTATGGATTGTTAATCTACCTGATTTTTAAAGAGAAAGGTGCACAAAAGTTTGTGTTAAAAGATATTGTCGATTTGACTTACAGTGATATTCACAAATTATATATATATATATATATATATATATGAGATTGGATCTATTACTTCATATCAAAAGTTCCTCAGTAATATTCAATATTCAACCTAAGTGACTACTAATCACGTCTTTAGCGAAAAGACTATTGTATGTCATGTGCAAATATTCCAAATGTATGTTCTCAACCGATAAAATATTTCACTCTCTGAAATATAGTCAATTAAACTGTACACATTAACCTAAGATCACAAAATTTAACTCCACTTCTAATTACTACATAAAATATAATTAAAATTTCTAAGTGTATTGGAATACCTACTGAAGTCCTTCTTTTTAATGCGCTATCTTAATAGCCTTCTTAGGTTTATCTACTCATCTTGTGATTTCGTTTAAATACGGTTTATTATGGCTTAATGCGATTACTACTATGACCAATTCATTGATTTTCGTATCTATGATAGCAGTTTTCGCTGATACTTTGAAAAAGTCGGAAATTAAATATCTTAGCGTCATTCTATCTGCTGATCTTTCCCGGTCGCCTCATATCTTGATGATTTCTAAGAAAATATTCCGTCTTTTCTTCTAAATCAAGAAGTTAAGACATTCTGGAATAACTCAACCCTTACTCTTACGATTTGTTAACTCTTTCATCCTGCTTATTATTCTCTACTGTTCCCCCTTAGTTTTTCCAACTCTACTGAAGAAGGGCTATATCTTATTACGTAGGATGTTAAAGGTTGTCAGCAGGGTAAGCAACGTGCCACTTAACCAGCTTGTTAATATTCTGGTTGACAGGCACATGGACTCATGTGGAAGATGGGCTAAATCCATTTAATCTAACTCACAACACCCTCTTCATTCACAACTCTCCCCTTGTTTCTCATCAGGCAGAACCAGAAGCCTATATAGAAAACTATATTCTCGCACCAGCAAGTACAAAAACTCAACCATATACTACTTAGTTCGTGTTGTGTGCGATAAAGAAAGAATTAGGCGTGAAACTTATAACTTATCAAATAGTCAGTAGAACAACTGGATCTCGTCTTTCCAACTCATATCACTTATAAGTACAACATTTTTCTTTCTTTCTTTTCTATTATGTGCAGCTTTGTTTCTTTCTTGTGCTTACGCCAGTAAATATGCTAGAACCTACTTTTCTGGCACCTTCAAACACTCAGTTTAATTTTGGCTTTGCCACCGACATGCAAATATGTTGTTGTCAAAACTAACTGAGATTACCCATTCATTATCTATGTAGAATTCTATTTATTGTTAATGTACTAAGTGGATGCAATACTGTAGTAAAATGCTGAGAATTCCATTCTGTATCGCAAGTACTGTTTTGGAATAAAGCAAATTATTATTATTATTATTATCAAAAATCTCATGGATAAAATGTATGAATTTGACGGTTCACATAAATTGTTCAACATTATATTCTTTTTAACGGTTTGAAAAAAATTTGGGCATTGGGTATATGATATTCATTATAATAGAGGTTTTTGTATTTCCCAATGAATGAAAAACAAAAGCGAAACGTCAGTAAAAACAATATCGTTTTGTTTTTCATTCATTGGGAAATACAAAAACCTCTATTATATTCCTTATTCATAAAATTATTTTTATTAAAATTGGAGGCTATGCATGGCTATGTATATCCTCAAAATATGTCAGTTTGAATGAGAGCCACCACCATATATTAATGAAGACAAAGTATTTCTAGTGCAATAAGCGACATGTAATAGCATGAAACAGTGAATAATGCAATTTTGATATATTTAAGTTTGGAGCCTGTTGTCTAGCTAGATGTGATTAACAAACAACACTTATAATCACAGACTAGCAAAACTTGTTCATTGAAACTGTTGAATTTAGGGATAGATAGCAGTGACAATGAATATGTTAGTTTTATTTCAACTTGTTATTTGATTGATTTCATTGTGTCGTCACCCTATTTTCGACTATGTATATAAGTATATGTAGTCATCTTGGAGATTTTTTTATATGCAAACGACATGAATTCATTGCTTTCTGACTAGTAGTAATAAAATTCGTCTTATCATGGTACATGTATCAATATAAAGGTTAATGTATCAAGTGTTTATACAATTGATTATGCTGATTGGTGAATAAAAAACTAAAGTCATGTCTTCTAGTGGTAGGTGACCCTGTTCTATCTCCCGTGTTAGGTGATATAACAGGGTAAGTAATATTGAGATTAAGCGTCGAGTGCTAAGGAAGGAGGGGAAATCAGTCGATGAGGTTGTGAGGTTACATTGATTGAGAAGGTTGGGACATATGTTACGCATGCCTGCCTAGTCATCGCCTTCCTCAACAATGGGCAATGTTAGCTGACATAGGAACAGAGTGGAAAAGAACTAGCGATGTCATGGCCTCGGTCATTAGAATCCACAACAGTTAGTGTAAGCTAGTCGCGTAAGGGACTGTAAACTTGCCTCTAGGTCGGAGTCCTGAGGATGGTACAAGCCACTAGAGGCTGGAGACAATTGGTGATATGGCTCGAAGTCGTTCTCAATGGCGCAGATGCATTCACTCTTTATGATTTATAAAATCCAATAAAATTCTATTGTTCTTCCATGTTACTATTCTTTTCCCCGACTACGCCCAGACTAAAATTTTATCATAAATTTTTTAATTTCAATATAGCTTGACTCCACAGAGTATTTTTTGATACAAGTATGAAATTTTCAGCATATGATATCGGTAGCCCAAATTTACCAGGCCGACCATTGATATCAGGTGTGCGTTGGCTGGGGATCGAACCTCAGACTACTTGCTTGGTTGGCGAGCGTCCTAACCTCTGTACCACCGACGCACAGCTAAAAAGAATAGATTACGGGATTTATGAGGATTTGGATTGATTTCAGTTGTTATATTTCGTCACGAATCAACATCAGCTAGAGATCACTGAAAACCAGGAGCACCACACAGTTGTTTCGTCCCATTTTTGGACTCATCATCAGTGGGCACCCACTACCCCACCTAGGGTCGAATGCAAGACCCTCAAGTTACGAGACCACTACATCAAGTTGAAGTAAGCACTGAAAGAAGGATAGCGCTATACCACGAGTTGTCAGAGTTAGAATTCATGGATCATCGAACTCTGGCTCAGGCGACTGGATGGTCAACGAGTCTGGTTTCGTCAGCTGAAGATTGGGGAATCAAATTCTGCTGGTGGTGAGGGGGGGGGTAAATCTGCTCTGATGAAGTGTCCCAAGATAGGATGGAGGAGCACCCAGTGCTCTCTGGTTTCCAGCGATCTCTGTGAGTATTGTTGGCTTCTGACAAAATCTGCATTGAAATTATTCCAAATTCTTACACAGTCCCATAATCTAAATATAATTTTCATTAGGCTAAAGAAAAAATTAACATCACGCTACTGACTGAGAGTAACCCATGGGACGCACTGGAATTTTAGTCCCATATCCACCAGCTTCCGCTCAGCTTTGAGTAGTTTTCTCCCAACATGCCATGCACGAAAATGACTATGTACAAAAAATTTAGGCATGTACAGAAAACTTTCTAAGTACTTTCTCTCTATTTTACTGAACTTCATTTTTGATATTCATATCCATGAATTCAGATGCCTGTAAAGTTGAATTTTGAAGTTATTTTCTAAGACAAGTCTTGACTGGTGAAAGAAGATTGAATTCACTCAAACTTTCGTCAGATAACATGAAATATTTTCTTTTCAAAAGAAGTCATACTAGTTGATTTGAGAATTCTAAATCAGTTGAGAAATTATATTCGGATTGTAGAGTATTGAGGGGAATTTTGACTAATTTCAACGTAAACTTCGTCTCTAACCAACTAGTCAGCTAGAGATCATTGAAAACTAGGGAGCATTGAATGTCTGATCCCCCCTAGTTTGAAAATCCAAATCAGTCCACACCCAGTGGAGGTCGATTTCATGACCTTCAGGTTATGAGAACAAACTAGTTCACCATTCAGCTACCTAGGTGTGAATTCTAACCTTGTCAATTCGTGATAATGAGCTACCCTCGTCACTAAATCTTCATTTAAATAGATAATTCGTATCCCTACAAAATTTTATATTCTAAATGTCAGTCTCCTGCCCATTGATGCCAAGATGAAGTGGATGCTCATCGAATGGGCTGATGATGGTAGCGTTATATCACAAACTGATGAAGTTCGAGTTTTCAAGTATTGGTTTTGTATGGATTTTTGTTTCATTGAGTGGAGGATTTCATCATGAGCTGACATCACTTAGAGAACCATTGGAAAACCACCAGAGATTACTTGACAGCTGTTTCGTCCTAGCTTGGGACTCTTCACAGTACGCACCC
Source organism: Trichobilharzia regenti (assembly GCA_944472135.2). Lineage (NCBI taxonomy): Eukaryota > Metazoa > Platyhelminthes > Trematoda > Strigeidida > Schistosomatidae > Trichobilharzia > Trichobilharzia regenti. The sequence goes on from OX235262.1 coordinate 138,196,542, forward strand.
ACCATGGTTCGAACACAGGACCTTCTGGTTACAAGGCGAGCTAGCTCATAGGCCAATGAGCTACTTGAACCCGATCCTATGGTCCTTGAATTCTAACTTCTGACAATTCATGACATGGAGCGACCACTTTGCAATGTCTTCTTCGATGAGTTGCTGCCTCATCTTCAACCTGCTGTACCCTACTGGCCACGACCTCCCATTAGAACCCCAGGTCGCTGCCTGAATAGGACCAGTCGTTAGTGAGCATCAGACTAATTTTCAAGTCAGCTGTCCAGTACTCCCAGGTTTTCCAGTAATTCTCTAACTGATGTCAGCTCATGATGAAATCCACCACGCAAAGTGAGAGTTCACAGGTCATTGAATTTTGGCCCAACCGGTTGAGTGGTCAACAAGCCTCTTCTTGTAACCTGTTGGTCCAGAATCGAGTTGTTGTGGGTTTGTAGGTACACACTGATGAGGGGCTCCAAACTAGGACAAAACATCTGTCCAATGCTCCGTGGTTTTCAGTGATCTCTCTAAGAAATGCTGATTCGTGACGAAATCCTCACTGAGAAATTATCCTTTAGGGCTTTAAATTTACACATATATTTGTCTTCATTTGATTTATACTAAGAAGATTAGAAATGTAGGTGAAACGTAGATTCAAAACGTATCTAAATTCTATTACGCCTAAATATTTTTGTATCAGTATTTGGCATCTTTCTACAAAAATGTTTTTAATATAACTTAATAAAACAAATATGAGAAACACAAGCGCATAGGGAGTGTTTGAAGATGAGTACATTGTTTCACTTTTGATTATGTGTATTGTAACATTAGCCCAATGAATGATCATTTGAAATGTCTACAAACTGGATATCAGATATTTAATGATTTCGTTGAAAGACAAATCACTTTTAATTTTACACTGATTGTACCGGAGATTTGATGAAAGACGTAAGTATATGAGAAACACACAGTTTAACCTTAAGTAGTATAGAAATAAAGCACCGTCTTATTAATCCTATTTTATCTTTGTTAAGTTGTATCAGAAATAAGAGATAATTTCATCATTATAACATGTTTCTGTTAATTAAAAAAATGATTCAAAGCAACAGTAAAAGTGTTGGATTGAATTTTTTCATTTTCCCGTCGATTGATTGGACGGAAGTGCTCGGTCTCAGGTTGACATGTCGGCTTCTTGTGCAGATGCTTCGACGATGTCTGAGACCCAGCACTTCGGTCCAATCAATCGACGGGAAAATCAAAAATTCAATCCAATAATTAATATGACCCGTTGCACAAGAGGTGGCTCTCGTGGCCCGAGTGATCTAGTGGATAACGCTTTGGCGTTCGAAACTATGGGTACTGGGTTCGAGCCTCGGTGGGAACATCATCACTCACTGACTGGGTAATGCGGATACATCCAGCTGACCATGAGTCCCAAAAAGGACGAAATACGCATCCTGGATTCCACTGCTAGCTATCATCCACCAATTGTATAACAGTAGAAGTGGTTGAAGAACTGCCTTTTGTCTGTAGAGCTCCAGTTTCTCTATCTGGATGACTGGAATTCCAGCCGTGTAAAAGGGACCATTCTTTACCTTGTAAATCACTTTGAAACGGGCGTTTGTTGAGATGGACAAGGTTTTGAGTTGTCGAAATCCTTGTTGAGCTATTACTGCCTTTCTGCAACCATAAGAGATATCAAGGCCTTGATATGTTTATAAGCAATAATTTGTGCGCAAAACGTCATCAGTAAATATTACTGTATAACAAACACTGTGTGATTTTATCCAAGTAAAATTCTGTCCTAAATGGATTTATACTCTACTACACTGTCCAAGCTTTATCCTTATATCAGTAATACACCGTGAAATGGTCATACACGAGATCTAATCTTTTTGGTTTCTGTAAAACAGTGAATCACTGGAGAACTGAACTCTTCTTATTGCTGAAAGAAGTTTTCTCAAAGATTTAGAAATATTACTGTTCGACTTTATCACAAAAAATTTTCTCTACAATGGAATTATACCTAACCACCGTGCCCAAGTTCTATCCTTATATAGACATTGAAATTCTTCCCTTGAGGGCATCACAGATTAATTTATCTCTGAGATTAAGGTTCATGCAAAGCTTCATTTCTAGCATGAACAATGTCTCATTTCTTTGAGTTTTTGACCTGATATACCTGCCAATAAATTTATTGGATATCGATGGATATATATTTGTGATAAAAATTTCTTTTAGAAGATCTTATTCTTTTTCTACAGCTACTTTGGGGGTGAGTAGCACTGGATTAAACTAGATTTCGTTTCCGTTCTACATCTATTCATGAATATATACATATACCCTCTTTGATCCTGAGGGTATTATTATCATTCCCTTGGGTTCCGAGTGGAATATAGAACTTCAACAACACATTTCCACTTTCCTCTGCTTGGTTCTGTTCTCTTCAACTGGGTCAATGATTGCTCGTAATCTCTTGTATCCTCCTCGCACGATATCATTCATGTCACCCTCATGCTGACGGCCCACTCATCACTTCCCACTTGACAATTTAGACTGTCCGCATCCATTCCATCCGCTCTTGTAGAATCCCAGCACTTCTTTACCATATCTTCTAATGTATTTGGCTACTTGGGCAATCTTCCAAGCCGGCTTCGTATATTGTACGTACCTTCCAATTCCCTATTCTTATTATTGCTTTCATCGAGGGAGGACATATCGGCTGGCTGGCTGGCCTTGCGAAGACTTTCACCAGTCCGCTCTGCCATTTCGCTTCTCCGATTCGAGCGAGAAATAAGCATTTTATTTATATTTTTTGTATTTACACTATTTTTATTGTGCGTTATAGTTTCTGTAGAAGATTGATTGGTTTTGTGGTGTAGGGTGGCTAGCCCCATGCCCAACCCTCTGTCTTTACCTAGGCTTAGGACGGAGTAGAAAACTAGCAAGCTGGTAAACTAGACTTTGTTTCTGTGGGTATAGTGACACTGAAAAATCAGTTTAACTGTAGTAGATTAATTGAGAAAAGAATAGTTTTCAGGAAGTCAAGTGGCAAAATAACCTGGTAATTTAGGTATACTTCATTAAAAGCAGAGGTTGTATTAACGTTTGACACGGAAAATGTAATGATTAATAAGAACGGAGGAAGTCAAGCGTTAATAAACATTTTCCTCAAAACCGGAAGATAGACAAATGGAAAAAATTATACAGCAATGATTGATTGCCACTAGTACTCATTTCGACGAGTAGTGCTTGCTGGCCAGATTAAAGTGATATCAACACCAGACAGCGGTTTCGCTTATTTGGGACCGAATTCATCATCTGAGAGAGCCGAATCAGCTCAAACAACCTGATTTCTGGCTATCTACTTGAATGAACTGGTAACATCTTAAATTAAATTAACAATTCGCAAATTGGTTAGCCAGACTTGAAGACTTGCAGGCGAATACCAAAAAGTTGGCTGCAGAGGCAGGCAGCGAACAAAGAGAAGACAGGGTTGAGGAAGATAACCAACTGACAGCAACAACAACAACTGGCACTAATCACAATCAAAGGGAGAGATTTTAATGAGTTTACTTCCTATTATTATCTAGGAAACATCATTTCAATCACAGACAGTCGGAACGAATAAAGGTATCAAAGCCAGTCAGAATTGGAACCTGTCTGGAAACCTTCTGCACTCCGCAGCATAAATATCAAGATTTGAATTCTTTTCAACACCAATGTGAAGTTAGTCAATTCTTCTATACGCGTCAGAAACTTGAACTGCGTCTCACTAAAAGAATTTCCAACAAGTTACAGACTTTTATCAATAGCTCCCACCTTCACTGGCTCCATAATGAAGATCAAATGAACAGCCGACCTGAAAGAATTAACAACAAGAAACTCTGTCTGGGTACAAACCAGCAAGTGAGAGCCGATCGGTCAACAAATATGTAGGAGAAAATGGAGATGGATTGGGCATACGTTGAGGAGGCTGTTGAATGACATCAAACGCCAAGCCATTGCTCGAGTATAACCCAAATGGGAAATGACAAGTGGGTCGTCGGTGCTAGGGTGACATGGTGGAAATCGTGAGAGTTGGAGGAGATAAGACATTTTAGGCAATTATGTGGTCAGCTATAGACGACTGCAGAGAACAGGGTGAGGTTCAGTTGTGCTGTTGAAGCCCTATGCTCCACTCGTAACCAAAAGAATAATAAACATATATTAAAAGGAAATAAAATTGTTCAGCAATTCGCCATAAACATATTTCGATTGGTGAAATCTTCACCACAGTTTCTTTTGGAAACTAAGGTTTTCCAATCACAATCGGTGATCTGCTGGACACCATAAATGGTGATCAAGGAAGTAAGCGGATTCGCACAAAACCATATTCCACGGATAGCCTGAGATGAATAGTTGTATACCCCCTTGTATCAGCCAGCGGTGCTCCTTGGAGATACAAATGGGTATAAAGGACATAATTTGTGTATCTGTGTGCTAATGGCTTCTGCCATGTGAATTGGGAGAATTTATTGTTGTGAGCTTAACATTAAATAATAAATTTTACATTAGAATATTGAGTATAGTGTATGAGTTCTTACTTGCCGTTTAATTCTCAATCAACAGCTGTCGAAACTAACCCAAATCATACAAGTAGACAGTAGGAATTCAGCTTTTTTGAAGTGATTCCACTGTCTGAGCTAAGCGCAAAAATACCTACACTATTGATAAGCACTACATCAAAAAAGTGAATCATCTTTTCAAGACTTAGCTTATCAGGATTTGATTTGTTTCAGGTTTGACCATTGACTGATATCAGTTAGAGAACCACTGAAAACCAGGAATTACTGGATAGGGCTATCAGCCTAGTATAGTACTCATCTGCCGTACACACCCCTACGGGCTTCAACCTAGGATCTTCTGGTTACAAGGAAAGCTCGTAGGCCATTCAGTCACTGGTCGTGCTGAATTTGCGAACAAATGGAATTTCGGATTCATGGGCCATTGACTCGAGTCCCATTCGGTAAACGGTAAATGAACTTGTGTTGTAACCGGAAGGTCCTGGCTTCAAACTCTGGTAGATACTTCCGGATGAAGAGCCCCGAACTAGGATGAAATATCTGTCCAGTATATCTTGGTTTTCATTGGTTACCTAACTGATGTAATTTAGTAATCAGACATGAAAATAATCAAATCTCTGGAAATTAACCCTTGAGAATTAGTCTGACGCTCTCTAGTGACTGGCCACAGGAAGAAGTTACCTAGAGTTCCAGCAAAAAGTCATGACTAGTGGGGTTCACCTGGTCATGTTTGAGGACAAATACTTGCCAATGAGATTTGCTGCAAGTTGTGCTGAAATATTGAATTGATAGAAGCTAGAATTCATAGGCCATAGAATCAGGTTCAAGTTTAGCGGTACGCAGTTTAGATAGGGGAAAATGCTTACTGATATGGGTGGTTTCCAGCTACTTGTACCAAATCAGTAGAACCTACTATTTATATATCATATAATTTACCAATGTTATAAGGAGAAGTAAATTTATTAATAATAGTTTCGCGAAATAATAGTTAGGGTGACAGTTAAAAAGTAGACATATTTAAACACTATAATCATGCAGGTTTAAACTTGTAGTTACATATGCAAAGTGATCATGACAATAAGTGAGAAGATCAAACTAACGATTATATCAAGGAAAGGAGTTATCCAAAATTATTACGAAAGAACAACAAACATCGGCAGATAAGATTTAACTAACTTAAAACCTATAGTATAGAGAGTCCAGAATTGCTTAAAATGCGTTAGATATTGTTGTGGATATTATTTTAAAAATAAACACTTCTCTTAAATTTGGTAAATGGTGACTAACAGTGTAGTCTAGGATGCCAATTTCCTCCTATTTAGGACTTGTCAGCCACATGTACCTGTATTTACCAGTGAGTGGTGCTCTCCCCACTGAGACTCACTACCTGGTGCCTACATCCAGATGACGAGTCCCAAATATGACGAGATGCGTATCCCACATCCCATTGCTAATCACCATCCACCAATTAACTTCTAATCTTTATGGTTGTTTAAAGTAGCTATAATGTTTTGACATTTAAAGGCAAATAAACTAGAGTTTTATTTTTATAATTTTATCACATAAAGTATGCGCGTCGGTGGCATAGAGGTTGGGACGCTCGTCCGGGGTTCGATCTCCGGCCACCGACACACTCCTTTACTTTTCTAAGCCAGAAATAATGCTGGTAAAAAAGAAAGGGTGGGCATGAGGCTAGCAACCCCATCCTGTAAAATTAATAACTGCTATAGAAACTTCAAGCCACTAGCTTGAAGCCCTATGTTCCACTGGGAACGTGAAGGAAAAAAAGCATAAAGTATATGATTCTCTACGATTTCTTCAGTTTCACATTTCTACAAGTGCTGCTATTTAGAGAGGATTATGCCAGGTGAACAATATGTAGATGTTAATTCGTTTTATGAACATTATCTGAAACACTTGGTTACCTTATACAAGACAAAATTCCATTAGTATGACAATTACAGTAAACATCTGATTTCAGCCAAGTTTTACCTTTAAGAATCTTGATTATTATTTATTATTAGTATTATTATTGTCATTTCCCTTAATTCCTAGAGGAACATAGGGCTTCAGTCTCAAGTCTCCATTTTGTTCGTTTCTCTGCTAGAGGTTTCACCTGGCTTCAAGCATGCCCACATGCTTTCATCTCCTCTTCACATGATCTCCTCCAAGTCACCCTCACACTGACGACCAACTTGCCGCTTCCATTTCGGGTTCCACTCAAGTGATGGCTTGTCTAGTGATGTCACTTGATGGCTGGCCAGTCCACCTGCATTTCCTCCTGCTTATTTGTTGCACAATCGGTTGCTACTGGGTTGGTTCGTTGATTGCCAGAGATCCCTCAATATCGATGATCTTTTCTGGCCGGCCATCTGATCTTGAGCGAAGTACTGAGCGAAGACAGCTGTTGATGAAGGTCTTTAGTTTGTTTGAGGTGCTCTTTATGATGCGCCAAGTCTCTGATCCGTAAAGTGAGTAGCACTGACTTCACATTGGAGTTATCTTGATTATAATAGGTCAAGTATGCTGCAGTCATCTCAGCTTCATGTCAGTAGGCATTTGAATTCATCAAACGTAGATGAGCATTTATTCTTTCTCTTTTCTTAAATCTGATGTTTTGTTTACTTTCTTTTTTCTCCTGATATTAAGAGAGGCGGGAAAACTTTGTCAGCATCATGGAAACCAATTATGCCTCATAATGAAGAGAAGGATAAACAACCGCTTAATCGAAAAGAGAGAATAGATTCTATGGTAAGCATATTTGTTAAACTGATATCCGCTTATAACCAAATTCTTTATTGATTGTGCTACTAAACTCATGTTTGCATTTCTTTTCTTTTCCTACACGCTCTGAGGGGAACATAGGGCCTCAAGCTAGTGGCTTGAAGTTTCTGTGGCAGTGTTTAATCTTACAGAATGAGGTTGCTAGCCTCATGCCCAACCTTTCCTCTTCACCAGCATCATTATTTCTGGCTTAGCGAGGTAAAGGAGTGCATTGGTGGCCTAGGATCGAACCCCGAATCATGTGCATGGTCGACGAGCGTCCTAACAGCTGTGCCACCGACGCACTCATGTTTGTATAATGTAGGATAACTCATATGATGTACCGTGTTCTTCACTTTTATGAATACTGCTGTCCAAAATGTCACAGATTAAACTGATATCTTTTCAGTTTTTAGGTGATTTGACTGACTGAATGAAGTAATTGACTTTAGCCATTGGGCCTAGTCTTCAAATCCCATCTTACTTGTGGTAACCTGGGTAATTGTCTGGTATCATCAACTCAGACATAATAAATGGAATTCATTGACTGATACGTGGAAAAGCCTAGTCTGAGTGACTGTCACTCCTAGAAAAAATAAACCCAGATAAATTTATGTTAATTAGTTGCCTACAAAAATACTTCTAGCAAATGTCATTTCATATAATTAGAAACATTTCAACTTTTTCTAACTCAGTGTTTTATTATTGGCTTTCACATGTAAAATTTATGATATTTCAAAATAAATACCGGCCTTCTGGCCTCTTTATATGGGTCTGAATCCTGTAATTGCCTTGCATTCAATCTGCTATTACGTGACAGTTCAGTTGTGAATGCTTCAGTGTGAAAATCTGCGACTTCTATACACAGTGATATGCATTCCTCACAAATAAAGAAACTTATTTAAATCCCATGTGTGTAGAATTAATAATAAAGATTGCGTTGCGCTTCCACTCTTTTCAAAGCAGTTTTACGCTACTATCAATTTCCACTGAGGTGTTAATCCATCTAGTTTGCCGATTAACTGTGACGAAATTACCCACCAATAGAATTTTCTCAAAACAAGGCTTCATCTTTAAAAGATATTGTAATTATCCTATGAAAAGAGCAAGTTTTTCTTTTGACTGAGGGCTTGAGTTGCCTAGATCATTATACAAAATGATTTCGATGCTTAGTAGGAATACGTCCAAACAACGGCTTCTTCTTTGTGGTATGATCCACTATAACGAATGGTGAAACAATAAGCCGATAGATACTGCTTTGCTCAGTGAAACATTTTGGTTTGGTGGTGCATAAATGAAAGTTTTTCTAAGTGTCTTTTTATTCTTTGGCGTTCCGAGTAGAACACACGGGCTTCAAGCTTTAGCTTTGAAGTTTCAATAGCAGTGGTCTTAATTTTTTCTACAGAATTAGATTGTTAGCTTCATGTCCAACCTTCCCTCATTACTTGGCTTACTACCAGTTTATAGACGTTTAGGATTGCGATAGCCGGAGATCGAACCTTGAACCATGTGTATAGTTGGCAAATATTCCACCACAGAACCACCGATGCTTTTCTAGGTAAAAAACATTTATGAATTATTTTAGCTTAATACTTCAATAGCCATATTAAATGACTTCTTTTTTGTTGACCGATATTCTTACATTCTTTGTATTCATGTTATCAACTACTGAGAACTAGGAGAGTTCAAAAATGTGTATTGTTAAAGATATTCTTCATTTTGTCTTTTTAATGCACTGCTAGTTGACCTTGTCTGTAATTAGTGTACTTAATTTTCTACTTTTCCATTATTTATTAATCAATAACTCAATGTCTCTAAATTATGCCTTTTTGCACGTTTTGTTAGCATCGACCTTGAAATAGATTATTTACTTTGCTTGATAAATCACTTTGAGTTGTTTATACCATACGAATACATAATCGTATTAACAAGAAGTAGATTTTAGTAAGCTAGAAGATACAGACAATAGAAGATGCTTAGAACATGAGTAAAAGTTGATATTTCTGAAGGCTTTAACGTCGAACAACAAAGCTTAGGAATCGAAAAATGGTCATAGTTAAATTGAGGATTGAAGTTGTAATGAATCAGTGTAACCGAGAAATATAAATCTGAATAAGAAGTCAAAACGGACTACGTATTCCCCTCTGCAGTTTGTTAATCTATCACTGAAAAGTTGAAGACTAGGGTTAATCTGCTTTAAATTTTAATTTCTTTTAAATTTCTGCATGGATAAGCCATAAAATCTTTAAGTTGTACATGTCGAAACCATGTTAACTTTCAACAGTTTCAAAAAATTTGGCCATTTAGGTATATGATATGCATTATAATAAAGGTTCTTTTGTATTTCGTAATGTCTTCTTCGATGAGTTACTTCCTCACCTGCAACCTGCTGCACCTTACTAGTCACGGCTTCCCACTAGAACTCCAGGTTAACTGCCCGAATAGGGTCAGTCGCCAGTGAGCATCTGATTAATTTTCAAGTATTGCTTTTGTAGAGAAATTTATTTGATTGTTTGATGGATTTCATCATCAGCTGACATGAGTTGAAGAGCCCCTGGAAAACTTGGGAGTGCTGGACAGCTAACTGTTTCGTCCTAGTTTAGGGCGCTTCTCAGTACGCACCCACCGCAAGGGTTCGAACCCAGGACCTTCTGGTTGCAAGGCCAGTTCTTAGGCCATTTAACTGTTAGGACCTGATCCAATTGCCCATGAATCCTAACTTCTCAATGAATGAAAAACAAAACGATATTGTTTTTACCTACTTTCCGGTATATAATGCGATATATTAATGACACAACGAAATATTCCATGTAATCTCACTAAACAAGAATATGAGGCCCTAAGAAATTTGAAAAAAGACAAAAGCATCGTTATAACTAAAGCCAACAAGGGAACCGTCACTGTGATAATGAACAGAATGGATAATGAAAGGAGGGCGTTTAAACACCTACTCGATGGACTATACGTATTCATGGAAGAAAAGAAATCTGCTGAACTCAACAAAATGAAACTATGTACCAACAGACTTCTTCAAGAACTAAAATACAAAATTAAAAATTCTTTCTGGTTTAAACAAAAACAAAAATCTTGTATACCGTAAACATTCCACGGTCAATCAAAGATACATAAATCCACAGTTTCATTAAGACCAGTAGTAGATTTTACCAACTCACAAACATACAACCTCTCCGAATACTTGTTTTCAACACTGCAACCACTGCAAAAGGATACTCAAAATATTCTAAAAGAATCAAATGATTTCAAATCCCAAGTAGAAAACCGAGAAACTGATAAAAAAAGACGTTATGATAAGCTATGGTATTAACCCATTATATAGTAGTATCCCTATTGCCGAAAGTCTTGATATCATTTCCAGTTTACTAGAATCAGATACAATGCTATCACAAAGATGTCCCCTGGACACTAGTGAAATAGTTAACAGCCTAAAATTCTGTCTAGAAATTGATTATTATGTATTTAAAGGTATTAACACAGACAGACAAATAGTGCTGCTGTGAGTTTACTAGTTTTCCCAATATTAACTGATCTTTTTATGAGTAGATTCGAAGATAACATCTTTTCAAGCCTACTCACTCCTCAAATATGGTTAAGATATGTAGATGATACTTTTGTAGTGCTAACACGAGATATACACAGTTCATTCCTGAGGAAACCAAACAATCTATTTCCCAGAATTTGGAAGCAGAATCAGATGTTGATGATCTACCATTTGTAGACTGTTCAGTTAAAAGGACCGGGGGGGGCGGAAACGGACATTTTAGTATATTCATATTCAGGAAGAAAACTCACTCCAATAAATATTTAGACTTTAAATTATCACACCCTATCAGCACAAGGATTTCAGTTGTTTCAAGTTGTCTTAGACGAGCACACTCTCTGATAACGGATGAGAAGGAAAAAGAAGAAAACTTAAACATTACTGAGACTCTTAGACAAAATAACTATCCAAAGAACTTTATCAACAAAATCAGAACTGACATAGGGTATGATCGATGACGTATTCCGAATACATGGACCTCACCAGTCATCATTCCATACAGAGCAGAGACATCAGACGACATCAGAAGAGTACTCAATCAGCCCGACACAAGAGTCCTCTTCAAAACATCAGACACACTGCGAAACAACCTTGTCTATATAAAAAACCAAATAACTATGGATTCTCTATCCAACTGTCTCTATAAAATAAAATGCTTGTTTGGAATGTGATGTGATGTACATTGGACAAACATCTCGAGAAATCAAAATCAGAAGAAATGAATACCGTAGAGCATCTGTTCGACCACCGAGAAATAAATCGAGCTAAACTAGAGAAGCTTGAAAAGTCATCAGCCATAGGTCCACACGCTATAGAATCAGGCCACAAAATTGATTTTGACAATTTTGAAATAATCGAGAAAAACTTCAGGAATCACAAAGAACGACTAATATCATCGGAAGCACTTCATATCAAATGGAATCCAAATTGTCTGAATAGGAATGATGGACTAAAACAGAATTTAACCTGGTTACAAAACCCTCCTCCTTGAATGTGATCAAAATCAACACAAATGTGATAATCAAATTCATTGTGTAAACACATGTTGCTTTCATAATTTTATACACTTATCAAATCCAGTAATCTGCACTTTGGTTTGTTATACTTACCAACCAAATGGACAACTTGACGATGTAAACACTACCCCATGCTGAGGAACGATGACTGAGTTATCATACATGAGATTTTGTAAAATCTGATTTAGTGATACTTTGATAAAGCTATTAGCAGCAGTAAATAGCAAAACGTCAGTAAAAACAGCAATCTCGTTTTGTTTTTCATTCATTGGGAAATACAAAAAACATTTATTATAATAAATTCTTTAAATTCAATCAACCAATCTCTACAAATCTGTCAACTAAATTCACATGTTCCACATAAATTTCCTAAAGTTTTGAAGAGATGCCATCACATGAAAGAAAGTCAGAGTCATGCTGTATCTCGAACTCGTCTTTATTCCTTTCAATACAAAGTTACCTTCAGTCATTGATTCTGTGATTCACAGTTTAAAAAGAAACGTATGAATACTACAGTGTTGTATTTATTGTTATTTGGATTTCGTTGTAGACTGAAGAGTTACACGATGACATAGTGAAGTAATTTAATTTACTTCAGGTTAGACTACGGATTGATATCAGTTGGAGAACCACTAAAAACCTGGGAGTGCTGGACATCTGTTTTGTCCTAGTCGGGGACTCACCGGCAGTACTCACCCACTGGGTTTTGAACTAGGACCTCCTGGTTACAAGGCAAGCTCACATGTCATCCACCGAGTGGGACCCAATTTAATTGCTAATTAATTTTAACACCTGCTTAATCGCGATTTTAGCACAACCAACAACTAGTGTAATCAGCGAAAACTCCATCCTCACTCCCCACTGATTGCGCTAAAATCACAGATTAACAGAAGTTAGAATTCATAGGATGGCTATTGAATCGGGCCTAATTAGCTGAATAGCATAAAAGATCGCCTTGTAACCAAAAGGTTCTGGGTTGAAAGCTCTGTGGGTGTGTACAACTGATGAGTACCAAACTAGGATGAAACCATCGTCCAGTGCCCTTTGGTTTTCAATGATTCTCCAACTGATATCAATCCATGGTCTCACCTGGAACAAATGAAATCCCTACAAATAAGTGCTTGAAAATTTAATTTACGCGAAACATCCGATTACAGAACCTTTGCAGCATAAGTAGTTGATTGAAAAAAATAAGGACGTTGGCAAATTCTTGCAAGTTATACATATTTCAGTTTCGTGGATGGTAACTAGCAGTGAAGTCCACGTTGTGCATATGATCCTGTCTGGGACTGGTCATTTGAATGCAAACTTCAATGTGTGATGATATTTCCACTATATCCAGTATTCATCGTATCAAATGTCGTACTAGGAGTTGAACGTTTCAATCCAATCAGTTAGAGGGACTTCGACAAAAAATAGCTGATGTTTGTCGCAGAAAAAGTGGTTACTGCATCTCAGTTGGTTTAATGGATATTGCGTTGGCGTTTGAGACAATGGCTACTGGGTCTAACTCTCATTGGGAACATCATCACTCACTGGGGAATTCAGGTGAATACAGATGACGCATCCCGTAAGGGACGAACGAAATGTGCATGCTGGATTCCACTATTAGTCGCTATCTATCAAATAGCTTCATATTAATCCGCAAACATCGTCGAAGAGTTCGTACCAGGAAACAATGTTTCAGTATAACATGAACATCTCGATTCAGTCAGTCAACCAGTGAATCAAAACTGACTTCAACAAATAGTATTTCAGTTTCTTCGTCTCTATGTCATTACTTTGTGAATGCTTTCCGTGATTGGTTCAATTTAATATGTATTCACTTTCATGAACGATCGACATACACTCACATCTTACCTTCATATATATTTTGACTACTAGTTCACTAGTTTAAACCTTTAACTTCATATTAAGACTTATGAGTAACCACGTCTGGAATTTTTCTGATTTTACAATGAAATTGAAAAATTGAATAAAATGTCATTGTCAGGGTTGAATTATTGAATTGCTGCAGTATTTTCGTAATGAGTCTATTTAATACAAACTTCCAGTGCCACTTATGATATAAGTTTACAGTCTAGAAGCCCGCAAACACTTATCTAAGTGTGCGAAGTCTTATCGGCATGTAAATGGTAACACATTGGTGTACGACATCACAGTAGGTACATATATCAATGGTTCAAGGGTAAAATACTCACCAGCCCCGCATGTGGTTTGAGTTCAACCCCCGCACACAATTCTATCCCCCCTTTTTTACTAGCCAGTAGTAATCACCGTAAACAGGGAAGGTCGGACAGGGTATGACACACTACTGCTGAAAATTCAAAGGTTAAAGCTCCACTTAGAACGCAAGAAAAGAAAAAAACACCGATAGCAGTAACTTGAATAACAGCGACTGCGTCTGTGACACAGTGCTTAGGACGCTGACCGACCATGCACATGGTACGAGGTTCAATCCCCAGCCACCAACGCACTCCTTTACCTCGCTAAGCTTGTAATAGAACTGGTAAAGATGGAAGGTTGAGCGTGAGGCTAGCAACTCCATCCTGCGAAAATAATCACCACTGCTACGGAAACTTCAAGCCTCTAGCTTGAAGCCCTATGTTCCACTGGGGAACGTGAAGGAATATAAAAAACAACATTAGAGTTAAATCTGAGTGGGGAAGTCAGTCTCAAAGTATTTCCAAAGGTAAAATTTCATATATAAACGTTATGTATGATGTGAGGCTAAATAATTCTGTTTACGTGATAATCTTCTGCGATATGTTAAATGTTGGCATAGTGTGTTTGTTATAGTAGCCAGTTTTATTGAAAATCTAAAGTTTTTATTAAATATTGAAATGGAGTTTGGTATTTTTAACCACGTCTTCATTCTTTAATGTGTGAAATGCTTATTTTGTGACAGATGAATACACGTATACGATTTGGTTTTTTTTATTGAATGTAGCGTCGATGGCACAGTGGTTTGGACTCTCGTCGACCATGCACATGATCCTCTGCCGACGCAAACCTGATATCTATGGTCGGCTTGCAACGGGGCTACCGATATCTAAGATGAAACTTCCATACGTGTACCAAAAATACAGTATGGAATCAAGCTGTAATAAAAAATAAAACAAATAAATAAATATGCTACTGATTGATTGATAAGAGTAGTCATAAGCCACCCACATCAACCCGTTGTGCTAGCTAGGCAGATAAAAGTAATCTAAACGCATCGGCGGCACAGTGGTTAGGATATTCACCGACCATGCACATGGTCTGGGGTTCGATACCCGGCCACCGACTCACTCCTTTACCTCACTAAGCCAGAATTAAGGCTGGTAAAGAGGAAAGGTCGGGCATGAGGTTAAAAACCCCATCCTATAAAAATTAACACTGCTACCGAAGCTTAAGGCCTCTAGCTTGAAGCCCTATGTACCACACTTGGAATAATGCTTAGAGAATAAAAAAGAAATTGTTGTAACTTCTCACCTTGAAGTGTGTAATTTGCAAATGCCGAGTTTGATTCTTCATTAGAGGAATTACATCCATGTTACTGATCTAGTTGTAGTAAAAAGCTTAGCAGTTTAATCCCATCTACATCCTGATGAGAAATAAATATCACATAACTAGCAACCTAGTTTATTTTTTTACTAAATCCCCAACTTCTCAGAGGTTTTTTAGAAAATTAGGGTATCTAGCCATTCAGAAAGACTCTTGGTTTCTATAACAGCTTTATTTACTCACTATGCAATTCTTTTTACATTGATGCCGTTATACTTTCACGCTGAGGTGCTCAATTTTATGAATATCTTACGTAGGCTAACAGTAATTAACGTTCAAGTTCATAAGATTAGAAGTGAACTAGAATTTGGACAAATCAATTTAAATCTAATTGAGTCGCCTATTCATACACTGGATACCATCATATAGTGTGTTACCTCGAAATGTTCACGAACTGAAAGGAGGACACTGAAAATTGTCACCTTACTAAGGTGACTGGAAACAAAAACAATATTTTTGCCATTCCATTATGGGTAAATTTTTGACAGTCAACTAGCGAATGATGAAACAATGGTTAGTTTTGATATAACTAGTCTTTATACTAATATACCAGTTAATATGGCCTTAGAAGCAGTTAAAAAAGAATTAACTGCGGATCCGGAACTCAGTCATAGGACAAAGCTGTCCATTGAAGAAATTATTTTAGGGATTCAGTTATGCCTCACATCTACTATCTTTAAGTTCCAAGGCAAAATATATAGACAAACAGAAGGTGTAGCAATGGGATCACCAATATCCCCTATCGTAGCAGACATATTTATGGACAGCTGGGAAAATAGTGCCCTCAATACATTTAACCCTACTCCGAAAATATGGTGGAGATATGTGGATGACACTTTCACAGTGTTAAAAACAGAACACATCTCTAGCTTCTTGACACATATAAACTCACAAGTTGAGGGAATAAAATTCACATTTGAATCAGAAAATGAACAAGGAGAATTAGCTATGTTAGATTGTAAGATAAAAAGAATAGAAGGCAAACTACACACTAGTGTTTATAGAAAACCAACGCATTCTAATAGATATTTAGACTTTAATTCGTCTCATCCTTTAACTGTTAAGGCAGGCTTAGTTAAATGTTTAACAAACCGAGCAGTGGCACTAAGTAGCACAAAAAAAGATCTAAATGATGAATTAAAACAGATAGAAGAAGCGTTGGTGTTGAATAACTATCCTATAAAATTCATTAGGAAGATCATTAAAGGCCAAAAACAAAATAAAAATAATTGTGAAACTAGTAATAATAACATAAATAAGAAAGAATATAAGTCATCCACAGTTATACCATATAAAGAGGGGACATCTGAGACACTACGTAGGATTCTGAATAAAATAGGAATTAGGGTGGCATTTAAACCTACAAACTCACTCAGGGACAAGCTCTGTAGGTTAAAGGACCCAGTTGACCCAATTAGACAAAATAATATTATTTACAAAATACCATGCAATGACTGTGAGGTCAACTACATAGGTCAAACTAGTAGGTCAGGGGTAGTCAGATTGTCAGAGCATAAGAATTTAGCTAAGGTAAGAATGGTTGACCCCGAGAAGATAAGTAATTTAGAAAAAAGCTCAGCAATTGCAATGCATGCGCTAACACACAACCACACAATAGGGTGGGAGAGGGTTAAAATTCTAAAAAGTAATCTAGGTAGGTGGAGAGAGAGGTTGATTACTGAATCCTTGTTCATCGAGTCTACACCCAACACATGCAATAGGAATGACTCGTCACTCATACCTGAAATATGGAAAATACTATTACCAATCAAATCAAGTGAAAATCAAGAGAAAAACAATGGAACTATATAAATGAATTTAGGAAGTCGTGTGATTACCTTGATATGATTATGAGCAATAAATTGTGCTCGAAACGTCATCAGTAAACATTACTGTATAACACTGTGAGACTTTATCAAAACAAAATTTACCCATAATGGAATTACACTCTACCACAGTGCACAAGTTTTATTCTTATATCAATATTTTTGCCAACTTGTTTTTTTAAATGAACCCCCAAAAATATGTGAAATTACTGCGGAATGATTTTCTCTGTGGCCTTTTCTGTAAGTAAATTGTATGAATATGTGACTGCGATATATATATATATGCATATAGTACTCCTGCAAACTTTTGTTACCCATGGAAAATATGGGGTGGAAGAGTGTGACAGTTGAAGATTACTATTCTAAGACGCAGGAATTTTAAATATATATATATTCTAAAAATCAATAAACAGTTTTAAGTGTTTAGAAAATGATGGTTTTGGTTACGCTTTTTGGCTTTTACAATAACAATCAAAAGAAGTTATTCACGAAGATAAGTAGAAATTATGTTCAGTGTTTTGTAATAAAACATATTCAAACTGAAATATGAGGCTTAACTTTCTAAAATCACTTGAAAATAATCCTAATTTTTGACTTTCGAAAACAAGAAAGTTACACAACCTCAGCTGAATTATATGATGTTATAATATTGAATGCATTGGAA
This sequence comes from Trichobilharzia regenti, assembly GCA_944472135.2. NCBI lineage: Eukaryota > Metazoa > Platyhelminthes > Trematoda > Strigeidida > Schistosomatidae > Trichobilharzia > Trichobilharzia regenti. Next base: position 138,214,472 of record OX235262.1, read on the forward strand.
TAATCACCAAATTATGTGGTACATTTCAAGACCAACAGACAGCAGTTCGGAAATCATTGAAAATCAAGGAGCACTGGACAGTTGTTTCATTCTCATTTGCGACTCTAGCAATTCGCCATCACGAACCCAGGACCATCAGGTTTAGAGCCTATCCAGTTGGGTATTCAGCTACTGGGACGAAATCTGATCTTTCTTGGGCTTTAACTCCTATCTATTCGTGATTTAGTTAAACTACTATTCAGTGTAATCCTTGGAAATCTATCCCAACATAAAACTTGGTCATGAATTCCTGTTATGATTCCAAGATCTTGATCCCGTAGTCTTTTAGTAATAGGGATAAAAAATCCTTTTAAAATAAAGTTTGTAAAGATTCGACTGATTTCAAGATAGACTTCCTCACAAACAGACATCACTTAGGGAAACTCTGAAACTGTATACTACTGATCGATTGAGATGAGTAGTTATATGCCACTTATGTCAACAAGTGGTAATTCCTAGCCAGACAAAAGTTATCTAAACACCGGATAGCTGGTAAGTCGTATGCGCAGACTTGACATCGTATTGAAAGTTACAGCCTAGTTTACAAAGTATGGATTGGATTTATGGCCCCACCAGTTAGCCCAAATAGCTAACCAACCAAAAGTTCGGTGGTTTGCACTGATTCGGCTTCCCCAGTTAAGTTAAACCCAGTGCACTGCTGGGTATTTCGGCCCAAAATGAGTGAAACCGCCAGTTCGGTGCTTAGATCAATCCGATCTACCTAGTAAGCACTACTGGTTGATATGCGTGATTTATAACTATTCATCTCAGTAGATCAGTGGTATACAGTTTTATTCAAATACAATTGCATTCTTGATTACCACTTATGGTATCAAGCATATCACATACTGTGATCTTAATACTTTGGTTTCCAAAGGAATCTACGCTAAACATTTCTGTGTGCGTCGAGAATTCCGAATCACTAAAGATCTTTACAACCTAACACTTAAAACAAAGTATGAGTGTTTATTTTCTCGAATATTCCTTTGACTGGAGATATACCTGCGAAATAAAGTACCATAACAGATCTGGCATAAATTCTTATAAAGCAAGAAAGACCATTATCTGCAGCATAAAATGATAGCGTTCATATTTCACAGGCTCTTATCACCTGCAAACTACCTGAAATAACAACGGTTATATAAAGAAAAAGAAAAATAACACATTTCAATGTTTGAACGACAGTCATGAAAATGTTCTAAAAATTAACGCATCCAAAAGTAAAGATTACAATTTTAGTTTAAGTTACCATAAATTTATATGCCTCCAAAGTAGGGATAAGGAGCAGAGGACATGAAAATATAATCACCAACGTTAGTTTATAATAGCACAAGGCAACTCAAGAAGGTTATGGTTCTTAGAGCCAAAATTTGCACATTGAGCTGAAATTACTGATACGGATGACAAATCAATATAATCAAGATGCAGTTACTAACGGAGTGAGAGACTAATCGCATCCTGTTTCTGTATGCATACGTTTGGTTTGACTGTAACTGTTTTAGCAAATAGAAGTAATTTTTCTGTCTTTTTTATGTTTAATATTTCGAAGGATTAGAGAATCTTGACGAAATACGAGGTGCCTAGTAATTGCACTTTGTGAGTATCTACTTTCTTTAAGGCGTATGTTTCTAGGGGTATGCTCAGAAAATTCAATAGAAGCCCTTCTGTCTTTCCTTCCAATGTACTCGCTATTACAATTTCCTGTAAGTTTAAAGACGCAGTCGGAGATGAGATCAAAGGAGTAAATATACAGTTAAATTTGGTTTATTGAGCAGTGCTGTATATTGTTAGGAGCTTAATTTCAGGGAAGCTTATATTTCAAATGCGTCGACTTTTATAATATTTTCACTAGTACCATTCAAGCATTGAATTATGTTATTTTTATTATTTTTTTCATAACAATTGTAATTTCAAGTAGTTTGCAGGTGATGAGAACCTGTGAAATAAAATAGAGTGAAATAAATAATACTGCAAATAATGATCTTTCCTGCTTCATCAAGATAGATTTCGAATACCTTATTTTAGAGAATAATTCAGCCTCAAAATATCAAGTAACTATTTTAAAATATGTACACAAGAAAACATATATACAAAGAAAACACTGAGCTGAACACTTCGAAAGACTTCTTAAATGAACGCCAACTAAAACGCACCCAATAGTATCAACAGCGGAAATAGAACTACCAATGGATACTAACCCTCCGATGAAAACAGAAATCCTGAAGGCAATAAAGATGCTATAAACTAGAAAAACAGCAGGACCGGACGGAATCCCGACAGAAGCATTGAGAATGGACCCGAGACATCAGCGGACTTGATGACACCACTACTGGAGAAGGTGTGGCAAGAGCACAAGGTACCTGAGGATTGGAAGAAAGGAAACTTATTCAAACTGCTATAGAAAAAAGACTTAAGTCAATTCGAGAACTGATGCGGAGTTATGCTCCTGTCCATTCCAAGCAAAATATTAAGCCACATCATCCTGCAGAGAACCAAACACACCCTGGATGAAAAACTTCGACCGGAACAAGCTGGATTCTAGAAAAACAAGTCATGTATTGCTCAAATCGCCACTCTACGGATCATCATTGAACAAAGCTTGGAATGGCAGTCACCTCTCCATATCAACTTCATCGACTTTGAAAAGGCCTTCGATAGCGTCAATCGAGAGGTGATTTGGTGACTGCTTAGCTACTACTGGGTGCCATCGACAATTATACATCTCATCCAACAGTTGTGCGACGATGCTGAATGCCAAGTAATCCATAATGGGAAACTGATGAAATTCTTCAAAGTGAAGATGGGAGTAAGACAAGCTGGTTGCCTACTATCTCCAATGATTTTCCTGACTGCGGTAGACTGGATAATGTGACAGAGAGCGGCGGGCAGCGAGCAAACATACATAAAACAGACCTCCACAAAACACTTGGAGGATCTGGATTCCGCCGATGATATATGTCTGATTTTTCACAAACTGGAAGATATGCAAGTGAAAAGCAACAAGTTGTTAGAAGAAGCATCCAGACAAGATGGGCCTTCATGTGAACATAGAGAAAACAGAGGGGATGAAGCCAGGTGATGACCAACAGCAACCACAACAACAGACAACAATCAGCCAGCATAAGAGGGAGAAATGTGAAAGAAGCAACCTCCTTTACCTATACACCTACCTACCTGGGAAGCATCGTTTCAACTGCAGGCGGACGGAACTGACGAGGATATCAAAGTGAGGACCAGGAAAGCAAGTGGAGGTCAGCAGTACTCAGCATGAAAATGGAAATAAGATCATGATTTTCAACTGCATTGTGTAGTCAGTGCTACTTACTATACGGATCAGAGAATTGACGCCTCGTCACGAAGGACACTCCGAACAAGCTACAGACCTTCTTCAACAGCTTTCTTAGCTCAATACTCAAGATCGGATGGCCAAAAAAGATCAGCAATAGTGAGGGGTCTCTGGCAATGAGCGAACCAACCCAGCAGGAACTGATTGTGCAACAAATATGCAGGAAGAAATGGAGGTGAATTAACCATACTTTGAGAAAACCAACTATCAAGTGACATCACATGCCAGGCCATTGCTTTAGTTGAACCCGAATGGAAAGCGGTGAATTGATCTTCACTGCGAGGATGACATAGAGGAGGTCATGTGAAGAGGAGATGAAAGCATATGGGCAGACGTGTTGGCAGGCGAAAACGCTGGTAGAGAACCGAACGCAATGGAGACGTGCAGGTGAAGCCCTATGTTCCTCTAGGAACTAAGGCAGAAAGTAACAATAATAAAAAGAAACTAACATTTTATTATTTATTACTATTTCTTGGAAATGCTCAAAAATCACTATCCAGCTACAGTGATCTACTTTTGGGTTATTTTTTTCTACGCGACAGGAATTTCAGTATGATTTCAGCCATCATCTTTAGTTTAATTTAGAATTTGGTGAAAAATGAGCTTTTGTACAGATTGTTTTATGTGTCCATTCTCTCATGAAGATTAATTATTCCATTATCCTGCTTCAATCAGTTGAACTTTTAACTGCCTTACCGAATATCTCTGCTTTGAATAGCTACCAAAACCGTTTGGTATTTTTATTGTATTCTACATTGATACTAAATACTAATGATTTTCGGAGGTGCTTATTTTGTGGTAGACTGGTTTCAGTTTTACTACTTCTGTCTTAGGCAGGCACTTAGGACTTGATGCTTAACCAATTATGTACTAAAAGGATTTCACTGAAATCGTTGGTGGATTGCCTTTTATATTCATGGTTAAAAGGGATTTTTCGAAACTTGTGCTATTCTGTTTCGAATGAGTGAAAACATTAGGTGTATTCCACTCAAGACAGTATAACTGATAATAATGAGTATCGCTGTTCTATGCTCCCGCTACACATGCTTGGTCCAGGGTTCGATCCTCAGACGACACACTCCTATGCCTCACCTGACTGGGAAATTAGGAATTCTGAACGTGAGGCAAGCAAACCTATCCAGTGAAAAGTAAACACCATTGTTACTTAAACCTCAAGACTGAAGCTTGTAGCCCTAAGTTTGACTCAGAAAGCAAGCGAATACAAAAAGCATTCTTTGCTGACAAGGTTTAAATAATTCCTGAAGAATTAAATAAATTAAATAAAATTAGCTATTAAGAACATGTGATATAATACTTCACATGCGTTTAATGGGTATTTGTATTATAATATTCATGGATTAATAACTATAGCGTCTGAAGAAGAATTTAGCAAAAACAATTGTTCCCTCCGAATCATCTTGTTTTGATTACACTATAGGGATTTTAAATTTACAAATTTAGTAAACACTGACCTTTCTTTTTTAATTCTTTTAAACTTTCAGCATGAAAAAGGATATGGTAGAATTTCTTCCTACAGAACCTATGAAAGCTGGGCGAGGTAAGTGTTTGCCTATGCTTTTCTTCAATAATATTCATTTAACCTACTAATAATGTCATAAAATTCATGTGAAATGAATACCACTTTATCGAAGATCACCAATCAAATTTCCTAGTTTAGCATAAATTACCCAGTTCTTCTCATAACTAACAGCACATTTGCCAAGTAACAACAATAATAATGTCGTGTTTTTATATACTTTTGTTCGTATAAAGGACTACAAATTAGTAAATACAAGTTTTCCGAACCACCTGGTTATGTACACCTGATTTCTCCAATACCCTACACTACCGCAATGTCTTTTTTCTTAATTTCCCTACTTTTAACGGATGAACCCAGTTGATGGCTAATCGTTTTAACTTATCTGTGAAATTAGTGTCTTCCGAGGTCGTTTGAAAATGTGTATATATGCAGAATCTCTGTCAGGCCTTGTTGTTGTTGATTCGAGATAGTGAAATCTGTCTTGTAAACGGGTCATTTTTTCTTTCTTTCCGTGTTGTCGATATCATGACATGGTGGTTGTCTTTGAGAATTATGATTAAAACACTTGGGCTCGTAAATCTACTGATTAGAATGTTCATTAGCGCTTGCAATACGTAAACTACCAGGTTTTATTGAAAATGATATCACATATAAGACAAATATGATTTGTAAATTAAGGTATCTGTCTAAATATACAGATATTATACGGAATAAAGTAAGCGGAAAAGCTAAGCTAACAAAAAATGGACTAGATTACTTAAACTTTATTGTATGTATTACTGACAAACACTTTAGTTTATTCTAATAGATATTGTCTTTAGCTGATTTCTGGAAACGGTAATCTACTTACAACTGTATACTTTACCCAAACCAAGTTCACTTTTAACAGCTTGAAAAAATTTGGGTATTGGGTATATGATATTCATTATAATAAAGGTTTTTTGTATTTCTCAATGAATGAAAAACAAAACGATATTGCTGTTTTTACTGACGTTTCGCCATTTAATGCTGCTAATAGCTTTATCAAAGTATTATTAAACCGGAATTTACAAAATCCACTCAGCTTATATATAACAAAGAGTTAAGGGTGAGAAAATAGACTAAGGTGAAGTTAAAAGGACGTATTGAAAGTCAAAATAGCAATGAAGATCACTAAACCAAATATCAAAGGTACATCTGTTATGATATCAAAACAAAGTTTACTAACTTGATCATCGTTCGTCAGTCTGGGTCATTATTCGTTGTGAAGTTGGTCAACTGGTAGAGATAACAAAACCAAGTGTATATTGTTGGATTTGATCAGTGTGTGACATTATAAAAGTAGTAAGTATTTACATAGTGAACTTACTTATCACATTCGTGTTGATTTCGTCACTTCATGGAGGAGGGAGGTGTCGTAACCAGGTCAGACTCTGTTTTAGTCCATCATTCCTATTCAGGCAATTTGGATTCTGATATTAGACGTTCTTTGTGATTTCTGAAGTTTTCCGGATTATTTCAATATTGTCAAAAAATCAATTTTCTGGCCTGATTCTATAGCGTGGACCTATGGCTGACGATTTTTCAAGCTTTTTTAGTTCAGCTGGATTTCTCGGTTGTCAAACAGATGCTCTGCAGTGTTCATTTCTTCTGATTTTGATTTCTCAAGATGTTTGTCCGATGTACATCACATCACATTCCAAGCAAGCATTTTATTTTATAGAGACAGTTGGATAGAGAATCCATAGTTATTTGGTTTTTTATATGGACAAGGTTGTTTCGCAGTGTGTCTGATGTTTTAAAGAGGACTCTTGTGTCGGGCTGATTGAGTACTCTTCTGATGTCGTCTGATGTCTGTGCTCTATATGAAATGACGACTGTTGAGGTCCATGTTTTCGGAATGCGTTTTCGGCCATACTTAATGCCTGTGTTGATTTTGTTGATGTAGTTATTTTGTTTGAAAGTCTCAGTAATGTTTAAGTTTTCTTCTTCTTTTTCCTTCTCATCCGTTATCAGAGAGTGTGCTCGTCTAAGACAACTTGAAACAACTGAAATCCTTGTGCTGATAGGGTGTGATAATTTAAAGTCTAAATATTTATTGGAGTGTGTTTTCTTCCCGAATATGGATATACTAAAATGTCCGTTTTCCCTCCTCTTAACTAGGCAGTCTAGAAACTTGACCTAAGTCTATTTTTTTCTCACCCCTTAACTCTTTGTTATATGAGTGGATTTTGTAAATTCCGGTTTAATACTGCTTGATAAAGCTATTGGCGGCAGCATTAAATAGCGAAACGTCAGTAAAACAGCAATATCGTTTTGTTTTTCATTCATTGGGAAATACAGAAAAAACCCCTTATTATATTGAATACTTACAACTCTCTTTTCATCTGTGTCTTATTTTCTATCGCATATCACATACTTCACGGCTTTTAAGCTTATCTAATCAGTTCTACTGGTAACAATGTTCTGAAACAATAGAACTAAAATTTGATGACAAGATAAAAGAAGTATCATTGTTTTAAAATCTGTAAACTGCCTGTTCTCGTAATCATTAAGAGATTAAAACTGGTATCGTATCACTGGATAATCGAAACGAGCAAATCATACCACATAATTCCACTAAAAGAATAGCAGTTTTGGTAAAAATACCAAAATGGTGTGAAGTATCATACAACTACGTGACTGTAGGCCTTTCAGACTGCTTTATTTAATATTTAGGACCTTTTTTAATCGCATAGCAAATAAAATAAGGCTGCAATTAAAGCGATATCCGAAGGTTAGTCATACATTTATACATGCATGATACGATATGCATAGATAATTCATGTATTTCACTGATTGATGATTAGATAAGTGATCAGATTGTTGGAAATGTAGTGCTTCCGCTGATGTCAAGAATAGGGTGTAAGGATTTTACTAACGCAGCTTGAAGGTAAAACGTTATAGCTCATTGGAGAATAATGTTCTCTTAACTTCTAAAGTGTACTGTTATATAGTGTTCTAAAAGGTTATGGAAACCCCTTAAAGGTCAGTTGTTAATATCTTCTGGGGTCGGATAGGTTTCTTCTATTTACACAGCTCAAGGTTTTCTTTGTGTGTGGCGATAGCTCCCATTGTAGACAGAAAATGTAGCCAGAAACCTCTCGAGCGATTTAGCCTTACCTTAGAAAGATATCTGTGTTGATGGTGTGTAAGAACAGGGTGCTCAAGAAGGTACTAAAGTTTTGTCTATTTTCTCCTTTTAATAACTATGTGGGGGAATGATGGGGGATAGTGATCTTACTTTTCAGGTCTATCTATGTATCATACTACTTAAATGTAACGTAAATTGCTTTGCATTGCCATTTTAAAATAGAAAACCCCACAATAAAATACGTTATTTAATAATGAAACCATTACCTTGAATTATTCAAAAATTCAGTGTTTTATAAAGTGTTTACATGAAACTTAAATGTACTCTAGCAATTTTAGACTGTCCGCGACTTTTTATAGTTTAATTTACAATTGAAACACCATCTCAACATATGGATGTCAAAAATGGTCTGAATTTAGAAAGCACTTAAAACAAGTTAAGAGTTATATAGGCATTTAGTCTCGGGAAGCCTAAACGTTTTAAGAACAGGCTAAAATGGGTAATCTTTCCTTTAGTTTATTACAAAAAAATATGATTATCAGGACTATCAAATATAAATAAGCATCATACGCCATTAATGTTGACCAAAATTCAGTGATATATGCCGAATGTCAAATGAATTTAAAGTCTTGCAGGCGAAAGCCAACTGGTTGTCAGAAGAAGCAGAGACGACACAACTTCAAGTAGACGTAGAGAAGAAGGAGGTGGTAAAAATAACCACCCAACTGCACCAACAAGCGCCAACCTCTACCAAAGGCAAAAATTTGAAGAAGGTCACTTTCTTCACTTATCTAGGTAGCTTCGTTTCAATTACACTACACGGTTAGGAATGTAAAAATCCCCACAATTTGAAAAGCAACACAGACCTTCATTATTCTCATGTCACTGTGTAAATCAGTTGCACTCAGAATAAATAACGAAATTCAGATTTCCAATACCAATGTTAAGACAGTTCTTCTTGGTACTTCACGAAGTGAATTTTCAACCAACTGTTGCAGACTTTTATCAACAGTTGCCTTCGCTAGCTGCATACTGAAGATCAAATGACCAGAAAGAATTAGCGACAAGTAACTCTGAAAACAGATCGATCAAGCACTTACTGTTCAACAAATATTCTGAAAGAAATGGGGTTGGATTGAAAATACGCTGAGGAGGCCATCGAGTGCCATCACGCGTCAGGCTGTCACTCCAGTGGAACCGAATGAAAAACGACGAGTTGGGCTGTAGATTTGAGGGTGACATGGATGAAGTCGTTCGGAGGTGATGAGAGCTTATGAGCAATCGTGGAGCCAGCTGGAGAAGACTGCAGAGAACAGGACAAGATGGAGATACGCTGTTGAAGGCTTATGATCCACTAGGAAAACAAGGAAATAATAATACGTCACAGCCAAATATTATGAAAAACTGTGTTTGGTTAACAAAAAGGGCAACAAACATTTCTTAGATAAGCTACTGATTATCCAATCAGACTTCAACCCAGCTTAAATCATTAATCGAAACAACTAGAGAAATTATTAAACAGGAGAAACTTGGTGATAGTCACTGTTTCTATGGTTATCAGGGCGTTCAGTATAATTGTTAATTACTGAGACTAACTACTTCTAAGGTTTGTTCCTGTAGGAGAATTAACTTTGTTACACTGAGAATGAAGTTTGTATGACACACAAGTAAATGGTAAAGCGATATGACTGGAAATCTTATTTAAGACTGAGAAGTCAACATTGTAGTAAGTGATATTCAACTTCTTGTTTTCACCGTTTCTTTCCAGGGAACATATGCAACTGTATACAAAGGCTACAGTCTTTTATCTAAACAGCCAGTGGCACTGAAACGTATACGTATGAGAAAATCTGAAGGTGCCCCGTGTACAGCTATACGCGAAATCAGTTTATTACGGGGACTTAATCATGCAAATATTATAAAACTACACGATGTTATCTACGAGGCTGAATCATTGACATTGGTATTCGAGTTTGGAGTAAGTCATTATTTGATACACATTTTTATCAAGGGATCAAAAAGAGGATTTCATGATTGTTCAGTATTTTATAAGGCATCTTTTCATTTGTCGAGTCGATTTCATAAAAGCGCTTTGTGCCTAACTGTTGTTCATTTGGAAGGCGGAATTTTTATTAATTTGAGGAAACCCTTCAGTATGAGTTAAATTTACATTAAAAAATTTACTGGCGTATTATACTTAAGACAGTTTCCTGTAAAGTATTTCAGAAGAGTGAAATTTTTCTCAGTGTTCAGTGACATTTCATAAAATTGAAAAATGTTGAATAGGAAATCGTCGTCAAGTAGTTAGTATTTTTCAAGTTTGATTAAGGTCTTGTATCAGTTAGAGAACTTTTGAAAACCAGGGAGTACTGGACAGCTACTTCTTCCTAGCATAGGATTCATCGACAGTAGGCAACCAATATGTTTCAAACCAGGAGCTACCAATTACACAGAAAGCTCACAGACCATTTAGCCTCTAGGATCCGACTCAGTGGTCCATGAGTTCTAACTTCCAGCATTTCGTGACTTTTAATGCGACCACTAGCCAATGTCATCAGCGAATATTTATCCTCACCTCCAACCGGGTGGACTCTACTGGTCACGCGTTCTCATCAGAACTGAAGGCACCTTCCTGCTGCAGCCAGTCATCAGTAGACATTAGATTAATATCCATTAGTTTGTAACCTTTTGGGTGTGCACTGAGTCTCAAACTAGGAAGAAACAGATGTCTAGTACTCCCTGGTTTTCAGATGTACTCCTTCTGATAATAATCCACGATCCAACTTGAAAGTTTTAACAAGTATTTGTTTTTGTATCGATTTTGTTTGATTGCCTGGAAGATTTCATCATGAGCTGACATCAGTTATAGAACCATTGGAAAACCTGAGAGTACTGGACAGCTGTGTCGTCCCAAATTTCGGGACATTAAAAGTGGTCACGCTATGTCATGAATTGTCAGAAATAAAAGTTCATGGGCTGACCACTGGACCGGGTCCCAGTGAGTTAATGGTCAACGAGCTCGCTGGCCTTGAAACCAGAGAGTCCTGGTTTCGAGCCACGGTGAGCGCGTACCGCTGAAGAGGCTCAAAACTTGGACGGAACAGCTGTCCAGTACACCCTACAGGTTTTTCAATATTTCTCTAACTGATGTCAGCTCACGATGAAATCCTCCAACTAATCAAACTACTCAAATCCCTACAAACGAACTTATGGAAGTTAGTTCATTGTTTACCGATCCATGTGATCTAAATAGAGATAACACACCATAAACTTACAATGAAATAACAGTATACATTAACAGAGTTAGGAGCGTATATGAAAAAATGAATATCCATTATTAAACAGCTGGTTTTTAGAATCAAAAGAAATTAGCTCATCTAGCACAATTTATGAGATAATGAAAGTTTGTGTGTTAAGAATATCTGTCGCTTCTCGCTTTGGAGTACCACCTTCAATTCTCATGACGAGTAGAGTTTAGCACTTTAAGAAACCTTAGTCAGCTCATACGTGTTCACTTACCTACTATTTCATAATATGTTTTGTGACATTTTGAAAACGTTACTGAGCATTTTGTTACAGCTAGTGAGTGACCAGTTTGATTTTTTCTGAAACTCTGAATATAAATCATAATTACAAAATACCATGAAAGAGACAAAGTTAAATTGCACGAATAATCCCCATCCAGGCATTATTGAAAAGAACAGATCAAGCAGTTCAGTAAAAAGGATCTTTTCGTTGAATTGATTTTCTTTAGTTCTACAATCATATTGATAGACAACTTTTTAACATAAAAGAGGATATTAGCAAAAGGGATGAGTTGTCGGAATCATTGTTGGTAATATCAGTCAATGCAGAAGAGTTGACTAAGCGTACTGGACTTATGTAACAAGGTTAATGATTTATTGACTGCTATGTGACCAAAATGCACACGGCAACAAACGAATTTCGAACCCATTGACAAAGATTCTAACCGTCAACCAGCTAGCGACAGCAGCTGTTCTATAAGGTGTGACGTAACGGAATATCTTGTCAACACTGGTCATTCCATCTCAAGAAATGCTTACTTCAAAGTAATCTATAAACTGAAGAACATACCAAAGACAATATTCCTTCGTCTTCTGTGCATTGCTGAAGATTTAGCCATTCAGGTAGGAAAACCAGAGCTATGCATGCCATAGAAAATTATTCAACCACTTCTACTATTATCATGGTGACAACAACCTTACTGTTTCCGACTAACTTGATTTTGTTTATTTGCTTTTTCATAACTCTTGTATTTCTTTCGAACCCTTACGTAATTTCACATTTCCCTGTGTTTCTGTGTGATTCCTGATTACAATTCACTCATTAAATTATTCATCTTGTTAGGTAACTCCAATACACTCACCCAACTCCTGTTATATTTATTAAATTGTTGTTCCCAAGTGTTCCTAGTGAAACATAGGGCTACAACTGCACGTCTCCACTTGACTCTGTCTTTTGCTGTACTTTTCACCTACATCCATGTCACTCCATACTGTTTCAACTCGTCTTCACACCATCTCCTCCATGTCACTTTTGGACGTCCCAATCGCCGCTTCCCTTTCGGCCTGGTTCCACTCGAGCAATGGCCTGACGCACGCGCGATGTCACCCAGCGGTCTCCTCAGCCACGAATGTCCAATCCATCTCCACTTTCTCCTGCATATTTGTTGGGCGATTGGTCGTTCTTGTTTTGTTTGTTTGCGCCCATAGTTTCTCGTTGGTGATTCTTTCCGGCCCGGCCGGCCATGTGATCTTCAGTATAGATCCAGCGAAGAGAGTTGTTGGTTGATAAAGGTCTGCTACAGGCTATTGGAAATATTCTTTGTGACCCGCCCACCCGCCGAGTTTCTCATCCATATAGAAGAAGTGACTGACTTGACGTTTGTATTGAAAATCCGACTGAATTTTGCTGTTGATGCTGGTTGAGTGACGAAGATTTCCAGATTGGTTTCAGGTTGATGAATGTGTGTGTTTCTCGCCTTCCCGATTCTCGCTCGATTTGACATCCTCGTCCGTTCCGACTGCCTGTAGTTGAGACAATGCTCCCTACATAAGTAAGTGAATGAAGTAGCCTCTTTCAAATTCCTCCCGTTGATGGTGATTGGCGCTGGAAGTTGCTGCTGCTGTTGTTGTTGTTGGTTGGTTGGTTGGTTATTTTCATCACCTCGGTCTTGTCTATGTCCACCTGGAGTCCTGTCTTCACTACCTGCTTCTTCAACCAGTTTGTCGGTTTTCGCTTGTAAGTCTTCCATTTTGTGTGACATCAAGCATAAATCATCCACGAGCGAAATCCAGGTCTTCTATATCCTTCATGCTGGTCCAGGATATCCCTGTCTGCTCGTTTCCCACTGTCTGACGCATAATCCAGTCAGTCCACCACAATTAGGAATATCACTGCTGATAATAAGCACCTTTGTCTAACTCCTGTGTTTACTCCAAACGCCTCGCTGAGTTTTCCTTTGTGGATCACTTGACATGTGCCGTTGTCATGTAGCTGTTGAATGAGGTTGATGAATATTTGGGGTACGCTGTAGTACTTGGGTAGTTTCCAAATTACTTCGCGGTCATCGCTGTCTGTCGGAGACCTTCTCAATGTCTATGATGCTGAGGTAGAGGTTTGATTGCCATTCCATACTATGTTCTGTGATGATGATGCGTAGAGATGCGATTTGGTCAGAACATGATTTGCCTTTCCTGAAGCCAGCTTGTTCTGGTCGCCCTTCTTTGGTAGTTTCACTAGGTAACCTTTCCTCCAGTCAGTAGGCACCTCTCTCCTTCTAGATCTTTTGCAATAATGTGGTTAGCATGTCTGCTGTCGTCTCTGGGTCCGCTTTCAGTGCTTCAGGGGGTACTCCACCCGGTCCGGCTAACTCCTGTAATATATTGACTAATATTAACAACTATGACTGTGGTAACTAATTAGTTTTTTAATACCCTCTTTCGTGTTAAAAAGGTATAAAGGTAAATAAGATAAGTTTACTGGAGGGAATCTGTTCACTGAGCTACTTGTTCTGTTGTTTTCACTAAACCTAAATCTATCTTCTTTTTGACTATGCAAGCAGTTAACAAGAGAGCCTATATCCTATTGCTTACACATACTAAAAGGAGGCTTCAACCGGTGTCAAGAAGTCAGTGGTGATATCACTGTGTGATACAGCATCTCTTATTTTACCTAAGCATGTACTTATATATCAGTTTACGATATACACAATAGTTGAAATCTTCAGAAAATTTCTGTAGTACTTTAAATCACTGTAGTTAGCTAAACCAAATAATATTGGTTAATTAGTACTAAAAACTCTACAGTTATTCCGGTTTTTTAAAATCAACTATTATGATTATCAGAGTGAAACGAAATTTTTTGACAGAATTGCGTAGGCATAATTAAATGTAACAATTTTACTATCCATATCATAAATTTAATCTATTTTGCGAAAATATTAAACAAAATCCTCCATAGTAACGATACTTAGACATTGTTACCTAATTGTTAGTAACATCGGAAACACTCCACCGTTAAACAATGCCCTGATAGCAGTGGTAATGCGTGTTTTAGAATAGTCTGTTGAAAGAAGAATTCAACAATCACTATGAATTAGATTACTATTATAATTATTCTGTTTGTTGTAATATCGTTATGCCATTGGATTTCGACGAGGAACATAAAATTTCAACAGGACATCTACACCTTGTTCTGTTCTCTGTAGTCCTCTTCAACTAGCCCCATGATTACCTTCTCACAATCTCCTCCAAGTCATCAGAAGACCCCAAACTAGTCATGTTTCACCTAGGATGTGAAGAGTGATATCATTCGACGGTCTTCTCAATGTGTGTCCGATCCATCTCCATTTTTTCTACACATATCTTCAGCAATAGATTTTTAGTTGATTTGTTCCCAGAGTTTCTTGTCACCAGTTCTTTTTGGCCATTTGATGTTCAGTATGGAGCCAGAGAAGGCAACTGTTGATAAAAGTGAGAAACAGTTTATTGGAAATTCATTTCATGAAGCACCAAATAGAACTTTCTTAACATCAGTTGTGTGGATGTAGAAACCAAGATCGAAAAGGGAAGAGGAATATTCATTATTCTTTAAAATCAGTGTGAAATTTAATGCATTCAGCATAAGGAACAACATTCGGACTTTCAACACTGATGCCAGTCAGTGATTCCCTTTGGTTCAAAGATTTGACTTGTTACCAAAATCATTTCAACCAGCTGCCTTTACTCCACAATGAAGATCAAGTGGCCGGTCAGAATAGATTGGCAACAAGGGACTTTGTCGGTTGATGGACCAATCAACAACATATCGCCTTACATTTTTTCTGGGGAAAATGGAGGTGTATTGGACATAAGTTGAGGAGACCACATAATGACATTGATATTAAAGACGACACCAACAATAAGGAATCTAAATCATCAGTAGTAATTCCATACAAGGAAGGAACCTAGGAAACCTTACGCAGAATTCTTAACAAGGCAGGAAGTGACTAGCATTCAAACCCACACACTCAATTAGAAACAAACTTTGTCGGTTAAAGGATCCTGTGGAGCCTTTAAAACAAAACAATTTAGTTTATCTAATATCCTGCTTGAATAGCTGTCAGGTCAAATACATATGTCAAACTAGTAGAACAGGGACAGTCAGACTAGCTGAACATAAAAACTTGGCAAAATCTAGATTGGTTGACCCGAATAAGATAAGAAATCTAGGGAATAGTTCAGCTATCGCAAACACTACATGCAATGACACATAACCATACAACAGGATGGGATAAGATGACAGTTTTGAAATCTAATGTCACAGGGTGGAGGGAGAGATTGATAACAGAAGCTTTGTTTATCGAATCAACTTCAAACGCGTGTAATAGGAATGGTTCAACACCTGTCCAGGTGGACATCTGGAAAATTATACTACCCCTACGACAAATAGGACAGAATAAAGAAAACTATAAAACTCAAGTTTCGAAGTCGTGTGATTACAATTGATATGATTATGAACAATAAATTATGTTGGAAACGTCATCCAGTAAATAATTTTGTTTCACTGTGTGATACATCTAATAAACAAGCTAATATGGAATTACTTACTACCACAGTGCCTAAGTTTTACACTGTGATTAAATCTCTCCTGGAACTGTGTGAAGTACACATTAATTTGCTAATCGAGTATCCGACTTATGGTTCTTAACCAGTCCAGTCCTGTACCTAGTCCGAAATTGCGGTGGTTTGAACTGACTTGATTTTCTGAGCTGTGTTAAATGAAGAACAGTGCCGATAACCTCAGATGAAATTGGGTGAAACATAAGACTCCTGTTCAGACTCCTTCGATCAGCCTAGTAAGTATTACTGGTTGATGCGCATGGTGCACAACTACTTATGTTCGTCGGTGGCACAGTGGTTAGGACTCTCGCCGACCATGCACATGGTCCGGGGTTCGAGCCCGCACCGACGCACACCTGATATCTATGGTCGGCCTGCAAAATTTGGGCTACCGATATCCATGCTGAAAATTCCATACTTGTACCAAAAATACAGTGTGGAATCAAGCTGTAAATCAAAAATCAAAAATTAAAAATTAAAATTATCTCAGTCAATCAGTAGTATGTAGTTTTATGCATATATGATTTTTTTTAATGATCGTAATTCTATGCAGCGCCTACTAAAATTGGAATGAAAAGCACAAGAGTAGAAGGGTTTAAATGATCAAACTCCAGTTTTGTTGTCTTAAGGTCCTAATGAACGATTCCGTATACATCCTAAACACTTAACTACTACACATAATATATTTCTATTGACCACCAAGTGTGTAATAAGTCTGTAATCTTGCAGGAAATAAATTACAATACGTTACTTATTTTAAACAAATATGAAAACATGTTAAGATAATAACCATGAATAAGTCATTCACACTGCACCAAAAGAATAAAATCAATAGGATACATGGTGCTCGAGGTAGAACGAAACAGAGACCAAGAAAGAGAGAGAGCGAGGAGACTAAGTACCATTTTTTTCTCAAATAAAGAAAGTGCACACTTATTACCACCTATTTTGTGTGTGTGTGTGTGTGTCGGTGTTCCTGTAAATTTATTCAGCTTCAAAACTAAACTACATTCATCATATCTTGCATTGTCTGCATAAATGTGCATTGTTCCAAACTAATTTAATCAGAGATGATTCCTCGCACTAAATCAGTCAGTAATAGAATGAAAGAGTTCAACAGATAAGTAAATAAGCATGCAGAGAAATTGCACCAAAACAGCATAAATTGTAAATACCTTCTATTGCGCAATATGCTAAGTAATTTTGGTAAATAAAGTGTGACCAAAAAAGGCCTTGAGACAAAACAAAGGTGATGTTTTATAGCCAAAAAAATGAAAATGAAAAGTAAAGAAAGAGAGATTGAAACGAAATATAACAAGATAAACAAAGTCAGTGCCAATTTTTACGAGGTGAATAAGCTTTTTTGTCTGCTTGACTCCAGGGACTTATCTTCACCTTCAATTTCCCCTGCATGTCTTTTGTAAAATTAGATAGAGACTGTTTTGCTGTCACAAATAGATATCACTGAAAACTAGGGGATCTTAGGTGACTTTTAAATCCTATTTTGAAACTCTTTACCACTGAGCACCTATAACCTGATCATAGTTCAGATACAGAACCTTGATGTCATGGGGTTAGCACGTTCACAATTCACTAAGTGAGGCTGAATAAAATAACCCATGAATCCTGGGTTTTGTCAATTAGGATATAGCTCACCGGCGGCTTAATAGTTTTTCAGGCAAATCTGATTTACAACTTCACTAACCAATATCAGTTCATCATCGAGTTTACATTAAAATTATTTAAATCCCTATGAATAAGACATATTATAATTATCTAAGTGTCGGTTTGCAGAGATTCGATTGATTTCATTTTTGATCACTAATTGGCTTTAGTTAGGGAATCATTGTAAACCAGGGAGTACTCGACAGTTGTTTCATCGTTATTTGGGATCCTCTAGCAGTACGCATCCATGAACCCTCCAGGGACCCAACCCAAGACCTTCAGGTTACAAGACAAGCTCGTATATAATTCAGTGACTGGAACGGAATCCGATCCCTAGTGAGTTCCAACTTCACGACACAGCACAGCCGCCACCCAATATCTTCGACGAGTATCTGCTCTCACGCCGAACTTGTTGGACCCCACCAGTGAATTTGCTTAAAGTAACAGTGATATTTCGTGATGGGTATGGTCCATCAAGCTGGGTGTGGGGAAAGACACTCACCGTTGACATTGGCTGGTGGTCACGGTATATCACGAATTGACAGAAGTTAGAATTCATAGGCTATCGAATCCTATCACAATAACTGAATAGTATACGAGTTGATCTTATGACTTAAACGTCCTGGTTTCGATCACTGAAGGTTTCGCGTGAGGGGAACCACCAGAAGATCCCCAACAATGACGAAACGGTTGTCCAGTACTTAGTGGTCTATAATGGTTCTTCTTTTTTCTTATTCTTTCACATTCCCAATGGAACACAGGGCTTCAAACTGGAGGCCTGAAGTTTCGGTAGTAGTGGTGTTTACTTTTACGAGATGCGGTTGCCGGCCCCATAATCAACCTTCCCTCTTTATCAGTCTTATAACCGGCTTAATGAGGTAAAGGAGTGTGTCGGTGGCCGAAAATCGAACCTTGGTTCACATGCGTGGTAAGTGAGGATTCTACCGCTCTGTCACCGACGCACTTAATGATTCTCTAACTAAGTCAATTTTCGGTCAGAATTGAAATTAATTCCCATACAATTCAATCCCATACTTGTAACCATATTCAAACAGATATTACCGCGCAATCTTGTAGAACGAAAAGGCACACATTTTATTGTTTAGTCTTCAATGAAACTTAGAAAATTTAAAACAATTTCTATATAACACTGTAGCCTCTTTCTTGATGTCTTTCTCAGTATACTAATTCACTTTATTTTCATTTTATTACATCTGTGCATTTTAATTTGAATAAAGTAAACTAACGGTTCCGTTTATTATCACCATTGTATTTGCTCCTTGTTTGTCTGTTTATCAAGGGCAAAGATCTTAGAAGCTATATGCGATTGCGTAACAATCACTTATCAATGAATTTAGTTCGACTATTCACCTTTCAAATATTTCGTGGACTTGAATACTGTCATGCACGACAAATTCTACATCGTGATTTAAAACCACAGAATTTACTTATCAATCAAAATGGAGATTTAAAACTGGCTGATTTCGGTAAGAATTTATGCACTATTCACAATCTGTATGATTAATAATATGCAGACCTTCAGTTAACTGTATTTAATCAACAACAGTTCATTTGCCAGTTAATAAGTTTCAAGGAATTAATTATATTTAGTTAATTTAATTTACCTATTTCCCTTTGATTGAATATATTGGACCGAAATGTTTGCTCACTGTTGAAATATCAGCTTCTAGTACCAATGCTTCTGTGTTAACTTAGGATTAACATGAAGGAATGCGATGGATGGTGACTAACAGTGGAACTTAAGATACTCATTTCCTCCTATTCAGGACTCGTCATCAGGATGTACCTATATTCCCAATGAATAATGATGTTCCTAGTGAGACGGAAGTCACATGTTAATCCCCAGACAACCTCGAAGCATCAGTATTAGAAGCCAGTATGCCAACAGAGACCGAACATTCCGATCAAATACAAAAATCAAGTTAAACTGTAAAAACAGAAGACAAGGCCCAGGCAACAGATCGTTTATTAAGCAAATCAACACATATTTATATATTTTCATGTACATTATTATAGATTATTTAAGCAAACAAACACAGTCTTCTGATTGGTTGTTTCTCACTGAAAGTTAACCTTGCATCTCTTTGTAGCTGTTTCTTGAATGTCAGATCATGTATATGTTAACTATATCCGCCTACGCAAAGTGTGCTTTGGTTGGTTGTTGAACCAATCTTTGTTCATATTTTCTCACAACCAAAATTTGGGACATAAACATTGGCGTAAATTAATGTCTACCAATTTGGCTAGCAGCCTGCTCTTACCACAGAACAAATCAAACTTATCCCGGTTACACAAAATGTGCTCGTCGTGGTCCAAGTGGCCTCGTGAGTAAATCTGTGGCTCTAGAAACTATGGGTACTGGGTTTGAGTCCCAGTGAGAACAGTACCACTCACCAGATATCCAGGTACACTCAGACGGCGAGTTCAGGTTAGAACGAAATGTGCATTCTGGATTTCACAGCTAGTCACTAGCATCCACCAAACAGCAGAAATCATCAAATGCTGAAATAATGCAGCAGGCTTGTAACTCAACTTCTCAACAGTTCAAGCTGCTTCACAATGTATCTACAAACGATAGAAAAAATTATAATAAAGGGAGCAAAAACGAAGTTACTTTAAAACAGAAAAAACCAAACTAAATCACAAAGTGAAATGCAAAGTGGAAAGTGCTTCAGAACCAATGTCATCATTAGTCTGATATTTTGAAATGCTTTCGTATGCAATAAGAAAAATTCGGCTAATATTTATGTTGATTAAAAGTGCTCATTATAAATTTTCAAAGCCTGATTAGTGAGTGAACAAAGATTATTGTTTTCGATAATTTCATCAGGTTGTACATTTATGTAGCCATAGAGAAGCTACAGGATTACGGCTATTTACGACATTAATACTTAAAATAACATTGAGTCATTAGGATCGATAGGTCACTGTTTAAAATATGTGTATATGATAATATGCATAAATATAACACTAAATTGAAAAGAAAGAAATTAGAGACAGTAGTATAGTATTTATAAATTCATAGGCAGATATATTCCACAGAAGGACAGGATATCAGTACTAGCTGCACATGGGTTATTTTGTATGCAAAGTTTTGGTTGTATTAAGCGAATCACTATAGCTTCTAGTGATTTGATAGTTTACCCTGAGCTGGTTGGTTTAGTTGCGGAGCTTTCGTCATCCACCTTCTGGACAACATCTTCAGCGCAATATTTAGCATAAAGTGAAATGATTTAAATTTTCTTCATGAGTGATATAATTGCGTCTCCCATAACCATCTTTACATATGTATTGACCATTTTCTATTGACTTGGATTTTAAACTTTCTGATCACCTGATTTACTTTTTATTAGTTGGTATATTTGGTCTATATTAACGTTTTTGTTAATTACATATTCATTTGAGTACCAGGCTTCTAGGAATTCCCTGGGAATTTTGGTGTTTCCACTGTCTAAGATTTCGACATTATCCCAATCGAACTGATTGATATTCATAATTGTCTATATGCATTGATATGAAAGAATATATATCGTGTCTTTTCACAGCTGATTTGTGTTCTTGGATTCTGATTCGAAGGGGACGCCCACTTTGACCGATGTAATGTAATGTCTTCTCTATTACTATGGCTTCTGCTGTCTAGAGTGTTCGGTATCTCATGGTCATTGATAATTTGTTCGATATACCACAGATGTTAGAAAAAAATTCTTAAATGTTCACTTTGTGGTCTTTTTGGACCAGTCATCTATTATCGAACTGTTAATGGTTTTCACTACATCACTGTTTAATCATACTGGCTGGTGATTCTGAGCAGAAAAAATCAAGTCCCACTGATAGATATTTGACTATAGGACCTTATGAAGAAGTTATCGTAACGAATATTCCTTGTTCCTTAATCAGTCTTTTCAATTATGGTAATACTCTTTATCGATATGCTTATTTATTTCGCCAAGCTGTATTTTGATAATAATAATAATAATGCTAATAACACTTTTATTCTAGACGGTATTTATGAAATATACAGAATTTTCTGAGAGTTTATTGCATGATATTTTCACTCCGTACAATATCTTCAAGTAAAATATAGAATGACAGTATATCCTTTGACACAATGACGTCTGAGTTGAAGTACAAACCATTCCATTATAATATATTTGCTACGTCTTCTACAAGAAATCCACGATGTCTAGTCGAAAGCCAATTGTAAGATGTTCAGAAATACTCTTTGAGACCCAAGGAGATAACCGAAGATTAGTTGCCACCTGTAATCAGCTCTTTCCTCAAGTCTAGTAGGAACTAGCAAATCAGAAGCTTGTTAATACTTTAAATACACACCAGAGTAGAGAATACATTAGAGGTCATATCTAAATCGATTAAAACAAACGATCGAGAGAAAATATATCCAATAGAGAGATGGAAGCTTTTGATAGCCCAAGTTTTAAGCAGGCCGCCAATCCTGACAAAATACTTATATCTTACGTTAGAAAGTCAAGCCGACTGAATATATGAAAGTATAATTGCGAGCTGGTTTAGCTGAATTTTTAGTCGGCAAAATATTTTAACTCAACTTCTTATAAGCTAAGTTTTCTTGGAAAAATCGTATACAGACTACTGCAGCATTCGGTTATTTTTACTATATGAATAAATATATACGTCTATTCAAAAATTTGGTGTATCTCAACCCATTATGCTTTAGTGTGTAGTTTACGTCGTGAAAATACAGAAAAAAAGAGACAATTCGGGCGATCAATCGGATTCCGTTTAAAATACTTAAACCGTGTCCTTTAGTCTCTGTGCATTTCTTAAATTAGCTCTTCTTTAATTGAACTCAGGTCTCTTTAGAATCTTCTACTTACTTTCATTTCAATGCTTCCCTTTCGGGTTCTACTTGAGGGCTTGTCTAGTGATGTCACTTGATGGTTTCCTCAGAGTATGGCGAATCCATCTCCATTTCTTCCTGCATATTTTTTTGCACAATCGGTTCCTACTGGGTTGGTTCGCTCCCAGATATCCCTTCCTGTTGCTGATCTTTTCTGACCATTCATCTGATCCTGAGTAGTATTAATCGAAGACAGCTGTTGGTGGAGGTCTGTAGTTTGTTTGAGGTGCTGTTTATGACGCGCCAAGTCTCTGATCCGTATAGTAAGTAGCACTGACTTCAAAATGGAACTGAAAATCCGGATCTTATTTTTGATGGTGAGTGATGTTGACCTCCACACAGACTTGAGGGTAATGAAAGCTTGTCTTGCTTTTCCGATCGTGGCTTTGATATCCTCTTCAGTTCCGTCCGCCTGTAGTTGAGCGATGCTTCACAGGTAGGTAAAGGAGGCTTTTTTTCAGGCTTCTCTCATTTATGCTGGTTGTATTCTGATGTTGTTGCTGTTGGTGGTGTTGGCCAGGAATCTTCATCACCTCTGTTTTCTCTGTGTCACCTGAAGTCTTATCTTCGATGCTTCGTGTACCAACTTGTTGCTTTTCACTTGCATATCTTCCAGTTTGTTGGAATCAGACATATTCCATCGGCGACATCCACATCCTCCAGTTTTTTGTGTAGGTCTATTTTATGCCTATTTCCTCAAAGCCCACTGTGTTTCTGTCGCATTATCCTGTCTACCTCGGTCCGGAAAATCATTGGAGATAGTAGACAGTCAGCTTGTCTTACTTCCGCCATCACTTGGAAGGATTCCGTGAGTTTCCCGTCGTGGATTACTTGACATGCAGCATTGTCGTACAACTGTTGGATGAGATGTATAATTGTCGTCGGTAACCCGTAATAGCGAATTAGTTATCAAATCACCTCTAGATTGACGCTGTCGAAGGTCTCTACAAAGTCGATGAAGTTGAGATAGAGAGGTGACTGCCATTCCAAGCTTTGTTCAATGATGATTCGTATTGTGGCGATTTAATCAATACATGACTTGTTTCTCCTGAATCCAGCTTGTTCCGGTGGAAGTTTTTCATCAAGGGCTTGTTTGATTCTCTCCACAAATTGGTAATAAAGAAAGCTAATTCATTTTTGTGTATTTATAT
This sequence comes from Trichobilharzia regenti, assembly GCA_944472135.2. Classification (NCBI taxonomy): domain Eukaryota; kingdom Metazoa; phylum Platyhelminthes; class Trematoda; order Strigeidida; family Schistosomatidae; genus Trichobilharzia; species Trichobilharzia regenti. Next base: position 138,238,345 of record OX235262.1, read on the forward strand.
AATCCAGGTAGTCAGTGATTGTGGAAGTGCAGGTAGGTGGCGTGTGTGTGTGTAAGGGTAGGGTGGAAAAGTGAAATATGATGTCATAATGTTGGTTTTTATTGTGAGTTGTGAAAATAAGATTAAAAATGCAATCATTAGTGATCATGGTAACGATAACAAGGATAGTATTGCAATTGAAGATAATATTTAGTTATTCTGTGTGCCAGGGTAAAACATTATTCCAACTATATCTGTGATGAAGGCGATGGCCATGAAGAGAAGTGAACAAACTTATTCTGAACAATCAATCAGAATGAAAGGCAACTGTCTGAGTTATACCTGGTAGTAGGTGTACAAATCTAGAAAACAGTAGCGATGTCTTGTATAAAATGGTAAAAGTTAAATTCTTATCGGTCTATAGCCGCTAGATACGCTAAGACGAAGCTTTAGTAGGATTCATTTTTCTCCTTCCTAAATACACGAAAGGATGTTCAGGAAGGCGACGAGCTGTTCTGTTTTTCATGGCTGTTTTCACAAATGCATCTGAATTTATGCTTGCACAGACTTACATTTCACCTACACTGAAACTACACTATAAGTTATTTTTAGATTTTCCGTCGATTAATTGGACCGAAGTGCTCGGTCTCAGATTGACATGTCGGCTTCTTATGCAGATGCTTCGACGATGTCTGGGCATTTAATCAGAACTTAAATGGTGGATGGTGAATAGCAGTGAATCCAGGATGCGCGTTTCGTCCTATTTGGGATTCATCATCTGGATGTACCTGCACTTCCGATTGAGTGATGATGTTCCCACCGAGACTCAAATCCAGTGTACAAGAAGTGGCTCTCGGGGCCCAAGTGGTCTAATGGATAACGCTTTGGCGTTTGAAACTATAAGCACTGGGTTCGAGCCTCGGTGGGAACATCATCACTCACTGGGAAATGCAGGCACATCCAGCCGACGAGTCCCAAATAGGACGAAATGTGCATCGTGGATTCCACCGCTAGTTACCGTCCACCAATTAGATACACTATAAGTTAGTTGAAAAAATGGATCCTTTTAATGTTTGATGTCAATGGTTCTGAAGCCACATTCTTTAGAACGATACGGTTGGATAAAGTTGAAGATATGTATAGATATTTATAAAAATAAGTTATCTGAGGTGCCATCATTGCTTCTGATATAAAAACATAGATTACAGTTCTATAATCCAACTACTGTGCTTTATGGTTACCAGTTATATCTGTTAAAGAGTGAACATTTTTCTAACACGAAGAGTAACTCACATTAGCAACCTTTTAGTGTTTGCTCAGAAATGAAACACTGTCACTCTTTGATGTATACTACGGCAATTAGTAAACCTAATTGCTTAAGTTATACACATCTAAAAGACTGATTAATGAACCAAAAATGACATTAATTTGCTTTACCACTTGACATTTAACTACGATTAAAATCACAAACATTTTAGTTTTAATCACATTTCATACTACTATTACTATTATTTTATGCATTCACACCTATGATTCAATTCCCTCACCGGATATAACTTAAAAATCATTTATAAACGACTGTACAGCTTGATGATAAATTCGTTGAAAAGAGTCTCTTCGCTGAATCACTTGTTTTGATTTTCTATGTGTTACAATGGGAATTTTCCTTGAGAACTTTCTCTCTTCATCAGGTTAGAAGAAATGTTGTTGTTAACAAATTTAGCGTTGTAAATTGCGCTGAATCAATAGTATCTGTAGGTTACGTTCCAAAGTATCAGTATAACACTGAACTGAAGGACAGATAAATTAAAAGGAATAACACAGAATTCATAAATGTATAGGCTTGACAGCTGGCTAGCATAGAAATATTGACTGGACCTGTTTATTTTGTGCACAAGTTGATTTAAGCTACTTGCAATAGTCTCTGCTGTTTAGAGTGTTCGGTATCAAACTTATGATTAAAGCTTTCACTAATAGAGTGGCATGAGCACTTAAAGCCGTTAAAATGGTAAACTTAAGTGTTATCTTAATGCTAATGAAGAATGTTTTGATGTCGTTGAAAACTATTTAAAATACCTTATCCTTCATGGTATTATTATTATTTTTCCCTTGGGTTCCTAGTGGAACATAGAGCTTCAACTGCACGTCTCCACTTGACTCTGTCTTCTGCTGTACTTTCCACCTACACCATGTAGTCCATACTGTTTCAACTCCTCTTCACACCATATCCTCCATGTCACCCTTGCACTGACGTCCCACTCGCCGCTTCCCTTTCGGCCTGGTTCCACTCGAGCAATGGCCTGATGCGCGCGCAATGTCACCCAGCGGTCTCCTCAGCCACGAGTGTCCAACCCATCTCCACTTTCTCCTGCATATTTGTTGGGCGATTAGTTCGTTCTTGTTTTGTTTGTTTGCGCCCATAGTTTCTCGTTGGTGATTCTTTCCGGCCCGGCCGGCCATGTGATCTTCAGTATAGATCCAGCGAAGACAGTTGTTGGTTGATAAAGGTCTGCAACAGGTTGTTGGAAATATTCTTTGTGACCCGCCCACCCGCCGAGTTTCTCATCCTGTCCATATAGAAGAAGTGACTGACTTGACGTTTGTATTGAAAATCCGACTGAATTTTGCTGTTGATGCTGGTTGAGTGACGAAGATTTCCAGATTGGTTTCAGGTTGATGAATGTGTGTTTCTCGCCTCCAATCCCGATTCTCGCTCGATTTGACATCCTCGTCCGTTCCGACTTCCTGTAGTTGAGACAATGCTCCCTAGAAAGTGAAGTGAATGAAGTAACCTCTTTCAAATCCCTCCCGTTGATGGTGATTGGCGCTGGATGTTGCTGTTGTTGTTGTTGTTGGTTGGTTGGTTGGTTATTTTCATCACCTCGGTCTTGTCTATGTTCACATGGAGTCCTGTCTTCGCCGGCTGCTTCTTCGACCAGTTTGTCGGTTTTTGCTTGTAAGTCTTCCATTTTGCGTGACATCAAGCATAAATCATCCACACGCGAAATCCAGGTCTTCTAGGTTCTTCACGTCGGTCCTTCATGTTGAGTACTAATTATTCTGATGGCCATTTGTCGACTTTTTCGGTGTGTGTGTGTACATTAGGATTATAAGCAAAAATAAAAATTAGTTAAGGTTATTGTTTACGCCATCAAAATGTTTCAAATACGTGATGGATAATCAAAATGTAACTAGGGGAGGGTGAGGATTGGTAGGTACTGATAAGGGTTGCGTAATATTAAAGACACCCGAAAGGGTAAGATTTTAATGAAAGAGTATGGAGACAAGTGTCGAAGAAGCCTACCAAAAACGGAAAGCTCCCCTCTACTTTGCATTGCCGAGGCCTTTGCGGTCCGGATGGAAAACCTTGATTTATGTACATAGAAGAAAGTTCACCACTCTCTCCTTCTACCATAGGTATTATTCCAAGTTTTAATATTTTGTTAATTATGCTTTTTTGAATTTTGTATGACTTCTTATTAACATCCTTTTCCTAACTAACTCTTTGTTTACTCTTTCTACCTATTACATAATTTATTTTGGACACGTGTGCCCATGCTCCTTCACTAACATCCTATTTCATATTACGTAACCCTTGTCAGTGCTTACCAATCCTCATCCCCTCTAGTTACAATCTGATTATTCATCATGTATGTGAAACATTTCGATGACATAAAGAATAACCTTAACTTCTTAATCCTAACGTATGGAAGATTTCATCATGAGCTGACAACAGTTAGAAATCCTCCATGAAACCAAGTAAAATCCTACAAAACTAATAGTAGAAAATCCTAACTTACACACACGCACACAAAATAATTATACATAAATTCGATTTTACAGCTGAGTGAATGAATCCGCCACAGAAAAGAGACTGACTCTTCGCCTAAACTTTGTTGTTCTCATAGTTCATGTCTGGATGGGTATTTTCTGTGAATATGTCAATTTATTTCATGTTCAATGGAGCGACAATAACAAAGTCTGTCAATTACTTTCCTATCATCCACTTAATGTCAATTGTTTAAATACTAATAGTTAATAAATATTGCTACACTGTATGAATGATGAACGAACTGATGGAATCATTTTATCAAAATGTAATTCAGATTTCCGGTATTAGTGAAGTGAACTTTTCAGATGAAGAGGTTTTATAAACAACTGTTACTATGGTGAACAATTGACCAAAAAAACACAGTAATACTACAGGTGAATACCAAAGCAAGTTAAATATAATGAGTTTCCATCATACTATATGGGAAGAGGCGACAGGCGACAATTTATCACTGATTCATTATAGAACAAAAGTTTCATATGGAAGTCCTTTGATAGTAATAAATACGGGACTCGAATGATCGACTGAGTATTAGCGTATGTTTTTTGCACTGTATTCGGTTAACCGTTATAGAGTTTTACTGCTTAGACACTGTTCAGATTATCTTTATATCTTATTCTGATGTATTTTTGAATTTACGAATTTAGTATATTTTCATAAATAATGAGTAGTTTTCATTCTTTCTTCGAATAATATACATTTCATGTTTTTTGAAAAGGGAGCCTAATGTGCTGTTTAAAGCATATCAGGGAATTCAAGTTTCTAATGTTTACTCGACGTAGTTGGAAAAGCCAGCAATTCCCGAACCTTTGGTATCATAGGAGGGGCAAAGTTAAGAAATAGCGGTTCAAGAGATGCGAAAGCACATCTGACCTTCAGCTGACCAATCAGAATAGCCGTTTAATTACTAGAAAAATATAGATAACAATTATGAGCACCCTAATAAAAATGTTTGCTAGGAAAATACAGGTAATGAAATTGAAACACTCCGACCCAACCCTAATAGTAACCTAAAACTAACAACTTGTCAACCCTTTATCCAAACAATACCAAAAAATGCCGGATAATATTCAGAAATGCTTTTGGAAAGCGTGCGCTTTGTGCGGCCAATATAACTAGCTCCACACGAGCACGTGAATTTATAAACACACATTGAGGTGGCCCAAAGCGGCAGTTTATCCTTGACACATTCGTTGATCATTTGTCGGCTGAAAAATTGATATGTAGCTCAGCCATAAAGAAGGCTTTCCTCAGTGATCTGCACAAGCGATTCTTCAGGATCTGAGCTGCGGTATCACCTTTAAATTCAACACTCATAAATAGAAGTTTTTTCGGCACCGTTTGGATTCTTTCAGGCTTTTCCCTTAACTTCATGTTTTTATCGATAAATCTTGGAGGATATCCATTCTCTAAGAGAACTTGTCTGAGTCGCCCAAGTTCCCATCGATTGTATCACTTGAACATATCCTCCTTATTCTTGAAGATAAAGAATGGATCAGATTTCTCTTTCTTCTTAAAGAGACCAAGCTATGGAAATTTGTTACTGACCATTCCATGTTGGTTTCCTGTAGATCGATCTTTGAAGGGAACCATCAGATCTCCTCTTAGAAAAACATCCAAGAAATGGAATTCCGAGTTAATCTCTGATTCCGATGTGAACTTGATGGCATGATAGCAGCTGTTGAACTCCTGAGTTATTAATTCGATGTCGTATTGTTGTCACATAGATGAAAGTATCATCCATGTATCTTTGGTACAGATGGAAACTGTCGACAGTAGGCCGTGAATACTATTCTCCAAACTAGCTAAGAAGCAGTCTGCTAGTAAAGGACCCAATTGTGACCCCATTGTCACTCCATCTCTTTGTCTATAAATCGCGTTGTTGAACTTGAACTGGACATTTAGAGTGCACCTCAAAAGTAGTTCCTTTAAGTAGTGAATCGGAACATATACGTCTACATTATTATCCTCAATGAATTTGCATATAACGCAGATAGTTTCAGTGAGGGGAACGTTGGCGAAAAACGAAGTAACATCTATAGATATCATTTTCTTTCCGGATACATTAGCATCACTGATTGAATCGAAAAATTCAAACGAATCAGAAACATTATGCTTGCAGAGGTTATTTCTGATAGGTAATAGGATTTGTGTGAGCCATTTGACAGTAGTATGATATGTAGAATTTGTAATGTCCAAGATTTGACGTAGTGGCACGTTCTCTTTGTGCACTTTCGGTAGACCATATAATAGAATAGTATTTTACTGCCTACTATCGACATATTCCACTCGGAACCCAAGGGAACAATAATAATATTAGTCTTTATATATGCAGGTATTAGAATAAAATCATTTGATAATTTTGGCTCCTACAAATCTTAGTAGCCAGGTTTTTCTCTGTATATTGATTGTTTAGAAGGACTGACTGATTTTAACTGTACATCCTGTGTCAGTCAGGTGTTTAGCGATTTCATCCACAAACACTTTCTTACTTTTCATATGAATATCGTTGTGTATATGCTAAGGAAATCTAGTAGATGTTCTCCTTCAACTCCTTTCCAATTACTTGCTACTGCAAGTAGAATATAAATGAGTAAATACAGTCGGAGTTGACATGAACTGTGGACTGTATTAGTATATCACTTGTTCCACAACTAAGCTTCCTGAGTTAAAATAATTTATGAAGTATGTTATATATTTTTGCATTTGTAGTAATTTACATCATTTCTAACAAAGCTGTTAGCAGATGATGAAAAGCCGTTCTCCTTTTGATGTTACTTAGTCGACGGTGGCTAGTGGCAGGACATAGGATGCTCATTTCCTTTTTAGTCAGGACTCATCAGCTGGAGGTGTCTGTATACCCAATGACCAATGACTTTCCCACTGAGACTCGAACTTAGTACTCAGCACATTCACATGACAAGTCTTGAATCGAATGAAATGCGCATTATGGATTATGCTGCTAGCTACGAACGAAATAAAAAAAACACAAGAGTGAACTCATGTTGTTTTGTTCCAGAGGTTTTTCTTAATCTTCTCACTACATTATTTGCCTATGGTAGATTTTGATTTTTAAACCTGCTATATCTGTGTAAATGTATGAATTCTTTGGAATGATCAGTGGTTAGGCATATATGATTTTTCTTTGTCATATGGAACTTTAATAATAAATCTATTTTCACGCATTGGTTTTGTAGGGATTTTGTTTGATTGCATGGAGGATTTCCTCATAAGCTGACATTGGTTAGAGAACCATTGGAAAACCAGCCAGGGAGTACTGGATAGTCATCTTTTTCGTCTAGTTTGCAACTCTTCATCAGTACGCACCCACCGTGAACTTCTGGTTAAAAGGCGAGCTAACTCGTAGACCATTAAGCCCTGGGACCCACCCGATTCAATGGCCAGTGCATGAATTCTAACTTCTGCCAATTTACGACATAGCGCAACCCCTAGTCAATGTCTTCGGCGAGTATTTATCCTCACACCCGACCTGCTGCAACCTACTGGTCACGACTTCTCAAATTTCTAAATTTCAGTGTTTCACTGAAAGAACAAGTTTATGCATATGCAGTGATGGATAAGGACACAGCTTTCAAACACAAAATTGTCCGAAACTCTGGACTTTAGAATGATAAGGGGAACAACAGATCAGCACTCGAGCCGAAGTAAAACACTATTGTGGTGAGAGCTATCTGCAAGCCAAAATTGTAGACAACAATTTACGTCAGTGAACACGTCCTGAATCAAGGTCATGGAAAAAAAACAATAACAAAACTTAACCTTGAGAAAATCACCAGCCAATCACAGTGGAGTTATGGGGTGTGGAAATATGATTCACAGATATATGTGACTTGATTTTCTGAGAAACGGCCATAAAGAGATCACAGAATAACCTTCAGCAAGAAAATAACCAATCAGAAGAGGTTACTTCTATGCTTACAAAATGCTAATAATAATGCACATAAAAATCTATGAATATCTCTTGATTTTCTCAATAAAAGGTCTGTCGCCTGGCCTTTGTCTTCTGTTGTTACACTATCACCAGTGTTATCTCGCAAACAATTTGATTATAGTTTAAAAAAGCCTGCATAGTCGTCTACTCACTGCTCAGATCGTTGAAATATAAGTTTTCAAGACGGTTTATTCAACAACTTCAAGTTCAAAGTGAAAAAATATCATTCTGGTTAACGTCATCAAACATAATGTACTTATCGAATACATTAAATTGTTCAGTCTCGAAACAACAATTTGTCTTCACTTCTTCTTCTATATGGTTCAGTTAAACGATTCAATTACATTTTTTTGTATTACCGTGTGCATTCCATTGTACGTCAGTTAAAGCAAATAACTCCGGTAAAATCAGAAGTATGAGCAGACACTTGTTCGTATAATGTATATGCATATATACATAGATGAATATTCGTTTATGGTTAGAAGGAAGAAGTATATATATATATATATATATATTTGCGAAACTGAAAGATTATTGATTTTCTCATAAATTGATTTTTTTATCTTTAAGTATTGCATTATACATTTGTCAATCATTTTAAGTCTATATATTTCCAATGAAACTCTGAGTGTATTATTTCTTCAATATTATCTTATGCAACACAGCTTTACAGAAAAAGTACAAATGACTGATTTAGTAACTCTTGTTTGAATAGTTAACAATTTTCGCTGTATGCCTTTAACATTCAAAGTTAATTTACAAAAAGATCTCTTTAGATAACCACTAGTAATTAGGAAGCACTAAACAGCTGCTTCCTTCTTGTTTAGGACTTTTTAACAGTATGCACCCATGCCCATACTGGAAATCAAACCAAGGACCTTCAGATTATGAGACAAACCAGTTGACCATTCAAACACCATAACAAAATTCAACAGCCTATAGATTATAACTTCTATTTTTTTCTTTTCTTGCACGTTCCCCAGTGGAATATAAGACTTCAAGCTAGTGGCTTGAAGTTTCTGTAGCAGTGGTGTTTTTTTGGGGTTGCTAGCCTTATGTCTAGCCTTTCATCTTTACCAAGATTATTTCTGGCTTAGCAAGGTAAAGGAGTGAGTCGGCCGGAGATCGAACCCCGGACCATGTGCATGGTCAGCGAGCGTCCTAACTGCTATGCCACCGATGAACAATAACTTGATTATAAATAAAATTTTCACTCAATCGATTCCTCGTCGTTTTCTCAACAGGCGACAGGATGTGTGTTACAAATCCATTTTTTACTTGTCACCTAACTAACTCAAACATGATGACACCAAATTTGAAAGCAACAAATAGTAGAAGTTCAATTTTAGTACACTGAGCACGTGGTTCAGTAGTAGAGTGCTCACTAATCGGGTTCGATTCCTGGTCGACACGTTTCTACATCTCGCTTAGACGACAGTGAAGTTGAGCATAGGGCTGTTGAATATATTTTTATAAAGTTATCTAAGTAATATATTCTAAAGAAATATTCTAACCGTACCTATCGAAATATCAATCAAACTGAGCTCATTTTAACTAACCATTGACTGTTCACAATGATTAATAAAACTATTATTTTTTATCCAGGTCTGGCACGTTCACAGTCTGTACCAATCAAAACGTACTCGAGTGAAGTAGTAACACTTTGGTGAGTCAGTGAGTGAGTAAAATATCTCTTTCCGTTTTTTTTCTTCAAAACTTCTTTTTGTTTGCGTGTTTAACTTAGAGTCATGTTAGTCATTATACTTATCAGTATTGTATTCTGTTAGCAGACTACTTTTTTCTACGTGATCCTTAATTGTCATCCGTAGTTTTTATTCAACTCGATTGTATAATTGATAGGAATAATTTTAGTCATTCACATTATGAATAATGTTCATGTGGCAACTATTTAGTCTGAAATGACTGTCTTTGCGGATGCATAATATGTGAACACTTATCACCAGGTAGCTTTCTGTAACAAAATCAAGACATATTATGCAACAAGATATCTGAGAACCTAACAGATATAGAAAAATAATGTGATTTGTATCCACATGGTGTGTGTTTGTTTTGACAGTCTATTATATTTTGCTATGTGTATATGGATCGATATTTCATCATAACTGACATATGCTTTTGTCTGTCCACTAACTAAATAAACAATGTATGACCTTGTTGTCACATGACATTACAACCAATCATGTTAAGACTGGCTATTCATTGGTTCATGTGTATTAGTCATTTTCATATATACTTTGTACTGTATTCTTGTTGTTTCCCACGTCCGTACATTTCGTGCTTATTCACTCATACTCTTGTGTGACAATTATTTCCCTTGTCTGGAAAATACAGGTATCATCGTAAACCTCGTGGTCTTCTGATTTCCCTCTTTCCGCGTCAGGACTATTAACTACTCGACGAGTACATAACATAACTGGCGACGGGGAAAACTCTAATAACTCACTCAGCAGCAGTACATAACATACAGCATCAGTAGTGTTGAATGATATTCAGAATGTGTCAACTTTATACTTCCTTAAGATATGAAGTAGTTAGCTAGTTAGCTAAGAGCTATAAGTCAGACACATATTGTAGTTGCTGACGATACTAACCAGTAGCCCATGCTGAGTTGGATAAAGTAGGGTTCGAATCAAACAGTTGGCCAACTTACTTAACATCAGTCCAAAGTGTACCACAGTGGTGAATCACTCACCTTGGCCTTGAGGTCAATCGTCAGTCCGAATAGCTCAGTGGCAACATCTATGATTGGAACACTGAATTACGTGTGTTTAGGCCTCAGAAAGAATGTCAGTCCCTTCGAGATTGCTTATGTTCCTTATTGATGAATGACGATAAGCACTAAACATAAAACCAGGACATACTGTAAGTTTCTTTAAATCAATTTGTTGGTAGTGGTAATTCCAAGAAGTACCAGCTTCAAGGTCAACCAACACGCTTGTACTGAACATGTAAGGAATTATAGCATTACAACATTTAAAATGAATTAACGCAGTCTACAGATTATTTCTGTGATTTATTTTAATCCTTTGCGTTCCGAGCTGCAAACTTAAGTTCTGAAGTTTCAGTAGCACTGGTGTTTATTTTTTTTCGGCATGGAGTTGCTAGACTTATGCCCAACCTTCATTCTTTACTGGCCTTACCACCGGCTTAGCGAGGTTTAGAAGTGTTTCAGTCAGAGATCGAGTCCCAGACCACATGTAACGTGGTTGGCGAGTATTCTACCACTGAACCGCCGACACAGTCTACCGAAAAAGGTGTAAAATAGCATAGATAATTTCCTTTATTTTATTACTATCACAGATAGACAGCGGGCCGGGCAACGATGAAACAGGCACAAAATGGGCCCACACAAAATACTTGGAGGATATGGAATTCGCCGATGATATATGTCTGATTTCCCACAAATTGGAAGATATGCAAGTGAAAAGCAACAAGTTGATACAAGGAGCATCCACAGAAGATAAGACTTCAGGTGAACATAGAGAAAACAGAGGTGATGAAGCCGGGTGATGGCCAACAGCAACATCAACAACACCAGACAACAATCCGCCAGCATTAATGTGAGAAATCTGAAAGAAGCGACCTCCTTTACCTACACACCTACCTACCTCGGAAGCATCGTTTCAACTACAGACGGATGAACTGATGAGGATGTCAAAGCAGCGACGATCGGAAAAGCAAGACAAGCTTTCATCACTCTCAAGTCTGTGTGGAGGTCAACAACACTCATCATCAAAAATAAGATCCGAATTTTCAACTCCAATGTGAAGTCAGTGCTACTTACTATACAGATCAGAGACTTGGCGCGTCATAAAGAGCACCTCAAACAAACTATATACCTCCACCAACAACTGTCTTCGCTTAATACTACTCAGGATCAGATGGCCGGCCAGAAAAAGTCATCAATAGTGAGGGATCTCTGGCAATGAACGAACCAATCCAGCGAAAATAGATTGTGAGATAGATATGCAGGAAGAAATGGAGGTGGATTAGCCATACTCTGAGAAAACAAACCATCAGGTGAGTGACATCATACGCCAGGCCATCTCTCGAGTGGAACCCGAATGGGATGTGGCGAGTTGGTCGTCAGTGCGAAGGTGGCGTGACCTGGAGGAGGTGATGTGAAGAGGAGATGAGAGCATATAGGCAGACGTGGAGCTAGATGGGACCACTGGCAGAAAAGCAGACGCAATGGAGACGCGCGGCTGAAGCCCTATGTTCCTCCAGGAAATAAAGAAAACAATAATAATAATCAAAAAATTGTAAGAATTTAGTTCCCTCAGTGGAGTTGTTTGCCAATTTACATAACACAAGCACACACTTGCATCATGTGAGTAGCATTTTACCAAGATGATCTTAATTCAGATTCACTTTTAAAAACAAATTAGAAACCAATACATGTTTATGTAGTGACAAGAAGCCACATGACGCCTATAAAATTGTATAAACAAGAAACTAACAAGGTTAACCAATGCTATCAAAAAATGATTAACTAAAGTTTAAAAATTGATTGTGAATTGTGTTCCCTTGAATTTACACTTCCATCTTCTGAAAAGAAAAAGAAAGGAAGTAATCAAGTAAGTGTATAAATGAGGAAATAGCTTTGAAGACACAGAAATGAAGGTAGCATTCTTACTGACTATCTTCAGGCTTTTATAAGCTTAGGTGATATAGGTTCCAACTAGTAGTTAGAATAGGGTGTTTAACACTTCCAATGGTTTATTTCCCCCGCACATTCTTTATGAGTAGAACTTTGAAGCGATTATATTCAAAGTGAGTGATTGATTGGTCATGTAACGTAATGTGATTTATAAATCGTGATACCTTGTAAAGTATGCAATGGTGAATGAATCAAATAGTTAGTTTTAAATGGTTTCCCAGCTGTCAACTGATTCCACTTATTTAGGATGCAACATTCCATGAAACAGTCAAGCTGCAGTTCAACTTATCCTAGTTCACGTCACCGTATATAATACATCACATCAATCGAAAAGTTTAAATAAGCTATAGATGCTTTCAAATGTTAACATTTTGTTCATCATTGAGGCGAATAGTCCACCGTGATTGCTCTCAGTATAAAGTTGTAAAAAGACACGAATTTCCGCGAAAATGTAAAATTGTGGTAGACTGCTTATACTATCAGACAGTGGATCAAACCATCAGGCGAAATATATAACATGTTCAAACAAAAGAAATAAAATATTCATGTTTGTATCAACACCTCAATAATCATGGGGTCAAGTACTTTTACAATAAACTTAAATAAACAAACAAATTTAATTTTCACCTCAGTCTGAAGGTTTTTGGGAAGCTTATTTCAAAACAGAACTCATCATGAATAGACATTAATAAGTTGGTCATTGAAAATACAGGAAATGGTGAGACTTCATCTCAGTTTACTGTGAGCTTCTTCGACACTGAAGTGACACACTCTGAATGTCTAAGGAAGTCGACAACTTTTAAATTACTTAGAGATACCTTTCCCAATCAACCACTAAGTTTAGCTAGTGCTAGACACATTCCTAGTAAAACATAGGACTTCGACAGCATGCCTCCATTTCATCCTATCTATTGCAGTCCTCTTTACCTAGCTTCACGATTGTTCATAAGCTCTCATCTTTTCCTGACACAATCTCCTCCATGTAACCCTAGGGCACTCGACTTTCCGTTTCCTATTCGACTTCCACTTGAGGTTCTACCTGGTGTGCTAGGTCGCTCAACGGTTTCCTGAGAGTGTATCCAATCCATCCTCATTTCTTTCTACATATCTGTTAGGCAACAGGTTACTGGTTGATTTGTTCCCAAAGTTTCTTGTTGCTAATCGTTTACAGTCAACTAACTGATCATCAGTATAAAGCCATAGAATGCAACTGTTGATAAAAGTCTGGAGCATGCAGTTGGTAGTCCTTAGCCATAACCGTATGGCATATTATGATGTCTTTAGGAAAATTCATATTTGCTTCTTTGGTGCATTTAGAGTTCAAGTTAAAGACTGCGTCAAGCTATCTAATTTCTTATTGAAGCTCTATGTAATTGAAAAATGTGCACTAAATGATGCCCAGATACGAATGAATATAGCTAGCTAGCTAACTATCCTTAAATATCACTCAAAATCTAGTCTGCATTTTGTCCACTTTTACCACTGAAACTAATGCTTCCATTATAATGCATTTAATGCAACAGGTATCGACCACCTGATGTGCTTCTAGGTGATAAAAACTACTCTGGTCACATTGATATTTGGGGAGTTGGTTGCATTCTTTATGAAATGACAACTGGTTATAGTCTTTTTCCTGGTACTTCAAAAGAAGATCAAGTAAAGATTATCTTTAAAAAATTTGGTATGTTGATTATTTTTTTTCAGTCTGTACAAATTTTAAAATGTAAATATTTTAAATTTCTAGTGAAATTATCTGCAGAAGTTGACTTCACATAAGTCAGAAGACAAGTATACACGGAGAGGAAATATTTCAGGTATATATAAGGCGATAAAAAAAAAAGTTTTATGAGGTTCATCTGAGCACTTCTACCGGGAAATTGATTGATTCGCCTATACTCATTTGATCACTGAGTTAAATTACTTATGAATAATATTCTATGCTCAGGTGTTTGACGATCATTAAAAACATTAAGAAAAAATGTGATCCCTTCGTGTTATGTAACCATTGATTCAGCTGCAAAAAATTATTTTTTTTTCTAGGAAACTTGTGATCGCTAGGTAAATTTACTAAAGTTATCTTGAATTCCTGAAATTTCTTTTACCGAAATACTAAAAAATCGGTATTTTTTCTGATCTCCTTACAGTTAGAAAAACTATGTGATTTCAGTCTTAACTTTCCTAAAACAAAAACATTATCATTGGCAAAGCACAAAAGCTTTTTTCAAATATGTTGTACCTCTTTCAGATCAACATACAATTTCACAACAAAGAAGAGACGAAATTGTTAAACAATTCTGTCACTAATGTCTTTTGATATCTGTCTAGTCAATAAACCCTAGAAAATCACTCGAATGTAACATTTATGATTTTTTAAGGTGATTAACCAGATAAATTTCATCACGGTCCAACATCAGCTGAGGACTCATTGAAAACCATAGAGTAATTGAGAGTAATGTCTCGTCTCAATTTGAGACTTCTCATCAGTTCTCACTCACAACTCTATCAGGGGTCAAAGCTGGGACTTTCAGGTTATGAGGCCAACTCATCGGCCGATTAGCCACTTAAGTCTGAGCTGACCTCCATCAGTTTGTGATATAACCATACCACCAACTAAATGCTATCAATGAGTACCCTTTTTGGTGGACCAAGAATTATCATAACAGCATCAAGATATACACTAAGTAACCACTAACGAGCTGGAGTTTTGTATTTAGTTTATTTAGAAACCTACATTAAAACAAATCCAAATCTCTGCAAATTTCACAGTCTAAAAATCAATCTCCAGCTCATTGGTGGTCACTGGATGAGTGTTTTGAAGCCGAAGTGGGAGGTCGTGGCCAGTGTGGCCCTTTACGTTACAGTATATAGGATACAAATCGATAGCGTATGGCTGGTGGTAGGATTATATCACGAACTGATAGGAATCAGAATTTACAAGGCATTGAATTCCGACCAATGAGTTAGCCTCGTAACCTAAAAGTCCCAACTTTGATCCTTGATAGAAGTGTGAGTGCGAGCTTGTGAAGAGTCTCAAACTAGGACGAGAAAGGTATCCATTACTCTCTGGTTATTGGTGATTCTTTAAAACTTGTCGGGCTGCGACGAAATTTACTTCGAACGTATTCAGAATCCTGAAAAAACCCAAGAGTTGGTAGTACCAAATATTTTATGCATGCAATTTTTATAAACTCGCATAACTTTGAGTTTAATTCCGTTGCGGAATAATGCCATCTGATGAAACTCACAATGGTACCGTATTATTAATTCATCGATGAGATTTCAAGCACAAGCTACCCTCTTCAGCTGGGTCCACGCTTGAACATAATCTGTCATCCCCTTCTCGCCACACGATTTCCTGCATGTCACCCTCGTACTGACAAACCACTTTTGGCTTCACATTTCGACTCCACTCGATCAATGGCCTGCATTGCACGCGATGTCATTAGACGACCTCCTCAACGTATGCCTGATCCCTCTCCCTTTTACTGCATATTTGTTGGACAACTGGCTCTTAACTGATTTGTTCATCGCCAGAGTATTTTGCTGCTAATTTTTCCTGGCCTTCATTGAGGAGCCAACCAGACAGCGAAGGCGGCAACTGTTGATAAAAGTTTTCTGTAACTTGCTTGAAATTTTTTTTTCGTGACACGCAGTACAAGTTTCTGACCTGTATAGAATAATTGAGTGACTTCATATTTGTGTTGAAAACTCTACTACAGTATCCAGGTTCTATTTTAACACAAACTCGGAAAAAACATAACTAACCCTAACAAACCAAACTATAGAATATTAATCTGATGCTCGCTTGCTACAGGATAGAGTTTCCTGGAGTTCTAATGAGAAGTCGTGACCAGTGAGGTCCAATTAGATGCCACGTGTGTGGATGGATGTCCCACCAACGACAATGAGTCGCGCTAAATCATGAATTGGTAGAGGTTAGAATTCATGAGCCATTGAATCGGGCCTCAGTCTCTGAATGGTATACGAGCTAGCTTGTCTTGTAACCAGAAGGTCCTGGGTTCGAATTTCAGTGGGTATGTACTGCCGATGATTCCCAAAACGAGGATGGAACAACTATCCAGTACTCCAGTGCCGGTTTTCAATGATTCTCTAACTGATATCAATCAGTGATCAACTCGTAAAAACATTACTAACCCTTACAAACCAAATTGAGTAATTTAGTTGTTTCTTTTTTAAAACATTTATATCTAATTTATCCTCTCTCTTCACACTTTATATTTCAATAATCTATTTTTTAGGAATTCCACCGGATTCCTACTGGCCAGGTTTAAGGAATAATTCAAAATTTATAGAATATTTCAGTCCACATCAAAAAGATCATCCTAAAGCATCCAACTTTTCTAAATCATCATCTGATCTTCGTGAATCTAATGAAAAAGTTATAGTCCTAAAACAAAATAAAGTTGATGAGACTAGTTCTATGACTGTTGATGAATACAATAGTCATATAATGAAAAAACTTTCATCTTGTGCTTCTAGATTAAATCCAGAAGGACTAGATTTATTATTCTCATGTCTTGCACTAGTTGGATTTCGTCGAATCACAGCATTCAATGCATTGAAACACGCATATTTTCAAGATATTCTACCCTCTAGTATAAATGTACACGATTTATTACCAGAACAATCAATTGCCTTTCTTGCTGGTGAACACATAAAATCGAAATTCAGATCTCAATTCGAGTATAGCAGGGTTAAAAAAGATTCAATAACTCTAAGCTCTGCAGCAGCCTATGGTAATAAACTAAACGGATATGAGACGTTATCAAAAAGTTTGACAAATCTCAATACAAATGTTCCTCACCTGTCAAACGAGTCTAAAGTATCCAATTCATTGGCGTACATACGTCAGTCAGTTGATCAAACCTCCTCTAAAGACAGTCAACCGTTTCAACCAATTCAGTCGAAAGAACCCCAGAAATCTCGTCAACGTCGTCATCATTTATATCATACTAAGAGAAATGCAAATACTACTACCCAGAAGAATGATTCACCTAAAAGTTGTAGCCTATCTGACATTGACTATTCGCTTAGTGTATGCAGTGATTATGATTTAGTATTTCACAGGAATGTTAAACAACGTCAGCCACCGCCACCGCATACAACAACATCATCATCAACAACACCACCAACAACAACAACAATTTCATTAACATCAATCAATAAAGAAGTAGATTTAGACAAACAGACAAAATTATCCAATAGAAAGTTTAGATCTATTTCATCAGTACTAGGGAGTAAATTATTGTCTTATCACAGGAGTAGTAGTAGTATTAGTAGTAGTGGATGCAGTAACAGTATTAGTAGTACTGCATCAATTCGTAATCAGACAACAAAGAGTTTGAAAACATCTCTCAAGCATAAATTATCTTCATTTCAGTCAAAGACGAAAGGACTTCGAAATCGGATAAAATCTTCATCGCATAATCAATTAATAATTGAACGTCCATCCAGTGCAGTACCAATAATAACTAAATCTTCTCAACAAACAAATCTAAGCTATTCAGGAGATGTGAAGAGTCAAAATGTCAATATTAACAGTACTAGGCTGCATGTGGATGATGACGTAATTACACATGGTGTCGAAAAGAATGTGACTATTAGTAAAACTTGTGATATAAAAAGTGACCAGGTGAGCTAAAGACTTATCAAACGTTTACATTTTTTATAATTATATTCATTTTTGTGCAATACAAGCATGAGATGCTCAGGTATCGATCTCGAAATAAGCTTTGTTGATCATTGTTACTAATATCATTATTATTAATACATTTAGTAAAATATATGGGACTAACCTAGTGTATGATTTTCGTATTGTGATGAATAAGAACCCTGTAATCTTCTAAACTATTGCTAATAAAGGTGTGTATCTACTGTGTATCTCATATGATTCGCCACCTGATGAGTCAGCTGAAAGGTAAAGAGTTGTGAAAGTCGATTTATCTTAATATATATATATATATATATATATATATATATATACTTAAAATTATTATATCACGAGGCAGCTAGAATAGCTTTTTGAAGAGTCTAGTTATTATTGTGCTGTGGACCGCCACCTTTTATAGACTAATATCTACCTCCATTCTACTAGAACTAGAACTTCAACTTTGCTTACTATTCCCCTGTGGTTTATCATATATACACCACTTATGATTCTGTTTGTCAAGTGTGATGCATCACAGACATCTGCTGCCTAATACGAATTGTTTGCTGTTAAATTTTCTATGATAATGCCCGCTTGTGCAATGTAATTGCCAGTTATTTTTTGTTAAGTTCAAATTTGTATCAGAGCAAAGTGACATTATACTGCTTGACTTAACAGTCAACTGTAAGATTTGATCACAAACTGCCTGTAATTAGAGAACCATTGAAAACCATCACGAAGTATTGGACGTCTTTCAGACTTTTCATCAATACTCACCCGTGTCTTCACTTTCAAGAGAAATCGTTGACCCTTCAACTTTCGGTACAAGAATTCTAACTTCTACCCATTAGCGATATAAAGCATTATCGCTAGCTAATGTTATCACTGGGCATCAGTTTTCACACCCAGTCTGATGGATTCCACCATCCACAAATTCCCGATAGAACTTCGAGTAATTTCTTCTTTGAGTCAGCGACTAGTGAACACTAGGTCAATTTTTTAAGTTTTGGTCTCAATTTCGACCATGAATTGACTTCAATCAGTGATCCACTGAATAGTCAAAGAGCTTAGCTTATGAATTAAAGGCCATGCATTCAATACCAGATGGGTCGCGTGTATGTGCCACTGAAGAGTCCCGAACTAGGAAGAAACAGCTGTCCAGTACTGCATCTCTTTTAATGATTCTCTAAATGATTTCGATTCATGATCAAACTTGAAATCAGTCCAAACCCTGAAAACCATCACTTGTAGATCAACTTTGTTTGAACTTTATTAAAACTGCATTATCAACGAAAAACAAATTTAAAGTCGAGAAGTACTCAAGTTTTTCTGGTTCATACATTTTCAAATATCTTATTTTAGTAAATCTAAATGCAAAAAAAGCAGGTAACTGATGTATTTCCTTTTCAATCTTTCTGATTCAAAACTGAATGTATTAACTAAATTACTACATTTTATTTTGGTGTAATATTAATATACGATGTTTTAAATTCTCACAAACAATAAAAGATGAGAGCCTAAGAAGATCGATCGACAGAAAAGCTACTTGGAATGGTCAACTAGGAAGCTTCTATAGCTGGGTACCCATTCAACAAAAGCGGAATTTAATTAAATCACTTGCCACC
Source organism: Trichobilharzia regenti (assembly GCA_944472135.2). Taxonomy (NCBI): domain Eukaryota; kingdom Metazoa; phylum Platyhelminthes; class Trematoda; order Strigeidida; family Schistosomatidae; genus Trichobilharzia; species Trichobilharzia regenti. The sequence goes on from OX235262.1 coordinate 138,258,082, forward strand.
CGCATCCGACTCATCTGTAGTTCCGACGTTCTGGAAACAGTATTAGATATTCTAAGAGAAATCTTCATCCAAAATGGATACCCAATAAGATTGATCGACAAAAATATCAAACCAATAATTCGGAGAAAGGAAACTTCAATTGTGCCTAAAAAGAAACTTTACATGAAGCTGGATTTCAAGGGAGATTTAACAGGCGATATTCTCAAGAGAAGGATCACATTATCTCTGAGAAGAACATTCGTTGCAGTAACACTAGGAATAGTGTTCTCCAGTCGCCTACTGATCTGCAGAAGCCTCAAGGACAAGATCCCGCATCTGACCACTTCTATGTGCATATATCAGTTCACCTGCTGGTGTGGAGCCAGACAAGTACATCGGTCGTTTGACGCGCACCCTGTCCAAGAGGATTCAAGAACACTATCCAGCCAGCATGGTTGCGCAAAAGGCAACAGCGGCGCAATAAGGAGTGCGATAATTGAACACCTGGTTGATATTGATCATTCCACCTCAACAAACGTCCCCTTCAAAGTAATCTACAGAGTCACCAAAGGCAATACGGTTTCGTCTTCTATGTATCTCTGAAGCTCTGGCCATTCACATAGAAAAACCGGAGCTGTGCATACAAAAAAGAATTACTCAACCATTTCTACTGTCATGGTGACAACTTTGTTGATTTTGATGACTTAATTTTGTCTGTTTGGCTGTTCTTTAATGGCTCATAAATCTTCTATTCATTTAGAACTCTTACGTAATTTCGTGTTCTCTTTCTTGTTCCTATGCGTATCCTGAGTAAAACTTAATCATCAAACTATTCATATTGTTACATAACTTCTTTTTTAACAACTGGCTTGGACAACTCATCACCTTTGTTACTACCCTCATTTCATTAACACCTAATTTTCTTGACTGATTTTGTATTACGTAACTCCAACAACCAATCTTCACCTGTTTAGTTAAAATAACCATAACCAATTGTATTTTTATTTGACAAACTTAATGTAAACATATATACAAAACGACACATATATTTGTGATTGTACAGCTAAGGAAATGAATTCGCCGAAAAGAGACTCTCCGCTGAACTACGTGTTTTGTTTTCAATAAAAGAGAAGTTATAACTTCTACCAATTGGTGATTGTAGCGCGAAAACCGACCAGTCACATTGGCGGGTATTTGTCCTCACGCCAAAATGAATGGACTCCACCGGTCATGACTTCTACCTGGAACGCCTGCAGCCGATCACTAGTGAGTATCAGATTAGATTTCAGGAGTTATTTTGAGGGGATCTGATTTGTTGCATGTTTTAACCCTGGGTTAATATCAGTCAGAGAACCATTGAAAACCAAGGAGTACTCGACAGATGACTGGAACTCATCACCAGTAAGTACACACTGCAGTTCGAACCCAGGATCTCAAAAATCTAGGGCTACATAACGGGTAATTTCTCACTGACTAGAGGCATTTCCTTGTCTAGTCACCTACGTCTGTTGCATAAATTATTTCACTTTAGCCTGAATCATCATCATATTTAAAACGACTTTGAAAGTCACTGCTAGTTGTAAGTCAACTTATTTTAATTTCAATACGCTCACTCTAGCATTTGTGTAGTGATTGTGCAAATCAATTTTCATTGTTCAATGCATTTGATGCATATTTAAAACAAAAAAAAGATTTAGCCTTTTCTTTTAATTTATCCATGAATTGTTTGTTTCATCGCTCCACTTATGCCAAAATCTCGATGCAGAAGACGACTCAATGCTTTATCATTTTGTGTATAGGTAAATAACTTGAAATATGATTAATTATATGCAAGGTCAAAGCAGAGAAATGCTTTATAAAAATGACGAAATCATATGCATAAATAAAGTAATTTGTAAAATGCTTCCTGTTTATTTATCACTTCTTATTTTAAGAAAAATTCTATAAATTCTTATCAACCTGTCGATTAGATAAATAAAACGTATGTTTAAGTCTTTCTATGTCTAAGAAAAGGCGAAACTCTAATAAGAGAACTTCATGTTCAGACAAAAACACTTTTTACATCGCAAGAATTAATCATCAAACAGTCTGGTCTTGATTGACTATGGTGATTGAAATTTATCTATCTAGTGTACTTGCTAGTCAATCACTGAAATAATAATAATTATTATTATTTCCTTTAATTCTTTGAGGAACATAGCGCTTCAGCCACACGTCTCCATTGCGTTCGGTTCTCTGCTAGAGTTTTCACCTGGCTCCAAGTCTGGTCACATGCTTTCATCTCCTCCTCACATGACCTCCTCCAAGTCTACCTCGCACTGACGACCAACTCGCCGCTTCTCTTTCGGGTTCCACTCGAGCAATGGCATGTCTAGTGATGTCACTTGATGGTTTCCTCAGAGTATGGCCTCCAATCCATCTTCATTTCTTCCTGCCTATTTGTTGCACAATCGGTTCCTACTGAGTTGGTTCGCTCATTGCCAGAGATCCATTCCTGTTGCTGATCTTTTCTGGCCGGCCATCTGGTCTTGAGTATTGAGCGAAGACAGCTGTTGATGGAGATCTGTAGTTTGTTCGAGGTGCTGTTTATGACGCACCAAGTCTCTGATCCGTATAGTAAGTAGCACTGACTTCACATTGGAGTTGAAAATCCGGATCTTATTTTTGATGATGTGTGTTGTTGACCTCCACACAGACTTGAGAGTAATGAAAGCTTGTCTTGCTTTTCCGATCGTCGCTGCTTTGATATCCTCGTCAGTTCCGTCGCCTGTAGTTGAAACGATGCTTCCAAGGTAGGTGAAGGAGGTTGTTTCTTTCAGGTTCCTCCCATTTATGACTGTTGTCTGTTGTTGTTGCTGAAATAACTCACACAATAATTCTGTTTACTCTGCGACTCCTACTGACTGGCCCTTCACATCTGTCGAATGCAAATTAGGGAATAATGCCACTTCATTATACGGTCACAAAGCATTAAAACAACTAAGAATCCAGCAGTATTGAGAACCAACTGATAAGCTGTTGTAACGACAGAATGCAAGGGCAGGGCGACAGATCGTTCACTGAGAAAATCAACAGATATTTATAGATTTTTATGTACATTATTATTAACGTTATTGTAAGCAGAGAGGTAACGTCTTCTAATCAGTTGCTTTCCTGCTGAAGGTTTTTCCGTTATCTCTTTGTAGCCGTTTCTTAGATATTCCGTTGATATATCTGCTAATCGTATCCGCCCACGCTAAGTCTGCTGTGATTGGTTGTCTAGTTAGTCTTTGTTCTTGTTTTTTTCTCATGACCAAGATTTGGGACGTAAACATTGACGTAAATTGCTGTCTACCAAGTTTGGCTAGCAGAAAGCTGTCACCACACTATTACTCAATAAATATGTAAAATGAAACGAAGATGAATTAGACATAAGCTGGAGAAACGACTCAGAGACATAATGCATCAGGCCGTCGAGTGGAACGCAAACGCGTAACGTGAAGTTGGGCTTCCGTGTGTGACACGAAAGAGATGAAAGCATGTGAACAATCTTAGAGATAGCTGCAAAAAGATGGCATAGAGCATAGAGAAATTTGTTTCACTCGGAACACGATAGACGAATAGTAATAATGATAAGCTTTCTTATTATTCAATCGGTGAAATCCTGAGTAGAAAGCGAGTCGAAGAAAGAAAGAATAACAAACAAATAACGTTCTAAATAATACTGAAACATCCATCCAAAAGCTTAAATGACAAAAGATTCTAATCAGTTTGAAAGCAGTTCGAAAGTGTCAAACACGATGAAAACGTTCCACTGTCTTGGTTGAAAACGAACATGCAGTCACCACTTTACGGGTATCATTAAACCCTTCACAATAACCAGCAGAAGATAAGCAGTAGAGCAGCAGAATACTACATTTACAGAGGCGTGTGTCACTTGGTTTTCATTGCTGTCACCTTGGATTCTCTGTTAATAAAACTGGCTGATGATTTGATCATTTGACTTTTGTTAATCGGAAATCCATCTGGAAATCTACTGCACTCAGCGTATAGAACAAGACTAGAATTTTTAACACCAATGTCAACTCACTTCTTATATATATATATATATAATATATATATATATATGGGTCAGAAACTTTGAGCGTCGCAAAATAACATCTCGAATAGACTACTGCCGACTTTCATTTACATCTGCCTCTGGTGGTTCGATACTGAAGATCCCATTAGCTGGCTAGAAATGACTGACAACAAGAAACTCTGGGAACAAGACAACCAACAAATATACTTAAGGAAGTAAATATGCCTTGGATATATGCCGAGAAGACCACTGAGAAACACCACATGTCAAGCAATCCCTAGAGAGGACTGCGCATAGAAAATAACAAGTTGGGTTATGAGAGTGACACAAATGAGATCGTGTGAGGAGGAAATGAGATCTTATAAGCATTCATGCGGCCAGCTAAAAATGAATGTAGATAATGAGATGAATCGGAGATTTGCTCTAAGGAAATAATAATACAACATAGTTCTTACTCTTTCCTTTTTCCTACTCACTTACTTGTCTCTATTGTAAACGCGTGGTGTTCTTTTCTTCATTAACTAAATAAATATTCGACTTAGGACAGATTATCTTATGGTTCATTTATTTTTGTCCAATTAAACAATGGTCTCTTTGATCTATATTGTTATCGAGCTGCTTATCAGACTAAAGGTATATCGTTCAGCAACACACTTCAAGACTAAATTTAAGTTGAAAGAATATCATCAAGGGTGAAGTAAGGAAAAAATGTTTTATTATTATTGATTTTATTCCCTAGCGTTCTGAGTAGAACATAGCGCTTCACAACAAGACATCGCCACTTTGTTCTGTTGTTTGCCGTCCTCTTCAGCTAAGTCCACGATTGTCCGTAGTCTGTCATCTCCTCCTCCTCCCTAAACGATCTCGTCCATGTCACCCTCGCACCTACGACCTACTCATCGTCTCCCATTCGGATTCCATTCGAGCTGTGGCCTGCATTGCGCGTGATGTCATTCGACAGTCTTCTCAATGTAAGCTCGATCCACTTCCACTTTCTCCTGCATATTTGTTGAGCGATCGGCTCTCACCTGTTGGTTTGTTTCCCAGCCAGAGCTTCTTGTTGCTAATTTTTTTTCTGGTCAACTGGCCATTTGATCTTCAGTATGCAGCTAGAGGAGACAGATGTTGATAAAAGTCTGTAACTTGCTGGAAATGCTTTTCGTGAGACGCAGTGCAAGTTTATGACCCATGTAAAAAGACTGACTTGACATTGTTGTTGAAAATGCGAATCTTCTTCCTTATGTTGAGTGCAGAAGATTTCCAAACTGTTTTCAGATTGATGAAGGTGTATCTTGCCTTTCCGATTCTGACTTTCAAATCTTCGTTCCTTTCCGCCTGTATATTTGAAACGATGCTTCCCAGATAAGTGAAGGAGGCAACCTCTGTTAAACAGTTTCTTTTTCTGCTCGTAAATATAGATTAAAATTCCGAATATATGAATACAATGAAAGTGTAAGTCTCTACAGTAACTCAGTTTAGTCCTTAAAACTTGATCGCGCAAAAGATTGACAAATCTCTGATTAATCTGAACCAGGTATGCTGAGGAACGCATTTTTTTTTGATAACCCACTCCGTGAAATCTTAGTGCCATCACCTGTACAACAGTCCACTTCTGTTGCCTATACACTGGCTAAACCAGTTTTTATGAAACAAATAGAAATACAACAGTACAATTTGTTAGTCGCATAGTGGAGAGAAAATATTTCCCTTCACTGTACAAAATCTTTGTTCCAATTGGACGCATAAGTGGTTATATGTGTCACTTATAGAGATTTTGAATGAAATATATCGCGTTAAAATCACGAATCAGTACAAGTTAGAATTCGTGGGTCATTTAAGTAAGGTCCCAGTGGCTGAATGGTCTATGAGCTTGACTTGTAAATAGAAGATCCTGGGTTCAAACTTCAGTTTGTACGTGCTATTGATGAGTCCCAAACTAGGATGAAACAGGTAGTTGTCGAGTACTCCCTGGTCTTCAATGGTTCTCTGACTGATATTGATCCATGGTTAAACTTGAAGATAGTATTATAGATAGCTTTCACAACTAAATATTGTACAGTCATTAGATTGTGATGAAAATAGAAGTATGATTGGCAATTAAACTTGTGTATTTTTTAAAGGCCTCCATTATTACCAATCACTTATTTGTTACATTTCACATATAGAAATTAGGTGTTCTTCAATTTCTAAAACTCCTAAGGTATATCTACTCTTCAGTGTCCTTTACTAAATACTAGTATATAAACAATATGTATATTACATACAACACATTGTGCAATCTTTACTATTTTATTCAAGTGTTGGTTTGTAGGAATTTGATGGTTTACAGGATTTCATCATGAGCTGACATTAGTTAGAGAACCATTGGAAAACCTGGGGGTACTGGACAGCTGCTTCGTCCTTGTTCGGGACTCTTCATCAGTACGACCCTACCTCCTGGTTACAAGGCGAGCTCGCATACCACTAAGCCACTGGGACCCAATCCAATGGCCCATGAATTGTAACTTCTGCAAATTCACGACATAGCGCGACCCCTAGCCAATGTCTTCGGCAAGTATTTATCTTCACACCCGACCTGCTGCACCCTATTTTACTATTTTAGTAGTCAAGCATGTTCTCCCCTCAACACCTTTCTTTTTTCTATACTCTTTCTCTAAGTACTATTGACTTTTGTGGAGGTAATTGTGCATCCGATAACCGTTTTTGTTTCTTTTTACTTTTTCTATATCTACAGAAATATTTACCAACACAAGATTCCTTGGATAATTGTCATAAATATCCTATAGAAAGCATAAAAAGTATCAATGAAACTTCTGTACATACAACTAAACCAGTTCATATAACCTACAGTCCATCCTATCAACAAGGTGATAAAATTAATTCAGAATATACTAATAATTTATTAAATAATTCTAGCATTTCTATAAATCATTGTAAAGATAATCAATTGAATAATCAGTCATCATCTTCCTCAGAGTTTATTAACCAACCTATTCGTATAAATAACTTAAATTCAAAAAGTGGACATCCTACACATAATTTTGTATCAAATATTTTACAACATACAAATAATTGCCGTAAAAGTTGGAATAGTTCTGGTTCATCTAATCTTGGTAAGTGGAAAACAATCTCCTTAATGTATATGTATAACTTTGATGTTACTTCAATATTCGTATTATTATAACTCCTTTGGGTTCTGGGTGAAACGTAGCGGCTTCTATATACCTATATTTCATCCTGTCCTCTATAGTTCTCTTTTACCCTGGCCTCACGATTGCGCATAATCTCTTAACTCCTTTTCACACTGTCTCGTGTCCATTTCACCCTCATCGGTTCCCCCCCTTGTGCTTCATTCTAGTGATTGCCTGGAGTGGAGCGCGGTGTCACTTAGCAGTCTCCTCAGAGTTATTCCAACTCATCCCTATTTTATTCGACAAGTTTGTAGAACAACAAGTTTGTTTTCAGAACTCCTTGTGACTAATCCTTTCTGGCAGATCATCTGATTTCCCTTATGAAACGAAGGTGGCTGTTGATAAAAGTCTTAAGCCTGTTCAAAATGCTTTACGTGACGCTCAGTGCTAGTTTCTAACCCGTATAGAGAAACTTACTTGATAGAAATGTTGAAAATTCGAATTTTTATTCTACATGCTGATTGAAGAAGATTTCCAAATTGATTTCAGTGTTCCTTGACTTTCCCATTCTGGATTTGACTTCCTTAACCGTTCCACCCTGGGGATAAAATGATGCCCTCTAGATAGGTGACGTTATAATTAATTTATTGTGAAAGTGTCAGTTTGCAGGGATTGGCTTAGTTTGAAGTTAGACAACAAACCGAAGTAAATCAATTTTCTGCAAACTAACACTCGAAATTTCATCTAATATTTACTAGTTACAAACCATAGGATGAAATTACATGAAGTTTTTGTGAAAAGTCATCACCAGTGGGGCCTGCCGAATCGTATATGAGGACAAATACACTTCATTGATATTTCCTGGTGATTGAGCTTTACATGGCGAAATGACAGAAGTAAGGACCTATAGGCCATTAGATGGTCAGCTGGATTCAATTACTGGTGAGGCAGTGGGCGCTTGCTTTCTACTGAAGAGTCTTATGCCGAGGGGAAGAGTCTGCCTAGTAAACTCTGATTTTCAGTGGTTCGTTAAATGGTATCAGTTTGTAATTGAACTGAATTCCAGGAAATTGGACTACGGCAGATTCGCTCACGCCATTATTGCAAAAGTTTGGGAAAGAAGGAAAGGTACCTACTGATTGGAAGAAAGGCTACCTTGTCAACCTGCCAAAGAAGGCCGACTTAGGCCTCTGCAACAGACGGCATGGAATAATGCTCTTGTCCACGCCAAGAAAAGTACTAAGTCGTATCATCCTGGAGAGAATGAAAAATGCACTAGATGCAGAACTTCGCCACCCACCGGAAGAAGCTAAATTCAGGAAAAGCAAATCATGGGCTCATCGAATTGCAACTCTACGCATCGTCATTAAACATGAAACGCATGGAATGGAAGTCAAACATCACTCCACCTCAACTTCATCGACTTTGAAAAGGCCTTCACTAGACAGAGTTGACTGAGAAGTAGTTTGTAAATTACTTCAACACTACGGCTTGTAGTGCCCAAGTCTTTATCAACTTCATTCAACAGCTGGCTATGTGACAGTGCCACGTTTCAGGTGATCCACAACGAGAAACTCAACGAGGCGTTCCAAGTGAATACAGGAGTAAGATAAGCTGACTGCCTATTATCACCGATAATATTCTTGAATATGATGGAGTGGATTATGCGTCAGACTGCGCTCAGTGAGCGAGGAGATAGGATTTACTCTGGACTTACCGGTAAGAAGACTCTAAAAGACCTGAATTTCGTGAGTGGATAATTTATGTTTAATGTCACACAAACTCGCAGACTTGCTGGCGAAAACCAACGAAGTGCTAGAAGAGGCTGGTAGAGAAGACAGCACTGAGGGTGAACATAGAGAAGACCGAGGCGATGAAGATAACCAAGCAATGGCAACAACAACAACAACCAGTACCAATCAACATCAGTGGGAGAGATTTGACAGATGTTACCTTCTTCACTTATCTTGGAAGTAGCTTTGCACCTGCAGGCAATCGGCAAGGATCAAATTGTCAACACCGGCCAGAATCGGAAAGGCAAGATATGCCTTCATCAATCTGAAAACAGTTTGGAAATCTTCTGCACTCAACATAAGGAATAAGATTCGCATTTTCAACAACAATGTCGAGTCGGTCCTTCTACAGGGGTCAGAATCTTGGCCAGTGTGTCACAAAAAGTATTTTCAATAAGTGACAGACTACCACCAAAAGCTACCTTCTCTAACTGAATACTGAAGATCAAATGGCCAACCGGCCAGAAACAATTTACAAAAGAAACTCTGCCTGGGAACAAACCAATTAAGGTCCGATCAGTCAACAAATTATTATTATTGTTTCCTTTATTTCCTAGAAGAACATAGGGCTTCAGCCACACGTCTCCATTGCGTTCGGTTCTCTGCCAACGTTTTAACCTGGTTACACGTCTGGTCACATGCTTTCATCTCCTCCTCACTTGACTTCCTCTACGTTACCCTCGCATTGACGACCGAATCGACGCTTCCCATTCGGGTTCCACTCGAGAGACGGCCTGGTGTGTGGTGTCACTTGATGGTTTTCCCAGAGTATGGCCGATTCATCTCCATTTCTTCCTGCATATTTGTTGCACAATCGGTCCCTGCTGGGTTGGTTCGCTACCAGAGATCCATGTTGCTGATCCTTTCTGGCCGGCCATCTTATTTTGAGTGATATTGAAGGAAGACAGCTGCTGATGAAGGTCTGTGGTTTTTTGGAAGTGTGCCTTTCATGACGAGGTGCCACGTCTCTGATCCGTATAGTCAGTAGCACTGACTTGACATTCGAGTTGAAAACCCGGATCTTATTTTCCATGCTGAGTGCTTTTGACCTCAGCGCATACTTGAGAGTAATGAAAGCTTGCCTTGTTTTCTTGGTCCTCACTTTGACATCCTCATCAGTTCATCCGTCTGTAGTTGAAACGATGCTTCCGAGGTAGGTAGGTGTATAGGTAAAGGAGGTCGCTTCTTTCAGATTTCTCCCTCTTATGCTGGCGGATTGTTGTCTGGTGTTGTTGATGTTCCTGTTGGCCATCACCTGGTTTCATCACCTCTGTTTTCTCTATGTTCACCTGAAGTCTTGTCTTCTTTGGATGCTCCTTGTATCAACTTGTTGCTTTTCACTTGCATATCTTCCAGTTTGTGGGAAATCAGACACATATCATCGGCGAAATCCAGATCCTCTAAGTTTTTTTGTGTGTGGGTCCCTTTTAGGCCTGTTCACTCGCTGCTCGCTGTCTGTCACATCATTCAATCCACTGCAATCAGAAAAAATCATTGGAGATAGCAGGCAGTCAGCTTGTCTTACTACCGTGTTCACTTGGAAGGAATTCGTGAGTTTTCTGGTGTGGATTACTTGGCATACAGCATTGTCGCACAACTGTTGGATGAGATGTATAATTGTTGGAGGCACCCCGTAGTAGCGAAGTAGCTGCCAAATCACTTCTCTATCGACGCTGTGGAAGGCCTTTTCAAAGTCAATGAGGCTGACTACCATTCCAAGCTCTATTCAACAAATATGAAGGAGAAAATGGAGATGGGTCGGGCATACATTGAGGAGACTGTCGAAGGACATCGCTCGCAATACAGGCCACAGCTCAAGTAGGATCGAAATGGGGAATGACGAGTAGGTCATAGGTGCAAGGCAGACATGGAGGAGATTGTTTGTGGAGGAGTAGATGAGAGATAATGGACAGTCGTGGACTCAGCTGAAGATGACAGCAGACAACAGAAAAAAGTGAAGCTATGTTGTTGTGAAGCCCTGTGTTCCACACGGAATGCAAGAAAACAATAAATGAATAATAATGAAGTTTATGTTATGGTAATTTAAGTAATCAGTTTGAATATTAATCAGACTTGTAAGCTTTAATTTATTTAATAGCTGAATAACCTCAGTGTATTTTTAAAGCCATAATATAGACTGATCAAGCTGTATTTAGCATCACATGTGCTACACTTAGCGTCGTTGCCAGAATTTCCTATAAAATCACTTGGTTTGTTTACTCGTGAATTTATGTTTACAAAATACGATTTCTTTTTCTATAGTGTTACTTTGTAGGCATTTGATTCGTCTGAAATTCGATTACAGATTAGTATCAGTTAGAGAACCATTGGAAACTATAGAGTACTGTACAGATGTTTCATCCCCTCTTGGGAATCTTCAGCAATATGCAGCCGTGACTCCATCAAGAACGGAACCTAGGACCTTCAGGTTATGAGGTGAGCTCACTGATCACTCACTTGCAATGATAGGATCCAGTAGGAGGCCATGAATTCTCAGCCTAGGACAAAAAAAACCTGCCCAGTGCTTTCAAGTTTTCAATGGTTCTTTAAATGACAATAATCCATGATCGAACTTGAAACCGGTCAGATGCCCAAAAGGTGACGTTTGAAAATATCTTTTACAATGAATAGAAGAGGTGAAAAGTCAGCCTCTTGCAAATCTGTGAAATATAATTTAATCAATAACAAGTCATGAGCAAAAAGGATTTTTATTATTATTATTATTACAACTAAGTACTGTAAGTATGATATTGATGTACGCCTAAATACTTGTATTTAGCTTACTATACTCTATTGATTCACTTCACTAATACTTATAACTACTACTTTTTAAGTATGACGGGCGAATGCACAAAGATGTCTAGCAATATGAATCCTTGTTCTCTTTATGTCAACAAATTGTCAACAAAAGAAAATAACAAACGTGATAAATTTATTAGACCTAATAAATCTTAAACAAATATTTTTTTCATTCACAGCATAAATAAGAACAAAATGACAGATAAGTAATGATAAATTAAATATCGATATAAGATTAGATAGATATCATACCTAGAGAATCACAGTGAGACATGATCGATATTTTTATTTTACAGGAATTTACTGTAACTCTTATCATTACTTCACTATTCATTAAATTGGAAATTAGGAATTCAAAATAATAATGTGTGTTGCTGGTTCACAGTGGGAAGAATACTCTCAAACCAATGCACATGATCGACGATTCGATTCCCGACCGGCACACCCTTAAACTCTGCTTAGTTTACTAGCCGATAGTGAAGATAAAAAAAAGAGGTAATGTAAGGGAACGAGGGTAACAACCCCATCCTGTATAAAAAAAATCTTCGTTACTGAAACTTTAAAGCTTGAAGTCCATCCAGCCTTCCACTTGGAAGACAAATGCATGAAACAGAAGTTCAAAATAATGTTTGAAGTTGTAAAATGAACACCAAAATCAGAACAAGATTCGTACGAATAGTACTTGGGATACTTAGCTATCAGCTAACTGGTTCACAATGCTAATTCATTCAGTATTTTGAAGTATTGGTTTTGTAAGGAATTCGATTTGATTGGTTGGAGGATTTCATCATGAGCTGAAATCAGTTAGAGAACCATTAGAAAACCAATACTTGAAAATTACTCTGATGCTCATTAGCGACTGGCCCTTTTCACGCAGTTAACCTGGGGTTCCAATGGGAAGCCGTGACCAGTAGGGTACAACAAGTTGAAGGTGAGGACGTAACTCATCGAAGAAGACATTGCGAAGTGGACGTGCTATGTCGTGAACTGGCAGAATTCATGGAGTGGCCATTGTATCGGGTCCGAGTGGCTAAATGGTCTACGATCTCAACTTGTAACCAGAAGGTCCTCGATTCGAACTATGGCGGTGGGTTCGTACTGATGGAGAGTCCCAAACTACGACAAAACAGCTATCCAGTACTCGTTGGTTTTCCAATTGTTCTCTAACTGATATCAGCTCATGATGAAATCCTCCAACCGATCATTCAGTATGTCATTTTCTGTAGAAGGAAAAAATTCCAGAAACCAAATTATGAACCATAGGTTTGTCTACATAACAATGTCTTCAGATTTTCTACTTTTTACATGCATTAGAATATGTGTGATTTGTATGGGCATTTTATGCACTTCGATAATGGTCCCATAAATTACAAATGCGACATTGAAGTTTTTGGTTACAGGATTTCATCATGAGCTGACATTGGTTAAAGAACCATTGGAAAACCTGGAAGTACTGGACAGCTGCTTCTTCCTAGTTTAGGACTCTTCAGCAGTACGTGCTCACCGGAGCTCGAACACAGGATCTTCTGGTTACAGGGTGAGCTCCTAGACCATTGAAATTTTTATTGGATACAACTTTAGAATTAAGCCATGCATTCGGTGGCATCAATTTTCCACTCTTTCAAATCCCTCCCGTTGATGGCGATTGGCGCTGGATGTTGCTGTTGTTGTTGGTGGTGGTGGTTATTTTCATAACTTCCGTCTTGTCTATGTTCACATGGAGTCCTGTCTTCTCCGGCTGCTTCTTCGACCAGTTTGTCGGTTTTCGCTTGTGAGTCTTCGATTTTGTGTGACATCAAGCATAAATCATCCGCGAAATCCAGGTCTTCTAGATCCTTCATGCTGGTACAGGATATCCCTGTCTGCTCGTTTCCCACTGTCTGACGCATAATCCAGTCAGTCAATAACAGGAATATCACTGCTGATAATAAAAAAGCACCCTTGTCTAACTCCTGTATTTACTCCAAACGCCTTGCTGATTTTTCCTTTGTGGATCACTTGAAAAAAACCGTTGTCGTACAGCTGTTGAATAAGGTTGATAAATATTCGGGGTATGCCGTAGTACTCAAGTAGTTTCCAAATTACTTCACGGTCAACGTTGTCGAAGGCCTTCTCAAAGTCTATAAAGTTGAGGTAGAGCTTTGATCGCCATTCCATGCTTTGTTCAAAGATGATGATGTGTAGAGTTGAAAAAATTTGGTCAGAACATGATTTGCCTTTCCTGAATCCAGCTTGTTTTGGTCGGAGTTCTGTCTCCAGTGCGTCCTTTATTCTCTCCAGGATGATATGTTTCAGGATTTTACTTGGCGTCGATATAAGCATGATTCCTCGCCAGTTCTTGCAGAGTAAAACCTAAGTCGCCCTTCTTTGGTAGTTTCACTAGGTAACTTTCCTCCAGTCAGTAGGCACCTTTCCCTCCTTCCAGACCTTTTGCAATAATGGATTCAGTATATCTGCTGTAGTCTCTGGGTCCGCTTTTAGTGCTTCAAGAGGTACTCCATCTGGTCCAACTGCTTTTCCAGCTTTCAGAAGCTTGATTGCACTCAAGACTCCAGCTCTCGTTGGAGGATTGGTGTCAACTTGCAGTTGTGTGACCGCCGTTGTTGGTATTTCTGGACGGATTGCAGGTAATGGTCGGTTCAAGAGTCCTTTGAATTGATCCGCCCATTGTTTAATCTGTTTTTCTTCCTTGGTAAATGGGTTCCCTTGGCTGTCTTTTATAGGTTTTGCTTGTGTTGATCTCTTCCCGGATAGAGATTTGGTTATCTGATATAATGTCCTCAGGTCCCTTTCGCCTGCTGCCTTCTCAGCTTCAGTGGCGAGGTTGTCGTAGAATTGTCTTTTGTCCTTCCTAGCACTCTTCTTCACTTCTTTGTCCAGTGCTGTGTAAGTTGAGCTCAGCGTCTCCTTCTCCTGTCCGTCCTTGCATTGAATCATTTTCTCTTTCACCATTCTCCTCTCCTCTATTAGTTTCCAAGTGTCCATTGAGAGCCATTCTTGTCTTGTCTCTTCTTTCTTCCTAAAACCGTTGAACACGTTTTGTTGAAAATCACCTTCACAGAGTTCCAGTGGTCTTTCACGCATGATTCTTCAGTGATGTCGCGTAGTGTCTCCTGCTTTGCTCTGACAGTTGCAGTGGAAGTGTCCTTTGTTGTTGTGTCCTTCAGTTTCTGAGTGTTGAGCTTGCATTATGGCCTATCCCCAGCTATCCTCGAGGCTTTTGGCTTCACCTTAAAAGTCCCTTGTACTAGATAGGGGTCTGAACCCACATCTGCTACTCTCCTCGACCTTGTGTCCAGTAGGCTCGGTCTCCACTTTCTTGAGATTGAAATGAAGTCTATCTGGTTTTTGGTGTGTCCATCTGGTGTAGTCCATGTCGCCTTGTGTTTGAACACACTACCGCCAATCACCAAATCATTGAAGGCGCAGAAGTCTGAGAAGAGTTCACCATTGTCGTTCATTTCACCGACAGCCTCTCGACCCATGGTGAGTTCTCTTCCTGTGTTGTCTCCTCCCAGCTTCGCATTCATGTCGCACATCAGGATTTTGATATCGCCATTTGGGACGTTGTTCATTACTGTTTGTAGTTGTCTGTAGAACGCCTCCTTCTTCTCTTGTTCTGAGACGTTTGTAGGAGCATAGCATTGAGTGACTGTAACCTTCCTTCCTTTTGAGTTGAACCTGGTTGTCATTATCCTTGAGGAGATTGGTTCCCACTGCATGAGAGCTTTGGCTGCTGTTGGTGACATCATGATGGCCACTCCCTCGGTGTGCTCGTGATTGTCCTCTGGGTGACCGGAATAGATTATTCCCCCCCCCAGTTTGTATTTGGCACCTACCACATCCGTTCCATCTGCTCTCGCAGATTCCCAGCACTTCTATTCTATATCTCCTCATTTCAGCGGCTATCTATCTGGGCAGCCTTTCCAGTTTCGTACATTGTACGAACATTCCATGTACCAATCCTTACTTTTGCTTTCATCGAAAGAAGGCACATAGGCTGACTGGCTTCCCGAAGGCTTTCACCAGCCTGCGTCATTTCACTTCCCCGATTCCAGCGAAAAATAAGGTTACTGTTTATATTTTTAGAAGTTTTAATATATTGGTGCATTGAAGTTTCTGTAGCAGTTTGGTTAAGTTTTGGGGGTGGAGTTGCTAGCACCACGCCCCAACCCTCCCTCTTTTACCTGGCTTGGGACCGGCTAGAAAACTAGCAAGCTAGTAGTCTAGGCGAGGTCTGATAAGATGAATAGTTAGTTTAATGAATGAGTTGTAATCAGGATGCACACAGAAACAGAGGAAATTGTGAAATTACGTAAGAGTTTGAAAGAAATACAAGACTTATAAAAAAAGAAAACAAACAAAATCAAGCTAGTCGGAAACAACGAGGTTGTTGTCACCATGATAGTAGAAGTCGCCGTTTTTAGTTGGTAGAGCAACTTGTCTGATAACGAGCTAGACCTTAGCCTACTAACTAGTTAGTACACTGGTTCTCTGTGCACGTTCAGGACACGGCTTCCATTGCTTCTTTATGGAGTAATATTGTCGTTATCTAGCAGGTACGGTGCCAGTTTCTACTTCTTAGAGGGACAAACAGCTCATTGAAGTCATATGGAATTGAGCACTAATAGGTCTGTAATGCTATTAGATGTCCGGAGCCAAAATAGAATTGCTAGCGTGTTTCAGAACCTGGCGTGAAAGGGTTGGGTAAACTGTTTTATCAGCATCATGGCTGGGGTCGGGAAACAAGGAATTCCTCGTAAGTGCAAATCATATTCTTGAGTTGATTACATCCCTACCCTTTAAACACACCACTCATCTCTGCTCCCGATTGAATGGTTTAGTAAAGCCGTTGGATTAACATCGTTGCAATAGCTCTGCATCTCGACGGATTCCTAGAACACTGTCTCATTTGACTATTTAGATGAATTAATAGAAAGATCATTGCGAGATATTCTTACATGTATCTATATGAAGCACAATTACCGTAATATACAATAGTGAAGGCAACAGGTCAGTTGCCCAATCCCTCAGTACCATAGGATGCGTTGCATATGCGTTTAGTACACATTTCTTGAGCTTCTCTATGTGAATGGCTAGGTAGAGCTTCAGTTATGCAAAGGCGACGAAAGCTTATTGTCTTTGGCAGGTTGTCTTTCACTTTGCATTTTCACTTTGAAGGATAAGCTTATTGAGAGAGAATGTTCAGCATTGAGAAAATGTTCAATGATCACCCTCCTTATAGAACCATTGCTATCTTTCTACAACCATGTGGGATAGTGTTTTAGAAGTCTTTCGTACAGGATATATATATATATATATTCATCGCTCATTTATGTTGAACATGTTGAATTTTGTAGATACTCCATTCGATGAACAAAGCGTATCCAAATAAAGCTTTAAACAGCGCTTACCAACGGCTATTTCAATGACAAAATGTAAAGAAAAACAACAAAATCACGTGATGCATATCTTGAACATTTATAAATTAATTAATTAATTAATTAAAAAAATCAAAAGAAAAAGTTACAAGACTTTGTTTCAATGTATCAATGTAAAATAATTTTTAAATTATCATTATCCATATGAATGTATGCATAAATCCACTAATCGTATACAACATACTGAACCCTTAAGCATCATTTTTAATTGTGTTCATCATTGATTCTCTCTACATTGTTAGTCGTTTCTACTGTTGTCGTTATCATCATTATTATTGTTATTATTATTATTACTGTGACCGTTAGATTATTTTTTTCTTAAAGAAATGAAGCTAAAGTCTTCTTTAGCGTATTTATTAAATGCAAACAAGCTTCTTTTCTTTTTTTTCATTTTTACTTCAATAGGCATATGTTACCATTACAAATAGTTATATCTACCGGTTGCTTTCTTATCTTCACATTTAATATTCCCTTGTTCTACAGATTTATTTGTCTAACTAACTCTCTGATTGATAACTATGATCATGATATTATTCAGAGATTTAAAAATTAAATATCGATTGTTACGCCATAGTGTTATTTTTGCTTTATATTAACAACAAAAATTGAACAACATGTACTTTACTTAGCAAGGTTGCTTCTTATTGTATTTCAGATGTATAAAATCCTCGTTTTTATTCTCTCTGTCATACTGTGTGTACCTATTTGAGAGACAGAGAGAGATGGATACAATAAAGAAAAATGAGTTTTTTTGTTTTTAAATCGTTTTTCTTTTCTCAAATCATTTTCGAGAAAAGATACACAGACGAACACAGGCACACACACACACAGAGTGGTGCCTGGTTCTTTATCTCTTCAGTGATCGTTTCATAATTTTTCATGTTTATAGAAAGATAAATATTGTCCATATAAATGATAATGTATGACAAAGTATTCAATTTGTTATTATTTTATCCCTTTACGTCCCCAAGTGGAACAGAAGGATTCAAGCTAGAAGCTTAAAGTTTCTGTAGCAGTGGTGTTGATTTATTTTTACGGGATGGAGTTGCTAGCCTCGTACCAAATGTTCCTTCTTTACCAGTCTTATTAGGGGTTCAGCGAGGTAAAGGGATGAGTCAGTGGCTGGGGATCAAACCCTGGACCACCTGCGTCGTTGGCGAGCATTCTACCGATGTTTAAGTGTTGGTTTGTAGGGATTTGATTGATTGGTTACAGGATTTCATCAATGAGCTGACAATGGTTAGAGAACCATTGGAAAGCATGCAGAAAGTACTGGACAGATGTTTCGTCCTAGTTTGTGACTGTTCATTAGTACGCACCACCGGGATTCGAACCCAGGACATTCTGGTTACAAAGCGAACTAGCTCGTAGACCATTCAGCCACTAAGGCCCTATCCAATGGTCAGCCCATGAATTCTAACTTCTACCAATTGAAGACATAGCGCGACCCCTAGCCGATGTCTTCGGCGAATATTTGTTCTCATACCCGACCTGCTGCACCCTACTGGTCACGACTTCTCACTAGAACCCCAGGTAACTACCTACCTGAATAGAGCGAATCGCTAGTGAGCATCTCATTGACATTTAGGTGTTAGTTTGTAGGGATTTTGTTGGTTACAGGATTTCATCATGAGGTGCACCCAGACGCTTTCATTTTGTTATATGATAGCTAAAAGTGGCATTCGGGAGGTGTATTTTGTTAAGAAAAAAAATGTATCAATGAATGTTATTTGTACTTCATAGTTGTACTGAATTCAATGTTCCATATATATATAAGTATTGGCAGTTGAGACAATGTTCAGACAAGACAAAACACATGACGCATTCTTCCATCAATTGTATTATCATATAAATAAACTGAATTGTCTCTTCAAGATACTTATATGTAAAATACCAATAATTCAATTTAACAAAATAAACAATAATAAATTAATGAATATTGGAGAAAACATCAAAATTTTATATAATACACTTAAATGTTTATCTATGATTTTGCTGTTACTTGAATGACATTATTTCTCTTCAGTTTATTACATCGATTTCTCCATGCTTATATTTTGAAGAGATGTTTTAATCATCTAGTAGATTGATTGAAGATGCCCATTTGGAAATTTAAAATAGTGATTAATGAACTAAAGAATACTCTTTTCGATAAATTCTTCTTCATCAGGTTGTACATTTATATGACAATAATAATTAAAGAACCATTACTATTAACAACATTAATGTTTCAAATTATATTAAACCAGTTGTATTAATAGATCACATTTCAAAAGCACCAGTGACAGAGAGATAATATGCATTAATATAATCCTAAACTGATCATTATTTTTATTATTATATCCGTTAATTCCTAGAGGAACATAGGGCTTCAGCTGCGCACCTCCATTGCCTTCGGTTTTCTGCCAACTTTTTCACCCCGCTCCAAGTCTGCCCACATGCTTTCATCTCCTCTTCACATGACCTCTTCCAAGTCACCCTTGCCTTGACGACCAACTCGCCCTTTCGGTTTCCACTCAAGGGCTTGTTTAGTAATGTCACTTGATGGTTTCCTCAGAGTGTGGCCAATCCATTGCCATTTATTCCTGCCTATTTGTTTCACAACAACAACTCAATATCAGATAAATTAGGAGAAGTAATACAGGACTTACGAATTCATTAGTTCGATAGCATTCCAGGATAGTGATAGTGGCTAGAACTGTTTCTCTGGCATGCAGAACTCCGGTTGATTCAAGTGAACCGCGTAACACAAAGCTATCATTAAAAAAAATCTTTTTATGCTATCTATCAGACATCGAATAAATGACTAGGGATCTCTAGATACGGAACAGTCTAAATAGCACAAACCATTGCAGTTCGCTTAAACCTAACGGAGCTCTGCGTGCAAATAAAGTAATAGGTCCAGTCACTGTTGCTACTCTAGCCTGCTTTAAAACCTATAAACTCTTAAATTCTGTGTTCATTCCCCTAATTTATCTGACATTCAGTTTAGTGTTATATTAATGCATACCACCTCTTACTGATGCTTTTGAAATGTGATCTATTGATATTATCGATTCAGTGTAGTTTAAAACACTAACGTTGTTAATAACAATAATTCTTTAATTTTTTACTGTTATACTAATGTAAAATCTATTAATGATTCTATTAGATTGTTACTTCGAAAACATATGAAGAATAATTCCCTTTCAGCATCATTAATACACTTGTGTTCAGAGGAAAATTATTTCTTCATGTGGTCCGGGATTTCGGTCTCCGGTTGGTGCACTTCTAAACGTCACGTAGCCTATGGTAATCCCAGCAAAGGCGGAAGGTACGGTTTAGAGCTAAAAACACCACATCTACTGAAACTTCAAAACGCAAGCTTGAAGCCCTCCTATCTTCAACTAGGAGAATAATGAAAGTTTTTCAGGAGTTGATTTGTCGGTTGGTAGTGAACTTTAGTTTTCCTTTTTCTAGTTGACAACTTACTTCGAAAAATATCTGTATTTATTGTACGAGATATTGTTAAGTGTCATTCCAAAACTTATGTAATCTAAATAATGTCATGTCTGTCCTCGATAAATGCGAAATTCAAATAAAAAACAAGCTGGAATAAATCCATATAAAACAAGTTATGCAGTTGTGTGGATACATTAATATTGTAAAGGTAGAAGATGAGAGACTCGGTAGAGGAATGCTTATTTTCTATTCGGTATCTCTCTATAGCCAAATGATGTACACCTCATCTCCAATAGGATTATGAGCAGCAATCAACAGTTCTCGAAACGTCACCCAGTTATATAAATACTGTATCAGTGTATGTGTTATATTGAATAAACTTATCTAATATGAAACTATACTTCTATCATAGTGCCCAAATTCTAGACATGCGTTTCTTATCCCTAGTTAATTAAAGCTTTCAAATAAAATGACAGTTCCTCAAGTGAAAGCCTGTATACTATGTGGACAAGAAATGTTGAAATGATGAATAAATTCATAATTTCATAAACTAGACACATCCCACTAATTACTAGTGTCCAGTCAGAGTATCCACAACAGTCCAACAGAAAGTCGATCGTGAGCCCTAATAGTTCAGTGGTAACGTCTCTGACTGCAACACTGGGTAGCGCATGTTCGAATCTCAGAAATGACATGAGTTCTTTCAAGTTTGCAGATATGCCTTGCTGACTGGTAGGTGCCAACTAGCATGAAACCTAGGTGGAAGGCTTCCTGTGGCCGATTGTCTTCAACCATCTAATATCATAAACTAATCCATTAAGTGGATAAATCAATAAATTTCTGTCTTCGTTTCGAGAATTATACAGTTCGATAACATTGTCAAACATTTAAATTGCAATGTAATTTGTCAAGTCGTTATTGCATACATCAGACTCATAAAGTTACTTCAAACATCTGCGTAATAACTTGAAGTAAAGCTTATAAAAAATAGTTCACACATTACCTTGATTATTTGATGAAGGTGAAAGACAACCTTGTCTAATGAGAATATATATACTGTTCTTAGAGAAAGTCACGTGAAACAAAGTTCTTAATATCTAGAATTCTAATTGTCAAAAGACACAATTTGATGTAAATAAGCCTGTTTTACATGTGATCCAATACCTGACTAACTATTTGAATAGAAGAAAAGATAAGTAATTCTGTGATGAATAGGAATGACGGGTTGTGGTAGAATGTCATCTTGATCCAACACCGCCCCGACAAAGTGACGTAGTCAGTCAAAATTTGATCAAAACGGTTTTTTTCATCACTTAAACCCACATAATATCTGTTTTTTTCTACCTCATACACTCAAAAAAATCTGCACTTATTTAACACCTTTATTAGTTCAATCACTTGACATACGCAGAACTAGCTTGATAGAAGAAATATTCTGACAGTAGTATGGCATGCGCTACTGATAAGATTTATCAGTAGTATATTAAGAGACGTTCTTCGATATAAAAATATCAAATAACAGGGAGATAGATTTGATGTCAGAGAAAGTAAATGATACAGCGTTGTGGAGATACATGGGAAACGTGAAGGGAACACAAAGAAACACAGTGAGAAGAGAGAGCAGAAGGAGCACAACACAAAAATCAGCGCGGATAGTACGTTGGAGATGAGGTGTACATCACTTGGCTATATACAGATACCAAATTGCAAAAGAAAGGGAAGCGGAGAGTGGGACGTCAGTGCAAGGGTGACATGGATGAGATTGTATGAAGAGGAGTTGAAAGAGTATGGACTAACATGGATGGAGGTGAAAAGTACAGCAGAAGACAGAAGTGACAAGTGGAGACGTGCAGTTCAAGCCCTATGTTCCACTAGGAACCCAAGGGAACAATAGTAATAATAATAAATTGCAAAAGAACATTCCTTCAGCGAGTCTCTCATTTTCTGCCGTTACTACTGCTGTCGCTGCCATACGCAGAATCACCTTGATAGAAGAACTATAATGGCAATATCCTATGCAAACTGAGACTTAGTAAATTCTTGCTTGGTACTAATTTGATAAAGCTGATAGCCGTCAGTTGCAAAATACAAAACTTTTTCAATATTAATGACAACTCATCTTATTTCTGTGTTATTTGAGATAAATTCACGCTTTGATATACAGGTGAAATAGTAAGACCATGTTACAAGATCATTTACAAATCCTCAAATTCAACAATGTCTAAACAAAAAACCTATAACATATACTACGGAGTTAACCAAAATTCATGTTGAGAAGTATTCTGCATATCTCAACAAATATTCATCATGATGGATCTCATTTATAAAGATATAAAGCCAAGTTCATAAATAGTAACTTCTTTTTTAGACATCAGTCATCTAACATGAAAAAGAGAAATAAATGTACGTGACAATTTTTTAAAAAGATAATTGTATGCCAGTTTTCTATAGCAGTCTTGGTGACAAATCTACAAAATGCTAAATATGTATGCTGATGAAGTGATGCTGGATTGAGGGTTCGTCTAACTTGACTAGAACACGACACTATAACCGATTAATCACTTGAAAATATCTCCCACACTGTGGTAGACATTAAAAATCAGACTTGGAAAGATGACGACCCGAATGATGAAAATAAAAACCGCAATAACTTTTATCAGACAAAATCCATTGTATGTAATATATATATATATATATATATATATATATATATATATTACAAACTAAAGATCCTGCAGTTAACTGCTGTTTACTTTCTGTAAATCGAATGCATAACTATATGATCATTCATTCTCAAGAGCTTTATAAATGATTGTTCGCTCCCATTGCAGGTTGCTTCAAACTTTGGCAGACATAAAGAATATGGGGAAAAGTACTCCATAAATCTTAAACACAAATGGCAATTTACATTTCTGTTTGCTAACCTAATGCTAAGCATTTCTATCCACATCAGATACTTCACATTCTTACTATGCAGTATTCCAAAGAAATTTATCATTTTAAATCTTCTAAAAATAACTCTATGCATACGTTTTACCTTTTCTAAGTCTTCGGTACCTTTGAAATGATATTTAGGAATATTCTGGAGATTTCATATGATTAATGTCATTGTCAAAAGTTTCCTCTGATTAAAAAATAAATAATGTGTCAATTCCTGTTTTTATTTAAATCTACCGCAATTACTCTTGATGCACAATGATACACACACGCAAACCAGAATGTCTTCCAATCAAGTGAAAATATTCTAGTAGATTTTAGCAGTAAGCTTGAGCTTTTACACAGTAATATTATTTGATGAAGTTTCGAGCACAAACTATTGCCTCTCATAATCATATCAAGTTACTCACACAACTTATTCCCTTCATTTACATACATGAGTGGAATCGATTAGATATTGGAATAAAAGTTAATATAGGATAATGTAAATTCAGAATTATTAATATGAGTGTTATTGATCAATTACAATTGGATGGGAAATAAGACGAGTGTTTTTATAGTCATAATCAGTAACTTGTTTGGATGTTGTGATATGCTTGAATTGGAATAGAATTTTGTGATTATTTATTATCCTCTTCTGATTTGACTGACTGGTGGTAATAATATCTTCCATATTTCTGGTATTTGCATTGACTCATTCCTATTGCATATGTTGGGGGTAGACTCAAAAAACCAGGATTCAGTAATCAACTTTCTTTTATCCACGACTGGTCACAAGGTTTCTACTCCTTTCCACAAGATCTCCTTCACGTTACCCCTGGACCAATGATGACCAACTATTCGTTTCCTATTCGAGTTCCATTGGACGGACTGGCATATGACGTTGGTTGAAAGTCTACAAGTGTGTAGGATTGTATAATTACAATTCTACTTCCTCTCTGTCAGAATCTGGAAAGAGACTGGTTTCCACTGCTTGAGAACTCCCAGTGCTGTTGGTGATATCATGATGGTCACTTCCTCAGTGTACTGTGTCAGTGGTTGTTGTCTTGTCGACTAGAGTTGATTATTTACTACATAATTAACTACCCAGACAGTCCACTTTCATTTATATACATGAGTGGAACTGATCAGACATCTGAATAAAAATCCATATAAGATAATGTACATTCAGAAATAATAATACGAGTGTTACTGATCAACTGCAATCCGATGGGAAATAAGATGAGTGTTTTTATAGTCATAATCAGTAACTTGTTAGAATGTCGTAATGTGCTTGAATTGAAATAGAATTTTGTGATTATTTATTATCCTCTTCTGATTTGACTGACTGGCGGTAATATTATCTTCCATATTTCTGGTATTTGCATTGAGTCATTTCTATTGCATGTGTTGGGTGTAGACTCAATGAACCAGTCAGGATTCAGTAATCAATCTCTTTCTCTCCACCTTCCTAGATTACTTCTTAGAATCTTAACCCTCTCCTACCCCATTGTGTAGTTGTAGTAATTTATTGTACTTGAAGTATTAGTATTTCGATCTGACGGAATTATAACAATCCAGACAAAACGCAGAGAGGGCAGCATTCAGGAATTTGTATTTAGCGGAATTAGAATGCAATTCATATATGAAACATATCAACAGTCAACAGTAAGTATTTTAAACAATACAGAGATAGAAATTGTCAATCACCACAGTAGTTGTTTGTTATTGCGTGAAGTGCAATAGCCGAGCTGTTTTCTAAATTACTTAACTTTTCAGGGTCAACCATTCTTCCCTTAGCTAAATTCTTATGTTCTGACAATCTGACTATCCCCGACCTACTAGTTTGACCTATGTAGTTGACCTCCGTAGAACGGCTATCTAGTCTGTAGCTATACACTCCCTGATTTTCTGCATACCAGATTACAAATATTTAATGTCACTGTAAATGCGACAAAACATCAGATCATGATTATTATTTTAGAACTAATCACGACAAATATCCACAGGATTTTAAAATGCTACAAGTCGGAAAATCCTTGTGTTTACACTTTAGATTCTCTTTTACACTACATTTTCGCTCCAATTTCAGTCACATTCTTTTTGTTATGTACTCTTCGAGTAGTTAATAGTCATGACGCGGAAAGAGGGAAATCAGAAGACCACGAGGTTTACGATGATACCTGTATTTTCCAGACAAGGAAAATAATTGTCACACAAGAGTATGAGTGAATAAGCACGAAATGTACGGACGTGGGAAACAACAAGAATACAGTACAAAGTATATATGAAAATGACTAATACACATGAACCAATGAATAGCCAGTCTTAACATGATTGGTTGTAATGCCACGTAACAACAAGGTCATACATGTTTATTTAGTTAGTGGACAGACAAAAGCATATTGTCAGTTATAATGGAATATCGATCCATATACACACAGCAAAATATAACAGACTGTCAAAAACAAAACACATCTTGTGGATACACATCACTTTTCATAATCAGTTAAATTGTATTCTGACTGGGAAACTGATGCTGTCAGTTGTACTGACTAATAACCTAGTCAAGAACTTACAACACTTTTGTTTCTCCTGCGTAGGTCAAAGCACATCAACTTTCCCTTCGAATAATCCTTGGTTCTTCATATCCCGTATTATAATCCATACAAATTCATAGTGTAGCTAATCCATTTAGGTGTACTTAGAAGTCGATGCTATCGTATTTAGTTCCAAAAAGGCTGATTAGACATCAGATAAATTGTCTATGCTTCTTTTAGCTGAATGCTTTTGTCTCCAATTCATAAGTGAGGAAATAGTTACAAGCGCATATGCAATATAATCGCCCGCAATGGGCATTTTCACTTAAAAAGCATATGGAAAAAATATAACTTTTCATTAAACCAATATATCAACGGACTACGACACTACAACTAACGGGGATATGCAGTAAAATCACTCTCCAAGCACCCGTAATCACTAGCTTATTGTGTCCGCACCAGTGACCCTGAAACGCTCAGTGAGCAAGTTTGTGGGATCTCGAAAATAAAATTGTAATCATGAATAAAATATTTCTAATGAAGTGTTATGCTACGAAACGGGATATCTAATGAGTCTCAAGTTATGCTTGGGAAAGATTAGAATACGGCACAGGTTAAAGACTGGTTAAGGTTAAGTTAAGGTGACAAGACACTTATTAGGGTTAGTTCAGGTTAGATTGGGGTTAGTTTAGGGGTATTTCTACGTCGTGTTTAGGTTGAGGAAAGGTTACGATTATTGTTAGGGTTAGAAGACCTAGGTGAGTACATGTGCCAAATATGGTTAAACTACCGTGTTGCCACTCTAATCCAAAATTAAGCGGCATTCTTGTCGCACGTCAGAAAAACGCATCCTGTGTAACATTTGCATGCCTTTTGATTCATTATTTTCATGAATATATGCATTCTACACATAAAAATCGCTTTTATCATTTGATGGGTGCATTCAAGGTCATTCGTTGGTTTCTATTAGGATAGTGCCATACACTTTATAGGGCTGGAGATCAACACTTCTTAATCTACAAACAACTAACATTTAGGTCAGACTCATCTAACAGACCATATGTCGCAGTATATCCTGGAACACCGTATCCACATAAAAGGGTTTTTGTGACTATTTCACTGTCAGTTTCTATCCTTCTTTTGCTTTTTTCCGATCTTAAGCATGTGGTGAATGCTAATATCACTTCGAGTTTGTCATGCAGACAAATGTTAACCTTACCCGTATTGATTTCGGTAAAGGTGAAATATAGGAGGTTAAACAAACTTTTAAAATCAACGAATCTTAAAGCTATCCAAGATTTCTTTTCACTTTGTTTATAATCGCAGCCGCATTTCAAATAACTGTTGTGGAAGATCCATTTTTAACTAACAGGAGGTTAGTAATCACGTGCTGCGGCTAGGCATTCCTTCCATTTCTCATTATTCCACGTACTTTAATACATCTTGAACAAGCCTAAATTCAGCCTTCTGTCGTTGTTAATTAGGGACGGTTTCGAAACCTGGTTGTTTGGTCACTTCTTCAAGACAGAAGTTTATTGCTATAAATGACTACATAACTTTGGCCAGTATCATTTCTAGTTGAGGCCAATAATTTAACGAACTCAGTAATCTCCAGACAATATGATTATTTGGCCACCTGGCATAAGATTATTCAATCAGCGGCTAACAAGTGAATTATTAGCCCCAGATGAGCCTCAGTGGATCGAGTCACCACTGTCAGTCCTCTTTATGGTCGATAAAGTGGGGCAGCTAAGACTGGAAAAGTTTCACTAGAAATTTACGATGACTATCAAATAAACCTGCTTCGCAGTCTGGTTTCTTGACTGGCTTTTAGTTATGTGTTGTTGATAGAGAAGACCTAAGACAGAATGCTTTCAGTTAGATTTTCTATATTTAGACGTCACTTGTTGAGTATTTTACGAAATTGTCTCCGAATTTTTGTGCATCACATCTCTATGAAGCAACTACTGGAAACAGTTCACAATGAATCTACAGGTCCATTGGACTCTAAATAAATTCACACACACAAAATAAAAATAGATGTTTAGAAAATGACGGATGTTGGTGTTTACGTAAGATACTCTGTACACTAAAGTGAGTATTTATCCTGTAACCCCAAAAGTACTTGTTCTGTTTAAACAAAAGAAAAAACAAAGCAATAAATTAGTTGCCCAAAACACAAAGTTCATTTTGGGTTCAGAATTGCAGAGCGATGATGGATCCTTAGCTAGCTAGGTTTCGTGAATGAACGATCAAACATAACTCGTCAACATTCCGAATGGTGTGGATGCTTCACTGCGAGCTCTCAGCCTAACAAATTGACTTAAACAATAATGGTCGGCACTCAATGTTGAATGAAGAATATTGTAGACTAATAATAATGTTGCTGATAGTGATCTTGTGGATCCCTCCTTGAAAGTAAACAATTCTGCGACGATGACCCTTGCCAATGTATCTGAAGATTGAACGATCAATTCATGGTTGTTTGCTCAAACCCAACTCCCCTATATTTTCGCGGAGGCATCGATACACCAGTCATTTTCTCATCGGTCGCTGTTCAAAAAGAACGTAGAAAAACCGTCAGAAGTAATATCGTGATTTATTATTGTAATATTTGTTCTTAGACCTTAGTCTGTAATGCTAACAATGCTGGTTATATGTTGGTGTTAGAATAAAGAATTCTCGAGTCACCAATCAGTCTTCTGGTTTTCGCGTCCGTTAGTACTAAGCGTTTCTGAAAGTAAGTCATGTTGGCTTGTCTGGTACTTGTAACGATGTGTCTGATGTTAAGCATGACATGGTTGATGTTACTGTTTCGCCGTCTAGGAATAATAGGAATATCAAACTCCCTAAATTTGAACCTCAGTGTTTCGACGGAAACCCAGCTGATTATTTACAGTTTGTAAAGGAGTTTGAGATCATGTTGAGTGGTTTTTTGTTAAATGATGAAATGAAGTTGATGTATTTGATGAAGTACTGCACTGAAGTTGCTTCAAGAGCTATACAGTCCTATAAGTACTTTCCCCCTGAAAAAGGATACTCTGAGGCTATGAGTATACTGCGTCAAAGATTCGGAAGAACTTCGTTGATTGTAGGGAAATTATTCGAGGCTGTTAAGGGTAATGGTGATCAATTACAAGGTGACTCCAAGGCACTCTCTGAGTTTTTGGATAATCTGTTGACTTACAAGAATGCATTGATATCGATTAATTGCATCAGTGACCTCAACTCGAGTTCCGTCACAGAAGTAATAGGGAAACGCCTACCTACTCGACTGCAAAGGAAGTGGGTAAAGATAAGTTTGTAGTACCCCTATACCAACTGTAAACATGCTTTTTAATCTAATTTGTATACTTGTATTATATGTGTATACTGACCGATTTTATATGTACTTCGCAAACATTTGTCAATTTACTGTTGAATATTACCTTGACACAATTTCAAATTTTACTACTGCTATAATACACGATCGTACTCTTCGCAAGTGCCTTTTGGTTTTACGTTGTGAGCGTCGAGTAGCCACAACGTCTGCGCACATTAATAAAAGTGAAGAAGTACTAGAATATACGTGTACGCAAGTTTAGTCAAATAACGCACGCAACAAATTGGTGAGCCCGACGACAAATTGTTCACCGCGACGATAACTTGTTGACCCCGACGACAACTTGTTCACCCCGACGCATCATTAAGCCTGCTGGATTATTTATAACCTAACTTTATCGGATCTATATATATCCATATAATAGACATTTCGAACCCATTCTTGTGCTTTCTCATCACACAACTTGCAGTAATCTGTGGTAAGCATCTGCATTGCATGTTTTTCTGTTTTGCCATATTCTTAGTGTGCATAATTTTTGCTATTTTGTTACTCTTAAACCATTTTTCTACGAATTGTAACATGTCTTCCAATACCTCTAATAACTTAGAGCTGGGATCTGTTAGTAATATTTCTCTTACTGTACCAGTTTTTAAGCCCAGAGACCCCCATCTTTGGTTTGCACGACTGGAACATTATTTCACTGCCAACAAACTCACGTCACAGACGGCTAAATTCGGCATTTTGAGTACAGTACTACCAGACGAAATCGCCGAACAGGTTCGACAACACATAGTTCAACCCAGCACAGACGCTCCTTACGACAAGTTGAAGGAAGAGGTACTTCGATGCACTTCGCTTTCAGATAGGCAAGCACTCGATCGTTTGTTAAGCAATGTAGAGCTAGGTGATAAAACCCCATCACAACTCATGAGGCATATGCAAAGCCTAGTAGCAGGAAGAGATATCGATAAACGTCTCTTTTACCAAATCTGGCTCCGACGACTTCCTGCAAACATTCAGCAAGTTCTTGCTTTCGGAGACGACGACACTGACATAGAAAAGCTCACCAAAATTGCGGATCGCATGTACGAGAGGTCAACACCTCAATCTGTTGCTTCCACTAGCAAAATACCAGACACTCACGATAGGATACAGACTCTAGAACACAAAGTCGACACCTTACTGAGTCAGTTAGCAGCACTGACCACACACACACGACCAGGCCGTTCTAGAAGCTCGTCTCGTCGACGTCTTTCTCGGTCACCCAGCACGTCACGACATCACGATACTATTTGCTGGTACCACCGTAGTTACGGAAGCAATGCACGACGGTGTCGTTCACCTTGCAACTTTCAGGCTAAACCAAAAGATATATCGTCATGTATGAAAACTTCTACTGTTGGCAATCTACGATCTAGCAGTCGTTTGTTTTATGTAACAGATAGAAATACCGGTACTACATTCTTAGTCGACACAGGAGCAGAGGTTAGTGTTCTCCCTCCGTCTACGCAGGAACGTCAACATCCTGACCCTGCAGTTACGCTCCAAGCCGTTAATAAGTCTAATATTGTTACATATGGAAGTAAACGAATGACTTTAGATTTTGGTCTGCAGAATACCTACACTTGGTCTTTCATCATCGCAGACGTTCCATCCCCAATCCTTGGTATAGATTTCCTACAGCAACACAAACTGCTAGTTGATCCGGTAAGCCCTAAGCTTATTGACTCGCTCAATAAAAAGTACATCGCTGGTACGATTAGCCGTGCATCATCGCTGAACTTGATGGTCACACGCACACCAGCATCTCCATATACTGACTTAGTAAATCAGTTCCCTGACCTTCTACAACCCTCTTTCCGAGCAACAGAACTAAAGCATCAAGTGGTTCATCACATTAAAACCACTGGACCACCAGTTTTTGCACGTCCTCGACGCCTTGACCCACATCGACTTAAAATCGCAAAAACAGAGTTCGATAAAATGTTAGAGCTCGGCATTATTCGACCATCCAACAGCTCTTGGTCTTCACCGCTGCACATGGTACCCAAAAAGTCTTCTGGTGAGATACGGCCATGTGGGGATTATCGAGCCTTAAACAAGCAAACGGTACCTGGTCGATACCCCATACCGCATATTCACGATTTCGCCAGCAACTTGCCAGAGGTTAAAATTTTCTCCAAAATCGACCTTGTCAGAGCGTACCATCATATTCCCATCCACCCGGATGACGTTCCAAAAACTGCTATCACCACGCCATTCGGCTTATACGAATTCGTACGCATGCCTTTCGGGCTGATGAACGCCGTCTCATCGACCAAGTACTCCGCGGCCTGCCCTTCGTCTACGCATACATTGACGACTTACTAATTGCAAGTGCAGACGAAACCGAGCATGTGAAACATGTGAAGACGGTGTTCGAAAGACTTCACAAATACGGCATGACTATCAATTTAGATAAATGCGAATTTGGTAAGAAATCACTGAAATTCCTCGGTCACTTGATTGACAATCAAGGAATTAGACCAGTCCCCGACGATGTACAAGCTATCAAAGACTATCCATTACCAGATTCTTTCAAGAAATTACGGCGATTTTTGGGTCTAGTCAATTTTTACCGGCGTTTTATCCCGAACTGTGCTAGAGTTTTGCAACCGTTGACCGACTGCTTACGTGGACATAGTCGTTCATTCCATTTGCCTGCAGAAGCTGTTAAAGCATTCGAAGCTGTTAAACAATCATTAAATGACAAGACGCTCTTAGTCAGACGCCAAAATGACGCCCCCTGTCTCTCATGACAGATGCTTCAGACGTCGCCATTGGGGCAGTTTTACAACAGCAGGTACATGGCGAATGGCAACCCCTTGCATTCTTTTCGAAACGACTGAATCCTACTCAATGTCGATATAGCACCTTTGGTAGAGAGTTATTAGCTGTTTATTTAGCAATCAAGCACTTTCGACATATGCTGGAAGGTACACCTTTTACTGTCTTTACAGACCACAAAGCTCTAACGAAAGCCTTATCAGCAAAACAGGATAACTACTCTCCACGTGAACTACGACATCTCGAGTTTATATCCCAGTTCACCTCCGATCTGCGACACATAAAGGGTAAAAACAATGAAGTGGCAGACGCTTTATCACGTATGCACATTGATAACATTGTATGCCCAGACATCGACTACGAACATCTCTCAAACTTACAACGAGATGACGCCGAACTCAAAAAGATCATGTCTTCTAAAACAACATCTCTAAACCTCGAGACAATTCCTTTTGGCACGAAAAAAGTTATCTGCGACACCTCGACCTTTCGTTCCAATAGCTATGAGACATACAGTATTCGAGAAGTTACATAACTTGTCGCATCCTGGTGTTAGCGCTACTACCAAGCTACTAAGAGAAAGATTTATCTGGCCAAACATTAACAGCGACGTTAAGAAGTGGACACGAAATTGCTTGTCCTGTCAAAGAGTCAAAATCAACCGGCACACCAAAGCACCACTTGGTCGCTTCCCTAACCCCGACTCTAGATTTGACCATGTACATGTAGACATAGTTGGTCCACTGCCTCCTTCCAATGGTTTCAACTATATTCTAACTTGCATTGACAGATTTACTCGTTGGCCAGTAGCAGTTCCATTAATCGACGTCTCAGCTGAAACGGTAGCTAAAGCTTTAGTCGAAAACTGGATAGCCAACTTTGGTGTCCCATCAATTATCACTACAGACAGAGGCGCCCAGTTTGAAAGCCGACTTTTGACCAACTAACTGAATTACTAGGCATTAAACGGATACGAACGACAGCGTATCATCCTAGTTCCAACTGTATGGTCGAACGGTTTCATCGACAACTCAAAGCTGCGCTCGCTGCTTCTTTGACTCAAAACGATTGGTCAACCAAACTTCCACTAGTATTACTTGGTATACGAGCCACTATAAAGAAAGACATTGGCTTCAGTGTTTCCGAACTAGTCTATGGAACAACATTACCATTACCAGGAGAATTTTTCACCCCGGGTAACCAAGTTCCACACGATATGACTGGTTACGTGCACCAGCTAAAACGACACATGAACGAGCTAAAGATATCACTTCCACGTCAGCAGGAACGAGCATCATACATCCCGTCACAACTGACAGATTGCACTCACGTCTTCATCAGGAGAGAAGGTGTACAAAGACCACTTCAACTCGCTTATGATGGCCCATTCAAAGTTCTAAACAGAAACGCGAAAGTTATCACGATAGAACGACTGAACAAAGCAGAAGCCATCAGTATCGACAGAGTCGAACCAGCGTGCCAACACCTACATCCACACAAGCTTCAATGTCGACAAAGAAACCTGTGAAAACAACACGATCTGGTAGACGAGTCCATTGGCCTAAACGTTACGTGCAAGTCACCGAAATATAACTTACTACGAATTTTCATTTTTATTATCTTTATTCGTAATTGTCATTTGATTATTCATTTAACTGATTAATATTTTCATACATAAATCACGTCACTATTGTTTTAACATCGATATTTCCTATATTATTACATTTAATCATACCTCGCTTGTCATTCACTTATCGTTCTCATCTACAGACTACAGATCCTCAGCCAATTTTATCGTTCCTTATATGTTCTATTATGGGTAGCAATCCTGCTTTCCCCAGATTGTCGCACTTATTATCGATTTTATTAACCGCTTTAAACTGCTCATTTTTCAGCTTAATAAATCGCCCTCTGTGTACTATCGCTGCTACGTATTACGCTGATG
Source organism: Trichobilharzia regenti (assembly GCA_944472135.2). Taxonomy (NCBI): domain Eukaryota; kingdom Metazoa; phylum Platyhelminthes; class Trematoda; order Strigeidida; family Schistosomatidae; genus Trichobilharzia; species Trichobilharzia regenti. Next base: position 138,292,275 of record OX235262.1, read on the forward strand.
CATGTTATTTTCGAACACTTAAATGTATTTTTTTTATATTTCAGTGTTCTGGTGGGGGAATTATGTAGTACCCCTATACCAACTGTAAACATGCTTTTTAATCTAATTTGTATACTTGTATTATATGTGTATACTGACCGATTTTATATGTACTTCGCAAACATTTGTCAATTTACTGTTGAATATTACCTTGACACAATTTCAAATTTTACTACTGCTATAATACACGATCGTACTCTTCGCAAGTGCCTTTTGGTTTTACGTTGTGAGCGTCGAGTAGCCACAACGTCTGCGCACATTAATAAAAGTGAAGAAGTACTAGAATATACGTGTACGCAAGTTTAGTCAAATAATGCACGCAACAAATTGGTGAGCCCGACGACAAATTGTTCACCGCGACGATAACTTGTTGACCCCGACGACAACCTGTTCACCCCGACGCATCATTAAGCCTGCTGGATTATTTATAACCTAACTTTATCGGATCTATATATATCCATATAATAGACATTTCGAACCCATTCTTGTGATTTCTCATCACACAACTTGCAGTAATCTGTGGTAAGCATCTGCATTGCATGTTTTTCAGTTTTGCCATATTCTTAGTGTGCATAATTTTTGCTATTTTGTTACTCTTAAACCATTTTTCTACGAATTGTAACATGTCTTCCAATACCTCTAATAACTTAGAGCCGGGATCTGTTAGTAATATTTCTCTCACTGTACCAGTTTTCAAGCCCAGAGACCCCCATCTTTGGTTTGCACGACTGGAACATTATTTCACTGCCAACAAAGTCACGTCACAGACGGCTAAATTCAGCATTTTGAGTACAGTACTACCAGACGAAATCGCCGAACAGGTTCGACAACACATAGTTCAACCCAGCACAGACGCTCCTTACGACAAGTTGAAGGAAGAGGTACTTCGATGCACCTCGCTTTCAGATAGGCAAGCACTCGATCGTTTGTTAAGCAATGTAGAGCTAGGTAATAAAACCCCATCACAACCCATGAGGCATATGCAAAGCCTAGTAGCAGGAAGAGATATCGATAAACGTCTCTTTTACCAAATCTGGCTCCGACGACTTCCTGCACACATTCAGCAACTTCTTGCTTTCGGAGACGACGATATTGACATAGAAAAGCTCACCAAAATTGCGGATCGCATGTACGAGAGGTCAACACCTCAATCTGTTGCTTCCACTAGCAAAATACCAGACACTCACGATAGGATACAGACTCTAGAACACAAAGTCGACACCTTACTGAGACAGTTAGCAGCACTGACCACACACACACGACCAGGCCGTTCTAGAAGCTCGTCTCGTCGACGTCTTTCTCGGTCACCCAGCACGTCACGACATCACGATACTATTTGCTGGTACCACCGTGTAACAACAGAAGACAAGGGCCAGGCAACAGATCGTTTTATTATGAAAATCAACACGTATTTATACATCTTTCAACTACATTATTATAGACAAGCGCAGTCATCTGATTGGTTGTTTAGGTAGACAAACGCAGGCTTCTGATTGGTTGTTTCGGGATTCCTTGACAAATAGAGTTCTCTCTGCGAATCATATTCTGCCACGTTAACTTTGCTGTGATTGGTTGTTGACTCAGGCTTGTTCATATTTTCTCACGGCCCATATTAGTGACCTAGACCTTAACGTAGATTAGTGCCAACCAATCGGCTAGCAGCCTGCTCTCACCACACTCGTCCCCCCGTCAAATACGTGCGACTGAAGTCGGCTTGATCTACTTGGTGCAGGCGTCATCGTTGGCTTGTCTCGCTGTATCCATTTCTGGAGCTCGCTGACGTTCACGCGCCTCTCATCGTTCGCCATTGCGACTGTGTCTGCGTAACCCCATCTCGAAGTGACCATATATGGTCCTTCCCACTTTGGAAACTGTTTGCCTGACCCTGTCGAACATTCGTCCATACTTCGGCCGACACCTTCATATGCTGCTTTCACCCGACCTCCCAGCAGCGTCTCAAGTAGCAGCTCCATCGCTGGCAGATCTTGAACGCCACTCAACTGCGCAGAAGCCTTGAAGTCCTGCCCGAAGATCCATATGTCTCCATCAAAAACTGCAGGGTATAGGCTTTTCATTTGTCGGTAGGCAGCGACACCAAATGTAACAACAGAAGACAAGGGCCAGGCAACAGATCGTTTTATTATGAAAATCAACACGTATTTATACATCTTTCAACTACATTATTATAGACAAGCGCAGTCATCTGATTGGTTGTTTAGGTAGACAAACGCAGGCTTCTGATTGGTTGTTTCGGGATTCCTTGACAAATAGAGTTCTCTCTGCGAATCATATTCTGCCACGTTAACTCTGCTGTGATTGGTTGTTGACTCAGGCTTGTTCATATTTTCTCACGGCCCATATTAGTGACCTAGACCTTAACGTAGATTAGTGCCAACCAATCGGCTAGCAGCCTGCTCTCACCACAACCGTAGTTACGGAAGCAATGCACGACGGTGTCGTTCACCTTGCAACTTTCAGGCTAAACCAAAAGATATATTGTCATGTGTCAAAACTTCTACTGTTGCCAATCTACGATCTAGCAGTCGTTTGTTTTATGTAACAGATAGAAATACCGGTACTACATTCTTAGTCGACACAGGAGAAGAGGTTAGTGTTCTCCCTCCGTCTACGCAGGAACGTCAACATCCTGACCCTACAGTTACGCTCCAAGCCGTTAATAAGTCTAATATTGTTACATATGGAAGTAAACGAATGACTTTAGATTTTGGTCTACAGAATACCTACACTTGGTCTTTCATCATCGCAGACGTTCCATCCCCAATCCTCGGCATAGATTTCCTACAGCAACACAAACTGCTAGTTGATCCGGTAAGCCCTAAGCTTATTGACTCGCTCAATAAAAAGTACATTGCTGGTACGATTAGCCGTGCATCATCGCTGAACTTGATGGTCACACGCACACCAGCATCTCCATATACTGACCTAGTAAATCAGTTCCCTGACCTTCTACAACCCTCTTTCCGAGCAACAGAACTAAAGCACCAAGTGGTTCATCACATTAAAACCACTGGACCACCAGTTTTTGCACGTCCTCGACGCCTTGACCCACATCGACTTAAAATCGCAAAAACAGAGTTCGATAAAATGTTAGAGCTCGGGATTATTCGACCATCCAACAGCTCTTGGTCTTCACCGCTGCACATGGTACCCAAAACGTCTTCTGGTGAGATACGGCCATGTGAGGATTATCGAGCCTTAAACAAGCAAACGGTACCTGGTTGATACCCCATACCGCATATTCACGATTTCGCCAACAACTTGCCAGAGGTTAAAATTTTCTCCAAAATCGACCTTGTCAGAGCGTACCATCATACTCCCATCCACCCGGATGACGTTCCAAAAACTGCTATCACCACGCCATTCGGCTTATACGAATTCGTACGCATGCCTTTCGGGCTGATGAACGCCGTCTCATCGACCAAGTACTCCGCGGCCTACCCTTCGTCTACGCATACATTGACGACTTACTAATTGCAAGTGCAGACGAAACCGAGCATGTGAAACATGTGAAGACAGTGTTCGAAAGACTTCACAAATACGGCATGACTATCAATTTAGATAAATGCGAATTTGGTAAGAAATCACTGAAATTCCTCGGTCACTTGATTGACAATCAAGGAATTAGACCAGTCCCCGACGATGTACAAGCTATCAAAGACTATCCATTACCAGATTCTTTCAAGAAATTACGGCGATTTTTGGGTCTAGTCAATTTTTACCGGCGTTTTATCCCGAACTGTGCTAGAGTTTTGCAACCGTTGACCGACTGCTTACGTGGACATAGTCGTTCATTCCATTTGCCTGCAGAAGCTGTTAAAGCATTCGAAACTGTTAAACAATCATTAAATGACAAGACGCTCTTAGTCAGACGCCAAAATAACGCCCCCCTGTCCCTCATGACAGATGCTTCAGACGTCGCCATTGGGTCAGTTTTACAACAGCAGGTACATGGCGAATGGCAACCCCTTGCATTCTTTTCGAAACGACTGAATCCTACTCAATGTCGATATAGCACCTTTGGTAGAGAGTTATTAGCTGTTTATTTAGCAATCAAGCACTTTCGACATATGCTGGAAGGTACACCTTTTACTGTCTTTACAGACCACAAAGCTCTAACGAAAGCCTTATCAGCAAAACAGGATAATTACTCTTTGCGCGAACTACGACATCTCGAGTTTATATCCCAGTTCACCTCCGATCTGCGACACATAAAGGGTAAAAACAATGAAGTGGCAGACGCTTTATCACGTATGCACATTGATAACATTGTATACCCAGACATCGACTACGAACATCTCTCAAACTTACAACGAGATGACGCCGAACTCAAAAAGATCATGTCTTCTAAAACAACATCTCTAAACCTCGAGGCAATTCCTTTTGGCACGAAAAAAGTTATCTGCGACACCTCGACCTTTCGTTCCAATAGCTATGAGACATACAGTATTCGAGAAGTTACATAACTTGTCGCATCCTGGTGTTAGCGCTACTACCAAGCTACTAAGAGAAAGATTTATCTGGCCAAACATTAACAGCGACGTTAAGAAGTGGACACGAAATTGCTTGTCCTGTCAAAGAGTCAAAATCAACCGGCACACCAAAGCACCACTTGGTCGCTTCCCTAACCCCGACTCTAGATTTGACCATGTACATGTAGACATAGTTGGTCCACTGCCTCCTTCCAATGGTTTCAACTATATTTTAACCTGCATTGACAGATTTACTCGTTGGCCAGTAGCAGTTCCATTAATCGACGTCTCAGCTGAAACGGTAGCTAAAGCTTTAGTCGAAAACTGGATAGCCAACTTTGGTGTCCCATCAATTATCACTACAGACAGAGGCGCCCAGTTTGAAAGCCGACTTTCTGACCAACTAACTGAATTATTAGGCATTAAACGGATACGAACGACGGCGTATCATCCTAGTTCCAACTGTATGGTCGAACGGTTTCATCGACAACTCAAAGCTGCGCTCGCTGCTTCTTTGACTCAAAACGATTGGTCAACCAAACTTCCACTAGTATTACTTGGTATACGAGCCACTATAAAGAAAGACATTGGCTTCAGTGTTTCCGAACTAGTCTATGGAACAACATTACGATTACCAGGAGAATTTTTCACCCCGGGTAACCAAGTTCCACACGATATGACTGGTTACGTGCACCAGCTAAAACGACACATGAACGAGCTAAAGATATCACTTCCACGTCAGCAGGAACGAGCATCATACATCCCGTCACAACTGACAGATTGCACTCACGTCTTCATCAGGAGAGAAGGTGTACAAAGACCACTTCAACTCGCTTATGATGGCCCATTCAAAGTTCTAAACAGAAACGCGAAAGTTATCACGATAGAACGACTGAACAAAGCAGAAGCCATCAGTATCGACAGAGTCGAACCAGCGTGCCAACACCTACATCCACACAAGCTTCAATGTCGACAAAGAAACCTGTGAAAACAACACGATCTGGTAGACGAGTCCATTGGCCTAAACGTTACGTGCAAGTCACCGAAATATAACTTACTACGAATTTTCATTTTTATTATCTTTATTCGTAATTGTCATTTGATTATTCATTTAACTGATTAATATTTTCATACATAAATCACGTCACTATTGTTTTAACATCGATATTTCCTATATTATTACATTTAATCATACCTCGCTTGTCATTCACTTATCGTTCTCATCTACAGACTACAGATCCTCGGCCAATTTTATCGTTCCTTATATGTTCTATTATGGGTAGCAATCCTGCTTTCCCCAGATTGTCGCACTTATTATCGATTTTATTAACCGCTTTAAACTGCTCATTTTTCAGCTTAATAAATCGCCCTCTGTGTACTATCGCTGCTACGTATTACGCTGATGCATGTTATTTTCGAACACTTAAATGTATTTTTTTTATATTTCAGTGTTCTGGTGGGGGAATTATGTAGTACCCCTATACCAACTGTAAACATGCTTTTTAATCTAATTTGTATACTTGTATTATATGTGTATACTGACCGATTTTATATGTACTTCGCAAACATTTGTCAATTTACTGTTGAATATTACCTTGACACAATTTCAAATTTTACTACTGCTATAATACACGATCGTACTCTTCGCAAGTGCCTTTTGGTTTTACGTTGTGAGCGTCGAGTAGCCACAACGTCTGCGCACATTAATAAAAGTGAAGAAGTACTAGAATATACGTGTACGCAAGTTTAGTCAAATAATGCACGCAACAAATTGGTGAGCCCGACGACAAATTGTTCACCGCGACGATAACTTGTTGACCCCGACGACAACCTGTTCACCCCGACGCATCATTAAGCCTGCTGGATTATTTATAACCTAACTTTATCGGATCTATATATATCCATATAATAGACATTTCGAACCCATTCTTGTGATTTCTCATCACACAACTTGCAGTAATCTGTGGTAAGCATCTGCATTGCATGTTTTTCAGTTTTGCCATATTCTTAGTGTGCATAATTTTTGCTATTTTGTTACTCTTAAACCATTTTTCTACGAATTGTAACATGTCTTCCAATACCTCTAATAACTTAGAGCCGGGATCTGTTAGTAATATTTCTCTCACTGTACCAGTTTTCAAGCCCAGAGACCCCCATCTTTGGTTTGCACGACTGGAACATTATTTCACTGCCAACAAAGTCACGTCACAGACGGCTAAATTCAGCATTTTGAGTACAGTACTACCAGACGAAATCGCCGAACAGGTTCGACAACACATAGTTCAACCCAGCACAGACGCTCCTTACGACAAGTTGAAGGAAGAGGTACTTCGATGCACCTCGCTTTCAGATAGGCAAGCACTCGATCGTTTGTTAAGCAATGTAGAGCTAGGTAATAAAACCCCATCACAACCCATGAGGCATATGCAAAGCCTAGTAGCAGGAAGAGATATCGATAAACGTCTCTTTTACCAAATCTGGCTCCGACGACTTCCTGCACACATTCAGCAACTTCTTGCTTTCGGAGACGACGATATTGACATAGAAAAGCTCACCAAAATTGCGGATCGCATGTACGAGAGGTCAACACCTCAATCTGTTGCTTCCACTAGCAAAATACCAGACACTCACGATAGGATACAGACTCTAGAACACAAAGTCGACACCTTACTGAGACAGTTAGCAGCACTGACCACACACACACGACCAGGCCGTTCTAGAAGCTCGTCTCGTCGACGTCTTTCTCGGTCACCCAGCACGTCACGACATCACGATACTATTTGCTGGTACCACCGTGTAACAACAGAAGACAAGGGCCAGGCAACAGATCGTTTTATTATGAAAATCAACACGTATTTATACATCTTTCAACTACATTATTATAGACAAGCGCAGTCATCTGATTGGTTGTTTAGGTAGACAAACGCAGGCTTCTGATTGGTTGTTTCGGGATTCCTTGACAAATAGAGTTCTCTCTGCGAATCATATTCTGCCACGTTAACTTTGCTGTGATTGGTTGTTGACTCAGGCTTGTTCATATTTTCTCACGGCCCATATTAGTGACCTAGACCTTAACGTAGATTAGTGCCAACCAATCGGCTAGCAGCCTGCTCTCACCACACTCGTCCCCCCGTCAAATACGTGCGACTGAAGTCGGCTTGATCTACTTGGTGCAGGCGTCATCGTTGGCTTGTCTCGCTGTATCCATTTCTGGAGCTCGCTGACGTTCACGCGCCTCTCATCGTTCGCCATTGCGACTGTGTCTGCGTAACCCCATCTCGAAGTGACCATATATGGTCCTTCCCACTTTGGAAACTGTTTGCCTGACCCTGTCGAACATTCGTCCATACTTCGGCCGACACCTTCATATGCTGCTTTCGCCCGACCTCCCAGCAGCGTCTCAAGTAGCAGCTCCATCGCTGGCAGATCTTGAACGCCACTCAACTGCGCAGAAGCCTTGAAGTCCTGCCCGAAGATCCATATGTCTCCATCAAAAACTGCAGGGTATAGGCTTTTCATTTGTCGGTAGGCAGCGACACCAAATGTAACAACAGAAGACAAGGGCCAGGCAACAGATCGTTTTATTATGAAAATCAACACGTATTTATACATCTTTCAACTACATTATTATAGACAAGCGCAGTCATCTGATTGGTTGTTTAGGTAGACAAACGCAGGCTTCTGATTGGTTGTTTCGGGATTCCTTGACAAATAGAGTTCTCTCTGCGAATCATATTCTGCCACGTTAACTTTGCTGTGATTGGTTGTTGACTCAGGCTTGTTCATATTTTCTCACGGCCCATATTAGTGACCTAGACCTTAACGTAGATTAGTGCCAACCAATCGGCTAGCAGCCTGCTCTCACCACAACCGTAGTTACGGAAGCAATGCACGACGGTGTCGTTCACCTTGCAACTTTCAGGCTAAACCAAAAGATATATTGTCATGTGTCAAAACTTCTACTGTTGCCAATCTACGATCTAGCAGTCGTTTGTTTTATGTAACAGATAGAAATACCGGTACTACATTCTTAGTCGACACAGGAGAAGAGGTTAGTGTTCTCCCTCCGTCTACGCAGGAACGTCAACATCCTGACCCTACAGTTACGCTCCAAGCCGTTAATAAGTCTAATATTGTTACATATGGAAGTAAACGAATGACTTTAGATTTTGGTCTGCAGAATACCTACACTTGGTCTTTCATCATCGCAGACGTTCCATCCCCAATCCTTGGCATAGATTTCCTACAGCAACACAAACTGCTAGTTGATCCGGTAAGCCCTAAGCTTATAGACTCGCTCAATAAAAAGTACATCGCTGGTACGATTAGCCGTGCATCATCGCTGAACTTGATGGTCACACGCACACCAGCATCTCCATATACTGACCTAGTAAATCAGTTCCCTGACCTTCTACAACCCTCTTTCCGAGCAACAGAACTAAAGCATCAAGTGGTTCATCACATTAAAACCACTGGACCACCAGTTTTTGCACGTCCTCGACGCCTTGACCCACATCGACTTAAAATCGCAAAAACAGAGTTCGATAAAATGTTAGAGCTCGGCATTATTCGACCATCCAACAGCTCTTGGTCTTCACCGCTGCACATGGTACCCAAAAAGTCTTCTGGTGAGATACGGCCATGTGGGGATTATCGAGCCTTAAACAAGCAAACGGTACCTGGTTGATACCCCATACCGCATATTCACGATTTCGCCAGCAACTTGCCAGAGGTTAAAATTTTCTCCAAAATCGACCTTGTCAGAGCGTACCATCATATTCCCATCCACCCGGATGACGTTCCAAAAACTGCTATCACCACGCCATTCGGCTTATACGAATTCGTACGCATGCCTTTCGGGCTGATGAACGCCGTCTCATCGACCAAGTACTCCGCGGCCTACCCTTCGTCTACGCATACATTGACGACTTACTAATTGCAAGTGCAGACGAAACCGAGCATGTGAAACATGTGAAGACGGTGTTCGAAAGACTTCACAAATACGGCATGACTATCAATTTAGATAAATGCGAATTTGGTAAGAAATCACTGAAATTCCTCGGTCACTTGATTGACAATCAAGGAATTAGACCAGTCCCCGACGATGTACAAGCTATCAAAGACTATCCATTACCAGATTCTTTCAAGAAATTACGGCGATTTTTGGGTCTAGTCAATTTTTACCGGCGTTTTATCCCGAACTGTGCTAGAGTTTTGCAACCGTTGACCGACTGCTTACGTGGACATAGTCGTTCATTCCATTTGCCTGCAGAAGCTGTTAAAGCATTCGAAGCTGTTAAACAATCATTAAATGACAAGACGCTCTTAGTCAGACGCCAAAATGACGCCCCCTGTCTCTCATGACAGATGCTTCAGACGTTGCCATTGGGGCAGTTTTACAACAGCAGGTACATGGCGAATGGCAACCCCTTGCATTCTTTTCGAAACGACTGAATCCTACTCAATGTCGATATAGCACCTTTGGTAGAGAGTTATTAGCTGTTTATTTAGCAATCAAGCACTTTCGACATATGCTGGAAGGTACACCTTTTACTGTCTTTACAGACCACAAAGCTCTAACGAAAGCCTTATCAGCAAAACAGGATAATTACTCTTTGCGCGAACTACGACATCTCGAGTTTATATCCCAGTTCACCTCCGATCTGCGACACATAAAGGGTAAAAACAATGAAGTGGCAGACGCTTTATCACGTATGCACATTGATAACATTGTATGCCCAGACATCGACTACGAACATCTCTCAAACTTACAACGAGATGACGCCGAACTCAAAAAGATCATGTCTTCTAAAACAACATCTCTAAACCTCGAGGCAATTCCTTTTGGCACGAAAAAAGTTATCTGCTACACCTCGACCTTTCGTTCCAATAGCTATGAGACATACAGTATTCGAGAAGTTACATAACTTGTCGCATCCTGGTGTTAGCGCTACTACCAAGCTACTAAGAGAAAGATTTATCTGGCCAAACATTAACAGCGACGTTAAGAAGTGGACACGAAATTGCTTGTCCTGTCAAAGAGTCAAAATCAACCGGCACACCAAAGCACCACTTGGTCGCTTCCCTAACCCCGACTCTAGATTTGACCATGTACATGTAGACATAGTTGGTCCACTGCCTCCTTCCAATGGTTTCAACTATATTTTAACTTGCATTGACAGATTTACTCGTTGGCCAGTAGCAGTTCCATTAATCGACGTCTCAGCTGAAACGGTAGCTAAAGCTTTAGTCGAAAACTGGATAGCCAACTTTGGTGTCCCATCAATTATCACTACAGACAGAGGCGCCCAGTTTGAAAGCCGACTTTTGACCAACTAACTGAATTACTAGGCATTAAACGAATACGAACGACAGCGTATCATCCTAGTTCCAACGGTATGGTCGAACGATTTCATCGACAACTCAAAGCTGCGCTCGCTGCTTCTTTGACTCAAAACGATTGGTCAACCAAACTTCCACTAGTATTACTTGGTATACGAGCTACTATAAAGAAAGATATTGGCTTCAGTGTTTCCGAACTAGTCTATGGAACAACATTACGATTACCAGGAGAATTTTTCACCCCGGGTAACCAAGTTCCACACGATATGACTGGTTACGTGCACCAGCTAAAACGACACATGAACGAGCTAAAGATATCACTTCCACGTCAGCAGGAACGAGCATCATACATCCCGTCACAACTGACAGATTGCACTCACGTCTTCATCAGGAGAGAAGGTGTACAAAGACCACTTCAACTCGCTTATGATGGCCCATTCAAAGTTCTAAACAGAAACGCGAAAGTTATCACGATAGAACGACTGAACAAAGCAGAAGCCATCAGTATCGACAGAGTCGAACCAGCGTGCCAACACCTACATCCACACAAGCTTCAATGTCGACAAAGAAACCTGTGAAAACAACACGATCTGGTAGACGAGTCCATTGGCCTAAACGTTACGTGCAAGTCACCGAAATATAACTTACTACGAATTTTCATTTTTATTATCTTTATTCGTAATTGTCATTTGATTATTCATTTAACTGATTAATATTTTCATACATAAATCACGTCACTATTGTTTTAACATCGATATTTCCTATATTATTACATTTAATCATACCTCGCTTGTCATTCACTTATCGTTCTCATCTACAGACTACAGATCCTCGGCCAATTTTATCGTTCCTTATATGTTCTATTATGGGTAGCAATCCTGCTTTCCCCAGATTGTCGCACTTATTATCGATTTTATTAACCGCTTTAAACTGCTCATTTTTCAGCTTAATAAATCGCCCTCTGTGTACTATCGCTGCTACGTATTACGCTGATGCATGTTATTTTCGAACACTTAAATGTATTTTTTTTATATTTCAGTGTTCTGGTGGGGGAATTATGTAGTACCCCTATACCAACTGTAAACATGCTTTTTAATCTAATTTGTATACTTGTATTATATGTGTATACTGACCGATTTTATATGTACTTCGCAAACATTTGTCAATTTACTGTTGAATATTACCTTGACACAATTTCAAATTTTACTACTGCTATAATACACGATCGTACTCTTCGCAAGTGCCTTTTGGTTTTACGTTGTGAGCGTCGAGTAGCCACAACGTCTGCGCACATTAATAAAAGTGAAGAAGTACTAGAATATACGTGTACGCAAGTTTAGTCGAATAACGCCCTCAACAAGCTCTCGTATGGAATATGAAGTTATTCAGCCAAACTTTGATGATATTCTGAAACTGGTAAAAGATAGTGTGAATCAATCTATGAGAATCTTTGCCAGTATATTGCATCCTATCCATAGAATAGAGCAGTTTGAAGGGAAAACGGAATCATTGATGACGAAAGGGTCTCAGAGAAGCGGATATCGAGGATGCTTTATGGTGTCTAGTAATCCTTACAAACCTAATGAGTGTGACGGCATTCGTGGGACATCTTCAACAGATAGGTTACAAGCTGCAAGACAAACGCGGTTGTGTTTGCAAGAAGTGCATACAAAAGCGAATTGTGGAGCAGTGAGCAAGTTTAGTGATAAGCTAAACGTGAAATCAAGGTCTGACTCCGAATTGTGTGACGATAACGGTTTGGTCAAGAAGCCTGTAGTTTCAATCAGTAAGCCATTGTTCAAGAGAGTTTCACAGACGGTACCAAATTTTGTGCAGAAGAAGAAAGTTGCAGTTTCAGATTCCAGTTCTGACTCCACAAGTTTTCAAGATATTACTAGTCAGAGTAAAGGTATAGAATCTGTAAGGACTTAAAAGGAAGAACTCAAATTGTCTACCTCTGTTATTAAAGCGTTTGAAAATGATGAAGTCGACCAGACAGACGGCGGTAAATTGAATATTTGTGATAATGATCATGATAGTGCACTTTTGTTTTTGATTGTTCATGATGAGGTGAGCAGGATGCCTACTACTGCTACTGCTGAGTTGAATAAAAGTTCTGTACAACTTGAACGTGAAGAGAAATTAAGAGCAGATGAGGTGGTAGAAGGTGTGGATACTCATGAGACCGTCAGAGCAAATGATCACCGTGTAGTCCACCTATCCGCAGATGTTAATGCTAAACTGGAGCTAGTCATTAAAGATAGCAGTGGTGGTAATCTTGCAGTCAGAAAACTTTCTGAAAGCCGAACAACAACAGCATATGATGCACCGGTAAGTTCATCAACTTGTGTCACTCAGTCGTCGTTGGTGTTGTCATCCACATTGAAGGTGACGTCCATTAACTCACGTGTTTTGTGCTGTGAGTATGCTAGTATCGGTCCGTTTCAGAGGACGAATGTCAATGGTCAGCTTAGTGAGGATAAGTCAGCTATGCACGAGAGGGCAATTATTAAAGTGACTTGCACGAATAAAGTTTCAAATTACTATTTGAATGTTATTATCTTTGGTGTAAACTGCTCTGTTTCTACGCTTGGTCGTTCAGATACGTCGTATGTTTGTTAGTCGTCTATATTCTGCGACACAATGACATGGGCGTGTTAGCGTTCAGAGTTGAAGATATAGATGATAGGAGGAGGTCAGCAAATGAACTCTGCGATGATTTTCCAACCTAGGGTGTCAACCTGAGAAGGAATGTAGGCGTACTGCATCATCGCAGAATCCACAACATTTGATGTATTTATTGTACAAATATTCGTGCTAAGTAATTGATTGATTTCCAATAAATGTAACTGTTGATTAATCTTGTTTGTGTCCGGACATTCTTCAATTTACAATCGTCAACGTGAGAAGGGTTGCAGGCGTACTGGTGTAAGTCCTGCGGTTCTTTAAAGCGATTCCATCGAGACGTGATCTGCGAGGTTATTTGTACTGTTTGTATATATGTGTGATGTGTCATATCAATTTGCATTTGGATTAATTGTGTTTACTTGTTGCTTTCATATCTTGTTGTTATTGCATAATTTTGTCAAAATTTTCGTCATGATTACTTCTGAAGTTGTTTCTAGTCTTCCACATCCGTGAATGAATTGATTGATGTTAAAGACAGCAGATGGGTCGTATGCGCCGGGGAGGCTATTCTTGAGAGTGACATGCACATGGAGATAATGATTAGCTGTGGTCTCACACGCCGAGGAACGAAAGTGTAGACGACTGAGGCTTGCATACGTCACCGTTACTAGAACCGAGGCAAAATGAGTGACAAGCGATTGCAGTGGCAATTGGTAGTGAATAGATAAGGGGATGTGCGAAGAGTATCATGAGGTGCTGCTATGGTCACGTTGCGTTCTGCAAGAGTCATTCTAGCAAGTGGCGATTATGTTACAAGATGTCAAGTGGATGCATTTAAATGGAAGGCGTAGGCCGTCATCTATGAGTTTGATTGTGCTGTGAGTATGCCTGTGGTGTGTTGGCTTTGCTGTTTGTTTTCTATTTCAGCTTTGTCCGCGTGGCCCAGCTTCTCGCAATGCCATCGACGTGTATTGGTCGTGATCTAAAAAAGAGATGGATCCATTTATTGCCAGGGAGGGAGGGTGGCGCTAGCTGATCAGTAGATATGGTGGTGGTCACTAAGGTGAATCGCCCCATTCTGCAGGAACAGCAATATACAAATTAAAGGCTCGAGATATTTCTGATTTTTATGAGGGCTTAGATCTTTATCTTGAAAAAGATAATAGTGAACGCCTTGACAGATAATGCTTCTACCTTTAAATATATACCATTCGCTCAGCCTATTGTTGAGATGCGACCACGTGGGATCTGCACAGATTTATGGGGCATCTTATAAATTAACTTGCTATCCATTGTCAGATCTTTAAATACCACTTCATAATATCTTGTCTCACTTATTTTCTAATAACGTCTTTACTTGATTCTCATTATATTCCATTAAACCTAACATTTTATAGCTCTTTATGAATTTGATTCGACTTATTCTATCCCTATTCTCTAGAGGGTACGGTTGTGCACCAAATAGAAAAAAAAGACATGAAATAAAAACAACTGGCTTGAAAATAATTGTATTAAAGCCAAAAATGGACACCATGATAGTATAAAATATATTGGTTTCATTATACATTGCAAATGAACGTTGTCGGCCTAAGGATTAATTACCTCCCCATTCTGTTTTCTATATACATGTGTTTATTAATGATATATTTCACTCACTTAATCTATTACACTTTAATGTTTCACCACAGCACTTCAATTTTTCTGAAACAGCTTCCAATTCCTTGTAAACGTTGTACTTACCTCAATATTGGTTGGTTATCGTATGCCTACAACCACGGGATGAAAACGAAACGAAGTCGATATTCCCGCTCAACCTGAAGGACAACTGTACAATTCAATAACTATACAGCCTAGTTCAGACAATGTGTATTTATATATATATCAAATATTTAACTGTTGAAACATTATTAACTTGTAGACAATTTAAGATTTGACATTATATCATCCTTGATCGTGCCTGTAAAAATGGCATGCATTTTCATGTAAATTTATGTTTATATGAAAATAAATTATTATTATTATTATTATAATCTAGTTGAAGATTGAACGATCAATTCATGGTTGTTTGCTCAAACCCAACTCCTCCATATTTTTCGTGGGAGTCATCAATCCAGCTGTCATCCTCTCATCGTTCGCTGTTCAAAGGAAGATATAAAACTATCAGAAACCCTGTGTGTAATAACCTTATTGTTGGTTATATATTGGTGTAAGAATAAAGGATTCTCGAGTCGCCACTCAGTGTTCTGATCTTTCGCGTTGGTTAATGCAAAGTGTTTCTGAAAGTCTTCGAGGGACAGCTTGAGGTCCAGTGTAGTAAGAGCTGAACGTTGACAGTTCATAAGACTTGGCTGATAATACTAAAAGCAAGAAAACTGACTCCTAGTTTTGTTGAAAGTGCTTCAGAAAGTGAACTGAAGACGCAATTTAAATACTGGGTTATGCCTATCTTGAGAGCTGAGGCTGCAAACATCTTCTTTGGGTGAAAAACTGGTGTTCGCAGCCACTTAAACACAGACCTTCAATTGTCATAATCACGGTATTCCCGTACTCTACACTGTTACAAGGACCCATTTTATATCTCAACTAGCTTCAGGCTGTTACATGTTCTTAATTCGAGAAGTTGAAAAGTCTAAATACCATTCTGGAAGTTGTATAGAATGTCTGAAAATGCAATTTGAAGAAAATAAGCCCACAACGTGCAAACTTTTAAGGGTGTTTGGGTTAGTGTTGATTTTTTATCTTGTCGATCGTTACAAAAGCCTGTCCATGAACTTCAATTTATTCCAGTAAAGGTGCCGTTCTTATACGCTTTATACGTCGCTTACCGGTCAAAAGCTTTTGTGCTTTCACGCTGTCTCTGAGCTCCAGATGTGTTATTTGTCTTTCTAGGTCTTGTTCTGTGACACTTAGAAGGAAAAAAGAGAACTTCGCACAAGTTGTTTTAAAGGTAAACTATCGAGTGAGAGACGTATACCATTGCCCACGGTTAACAGCATGCAAAACTAACCTCAGAATTCATGGTTATATCATTTGTGGACTTTTGAGATCGATTAAGCGTCAGACATCTTGTCTCCCTCAGTCGTTTTGCTTACCTTTGTCTCCTGAAGTGGAATAAAAGCCTAATTGAGAATCAGCGTTTCCACAAACAAGGATTTAGTTGAAGATTCCCATATATTTGGTTATTCCATCCGTATAATGAAGTTGACATCATAATCAACGAAGTAAGTTGAGCAGCATGTATGAGAAGGTGATAAGTCTACACTAAATGGATACGAAAGAATTAACTGTCAAGGATTGTCAGCCAACTCACATAAACTGTCAATGTCCAGCTCTTACTACACTGGACCTCAAGCTGTCCCTCGAAGACTTTCAGAAACACTTTGCATTAACCAACGCGAAAGATCAGAACACTGAGTGGCGACTCGAGAATCCTTTATTCTTACACCAATATATAACCAACAATAAGGTTATTACACACAGGGTTTCTGATAGTTTTATATCTTCCTTTGAACAGCGAACGATGAGAGGATGACAGCTGGATTGATGACTCCCACGAAAAATATGGAGGAGTTGGGTTTGAGCAAACAACCATGAATTGATCGTTCAATCTTCAACTACATTGACAAGGGTATTTCTAGATTATGCGGCCCTGAAGAAATATATCCAACTGTCCTTTTGGATTGCCGTCCAATTCAGACAACAGATAACTGCAGCACCAGTTCCTCACCATAGCGGCTGTGTAGAAACTCCTACAGCAGCAAAAAACAATTGATGCAGAGAGCTAGGCGTAGCACAAGGACGTAGTGTAGACATAATTTAAAGCCCGATCAACACAAATAGGACAACGGTGATGCTTTCTGCGTCAGTTTGAAACCCGACGGTTATGTTGAGATGTTGGTCGAAAGCAGGATAGCACTATCTAGTCTCCAGGTCACACGGGAATAACTGTGAACTACTACTTGTGACTAAGAGAATACGAAAGAAGGAGACATAAAACCGAGGAACTATATCTTCTTTACGCATTGCAAGTTTATCTTATTTATCCAGAGATGAATGATCTTAAGTGTTTGACTATGTTTCTCAGTTTCACTTCTCACTAGCCAGCTTCACGTTCAACCCTAACCTTAGATTTGGATTCAACAGTCGTTTGTTTAAACATCAACTTCACTAAAACACCTAGGAAGAAAAGGTGCAGCTACAGGCACAACGCACCTAATCAATTTAGAAAGTGACAACCAGAATTAACCTAAAGATGGTGGATAAAGAAGAAAGTGCATACATCAAGATATCGTCGCTCAGAAGGCTCAGAAAGAAAATCACGCACGAAATTTTGGCCTTGAGGCCGAAAAATACCTGCCACCAAAAGCAAGAGGAAAAATATGGGCAAACTTTGCCTTGTCAGAGGGTTTTTATTTCCTGTTAGGGTTGAGAAGTAATGGTGCTTTTTGTCCTACTTTCATTCAAGTTAAAATTCCCAATAGTAACAACCGACAGACCTTAAGAACAATTTGTCACTCACTTGACAAATCTCATGAGACAGATAAGCAAGTCGACGTAGCCTTGACGAAGCCTGGAGTAGAATTTGATGACTTCTTAACGGAGAGCTCACAGGTTACTGGATCTGACTCAGTCTACCCATTATCAGTATGAAACAGACGGTAAGGGTTAACTCTAAATTTTCTCTATGGATGACTGTGCTAAGCGGGCTATCAAGTGACGGAATACTTCATTTATACTAGCGAATTCCTTAACTAAATATTCCATGTTCCTCTACGCTAGATCCTGTCCACTGACATAGTCCGCATCAACATAGGCAATACGTAAGCGTCGGCGTGTTTGATATCGAGGCAGTACCTCTCGCTCCATCTCAGATTTATGCTAACTTCAGAGTTGTAGTAAGTCACTACGTAAAAACCTGCGCCATACTGATTCGCATGGGCGCCTCTGTATTGGGAGTGGTGTCCGTGCCTTTATCTGGAATTTTCAAAACAGAACAAGCGGGCAAAAGCTTTTTATATTAAGGGATTAGCTAACTTCCTAAGTCTCTTATCTTCGGCCAAAGAAGTGGCTACTCAATTAAATCTGATCATTTACCTATCAATATGTTGGATAGTGCCCTATCACCACTTGACTTAACTGTATTATTCATCAGTAAAATCCCCGAGTGTCGAACTGACTCCCCTAGAGCAGATCTACAGACACAGGCTTTCCACTGTGCCACAAATAACAGGTGAGATTTAGTGCAATCAAAACACCAGTTATATGGTGGCCATTTTCGAATATGACATCGATTATACTATAATCAGAAGCGAATAGAGGTACACTGTAGGAAGAATACTGACAGCCCTCACAGAAACTTATAGACAGCAAGTTATGTGCTTACAAGATTGTCACAAATAGACTGGATGACCAAATAGTGAGACCGAAAAACTGAATAAGTTCCGAGAGAACGTAAAGGACCAAAGAGATAAGATCGACACATTTTCTAAGATCCAAATGAAAATAATGAGCATTTTATGGAATTCTATTTAATTTTAGATCCAGAGCAATTAGTTGGCTAAATGTGAAGGATAAGTGCTCCGAATTAATCCGAATACGCTCGTCAACGCAAAGAATAAAATGATGTAAAGGAAATTGGCGTAGGCAGGGTCATCAAAGAAGATGTTGGACATAGTATGGATTCTAGGACTCAGCGGCGAAGTTGGATTTGACCTTCATAATTGGCCAATGGGGGAGTCCTCTTCTGATGAGAGGTCGCATCATGACAAGAAGTCTAAAAGTAAACATAAACACAAGCACAAATTCAAAGAAGATAAAGTAAAAGATGGAGAGTTCCTGCGCCCTACCAAACTTCCTCGATCCTACAGTGACAAAAAGCGTGATCATCATGATGATATAAAACATATACATATCAAAGAAGAACCTAAAGAGTCTTACAGCCCTCCTCCTAGACATCGATTAAGCAACCCAGTAATAATAAAAGATGAATCGCCTCCCCGGCGTGGCCGTGTCAGCTCTCCTGTAATTCTCAGGGATGATACTGATGTCAGTGACGCCAAACCAAATCTCGGAAGAAGTGGACTTCTGGACAAAAATTCAGCCCCAATTGCAAAGCAAAAGGCAAATTTTGAATTATCAGGTATGTTTTCTCACTTTTTCATAACGAGTTGCATAATAGTGTGTAAGACGTTAATACGGGAATGTTACCGAAGCTCCCTAACAGCCTTCTTTTCACTTCGGTAATTGTTAGTCCTTTTGTTGTAATTTTAACTTACCCGACAAACAGCTTTGAATCTATTAGCCGAAAGAGTTAATTTTACATATTCTCTAATTTGTAAGGTGAAATGAATGCTCACAGCAGATTTGAATGATTCGACTTCTAATTTAGAGGATGCAACGGATATTACTGCTTCCACGTAATGCTTAGAAGTATATTTTTGCAGTGTAGTAATTTCTGCTTTTGAGTCTTGCGAAATGCAGTCGTATAGGTATGTTTGCGTCGAAATAATAGATCCGTCGCGGGACAGTATCCAAAATAGTCTATATTTGCGTGCGTATATATATATATATATATATATATATATATGGTCAGCAACCTGAGCTCATGTACGCTCTGTTTCGATGTACGTCCCTTGCTTCACCACACTTGCTTTGAGATTTCATACTGCCTTGCTTAAGTTAATGCAGATGAAACATGATTTCGATAGTGGGATATTTAAAAAAGGAATCAAATTACATGCACTATTTGTATACTGCCGAGTTTAATACAGATTCATATTCATTGGTTGAGGATAGAAGGCTTAGAGCCTATGTTAATCCTTTTCTAGTAGATTTCTGTGGTTGTCCAAACCCTTCTTGAACGAATCAGTTGAGGTTGCAGACACCACTTCTTCTGGGAGTCGGTTCCAAGAGTTTATGACTCGATGTGAGAACCAGTACTCAACAGCAATATGATTTCTCCTTGGCTTTTGAACTTTCCTGCTATGTCCTCTAAGGTGTTCCGACCTGGTGGGAAGGAAAAGAGAGAATAGGTCAGGTCCGTAGTCATTATTTAAAATTTTAAACATTGTGATTAAATCTCTCTGCCTACGGTATGACAGTGAGAAGAGATTTAAACTATCTAGTCTTTCCTCGTATGATAAGTTAGCTATGCCGTGAACCATACGTGTTGCCTTCCTTTGAACACTTTCTAGAATGTGTGAATCCCCTTTTAGACAAGGACTGGCGGCCTGGATGCAGTTTTCCAGTCTTGACCTAACCAGAGATGTATATAAGGAGGTGAACATATCTCTGGTAATTCTTGTAAAGGCTCTGCGAATCGCCCATAAGGACCTGAAACTACGTGCAGCCACCGCGCGACAGTGTGCTGTAGTTTTTAAGTCGTGGCTAACTATGACACCTAAGTCCAAGTGAGTCTGAACTGATGGAAGTGTTATTCCCTCTAGTTCGTAGGAGCTTGTGCTTGCTTGTCCAATGCGCATGGTTGCACATTTTGCCACATTGATCGGGAGCATCCATTCAACAGACCACTCCGACAATTTGTTGAGGTCCTCTTGCAACGTGAACGTATCACTGTTGCCCTTCAGCTCTCTCCAAATTTTTAAGTCATCTGCGTATAGGACCATAGGGGAGTCGGTGAGCAGAGGTAACTCATTGATATACAGAATAAAAAGGAGAGGACCGAGAACCGTGCCTTGTGGCACTCCGCTACTTACTGCTGTCCAGGAGGAGAGTTTTGAGTTGATCCTAACCCTCTGCCTCCTATCTATGAGGAATTCCCTGAGCCAGTCTAGTAATCTGCCTTTGATACCAAGACTTTCCAATTTCATGAGTAGTCTTTTGTGAGGTACTTTATCAAAGGCTTTACTGAAGTCTATGAAGACGACGTCAACGGGTCTTCTGTTGTCCTTTGATTTGACCCAGCTTTCTCTTGCAGTCAGGAGATTTGACAGGCATGAGAGGTTCCTCCGGAAGCCATGCTGTGCTCCAGATAACAAGCTGCTATTTTCCAGATAAGCCATGATGCTTTTCTTGATAATTCTTTCCAGTGTCTTGATTAAAGTGCTGGTGAGACTGATAGGCCTGTAATTTGAAGGGCTTTGTCTTGATCCTCCTTTGTGTATGGGGGTTACTATGGCGTCTTTCCAATCACGTGGCAACACTCCATTTAGGAGAGATAGCTTGAAGATCGTGGTCAAGGGGCCGGCTATGTGGGCTGATAGCTCCTTGAGAAGCCTTGGATGAAGATTATCAGGACCCATTGATTTTCCTGCATCTAGTTTCATTAAGCAGTTGAGCACGATGCCTTGGTCGATGTCAACGGAATCTATCCCATGTTCTTCTGATGCAGCCAGAGCTGATCCTATAGGCAGTGATGACTCCTGAGTGAAGACTTGGGAGAAGTAGTTTGCCATTGCTTCTGCTTTTTCTTGATCTTCTTCGATTGTATCTTTGTCAATAATCAGGTTTGGGACACCATTGGGTGTTTTATTCCTGAAATTCAAGTACGAGAAAATTTTCTTAGGTTGTGCCTTTGCATTTTGAGCCAGGTGTGCCTCGAACTTCATCCTTGATTGGCGGATTTCTGCGATAGCTTTATTTCTAGCAGTGTTATATAATTCCCTGGTCTCAGAAGTCTCAAGTGTTGCAAACAGGTTCCAACATTTGCGTTTACGTCTGAGTAACTTACGAATCTCCCGGTTTATCCAAGGGGGGAATGTTTCCGACCCTTTGGAACAGACCAAGGGATAAAAGGTACAGTTACTTGGGCGTAAAGTTGCTTAAATTGGTTCCATGCGGCTTCTACTTGGGACTCTGGATTGATGTACCAGTTTACTGAGTTGGCTGCTGAGACGATCGCATTTATGTCAGCTTTCCAAACGTTTGGTCGAGCTGGGGTTTTGGCCCTTGCTGTGAACTTGAAAGTGAGCACAGCATGGTCACTTCTTCCTAACGGAGGAAGATGTTGTATGAGATCCACATCCTCACCGTGGGAGAACACTAGGTCCAGAGTTGACGAGGAGTGCTGTGAGTCATAGCGCGTGGGCTTAATGATATGTTGGACTAGGGCTAGCGATATACTAGATTCTAGCAGTTTATGATCAAAGGAGTTGACTGAAGATGGAGTTGTTAGGCTCGACCAGTCAACTGTTGGGGCGTTGAAGTCGCCGACTACGAGACTTCGACATTTTGAAGTCCAGGAGCCTAGCTTCTCTATTAGGAAGTCGTCTGCACTGCAGTCAGGACTGCGGTACACAGCAATGAGGTCAATGTCTTGGCCTATGCATTTAAGTCTGCAGCGTAGAAGTTCGCACGACTCACTTTCGTGGGCGAGTGCTTCGATACTACGCACGGTTAAGCCTTTCTTGAGGTAGATGACTACGCCCCTCCTTTGCGGTTTAGTCGGTCTACCCTGTGCACTTCGAAGTTTGGCAGGTTAACTTCGTTGTCAGTGACATCGGGTGTGAGCCATGTCTCTGTGATAATAATTACATCCGGGTTTCCGGTTTCTATCATGTTAGCCAGCTCAGTCCTTTTATTTAACAGGCTGCGGGCGTTTGTGTAGCAGACTGTTAATTCAGATTGGTGCTTCCCCAGCCCACCCACAGAGGTTTCGGGATCATTAAACTGCGAACTCGGACAACCCGAAAACCCTTAATCTTAAGGTTCTTCTCGGCGTCTCTCGCTTAATTCTAGTGCCGCAGCCTGTCTTTTGACACGGTCTGCTAGGCTTAAGTCAGCGCGGACATATATCCCTGATCCTTTGAGAATATGAGAGTTGCTTAGAATAGCATCCCTCTCTTCTTTAGAGTTTAGTACGACTTTGAGGAGACGTACAGGTTCACTTACTGTAGGGTCAGGCTTTTGGCCTATTCTGTATACGCTGTGTATAGTAATGCCTGATACTGTTTGTGGCAGTAGCTTGTCTAAAAGGGGCTTGACCAAGTTAAGGTCATGCTCGAATCTGGCCTTAAGATCGAGGGCCAGTGACTCCTCCACTTTGTGGAGAATGAGAGACCTGTCAGAGAGATCGGGTTTGCTTGTCGTGACTTTCTTGCTCTGCGGCGTAAGTGTGTTTCTATCCTTCTTGGGCGGTGTAGCCAAGTTATGTGTTAATATGTGATAATCTCATCAATGGATGAGATTATGGAGTTACATCGATTGAGATGGTTAGGACATGTGTTACACATGTCTAGCTATCGCCTTCCTCGACGATCAGTGTTAGCTGACATAGGATGAATCAGGTTGGAAAAGAGTTAGCTAGTGGAGGCCTAACGAAAACATGGCATTGGTTAATGAGATTCACAACAGCTATTTTAAATCAACCAACCGCGTAGGGAGGTGTAGACTGGCCTCATGGCTGGGGTTCTCGGGTTGGTAGGAACCAATGACTAGAAACAATCGGTGGTAATATGGCTCAAAATCGTTCTCAATGACTGGTGCAGTTACATTGCCTCTTTATGATTTATCATATCCAAAAAAACTACTGTTCTTCCATTTTACTATCCTTTTTACCTCACACTTCTGTTCATGATCTCTCATTCGAATCTCTCTTTACTCTCTTCTCTTACTTCGTGTGCTCTGTGGAGTGGACAACTCGAACTGATGCACGTCTCTGCAAAGTTGTACGTTGAAACCAATCAATCATAAAAGCACAAACCTCACAGCCTTAAGGTGTCATATGGTTCCACGGCAAAATTGGCGGCTTAAAGTTACGATAAAATCAGTTTATTGTAGGCCTTGTGCCACACAGGCTAAACGAATAGTGCTTTATAATGGTCATCGGGTTCCTGAAGATATTGACCAAATTAACTTTAGTTACCTATTCTAACTTGGTGTTTAGTATGCCGCTGTTAGAAAAATAAGTGATTATTTATTATATAGTGAGATAAATTATTAACTTTTTAAAGCTTTTATTCACTTAGTATCTCCGGAAGTAAGATGTCAACATTTTATCGTTGAAACATGCGCTACTTACATCTGTAAGCAATCGGAAGCATAACTTGTTGCACTGTATTTCTCTTTCTCTCTCTGCCCCTGTTGACAAGTCAATATTCTGGTTTTTAACTGTGAAGACTGGATTTTTATTCAGAATTCTAAGACTGAGTTATTAATTCACTCAAGCTTAATTATTGTCTTATGTTTCTCTTCCTTACTAAGTATAAGATATATGAAGATGAGCCTTGAAAGGCAATAATATTCTGGTTAGAGATACAAGTGGCATGATTTATTCGGTATAATACTTTCCGTTTTTGCCTTTTTGTTTATTACATTTCAGTTTTATAAGGTGTTTAATGTTTTGTATAAAGTATGCGATTATCTCCTGTGTGTATGGAGGATTTAATGATTAGCTGACATCAGTTAAAGAACCACTGGAAAACCTGGGAGTACTAGACAGCTGTTTCGTCCTGGTTTGGGACTCTTCAGCGGTACGCATCCACCGGGGTTCGAACCCCGAACCTTCTGGTTACAAGGCCAGCGAGCTCATAGACCATTGAGCCCCTGGGAACCGATCCAATGGTTCTTGAATTCTAACTTCTGCCATTTCACGACATATCGCGACCATTTCGCAATGTCTTCTTCGATCGGTTACTGCCTCATCTTCGACCTGCTGTACCCTAATGGTCACGGCTTCCCACTAGAACCCCCAGTGTATTTGATTGACTGTCTCCCGTCTGTCTTCGTCGATTCTTCCTTGAATAAATTAGATAATGCACTTATCATGTGTATTTTTTTTTAACTTTTAAGGGAAACTTGCGGAAGACACAAATGTATTTAAAGGTGTTGTGATAAAGTATAATGAACCAGAAGATGCTAGGAAACCAACCACACATTGGAGGTTATATGCTTTTAAAGGGAACCAACCCCTACCTATTTTACACATACATAGACAAAGTGGATTCCTAATTGGTCGTGATAGAAAAATAGCAGATATTCCTATGGATCATCCAAGTATATCTAAGCAACACGCTGTTTTACAGTACAGATTTGTAAGTTGTAATTTCTTTTATATTTATTCAGGAGATTCTATCATTAAGGTTGTTTTCACTTTTTTTTGAAAATTTAAATGATATACTGGCAATCTCACTGAATCAGAAATAGTTAGAAAGTGAGGTAACTGTCGGTATTATTTTTACAAAGTGAAAAATGTTGACTACAGAGGTAAACCAACGTATATCGGTAGTGAAAGTAACGTTTGTTTCCTTTGACATAGAGTATTTTTATCGGTTACTTCATATCATAATTATATTCAAATCAGTATGATGAAGGGGAAAAAAATTAGAATTTGTTCACAACTGTCATAGTGAGATTCGGAGATGTAAAGTATTACTAATAATTTTCAGTGCTTTCAAAGTGAGAAAGAGTCACTTCATGTGAGACCTCGAATTCAGGAACCATCGATTGGAAGTCAAGTACTTGAGCCACATATCCACGAATGAAAATGAATTCTACATATCATAAAACTACTGTGACCAGGTAGTTCCTGTCAAGGTAGAATAATAATTAGGACTGCCACTACTTCCAAATTGAAAGTTCATATTAACATCATCTCACTTTTCGAAACTTTAAAGCTATTCCACTACTCATTTCTTTCACTTCTGTTCTCGTTAAGCATATGAACATTAGAAACAGCAGTGTAACCTGGAGAGTTCATTCTACTTCACATTCCGTTTTTTTTCCTTCGCGTTCCCCAGTGGAACATAGGGCTTCAAGCTAGTGTCTTGAAGTTTCTATAGCAGTGGTGTTTATTTTACACGATGGGGTTGCTAGCCTCATGCCCAACCTTTCCTCTTTACCAGCATTATTTCTGGCTTAGCGAGGTAAAGGAGTACGTCGGCCAGGGATTGAACCCCGTTTAACTTAGCTTTTTCACTTATCTAACAGTCTGTATGTAGACGACTGATTTGGTAAAATCACTACTATTTATCGAATATTTGTCTATTTTATTATAGCTTAACTCCACACAGTATGTTTAGTTTAGCTATAGAATTTTCAGCATGTGATATCCATAACCGGAATTTAGCAGGCCGACCATTGATATCAAGTGTGCATCGGCCGGCGGTCGAACCCCAGACTATGCGCATGGCCGGCGAGCGTCCTAACCGCTGTACCACCGATAAACAAAGGAGTCTTTTAATGATATTGGTAAACTGCTATTTATAAAGTGTTGAGTTGCGAGGATTTAACCGATCGCGAGTGGAGAATCTAAGAGTACTGGACAGCTGTTTCAACCTAGTTTGGGGCTCATTGCCAGTAAACACCTACCAGGATTCAAACACAAGACCTTCCGATTACAAGGCGATCTCGTAGACCATTAAGCCACTGGGATTCAATCCAATGACCCATAAAATCCAAATTCTGCCTATTCACGATTAATGTAGCACAAACCGCCAGTCAAAGTCATAAGTGAGTAACTGGTCTTTTACCTAACTTGGTTGACCCGGCTAGTTAAGACTTCTCAATAGAACTGCAGGTAACTTCCTGTGTAGAACCAGTACTCTCAGGTTTTCCAACGATTCTCTAACTGATGTCAACTCATCATCAGACCTGAAACTGTTATTTGTTCAAATGAAATTTTATGTCAGAAAATGTTACAATTATTTGTGTTAAATATTTCTTTTGTATGGCAGAATAGTTGTCTCATAAATGCTAATGTATGCCGATTCCTTCTTAAAGGTTCGTGGAGCAATTCGTTTGTATGTCATCGACTTAGACTCAGCGAATGGAACTTACTTGAACAATAACAGAATTGAATCCCGACGTTATTATGAACTCCTAGAAAAAGATGTGATTAAATTTGGTTTTTCTTCACGTGAATATGTTGTTATGACGTCGGATACCGATGTCGACGACTCACCTTAAGAGCAACCTATGTACAGAATATTTGTTGATATATTTTATTTTAACCTTCTGTTACCGTTTTTTGTTTGTTTACAATTAAGAAAATTTACTGTCCAGTCATTGAGATATTTTATGGAATTCAAAATTGTAAAAAACCAGTTATGTACAAAGTTAATATTACCCTTTCATTTTTATGCAAAGAATTAGTCTTATACAATACTTGTAATAAAATGTAAATGCTTTCTTAATGATACAAAGAGTACTATTAATCATTCTTCTATAACTCCACTGAACGCATACGCTGAATGAATGTTGTCTACATTAAATAAATGCCTTTTTGTGCATACATGATTGTCTGAAAGTTTCCTACTTCTTAAGAAATACCTCTAATGAATGGCAAGTTTCAAAATTGTTTGCAAGGGCAAGGGCTCCTTTAAACAGTATGTGGCTCTGAAACATGGCCAATACGCGTTGAAGACATGAAAAGGTTGACTGCTTTCGATCATAGATGTCTGCGATCTCTGTCTCACGTTAGGTGGTTTCACAAGGTAAGTAATGTTGATGTTAGGCGTAGAGTGTTGGGCAAAGAGGGAAAATCAATCGACGAGGCTATAAAGTTACATAGACTAAAATGGCTAGGTCACGTGCTGCGCATGCCTAACCACCGCTTCCCCCGACGGGCATTGCTAGCTGATATAGGTTCAGGTTGGAAAAGGGTAAGTGGTGGCCAAACAAAAACATGGCCTCATCAATCCATGAAATCCTTGACAGTTAAACTGAGTCAGGTAGGGAGATGCAGACTCCCGGGTTGGGGCCCTCGGGACGCTAGGAATCAATGGCTGGAGACAATAGGTGAAATGGCTCAAAATCGTTGTCAGTGGCGCAGATGTATTCAGTCTCTGTAATCTTTCATATTCCTTTCTACCATTACCCACTATGTTTCACTCTTATACTTGTCAGACTGTATTGATTCTCTTCACTCATCTTCTTGTCTACCTCTGTGTGCTATTCGGAAGGTGGCAACTCGAACTGGTGCACTTCGGTGCCAAGTTCTATGTTGAATCCAGACAGACAGACAAAGTATAGAACTTTTAGTTTTGAGTTGAAACAAACACTGTTAGTTAAATCGGCAGTGAATAAGCCCTATGACGAGGAATACATCTATGTAAATTGAACCGTGTTGGTGTTAGGCTATACTAATACAAGTATCACAGGCATCTACTGATATCAAATACTTTTTAAATATACCATATATAATAATTATGAATAACCTTCAGAAGTTCCAATGAGAGAAAACCTTATACAAAAGAGTATTTTTAGTGTCATTTGTACTTCTCCTAAAACGATATTAGCAATATTGTTGAATCCTGGGCATATCAACTATATCTACTGCAGTTACGCTACATTTTCAGACTGATTAAATAATTCTGTCAAAATTTTGCCCAAAACTAATAACATCAAATAGAAATATTTTCGAATTTAAAAAATGCGACGAGTACTTTTACTTCCCACTAGCTCTGAAATTATTCAGTGTGTAGTGAGAGCTGTCTGTTAACCGAAACTGGTGGACAGCAATTTATATCAATGTTTACGTGCCGAATCGGGGTCATGCGGAAAAAAACAAGAACAAAGACTGACTCAACAACCAATGACAACAGACTTAGCGTGGGCAGATACGATTAGCAGACATATCACCGGACTGTGTAAGAAACGGTAACAAAAAGATGACAGAATAACCTTCGGCAGGAAAACAACCAATCAGAAGACGTTGCCTCCCTGTTAACAGTAACGAATGATTATGTGTACAAAAATCTATAAATATCTGTTTATTTTCCCAATAAACGATCTGTTGCTTTACCCTTGTCTTCTGTCGTTACAAGTGTTCATCGATCTTTTGTGTTTTAATGAACACTAACGGGGATATGTATACTCACTACAGTTTTTTAACGTTCGTGTTACAGTAGAGGTGGCTTATTCAATTGATTAAGTGAGAACAAGGACTAGTCTAGACACCAAAATGAATACGTAAGCGGTTATCCAGACACATTTCGGATAAGAAAGGCATCATCTTTGCGAATATATGGATGGAATTCAGGCTTAGAATTATTCAGTAGTATTAATCCCTGAGATGGTGGTGGTAGCTTCGCAGTATTGACCTTGCCGAGCGATGCTGGGGACATCACTCGTACCAAATTCCCATGAAACTCTCTTACAAACAACTCTCACCATGCTACGGCGTTCCCGGTAAGCGACGCGCCCTGTGCTCACCCGGTGGCCAGTGTGAAAAGTAAGCCAGCTGGGAAATTAACACTTAGAAACCAACTATTTGTTGGCTGCTGGAATGTTAGGACGCTGTTGGATCCTGGTAGCCAGTCTATCACCATGCGTTCTTTATACGACTACAAGGTGAACATAGCGTGTCTATCTGAAGTGAGGTTACCCGATCATGGCTCCCGCCGAATAGCCGTACCTGGAACAGATTCTTCATTCTGGTTGCTTCATAGTGGACCCCAGAATAATTCGGGACAACATGGGGTAGCATTTGCTCTCAGTAACAAAGCCAATAATGCCCTAATATCATTCGAACCGGTCAACTCCAGAGTTGCAATCGCTAGGTTCAAGGGTTCCCCGCTCGACATTTCTGTTCTCGCTGTCTATGCCCCAACCCTCGACTCTGATGAAAGTATCAAAGACGAATTTTATGACAATCTTCAAGAGGCAATCAACAAAATCCCAAAGCGTGACGTTCTCATAGTAGCCGGCGATTGGAACGCCCGCACTGGCCCTTCAGACGACGCGACAAAACATATACTAGGCAAACACGGTCTCGATCAGCGCTGCCGTAATGGTGATAGACTTTTAGCTTTTTCTGATTACAATCGATTATATATCACCAACACTCGATTTCAACACCCTAGAAAACATCTCACCTGGTATTCGAACGACGGTCGCACTGCACATCAGATCGACTACATCCTAGTGCGCTCACGCTGGATCTCCTCGGTGGAAGACTGTCGATCCTATCGTGGCGCAGAGGCCGGAAATAAAGGGGGATCAGACCATACTCTAGTTAGGGCGAAATTCAAACTTCGTTTAACAACACGCCAGAAGGCGCGACCTCCGAAGCGTATCAATGTTATCCCGCTTCAATGTTCGACAAAGCGACAAGCCTTGTCCAAACAAATCCAGGCCGAACTAAGCGCCGCAGATGAACCAACATCCACATCTTCTAATACACCTGAGACACGATGGAATCATTTCAAAGAAGTAGTCTCTAAAGCTTCAATGTCGCATTTGGGTACCACATCCAAGAAGCAGAAAGACTGGATTTCAGAGCACACCATGCATCTATCCTCGCAAGCCAGAGACGCTCGCCTAGCAAAGTCTCCAGTTTATCGCTCCCTCAGGCGCAAAGCTACACAGTCTGCTAGGAATGACAGAAATCGCTATTGGTCTAATGTGGCGACTAACATGGAAGCAGCATCAAATGTAGGCGATTTCGGAAAACTTTATCGCCTCTTACGCCAATCATCTGGCAAACGCCTTAACAGTCATGCTGTGTTACGCACAGCATCAGGAGAAATTATTTCGGACACCAATGGTAAGATGGAACGATGGGCCGAACATTTCAAGCAGCTACTCAATCGCAACGCTGGTCAACCGTCTCATCGACCGATACGACACTTACCAACACCCTACGTAGTTGACTGCGATCCACCCACTCCAACCGAAATAGCTAAAACAATTAACAGACTCAGAAACAAAAAAGCTCCGGGCGAAGATGGTCTACCTCCAGAAATATACAAGGCCTGCACTCCAGCGCTAATCGATTCGCTGCACTCGCTGTTCTGCTCAATTTGGGAGTCCGAAACCATTCCTTCCGATTGGAGCACCTCAGTTCTGCTACCGTTCCACAAAAAGGGAGACAGGTCAATATGCGAGAACTACCGAGGCATAAGTCTGATTGATATCGCTGCTAAGGTTTTTGTTTCCATTCTCCTGAACCGCTTCGCGGCCGAACGCCACGTGCGAACAAGGCCAAATCAAGCCGGATTTCGACCTGGAAGAGGCTGTGTTGATCAATTATTCACACTGCGAAGAATTTTGGAACACAGGGACAAATTCCAACAGCCGACGGTTGCTTGCTTCATCGACTTCCAAGCGGCATTCGACTCAGTTGATCGAGGAGCACTCTGGTATCTAATGGAGCTCGACGGAGTTCCGACCAAGCTAATCAACCTGCTCAGGTCATACTACTCCAACACCAAAGCTCGAGTCCGAGTGAACGGTGAAGAGTCTCGCACTTTTGAGGTAACCAGCGGTGTCCGGCATCCCCCATCCTGTTCAATTTCACAATTGATTGGATTTTGCGGCACGCCCTAACCGAGCACCACGGCGTCCAACTTTCGCCCGATATTCACATAACCGACCTCGAATTCGCCGACGACGTCGTGCTATTAGCTGAAAACTTCCCCGATATGCAACAGGCGCTCGATCAGATAAACCACCTCGCGTCTACTATCGGTTTGGAAATTAACACTTCCAAAACCAAAATGTTTTCGAACACATCCACCAGCAATGATGAAATCTTATCCCTGAATGGAGCACCTATTGAAATTGTGCCATCCTTCAGATATCTGGGATCCATAATGCTCCCCAACGGCCAAGCGAAAAACGAAGTGAATGCGCGAATCTCCAACGCCCGGAATGCGTTTCTACAGCTGAGGAGCGTTCTATGGAGCAAGAGAGAAATCAGTCTCAGGACTAAAATTCGGGTCTACCAAGCCTCCATACGACCCGTTCTCCTGTATGGCTGTGAAACCTGGCCTCTTCGCGCGGAAGATTTACGCAGACTCGAGGTAGTAGACCATTGGTGCCTCAGGTACATTCTGCATGTTCGTTGGCAGGACAAACTCTCCAACGAAGAAGTGCGTCGTCGTTGCTACAACATCAACCAAATTCCAGTACTGGTCCAACAACGTCGCCTTCGGTGGTTTGGCCATGTTCTGCGCCGACCAGATGACGATCTGGTCAAATCAGTTCTAAATCCCTCGCCATTACCATCTTGGCGATGTCGCAGGGGAGGACAGCTGAAGACATGGCTTGGTACAGTCAAGGCTGATATGGAGTGCCTGGGGCTACAAACCGTCTACGGACTCCGTCTGTGGAACAAGAATTGGATAACCCTGTCTCAAAACCTTGCATCAGATCGCCGCGCCTGGGCAGCGATGATTCGAGACGTTCATGAAGCCGGCTCATCCTCCCGTAGGAGATAGCCGAAGTAAAGTAAGTATTGACCTTTCGACCAAGCGCATATTATTAATTGTCTGAACTTGTAGTTTCTCTCGTACTAAACAGGATTGCCATAACAACAGCTATATTGTATTTCATGAATTAATTAATGTTGTACTTATTATTAATAGGGTAGAAAAAAATGACCTGTTTCATGACGGTCTGAACCGCACCCCAATTCACGTTCATAACTGGATAAAAACACTGTGTTGTATACTAAATGATTAAGAATGTAAGGCATTCGTAATGTATGTATATCGAGACACGCTTGTTTCTTTCACCAAAACCAGGTAACAGAAGAACAATACTAATTTTCATTCACATGCAATCAATCAATCGTGGGTAATCATGTTGAGAAACAAAAACCAGGCGTTCATAGGATAGAAACAAATTAGTAATACTAATAACAATTCCATATATATATATATATATATATATATATATATATATACCGTCTAAAATTCAGTTTGATAAAAGACTAATTAAGCAAGTAAAGTTTTTTCATCAAACACACTAGATGAATCAAAATCAAAAATACCGGGATAGTGAGTTATACATTACAACAATAACAACAACAGTAGTTCTTTCTTAAAATATATACCATGAATTTAAAAGAAAGGAAGGAGTGAATACAACTCATCAACCATCTATCATCATCCACTAAACAAACAACCGCCATACTAAGATAAAAAGGAGTGGAGGTAAAGACAGGGAAAGATGTGAATACAGGACGAAAATTAACAACACTCAATGCACCCACAATTAATGCATATTACTACTTTAATATATATATATATATATATATATATATATATATATATATATATATGCATGCTAATATTAGTACACAAGAGATCAGAGTTCTGTAAAAAAAAAAAGGAAACCCAAAGCAATGAGATTCTCAGAAGTATCAATACACACATTTACACCTTATATATTAGAAGAAGGAAAAACAAAATAGAGACCAAACAGCTATTCGTGGTATATAGGTGCGCGCGTCAGTAAGGTTAATAAAAAGAAAAAGGTAGTCTGCGGTACGTATGCATTATTATATAAAAGATATTGAGATCAAAATAAACTGATGCTGGTAGGTGTTGGGTTGGGGTTGTTGTCTTGCTTTCTTTCTTTCCTTCTTTATTTCTTGAAGAATCAAAGAGGAAAAAATTGAGAACGTCTCGTTCAAAACAATGTACAATATTAAGTAAATTATACTCCAGAAGTTAGTTGATGTAAAGGCTAAAAATACAAATATATATATATATATTACTGAATTCCATTTGATAAAATTAGCGTCAATATTATGGGGACTATTTTCATTCAAAAATAATATTAATAATAAAATATATGCATATAACAATGAAGGAAATTATCAAAAATTTTAGGAAATAGGAAGCACTCTATGTAATATTATGTGTGTGTGTGTGTATGTAAATATATATAGTCTAACCTGGATACAAGTGTATTAAAGGAGAGAGAGAGAAACAATGACTGAATAATGATTTTTGGGGTAACTGTGTGTGCAGGTAGGTAGGTGGGTGTAACACATTTCGGTTACACACATCAATTGAAGCATTTCATGTCAGCTGTAAAAATCGAGCTATCTGACAATAAATGCTAAATAAAGACTTATGCAACTGGATTAAAGATACAGAAAAAAAGTTAACCTCTTTTAGGCTTAGGAGCTATTTTTGGAGCAAAATTTATGGAAGAACGAGGGGAATCAGGTTTATTCCCTTCAAAAGCTGCAACACGAGCAGCTATTGAAAGTCTTGGTCCACTACTACTGGTTAGCTCAGTATTACTCGTCTGCGGTGAATCACTCTTCTCTTCACTAGGACTGCCTTTTGATAATCCTGGTGAAGTTCTGGAGATTTCTGTTGTTGTTGCTGGTGTTGTTGTATGACTAGTTTTACTACGGAGAACAACTTTACCTAATTCTCCACAACTTGTAGTACTACTGCTACCAGTAGGAAAACGGGTGGAGGCCAATGAAGATGGTAATACATGAACATCAGAACGCTTCCGCATTGTATCCAAATTTTGTTCAGCGAAATGTTCAGCAAAACTGTCACCTGATTCTATGTGCGTAAAACCACTAGTGGTTGATGTATTGTTTTGTACTTGAGAGTCTGATGTTACAGGAAGATCCATTACCAAATCTGGAGCATGTTTTGCACTAGGTAAACAAAGTTTACGAGTAAGTTCTTGATTGCGTTCCAAAGTTCTCGAATCACTATTACGACTGTCCGCTTGCTCCAACGAGGCTAGACCACGCATTACCTTGGTAAATAAAAATAATATAAAGTTTCATTCAGAAGAAATCAGAGACATTTGTGATATGAAATATAAGAGTTGTAATCCATTAACTTAGTCATTCGATTTTAATCAACAGGTTATGCATTCAGACAGTTTACACGCACAAGTATAAGCAGCTCTATGAATGAAGTATTGACAGGTGAAGAAGATAATACAAAAACAAACGTAACTGTGCGCTATTTTTAGTTATTCATATCTGTAATACGTATCAGCATTGAAAACGAAGTCAGAATAAATAACACATGGAAATTTACACTACTTTAAAATAATTAAGTAGCATAGTAGAGAATCTCTTCAGAATAGTTTCAATTTTTCTACGATAAGCAAAGATGCATAAGAGGAGTTGTGATGTCTCGATAAGACAGAGTGAGTAGACCTGCATTACTGTAAATGATTATGAGCCATTTCACTAAAACTTTATTAATGATTGCTAGCAGCTCCTAAAGCGTAGCCAGCAATCTGCACACATGAAATTTAGATAAGCAGTTAGTAACGCCATAGATTAGTGTTATGTTTTGGTTCGACCATTTCTAATTCTTCATCGTAGGCGCACATCAGCTAACATTGTTTATCGAGAAAGTTGTTGACTTAATATGAGTAATAAACATTTTCGCTTGTTGTATTTCTTTTAAGTCTCTTTTTTTCGCCTTTGTGTGAAACACGGAGTGTGGGGCGACTTGAACTGCTGCACTTCTCCTCTAAGTTCTGTGCTGAAACTGAGTCAATCAGCTACAATAGCTGTGCTTGAGAAGTCAATCACTTAATTCAACATTTGAGCAAATAAATTATTACACAAAGGCATATCTTCATCTAAATTAATGAACAATACTGACACATTATAAGACACAGATAGTGCGAACTTTTAAAAAATCATTTGAAATTATTTTTCCTCCCTTCACGTTCCTAGTGGAACATAGGGCTCCAAGCCAGAGGCTTGAAGTTTCTGTAGCAGTGGTGTTTTATTTTTACAGGATGGGGTGGCTAGCCTCATGTCCAACCATTCCTCTTTACCAGTCTCATTACTGGCTTAGCGAGGTGAAGGAGTGCGTCGGCCGGGGATCGAACCCCGGACCATGTGCACGGTCGACGAGCGCGTCCTAACCGCTGTACCACCGACGCATGAAACCTGGGAGGACTGGACAGCTATTTTGTCCTGGTTTTAAAAACACCCACCGGGTTTCGAACCCAGGACCTTCTGGTTACAAGGCGAGCTCGTATACCATTAAGCCACTGGGATCCCATTTGAAATAAAAACAAAAAAATAAAATAAAACCTACTTCTTCTAAGGCTGTATCAACATCGGAATTGAATAAAAATCGTGTAGAACTGCCGCTTTCAACCACAGAATGAGAAGGTCGACCACCACCACCAACTACTCCATTCGAGTTATATGTAGGAGATGATTGATTCATTAATTCACTAGCTGATATAACATCATTTTCAGGAACAGAACCTAAAGGTCCACAGACTGGATAACTAAGCGCAGAACGTTGATTAAATCGATGCATCATTAAAAGTTTATCTGTATAACCACCAACTTCTGGTAGACATTTTTTGTCAACAGACTCTGTAGTCTGTGGCACAGAAATTTGATTATCACTGCAGTTATCTGATTTCATATCTACATTTCAAATTCACAAAAGATAAAAAAAAAGAACGAGTATATAAAATTAACACGATAGAAATAAAAGTAACTATTAAACTGGTTATTATAATATTCGTGGCTTCATTCAAGTTCGTTCAACTATTTATTTTATTTGTATTGTTAACGATAGACAGTAATGATACACATATACGTGTGACTTGCATCACATTTCCAATAAAACAAAAATAATAAAAATAAACCTTAACAAAAAGAAAAAGACTTTTCAATAAGCTAAAATTATTTGTGAAACATTTTCAATCTAATGTTACGCATAGAAACTGTGTTAAAGAAGGAAAAAAATAAGAGAGCCATATAGAAAAATGCATCTGATGAATAAGTTCACTTCTGCTTGCGAAAATCCTGTGTCTGAATAACACGTACAAAGTTTTATCAGCGCATGTTATGCCATAAACATAATAAAATAAAATCTATACATTATTATTATTATTAATATTATGTGCGTCAGTAGCACAGCGGTTAGGACGCTCGCTGACCATGCACACATGGTTCGGGGTTCGATCCCTTGCTGACGCACATCTGATATCAATGGTGGACCTGATAAATTTGAGCTACCGATATCACATGCTGAAAATTCCATACTTGTACCAAAAAGTAGTATGTAATTTCAAGCTGGCTGAAGAAGCAGCAAAGATAGAACATGAAGAAGACGAAGGTGATGAAAATTACCAACCAACCAACAACAACATCCAATCACTATCAACGGAGTACACACCTAAAAGAAATCACTTCCTTCACTTATCTTACCAGGAAGCATCGTTTCACCTACAGAAAGACGGCATAGATAAGGATGTCAAAACTGGCTACAATCGGAAAGGCAAGACAGACCTTTATCATACTGAAATCAGTTTGGAATTCTACTGTAATCAGCAGCATAAGGAACACAATTTGGAATCTATTCAATATCAATGTTACCACAATCTGTGCTTTTATATCGGTTTGAAACTTGGTGCATTTCTAACAGGCCAGCAGCTGCCTTTGCTGGCTCCACACTGGAGATCAGATGGTCAACCGGAAAGAATTGACAACAAGAAACTCTGGGTACGAACCAATTAAGAACCTATTACTCAACAAATATGTAGAAGAAAACGGAGATGGATCGGATACACGCTGCGGGGACAGTTCGATGAAATCTGGCGCCAGGCCGTCGAGTGAATTGTGAGTGGGAAAAGACGAGTGAGGCATACGAGGGTGACATAGTGCAGGTCGTGAGACAAAGAGATGAGACACTATGGGCAATCGTGAGGCTAGCTAAAAACGATGACAGAAAACAGAATGAAATCGAAGTGTTATATGTTGTTTAGAGAAGATGAAATAACGATTTGGCGTTGAAATCAGTAGAATACTGAGTTCGAGTCCTAGTGGGAACACTATCACTCGTTGGGTATTGCAGGTACAACTAGCCTACAAGTCCTAAACAGGATGAAATGTGGATTACGGATTTCACTACCAGCTATCACCATTCAATAAATAACACGATGATATAAAGCTTGATCATAGTTTTTCTCTTTACGCATGTAGTGACTTAACATTAACTCAGCGGAATTTGAACTAAATGAATTCCAACCACACAAATCGAACAGCTTCTAATAAAATATCTTTAGACAATCAAATTAAAATATGATATAAATGGATGAAACTATATACTACTGGCTGATAGAAATGAGTAGTTGCATATATAATTGTATGCCACTCATATCATCCAGTAGTGCTTGCTTACCACATCGAAGTTATATAAACACCGGAAGGCTACGCTCATCAGCTATTTAACTCAGCTGAGAGAGTCGAATAAAATCGGACCACCATATTTCTGGCTAGCTACTTGGGCGAACTGACTGTTTGGCGTTTAGATCACCTCGATCTGGTTAGCAAGCACAACTGGCTGATATCAATGGTATCCAATTACTCATCTTAGTCAATCAGTAGTATATATAGTTTTATGAAAATATGCCTGAGTTAGTGATTACCACTTATGGTATCAAGCAGATCACATCAGGTACTATGACCTGAATAATTTTGGTTTTCAAAGGAAACTGTGGTGAATACTTCACCCCTTGAACTGTATAGATCGCAAATTGTGAATTTCATCAGTGTCAAAAAAGTTTTCAATTTGTTTGACTTTAAAAATATATTAAAGGATATCTTGCTGCGATTCAACAGAATCGAAAGAAAGCCAGTGGGAATTCAAGTGGTCCACGGTAAAATTAAACACAAATCAATAGATCGTCAGTGAGTTGTCCTTATGAAACAACCCCTAACTATTCTAATTAAAGCCTAATGGAAATACAGATTTCATTCCTAAAACTGTAAGTGGTCTGTGATTAAACTAGTATAAATTAATGAATTTCATCCATAGAATTAATCATTAAGCTACGGTCATATTAAACCCTTCATACACTAGACAAGTAAAATACAAGCGTACAGTTTTATGAGCTTTATTCTATAGTTAAACTTAAAGATACTTGGCGAAAATGATTCCCGTATACAGTTGTGCCAAATGAAACCAATTCAAAGTTG
Organism: Trichobilharzia regenti; assembly: GCA_944472135.2. Classification (NCBI taxonomy): domain Eukaryota; kingdom Metazoa; phylum Platyhelminthes; class Trematoda; order Strigeidida; family Schistosomatidae; genus Trichobilharzia; species Trichobilharzia regenti. The sequence continues at coordinate 138,331,404 of OX235262.1, forward strand.
ACTGAGGTGACAATACAACGTTTTATTTTATTTCTACTGTTAATTAATAATTTATGTTTGTTTCAAAAATCTGTTCTTCTACTGATTCGGGACTGCAGATTCTGCAGATTTTAGTCGCAAGAGGCACTTGGACACTTGTCTCCATGCTCTTTCATTAACATCCTATCTTTCTGGGCGTCTTTCGTATTGAGCAAACCTTGTCAATACTTACCAATCTTCATGTACCCCCTAGTTACAGCTTGATTATTCATAAAATTTTTGAAACATTTTGATGACGTAAACAATAACCCTAACTAATTTTTATTCTTGTTTGACAATCTTAATGTACACACACACACACACAAAGTAGTTATTTATAAATTTGACCGTACAGTTCAGTGAATGAATTCTCCGAAAAGAGATTCTTCGCTGAACTTTTTGTTCCGTTAGTTTTCATTATTCATTAACCAATATAGCTTTAACAATTATATATGGACACTATCGTTCTAATGCTGTTAGAGTTTAAAGGATAACATAAATCTCGTCTTCTGTATGAAAATGAGTTTAGTTGCTCTGAATCTTTGTTTAGTGTTGATCAGGACTTTGCTGATCACGTCTGAACGGTAAGGATATCATATGTGTAACAGCAGAAGACAAGGGCCAGGTAACAGATCGTTTATTAAGGAAATCAGCGCGTATATATATATATATATTTCATGTACATTATTATAGCTTGTTCAAGCAGACAAACACAGTCTTCTGATTGGTTGCTTCTTGCTCAAGGTTATTCTGTACTGCTTGTGACTGGTTTTCAGAAAGTTAAGCCATATATCTGCGAATCGTATTTGCCCACGTTAAGTCTGCTGTGATTGGTTGTTGAATCAGTCTTGTTCATATTTTCTCACGGCCAATATAAGCGACATACACATTGACGTAAATTAATGTCTACTAATTGGCTAGCAGCCTGCTCTCACCACATATGTACCGAAACATCCTTTTGGGGAGGTGATTGGAGCGCTGTAACCATTTGTCTGACAGTTCGTTAGTGTTTGATGCATTTCAGAGGATAGTTGTCATGTAATAATATTTTAGTGGAGTTATATATTTCTTCTTCAATTGTATCCTCTCTACATACCTGTTGAATACGTCTGAATAAACACTTAACTAACACCTTTTTATGTATTGGAGTAGACAGAAACTATGATAATCTAGATACTTTCCTGTCCAGGTTGGCTCCCTGTAGACAGATCGTCCTTATTGATACATCCAACTGTGTTTTACCGATTTATATTGTATATGTGCGGTCACACGTATTTAGAGAGGATGCATCGATCTCTGCAGGTCAGAGAACAGAACAGAACACGCTCTAAAGTGGTTGCAAAAAGAAATATTTTAAATAATATGATAATCTAATTCATTGAGAAAAAATCATTTTACCTTTCTCTGTGGTATTTTCACTGTTAGTTTTCGACGTCTCTATTGTCTCTTGTTTATTTGATTGGTTGGTAATAACAACTGTTCTCTCAGACTCTGATAAATGTTGTACTTTACTGTTATTAGCATTGGTATTATTGTTATTATTATCAGTATTATCACCAGTATCAGCAAGAATTTGTTCATTTGAACTTTCTGAAGCACAATTCCAACTAAGCATACTTCCATTATCTGGTACACTTTTGTTATCCACCTCCTGATTATCGACATCGTCATCATCATCATCACCGTCACCGTCACCATCAACATTATCCAAGTGACTTAAGCTTCCACTATCCGTTTGTTTAGAAATTTCTGTATTCATTTCATCTAAGAGTTGATTATCTCCAGTATTACCAGGATTATCACATGTTGTTGATGCTGTCGCTGCCGCGGCGGCTGCTGCTGCTGCAAGATGTAATAAAGCTGCTTTTGGTACAACATATAAATGTGGAATAAGACCACGTGTACCCTGGCTATCTGAGGCTAATTGTCCTTCCCACCAATGTTGACTTAATTGACGATAGAGATATATTTCATCACCTTGACGAAATGATAATTCACGTTCACTAGATCCAGTAAAATCAGCACGAGCTACAGCTAATGTATAAGCTGGTTCAGAATCTATTCACAAGGGCAAAAAAAACATAAGCCAATGGAAGTAGAACTTTCATTGAAAAATTATGCAACTAACTTCATTTAGAAGAAAAACAAGTATCCACCAAGTAACTACCAGACACGTTTGGAACCACGTAACAAATACAACATTTTAATGTAGTAATAAGCACTACTTCCCCATCTCAAATTCGACCATTAAATCTATTTTTTCCCTCACAAACGAGGCACACCATTCAACTGTATAAAAGAAGCATGTGGTTTGGGGTTCGATCACCGGCCGCCCACGTACTCCTTCACCTCGCTAAGCTAGTGATAAGACTGGTAAAGAGGGAAGGTTGGGCATGAGTCTAATAACCCCCTCCGTAAAAATAAATAACATTGCTAACGAAGCTTCAAAAGCTCTAGCTTGAAAACCCATGTTCCACTGGGAACGTAAAAAGATTTTCAAAAAATTAAAAGCTATCAGTGATGAATAAACCCGACGACATATATTTGATTGGACACTAGTAACTAGTGTGATGTATCTAGTCCTCTGTTTGGTGCAAACTGAATTCTACAAGTCAGGTTTGCAATGTGGCCACTATTCTAGGTAGCTCATCATCACGTGCTCATTGATTTGATGAAATTAGATGGTTGGAGGCAATCGGCCACAGGAAGCCTTGCTTGACCTAGCTTTCGTGTTAGTTGGCAGTCTGACTGCATCACTGGATGACGTGGGTTCGAATCTCAGAAGGGACATCAGTTCTTTCAAGGTTGCAGATACGCCTTGCTGACTGGCGAATGCCAACTAGCACGAAACCTAGGACAAGAAAGGCTTCCTGGTGATTGGCTCCAACCATCTAATATCACTGACGCTATATACTTTCACAAAACTATGTACTACTGATTGAGTGAGATGAGTAGTTGCATACCACCCACATTAACTAGCGGCTAGGCAGAAATCCGGTGATTTAAACTTATTCAGCTCTCTCAACTGAGCCAAACCGGGTACGCCGTTGGTTGATTCGGCCCCAAACGTACGAAATGGCCGTCTGGTGTTTAGATCACCTAGATTTGGTTAGCAAGCACAACTGACTGATATCAGTGGTGTGCAATTACTCATCTCAGTGAATCAGTATCAATCAGCAAATATGCCTGCGTTATTGATTACTATTTGTAGTATCAAGAAAATCATATACCCTTCGAACTGTATAGATTTTAAAGTGTGAATTTGATCAATGATATATATGCTTTCATAATACAATAATTTTATTGAACAAAGCACACACTGACACAGTATTACTTACTGATCACATATTGCTTATAATCATAATTTCCAAACTTTGTTTATATAAAATTCTATTATTTCTTATCCTCTGATTTTGTCGATAGTAATATTTTCCACCACACCACATATATCAGTGTTGAGTCATTCCTATGAGAGGCGCTAGGTGTAGACTCGATGAACAAAGTGAGATTAAGTGATCAAACTCTCCCACTCACTCACCCCCCTGTCTACCTAACTATATTACTTTTAAGAACTGTAGCTCTATCTGTCCCACCCCCTTTGTGTGTGATTGTGCGTTAATGCACGCATTATGATTGCTGACTCTCTTCCTGAGCTGTTTCTGAAAATAATAATAATAATAATGTTTTCCTTCACATTCTCAGTGGAACATAGGGTTTCAAGCTAGTGGCTTGAAGTTTCTGTAGCAGTGGTGGTTATTTTTATGGGATGGGGTTGCTATCCTCATGCCCAACCTTTCCTCTTTACCAGCATTATTTCTGGCTTAGCGAGGCAAGTGAGGATTAGAGAGGTTTTGTGTGCATTTCGGATTGTGAGGGCGAGGCAAAGGAGTGAGTCGGCTGGGGATCGAACCCCGGACTATTTGCATGGTCGGCGAGCGTTCTAACCGCTGTGCCACCGACGCACAAATGCTGTAAAGACGAGTAGTTTTACTGAAGTAACCAGTGATAATAATTTATCAAAATGGAGTGAGAAATACCACGGTGAATCGTCGATTGGCTTTAAAGAATCTGAAATACACTCATCACAGCAGAATAATGTCAACAACAGGATTCATCGGTGACCTGTTCACTTCTTATTATTGATGAGAGTATTTCAGAGGGGAACAAAAGTAGACTGCACCAGCAACAACAATCTTTGGGCAATAGTAGTGACAATGATAAGGATGATGATGCCAACATGCGTCAGTGTCTGGAACTCATCAATGGTGAGTATATGCTAACCAGATCTGGATCAAGTTTCAGTAATTCAGCTATATGCCAACTGGAAATACGATATGAGCATATTTCATCTGAAATTAGTCATTTAAAAGACTGTTGTCTAGTGATTAATAGTAATGATGATGATGATGATGACGACAGCGAATTCACGGTAAAAATTGAAAATATTCAGTCCCAATTACATCTACTTGGGGAGGAAACTTCCAGGATATATTTACTTCTTCCTAATCTGATCAACTGTAATGAGAGTGATAACATGGTGCAATCGGATTCAATGAGGAAATTCACATCGTTTGCAGAGAAGTGTTCAGTTGGTAAATGTTTCTTCGATGACGGTGGAGATGCAGTGCTATTATAATGAACATCAACTGGAACTACAATTTGTGGGGGGATACTCTCTTTTCCTTGAATTCTTTCATTCTCTGGTTCCATTCCACGAGAATTGGCATTTGATTCTATGTACATCAGTATGAAAGATCATAGTTTCTAAAATGCAGTATATATATATATACTATACAATTCGACTTTCCAACAACTTTGTTTCTCCAAGTAATATGTACCTGCAGTCTAATATCATAAGGTAACAGCACAGATCCATCTGATCTGATGCCCCCCTCTACAATACCTACCTATCTACTTACCTAAACATCAGCTGCTTATGAATATCTAAAAATGTGAAAGTTATCTTCCTATTATTACTATTAAGGATTACTGACACAAATTTCATATATATACGTATAGTTCCAGAATGACTTTATAATCATGTAAACAGTCATATTAATGTGAACATGTATACATTTATCAGATGGTACAACGACTTCTTTTTTTACTGCACACCATATATATATATATATACATATTCAACCTGTATATCAAAAAGTATTGTTTATCTATATACATTTATAGCTTATATTTAATAAGAAAAAATAAATAACACGATAATATATAACAGAGTAGAAATTCTCTTTCCCGCATAAAATAAATATTAAGCCATTCATGTGATAATGATGCCCTGCATAATAGAGTAATATGACCTAACTGACCTTGAAGGCATAAATCTAATTGGTACACGCGCACACACTAATAGCAATACTAATCTTGTAGAATAAAAACCTTATTGTATATATCCTAATGACGTCAATGTGGCCTAAATTAATTAAATATAGATTTACGTAATACATGAATGAATGAATAAATAAATAAATAGTTATGATTACTTGTTAATGAGGCCAAAAAATGTACCTATACATGTATGGATATATATAGACACTATAATAACATACCTTCACTATCGGATATAGACTGTGTATCTTCAGCGAATATGTAGTCATCATCGCCAACAGGCTCACCTTCATCAATAACTTGAGAGGCTGGTTTGGACGATGTCTCATTATCGATGAGATCGCTAGAGTTCGTTAATCCAAAAAAATAAGTAGAAGAATAAGGTGATTTCAAAGGAAGGCTAAATTATCTAAGTAATAGAGTAACCAGATTATAATAAATTAAGGAGAAACATATCACAAATGATATGTTTGACAGCGACATGAGTCAGTGGTTTCATATTATAGAATGCTCGCCAGTCACGTAAACAGTGAGGGTTCGATTCCGAGCCTTATTATATTATTACAACAAAACTTGATACATTATGGGCACCAGAAGATACTCCACACAAAACCGAATAGTTTGTGCGAGAGCTGGGATACAGTGTGAAGGCCCAGATCGAAGGGGTTAGTTGTCTTAATGACCCCCCATGGAGTTTTTGACGACTTGAATTCTGGTCCATAAGTAGTAGAGCAGCATGTGGAGCTGCGTTCATAAGATTACTTAGTAACCAGAATAGGTTCACATGTCTAAACCTCGCTTAGCCGGTGGTAGCAAACCCGGTAAAGAGGAAATACTGGCACAAATAGATCCCTTGAAGTCAGCAACACCACTACTGAGACTTCAAAGAAGCTTGATGCCGTCTTATGTTCCACTCGGAGAGCAAGGGAGTGAAATAAATAAATAAATAAGTACATATAGCTATCTCAAACACACAACAGAGGTATACTGCCGCATTTAGAAACAGTCACTACATCAGCACACCTCCTTTTAAAACTCTTAAAGGATATGGCCTATACAATAAACTAAGCTAACCACTCAGTCCAAAGAGTTTTTGACTCATGATTACTATTACATATAAATGATAATGTTGTGGTAACACATTGATGACAAACGACACAGAACATTTTGGTGACCATTTGTCACAATAATGTACATAATTTACAACTTTATCTCCAATTCTATTCCATTTCCATATTTGCTTAGATTACAATAAAGCATACAAGTTGAAGAGTGCTGCCAAAATAAATTAGCTGACCGTCATTTAACAGTGACACAAGTAACTATTTCAATAAACCAAGTAATCAATTAGCTGCATAGCATTCTTGAACAATAGGTCGATCTTAAGCACTAGTATCCAACTGACAGAGCAAAGCAAAGTAAATCAGATGCCTTGACAAAACAAATACGAAGACGTAGTTTAAGCTGCAGTAATGTGTACTGTACTTGCGCAACACATTTTGGACATTCTGATCACACATACTTCCTTATCATATGTATATAAGTTAACAGAGTATTTAAAAGGTCAAAATTGAATCAATATAGATATCAAAGTGTGTTTAGGCGGTCAAGATCACAGATAAGAGGTAGCAGAATGAAGTAAGATAGAAAACGGGGTGAAAGTGAAAATATCATTACAAAAGTTCAAAGTAATAACAAATAATTTTTGAACACATAAAACAGGTTTCAGCTCTTTTTTATGGCTACTAGAAGGATGCAACCAATTTAAATATATTACCCTAACCTGTTTTATATCGGAGTTTTATGCCTGGTGCATCTCTTGCCAAGTTTGTTTTGAATATAAACAAATAAATAACTGTTTTCCTGCATACACTGAATTTTTGACAAATATAAACTTTGAATTAAAACCATCTTTAAGCATAATAGATAGTTAAAGTGTTTTCGTGATGTGCTGCCGCTATCAACTACAACAATAATTGTCAAACAGCACACAAAAGAAACTGTGTACAAACATTATTCAAAGGAGCTAAAGTGACCTGTAGCACTCCAGTTCTGAGGAGAAGAGAATAGAATAGAAATATCGACTAACTGTCTTAAAGAAGGCTAGGAGATCTTAACATTTCACCTTAAAAAAAAAACTCTAAATCCAAATCAAATTACCAACAAGAAACCATCTTCAGAAACCACAAGAAAATCCATCCTACCATATATGTAAAAGTCTGTGTAAACTGCTACAGAAAGTTCAATGCACAATAAAAATACTAGAAATACAGGAATCCAGGTAAACAAAGAGAGGACGGAAATGATGAAGATGACCAACTACTACTACCACCATCAATCAGTAACCACAACCACCACCAATCACTATGAACAGGAGATATTTGACAAAGGTTACTTCCTTCACTTATCTAGGTAGCATCGTTTCAACCACAGGTGGATGGGAGGGTATGGATGATGTCAAAGCAGGCCAGAATCGAAAAGGCAAGGTACGCCTTCATCAACCTGAAACCAGTTTGTATTCAAGCCAGCATACAAAAGAAGGTTCGGATTTTCACCACAAATATTAAATCAATCTGTGGTTTTATATGGGTTTGAAACTTGATGCATCGTCACGGAAAGCATTTCTAACAGGACACTACAGACTTTTGTCAACAGCTACCCTCGTCGCTGGCCAGCCATCCAGCAAGAAAGAATTACCAATAAGAAAATCTGGCTGGCAACAAACCGACCATGAACTTATCGTCCAACAAATCTGTAGGAGAAAATGAAGATGGATGGAGCATTCGCCACTGGGGAGGCCATTGAATGACATGGCGCGCAATGCACGCCATCGCTCCAGTGAAACTTCAATGGCAGACGACGAGTAGGTCGTCAGTGCGAGGGTAACGTGGAGGAGATCATGCGAATTGGTGAAGATAAGAGATTATGGTCAATCGTGAACCCAGCTGGAGAGGACAACAGTGAATAGAACAAAGTGGAAATGTGTTGTTGACCCCCCCCCTTATGTCCCACTCGGAACCCAAGGGAGTAATAATATATAAGGAATATTTCGAAAATTACTTGAAGCATTAGAAATAAGCGTAGCATACAAACCACTTCATTCAGTACTGTGTGGATAAAAAGACCAAACAGCCAAAGAGGATAAGATCAACACCATCTACAAAATAAACTGCATGAACTGTGTTACTGTCTGTCTGTCTATTTTCGACATAGAACTTTGCACCGATGTGCACCAGTTCGAGTCGCCACACTCTCTCCTTGTACCACACAAAGCAAGACAAGAAAGTAGAAAAAATGCATAATAGAGACAGTAAACAGAGGTGTGAGACAAAGGAATAGTAGTAACGAAGAACAATATAATTTCATTGGAAATCATCTGTCACAAGGAGTGGATGCATATGCACCAGCCATTGTGAACGATCACTTCGAGCCATATCACCAACTGTCTCCAGCCTTCATTGGATTTTACCGTCCCGATGACCCCAACCAGTCAATAAGTCTACACCTTCCTACGTGGCTGGCTTAAACTAACTGTTGTAGATTTCATCACCTGATGAAGTCATGTTTTGGTTTGACCGCCGTTATCTCTTTTCCAGCCTGACCCTATGCCAGCTAACATTGCCCGTAGGTCAAGGAAGGCGATGACTAGGCTGGAATACGTAACACATGTTCTAACCATCTCAATCGTTATAACTTCACAGCCTCGTCTGTTGATTTCCCCTCCTTACCTAGCACTCGACCGAAGCCTAACTTCAATATTGCTCACCTTATTATACCACTTCACACGGGAGATAGAGCGCAGGCACCTATGACCAAAGACAGCTAATCCTTTCATGTCTTCCACTTTCAGTAGCCATGTCTCACAGCCAGCTATAAAGAAGGACAGAGTAAAATCCGCCCTTTGTTCAACAGCCAGCCGGATATCACGTCTACGCCAGAGACGGCGTAAACTGGCATATGCGAAACTGTGATACACACTATATTGGTCAAAGTAGGCATCATCTTCGACTTTGAGTAGAAGAACATAAACTAGCTGTCGAAAGACACAACATATACTCTTTCATATCAATAAATGCAGACAACTATGGACACCAATTTGACTGAGAAAATGTAGAAATTTTAAACAGTGGAGATATCAAAAGTGGTAGGAGACTGCTAGAAGCTTAGTACTCAAATGAATCACTGATTAACAGACACATTATTATTGACTGAATTTCTCAATTAATAAAGAATAAGCCAGTGCAAATTAACAACCAATCACGACAATGGTTGTCAACAGATACAATTGTATTATCAATCATGGAGAATTCAAATAAATTCACTTCATATTGATGAAGTTTGCGCTGAAGATGTTGTCTAGTGGGACTATGAAAGCTTCACAATTACACCTTTCGTCTCAGAAAACGCAACCATATCAAAATAATAATAATAATAAACATTTCTTGAGGATAAATACAATAAACATACCCAACACTTGATGATTTAATGCATTCCTTTGATGGTATCCCCTTTTCATGTACACTATCTACACGTGTTGATGATTGACGTTTCACAGCAGATTCTATCGGTGTTCTAGACGTAATACGAGAATTCTTTTTCACTGATGAAGATCTTAATAAATCATGATCATGATCATCATTTTCTTTGTTCTTCTTCTTATTACCATTAATATCTGAACTAATTTCTACAACATTACTAGATGAAAGTGATAATCGATGTGAATCTAAACTCGTGACAGATTTATGCACATCTTTCTTCCTCTTCTGTTTGCTATACACCGGTCCAGGTAGGATAGGATCAAAGATAGCTGAATGATGTATAATAAATGTTTTAATCAAATCAATTACACTTGGTTGATAATGGACTTGGTTGTATTCACTGGGTACAGGCATTAAAGTTGGACCAAAGCATATTGCCAAATTGTAGGCATCCATCATATTTTCTGTAGAATATTCAGATACACTAAAGGAAAAAAAAGTAACAACAATAATAATAATAATAGAGGACGACATTAGCATAGAAGGTGAAGAAGAAGATGAAGACTGATGGGAAAGAAAAGCAACCTTAGAATTGAAAATGTCACCAAGTGAAATTCTTTAGGACAAAAGGGAAAATAAAATAAATTTAAAATTTCAGTTACAGGGATTATGTCAAACTAAATAAAGGAAACAAGTGTTTTTTTGACATTTTCAGATAAAATAATGAATAACTTTTGATTGAATTTTAGATCATGTAGGTGATTCTTGCATTGAAATGAATTAAAACAGTAGAGATGCAGGTGATCTGTATGAACTAAGACACCTGGGAGATGTATTCTCCGATTTGTGTTTAGTACTGTCTGATGAGTATCATGAGTAATCTCGTTTGGTGAGTTGGTGATTCAAGTGTAGGATACCCCACCAGTCATGGTCCAAAGTTCAAATCCTGACTGATGCACTACTAAGCTTCACATAGGCGGTAGTAAACCAGAAGAAGTAGGAGGTTGGGGGACTGGACGTGAGGCTAGCCATCTCATCCCGTGGAAAAAAAACACAAGCGATACTGAGACTTCAAAGCTTGAAGCTCTAAAATCCATTCCAGTGCAACAAGATGGTGCCTCCTAGATTGGTGACTACATTGCATACTGGATGAAAGAAGTTAGTCAGCAACTGCCAGGCGGCACTAGACAAATGACACCGGTTACGCCCCAGTGACAGGTCTATATAAATCCATTGACTCACTGAATAACAGTATTTAAGGTATTTTTGTTTGACATAATATAAAAATAAATTATAGCAATGCACTTAGCCTTTTTAATAGCTATCTCCTGTAGCGCGAAACAGTCTAGTATACTTGACAGGCACGGTTGCTATGACTTAAGCTGTGAGTCATAATTTATGTATTGGGACTTTTAATACAAAACAATAAAGTGAAAAAATCTAAATTTGTATCAACAGAAGTCGAATAATATGGGGCAATAAAATGACCAATAAGAATTGATAAAAACCAAATATCAACTCTTATTAACTAGGAGTTGGTATGGGAGATGTTTGAAAGAAGCAACTTCCTTTATCAAGGATTGGGAAAGGAAGGTAAGCTTTCATTACTTTGAAGTCTGTGTGGAGATCAACACTCAGCATTCAGTATGAAAGATAAGATCCGGATTTTTAATTCCAATGTGAAGTTAGTGCTACTGGCTATACGGATTAGAGACCTGGCGCATCACGAAGGACACCTCGATCAAACTACACACTTTCATCAACAACTGTCTTCGCTCAACACTACTCAAGATCAGATGGCAGGCCAGCAGAGAAAATCAGCAACAGGGATCTCCGGCAATGAGCGAACCAACCCAGCATGAACCAATAGTGCAACAATTATGCAGGAAGAAGTGGAGTTAGGTGGATTTGTCATACTCTGAGAAAACCAACCATCAAGGGACATCACACTCCAGGTCATCGCTCGAGTGGAACCCGAATAGGAAGCGGAGAGTTGGTATTCAGTGAGAGGGTGACATCGAGGTCATGTGAAGAGGAGATGAAAGCCTGTGGGCAGACGTGGAGTCAGGTGAAAACGTTGGCACAGAACCGAACGCAACGGAGACGTAACGCTGAAGCCCTATGTTCCTTTAGGAACTAAAGGAAACAATAATAATAATAAATCATAATTAAATAGGGATTAACCTCTTTGAAAAGATGAGTAGTTTAGATAAGACCACAACAATGTACAGTTTAGATTGAATTCAGAAAAGTGTCTTAACAAAAGAGGAACCTGAGGTATTGTTATGTACTCGTCGCTAAATTATTGTTATGGACTGGTCGAGAAACTAATAGTCCTGACGCAAGAAGGCGGAAATCAGAAGACCACTAGGTTTGCGATGATACTTCTATTGTCCAAACACAAGGAGACGAAAATAAATGGTCTCACACCAAAGTGATAAGTAAGTAAAGTAGTTCACACAAATTGTGTATGCGCTGAAGACGTCACCCAGTAAGGTGATGAAAGCTTCGCAAACTAACCATCCAGCTCAGAGAACAAAACCACATCAAAATCACCCACCTGAGCTACAAATCTTCTCTATAATAGCAAAATATATAGCAGACATGTCAACAACCACCATATATGGATATATGTCACTAAGCGACGGACTGTCAACAAACACTCATATTATATATAATATAAATGGAATATGCATTGTTAAAGCAGACAGGTTCATACAAGTGAAATGGTCACAGACTCAGCGAGCAAACAGAAAGAGAGACCAACATACACACACACACACATAAATATATATATGTGGATACATATGAGGTATTTTAAAACAATTCATCATTGGTATTAGATGGTTGGAGATAATCGGCAGGAAGCCTTCCACCTAGGTTTCGTGCTAGTTGGTATTCACAAGTTAGCAAGGCGTGTCTGCAACCTTGAAGGAACCTATGCCCCAGTGCTGCAGTCAGATACGTTACTAATGTGCTATTCAGGCTATCGACTAACCTCCTGTAGGACTACTGTATTGAATATTTTTGGGTTGGACACTAGTCAGTAACTAGTGTAATGTGTCTAGTCCAAAACAATAAACCATTTCACATAAGCATAAAGCTTGCCAGAAAATTCCCTATTCTATATTATAATAATTATTACACACTGTCTACAGTAATAAAAGTGAACAGAAAGAACTAAGTCAAAAAGTAAACGCCTATATATATATTAACTATGATGACTGGCTTATGGAACTGCTATTGCCAGGTGAAAGGTGATTTAAAGTGGGAGAGAAAAATAACTGACTGACTAATCAAAAGAAAAAAAATGACGGAATATTGCAGTGAATAAGTTATCTAATTTTTATTTTAACTTATACGAGATACATAACAACTTATAAAAGAATTAAATAAATCATTGTAACACCGTTTGGTTCGAGTATATACACGACTCGAATTATTCATTACCTAATATACTCATGTTTAGTGTAATAGACAATTACTCAGGGGAAATATTATGCGAAATGTATATCCTGTGATTTTGTGTTTGACTGAACTTTTACCTGGTGTACATATTACTCCACAGAAGGATTCTTGCTGCAGGAATCATAATTTTTGCAGAGCATAGAATAAAAGCTTTCATAATCAAATGTTGGCTGACTGACTGAATTTCAGCATAGAACTTAAGACAGAGGGGCAGCAAGTTCAGGTAGCTACAATCCATGTAGTACACAAAGATAAACAAAATGGACTCGGAAGTGTTACAATGTGAGAAAGAGAAAGAACAGTAACACGGAAAAACATTAGGTTTCAATGGATATGAGAGACCACAAAGTATGAATGCATCTGCGCTACTGAGAACGATTTTCAGTCATATCGCTAATTGTCTCAAGCCATTGGTTCTTAGAATCTCGAGGACCCCAACTAGATAATTTACAAACCAACTGGTTTCACCACCCCTAACTCCTTTACAACATAATCTTATGTCAGCTAACATCGCCTGTTGAAGTAGGCAATGGCTTGATGTGAGCAACGTGTGTCCTAGGCATTTCAATCAACTCACCCTAACAACCCCCATCAACTGACTTCCCTTCCTAATCCACCGCTCTACGTATAACCTTAATATTACTCATTATATTATATTGCTTGACATAGGAGATAGAACGTAAACGTCTCTGGTTTGAGACAGCTAGCCTTCTCATACCTTCTACTGAAAAAGCTAGTTGTCTTTGACTACTGATGTTTGATTTCTATATATCTCATGTTAAGTAGTATAATATGGTGAGTAATATTAAGGTTATGCATAGAGTACTTCATATCAAGTGGAATCCAAACTGCCTGAATAGGAATGATGGACTAAAACAGAATCTGACCTAATTACAACACCTCCCTCCCCCATGAAGTGACAAAATCAACACAAATGTGATAAGCATGTCTACTATGTAAACACACACTACTTTTATAATTTTACACACTGATCAAATCCAACAATCTACACTTAGTTTTGTTATCTTTACCAATTGACCAACTTGACAACTAAATATGTTTTTCATTCATTGGGAAATACAAAAAATATCATATACCCAATACCCAAATTTCTTCAAACCGTTAAAAGTGAACTTGGTTTGGACATATAGATGTACTATTACCTTTGATATTTGGTTTAGCGATCTTCATTGTTATTTTGACTTTCAATATGTCCTTTTAACTTGACCTAAGTAGTCTATTTTCTCATCCCTCAACTCTTTGTTATATATATATATATATATATGCTGAGATTTTGTAAATCCCTGTTTCATAATACTTTGATAAAGCTATTAGCATTAAATAGCGAAACGTCAGTAAAAACAATCTCGTTTTGTTTTTCATTCATTGGGAAATACAAAAAACCTTTATTATAACGAATATCATATACCCAATGCCCAAATTTTTTCAAACCGTCAAAAGTGAACTTGGTTTAGACATATATAATTATGCATAGAGTGTTGGATAAGGAGGGTAAGTTATAAAAGGTTGTCCAACTGAGATATCCACTTTAAATGATATGATGTGGTATTGACTAATTCTAGAAGTATTCATACTTTCATCAATATGATTACATGTTGAGAAGATGTATAAAGTCGAGACATATGAGAATGAAAGAAATCTGTTGCACACTGTGTAAACACAATTTCAGTTAATATTTGGAAATTGTTTGAAGTGTATTTCTCACTTACAAAATATAAACTGGAGTTTCGGCAGAGATATGCCTCAATTCCATGTCAGATAAAAAGAAGTAAAGTAAACAATATATGAGAAATTTGCCTGGGACTCTTGGTGGACTGGTGACATACTATCCTACATAGATGAATTAGTGAATATAGTGCGCCTAACTACAGTGAGGAGTCAAGAAATAGCTAAAGTAACAAAAATCAACGCATGACACCATTCTCTATTTAACGAATAATGTGAGTAGATTTTAACTGTGACGACCAAAATCAATACTTAGAAACCTTATACAAATATGTAAAGAACTTCAGCTTAATCATCCTTCTTTTCCACTAATTTCTTTCTTGTTGTGTTGGCATAACTGATATCCAATTTTACTACCTTACATGCTGACAATATAGATTTCACTTATTTTCTCACTTCCGGCTCGCTTTCGCTTATTTTCATTTTTACATAATTTCAAAGAGAAGAATATGCATAAACGGAAAACAGTTCCGTATTTAAAAAAATAATTACACTCAAGTAGGACAATAAGAATAATTGTAAAAGGTTATTATTTGCTTCATCCAGTGGACCGAAATGTTCGACCTCTGTGTTAACATGTCGGCTCATAATACGGACGCTTCGATGATATATGAAGATAAACTTGAAATAATTTGATGACTAACGACTAAGTAGTGGAATCCAGGATACGATACAATCAATCAACGGGAAAATCAAAATTAACTTAAAAATAAATCCTAGTTTGCGAATCATCGGCAGTACGCATCCGCCCTTACAGACCAAATTATAGAAAATTAATCTGATGCTCGCTAGTGACTTGCTACAGGATTGAGTTTCCTGCAGTTCTAGTGAGAAGTCGTGACCAGTCAGGTCCATCCAGATGTCACGTGCGAGGATGGATGTCCCACTGGTTGGGGTTGCGCTAAATCACAAATTGGTAGAAGTTAGAATTCACGAGCCACTGAATCGAGTCCTGGTGGCTGAATGGTATATGAGCTTGTCTTGTAACCGGAAGGTCCTGGGTTCGAACCCCAGGATGAAACATCTGTCCAGTACTCCCTGGTTTTCAATGATTCTCTAGCTGATACCAATCCGTGATCAACTCGTAAAAACAAAACTAACCCTTACAAACCAAACTATAGAGAATTAAAAATAAATAAATGAGGCCCGTTGCACAACACAAGTAGATTTTCATGGCCTTATTGGTATGTTGGATAAAAACGGGGCGGGGGGTTGGCGTTTGAAACGATGAGTAATGGGGTTCACATCAAATAGCATTTGGGCAACATCATCATGTAGATCCAAATGAAGAGTCACGGATGAGACGAAATGCCTATCCAGGATTCTAGTTGCTAGTCATCATTCACCAAAATACTTCATAGTTAAAAGCTGTTATGTAACTAACTGCATTTGAAAATATATTACTACAACCATTTGAGAGACAATGAAGATTTCCTTTACGCATTGATAAATACCGCCCATCTAAATTAGTTTAATTACGTTTCAATTATATACATGTATGATGAGTCAATAGGATTGATTTATCGATGATGAACAAGACTGACGGCATATGTATGTTGTGTGTGTGTGTATGTGTGTAGTTAATCGATACAAACATATAGGGGCTATAAATGATGAACTAGAATTTGAACACATTCATTGCAATGCATCTGAATCTCCCAACAACTTGTCTTACAACATCAGTCGATGAAATAATGAGTGGAATACAATTCATATTTGGACAAATTACAGAAACCAAGGAAAACACAACAAACAAACAAACTAACTAACTGACACACACAAATGAGAAAGAACATAACTTGCATAACTTCCCATCTCAAATAAGAAAGAATATTACGGTATTAACTGAAAATATGTGGTAGATGTTATGGTGTATACAAAAGAAAAAGAACAAAACCGAAACTGTAGTGTGAATAGTAATAATAATAACAATTCATTATAAGTGAATCATAAATAATCAGCTTCGTGTATTCATTTTCATTTAGCTATATGTAGGCTAAAATATAGACTGTTAACATTTAAAAAAAATTTTGTGATGAAGTGCATGCAAATACACCAACTGATTTTATCAGTATATAATGAATACAATTCAACTAATTTTAGGAAATTACATATAATTATTTAATCATGTATTATTTATTTCATTGTACTATAAAGTATAATTCACTGATCCACTAGATATAGTGTGTGTACACACGATGAAATATAAAGTGAAATGTGATCTGAAACTGGATAAAGTTTTGCAAAAAACAACAATCTCATCATCTCATATTACAATTATATTTGAACTCTTTTATTTTACCAACTAAATTAGAAAAGGAAGTTATTACCTTAAAAAGTGTACACTGATCATTGTAGTACAAAGCTACCTTATCAATGAGTCATGAATTCTCACCATCTATTTATAGACAGACATTAAAATCCGCACTGAAAAAGGCTTAACACTCAGTGTTATTAAACCGCTGCTGAGTTGAAATAGGGATGCCGAGCTGGTGACAGGCACGGTAATCACCAGTGCGAGAGCACATCAAAGATGAGACGGAAAGTAACGGCATATATTTACACAATAACATATAATTCAAAAAATCATCAAGGATATGTCAATTAGTCTGTAATCACGATCAATAACAGGAGTGAGCGTTATTTTACGTAGGCTAATTCTGATTGGTTTATTTCTAGACTGGATATCGATCACTATATCAACCAAACAGAGTTTGCTAACTATAACAACTACTAGCAGCCTTTTGTAGTTGGCAATTAGTCACGCCTTTTGTGTGAGGCCTAATCATACTATCTGCAGCAAGACTTGAACCTGTGACATAATCATTGGAAGGAAGTCTAGCGTGTAGAACAATTATTTACAGCTGCACATTTTCACGATAAGGAAATCAATCAAAACCCTGTAAACTAACCCTTTAAAATAGTTTAATGTTCACAAGTAAGTGAAGTCATCTGGGGTTCTAGTGAGAATTTATAACCAGCAATGGTCTGGAATTCAGCCAATTACCCTTGCTGGTGGTAGGACTACATATCACGAACCATCAGAAGTTAGAATTCTTCGGTCATTGAATTTTTGTTCAAATAGCTGGATGATCAACTAACTCGCATCGTAGCCTAAAGTGTCTTCAGTTCGATAGTTGGTGTGGGGACGGGGAAGGTCACTGGTGAATACTGTGTTCAATATTTCCTGATGTCAGCTCGTGATCTCTACTGAGTCGCAGTCAATCAATCCGTGCAAACCAACATTTGGAAATCACTTATGACTAAGGTTTGCATTATCTTTATTTGATAAATAGTTTTGACTAACTGTGCGTCGCTGGCAGAGCGGTTAGGATGCTCGTCAATCATGCACATGGTCCGGGATTCAAACCCCGACCGATGAGGCACTCCTTTACCTCACTAAGCCAGAAATAATGCTGGTAAAGAGGAAAGGTTGGGCGTGAGGCTAGCAATCTCATCCTGTAAAAATTAAACACTACTAGAGAAACTTCAAGCCAATAGCTTGAAGTCCTATGTTCCACTGGGGAATGTGAAGGAAAAAACTGTTTATAATTAGATCAATGCTCTATTCTGAGTAAACTCAGAATACTTGATAATGTTGATTGTGATACATTCTCAGCTGGTACACATACTGGTCTAAAAAGCAATTTCATATATCAATAGAGAGAGAGAGACATAAAAATCACAATGACTTGTTAAACACGATGTATGTAGCATAACACACACACAGAGGACAAACCATTTAATAATTAAATTAAAAACAACAAGTCCAAGTTGTTTTCGCTGTGACAGTACACATTTTATACTAGACTTGTACATATGACCATGATAAACTTTCATTGATAAGAGTAATACAACAAAATATGAATGTCCAGGTGTATGTCTATAGTGACTTGGATTTTCAGCATGCATTTTACAAGTGTGTGATCAGCTAGAATGTACAATAAATCGTTAAATGTGATAGCCTTATGGTACAAAATATTAAAAATATAATTTTAAACATCTGGTATAAGTCGTACAGTGAACAGCAAATTTAAATAGTTCTTTCTACCGAGGTAACTAATATGAGGTTGTGATGTACTTAGACAGTACGAAGGATAAAGGCAAAAAAATAATTGTATACAACTACAAATCTCTGTAAGTTAAACCGGTAATGTAGGATAACTTGATGTAACAATGGTGCCACAGCCTACAATAGTACAAGTAAATACACTTATACACAAATTAAGATGAAGGATATGCAAGATAATCAATCCTGAAATCCAGGAAAAACAGGTGTACAGACCAGGGCTAATTTCAACAATAGTGTCCCAGGAGTGTGTACGCTCCAATGACCTTGAAAGCATGTTAGTCATCGGCTGACGGCACCTGTCATTATCATATCTGAATTATCAATGCTATTCACCAACGAAGCAGAAAATTTCACTCAGGTTAAGTTTTTAAGTGCTGTTTGTACAATCTGTCAACAGCTCGTTAGGGTTAGGATCAGGGTCATAATTAGGATTAGGGTTAGGTCTACGGTTAGGATAAGGGTTGTAATTAGTGTTTAGGATTAAGGTTAGGCTTAGTGCTAAGTATAGGGTTAGGGTTACGATTAGGGATAGATTTAGAGTTGATGTCATTTATTTTAATTTGTTTTATTATCCACATTTTCGTAGTAAGTAGTCGTCGATTCTCTAACTGGAAACAATAGTAATTTAGCCGACGGTTTTTTGGGGAGACTGCATAACCGGATAAGAGAGATAAACGATTCACAAAATCAGCTCATGTTCAGTCACCTCGGTGAATATATGTACAGAAACTAGTCTAACTTAGTAACTTGTACTCTTTATTATAACTGGGATGTATTTTTAAGTCATGTCAGAGGAAGATACCCTGTCTGATGTGTTTTTATGCATTTTTTTTTGTAAATATACGTTATTTTTGTTCAAAAATTCCTCATTTTTATGATTGGTCGGCTGAAGGTCGCATCCCTTGGGACGCTATTGTTGAACTCTGCCTAGACCAGTCATCATCATCGATGTCGCAGAAGACGTTCGTTCATATGCTTGAATTACTTAGTTTAATACTGAATAGATCAAAACACTGATTGCAACAGAAAAACTGTGCTTGGAAAAACCCTCCTGGACGATCTAATTACAATTGCTGATACTTATTTCGGTATTTCAACTAACTTTGTAATCCTTCTCCTCTTTTCTCCCAAGCTTGTATATCATTGTTCTAAAGTTTGCATATTGACTTAGTCCTTATTATTTTTCTTTGTTCTTGTGTAACTCTTAATTTAAACGCTTCTCTTTGCGCGTATGTGATGGCAGTATTGATGATGTGTTGTTGTTTCACAATTGTGGTTTTGTTCGAATAAGGTCAGTCAAGGTTAATCGTGTGGATTTTGACCTTGGGCTTTATGCAAGAAGTGTTCAGTGTGTGATTCTTGATCCAACCATGCTGGGAATATATTCTTCTTGATTCTCTGGTACTTCTTACGGTTGGTTTAGGTTAAACAATTATTTTGTATATGTATTTGACGGGGTTCTGTATCCGTACAGGTGTCTAGCGCCATTGGTGAGGCAATTACAAGTTTTGATATGTTATTATTGTTAAGTAGTGACCACAGATTTTTTTTGATTTACAGCTTGATTCCACACTGTATTTTTGGTACAAGTATGGAATTTTCAGCATGGATATCGGTAGCCCAAATTTTGCAGGCCGACCATAGCATAGATATCAGGTGTGCGTCGGCGGGGGTTCGAACCTCGGACCATGTGCATGGTCGGCGAAAGTCCTAAGCACCGTGCCACCGTGCGTCGGTGGCACGGTGCTTATCACTGTCACTGTGACATTTTCGGACTGTGCATAACTCAACGAAATTTCGGTTAGCCATACACCAGAGAAAGCAATAATTGGTCTCCTCGTGTTCAGACCACAACACATCGATTTTGGTCGCTAGGCTGATTTCATTTTCTTATCTTCATACCATGGAAACAATGCATAGTTCCCTTGCCTTATTCATAATGCTGATATGTATGTAGGAAAGTGATAGAAACAACTCTAAAAATATGCTCAACTAAGGCATGACTACCAGTAGTAAGCAAGCAAGTAGTAACTGTAGGTGACTCCGTGATCCCAAACTGTATGTGAATGAGTAATAAGTATGAAATTTTAAATACAGTATGAAGAATATATTCCCATCAAAAACTTTTAATAGCCTAGAATTCCTTTCAACCGTCTTCATTGAGGATAACAAGTTCATCTTTTAAATGATACAAAAAAACTTTAAATTTCTTCTTTTAAGCATCTTAACCACTAAAAGTTATATTATAAAAGCATCTTATGAATCATAAATTACATTAACAACATAGATTTGATATACTAACGAACTAAATCATTAAATACCGCACGTCTATGTGAAAAGAAATAACTGAACAAAGATAAATTATATTATGCAACAATGTGTGTAATCTAGACGAAATATATTGCAAACTGAATTTTTATCATATATTTATTTTATCGTGAACATACTACTAATAAGGTAATGTGCTCCTCGATTGTACATTGGTGAGTGTCCCCGTCTGTCACGTGGAAGGCCCGGGTTCAATTCCCGGTCGAGGAGCTAGATTTTGTGCGTCGGTGGCATGGCGGTTAGGACACTCGCCAACCATGAACATGGTCCGGGGTTCGATTCCCAGCCGACGCACTCCCAAACCTCGCTAAGCCAGTAATAACACTGGTAAAGAGGAAAGGTTGGGCATGAGGCTAGCAACCTCATCCCGTAAAAAAATGAACAGCACTGCAACCGAAACTTCAGGCCTCTAGCTTGAAGGTCTATGTTCCACTGGAAACGTGAGAGAATAAAAACAAACAAACAAGGGAATATGTGAGTCAGTAATGTCCACCATTAGTTGTAACTCTCTAGTCGGATAGAGAGATGATTTTCACCATGACAACGACTGTTTCGTTTGTCTGAAATCAAATGCATCCAAACTGAATCATTTAACACGAATAAATTCTTCGAAACAGTAAAGAAGT
The DNA here is from genome assembly GCA_944472135.2 of Trichobilharzia regenti. NCBI lineage: Eukaryota > Metazoa > Platyhelminthes > Trematoda > Strigeidida > Schistosomatidae > Trichobilharzia > Trichobilharzia regenti. The sequence goes on from OX235262.1 coordinate 138,353,480, forward strand.
CAGTTCAAATAGACAAAATTGTGCTAGCTAGAATCCATAATAAAGGATTGCAAGATTCTCAGACAATGATGAAACTTAAGAGTGATTTCCTTTGAAGACTCAACAGTCCATATTACAAATAAGGATGACGTTTACAATACATACATACATAGTATCAATTAAAGTGAGCATACAGACCACTCTTATTAGTCAATGGGGTTCGGTACTACACACCCTGCAGTTCTAATGGATGGATAACACACGCTGTTGTTATCATCATAGTATAAAAGGTAAGTCTAGTTATTTAAAAAAAAACCAATAGAGTTGGAAAGATATCCTTGGTATTTCTAAAGCTATGATAAGATAAAGTAATATACGACAGACAGCACAAAACAGAGCTTGGAGCTTACACAACATGTTTCTCAACAACTTTTCAGTTTACACAGGTAAAAGTAGATTCGGTTGAGTTAAACTGATGTAGTACTGTGAGCTAAGTCAAACTTGATACATCTCAAATAGTTTTCTGATGTTTATATCACTCCTCTTTCTACAGCAGGCAACCATCGAGTACTACTGGTTAGTGTGAGTGGTATCCAACCGGTTATACCAATCAATCAATCAGTAGAATATGACATCATGGTTTTCAACAATTATGAAGAATTTCAGTTCTCAGACTTTTACCACAAACCAACATCAGTTAGAGATAAACGATAATCTGAAAGTGATGAACAGCCGTTTCGTCCTGCTTTCGGACTCTTCAAAAGTTCACGCCCATGATCCAGCCAAGGATCGAGCTCGAGACATCCAGGTTACGAAACCAAGCTCATCGACAATTCAATCCACTTAGGTAGGAATTCAATGACCGGTAAATCCTAACTTAGACAACTCTTAATATAGAGCTGTTCTCACGTCAATGCCTTCACCATGATATGATGGATCGCACTGATGATGACTGAGTACTGCCGCTTCAGGAAGAGTCCCAAAGTAGAACAAAACAGCTGTCCAATGCTCCTTGGTTTCTAATGATCTCTCCTCCTCTTTAACTGATGTAGGTTCATGTCGAAAATCTAAGAGTAGAAATTAATCGAAAATCCCAACAAATCCTGTAACCTGAAGTATGAAAAACCAATAGGATGTTAGCAGAAAGATAAATAACGAACACATAAACACAGTTCAATAAGAAAATATCTAATCTAGAACCAGCAAACAAAGCAATAACAATAAAGCATTTTGTTAATGTCAAGGGTCACGTTCAAATAGGCAAGATGTTCAATCCAAATACATACTACATATGACCTAATAAAAGTTAAGGTTAGTAAGGTCAACATACAGTGAGGAAAATCATCCAGATATATAACTCTTGAAATCGATGAAAATCCTCTACTACCTTTGAAAATGTCAGAGATCACAAGTAAATATCACTATTTCAAATAGCCTTATTCAGATAATATAAACCTTAACCACACTCCAATGAAAATACTAAACCACTAAATTAACCGTAGCATTTAAAAAATTAAAAATATATGAAACAGTGCCGCCAATCAACAACAGTTGAGTCAAAAGTAGGACAATGTTACAGGAATATAGACATACAGTGTAGTTTATTGTACAGCTTATAAAGCCTGTATTATGGTGAAAGTCAATTCCACATAAATACAACAAAATGGTTCTATAGTAAAATTAAAACAAATCCAACTACTGGAAAGAAATCAGTGAAAGTCCAGAATAATGAAAGCTCCGCAGTGTATTCCATCATATAGTGAATTTATTTGATAAAGTCTCACAGTGTTATAGAGTATTATTTACTGATGACGTTTCGAGCACAATCTATTACTGCTCATAATCATGCCCACAATGGAATATTTAAACGATGAAAAGAATTGTTAACATATCACAAGGCAAATCCGGTGCACATCCAATTGAACAAATCTGTCTGTAATTATTTCCTTGGAATGATAACTTATTATTATTTCCTTTAATTCCTAGAGGAACATAGGGCTTCAGCCTCATGTCTCCATTGCGTTCGGTTCTCTGCCAACGTTTTCACATGGCTCCACATCTGCCCACAGGCTTTCATCTCCTCCTCTTCACATGACCTCCTCCAAGTCACTCTTGGACGACCAACTTGCTTCTTCTCGTTCGGGTTCCCCTCGTCAGCCTGTCTAGTGATGTCACTTGATAGTTTCCTCAGAGTATGGCGAATCCATCTCCATTTCTTCCAGCATATTTGTTGCACAATGGGTTCCTGCTTGGTTGATTCGCTCATTTCCAGAGATCCCAGTTGCTTATCTTTTCTGGTCACCTGATCTTGAGTATTGAGCGAAGACGGCTGGTAATGAAGGTCTGTAGTTTGTAGTTTGGGATGATAACTAACTGCTTTATTTTAAGTTATTTAAATTAATCCCAGCGTATTTAAGAAGAAAAAAATCAAAACACCCGTTTAACTCAAATACACTTCATAAAGAATAGCTGAACAACATTGTAGTACCTTGTTTTCACAATTAACACAAGGCATAACAAAAACAGAAGTGAAGTCATAACAGATGATGTTCCATTCATGGATATATATATATATATATTATTTCAAACCCAGATTACTGAAAGCAACTTATAAATAACTGATTGATTAAAATTAAAATCACTAAAATATAATCGATTAAACAACTTACTGGTTTAAGAATGCGAATAAATATCTCATCACGACAAACACCGGTCGACTTAAGTTTTGAGTAATAACATGGCGCAAACGTTGAATCATTTCATTTAATTCTAAACCTACAAAGATGGAAATTAAAACAATAAGATATAGTACACTGACGAGTAAATGGTCTCAATTTAAATTCAAAATAACTTAGTCTTTAAAAAAGGTTATTTATCTTAACAAAAAACAAACAAACTATACACTGTGAAACAATTAGCTCAATGTTATACTAAAGGTGAACACATAGAGTTCAGTATGTCAGTGTTCAGAAGTAAAGTGGTAACAGATGTTCCATTAATGAATATATTAATTAAAACACAGAATACTGGAAGCAAGGAGACGATTAATAAATTTTATCAATTTGAATGGTGTAACAAAACTTGTCAAAATAAGGAAGATCCACTAGAGTACAGTATGCTCCCCCATAAACGACCTGGTACGGATGAGGATGGCTGAACTTTGTGGTCTTCCTCTCGAAATGCTATCATGTGATCTGCCCAGTAATTCCTATTCACTGAAGGAGCGAATACGAATGCCTGGAGCTTATAATTGGTCTGGTGAACATGCATGCAGGTCAACCTAGGCGAGCTGGAAAACTCTGATTCAAAACGTACGGTGTACATGGGCTTCAGAATCCCAATAGATTGAATGGTGTGTGAACCTGCTTTGGTCGCCAGAAACCATGAGAGTGTGCCTCCTGACTCTTCCCCACTGGATTGTGGACCAGACTTCAAGTGGTTCTCTTATGACAAGCAGCTGTTTTGGTCTCGGGGTATGAGTAGTATTGCAGCCATAGCACAAACTGAGTTCCCGTGTGGCGCACAATGTACGACGTCTTTGTATTCGTAATAACACAATACACCCAAGTACTCATAAGTGAAAACCAGTCAGAAAAGCCTTGAAATAATTAGTATTTATACGAGAAATAATTGGCTCACATAATAAATTTAAGTGCACAAAAAAGGTGACAGCATGTATGTATATCAGTTAAAAATGCTAGTTACATAACTAGCATAATTAGAATAGATTCCAAGTACCAAATTACAACGTGGCAACTAGGTTTAAATCATAAACAAAAATTCGATAGAATGTGATGAGTTACAGGATTTCACCACGTGCTGACATCGGTTAGAAAACCACCGAAAAACCCACAGGGAGTACTGCTGGACACCTAACTGTTTAGTCCTAGTTTGGGGGCTGTTCATCGGTTCACACCCACTGGAGTTAGAACACAGAACCTTCCGGTTACAAGGAGAGCTCACGGACTATTAAGCCACTATAACACGACCCAATGGTCCATGAATTCCACCTTCTGCCAATTCACTATAGAGCGCGACCACTAACCAGAGTCATTCACGGCGAGTATTTGTCCTCACACCCGACCTGCTGTACCCCAATAGTCACGACTTCCTGTAATCAATCAAATCCCCGCAAACCAACACTAGGAAGTGATAAATTTAGCCTTCTGATGATCAACATAATTCAACTGGAAGGAAAGTAAGAGGAAAATTCTCCTAAAAACGACTTGTTAAATTTTCTTGGAATAGTATTTAACTAGTTATCTAAGCTATCACAACCATCCATATGGATAGCTTGATCATTTTTTAAACAAACAAACAAACAAGGTGTACATAATAAAATTTAACCAAAGAAAAATAACAGATAATAATCTATCTTCAGACATAACACATAATTAAAACAGAGCAAAATAATAAATGCAGCTTGTAAAATATATGTTCTACATACAAAAAACAAGCATTTTTCGATTAAAGTCGAAAAGATGTATCGCCTATGAAAAACCACTCTTTCGTTACTAATTATAATGACCACACAAGATGATGTATATGTACATATCAAGTAAAGAGAAATAAAACGAAGTTAAAATACATAAAAACATCTATAAAATGTGAAAATTTCAAATATTTGGGATCTAAAAACAAAAAATGAATCCATTCAAACCACGATGACTGACTGAATTTCAACACAGAAATATGGATAGAAGTGTAGCAGTTCAAGTTGCCACACTGCATATATCACACAAAGGAAGACATGTACCGTGGAAAAATATTAGTGTTATGTCAGAAAATAAAGGGTGAATGCATCTGCGTCATCTGTTTGTCTGTCTGTTTTCGACATAGAACTTTGCATCGATGTGCGTTAGTTCAAGTCGCCATACTCCCTCCTTCTACCACACAAAGCAAGACAAGAAAGTAGAAGAAATGCATAATAGAGACAGTAAACAGAGGTGGGAGACAAAGGAATAGTAGTAACGAAGAAGGGTATAGTTTCATTAGAATTCATAAGTCACAGGGAGTGGATGCATCTACACCCACCATCGAGAACGATTTGAAGCCATATCACCAATTGTTTCCAACCATTGATTTTTACCGTCCTGAGGACCCTGACCAGGAAGCCAGTCTATACCTTCCTATGTAGCTTAGACTGTTGTAGATTTCATTGACTGGCGAGGTTATGTTTTGGTTTGACTGCCGCTAGCTCCTTTCCAGCCTGACCAATCCTATGTCAGCTTACATTGCCCGTATGTCAAGGAAGGCGATGACTAGGCTGGAATACGTAACACATGTCCTAACCATCTCAGTCGATGTAATTTCACAGCCTCGTCGATCGATTTCCCCTCCTTACCTAGAACTCGACCGATGCCTAACCTCAACATTGCTCACCTTATTATACCACTTCACACGAGAGAGCAGGCACCTACGATCAAAGACAGCTAATTTTTCATCATATCTTCGACCAGCTTCAACCACTGGTTCTTAGAATCCTGAGGAGCCCAACCAGGCAGTCTATACTTCGTAGCTTAGACTAACTGTCAACGATTTCATGGGCTAATTCCAAGTTTTGGTTTGACCACTTCTAACTCTCATCCAACTTGGTCCTATGTCAACTAACATTTCTCATCGAGGAAGAGGCATTGGATAGGCATGCACAGCACATGTCCTAGCCATCTCAGTTGACTCTTATTCACAAACTCATCGATCGACTTACTCTCCTTATCTAAAACTCTACTACTCATAAACAAAGTATTACTCCCCATTGGATACCACTTAACCCGACAGACACAACGTAAACCACGATGAATAACTCTAGGATACGTCATCGAACGTGAAACAAGTCATTGCTACCTATGATTTCTTAAATTGGTCGTAGTAAGTTATATATTTCATGGATCACTGCAACTCTACTGTCACCTAATATAATTTTGCACCTCTGGAAGCTGTTAGTTGAGAAAGACAATGCTGTTGATTAGCGTATCTTCCTTATTTAGCACACAATATATATTAATCTGAATAAAATAGGCATTGCGTACGGTATAATAAGCAAAACAGAACAAGTTTAGTGAATTGTATCATCTTGAGAAAGAATAAGATAAGATTTGATAAAATGAACATGTTCTATCTCACTATTTCACATAGAATAGACGGAGAAATCACAGATGAAATATTATACACTAAGCATGTAACTTCATCGTCTTGACCTAACTTAGTTTCTAATTGGTGGATAGTGACTAGCAGTGGAATCTAGGATAAGGCACATTTCGTCCTATTTGGGACTCGTCAACTGAATGTACCTGGATGTACATTATCACTCACTGGGGAATGCTGGTACATCCAGCCAGATGACAAGTCCCAGATGGGACGAAATGCGTTTTACCCTGGATTCCACTGCTAGTCACCATCCACCAATTAGATTTTAATTACATGCCCAGACATCGTGGAAGCATTTGCATAAGAAGCCGACATGTCAACCTGAGACTGAACATTTCGGTCCAATCAGTCGACGGGAAAATCTAAAATTCAATTAAACAACTAACTTCGTTTCATTTTTCTTAATGGGGATGTCTTTATCATTTCTAAAGAACATTAATAGTATGACTCAGTAGTTGCGTTATGTAAAAGCAAAGAAAACGCTAACTGATTTTCATCCTTGAAAAGTAATACCCTTGATAGGCAGAAGAATGAATGAATATTCCAATAGACTGCATACACACTTCAACACTTTGAAAAACTACATCATGAAATCATACGTCAGATAGCAAGAATACTCAAATCATGCAACCAACATTGATAAAATAAGCCTAATAATAACTATTACGATTGTTTTCAACTAGCGAAGCTAAAGAAAGGACTAACTGTATTAGTATATTATGATATAATAATAAATTAATACCGACAGATATGAATAATTTTCAAGTATTGGTTTTGTAGGGATTTTTGTTTAATTGTATAGAGGATATCATCATGAGCTGACATCAGTTAGAGAACCATTGGAAAACCTGGGAGTACTGGACAACCAGCTGTTTCGTCCTAGTTTGGGGTTCTTCATCAGTCCGCACCCACCACTACGGTTCGAACCCAGGACATTCTGGTTAAAAGGTGAACTAGGTCGTAGACCATTGAGCCACCGGGACCCAATCCGATGGTTCTTGAATTCTAACTTATGCCAATTCACGACACAGCGCGACCGTTTCGCAATGTCTTCTTCGATGAGTTACTGCCTCATCTTCGACCTGCTGTACCCTTCTGGTCACGGATAACTACGATTGAGAAATGAAACAACCCCCCTCACACATATTCCAGAGAAGAAAATTCCCTCTCCTCCCACTGATTAATGTATAAACACGATTGCACAATTATGAGGATGAAATAGTTAAGAAAAGGGGGATCTTTGTTTCAAGTATAGATCAAAGCAAGGTAGAATATTTGTCAGTCAACATAAAAGTGTAACACATTGATTGATAGCTACCTTGGTTCATGCTGTTCATACTACAATGAGATAGTATGAAAACTAGCCACTCATATCAAGTCAACATTTACATCAATGAGGAATTTCATCTAAAGCATGGTGAGGTTATCATTATTTGCATTATTGTTTCCTTCGGTTCCTAGAGAAACATAGGGCTTCAGCCTCATGTCTCCATTACGTTCGGTTGTCTGTCAACGTTTTCACATGGCTCCAAGTCTGCCCACAGGCTTTCATCTCCTCCTCTTCACATGATCTCCTTCAAGTCACCCTTGGACGACCAACTCGCCTCTTCTCGTTCGGGTTCCATTTGAGTGATAGCCTGTCTAGTGGAGTCACTTGATGGTTTCCTCAGAGTATGGCCAATCCACCTAACTCTACTTCTTCCTGCATATTTGTTGCACAATTGATTCATGATGGGTTGGTTCGCTCATTGCCAGAGATCCCTGTTACTGATCTTCTCTTCTGGCCGGCCATCTGATCTTGAGCAGTATTTAGCGAAGACAGTTGTTGATGAAAGTGTGTAGTTTGTTCGAAGCGGCCTTCGTGACGCGCCAAATTTCTAATCCGTATAGTCAGTAGCACTGACTTCATATTGGAGTTTGAAAATCCGCATCTTGTTTTTCATGCTGAGTGCTGTTAGAGGACACATATAGATGAAAACATAATACTAATCTATGGAACTGTTTACTATTGCTCTGAAACATTCGTGCAGTTGGAGATTCTTGGTTGCACTTCCATGATGTTAGCAATCGAACATAGAAAAGTTTCAGAAGAATCTCACATAAAGCCATTTACAATCGACGTAAATTTTTATAATCGAAATTGTACACATCTTCACTTCTCTTCATTAAATAATTCTTTTCGCTAAACATTTCTATACATAACTATGCAAAGCTCCTCTTTGATTCGTCACTCAGTTACTCAAAACAACTTGGTACCAATGGTGATAAAACGCAGACTAAAATTATCACTTCTATGCTAGGAGCAGAAGGTAGTTTTATATGTGTGAAAAATCTATGAGATGTACTGAAACGTATCGTGTTTAAGATGAATCTGTCATTAGTTGACTGACTGACTAACTGGTTTCCACAAGGGACTTTGCACAAAAGTGCAGCAGTTCGAGTCCCCACTCTCACTCCTTGTAGTACACAAAGCAAGAGAAGAGAGTAAAGAGAGATTCGAAATAGAGAGAAAGAGATAATACACAGAAATGTGAGGGAAAAAGAATAGTAGTAATACGGAAGGACAATCGGGTTTTATGACAAATCACAAGGGATGAATGCATCTGCACCATCACTGAGAAAGATTTCGAGCCATATTAACAATTATTTCCAGACTTGATCGGTTTTTAGCATCCCAAGGAGCCCAACAACACTGGTAGTCTACACCTCCCGACGTGGTTTAACGGAACTGGTATGGATTCCATTGACGGATGAGGTCATGTTTTAGTTTGACCACTACTAGTTCTTTACAAACCTGTGTGTTAGCTATGTCAGCTGAAATTATTCATCGAGAAAGGCGATGATTAGGCATTCGTAGTCACCTCAATCGACTCACTTTCTCTCCTTACCTATTATAACAAACTAACACGGGAGATAGACTGCAGACACCTAAGATCAAAGACATCTAGCCTCTTCATATCTTCCACTTTCATTGGCCAAATTTCACAGGAACAAAGGATATTACGACATGATAACTGAATTACTCGCTAACTATTAAGTTTAGAACTTTAGAGATGAATAATATCCCCCTTCTTCACATTGCAAAACTCTTAGCACGACTGAATAGTAACTATTCGTTCAGCTTTAACACAACTAACCAATTGCACTCGTCTACACAAAACCTTTTATATAAGTTATTGTGAATATACTTTAACATTTGTACATATCACACCTTAATTACACCTGAGAATTCGTGACCAGTAGGGTGCAGCAGGTCGGGTGTGAGGTCAAATCCTCGCCGAAGATATTGGCTAGGGGTCGCGCTATGTCGTGAATTGGGAGAAGTTAGAATTCATGGGCTGACCATCGGATCGGGTCCCAGTGGCTTAATGGTCTACGAGCTCGCCTTGTAACCAGAAGGTCCTGGGTTCGAACCACGTTGGTGAATGGGTACTGCTGAAGAGTCCCAAACTAGGATGAAACAACTGTCCAGTACTCCCATATTTTCCAATGGTTCTCTAAGTAATGTCAGCTCATGGTGAAATCCTGTAACAAATTACACCTTATTGTTGATTTCATTAAATTAAATTAGTTCCACTGAAAATCTACCAATTTATACAACCATACAATAACTACATCAACCTGAAATACAAACCACAGGCATTGTGTAAAAATTATTTGTCAAATTTTAATCAACATTATTACACTATTTTAATGTAAACAGAATGAACAGAATGTGTGATGAGGGATGTTAATCAAGATAATACTGATGAGATGAACATATTGTAATACTTAGGACAAACGAAAGCCTAAGTTGACATATATTCATGCTTGTAGTATTGTTATAAATAATATATATATATATAACCAGTTCAGATAGTTTGAATATACAAACTTGTACAAACAAAGAGATTAGTAGAAAATATTAAATACTGGTAATAAATTTATTGCCTATTTCAAAACATTTAACGACAAAAAAGTGATTATGTAGGAATTAGAGTGAATGCTAATCCTCACTAGGAATGATGAAAACGGCCAGAGAAGATTATGCAGATTACAAATTCAAGCACTTTACCGTTATCTACGCTTTTCACTTCCTGAAAAAAGTTCCTTTTCGTTCCGAGTAGAATACAAGGCTTCAAGCTCTAGTTTTGAAGTTTCAGTAGCGCCATGGTGTTAGTTTTCATGCCCAATCTTCCCTCTTTGTCAGATTTACAATCGACTAAGCGAAGTATCGGAGTATGTTGGCCATGAATCGAACTCGGAAACACGTGAGGCATGGTTGACGAATATTCTAAAGTCAAATTGCCAATGCACGTATCTGTATACTGAAAGTGTAATCCTATGTCAAACACATTATATATCTGAATCGAATTGAAAGAGTTCATTTTGTCTCCTTCAACATACGATTTAGTATCACCTCGATTTCTACAAGGATGTACGCTTCTGTCCATTTGACATTATTCAGTAGAACGTATATGCATCCCATCGTTTCAACTACAGGCGGAAATGACGAGGATATCAAAGCAAGGATCGGGAAAGCAAGGGAAGCTTTCATTACTCTCAAGTCTGTGTAGAGGTCAACAGCACTCGGAATTCAAAATAAGATCCGGATTTTCAACTCCAATGTGTAGTCAGTGCTACTGACTATAAAGATTAGAGACCCGGTGCCTCGCCACGAAGGGCACTTCGAACAAACTACAGACTTTCGTCAACAGCTGTCTTCGCTAAATACTGCTCAAGATCAGATGGCCGGCCAGAAAAGATCAGTAACAGGGATCTCTGGCAATGAGCGAACCAAACAAGCATGAACCAATAGTGCAACAAATATGCAGGAAGAAGTAGAGCTAGGTGAATTAGCCATACTCTGAGGAAACCATCAAGTGACATCACACACCAGGCCACTGCTAGAGTGGAACCCGAATAGGAAGCGGCGAGTTGGTCGTCAGTGAGAGGGTGACTTGAAGGAGATCATGTGAAGAGGAGGAGATGAAAGCATGTGGGTACACCTGGAGCCAAGTGAAAGCGTTGGTAGAGAACCGAACGCGATGGAGACGAGTGACTGAAGCCCTATGTTCCTCTAGGAATTGAAGGAAACAATAATAATAATATATGCATCCCAGTAGGTGACATTCTCACTTAGACAAAATAAGCAAAGCACCTATCGTTTAAAACCCTCAATTGTAGACCCACCAATTTAATGATCCTTAACCCCTAGAGTGGCTACACGAAAATCACTTTTCCCCCCAAAAGAATTATTATTATTATTACTAACTACAAATCCACCTCTTATTATAGTGTTCCAATTAACACTGCTATAAATATGCACAGTGCAAAATACACACGTGTATTTAGTTGCTGATCTACGTTTTTTCGACATAATTTCGAGTATTTTAATACTTATCCATCATAATAATTTCTTATCAACATCTAGTATGCAGCTGAAGGGAATGCGAAAAATACACACATATTGTATGTAGTGTGAAGCCATTCTATTTTTGAACAAGATTTAAACAAGCAAATGCGTATATTTTCGGCGAATTCTCACCAGGTTTTGCAACTATATGGTAAAATGTCAGTCATAGACAAAATTGAAAAACAATGTGGATCAATAGAATCAAATATAATCGAAAAGAAGGTAAGTGGAATAACAATAACAACAACAACAACCCAAGGCGGCCTGCTTAAATCTTGGGCTACCAAAATTTCCATCCTACATATTGCATCTATTTCCTCGGATTTATTTTGTTTTAATTATTCAATTATGTATCCAAGTCGCATTACTTACTCTCGCGATTATTTAAAATGTTTTCAACCTGTTGATTTACGAGTATATAATAACGTTAAGAAAAAGCATCATGGAGGTTGGCAGAGATCATTAAAGTGTACTCCAATGCATCAGATGACTGTTCCTGTGATTATGAGCACAAATTGCAGGTCATTATCGAACAAGATTAACTACTTGCATTCTCTATTATACTCAAATGTATATTGTAATACTGGTGTAATCACTCTTCAAGAGACTTGGCTCCATGATTCATATGACGATAATTTAGTCTCCTTAAGTGGGTTCACAATCTACAGACAAGACCGATGCAGCTCAAAGAAGAAGAGAGGTGGTGGTGTTGCCACTTTTATTAATTCTCAGTGGTCTACTGCCAACAACGTCTGCTTCAAATTCTCAAATGACAATATTGACTGTATAACTGTAAAATGTCGACCTAAACACTTACCTAAGTATAGCTTCATTTTTGTCACAAATATCTATATCACACCTTGTTGCAGTCCCTCAGAACTATCTATCTTCGCTGATGAATTCACTATTTTTGCTGCTGCTTCGTTTGGTAACTCCTTATCTATAGTGACCGGCGACTTCAACTCCAGCGACTGCAGTTTTATTACATTGCTGGGCCATGAAAATGTTGTTAATTTCCCAACTCGACAAAATACTTCACTTGATTTAGTATTTATAAATGATTCTGGAATATACGAAGCTCGTAAAAGAGCCCCACTCTTCAATTCTGATCATTGTATTGTACGAGTCTTACCCAAAATTTACGGAAAGTTACACAGTAAAGCCCTCTCAAACTTGTCTAAGAAAGTTGTTCACAGATGCTACTCAAATGAGAACGTACATCATCTTAGAAACATGCTCAGTGACACAAGATGGGATTTGTTTAATGATGATTCACTTGATGACAATATCTCTAATATTACATCCTATCTGAAATTCTGTTTTGAAATCTGTTGTCCAAAAGAAACACTATTCGTCAAATTTGACCGTTTCTCCTCGCCTCAACTTAAAAAGCTTCGTAGAGAGAAGGAAAAACTGTATAAGATGAAAGATAAAAGTGGTGTAAAAAGAACTAACTTCTTAATTAAGTCTGAAATGCAGAGGTTGAATGTAATATATAACCAGAAATTCATATCCTGCAAAAATCCTTCTAATATGTGGAAACTATTTAAGGAAATCACTGGTGGTAAGCAGATAAACAATATTCCATATTCTTTTGATGTATGTACTCTTAACAAATCTTTTATTTACTCTCCCTCAAATGCCATGCTTCCCAGCATCACTTGTGTTAATAATAGCCCCTTTCCAGGTTTTAACACAAATGATGTTCAAAAGTGCCTCAAGTCTCTAAACCCTTCCCAGAGCTTAGGTCCCGATTATGTACCTAGTATTATTTTTTAAAAATGTTCTGATATTCTGTGTCACCCTCTTACTGATCTATTTAACAAATCTTTTTCCGATAATATTGTGCCTGCCGTTTGGAAGGACATTAAAGTTGTACCCATACCTAAATCTTCTACTGGAGCATGTGTCAAATTTAGACCCATTGCTATTACGTCTCCTTTTTTGAAAACTATGGAGAAATTACTTTTACTTAGTCTTGAACCTTCGCTTAAATCCTTTAATGACCCTAAACAATTTGCCTATAAGCACAGTAGAAGCACTTTAGATGCAGCTGCCGTCTTATATCATAACATTGCTTCCAGTCTAGACAAGGGGGCTAAATTTGTTCGTTGCGCCTTCCTAGACTATACATCTGCTTTCGACTCGGTCCCTAGGGACATCTTATTAAATAAACTTGCTGCTAGTCAAACAGAATGTTGGGCTGTTAACTGGTTACATTCCTATTTCTCAGATAGAAAGCAGTACACCGTATATAAAGGGAAGTCCTCCACTTCATTGCCTACTGAAGCTGGTGTCCCTCAAGGTGCTGTTCTTTCTCCTTTTCTTTTTTCTTTCTTCTTGCATGACTTGCCTCACTCTGATGAAATAAACTTTGTGAAGTACGCTGATGATTTAACGGTTTCAATGGCTGTTAACTCCCAGCTAGATTGTACTAAAATAAATAGCTTTCTATCGGAAGTCAGCAAATGGTCTGAGTCTAACGGTCTTAAACTGAATCCTTCTAAGTGTCAAACTGTTGATTTCAGCTTAAGATGTAAACGACAGTTAAAAGAAGTCATCGATTCTCATGACAGTTGTAAAATTGACGACAATGATATAGGAATCAAATCAGAAATTAAGTATCTTGGACTCATTCTCTCTTCTGATCTCTCCTGGTCTTCCCATGTCTTAGCAATCTCCAGTAAAATATTCCGCCTGACATTTTACATTAAGAAGTTAAGACACTCGGGTATAACTCAACCCCTCATCTTACAGTTCATAAACTCTTGCATCCTACCTATTCTTCTTTATTGCTCACCCTTATTCTTTCCTGGTTTGCTTAAAAAAGACTATGTCACAATTCGTAGAATACTGAAGACTGTCAGTAGGGTGAGTGGTGTCCCAGTGGACCACATAGTTAACGTCGTTGTCGATAGGCACTTGACTTCGTGCAATAAATTTGCTAAAGGGATTTTGTCTGACTTGGAGCATCCGCTTTACCCTCAGCTTTCACCTTGCATCTCCTCAGGTAGAACAAGGAGTAACTTCAGAAAACTGTATGCTCGCACGTCTAAGTATAAGAATTCTATGATACCATACTTGGCACGTATTTTATGTGATGAAAATAGTGTCAGGCAAGAATTAACTAACCTTTTTTCATCTAGTAAATAAACAATTTCCTCCATCCATCCTTATATACCTTCAAGTTTTACTTTTATTACTTCTATTATATTTATGGTCCTGTTACTTCTCTGTTTTTACTCTCATAATTGCAAACACCAACTTATCTCCATGACGGCTGTAATCTTTGTTTTTCCCCTCACCATATCATGTAAAAGAACATTATATTCAATATTTTTAAACATGTTAGGATTTCTATACCACATTGCCAATACTGTGTGACACAAGCCAACGGCAATTTTCACTTGTATTCTTATTATTATTACCCTAGCTGTTATCATTATTATTGCTATTTCCATTTTATATGCTGCATGTTTTTGACACTACCTCTATTGTAAATGTGGAAAATTTTCTGTGTGATTAATTTTATTTATAATTTGAGGAAATTAGATGCAATATTGTGATTAATGCTGAAAATTCCATTCTGTATCACAAGTACTGTTTTTGGAATAAAGTAAATTATTATTATTATTAAAAGTTGGGGTTGAAAACAATGGGACAGAGATGGATTGAACAAACTTTTTCTGAACACTCAGCTATGCTGAGTGAATGAAGGCGTACAAACTTAGAGGATTGAAGTAGCGGTACCTTATATGGAATTTTATTGGCAGAATTTTTATTAGTCCTGTGATTTGTATCCCCACAGGGTGTACCAGTGTGGTGAGAGCTGGCTGTTAGTCAAAATTGGTAGACAGTAATTTAAGTCAATGTTTATGTCACCAATATTGGTCGTGAGAAAAATGAGAACAAAGGCTTTTTGTAGGCGGATACAGTTAACATAGAGATGATCTGACATTCAAGAAACAGCCACAAACAGATGCAAGGTTAACTTTCTGTCTGTCTTTCTCGGATTGTGAGGGCGATTATTACTTCCTGGCTGCCCACACCGTGGAAGTTGGTTGCGTGACTGCAGAGCCCAGGGGAAAACTGCTTAAGGGCAATCACACGCGGCCTGTTTTTTTTTGTATGGTGTGTCTCAGTAGTGTTTTTATCACTTCTGCCCTGTGACACGGCAGCAGAAAGCGCGGTCGTTGTTAATCCGGTCGCCGACCGATCCGGCATGATATTTTGTGATTTTGTTTGAGTCATAGCATTGGATTAGGTAGCTGCTTTTTGTCTAAATGCTATCCAAACAACCTTTCCGGCATGGTAGGACCTCAAGCGACATAAGCCTCAGACAGTATAGCTTGTTGGGTCATTGCGGTGTTCAAGCCCGACCACCACGTCAAGTTAGCAGCTTTCTGTGAGAAACAACCAATCAGAAGACTGTGTTTTCCTACTAACAATAATCTGTAATAATGTACATGAAAATCTATAAATATATGTTGATTTCCTTAACAAACGATCTGTTACCTGACCCTTATCTTCTGTCGTTACACCAGTATGGAACTCCTGATTGACTCTTTGATTAGCTCCTTTACCTAACTACGTTGGACAGTACTAAGGAAGGCGTCAATGGGCTTCCTGAGTCATTCTACCTATGTAAGTGTCTCCACAAGAACCCTGTCGTCTGATTGGTTCTTCTTCTTTTGGTTTCCAGGGCTACAACGAGACGGGATCCGATGGCTAAAGTGCAAGGGTCCATATACATATTTGATGTTCCACCTAAATTGCAACATTAATCAAAATTGCATTACAGTGGTAACCACTATTCGATACAACATATATTAGAGACATAAACACACATAAAGACATCGGCGAGAAACGCCTAGTAATTAGTCATCTGATGTGATCTATGCAATCATCTGTCCAGCTTTAATTAACACCATTCAGAGAAAAAGTTGTGATTAAACATCTCAAAATGAAACAAACACTACTTTAAAGCGATCTAATAGCTGTTTTGTGAGTTGGTTTAGTGATCAAATGCTCACCAGCCACGGCATGAGAGCTTTGGGTTCGATTTCTATCCGATTAACTCATGGACCTCCCCTAACCAGTAGCAATTCTAGAAAAAAAGGAGTGCTGAGCGTGTGGACAGGAATTCCACTACCCGTAAAAACAACATCACCACTCCACTGAAGCTTCAAAAACGCTTCAAGCCTTACATTCCATTAGGAACACACAAGGAACGGAAAAAATAACCAATCTGATGTCAATCGGAAGGTGAGTAAAAATCTACTAGTTACATTCCCTAGAATTAAACAACATTCAAAAACGATAACCCCTATCATTCTATTTTGTTTTCTTTATTTATAATAATGGATTTTTATCTTTCCTTGTGAGAAATTCAGTAGTATAATAGTTGAACAGATTAGGCATACAAGTAGTAGTAGTCTGTTAGACAAAGATCACCATACCCTATTCACACAAAGACATTTGTACTAGTACACTAAAATGTTAGTTATCAAATTCAAAAAAATTGAATAAATAAGAAAACAGTCTATAGGGAAAATAGTTCGCTGGTTGGTTGGTTGGTTGGTATGATTACCAGACAGATGGATAGACAAAGAGACAAAAACAACATGAAGACTGGAGGAATACAAACCACTGATACAAATTACTATTATTGCAACAACAACAAAAAAACTGTTAAATTATAATACTTGTTAGTAGTAGTAGTAGTAGTAGTAATAATAATAATAATAATAATAATAAGTATAAAGAAATCGATTGACAAACTGGGCAAAACGAGAAAGAAAATAAGCAACGTCGTATAGATACGATAACATAAATATCCCCTGATTACGAAAGGCAAAATGAAGTCGATTAATACTCATTGTATGCTATTACCTAGAATCTTCAGCTGAAATCGGGAAAACGGAGCTTATACCACTGGAACTGGTATTTAAAGACCAGGAGATTCAATGAGTAAATTTTTCTATTGTTTTGATTTTAGCTTGAAAACACACAGTATTCTTGGTACAAATATGGAATTTTCAGCATGTGATATCGATAGCCCAGATTTTGCATCCCGACCCATCGATATCAGATGTGCATCGGCAGGGGATCGAACCCCGGACCATGTGCATGGTCGGCAAGAGTTCTAACCGCTGTGCTACAGACAGTAGAGAGAAACTAGGACGCATCGCACCTAAAAAAAACTTATTAAGCATCAATTTAAAGTTGGTTTTTCGGGATGCCCCAATCGCAAACGACGAGTTGGGCATCAGTTCAAGGGTGACATGGAAGAGATCGTGTGAGAAGGAGATGAAAGCTTATGGGAAATTGAGGAGCTAAACAAAAGAGGACTGCAGAAAATAGGGTAAAATAGAGATGTGGTATTGAAGCCATATGTTCCCCACGTAACAACTGTGCTTCAGATTAGTAGTTGCAATGACCTTTGAAAATGATAACGACAGCTTACCTTCTACATGTGAGGCGCGTGATCGTTATCGGTATGACTTTTCTGTCTTAGAAAGATATGTCAGTAATAGTAGAAAACCTTAAATGTTACACTTAATTTCTATTCTCAAATAAATTCCTTATACCAAAAGTATGTTATATATGTCGTTCTATGCGGGTCTTATCAAAACGTGTTAGAGAACATCATCCAGCATGGCTGCAAAGAGGAGGCACTGGTTCAATCAGAAGCGCAATAACTGAAGATCTCGTCAATACCTGTCACAGAATCTCAACCGACTCATCATTTAGAGTCATTTACCAAGTAAACAAAAATCTACCAAAAGCAGTATGTTTCCGACTTCTTTGTACTGCAGAAACTCTCGCCATATGCATCCAAAAGCCGGAGCTATGTGTTCAAAAGAAACTAGTCCAGCCTTTACAACTACCACGGACCTAGTTCAGTATGTTCCCTTATCCTTCAGTTTTTTTTGTTTTGTTATCTGTGTGTGTAATTTTCTCTCGTTGCCTTCATTCAATTCATCCTATTTTTCAGTTATAAAATCAGTTATTTAAAGTTTGTTTCCATGCTCCTCCTGGTCACACTCGTAATCCGTTTAGAATAACCAATTATATTCTAATCCTGTGTAATTTTTTGTTTCTATGCCTCTAGTAATCTATATTCACACCTCCTAACTTACATTTCAAGTTGAAAATTTTGATTTCAATTTGTTTCCATGCTCATTTTGTTCACACCTGTATTTCGTGCTATCCCTGCGTCTTTAAGCCTCTTGTAATTCATATCAAGTTGAAAACAATTATCACCTTTTATTCGCCTTTAAAATTATTTCTCCGGTTATCAAATATTAATTTTTACTTTCATTGTAACTGTTTTCTAATCCTATGCAATCTTGTCTCTAAGCCCATTGTAATCCATATTCGCACTTTCAAACTTTCATATCAAGTTGAAAATTATTATCACCTTCGTTACTATGTGGAATTAAACAAACAATAATTGTATCCATGTAAACTAATCTATATGAATGCGATTGTACGGCTGGTTTTGCGAATGAAATCGCCGAAAAGATATCTTTACTGAAGTTCTTGTTCTTTTCAATCTAATGTTCCAATGGGTATCTTCCACGATTTGTTATATATGTATCTATAATTGTGCTAAGAGTGGAATACACAAGACGGCTAACATTAGAATGGAATTTTAATTTAAAGACAATAAATATTCACTTCTTTATTTATTTCAAAGTGTATGCTCCAACTGTGAAATCTTAAGCAAAATATCTATAAAGCTAAGAAGAAAATCGTAATATCAGCGGATACATCTACGAAAACATGATTTGTTTGTAGAAGGTGAGGAGTCCCAGGCACTAAGCACTTCACTTCAATGTTTTATTAACTGGTAATCAATGATGGACAAGAATTAGATATGCACTGAGTGAAATTACACGCTAAGTCGAACGGGTTGAGCATCCGTTGGTGGCATGGAGAAGTTCATGTGAAAAGGAACTGAGAGGTCATTGGGAGTCATGGAGCCAGATGAAAGCGATGGCTAAGAATTAACTATAATTGGTATGTACCTCTAAAACCCCATATCGTATTAGGAACGCAAAGAATGAATACTATCAATGAGATATGAAGCTGACCAAAGTGCTTTAAAATGGACATCAATTAGTAACTGGTAACATGCGTCTAGGCCTCTGTTTGGTGCAGACTGAGTTCGATCAGTGGCCACCAGGCTTCACCATCACATTACACTTTGAATTGTTGTTATCGGATGGTTAGAGGTAATCGACAGAAAGCCATGGACTTCTTGGTTTTGTGCTTGTTGGCACTATCAGTCAGAAAGTAGTATCTGCAATTTTACAGGGACTCGTGTCGCTCCTGAAGCTCGAACCTGCGTCACCCAGTGTTGCGATCGGACATTTTAACACTGAGCCATTCGAGCTCGCGACTGACCTCTTATAGGAAAGTACTGGACAATTTTATTGAACACTAGTTAGTAACTAGTATCTGTGTCTAAATCTTCCTTCCAACTGCCTCCAACCAACATCTAATGATTAAAATGAGCCAAACGCAAATATATATGGTCGAATATCTTCTGCATAGCACACAATTCAATAGAGAAGATAACAGAAAGACAAATGAACTAAGGTTAGAAATAACGAAAGAGAAAAAGCAGTTTTATCCAAGGAAGAAGTTTAAAGAGGAACTAGAATAATTTTCACATTGAAAAAAAACAATACATTCAATGTTGTCATTACTGAATGTAATTCGGGTAGTGGAAAAGCAACCCCCTTCATCTGTATTGATTCTCGTTGCTTTTTCTTATTTATTCAAAAACACTACATAAAATGAATAATTTTATTCGATTACAAAAAAGTACTCTGACTGTGACACGCTTTTTTTAACACTGAAGCTTCCCAATGAAAAAAATTAAGGTTATTTAGTTTCTAATGTAGTAATAAACGAACTCAACCTCACCTAAACTACTAGCTTGCTAGTTTTCTAGCCGGTCCCAAGCCCGGGTAAAGAAGGGGGGTTGAGGCGTGGTGCTAGCAACTCCACCCCCCAAAACTCAACAAAACCGCTACAGAAACTTCAACGAATAAATATATTAAAAATTCTAAAAACATAAGCAATAGCCTTATTTTTCGCTGGAATCGAGGAAGTGAAATCACGCAGGCTGGTCAAAGCCTTCGGGAAGCCAGTCAGCCGATATGCCTTCTTTCGATGAAAGCAAAAGTAAGGATGGGTACCTGGAATGTTCGTACAATGTACGAAACTGGAAAGGCTGCTCAGGTAGCAGCAGAAATGAGGAGATATAGAAAAGAAGTGCTGGGAATCTGCGAAAGCAGATGGAACGGATGTGGTAGGTGCCAAATACCAACTGGGGGTGGGGGGGGGACAATAACCTATTCCGGTCACCTAGAGGACAATCACGAGCACACCGACGGAGTGGCCATCATGATGTCACCAACAGCAACCAAAGCTCTCATGCAGTGGGAACCAATCTCCTCCAGGATAATGACAACCAGGTTCAACTCAAAAGGAAGGAAGGTTGCAATCATCCAATGCTATGCACCTACAAACGTCTCAGAACAAGAGAAGAAGGAGGCGTTCTACAGACAACTACAAGCAATAATGGACAACGTCCCAAATGGCGATATCAAAATCCTGATGGGCGACATGAATGCGAAGCTGGGAGGAGACAACACAGGAAGAGAACTCACCATGGGTCGTGAGGCCCTTGGTGAAATGAACGAAAATATGCAGGAGAAAGTGGAGATGGATTGGACACTCGCTTGCTGAGGAGGACGCTGGGTGACATCGCGTGCGCGTCAGGCCATCGCTCGAGTGGAACCCGAAAGGGAAGAGGCGAGTGGGACATCAGTGCAAGGGTGACATGGAGGAGATCGTGTGAAAAGGAGTTGAAACAGTATGGACTAACATGGATGCAGGTGAAAAGTACAGTAGAAGGAAGACAGAAGTGGCAAGTGGAGACGTGCAGTTGAAGCCCTATGTTCCACTAGGAACCCAAGGGAACAATAATAATAAATAAACAGACTCAATTTAACCCAATAAAAAAGAAGACCTTTTGGCAAAGACTTACGTTCACGTGTTATATTTATAAGTTCCAAGAAGATTGTATTGGGAAATGGTGGTTCACCTAGCTCCCGGAAATATAATTTCAGTAGTCCAGCCGTGGAATTTATATCTCTTGGTTCATGAATACCAATTAAAGGATCATCACCATTTTCAAAAGCATCTTTAAATTCATTTATCTCCGCTTGACTACCAGAAACTCGAAAAACACCTTGTTGATGCATTCCTAAAATGATAAAAAGAAATAACAATAAGTTAAGGCAATATGAATAAATTAGCGGAAAAACTATGTGGAATACGTTAGACCTCGATAAAAAAAAATTGAACTTGAGCACTGTGGTAGAGTAGAACTCCGTCATACAGTAAATTATTTTGATAAATTATCAGAGTAATATAAAGTATTATTTGCTGATGACACTTGGAGAGTAATCTGTTGCTTGTTATCATATTAAGGTACTCGAAAAGTTGTGTGAGAGTTCCTTGATGTGACTATGAGCGATAAATTGTGCTCCAAACGTCATCAATGAATAATACTGTATAACACTGTGAGACTTTCAAGAGTTGGTTCCTAGGGGTAAGACCCGTTTCAATTTCGACCACGGATTAGAGAGAACCATTGAAAACCAGAGAGTATTGGACAACTGTTTCGTCATAGTCTGAGATTCAACGGAAGCATGTGCCCACTGGGGGGTTCGAATCCAGGACCTCCCAGTTATAAAACAAGTTGGTAGACCATTCAGCCAGTGGGAGTGGCCGACTCAATGGTCAGACCATGAATTCTAGCTGCTATCAATCCGTGATTTTCGCCCAACCACCAGCTAATGTCATCAGCAAAGTATCTGTCCTGATTACAGTACACCTTGATTTTTAATCAATCTGTGGTCAAACTGTGAGAATTTATCAAGTAAATTTATAAACACAACGAACCGATAAAAAGATGTAGAAAGCATGTAGAAATTTAGCAGATATTCATATGTGTCTAGCTAGAAAGGGTGGGTATCTGGAAACTATTTTATCTGCCATGAACCTTTTTTTTTTCATAAGAAATACTCTTAATTATTTCACTGCATGATGCCTTTGTAAATGTGAGTTTTGCGAATTCCTTATATTCCAAGCGGAGCATAAAACTCCACGTAGAAGTGGCGTTGTTCTCACGGTGTTGGTTTGCCAGCTTCATGCTCGACACTACCTCTATATTACAAGCTTAGTACTAGCTGGAGTTGGTTTAGGAGTTCGTCGGTCCGAAATCAACCCCACAAAATCCGTATGGTTGCCGAAATCATATCAGCCAGCAGTCGTATGATTTCATTCCTTAACAGCGAATTTTATTCCATTCCCTAATCTGTGATTACAACTATGGAAGGCAAAAACAGCACACATACGTATGAAGACAGTTTGAGCTAGTTTCGCGAGATACCATTGTATATTATCTAATCTACATGATTGAATCGACTTTAGTTGAATAGCTGAGAGAATTTTCCATCTTAAATTCAACTAAATTCAAGAAGAGAAATTGTTTTATAAAGTGTCCTGCCAGTCTTTTCTATTTTCGATTACCAGTTATGGTAGTAAACTAAGGACATTGTTGTAGTTTTTTTTTTATTAAACTAGTTTTCACCAAATGTCACATTGCACACAAAATTAGTTCAATATCTTTTGGTAAAGAATAATGCACTTAAACTTTGTTGATAAAAGTGAGATGTCCAAAAATAAAAGAGGACAATTGTTATTGCTACTATCACAGCTTGATATACGCGTATAAATGAAGAGAAAAAAAAAGTCGAATTGCACAGAGAGTTATACACATGCAGCAAAGAATATTTCAGAAGAAATAGAAGTTTAAGAAGAAGCAAAACATTACTGATAGGATTTAACATGTTGCTGCATGTAGAAGGATTATGCATACTCCTAATTAAATGGTATATACTGGATTATTAGGCTATCAGTCAAATGATAAGTTTACTTGATATTTCTCTCTGTAACAAACAGACACACACACACACACACACAAACCAAGATGCATACATGTTTTTTCATTGTAATGCCACTAATATATTAGATGGCTGGAGACAATCAGTAGGAAGCCTTCGATTTAGGTTTCGTGCTACTTGGCACTCTCACTAGTCAGAAAGCCGTACCTGCAATCTTGAAGGAATTCATGTCACTTCTGAGATTCGAACCCACATCACCCAATGCTGCAGTCAAAGACGTTAACACTGAAATATTCAGATTCACGATTGAACTCTTGTAGGAATCTATTGGATATTTTTGATTGGACGCTAGTCAGTAACAAGTGTAATGTATCTAGTCTTTTGTTTGGTGTAGACAGCATTTCATCAGTCAAGTTCGCAATGTGACCACCACCACCACGCTAGGCAGCGAACCAAATCAACTCAAATCACCATAAATTTACAGCCATGTCGATGCTGCATCATATGATAAGTATGTGAAATGACCGTTATATTATAGTATATTAATAACGGCCAGACTAACATAAACACAGAATATCCATGCGCTCAGGTATTCATAATATTAGAAAGAATAAGAAGATTAATATGATTACAACACGAAGTTTCAAATAAAACCTGTATTCAAAGGCATCCCAACAAATCTGAAACTTGTTTCATCCTAGGTGCCAGTATTAGTTACTTTCATATTGTCAATCAATGTATCGCCTGTAAAAGGTCAGCAGATCTACGTGATGCCTAGTGCTATTTCTTCCAAACGTATGTGCCAACAATAAGAAAAAAACTTTGACCTAAGGCTCTTAGATGATGTTCTTTTTAACTAACCAACTGCAATCACAAGTGCATTGTAAAACAAATCTATTAGAGTGGTAACCACATTTGAAAACCCATTGAAGAAATGCCTTATGATCAACCGGCGTATCTGAAACACACCTATACAATAATTAAATACAGATTAGAATTCAGAATTTTAGAAGACCATGTTAATTTTCGCCTGATTCATGACAGAGAAGTGTCTAACCTGCCTTTCAAAGTGAATTTGGAGTACTAAATGAAAAGTTCTATTACTGTTATATTATTAACCGCATACATTGTATACCCCCCTTGGATTCCGAATGGAACACAGGGCTTCAATAGAACATCACTTTATTCTGTTGTCTGCTGTCCTCTTTCAATGACCCGACGACTATCAGAAGTCTCTGATATATTCTCCTCACACGATCTCCTCCATTTCACTCTCAGACGACAAACTTGCCGCTTCTCACTCGGGTCCCACTCGAGCTATGGCCTGGAGTGCGATGCTGTTCCACGATCTTCTTAGGGTGTGTCCGACCCTTGATCAGTTTGCCACCAGAGTATCAAGATGCCAGATCTTTCCGACCATCGGACCTTCAGTATGGAGCTACCGAGGGCAGCTGATGGTAAAAGTGTGTAGTGGCCTGCTAGAAATACTTTTTGTGACGCGTACGCCAATTTTCTGACCCAAGCACTGAAGCGATGACTGAATTATTATTGGCTGTTGAAAATCCGAATCTTGTTGTTTATTGCTGAGTTCAGATAATATCCAAACAGATTTCAGAGTGGTGATGATCTGTCTTGACTTTCCTATTCTCGCTGACTTTGACATCTTTATCCGTTCCGCTTGTAGCTAAAACGATACTGCCTACATAAGTGAAGGAAGTAACCTCATTCACATGTCTCCCGTTTATACTCACTGGTGCTTGTTGTTGTTGGTGGTGGTGTTATAACATAACATAACCCATAACTTGTTTGTTATGTTTGCGCCTGCTGATTGGTATACGATAATAATGGTGAACTCGACTGGTAGCCTAATATGCCTATTTGCCCGTTGTACGGTAGTGGTTCTGTCTGTCTGTCTGTTTTCGATATAAAACTTTGCACCGATGTGCGGGAGTTCGAGTTGCCACACTCCAATCCTTGTAGCACACAAAGCAACACAAGAAAGTAGAAGAAATGCATAATATAGACAGTAAACAGAGGTGTGAGACAAAGGAATAGTAGTAACGAAGAACAATATAGCTTCATTGGAAATCATCTGTCATAAGGGGTGGATGCATCTCCACCAGTCACTGAGAACGATTTTGAGCCATGTCACCAATTGTTTCCAACCATTGGTTTTTACCATCCTGAGGACCCCAACCAGTCAGGAAGTCTACCTCTTCCTATGTGACCAGCCTAAACTAACTGTCGTAGATTTCATTGACTGGTGCCATGTTTTAGTTTGACCACCAACAGCTCTTTTCCAGCCTGACCAATCCTATGTCAGCTAACATTGCCCACTGTTGAGGAAGGCGATGACTAGGCATACGTAACACATTTCCTAACCATCTAACTCATTCGATGTAATTTCACAGCCTCATTGATTAATTTCCCCTCCCAACTACCTAGCACTCGACCGACGCCTAACCTCAATATTTCTCACCTTATTATACCACTTCACACGGGAGATAGAGCGCAGGCATCTATGATCAAAGACAGCTAACCAAGCTTTGCATATCTCAATGGCCAGGTCTAAGTCACAGCCATAAAGGAGGACGGAGCGGATTGATGACCAGTACACCGGCCCTTTGGTACGGTGGTGGTTACTTATCTTCATCACTTCCGCCTTTTCTATGTTTAATTCAAGTCCTGTCTTTGCTGCCAACGTCCCAGTTATAAAACAAGTTGGCAGACCATTCAGCCAGTGGGAGTGGCCGACTCAATGGTCAGACCATGAATTCTAACTGCTATCAATCCGTGATTTTCGCCCAACCACCAGCTAATGTCATCAGCAAAGTATCTGTCCTGATTACAGTACACCTTGATTTTTAATCAATCTGTGGTCAAACTGTGAGAATTTATCAAGTAAATTTATAAACACAACTAACCGATAAAAAGATGTAGAAAGCATGTAGAAATTTAGCAGATATTCATATGTGTCTAGCTAGAAAGGGTGGGTATCTGGAATCTATTTTATCTGCCATGAACCTTTGTTTTCATAAGAAATACTCTTAATTATTTCACTGCATGATGCCTTTGTAAATGTGAGTTTTGCGAATTCCTTATATTCCAAGCGGAGCATAAAACTCCACGTAGAAGTGGCGTTGTTCTCACGGTGTTGGTTTGCCAGCTTCATGATCGACACTACCTCTATATTACAAGCTTAGTACTAGCTGGAGTTGGTTTAGGAGTTCGTCGGTCCGAAATCAACCCCACAAAATCCGTATGGTTGCCGAAATCATATCAGCCAGCAGTCGTATGATTTCGTTCCTTAACAGCGAATTTTATTCCATTCCCTAATCTGTGATTACAACTATCGAAGGCAAAAACAGCACACATACGTATGAAGACAGTTTGAGCTAGTTTCGCGAGATACCATTGTATATTATCTAATCTACATGATTGAATCGGCTTTAGGTGAATAGCTGAGAGAATTTTCTATCTTAAATTCAACTAAATTCAAGAAGAGAAATTGTTTTATAAAGTGTCCTGCCAGTCTTTTCTATTTTCGATTACCAGTTATGGTAGTAAACTAAGGACATTGTTGTAGTTTTTTTTTATTAAACTAGTTTTCACCAAATGTCACATTGCACACAAAATTAGTTCAATATCTTTTGGTAAAGAATAATGCACTTAAACTTTGTTGATAAAAGTGAGATGTCCAAAAATAAAAGAGGACAATTGTTATTGCTACTATCACAGCTTGATATACGCGTATAAATGAAGAGAGAAAAAAAGTCAAATCGCACAGAGAGTTATACACATGCACCAAAGAATATTTCAGAAGAAATAGAAGTTTAAGAAGAAGCAAAACATTACTGATAGGATTTAACATGTTGCTGCATGTAGAAGGATTAAGCATACTCCTAATTAAATGGTATATACTGGATTATTAGGCTATCAGTCAAATGATAAGTTCACTTGATATTTCTCTCTGTAACAAACAGACACACACACACACAAACCAAGATGCATACATGTTTTTTCATTGTAATGCCACTAATATATTAGATGGCTGGAGACAATCAGTAGGAAGCCTTCGATTTCGGTTTCGTGCTACTTGGCACTCTCACTAGTCAGAAAGCCGTACCTGCAATCTTGAAGGAAGTCATGTCCCTTCTGAGATTCGAACCCACATTACCCAATGCTGCAGTTAAAGACGTTAACACTGAAATATTCAGATTCACGATTGAACTCTTGTAGGAATCTATTGGATATTTTTGATTGGACGCTAGTCAGTAACAAGTGTAATGTATCTAGTCTTTTGTTTGGTGTAGATAGCATTCCATCAGTTAAGTTTGCAATGTGACCACCACCACGCTAGGCAGCGAACCAAATCAACTCAAATCACCATAAATTGACAGCCATGTCGATGCTGCATCATATGATAAGTATGTGAAATAACCGTTATATTATAGTATATTAATAATGGCCAGACTAACATAAACACAGAATATCCATGCCCTCAGGTATTCATAATATTAGAAAGAATAAGAAGATTAATATGATTACAACACGAGGTTTCAAATAAAACCTGTATTCAAAGGCATCCCAACAAATCTGAAACTTGTTTCATCCTAGGTGCCAGTATTAGTTACTTTCATATTGTCAATCAATGTATCACCTGTAAAAGGTCAGCAGATCTACGTAATACCTAGTGCTATATCTTCCTAGGTCGAAAATACAACTTCCTAACGTATGTGCCAAAAATAAGAAAAAAACTTTGACCTAAGGCTCTTAGTTGATGTTCTTTTTAACTAACCAACTGCAATCACAAGTGCATTGTAAAACAAATCTATTAGAGTGGTAACCACATTTGAAAACCCATTGAAGAAATGACTAATGATCAACCGGCGTATCTGAAACACACCTATACCACATAATTAAATACAGATTAGAATTCAGAATTTTAGAAGACCATGTTAATTTTCGCCTGATTTATGACAGAGAAGTGTCTAACCTGCCTTTCAAAGTGAATTTGGAGTACTAAATGAAAAGTTCTATTACTGTTATATTATTAACCACATACATACATTGTATACCCCCCTTGGATTCCGAATGGAACACAGGGCTTCAATAGAACATCACTTTATTCTGTTGTCTGCTGTCCTCTTTCAATGACCCGACGACTATCAGAAGTCTCTGATATATTCTCCTCACACGATCTCCTCCATTTCACTCTCAGACGACAAACTTGCCGCTTCTCACTCAGGTTCCACTCGAGCTATGGTCTGGAGTGCGATGCTGTTCCACGATCTTCTTAGGGTGTGTCCGACCCTTGATCAGTTTGCCACCAGAGTATCAAGATGCCAGTTCTTTCCGACCATCGGACCTTCAGTATGGAGCTACCGAGGGCAGCTGAAGGTAAAAGTGTGTAGTGGCCTGCTAGAAATACTTTTTGTGACGCGTACGCCAATTTTCTGACCCAAACTGAAGCGATGACTGAATTATTATTGGCTGTTGAAAATCCGAATCTTGTTGTTTATTGCTGAGTTCAGATAATATCCAAACAGATTTCAGAGTGGTGATGATCTGTCTTGACTTTCCTTTTCTCGCTGACTTTGACATCTTTATCCGTTCCGCTTGTAGCTAAAACGATGCTGCCTACATAAGTGAAGGAAGTAACCTCATTCACATGTCTCCCGTTTATACTCACTGGTGCTTGTTGTTGTTGTTGGTGGTGTTATAACATAACATAACCCATAACTTGTTTGTTATGTTTGCGCCTGCTGATTGGTATACGATAATAATGGTGAACTCGACTGGTAGCCTAATATGCCTATTTGCCCGTTGTACGGTAGTGGTTCTGTCTGTCTGTCTGTTTTCGATATAAAACTTCGCACCGACGTGCGGGAGTTCGAGTTGCCACACTCCAATCCTTGTAGCACACAAAGCAAGACAAAAAGTACAAGAAATGCAAAATAGAGACAGTAAACAGAGGTGTGAGACAAAAGGAATAGTAGTAACGAAGAACAATATAGCTTCATTGGAAATCATCTGTCATAAGGGGTGGATGCATCTCCGCCAGCCACTGAGAACGATTTTGAGCCATGTCACCAATTGTTTCCAACCATTGGTTTTTACCATCCCGAGGACCCCAACCAGTCAGGAAGTCTACATCTTCCTACGTGACCAGCTTAAACTAACTGTCGTAGATTTCATTGACTGGTGCCATGTTTTAGTTTGACCACCAACAGCTCTTTTCCAGCCTGACCAATCCTATGTCAGCTAACATTGCCCACTGTTGAGGAAGGCGATGACTAGACATACGTAACACATGTCTTAACCATCTCGGTCGATGCAATTTCACAGCCTCATTGATTAATTTCCCCTCCCAACTACCTAGCACTCGACTGACGCCTAACCTCAATATTTCTCACCTTATTATACCATTTCACACGGGAGATAGAGCGCAGGCACCTATGATCAAAGACAGCTAACCAAGCTTTGCATGTCTCAATGGCCAGGTCTAAGTCACAGCCATAAAGGAGGACGGAGAGGATTGATGACCAGTACACCGGCCCTTTGGTACGGTGGTAGTTACTTATCTTCTTCACTTCCGCCTTTTCTATGTTTAATTCAAGTCCTGTCTTTGCTGCCGTCTTCTGCCAGTTCATTGGTTTTCACCGGTAAGTCATCAAGTTTGTGTGACATTAGACATGAGTCATCTGAGAAGTTCAGATCTGTCTTCTCGCTCCCCCACAGTCTACCGCATAATCCAGTTGACCAAAATTAAGAATACCGTCGGTGAAAGTAGGCAGCAGTCTTGTCTTACCCATGTCTTCATTTAAAAGGCTACGTTGAGTGAAAAGTCCTAGTTCTTTCCTATGAAGTTTGACAGTGTATCTTTCCTCGTAATCAACAGAACTGGGAAAACATTTATTCATTCAAACCGTTTATTTTCCATAAATATACACACACTCCTATCCTCCTTCTGAGAGTGATAGACTAAAAATGAGGAGAGAGAAAAAACAATGGCAGGATAAATTTCACATTGAAATTGTTTTGTTTTGATTTTCTTTCGTTAAAGCGTTTGATTATGCGGGATGTTACGAAAGATAAGTTGTTAAGTCTTACTTTACGTGTTTGATACACACACACACACACACACACACACACATATCTACACACAACATTATTCTTAGGTATTGTAAATCTTTACATAGCGCTTATTAACAATAAAGAGTAGAACAGGCGTACAAAATTCTTCCCTTATAGATTGATTATATAATTAATATCATTTTGATACATTCAAGTATATGGCATGAATACGTGTTTTTTAAGCATAACTGCCCAAGACTAAGCAGCGTAAATATACATTATAAAATTAGGAATTCAATTGACGTTTATATCAAGATTTATCTCTCACAGAAAGTAGAACACACGTCCACGAGTGGAATAAAAACAAACCAGTAATGAAGACGTGTGTAGTTTGATTTTATACATTCATAACACTATCGAAAATAGAAATACAAGAATTCTGATCAAATTGTAGTCGACCAAGTATGTAAAAAGAGGAAATATTTATTTAGGTGCATGAAAACTATTTGATCAATTAAATTTGTCATTTTATAATGAGAAAAAAAGGAAAACAAAATATGGATTGGTTCACCTGACACTTAACTGAACAGTTCACAAAAACTGAAGTAAATAATACTACGCTGGGAAGCGATCTCTCCGATTTCAATTTAAAATATGAATTGATCGTAGATATAAGGATAAAATTTGACCACTGTGTTAGAGTGTAACTTCATTATGGATAAGATTTTATTTTGATAAATCACACAGTGTTACACAGTAATATTAACTGATGACGTTTCGATCACAAACCATTGCCACTCATAATCATATCAAGTTATTCTTATGTTTCGATAATCTGACTACCCCTGATCTACTAGTTTGGGCGATGTAGTTGACTTAACTCAGTCAATGCAAGTATTTTGTATTATTATATTATTTTGTCTAATTGGGTCAACTGAGTCCTTTAACCTACAAAGCTTGTCCTACCTGAGTTTGTAGGTTTAAATGCCACCCTAATTCCTTCTTTATTAAGAATCCTACGTAGAGTCTCAGATATCCTTATATGGTATAACAGTGGATGGCATATTTCTTATTTATGTTATCATTACTAGTTCTACAATTATTTTTCTTTTCTTTTGGCCTTCTTCGTAATGAATTTTATAGGATAGTTATTTAACACCAACGCCTCTTCTTCTATCTGTTTTATTTCATCATTTAGGTCTTTTTTGTGCTACTTAGTGCTACTGCTCGGTTTGTCAAGCACTTAA
This sequence comes from Trichobilharzia regenti, assembly GCA_944472135.2. Classification (NCBI taxonomy): domain Eukaryota; kingdom Metazoa; phylum Platyhelminthes; class Trematoda; order Strigeidida; family Schistosomatidae; genus Trichobilharzia; species Trichobilharzia regenti. The sequence continues at coordinate 138,385,315 of OX235262.1, forward strand.
CTAGGCCTGCCTAAACAGTTAACGGACGAGACGAATTAAAGTCTAAATATCTATTAGAATGCGATGGTGTTTTATAAACACTAGTATGCAGTCTACCTTTTTCTATTCGTTATATTTTACAATCTAACATAGCTAATTCTCCTTGTTCATTTTCCGATTCAAATATGAATTTCATTATGATTGTAAAAACACTCGTCTTATTTCTCATCTCATTGTAATTGATTAATAACGCCCATATTATTGCCATCAGTCAAATCAGAAGAGGATAATAAATTATTTTAAAATTCTATTTCAATTCAAATACATCTCCACATTCTAACAAGTAACTTATTATGACTATAAAAACACTCGTCTTATTTCTCATCTGATTGCATTTGATCAATAACACTCATATTATTATTTTTGAATGTACATTATCCTATATTGATTTTTATTCAAATATTTAATCGATTCCACACATGTATATAAATGAAGTAAGAAAGTTGTGTGAGTAACTTGATATGATAATGTGTGGCAATAGTTTGTACTTGAAACGTCATCAGTTAATATTACTGTCCAACACCACTGTGTGATTTATCAAAATAAAATCTTATCCACAACGGAACTGATCGTAGAGTCAGAAATAAAAATCCAGACAACTATACTATCTGTAATGATTTGATTCAGTTTTTTAAAGGAATAAGAGGGTTTATTTAGTGAGTGGTGACTCAGTGGAATTCAGGATGCACAGTTCGCCCTATTTGGTACTGAACCCTGGATGTATACCTACCTGCAATCTCCAGTGAGTGATGGTGCTCCCAACGAGATTCGAACCTAGAATCCATCGTTTCAAAGAATTATCTAGCAGAAAATTTGGTGATAAGAGCCACCTCCTGTGCAACAGGTGTCAGATATTGTTTGTTTCTTAAAGTTTAAATTTGGTTTTTCCGTCGACCGATTCGACAGAAATGTTCAGTCTCTATTGACATGTCGAGTCCTAGTGTGGATGCTTTGACAACGCCTGAGGTTTAACTCGATTAAGTGGTAGTCATCAGATATCGTCGAAGTATCAGCACTAGGAGTCAATATTTCAACAGAGGCCGAACATTTCGATCAAATCAATCAATAGGAAAACCTAATTTGAATTTTTGAAAACAAATAAGAATAAGAGAGTAGGTAGATCCTTTACATTTAGATGAAAAATGTAGAGCCACCTCAGAGAATTCAGTTCGCTATCATAAAAGTAGGCGTAATTACGAACAAGAACAATAAAAAAAGAATCATATACTTACCAAATTCATTAATAACACGTGTGCAAGATAGGATAATACAAGGGATAGGCTGTTTAGTAGCTTCCACATATTCATCGATTGTACCACCAAAAAGTTTCGGCTTTCCAACATTTGGAACACGTAGTACACGACGTGGTTGATGTTTAGTAACTAATACAGATTGACTGTTTGGACTTACAGTACGACTAGAAAACGATGGACTTGAGACAGGCGTAGATGTAAAATCACAGACGATGAAGGAATTACCGGTGAACTAGGCACATCTTGATGTAAACCATAAGGAGTCGGTGGAGGTGGAAGAGGCGACGACGATGAATTGTCAGTCTTCGCATAAAAATTTATTGATGTTGGAGATTTTGGACTTTTAGCAAAATCTTTACATCCTGGAAGTTTTGGTAATACAGGAATTCCATGTCGAAGCATAGATTTTAGGTTTTGTAAAGAAGGTGATGTGTGTGGTGTTGATTCATGGTGAGCGGGTTGTGAAGATGCTAGTGCATTTTGAATTTGAGCGAGTTTTACTTGCATCAGTTGACAAATATGCATTTCTTGCGTATAGAATGAAAATCTCTGGTGAATAAGAAGAAAGAAAAAACAACAGGTGAAGAAAACAAATGTGATGCAAGCAATTAGACGCTGATGAAATGTCAAAATAACTTAACAATCAATAAATGGGCATTTAACTTAGTCGATCAAACATTCCATACGAAAATTATTTTGCTAAAACGTATCCTCAGAGTATACACAATAACAGGTTGCCGACAGTAAGATCTGTCTGTCTGCCTGTTTTCGAATAGAACTTTGCACGATGTGCACCAGTTCAAGTCGTCACACTCCCTCCTTGTAACACACAAAGCAAGACAAGAAAGTAGAAGAAATGCATAATAGAGACACTAAACAGAGGTGTGAGAAATAGTAATAACGAAGAACAAAACAGTTTCATTGGAAATCATCTGTCACAAGGAGTGGATGCATCTCCGCCAGCCTTTGAGAACGATTTAGAGCCATGTCACAACTTGTTTCCAGCCATTGGTTTTTACTGTCACCCGGACCCCATTGAGAGTGTAAGACATGAAAAGATTAGCTGTCTTTGATCATAGGTTCCTGCTAGCCCGTGTGAAGTGATATAATAAGGTGAGTAATATTGAGGTTAGGCGTCGGTCGAGTGCTGGTAGTTGGGAGGGGAAATCAATCGATGAGGCTGTGAAATTACATCGAATGAGTTAGATGGTTAGGAAATGTGTTACGTATGCCTAGTCATCGACTTTCTCGACAGTGGGCAATGTTAGCTGACATAGGATTGCTCAGGCTGGAAAAGAACTAGCGGTGGTCAAACCAAACCATGGCTTTACCAGTCAATGAAATTTACAACAGTTAGTTTAAGCCACGACAGTGAGATATCTTTCTTAAAAGTTCAAAATGCCCATAATAAGAACATTTGGTGTATTACCTGTTTTGCAATATCTGTTTCAATCATTCAATCATTGGCCAGACATCCATTTGGCGCAGTTCATGACTGTTTATTTTTTTTTTTTTTTTTGAGGAATATTAAATTTAGTTCAAAAAAATGTGAATTAAATGCCGCAGAAGAGAAATTATCTTCGGTTATTTAAACAACATCATGTAATTGTAAAAATGACCACAAACACACACACACACTGCTAGCTAATTCTATTTTGTTCAGAAATATATTGACATTCTCCTTGATGCGATGTTCGGAAGTGAACTAACTTCATGAACAGGAAGTTAGTGCTGAACAATTCATAAAAATCTAATGTTAAAAAAATAATGATGAAACATAAAAGTTTGGAGAACACCTAAAACGACTCCCATCTACATCGAAAGCTATACATTCTTATTTGAGTCCCTTACCATGAGCCACTCTAACTTCTCAAGAGATATATGAAAAGTAAGTGTTATATCCTGTTGATTTTATAGCAAATGATACCCATAAGATTTGACAGACTCACATTAAGTAGGTGAGAGGAGTAGTTGGGAGTAGACAAGAATGGGCAAGAATATGAAAACCTCTGATTAGTTTGTACAAATATCTTCCATACACTTGTTCTTCCTTATGAATTTAATATAAAACTTTATTTAAATATCTTCCAATACTTTAATTGACAAGATAACCATTAACCTTCTAAAAAAATACATATTACTTCCTACGGAACTGGACCAAAACACAAAAAACCTGGAGGATCTGGACTTCGCCAATGATATATGTCTGATTTCCCACAAACTGGAAGATATGCAAGTGAGAAGCAACAAGCTGGCAGAAGAAGCATCAAAGATAGGACTTCAGGTGAACATAGATAAAACAGAGGTGATGAAGATTCCTGGCTAACAGTAACAGCAACAACATCAGAAAACAATCAGCCAGCATAAATGGGAGGAACCTGAAAGAAACAACCTCCTTTACCTACCCACCTACCTGGGAAGCATCGTTTCAACTACAGGTATTTATTTATTTATTTACACGCATAAAAACTTGGTACAATATGGAACCAAGAAGGATGCACCACACAATAATAATAAAACAACATAGGTCAAAAGAAAAAAGAAAGAAGATATATATATATAAGTACAGAACGGATAAAGAACTTCATCTGGAAGTAAAACAGTCATACTTAACAAGTTCAAACAGTATTCGTTAACTATCATCCGGAAGGGAAGAAAGAAGGAAGTTGCAACACGTGTATTAGCACTCGATAAGTTTCATTGATTGTTTGTTGCTTCATTCAATTCATTGTGTGAGGGCTGAGATACTGCCCGGGCGCCCAGACCGAAGCAGGTGGTTTTATTAGGGACCACCTCCCGAACCTTTGACTTGGAGTCTAATCCGCAGGCAGCGGAGCAGCGCCAGGAGCGGCATTCCCATGGTTTCCGGTGACTCATATGGGTTCATACGCCATTTGATCAGATTGGATACTGGAGCCCATGTACCCCATGGTAACTGCTTTTAGTTTAACCGCTATCCAAACAACCTTCCTGACATGGTAGGACCTGCATGGACAGAGTTCCAGTCAGTTTAGCATGTTGGGTCATTACGGTATTCAAGCCCGACCACCACGACAAGGTAGCAGTTATCGGCCGGGTTCAACTACAGGTGGACGGAATTGACGAGGATATCAAAACGAGGATCGGGAAAGCAAGACAAGCTTTCATGACTCTGAAGTCTGTGTGGAGGTCAACAACACTCAGAATCAAAATGAGAATAAGATCCGGATTTTCAACTACAATGTGAAGTCAGTCAGTGCTGCTCACTACACGGATCAGAGACTTGGCACCTCGTCACGAAGGACACTTCGAACAAACTACAGACCTTCATCAACAGCTGTCTTCGTTCAATACTCAAGATCAAATAGCGGGCCAGAAAAGATCAGCGACAGGGATCTCTGGCAATGAGCAAACCAAACCAGCAGGAACCGATTGTACAACAAATAGGCAGGAAGAAATGGAGATGGATTGGCCATATTCTGAGCAAACAAGCCATCAAGTGACATCATTTGACAAGGCCTCGAGTGGAACCCGAAAGGGAAGAGGCGAGTTGGTCGTCCAAGAGTGACTTGGAGGAGGTGATATGAAGAGGAGATGAAAGCTGTGGGCAGATGTGGAGCCAGGTGAAGACGTTGCTAGAGAACTGAATGCAACGGAGACGTGTGGCTGAAGCCCTATGTCCCTATAGGAATTAAAGGAAAAAAACAATAATAATTGCTACGGAACACAAGTCCCGGCAAAATCTAAAGCATAGAGCAAGAGTATCAAGACAAACTTTGATATCAGTTCCTTATATTAACTGGCATGTCGTCACCGTTTTTTTCGACGACAATGTAAAAATTCCTTTTGGGGTAAATTTAATTTTCAAGAGCTGGTTTGCAAGGATTAAATTTGTTTTTACGAATTTGACCACGGATTGAGGATAGATTTCCCACCGATGACATTGGTTAGTGGTCTCACTAAATATATCGTGAATTGGTATAAGTTAGAATTCATGGGCTGGCCATTGAATTAGTTCCCAGTGGCTGAATGGCAATACGAGCTAGCTTGCCTTGTAAACAGATAGTTCTGGGTTCGAACCCCAGTGGGTGCGTACTGACGATGATTTCCAAACTAGGGTGAAACAACTGGTACTCCAGTACTCCCTGGTTTCCAGTGGTTATCTAACTGATATCAATCCGTGGTCAAACCTGTAAATCTAATCACATAGTAACTAAAGTTGTGCAGTCTCATGGCGAATTTAAAGTCTAAGTGGAAAGAAACTTAATTTCCAGCCTTATACGCCAAGTTTTATGTTCAATCATTTTATTATAACATGCTACCTAGAATCTACTATCGCCTTCGTCGACTGCCAATTTTAGCTGATGATATATAATCAGGTTGCAAAAGACCTAGTGGTAGTCAAACGTAAACTTAGAATATGTTAGTATGAGCTACTTAGAGAGGAGTGGGCTGTCTGGTCAGGATCCTGGGGATTCTAAGAATCAATGACAGGAGGCAACTGGTGATGTATGGCTCAAAATTGTTCTCAATGGCTGGCACAGATGGATTCACTCTTTCTGACTTCCAGTACCCATTATAACCTATTGCTTTTTCTATGTTATTATTCTTTCCCCCTCAAATTTCTTTTTTTTATAGTTCTTTCTAATCCCTTCTTCTTTCTTTTTATTGTCTACCCCTGTGTGATTTATGGAGTGTGGTGAATTGCACTACTGCACTTCTGTACAAAGTCCTTTGTTGAAATTAATCAGTCATTCGTTTTAACCTTAATAGTCAATGAATGGATGATTAAAAAGTTAGTGAACAAAACATCACCCAATTAAAGGAATTCACAAGTGAAATGACCATAGACCGAAGTGCTTGGTTCAATCAATCGACGGGAAAACCTGAAATTGAATTCAGTAATTATTAGGACCCGTTGCACAAGATGTGACTGTCGTGAACCAAGCGCTATAGTGGATAATGCTTTGGCGTTTGAAATTATGGGCACTAGGTTCGAGTCTCGGTGGGAACACCGTCACTCACTCACTGAGGGGAATGCAAGTATTTCCAGATGACGAGTCCCAAATGGGACGAAGTGTGCATTACAATCCACCAAATGACTATAGACCGTTGATTTAGACATATTTTTCCACAAATGATTTACACTTTTAGTTGAACAACAATTTAAAAAAGTACACTGAGAGAAGGGATCAACTGGGAAAGTAGACTAGTTATAAATACAACAAAACGACTGAGAGACCAAAAGAAAGGTACAACGTATACAACTTGATATATTCCTCTCTTCTGAATATATCATAAAATGTAAATCTCTTAGTTTATCAGCCAATCGCCCCTGCTTTTCACATCAGAGACACTAAGGCGTGTTTAATATTATAACACTTTGAGAAAATATCACACCTTAAACAAATTATAATACGAGACACAAAGGCAACTGACTGACGTGGGCAGAGTACGCGAGAGAACCTAGTCACAGTACATGCATGAAGATATGTTTATTCTGAAATCAAGTCAGACGCTGACATAATGAATTTTGGTAACTAAACAAAAGTTATTCTATCACATAACTGGATACGTTAACCAAGGCAATTGAATACTAATCACTTGCATCTGAACATTTTGTTCTATTAACTAAACAAAATAGTCTTTTTGTTAAACCAGATGTTACTATTAGCAGCATTTAGTTTAGATGAGTCATAATTACATTTATACTGTGTATAGAATAAAGAGTATTAAACAATCTAAAGACTGATAATAATTAATATTAAAACTGACAAAAACAACAGACAAATACTTACTAACATATACATATATATGACTCACATAGGAATAGTAGCTTAAATCTAGAGAGATTTAAAAGACAAAAGTATGTCAAATGCGTCTGAACGTTCAGACACCGACAAATATACAATTAAAATTGCTAAGACAAGCAAGATGACAAGGGTATCCAGTGTTGTATCAGTAGACGCCTCAAAATAAATGCACAATAATCATACATATATGAACTAGAATTTAGACAGCTACTCAAATTTATTATTTGGGTGGTTTTGAAGTAATATGACAAATGGTTGATAATGTTAGTCCGACATACGTGATCCGACTATTTGGGTCAGAAAATACTGCATTTATTATGTGAGAAACACAAAGGAAACTTTAACAGACATACATTGTAGCAACCACACCCATCACCTATCGCTAGCCCACACGTGACTAGGAGAGAGAATATCTTAGCAAATAATTATGACATCTGAACAGTTTTGTTTATTTTTGATAAGAGGGCATTCATTTGTATAGCAATATTAACAGCAAAGGGATGTCTAATGACTAAAAAAAGTGTACTTACACTAAGATGGCATTAAAAGATAATCGAAATTAAGAGATTATCTTTGATTGAAAATTTCTTTCTCATCCCTTTGCATTCCGCCGAGTGAAACAAAGAAGTTTTAGCGAGCGCTTTTTTTCAAGTTTCCGTAGCGGCTGTGTTATTTATATAAAGTAAGATTGCTAGCCTCAAGCTCAACACTTTCCCTCTTTTCTGGGGTTCCTATTGCTTTATTAAACTACGTGAGGTTCAGGAACTGCATCGGTTCGGGATCGAACCTGGACCATCTGCGTTGCTGGTGGTTAGCATTCTACTATTTGAACCACAGACGCACCTTGACTTGAAACAGGCACTGCTAAATATTATGCACTATCACTCAAATGACGCCTATAATCATATTAATCAACAGGTTAGTGATAGCCAATCCACTTTATGCTACCCTGTCTCTGTATTTTGTTTTCTTCTTACTATGAATCACATCGATTACAAGAGAAACAAGGCATACGTGCACCTATCTATATTGAGAGAAGTTCGATAGTAATGTACTTGTTAATCGCTGATTCACTTGAATACCAACCAGGCTTCTGGAAATTCCCTGGCGGCACTTTTACTTTTAGTATTTCCTCTATTTAAAATTCCGACATTATCCCAATCAAATTGGTGTCAGTAATTATCTACATGCAGTGATATGAAAGAATATATATCATGCCATTTTACAGCTAACTTGTGTCTTCGGATTCCATTTTGAAGGGGACGCCAACTCTGTCCAATGTAATGTTTATTGCATTTCATACATGCAATTTATTTTGTAAATGGCAATAATTTTATCTTCTTTCCTGTTGGATCTTTCGCTTTGTACAATATCGAATGAAGTGATTGTACTGACTGGCTGCCTTTGTGTACTACATCTATTTCAAACAGTCTTAATATTCTAGCTGTTATTTTTAGAAATACTTTTTCTATTATATGTAGAATGAATTTCTTGCAGTCCTTTTGTGATGGTTTCCTGTTGGTGTTATGACTTGAGTTTAAACACTTTTTGATGAATTGTAGGGGTATTCAATGTGGAGATTTTAAATAGAGGAAACATCAAAAATGCCGCCAAGGGATTTCTAGATGCCTGGTTGGTACTCAAGTGAATCCGCGATTAATAAACACACATTATTATTATAGACCAAATTTACCAGCTTGTATAAAGTAAATCACATGCTGACAAGAAAGTTCAAATTCCAAGTCAAGAAAAATGAACAAGAGACGTAAATTAACAACAGTTTGTTGGGAGGAGATACAATTGTATCATCATCCATGAAGAATACAATAACTTCATTTTATACTAAAACCTGTACTGAAGATGTTGTCTAGAAGGGGTACAACGCAAGCTTCACAATTAAACCAATCAGCTCAGAGAACACAACTAAGTCAAAATAATGTTGATAATAGTTGTCCTGCAAAAAAACAACATAAATTTCAGTACTAGAGCTTGAAAGATAAACTTACTGGCAGTTTTAAACAATATAACAATACATTTATTGCTCTTTAAACCAAAAAGCACTGACAATAAATGTATTCTGGAGCTTAACTTACAAAATTTGCAAATTTAAGCAATTATTACTCTCCTTTCTTTTATTCCTTTGTGCTCCCAGTGGAACATAGGCCTTCCAGTTTGAGCTGTGAAGTTTCAGCAGCAGTTGCGAAGTTACAGGATTTCATCATGATCTGACATTGGTTAGAGAACCATTGGAAAACCAACAGAGAGTACTGGACAGCTGTTTCGCCAGCCTAGTTTGGGACTCTTCAGCAGTACGCACCCACTGGGATTCGAACCCAGGACCTTCTGGTTATAATGCCAGTGAGCTCGAATAACATTAAGCTACTGGAAACCGATCCAATGGCCAGCCCATGAATTCTAACTTCTGCGAATTCACGACATACGCGACCCCTAGCCAATGTCTTCGGCGAGTATTTGTCATCACACCCGACCTGCTGCATCCTACTGGTCACAACTTCTCCCTAGAACCCCAGGTAACTACCTACCTGAATAGAGCTAGTGGTCGTGCTATGTCATGAATTGGCAGAAATTAGAATTCATGGGCCACTGGATCGGGTCCCAATGCTTAATGGTTTATGAGCTCGCCTTGTAACCAGACAGTCCTAGTTTCGAACTCTGGCGGTGGGTGCGTACTGTGAAGAGTCCCTAAACTAGGAGGAAGCAGCTGTCCAGTACTCTCTGGTGGGTTTTCCAATGGTTCTCTAACCAATGTCAGCTCATGATGAAATCCTGTAACCAACCAAATCCCTACAAACGAACACTTAAATAGTTGTGTAGTTGCTTTTTTCATGGGATGTGGGTGCTAGCCTTACGCTTAAACTCTCCTCTTTACATGGCTTACTACGGCTGAGAAGATTTAAGAGTGTGTAAACCGATAATCGACACCCAGACGGCGTACGTGCTCGGGTCGACAAGCGCTCTACCCTTCAACAATTGACGCAGCAAGTAAGCATATACATTTTTAACTTTATTATATTGTATTAGTTTACAAGATGATAAAAATAAATATGGCAAAGCAATTAACATTGATTCTACTTACATCCAAGTAAAACTTTTCTTGTTCAATTCGAGCATCACGAAATAATGATCTCAAGCTAAGATATAAACCAGCTTGAGTAGGATCATTCCCACCAAATGATAATACTGATTGATTGATTTGTGATGTATTACTAGAAACATCCTGGGCTGGTAAACCACCCCACCCCCACCAGGACCACTCCACCGGTTTGATTAGCCATGGTAGTTGAACTAGGCAACAGGCCAGGACTTGTACTTCTACCTTGTTGATTTGAATGTGTTGTATTGATAGTACTCCCTGCGCCTGGGGAGGTAGATGATGATGAAGAGGTGACAGAACCAGCACCAATGCTACCCATACTACTTCCTAAAGGAATTGAAGAAGTTAGATTGTTTGATACACTGGATGTAATACCACCACTAGCCCCACCACCACCACCTAGTGAACGTCTTGAACGCGGTTTTTCAATACAAAATAATCGTGAAACATCATAGTCTTTCTGATTGATTAATTCTAGTAACTTCTTCTCAACCTGAAGTATTAAAAAAGAGTAGAGAAAAAGTACGGAATATATTGATAAAAATGAAATAGAAACAAATGGGAATAATCAATAAAAAAAAAGAAAATGTCACTTATATTTGGAAATATAAGAAAAAAACAAAAATAATTTATGTGACAATATAAGGAAACATAATCACTAAATCAGACAAGTTGGTCTAAAAATTCAATAAGTGAAAGTTTAGCAACAACAAGAACAATAAGACAATCAGAGTAGATTGAACCCACTTCTATTCAACACTGAACATAAATTATGTAAAAATCTATTGATTTTTTCTGGACAATATCAAATCTTATTTGAAAGTAGGCATAGTTAACTCTATGTTCTATAAAACAAAGGTGTTGTTATATTCCAAATAATATACTTTAGAGTATGAATAGATCTCATTACTGAACTAAAAATCCGACAGGTTATTAGGGAAATATCATTACCATAAATTTCAGGTAACAATCACAAGGACTAACAAGTTGAAACAATCTTCCGTGTAGTCAGACATATTTATCCGGTGATCCAAAGCATACAGAACGGCCTATATATATACATCCAACGCTGTATCATTTGCTTTCTCTGACATCAAATCTATCTTCCCACTATTCGATGTTTTCATGCCGATGAACGTCTCTTTATGTACTACTGATAAATCTTCTCATTAGCACATGCTGCACTCGTCCCTCTACCAAATAGTTTCGAATGAAGGCGCTTCGACCTTATTGATTCTACCCGTTCCAGTTGTGCTTTGGTCTCGGCCACCTTATCTCACTGAATACATTTCTGGTGCTGGCTTATTTCCTCTTTTGACAGTATAAACGGGACCTCGTCTCTTGGTGACAGTGTATAGACCTCCCCACTTTCGGAAGGAGTTCCCCTGAACCTGGCCTGCATCTGACAATGTGTTTTTTTCTTTACACTTTACTTGATCCCCGAACTCATATGATATGCATCCAATCTAGCGGCGTCTTTCTTCTGTTTATGCTTTAAATTCCTGATGGCTTCTTTCCGTTCCGTTTCCAATCTCATCATACTCTACTCTTAGAGGATGGGCCAGGTCGCGCTATACATTGGTAGTCGTAGTTTCTTACCGTACATCAACTGGAATTCTAACTTATTTGTTGTTTCCTGGATTGACGGACGATATGCCAGTAGAATCAATGGAAGCCCTCTCTCCCAGTTACCTACCTCCCAGACTAGCCTCTCCTACAGTGTACCTACAGAATACTGACGAAACCCCCATTATAATCATATTCTTTACTAGGATTATGCGACTAAGTCGTACAGCTGACAAAATTAATCCCAACTTGTGCTTTGAAGACCAAAGTGATGCAATCATTATCAAAGTGAAAATAAAACCCACAACTGTGTACAACACAACTGTAGGAACTACCATCACCACTTATCAACAAAGTGATCTACTAACTAATTTACAAAGTCCAATAGGTGAATCAATTAAAAATCACGAAAAGTTTTATCCGACTGTCAACATCATGCCTTCTCAGTCTAGATTTAAAAATCCGGATCAGCCAGATAGGTGATGCAATCGATTGACTGTTGATGAAGACACTAAGGGGAAAAAAGTGATAAGATTGAAGTTGGAGAGAAAACACCACAAACCAAAGGTATCAAGGCTATATATATATATATATATATATATATATATATATATATATAACTATCATTATTGTTCCCTTGGGTTCCTGGTGGAACTGCACGGCGCCACTTGCTTCTGCTGTACTTTTCACCTGCATCCATGTTAGTCCATATTCTTTCAACTCCTCTTCACATCCCACGATCTCCTCCATGTCATCCTTGCACTGACGTCCCACTCGCCGCTTCCCTTTCAGCCTAGTTCCACTCGAGCAATGGCCTGAAGCGCACACGATATCACCCAGCAGCCTGCCTCCTCAGAGAGTGAGTGTCCAATCCATCTCCACTTTCTCCTGCATATTTGTTGGTTGGCGATTTGTTCTTGTTTTGTCTGTTTGTTTGTTTGTGCCCATAGTTCCTTGTTGATGATTCTTTCCGGCCCGGCCATGTGATCTTCAGTATAGACCCAGCGAAGACAGTTGTTGGTTGATAAAGGCTGTTGGAAATATTCTTTGTGACCCACCCGCCCGCCAAGTTTCTGATCCGTGTAGAAGAACTGACTGACTTGACGTTTGTATTGAAAATCCGACTGAATTTTGCTGTTGATGCTGGTTGAGTGACGAAGATTTCCAGATTGGTTGTTTCAGGTTGATGAATGTGTGCGTTTCTCGCCCTCCCGATTCTCGCTCGATTTGACATCCTCGTCCGTTCCTCCTGTATTTGAGAAGGACAATGCTCCCTAGATAGGTGAATAAAGTAACCCCTTTCAAATCCCTCCCGTTGATGGTGATTGACGCTGGATTTTGCTGCTGTTGTCGTTATTTGTTGGTTATTTTCATAACCTCTGTCTTGTATATGTTCACCTGGAGTCCTGTCTTCGCCGGCTGCTTCTTCGACCAGTTTGTCGGTTTTCTCTTGTATGTTTTTGATTTTGTGTGACATCAAACATAAATCATACACGCGCGAAATCCAGGTCTTCTAGGTTCTTCACGCCGGTCCAGGATATCCCTGTCTTCTCGTTTCCCACTGTCTGACGCGCATATATATATATATATATATATATATATATATATATATATATATATATATATATATATATATCGTAGACGCAGTCATACAAAAACACACCATGGTCGCATGATTTATATTTTGCAAAATGGTAAACAATGCAAAATTACCATTAGAACAATACAAAAAAAATAAGAAGAAGAAAAAGAATCTGCATTGTCACCCAGGCAACTGGGAATTCTTACAGTGATTTGATTTTACCACTGAATGAATAATAATAAAAACATACAAAATAAAAAGTTTATTTACACGAAAAACAGACGAAAACTAAGTAAAAAAACACGGCATGAATGCACTTCATTGTAGACAGAAACACTAAAAGCAACGATAGATATTGAAAATAATAATTTCAGAATTCATATCAAGGGTAAAACAAAAATCTTAAAAAAAAGAGAGAAAAACACGGGGTCAGGGAAAAAACATAACAGTAATAAAATGAATACAGTTTAAACCCTAGGGTTGTTTCACTCCTATGTCATTTGAAGTGTTTAGTCTACTGGTAACGATGGGCACTAGACGGGAAATGGATGAACTGCTTCGGACAACTTTATTTCGCTATCATATATTTCGTCCCTTCAATTTTCACTTCAACTGTCATAACTGGCAGAGATGAAAAACGAAGAGACAGAAGTATTTCGATGTGCAGTTGGTTCCTAATATGTATTTGCAATGACATTATAGGAGTTACAGATGATGAAATCAAGCGAACTTAAGTATACCATTGGGAGGTAATACATTTGCGCTATACGATAAACTTTGCGTAGCTAAGGTTACACGTAAACACATTAACATAAATAAAATGAATTTCGTAACGAATATAATTAGGGTAAAACAATTTATTTTTTTTACTATAAAACCGGAAAAGAAACACAAACGAGAGAAATAATAGAATACGATATCGATTTGTTGTGTTATAATAAAAATATATCGATTAATTGAATACTACAAAAAGTACTTTGAAAATTAGAACACCATGGAGCGATAGAGAAAAATCGTTAAATAATGATATATATTTGTGAGAACAGAAATTAGACAATAAATTTTTTAACCCACCTACAAATTATAAATTGAGTACCTACACTGTAATGACACTAAGCTAAGCTAACCGCTAATGTAATAGTCTGAAAGACTTAATATAAAAGAGCAATTATATATATATATATATATATATATATCACTTCAAATAGCCGAAATTCAGTAGAACTACTTAGGTGGCCCACAGAAATTCCTATGGATTAGTGTTACGTATTTGCACTTCACCAGTTCTAAATCTTTACTAACTAACTTGGTCCCAGTTCAGCTAACACCACTAGTTGGGGAAGTCAGTGGCTTAGTAAATTTGAGGCACGCCCTAGCCGTCTTACTCACGACCTAATCCACTGACTTCTCTTACTCACCACCCACCACTACAACTAACATGATTACTATTACTTATCATTATTCTCCTTATAAATACGACTGACCGCGGACAATTGCCGAACAATACCTCTAATTTTTGCATAATTAACTTTGGTGGCCTTTTCTCATAAAAATAAAACAAAACAGATAGATGACTGAGTGAATATCACGCATAAATCGAAAATGATGAAAGATGGCTAGTACCAGACGAGTTATTTGTATGTGCGCTGAGACTTTGTCAATACTCATTCTATAAGTTCTGATGCAACTTCCCAAATAAGCCAAGTAGCTCTCACATACTCACCTATTTCATACACTACCCTTGAACGAACAGTATATGAAACACTGTTTTGTTTTTGCCTAAGACGTTCTAAAGATTATACTTAGTCAGTGTCTTCTTCTGAAAACATCATATCGTCTGTGAATTCTAAATCAGTGAGATATTCCCTGGCAACAGATGAAACAGATAGTGGCGATTGATACCTTATTAGCTACTACGCGAAGGGATTTGTATCAATTAGCATTAATTTAGGTATTTAGCAACCGACATTAGACGTATGGAACTGTATCGAATTACGATACTTTAGCTAGTAAATTAGTCTAACTGATAATTCATCAGAGTCACCCTGGGATGCCTCTGGAGTCACATCAACAGGCGCTCCTGTTTAGATTAGAAATAGCTTGTGCAATAATGAACAGTGTTGGAGGGCTGGCATCTATACATACCATTCAAGCGGTGACTAGAGGGTGGTGAGTTCTGTCCTAAGCTTAAGTTGTCACTCCATCTCGGAGATCGTTACAATGAGCATAGTGAGTTAAGATGGCTCATTGTGTTATTCGAAAATACACCTACAACAGTATCACTGACGAAGTTTAATACTTTGAATCTTTGAAAATAAGTGTATGAGAAAGGTAGAACACTAATATGCATGAACAATAATAATAATAATAGCCTCACCCTAAATAGTACTTTTTATGAACATTGCATAAAGCTAACAGTTGGTGAAGTTACAAAATGAAAGAATACATACAGAATGATGAATATATTTATTAAAAAGAATATTTACCTCTTCCAATGTTTTCCAAGTTTCATCTGTTGACACTCGAAGTGTTTCAATACTACTCATAAGTTGGTTAGCTGTAGTCTGAAGTTCATCGTACAATGGACCATCTGCACGAATTTTATCTTCCTGTGATGAAATGGAAAGAAAGTTTTAAGCATATAAGCTACATTTGATAGGTAAATATTTAATGTCTTATCACTGAAATCTTGCTTTGCTTAAATGTCGCCAAAAATATTCAAAACTAGTAAACGAGTAAAACAAAAGATAATACTACTACCGTAAGTTATACTACCTTTAACATGATGTGTGTTACTCTACACAGCGGAAATTATTTATACAACACTAACAGAGACATGTTGTTTAATAGTATTACAATCAAATAGTTTTTGAAAAAATCTTGATGATTGTGATATTTTTTTCAACACATCAGTCCCAGAAATCAACAGAATATTGTATATAAAAAATGCAATTCTCGGGATGATATATTCACAGCATCACTCAAAAACCTATCTATTAGATGCTTGGAGGCAATCGGTAGGAAGCCTTCGATCTAGGCTTCGTGCTAGTTGACATTCACCAGTCAGCGAGGCGTATCTGCAATCTTGAAGGAACTCATGTCCCTTCTGAGATTCGAACCCACGTCACCCAATGCTGAAGTCAGAGACGCCACCACTGAGCTATTCAGGCTCTCAATTGATCTCCTTCAGGATTGTATTGGATATTTTTGATTGGACACTAGTCAGTAATGAGCGAAATGCGTCTAGACCTATCTTTGATGCAGACTGAATTATATCAGTCATGCATGCCATGTGACCACTATGCTATGTGGCTCGCCATCACGGTGCACTGTGAATTGTTGGTATTGTATGGTTGCAGGCAATCGGCAGCAAGCCTCGGACCTAGTTACTGACTAAAGGCCCAGTCAAAAATATCCAATACGGTCCTACAGGAGGTCAATCGCTAGTCTGAATAGCTCAGTGGTAACGTCTTTGGCTGCTGCACTGGGTAACACGGGTTCGAACCCCAAAAGCGACTGGTGAATGCCAGCTAGCATGAAACCTAGGTCTAAAGCTTCCTGTGGCCGATTGCCTCCAACCATCTAATACCGACAGTTCGCAGTGCACCATGACGGCAAGCCAATTAGCTTGGTGGTCACATGGCAAACGTGACTGATAGAATTCAGTTTGCACCGAAGATAAGATTAGATACATTGCACTAGTTACTGACGAGTGTTCAATCAAAAATCCTATCTAGCTTGAACTATTCTTTCTCCAGCGCACATTTTTACTGTTAAAAGTTGTTTTTTTCTCGAATCTCTGTTTCTTTTATTTCTTCATCACATATGTAGAGTGTGACAAATTGAGCTGCTGCACTCCTATGCAAAGCTTAATGTCGAAATTCAGTCAGTCATCATGTTTGAAACGAGAGCTGACTATTAGGATGTTTACAATGAAGCTGATACAAGAATCCTAATGAATGGAGTATATTACACAATCAGATAGGAAGAAGAAGAAAGGAAGGAATGTTCATAATATATGTTCAGTTTAGCCAGCAAATTAATTGTCTTTTCTTCATACTTAATATAATATGGTACGTTTAACAACTCTAGAAAATATTTCTCTGATTTTCCATAAATCTGTTAATTTGTGCTTGTTGTTGTCGTCTTGTAACAATAATAACTTTGTCGTCAGTTATAAATGTAGAGATTAGCAACCCTTTATTAATAATAATAATAATATTAATAATAATAACAGCATACTCAATGATTTACCACAAGAAATTAATATTGACTCAAAGCTTACATAAGGGTGTATGAACCAGTTAGCCAAGTAGACATTTAATACTCATAACAAAAAGGTCACATTTCATCCTGTAATTATTCACATAACTTAACTAGAAGGTTAAACACATAATCTAAGTGTAATCGGTATATGTGAGCACTATCCAGTGTACAATACTTCAAAGGATACAAACGCTATGGTGTAAGTAGTTAATTGCTACAAAATTTCTCTGTTTTACAATACAGGACAGTTTTGAAATAATATAGAAGAACAATAGTTTCATTAGATATGACAAATCATAAAGAGTGAATGTATCTGCACCAGTCATTGAGAACGATTTTGAGCCATATTAGCACCGACTGTCTCTAGCCACTGGTTTTTACTATCCCGAGGAACCCAACCAAGCTAGCAGTCTACAACTCCCTACATGACTGGCTGGTTCAAACTAGCTGTTATGGATTTCATTGACTGATGAAGCCACGTTCACGTCGGGATAATCAATGGCATACACCAGCCCGACGGGACTACCTCTGGTGCCCAGACACTGATATTTTTGTTAACGCAGACAGTAAACTGTCTCCACCATCCATAAACACCTCTGAAGTCATTTCATGAGGTCACGCTGCTTTGCGAACAAAGTTACTATGAAGCTACTGAGATGGAATTAGATGGTCCATGAATTCTAACCTCTGCGAATACGCTAGTCTATGAATCGCAACACAATTTACGTTTATCTTAAAAGGTTATTAGATGGTTGAATGTCGACCTAACAACAACTCAGAGTGCACTAAGAGTACCACCTAGTATGGTGGCCACAACAAAAACTTGACTGAGAGAGCTCAGCCCACACCAAAAGGATTAGATGCATGACATTAGTTAAGACCCAGTGTGTCCATTGAATGTAAAGGGCTGTAAAGGAATGTAAATGTAAACTATATAAAGGATACAGAGCAGAAAAGGTAAAGCAATCATAAAAAACAACAACAAAAATACTTCACTCACATTGTCTTCTTTTGATGGCATAAAAGTGAATTGACCAGGACGTGTATACACTTGTTCATTTCGTTTGAAGAAGCATGCTTTATCCTGTCGTAAATCGAGGGCTGTAATATTTCTATTCAACATTTCAACAATTGAACCATGACATGATTTCAATGTTTCTTCACAACTCAAATGCATCATTGCTGATCGAGCTAAACTATTATGAAAACCGCACACAAGACACTGAAGAGAAAGAAAGAAGGAAGTGAAGTTAACAAAAAATATGTCAACAATGTGTAAGAAAAAACAAGTTCTTTTTATCTCTAAGCTCTGACATTGTTAACAAGTGATAGGTAAGCAGTTTAGATACTATATAGCATAAGACAATAAAACGTCAGGATACCGCGTTTTAATGACACATTAATTGACTTTTAAACAGGAAATAAATAAAAATAACAATAATGTCCATTATAAAGTCATAGCTAAAAATTACCCCCGGAAAGAGAACAACCACCAGTCTTTATGCACAAAATTTCACTACACTTCTAAGTATACAACTTTCTTAAATGAAACAATAAGCTGTTCAGCTGGAACATTTAACAACACACCTTAAAATGTTTAACATGAGGCCAGGAAATGATAATCAGTGGTAAAATCTGCATGAGAATAACACCATTTCTAAGAGTTTGTATATGCTGCTGCCAATCACTAGTTGATTGAAGACGCAGAAGTTCGGCGAAGAGTTCTTCATTTTCATTCATTTCTCCGAAAGCTTCTCCTCTACGCATGATGAGTTCCCTTCTTGTGTCGTCTGGTCCCAGTTTGGCGTTCATTTCTCCCATTAGTATTTTAATGTCACCAACTAGAGTATTGCCCATTGTTGCCTATAGAACTCTTCTTTCTTTTCTAGGTCTGCGTTGTTTGTGGGTGCAAAGCATTGGAGTTGAATCTGGAGGTTATTATCCTGGGCAAGATCGCCTCCCATTGCATCAGACCCTTCGTTGCCGTTGGTGACATCATGATAGCCGCGCCCGCGGTGTGCATGTGGTTGTCTTCTGGGTGACCGGAGTAGATCACTGACTCTCCCGTTGACAATTTGGGGAGTCCATTCCCGTTCCATCTGCTTTCATATATTCTCAGTACTTGAATTCCGTATCTTTTCATCTCGTTTGCAATCTGGGCAGCTTTGCCAATCACGTACATGGTGCAGACATTCCATATTCACACAAAGACTTTTTCTTTTGGTGCAAGGAGATGCATCGTGCTGAAGTTTTTGTAGTAACTTTGTTTACAGGGTGAGGCTGTTAGCCGCAGGCTTGAGAAGGGGGTTGTTACATTAAAATATAGTCCACAAAGAAGCGACCTTGTGGGTTGTCCCCCCCCACTCTTAAAATCAGGAAAATAAGGAATAAACCAATCAGGACAATACCAGCAAAAGGGAAATAATTCACAACAGGAAGGGCAGCGAAAACAATAAAAAAAATAACCTTAGCAGTAGTATCACAGTCAGATACAGTTAGCAACCCAAAATCATAGACTCACTGACCTGAGCCAACTTGGACACGTAAATCCATCAATATATACAATTATAGATATTAGTTAGTGTTAGACAGTCACAAAATGGCAAGCAGATAGTTATAGGTATTATCGATCAACAAGATTATATCCACAGATTCAGTGTTCGAAAGGCAAATAATTACAATAAGTTCTACAACTTCTTGGTACGAAATTCCACAGAAACAAGAGTTGTATGGCCTCTATACCAATGATAACTAAATTTGGACAAACAATTACATCAAATAAAAATTTATCCCACGAAATCCTCTTCTGTAGAGTAGGATAAAAAGAGATGGCCTTATATAATTAAACTACTTCAATATATATCTCAATAGCTACTGAGGGAAAAAAGAGATCTTAACAGTTTTACCAGAGTTAAAAACAATTAGTACTAAGTGGGGAAAGACAAAAACGCCTTCCAAACGCACACCATTTAAAAAAATTTAACCAGAAAATAACTGTGTGTGCGTCAACGTACATCAACCCAGTGGGTGCCACTTAATGTGTGTAGAATGATTTTAATATTTAGATGATCTGATATAAAATCAAGGTGGTAACTAGCTAGAAGACTTGCTTGTCATATTTTTTTTTAATTCCTTCACGTTCCCCAGAGGAACATAGGGCTCCAAGCTAGTGGCTTGAAGTTTCTGTAGCAGTAGTGTTTATTTTTACAGGATGGGGTTGCTAGCCTCATGTCCAACCTTTCCTCTTTACCAGGATTACTTCTGGCTTAGCGAGGTAGAGGAGTCCGTCGGCTGGGGATCGAACCCCGGACCATGTGCATGGTCGGCGAGCGTCCTAAACGCTATGCCACCGACGCTTTTGTCATATAGTAGGCCTATTTATTCCAAATATGGGACGTTAGCTGGCTTTTGAAAAGCATAACTAAGAATTGGTCATAAACAGATAAGCAATACAATATAGTGGTCACCAATAGTGAAGTAGTCCTATCAATCAATAGATGAGATCTGGTTAATAGAACAAATGGACAGTAACATTCTGAAAACATTTAATTAGTATCAGGTGACTGGCTGAACTCCATTACAGTTATAATCATAAATGAAACCAGTATTGTATAAACTTCTCATACTGATGATCGATTGATCGATTGCAAGTACGATCTAAGATTGTTTGACGGTTACCTAAATACACTGAGTAGGCAAATATTTTGAAGTAACAAAGCAAATGGTATCAGTCGTATAGGCCAAGGCTTTCCATCTGTACACAGTATCATGTAAGAAGACAGACTGGGAAGACTAAAATAACCTAAGTCAGAGAATACCAAAAATCGACGCAGCCATTGGTTGTTTGGTGAAAGCAATATCAATGGAATAAAATCCTATGGTGAAACAATCAATGAATTTCTTGATTCAGAAAATTCAAATTAAAAACTGGTATACTCCTTCGCATTCATAACACCAATAACAACAAATAGTACACTCAGATATGAATGAAATTATAGTCAGATAAATATTGTGTTCATGGTTTGGACGTAGAATGCTCGCCAGAAAACCCACATGGTCCAGGTTCAATTCCCGGTCGATGCACTCCGAAACTTCACCCTGCTTGAAAAGAAGGGGGACTGTGTCTGCGGCTAGCGACACACCCCGTAAATATTCAACACCATTCCTAATGAAACTCTAAAGTTCAAGCCTGAAGCCCTATATTCCACTCGGAACGCAAAGGAATAAAATCAAAATAAATAATGCATAATACAAGTACGAATTTCGATAACACTTCTAACAAAACGGTGGTGAGAGAGAGAGAGAAAGAGAGCTTGTCTTGACTATCTTGTTATAATTATTGGTCGAACCCACCAGTAATAAGATCTTTATATTTCAAATAATAATGATTATGACAATGATGTGCTGACAAACTTACGTCATATCCCGCTATATTCAAGTGGAATGACGGGCGAAAATCAGCATATATATATATATATGATTAATGTTGGGCGTACGCTTTGAATAGCAGTTGAAATTTACTATTCAAAAAAGACGTAACGCACACATAGATTAACCGGGAAAGAGCGTTGAACTAATGAAAAATTGCATACTATTGATTTGAGAATAAAGAAAGATGATTTTTATATCGCAGCAGAACACTAACAGAATGTTTTACTTAGTTGGACAGTAGAACAATTCATAGGAGGAAGTTAGTCAGGTCAATACTTGGATACAGTTTCCTTAGATTAGATGAGTTCCCAATTAGCATTTCTGTTTCTTGTTTTATTCCTTCAATTTTTCGAATGTAACATGGGGCGCCAAGTTACAAGGATAAAACTTGGGTACTGTGGGAGAGTATAATTCCATTGTGAATAAAATTTTAATTTGATAAAGTGGCACACAGTGTTATACAGTAATATTAACTGATAACCACGTTTCGAACACAATTACTGCTCATAATCATGTCAAGGTACTCTCATACAACTTTCTTGCTTCGTTTGCATACATGAGTAAAAATTGATTAGACATTTGAATGGAATCAATATAAGAAATGCGTGAAACAGAAAAGAAGATAAAGTACATTCGGAAACAATATTAGTGTTATCAAGAAAATACAATAGGGTGGGAAATAAGACGAGTGTTCTTAGTCAATTAGATGGGAAATGTTATAATGTGAACTGAAATACATTTTAAAGTGTATTTAGTCTTAATTCCCACAGTATTATATTTATTGATAACAATAACATTGTTTCCGAATGTACTTTATCTTCTTTTCTGTTTCACGTATGCCTTATATTGATTTCATTCAAATATCTAATCACTTTTTACGCATTTATGCAAACGAAGCAAAAAAGTTGTATGAGAGTACCTTGACATGATTATGAACAGTAATAAATTGTTTTCGAAACGTTATCAGTAAATATTACTGTTGTATAACACTGTGTGACTTTACCAAAATAAAATTTTATCTACAACGGGAATTATACTCTACCACAGTGCACAAGTACTATTCTTATATCAACAGAGTAATTGAACCACATTCTATGTATATAATTATTTAGGTCTTCAAAGCCTAACACTAACCCTAATCTTTCCTAAACTTAACCCTAGTGTGAAAATATCCCTAAACTAACTACAATCTAACTCGAAGCAATCCTAATGTCGCCCTTAATAGGTTTACCTAACCCTTGGCTAAAAGCGTAACTTAATGTTTCCCAAACCTAAGCTGAAATCTGCCGGAAATCCCATTTAATAGTACAACATTTCGATGTGCATATTTTATTGATGATGGAAATATTATTTGCCAGGTTTCACACTGACTTGTACAGTGAGCGTTTCAAGGTCGTTGGTGCAGTCGCACTCCACTGGTAGTCAGTGATGTTTAAAGTTTAACTTGGCCCTTCGAAGTTTCAGTAGCAGTGATGCTATTCCTTTCTATGGGAGGGGGGCGGGGGATTTCTAACCTCACTCCCAACCTTGCTTCTTTACTGGGCTTATTCCCAGTTAAGAAAGCTTTAGGTGTGTCAGTCGGAAATCAAACCCAGACCACTTGAATGGTTGGCGGGCATTCTACCGTTGAACAATCATCAATGTCGAAATACATGATGAATACATGTTCTCTACTTGAAATGACGATCACTTCAGTAAGGTTAAAAAATGTACAAAAACGAAATATATATGCATAAGCAATCATAAGTAATAATATTACATCGACTATATCCGGTGCTTCTTGTGTGAAATAGCGTTGAACACTGTGATTTGTAGCCGCTAATTGAATTAGATATTCATTACGAGCACGAGTTGTTGCTACAGATGCACTGATAAAATTTGCTTGTTTCTAGATTGAAAAAAAAAGAAAACAATCGAGAGAGAAAATAGAAAGAAAACAAATTATACTCTCTTTTTTATTACAGAGACGATAATTGAGATAAAAAGTTTACATATGTAGGAAAAAGAGCAACTGAACTCTCGCTCACACATACATACACACACAATTTTAGCATAGTACAAAAGAAACACCAACCAATTAAGAAATACATTAACCTATTCTTATAATGTATGCATAAGTAATTTTTGTTTGTAGCTTTCCCTTAAATGAACTAAATAATGCCAAAGAAATATAATATAACTCTCTATTTTGGTAAATGTATAAATGTATTCACTTCAACTATAAATGCACAATGTAAATGGTATTTCTTAAAAGACTCGGTGGTAATGGTGGTCTTAGTAGAACTATAGTTTAATGTGAATAATTAAATTTAACTTGACCTTAATGTTGATTCATAGTTTACTAATGTGGTAGGTATGTATACACACATACCGTTGAAACTAAAGAGGTTTCATGTAATTTAGTTGACTGAATACTGTGAAATATGACAGACTGTTTGTTCACATATGCACTTACTTATATTCACAAGAAGGAGTTTCAATCAAATATACCACCTATACGGAAATCAATAATGTCGGTTGTATACTTTCCGCTCATCAGTTTGCTCCGTCCTTCTCTATGTCTCTGAAACATGGCCAATACGCGTTGAAGACATGAAAAGGTTGACTGCTTTCGATCATAGATGTCTGCGATCTCTGTCTCACGTTAGGTGGTTTCACAAGGTAAGTAATATTGACGTTAGGCGTAGAGTGTTGGGCAAAGAGGGAAAATCAATCGACGAGGCTATAAAGTTACATAGACTAAGATGGCTAGGTCACGTGCTGCGCATGCCTAACCACCGCCTCCCCCGACGGGCATTGCAAGCTGACATAGGTTCAGGTTGGAAAAGAGCCAGTGGTGGCCAAACAAAAACGTGGCATCAATCCATGATATCCTTGACAGTTAAACTGAGTAAGGTAGGGAGATGCAGACTCCCGGGTTGGGGGCCTCGGGACTGACTCTAGGAATCAATGGCTGGAGACAATAGGTGACATGGCTCAAAATCGCTGTCAATGGCCAGCGCAGATGTATTCAGTCTCTGTAATTTTTCATATTCCTTTCTACCATTACCCATTCTTTTTCACTCTTATACTTGTCAAACTGTATTGATTCTCTTCACTCATCTTCTTGTATACCCTTGTGTGCTATTTGGAAGGTGGCAACTCAAACTGCTGCACTTCGGTGCCAAGTTCTATGTTGAATCCAGACAGACAGACTTTCCGCCTAATGATGGACTCTTTATGGAGCAAAGAAAAACTCAGACATGCATTTATCATATGCTACAGGGAAATGATCAATTTCTTTTTATTCCTTTACGTTCCCAGTGGAACATAGGGTTTCAGTCTAGAGACTTGTAGTTTCGATAGCAATGGTGTTTATTTTGACGGGATGGGGTTGCTAGACTCATGCCCAACCTTCCCTCTTTATCAGTCTCATTACTGGTTAACGAGATAAGGGAGTGTGTCGGCCAGGGATTGAACCCCGGGACCACATTCATGGTCGGCGAGCATTCTACCGCCGCGCCGCCGACGCACTTAAATGATGAATTAGACATAAATAATAATATGGGCATCCTGTTCAATAAAAGCAAAAGGTATTTACTGGTATTTTGACCTGGAGTAATGACCGATTTTACAAGTACCTAATGCTTTTGTTAACTTTTTTAGATTTATTGTTAGTACTTGGGGCACTCTGTTTTCATTATATGTGATGACAACTTATCGACTCAATTAAATTAAGATGTATGCATCTAGGTTATGGTTTTAAGGGAACCAGGATGTCGACAGAACATGTTCATACCTGTTTGGATAAAAAATATTTTGATGTGAATGAATTATCTTCAAGCGATTTTCCTAAGTATGTGGAGGACTACTTTTGTCATTTTTAAGAAAAATCTAAGTGAAGAAAACTAGTTGAAGTAGATTACAATTCACCACGACACATTGTGAGTAGTATATCATAATGACAATTAAAGACGTGCACATACATGTTTATATAGTGTTTGTAGTCCACTGAGATAAACAAAAAGATATAATCTTCCTTTTCTACTGTACAAGGCAGGACAAGATGTCAAGGTATAACAATGGTATACAACAGTACGACAACACAATGTACTTATAATTAAAGGATTGGAAAAGGAATAACTCCACTTAACACTTGCTGTTTTTTTCTGATGAAATGTAAACCTCGAAAATTACATCTCTATTAGGGATACGGTTAACTGAACTGGATATCCAAGCACTGATAATAGTGGTTACATCGTAGAATGAAATTGAAAATTTTAATGAGCTTTGATTATAGTATGACTTAGTGAACCTATATGTCTTCAAATATAAAATGTTGGCTGTTAGACAAGCAGGTGATAAGTGTATAGCATATTAGACGCTCAGAATTAAATTTAATCTGTCATTTATTAGTATTATACTTAAAACAGACTTAGTACATTATGCGCACTAAGAAAAGTGTCGAAGGTGGCGGCTATCTTAAAGAGCCATCTCTCTCCGGTTTCCGCGCCTTTGACTTGAAGTCTGATCTACAAAGCAGTGAAGCAGTGTCAGAAGTTACGTCTCCATGGTCATCATAGACCGAAATAGATTCATAAGCCATTCGATTCTTTCAGATTTTAAAGCTCATGCTCACCATATGTTTGGAATCAGGGTTTTAGACCTCTTCTAAGTAAATAGACCTGCATGTCCACCAGTTCGGTTGTAAGCACCAGAAGTTCGTAATTCCCCCATTCACTTTAGTAAGGAACATCCCCACAAAGTGAAGGCACTGAATAGGACTTATATGACAGAGGGCTTTGAACGGCGTGGATCATATGAGAGCACATCTTCAGAGGATGATCAAAGTCTACCTATTACCCAGCAGTAGCAGGTCATTTATGCTGCTTGATTGATTTGTGTAAATGTAAGTTTTATACAAAAAAAAACTTTAAAAAATTAATTAACAACTTTCTTTCTTTTTCCGAAATTATGGATACCAGATGTGCAAAATATGTAGTCTATTTTTAAGATAAACTGTTAGCATGTGAAGAGAAGAAACTTTATCTGACAGACCATGGTATATTAATATAAGTATTATCATCAATTATTTTAGTTGCATGAATTTCTTAAATTAATCAGAATAATCATCAAATCAAACACAAACAAGCCTAACTTTTATTCGCAATTATTTAATTATATACATGTTGGAATTATCAGACGGAAATATGGTAACATTCCTTGAAGTCGCTGATATGTATCCACATATATATATATTTATGTGTGTGTGTATGTTGGTCTCTCTTTCTGTTTGCTCTCTTAGTCTGTGACCATTTCACTTGTATGAACCTGTCTCCTTTAACAATGTATATTCCCCTTATATTATGTATAATATGAGTGTTTGTTGACAGTCCGTTGCTTAGTGACATATATCCATATATGGTGGTTGTTGACATGTCTGCTATATTTTGCTATATATATATTTCGTTCTCACAATTTGTGTGACTTACTTACCACTTTGGTGTGATACCACTTATTGCATTCTCCTTGTATTTGGAAATAGAAGTATCATCGCAAACCTAGTGGTCTTCTGATTTCCGCCTTCTTGCGTCAGGACTATTAGTTTCTCGACCAGTCCATAACAATAATTTGTCGACGAGTACATAACAATTTGGCGACGGGGAAAACTACTATTAACCACACAGCAGCAGCAACATAACAGTCGCAGAAAGAGGCGTAGATTGTCGGTCAGGGTTTTTGAGATTGCTGAGACTCAGTGATAGAGCAGACAACACTTCAAGTGAACATGAAGATAGAGATGACGAAGATAACTAAACAACAAATACAACAAAATGCACTAATGACTGTGTCAACTGGAGAAATTTGAAGAAAGTCACTTCCTTCACTTCTCTCTAGATAGCATCGCTTTAAATACAAACAGCAAAGATGAAGAAGTCAAACTCAAGATCTGAAAGGCAAGACAGACTTCTACTACTCTGAAATCAGTCCGAAAATCTGCCACACTAAACGTAAAGAACAAGATTGAGATTTTTAACACTAATGTCAAGTTACTTCTTCTATATATGGTCCACAGACTTGATGCATCCCAAAATGCCTTTCTAGTAGGCGACAGCAGATCTTTTTCAACAGCTGCCTGAAGATCAGACGGTTAGAAAGAATTGTCAACAAGAAACTCTGAGAACAAACCAATGAAGAAGCTATTGCTCCACATATATGTTGAACAACATGGAGATGGATCAGACAGATACTGGGGAGACCATTGAGTGGAACCCGACACGGAAAACAACAAGCTGGGTGTGGGTTCAATGGTGACAAGAAGGAGATCGTGTGTGGGGGGGATAAGATCTCAAGGGGGGGGTCGTGGAACCAGCTAAAGATGATTGCAGAGAACAGAATGAAATGGAGATACGCTGTTGAAGCTCAATGTTCAACTTAGGACCTAAGCAAATAAAAGTGCAACTGAGTGGTAGGAGACAGTACCACCGGACAAAAACGTCGGTTGTAGATCTATTCACTCCTTACTATCTGTTATATTCTAAAAATATTCATTAATTATTATGTAATTTTCAAATGAATGGATACTGAACAAAGAGTACTCTTTTCGACAACTTCTTCATCAAGCTCTACAGTTATATATACATTGTAGTGAATCAATGAATTAGTGTTATGACCAACATTCATGTTGTTTAAATAACATCGAATCAATAATATTGATAGATTACAGCTAAATAGCATCAACATAAAATAAGCTGAATGTCAGAAAAATTAGGAAAGATAATAATACAAATTCATGAATTTATATACAATTAGTGGATGGTGGCTAGCAGTGGAATCCAGGATGCGCATTTCGTCCTATTTGGGACTCGCCCAGACATCGTCGAAGCATCTGCACAAGAAGCCGACATGTCAACCTGAGACCGAGCACTTCGGTTCAATCAATCGACGGGAAAATCAAAAAAATTCAATTCAATCATGAATTTATAGTTTCTAGTGAAGGCCAGGAAGTAGTAGGGGCTGGAGTTGCTTCTTTCGCACACGAAGCACTGGTTGTTTGAGGCGAATTGCAATAGCCTCTGCTGTTTGGAGCATGCGGTGCTTCGATGATTTTGGCAATTTATTAGGCACCCGGCAGATTATAGGAAAGGATTCTTCCACGTTGGCTGGCTTTGTGGCCGGCCGGTTTGCACCAGATGGTACAATATCGAACGGTTAATGGTTTTAAATACACCCTTACTTAGCCATGGTTGGGAGATGCTCTCGAGCACGAAAAATCAAGTTCCTACAGCAACGACCAATATACCTCGCTCCACCATCAGCGGAGTTGAATTGGTAGATACAATTTGAAGTAGCTAGCCTAGGTACTTCATCCTTCAGTCGAGGTAGCACCATCGGTCGTATAGAGAATAATACGCATAGTTCGACAGCATTAAAAGTTCTTTGAACTGATTTCTTTAATTTCTTCGTAATTATTATCTGTCTTATATACATATCACACAATTCACATTGCAGTTCTATTCTATTGCATTACTTTTATGTTGCTGTTTTTTTTCTTCTTTAATAACTGCAACAAACTAAACTATGTGTAAATTTCTATACACTGTCAGTCAAGTATTCCAAGATGCAGGGGACAATGACAGTTAGTCTGCTGAAAGTATTTGAGAAGATAGATGCTTCACTGTCTACAATCTGTCCTACTGTGTATTTCTTCAGTAAGCATAATTTTCATTCTACCTCTTAACGTGTGTCTCCAAGGTGTACCAATGACTTCAACAAATGAATAACACTGTAAACAATATGACAGAAAGATAAAGATATTTGGGCTACACATATCCTATCGAAAAGAGTAGAAGGGAAGCAAAAAGAAGCACTCGATATATGTATATGTTATCCGCCCCCCCCCACACACAAGCTGAACACATTTCTTTTCCTTGACAAAAAAACAAACAAATAAAATGATAAACAACATTGAAAATAATAATAGTAATAAACCAACTAAACAAACAATGACTCCATCTCTCTATAGCATAAACAAAGCCCAACATGATTAAAGCACAGAAATGAACTTTTTGTTAGAACAATCAATAAATGCATTTGATTAATTATTATTATTATTATAACCACAGGATAACAACTATGCAATAAGAAGTCTATGTGGACTAAGATTCATTAAAAAACAAAAACAAATAGGTACCATAAAAATACACGAGTATATATACACAAGTGTACATATAAATAAAGTCGAGTGAATCAAAAAAAACAATCGTAGGTGGAATAATAAACTGACACAAACTAGAGAGAGAGAAAGAGACAGAAAAGTGAATTTACTACCAATGGTGCACTCACTCACTCACTCACTACCTACCTACCTACCTACAGCTAGATGGCACAGGTATTGCGTACAACTAAATGCATGACTGAAAAACAATTTCTTTTCTATTATAATTTATTAGACATTTGATTTGTACAGTTATTTGGAATGGCAGTTATACTAACTAATGTGGATACGAAAAAATAAAACCAGTTGTCTGTTTACGATTTATGACGAAAATATGCATAATATAAGGATATAAACTGAAGACCTTAAATTCCGACCGACCACCCGAAAAGAAACAAAAAAGTGTACAGTGATGAATTAATTATTGGGTTAAGCAAGGCAATATAAGACAATCATAAAGTGAAAGTTCACTTTAACCAGTCATAATATTACGTAACATTAATGGCCAACTCCATATTGGATAAGTTTATAGCGGAAAGTGATAGTTTCGCAACTGGATGGCATTTTGGAGCACAACTTATTGCTCTCTTCCCTATTGTTCATTGGAATTTTCCGTCTATTCGGTACAAGCGCTGCATCATTTCGACTGCAAGTGTTTTGTGTTGATTCGGAGGACAAAGATTCGGTGATTAACCCCTTTCACTGCCTCCACCTAACTATATTATTTTCTAATACTTTTGTAACAACAGAAGACAAGGGCCAGGTAACAGGTCGTTTATAGAAAAAAAGACCTATTTATAGATTTTTATGTACATTATTATTAGCGTTACTGTTAGCAGAGAAGCATTGTCTTCTGATTGGTTGTTTTCTCGCTGAAGGTTTTTCTGTCATGACCTTGTGACCGTTTCATAGAAAGTCAGGCCATAAATCTGTGAATCGTATTTGCACACGTTAAGTCTGCTGTGATTGGTTAGTGAGTTCCTCTAGGTTAAGCATTATTATTGTTTTTTTCTCATGACCCCCAGTCGGGACGTAACATTGACGTAAATTGCTGTCTACAATTTTGGCTTGCAGACAACTCTCTCACTACACTTTCACCCTATCTCACCCCCTGTTGTGTGATTACATGCAAGTGAATACATTGTATAGTGGTTAGAACAAACTTTGTCAGCTTTAGATTCAATCAAAAATAATATAATTTATCAAATACAAGGTGCAATCACTGGAAGGTCGTTTCTGTGCTGTTCAGTGAAGTATAACGGGGTCAATCAGATTATCGGAATATAGGGATTTTATCTACAGAAGTCAAGTTAAATAATCTAGAAAAAATCTCAGACTTCATATTAGTTTGTTTATTTATTGGATGACGTTTCGAACACAATTTATTGTTCATAATCACATCAATTGTAGTCACACGACTTCGAAACTCGAGTTTTATAGTTTTCTTTGTTCTCTCCCATTTGTCGTCGTTGGAGTAGTAGAATTTTCCAGATATCTGGGACAGGTGTTGAGTCATTCCTATTACATGTATTTGCAGTTGATTCGACAAATTAAGCTTTCGCTATCAATCTCTCCCTCCACCCTATTACATTAGACTTCAAAACTGTCATCCTATTGTATGGTTGTATGTGATTGCATGTGGTGAGTGGTATAGCTGAACTATTCTCTAGATTTCTTATCTTATTCGGGTGAACCAATCTATATTTTGCTAGGATTTTATGTTCGGCTAGTCTGACTGCACCTGTTCTACTAGTTTGACCTGTGCATTTGACGTGACAATCATTCAAACAGGGTATTAGATAAACTAAATTGTTCTGTCCGTTAAAGGATTCTGTGGAGCCTTTAAAACAAAACAAAAAGATAAGAAATCTAGAGAATAGTTCAGCTATTGCACTCACTACATGCAATTACACACAACCATACAATAGGATGGGATAGGATGGCAGTTTTAAAATATAATGTCACACTAGGGTGGAGGGAGAGATTGATAGCGAAAGCTTAATTTGTCGAATCAACTGCAAATACATGTAATAGGAATGACTCAACACCTGTCCCAGATATCTGGAAAATTCTACTACTCCAACGACGACAAATGGGAGAGAACAAAGAAAACTATAAAACTCGAGTTTCGAAGTCGTGTGACTACAATTGATGTGATTATGAACAATAAATTGTGTTCGAAACATCGTCCTCCAGTAAATAATACTGATTCACTGTGTGATACATGTAATAAACAAACTAATATGGAATTACTTACTAACACAGTGCCCACGTTTTACACATATATTAAAAAGCTCAGACATTGCAATGCATTCACTTGCATATAATAATCGCACAATAGAGCGAGATAGGATGAAAGTAATAAAAAGTAATATAGTTAGGTGGGGAGACGGAGGTTAATCACTGATTCGTTATTCATTCAAATCAACACCAAACACGTGTGTAATCGAAAATGATGCAACGCCCGATAAGGGTTGAGAAAAATGAAGCTGTGTGTATACACTGATATGGTTATGAGCAATATAAATTGTGCTCGACACGTGATCCAGTAATCAAAACAATACAACTGTGTATTATATTAAACAAGCTTATCCTAGCATACCATTATATCCCATCACAGTGCCCAAATAATAATAATAATAATATACTTTATTCCAAAAACAGTACTTATAATACAAAATGAAATTCTCAGCATTTCTCACAATGTTGCATCTGATTTACTTAAAACATACATAGAATTAAAAATCAAAACAAATTAACCAGAGGAATTTGTCCACGTCTACGATACAAAGTCAACAATATTCGAAGTACAAAATGAGAATATTAAATAAAATAATAATAATAATAGTGAGTTTGTTTCAAACAGTATTGTCGATACAGTTGGGAAATTTTAGCATATTATACATTATTGAATCTAAGGTTCTGTTGATATAGTATGGTGAGGGGAAATACAAAATTAACAGTTATTAACACAGCTTGAATTATGTTCACACTTATGAAAAAATAAATAAAAACAAAAACTTGAGAGGATTATTCATATAAGAGGAACAATAACAATAAAGGCTGATGTTGTAAGGGTGGAGGAAATGGTATATTTAGTAGTACAAAGAAGGTTAGTTCATGCCTGACACTATTTTCATCACATAAAGTACGTGCAGTCAAATATAGTATAGTGGAATTTTTATACTTAGACGTACGTGCATAAAGTCGTCTGAAAAGATTTCTTGTTTTACCTGAGGAGACACAAGGTTGGAGCTGCGGGTAAAGTGGTTGCTCACAGTCTGACGAAATTCCTTTAGCAAATTTTTTGAATGACATCAAGTGCCTATCAGTGACAATGTCAACGATATGGCCTCATGGGATAACACTCGTCCTACTGACAGTCTTCAAACTTCTACGAAGTATGACAGTCTTTTTCAAGCAATCCAGGAAAGAATAAGGGTGAACAGGAAAGAAGAATAGGTAAGATGCACGAGTTGACAAACTGTAAGAAGAGGAGTGGTTGGGTTGTGCCTGAGTGCCTTAACTTCTTAATGTAAAAAGTCAGACGAAATATTCTTTTAGAAGTCGCTAAGACATGGGAGGACCAGGATAAGTCAGTAGAAAGAATTAATCCAAGATACTTAACTTCAGACTTGGATTCTATATCACTGTCATCAATTTTGCAACAGTCATAGGAGCCGACAGCTTCATTTAACTTTCTTTTACATCTAAAACTGAAATTAACATTAATTAACAGCCAAACGTTTACAAGTAACATCATACGGTTATCTAGTTTAATTCTTTATTTCATGACACAATATTTACGATTTATGCGCAATCCGAGTTATCAAAATGAGGCACCATGCTATCATGCATAACAGACAACTGTGAACATAGTACAACGAAATCACCGACCGCAGTAATATGAATATGCATATATATGAGTACACACTTACCAAGTCATATTCATTTTGTGCTCGCATTGATCTTTGACTATTATCAGGATCTTTACCTTTACTTCGAGCTTTTTGATTAGCAGCCACTAATTTATCTTCAGCACGACGACGAATTCGATCAGCTTCTTGTGTTGCAGCTTGTCGGTTAATATATTCACGTTGATCGGCTTGAAGTTTAGTTGTATTGGCTAAAACACGATCTTGACAGGCAGACATCATTTCACGACACTAAAAACAGGGAGGGGGAGGGGATGAAAAATTAACAAATTATTGATTCAACGAAAACCGTGCTGTGAATACAGAAAGTGTAATAGCAGTGGAAAAAGAAATTCGACTTTGATAACTCCACTTCTCATAAACTATTACATAAATCTCAAATGAGTTATTGAAAAAAATTTAATTACGGATGGCAAACAGATAACCTCGAAGTAAAACTGATTATAAATTACCAAAATTGACTACTTATATAATGAGGGGGATGGCCCAAAAAACAGGTATTACTTCTGCGAAAAAAAGGAAAACTAGAATTATTTGCATAGCGAATATAGAAAAATCCCCATATAGACATATAGAAAGCAGAAGGATTGAATGCATCTTGTAGATAGTGAGCATAAGATTGACGTCAATACAGCATTTAAAATTATGCATCGCCTTCCTGTTAATCTTAATTTTGCTTTACGAGTTCATCTTCTACATACAGCTGAAGCCGTAGGAACCTACCTGAAAAAGCCAAACCTGTATGTGTTCAGAAGATATTTGTACTGCCACTTCCCTTACCTTGCCCATCGTTACATGAATGTATAAACAGAACTACTTCACTCCCCTCCCCCTAAACCTTTAAAAATTATAATTTCCCAAATTATTTTATCATTTTTTCTGACTACTTCATCTTTAATTACATGTTATCTTTGTAAAATTATTTTATTCTTACGACCACTTCAGACTTGGTTACAAGTTATCATTGTCCAAATCGTTTTATTTTCTTTAACAATCTGTAACGTAATCAACCTATACACACGCTTATACCTTAATTACTCTTCACTTTTCCAAAATTATACATTGCGCAATCCATGTGTTGCAACCATTTCTGCCTTTTCATTGTGTGTATTAATTTCCTTCGTTAATTATCACCTCGGTTTGACATGTTGATATTGACTAATTATTGATAACAAATATATCGCCTCTTGATTGGCAAATTATTATGTATTGTAATAAAAATGCTATATATATTAGAATAGAGATACACAAAGAGATGAGGATATAATTGAAAAGTAAATATTTCTTCGCTCAATCCTTTAACTCTACTAAGTTATGAATAGAAATAACAAAGTTATTGCAGAACCGGATAAATTCTACGAACACTCCTATCATCTGACGTTAGGTAAACATTACTCAATTGAGCCGCATTTATTGTGTCCTGACTAGTGATGCTACCCAGTTGCCCAGGTTGAAGTAGGCAGAGAGGGATTAAAACCCATGAGCTATTGACTGAAAGCACCACCTATCATCGTCTAACACAAAGAATACTGCTAATACTGTGAAAATACAAAAATCTATTAATAACGAAATAATACCCGGAATGATGATTCCCATCTACTGAAAAACTACTGAGGAATTTTAGTTACAGAGGTAAATCACGTGAAGCTTGTAAGATTGTAAGTCCAAAACTGATTGCCAACCTGTTTCTTAAAAAAAACAGTATAGTCCAGCCAATGAATATCATCTGCATACCTATATGTATATTCATTTCAAAATCGGATGACTCATTAGCATCATTTCAAATACACTGCAACAGGAAATCCTTACAACATGTGGACGATGTTTCGCCTACGTACAAAACCTATAACACGTAAATATTACTTGATAAAAAAAAGTACGAAATAATGGAGGAAATGCAGTGTAAATACATATACAATTAATGTATACTGTAAAAATTAACATGACGACTAATATCTCACAGAATGAACACAATACAGAGTATGACTAGTCATCTACTTTCTAAATTGGAACAATTGGAAGAAAATCGTCTATGCTGTCACTTGTTAATGTAAGTTTACTTTTTCTCTTAGCTGCTTTGTCAAAAACAAAACAAAAAACCACTAGCATATTTACTCCTATGATAACATTGTCAACTAATTATTATTTAATAGTATCTCCTAAAAGATAAGACTATAGTCATCATAACTGAGCGTGAAAAAGGCATTATGATACAGTCTAGTGAAACATTTAGGAATATATGATTACTGAAATCCATAGGTAGAAAATTATGTAAAGCTTTGATTGCGGATTACGATCTGAGTCATTCTATGAGGGCATTAGACAGTTAACAACCGTTTATCTTATCAGATAAATAATGAGTTTGAATTCAACCACCACTTTTTGAGTAAATTACTCAGGTCAAGCGATAAGATAAAATTTCATGTATTAGTTGACTGTTCCCCGCTGATTACTCAGACTAATGGATATATATATATATATATATATATATATATATATGGATTTATAACTATTATCTGGGCAATTTCCAGACAAGACTGCGTCAATCAACGAGTCAAAGTAACGGATAACTTTTTTCTTCAAGTATTGGTTTGTAGGGATTTGGTGGATTGGTTACAGGATTTCATCATGAGCTGACATTGGTTAGAGAACCATTGGAAAACCCACCAGAGAGTACTGAACAGCTGTTTCGTCCTTGTTTGGGACTCTTCATCAGTACGCACCCACCAGGCTTCGAACCCCTGAACCTTCTGGTTACAAGGCGAGCTCGTAGACCATTAAATCACTGGGACCCGATCCAATCGCCAGCCCATGAATTCTAACTTCTGCCAGTTCACGATATAGCGCAACCGCTAGCCAATGTCTTCGGCGAGTATTAGTTCTCACACCCGACTTGCTGCGCCCTACCGGTCACGACTTCCCACTAGAACCCCAGGCAGGTTCGCCTTGTAACCAGAAGGTCCTGGGTTCGAACCTCAGTGGGTGCGTACTGTGAAGAGTCCCCAACTAGGACGAAACAGCTGTCCAGTACTCTCTGTTAGTTTCTCAATGGTTCTCTAACCAATGTCAGCTCATGATAAAATCCTGTAACCAACTTTTTTTTATTCCTTTACGTTCTCAGTGGAACATAGGGCTTCAATCTAGAGGCTTGAAGTTTCGATAGCAGTGGTATTTATTTTTACGTGATGGCATTGCTAGCACCATGCCTAACCTTCCCTCTTTACCAGTCTCATTACTAGCTTAGTGAGGTGAAGGAGTGCGTTGGTGGCCGGATATTGAACCCCGAACGTTCTACATGGCTGGCCAGCATTCGACCGCTGTGACACCGACGCACACAAACGGATAACTACATTTCAAAATACGAGTCTTTTGCTACAGAGAAATATCCTATTTGATAAAAAAATTTCACTACCAGATATACTTATCACAACTGGAAACTAATATCCTTTGTTCATAAATCAACTGCAGAGGCTATCGCTTTCAGACGATTAAAACCTGACTTATGCATCCAAAAGGAATCTTGATAACTCATCTTTTAGCCTAAATGTTAATTTCTTTCAACTCTTACTTGGTTACATCATCATCTGATCAGTATCATACTTCATCAGGTCTGATATCTAGCCAGATTAGGTTAACTCACAATTTTTGTCATATCATAAAAGAAGACTGATATGAGTGAATAACAATCATTTTGCGAGTAAACACTGAATATTAAACAATGATGACAA
This sequence comes from Trichobilharzia regenti, assembly GCA_944472135.2. Classification (NCBI taxonomy): domain Eukaryota; kingdom Metazoa; phylum Platyhelminthes; class Trematoda; order Strigeidida; family Schistosomatidae; genus Trichobilharzia; species Trichobilharzia regenti. The sequence continues at coordinate 138,423,219 of OX235262.1, forward strand.
ATGATGTTAACCCACACTAAACAGCCTACAATTTTTTTGCAACTGGATTGAAAGAAAAACTGGTTCTGACAAACAACGATTAAAATTTCTTTGGATGACAAATATAGAAATTATATGTTTTTACATTCGAAAGAAGAGCAATTATTGCATTACTTAAACCACCTAGAAACAAAATAAACACTACTGGAGGTCTATTTGCACACATCGAGGGAAATTAAGATACTATGAGACAGATGAATGGCAAATAGTAACTCCCAACAAGCAATGTTGCATTCTGTATTCTGTGATCCTACATATACTTAACTAGTTATAATGTATAAATCACGCCCGGTGGTCGATACAAGCTGCCAAATTTTTTAAAAAGTGGAAATCAATATTCATTAGTAAAAGTACGTAGCATTTAATGATTTGCAAAGATCTTAAGAGTCAATCAGAGAAAGGCTCTTAACCTATTTGATTAGTATTATATTATTATTGTTCCCTTTGGCTGTGAATGGAACATTAAATTTCAACAGAACAACTCCACTTTGTCCTACTTTCTGCTGTCCTCTTTAGCCGTCCCCATGATTGACCATAGTCTCTCCTCTTCTCCTAGCACGGTCTCCCTCACGTCAATCTACGACACATGCCCAACTCGTTGTTTCCTACTCGAGCAATGACCTAACGCACGGTGTCACCCAACAGTCTCCTCAGTGTGTGTACGGCCCATTTCCATTTTCTTCAGGAAGTTTGTTCACCAAAAGGTTCTTGATTGGTTGGTACCCAGAGTTTCTTGTTATTAACTCTTTCTGATCTTCAGTACGGAACCAGCAAGGGTATCTGTAGATAAGTCTACAGCCTATTCGAAATCCTTTGCGTGGCGCGTGATCCAAGTTTCTGATCCACACGGAAGGGCTGACTTAATATCGGAATTGAACAGAATCCGAATTCTATTGTCTATGCTGCTTAATGCAGCAGATATCCAAACTGATTTCAGAATGATGAAGTTCTGTCTTGCTCTTCCGATATTCTGGCTTTGACATCTTTATTCGTTCCGCCTGTGGGTGAAACGATGTTTCCTAGATAAGTGAAGGAAGTGACGCCTTTCAAATTTCTCTTGTTATTGATATGATACTGCGGCTTGTTGCAGTTGATGTTGTTGCTGTTTCATAGCAAATACTACATAAGTGTACTTCAATATCCCCTTACTTTGATAAGTGACTATTGTGAATATCCCATTGACAGACTTCTATCAAAGTTCATAGCTTTTAGCTGCTGACTGACTGACTGGTTTCAACATAGGACTTTGCATAGATATGCAGCAGTTCGAGTTGCCCCCCTCTCACTCCTTGTAGCACACAGAGTAAGAGAAGAGAGTAAAGAAAGATTCAAAAGAGAGGCAGATAATAGACAGACGTGTGAGGTAAAAAGAACGGTAACAGAGAAGAACAATCGAGTTTTATTGGATATGATAAATTACAAGGAGCGAATGCACCTGTAACAAGATCCCCAAGTTTTAAGGGAGGGGTGAAATTAAAATTGTGGAATTCAAGATAGGTTGATTCCTAGGCGTTAGCAACAAGTTATTACATAATCAAGAAATTCGTTAAATAGTGATGAATAAGAGGAATAGGATGACTTAGAAGAATTCTGTAAAATACAAACAAGTTAAGAGAATTAGCTAGAATTGTAAAAATTAACGAAGTCGAAAGGTAACACAAGGGGGAAGGGAAAAATCGTTTTTAAAAATTAATACGTATTATGTAGTTGGCCATGGCAGACAAAGGGGCTGTATAAATTTCTTTTGAACACACAGATTTGGCTTTTTCAGATTATTCCGATTGCCTTTGCTCTATGTAAAAGTCGTTACAACCAGAAAGTCCTGGGTTCGAATCCCGGTGGGGGCGTAGCGCTGAAGAGTCACAAACTAGGACGAAACAGTTGTTCAGTACTCCCAGGTTTTTTAATGGCTCTATTGGTTAATTGTTTTGATGACCTTTAACCTCTTAATTTCATCCTCCGATGCCTAAAACTGATTAAGTAGAATAACCAATTGATTGGCAGAAGAATTTTTAATGTAAAAAACTACGTATTAGTGTAGAGCCGATGATGAGGAACTAATTGAATCTGTTTTTTTAGATGCGTAAAAGCATTAAAATAGAGAAAAACAGACATTATTGATACATTTATGGACGCCTAACGACAACAATCCACACGAACAAAGAACTAACTCTTTTCATCATATACTGAAATTAGCGGCAAATAAAAAGAGTTAAAACAGATAAAAGAAATAAAGCTGGATACATCCACTTTACATTTTTAAATTTCACTGGATTATAATCAAATTATGTAATTATAATATAGAATATTGCTAAATAAAAAAACGAGAACAGTAATTTTAAAAAATTTTTCGTGACTTATTATTTGATCATCTGCAATAGTGCTGATGAAACGTCTACACATATTTTTTTAAATATCCAGCCTAGGAGAAAAACAACCATAACATACCTTAACAACACTTATAATTAATCCTGTTGTAAATAGTAAGAGGAAAGTATATGTGGCTTGGGATAGGCTGAATTGACACAGTAAGAGGAAAGTAAATATACGTGTGAGCTTGAAAGCTAAGAAAAAAACCTAATTAAGTGTAGTATAAGAATAGATATATCACTCAATATACTTATTTTGATTATGTAGGCCGCCTATCCGGATGCTTATATCATTGATTTTACATAATAAAATATGTTTTATCTAGTTAGTGGATGGAAATATGAGACAATCGATACAGTGATGTAGACAATTAATCAGTTCAGTACTTAAGAAAGGGAGTAAATCGCCTTGCAATAACGACAAAAGATTACCTTAACTGGTATAGTACAGAAGAAACTGAATCTCGTGTTCATACAGCAATTAGGTGAAGCTAAGGAAAAAAACGAGGCGTCGGTGGCATAGCGGTTAGGACGCCCGCGGAACATGCACATGGTCCGGGGATCGATTCCCAGCCGACGTACTCCTTTACCTCACTAAGCCAGAAATAATCCTGATAAAGAGGAAAGATTGGGCATGAGGCTAGCAACCCCATCCTATAAAAATAAACACTACTGCTACAGAAACTTCAAGCCACTAGCTTGAAGCCCTATGTTCCACTGGGGAGCGTGAAGGAAAAAAACGAAGTTAAGGAAAATAAACAGCTTTCAGGACCAAATGGTGATGTGTTAATCAAATAATCAACGCTCAACATATTCTACAACAGACACATACCAGCCATGAATACTTGGCATATTCCTTCATCGGAAAACATCATTCGACGTGTTCTTGGATATTTCTAAAGGTGACAAATGAATGCCCAGAAAGCAGTCTACTTGAAATTGTGAAGCTGTGAAAGCGGTACGGAGAACTGTCGTCTAACACGACAACCTTAAATGCTCAATACCATCTTCCCTATTGAATTTTATCATACAAGTGGTGACGGATAAGATTTCCCCTGAATTAGACGTCTTAAGAACTGATTTGCTACCGGAAAAAGTAAGTGAAAAGCCTGAAAAAACTCATAGTCTGCCAAATACTCTATTACCTTGCCTTCCTTCCACTGATGCAACTCCTCTACTTGATGGCTCCTCACTCCCTCTTCACTCTGTGTCCACTAAAAACGACGAAAGCCAAAAAACCACCACGGATAGTCTCCTAAAGCCACGCCACCAATTTCATATAGGAGCATTTAATGTAAGGACACTTTGCCAAATAGGACAACAAGCATCACTAGCTAAGACCCTGGCATCTCGAGCCATTGATGTATGTTGTGTTTCAGAAACACGCATACAAGACCCAAGTGTGGTTATTCACCTAACCCCACCTGGCCAACAGGATGAATCTTCAAAATTCACCTTGAGGGTGTCAGGAGATGCCACAGCTAGTTCACGGGGATTAGCTGGCGTAGGGATAGCTCTGAGTACTAGGGCAGAAAAGACATTGCTTGACTGGATCCCAGTAGATAGCCGAATGTGTGCTGTCCGTCTGAACGGATCAGTAAGAAGGAGAAAGGACTGCACTACTCGCCGATGCCTTTTCGTAATCTCCGCCTACGCCCCCACTGACTGCAGTTCGGATGAAACGAAGGATGAGTTCTACCAAAAGCTGTCTAGTTTGGTGAGAAAGGCTAAACGCTCAGATATAGTCGTTCTAGCTGGTGACTTCAACGCTCAAGTAGGGAAATTGTGTCAATCTGAGAAGGATGTCGGTGGCACCTATGGAGTTCCGTGCCAGCGAACCGACAACGGTGACCGTCTCCTACAGTTCTGTTCAGATAATCATTTGTTTCTTGTAAGCACTAACTTTAAACACAAGGAGAGACACTGTTTAACCTGGCGACCCCCATCATCAAACCAACGCTGGACACAAATAGACCACATAGCAATAAGCTATCGTTGGCGTGGGTCGGTAGGAGATTGTCGCTCCTTCTGGAACACGTGTGTAGATACCGATCACGCACTGGTCCGGGCTCGTGTGTGCTTACGACTGAACGGACGTAGGAAACAGCTGGCGGTAAAACCATTACGCCCCCAGCTCGATCAGGAAACTAAATCCCTATTTGAGGAAGAACTAGCTAAACGCATATCTGAATCCGACAGCTGTGCTCACCCTGGAGAAGCCTGGAAGAATATTCAGTCAGCTATAGATACAGCTGTAAAAGCTGTGAATAAGACAAATCCAAAGGTGAGTAAAAACCACTGGATTTCGACTGCCTCATCCGAACTGATAGATGCTAGAAGACTTATTCCGGCGAGCTCCGAATTCAATGAGGAGCGAAAGCTGCACAAAAGGAAACTTACTAAAAGTCTCCGCAAGGACCGTGAACAGTGGTGGGTGACAAAGGCGAAAGAGATGGAAAAAGCATTGGCGATAGGCAACACTAGGCAACTCTTTAGACTCATCACAGAATCGGGCGGGAAAAGGCAATTCATAAGTGAGACTATTTCTGAGAAAAATGGCTCCTTAATTAGCTCTCAGGATAGACGCCTTGAACGCTGGAAAGAACACTTTGAGGAACAATTTAACTTGCCTACAGCCACACTGAACCTCCCCGCCATCCACCACGTACCCGAATGGGATATAGACACTGGTCCGCCGTCTGTAGGTGAGGTTACAAAAGCTATCAGTAATTTGAAACGAGGCAAAGCGGCAGGACCCGACGGAATTATTCCGGAGGTGTTTAAATATGGGGGTGACATACTAGTTTGTAGATTAACTGAGGTACTAGGCAAAGTCTGGGAATCAGAGACAGTACCATCAGACTGGGGTAAGTCACTCATTATACCGATATTCAAGAAGGGAAACAAGTCCTCGTGTGATAATCATAGGGGGATCAGCCTAACGAACATAGTCTCTAAAATCCTAGGCTCAGTAATCATGCATAGACTAAGCAGAACTCGGGAGGAACAGACAAGGGAAAATCAAGCAGGCTTTAGACCAGGTAGAGGGTGCATAGATCATATCTTCACTCTTCGACAGATTCTAGAACATAGACACACTTTTCGGCGTCCAACAATTGTCATATTTCTTGACTTGAAGGCGGCCTTCGACTCCGTGGACCGAAAAGTACTATGGCAATGTCTGACTGTGAAGGGAGTGCCAAGAAAGTACATTGCACTAATCAAGGCACTCTATTCAAACTCACGTAGTCGTGTAAGGGCTTATGGGGAATTGTCATCTGAATTAGTAACAACCAGTGGTGTCCGACAGGGATGTCCACTTTCCCCATTTCTGTTTAACTTCATCATAGATATGCTAATGGAAGTATCCTTAACTGAACGTAGTGACTTAGGAATCGACTTGTTACCAGGGAATAATCTTATGGACTTAGAATATGCAGATGACATAGTCCTGTTAGGGGAGGATGCTGACAAAATGCAGAGTCTTCTGAACACCTTGAGCAGCAATCTTCGTATGTTTGGCATGCGATTCGCCCCTGCAAAATGTAAGATGCTGCTACAGGACTGGACCACGTCAACCCCTAACTTAGTGATAGGGAGTGAAGTGATAGAACATGTTGACCACTTCACCTACTTGGGAAGTTGTATTAGCACCAACGGACTGATTGGCGATGAAATCTCAGCACGGATCCGAAAAGCTCGAGCTGCTTTCGCTGACTTACACCATCTCTGGCGTAGGCGTGACATCCGGTTATCAACCAAGGGACGTGTGTACTGCTCATCAGTTCGCTCCGTCCTTCTCTATGGCTCTGAAACATGGCCAATACGCGTTGAAGACATGAAAAGGTTGACTGCTTTCGATCATAGATGTCTGCGATCTCTGTCTCACGTTAGGTGGTTTCACAAGATAAGTAATGTTGACGTTAGGCGTAGAGTGTTGGGCAAAGAGGGAAAATCAATCGACGAGGTTATAAAGTTACATAGACTAAGATGGCTAGGTCACGTGGTGCGCATGCCTAACCACCGCCTCCCCCGACGGGCATTGTTAGCTGATATAGGTTCAGGTTGGAAAAGAGCCAGTGGTGGCCAAACAAAAACATGGCATCAATCCATGAAATCCTTGACAGTTAAACTGAGTCAGGTAGGGAGATGCAGACTCCCGGGTTGGGGCCCTCGGGACTCTAGGAATCAATGGCTGGAGACAATAGGTGACATGGCTCAAAATCGTTGTCAATGGCGCAGATGTATTCAATCTCTGTAATCTTTCATATTCCTTTCTACCATTACCCATTCTGTTTCACTCCTATATTTGTCAAACTCTATTAATTCTCTCCACTCATCTTCTTGTCTACCTCTGTGTGCTATTTGGAACGTGGCAACTCGAACTGCTGCACTTCGGTGCCAAGTTCTATGTTGAATCCAGACAGACAAATACTCAACATATTCTGTATGTGTGTTCGCTTCTGTCGAGTCTACGACTATGGTACAAGACTGATTTGCGCAAACTCCTAGGGGTGAGGTGGTTGAATTTATTAACCACTTCATCTATCTAGGAAAACATATCAGGTCTAATGGACTATTTACTAACAAAATCTCAGCACGAATACAGAAGGCTTATTTGATATTTGCTGAAGCACATCACATTTGATAAAAGGCGCATACCTTGATTGTATGGGCTACGCAAGAGAGCGCTTTGTCCTGTATTAAGATATAGCTGCTAGAAGTAGAAAATATGAAAAGATAACAGGATTTTAATCACATGTTCCTTCGTGTTAGGTGGACAGAAACGATAACTAATGATGACGTTAGATGTGGAGTGCGTCGACAGCTCAGTGGCAGTATACTCGCCTACCACTATCACGGCAAGCGGTTTGATACCCCGCCCAACGCAATCCTAAACCTCGCTGAGACGATGGTAGGTGCGGTAAAGAGGGAACATTAAGTGTGAGGATAGCAAGCCCATTCCACATAAATATACCACTGCAACTGAAACTTTAAAGCTGAAGCTTGAAGCCTTATGTTCCACTCGGAACTCAAAGGAATAAATAGATGTGGAGTGTTAGCATTCGACATATCTCCAAATTGTCATCCACTCATTAATATCGACTTCCGAGTATCTACACTAATCTCAACGAAACTATTCTTTCTTCCACATCTTTCTTCACCATAGTATCACTACACTTCTGTAGTCTTTCTTGTGCGATGTTTCACAACTTGAAATGATGAACAATAGGAATACAGTTCTGTAAAGATTCATCTAACCTCGCCAGATACTAGCTTGCTAGGCTACTAGCTTACTAGTTTTCTCGCCGGTCCCAAGCCCGGATAAAGAGGGAGGGCTGGGGCGTGGTGCTAGCAACTCCACCCCCCGAAACTCAACAAAACCGCTACAAAAACTTCAACGAATAAATATATTAAAAATTCTAAAAACATAAGCAATAGCCTTACTTTTCGCTGGAATCAGGGAAGCGAAATCACGCAGGCTGGTGAAAGCCTTCGGGAAGCCAGTCAGCCGATGTGCCTTCTTTCGATAAAAGCAAAAGTAAGGATGGGTACATGGAATGTTCGTACAATGTACGAAACTGGAAAGGCTGTCCTGGTAGCAGCAGAAATGAGGAGATATAGAAAAGAAGTGCTGGGAATCTGCGCGAGCAGATGGAACGGGTGTGGTAGATGCCAACTACCAACTGAGGAGACAATAATCTATTCCGGTCACCCAGAGGACAACCATGAGCACACCGACGGAGTGGCCATCATGATGTCACCAACAGCAACCAAAGCTCTCATGCAGTGGGAACCAATCTCCTCCAGGATAATGACAGCCAGGTTCAACTCAAAAGGAAGGAAGGTTACAATCATCCAATGCTATGCGCCTACAAACGTCTCAGAACAAGAGAAGAAGGAGGCGTTCTACAGACAACTACAAGCAATAATGGACAACGTCCCAAATGGCGATATCAAAATCCTGATGGGCGACATGAATGCGAAGCTGGGAGGAGACAACACAGGAAGAGAACTCACCATGGGTCGTGAGGCCCTTGGTGAAATGAACGACAATGGTGAACTCCTCTCAGACTTCTGCGCCTTCAATGATTTAGTGATTGGTGGCAGCGTTTCCATACACAAGGATATACACAAGACGACATGGATTTCACCAGATGGAAACACCAAGAACCAAATAGACTTCATCTCAATTTCAAGAAAGTGGAAACGGAGCCTACTGGACACAAGGTCGAGGAGCAGATATGGGTTCAGACCACTATCTAGTAGAAGGGACTTTCAAGGTGAAACTAAAAGCCTCGAGGATAGCTGGGGATAGGCCACAATGCAAGTTCAACACTCAATTACTGAAGGACATAACCACAAAGGACACTTTCACTGCAACTGTCAGAGCAAAGCAGGAAACACTACGCGACATCACTGAAGAATCATGCGTGGAAGAACATTGGAAGTCTTTGAAGGCGATTCTCAACGAAACGTGTTCAACGGTTCTAGGAAGAAAGAATAGACAAGACAAGGAATGGCTCTCAACAGACACTTGGAAATTAATAGAAGAGAGGAGAATGGTGAAAGAGAAAATGATTCAATGCAAGGACAGACAGAAGAAAGAGACGCTGAGCTCAACTTACAAAGCACTGGACAAAGAAGTGAAGAAGAGTGCTAGGAAGGACAAAAGACGACACTACGACAACCTCGCCACTGAAGCTGAAAAAGCAACAGGCGAAAAAGACCTGAGGACATTATATCGGATAACCAAATCTCTATCCGGGAAGAGATCAACACAAGCGAAACCTATAAAAGACAGCCAAGGGAACCCAATTACCAAGGAAAAAACAGACTAAACAATGGGCGGATCGCTTCAAAGGACTCTTGAACCGACCATCACCTGCAACCCATCCAGAAATACCAACAACAGCGCGCACACAACTGCAAGTTGACACCAATCCCCCAACGAGAGCTGAAGTCTTGAACGCAATCAAACTTCTGAAAGCTTGAAAAACAGCCGGACCAGATGGAATACCCCTGAAGCACTGAAAGCAGACCCAGAGACGACAGCAGACATACTGACTCCATTATTGCAAAAGGTCTGGAAGGGGGAAAAGGTGCCTACTGACTGGAGGAAAGGTTACCTCGTGAAACTACCAAAGAAGAGCGACTCAGGCCTCACTCTGCAAGAACTGGCGAGGAATCGTGCTTCTATCGACGCTGAAAGAGGCTACTTCATTCACTTCACTTATCTAGGGAGCATTGTCTCAACTACAGGAAGTCGGAACGGACGAGGGTGTCAAATCGAGCGAGAATCGGGAAGGCGAGAAACACACACATTCATCAACCAACCTGAAACCAATCTGGAAATCTTCGTCACTCAGCCAGCATCAACAGCAAAATTCAGTCGGATTTTCAATACAAACAAAGTCAAGTCAGTCAGTTCTTCTACACGGATCAGAAACTTGGCGGGCGGGTGGGTCACAAAGAATATTTCCAACAGCCTGTAGCAAACATTTATCAAACAACAACTGTCTTCGCTGGATCTATACTGAAGATCACATGGCCGGGCCGGAAAGAATCACCAACAAGGAACTATGGGCACAAACAAACAAACAAAACAAGAACCAATCGCCAACCAACAAATATGCAGGAGAAAGTGGACATGGATTGGACACTCACTCCCTGAGGAGGCCGCCACTGGGTGATATCGCGTGCGCTTCAGGCCATTTCTCAAGTGGGACCAGGCCGAAAGGGAAGCGGCGAGTGATGAGGGAAGTCCAAGAGTGACATGGAGGAGATCGTGTGAAGAGAAGTTGAAAGAATATGGACTAACATGGATGCAGGTGAAAAGTACAGCAAAAGACAGAAGCAAGTAGAGACGTGCAGTTGAAGCCCTATGTTCCACTAGGAACCCAAGGGAGCAATAATAATAATAATAAAGATTCATCAGTTAGTCAGCCATCATTTTACTGCAAATCAGCTTATTTTGATTGCCTAAAAAGAATTGTTCTTGTGATTCCCAAGACTGGCTATATCTGCAGACAACTTATAATGAGGACATGTTAATTCTCTTTGACACCGCCAGTCATTTAAAGACATTTTGCCGCCATGTACAAATTATATAGTATTTTCTATCTTACAACTATACTACGCGGCTGTAATTCCCTCGAGTTGAAGCATGTATCAAGGAGAGATCGGAAAAAAAATGTGTGTGTTTCAAGTGCAAATAACATCATCACTCTAACTAACCACAAAAAATTTTCGCATAATAATTACAGTTTTGTTCCTATCAAATATAGTGAAGACCCTCAGCCACAGAGTTAGTTAAAGCGATATGCTCAGAAGAAGTAATTGAAGATTATTTAAGCATTGTACATGATACTTTGATCGAAAATAGCTATCCCGAAAAATGTATCGAGAAACATATGACAAAGAAAGCGGAAAAGGACTACTCACTATCTGTAAACAAGCAGCCACTTTATATACGACTACAATTCAAGGGTGATATACCAAGTGAGATAATTACGAGGAAATTAAGAAAATCAGTTCAAAGAACTTTTAATGCTGGCGAACTACACGTCTTATTCTCTACATGACCGATGGTGCTACCTCGACTGAAAGATGAAGTACCTAGACCAGCCACTTCAATTTGTATCTACCAATTCAACTCCGCTGATGGTGGAGCGAGTTATATTGGTCGTTGCTCTAGAAACATGATTTTTCGTGCTCACTCGAGAACACATCCCACTATGGCTAAGTAAGGGTGTAGTTAAAACCATTAACAGTTCGATATTGGACCATCTGGTGCAAACGGCCACAAAGTCAGCGTGGAAGAATCCTTTCCTATAATCTGCCGGGTGCCTAATAAATTGCCAAAATCATCGAAGCATCGCATGCTCCAAACAGCAGAGGCTATTGCAATTCGCCTCAAACAACCAGTGCTTCGTGTGCGAAAGAAGCAACCCCAGCCCCTACTACTTCCTTGGCCTTCACTAGAAACTATAAATTCATGAATTTGTATTATGATCTTTCCTAATTTTTCTGACATTCAGCTTACTTTACATTGACCCTACTAAGCTGTAATCTATCAATACTATTGTTTCAATGTTATTTAAACAACATTCATCCATTCACTATAATGTATATATAACTGTAGAGCTTGATGAAGAAGTTATCGAAAAGAGTACTCTTTGTTCAGTAGTCATTTTTTTTTGAAAAATTACAGTTGTATTAACGAAGTATATATGACCTGTAATCAGTCAGACTGAGATAAGATTGACATAATTCAAGTAAAAAATTGACCAATATATTATACATAGTATATAGAAACTATGCAGTAAATAAACCTAATCTTTTCCTTATTTTCAAACATATCAATCAACGTTGGCGATTAGGTGAATAGTTCATATCTTTGTACGAATGCCAGTAAAACAAATATCACTAACTGATAAATATACACCTTAAAACAAAAGGTTTCTTGCAACCACAGAGTTATTATACGTCAAATAAGTGAATATGATAGCTTTAATTATTTAAAATAAAGCAAGAACAATAGTTTATACACAATAACATGGTGTAGCATCATTTATTTCGTTGGCTCCTCTCATCAGCTGTGTACAGCCTAAAGAAATTATTAGGTTCATGTACAGAATAATTTTAATATACTTGCAACTGTTCTGTCTGTCTGTTTACGACATAGAACTATACACAAATGTGCGGAAGTTCAAGTCGCCACACTCCGTGTAGCACGCAAAGCAAGAGAAGAAAGTACAAGAAAAGCATAATAGAAGCAGTGAGCAGAGGTGTGAGACAAAGGAGTAATAAAGAAAAACAAAACAGTTTCATTAGAGATCATAAGTCACAGGGAGTGGATGCATCTTCGCCACTGAGAACGATTTTGAGCCATGTCACCAATTGTTTCCAACCATAGACTTTTACCGTCCCGAGGACCCCAACCAGTCAGGAAGTCTACACCTTCCTACGTGGCTTAGACCAACTGTTGTGGATTTCATTGACTGGTGCAGCCAAGTTTTTGTTTGACCGCCGCTAGCTTTTTTCCAGCCTGACCCTATATCCGCTAACATAGCTCGTCGAGGGAGGCGATGGCTTGGCATACGTAACACATGTCCTAACCATCTCAGTCTTTGTAACTTCACGACTTCGTCGATTGATTTCCCCTGTTTACCTAGAACTCGACGCCTAACCTCAATGTTGCTCACCTTATTATGCCACTTTACTCGGGAAATAGAGCGCAGGCACCTATGATCAAAGACAGCTAGTCTTTTCATGTCTTCCACTCTCAGTGGCCAGGTCTCACAGCTAGCCATAAAGGAGGACGGAGCGGACTGATGAGCAGTACACCCGCCCTTTGGTCGATGTTACATGATTTCAGTTGACAAAAGACTCCAAACTTAATAAAATGTCCTCAGGAATTATACTTATGCATAGAAGGTTTCTAACTATATATACAAAAATTTACGTATATCAGCCGCAGAATTTACATTGGGAGATCAGAAAGAAAAGTACACCTTCGTATTTTTGAACATGTACCGAAAATTCTACGTCTCAAAGGAACAAATGTTTACAATAGTGCCACTGGCAGACATCTCATCACTACGGGTCATCAGGTGGATATCACGAAATCCTTGAAAATTATCATTGGACATTTAATTCATCTCAAGTTTCCCGAAGCAGCTGCTATCAAACGCCTGAAACCTGATTCTGAAAGAAGCAGTTATCAGTCTTTAATTGTGTTCTGGTAAATGAGTGTCTTTACTCTCCTTTACCGGATTACGCAATCGCTGTCTGTAACCTCTCCTCTCCTTTTATATAGTGTAACACCATATTTGTTAAAAATCATTATTTGTAAAGCCTCAGCGAGATTGATTGAAATGAGTAATTCCAACGTTTCGTTCAGAAATCTGGTCCGAACTTCTTCAGGGAAATTAATCGAAATTAACATAACAAAGGTTTATATATAAAAGGAACATCTCTTGTTTTTTAAAAACTTTGTCCAATCATGATTCATAAAACAAGTAACAACAAGTATAATAAACAAAACTGTATGAGCTGTGATCAAAATTCGACCTCGGACTTACAAATATTGGTCTAACTTTGTTAAACACTTTAAACAGAGTGTGTATGTGTGGGTAATCTCATTCGGCGCCTAAATACTTTAGAACTATTCTGTCAAATCTTGACGACAGTTCATTTGAAGTAACACCATATTGTTACTCAATTTATTAGCTACTCATCATCTTATTCACCTCTTGGCTTTATTACGTGACTCCGTTGCCAGCGGACACAAGCAATTCTTTTTGTTTAAACCCGAATCTTCTGAACATAACCCTATATGAGTGTAATTTCTACACATTGTTTATTAAGTTTGGAATTTCCTGTCAACTGACACCACGTCACATTTGCAGATATGTTGAAATTATTCTGTACAGAAACGTAAAAATTTCTTTAGCCTGCACGCAGCTGATGAGAGAAGCTAACGAAATAAATGATGCTACACCATCCTATTGTGCACAAACTATTGTTCTTGAAAAAAACAAAATAATCAGATTACATCATTGTAGTTATACAGTAATTACTATGGGGTTTACAGTACTCATGATGAAGAGAGAAGTTTTCAAGATAATCAACAACAAGAACACATCAGAATTGATAGTTTCGCCTATCAAGAACATATCAAGCCCAGATAAACTTAGATTAAAGCTGTATTAAATTTAGTTTAATGAGGTAATAAAAATCAGTCTGTAATAAATTGGAGCTGTGGCTGCTCACTGATCTAAGCGTTAGACTTCCAACCACTGAGACATGGATTCCAAACCCATTCTACCTAGAGTTGTCTTCATACAGTAAGTGTGATTTCTTTGATAGCTGCTTGGAGATGCAAATCATTGATTAACAAAAGCTCTAATAAATGAACAACATACAGTACTTATATCGTATGTTGTATGAGAAATACAGGAGTAAGGAAGATATAGATAGCAAACAGAAAGCAAATGTCATACAGTGTTAACGAAACGAAATCATATGGGGAAACTATGAGAAGAGCATATGACCAAGAAAGCTAACAGTCTCACACCAGCTGACAAATAACACATGACAACACACATAGCAATGCCTTGTCTTACATAAATATAAACATCAATTGATTCTCTTCTTTTTCTTTTTTCTCTATGTGATGATAGTAGCTTGGCCTTTATCCCAGTTTTGCTTTATGTTGATCATCATAATACCAAGACTCAAACAACACTGAATAGTAATAATAATAATAATAATAAACAGAGGAAGTGAAAAATAAACACGTCAGAACAGTAACGTGGGAAGAATACTATATACACACAGTAAAGAAAATTACTATGACTGTAATATATTACAACAGAACACTAAAATTGAGTATTGTTAAACACAAAAATCAGAATTCTGATGATGATAATAACATAGTATATCTCATTATTATACGTCAGGCAGTGGAAAACGAGAAGACAGGGATATCCTGGACCGACCGACGTGAAGAACCTAGAAGATCTGGATTTCGCGCGTGGATGATTTATGTTTGATGTCACACAAAATCGAAGACTTACAAACGAAAACCGACAAACTGGTCGAAGAAGCAGCCGGCGAAGACAGGACTCCACGTAAACATAGACAAGACAGAGGTTATGAAAATAACCAACCAAAAACAACAACAACAGCAGAAACATCCAGCGCCAATCACCATCAACAGGAGGGATTTGAAAGAGGCTACTTCATTCACTTCACTTATCTAGGGAGCATTGTCTCAACTACAGGAAGTCGGAACGGACGAGGATGTCAAATCGAGCGAGAATCGGGAAGGCGAGAAACACACACATTCATCAACCTGAAACAGCCAATCTGGAAATCTTCGTCACTCAGCCAGCATCAACAGCAAAATTCAGTCGGATTTTCAATACAAACAAAGTCAAGTCAGCCAGTTCTTCTATACGGATCAGAAACTTGGCGGGCGGGTGGGTCACAAAGAATATTTCCAACAGCCTGTTGCAGACCTTTATCAACCAACAACTGTCGTTGCTGGATCTATACTGAAGATCACATGGCCGGGCCGGAAAGAATCACCAACAAGGAACTATGGGCACAAACAAACAAACAAAACAAGAACCAATCGCCAACCAACAAATATGCAGGAGAAAGTGGACATGGATTGGACACTCACTCCCTGAGGAGGCCGCCACTGGGTGATATCGCGTGCGCTTCAGGCCATTGCTCAAGTGGGACCAGGCCGAAAGGGAAGCGGCGAGTGATGAGGGAAGTCCAAGGGTGACATGGAGGAGATCGTGTGAAGTGAAGAGGAGTTGAAAGAATATGGACTAACACGGATGCAGGTGAAAAGTACAGCAGAAGACAGAAGCAAGTAGAGACGTGCAGTTGAAGCCCTATGTTCCACTAGGAACCCAGGGGAACAATAATAATAATATTTGATTATTCCGCCGTAATCCTATTAATATTTCCCAAAATGTATTAGCATGTACATGCTTCATTCGAACATTTCATTTTATCAATACAAAGTGTGAATTACTACATTTCCCAGTGGTAACCTCATATGTCCCTCGACAAAACATATTTAAGGCATTTCTGGAAGCTAGTAAAACTTACTGAATGCTGAAAACACATGAAAGTAATGTGTTATTTACCTGACTATGATAATAATATGTGTTTTGAGATAGTTATTAATATAGGTTGTTTAGGCGACAGCTTAAAACAGTAAGCATGATTCAATAGAATGAGAAATCATTTAATTCAATTTAGATTTTCTCATCGATTGATTAGATCGAAGTGCTTAGTCTCAAGTTGATCATGTAACTTGGAGTCAATTGGTGGATAACATTTTCATCATGAGCTGACATCGGTTAGAGAACCATTGGAAAACCTGCAGGCAGTACTGGGCAGCTGTTCCGTCCTAGTTCGCGACTCTTCAGCAGTACGCATCCACCACAGGGGTATAAGCCCAGAACCTTCTGGTCACAAGGCTACCGAGCTCGTAGACCATTAAACCAATCCAATGGCCAACCCATGAATTCTAACTTCTGCCAATTCACGATATAGCGCGACCCCTAGCCAATGTCTTCGGTGAGTATTTGTCCTCACACCCAACCTGCTGCACCCTACTGGCCACACCTTGTAACCAGAAGGTCCTGGGGTTCGAACCCATGTGGTGAGTGTGTACCATTGCAGAGTCCCAAACTAAGACGAAACAGCTGTCCAGGCTTTCCAATGGTTCTCTAACCCATGTCACCTCATGATCAAATCCTGTAACCAATCAACCAAATCCCTACAAACCAATACTTGGATAACACTTTGAGATTTGAAACTAAGGGTACTGGGTTTGAACCCAGTGGAGAATACAGTTGCATCTACCAATTATTGAATAAGAAATCAATTTGAATAATAATCAGTAAAGGAGAAGGGATAGAGAAAGAGAGAGAGAGAGGGAGAAAAAGATGATAATTTAACGATTAGAAGAAGAGTAGCGTAGATATTACATTTACCTGTTTATGCAAGCGAACAGCATCTTCATCCATATCTGCTAAACGCTGAACCATTTGTTTCGAGAAAATATCAGATAAGGTGGCATGTGCTTCAGATAAGTGTAAAGTG
Organism: Trichobilharzia regenti; assembly: GCA_944472135.2. Lineage (NCBI taxonomy): Eukaryota > Metazoa > Platyhelminthes > Trematoda > Strigeidida > Schistosomatidae > Trichobilharzia > Trichobilharzia regenti. Next base: position 138,440,264 of record OX235262.1, read on the forward strand.
GAACCGAGCAATGTATTCCATATAGTAGTTGTTGTATACGGAGCCCAATGTGGACGTCTAAAATCATAACAGTAATCATAATAATAACAACCATATATAAATATTGAAAACTATAACAATACATCCTTAACATCAATAACAACTTAAGTGCAATTAAAGAGAAAAAAAAGATATAAGTTATCAAAGAATATTCTTTCTACGACTTCACTTCAAAACTATGCAGTTTTATATAGTGTTCAAAAAGGTCAGCAAAAATTGCCAATATAAGGTCAATTGTTCATAACGGTTGGTAACAACAACAAAACATATGAATTTATATATCAAGCAAATAATATCAACAAAACTACATAATCTAAAAACAATAAATGACCTCTACCAATCATAAATGATTATCATTAAAAAAAAACAGCAACTAAAATCGCTTGGAAACAATGACATTTTACAAAAGAGTAAGAGTTTCAGAATATTTTATTAAAGTTAGCAGTTTGAATGGAGAAAGTAAGACACAGAGATTGGAACTCGAATGAATACGGATTGCATACCAAGCGATTGGACGAGTTAAAGAAAGGAAAGTTTAAGGACACGGTAGCAAAAAGAGATTGGATAAACCGGCTTCTATATACACAGTTCAGGGTTTCCCTTGTATATAGTAAGAGTTTGTGATATGCACAAAAGATGTAGCCAGAAATTCTCCGAACGAGTTGGCCTTACCTTATATAATATCCCTTTTGAGAGATTTTTCTATTGATGCGGAATTTTAATGCAACTACTGGATAGCTGTTTCATCCTAGTTTTGAGACTTATCATCAGTACGCACCTACTCCCTGATCTCCAATTGTTCTCTAACTGATATCAATTTGTGGTCTAACCTGAAACAAATAGAATCCATACAAACTGGCTCCTGGGCGAGGTTGACTGGAGTTCTAGTGACAAGCCGTCGTGACCAGTGGGGTCCATCCATTCGCAAGTGAGGATGGAGTTCCCAACGATGACATTGGTTGGTAGTCGTGCAAAAATCACGAATAGGTAGAAGTTAGAATTCATAGGCCATTGAATCGAGTCCCAGTGGCTGAATGGTATACGAGCTTAATTTGTAACTGGAAGGTCCTGGGTTCGAACCCCAGCTGTGGATGCGTACTACCGATGATTCCCAAACTAGGAAAAAGCAGTTATCAAGTACTCCAATACTGGTTTTCAATGGTTCTCTAACTGATATCAATTCGTGGTCTAACCTGAAACAAATAGAATGCCTACAAACTGCTTCTTGAAAACTACTGATTCATATACTTTCAAGAAAAATAAAAATAACTCAATTATGAATAAGATTTTATTTTGATAAATCACAGTGTTACACAGTAATATTAACTGATGACCACGTTTCAAACACAATTTATTACTGCTCATAATAATATCAAGTTACTCACTCACGCAACTTGCTTCATTTATATAAACCTGTGGAATCGATTAGATAGTGGAATAAAAATCAATATAGGATAATGTACATTCAGAAATAATAGTACGAGCGTTATTGATCAATTACAATTAGATGGGAAATAAGACGAGTGTTTTTATAGTCATAATAAGTAACACTCATCTTATTTCCCATGTGATTGTATTTGATCAATAACACTCGTACTATTATTTCTGAATGTACATTATCCTTTATCGATTTTTATTCAAATATCTAGTGAATTCCACACATGTTTACAAATGAAGGAAAAAAGTTGATATGATTATGAGCGGCAATAGTTTGTGCTAGAAACGTCATCAGTTAATCGTACTGTAGAACACTGTGTGATTTATCAAAATAAAATATTATCCATAATGGAGTTACACTCCACCACAGTGCCCAAGTTTTATACTTATATCGAAAATAAAAATATATAGGTGAAAGCAGCAATTACAACAATCGGGTTTATGGTATACTCTAACGAGTGCAGTTATCACAGAGTTGCCATGTTCACGTAATGACATAAGTTACGTATTATTTAGATATTTGACAGCTAATTATGAATTGGAAACATTTTTATGAGGTATTTATTTGAAGAACTTCAGTGTTCTTCCTAGTCTGTGATGATGGGAAAAGTTACTTCATATAGTTATATTTAGACTTCAGGCTTCAAAGATTTTTTTCTTTATTACTCAATTGCTCATTAACGGATTATGAGCCGCATTTATTGTTTGAAGGCTGATGATACTATCCAGTTTCCCGGGTTGTAGTAGATGGAGTGAGACTCGAGTCCAGGACACGCTGGCTGAAAAATGGAGTGTTTATGCCAGTGAACCATATCTCATAAGTTGAATATATATAAAATTGTATTTTCATGATTTTGTGCTGCTATATGTGCAGCCTATTGAATCAGGCAGGCTTTGCTTTTTCTTGTGTCTCCGAATGATGATCATTCAAACTGGGGTATTTTTGCGTGTTCATGTCATTGCTCATTATGCTTATCATTAAACGAATATATCCCAACTGTCATATTTTGAATATCCGATAAGGTATGTAAATACATTGTGGCCTACTTAAATCACTGGGTTGACTAAATTTTCCATCGAATCAAATGCATCGTGTCTACTCCACTTCACATGGCTTTATAATAATACAATGATGAGTAAGAATCACAATGTCTACTCAAGTACATTTTCAAATAGTTTTGGACATATTGCTAAAAACTGTCTGAGGAAAATGGAGAAGAAACACTGTCGACTATTGGACCATGCCTTGAATAAAACAATACCGCCTCAATTAATGTATTAGAGTTTATTATAATGGTTGGGTGGCTTACTTAGAACCTGGACTACCGAAAAACCTCCATTAAAATATTGCATATAATTCTTCTAGTTCACTTTGTTTAAATTCAGTCAAATGTCTGTCTGTCTGTTTTCGACACAGAACTTTGCACATATGTGCGGTACTTCAAGTCACCACACTCCCTGCATGTAGCACACAAAGAAAGAGAAGAGAGTAGAAGAAATGCATAATAGAGAGGGTAAACAGAGGTGTGAGACAAAGGAATAGTAGTAACGAACAAAACAGTTTCATTGGAAATCATAAGTCACAGGGAGTGGATGCATCTACGCCCGCCATCGAAAACGATTTTGAGCCATATCATCAATTGTTTCCAACCATTGGTTTTTACCGTCCCGAGGACCCCAACCAGTCAGGAAGTCTACACCTTCCTACGTGGCTGGCTTAAACTAACTGTTGTAGACTTCATTGACTGGTGACATGTTTTGGTTTGACCGCCGCTAGCTCTTTTCCAACCTGACCCTATATCAGCTAACATTGTTTGTCGAGGAAGGCGATGACTAGGCTGGAATACGTAACACAATTCCTAACTATCTCAGTCGATGAAGCTTCACAGCCTCGTCGATTGATTTCCCTTCCTTACCTAGAACTCGACCGATACCTGACCTCAATATTGCTCACCTTATTATACCACTTCACACAGGACATAGAACGCAGGCACCTATGATCAAACACAGCTAGTCTTTTCATGTCCTCTACTCTCAATGGCCAGGTCTCACAGCCATAAAGGAGGACGGAGTGGACTGATGAGCAGTACACCCACCCTTTGGTCGATAGCCGGATATCACGTCTACGCCAGAGACGGAGTAAACTGGCAAATGCGAAACGAGCCCCCTGTATCCGTGCCGAGATTTCGTCAGAGATCAACCCGTTGGGGCTTATGGTACTTCCCAAATAAGTGAAGCGGTCAACGTGCTCTACCGCTTCACTTCCTATTTCTAATCTGAAATATGTCAAATATGACCTCTAATAGTATTGTTTACTCTGGTGAGTATTTAAAACATTCACAATCTGCCAATTCGCAAGTTCCAACTAAACATGTGAAAAAGCATTATCCTTGATGGCACTCAATCCCAATACATGGGATGACCATTCCTCATTGGTGTCTTTGGTTCACAAAATATACTGCTGAACCTTTTTTTAAAATTGGCATTCAACCAAAAATGTCACGTATTTCTCGAAGGAGAATAAGAAGAGATATCAGCGTAATAGATTGGTTCGCTCTCCAGGTCAGATAGAACTATGTCACAATACGATCTACTGTCAATTAGTCATTTATTTATTTGAAGATCCTGGGCGAAGGGGAATTATCATGCAATAAACTTCGCTGAAAATTCTGTATTTTCTATGAAAGCATTTTTCAGAATAAACCTACTATTATTATTACCATTATTATTGCGTCATATCACAGCTTGAAACAATAATCACTAGTTTAATTAACTAACACCAGATTTGTTTAGTTAGAATGACAATAACTAAAGAATAAGTAAGAGGAAATACAAAACAAGGGGGTGGCTATAAACATTTGAAGAGGCAACCAGTGGGGTTGGAAACTGCGTGAATGAATGATAGTGATTATTGTAATCAGGTATAGGAATGATCAATTGTAAAACAACAACAACAACAGCAGCAGCAGATAATTGACAATAATTTCAAATGAGACTGCCTGCGAATCCACTCTTTTTTTCTTTAAATATGTACACATGAACTAGAAAGTCGATAAAAGTTTAGTAATATTTAGATTGATAAAAAACTACAAATAAAATTATATACTGGATTTCGAGAGAAAAAACCACTTTACACTTATTCACTGATCTGATGATGAAGGCAAAGAAGAATAAGATACATCTGTTTATTTGGTTACAGGATTTCATCATGAGCTGACATTGGTTAAAGAACCATTGAAAAACAACCTGAGAGTACTGGACAGCTGTTTCGTCCTGGTTTGGAACTCTTCAAAAGACGCACCCACCGGGATTCGAACCCAGGACCTTCTGGTTACAAGGCGAGCTCGTATACCATTAAGCCACGTGGACCCGACCCAATGGCCAGCTCACGAGTTCTAACTTCTGCCAATTCACGACATAGCGCGACCACTAGCTAATGTCTTCGGTGAGTATTTGTCCTCACACCGAACTGCTGCACCCTACCGATCACATCTGTTTATTATTTGCATTTTCTGATGAAAAACCAGACAAAACGATGCTAAAGCTTTATGTTTTGGCGTTTGAAACTATGGGTACTGAGTTTGAGCCTCAGTGGGAATACCATCTACTCACAGACTGGGGGATTGCAAGTACATTTAGATGACAAGTCCTAGACAGGACGAAATGCGCATCCTAGATTCCACTGCCTGATCAGACATCGTCGAAGCATCCGCACACAAGGAGCTAATATGTCAACAGAGGCCGAACACTTCAGTTTATTCAATAGACAGGAAAGTCCAAACTGAATTAAGCAACTACTAATTATGTTAACTAACTCAAATACCCATAAAAAGTGGAATCCCATAGAGAAGAAAACTATAATTAGAATTGCTCAGAGGTGCTCTAGTGAATACCAACACCAGGAAATTCTCTGAATCTACCACAGTTTTGTTTTGACTAGAGTTCACCTTTGTAAGTTCATGAAGAAAATCCTATGGTGAAAATCGACTTTAAAACACGCCTACACTTGTGTACACAATGACACAAAGTGTGGTAATCAGAGTATTAACTGATAATAAGTACTATACTTTATGTTGATATAACTTTTTTTATTTTTATTAGAAACACACACTTGGTACATGATGAGTACAAGGAGATGCACCACACAACAATAATAAAAACAACATTGTATGAAGAAAATAGAGAGAGAATTAGCAAGGGATGTCATCCCGAAGGCAAGCAAGCGTATTTGTCAAGACCATGAAACACTCATCACCTCTTTATACTTTCAGAAAGGGAAGAAAGCAGGAAATTGCAGCATTTTCGTCATTCATTGAGATTCGTGATCTTATCTGATTTCATCTCGAGCTACCAACTTCAACTATCTCTCTAGCCTGTCACACATATCCTTCATCCCATAGCGCCACGTCATAAACTGGCCACCTGTCCTCTTTTTCCATCCGGTCGCAGAGATAGTGACCAGTGATCAGTAAGGAAGTCTCTGGAATGACATTCGTAGCACATATTCAAGCCACCGAAGTAGGTATTTTCAGATGACGACACTCAATAAATGGTGGTCTCCACCGTGTCGAAACATATACGCTGTTTGACATCATAACTACTCACGTGTGCTGATGCTATCGGAGGCACGTAATTTCTCGGAGACAGTAACGATCGAATAGACAGAATGGCCGCACATTCTCAGCTCAGACAGAACAAGTTCCAGAGGCATACAGTAAGACTACACAAGAAAGCATTGTAAACCTGACTTTCGATAGTCAGGCTGACGTTGCGAGGATGCTAGGTGGTTATCTAAATTGGCATATGCCACCCTAGTTTACACTATACGACTAGAGATTTCACCCGTCGCACCTCCACCACCACTTACACAACTACCTAGATACAAGAACTTGTCAACAACTTCAAGAGGTTCACTAGCGAGGGTGGGTGTAGGCACAGGCTTCTGCCAATCTTGCGGCAGTACTTTACACTTAGACGGCTCAAAGCACATTTATTTTATTTATTTTTTATGCCATACTTACAGACATTAATCACATTAATCACCAACGAATTAAATGTGACACCAGTAGCCTGCATGCTATTGCATAGTAAGACTATATCATCTGCATGTTCGAGGTCAAAAATCCCTTCAACACCACGACGTACATCCTTATGTTAATAAGATCTTTCCATCTATCTGTCAGTGACTTTTAATATAAAGATGAAATGAATTTTATCAAACCACTGGACTTAAAGTTGCATCATGTCCATTACAAATATCTATGCCTTCGATTTTTAGGCTACAAAGTTCATACAAAAAATTTAAGGTTAAGGCAAAATGTTAGCTGATAATTCGTCAGTTCAACAAGTTGGCACTTAATTTGATATAGGCTAAGATTGTCCTGCATTAAATGAGTAATGTGAAGTAATGCCATATCTACAAATCCAGCATAATAAATATAACTCACTGTGTAGTTTGTGAACATGCATACACTTATTCATTTAAATTATCATTCCCTTTATGTTATGATGGAGTGATACTGGATTCTGGATACGTCTAGCCTGATCGAAATGCGCCTCCAGAACACGACTTCATAACCAACTGACCACTAGAATTGATCTCTTACACTGAGATAAATAAGAATGGGGGAAACGACGACCGGAACAATAGCAACAACAAACACAACAACGTTTATTAGTCAAAATAGGTGGAATATTACGTTTCAACAACCTCAGAAATGTAAGCCATATACAAACGAACCAGAACTATCCGATAAGGTTATCATGTCAGTACATGCGTAAATCATAACTTCATGGCTAAGCAAAAAGCTTGTCTGTCCTAACACCGTATACGTCAAAAGGTACACAAGTAGGGTTTTAAAAAGCGTACAGAAATGAGAAAAGCATCAGATTTAGAAAAACTTACTTTGATGTTTCATTCACATGACGTTGTTTTAATCCATTGGCAAGTTTAGCTAGAGCATCAGCGTAATCCTGTTCAACACTAGCACGACGACGATAAAAATCTTGTAATTCAGCAACTACAGTACAATCAATATCTAATTTAAGATCCAAACATTTTAGTTGCTCTGTAAATTGATTGCGTAAATCTGAAAGTAAACAGAAAAGTATAAAGAAAACGTTTACTAAGAAGCATATGCTACATTCAAATAATCCCAAAACCAGTGAAATAAGAAACAAAACTACACACCACACACTACCACACCGTAACCCTCCTAAACATACATGTCCCCTGGAAAACAACAAACACAGTATCGTTAATCAAAATAACCCTTACGAAACTATCCAGGAATATGCCATTACCATTGCAGACATTTTCATAGAAAGGTAAAAATTATAAGTCCGTATGATAAAGTTGGAGTGCAGTGTCTCCTACCGTTATCCGAATCATACATATAGCAATGTAAAGACATGTCTCAGCTAAACAATAATGAAGAGCTGATGCATTATACGAGTTGTAATCTCCGAGTCGTAGACTAACACCGCAGTGATTATCACCAAAATACTTTGAAAATTTCTTGGGAGAATTTAAATCAGCGTTATTAATACATAATAATAACTATATATCTAAGTCAGTGCATTTTAGTCACAGTATTTCATACAGATTACTGTTTGCTCTATTCGTAACCCAATACTCAAAGAGTTGTCATTTATATTCACAAAGTATGGAAAGGACAATATGTACAGATATATATGTATGCTCAATTCAGTTTTTACCGTTATATTACATACTTACTTAAAACAAAATGATTTACATCCTCTCAACCAAAGTAATTTAATTCCTTAGACCGTTTAAATAGAAGAAATATATGATATTAAGTCTTATCCCTATGATAAAACTTAACAGGACTTTTGAATCACAGAGAACATTTGAAAGGAAAATATTATAAGCTAAAACGCCATAAGAGAAAACACCCTAGACAAAGTATGTTTCTTAACTTTTGGGGGCATCAACTAGCAAAAGTGGTGAATTGACAGGAGTTAAAGTTGATAGGTCATTAGATTCCATGAAGGTCCTTGATTCGACCTATGGTGGGGTCATGCGTGCGTACTTCTTGGTTTTCAATGGTTCTGTAACTGAAGTCAGTTCGCGATCACAAGTGGAAAGTGTCATATTCAATTTCTACCAGTAAACTATTAAAAGACATTCAACTGAAGGATTGTTCAAGCTTTCAAAAATGTTTTCAACGCTGAATGATCTCTACGATTATAAAGATAACTGTAACAATTGTCCATTTGATATATGACTGTTCTTTACACATGAATGATGGTGTTTTATCGAATAAAACTACTGAAGAACATTAGTTTTAACAACAACAAGGAATATTATAGACCAACTCTACACAAGCACTATAAGACTTATAGAAACCTAACACAACTAACATCAAAAGAACCTGCTATATGCCTGATATTTGCTTAGCTATTGTAAGATACAGCATACATAAAAATGGAGGATCTAAATACTGTCTGGATGGAACTTTCTACAAGACATGCTTAATATACGCTTTCTGCATAATCCAATATCAATATTCTCGTCAGTCAATGACAAGTAAATGTTTTACATGCCAGATGTAGATGAAAGGTAGACAGATGATCGGCAAAGCCTTCATGAGACTTGATAATCACCTGATTTCACAGACTTTATAGTAGAAGAGCCATTTGTAAGATAAATTACCAGTTATCTAGAATAGCTTCTTATTTTAGGTGTAATGTACGTCTTTATTTTGATTTTATTTGTTCATTTTGTTAAAAACTAAGAACAACACCGCAAAAAATGATAAGATATGAGTTCACGATATCTTGGTCATCTTGATCAACATTCAATTTAGGTTTTGAGAAAAGGTAAATTGAATGCATCCAACCAACAACCTCGTCTTATGACTGTATATTATTCAATTTAGCCACATTGAATTAATTTCAGCAAAGAGATCAACCATTATTTGATTAAATTCTAATCTGTTAAGTGTTTACTAAAATTTTGTTTACTTCGCTCGTGGTTCTAGCTGTTCTCAGTTAACCAAGGACAACATAATTTCAAAAAATTATGTGATTCAATGGCGGTTATTATAAACAAATATTTCTTTTCTTCATAATACACTACAACGGAATGACTATGCAACACTTCAACACTTCAGTCTACAGTAAAGCATAGTTTTAAAATCAAACCCCGTTCCTCTACTGTGTCTTGACAGTCTGGGTTAGGATTTGTGATGACTAGTTTATTTTGGCTTTTCAGCTTAAGCATTCTTTATGCAATACAATATAAATAGTTTTCATGTGGGGTTTTAGTTTCCGCAAGTAAGTCCTAGTTGGTTACTTTCGACAATCACACCAATTTACTCCTTTAGTCACCAATTCGACCAGACATGAGTAACCACAAAATAAAGAAATATAAAATATACGACTACCAGTAGAGTGATTGATCTTGGGTTTTCGCGCGGATTCTAAACCCTCACCGAGGTTTGGGCAGCCAGGTAGTATCACCAACCCTTACACAATAGGTGTGGTTTATCCTAAAGTGCATAGAATAGCAAGTGACTGTTGAGTAAAGTTTCATTTTCATCAATTCACATCACTACCAAAAGTACGAGAATAGCAATAGTGAAACTGCTATGAATTACAAAATAATTAACGGATTCAACTACACAGCTCTCAGATAAAGATTTTTGAATGCTCAGAAAAACACTTATAAAACAATAAATAAATGCAACATGACGACTTTCTGATAAAGTACCAAACTCACATTGAAGGAAGGCAAAAGAGGAAATACAAGATATATACAGGAAGAAGCTAGAAAAGCATACATCCACTGACTACTTGTTAATCCCACGTGCTTGTCCCCTTTGTCACGGTTACAATTGGTACTAAATTAGTACAAACTGTAACCGTGCTAAATTACACCGTCCACGTGATACAAGTGAGGAAGACAACTTTGTTATTTATTTTAATACAATAAACTGAGATTCATGACTAACTGATATTATTATACCGATGTTTTTTGTAATACTATTTTCATTTTTCTGTTGCTACGCATACTGGCTGTCCTTCAAAGTATTCAAATACTTCCCAGAAGACAGTTACCTGATTAACAAACTAAGAAATATTATTTTGGTAATCTCTATGTACTCATTAAAAACCGAATGGTTTCCTTACAGAATTTGACTTTACAATATATAACACGCAATAGATGAGGAAACCACGTCTTCTAAAATTGCCATTTAACATCTAACTGTGTGACGCAAACACAACCATATGCAGTGGTCAATTAAGGTGCTGCCGATATAACAGGGATAGGTGATTTACGTCACTTGTATCAAAACAATTTACCACTATAAACATTGCAAAATATTTACATATTTAACTCGAAGTATTGATACATAAAATGATGAAAGTCAAGTGTGCCTTAATAAATTTACTCATCACTTAATTACAAAATAACAACATACTTAAATCTTTTTTCTAATCGTCATCATACCAATACACAATTTCCAGACATAGTAAATCTTTAAGATTAAAGCAACACTTTACACGGTCTTACACGAAACCACTTTGAATGTGTAATAACAGTGTAACTTAAATAATACGTAAGTACTTCCTCGTCAATGTCAACCTGTAACTTCAACAGAAAGGGTAAAGTGTATTGCAAACAATGCCAACCTCCACCACTACCCATACAACATATAAAAGTTTTTAAATGAAATGATTTAATAAAATAACTGTGATAAAGCCGAAGAAATAATCAAACTCAACAGTGTATAACGTCATACAAACTCAATAGTCAGCTTTGCAAAAGAAGTCACACAGGTGCATATCTTTTGAAAACTTAAAATGTGCATGCATATATAATGATGAAAGATAAATAGAAATCTAATATGTACAATCAATCAAGTAAGAATTTGAAAAACTTACGCCAATCAATGCCCCCAATATATTTTGAAGATGAAATAGAGCGTCGTACATTGTTACTGCGCTTGAGAGACCCACTCAAGTGAGGACCGAGGCCGCATGAATAATCCATTACCATCAATGCATAACACGTGAATCGTTAACAGTTAGATCACGGATATGGAATGCGAGCATACAAAGTGCGAAGCATGACAAAGATTTAAAATGAGGTAAGCAACAATTCTGATTCTCCAATTTCACAGAAGACAAGAGCCAAAGGGAGATGATTGTGTTTTAGGATTTGTACCAAGCAGGAAAAGGGGAGCGAAGTAGGAGTTTGCAGGCTGTATGGTAAATTGAGATGCAGTTACGTGATTATAAGAAATCAGTCCAAGAGAAATTTTAAAAGCTAACAGACTAAAAATGGAATTCTAAAAAAACAACTCAACGTAGATAATTCTAATCAAATCGATGGAAACTACACAACCTACGACGTAAACCTGCGTAGTGTCTCTCCAACCGAAGAACTACCATTCAACGAGCACACACTTAAGACTAAAAATTATTGCTTGTTAATTTCCTCCAATTAGGATTACACCTTCAGTTTTATTTATTATTTACAAAATATTAAAAAATCTTACATAGATCAGTCACAAATGGGAAAACTTTTACAGAGAGAAAGAAGACAGTGGACCAACAAAACAATAGTGCACAAAGGAAATACCATCAGAATGTTTGGAGGTAATCGATTCAGTTTTCCAACAGAAAGAATCCCTGAATATTTTTACTTCATAAAATGTGAAACTGGCAGCCAACATGCGACGTTTATAAGTGCTATAAAGTACATGGTACTTCACTTTATGCAAGATTTGCTGATTACACTACTTTTTCGACAATATGATAAGCAGTCTAACCCATCGACCGTACTAATGTCTGTACACCAGGAGAAAAGCCATAACTGGTATGAGAGAATTAATGGTACTACCTATTCACTAGAAAGCCATGACTGATGAGAAAAGATGAAGTGATCCAATGAGCCAACAGCCTTTCTCTACGATGTATTTTAATCTTTGTAACACATAGTTTCATTTCAAATGCTATCACAATTTAGTACCAGTTGTTTTACCTAGGTAAAGGATAACATGCATATAATCTCATCCAAAAATAGAAAGAAAGGGAAGAGAACAGGAATGCGAAAAATGTCAGCTACATTATCACACTCCTCAATGGTGCAAGCACAAAATTAACAAAAACTAAGATATTAAAACCAACAAAAATACAAAGAATGAACAAAAAATGCACAACGATGGTCAGGATTTCCAAGAAGGTACAGTGAATAATGTGAATCTATATCATCACATATACCCGACCCCTGCACTTCCCTACATCGCAGAAATAAGCCTACGGTGACTACAAGAATTGGTACAATTTCCCTATATTGACACTGCAAAGATTTTTCTAACTTAATACTACTTCAGCTAACGTTGTGCGCTGAAAGATTAGTGATTGGTATTTGTAACACAGTCCAGAACCGAACGTATGAGATTGCTCACGCACTAGACAGTGCTGTTTGGTTAATGGTAGCAATGTCCACGCGTGAGAAAGTGCAGCTGTGGCTTATTGGGTTAGATATTTAATCGCCACTACCTGCAAGCGATCGATTAAGCGGCAAGTACAATACTATATTGAACAACAGCTGTGACTTTATAGCCAAGTACATGCAAATGCCTATACTTTTTCAGCAACACTACATTTCATACGAGTAACACTGAAAAGACACTCAAATATGCACTTGAAAAATTTACATGACTTCTCCCAGTGACTGCGTCAGAAAAAACGTGGACTGAATGAACTGCAGATTATTTTCCCTGTTTTACCAAGGCATGATCATGCTATTTCGAATAAATGGTGTATGCATTTCTCCAATGCTACTTCAACAGATGAATAATTAACTGCCAAAAGGGAATATTTTAGAATCAGATATAATCAGTTATCGCCAATGTAGAGTTTAACATAGCTACTCAAACACGCAAAAATGTTTACATGGTTTACTCAAGCAAGCACTACACACATGTTTAACTACATTTATAATACCTAAGCACACCAAGATAATTTTATGAAGGGAAAAGAATATCATCAAAAACTGTAAAAGTCTTCATGCTTTTCGGCTAGTATGTGTGATGCGGTATCTTTAAGTGAGGAATTCACAAAGCTTAGGAAGAACTCAATTTTAGTCAAAATTGACATCTAATATACTCTGCATTAAAATTATAGCAGTAGTGTATTAGGTGGTAAAAAGCTCATCTTACCACAAAAATAAAAACTTTATCTAAAAAGAAGCAGGGTATTTGTCTGAAACAAATAAAGCAAGTTTACAAGCGTAAATTTCAAAACTCAGAGGATGAGCGAAATTGAGCAGAAATACTAATCAATTTATCGGAACAACGAAGCTGAAAACTAAGGCACAAACCTATGCAAAATCATGATTAAAAACACACAGCAAACATCTCACAAATGAGAGGTTAGATTACGTAAAAAGAAATAAAAACCGGATAGCATGTTTGTTTCAATAAATGTAGATAATGAACACTGATAGCGCTCAACATTACAAGGGTACAAATGGCTGATGTTTGCAACAAACAAACAGAAATTCACTGATACCTACACCAAGCGACATTCCAGACAAATATGGACAAAAAATGATAAACCTGTGACATACTACTGACTCAGTTATTCATAATGATACAAAAATTAGTTAGAATATTGAAAAATTGCTCACAAAAGGTTGTCTATACTTTAGGGAACAGAATTCACTTTATGGCGAATAATAACACCCTGAATCGACGGACTTATTGTTTTTGACAAAACGCTGACTAACAATACGATGCGAACATAAGTGTCTTGTCATATAATAATAGGACTTACTAAGCCACATAGAAATACTGTGCCACAGTCACATATTTTATACTTTCATACATGAAAATCATCATTTCAGTGGGCAATTCGTGAATAGAGTCGACAATTTCAGTAGTAAGGATTTAGTGCTTTAAATAAGTGGAAAGCAATCCTTATAAGCATTCTTCCCTACATGACATGACTTCCATGAGTTACGAAAGATTAATTTCAAGAGCACACCAAGATACAGACTTTCGGATTTCCTGTGAACCCTGAATAAGCATCTACCGACTGTTATCACCTACAGTTATCACCACTGATCCCACTTCGACCTCAAGTCACGTAGAAACATTCTCACACTTAAGACGTTCAAGTTAATGATCCCAACGATTTCAAAAACACAGAAAACGAGAAATATTCTAGACATGACTTACTTTCCTCATAAAGCCATCAGTTAGAAGATACGTGCAAATGCAACTACTCAAGTATACTCTCCATCTACCTTAGTAGCACTGAATGTCAAGAGCTACTTAAACTTAAATTTTACATTGTATTTGTTTATGGATATACCGGCAAAGATTGGAGCAGTTTGCTTTATATATATACAATCCTAACCATTTAAGAAGGGAGCATCATGGATTCTATAGGTGGTTTGAAAAATCAATTGAAATTGTATATGGATATCAGGCTGGAAATTACGAATTATCCATGAGATTAGAAAAACAACAATATAAAATTATGATAGGTACATGACACAACATATAAACATTAGCTTCACGAATCCAACAGAAGCAAACTGCCATTTTAATACACAAAATCCGAGAAAATATCAAAAAGAACCAGACCATGTTAGTGGATTAAGTGGTATTACCTTTTACGGAAATAGAACACCTCATCCCAATAGAACTAATCGGCCTGACCTTGTCATTCAAAACACAAAGCTATCTAAGATCGTCCAGTTTCCAATATATGTTCGAGGTGACCTTGAAGATTGTTGGCTTTGTTGGAATTTGCTTTTCAGTATAAAGAAAAAGTTCAGAGTCTTTGGGAGTTTCCAGAATAGATTATCTTCTCAGTCACCTGCTGAAGCTAACGACTGACAATTAGTTTGTCACGTTGAATTACCACAGTCTTACTACCGAAGCTTTCCTGTCAGTAGAAGAATGGAAAACAAAGCAGCAGGTAGCATAATAAGTGAGAGAAATGGCATGCAGTAGATGAAAGCGTCCTAATTTTATGTGAGTCTTCATGGTATTCTAACACTATTTCCAACTCGTCATATGCAGAGATATTTTCTGACTACATAGTTATATATTCCTGATGACAATATAAAGACTTGGTTAGGAAGTACTCATGAAAATCATACCGGTATTTCCATGCGCTGCAGAAGTACAATACAGCGTTATCAGGATAACTTGTATAACACATCTTTTCAAAAGTTACTGATATTTTAAACAAACTTGAAAGTAAATGTGTGGAATCGCTTCTCTAAATGGATGGGACATGAATTTTATTTGATCTTTTAACTGGTTTGCAAGTAGTACTTTGGGTGCTTTATGCGAATTTGTAGTCTAACTTTGGATGTCTTAGAGATGCGATGAATTATCCTATGCATACCTGCATATCTTTGTGATTCAGCTCAGGATTCAATGCTATTAATTCTGCATAGTCTAAGTGGGCCGTTAAAGTATACTTTGTCCATTCAGTAAACACAGACTGATATACTGCTTAGGTTTTCATATGTTCACAAAACTAGTCTGTTTGGCAGGGACGGTATCATGAATATATGGTTAGAATTGTTGGAATGCATATAGCTAGTCATTCAAGTGTCCCAGTATTTGTTTCTTTTGAGTAGAATATGTTGTATTCATCCTGACTAAGAAAACTCTAGAATATAACAACTTGCCTACTACGTGTAGAGCAGTGCAACCCAGCACACGGCTGGGGTAGAATGAGTGAGAGCTGGGAGAATCAAAACTGGCATGGGTTCATTGGGACTCCTTAGTCATGTGGCTTGGTGAAAGCCGGTTGGGGTCCCTGAGAATCAAAATTTCGATGGCCTGAGATTTCGGTGATGTTTTTATTTTTTCATTTTTATTATAGCATGATTCCACAAAGTATTAGGATGCAAGCATAGAATTTTCAGTATGTGCTATCGATAGCCCTAATCCAGCAGGCCGACCACTGATATCAGGTGTACGTCAGCCAGCGATCGGACCCCGGACCATGTGCATGGTCAGCGAGCGTCCTAACCGCTGTGCCACCGATGGACATTCGAAAACATCTCATGGATGGCAATACATCCATGTAAAGGGGTGCAAAAATATCAAAAATTTAACCAAATACCACACAAAAAGGAATTTCTATTTAAGTTAGTATTTATGTACACGCATATAAACTATCTCTTCTAGGGCGACAAATTCAAATGATTGTTTCTGATGCCTTTGGCCACAAATAATCGCCTTCCAGGTTTTCATTGAGGAAATGTACTATTATTACATAGCATTAATATACCATCCCAATATTCATCATGTATTTTGATGGAATATCAAGTATATCATTACATAAGTGTGCGACACGGAAACCAATTTGGCGATGTAATATTAATATTATTTATGGTAACGAGTGAAACATAGGGCTTCATCAGCACATCTTCGCTTCTTCACATTCACTGCAGGCCCTCCTTACCTGCAAAATTTCATTTAGAAAGCATACGAAAAATATAACTTGCCATTAAACCACCACAGCAATGTACTAAAATAATAACTTTTATTATTAATATCATCAAATTATTATGATTGTTCCTTTGAGTTCCTAGTGGAACATAGGGCTTTATCAGCACATCTCCACTTCTTCTTA
Organism: Trichobilharzia regenti; assembly: GCA_944472135.2. Classification (NCBI taxonomy): domain Eukaryota; kingdom Metazoa; phylum Platyhelminthes; class Trematoda; order Strigeidida; family Schistosomatidae; genus Trichobilharzia; species Trichobilharzia regenti. The sequence goes on from OX235262.1 coordinate 138,457,379, forward strand.
TTTTCTGTTGTCCTCTCTGCCTGGGGCCACGATTACCCATAATTTATCATCTCGCCCTCGCACGAACTCCTTTATGTCACCTTCAGATGGCCCACTCGTTGTCTCCCATTTGGATTCCGCTCGAGAAATGGCCTGCACTGCTTGCGGTGTCACTCGATTGCCTCCTTTGTGTATGATCAGTCCATTTCCATTATCTTCACCATATTTGTTGAGCGATGGGCTCTTGGTTGGTTTGTTGCCAGCCAGACTTTCCTGTTGTTAATTCTTTCTGGCCGGCCGACCATTTGATCTTCAATATGCAGCTAGCGAAGGCGGCAGCTGTTGGTAAAAGACTTCAGTGGCCTGAAAGCGCAGAAGTCTGAGAATAACTCCGTTACCACTAAAAGCCTTCCTACTTCACCCGTTCCGCGTTATTTGTAGCGCTGTGCGTAGCATTGAATAATTGTAATGTCAGTTTTCTGATAGTTTATTTTATCTTCCCTGAACAGTGAACGATGAGACGATGACTGTCGAATTGATGACTCCCGCGTAAAAGTATGGAGGAGTTGGGTTTGAGCAAACAACCATGAATTGATCGTTCAAACTTCAGCTACATTGACAATCCCCGGCAAAAAAGGGATCCATCCTTTTTTGCATCACGACCAATACACGTTGACTTCGATGTCATTGCGAGAACCTGGGTCACACGGACAGAGCTGAAATGGAAAACAAGCAGAAAAGCCAACACACCACAGGCATACCCACAGCACAATCTCACATATCGCTGACGACCTGCGCCTCCAGACAGAGACCTCCTCTTGACATCTTGCAACACAATCGCCATTTGCTAGAATGACTCTTGCAGAATGCAAAGTGACCATGGCAGCACCTCACGATACTCTACGCACATCCTCTTATCTACTCATTACCAATTACCACTGCAATCTCTTGTCACTCATTCTGCCTCAGTTCTAGTAGCTGTGACGCATGCGAGCCTCAGTCGTTTACACTCTCGCTCCCAGGCGTGTGGGACCACAGCTAACAATTATCTCCGTATGCATTTCATTCTCAGCACTAGCCTAGCCTTCCCGGCGTATACGATCAATCTGCTGTGTCTAAAATGAGTCAATTCATTCACGGATGTGGAAGACTAGAAACAACTTCAGAAGTAATCACGACGAAAATTTCAACAAAATTATGCAATAACAACAAGGTACGAAAACAACGAGTAAACACAATGAATCCAAAAAACACCAATTGATATAACACACCACACATATATACAAACAGTACACACAAACTCGTGGTGGAATTCCTTTGAAAAACCGCAGGACTTACACCAGTACGCCTACAACCCTTCTCAGGTTGACGATTGTAAGTTTGGGAATGTCCGGACACAAACAAGATTAATCAACAGTTACATTTATTGGAACCCACTCGATTATTTAACACAAGCATGTGTACAATCAATACATCAAATGTTGTGGATTCTGCGATGATGCAGTACGGCTATATTCCTTCTCAGGTTGATGATCCAAGTGGAAGACGTTCGAACCCAAACAAAATTACCGACAGGTAGATGAAAGATGATACCATTTCAGTATATACAACATGAACATATGTACAAAACAACACACCAAGTACGATGGACTGCTCACCGATGTACTACACTTGAAGAATTGTAGGACTTACAGTGGTACTCCTACAACCCTTCTCAGGTTGACACCCTAGGTTGGAAAATCGTCGCAGAGTTCATTTGGTGACCTAATTCTATCAACTATATCCTCACCTTTGAACGGTGACACGCCCATGATATTGTATCGTGGAATGTAGATGTTAATCAGGTCTCATAAACCATTAAAGCCCAGCTCTTGCTACGCTCCGGCCCACGCTGTTCCTTGAAGATTTCAGAAACGCTTATGTCAATGGAGTTGAAGATTGAACGATCAATTCATGGTTGTTTGCTTAAAATCAACTTCCCCAATTTTCGCGGAGGCATCAATACGACAGTCATCGTCTCATCGGTCGCTGTTCAGAAAGAAGAGTGAAACATCGTCAGAAGTAATACAATGATTTATTATTGTAATATTTGTTTTCAGACCTTAGTTCACTTATTCTTTTTATATGTTGGTGTAACAATAAAGAAATATCAAGCGGCAGATCGGTGTTTTGGTTTTTTCGTCCGTTATAACTAAGCGTTTCTGAAATCTTCAAGGAACAGCGTGGGCCCGAGCGTAGCGAGAGCTGGGCATTAACGGTTTATGAGACGTGACTGACAGTTTCTGACGATGGAAACAGATCTGGCGGATTCAAACAGTTGGTGAAAGTTTGGATAGTCACCGTTCATCTTTCCTGGTGCCGGTCAAGTCCTCTTTGAACAAGCAATATCTGGAACTTTTTTGGAATTGGGTCAAGTTCAACAATGCCTGGGTCAAAGAAGGGACAGAGTGTCTTGGATGCAAACAGGAAAGTAAGTCATGGTGACTTGTCTGTTAATTGTAACGATGTGTCTGATGTTAAGCATGACATGGTTGATGTTACTGTTTCGCCGTTCAGGGATAATAGGAACATCAAACTCCCTAAATTTGAACCACGGTGTTTTGATGGAAACCCGGCTGATTATTTACAATTTGTAAAGGAGTTTGAGATCATGTTGAGTAGTTTTTATTAAGTGATGAATTGAAGTTAATGTATTTGATGAGATATTGCACTGGAGATGCTGCAAGAGCTATACAGTGTTGTAAGTTTATGAAGCCAAAAGAGGGCTACTACGAGGCTATGAGCATATTACGTCAAAGGTTTGGAAGACCTTCGATGATTGCAGGGAAATTATTCGAGGCTGTTAAGGGTAATGGTGGTCAATTACAGGATGACTCCCAGGCACTCACTGAGTTTTTAGATAATTTGCTAATTTACAAGAATGGAATGATTTCGATGAATCGCATGAGTGACCTCAACTCGAGTTTTATACTAGAAGTAATAGCAAGACGTCTACCTACTCGACTGCAAAGGAAGTGGGTGAAGATGAGCTCCCGTATGGAGGATGAGGGTATCGAGCCAAAGTTTGATGATATCCTGAAACTGGTAAATACTAGTGTCAATCAATCTATGAGCAAGTTCGCCAGTCTATTAGATCTCACCCCTAGAATAGAGCAGTCTGATGGAAAAACGCAATCATTGATGACGAATAGGCCTCAGAGAGGTGGATATCGAGAAGGCTCCATGATGTCTAGTAATGCATATAGACCTAGTGAGTGTAACAGGTTTCGTAGTACATCCTCAACAGATAAGTTACAAGATGCAAGACAAACACGGTTGTGTTTCACACGTTTGCAAGAGGTGCATACAAAAGTGAACTGTGAACCAGTGAGCAAGTTCAGTGATAAGCTAAATGTAAACTCCAGGTCTGACTCCGAATTGTGTGACGATAACGGTTTGGTCAGGAAGTCTGTAGTTGCAACTGGTAAGCCATTGTTGAATAGAGTGTCACAGAATAGAGTTACTGCTTCAGAGTGCAGTTCTGACTTCACAAGTTTACAAAGTATAACTAGTCAGAGTGAAGATATAAAACCTTTAATGATTTCCGAGGAGGAACCAAAATTGTCTACTTCTGTTATTAAAGAGTTTGAAAATGATGAAGTTGACGGTAAAGTGAATATTCGTGATAATGATCATGATACTTCACAGTTGTCTTTGGTTGATCATGATGAGATGAGGGATATGCCTACTACTGCTAAGTTAAATAAAGGTTCTGTACAACTACAACGTGAAGTAGAATTGAACGCAGATGCAGTTCCAGAAGGTGTGCATACTTGTGAGACAGTCAGTGTAATTGATCAGCGTGTAGCCCACCTATCATCAGATGATAGTGCTAAACCCGAACTAGTAGTGAAAGACAGCAGTGGTGGTAATCTTGCAGTTGGACAACTATCTGAAAGCCGAAAAAGAACAGCTTCTGATCCACCGCTAAGTTCATCACCTTGTGTCACTCAGTCATCGTTGGTGCTGTCATCCACAATGAAACAGACACCCATCAACTCAAGTATCTTGTGCAATGACTATGGTAGTATCAGTTCGTTTGAAAGGACGAATATCAATGGTCAGTTTAGTGTGGATAAGCCAAGTGTAAAGGAGAGAGTAATTGTTAAATTGACTTGCATGAATAAAGGCATTTCTAGTTTCAAGTTACTGATTGAATGCTATTATCTTTGGTGTAAATTACTCTGTTTCTACACTTGGTTGATGAGATATGCCGTGTGTTTGTTCGTCATCTATATTCTACGATACAATGACATGAGCGTGTTGCCGTTCAGATTTGAGGATATAGCTGATAGAAGGAAGTCAGCAAATGAACTCTGCGACGATTTTCCAACCTAGAGCGTCAACCTGAGAAGGGTTGTAGGCGTACTGCTGTAAGTCCTACAGTTCTTCAAAGGGTAGCGCATCAATGAGCAGTCCAATGTGCTTGGTGTGTGATTTTGTACATATGTTCATATTGTATATACTGAATTGATATCATCTGTCATCTAGCTGTTGGTAATTCTGTTTGTGTCCGGACGACTTCCACTTGGATCATCAACCTGAGAAGGAATGTAGGCGTACTGCTGTAAGTCCTACAGTTCTTCAAGGGTAGTTTGCCGTGCCAGAATACTTAACATTTGATGTGTTGATTGTATATATGTTTGTGTTAAATAAACCGTTAATGCCCAGCTCTCGCTACGCTCGGGCCCACGCTGTTCCTTGAAGATTTCAGAAACGCTTAGTTATAACGGACGAAAAAACCAAAACACCGATCTGCCGCTTGATATTTCTTTATTGTTACACCAACATATAAAAAGAATAAGTGAACTAAGGTCTGAAAACAAATATTACAATAATAAATCATTGTATTACTTCTGACGATGTTTCACTCTTCTTTCTGAACAGCGACCGATGAGACGATGACTGTCGTATTGATGCCTCCGCGAAAATTGGGGAAGTTGATTTTAAGCAAACAACCATGAATTGATCGTTCAATCTTCAACTCCATTGACAGTAGATGACTAACAAACACACGAGGTGCCTGACCGACCAAGCGAAGACACAGAAAAATTTACACCAAAGATAATATCATTGAAATGGTAACTTGGAACTTGAAAATCCTTTTTTCGAGCAAGTCAATTTAACAGTTACCCTCTCGTACACAGTTGGCTTACGCTCACTAACCTCACCATTGACTTTTGTCCTTTCAAACGGACTGATACTAGCATAGTCATAGCATGACACACGACTTCATGGACGCCCCTTTCACTGTGGATGACAACACCAACGACAACTGAGTGACACAAGTTGGTGGAATTAGTGGTGCATCAGAAGCTGTTACTGTTCGGCTTTTAGAAGTTTATCCAACTACTAGATTACCACCACTTCTGTCCTATATTATTAACTCTGGTTTAGCACTGGTATCTGATGATAGGTGGGATACACGATGATCATTTACACTGACGGTAACACAAGTATACATACCTTCTGCAACTGCATCTGCATTTAATTCTACTTCACGTTCAAGTTGTATAGAACCTTTGTTCAACTCGGTAGCAGTAGGCATTCTCCTCATCTCATCATGATCAGCCAAAGACAAGTGTGCACTTTCATGACCACTGTCACAGATACCCACTTTACCTACATTTGTATGACCAAGATCATTTGCGAACTCTTTAACAAAAGCAGTAGACAATTTGTTTTCTTCCTCACAAATACTTAAAGGTTTTATACCTTCACTCTGACTAGTAATACCTTGTAAACTTGTTGAGTCAGAACTGTCTTCTAAAACTGTAACTCTCTTATTCTGCACAAACTGCAGTGTCGTCTGTGACACTCCATTCAAAAATGGCTTACAAGTTGCAACTACAGGCTTCTCCAATGCACCATCATTTTCACATAATTCGGAGTCGGAACTTGGTGACTCTGATTTCACATTTAGCTTACTACTAAACTTGCTCACTTCTTCACAGCTCACCTGTGTATCCACTACTTGCAAACGTGTAAAACACAACCGTGTTTGTCTCGCGACTTGTAAACTATCTGTTGGGGATGTCCCACGAAAGCCGTTACACTCACTAAGTTTATATGGATTACTAGACACCATAAGGCTTCCTCTATATCCGCTTCTATGAGACCTTTAATCATAAATGGTTGCGTCTTGCTCTCAGACTGCTTGATTCTAGGGGTGCGATGCAATATACTGGCAAATTTGCTCATAGATTGATTCACACTATCTCTAACCAGTCTCAGAATATCATCGAAATTTGGCTGAATACCTTCATTCTCCATACGAGAGCTTACCTTCACCCACTTCCTTTGCAGTCGAGTAGGTAGGCGTTTCGCTATTACTTCTGGGACGGAACTCGAGTTGAGGTCACTCATGTTTATGACCTTTTCGTAAGTACACTGAATTTAACCTTTATAGCTTTGACCTTCAGTTGCTTGTTGTGGAACTTGTGGTGCATCTCTAGCTTCATTTAAAGTCTCCGGGTTGATTATAAAAGTTCCTTACGTTAGACTGTGGTTTGAGGCTTTATCTTGTCTTTACGATCATGTATCCATTAGACTGCACATCCGCTTTCTTGAGATCAAAGTTCATTCGATATTTGGTGTGTCTTTCCGGAGGAGAATATCGTTGTATGTGGTGCTCCCAGTCATCAAACTATTAAGGACACAGACGTCGGAATTTCGAAATATCAATAGTTCATGCTTCATGAAAGTTCTGTTATTTTTTACGGAGATGACTATGCGATAAAAATATGGCATGTCGCATAATTTAGTTACGGTGTTAATGTAAAGTGGATAATCCCATGTTCACTATTTATATGCCATGTATTTCTTTCCGTAGTATGAAGGAAGATTACAAGACGAGTTGGCCAGCCTGTCCGAGACATCAATACTTCAGAAGTATATTTGAGAGTAAAAGAGTGTTATATTCTTCATTCATTAGTCAGAGTTCAGTTAGGAGCAGTCCGACTAAGCCAATATAAACTAGGCTGAGATAGCCAAATGCGAGGCTGACGCACAGGTTCGGTAGGATAGCTTACCACTTAGAAATCAGGAATGTTGGTCCAAACCATAGCAAACAAACAGACCACTTCATGGTCGCTGAGGCAACGTGGTCGACTGACATCCTGGATCTTCTCTCCTCGCTTAGCGGTTGCATGTGCCTACACTTTGAAGTTTTAAGGTAATGTATATATATAATAAAGTCGGGGCCATACAAGGGGTATGAGAAACCATGGTGTACTGATGAATATATCGCTACATTTGTTTATGATGAAAGCCAAGACATTTTCGTGACCTAGGTCCCCTGTTTGGTTAGGTCTTCCTTCAAATTAGTCGAGTCTTCTTTGTTTTTCACGGTTTTAGGTAAATTATATCATGCGCGTAAAAAAGTGATGCAAAGTTTAAGTTAGGGAGGGTGTTTGTAACGATTATACGTGACAGCAGACCTTGAAACTAAGGATGTATTTCAACAGGCATTTGAGCCCCTTAAAAAGGTTGTTGGAAATTTAATTTAAACCTTAAATCACTCAAAGATCATCTCAAAGTTATAGGGTCAGTAGTATTTTAGCAAATCAGATATTCGGTTAATTCGAAGCAGCGGTTTATTCGGATTTTCCTCCACTGTTTAATATTCACATTTGGTAAGTGTATTACACGTTTATAGTCAGCTAGTCGTGATCGAACATCTATCTTTCATGTTTTCTGCCATATTAGGGATGAACTTAGCTGTCATATCTGCTCTTTGGCTGTGTTCATACAATAATATAGGGTACCCAGTCAGATATAACGTTATAACGCACCTGAGCAGTATGGGTAAAACGTGGGCTAAATGGGTGATTTTGATAAGTAATTGGGTGGGCAAAAGATGGTGGAAACGCTTCACAATTTACAAACATAACCCTATATTAGCCAATTATGAGGGTAGTTCCGGGCTTTTAGGAATTGGTTTGCATGTCTCCAAAAATTTACCCTGGGTTCTTTATTACTCCGATGTCAAAGTGCTTTGAAATTCCCCATTGTTTTTCTGAATACGGACGCGACTGTATGAATGAAGTAATAGGTAAATCGTTTTCTTGCTGAAGAAACACTGAAATAACACTACATTTCACAGTTTTATCATTTGGTTCTTTTTTGCAGTGTCGAATGGTCCTTTTTCTTCCTCATTGTTTGCTCACTAACTGGTGTTGTGACCTGAATTATTTTACCGTATTTTAACACTGTGGTCTTCCTACAAATTGCATTGTTGCATCCAAACCTCTGCACTGCCTCTTATGTGCGACTTGATGCGTTTTATTTGTTAAACTGAACGTTTTCATGATTCAAACTTTAACAAGCACCGTTTCACTGTAAATCACCTCAGTGATTTCAAAAATTGTTTGGAAATTAGAGTTTTTTTGAATGATAAGTTTAAGCTACTGTCTCCTTCAAGTAGACTGCATAAGAACGATTCTGTAAGGCAAGTAAAAGAAAAAAAATTGTGTAAAACGTATAAACTCAGGGTATATTTGACATATATATCCCTAAAATTTGGTACATATAATTCCTGTTGTTTTATGGATATGTTGGAATTAACTGCACATTAAAATGAGATATAATGGAACAGTTTTTATTTAGACTTATTATCTGTAGTAGGTATTTTAAGTGCGGGGCTAAAACCTACAATTATTGTGTGAAGGCTACGAATACTACCCGTTCGCTCTGGCCGCAGTGGATTAAGTGGTTTTCAAGCTTGTGATCCGCTGGCTGCAAACTGGGCACTTCAGCCGACGAGTCGCATTACTAGATTTCTTTAAACGTCTTCAGAATCCATGTTTGAGTTTGTAGAAGTGGGATTTAGTTGAGATGTCCTCTAGGTCACCTATTAAGGTGGTAGAAAATTGTCTTTAAAAATTCAGGCTATAAAATGACTATATGCCCAATTGATATATTAATTTTCACACTTTATTAATTTGCATAAATCATGGGTCATAATCCCAGACTTATTAAGTCTCCCGAAAGGTGAACTTCATATTCAGTTCAGGTTTAAAAACTGCACATTTTCTTCATTAATGACCTGGGGTCAACTCGAGGTCCCCACGGTTATGTCGATCATCTGTGCAAATGAATCTGTAAGTTATGAAACATATTCCACTGAATTTTCCTTTCTTAAAAGTGCTTTAATCATCTTCATGAGCTTATGATCATGTTTGAGTGTGACCTTATACAAGCCCCTCTTGAATGTTAGCCGCAAAGTGGAGAGGCATTCTGCCATTGTCATTGTCAATATCTGCAAATTAATGGTTACAGATTAGAGTAATTGCCTATAAGTCTATTTGTGGAAACATCAAACTTAGCTTTCAGAGGAAGCCTTAAAACAGTATACAATTTAAGAGATCTTGCTGATTGGAAATGGTTGGAAAATTTGTGCCACTGGGCGAATACGTGATTTCGAGGAACACATGTGATGACTGTATTTTGGCGTTAGGTAGATCGAGTCCTCTAAAACTATCAATGATTGGTTTTACGTCTGATTGAAACCAACTCTGTTGGTAGCAGCTTCGATGCCAGTCGAGTTTTGCCGTGTCTGAAAGTTGTTTAAGCACTCGGTTCACAGTCTATGGGTCATGGGTTTAATTCCTACTCCACCTTCTTCAACAGGGACAGCTGGGTAGTACTATCAGTCCTCACGTGATATGTGTGGCTCACCCTGGTGCATGAAGGCTGTTTCGGGTAATTGAGCCTAAATATAATTAAGCTCTCACTTTTCACCTTCCAGTTATCAATGTTGTATCACTGTTACATCAAATAAATTTATTTGATCTCTGACAATACCTAAAATATAGTCACTACTTGAGGACAGAGATTAATAATAGGCTTTGAGAACCTCTTTAGACCTAGGGGGTAATTCGTCGGTTGAAAACGGTGTCCAAGTTGATGAATCACCTGTGGGCTGAAAAGTACTTTTGCTTCATGACATGTATCCTCATCATACATTTTTGTGACGCATATCAGAGTTTCGAATTGGCAGCTTAAACCATCTCAATGTCTGTTGAATGTTAAACTGCTTGATGACAACTTAAACGGCTGCATTTCTCCATTATGGATAAGATTTTATTTTGATAAATTACAGTGTTGTACAGTAATATTAACTGATGACGTTTCGAGCACAAACTATTGCTCATAATCATATCATGTTGATATGATCATATAATCATATCAACTTGATATGATTATGAGCAATAGTTTGTGCTCGAAACGTCATCAGTTAATATTACTGTACAACACTGTAATTTATCAAAATAAAATCTTAGACGTAATGTAGTTACGCTCTACCAAAGTGCTGCATTTCTGTGTAGTGTTCTATGTTTAAACTCAACCGATGATGTGCAGCGAAAGACCTCATCGCATATTTTTAACCATTGTTTCTGAAATAACGTTGTCATGTACCACCAAGACGAATAAACCGTATTACTATAACTGTTGTTAATTTTCTGTAATATGATAGTCCACTGTGTTTCATTTAAATGACAGTGGTTTTTAACTATAATACAATATAGCTTTGCTTTTTTCGGTTATTGTATAACTGGCTTTATAGTGTAGTTTTTATGCAAATGAATGTATGTTTCCGATTGGTTTTTTTAGGTATGTCAGCTGAGTTCTGTGCATTTATGTACAGGGGAGGCGTGTCAACTAATGTCGGGAATGAGACAGTTTTAGGTAGTCCTGTCCCAGTTGCACATTCAACTGCTGGTGGCAATAAAAATTCAGCTCACAACAGAAATGGTCGGGCCTACTTCGATGAAATCCTACCAACTTCACCAGCTCTCCTAAAACAGACTTACGTTATTGAAGGCGGTAAAAACCATCAAAATCGTAATATTCAAGATGAAGGCGATAAGGAAGCTAGCATTTTAAACATTGATACAATAAAGGGTAGGTGTTTGACGTTTATTTTCGAATGTTTTTAGGTCTTTCAGATAGTGTTTTAGATCGCAGCTTGCAGGTTCGTAAAGATGAAGTGATTGCAAAAAAGTTAAGTAAGTCTAGTTTAAAGTATTCTGCGTGTCTGCTTCGTCATTTCTATTTCAAGGATTCACATTTACTCCATTAATTTTTTGTCAGGTGAAAAGAACCAAATGAAGCAACTGGATACCTTTAATGTTAAACACTGTCAGTCTCCTTCTACGGATATTGAAACAGAGCAACAGAAAATTCAGTTCGATGACGAAGAACTAAAAAAGTTAGAAGAGGCCTTTAGCGATTTCGATTGTGACACATCAGAAACAACTATCCCAACTCGCGCGTGTGAAACATTTGCCCGTCGAGTATCATGCAAACCATCAGCGACGGGGGAAGAGTGTTCAGAAGGTAATACAACATCAGTTCCTTCCTTACAGTCAGCCGAGGGCAGTGGTGAAGCAGATAGTAATATTGTTGATGTTGAAGCACAAGATGCTACACAATCACATGTTGTTTGCGCGGTAAGCGAGTAAAGCATGTTAATTTTACTTGATACTTCTGTTCCTAAGTGTTTTTGACTATGAATTAATATGTACTAAGTAATTTATTGCTTTTTCTACACTTGTAGCACATAAGATTATTTACTTGGTCTTTATTTAGGTGGGTCACGGGTTAGAATCCGGCTTCATCGACTAAGATTTTAGCAGCCTGTTAGTATCAACTGTTGTATAATGCATATAGCTTATTACCAAGCGCTTTGACATACTTTTATTTCATTAATATTTTCCGAACATTTTTAATTCAAAAACGTGCTGCTAGTTTCTAATAATAAAGACATTTCACAAGGTTATGAGGGAGCTGATCGGTTTCTCATGTGCCTTGTTTGTTGGTTTAGTTTGGTAAATTAATTGTATAGAATGAAGGTAACTTTCCTTAAAGGTGAAATTTCAACGCTTGTAGTTTATAATTAGTATTCAGTTGATTTAGAATACATATACTGCCGTTTTGGAATATTCCCTTTCTTGTTGAATTCATTTTCATTGTTTGATATGAAAACTAGCTACTTAGACTAGTAGTTTCAAAATCCCCTCTGTATGTTCTCTGTATTTTATTCGCATTGTATGCGTCACTTTGCTAACGTATGTTTTGGGTTATACCATGAAAATGCATCCATCACTAAAGCTTAAATTTCATCTCTTATCGTTCGTTTGTCTGTTCCTTTTTTATTTTACATTCACAGGCTACTGCACTTTTTACTCAAGTTTCAGAAGGTCATTCAGACAATACTATTGACAAGCAGTTAAGCTCACAGACTAAGGGAGTTGATCAGTCACTTATAAGATCTCGAGTCAAACTATATTCACAGCTACCATGTCTTACTGGCTTATCATCTGCTTATGAGAGTAATTCATTCGACAACAAGGTAGGCTGTTTAAGTATTTTTCCTACTTTTGATACTTCAATTTAACTTCCTGATTGACGAAAACAAAAATAATTTCGGAAGACAAGGTTATTTGGGAAAAATGGTAATATGGGTATACTTCATAAAACTAGGAAGTGACTATAGTAAAAACAAAAAGGTGGACTTGAAGTAAATTTTTAAGAATTAATACTGTTTTTCGAAACTTTTCAAAACGAGCGTATTATTAAGGACTGGCAAATAGCTTACTAACTTGACAGAGAGGCAAATAAGGAATATATATATATATATATATATATATATATATATATATATATATATATATATATGATCAGTTTACTAAACAGCAAGGTCAATAGCATTAGAGTTTATATGTGTGCGATTTTTCCGCCTAAAAAGGAGTTATTTTTCGTGTAGTGCATTTTCTGCTTCATTTTCTTCTGAGTACACTTAAACTCAGGTTTGCCGATCGACTGATTACCTTCCACGTAAATTGTAGTGGTGTGTCGGTGGCACATCGGTTAGGACGCTCGCCGACCATGCACATGGTTCGAGGTTCGATCCCCGGCCACCGACACACTCATATACCTCGCTAAGCCAGAAATAATGCTGGTAGAGAGGAAAGGTTGGACATGGGGCTAGCAAAATCCCATCCTGTAAAAATAAACAGTTACAGAAACTTCAAGCCACTAGCTTGAAGCCCTGTGTTCCACTGGGAACGTGAAGGAAAATAAAGTTGTAGGGACTTCGGTGTTTATTTAAGAAATAAAATTCATATGCCAAGTAAGATGTTTCACTTGTTTGAATCCACTTAGGCGAATAGTTTGTTATTGGGATTATTTACAATCCGCATAGTGTATTGATAATTAATTTAAGGTTTAATTGAATTTTAGATTCTCCCGTCAGTTGATTGGACCGAAGTGCTTGGTCTCAGGTTGACATGTCGGCTTCTTGTGCAGATGCTTCGATGATGTCTGGGTATGTAATTAGAATTTAATTGATGGATGATGACTAGCAGTGGAATCCAGGATAACGCGCATTTCGTCCTATTTGTGACTCTTTAGTTGAATGCCTCATTGGGAAACATCATCATTCACTGGGGAATGCAGGTACATCCAGACGGCGAGTTTCAAATAGGATGATATACGCCTCATCCTGGATTCCACTGCTAATCACCATCCAACAATTAAATTCTAATTTAAGGCCCATGAAAGCGCTGTTAACGCATTTTGACTGATTTGAATGTGCTCTAAGAGTCGATTAATTACTACAATATGTAGGATTTGTTTGATCATTAGAAAATAGGTGCTTATCTTCGTGGTGTTATAATTATATATTATGTCGTTGTAATTGACTACTATTATCAATGAAAACTTTACGACATTAAAACTTATCTCCTTAGAATTCATTCACAGTGTATTTCCAATAAATACTTACTGGTATCCGATTATTTTATACAATGAATAAAGTTATCTCTGAAAAGAAGACTTTGTAGTATGCTAGGTGATTCTCAGACTGTTTATAAATTCTTCATTAGATTTCGGCATTTTTCATAGCCAATAATTTCTTGAATTGTGTAACCATAATTCCATAAGGATTTTCGTTGGAAAGAGATAATTTCTATGTATATACTATCTGTGCCTTCATCTAATGAAAATTGATGCACTCAAGTTAGCCGATTAGAGTCATTTAACTTTCAGTATTCGATTATCTAGTGATCTGAGTTTGTCTGGACATACATAATGAACCTCAGCTTCAATCAGCGTGTTATGTATTGCTGCTGAGTGGTTAATAGTAAGTTTTCCCCGTCGCCAACTATGTTATGTACCCGTCGAGTAGTTAGTAGTCCTGACACGGAAATAGGGAAATCAGAAGACCACCAGGTTACGATGATACTTGTATTTTCCAGACAAGGAAAATAAATGTCACACAAGAGTGTGAGTAAAATGGTACGTAGAGTACGAAAATGTGTGTGTACAAGAATGAACAAGAATGGTAAAGCAAGAGTATATGTGAAAGTGGCTAATACACATGAACCAATAAATAGCCAATCTTAACATGATTGGTTGTAATGTCATGTGACAACAAGGTCATACATGTCTATTTAATTAGTGGACAGACAAAAGCATATTGTCAGTTATAATGGAATATCGATCCATATACACATAGCAAAATATAACAGACTGTCAAAAACAAAACACACATTATGTGGATACATATCACAGCGACACATCTGCCCAGCATTTCGAAGTTTTCCCTTTAGCTAATAAAATCTATGAGTCATTAAAAAAAATTAACCAGTAGTACTATAATCTATTGTGATGTTTATTCACTTTTTAAATGTTCTTTATATCTTTTTAAAAATTTTAGTCAGATAATTGTGTACCACCTGAATTGCCTAAACCAACTACAAGTTTGAATGCAAATAATTCTGCATCGCAATCACTAGTACATGATGTAAATAGACAATTCCTAAGCCATACAAACAGTCATCTTGCTAAGTCAGTGGATGTAAATAATATTTCTGAAGCTCCAGTCGAGCAGATTTCAAAACACAACTTATCTGAAAATGCTTCACATGATGCCCAGAAAGTTGATAATACTCTGGAAGCTGACAATACAATATTAGGAAATCTGGATATGTCAAAAATCGATATTAGCTGTTTACACATGTCTGATATTGATGGCTTACTGGATATGATAACTGCTATAGGTAAGCAGTCGAAAACTTGTGAACCAGCAGCAACTCAGTGCAATAAAGTATCTTCACAGTTAATTAAACAAGTGGCTGCTGTCAGACAAGGACTAAAACCTGCTGTTAGTAATACAATTGGTTCTAATAATAACATTGTTTACAGTTCAGATGGGAAACAACCAAATTTTCCTTTATCCAAGGTAAGCTGTACATAGATAATATACTTTTTACATAGGGTTTCTTATAGTTTTTTTAAATGGTTGCGTGGCAGAATGTTGACTCTTGCTACTCGCGAGGCTGTTTGTTACATGTGCTCTAAAGTTTTACTGATGTTTAGCAGACTTAAGGTAAAATACCCTCCAAATTGAAGTAATTTAAGTTTAACAGTATGAGGACTGTCATACAAAACCACATACATATCTGAAATTCACACATAGCTGCGTGTATCTAATTGATAGGGCGAAGTAGTTATTTGAATTGGATAGCAGATTCTCTGTGGTTTTCTTCCTATTCCGTTAGACTTTTCTATATGGTTTTGATTTCGTAATGAATTTTGTGTTGATCCTAAGAGATTGGTTTTACATATGTGCTCTCAGTAGCTGGAAAACACCGGAAAACCTCGGTCTTATGATGATCAGTACTCATCACTAAGATATGATATAACAAAGCGGCAATTTGGCCTTGCAGATAAGGATTCGTATTATTTAATGCTAAAGCCAGGAACTCTACTGTCATGTTTTGCAGGCTGTAACTAAGTTATAGCTCTGTTTGACATTGTTCCTAAGCATCGTTCGATATTGATCTGCAGGAATAGAAGTGAATTGAAATACTCACATTTCAATTCATGAATAATCCCCATTCAGACAATTATGACAATAGAAGACGTACTTCAGCTAAGAGGCTGTTTTCAGCGAATTGATTCACTTAGCCGTACAGTCGCAATTATTGTTGTATATGCGTGTACATTAGGTTTGCCAGACAAGCATACAATTTAGTTAGGGTTGTTGTTTATGTCATCAAAATATTTTGAAAACTGTGATGAATAACTAAACTGTAATTAAAAGGGGGGGTGCGTCGGTGGCATAGCGGTTAGGGCGCTTGCCGACCATGCACATGGTCCGGGGTTCGATCCCCGGCCACCGATGCACTCCTTTACCTCGCTAAGCCAGAAATAATGCTGGTAGAGAGGAAAGGTTGGACATGGGGCTAGCAAAATCCCATCCTGTAAAAATAAACAGTTACAGAAACTTCAAACCACTAGCTTGGAGCCCTATGTTCCACCGCGAACGTGAAGGAAAATAAAATTAGAGGGGGGGGGGGCGTAAAGATTGTTAAGGGGTAGTGGTGATGGTTGCCAAGAAATAGTTGTTAATGGTAGCCACTGCATAGGAGAAGTTGAATAAGTGTATTGTAGTTACGCAATAAGGTGAATGAGTTAATGAGTTGGTTTTGATTAGGATGTAAATAGAAACGAAGGAAAATACGGAATTGTATAAGAGTTGTAAAGGCATACAAGAGTTATAAGGAGTCAGAAAAGCAGGCACACAAAATTCAAGTCAGTGGGAATCAAAATGCTCATACTTTTTCATGCATGCATATTTTTTGTTGCGAAATACTGTATTTATTCATTGTCTGATATTTATATTCAGGTCGAGGGGGGAAAAGAGAATGTACCACCTGCTAATGATATGATTTGTTCTGAGAAAGAAAATCTAAGCGTCAACAGGAAACATTCTCAACATTCGAATCCTCTTCATTCAAATGAATCTACTAATTCACCTACTAGATATCTACCAAAAGCTGGACATGAAAATTTATCGATTAATAAAGTGTCTATAACGCCTCAGAAGGATGCTGTTTCTTCAGAAATGTCTAAAGCTCAAAAAGTTCCTATTCTTTCAAATACTGACTGTTTAATATGGGCTGGAGCTGTTTGTGGACAAATGCAGTAAGTAGATATTCAGTTGAACTAATTACTGTAATTTAACCCACTACATTGCGCAGATACAAGTGTCAAGCGATGTCTTCCATAAAAGTACACCAAATGTAACGCAGTTCAAGAATATAATGGCAGCTATAATATGTACACGGCAGAAAAAAATTTTTAATGCAAAATTTCATTTAGAAAGCATACGAAAAATATAACTTGCCATTAAACCACCACAGCAATATACTAAAATAATAACTTTTATTATTAATATCATCAAATTATTATGATTGTTCCTTTGAGTTCCTAGTGGAACATAGGGCTTTATCAGCACATCTCCACTTCTTCTTATTTTCTGTTGTCCTCTCTGCCTGGGGCCACGATTACCCATAATCTATCATCTCGTCCTCGCACGAACTCCTTTATGTCACCTTCAGATGGCCCACTCGTTGTCTCCCATTTGGATTCCGCTCGAGAAATGGCCTGCACTGCTTGCGGTGTCACTCGATTGCCTCCTTTGTGTATGATCAGTCCATTTCCATTATCTTCGCCATATTTGTTGAGCGATGGGCTCTTGGTTGGTTTGTTGCCAGCCAGACTTTCCTGTTGTTAATTCTTTCTGGCCGGCCGACCATTTGATCTTCAATATGCAACTAGCGAAGGCGGCAGCTGTTGGTAAAAGTCTTCAGTGGCCTGTTGGAAATGCTTTTGGTGACGCGCACACCGACTTTCTGACCCAAATTGAAGCGATAACTGACTGAACACTTGTGTTAAGAATCTAAATCTTGTTCTTTATGATTCTGAGTGGAGTGCAGAAGATCTCCAAACTGATTTCAGGTTGATGAAGGCGTGTCTTGTTCTTTAGATTCTAGCTGCTGTTGACATCTTCATCCGTGCCGTCTGTCTGTGTTTGAAACAATGCTTCTTAGATAAGTGAAGGAAGTAACCTTATGTATATTTCTTCCGTTGATAGTGATTATTGCTGTTTGTTATTGCTGTTGGTTGGTTGTCTGCATCACCTTCGTCTTCTCTATGTTCTCCTGGAGTCCTGTCTTTGCTGTCTGTCTCGTCTCAACAGCCAGTTTGTTGGTTTTCGCCTCCAAGTCTTCGAGTTTGTCTAACATTAAACATAAATCAATGGTGGACGAAATCTAGGTCTTCTAGAGCCTCCTTATCGATCGACAGTATTCCTATCTGCTCAATCTCCATATTTTTACGTATTATCTAGTCCACTACAATTAAGAGTATCATCGGTGATAACAGGTAGCCTTGTCTTACTCCTGCATTCGCTTCACTTCACGTGCTACAAAGCTATATTTAGCGAGAGTTTGCAATAAAGCCACTCCGTCGTTAGTCTTTGTCATTACTTATCATAGTGCTTCCTAATTACATTCAAATTTATTCCTTTGTGTAGAAAAAGTAAGAAAGTAGCGTGCGTCGGTGGCACAGTGGTTAGGACTCTCGCCGACCATGCATATGGTCCGGGGTTCGAGCCCACGCTGGCGCATACCTGATATCTATGGTCGGCCTGCAAAATTTGGGCTACCGATATCCATGCTGAAAATTCCATACTTGTACCAAAAATACAGTGTGGAATCAAGCTGTAAATCAAAAAAATTTAAAAAAAAAATTTAAAAATTTATATGTGTGTTAAGTCGATCTTTTGATTCTTATGAGATAATCTTTTCTAAGAAGTTGAACGATGATATCTTCAGATTTACTCAGTAACTTTGTTACTAGTTGGTTCAGTTTTCAGGAGGACTGTTTCTCAATCAGACAAAATATCTGAATGCTTCACAGTAAGCAAGCAATGGATAAAATGGCTTTTAACTTGACTTCGTCTATAGATGTAAGACTACTTACAGAGTGGAGGTCGGACAGTGGCAAAAATAGTCTATTAGAGTGATTGCCACTGAAAAGCGCTGTATGCATTTATTCACGATATTTACGGTACAAGCAATATAGATAGGTGCCTACTAAGTTTTATCATGCAATCCACTGTCTTTCCACATTGTTCAGGCATCTGATATCAAGCATACGTGTGCACAAATAATTTTTCTACCACCGCTATCGTGGAGAAAGTTGTTATTAGTGTAATTACTACGTGAGGTGAGGAAGGGTGAGGTGATACTGTGTGGTATGTTGTACCAGGTGAAGATATTTAGCATGTATCCACCATTCCATAATACTTTAAAATTTATTTCAGTCGAATTAACAGTTATATCGTAATGAAACCGAATGGATGGATGTATATAATAAATGTCTTGAATGTATATCAACTTTCCGTTTACTGACTTCATTTGGCTATGGAGTGTCTTTTCCACTGCGGCATTTTCAGCCGCATCTATTTCGAAATTGGTATGTTAATATTGTTATTGATAAAATGCAGTTTTGTCATTAAATATCTATTAATCAAATCACTTATCGCCTGATAGATGAATTAGGTTTACAATATATTTGAAATTATTATATTAATATCAATGTAATAAATAAATACCTATTATTTTATTTTTATTATTTTAAGGCGAAAGAGTTTCCTCATTAAACATAAAATGGATAAACCGGTCACACTGTCATTTGCTGTTCGTCCTAAATCCGAAGTTTTCAAAGTGAGTTTCTTTTATATTTCACTAAAGGGTAATATCCTACTAGGTAAAATCACTTTTCGAAATAGCCATTGCATAGGATAAGTATACAGACAGATTAACATAGAACCTTTTAGAGAATTACACTGACACAAGTTGCTACGCTGCAAAATAGAAGTGTGGTGATACCGCAATAAACCACATATATCATTAGTCTGATAGAACTATTAAGGATTCTCATACAGTAGTTAGGTATTTTAGTTAATCTAGTCATCCACAAACATCTCTGGACTCAAATTATCAGGTCTCGTTAAATGTACCTTTTTACTCTGGAGTCCATTTTTCCTGCTTCATGTGTAGTTTGAGGTTAAGCAATAATCAGTTGCTGTGAATCTATCAGCTGTTTGAACCGCTCATCAGAGTATTCTATTTAGTGACTCTATCTTCTGTCCTACAGGCTTTTAACATTTTCATCTTTCTGTGACATTTTTCACCATCAACAATTTTTTAGAACCTTTTTGCCAAAATGGTTGACAAATATTGCTTGGTACTGATGTCTTTTCCTGGGCTTTTGTTTTCTTCACCTACCATTTCTGACCATCAGTTTATGTATAGGCATTTTTCGCTGCTATACGTGTTTACAGGCAACTGGAATCAGTCTCCTAGCATCTAACACTTTCGGTGAAATCCTCTGTTCTCTAACTGCTTTATCAACTGTCTTTACTGATGTTTCTACAACAAACTAAATGCGATGTTCGTCCTGATGATTATCATTATCGTGCTTAGTTAACTTCTCTCTGAATTCAAACCTAATCTTTTCATTTTAGAATGCAAGGCGTGTTTATCTTCTTCATTGAGTCAGTCTCAGATGTTTAGTTGCGTGATCTAACCCATAGTCAGTATTCATTCGTGCATTTTAGAAGAAGAGGTAGTCCTTCACCACTTTTGTCATCTATGACTAGTAGTACACGTAATCCATATGTGTTCCTTGTTGATTTGATTAGTGTAAGTTACTTATACTATTTTTATGATAGTTGCTTTCAGCTTTACCACAATCCATCCTACCTTTCTGACGTTATTAGGCCTACAGAGACAATCCTTTCAACTTTTATAGCTTGTTGCAACATAACTGATTGCCATGATCATGATTGCAAAGCTTGGTCAAGGCAAGATAGATGATAACATTTTAATTTGTATATGAATGGTAAGCTGATACATTTTTGTTTAGATTGCGAGGGATAACTTCATTTAGATTGCATGGAGGATTTCATCATGAGCTGACATCGGTTAGAGAACCACTGGAAAACCTGGGAGTACTGGACAGCTGTTTCGTCCTATCTTGGGACTCTTCATCAGTACGCACCCACGGGGTTCGAATCCAGGACCTTGTGGTTACAAGGCGAGCTCGTATTCCATTAAGCCACTGGGACCCAATCCAATGGTCCTTGAATTCTAACTTCTGCCAATTCACTATATAGCGCGACCCCTAGCCAATGTCTTCAGCGAGTATTCGTCCTAACGCCCGAACTGCTGTACCCTACTGGAAGACTTGCATTGATTGAGGTCGAAAAAATACTTGTTTCAGATGCTATCTTAATGAAGGTTCCTGCCTAAATTTCAATCATTACATATGATGACTTCAGTTAGTTACGTCTACGGATTGAGAAATGGATAGTAACACATACACTGGCTCATCTTTAGAGGTGACTGATGTAATGGCGGGCGAGGGTTTCGTCGTATTCAAGACACTTCTTGTGGAAATACGTTTTTTCCAGTGAGTAATGTTGTTCATAGTGGTGCTGAAACTGATTGAGAACTTACAGGCACGTAATTACAGTTTAGAATATATATATATATATATAAGGTTCGTTTGATACTTACCGACTAATCTCTGGCGCAGATGTGACACCTGGCCAACAGCCTAAGTACATATGTATTGCACAGGAGTTCGCTCAATCCTTCCTTATAGCTGTGAAATGTGACCGTTGAAAGTGGGAAACTTAAAAAGGTTGTCCATCTTTGACCAGAAGGTTAGTCAATTAATGAGGTTGTGATGCTTCATCGATTGAGATAACTAGGACCTGTTTTTTCACTTAACCACCACCTTCGTCGTGCACTGTTAAGGGATATAAGATGAGGTTAGAGAAAAGTTAATAGTGGTCAAAGGGAAATGTAACATCCATCCATAATATCTTTCTTAGTTAGAACCACTTAGGGAGGTGTAGACTGCATGGTTGGTGCCAATGGTATGAGACTGTTCGTGATATTCATCAAAATAGTTCTCACCTTTCGTTCCCCCCCTAATGGACTCGCAGATCTGATTAAATTCCCATTTTTTTTCATGTAATTATTCTTTCTCTTGTACTTTTCCGTTCATTATAGTTTCTTTTAATTTTCTTATCTACCTCTGTGGGGTTTATGAAGTGCATCAACATGAAATGTTGCACTTTTGTGCAACGTTTTATGTTGACGACTCATTCAGTCAGTCAACGTATATTGTTATTAATTCTTATGGCTCATATTGGTTAGAGTATCTATGTATGTATGCATTTTCCTTATAATTTTAGTTATATTTATTACACGTTGCCTAAATAATAACCATATTGTATAATGCACTCTATGTGACCGTAATCAGTAAACTCCTATGTTTTATTGTCTTTCATGCTCTTACCTTCATAAATTTCAATACTCTTGTGGTTAAATATGAGCATATTACATTGTAAAATAAATAAATGAAACTTAACCGAAATTATATGATTTCTGATTTTGTTCAGAAAAATCATTTTGTACTGTAGCCTATTTATTTCAATTGTAAAAAATGAACTTTTTTCTTCTTTCTTTTTTACATTAAGCTTGTTGATGAAAATGGTTATCTTATTACGGGGATGTACCGGGTTCATTTACCGCCGAATCTTGAATATGAAGTTAATGTTGCCTATGTAGGCAAGCATCCAGTTTCTTGGGATTTTGCAAATTTATTTTTTCGTTTAGAGGATAAAACACTAACTCGTACATCAAAGGTAAGCTTTCTATTTTAAAAGGGTTTATATAACACTATACACATTCATGCTATACAATGCTTAAGCGAAATGACGTCAAGGCTTTGTATGCTTTGATTGAAATGTAATTCATTATCTAATCATATTTCATGTAAGGTTTTCGTTGTGCCATTAGTGTTGTGATGTTATTTTATTATACTTCCTCACATATGTAGCAGGGATAAGTACAGCAAAACCTGAGTTTCTTCCTGCTGCATTAGACGAGGCAAACCAGCTGCAGAAAGTTGGGGAAGACTTTATATCAAAGGAGTAATATACAGCTGACAGTTTCTAGTACTCACAAATTTTCAGTACAGGGTTTCTCGTTGATTGCCTACCACCAACAATTTTTCAAAATTTCTTTACGTTCCCAGTGGAATATAGGGCTTCAAACTAGAGGCCTGAAGTTTCGGTAGCAGTGATGTTTATTTTTTTATTTTTTAGCTTCATGCCCAACCTTCCCTCTTTACCAGTCTTATTGCTGGCTTAGAGAGGTAAAGGAGTACGTCGGCCGGGCATCGAATCGCGGACCACCTGCATGTTTGGTGAGCATTCTACAGCTGTGCCACCAACTAGTTAGCATGATGTCTTTTTTGAAGTCGACTATACGGAACAGATTTTCCGTATCCCAGGTTAAGAGCCACAATTATCATGTGTAGGTTGGTGGTATTCCAACCATTCGCCCAGTCTGATGTAGGTAGACCGGGACTCGAACCCCCTAACCTGTTGACTAAGAGCCGAGTACTTAAGCCACATCTGTACAGCTTGTATGATAGCTGTAACTTTTTGTGTAGATTTAAGTAAGTCAAGACTTTATTTGACTTTCTGGATTTCTTGAATAGAAGGTGGTGTTAGATATGATAGAGAAGATTTGTAGCTCAGGTGGATGATTTTGATGTGGTTGTGTTCTCTGAGCTGGATGGTTGATTTGCGAAGCTTTCATCATCCTACTAGGTGACATCTTCAGCGCATACTTCAATTTGAAGCCAGCTTTTAGATTTCTCCACGAGTTTATTAACCATCTCTCCTGGTGACCTTGAACGTGATTAGTTGTTTTTGTGTTTCCACACCTTCTAGGTTACTTGTATTGGAACTGATTGTTTCTTTGGCTTGAACTTTGACCCCTTGTGTGTGAGATTTCCTTCTTATCGGTTGATAAATTTTGTCTATCTCGATGTGTCTATTGATTGACGATTCACTGGAAACCAAGCTTCTAAAAATTCTCTAGCATTCTTGTTGTTTCCTCTGTCTGATATTTGAACGTTGTCCCAGTCGAATTGATGTCCGTGGTTGTCTGTATGTAGTGATATGAGGGAGTGGATATCATGTGTTTTGACGGCTAGCTTATGCTCGTGGATACGAAGACGAAGGGGACGTCCACTTTGGCCAATGTAGTGCTTTTTGCAGTTGTTACAATTTATTTTGTAGATGACGTTGGTTTTATCTTCGTTCGCTGTTGAGTTTTTGTTCACAAAGTCACTTCACTCAATTCTATGTCAGTCTCAAAGGGATGCTAAGTTCGCCTTCAAATAGTCAAGAATTTGTAGTGTAATTCGTTTTATCACTTATGTCATATTTGTGTCATGGTGCATCTTCAAGAGGTTTATCAAAATTTCCTTCTTTTTAGTATGTATAGAAAATTATTTAATTGAAATGATTATTGAATGTTTCACTTTGACAACCCTCGATACATTAGTTCTTTTTTCACCTAACCATCATAAAAACATGAAGTTCTGTTTCCTGGAGAGAAAGTTGTGATAGACATGTTGGTGAATAAGCCACCTTTCATCCATGAGACTATTGTTTGAATTTGGAACACGATTGTAAAGTCTGTAGGTTGAAAGTGAGCATTGGCTTGTCGCCTCTTCAAGTGACTAACGTGATTATTTACACACTAGGAACAAATCGATGAGAACACTCGCTCTGTATCTGTTATGTGCTCATTGAGTAGTTATTTGTCCTGACGCGTAAAGGGAAAAATCAGAAAGCCACCACGTTCACGATGATATGTGTATTTTCCAACAAGGGAAATTGACTGTCACACAAGTGTGTGAGTGAAAGGGTACGTAGTGTACGAAAGGTGTGAACAAGTGTGTATAAAAGTGTACAATACAAAAGCATATACTGGAATGACTAATATACATGAACCAATAAGATAGACATCTTACCATAATTGGATTCTGATTGCTTGTAATGTCATGCGACAAAAAGGTCATACATTGTTTATTTAGTTAATGGATAGACAAAGCATATTGTCAGTTATAATGGGATATCGATCAATATACACATAGCAAAATATAACAGACTGTCAAAAAGAAAACATACATCATGTGACTGCATATTAGTATCAAAGTTTATGCAACCTATTATTACAAATCTATATCCGTTCATCATTCCTCCGTTCATTGGCTTTCTTATTCTCCTCAGAGATTTTATTATTAATTCAAATAGTTGTATCAGATAAATTTGATTCTCAGTTTCGACAGGTTTGAATTTTAAATCAACGCTATATCTGCACATTTCTGTTTTAGGTGAGACTGATCGGATATACAAATTCCAGCCAGTTAGTGTATTACTGTTGTTCAAAGTTAAGTTCTAACGTTTATTGGACTGTAGCATCTCAAGTAGATCCTATTTGTGAGATGATTGACAAAAAGAATGAAAAAACAAATCCTCAATCTCCAAAATGCTGTTTAACTTCAAATTTATCTGGATGTTGTTTGGCGAGAATTACTGTCAGCAATTTCGGTGCAAGATCTGCATGGGTTTGTGCACGTGTAGAATGTTTGGATCAGAAATCTGATGATCAAAAAGATTGTAACGAGTTTTCTGATTACGGGATAGTAGTTGATCCGGAGAATTTGGTGATTGGATCAAAACAATCTGAGGTATGTTATCTTTTCATGACATTTCACCGCTTTCATTAAGATGATTGATGACTTACTAGGGATTAATTACAGGATTTCATCATGAACTGGCATCGGTTAGAGGACCATTGGAAAACCTGCAAGGAGTACGGGACAGCCTGCTGCATTGTCCTAGTTTGGGACTCCCCATCAGTACACACCCACTGAGGTCGTAACCCAGGACCCTCCGGTTACAAGGCGACATCATAGACCATTCACCCATTGGGACGCGATCCAATGATCCATGAATTACAACTTCTACCAATTCATGATATAGTGCGACCAATGGCGATTGTCGTTGGCGAGTATTTGTCCTCACGCCCGACCTACTGTACCCTAGTGGTCACGACTTCCCACTAAAACTCCAGGTAACTACCTACCTGAATAGGGCCAGTCGCTAGTGAGCATCTCATTGGTTTTCAAGTATTGGTTTGTAAGGATATGATTGATTGGTTACAGGCCTTCATCATGAGCTGACATCGGGGATTGGTTGGTTGTTTGCTGTCTGTGAATGAATAGTTGCCACTTCGTCAGGTGGTGAAATCAGCTGTGTGGATCTCTGAGATGTATTTCATTGAAGTACCTGCATTACATTAAATAAATGGTGTTGATTGATTGTTCCATAGGATTTTTCGGGAACATTTTCGTATGATAAATGCACCTTGCAATTGCATTGTCAAAACAAAATATTCATGAAAAATTCCCATTCGAAGATTAGTAAATAGAGAGAAGACCAGTAGTTTAGCGAAGAGTCCTTTTTCGGCGAATTCATTTTCATAGCTGTATAATCGCAAATATATATGGTTGTTTTTTATGTGGGTGTAGATTAAATTTGTCAAACAAAAATATAATTAGTAAGTTTTTGGTGGAATTACGTTATTCAAATGACGTTCAGATGAATTGGATGTTGATATAAGATGGTAGTAACAAAAGTGATGAGTTGTCACAAACAATTGTTAATGAAGAGTTTGATCAAAGAGTTGTGCTCCGGGTGCACATGGAAACAAAATAACAAACGGAATCACGTAAGAGTTTTAAGTAGTTAGGAAAATAAGCATACAAGCACAAGTTAAGTCAAACCAACAGAGTTGTTATCATGATAGTAGAAGCAGTTGAATAATTTTCTTTTGTATGCATAGTTCTGGTTCTTCTAACTGAATGGCTAGGGCTTCTGCAATGCAATACAAAATATAGTTAAAAAAAACTAAAAACTAATTAGTTAAGCCATGAGTAATCATTTGTAATTAGCAGATAGGATACAAATGAAGGAAGGATTCCAAATGCGTTACAAAAATTAAAATAAAAAGGTCCACATAAGGTTTATTATGTAACAGCAGAAGACAAGTGCCAGTCCACAGATTGCTTATTGAGGAAATCAACAGATATTTATAGATTTTTATGTACATTACTATAGGTTATTCTTAGCAGAGAAACAGCGTCTTCTTCTGATTGGTTGTTCTCTCGCTGAAAGTTAATCTGTCATCTCTTTGTGGCCGTTTCTTAAACAGTCCGGTGATATATCTGCGAATCGTATCCGCCCACGCTAAGTCTGCTGTGATTGGTTGTTGATTTCTTCAAGGTTGGGCTTTGTTCTTGTTTTTTCTCATGACCCCGATTTAGGACGTAAACATTGACGTAAATTGCTGTCTACCAATTTTGGCTAGCAGAGGGCTCTCAGCACACTAGGACTACAAGGTGTCTGGTCATGATAAGATGCATTTTATGAACTCCGTTTATGATTGGTTGATGTATTTTAAAAGCCTTATATAAGATAAACGTGAAGGAAAGCGATTGGCCTTAAAAAGTTAAAAATAGGCTAACAATGATGTCACTAATTAGCTAACTGGTGAATTAGGGAAGCAATTTAGATGTAAGCCAACAACTTTACTGGCTAAATATATTCCATCAGTATCAAAAACACGGGAACAAAGGAGTAAGAAAACAGTCTACTGTTGGCAGCTTTTTTCGTTGTAATGAAAAGTTATGCTGAATGAGAGCACTTACGAGTATGTATATCAAGCACAACCTTATCAAAGACTGATATATTGTGAAAGAGTTAATAGTCTATAGAGATCCACCTTTAAATTTGATACAAACCATGCAGTTAAGGAGGCATGAAATAGTAGTTCAAACACAACAGAAGGATAAAATAGTAATCCATACAGATTAAGGGTTCCAAACATTTTTTTGTTTTCATTTCTTTGAGTTCTAAGTAGAACACAGGATTTCAACCTTTAGCTATGAAGTTTCAGCAATGGCAGTGTCTTTTCTACTGCTAGGAGGTGGTGTTGCTAGCCTCACACTCACCCATCCCTCTTCACCATGCTTACTACTAGTTAGGTTGAGGTTATAGTGTGGTGAGAGCTGGCTGCTGGCCAAATTGGTAGACAGTCATTTACGTCAATGTTCACGTCTCCAATATTGGTCGTGAGAAAAATAAGAACAAAGATTGATTCAACAACCAGTCACAGCAGACTTTGCGTAGGCGGATGCAATTTACAGATGGATAATCTGGACTTCAATAAACGGCCACAAAGAGATGAAAGATTAACGTTCAGCGAGAAACCACCAATCAGAAGACTGTGTTTGTTTGCCTACAATAATCTATCATAGTGTACATGAAAATCTGTAAATACTTGTTGATTTCCTGAATAAACGGTCTGTTGCCTGGCCATTGTCTTCTGTTGTTACAATAGAAGTGGATCGACTGGGAATCGATTCCGAACCATATGCGTGGTCGAAAGCTGTCCACTTGTTATTTGGACTCACACAATAATAACTATGCATGCATTAATGTTTTCAGAGTGTGTGAGATGCATCTACTCATTTTTAACCAACTAAACTTAATGTCTCAGAGTTTAAGATCGACTTCAGTTATCTTTACTTAAAAACCTTTAAGATGGATGCTTATTATACATACAAATGTTGAAATGTGAAATTTGTATTATTGTTTAAATCTATATGCAGAGTATTTCTATCACTTTAAAACCTGGAGTAAAAGCTGCACGTATTGTGTTGTATCATGGCGATGAAATACTTCGTTATCAATTTCGACAATTGTAAGCTTCAGATTTTTATTTAACTTAATTGTTTTGAAATGAATAATTGTAATAACAAATGTGTTTTTTAAACATATAATCACATTATTATTATTATTGGTTGGAGGATTTCATCATGGGCTGACATCAGTTAGAGAACCACTGGAAAACCGGGGAGTACTGGACAGCTGTTTCGTCCTAGTTTGGGACTCTTCATCAGTACGCACCCCAGGGGTTTGAACCCAGGACTTTCTGGTTACAAGGCCAGCGAGCTCGTAGACCATTAAGCCACTGGGACCTCATCTAACGGTCCATGAATTCTAACTTATTATTATTCGTTGCTCACTAGGGTATAAAACAATATCATGGACCTTGTCTCTAATTAGTTCTAAGTAAATTCTATCAATCATGTGTGTGATTTTATCAAGTAACGTTATCAGTTGGATTAGAGCGGAAGCATACTAGACTTCCTTGAATAGTTGTTCATTCTCGGATTAGAATTTTTCAGTAGCGTGTATCACTCGTGTTCAGTTTTTACATGATTTAAAGAATTTTTAAGTGTTCTACTGATTCTTACACAAAATAGCACTTTCAGGTGTGTATTAGTGTATAAATTAAGCTGAGGAAGGGAACAATCCACTCCTGATATTGATAAGAAATTATTCATATGTAAAAACAGAGGTTATCCATTGCTTCGCCTATTTTTAAAATTTTTTTAACGTTTCCAGTGGAACATAGGGCTTCAAGCTAGAGGCCTGATGGGGTTGCTAGCCTCATGCCCAACCTTCCCTCTTTACCAGTCTTTTTAGTGGCTTTGAGAGATAAAGGAGTGCGTCGGCTGAGCATCGAATCGCGGGCCACCTGTATGGTTGGCGAATATTTTACCGCTGTGCCACTGACGCCTATAGTTGTACTCAGTCGACTTTTGAAAACACTATCAAGGTAAACAGTGTAGTCAAAACTGTATTAAATGTCCAATCTCCGTTTCTTAGGCATTTGCTTTCTGAGCATCTCTCAGTTTGTTCTCAGTAATTTGATAATTCCCACTGCAATATTAAGAACATAATATTCAACGAAGAGACTCTTTTCAATGAATTTATTATCAAGCTATGCAATCGTATATGTATGGGCTTTTTTTAGAGAAATTGTATGCCTTGATGAAATTTAAACAAAGGTGTGAATACATAAATTAGTAATGGTACGAGATGCAATTAAAATGTCTGTGATTACAATCATAGTTAAATATCAAGTGTCAAGTGACAAAACAAATGTCGTGTATATAATAGTTCATAGGATGTATAGATATTGTAAAAAGGTGTATAATTATAGGATTAGTAGGTAAATATAAAACATTACATAACATGCTGTGAAATTCGATAGATAGATAGAATTCAGTCTCTGTACTTAACTGTGTAATAATTGAAGTAGCTATCAATTCCGCTCAGCCACACACATGTATTCTGAGAAGGTTTAGTCGCATTGTACATCCGAAAGCCTAATTTTGTAAAAACAGAATACAAGGGCCAGGCAACAGATCGTTTATTTAAGAAATCAACACGTGACGAAATATTGGGGACGTACACATTGACGTAAGTAACTATCTACCAATTTTGGCTAACAGCCAGCTCTCACCACAATTTCACTTGCTTTAGCTATATTGCAGTAGTACTTTTTTTAAAAAACACACAGATTCTAATCGACTCTTAAAAATCCACTTTGTGTAAAACACCATATTCTGTAAATATTATGTCCTTTTTTTAGATACACTCAGTCTCAGAAATCATCGAAACACGAAAAGCCATCTAACAACAATCAGAAGGATAGTCGCTTGCGTTTGCTAGATATCTTGAAAGATTTTGCACATGAACAGTCTATTCAAGTTGGTAAGTCGATGTCTTTGCGGAGTGTCAGAAAGAGTTTATTTCTAACACCCGCTGTCTATTTACTTTGTTTTCAAGAGTTGGTTTGTAAGTATTAAATTTGTTTTTACGAGTTTGACCACGGATTGATATAAGTTAGACAACCATTGAAAACCAGGGAATACTGGACAGCTGTTTCACCCTAGTTTGGGAATCATCGGCAGGACGCACCCGCCACCAGGGTTCGAACCCAGGACTTCCCGGTTACAAGGCAAGCTTGTATACCATTGAGCTACTAAGACCCGATTCAATGGCCATTGCGTGAATCCTAACTTCTACCAATTCGTGATTTAGCGCGACCAACCAATGTCATAGGTGGGAAATCCATCCTCACACTTAGCTGGTTGGACTTCACTAATCACTAGTTTAAGCCACGTAGGAAGGTGTAGACTTGCTGACTGGTTGGGATCCTCGGGACGGTAAAAACCAATAGTTGGAAACAATTGGTGATATGGCTCAAAATCGTTCTCAATGGCTGGCGCAGGTGCATCCACTCCTTGTGACTTATGATTTCCAGTGAAACTATATTGTTCTTCGTCATTACTATTCCTTTCTCTCACACCTGTGTTAACTGTCTCTATTATGTCTCTCGTCTACGATCTTCCCTTGCTTTGTGTTCTACAAGGAGGGAGTGTGGCGACTTGGACTGCCTCACATCGATGCAAAGTCCTATGTGGAAAACAGACATTCAGACTAGTCACGACCTCTCACTAGAACTCCAGGAAACTCCATCCTCTAGCAAGTCACTAGCGAGCAGCAGATTAGTTTTCAAGAGTTGGTTTGTAAGCATTTAATTTGTTTTTACGAGTTTGACCACGACTTGATATCAGTTAGAGTACCATTGAAAACCAGGAAGTACTAGACATCTGTTTCATCCTAGTTTTGGGAATTTGTAATCTATTCTTTCACTTCTCTAAGTTCATTTTATTTTTGTTCTCATTCATATATCGAGATAAGTAACTTAATAAACAAAAATAAAAATTACGAAATAGCGAAGACAGTTTTCTTTTCGATGAATCATTTGCAAGAGCGCTACATTTGTATTCATATTTAACAAAGAATTCATAAATTCAACTACATGCCGGTAACTGTTGTAGAAAATATATTACATAATGTGAGGTTTAATGTAGAAAGGAATGACTCATTTGATTTTATTGTTATTATTACTATGATTACTATCATTATTATTGTTGTTTAGTTAGAACACGGCCTTTCTCCTGCAAATTTTACATAAGCCCTTTACCGTACTTCGATTAGCCTTTCTCCATTTTTTTATTGATTAGTCATTTTCCACACTTGTTGTGCAATTCCGAATTCTGTCTCTTTTTTCCTGGTCGCTATTTAGTCATCCTCTTCTAGATTACGCTTCACTTAACATAATACATTTTCTAGGCCATAGTCAGTTGCCAGTATATGATTGGTTTTATAAATTTTTTTGTATAAATGTCGACAAGGGTTACGTAATAGGAAAGACACTTTATAATATGGAAGTTTTCCGTTGATAGATTTTAAGCAGGGAATTAGTTTCCGATAGAAATAACACTTCTTCGTTGTTGGGTGATGTAAACACTGTCAGGTTGAGGTGCAGAGTTTTCTCAATGACTTTTTTATTGAGCACAGCAGTCACCATGATAACTTCAATTTCTTTTGCTAATTTTCAAGTATTGGTTTTGTAGGGATTTTGTTTGATTGCATGGAGGATTTAATCATGAGCTGACATCAGTTAGAGAACCACTGGAAATCCTGGGAGTACTGGACAGTTGTTTCGTCCTAGTTCGGGACTCTTCATCAGTACGCACCCGCCGGATCCCAGTGGCTTGCCTTGTAACCAGAAGGTCCTGGGTTCGATCCCCGGTGGGTGGTGAGTACTCATGAAGAGCCCCAAACTAGGACAAAACAGTTTTCCAGTGGTTCTTATGCTAAATTGTTTGTCACTATAACTAAAAACCAGTGATCTGATCTTAGCACTATTTATGCTACCATATCTAGTAATTTGTTATACATTCATAAGAGGTTCGTGGTCCAATAAAATCTCGTTTATTATTCTTTGTAGTATATGAAACAAAGGAAATATGTTTATTGAATAAAAGTGGCTATAAGTAACATTTATCATACAATCGGGTTAGATAACTTCTAGTCCATACCATGTATCATTCGTCTTATCTGTGCTAAGTTTCTCTTCTTTTCTCTACCTTTGTGTGCTACATGAAGAGTGGCAACTCGAACTGCTACACACCTGTGCAAAGTCTTATATTGAAACCAGTCAGTCAGTGTTAAGTATTTAGTACGATAACATTCTCTTCATTTCCTGAAACTTTTTATATTAGTATTCCAAGTATTTTTTGAAAGTTTTACTTTTAGAATATAGACTTAGTTTACGTGAATTTTAAATTAAATTATATTTGATTTAGTTGAACTGCCATCATCATCACACAACGATCTTCGACCACAAGATTGGCGTCAAGCTTTGATAGATCAAGTACATCATTGTGAGCCTATGTACTTGTATATTTATGCATCAAAAGAAGACCAAGCTTCCAGTTGTTTTAATCAACCTGACGTGTATTCATCTCATTCAGTATGTGAATCACTGTTAGAAAATTCGCTAACTAGTGTTCTTGTTCAACAAGATGCTTTTAAACAGCGAAGTTCTCTTAATTCTACTCTTCAAGATTTTACGGTAATGTTGTCATCGAAATCATTATCTAAGCGATCCAGTTTACAAGATGCTTGTCCACCAGCAACTAATCGCAGTCCCAGTATTTCGACTAATCGAAGGGAGTTAAATTTACAGCCTCCAAAGATAAAACTGAACCCTTCCCACACTTTGGTATTTCCATCTTGTGTTCATGGATGTTCAACAGAAGGTAATTTTCTTTCGTTTGTTTGTCCCACTGATGATTGCCTTTCTTTGATACTTTGTTAGTAGAATTTACATCTTATTAACCATTTGGGCATATTTCACCTACTGGCATGAATTAAAATGTTTGTGATGTAATTATTTTTGTAAGTAAACACTCTGAAGTTTAGTGAAAACTGTTAACTTTCTAAGGCCAGTCGCTTTCGTTTACATTTATCTTATTTGAGGCCTTTAAAATGTATCAGTCACTCATAAGCGGAGTTAATAAAATGCGTCTTATCATGACCAGACACCTTGTAGTCCTAGTGTAAGGGAGCTCTCTGCTAGCCAAAATTGGTAGACAGCAATTTACGTCAATGTTTACGTCCTAAATCGGGGTCATGAGAAAAAACAAGAACAAAGCCCAACCTTGAAGAAATCAACAACCAATCACAGCAGACTTAGCGTGGGCGGATACGATTCGCAGATATATCACCGGACTGTTTAAGAAACGGCCACAAAGAGATGACAGATTAACTTTCAGCGAGAGAACAACCAATCAGAAGAAGACGCTGTTTCTCTGCTAAGAATAACCTATAGTAATGTACATAAAAATCTATAAATACCTCTTGATTTTCTCAATAAGCGATCTGTTGCTTGACCTTTATCAACCAATTTGATTATTGTCTTAGTTATCCATCTACCCTTCACAGATGTGTCATCAATTGCATTTCACACTGGTTAGGGTTTTTGATATCTAAGTGAACAATGCTAATTAGAAAAGCAACGATTTATTCGGCTTTATGTTGGCGTTTAGCTTAACGCCGTTTTTTGTGTGAAAATGTTAATGAACCGCACATGTTATGGTAGGAATTCACTGGACAATACATTTTCTTGTTGATTGGAGTTTAGCAAGCACTTAATCGTGTGTTTTAGCTAAGCAATCCACATAAATGCTAGAACACTGTTGTATATGAAACAATGCTGTGAATAAAGTTGAGAATTTGTGCAAAGAATTATTCAGGATCATTTGTTATGCTTAGATTTTTCGGCATATATACAAGGCCTCTCTTAACTGTACTTAGATGTGGATATAGATGACATAAAGCGTTCGGATTGGTTGATTGATTAACCCTAAGAATAATAGACAACTTCCGGCGGTACCATTAAACTGGTGAACGCCCGCCAATGGTTCTGATTGTCACCCTGCCTGGAAGTAATTAGTCGTAGAGCCGTGTATTATTTTTAGTTGCCACTCCTCTCAGCAAGAGGGAGCAGGAATACAGCGTAATGAGCGTCAACCGCGAAGGGACGTAGAAGTGAATGAGTAAATCAAGGATAGATTAGACAATAGAAATTTCTAAGATTGATGAGTATTTAGCGCTCATCATTTATTTCCATATAACAGTTATAATAACGTCTCATTTCTTGTCTTATTTCCAGCTTCTTTTTCAGTAAGTTTAGAACAAACCAACTTTCCTATTCCATCCAGTAGTAGTGATTCTTCTCCATTATGGAAAGTGATTTGGTCAGCAAATCCTGTGACAGATGTACAAATTAAAAGGCCTACTGTAAATTCTTCATGTTCAGTAAGCAAAAGGCTAACTTTGGGACGGGATGTATTTCAGCTGATGAATACAAAAATCGATTCACCCAAGACTAATTGTCAGTCTACCGATAAATTCGACAGCCTGTCATCTGATCCTAACAAAGCTGGACATGGCCAATTGATTATACCCTTTCTTTTTAAACCTGTTTCATCACATGAATATACAATGTTTCAAGATTGGCACCTTAATTTTTGGATAGAACCATACTCACAAAATAAACCTGGTCATGAAGTACAAGTTAACTCAAAAGACTCCGTTACACTTTTAGTCACTTTAGAAGGTTCGGTAAGTATACGTTTGTGTGCAAGTTTTTCCTCTCGTAGGGATTGGTTACAGGATCTAATCATGAGCTGACATTAGTGAGAGAATCATTGGAAAACCTGGGAGTACTGTACAGCTTTTTCGTCCTAGTTTGGGACTCTTTCCTCTTTTATTTTCAGAAGTTTGTCCAGATTAAAGCTGTTTTAGTAGAGACTGATTTCGAGAATAGGAAATTGAGTGGGGATGTCCTGATATTGTTAATTATTTCAACGTTTGTTTACATATACTGTGTTGACTGTACAATAAAGATAAAGATTGTATGTAACCCTAGGTAAAGCTTTAAAATATCCAGTATACGATGTAATGTACATATTTGGAATGAAAATATGTGTAGGACAGAAGAATACAGATGTTTCTAATATGTTGGCATTGAAACTATTTCTATTTTTAAACTGTTTGATCTAGGCATACCGGCACCTGTTTTTTTTATCGATGAAATACCCATTTGCCCTTTTACAATTTGTGTCTGTTGTTACGGCGTCTACTTAATCAGCCCTTCTGGTTTCCGGCAAAACTGAATTAATCAGTTGTTGGTTCGACAAATTTTCACTGCGTGTGTATTACAACTTAATGCTCATTTATCTTCTCTTTTAGTGCTGTAAACCTACGCTAAATAAAAGATCTCCATGCGCTCATCTACAAAACACGTGTAACAGCAAACTTGAAGTGTCGTGTTCACTGTCCAAAGATCTCACATTCAATGATCGTAATGTGTCTCTGTCGAGAGAAAGTACTGCAAAATCTGTTCCTATAGGTCTACTTGATATTGTCGGTCTGCCGGTTATATTTGAGGTCATAGATTCAAAGTCTGCAATCAAAACTGGTTTCCACAATGTAAGCATTTGTTATTTTCATTTAACTCTGTATAACACTTTATGTTTAGCATTTATGCTGGATTTTGTTTTCTAAACAGATATATTTTACTCTGTGAGTCACTGTCATTCTTTTCGCTTCATTACTAGATTATGCTGATCAACCGCTTGAAGACAGCAGAGGTTTTCGTCAAACTTCAACTTCCAAATCCACCTTTTTATATGACAGAACCAAAAGAAACGAGGTTTCGTATTGCGTAAGTGCCATTTAATTAATTTTTAGTAATATTCCACATGTTTTATGGACACCAACTAACTAGATTATCAATACAGAACTCTACAGAACAGTGTATCAGTTCAGGTTGCCACATATCGGAGTAGCACTAAAAAGTAAAAAACAAATGTAATTAAGCTATAGAAGGCGAATTTTCTCTGGATTTCACAACCTAGTTATACTTCAGCTAACTTTCTTAATCGAGAAAAGCTGTGGCCCATTATGTGTAACACATGCTAACCCTTGTATTCGGTAACGTTTGCCTGACTTCCCCTCATTACGCCTAATTAATTATCATGTTATTCTATATAACCCAAAGATACTGGTGGTCAGATATCCCTAGTCTTTTCTTAACCTCTATCTTTAACTGCATGTCTCACAGATATGGAGTGAAACTTAGTAAACTTCTGATCTTTCCTTGTTCTCTTACGGACCCGTTCAGGTGGGCAGTAGGAAAATGACTTTTCATTGAAATTCACTCAAGCAAATGAGTTCCGTAATCTCCAGTATGTGCTATACCAGCAAGGCCGCGAGGATTATCTTGTCCGATGGATTTTCTTTTCATCTTGGATTGGTAAGGTGAGAAGATAACTGTACCACCTATGATCTGTCTATAAGGTACAGCATACACTCAAACCCTGAATTTTGTGTAGTAAATCCCAGGAATGATGTTAATCTGACTCCAAGCTCTAGGCAAGGAGAAACGGTAAAGAGACTGTCTGGTGAGTAGTATTCGTCAGACTAGTACCTTAAGCTGGTGGGAGACGTACATGGAGATGCATATACCATGGCAGTTTATACCTTCTAGTGTAAACAGTGATAAGAATTTACAGAATCACATATATAAGTTATTTACAGGATCACTAGTTTTACCGACAGTTTTACTCAACTTCCCCCACATACTTTCCCATCATTGTTCTGAAATGTGCCCAGATACTGCAAGCTGTTTTACATGTATATAAATTTTAATTTTTTTTAAACTCTTTTTTGGAAACTTCAGACCTCGTTCTCGTGTAAAGCTAGTGCTTAGCTTTCAACCTTATGATTTGGGACGTGCAAGTTCAGTTTTGGGAATCCGTGTTGAATGCCGCAACCAAACAGAAGCCGACAAACCAACTGTTGATACATTTCAAATTCACTTATTTGGCACAATGAACTAACTTTGCTTTCTTATATATTTCGCACCTACATGTATATTTCTATTGTGATCTTAATATTTACTGATTAGCATATGAATCAATACAATAATATTTCGTGTGGCTAAATAACTTATTCTCTTATTGTGAGGAACAAACCACACACTATTTGAATTTAAAAATCCGAAAACTTTAGAAATAAATATGAGATCATATAGAAAAACGATTGCAAGCTATACGTATCTGTAAGACAGGTTGATGGTTGACAAGATCAGTAGATTAGGTCAGAAGATCGACGGTCCTAAAAATCCATCGACAAGTGAAGTTAGCATGGTCATCTGATCCACTCTGTTGATAAGTACACGTGTCGTGAAGTCCTTAATTATTTATTTCTATTCCTCTGCAAGCATACACAAAAAAGCTTCGCGCATTCCGGAACCACTAAAAGTAATTAAAATGTATTGATTAGTGCAAGTCGCTACACTTTCCAGCAAATATTTTAAGAGGACGAAAAACAAAGCTGGCGATAGATAGATTACCTAAGAATATTAAAATTCTCGAAATCTGAGTACTGGATGCTTTTATGAACCTAATATAGCTACTGAACCTTGTCTATATTTCAAGAATACTGATTCTAGGCAGCTAGAACGTTTTAAACCGATCTGTTTTGAGCTGTTAGTACGCTGCTATTTGGCTCAACCGTATAAATTTAATTAGAATAAGAACACGTGAATAGAAAAATAGTTTTTTTATTATTTACAACTTAGTGTTACTCAGATGCAGTAAAAATTCTCCCTCTATCACGAGCTTTACGAATTTTTTTCGAAAGCTTCTTCGTCCTTCTTGCTTGGATATTTGCTGTTCTTTTCATTTGTTTATCACGCATCTTTTGTTCAGTGGCTTCTGTGCGTTTCTTCCAATTTTTAGCACTTTTCCTCTTGAGTTTTTGTACTTTTTTAGCTGATTTTTTAAGCAGTGATATGTCATCTTTAACCTTCACACCTTGAATAATAATAGACTAGTTATAATAAATTTGTCTTACCTTGAGCTTTTAGGGATGCGATTCTCCACTTCTTGCGTATAAAATCGTTGGATGTCACATCTGAGTTACTGGAAGTTGATTCCGAGTTCTTGGTAGCTTTTTTCAACAAATTTATAGGGTCTTTGCCGATGAATATTCCTTCTCTCTCGAGTTTTGCCAGTTTTCTCCTCTTCTTTCGTTGGAATTGTTTTTGTATTCCATAGTTTGTAATTTCATTTGGATCATAGAGTTGGATTTTAGAGAAATAGTATTTCTCAGAATCCATCTTATGATTTTACACACATATAGACAGATAGTATGAGTATACAATCTAGATAACCTATGAATGAAAAAAAAACAGCGTGATGGATAAGTTAGAAAATGACAAAAGAGTGCAACTCTGAATTTATATCATTTCTCTGGCTGGTTGTTCAGTATTCCGTCAGTCACATCCAGTCCGTATTTTCTGATCAGTTTACACTAAATGACAGAAAAAAGTGTTGCCGAGTATACGTTTAAAGCACTACGTGTTTCTTTCTTTTCGTTCAGCAGTACAGAAGCAAGATTCACTTAGTATTTAAAGTATGGTGCAAAGGTTATTTATGTACTATACGCATATATTGTATGTCCATGTTAAGAAGACTGGAATGAAATAAGGTGAGTGTAGTTTTATAACAGCATTGATGTAAGCCGCCTATAAGCTACTGAACCACAACTATGTCGTATGCAGAGCCATTACAACTGTGCCATACCTTACTGAACAATAAGTTCTAGTAGTTCTTAAGACTTAAAAAGTACTCTAATCACTCAGTACAAAAAGATGAATAAGATCATTTACTATTGGCACTGCAATACAAAAAGTCTGACCTCACTGCAGTAACGGAAAGTATAACTAGGTATTCTAAGTGCTTCTTATTTATTCCATACCGTTCGTCATTCTAAGCACTAGATTTTCGCTCTATAAGTGCAATATATGTTCTCTCAGAAGGTTCGTTCTACCATGGAGCCAGCACAGTAGATGTGGCTTATTGCCAAGTGTGTGGAAATACAAGTGGCTGCTAAGTAAGAACACGCAATTAAATGCCAGAATCCTTTATAAATGTGATAAAGATGGACTATTACTAGAATTTCTTCAATGTGGAAATGCAAGTTTGTCTTGTAGACACTCAGCGTGCTTCAGTGTAATTTGTCAATATAAATTACAATGCCGCTTTTGTTTCAACTTTATGCGATTTTACTTTCATTAAGACGCGCATGAAAGACGTCCGTGAACTTGCAGAAAAATGGGTACGGATTAAGATAACCGGATAAATAAAACGTGTCCTTTTGAAGCTTTATATGTAAATTAAGCTTCAATTTCTAATCGTCTAACATAAAAATACAAACAGATTACAGTTGTTCCACCACCCACCTCCGAACTTCACAAAACATAATGCAAGTTGTTAGCATTGTGCATAGCTACTAGTGATTGACTTACAAATAAAATAATGTGTAGGACCCTTGAACTAATAGTTCATCTGGCTTCTAGTTGTAGATCGAATGAATGACAGCCTTAAAGCTTTCAACACTTTAGAGTATTGAGAAAGTCATAGGTAATTAGAAGTAAGTGAGAACAATGAGACCTAGTGGCTTAACTTCAGAAATGCTTAGTGATAGTGAACGGAAATTAGTCGTTTAACAACTGGTTGAAACTGTAGTTCATGCCCAGGAATCAAGCATCATTTCACCTGATTGGCTTTATCAACTGATTGTCTTCGAATTCAAAGAATATTACTTCATAGTAGCCATATACTTTTAGAGACCATTAGGTGCCATTTGTCTCCTAAATGTAACTGTGAAGAAAGAAACAAAAATATTCTAAAGCCAAAATTGGATAATTCAGCAATCATCCATAATGGTAGTCTGCATTTTTATTCAAATACATGGATATGCGCGTGATGGTCTCTCTTTTTTTTCGCTGAGGTTTAATTCATGACTATTAACTCTGTGATCAAAGAAAAGCCCATATCCTTGTTGGGTAAATCAGCTAAAGGTCTGGAGTACTTACGTTACCAACATAAACTGTCGATATTCAGAAGGATTTGAGATATCACACACATAAAAAAAGCCGACCACAACATTCTTGTGGTCGACGAAGTCTCAGTAGTAATGAAAAGTAATATAATTCGGTTATGCTAATCACTGAATCTT
The DNA here is from genome assembly GCA_944472135.2 of Trichobilharzia regenti. Classification (NCBI taxonomy): domain Eukaryota; kingdom Metazoa; phylum Platyhelminthes; class Trematoda; order Strigeidida; family Schistosomatidae; genus Trichobilharzia; species Trichobilharzia regenti. Next base: position 138,498,060 of record OX235262.1, read on the forward strand.
TGTTTATATAAACATATCATCCCAGTTACACGGCTTCACAATTTGTCTTATATATATTCATCTTTCTCTCTCCGCCTTGTTGTTCGTTACTATTTTCCGAATCCCCAGTATAGGCATTGCATCATTTCTATTGCACGTGTGCGGTGTTGAATCGAACCCAAGCTTACTATAATGCTAAATTAAATCTCGCAGGTTCTGAATTAACTCTAACATTCTATAATGAGTGAATAATGAAATGGATTGATTATGCATAGAAGCTACAATTCAGTGCTGGTTTTCAGCATGACTTGCACTAACGTAGCACCCTGTGCTTGTTTCAGGCATTTTTAGAAGCAGCTCAGAACCTACTGGGTTTACTAACCACTGTTGTTTTAGTCCAGATTCAGCGTTGACTGGAATTACTTCAGAATAAAAAGACTTAGTTCAGCTCATAGTGGCAATTTTTTAGCTTCATTCCAGTGCTGAAGACATTATTTCACTTGCAAATCCTATTTCTAAGGTTTCGTCGCATTAATGAAGTGTCCGGTGCTCTTTTATTGAACGACCTGCGCTACTTCAGTACATAGTGGGTTTATTTTAGGTGGATAAAATATTCATTTACCATAAAGGGACATTATCGACGCGTATGTTAGTATTACTTTAGAATTTTTGTAAGCGGCAAAGTCTGTCCGTCTGTTTTCGACATAGAAATTTGCACATATGTGCGGCAGTTAAAGCCGCCACACTTCACTCCTTGTAGCACACAAAGCAAGAGAAGAAATGCATAATAGAGACAGTAAACAGAGGTGTAAGACAAAGGAATAGTAATAACGAACAACAATATAGTTTCATTTGAAATCATAAGTCAAAAGGAGTGGATGCATCTGCGCTAGCCATTGAGAACGATTTTGAGCCATATCACCAATTGTTTCCAACCACTGGTTTTTACCGTCCCAAGGACCCCAACTCGGGAAGTCTATACCTTCCTACGTGGCTGGCTTAAACTAACTGTTGCGGATTTCATTGACTGGTGTCATGTTTTGGTTTGACCTCCGCTAGCTCTTCTCCAGCCTGACCAATCCTATGTCAGCTAGCATTGCCCGTCGAGGAAGGCAAAGTTTAACTATCATTGCCAAAACCACAGCGACTTTCGGCAAGGCAATCAATCAGAATTTACATGCAAAGAAGTCACATAATCGTTAAACAAAGTACACTGAAAAATACTGCACACTTGATGCTACACTATATAGTTGTGATTTATGTGTTGTAAGAATGTCTCCAAGTAACAACACGTTTGATCTATGGAGAAACCGGACCATGAGCCAAATATCCATTCATCTACGTGACTTTAGGTTATGATATTTTGAGATCCTTCAGTATTTCTGACACTGTTCCCCAATCAACCCCCAACTCTGATTATAATCCTAATTCTGACTTTAAACATAAACCTAAACGTTAATATTTAACGCTACAACCGTGCGTAACAGTATAGATTTGCAGAAACAGTATCTTGTAAATTAGAAGAATACTGTATCTATTCTGCACAAGTTTACAAAGGCAGGCGCGGTTTCATTTGGAATATTTCACAGCATTCCTTGTGTCAGATAACGTTTTGAGGGTCAACTTTAGAAAGACCTTGACTTTGGCTATGATAATTCAACTTCGCCTTTTAAGCTTGGGCATTTGTGCTAGAAACGCCATCCAGTTAATAATAATGCATAACCATGAGACATGTGAAATAAGCTTGTCTAATATAGAATTACATTCCACCACATTCCCCAAGTTCTACACTTACATCATATATTATTATATTCCTTAACGACGCTAGTGAGAGATTTCAGTTGCTTAATCACTCGTTGAAGAGTTAATATTCTTGTTCTAACCGGGTTTCATAAAAAATTGCTAGCGACAACGTCTCTAAGCCTGTCTAAAATCAACTGTACGAACCTCTATGTATAAAGTTGCAGCCAACGACCTTGTATTAACTTACCCTCCAAAAGGATGCGGTGAGTAATGTCCAACTTCCAATATATACGTTTTCATATATGTAGAACTTCTATGTAACTGTTACTTTCCTGAGCTAAACTTCAAAGCATTGAATAATCACTTCAGATCTTTGATGAATTTTTCAATGGATAGATTACTGCTTGGACTTTATGAATTCGTAGTGGTAAATGACTCACCAGGATTATTAACACAGCTCCCATCATTCAGCACTGTGTGCAGGCATTCGCAACCCAGATCGACTTGTTAAGCTGAAGGTATGTGGTCAGATTTGCGCACCACCCTACAAGCAACTGTGTTACGTTGTGCTGTTCGTGCACGATAAATAGTTATTTGACACAATCAACAGCCTGTGTGATTACTTGTAATTTATTACTTGGATTCTGTTTGCGAACGAGAGTTTCAGCAGCACTTTCAATTTTGAGTGCATTACCTACTGTCATCTGCTTGCTCTACGGCTCTGTGAAAGCTTTCATTTATTGTTCCCGTAGTCACTTCCATATCCCCCTGCCGTCTGACTTGTCGCCACTCATCTAATTTCTATTCGACGTTTAGGAATGTAACGTCACCTTGGTGTTTACACTGAGTACTCTCAAGCCATCTTCATTTCATTCGACGTATTTTCGGGGCCACAAATATTCACAAAGTTACCCACTCTAACCAGTTGACTTTCAGTATCAAGCGAAGTTGCATGTAGGCGAAGGTAGTTGGAGTACTATTGGAAATGCTTTCGCTGATGCGCGAGCAAAGTCTCCGAACTATGCAGTGTTACTTATATTAATTTATCGTTTAAAGTTCAGGTCTTGTTCCTTGTGTTTAATGTTCAAGATCTCAACACGTATTTTGAAGTAATGAGTGCCTACACTTCTTTTCCTATCCGATCTTTGGAATCCTTATCCAGGCCACCTCTGGCTGAAACTATGCTTCATGGTCTAGTGAAAGAGACGACTTCCTATGGAATTCACCCTACCCTGATTTCCCTATGTCCATTTGATATTCTGACACTGTTGCCTCTTCTACCAGTTCACTTGCTGTCGCTTGTAACCCTTCGAGCTTGTGTGGCATCGGACATGGGTAACCACCACAGTGTTGATTTCCTGGGATCTTCTTTCAGTCCAAAATCTCCCTTGCTTCTGATCACCTCCCTATCTGACATATGACCCAGTCCACCGCAACAAGGAAGGCCATCAGTGGTAGTACACAGTATTCTTCTGTTTGGCATTCTGGCTAATTTTGCCTTCTTTTACTCCACAACTCAACTGTGACTTTAGTTTTCGTAGAAAGGAGACAAATCCGTTGCTTGTCTTCATCCTCTCCCGAGTTTATGATCAATACTGGTTCAACCGATGATGAGATTTGTACATGCTGTTCTTCGAAGTCTCAGTGGTGTTGGTTTTGTTTCTTGTGGCATTGGATTGCATGCCCCGCCTGCCTGCTGAAGGCTTTACTGACCTGTGTTACTTATCTCACAACATATTCCGTGTTTCGGAGGGTCAAGCTGCAGTTCTGCTGTCAGTGTCTAACCGTTGTCTAGTTATATCGAACATGTGCATTGTTGAATCGCGGTTGCACGCGTGCATTATAACATCACTGCATTTGACCTACTCGTCAATGGCCTTACTCAGCTGAAGACATTCAATCAAATAAAAATTCCTACCGGTGTCACGGATCTAACTGAATATAAAACTACTTCATTGCATGGTAAATCTATAACCTCTCATAGTTTAGGAAAAGGATCAAACTCCAAAATTATAGTTAAGAAACCTACAGTTCCTCCTTATTAAACAGATCTGAGATGCTGAGCTCGATAATTGAGTGTCCAAAATTAACTCAGACTGATGGCCTGCAATATTTTCGCCCACGAACGTTCCCGACGTCTATAAGTTCTTGATCAGTCTTCAACCGGCTAATGACTACCAAAGCAATCACACTCGTTTATAAACCCTCTTTAATTACCATCACTAGGAGCTGGCGTCTCATTTAATGTCGGGCGGAGAGATAAGTACTGACAATTATGAGTACTCGGTATGACCACGAGAGCGGGAGTTGTCGTCTTGAATACTTCACATCACAGTAAGTAAAATATAGGGTCCAGCAACATGCATGACATCCCGTTAGTCAACATACATTCCTCAGCGACTAGCCGACTGAGCTTCTGAGTAGATTTTCGCACCCCAAAAATGGTATGGCAGTAAATGGATGTATCTCCAGAGTACTCGGCGGCTCTAATGATTACAACGCACAACTTACGAATGCATCAGAGTGAGTATTTTAACTTAAGGGAGGACGCAATATTATGTTTTGAGACTAACTAACTTCAATACAGCCAAACCTTACTGGCAGGGTTTTATTTAACAGAGAATAAATTTGATTACGAATAGACTACCACTTTTACTTCAAGAGCTCTTACAGCACAAAACAATTCCACTCTCGAGCTTCGTGGGTTCTACCTTTTTGGGAAGAGACTATATAACCGCTACGTGTGCACCGCCACTGACTTCATGTAGCAGTTCAGTCAGCACACATATTAGGACAAAAAACAGGGGAATCACATCAGTAAGACTGTGACTTCATTTAGCCATTGAGAATGTGGCAAGGACATGGAAATTAATTCACCAATAACTTTACTGCCTCAGAACTGAAACACTTGCTTTGATGCAGCAATTATACTAAGCATATGGGAAGTTTGAGGATATGGAAAGCCCTCGTTGATATGTAGCCACATGATGTGTGTTTGTTTTTGACAGTCTGTTATATTTTGCTGTGTGCATATGGATCGATATTTCATTTCAACTGACAATATGCTCTTGTCTCTCCACTAACTAAATAAACATGTATGACCTTGTTATCACATGACATTACAACCAATCATGTTAAGATTGGCTATTGGTTCATGTGTATTAGTCATTTTCGTGTATACTCCTGCTTTGTATACTTGTTCACACAATTCGCACACCACGTACCATTTCACTCACACACTTGTGTGACATTTGTTTTCCTTGTCTGGAAAATACAAGTATCATCGTGAACGAGGTGGTCTTCTGATTTTCATCTTTCCGCGTCAGGACTACTAACTACTCGACGGGTACATAACACTCGTCAATCCTAAATTTTGAAAGTATGCTGCCACTTCGCGCCTGCTCTTGGAAGAACCACAAAAACTGCTTCATCTCTGATATGGTTATGTTCTTTTGGCTGATCAACTTTATTGAAATGTTTCTGTCTTACGGACTATTCGACTGAGGCTGGTAATAAGAAACGCTTTAACCCAACATTATAGCCACTAGAACAGAACCGAAAAATGGGTTAATTTATATCATGTCTGTTCCAACGAAGGACTAATTTACTTATTATTTTCAGTTAATAATGATACTGTCAGCCAACTCTCAGAAACTGTCAATGTCCCGCTCTTACTACGCTGGACCTCACGCCGTCCCTAGAAGACTTTCAGAAACAAATGGTAATAACCAACGCGAAAGAAACAGAACACAGATCGGCGACTCGAAAATCCTTTATTCCTACGCCAATATGTAACCAACAATAAGGTTATTACACACAAAGTCTAAGAATAAATGTTATAACAACAAATCACGATAATACTTCTGATAGTTTTTTATCTTGCAGTGAACAGAGAACGATGAGACGATGACAGCTGGATAGATGACTCCGCAAAAAAATGGAGGAGTTGGGTTTGAGCAAACAACCATGAATTGTTCGTTCAATCTTCAGCTAAATTGACAGATATATTTATAAATATATATTTATAGGAGTCCGATGGAATTTTTAACTACAGTACCTATGAAAACTCGGTGTTGAACACTACTTTAATGGCCACTTGTAGAGATTTAATCTCAATACAAACATTAGCACGATTTGTCAGCCATCAAAATTTCGTCGCAGTACTTTAAATCCACGGAGAGCTACTTGAGACCCGAATGGCCTGATAATTAGATATACATGGCAGCAACATCAAACAATACAAGTTCAGTTCCCTCATGTAATCTGAAATAAAAAACTGCCATAAACAAAAACCAAGCTGTTTGTCTACCCACATTTTTAGGGATTTTATAAAATAATTCACTTCATCAGGGGAAATTAAAACATGTAGCGGTAAATAATTCCCCAAAATTATTGGCCACAGCAATCACTCATTGGATGCTGACCACCACTGTTTAAGTAGACTTGTTTAGCTGAAGGCTTCCGGTAAAGCATCCCCGCCATTTGGTACCCCGTCGTGTTACGTGCACGATCACTAGCCAGCTAAGCGTTCTTCTGACGGCTTGTTTTGGTCCCGAAATATATCACGTAGTTTGGACGATCAAATATTGGCTTTTGCTTTGTTTTTGGTACGCGAGAATAAATTAGAAGTTGCTGTGTAAGATAATTCCGTCAACCTCTAAACTGGTGAGCCCAACCACGAACTTTATCCACGATAAATCCGCAGTTAACCCCGGTGACTTCGTTCCATTTTGTATTTGTTTTTGTACCATATATTATTCGACATAATTTTCGTCAAGAGTGATCTTAGTCCTAAGGTCATTCGTATCCGCTCAACTCCTAAAACCATTCAGCTTGTACCATACTGTTCAGATAATGCTGAAACGTGGTTTCAGATAGCTGAAGCAGATTTTTGTGAGCATGGGATAACCGATCAACGTTCACAGTTACTTGAAGTTATTCACGCCCTACCGCGGGAATTCAGCAAGTAAGTAACATCACAGATGTTCAGTCCCGAGGTAAGTAACTCGTACGAGTTGCTGAAGGCATCCCTCCTCAGGAGAAACGTTCTCACGGACCGACAACGTCTGAACGTCGGCACGAGTTAGCGGCAACCATCACCGGTGGCACTAGCCGCCTTCTTTACATGAATGATGTGATAAGCCAGACTCGATATTTAGTCGACACAGGGGCCGAAGTCAGCGTTCTTCCTGCTACAGCAGCAGATCGACAGAAGGAACCTACCTTCAACTTACAGGCTGCAAATGGAAAACCAATCGCAACCTTTGGTAGGAAATACGTCTATCTGAACGTAGGTTTACGCAAACCTATTCGGTGGATTTTCCTTCTCGCTGACGTTACAATGCCCATCATTGGCACGGACCTACTTAATCATCATGATTTACTCGTAGACGTCCGCCGAAAACGACTGATTGACAATACTACTAGTCTGTCTATCAAAGGCATTACCCACATAGGCCCTAGTTTGTCACCCGTTAAGATAAAGGCAATCTTGATCCAACTTTTCAACCTTTTGTTGACAAGTATCCGGAACTTAATTGCCCGTCGAACGACCTACCGTGCATAACCAGCAATGTTATGCACCACATCATTACCACAGGACAACCTGTGACATCTAAAGCACGACGATTAGCTCCTGACAAACTGAGAATCGCCAGGAATGAATTTGACCATATGCTTACCCTTCGAATAGCCCATGGGCATCCCCACTTCATATGGTTCCGAAAAAGGATAGCAATGATTGGCGACCCACCGGTGATTACCGTGAGTGAATGCCAAAACAACCCCTGATTGCTACCCGTTGCCTCATATACACGACTTGACGGCAACCTTATCCGGCGCGACTATATTCTCCAAAATCGACTTGGTTAAAGCGTATAACCAAATCCCGATGGCAACAGAAGACATCCCGAAAACGGCTATCATTACGCCTTTCGGACTTTTTGAATTTCTACGTATGCCATTCGGTCTCCGGAATGCAGCCCAAACATTCCAACGCTTCATTGACGAAGTATTTCGCGGTCTCGACTTTGTATACGCATACTTAGACGACTGCCTCATTGCCAGTCCAGACAAGGAAACTCACCTTAGGCACTTGGACTTGGCATTTGAAAGGTTACGCCAACATGGTGTTACCATTAATATTCAAAAGTGTCAAATCGGTGTTGACTCACTCGACTTCCTGGGTCACACTATTGACTGCAAGGGCATTCGCCCACTGGCTACTAAGGTCGAGGCTATACTGAACTTTCCAGAGCCACAGACGTGAAAAGTCTCCGCACTTTTAACGGCTTAGTAAGTTATTATCGACGCTTTATTCCCAACTGTGCCTCTCTGATTCAGCCATTGACAGACCTCCTTCGAGGGAATAACAAGTCCATAGAACTTGACGCGTCTGCTCGAAATGCTTTTACCCAGATTAAAAAAGCTATTGCGAATGCCACACTTCTGATGTATCAGGATCCAACGGCACCGTTAAGTATCTCGGTTGATGCATCAAACACTGCAATCGGCGCAGTTCTACAACAGCTAGTTGACAAAGAGTGGCAACCACTCGCCTTTTTCTCCAGGCGCCTTCAATTAGCCAAAACGAAGTACAGCACATTCGGCAGAGAACTTCTGGCTATGTACTGTGCTATACGACATTTTCGACATTCAGTAGAGGGTCGTGAATTCATAATTTTTACTGATCACAAACCTCTGACGTACTCTCTGAACTCACCTTCAGATAAGTATTCACCCAGAGAATCACGACAACTGGATTACGTTTCACAGTTTACATCAGATATTCGCCATGTATCCGGAGTGAATAACACTGTGGCAGATGCCTTGTCGCGCGTTTGTTCCCTCACCCAAATCGACGGCATAGACCTTGTAAAACTGGCTCGTCTTCAAAAAGAAGATACCGAGCTTCAACATGAGTTGTCGAAAACAACTCTACAATTAGCTGAGAAACCCTTAGGTATGGGAAGAGATACTATTCTATGTGACATTTCCACGAGTACTCCTCGCCCCATCGTGCCTAAAAGTTATCGCCGTAACGTCTTCAATACGTTGCATGGCTTATCTCACCCAGGTATTCGAACTACTGTCAAGCTCGTAACTAGTCGGTTTTGTTGGCCTGGCATTAATAAAGAAGTAAGGGAATGGGCACACACGTGCTTAGCTTGTCAAAAGTGCAAGGTGATAAGACACACCAAAAGCCCACTTGGCACCTTTCTTCTCCCTGACGCTCGTTTCGAACACGTCCATATAGATTTGGTTGGACCCCTTCCTGAATCCCATGGATATACCTATATTTTAACTTGCATCGATCGATTCACACGATGGCCGGAAGCAGTACCCATCAAGGACGTATCTGCTGAAACAGTCGCACGCGTCTTTGCAGAAAGATGGATCGCTAACTTTGGATGCCCATCTTCCATAACAACTGATCGCGGGCGGCAATTCGAAAGTGGCTTATTCTTCGCCCTGACTAAAATCATAGGTTGCATGCGTTTTCGAACAACAGCCTACCATCCTCAAGCTAATGGTATGGTAGAACGTCTACACAGACAGCTGAAAGCTGGTCTGTCAGCTGCAAAAAACACCCATTGGACTGAATCCCTTCCGTTAGTTCTCCTAGGGATACGAAACGCCTTGAAAACCGATGCTGGTTGTACTAGCGCCGAGCTAGTATATGGCACGACACTGCGACTGCCTGGTGAATTTGTTTCTCCCTCGAGCTTCCCACCAGTGGTAGATCACGCTTCATACGTCAGCAGGCTTACAAACGCAATGCGTTCAGTTAAACCTGCTCCCCTTCGTCCACAGTCCATTGATTTTTAGTTCATCCGTGTTTGAAAACTTCTTCACACGTATTTGTTCGTCGCGACTCTGTGTGCAGACCTCTGGATTCCCCATACGACGGACCTTATAAAGTAATTAAACGTTCGGATAAATTCTTTGTCTTGGACAAAAAAGGCCGCGAGGACACCGTCAGCATTGACCGTCTGAAACCGGTTTACTTGGAGCATTATTTTACTGTATAGTAAATGTACATCATTTTTTTTAACAAAGAAGCTGATTTGGTACATTTTCCTCGACATGGTTCTTAGCGTTCTTGTTTTCTTTTCCAGGTGGGACGGGCACTGGACAGGAAACAAACGAAGCACGAGATCCAAAGAACAAAAACAAGGAAGCTGTGTACAAACACACTATTAGCATAGGTAGACAAACCAATAGGCACCCCACCAAGTCGCTCCGAAGATTTTTTCACCCGAAAGGGAACATTCGAGTTTTTTTACTTCCGGCTAGCTCTGTCAAAGGGTCCTCACCACCCCACTAGGGGGGAGTAAGCTGTAGCGGTAAATAATTCCCCAAAATTATTAGCCACAGCAATCACTCATTGGATGCTGACCACCACTGTTTAAGTAGACTTGTTTAGCTGAAGGCTTCCGGTAAAGCATCCCCGCCATTTGGTACCCCGTCGTGTTACGTGCACGATCACTAGCCAGCTAAGCGTTCTTCTGACGGCTTGTTTTGGTCCCGAAATATATCACGTAGTTTGGACGATCAAATATTGGCTTTTGCTTTGTTTTTGGTACGCGAGAATAAATTAGAAGTTGCTGTGTAAGATAATTCCGTCAACCTCTAAACCGCGTTCGTTCCAGGGCCCCAAAAACAAGATTTCCTTATGCCAACCAATCGTTCTGTAGTAAAATCAAATTCTGTGGTTTGTGCACAGCTGTCCCATTTGTTCAGTGACCTACAGCTGCTGCTGGGTACATCAGAATCAGAAAACTCAACAGAGGAAATCTGATGACCGTAGGCGCAGAAAGGAAACTTCATAAACACATGTTAGATATTCAGAGAGACTTTTATTTTGTTAAGTTTACACTTTCAGAGCTTCCAAATAATGGTCGAATAAACTGTTCGGGTTAATTACTGTCAGTATCTTTATAGTGCTGCGATGGTTTAAGTACGTACTAAAGAAGTAGCCTTCAGAAAATTAGAGCAATCTAACGAAGAGATTCGTTCCACAAGGAACGGAAGTTGTTTAAAATTCAGCTTTGAACTGAAGCTTGAATTATTGAGTGCGCAGAAAGACCATATACAATGTAGAGCAATTTTTATTTGGGAATCATCAAGTCCAACACAACAATCCACAAGTGAACTTCTCTGGGAATAAACTAGGGTAGGTGAGTTTTGATCAAAAGAACTACCAGGGAATTGAAAAATTCTCAATATCTTATGTTTATGTCATTGAGAAGCTTCTCGTAGGTTATCATCACCAAAATTAATTCCTTAACGGCACTGCAACCAACATTACAGCTGTTTAAAGCCATTTCAGACGAGAAAGTTGTCTTCAGTAGTTTAAGACAAAGGGAACTGAAGATTGTTTCGATTTAACTTATGGGTGAATACCTACCTGCATCTACATATGCATATTGTCCCATTACGTTTAGGAGAGTCGTTCTATCCAATTAAGTGAACTGTTTCCAATTCAGTGAATTCAGTAGTTGCGTTTCGATTTGCAGCATCGTGCTAAGTGTTAGTGGTTGAGCCAGCTGTGTATAATAATAATAATAATCACTTTATTCCAGAACATGTAAAATACATCAGGTGTTTGTCTAAATGACAGCTGGAAATCTAAGTTTAGCTCGAATTTCTTGAATTCGTCCTGGAATTCATAAGCATATTTAAATTGCCGTGCCTTCTAAATATTCATGAGATTTTTCCTTGGTGACTGGCATCAGTCAACAAAAATACGGAACGTTCACCTGGTAAAGAGTTAAATTGGCCCTTTCAAAATGACATTTGCACAGCGAGGCTTTTTCTTTGAAATTTGTCTGAAGATCTTTGTTCGTCCATGCAAGTCAGTGATAATTAGCCTAAAACCAATTATTTAGAACCAATCTGCAATGTGACCGAATGATGTTTCCGCTGATTTCATATTCGACAACCTCCGTATACCTGGAAAAAATAAAGTACATGTTAGAACTAGCATAACATGAAGTTAACAAGAGATAATTCTACATATTAGCATACAATATGAATACAATCATTCTGTTAAAACTAAGTATTATCTCAAGGAGATAAATGTATTCGTAGTCTACAGCTGATATTTATGTTGACGCCGTATACATAAATATACATCATATGTTTTCCTGCATTTGAGGACTATATGCAAATTTCAAGGCAATCTCCGAAACATTCATACTATTGAGGCGTCATTCTCTCATCAAGCTTACTTGCAGATCAACTTCACACTAAACACTTTTACATGAAATGAAGTATTGCAAGTGTATAACTTAGAAGTTAATCCACAATCTCAGTAATGTCTAGTCCACAAGGTTTTGTGAATCCTACAGAAATCACATTTTCATATTTAGGAGACTATAGGCATCGAATATAAGCTGAACATGCCTCAACTCTAGACAGCTATGCACAGTGCTAACAACATAGTGAAACACTTCAACTATTGTAAAGTACACAGACCTGTTGTGTTGATGAGGATAATAATGTAATATAATGCAAACTAGAAAATTCAATCGTCATAGAGCACCTGTACTGCTTTGTCTAAATGGAAATCTCAGGAGAAATTCATCTCCACTATTGGTGATCAAAAATATTGTAGCATTAAGTATACAGTCAGTGGAAATAGTAAAACAGAATAAATTCATATTGATGATAATAAAGCTGAATAGATTCAGTTCTAGTAATCACCACGACTCATGCGTATAATCATACCGCGTAATGATTTAGTGCATTAATTGGAACAACAAGGAAACTTAAACGAGTAATTGCCTTCTCCACTGCACTGTACTTGCAATAATCGTGACAACCACCTTCGTTTGTTATCCTATCAGTCAGCTTAGTACACAATGGCACAATATTATTATAGTTGAGATATTTTTGTACATTTAATTAACATAACCCATAGCACACTGCATCAACCAGTGCCAATATATATGAAATCCATTTAGAGATAACCTTTCAACTTACCATAATTCCTGTCCAACCACAGATAGAGTGAAAAGCACATCTAAATGACAACTTAGGTTCCCACCAACGATTCTGATAACATTTGCAGGTGATTTCCAAGTATTGAGAGAATTATTTTGTCAAAAAAGACTGTTCTTCACACGAAAATAGGCTGTACTGATATCCTGAGACATGAAGTCTTCATTGAATGATACTATGCCGAAAGATGCAGCTTCTACATGGAGTAAATGAGTGGTGTAAATGGCATTACCCTCTAACTATCCTATCTCCCTCATTACACCGACATTTTGATACATTCCATCTGAAACACTAATCATTGCAACCAATATGCTAAAAGTGTGTCGCAGTCAGATCACATGAGGCGGACACCAACATAACCAGCCAAAAAGTGGGAATTTCCCTCAATCTAGATAACATATAATACAATTTTATTAAAAATTATTGGCAAAAAAAATTCCAAACGTAACTTCTAGAGTACGTGACGAATAAGTCCAGCCTGTGATCATTCATGTTGTAAATTGTTCACTTAGCGAGGATATTTCGGTTTCTCAAGGTCATCTGCCAGTTTTTGCCGTTTCCACCTGTTATTTTCCTCTATTTGCAGCGATGAGGTTTGCTATTGTTGATTTTTAACTGTCTCACAGCTTGTCATCAAGACTATGTTGCTTACGCAACCTCACCGGTCCTGGGTATCGTTTGACAACAATCCCAGAATCTACTGTGGGATTTTTGCGACCGAATCTAGTTGTGCGTTGTTCCAAAGCAGCTAAGGGTAGCTCAAGTGAACAAGTTCGTAAGCAAGCTGAGAAGGAAATGCAGTCTTTCTGGGCAAAGAACATCTCTGTGAAGCGTCCATGGTCTCCTCATCTTCAAGTGTACTCTCCACCACTAGTTATGAGATTCTCATTTCTCCATCGGGCCACTGGCATTGCTATGGCTATTGGTGAGTCAGAAGTTTTATTGTTTTTTATGGTTGGTTTTGAAAATAGTTGGCATCTCGGCAATAATCTGACAATTGACATTTCACCTGTGAATTAAATCTAAATGTGGCTGTATGGGTTGTAAGTTACAACGTCCTGTCACGATATGAAGCGCTCTGTTTTTATTGTGGGTCTCTTGTTATGTTGGGAAGCACCGCTGACTGCTCATTTGAATAAGTTGATCATAAATAGATTTTAGGTAATCAATATGTTACTTTTGTTAGAAATAGGAGTACACTTGCCTGTGATAAGTATATGTTAGTTAAAATAGGACTAAGTGCTAAGAATTAGTCGTTGACCGTTGGCGACTGCTGAAACTGCGTTCACCCGCCTTACTTTCATCATATTTCTTTACTTTTGTGTACGCTTTTCCGGAATGTGACGACCTGAACTGCTGCACTTCTCTGCGGATTCTGCCGTGACAGTTGGTCCGGTAACCACATGCAATTATATGTCGTTTCATAACTAAACATTCTGGTCTGACGAAATATTTCCCAGATTGCCCTGTTTCTGATAAAATGGATGACATTGTCATTATATGTCTTAATTGTCGAGGCCTTGATGTAATATGATGAAACGCATTAAAACACAGTCTCCGAAGTGTTCGAACGCATGCCCTTATTATTATTATTACTCCCTTGGGTTCCTAGTGGAACATAGGGCTTCAACTGCACGTCTCCATTTTCGTCTGTCTTCTGCTGTACTTTTCGCCTGCATCCATGTTAATCCATATTCTTTCAACTCCTCTTCACACGATCTCCTCCATGTCACCCTTGGGCGTCCCACACACCGCTTCCCGGCGAAGTTTAAGAATAGGGTCCCAAAACCTTCAACGCTCAAATGACCTTGAACGCATGCTAGTCATTGGCTAACGGTTCCTGTCATTATCATAGCTGAAATATCAACCCTATTCATCAAATAAGGAGCAAGTTTCACCCAGATAACACTTTTATTACTGTTTGGACAATGTGTTAACATCTCGTTGGGGTTAGGATAGGGGTTAAGGCGAGTATTGTGGTTAGGGTTAGGGTTAGGTTTAGGGTTTAGGGTTAGGGTTAGGGTTAGGGTAGGTTAGGGTTAGGGTTAGGGTTAGGGTTAGGGTTAGGGTTAGGGTTAGGGTTAGGGTTAGGGTTAGGGTTAGGGTTAGGGTTAGGGTTAGGGTTAGGGTTAGGGTAGCGATTAGGAATAGATTTTTCGTTTATTTCAAGTTCTTTTGTTATCCTTATTTCCCTTGTATGTAGTCGCCAACGCTCTTACTGGAACCATAGTAACTAAACCGAGGGCTTAGGAGAGGACTACACAGCAATAGAAGAGAGATGAACCATTCTCAAAACAACACACCTTCAGTCTCTTTGGTGAATACATCTACAGAAACTAGTCCAAATTAGCAACTGTTACTCTTCATCGCAACTGGAAAGTATTTTTAAGTCATATCAGAGAAATATAATCCGTTTAATCTTTCTTTCATGCATTTTTGTGTAAATATACGTAAAATTTTATGCAAAAATCGTCCTATTTTCTGATTGGTCGGCTCAAGGTCATTGTGCGTTCGCATCGCTTGGGACCCTATTCTTAAACTTCGCCCGCTTCCCTTTCGGGTTCCACTCGAGGGCTTGGCGCGCGATGTCACCCAGCGGTCTCCTCAGCGAGTGTGCGATCCATCTCCACTTTTTCCTGCATATTTGTTGGGCGATTGGTTCTTGCTTTGTTTGTTCCCATAATTCCTTGTTGGTGATTCTTTCCGCCCGGCCATCTGATCTTCAGTATAGAGCGAAGACAGTTGTTAATAAAGGTCTGCAGCCTTTTGGAAATATTCTTTGTGACCCGCCAAGTTTCTGATCCGTATAGAAGAACTGACTTTACGTTTGTATTGAAAATCCGAATTTTGTTGGTGATGCTGAGTGACGAAGATTTCCAGATTGATTTCAGGCTGATGAATGTGTTTCTCGCCTTCCCGATTCTCGATTTGACATCCTCGTCCGCTCCTCCTGTAGTTGAGACAATGCTCCCTAGATAAGTGAATGAAGTAACCTCTTTCAAATCCCTCCCGTTGATGGTGATTGACGTTGGATGTTGTTGCTGTTGTTGGTTGGTTATTTTCATAACCTCCGTCTTGTCTATGTTTACCTGGAGTCCTGTCTTCGCCAGCTGCTTCTTCGACCAGTTTGTCGGTTTTCGCTTGTAAGTCTTCGATTGTGTGTGACATCAAACATAAATCATCCACGCGCGAAATCCAGGTCTTCTAGGTTCTTCACGTCGGTCCAGGATATTCCTGTCTTCTCGTTTCCCACTGTCTGACGCATAATCCAGTCAGTCCACCACAATTAGGAATATCATTGGTGATAGATAATAAGCACCCTTGTCTGACTCCTGTGTTTACTCCAAACGCCTCGCTGAGTTTTCCGTTGTGGATCACTTGGGATGTGCCGTTGTCGTACAGCTGTTGAATAAGGTTGATGAATATTTGGGGTACGCCATAGTACTCGAGTAATTTCCAAATTACTTCGCGATCAACGCTGTCGAAGGCCTTCTCAAAGTCTATAAAGTTGAGGTAGAGGTTTGATTGCCATTCCATGCTTTGTTCTGTGATGATGATGCGTAGAGTTGCAATTTGGTCAGTACATGATTTGCCTTTCCTGAATCCAGCTTGTTCTGGTCGGAGTTCTGTCTCCAGTGCGTCCTTTAATCTCTCCAGGATGATGCGACTCAGGATTTTACTTGGCGTCGATAGGAGCATGATTCCTCGCCAGTTCTTGCAGAGCGAGGCCTAAGTCGCCCTTCTTTGGTAGTTTCACGAGGTAACCTTTCCTCCAGTCAGTAGGCACCTTTCCCTCCTTCCAGACCTTTTGCAATAATGGAGTCAGCATGTCTGCTGTCGTCTCTGGGTCTGCTTTCAGTGCTTCAGGGGGTATTCCATCTGGTCCGGCTGTTTTTCCAGCTTTCAGAAGTTTGATTGCGTTCAAGACTTCAGCTCTCGTTGGAGGATTGGTGTCAACTTGCAGTTGTGTGCGCGCTGTTGTTGGTATTTCTGGACGGGTTGCAGGTGATGGTCGGTTCAAGAGTCCTTTGAAGTGATCCGCCCATTGTTTAATCTGTTTTTCTTCCTTGGTAATGGGTTCCCTTGGCTGTCTTTTATAGGTTTCGCTTGTGTTGATCTCTTCCCGGATAGAGATTTGGTTATCTGATATAGTGTCCTCAGGTCCCTTTTGCCTGCTGCCTTTTCAGCTTCAGTAGCGAGGTTGTCGTAGAATCGTCTTTTGTCCTTCCTAGCACTCTTCTTCACTTCTTTGTCCAGTGCTTTGTAAGTTGAGCTCAGCGTCTCCTTCTCCTGTCCGTCCTTGCATTGAATCATTTTCTCTTTCACCATTCTCCTCTCTTCTATTAATTTCCAAGTGTCCGTTGAGAGCCATTCCTTGTCTTGTCTCTTCTTTCTTCCTAGAACCGTTGAACACGTTTCGTTGAGAATCGCCTTCAGAGACTTCCAATGTTCTTCCACGCATGATTCTTCAGTGATGTCGCGTAGTGTTTCCTGCTTTGCTCTGACAGTTGCAGTGAAAGTGTCTTTTGTGGTTGTGTCCTTCAGTAATTGAGTGTTGAACTTGCATTGTGGCCTATCCCAGCTATCCTCGAGGCTTTTAGTTTCACCTTGAAAGTCCCTTGTACTAGATAGTGGTCTGAACCCACATCTGCTCCTCTCCTTGACCTTGTGTCCAGTAGGCTCCGTCTCCACTTTCTTGAAATTGAGATGAAGTCTATTTGGTTCTTGGTGTTTCCATCTGGTGAAATCCATGTCGTCTTGTGTATATCCTTGTGTTTGAACACACTACCACCAATCACCAAATCATTGAAGGCGCAGAAGTCTGAGAAGAGTTCACCATTGTCGTTCATTTCGCCGAGGGCCTCACGACCCATGGTGAGTTCTCTTCCTGTGTTGTCTCCTCCCAGCTTCGCATTCATGTCGCCCATCAGGATTTTGATATCGCCATTTGGGACGTTGTCCATTATTGCTTGTAGTTGTCTGTAGAACGCCTCCTTCTTCTCTTGTTCTGAGACGTTTGTAGGCGCATAGCATTGAATGACTGTAACTTTCCTTCCTTTTGAGTTGAACCTGGCTGTCATTATCCTGGAGGAGATTGGTTCCCACTGCATGAGAGCTTTGGCTGCTGTTGGTGACATCATGATGGCCACTCCCTCGGTGTGCTCGTGGTTGTCCTCTGGGTGGCCGGAATAGATTATTGTCTCTCCAGTTGGTAGTTGGCACCTTCCAGTTCCGTTCCATCTGCTCTCGCAGATTCCCAACACTTCTATTCTGTACCTTCTCATTTCAGCGGCTATCTGGGCAGCCTTTCCAGTTTCGTACATTGTACGAACATTCCAGGTACCCTAGGATCTCAGAATTAATTATGAATGCATACCTGCGGAAATAAGTAATTTTGTGCAGATAGCGATTTTCCAACACGCAGAGCTGCCGTACAAACCAGGTGTCACAGACTCAGAGCATGACTGCGTTCATAGTTCTCAACGTAATTATTGATGGCCGGACTAACGCCATGACATAGATTTCACCCCTCACACCATCCATACACGTAGGTATCTAGGTACACGAACTTTCCAAGTACTTCCAACAGTGAACATAGATTCCTGTTAGTCTTATCACTTGGGTAGTCCAAAGTATATATCATACTCGCAGACCTCAATCGCTAAGTTATGTACTATTTAGGTGGTCTGTATGTTGTATCCCAGTAAGGTGATACCGTATGATTGCAGCAGTTCTACTCAACCACCATTATGCACATTATTCAGAATGTCAACCATGACAAAGCCTTAGGAAAATGCCAAGTTTGAGCAGTCATGTCTTACACCGCTACTGGTCGAGAACAGTGACGATACAGGATTGTATCTCTCACTGTACTTGAAGTTTAGTGTTTTTAGGGTGTTGGTGAACTTATTAGAGATTTACAGACCATTCCTAACAATAGTCGTGTTCGGTGAATCGGAGGCAGTTACAATAACAGGAAATACGACACTTGTTCGCCTGGAATTGGTTTGATGGTGTTCTTACATCTGATGGTGGGGTGTGAGCGGGTGACTGATGACTGTACGACTTGAGATAATCTTCATAAATTTATTTCCCAGGCGTTTTAGAAAGCTTACAAGTCAACAGATTATTCTTGACACAACTAGTAACAGACTAATGTTCTGATAATTACCATATATATTATGTAATCTCCATTCATATGAACTGACTGATGGGCGTCATAAATTTGATAAAACCCACAGGGATCTAGGATGTGTTAGCCGGACGTTCTTCTTAACCTCAAGTGGCTTTACTACACCTACACTTTGCGTTAGACTAACAGCTAGCTGTGAGTCTAGCCTGATTTGTCTGTTTGTTTGGTATAAATGTTAAAATAGTTCTGATATGGTCCACTTCCTCACAATGGTGAGTCTGCTTGTCGCAACTTCGCGCAGTCCGGTCTTCTAGATTTTTTTCACCAGTTCAACGCATGCCTGTCTTCTCTCTCCTTGTGGTCTGTCTTATGATTCAGTCAGCTACAATCAAGAAACCCGTCGGTGATAGTAGGTAGTCTTGTCTTACTCCTGCGTTCACTTCAGACGCTTCACTGAGCTTTTGGTTTTGAATTCGTTACCATACAGTGCCATTATATAGATGTTGAATGTGGTTTGTTAAGGCCTTTTCAAGTAGGAATTGTTGTTGGGAGTTTGATCGTTATACGTACCGTTGTAATTTGGTTCGGACATAATTTGCTTCTTCTAAATCCAGCTGGTTCCATTGCGGAGTTTTGCATCTTGGGCATCTTTCAGTTCCTCTAAGATGACGTGGTGTAATATTTTTGCTTGGGGTGAACAACAGCATGGTTCCTCATCAGTTTCTGCCAAGACTTAAGTCATCCTTTTGAGTTTGACGAAGTACCTGTTTTTACAAACGGTAGTTTCCCTCCCTGTATTCCAAACCTTCTGCAATAGTAGTATAAGCATATGCACCTTGGTCTAGATCCGTTTTCAGTGTTTCTTGAAAGTTCACAGCTTTCAGTAACTATGACATTCTAGACATTTGCTGTTATCGGAGGATTGGTCTTCACTGGCAGTTCTGTTGCCGTTGGTGGTATTTCTGGACGATTTGCAGGTGGTGGTCGATTCAAGAGTCCTTTAAAGTGATTAGCTGAACGTGTCATTTACTTTTCCTCTTTGATAATTAAGTCCCCTTCACTGTCTTTCATTGGTCTCATCTGTGTTAATCTCTTCTCGGATATCGTCCTACTTATTTGATATAGTGTTCTTAAATCTCTCTTACCTGCAGCCTGTTCTGTTTCATTTGCTAGTGAGTCGAAAATTTTCTTTTGTCCTCCTAGCACTCTTCTTCACTCCTTCGTTTAGTACACTGTAGATTGGACCCAGCTTCTCCTTTCTTTGTTAATCTGTGCACTGGTTCATCCGTTTCGCTATCCTTCTCTCATCCATCAAAAACATTTATTTCTCGATACGAATTTAAAACAAGCAGGATTTAATGAATTCATCGAATTTCGATAGAACTCGTCAGCTGAATACTCTGCATACACGGATATATATACTTTTGAAATCACATTGGGAGATATAAGACTGATAAGTAAACAAACTACATTGAATTAGTCATACAGAAAGACAGGTGCGAATGTTTTCCAGGTCATGTTCAAATAGATAAGGGGAGAGAGAGTATGAGAGATCAAAATTAAGATAAAATGCATTACGCCTCAATTACATCACTTAGATAAACAATTAGTCATTAAAGAATATATCAAGAATTTCAAACAGAGTAATATCAATAGTAATAGCTATAACAACAATAATAATGACGTTGAAGTGAGTTAAGATAATGCTACTGATAAAAGATAGTTTTAAATGTCTCAAGAATAATAATAATAAGTAGAATAATAAGTAAGACAAATTACCATGGTAGATTCAGATTGACGACCACCTCCTTTTGTACACAGAGACCTGGTTTATAAACTCGAATTGCCTCCAGGTGTTCATGGACAACCGTTCATTTAATTTGATATTTCTGCCTTCCTAAAACGGTTGTATAAGTTTGCTTCCATCAATTTCAGAGGGTTACATTGTTCTTCTAAGCAGATTGCAGTGGTGTCTTTTGTAGCTTTGCTTCTTAGTTTGTGAGTGTTGTGGTCTATATCCGGTTTCTTTGAAGGCTTTCAGCTTGACCTTTAGAGTTCCTTGTGCTAGATAATGGCCTGAGCCCATATCTGCTCCTCTGCTCGTTTTTGTGTCCAGTAGGTTGCTTCTCCGCTTTCTTGAGATCATACAGAGAACAACTGATGGAATTAAAAGAGGCAAACTATGCAGACCTGTTACCCTAGGGTTTTGATTTTGAAGCTGAAGCTCACTGGCCCAGGTAGATAGCTTGGAACTAAGATTACTTAGTATTTTAGTATAGCCTCAAAACAAAACCTATTTGCGAATAAGATTAATAAGTTTGATTTGGGTATACAAGCCTATCTGATTTCTCTGCACTTCCTCAGGTGAACTTTATGTTTCCTAAATGTTTAAAGCTTTTTAGAGAATTGTTGAATCGGTTTGCATCTAACTGACTGGCCGAGCTTTCACCATAGAGCTTCTCAGTAGTTCAAATTGCTACATTCCCATGTAGCACACAAAGGTAGAAAAGTAGAAAAAATAATCAAAAGAACGATAACGAACAGAAATGTACGTCATAAAGAACAAATATGTAGAGAATAATGAAGATTTAATAGATGTGAGAGACTACAAAGAGTGAGTCTGTCTGTCTCTGTCTGGATTCAACATAGTACTTGGCACCGAAGTGCAG
This sequence comes from Trichobilharzia regenti, assembly GCA_944472135.2. Lineage (NCBI taxonomy): Eukaryota > Metazoa > Platyhelminthes > Trematoda > Strigeidida > Schistosomatidae > Trichobilharzia > Trichobilharzia regenti. The sequence continues at coordinate 138,519,588 of OX235262.1, forward strand.
CAGTTCGAGTTGCCACGTTCCAAATAGCACACAAAGGTAGACAAGAAGATGAGTGAAGAGAATCAATAGAGTTTGACAAGTATACGAGTGAAACAGAATGGGTAATGGTAGAAAGGAATATGAAAGATTACAGAGACTGAATACATCTGCGCCATTGACAACGATTTTGAGCCATGTCACCTATTGTCTCCAGCCATTGATTCCTAGAGTCCCGAGGGCCCCAACCCGGGAGTCTGCATCCCCCTACCTGACTCAGTTTAACTGTCAAGGATTTCATGGATTGATGCCATGTTTTTGTTTGGCCACCACTTACCCTTTTCCAATCTGCACGTCTATCAGATAGCAATGCCCGTCGGGGGAGGCGGTGGTTAGGCATGCGCAGCACGTGACCTAGCCATCTCAGTCTATGTAACTTTACAGCCTCGTCGATTGATTTTCCCTCTTTGCCCAACACTCTACACCTAACGTCAACATTACTTACCTTATTAAACCACCTAACGTGAGACAGAGATCGCAGACATCTATGATCGAAAGCAGTCAACCTTTCCATGTCTTCAACGCGTATTGGCCATGTTTCAGAGCCATAGAGAAGGACGGAGCGAACTGATGAGCAGTACACACGTCCCTTGGTTGATAGGCGGATGTCACGCCTACGCTAGAGATGGTGTAAGTCAGCGAAAGCAGCTCGAGCTTTTTGGATCCGTACTGAGATTTCGTCGCCAATCAGTCCGTTGGTGCCAATACAACTTCCCAAATAGGTGAAGTGGTCAACATGTTCTATCACTTCACTCCCTATCACTAAGTTAGGAGTTGACGTGGTCCAGTCCTGTAGCAGCATCTTACATTTTGCAGGGGCGAATCGCATGCCAAACATACGAAGATTGCTGCTCAAGGTGTTCAGAAGACTCTGCATTTTGTAAGGATCCTCCCCTAACATGACTATGTCATCTGCATATTCTAAGTCCATAAGACTATTCCCTGGTAAAAAGTCGATTCCTAAGTCATTACGTTCAGTTAAGGATACTTCCATCAGCATATCTATGATGAAGTTAAACAGGAATGGGGAAAGTGGACATCCCTGTCGGACACCACTGGTTGTTACCAATTCAGATGACAATTCCCCATAAGCCCTTACACGGCTACGTGAGTTTGAATAGAGTGCCTTGATTAGTGCAATGTACTTTCTTGGCACTCCCTTCACAGTCAGACATTGCCATAGTACCTTTCGATCCACGGAGTCGAAGGCCGCCTTCAAGTCAAGAAATATGGCAATTGTTGGACGCCGAAAAGTGTGTCTATGTTCTAGAATCTGTCGAAGAGTGAAGATATGATCTATGCACCCTCTACCTGGTCTAAAGCCTGCTTGATTTTCCCTTGTCTGTTCCTCCCGAGTTCTGCTTAGTCTATGCATGATTACTGAGCCTAGGATTTTAGAGACTATGTTCGTTAGGCTGATCCCCCTATGATTATCACACGACGACTTGTTTCCCTTTTTGAATATCGGTATAATAAGTGACTTACCCCAGTCTGATGGCACTGTCTCTGATTCCCAGACTTTGCCTAGTACCTCAGTTAATCTACAAACTAGTATGTCACCCCCATATTTAAGCACCTCCGGAATAATTCCGTCGGGTCCTGCCGCTTTGCCTCGTTTCAAATTACTGATAGCTTTTGTAACCTCACCTACAGACGGCGGACCAGTGTCTATATCCCATTCGGGTACGTGGTGGATGGCGGGGAGGTTCAGTGTGGCTGTAGGCAAGTTAAATTGTTCCTCAAAGTGTTCTTTCCAGCGTTCAAGGCGTCTATCCTGAGAGCTAATTAAGGAGCCATTTTTCTCAGAAATAGTCTCACTTATGATTTGCCTTCTCCCACCCGTTTCCCTGATGAGTCTAAAGGGTTGCCTAGTGTTACCTATCGCCGATGCTTTTTCCATCTCTTTTGCCTTTGTCAGCCACCACTGTTCACGGTCCTTGCGGAGACTTTTAGTAAGTTTCCTTTTGTGCAGCTTTCGCTCCTCATTGAATTCGGAGCTCGCCGGAATAAGTCTTCTAGCATCTATCAGTTCGGATGAGGCAGTGGAGATCCAGTGGTTTTTACTCACCTTTGGGTTTAACTTATCCACAGCTTTTACAGCTGTATCTATAGCTGACTGAATATTCTTCCAGGCTTCTTCAGGGTGAGCACAGCTGTCGAATTCAGATATGCGTTTAGGTAGTTCTTCCTCAAATAGGGATTTAGTGAGTGCATATGCACCACTGAAAACGATTCATAGCTGTGTCGTTAACAGTCTGAAGCCATTGATTCTTAGCGTGTTCGGGACCTCTATATTGTAACTGTTTCAAACTAACAGTTGTAGACACTGTGGATATTTCGAAGAAAATATTATAAATCATCCGCATAAACCTTACTGAGTATTCCTTTCTCTATTAGCCTAATATATTCGCATGCATGTTCTGTTTTATAACTTAACTAAGTTATTGATTTATATTTTCTTTTCAAGTTTGGTCATCTGTAGGAATCGGCGCTTTCTTTTTTACTGGCCATTATGAAGCTATGCTTGATTATGTCAAAAGTATGCAGTTGGGTGGTGCTATCATAGCTGCTTGTAAATTCGTCTTATGTTACCCATTGGTCTATCATTATTTGAATGGAATGAGACATTTGGTAAGTATTCACTGCAGTATTTCTTATTAATTTTTTTGTGTTCTTTGCAACTTTATTTTCACACCTAAAAGTTACAACTGGATGCCTGACGGTTTAAGTATTCGGTGATTAATATGCGAATGAAAACAAATGTTAACCGTAGAGGATATCCTCCTTTTTTTCAACTAACTGTTAAGTGTAAAGCTGAAAAGAGCGACTTGAGTGATATTGCTTATTTATGTGAGTTAGGAATACTTTTATTTGATTAGTCTTTATGTATCCCTATTACTGTTTGCCTAGAAGTATAGTGTTTTATAACCTTTAGCCATTGTTTGATCTACTAAAGATTCAAAATGGTATAGCTACTTGAACGATATTTCATTCTGACTTGAATTGCATCTCTTTATAGTTTAGATTTCTGGCAGTTATCTGCATTAGAAAGCAACTAAATCTGCATTTGATGTTATTATTTGCTTTTCGATATATTAAAAAATTTGTCTGCATCAATTGTCATATAACAAAACAAGAGCCTCTAGAATTCTTCTCTGCAAGACAGGTAGAATCGCTTACTCCTTGTATACCATTAACTTCAAACTCTAAACAATAACGTTTCATGTGATTGTTCTAAATAGACCACCTTATTAATCTGATGCTTGCTAGTGACTAGCTGCATGACGGAGTTGTATGGAGTTCTAGGGGGAAGTCGTGACCAGGCAGGTCCACCCGGTCGGTACTGAGGATAAATACTCGCCGATGAGATTGGCTGGTGGCCGGGCTAAAATAATCACCAATAAGTAGAAGTTAGAATTCATGGTCTGATCATTGAGTGGAATCCCATTTGCTTGCCTTGTAACCGAAAGGTTCTGGATTTGAGTCCCGGTGGGTGAGGAGTCCCGAACAAGGACGAAACAACTGTGCAGTGTTCCCTAGTTTTCAGTGGTTCTCTAATCGATATCAATATGTGATCAAACTCGAAAAAATGGATATATTGGAAAACAATATTTTTATTAAATACGCACATCCCCTTGTTGTCTTATTCATTGAAAAAGATAATTGTACATAAAAAGGCAATTATAAGAAACCAACAGGCGAGGTTTAGTATGCCCTTCCACTTTTTACTGTACAAGAATAAATTTTATGTATACGACAACATTTGTTTCCTTCAGGCAATTTGTAAGGAAGTAAACAAAGGGTTCACTTGTAATAAATAGAAATGATGAGCGTATGTGTATTCACTTGCATTAAAGACAATGTTGTAAATGCCATATTGTCCTCCAAAGGGTGGTGTCCTGTGCTACTATAGCACCTGACAGATACTCTTTCGCTCGTTTCAAACAGCGCTAGCAAATACTCTTTCATTTTTAAAGATATGCATTTTATAAACCCGGTGCAACACGACAGCAGCCATTATTTTCGGTGCAGTTGGTGACACGCTAATGCTTTTATAATTTTTTTCAAATTTGACCATGGATTAATGTTAGTTACAGAACCATTGGAAACCAGGGAGTACTGGACGACTGCTTCATCCCAGTGTGGGACTCTTCAGCAACACTCACTTCGAAAAGAAAAAAACAGTTAAAACAGGTGTAGACACTCATCAAGAACCCTCGAAAAAGCGCTGGCTGCTTCATATCGCCTTCAGAAATAAGGGGAAGAAGGCAGAGTTCCAAACTCAGAAGAAAAAGCTGTCAAGTACTCCCCGGTTTCCATTGGTTATCTAACTGTCATCAGTCCGTGATCAGACTTGAAACAAATCAAATCCTTGCAAGCTAACTCAAGGGAAAACTTTTATGGTTCTTAGTTGCACTATGTAGTTGTTTTCAAAGGTATACACGGTAGTAATCTCATTCCCTGTTAATTTGAACATTCTCACTCCTCTATACTTTTTTGGACAACCTTGTTAAGTAGCTAACTAACTAGAGTCTCATTGTCATCTTCAAAAACATATGAGTACTTGTGATGCTTTCCTGAACTCTGCTTCCTTAATCTGACCAGTGTTAACCAACCATGGATCACCGTGGTTGAGACGTTAGCTGTGTCTTAGAATCGAAACCGATGACGAACGTCCTGTTGTTCCCTTCTTTCCTTTATTTCTGTAAGCGATATAAAGTAGCAGACATTTTTTCGACTGTTCTTGACGAGTATTCATACCTGTTTTAATTTTTTTCTTACTCATGATTATATTTCCTTTTTATACAAATGGTTTTGCGATTATTTTGCGAAGCGCATCTTTTGGTGCTCTTACTGAATGACGTTTGTGCTTTAAATCGATAAACTAATCAAAAAACGTGCTGATATAGGGAAGCATAGTACTGATAAATTCTTCATCGTGACAAAAGGTTACTCCTTAGTTATCCAAAATGTTGATTAAGTTTTATTAGCGGTGAATTGTAGTACCAATAAAAGGACAGAAAGTTCAAGTCAGCAGGCTTTTTTCTATTACAGCCTGTCAAAAAGCAGTATCAGGTTAAGGTTGCCAGGTAAAAATTGTTTTATGCTTGCAACTTAACAACTGAACCAGTCGCTGAAGCATCCATAGTGTTTAAAGGGGGTTAGTAAATAGAGATATCAAACATACGTCAGCGAATATTAGTGACTTGTCACCATGATGATGACAGCATTTAAAAAAAATTCTGATTGTAGCTCTCAATTTTTGAAAGATGTTAACTTATTTTCAATTGATTTCTTTTAGGCATGGGATTATGCTATTGGTTTTCCAATCAAAACTTGTAACACCACTGGTTTCATTGTACTGGGATCTTCTCTGCTCGTTTCTGCCATTCTAGCGTGCATTCGATTATAGTGATTACTGTGAAATACAAGTCTAATGGGTTGTATTACCACCGCTTGTTATTTCGAAATGTCTTTTGTCCTTTTAAATGATTTTTATGTTATCAGCATATAATACCTAGTTCTTAAATCTAACTTTCAGTAATTGTATTTGTCTTACTTCAAAAAAAATATACATTCTCTAACTTTATTTTTTTTACTGTCTGGGAAAATGCATTAGCATTATTATTTACACTGGGTAATCGATTTCCGTGTCATGGGGCTGAAATTCAGTCTGTCTTTGAAGATTTTACAAAAACTTTAAATTATGATTAGTCGTATGCTGCTAAGTTATCTCTTACCGTGGTATGCGATTATGCAGCTGCCTCGTTTATTTTGTTTGGAAAAATATGAATTCCAGGGTTTGCGTTGATGTGAACTCTGGCACTAACTGGAGGAACTGTGTGACATTAAAAGTAGCTGGTGTTTATTCTTAATTTACGACTTTAGTTTACACTTACAACTTCACTTGTGATTGAATTTAGGACCGTCATGTTATTGTGTAACTACTGGTATAGAATTCGATAGTACACAACTTCTAAAATTAGCAAGTTCCCATCGGTGGGTGTTCACACTGACCACTGATTATAAAAACTTCGCAAAATCTGACTGGTCACTAATGCACAATAGGGTGAAGTCGGGTTGTTTGGGTTTTTCATCAAACTTTTGCCATTTATCTTACAGGCATATTGGATAAGATTTTCGTTTTCTTATTCGAAAAAGTATTAGGGTGAATTAAAACTTCCTAGACTTGCCTCTAACCTTGTTACTGTATGCCTAACAACTGGTTGTTCATTTCAAATGGGTTTACGAGTTGATTGAGGATTTCCAGAATTTTTTCTTGAAAAAAAATATCAGTTTCTAGTCTGTTATTGTTGAAAGTAATTCATAAGCTATAAATTAACATTTTAGTTCGCCTTAAATTATAGCGAAGAGTCGATAACTTGCGAAGGAAACTAAAGAAGACGAAAGGTATTTTCACTTAACATGTTGAATATCTCTTTTAGGGCTTTGATAAGTTGTCCTTTGGACTAAAGAACTGATTATGAGTTATCCAATGAAATGATCAAAAGTTTGACTGGTATATCTAACAACAAGACTATGTAGCCAATCAGATAAGTGGAGAATACGCTACCTAGACGCTTAAAATTTGACAACCAAACAGTTGAATATTACTGAGAGTAACAGAACACTTCACTGGAAAGACAAGATTTATTGATTCCGATGATTGAAATGAGTCCGGCTATTCGAATGCTGATTTCATGTTTACTGTGACAATACTTGATGTAGTTAACAGATTTCTCTCTATTTACTTAATATTGTTTTCTACAGTTCAACGTATATACAAATGTATGTAGTTGTGAAGCTAGGGATCACAGCTTTCTGTTAGTTTTCTTCAGAGGAAATACTATTTTCATATTAGAACTATGTGTGAAGGTGTGCGTTCATAGAACGGCTACGTTCTTACAAAGTTTCGATGAGATGACTAGGAAACTAGTAAGGTTATTTCTGGGGGTGGGGTGGGATCCAAAGTTTTAATAATCCGGCGTATATCCTTCCCCACCATGGGTTACAAGCACATTTCGAACTTGAATATAAACAGAATTTGTTGTGAAATGTTCAAATCTTTAATATTTTTCTTGTAAACAACCCTATCGACACAAGTTCTTTATCAATAGTTGGTTTGTAAAGATTAGGTTTGTTTTTACGAGTTTGACCACAGATTGATATCAGTTAGAGAACCATTGGAAAACCTGCAGGGAGAACTGGGCAGCTGTTTCACCCTAGTTTTGGAATCATCGGCACTACGCAGCCGCTGGAGTTCGAACCCAGGACTATCCATTTAGAAGGCAAACTACCTCGTATTCTATTCAGTCACTGAGATCCGACCCAAACCAAATGACGCTCGCTGGTGACCGGTAGAGGTTAGAATTCATGGGCCATTGAAACCAGCCCCAGTGGGTGCGTACTGCCGATTACTCCCAAACTAGGATGAAACAGCAGCTGTCCAGGACTCCATGGTTTTCAATGGTTCTCTGAATGTTATCATTCCGTGATCAATTCGTAAAAAGTTGATTAATTTTCACTCATCAGTGTACCTCTTATGGTAACTGTTAGGTTTACTTCTATCTAATAATACACGGTAAATCTTATGTAATACTGTCAATGAGATGAGGTGCAGACTGCCTGGTTGAAGTCGTCGAGACGCTAAGAACCAATGGCTGGAGACTATTGGTGATATGGCTCAAAATCGTTCTCAGAGGTGCAGGTGCATTCACTCTTTGTGATGTTCCATTTCTACTAAACTCTCGTGCTTTTCCATGTTACAGTTCTTTCTGCAGCACATTTTTGCTAATTACAGTTCGTCTGAGTATTTATTTCGCCTACTTTTGTGTACTACATGGAGCGTGGCAACTTGAATTGCTGCTGAGTTCTGTGTTAAGACTCAGTTGACCTGTCGATGAGAGTTCCTTTATCGAGTGCCTTAGGGACCTCTGGTATTTTCAAGTGTTTAATACTTTTTTGCAGCTATGATCAGTTTGATGTTGAAAAAGAAGCTAAAATATTCATTCAGACATCTATAAAACACAAAATAATTGAGCGAAGAATATCCTTTTTGATAAATTCCTCTTCTGGCTCTACAATTATATATATGTTTACGTACACAGAATATTCTAGATTAATAGTCAATAACAGTATTAGTGTTTTTCTAAATAATATCGATTTATAAAGTAAGATCACATTGGAATTACAGTTCATTAAAGATGCTTAAATTATAATAATACTAAAGATATAGTAGCGAATAGAATATCAACTAAAATTAGGGAAATTCCACAAAAATTGAGGATCATTCAAACCTAGATGGCCAACGTAACAATAATGTCTGAACTACATTCTTTTGGGGCATAAATTAGGCTTTTTAATGTGGATCCCCACAGCCTCAGCAATATTTAGTAGTCGAAATCTTAAGGCAAAATTGAGATTCTTGGGTATGCGGTAAATGACCCTGAAGGCGTGGTTAACGTCAATCTTGCGCTCTGTCTCCACAAGATGAGACAGAATAGCGCTACGAATGGATTTTGTTCGACCTTTGCTTGACCACACAGGGTGATGTTCGGAAATTCGACGAGAAACACGCCTAATTGTGCGACTTATGTAAATGGCTCCACAGGAGCAGTTAAATTGGTAGATACATATGGATGAGGTGAAATTAGGCAGTTTGTCTTTTACACCCGAATGCAGAAGAGGAGTGGTTTTGAAGATACAACGTGATTCAGTAGCAGGGAATGCTCGTTTCACCGCATTTCTAATGCTCTGTGTTAGTATCTCGCTAGTGTTGTCCCCGAGGAACTGGATCTGTAAGAATAAGGCCTTTTTGGAACTGTTGGTAACTTGGACTGCTTTGGTTTCATATTCTTATCAATAAACGTTTCAGGATAACCATTCTCACTTAGCAACCGTTTAATATTAATCAGTTCTTCATCAAGACATTTGTCCGAGCAAATCACTCTTGCTTTGTGAACCAGGCACTTTATCAAATTGCGTTTGTATTTCAAGGGCACAAAACTGAGAAAATGTGTGTACTGGCCCGTTGATGTAGGTTTTCTATATACACTTCTTCTTATTGTGCCATCCTCTTTTCTGGTCATAAGGACGTCTGGAAATGGAATACTAGAGTCTTTTTCTTTCTCAATGGTAAAATTTATTGCAGGATGTACCTCATTAAATTTATCCAGGATGCTCTTTGCTTCCTTCTCGTTTTTCATAATCAAAAATGTATCATCCATGTACCGACAATAAAATTCGAGTTCACTAGCCAGCTAGGAAGTGGGTGGTTTGTATCAGTTCGGCTGTCTTACCTGACCGCTGATGAGCTCGGCCCCAAACTGTGCGTCGGTGGCACAGTGGTTAGGACTCTCGCCGATCATGCACATGGTCCGGGGTTCGAGCCCACGCCGACGCACACCTGATATCTATGGTTGGCCTGCGAATTTCGGGCTACCGATATCCACGCTGAAAATTCCACACTTGTACCAAAAATACGGTGTGGAATCAAGCTGTAACCAAAAAAAATAGCTTTCCGATGTTTAGATTACTTCTATCTAACTGGCTAGCAAGCGCGACGGGTTAATGTCAGTGGTATACAATATACTCATCTCAGTTAATCAGTAGTATGTAGTTTCACGCTATTCACTGTTTGGCCCGCAAGCTTTCGGTATTCGATTATGTAAAAATTTATAAATGAAATGTCTTAGATGTATACGACTGTTTTTTTATGAGATATTTTATTCTCAGAAGTTTTAAAGATTTATATGACAGCAATAATGAGACAGAGTGATCCCGGGGTTTCTGTGTATGAGCAGGCTCTAGCACAGAAAGTGACTTAAAGAGAGGAAATAAGCAAGTACCTAAATATGTATATATATATTTAAAAAACTGCTTCGCTTAATTAGTTAATTAATTACATAATATGTCGCCTGTTAGGCAGTTCTGTTTATCATTTACAATTGACTGTTTAGAAAGTGATTGTATAACAGTATTTTCATGAAATAACCCAACAGTTTGTATATACTTTGCGTTTTTGTTTGAAGAACGATGAAAATGTATATCATAATGTTAGGTGTAATCCAATGATAGATATAGAATATGAAATAGTAGAATTAACTTGATTTGAGCTGAATTCATAGATGAAATGTTTGAAAGTCTTTTATGCAGACCTAAAAGAAGTGAAAGAATAAAAAAAACAAAAAAAAAATGGGGGGGGGGGGGTTGTAGTAGCAGATAGAGTAGATTTTTACTGTTCCGTTTGTAAGGGATTCATATGACTATATCAAGTGGTTCTGGATATGTATTTCGCTTTACTCTTGATGTAGTCAAAATCAAACACTAAAATTGTTTCTGATGTTAAAAATAAGACAATGGCTGATTGATAAGTTTTTGAAGAAGTGATTCTCTATGAAACGAAATCGAGTAGAGAATCATTGAAAATCAATGAGCACCGGTTAACTGTTTCTTCAGAGATTAGGGTAATTCATCAATGAGCCATCGTCATTCCATCAACGATTGAATTCAAGACGGTTAGTTCTTGTAATGGAGTATGCTCATATTTTGCATTCGAATCGAGTAACTTTTTTCAATTTTGACAATTGTTTCGTCCTAGTTTGAGACTCAGCGGCAGTATGAACCCACTGGTGTTCGAACCCACAACCTCGTGGTTACAGGAGAAGCTCACAGACCATTTAGCCATCGGGACCGGACTCAATGGCCAATGAATTCTAACTTCTACCAATTCGTGATTTTAGTGCGACTGGCGGTCATTATTGTTGATGAGTCTCAAGCTAGGACGAAACAGCTGCTCAGTACTCCCTGTTCATTTCCAATGGTCCTTAAACAAATCAATTCCATACAAGCAAATTCTTTACAAATAGCTTATCTTTCTTAACGTTCCAACTTGTAAAATGGCTGATCTGCTATCTTATACTATCAGGGAATCAGTATCTTCACCATACCATTAGTAACCTTATTATAATCTCTTGAAATTCTTTTAAGAGCTAGTCAGTGTATTACACAGTTCGCCTTATAACTTGTTGCTTCTGAGAGGTATTACGTAGAGTGTCTTTATGAATCTAGATTTATTGGGGGATTTCATCATGAGTGGACATCAGTAAGAGAACCACTGGCAAAGCACAAGGGACAGCTGTTTCGCCCTATATTGGGACTCTTCAACAGTACGCACCCACCGCTACGGTCCGAATCCAGAACCTTCTGGTTACAAGGCCAGCCACTGGATCCCGATCCAATAGTCCATGAATTCCAACTTCTGCCGATTCTTGACATAGCGCTACCAATTCTCATTGTCTTCTTCGGTGAGTTACTGCCGCACTTTTAACTTGCTGTACCCCACTGTTCACGGCGCGGGTTTTTTTTTACTGATGAGGAGTCCCAAACTAGGATGAAACAGCTGTTCAGTACTTCCAAGTTTTCCAGTGGTTCTCTGACTGATATCAGCTCATGATGAAATTCACCAACTAATCAGACAAAATCCCTTACAAAAACCAATACTTGAGAATCTAAATTTCTCTAAGAATAGAATTTGAGCACTGTGGTAAAGTATAATTCCATCACAGAACAGTTTTATTCTGGATAGAAACAGAGTGATACAGTAGTAGTTACTGATGACGTTTCAAACAAAATTTACTGTTTGTTACTAGAATGAAGCAGTAACTTCACACAAATTTACTATAAAGGTAAAGTTTACTTTATCAAAGCCTATCGAAACGATTTTTAATTAGAAACTCATTCGAAGGTAGTTCATTATATTCACTCAGAAATGAAGGTATTCTACTCTATGTTTATACTATATTATTACAGATAATATTACTTCTTCCTTCTTATTGACAGAATGAAAATGAATGCATAACGGACTTGTAAATATTTTGAAAATTTGTACTAAGTTTCTTTTTTTCATTCATTTGGGTTTCTAGTGGAACGTAAGGCTCCAAGCGTTATGTTTCGAAGTTTCAGTAGTGAATGGTGTTATCTCTTTTACACGATTAGGTTGCTATCCTCATGCTCAGCTTCCCATCTTTTCCAGGCTTACTATAGACAAGCCATGGTGTAGGAGTAAGTTGGTCAAAGATCGAAGCTGAACCTGCAGCACGATTAGAGGCCATTCAAACACTGAATCACTGGTCCACTATGTACGAAATACTACTACTATTTTATTACTTTTCGGAAACTGGTATTGTTGTTTCCACTGATGTCTTTCTGTTTAATGCTGACGACTATATCTGTACAAGTTCAGTCCATTCACTTGGCAAAACAGAATTAGCACAGATAAAATGACTACGATCAAGGTATCGTATATATAAATCAAGCTTGATGATGGATTCATGTCATTTGGAGAAGCATTGAAAACCGGCAGGCACATCAGCAATACACACCTAGTGAGGTTCGAACTCTGGACTTTCCAATTACTAATCAGGCTCGTAGACCATTCAGCCACTGAGATCCGACTTAAACCAATCTGACACTCTCTGGTAACTGGCTGCAGGACTAAGTTGCTTGGAGTTCTAGTGCGAAGTCATAACCAGTTAGGTCCACCCAGTTTGCACTGAGGAAAAAAAATTGCCGATGACATCGGCCCCCGGTGGTGTTAAAATCAAAAATTTTCAGAAATTAGAATTCACGGTCTGGTCACTGAGTGTGGAGTCTGAGTTGTTGAATGGCCTACGGGTTAGTCTCGTAAGGTGGACGTCGTGAGTTCGTACATATATGAGATTATGTAAATTCTTATCACCTGTTATAAGGATGTGGGTATTAAAAAGCGAAATCAGCATCCTTTTGTTTCACATTCATTCAGAATTATAAATTTCTAATCCTGGTGTACATCATTTACTGAATACCCAAATTTATTTTGATAAATCATTAAATATAAACTTGTTCTGGACATCTATTCATCACTATTATTGTAGTTATTAAAACGACTCTAGCGAGTAACAAATAAATTTAGCTCTAGTTGGATAATTTGTTTAGTAGACTTTTTCATTCATTTAGAAGACAGCTGAATCTTTGTGTTCAAAACAAATTCATATAACCACTTCCTCTACCTCGGTTACCATTTCATAGATGAAGAGAACTGACAATTTCCCCCTCTTCCTAAGCCCTTTATAAGTTATTCTACTCGCATTGATATCAGTTACGGGGTCATTAAAAACCAGGGAGAACTGAAATCTATTTCACACTAAATTAGGACTCTTCAGCATTATGCATTCATGGTCCTACAGATGACTGACTTTAGGATGAAGCTGCCCCTGTTTCTAGTGAGAACTAATGACAAGTGGGGTCCATCAGGTCTCGTTTGAGGACAAAAGGCTGCCTGATGAAATCGGTGGGTGATGAAATTAAAAGTTGCAAACTAACAAAAGTTAGAATTCACAGGCTATTGAATTCCACCCCAGTGGCTGGATAGACGGTGAGCTGTACGCGTAACTTGAAGGCCCTGAATTTGATCCCTGGTGGAATCACAGATGCGTCCTGATGAAGACTCTCAAACTAAGATGAGACTGATGTTCAGAGGTTCTCTAATTGATATTAATCCATGATGAAACTTCAAGCGAATCAAATCCACTAACAATAGAGTATTATTGTCCTGATTATCTTGTTATTGTGTTTTCCTCATCTTTAATTGTTTCTCGTGTGGTCAGTTTGAACACTCACACTTATTTACTTCTTTTAATTTTTGCAAAGATGTCTGACCTTTAATTGTTGTATTACTTTTTAACCTATAACAGCTGAAGTGATCACGTCATATACGAAAAATAGAACGAAAAAGTCTTCTTATATCTATGAGAATCTTCATTTTTCTTAATTATACTGATTACCTTCGTGATGTTATTGATTAATAGCGTATACTAATGTATTACATAACTGTAACTAGAGTGCTTCACAATTCCTTGATGTTGACTGAATTGTATTCACCAAGTTTAGCAAAGTTCTTGTTGCCTTTTGGAGATTTGGCGTTTGAATCTTTTCTCTAAGTTATAAGATCATTGGCAAACATAAAACAGGCAGTAGAGTTGTTTACTTCAATAGGTGTATGCAGCTAAATTGTTCTTTGAGTAAAGCTGACTATATAAAGTACTCGGCTGTTTAAAACGGAAAGCGGTATTATATATGCTTTGAGTAATAAACCAAATATTCGAAGTAGTGAAGTATAAGAAGAAAGGAATATCATCATCACATCAGCATCTTTGCAGAAAATTCTGCAAATATTCATAAAACTTACTTATTGGTTTTCGACGGGTTTCAATTTTCTCCTGTAATCCAAGGTGTTTTAGGTATGTCTCGTAGTTAGCATTGTTATTGAACACCCTATTGGTGATCACCTCTTTGTCTGTTGATCTTTCAATTTGCTTTTGATGCCCTAAATTTGAATCAATGATAAAGTTACCTGGTGGATTAAGTATATTTTAAAACCAAAAAAATAAGGAATATCAGTATACATATACACGCTTAAATTAAAATTCTTAACAATAAGAACAAATTAACAATAGTAAAGATACTGAAATGGATGTAATAAACGTGTCAATAAAGAAGTAATTAATCAATGGACGATATAAAGGCTTTTATTATTTACAGGAGGATATATATATATATATATATATATATATATATATATATATATATATATATATAACTCGTTTTTATCCAGTTGGTGAAACAGATGATTCACATGCGACAGAATGAGTTCGTAGTCGTGGGAATACCTTTCACGATGATTAACAAGCCTGGATCCTGATTAGTCTAGTATAAGAGTTTTGATCAAAAGTTTTTTTTGCATGATACTAACTGATCCCAGAGCCAAATTTACCTTGACAGACTAGATATGTAACAACAGAAGACAGGGGCCAGGCAACAGATCGTTTATTAGGGAAATCAAAACATATTTATAGATTTTCATGTACATTATTATAGATTACTGTAAGCAAACAAATACAGTCTTCTGATGGGTTATTTCTCACAGAAAGTTAACCTTGCGTCTCTTTGTGACTGTTTCTTGAATGTCAGATCATCTACATGTTAACTGTATCCGCCTACGCAAAGTCTTTGTTCTCATTTTTCTCACGACCAATATTGGGGACATAAACATTGACGTAAATTACTGTCCACCAATTTTGGCTAACAGCCAGCTTTCACCACAGATATGAGTTGCGTTCAGGGGTGGAATGCTAGCCAGCCAATCGCGTAGTCACAGTTCCATTTTGCGGCCTACACTCCCCTAAACCTCATTTCACCGGCAGCAATAGCAAAAAAAGAGGTGAAGTTGGGCGCGAGGCTAGCACTTGAAGGCCTGTGTTCTGGTTGAATGAAAAAACAAACAAACAAACTAGGTATGATCATAATGACATCTACACTGATAATTACAACCACGACAAGGATGGATTGCATGCAATACCAAGTAGATCTTATTAGTCATATTTATCCTGTGCAAATGTTACAACAAATTGAATGTATTAATGTGTGTAAGCATACTGCTGATATCAACAGTCGAACAATGGT
This sequence comes from Trichobilharzia regenti, assembly GCA_944472135.2. NCBI lineage: Eukaryota > Metazoa > Platyhelminthes > Trematoda > Strigeidida > Schistosomatidae > Trichobilharzia > Trichobilharzia regenti. The sequence goes on from OX235262.1 coordinate 138,535,125, forward strand.
TGTGCAAACTGAAAGGATTTATTTCCATATGACTAAAGAAACTTCTGCTTAAATAGTGAAAACAGTTATGAAGAAAACTGTACTGTTAAATCGTTTCACTGTGTTCCTTAAGTTAGGAATATAGACAAAGACTAGTAAATCTTTGTAATGATCAGCAGATGTAAGACAGAAGTTTTATATTGCACAAGATGAATGAATGATTAAGATTGAATATTTAGAACATTCAAAGTAACAAGTTCAGATATTAAACTTATATAATACAGAATAAAAAGTGATTGTCCTGACGAAAATTCTGTCCAACTAAACAGGATTAGAGTTTAGATTTCATGCTGCATATATGTTTTTCGAAATATATTATTTATTCGTCAAGGTTATCAAATACCCTTTGCGAGTTTCATTGGTACTTTAGGCTTGATATAGTGAGGCTAAATTGTGGTGAGAGCAGGCTGCTAGCCAAATTGGTAGACAATTATTTACGTCAATGGATATGTCGCAAATATTGGTCGTGAGAAAATATGATCAAGACTGATTCAACAACCAATCACAGCAGACTTTGTGTAGACAGATACAGTTAACATATAGATGACCTGACATTCAAATAAACAGTCACAAAGAGATGCAAAGTCAACTTTCTGTAAGAAACAACCAATCAGAAGACTGTGTTTATTTGCTTGAATAAGCTGTAATAATGTGCATGATAACGTATAAATTCCTTGCAGATTTCCTTAATAAACGGTCTGTTGCCTGGTCCTTGTCTTCTGTTGTTACAAACTAACATGATCCGACATCTTGTGCGTCGGCGGCTCACTGGTGGAATACTCGCCAACTATACACGTTATCTGGGGTTCGACCCCGGAGGGGGAGGCTGGATGGAACGCACTAGTAACCTTATTCCGTAAAAAATAAACACCATTGTTACAGAAACTTGAAAGCTAAAGCTTGAAACCATCTGCTCCATTGGAAACGTAAAGGAATAAAACATGTTTTGCAAACCATTAATAAACAACACAACATAATGCATTTTAGAGATATATATATAAGGCTGGAAAAATAAACCAGTAAGCTAATAATAACTGAAAACTTACTAATTTGTAGTAGATCAGCGCCAAAACGTGTATTTTTAAATCCTTGTAAATATCAAAAGAGAAGATAACTGTTACGAAGGTTTATCACTTTAATTTACTTAATAAGCGTTTACCAGGAAGGAAAGCAACAAAAATATGTTTTTGTAAACTGATAAAAAAAATCCCAAAAGTGATCCTTTTGAAACTACAAGGGATTTAAGTCATTCTGTAGAAAGAAATAAGAAAATCCCTAATTAAATCATTTTGCGAAAAGCTGAAGATTTTATGGAATTGATCAAAAAATCTTCCCTGTTTTTGAATAAATTTTGCAGTCCTAAACGATAACTTACCACTTTAGCTAGTTGATCTCTGTATTATGAACAGCTGAAGATTAGATTTTGGTTTATGCTGTATTTAAGGAAGCCTGTGTGACATATTAGTCAGTATTAGTTAACTGAGGATGATTTCCAGTGTTCTCAATAAAAAGTGAGTTTTACAAATATCAGCTTTATTATTATTATGATATTATTCTTTCCTTTAATTCCTAGAGGGACATAGGGCTTCGGCCTCACGTCTCCACTGTGTTCGGTTATCTGCCAACGTTTTTACCTGACTCCACGTCTGCCCAGATCCTTTTATCTCCTCTTCACATGACCTCCTCCAAGTCATCCCACCGTGGGACAACCAACTCGTCGCTTCCCATTCAGGTTCCACTCGAGGGAGAGAGCCTGGCGTGTGATGTCACTTGATGGTTTTCTCAGAGTATGACCAATCCACCTCGATTTCTTCCTGCTTATTTGTTTCACAATCAGTTCCTGGTTGGTTCGCTTTCAGAGATCTCTGTTACTAAATATCAGCTTTAATTCTACATTATCGCCTTTTATTACGTGATACTGTGTTTTCTGAACTTCTTAGAATTCCCTGCCATTCTTCGTGTTTCCTTTATCAAGATTTTCATCAGGTGAGAATTCGAAAAGCTCACTTCACATTGAAGTTGACGCTGAAGATATTATACTGAGGAGCAATGAAATCTTAGCAATTAAGCCATCCATCCAGCTAAGAGAAAATAATCATCAAATACATCCACTTGAGATATATATCTTTTGAACCTATTTATTGAAAGGAACTCGTAGTGTAACAACAGAAGACAAGGGCCAGGCAACAGATCGTTTTATTACGAAAATCAACACGTATTTATATATATTTCATGTACATTATTATAGCTTATTTGAGTAGACAAACGCAGTCTTCTGATTGGTTGTTTCTGGGTTCTCGGAAAGTGGAGCCATCTATCTGCGAATCATATTTGCCCACGTTTAAGTTTGCTGTGATTGTTTGTTGACAGCCTTGTTCATATTTTCTCACGGCCCATATTAGTGACCTATACACTGACGTAGATTAATGTCAACCAATTGGCTAGCAGACTGCTCTCACCACAGTAGAAGCCGAGTAGATTCGGGAAGTTTGATTATTTAAGCTGAATAAATAAGGTCGTAAACAAATCAAGAAATCAATTCGCAGCTTAGTAGACCGAGAAGTAATTTGGAAACTACTTCAACACTATGGCGTGAAATGCCCAAGTCTTTATCAACCTCACTCAACAGCTGGCTACATGACAATGCCACTTGTGAGGTGATTCACAACGGGAAACTCAGAGAGGCGTTCGAAGTGCATAGAAGAGTAAGACCGGCTGGGGAGACAGGGGCACGCTGGATCACCGATGAGAAGGCACTAAGAGATCTGGATTTTGTTAGTGGATGATTTGTGTTTTGTCACACAAACTCGAAAACTTGCAGGTGAAAACGAACAAACTGGCTGAAGAGGCAGCGAAAACAGGACTCCAAGTGAACATAGAAAAGACGGAGGTGATGAAGATAACCAGTCAACAGTAACAGCGACCAGCGCCAATCGCCATCAATGGGAGGGACTTAACAGAGGTTACCTCTTCACTTATCCGGGAAGCATCGTCTCATCTTCACGGGGAACGGACGAAGATGTCAAAGTCAGAATCGAAAAGGCAAGATACGCCTTCATCAACCTGAAACCAGTATGAAAATCTACTGCACCCAGTATAGGGAAGAAGATTCGCATTTTCAACACCAATGTGAAGAGGGTTCTTCTATACGTGTCAGAAACTTGTACTGCGTGTCACGAAAAGGATTTCCAACAGGTTGCAGATTTTCATCAAAAGCTGCCTTTGCTGGCTCCATACTGAAGATCAAATGGCCAGAAGGAATCAGAAACAAAGAACTATGGGAACAAACTAATCAGAAGCCGATCGATCAACAAATATGTAGGAGAAAGTGGAGATGGATCAGGCATACAATGAGGAGGCCACCGAATGACATCTCATGCCAGGCCATTGCTCGAGTGGAATTTAAATGGGAAGCAACGAGTGGGTCATCCGAGGGTGACATGGAGGAGATCGCTTGGGGAAGAGGAGATGAGAGATTATGGACAATCGTGGACCCAGCTGAAAAGGATAACAAACAACACAACACAGTGGAGGTGTGTTGTTGTGAAGCCCTATATTCCACTCGGAACGCAAGGGAATAATAATAATAACTCATTGATCTCATCTCCTTGCAACTACCTATATATTTCTAAATCCTGCAACCTACAGTATTATTATTATTATTGTATCCTTTAGTTCCTAGAGGAACATAGGGCTTCAGATGCGCACCTCCATTGCCTTCGGTTTTCTGACAACTTTTTCACCCTGCTCCAGGTCTGTCCACATGCTTTCATCTCCTCCTCGTATGATCTCCTCCAAGTCACCCTTGGACGACCGACTCGCCGCCTCCCTTTCGGGTTCCATTCGAGGGCTTGTCTAGTGATGTCACTTGATGGTTTCCTCAGCGTATGGCCAATCCATCTCCATTTCTTTCTGCCTATTTGTTTCACAATCGGTTCCTGATTGGTTCCCTCCCAGAGATCCCTGTTGCTGATCTTTTCTGGCCATCTGATCTTGAGTATTGAGCGGAGACAGCTGTTAATGAAGGTTTGGAGTTTGTTTGAGATGCTCTTTATGACTCACCAAGTCTCTGATCCGTATAGTAGCACTGACTTCACATTGGAGTTGAAAATCCGGATCTTATTTTTGATGCTGAGTGCTGTTGACCTCCACACAGATTTGAGAGTAATGAAAGCTTGTCTTGCTTTTCCGATTCTGGCTTTGATGTCCTCGTCAGTTCCGCCTGTAGTTGAGACGATGCTTCCCAGGTAGGTGAAGGAGGTTGTTTCTTTCAGGTTCTTCCCACTTATGCTGATTGTTGTCTGTTGTTGTTGTATTAAGTATATGATAATCTGTGATATGAATAATTTCCTCTTCAAATGAAGATAATGTAAGAATTTATAACGAAGTTTCAACTTTGTATAATATAATCTCGACTTCATAACGACTTTTCGACACAAAGTGTATTCAGTCGCTGTATAAATTTTAGACAGTATATCTGACTTGTTGAAATACCTTTTTGCAATTAATAGTGTTCTCTGAGCTAGTTGGTTTAGTTGCGGAGCTTTCGTCGCTTTCTGGACGAGAAGTTAATAATAGTAACTTTTTGTGAAGATTATGACCACGCACTTACTAGATTATCGCTGAAACAGGTTAGAATAAAAAATATCATGAATTTAATAAACTATATTTGTAGGGTGTTAAAGTTAACCTACTTTGCAAAGTTGTCACACCAAATGCTTCACCCATAATGGTACTAACTGAACACACATAATCACCGAAATCTTCTGCTTGTAAATTAAAGATAGCCAGCTTTGATGTGATCGGTGATAAGCTGTTGTAAGATTGTGGTCTGTGTTCCTCTAAGATGAATTACGTAAAAAAAGAGAACACTGATATAAGATGAAAACATATCATTCAATATAATATAACGGACTGAATTATTTTGAGGTTTAATTCAGTTGTTACGTTTAGTGCAGCTTCACCTGAGCCTGTTTGTAAAACAAAAGTACAGATAATGGTGAAAGATTTTCTCCATGAAGAACTCAGGCTTGAGGAATGAAAAAACTTCCAAAATTAGATAGTATAGGACGTATACACTCCATTTCCTAATAAATTTCTTTAAAAATATGAAAGTGACGCAATACACTGGTCATCTAACTTCTGCAACTAACAGTCTAAGTAGTAATTCACAAATAACATAGGGCAGTTATTATTTTGACAGTACATTTGCTAAGACAGAGAGAGAGCCGAAGTAATGCTCAGTAATTCAAGTATTGGTTTGTAGGGATTTGGTTGATTAGTTACAGGACTTCATCATGCGCTGACATTGGTTAGAGAACCATTGGAAAACCTCGGAGTACTGGACAGCTGTTTCATCCCAGTTTGGGACTCTTCAGCAGTACACAGCCACCGGGTTCGAAGAGTTCTTGAATATCAATGAGATGCTCACTGGCGACTTGCCCTATTCAGGTAAGTAGTTACCTGGGGTTCCAGTGGGAAGTCGTGACCAGTAGGGTGCAGCAGGTCGGGTGTGAGGACAAATACTCGCCAATAACATCCGCTAGTAGTCGCGCCAAATCATGAACTGGTAGAAGTTGGAATTCACGGACTGGTCATGGGATCGGGTCCCAGTGGCTTAATGGTCTACGAACTCGCCTTGTAAACAGAAGGTCCTGGGTTCGAGCCCCGGTCAGTGCATAGTGCTGAAGAGTCCCAAAGTAGGGGGAAACAGCTGTCCAGTACTCCCAGGTTTTTCAATGGTTCTGTAACCAATGTTGGCTCATGATAAAATCTTGTAACTAATGCTCAGTAAATTTCTAAAAGATGAGTCGACTTAAAGCCTTTCTATTCTTATTATTTTACTCCTTTGCCTTTTCAGTGGAACATAGGGTTCCAAGTTTGAACTATGAAGTTTCTACAGGATGAAGCTTTAATAATATTAATAATTTGCTTTATTCCAAAACAGTACTTGTGATACAGGATGGATTTCTTAGCATTTCACTACAGTATTGCATCCAGCTTGTACATTAACAATAAATAAAATTCTACATAGATTATGGGTAATCTCAGTTAATTTTGACAACACCATGTTAGCATATCGGTAGCAAAGCCAGAAGTGAATAGAATGTTTTTTTGCTGGCCTGCTGCCTAATTTTCCCTATTCACCGATATTACTACTGACTAAGAGAGTTTCAGGAGTCCATTGGTCGACGATTGAACTCCCACTTGCATGGTCGGTGATCATTCTACCACTGAACCACGGACTCACAATTTTTAAATAATATAGACAACTTTAGCGTAGAAAGTGTTATTCTGTAACAGAAAGACTTACCTAACTAAAAAGAAGATGAATAAACTGCACTAAAAAGTGAAAATCGATTAAAAATTATCAAATGAATGTAAATAGTCAAGGTTCTATGAATGTTTGCAGAATGCAATGACTAATAAAATCTCTCTTTCATTTCTCTAGTCGCCAATTATCTGAGTTAATGGACACTTCGTAGGTATGTCAGTTGTTTACTACAACTATGCATTGCTTTTAAAATTTTCTATTGAATACTATTCAGTAAATTTTTCAGGATACAAATAACAAGGACAGACTGTTTTGTGTTGAAAAAAGCAAGAACTACAGTTCTAGCAGAGTAAAAGGTTCATCAACAAGTATGGAAGATCTGAAGTCACAGATGTAAAACAAATCACAACCTAATTTCAGTTTGATTATAAAGGTGAAAGCATTGCAGAAGGCTGAGTACATCACTAGCCATAGCCTATACTGCAGCTAAGCTTGACCCCGTCTATCGAACAACTTGCTGTTTGGTGCAATCGAAAATCAATAGATATCCTTCTTATGTTAACTCCAACTCTATATATAAATTTACATGTATCTGTGGGAGCAGTTACATTGGAAGGACAGAAAGAAGGGCGTATCTACGATTTTCTGAACATGTACCAAAAAGCTTAAAAGTCTAGAGGGAACAAATGCTTTAAACAGTGCCATCACCAGGCATCTCCTTGACACGGGTCATGAGGTGGACGTCGAAAATTCGTTCAAAATTATCAATAAGCAAAATAGCTCAATTCTCCTCAAGTTTGCTGAGGCCATTTCCATCAAGCGCCTGAAACCTGACTTATGCGTCCAGAAAGAAGCGGTTATCAGTCTTTCTTTGCCCTGGTAACTGGATAGTTTTTATCTCTCGTTCATCCGAATGCGAAATGCTGAAAAGTTTCTATTGTGTATGATTGTTATTGTTCGGAATAGTGTTTAATATTACACATATATGTATATATTATTAGTGCATGCATATATTGATCGATTGATTTTTGTTTAAAATGAAGTCTGTGCAAGTATGTTAAAATTGTTGTTGTAGATATATTTAATAATGTCTTTGCCATGTAAGCAGCTGACGAGAAGGCAACGAAATAAATGATGGTACCAATTTATTCTGCACAAACTGTAGTTCTTGTTTTGTTCAAATTCATTGAGGGGAATAAATGTATGAAATATTTTGTATTGTTTTAATTCATCATTAATTGATACTGAGTTTACTCTTATTCGCTTTCCTAACATTTCCGATGTTTATCGCATATTTAGATAAGTCAGTGGGGCTTATTCGTCACTTAATAAATCTTATGGTCCCCTGAAGATTCAAACCTATGATACTGAGTAATGAAATCAGAGACATTAACACCAACCCACTAATCTAAAGACAGGTTATATGCAATATGGATTCCCCACATACAAATCAACTGCCGGATGATGATAAGTGAAGCTCCGTAATTTTTAGTACTTTGTCGAAAGATTTCAATCGATTAACTCGTTGGTTACCATCCGATAACCAGTTCTCATTCTCTTATACTGACAGACACCAGAGTTTATAAATAATTACAGGAAATGAAATATGATAGGATATATTTCATTTTTAAATCAAGGGATTCTGTTTTTTTCCCAATGGTGATTTTTGTCGATGTTCTGTATGAGGATTTCTCTTGGATCATGAGACCCATCACATAATCTATCAATAAATTATTGATATTTCATTTGAAAAAAACTAATTCTGACCCAGTGTTCTAGTGGAGAACGACTTGGAGTCTGAAATCACTGGGTATTTGGTTCCAGTCTCATTGGAAAGCCTATTACTTGCTCAGGAATGCATACATCCATTGGTCAGTGGCAAAAATGACTAAATGAGCATTCGGAATTCTACTGATAGCCACCGCGAAACAACTAATTACAAGTAATTAATCTTGGCAGTATTCGGACATCCATTCAAGCAGCCTGCATACGAAAATAAGGTTGAAAATTTGAGTATAGAGTCAATTGTTCTTTCATGATAGAACAAGTTGTATTTGAAAGCTTACATCAAATAAATATTACTGTGAATGTAAAAAAATTTAGCGAAGGGATAAGACTTAGTGTTGTTTATAAATTATTTTATTTTCTAGGCGCAGGGGAAATTTTGAATTAGTCAAAACCTTCACTTACGTAGACAGTATTTTTTCTCCGCATTTGTCATCACATCACAACTTGAAGCTGCTATAGGATAATGATGATTGAAAAGCCATCGTATTGATCCAGGTGGATGTGCACTCACTTGACATGTTAATACTGTATTCATACCGATCCCTTGTTTTATAACACGATTGGTCATTTTGACTTCTGGTGAAACTTTAAAATAAGATAAATGTAAGCATATTGAATAATCCATGTTAAAGTAACAAATGTTTATTCTCACCTGTGTTCTAGAATAATGTAATGCAAAAATGTAATGTATTTTAAAAAGTGAATGATTTTGATGACTGGCAGACGTTTCTCGCATTCCGAATGGATCACAGGGCTTTAGCAGGACATTTCCATCATAATCTGTTCTAAGCTGTCTCTCTTATCTGGTTCTATGACTGCCCACAAAACTTTATTTCCTCTCTATATGTGATGTGGACCCACACCAAAGTCGTCACTTTCCATACACGTTCTTCTTGAGAACCTGCTATGCATTTGACGTCACTCAAATGTCTCACCGTATGGCCAATCTACCTCCATTTTATTTTTGCATATTTGATGATTAACTGGCCATTGGTTGATTCACTGACTGACGGAATTTTTCGCTGATTCTCCTTCCTGGTTTTCATTAGTGAATCGAGGTTGCAGTTGGTGAAAGTCTACGGCTTATTGGAAATGCTTCTCATGACATGTGACAGGTCTTGGGACCAAACGGATACACTGACTTGACATTAGTGGTAGAAATCCAGATCCTGTTCCTTGTACTGTAGATCTACACAATGATTTCCCAATAATGAAAGCCAATCTTGCTTTCCCGATTCTCACCGACTTAGACATTCTCATTCATTCGGTCGTGTGTATTCGAGATGATGCTAGACAGATCATGTAAGTGAAAGAGATGGCTTGTTTTAGATTCCTACTATTGATGGTGATTTGTGTTTGATGTTGGTCAGTTGGGTGTCTTCATCACTTCTTTCCTCTCTATGTTCACTTTAAGTCCTGTCTTCGATACCTGTTCTTCCAACTGTTTGGTTTTAGCTCTTACATCTTCGGGTGCGTGAGACATGAGACATAAATTATCTTCGAAAGATGATGCATTTAGGGCATCGATTTTTTTATTTTTCTAATTTTATTCCTCTACGTTCCCAGTGGAAAGTAGGGCTTCAAGCTGAAGGCAGTGGTGTTTATTTTTACGGGGTGAAGTTGCTAGCCTAATACCCAACCTTCCGTCTTTGCCAGTTTTATTATTGGCTTATTGAGCTTTGGGAATGAGTTGGCCGGAGATCTGACCCCGGACCATCTGTGTGATTTACGAGCATTTTACCACTGTGCTACCGACGCACATCAATAGTAAATTTATCTCTTACTTTAACAGAGCAGTTGTGGAATTTTCTGGCCTCCTGAACATTAACTAAGGAGAAGAAATTTAGCCATGAAGAGGAATGTAAATTTGTGTAGAATTTCATTTTCTTTTAAGGTGAGTAACAATTAAGAATTAGTCACTAATCGACATATCCTAGAGACAACTTCAATGAAAACTGCTAAAATGTAACTTTCTCATAGTTAGTTAATATAAAAATAAGTGAAACTTCTTCACTTAGCGTTTCGCGCAATTTATGATATGTATCCATATATATATATATATATATATATATATATATGTGAATGGTGGTCTCTCTTTCTGTTGCTCTCTTAGTCTGTGACCATTTCACTTTGATGAACCTGTCTCCTTTAACAATGTATATTCCCCTTATATTATATATAATATGTGTGTTTGTTTGACATGTCTGTCATATTTGCTATGTATATATGGATCGATACTCCATTATAATTAGCCAATCATGTTAAGACTGTCTATTGATTTGTTCACACACTTGTTCGGACATTCATATATATATTTTTGCTCTCACACTCTTGTGGGACATATTGATTCTCCTTGTGTTTGGAAAATAGAAGTATCATCGCAAACCTAGTGGTCTTCTGATTTCCGTCTTTTTTGCGTCAGGACTATTAAATTCTCGACCAGTACATAACAATAATTTGGCGACGAGTACATAATAATTTAATGAAATGGTCACAGACTAAGAGAGCAACAGAAAGAGAGACCACCATTCACATATATATATATATATATATATATATATATATATATATATATATATATATATATATATATATATATATATATATGGATACATATCAATTTAATTCTGCATCAACCGACAATTCATGCTGAAGTACACAATGGATCTCTACTTCAAATAATTTATGTTGATGCTGTTCACTAGCTATACAATATGAACTGAAATCATTCGGTTGGTTTGAATAGACCTGGTATCGAATTTAAAACTGAAGAGATAAAAACGGTATTCTAGCATGATGAAGGAGAAAATCTTTTTACTTAAAAAAATACTTTTTTAGTTGAATGGCTTACTAACGCCCCGGAGAAAGTTGATATCTTCATTTGTTTTAATGAACACGTCACAAATCATTTATTCAGTGTTAACAGGGATTATGTTTTTGTCTTAGAAACAAATCAGCACTGATCTGTCAAATATCACTGCAGTGTAATAATTGGTTCAAATTGTAAATTCAGAAATCAGCTGTAAATATTCTTATGTATCATCTCAGAAGCAATATAAGTTATTCAGCTTGTTTATATACGGGTAAGAAACTTGGCCAACGTGTTACAAAAAGGATTTCAAACAAGTTACTGCATAGCGGTAAGACGCTCGCCGACCGTGCACATGATCCGGGGTTCAATCCCCGGCCGACGGACTCCTTTACCTCGCTAAACTGGAAATAATGCTGGTAAAGAGGAAAGGTTGGGCATGAGGCTAGCAACCCCATCGTGTAAAATAAACACCACTGCTATAGAAACTTCAAGCCACTAGCTTGAAGCCCTATTTTCCACTGGGTGAACGTAAAGGGAAAAGAAAACACTGCAAAATTTTATCAACAGCTGCCCTCTTCGCTGGCTGGCTCCATACTGAAGATCAACTGGCCGGCCGGCCAAAAAGAATTAGCAGCAATAAACTCTGGCTGCTAACAAACCACCCAAGAGCCTATCTCTCAGAAAATATGTAGGAGAATATGGAGATAGATTGGGCATACGTTGCAAAGGCTCTCGAATGAAATCGCGCAGAATGTAGGCCACTGATTGAATGGAATCCCAATAGGAAGCGACAAGTGGGTCGTCAGTGCGAATATGACATGGAAGATATCGTGCGAGTTGTAGAAGATGAGATATTATGGGCAATCGTGGACCCATCTGAAGAGGACGGCAGAAAATACAAGAAAGTGGAGATGTGTTGTTTAAGCCCTATGTTCCACTTAGAACCCAAGTGAATTATGATAATGATTCAACTTGTTTCATGGAACGTTAAATGTTTCTGGTTAAACACCATATCATCAAATCCTTCGCTGATCACTGTATATATTTAAGGGAAAGTGATCCAATGATTATAATAACTTAGACTCACATTATCTTAACTTACATCGAACTGATAAAAATACTTCACTTTGATCATCCGGTTGAACACCATTTGTTGCTAAGCAAACAAAGCGTCGATTCATTTTCCTGTGTAATTTGCCAATAACTAATGTTCCATTATTATGATTAATAGCTAAGTTAATTCAAAGAATAAAATAGAAATTAAGTAGGTTCATTAGGTAGCGATATATATATATATATATATATATATATATACATTCCTACGCGTTGCGATTAGAACATGGGTCTTCCAGCTCTGAAGTTTGAGCAGCAGTGATGCTGTTTTCACGGGGTATATATATATGTATATACCGCGGATGGTTCAGTAGTAGGATGCTCACTAACTGCAATACTCCACCATAGTATTCTTTTGACATTAGACAAAGTTACAAGGTGATTTCAGCAAGCACTGAGTCCTGAGTCATAATACAGGTGTCTTCCTATTTTTCAGGTAGGAAACAGCCTACTGTTCTGAATGGAAAACAGTCCACCTCTTTGGTTAGAGAAGCTGATATGCCTCAAAGCGCCTTACTTTCTCCACTTTTAAAAACATTTCTTTTGGTATGGCTTACCGTATTCTTTTAAAGCCAGTTGCATTAAATTTGCTGATGATCTGACAACTTCTGTCTCAGTAGTTTCTGTGTTGGGTTGTTCTTATTATCTATTGTTCCCCCTTAGTTTTTCCTGGGCTACTGAAGAAAGACTATACCTTATTACGCAGGATGTTGAAGGTTGTCAGAAGGGTAAGCAACGTGCCACTTAACCAGCTTGTTAATATTCTGGTTGACAGGCACATGGACTCATGTAAAAAATGGGCTAAATCCATTTTATCCAACTCACAACACCCTCTACATTCACAACTCTCCCCTTGTATCTCATCAGGGAAAACCAGAAGCCTATATAGAAAACTATATGCTTGCACTAGTAAGTACAAAAACTCAACCATATCCTACTTAGCTGGTGTTCTGTGCGATAAAGAAAGCATTAGGCGTGATATATATAACTCATTAAATAGTCAGGAGAAAACGTGGATCTCGTTTTTCCAGTTCATATCTTTCATAGGTACGTTTTTCTTCTTTATTTTCCTTTTCTCTCTCTTTTTCTTTCTCTGTTATGTGCTCCTTTGTTTCTTTCTTCGGCTTACGCCAGTATATATGCTAGCATCTATTTTTTTAACACCTTCAAACACTTTGTTCAATTTTTGGCTTTGCTACCGACATACCAATATGTTCTTGTCAAAATGAACTGAGATTTCCTTAATCTATGTAGAATTTTATTTATTGGTAATGAACTAAATGGATGCAATACTGCAGTGAAATGCTTAGAATTCCATTCTGTATCACAAGTACTGTTTTAGAAAAAAGCAAATTATTATTATATGCATAAATTCTTGTCTGAAGCTAACAAATGGTTTCACCTATATGGTCTTAAACTGAATCCATCTAAATGTCATATTGTTGATCTCAGTTTCAGATGTAAATTAGACTTGCGTGAACTGATTCAGTCGCATGACTCCGGTTATACTGTTGGCATTGTGATAGAGAGTATATCGAATGTCTTTTATTTCAGCAAACCTCTGTTGGTCGTCTCATACCTTTTTTTGATTTCTAAGAAAACTTTTCGTTTGTCCTAATACATAAAAAAGTTGGAACTGTCTAGGATAACTCAACCTCTTCTTTTGCAATTTATTAATTCACTTAATCTACTCATTCCTGTTTAATTTTTCCTCCTATTTTTCCCTGGTCTTGTCAAAGAAGACTGTCACATTAAGTAGAACACTGGAAGCTGTAAGCAGGGTTAGTTGTATACCTTTGAATCACCTAACTGACACTGTTATTCATAGGCATTGAAATTGTTTCAAGCAATTAGATAAAGTTATATTTTCTGATACTGAACATTGTCTCTGTTCTCAATGTTTTCCTGTTCAGGTGAAACCAGAAGGAATTTTATGGGAATTTATCCTTGTACAGCAAAATATAAAGTCCAACCATACCATATTTAGCATGGATTCTGTGTGAAGAGACAAATGTCAGAAAACAGCTTATAGACTTCGTAAATCAGTAGATAAACAGCAGATTATAACAAGAATTACTATTGCACATATTATCTATTATTCATTTTATTCAACTAAATTTCGTTTATGGTGATTTTATTACTTCTACTACGTATGTATCTATGTATTTATAAAGGAGCTGAAAATTCCATTCTGTTGAACTATTCTTGTTTGGAATAAAGTGACTATATAATTATTATCACGCACGTGATCTGGGTTGTCTTTTCGGCCGATGCACCCTTGAACTTCTAATTCTCTGGACAGCAGTAAGCCCAGGATATGGGGAAGATCTGACGTGAGGTCAGCAACTCGACCGCATGAAAACAATATAATCGCTACTGAAACTTCAAAGCCTGAACAACTATGTTCCGCTCGGAAGGCTTAGGAATGATAACATATACATGAATATATGATGGAGAAAATATTTTAGCTCAGTTGGATTTTTTGGTGTTGTTATATTCTTTGAACCACATGGTTTAGTCGGAAAGCTTCCAATGCCTTGCTAGACACCATCTTCAGCACCAAATTCATTTCCAACTTCAAGATAAGGATGCTGTCTAGGAAGACGTTAGAAGCGTCGCAATTTAAGCACTCATTTCAAGAAGAACAACCATTTACATAAATACATAGTATTGGTTCTTATTTATTCATTCTGTTCACGAAAGTTAACCTTTTGGGCTAGACAGTCAAGGGATCATTCATGTTTTGAAATTTTGAGCACTATGTATACTTGTATGATTTAGATGGAATTTATGTATCCATTATAACTGAATGGTTTTTACAAGCTCTTCATTTGATGCTTGTTTTACAAGTTATGAAAGTATCTTTTCAAAGTAAGTATCATTCATAATGGAGAAGATCTGTTGCTCACTTTTGATGATTTGGAATTAGTTGTGTACTATGAACTGGTTGGCTTAATTGCGAAGCTTTCGTCGGCCTTCTGGACAACATGTTCAGTGCAAGTTTGAGCATAAAATGAACTCATTCCGAATTCTCCATGAAAGATGGGATTGTGTCTCCTGATAACCATCTTTGTGACTGGTAACCATCTTTACATATGTAGTGATCATTTTTTATTGACTTCAACTTTCTTGTCATGTGATTTACTTTTATTAGTTGGTAGATTTGGTCTTTGTTAACATGTTCGTTAATTGCATATTCGTTTGAGTACCAGGCATGTAGATAATTATGGACATCAGTTTGAATGGGATAATTTCAAAGTTTTAAATAGAGGAAACACCAAAAGTGTCAGAGTATTCCTAGAAGCCTCTTACTCAAGTGAATCAACGATTAACAAACAAATTAATTTAGACCAAATCTAACAACTAATAAACAATAAATCATGTGACACGAAAATTTAAATTCCAAGTCAATAAAAATGATCAATACAGATGCAAACATTGGCTACCAGGAGACGCAATTTTGTCACTCATTGACAATTTAAGTCAGTTCAATTTATGCTCAAACTTGCACTGAAGATGTTGTCCAGAGAAAGACGATGAAAGCTTCGCAATTAAACCAACCAGCTTAGAGAACATAACTAATTGCAAAGTATCATTCATTTATACTGATATAACTTAATAATATTGAACTTTTTACGCTACTGTTCACCTCTCACGTTCGACATATTTGAAAATTAATTTTAACAAATCTAAACTGAATATTGTAATAATGCATGAGAATCATATAAATTGGTTATTATATATATATATACATATATACTGACCGTGACTTGTCAACTTATGGTAAACATTCAATGCATATGTAATCTGGTAATGAACTGGACTATGGTTCTTTGATCTCCTATCTTGAGTAAAACATAGAGTATTTTTCTTAGCTATAATTAGCATGTTGATCTGAATTAAAAGACATTGTGTAGGGACGATTTTCAGTACTTTGACTGGTAGCTGCTCACCTCACCCTTAACTGAGACATCAGTCTATGTCCAGTACCTTGAAGTTTTATTTACTCTGTTGGCATTAAAGTCAAAGGATAGACATTAAATCTGGCTATGGAGTGGGTTACTTCAGACAATGAATACAACATCAAAATGACGGCTCTTGTTTACCATCTCTTGGTAATTCTCAAGTTTTCTCCAATCATGTTCGACTTTTTCATCACTAAATTTTATAATAATTTACATGACGATACCTGATTGCATTTTTTCGCAGTATAGATCTGTTGTGAATATTTTTCACAAAATCACGTGAATAAATTCAATGGAACATCTGCTTTTTATTGATCAGTCACAGGTTTTATTTTAACGATTGAATGACAGCAACCAGATAAATGTTGAGAAGAGAAGGGTATGCAGCTGAAAAAGTGACAGATTCTAAATCAAGTACAAGGAAAAGCCATCACAACAGTTTCGGACTCTGACAATATTCGGATCTCAGGATAACTATGTTTTGCCAATTCCTCACGCATATCATGTTGCAAAGTTTCCAAGTTGAAAGAAACGTAGGTTCTAGGCGTCTTATTGGTTAACTTCAAGAAGGTTATATTAAACGAAGTACACCATAGTATCGTCACTTAGTTTTTTTCTTTGTCATAATGAAAATCTGAGTGAGAAAGAAAGCTACATTAATTTTCGTTTGACGACCAGGCCCTATGCTGACAAAAAATATACCACTACTATGTGAAAGAAGAAAATGCTACGTTGAGCCAGAGTTCGACCCCCAATGGACACACTCCTAAATCTTGTTAAGTAAGTAGTAAATGGGGTAATGAGAGAAGACTGGGCGTGGGGTCTGCAACCGCATTCCGCAAAATAACCCAACTGCTACTGAAACTTCGAAGTTCAAATACTGAAGCCCTGTGTTCCAATTGGGATGCAAAAGAATAAATTTAAATTCAAAAAAGTAACAAAAATATTCATTCGGACATCTATAGAACACAAAATGATTGAGCGAAGAATATCCTTTTTGATAAATTCCTCTTCCGGCTCTACAGTTATATATATATGTTTACATACACAGAATATTCTAGATTAATAGTCAATAACAATATTAGCGTTTTTCTAAATAATATCGATTTATAAAGTAAGATCACAATGGAATTACAGTTCATTAAAGATGCTTAAATTATAATAATACTAAAGATATAGTAGCGAATAGAATATCAACTAAAATTAGGGAAATTCCACAAAAATTCAGGATCATTCAAACCTAGATGGCCAACGTAACAATAATTTCTGAACTACATTCTTTTGGGGGCATAAATTAGGCTTTTTAATGTGGATCCCCACAGCCTCAGCAATATTTAGTTATCGAACTCTTAAGGTGAAGTTAAGATTTACTGGTCTGCGGTAAATGACTTTGAAAGCCTCATTAACATCAATCTTGTGTTCTGTTTCATCCACAATATGAGACAGAATGACGCTGCGAATAGATTTTGTTTGTCCTTTGCTTAACCACCACTAAGCAGGGTGATGTTCCGAAATTTGACGAGAAACACGACTAGCTACACGGCATATGTAACTGGCTCCACAGGAGCAGGAGTTCATATATTATCAAAAGATGTTGAATAGTAGAGTCTCGTTACAAGAAATGAAATTTTGGTATTCTGTGTGAATTAAATATCTGTCCTTCATGATCTGCATAAAACTATGTATTTCTGATTGACTGAGAACAATTAGTTTCACATCACCCAAATCAACCAGTAGTGCTTGATAGCTAGGTCTAAGTGACCTAAACACCTGACTGCCATTTCGCTCGTTTGCAGCCGAGTTTAGACCCAGCTCAGAGAGCTTTATTTGAGTAGTACATAGTTTTATGCAAATATGCTTGCTTTCTTGATTACTTCTTATGGTATCAATATACTGTGGTCTGAACAGTTTGACTGCGAAAGAAAACTGTGGTGAGATTTCACCTCGTCGAACTGTGTAAACTGCGAATTAATTTACAAATTGTGAACGTGATTTATTCCTTTCCTGATGAATTCAGTTGTGATTAGACACCTCAACAGATTTTATCATTGTGTTCTTTCGTACTAGTATTGATCACTTCATTGACCTTATGTTTGACCTTTTCGATATATATAATGTGTTCTTTATTGATTGATATGTTTTATCTATGTCGACCAATTTGTCAAGTTAAGATTGATCTTAGCACCAGGCACTTTTCTTGTTTTCTCTGTTTACCATTTCTACACTCTTCAATTCCTTTTTGTGTCAGTAGTTGTTGAAATACAATGATATGAGAGGAAAAATATCATGGGTGAGAAGATGAAGGGGATGTCCTCTTTACTCAACATATTTCTTTCTCTTTTCAGTTGATACTGGTCATCTATTCTTTGCTGCTGTGTTTTCTGTTCCATACTATTGAATCAAATGTTTAAGTCTTTGGAAAACATCGTTTCCAAAGTTTTCCCGTGTACTAACAGTAATTTCAAAAATGTTCTTTGTATACTGTCAGATAATTTTACTTGTTTCTTCAAAGGGTAGTTTCTTGTTGACTGATTTTGATGAAGTGCAAAGAACACAACAATACCAAAATGCTTCGCTAAAGCCACAGTTTTCCATGCTGTTTCTAAAGCGAAACGTCTTAAAATCAGTCGAGGGAGTGTAGCACATACTGGAATGGTTTTATTCCACCCCTACAACACGTATGTGATTGCATAGATTCTAGATTTACTGATCATATGTGAAATTTGATATCAGAAACTTCGTGACTTACACTTAATTTTACTACATTATTAGCACTAATTAATGAAATGCAAACAGGAATTATCCACTACATTATCTGATAGGTAGTAGTTAGCACTGTTTCCCCATATTTCAAATTCGCCAGTTAAATGTTCTTCTATGCTGGTTAGTGCTGTTCTCAATGAGATTCGAACAAAGCACTTGTTATTCCAAACACAAAAGTTTCATTTATTAGGCTACTGGATTAACAGAGCTACTCCTTTACAACAAGTATTGCTAAGAACACCATCATCCATTGGAATGTTGTCAAATCCAGGTAACAGTTCGAAAATCAGACTAAACGTGGATCCTACATTCCATTTATGACCGTCATCTGTGAAAAGACGTCATAGCTTTTTTGTACTTGCATTTTACTAGTCATTATTATTCTTTAAGTTTCCCAGTGGAACATAGCACCTTTACAGAGCATCTCTATCTCATCCTGTTTTCTTCAGTCCCCTTTAACTGGCTGCATGACTGCTGTAGGCTTTCAACTCCTCGCGTGATCTCCTTGGTATCGCCCAGCTCGTTGTTTCCCACCTGAGTTCTACTTGAGAACAAGGCGCGCGATGTCACTCAGTGGTCTTCTCTTTTAACTTCTGCACATTTGTCAGGCAATAAACTCTTGATTGGTTGTTTCTAATCCTTTTCGTACAATCATCTGATTTTCAATTTGGAGCAAAGTCAGCTGTTGATAAAAGCATACAGTGAGCTGTTCAGAATGCTTTTGGCGACACCCAAAGTCTATGAACCATACAGAAATACTGATATGACATTAGTATGGAAATGCGAATCTTGTCTTTTATGTTTAGTGCAGTATATTTATACACTAGTTCCACACCGGTGAAAGTTTGTTTTGCTTTCCTTATCTGATCCTGGCTTTGAAATTTTCATCTGTGACACTACCTGTAGTTGAAACAATGCCGCTCAAACTGCTGTGAGAAATAACATCCTTCAGCTTCCCCTGTTGATGGTGACTGATGGTCATTGTTGTTGTTGTTGTCCAGTAGGTTTTTCATGACCTCTATCTTCTCTATATTTTCATTTGTAGGTATTCGAGTTTGTGTGACATTAAACATAAATTGTCCATGAAGTTCAGAGCTTCTAGAATTTGACTAATTATTGCTAATATTAGAGCTTAATTAATAACGAGTCGAAGATTTTTATTCCAGTTTATTAAGTAATACATGACGAAATATACTGTCTCACATATATTCTTTGTAAGATATCATATAACGAAAGGTGTTTTTTGATTGGACACTAGTAACTAGAGTGACATGTCTAGTCCTTTCTTCAGTGCAGATTGAATTCTATCAGTCAGGTTTGCAATATGGCCACCATTCTAGGTAGCTCGCCATCATGGTGCACATTGATTTGATGAAATTAGATGGTTGGCGGCAATCAGTAGGAAGCTCTGCTTGGACCTAGGTTTCAGGCTAGTTGGCCCTCAACAGTCAGAAAGGCGTATCTGCAGCCCTGAAGGAACTCATGTCTCTTCTGAGATTCGAACTCGCGTCATTCAGTGCTTCAGTCAAAGACTTTATCATTGAACTATTCGGGCTCGCGATTGACCTCCTGTAGGACTGTAGTAGGTATCTAATATCACCAGAACAATGTTCTTCTACGTTAACCTTCTGTTTATTTCTAACTTCAAAAAATGAATATGAATTATAAACAAATAAAATGTCGAACTTACGCACTCCTAGTTCAGAAAATGCTTCGTAAATTGATAATAATTTATGTTCACCTTTATCTTCTGTTACCAGGGGATTAGAATGAATTTTCCAAGTTACTTGAGGTGGTGGATCTCCATTGGCTAAACAGTTTAATTCTAATACTGCACCTTCATCAACTTTAAGGTATGGAACAGGAGATTTAATTATTGTCGGAGGCACTATAATCAAAGTAGTAATTCAATATGACACAAATCATATAAGGTAATTAAAACTGTTTCCATATCAGATAAAGGAATTAAATAAATAGTCATATTTAGTGTTGATTCGATGAGCAAAGATTCGGTGACTGACCTCTTTCTTTCCACCTAACTATATCACTTTTAAGTACTTTTACCTTAAGCCATCTTTTTGTGTTATTGAGTTTGAGGGGGATACATTGCAATGGCCAATCTTCTTACCAGATTATGTGACTTAGCAGCGTTAATACTTTTAACTTTAGCTACACTCCCACGTTTCGATAATTTAATTGACTCCAGTTCACTACAAGGTCCAAATCCTACTTTTACATGAACTAAAGCTTAACTATTCAACCAAACGATATGTGAATGAATTCGAAATGTTGCTCCGCTATTTTAAATGCATTGTGCCTAAATTCTTATGTATTTTAAATGACTTAGCAACATGTCCTATAACCTCAACCGATAAATGACTAAATCAACAGAAGTAGAATCACATTTTGAGCCAATGAAGACTGAATTTCTACTCAGCTTATTAACTTAACTCTCATTCATTTTCAAGTGAATTCTACTCAGATTATTAACTTGACTCTCATTCATTTTTTCATTGAACCCTATCAATTAGATTACGTCACTCAACCTACTTTTGTAACTTTATTTTAGTTTCTAATCGATTAACGTCTTCTAAATTACGTAATTTGTTTGTCAAAAAAAAAATTAACAATTGCATTAACACATCTTTGGAAATATTCCTTTTGTTGCCAAGACAAATTACTATAAATTTGTGATTTGTGCAGCTTGAGAATGATATCGCCAAAAAGAGTAACTCTTTGCTGAACACCTTTTCTTTTCGAAGACTGAATTTATTTAAAAGACTACTAGTTTTAGACATTTTAGTAATTTACATAATTTTGTTATTCCAGTGGGATACAGGAGGTCGTGTGTGAAGACAGAAAGTCGCCACAGATATTGGCTAGTAGTTATACTATAAAGTGAAGTGGTAGAAATTGGAATTCATGGGCTATTGGATCGAGTCCCAGTGGCTTACTGGTCTTCGAGCTTGCCTTGTAAACGGAAGGTCCTGGATTTCAGCGCTTCTGGTGGGTGCGCACTGTGAAGAGTCACAGAATAGGACGAAACAGTTAAATGGTTCTCTAATCGATGTCAGCTAATGATGAAATCCTGTAACCTATTACATATTCGGTTCCATATTATGGTTACAACATAAGGGAAGAGTATATGAACAATGAAAGCAGAGAGATTTATTTGTCGTCTTCATGGTACAGCTCACACGAATGTCTCCTAATCTTTATCAGCACCATATATTATAAATACTATTTAGTTTGCGTTTAAATTAAAATGGTTTCAAAGAGACATCTTTAGGAATAATTTAATAACCATACTAAAGGTTAAAATTCTTTTGTGTCATTATAGATCTATACAACACAAAACAAATTTATGCTCATGAAATCAATTGTTGGTGGTGACTAGCAGTGGAATCCAGTGTCCGCATTTCGTCTTATTTAAGACTCATCGTCTAGATGTACCTGCATTCCTTAATGAGTGATGGTGTTCCCACCGAGGCTCGAAACCACTGCCCGTAGTTTCAAACGCCACAGCGTTATCCACAAACTACTTGGGCCACGAGAGGCACCTCTTGTGAAACGGGTCTTATTCTGTCTAATTCAGTTTGGACTTTCCCGTCGATTGATTGGACTGAAGTGCTCAGTCTCAGGCTGACATGTCAGCTACTTGTGCAGAGGCTTCGGCGATGTCTGGTCGTGGAACTTGAAGCTAATTGATGACTAGCAGTGGAATCCAGGATGCACATCTCGTCATATTTAACAGCTGGGTTTGAGCCTCTATGGGAACATCATCACTCACTGAGGAATGCAGGTACATCTGAATGACGAGTCCCAAACAGGGTGAAACGCACATCCTGAATTTCACTGCTAGTCAACAGACATCATCAAAGCCTATGTACAAGTAGCCGACATGTCAACCTGAGGTCGAGCACTTCAGTCCGACTAGTCGATAGGAAAATCTAAACTGAATTCAATAAATTTATGCTCTGCTTTTAAACTGATTCTATGAACCCAAACTATATACTAGTGGTAAGACTGTTGCACTGAAATATTTGAATTGTGACGAAATGTCACTCATCATGTATTTTGAACAAGTATAGAAGATCTGAAGTCACAAATGTAAAACAAATCACAGTGGAAAAAAGCCAGTCTACCTTCAGCTTGATTATAAAGGTGAAAATATTGCAGCGATGATCAACAGAAGGCTGAGTACATCACTAGCCATAGCCTATACTGCAGCTAAGCTCGTTCCAGTCTATCGAACAACTTGCTGTTTGGTGCAATCAAAAATCGATAGATTTCCTTCTCATGTTACCTCCAACTGTGTATACAAATTTACATGTATCTGCGGGAGCAGTTACATTGGAAGGACAGAAAGAAGGGCGTATCTACGATTTTCTGAACATGTACCAAAAAGCTTAATAGTCTAGAGGGAACAAATGCTTTAAACAGTGCCACTGACAGGCATCTCCTTGACACGGGTCATGAGGTGGACGTCGAAAAGTCGTTCAAAATTTTCAACAGGCAAAAGAGCTCAATTCTCCTCAAGTTTGCTGAAGCCATTTCCATCAAGCGCCTGAAACCTGATTTATGCGTCCAGAAAGAAGCGGTTATCAGTCTTTCTTTGCCCATCCTGGTAACTGGATAGTTTTCACCTCTCGTTCATCCGAATGCGAAATGCTGAAAACTTTCTATTGTGTATGATTATTATTGTTCGGAATAGTGGTTAATATTGCATATTTATATATGTATATATTTTTAGTGTATGAGTATATTGATCGATTGATTTTTGTTTAAACTGAACTCTATGCAAGTATGTTAAAATTGTTGTTGTAGATATATTTAATAATGTCTTTGCCATGTAAGCAGCTGACGAGAAGGCAACAAAATAACAGATGGTACCAATTTATTCTGCACAAACTGTAGTTCTTGTTTTGTTCAAATATTTTAAACATGTTGCCTAAACACAATGAGAAAGGTTTTAAAGAAATCTGTCTAGCTGTTAAAATAATAATCTCACTAAATAATAATAATCCATACGATATTTATTTGCACGAGTCAACAAATAACATGTTATTATAACGGTTGAAAAATGAATTATAAGCTTACCTGAAACATTAAGGAAAACTGTGTGAACATGAATTGCATCCTTCAAAGTCAATGTACATCTGTATTCCCCTTTATCTTCTGGTAAAGTTGGTCTTAGATATAAGCTTAAAGCTTTTGTCTTCAAGAGATCCTAAATAAAAAGTAATATTAAAACACAGGTAATTATAATGACATATATATATATATATATATACATATAATTTGTATCAGAGGTTCGTTAACTACTGACGTGATTTAATATCATGTATGAAGTGGACGGTTCGAATTCGTTATCTGTGAGATTCAAGTTTCACAGCGTTTCTAGATCATTTATTGGAATTTATTCTCATAAACTGAATTTTCTACTTTCTGTAGATAAAAACAAGTTTTGGAGGAAAATATAATTGGACAGAGAGAGAGAGAGAGAGCGAGTAGTGCCTAGTGTACTTTGTCACTTAATTCGTAAGTCTATTAGGAATAAGTATTTTGAATGAATGAGTGCAGAAAACTTTTAAACAGTATTTGAGGGGATATAGAAAAATATCGACCAGCTGCAGTGTTGGGATTATTTAAATTCCACCGGTTATAACTTCAGCTTGCATGGAGTGTCTTAGGTATAATATGGAAAACATCTTGCATTATGTAGTTCTTAAAGCTTGTAGCATAGTCTTTAGTGTATTTCGTACTCTTCTAGAAGTCAAAACCAGTGTCAGGAAAGTTGTTAACAAATGTGAAGCTTTTAGACGTTATTTCGACATGTAACAAATTTTTGTCAAGTTCTACACTATCATGTTATCGTGTTATGTAGAATTCTATCAGCATTCTATATCCTCATATGTTAGGTAAATATATTCGTTGTAATGGTTTGATTATGAACGACAGCTTTTCCCCGAGACATTATCCATCATTCGCCATAACAAATAAACTTATACAACATGCAGTTTTACTTTTCCACGATGTCTAAGTCTTACCCCTATACATCAATAATAGTACTTCATTGTGAGTGTAGTACACCAATACAACTCAATAATCATAGAATCTATACGGAATCAATAACATAAACTTCTATTTAAACACTTCTAGTTTTTCAATATCAAATCTAGCAACAATTCATGTAGACAATTAACAAAACAGGTAATTCATTTGGCTCAAAATGTTACTTGGGTATCCGAAAGATTCTAAACCAAATTAGCCGATTGTCTGAATTTTCCTTCTAATTTCGAAAATTTTATTGTTTATAGTGTGGGTTAGTGACTAGTGGGATCTCATAGTTTAATATATACATGCAATATCTGATGTCTGACCTAAAGGTTTTTGACTCTGATGTAAACTTTCTAGGTTAGTCTAACAGTGAAGGCGATTTCGAATGGTCTGGCTCACATTTCGTCATGGATTTGAGTTAAAGCATTTACGCCCTGCTACGACATTGATTATAGCATTATCATTATAGCCTAATGATAAAAAAGAATAAAATTACAATATATCGCTGTTAGGATCAGTATAGTTTAGCCATATATCATCGGTCGTCGAAAACTGACTAGAAAAGTACTGTTGAAGCAATGACAAAGAACCATGTAATAAACTGTTTATTGTTGTCAAACTCTGTTACTAAATATTTCTATATATAGCAGAAACTGAGATACAAAAGGATTTCGATATACTTTTACTGCAGTTGAGAAACGTATAAAATCTACTACTTTATACTACTTTATTTTTATTTTTTTTATTCCTGTACGTTCCCAGTGGAACACAGGGCTTCATACTAGAGGCTTGAAGTTTCGGTAGCAGTGGTGTTTATTTTTACGGGATGGGGGTGAAGTTCAACAATAGCGTCCCAGGAGTGCGAACGCTCCAGTGACCTTGAAGGCATGTTAGTCATCGGCTGACGGCACCTGTCATTTCCATAGCTGAAATATCAACGCTATTCACCAACGAAGCAGCAAATTTCACTCAGATCACGTCTATAAGTACTGTTTAAACAATGTGTTAATTGTTTGTTAGGGTCAGGATTCAGCTTAGGTGAGTATTGGGGTCAGGGTTAAGATCATGGGGGTTATTAGCCTTAGGGTTAGAATTACGGTTTGGAAAGGGGTTACGATTACGGTTAGGATTAAGGTTAGGGTTACGATGAGGGATAGATTTAGAGTTGAGGTCATTTATTCTAGTTTGTTTTATTGTCCATATTTTCCTAATAATTAGTCGTCGATTCTCTTACTGGCAACCATAAGTAATTTCACTGAGGGCTTTGGGGGAGGACTATAAAATAGGATAAGAGCGATAAACAGGTCACAAAAAAGCTCACCATGGTGAATAGATGTACAGAAACTGGTCTTACTTAAAAACTGATATTCTTCATTATAACTGGGATGTATTTTTAAGTCGTGTCACAGAAAGATGCTCTGTTTGTGGTTTCATGCATTTTCTTGTAAGTAAATGTCATTTTTTGAGCAAAAGTTACTTATTTTCATCGTTGATCGGCTGAAGGTCACTCATGCGTTCACATCCATTGCGACGCTATTGATGAACTTTGCCAGGATGGAGTTGCTAGGCTTATGCCAAACATTCCCTCTTTACTAGTCTAATTACTAGTTTGACGACGTAAACAAGTGCGTCGGCCGTAAATCGAGTTCCGAACCACCTCCGTGCTCGGCAAGCATTCTACTGCTGTGCCACTGATGCATCATATAATGCTTTACATCAGCAAAATTAGTATGCAAGGTATTAAAGGGGTACTTGTGTGATTTTACCGAAAACAGTGTCTTCTTTTCAATAATTACCGTATTTATCTTAGATTATACAAGGACCCTTTATTCTTGAAGGTAGTGTAAAATATTTGAATAATAAATGTTGCCGCTGATAGAACCTGTTTATAATATTAACACTTTAATGGTCTATCCAAGGTTTTAAAGGTCAACAATGTTTATATTACTGTTAATTTATATATGTCAAGTGGAATAATCGATAATGGAATTAGGAATGTTTAATACCAGGTGGCTGGAAACAATCTACATGAAACCCTGGACCCAGGTTTTGTTTGCTTTTGATACTCATCATCACTAGGTGGCAGGTGTCCAAATCTCTGAAGGCAGTCTTGATTAATCTTCATTTTTTTTAAACTCCTGATAAAGATTACTGCCTTGGATTTTGTCATAGCCAGGATTAATTATTTTACAACTTTTGTCAAGCTGTTTCATAGTTTTGGGATGATTTTTAATGAGATTGTGTAACTGTTCAGGTGTATCAGTATTGTGTAATTTGTGGTGAAGACTCGTAACTGTAATGCTTAAATTGGCTGAAAGATTTACAAATATTCACAGAGTAAGTACTCACCATTGGTGCTAAAAATATTCTCTGGTTTTCTGTGACTCTGAAAACACCTTTGGTTAGAAGTTGTCTTGGTGATCGAATCCATGTTAATGTGTCCAATTCCTGGAAAAATAATAAAAATGGTTTGTAACATGATCTGCTTGAAATTCATCAGGATGTCTAAAGTGATCTAATGACCTGAAGAGTTTAGCTCAAATATGGTTATTTAAAGATTCACCTTCGCTTCTTAAGTATTTTGATTTCCTAACAGTTGTGTTTGTCTTCATGAATAAAGATATTTAACGGTGAATGTTTTGCTTTTACTCTTTTAAATTTCTGTTTATGAGAGAATCGAGACAGCAAACAGGGCTTCTGTGGAAGTTAAAGTCAAGTTTTTCGGAGATTATCCTAACGAATAGCCGTCGTCGAAATCATTTTCACAGCGCTACTGGCATTTATAGTTTAGACTGACCACACTCTAAGGATACATACGATTCTGGCAGCCGTCGTATACGAATTTCGTTCCAATGAGTTTATAGTGAGCCTTCCATGGCATCAAAATAAACCTGCAGTTAAAATAAATGGATCATACTGAATCAACTTAATATTAACTAAATAAGCATCTCGCGTGCCTGAGGAAGCTTCAACTACTTCAAGTTTTGTTTTCATGTGTACGCATTTTGCTCTCCTTCTTTTTACTGGTAATATAATCATTCTCAGACTTCGTAGTTCAGCCATACTAACCAGATAAGTTCTGAAATCTGTTTCCTGTATTAAAATACATTGTTCATCAGAGCACATTTTTAAATAACTGAGTCTTTTGAATTTGTTTACTGATTAAGGGGGTAATTAGGGACATTGCGTTTAGTAAGGCTGGTATAGTGTAGCATGTCAATGAAACGGTTTATTCAGCAGTACGCACCCACCGGGGTTCAAACCCAGGACCTTCTGGTTACAAGGCGAGCTCGTATACCATTAAGCCACTGGGACCCGATCCAATGGCCGGTGCATGAATTCTAACTTCTGCCAATTCACTATATAGCGCAACGGCTAGCCAATGTCTTCGGCGAGTATTTATCCTCAAACCCTACCTGTTGCACCCTACTAGTCACGCGCTATATCGTGAATTGGCAGAAGTTAGAATTCATGAGCTGATCATTGGATCGGGTCCCAGTGGCTTAACGGCATACGAGCTAGTTCGCCTTGTAACCAGAAGGTCCTGGGTTCAAACCCCGGTGGGTGCGTACTGTTGAAGAGTCCCAAACTAGGACGAAACATTTGTCCAGTACTTCCCAGGTTTTCTAATGGTTCTCTAACCAATGTCAGCTCATGATGAAATCCTGTTACCAATCAACCAAATCCCTACAAACCAATACTTGAACACAGTCTATACCTGACAAGTTTTTCACGTTTATATAAGGGAATAATAATAGAAAAACTAGGTCGGGTTTTTGAGATTCTTAAGGATATTTAGACATCTCCGAAAATAAACCATTTCCTCACTACTTAATAAATGCGAGATAGTTTCGCCCAGATTCTTATGCAAAATCATCGTCGGCGGCAACCACTTGGTAAGGTGTCAGAATAGAAACCCGAAACACTGTGTGATATATGCATTATACGGTGAGTTGACAGAGGACTGATGTCATTCATAATTAGATATCCAGCTATTGGATAAATGTTCACATACTGATAACGTAAGTTGCTTGTCAGGTGCTCACTGCATTTGAGAAGCCATCGGTGCCCCTTTGCCGAAGAGCTCCAACATATATATATATATATATATATGTAACAGGCAGATGATGAATGACTGGTTTCAGCATAGAACTTTGCACCTATGTGCAGCAGTTCGAGTCGCCATCCTTCACTTAGCACACAAAGCAAGAGAAGAAAGTAAAAAAATGCAAAATAGAGACAGTAAACAGAGATATGAGGCAAAGAGAATAGCAATATCGAAGGACAATATAGTTTCATTGGGAATTATAAATCCCAAGAAGTGGATGCATCTGCGCCATTGAGAACGATTTTGAGCCATATCACAAATTGTCTCCAGCCATTGGTGTTTACCGTCCCAAGGACTCTAGCCAGTCAGGAAGTCTACATCTTCCTACCTGGCTTAAGCTAACTGTTATGGATCTCATTGACTGATGAAACCATGTTTTGGTTTCAACACCATTGGTTCTTTTCCAACCTGACCCTATGTCAGCTAACATTGCCCGTCGAAGAAGGCAGTGGCTAGGCCAGTCAATTGTAACACATGTATTAACCATCTCAGTCGATGATTGTAGCCACTATTGTTCTGGGCAGCACCAAAAGGAGAATTTTGCGATTACATTGCTTTATTCAAATAGTTCAATATCTCCCAACTAGAGGAAACTTCTGAGAACTCGGTTTGTAGGAATTCAGAATAACATATAGACAATATGCAATTTAACATAACAAACTACTTAACTCAAAGCATAAGTAAAATGAATAATTAAAAATTAAAAGACTTTAATGAGATTGAAGAATTACCTTTCTGTTTAAGATAATATCTATTGGACAGGATAGTTCAGCTGTTGAACCATTCCTAACTGATATATTCATCTTTGTTTCGTGTACTGTTCGTGTCACTTCTATAATTGGTACTGTACAAAAATGTTGAAAAAAAAAACAGTTTAAAAAAAGTAGCTATATGTATAACTGGAAATTATAATTTTCAGAATATAATCAAACAAATTCTGACTGTTTACAAGTGACGACATGAGATGAGGGCATCCTTAGTTAACAGTTTTAAACACATGATAATTGGGAAGGAACTTGATCATTTGAGTTGTAGCAATACAAATTCACTTGAAATATTCGATGTATGCTACACTGACTGAGATTGTTCCTCTCACATTGTCGTTGTATATTACTGAAGTAAGAAGTCGGTTAATCATACTTGTTATTGTATTTTAAATTCCAGGTACTGAACTTCGAACTAGAGCATAGCTAATATGAAGCGAAATGGCAAGAAGATCATACCACAGTAAAAATTTTCAACTTAAACATCAATAAAAAAGTACAGGTATCGTTTAAACAACACAGAATTCGCTGAATAAACCAGATCATTGAGCAATTATATGTCATATCCTTTTCTTGAAGTGATGGTACCTTTATCTGGTGGGTATAAGGGCGTTTCAGTAAATAGGCCAAAATATACCAGCATTATCTCAAGAAAATTCAAAAATATGCGTTTAACTTTTGAACTTAATGCATCGTGTAACCCATTACACTGCGCAGATATCAGTACCAAGCGACGCTATCTGATAAAAGTGCATCAAGTGTAACACAGTTCAAGAATATATTATCACTGATAATATGTAAGCCAGAAAAAAAATTAGTAATGCAAAATTTCGTTTAGAAAGCTTAAAAAATATTATTTGATATTAAATCACCATAGGAACAGACTATAATACTACAATTAGCGGGAATATGCAATAAAGCCACTCCAAATCACCTATTTACAGTCTCTAACAACAAACAATATGATTATATGGAAACTTATAGTTTCCAGACCGTAGGTGTTACGAACGTCCTGGAATAATTTGACCGCCGAGTCAGATTGATTCATTATAAGTTAGTTAAATTAAATTTGAATTGCATTAATCATCAGATTAAATCCGAATAAATCTGCTGAAGAAGCTGTGGCCTACACAGCGAAACGTTCAGAAAAAATCTTGTTTTTATTTTTTCTTAAACACGCTGGGATTAATTTAATAATTTATAACGAACAAACAATATGCCTTAAGAAAGAGTTCATTTCTAGTTTCAAATGATCGAATTATTGGAAGAGGATTTATGACTACTCGAGTAAACTTGAGATGACTAGGAATCTCCGATGTTGGCCTCATTTACATTTACACATATAAAGCAAAGCATGAAATTACTGTTATATAAGACCCAATATTCTGCTAGTGTGCGTCTATGGTATAGCGGTTAGGACGCTCGCCGACCATGTATATGGTCCGGCGTTCGATCCCTGGCCACCGACGCACTCCTTTACCTCGCTACGCCTGAAATAATGCTGGTGAAGAGGAAAGGTTGGGCATGAAACTGGCAACCCCATCCTGTAAAATACAACACTGCTACAGAAACTTCAAGCAACTAGCCTGAAGCTTTGTGTTCCACTAGGGGAATGTGAAGGAAAAAAATATTCTACTAACTATCAAAAGAATATGGTTATAAGCATTACAAATTTTATTGTGAATTTCAAAAGTTTTGAATCATTATATACTGGATGTGTCATATAGTTGAAAGTGTTTTCCACATGTACTTACTTCAGAAGGGATATGTGTTCCTTCAAGATTACAAATACGCCTTGCTAATGAGTGCAAAATAAAGACGAAATTTAGGTTGAAGGGCTCTTGCCGTTTGCTTTCAACTATCTAATTATCAGTATCTCTTCATCACTGAAAACTCTAGTTTTATTGATTTAGTATAAGTAGATTTTCTCAGCTATTATTCACTAAGGTGATAATACTTAAACACTAAGGTGCATGAGGTAGTGTATTTGAGTTACGATAGTGCTTAGCATTTTTAATATAAAAGTCGAATTAGCAATGTTTATTGTGTCTTCATTTATTTCATTCATCAACCATTGGAAAATGATATTATGATTATCTTGATAATTTTTGCTCCTTCAAGTTCCCAGTAGAACACAGGGCTTCACACTAGAGGCTTGAAGTTCCAGTAGCAGTGATGTTCATTTTTACAAGATGGGGTTACTAGTCTCATGCCCAAGCTTCCATTTTTACTAGCCTTATTTCTGGCTTCAAGCGACTCTGTTAGGGGGCTAATATTAACTTTCTATATTCACTTGTTAGCATTTAGGTGTTAGAAATTCACTGAACTCGTTGTTTCATAATTTTACTGTTGCATCAAAAAACAAATGGTGCACCTAACACAAATGCTATTTAATGTACCGCAAAACTGAAAGCATATTTCTAGTATCTCTATAGACTGAATAAAGAAAACGAGATAACTAGATGTCTACAGACAAAGTTGCCTAGTATCATCAATGATACTTCAAATTTTGGTATATTGGATTATGCGGAACACTGTAGGTGGTTGGCAAGAAGACGGGAATATCTTTGACCGATAAGAAGACTATCGAAGATCTGGACTTCTTGCATGGATGATTTACGTTTAATGTCACACAGACTCGAAAACCACCAGGCGAAAACCAACAAACTGGCTGAAGAAGCAGTCGGAGAAGACATAATTCAACGTGAACATAGAGAAGATGGAAATGATGAAGACAACCCGGCAACTGCGACAACAAAGACCACCAGCCACTATCAACCGAAGAAATTCGAATGAGATGACGTGTCCCACATATTTAGAAAGCAGCGTTCCCACAACAGGAAGTCGGCACAGAGGACGATGTCAACACCAGCCAGAATCGGAAAGCCGAGATACACCTTCACCAATCTGAAATCAGTGTGGAAATCTTCTGCACTCAGAAGCATTAAGAAAAGAATCAGGATTTCCGACAACAATATTAAGCCAGTCATCGCTGCATTTTCGGTCAGAAACTTAGCATGTGCGTGTCACCAAAAGCATTATAAACAGGCCACTGAAGATATTTACCCACAGCTGCCCCCCGTCGCTGGTGACATATTGAAGATCAAATGGTCAACCAGCCAGAGAGAAATAGCTACAAGAAACTCTGGCTGGGAATAAACCAACAGGCGAAAGCCGATTCCTCAACAAATACTCTGAAGAAAATGTAGATTGACTGGGCACACTCTGAAGAGACTGTCGAACGCTGTCGTGCACCAGGCTGTCGAGTGGAACCAGAATAGAAAATAACGAGTTGGGCGTGGGTCTGAGGGTGACATGTGGGAGACCGTTCTGGGGAGAGGTGAGAGAATATGGACAACCGTGGGACCATAAAAAAGAGGACTGCAGAAAATAAGACGAATTGGAGATGTGTTGGTGATTTCCTATGTTCCACTTGAAACCTTAGGAACAATAATAACAATAATCAATGCGTAAGTGACTGCAAACTAAAGTCGTTTCCGCGTTTTTATCAGTTTATATTGTATTTTTATTTTTCTCAATATAATTTTTATCTCGAAATCATATAAAGTGTTGTTATGGCACAGTTTACTTAACAACCATTAGTTGGAAAAAATTGTGAAGATCATATTGACTTCGTCTTGCATTTTTTGAAACAATTAGCCGACAAGCATGAGGCCAATCAGTATGGTTTAATATTTCAGACCTGGTTAAAAGATTCTGTTGACGAACAAACCAAATCTGGGAATTCCCTTCCTCTTGGTAGTTGTCACACGTAAAAGCATATCAATCTTAGAAATCTGCGCTTTTCAAACTTGTCTACTCATGAGTAGCCTAATTTAATGATAAAACTTAATCAGTGATGAGAGAATATGCTTCAGGAGGATAGTTTAATTTAGAAATCTCTTTCTGTAAAGATCAGAATTATTAAATAAATCAACTGCTCATTGATTTGATTGAACATACTAAGTCTAGTGGTACTTTGCAAATAGGCTTTTCATTTCTCATTGATGCTCTCTTTTCTGAGCTGGATGGTTAAATGTCGCACCTTCTATTAGCTTTCTAAAAAATGTCTTCAACGCTGACTTCAGTGAGCTTTAAAAATTCTCAATGGATGAAATATCTGTTTTTTTCTCTCGTGATCTTAACTGTGATTAGTTATGAGTGGAGATTTCCTTAGTGATTCTACTCGCTTCTGTTGGTATCGATCGCCTCCTTCACTTAATATTTAACCTTTTGGTGATGTGACGTATTCGTTATTGATTGGTGAGTTTTGTCTGGATTAACAAGTCTACTAGCTGCAAAGTGATTTAAGTGTGACTTTGGTATTTAGTAGTTTATATTTCTATTCACATGTCGAGACAACATGTGAGCAAGTTATTAAATTAAATGTACACTTAAAAAATATCCAAGGCACTAGGAAATATGTGTTTGAATAAATGATGACTTTTATATCTCGTGTCTATTATCATTCAATACTAATGGTCAGTTTCAGTTAGGAGTGCAGTATATTATCGGGAAAATGAAACGGTAAAATTTGCAAACATTTGATAATATACCTATGCGATTCAACTTACACAAATAAAAGGCGTAGAAATAAAGTGGATTTAGAATATCTATGTGCGCATGTACACAAAATTGAAGATCTACAAGCGAAAACTGACAAACTGGTCGAAGAAGCAGCAAAGACAGGACTCCGAGTGAACAAAATTCGGTCGGATTTTCAATACAAACGTCAAGTCAGTCAGTTCTTCTACACGGATCAGAAACTTGGTGGGTGGGTCACAAGGAATATTTCCAACAGCCTGTTTCAGACCTCCATCAACCAACAACTGTCTTCGCTGGATCTATACTGAAGGTCAGATGGCCGGGCCGGAATGAATCACCAACAAGAAACTATGGCTGGGAACAAACAAAACAAGAACCAATCGCCAAACAACAAATATGCAGGAGAAAGTGGAGATGGATTGGACACTAAGTAATTTGGTAGCTGCTTTAATCCATCGCAGTTGCAAAATTACCTGCATAAACCTCATTCAGTAGCCATATGATTATTCCACACGCCAGATGATGTGTAGCGGAAGGCCCAGTGAAGCCTATGGATGGAAGATGAGACCGAGAAAAGACTTCTGACTGTAACCAACAATCTTTCTCCCCATGGCGGTTTAAATCACCCAAAAAAACTGTCACAAGAGAGAGAAGATGAGAATTGATTGAATTTGTGGGATGATTCGACAGAGTCTGAACTTAGCGAACTACTGAATCCCCCTGTGTTACAGTGTCAAAAGGTTTACAAACAAATACCAAGTTAGAAGAGGCGGCAGCAAAGACAACAATTCAAGAAAATCTATCGAAAATATAAATGATTAAGATACCAAAGCAACAATAACAAGGCCAAATCACCATCAAGGGGAGGGATGTAAAGGAAGTTGTTCCTTTCGACCACCTAAACTGGGCAGTATCCTCTCAACTACACGTGGCCTCTTGGGTTAGGAGCACTACGCACTCAAAGAATTGGAGTTGGCTTCACTGCAATTACTTCCAACAGGTTGCAGATTTCCATCAACGGCTGCCTTCACTGGCTTGATGGTAAAGATCAGGTGGCCGTTTGAAGGAAGGCATGGTAGACCAAGAACCTATTGCCCAAAAAGTATGTTAAACATAATGGAGATGGACTGGACATAAGTTGATGAGAGCGGTGAATGACATCACATATCAAGTTGCCAAGAGGAACTCGAATTGGAAGGGTTTATTTGGGCTTTATAGGGTGAACATAGAGAAAATAATATGAAGATGAAATGAGAGCATGTGGACAATCATAGAACCAGCTTTAAAAGACGCTAGAGAGCATGGTGAACTGGAGATATTTTACTGACCGCCATATTTCAGTTTGAACCAAGGGATGGACATTTATGTATAATTATGTTTATATTATCGTTTAGACAAGCTGATTTTTGTTCTTCAAAAGTTCAATAAACCTACTTCGTTGGGTAAAAAGCAACGCTTTTTTGGTTTATGGAATAGTTCTTGGTGAGATTCACTCCTCAAAATTTGTTAGATAATGTTATTGTTCCCTTGGGTTACGAGTGAACCACATAAAGATTCAACAGAACATCTCCGATTTGTCTTATTTTCTGCAGTCCTCTCTTACTGGTCCAACGATTGTCCATAGTCTCTCATCTCATCTTCACAAAAATTCCTCAATGTTACCCTCGGACGCTTGTCGTTTTACATTCTGATTTCACTCGAGGACCTAGTGCACAATATCATCCAATGGTTTTTTCAGCGTGTGTCC
The DNA here is from genome assembly GCA_944472135.2 of Trichobilharzia regenti. NCBI lineage: Eukaryota > Metazoa > Platyhelminthes > Trematoda > Strigeidida > Schistosomatidae > Trichobilharzia > Trichobilharzia regenti. The sequence goes on from OX235262.1 coordinate 138,571,103, forward strand.
GACCCATCTTCACTTTTTCAGAGTATTTGTTGAGGAATCGGCTCTTGGCTGGTTCGTTCCCAGCCAGAGTTTCTTGTTGTTAATTCTTTCTGACCGGCTGGCCATTTGTTCTTCAAATTGAGCTGGCGCAGTCAGTTGTTGATAAAAGTCTGTAGGGGCCTGTTTTTGTAACACGTACGCGAAGTTTCTGACCGAAATTGAAGTGATGACTGACTTAACATTTGTGTTGGAAATCCTAATTTCGTTCTTTATGCCACTGAGTGCAGTAAATTTCCCACTAATTTCTGATTGTTGAAATGGGGTACCTTGCCTTTTCGATTCTGTCTAGTGAAGCGATGCTTCCTAGACAACAGGAAGAAGTTACCTCATTCATCAAATTCTCCCCGTTGATAGTGATTGTTACTGTTTGTTGTTAGTGTTGGTTGGTCGGTTATCTTCATCACCTCTGTCTTATCTATGTTCACGTGGTGTACTGTTTCCTCCGGATGCTTTTTCAGCCAATTTCTTCGTATTCGCCTGTAAGTCTTTCAGATTGTTAGAATTTAGACATAAAATTTTGTTATATAGACTGCTAAATATTTTCGCATCAAAAGAATGATTTATTTCAACCTTTTTCCACGAGTACGAAAATCAAAGATTATCGTATAATAATTTTTTTTTAATTAACCACTGTGATAAATATATTTAAAATCTTTGGTGTTGTCTGCTTAGCAACACTTCTTATTTAGGAGTTTTTCTTTTCGGCTATAACTTCTTCCATAATAAATATATTTCTGAGTTTTCAAAAGAATGGTTACTAAACAAAGAATAATCTTTTCGATAGCTTCATCATCAGGTTCTACAATTTATACGCACACACAATAGTGAATGAATTGGTGTTATTAACAACATTATTGTTGTGCAATTACATCCTATTAATAATAGTATTAATTTATTATAGTTCGATAGCATTAGCATAACAATAAACTGAATGTCAGTGAAATTAGGAAAGATAATAATTCAAATTCATGAGTTTATAGTCTCCACTGAAGGCCAAGGCAGTAGTAGTGGCTCGACTTGCTTCGTTTGCACACATTCATATGAATCACGATAGCCTTTGCTGTTTGGTGTATGCAGTACCTCACTGTCTTCGGCAGTATATTTGGTTCCCAGAAGACGATAGAGGAGGACTCATCAATGCCAGCTTTGTTGCCGGTTTGAAGCAGATGGTCTGATATCGAACTGTCAGTGGTTTTCACTACACCTTTACCTAGCCATTCTGGGAGATGTTCTCGAGCATGAAAAATCAAGTTCCTAGAGCAACGGCCGATACAAGCTCAGTTGAATTGGTAGATACAATTTGAAGTGGCTAGCTATTCTAGGTACTTCATTCTTTCAGTCGAAGAATCTCCATCGGGCGTGTAGAGAATAAGACGTGTAGTTCGCCAGCATTAAAAGTTCTTTGAAGTGATTTTTTAAATTTCTTCGTAATTATTTCACTTGGTGTATCACCCTTGAATTACAATCGTATGTATAAAGAGGCTTCTTGTTTACGGATAGTGAGTAGTCCTTTTCTGCTTTCTTTGTCATGTGTTTCTTGATAAATTCGTCTTAGTACTCAGTATAAAGTAAAGATAATATCCGGCGGAAAATGTTTTTAAGTTAAATCATTTTAAGAAAAAGGTTATCTTTATGTAAATGTTCCAATTATCAGAAATATGGTTTTTTATAACGGAAATTAAACCATTGTTATCGCATTTTATGAACAGTTTTTTCAAGTCTATTCGGGCACCATCTAAAGAAACATTATAAAAACTCCAATACAGAATAACTTACATTGTCTTAAATATGATAAAATCTGTAAGAAAAGGATGATGCACATTAATAGTACTTTAAAGCTGAATAATTGATGAGTTTACCTGACCTTACAGCTAAGTGAACAGTGGATATTTTCACCCTGAGAGTAAACTGATCTGTTAATTAGTCGACCTGTCTTCTTTATATCAGAAAACACCACAGTTACTAATTTTTATATCTAATTGAATTTTTGATTTTCCCGTCGATTGATTGGACCGAAGTGCTCGCTCTTAGGTTGATATGTCTGTTGGCTTCTTGTGCAGGTATTTCGACGATGTCTGAGCATTTAATTAGTATTTAATTGGTGGATGATGGCTAGCAGTGGAATCCAGGATGCGCATTTCGTCCTATTTGGGACTCGTCATCTGGATGTACCTGAATTTCCCAGTGAGTGATATTGTTCCCACCGAGTCTCGAACTATGGGCACTGGGTTCGAGCCCCGGTGGGAACAATATCACTCACTGGGAAATTCAGGTACATCCAGATGACGAGTCTCAAATAGGACGAAATGCGCATCCTGGATTCCACTGCTAGTCACCATCCACCAATTAGATTTTTATATCCGTTTAATAATCTAAATGAAGTATGGAAATGAGTCTGCCTTTTCCGTGACTAAAAATATTTCTGCCCTAGATTAAGTTGTTCAACTTTATTGTCTCCTCCACTGGATTATTTCGAAAACAATAAAACACCGCAAAGATGTATGTGTCAATTATGCCTAAGTATGGAAACAAGGAATTTGCGTTGAAATAGTATACACCTCTTAAGCTACCTGTAATACTCAATTCCCTAGATGTATTGAAGATTACTCAAGCCGATGAAGATTAAGGCAACAATTTTCTATTTTTATTTAAACATCCGGAGAGAAATGTAGTTGCTTTTATCAAGTTAACAATTTTATCGTTTAGAAGTGTACATCGTTTCAAGTTCGATCAAAGGAATGATATCAGTTACAGAATCACAGAGTACTCGACAGTGCTTTCATCCTAGTTTGGGATTCTCCCTCAATACCCACTAACAGCAGTTCGAACCTCGGCCAAACCTTCGCCTATTAATTCTAAATTCTACTGATTCACCGTATATAGCCACTGTATTTCGCTATAGTGACTGAATGACTAATGAGATCGCCTTGTAACCTTAAGGTTCTAGGTGCGATTGTTGCCGGAAGAGTCCCAAACTAGGACGAAGCAGCTTTCTACCCAGTACTTCCTATATCTGAAATTCAACGGATCCCTAACTGATATCAATCTGTGATCAAACTTTAATGAGTTGTATTGAAATACAATAGTGACAAATTATCTAACATCAGGTCAAGCTTTGTATCAAAGTATATTCAGCGCATGAAATGAGCATTTAAGAAACCATTCCTTTAGATAACTTACTGTTTAATACGAAAACTTGTAGAATAGTATATTGAATAAATTTGAATACATCCTTTTTATCCATTTTCACAAAATAATTTGAGAATTATGTATAGACTTTAAGACAAATGAAGGAATTAAGCACCATCATTGCATCAAAATAAATAACTCGATAGGAAGAATCTTAGTTTGAGAGTTTATACAGTAATCATATGACTGAAATGGTTTATTCTGGTAGATTTTCTCTTTGGAATATACTTAATATTACCGTTACGTAATAGTGTGTTAAAATTTGCACCGAATATTACATATTCGCTTGTTTTAATGTAAACATATAACTTCTACAAGGAAGGATATTAGTTACTGATATGTATGAATGAATCAGGACAAAATAATGTTAGTTTCACTTAGACTGATACGTCTACGTATGTGAATAATAAAATCAGACATTAACCAATCAGAAAATTCCAATAATAATCCATTCTAGGCAAATAAGCGTATAAGCACGCCAAATACAAGGCGAGAATCAGAAACTAGTCTTTAGCATTTGAAGTTTCAAAACTGTGATAAGATGTTTAAAAAAATGTTGAAGTACAACGATTATAATACATACATCATATTTTATTTCTTCAACATTTACAAGAAAAGTTGTCAAATCATTGAATTCATTCCGAAAACAAAGTAATATTCCTGCTTATTTCATTAAAGAACATATATATGTATAGAGAGAGAGAGAGAGAGAGAGAGAATGGAGCTGTTTGTATGGAAACAGCACTGCTGAGTTGCTTTCCTTCCGCGATACATTCCAAAATAGATACTTAGTTAGTTACTTAGTTCCCTTCTTTTTCTCTACAACATTACTGAAAACTAATGCATATTTGGATTCTGACTGTTCTGATTGAATTCGGTAGGAATACTCATCCTTGCTCTCTCTCTCTCTTTCTCTCCCTCTTATATATTGTCTTGAAGATAGTAATAATAATAATAATATAATTAATGTTGGTTTCGCGTGAATTACTAACATATCTATCTATTTATAAAACAGTCAACATCACTGTGTTTTATGCAGTAACATCGTTACTATTCATTCCCAATTGAGTCGTTATCTCTACTCTTGTATTCTCCCTATAAGGAACAAAAAACTACTCTACAGTGAGTTGTTCAGTTGCAAGGGGGACACTTTGTTCTTTTTTTCGTTTTGTTTTGCTTTGCTTTTCTTTTTCAGTTTCTTAAATTTATGACCATGATTTTAAAATTTGTGTATATTTGTATTCTCAAGATTGTACCTTTCCTTTTTTTAAAGGTTTCTTGTCAAAAAAGAAGCCCAGAAAATATGAAATATGCATTCGTTGTGGTTCAATAAAACGAAGGGAAAAAAAGGCTTTAGCATTCTCATACATTTCACATATGGATTGGATAACTGTTATGTCAAAGGTAGTTGATGATATTTAGTTGAAAGGTTTATAACAAGTATGTCTACGATTATGTGTGTGTGTGTGTGAGTGTCTATGGACTTGTATATATTATAATTTATATAATATTTATGCTTGTTCGTGTATAACAACATATGCTTATTTTATTTTATTATTTTTTTTTTCGGAAAACACTGACATAGTCGACTATTTTTTCGTGATTTAATAAAAATTTCAATGATCAATAGAAGTTAATGCCTTCCTTTTTTTGTTTTAAAGATTGAATTCGTTGTTTATATGTATGTTGTATATCATTGGCAATTTTTCAACTGTGTATTTATGAAGCTTGTGATTATTTTAGTTTAATATCATTAGAATATATGTATATATATATATATTATTTCAATGTAATTTAACTTTAGAAGAGTTTGAAATAAATTTGGTTTTGTTTTTATTTTGATAAATAAATAAAAAATTAATTGAAGTAATCAAGGATATCTATCAGTGAATATTTGATATAAAAATTCTGTTTGTAAGATTTCAACTCTTCAAAGTGGAAGATAATAAGTGATAACTACATACTTGGTGTATCATGAAAACAATTTCCAACAGCTCACTTCAGACTTTTACCAACAGCTGGCTGCATACTGAAGATCAAATGGCCAGCGGGCCAGCCAGAAAGAATCAGCAACAAGAAACTCTGCAGTGGAACAAATCAACCAAGAGCCAACTGTTAAACATATATGCTGGGGGAGAATAAAGATGGATAGGGCTTACGTTGAGGAGGCCGTCGAATGGCATCGCGAGCACTGCAGGCCAGCACTCGAATAGAGTCCCGATGGGAAGCGACAAGTGAATCGTTGATGCGAGTGTGACATGGAGGAGATCGTGTGAGTTAGAGCAGATGAGAAATTATGGGCAGTTGTGGACCCAGTTGAAGAGGATAGGAGAGAATAAAACAAAGTGGATATGCGTTGATGAAGTCCTAAGTTCCACTCGGAACCCAAGGGAATAATAATAATAAAACAAAGTTGATAAGTAAGCCTGAAAGCTATGAATTTTCAAAAGTTTTAACTTCAGAAATTTAAGAATATTGAATTTGAATACTTTAAGAGTTTGACAGGAGAATTTTTCCTAATTTTGAATGATAAGTTAAATAATCATTTTGTTTCCTTATTCCTTGAATCCCGAGTGGAACGTAGAGCTTGAAGCGTTTGAAGTTTCGGCAGCGGCATTATTTTTATGAGGGGTAGGGTTTATCACCTCACATTTGACCTTGTCCTGCGCTTACTGTCCATCAGGCAAAGTTTAGACGTGCGTAGACCAGGAGTCAAACCCGGATGACATAATGATATAAACGAGTAATGTAAAACACATAGTAACTTGTATGACGTTTCACTTCAACGCCCCTTTGAATGAAGTATAACTCTTTGGCAAGATTATTTAAATTAGTGTGGGTATGAGGACAAATAGCAGACAGTAAGATTGGCTGGTGGTCGCGCTATATATCACAAATTGATAGAAGGTAGAATTTATGGGCCATCAGATTCCATCTCATTTTCTCAATGGCCAATGGGATAACCTAGCAACCCGAGGTTATTGGGTTCCATTCCCAGCGTGTTCATCCGTGTGCACTGTTGAAAAGTCCCAAATTAGAACGAAGAAGCTATCCCGTAATCCCTGATTTCAGAGATTTTCTAAATGAAGTCGGCTGAAGTTGTCTGACTTAGTTATGATAGAGAAGATGTGTAGCTCAGGTGATGGATTTTGATGTGGTTGTGTTCTCTGAGGTGGATGGTTGATTTGCGAAGCTTTCATCGCCCTACTAGGCGAAATCTTCAGCGCATACTTCAATTTGAAGTCAGCTTTTAGATTTCTCCACGAGTTTATTAATCATCTCTCCTGGTCAGCGACCTTGGACGTGATTGGTTGTTTTTGTGTGTTTCCACACCTTCTAGGTTACTTGTATTGGAACTGATTGTTTCTTTGACTTGAACTTTGACCATTTGTATGTGAGATTTTCTTCTTATCGGTTGGTAAATTTTGTCTGTCTCGATGTGTTTATTGATTGATGATTCAATGGAATGCCAAGCTTCTAAAAATTCTCTAGCATTCTTGTTGTTTTTTCTGTCTAACATTTGAACGTTGTCCCAGTTGAATTGATATCCGTGTTTGTCTGTGTGTAGTGATATGATGGAGTGGATGTCATGTCTTTTGACGGCTAGCTTATGCTCGTGGATACTAAGATGAAGGGGACGTCCACTTTCGCCAATTTAGTGTTTTTCCCAGTTGTTACAATTTATTTTGTAGATGATTTTGGTTTTATCGTCTTTCGTTGTTGAGTTTTTTGGTTGACAGAAGTGAGTGAAGTGATTCAGTTCGTCTTCGTATCCACGAACATAAGCTAGCCATCAAAAGACATGACATCCACTCCCTCATATCACTGCAACTGGCACTATTCATGCAGTTAACCTGGATTCTGGTGGGAAGTCGTGACCACCAGGATACAGAAGGTTGAAGGTGAGCAGTAACTCATCGCAGAAGACATTGCGAGATGGTCCTCTCTATGTCATGAATTAGCAGAAGTTAGAATTCATGAACTGGCCATTGGATCGGGTTCCAGTGACTCATTCATCTACAGACTTGTCCAATATTTAGTTACAAGAAGAAAAAATGAGATACCTGTTAAAAATTATAGATTTCCACCTACTAAGCAATAATTTAAGTCATATCAGTAGTAGAAATTAGGACGTATGTGCCTTTGTTTTCTAAATCTCTGCCATGTTTACCTAATCGCCTTCAGTTTTTTATAATATTACACTTATTTTAAACTCTTTCATGGACTCCAACAGTTAATTCACTTCCCTTCACTGTTTCCCTCTTTTTATGCAGTTCACATTAAGGCTATTTCATCCTTATATACTCCAGTAGAAGATAGATTTAAATTAACATTATAAAACGTTCAGAATTCTTTTCAGATTACTACCTATAATTCATATTTCTGATCTATAGTGGTCATGTAAGTAACAGTTTCAATGATCAGTACTCCAACTAATAAGCCTTGAACATAAATAAGATTTACTTGTACAGAAAATTCTTTATTGAAATCAAGATTTAACTTGAAAAGTGAAAACCTGTATGTAACCAAAATTAAGTAATTAACTAACTGTTTAACTATTTTGTATTTTCAAGTATTGGTTTTGTAGAGATTTGGTTTGATTGATTGAAGGATTTCATCATGAGCTGACATCAATTAGACAACCACTGGAAAACCTGCATGGAGTACTGGACATCTGTTTCGTCTTAGTTCGGGACTCTTCATCAGCACGGAGTTAGTGAAGAAGATAACCTGGTTGTTTTGGCACTAATAAGATATATGGATTCTTTTGAGACTAGCTTTATTTTCTACAGCAGTTCATTCTATGGTTCTTTATAACTGAAGAGTCTAATTATGAATGTTAGGTTATGTGAGGAAGCCGAAAATATAGTTTTTTAAAAAAAAAAATCAAACGATATCATAGGTGCCATGTGTTAAGAATGACCTGATAGCTGAGCAGGCTTAAGATTTACCTGAAAGTCATAACCAAGTAGATCTATGCAATAGCAATCTAACCGTGGTGACAAACCGAGTGAAATCACATATATGGTAAGGAACCACGATTACCAATAAACAGTCAGATCCGGCCGCATCATTAACCGTGGAGCCTGAAAAGACTGTGAACGGAAAGAGTTAAACCAATCAGAAATGTGAAGCAGAAACAGAAGACTATTGCTGCAAAATCCGAGCATAGAGTAAACCAGGAATGCACAGCGTTTAAACTCTGAGCTTATCCAAAGTGTGGAAAAAGAAAGTACACTGCTGATGGATGGCCAGCTTCATGAAAATCCCTTTATCAAAGAGTGAAGGACCTTATAGTGTCACCGAGAGACTTTGTCGTATTCATATCATCGGAAGAGGCGATGAACAGAAGTGTGTTAACACTGGCCAACTACAAAGATGGATACAGTGGAATAAAGACTTTAGCATTATTACACAACGAAAGCGGAGAGTAACAAGAAGGTAAAACAGGCACTGCTCCAGACATCTTTGTGCCGTGTACTACTACTGTACTGTACTACTGAAAAGATTCTTGAAGTAGTAGATTGTGTGTAGTGTCTTCCCCAACAATAATGAATATTGGAAGAATGGATTATGTTGTGAAAAGTAGAAATGAAAGGCCTTTGTGAAACAATGAAGAAAGCACGAAAGGAATACAGGAAAAACAGTGGTGTAGATTTATTTCCCCGATGTTCACCAACATTTATTAATGCCATTTTATCAGCTTCATGCTTATATTTACATTTGTGTTTTATTATAATAACTGTGATGAATATTAGCTGAAAGGTGAACAAAACATTACAAATGATAAAATAAAGGAGTAATTACCGTTGTTATTATTAATCTATCACCCAATACTTATGCACAAGGAAATGGAGATTGATTGCATATATGCTGAGGAGGCCGATCAGTGACATCACATACTAGACTCTGGAGTATTACCTAAGTGGGAATCTGAAGGTGACGAGGAGATGAAAGTTTAAGGGTGATCGTGAAGCCACCTACAAAAGACTGCAGAAAATAGGGTGAACTAGCAATGTGCTCCTGAATCAGGATATTTCACTCGAAGCGCGAGGGAATGATAATATCATAATAACAGTTATTACTATATCCTGTCTATCCCAAGCAAAATATTGAGCCTCATCATTCTGGAGAAAGTCAAACACATCCTGGAAGAAAAACTTCGACCGGATCAGGTCGCATTCAGGAGAAACAAGTCATGCATCGATCAAATCGCAAAACTACGTATCATCATCGAAAACAGCTTGGAATGGCAGTCAGCTTCCTAAACCAACTTCATTGACTTTGAAAAGGCCTTCGACAGAGTCTATCGAGAGTTGATTCGGAAACTACTTCGCTACTAAGAGGTGCACCAACAACTATACATCTCATCGAACAGTCGTGCGAAACTGCTGTATGCCAAGTAATCCACCATGGGAGACTCATGGAATCCTTCGAAGGGAAGACGGCAATAGGGCAAGCCTGTGCCTACTATGAAGAATGATTTTCCGATTACGATAGACTGGATAATGCGACACAACGGGCAATGAGGAAACAGGCATAAAATGGACCCACACAAAAAAACTTAGAGGATATGGACTTCACCGATGACATTCGTCTGATTTCTCACAAACTGGAAGATATGCAAGTGAAAAGCAACAAGTCGACAAAAAGAGGCATCAGAGATGGGCCTTCATGTGAACATAGAGAAAACAGAGGTGATGAAGATTCCTGGCAAACAGCGACAGCAGCAACAACAACAGACAACAACCAGCATAAATGGGAGGAGCCTGAAGGAAACAACCTCCTTTACCTACCTGAGAAACATCTTCTCAACTATAGGCTGACCGAAGTGATGAAGATATCAGAGCGAGGATCGGGAAAGCAAGACAAGCTTTCATTACTCTCAAGTCTGTGTGGAGATCAACAGCACTCAGCATGAAAAATAAGATCCGGATTTTCAACTCCAATATGAATTCAGTGCTACTCACTATACGGATCAGAGACTTGTCGTCACGTCACGAAGGGCACACTTCGAACAAACTACAGACCTTCATCAACAGCTATCTTCGCTCAATACCACTCAAGATCTGATGGCTGGCCGAAAATGATCAGCAACAGGCAGGGATCTCTGGCAATGAGCGAACCTATCAGGAACAAATTGTACAAAAATATACGGGAAGAAGTGGGGGGGGGATTGGCTATACTCTGAGAAAACAAACCATCAAGTGAGTGACATGAAACGCCAGACCATCTCTCGAGTGGAACCCGAATGGGAAGCAGAGAGCTGGTCATCCGAGGGTGAGATGGAAGAGGTCATGCGAAGAGGAGATGAAAGAATATGGGCAGATATGAAGCCAGATGAAAACGTTGGCAGAGGAGCGGATGCAGTGGAGGCATGCAGCTGAAGCCCTATGTTTCTCTAGGAACTAAAGGAGATAATGATAATATTATAATATAAGTCTCATCAACATCTAAACCTGCGTGGATTGATGCATAGTAACCAATGTTTTTCAAAATAATTTCTCATATTCCATTGAAATAACCCAAAATATTTTATTCATTAGCTTATTGTGAAGTGGTTATACTCTACTCCATGTTATTATCTCTTGGGAATAAAGGTAAATAGGTCACTTATATGTGTATTAGATCTTTACTCAATTGTATATACACCAAACTGTAAACTAATGAGAAGCAAAAATCAAAGTGAATATATGTGAAAAATTCATTACCCAACGAAATAATGTAACAGGTGATTATTTGTACACAGGTTAAGAAAAATAAATGAAGTTATTTCAGGTGAATATTTGAATGTCCAGTTCACCTAAAACACAGATCATTTTAGATTTTATGTTGTAGAGTGAAAGTTACATAGTATTATGGAGGTGTGATACAGAAAATGTTTACCAATGGAATATTATTCTCTCATATTCCCACACTTCAAATGGGCATTAGCAACAGAATACAATAGATCTATTTGATTTTAGAGGCAGAATACATTACCCACATTTATATACTGCATTAACAAAAGAATACTATGTATGAAGTTAATAAGTGGATAGTGACTAGCAGTGTGGAATCCAGGACAACACGCGTTTCGTCTTATTTGGGACTCGTCTTCTGGATGTAACTGCATCCCCCAGTGGGTGATGGTGTTCCCACTGGGGGATCGAACCCATTACCTGTAGTTTCAAACGCCAAGTCGTTATTTACTAGACCATGTGGGCCACGAGAGCCACCTTTTGTGCAACGGGTCTTATTAATTATTGAATTCAATTTTAGATTTTCCCGTCGACTGACTGGACTGAGGTGCTCGGTCTCAGGTTGACATGTCGACTTCTTATGCAGATGCTTCGATGATGTCTGGGCATGTAATTAGAATTTAATTGGTGGATGATGACTAGCAGTGGAATCCAGGATAACGCGCATTTCGTCCTATTTGGGACTCGTCATTTGGATACTATGTATATTTGAACATTCTATTTCATATTGTTTGATGTAAACTGAAATCACAAGCTCAGTGTTTGGTTAAAGAATATAAACTGTAGATATATATAAACAGCGGTTCGATCAATGGAAAATACACCTTGGCTCCCGTGTCTTGCCTTCTGTTGTCACAGTATTTTTTCTTTTTTTTTGTTTACGATAATAGCATTACAGTAATCTTTCACTCTACCGCTGAGTCAATGATATCCAAGGTTGAATAGTTTCCGTGACTAGCAGTAGAAGTAGAGAAGTAATTGTTTCAACATATTTATTATACTAGAAAGAAATAGTTTGGATAGTAGAAATATCTCATGCTGTGGTTATTCACTGTTCACTAATTATAAATTACTTGAAAATCAGTTTTACTTCTGTGACTGTTATCTAGTTACTGTACTCTATTGACTATTTAATAGTTAAGCATACAAGAACTATCTGATGACATATAAAAGGCGCGTATTATTATTAACTTGAATCCTTTATAGCTTTGCAAATTTACCTTCTGCCTGATTTACTGTTCTCATCTCGGTTACTGAGTCATTCTTGGTTGTAACAATGATGTGTATCCTATATGTATTATTTCAATTAGTCTTTTTGTGATGCAAATATGTTTCTCCAAGTATATAGATTAAAACGTCCCTAATCCTTTCCCTACCTCAGTTGTCCAACAACTAACAGAAGTGTGATATGAGATGGACATTACAGTTGGATTTACCAATATCAACTCTAATTAATTTGGCTAAATATCTTTAACTGCATGGAGGATTTCATCATGAGCTGACATCAGTTGGAGAACCATTGGAAAACCTGCAGGGAGTGCTGGACAGGTGTTTTGTCCTATCTTGGGACTCTTAATTAGTACGCACCCACCACTACGGTTCGAACCCAGGACCTTCTGGTTACAATGCCAGCAAGTTCGTATACCATTGAGCCACTGGGATCCGATCCAATGACCAGCCAATAAATTCTAACTTCTGCCAAATCATGACATAGAGTGACCATTTCGCGATGTCTTCTTAGATGAGTTACTGCCTCACCTTCAAATTGTTGTACCCTACTGGTCACGGCTTCCCACCAGAACTCTAGGTTAACTGCGTGAATAGGGTCAGTCGCTAGTGAGCATCAGATTAATTAATTTTCAAGTATTGGTTTTGTAGGGCGAGTCCCAAACTGGGACGAAACAGCTGGCTGTTCAGCACTGTCTGCAGGTTTTCCAGTGGTTTTCTAATGATGTCAGCTCATGATGAAATCCTCCATCCAATCAAACAAAATCCCTACAAAACTAATACTTGAAAATCTGTTTAAGTTAGTTGACTTGAACCCATCTTGTGTATATCAAAGAAAACTATGATTAATCTTAGTTTACCTTGGTTACAATTATTCGAAATATTATATAATTATGCTGCACTGACTTTGACTAACTTAAGTGATGCTAAGTTACTCCATGTATCACATTAGTACATGATCGTGTTTCTACATGTTTCTAGGAAAATAGCCTAATGTTGTAGGCTATATACCGAAACATCTCCAATCCTCTGCAAAAATTATCATAAATAGTTAGCTTCTTTTAGTATGTGTTGTAGCATTTGCATTACATCGCTTTGCACTCCTCGCTATTTCTTGATGCTTATTTTCTGCTCAGCAGAATCTTATGCATATTTTAGTCTGTTTGCATGTGAAGAGAAGTCTTGGAATAAATAGTGCACATTTTATATTGCAAATTTTGTTCTTTAGGCTTTGAAAAATAGTGTTATTCTATTGGCGGCCTGGTTAAATCACTGGGTTACCAGAATGGGTTCCTTGTTTTAATTGTTTAATTAAATCAAATGACCACTATATGAACTCGAACGCATTTTAATTAGCTTCTAACTAAACTCTGTGCAATTCTTGAAGAAAATGAAGAAGAAGAAGAAGAAATGTACATAATTGGTTCTCTCTTCATATTCAACAAAGCGATGTCACATTATTATTACTTTATATGTTTATTTCACAAATTTTCTGAAATAAAGCATTATTGGCAAAGTTAAACAATGGCCTCCCAAGGGATGCGAGTGTACGAGTGACGTTGAGCCAGCCAACCATAAAAATAAGTGACTTTTACAAAAAAAAATGACGTTAATTTACAAGAAAATGCATGAAAACACATTAAACAGAATATCTTTCTCTGACATGACTTAAAAATACATCCCAGTTATAATGAAGAGTTTCAGCTTTTAAGTAAGACCAGTTCCTGCACATGTATTCACCGGGGTGACTTAATATGAGGTATTTGTGACCTCTTTATCTCTCTTATTCTGTTTTCCAGTCTTCCCTAAAAGCCGTAGGTTGAATTACTATGGTTTCCAGTAAGAGAATCGACGACTACTTACTGGCAAAATGTGAATGATAAAACAAATTAAAATAAATAATAACAAATCTAAATCTATCCCTAATCGTAACTTTAACCTTAGTCCTGACCCCAACTATAACGCTTATCCAAATAATAACCCTGATCTTAACCCTCACCCTGATGCTTACCATGACTCTAATCAGCTATGAGCACATTATTTGAAGAGTACTTAAAAACGTGATCTGGCCGAAATTCGCTGCTCAGTTGGTGAAAAGCGTTCATATTTGTGCTGTAGTAATGACAGGTATCCTTAGTCAACGACTAGTATGCGTTCAACGTCATTGGAGTGTTCGCATCCCTTGGGACACTAGTGTTTAACTTCGCTGCCTTATTATTATTATTATTTTGACTTTATTAAAATGTTTTAGTTGAAACGCGTCTTTAAATGAAGATATCCGCCAGCACTTTACATATAATGTCTGCATCCTTCTTAAGTAAAATATTCTATGTTTCGTCGTGGTGTCCCTATCCTGTTAGAATTTAGTCTGCAGTTAATGTCTGAACGTACATATATATAAACATATTTGAAAGAACACAAGCTATTAAAATAACTGTCTTGGACTGTGGAATAAACGTTTACAATGTTAAATCAAAGAGGTTATTATTATTATTATTAACTAAAAAAGAATGAATCTCTCAGATGTGGTATCTATCGTGTGACTGAAATTAAAAAAAAGTTCCAAATCAACAAAAGTGTTAAACGACAAAGCAACGTAAACTTACATCCATCATGTAGTAGTCTACGTTTTAACTCTCTTTATCTTTATACACTAACTATAGGATTGATTTTTATCTCTCTGGTTTATAATTTAGTTGACAGGATCTAGAAATATAATGATCATTTTGTTCCATATTGGAGACGGTTAATTTGTAAATCCATGATTTAAAGCTATTTATGAAACAAGTTTGAATTCTGACTGGAAACTAGTAACTAGTGTGACGTGTCCAGTCCTTTCTTTGGTGCAGACTGAATTCTGTCAGTCACGTTTGCAATGTGGCCGTCATTCTAGGAAGCTCGCCATCACGGTGCACATTGATTTGAGGATATTAGATAGTTGGAGGCAATTGGTAGGAAGCCTAGGACCTAGGTGTCGTGCTAGTTGGCACTCACCAGTCTGCAACCTCGAAGGAACTCATGTCCCTTCTGAGGTTCGAACCAGCGTCATCCAGTGCTGCAGTCGGAGACGTTCGAATCTCAGGACGGATATGAGTTGCTCCGAGGTTGCAGATACGCCTTGCTGACTGGTGAGTGCCAACTAGCACGAAACCTAGGTCCAAGACTTCCTGACGATTGCCTCCAGCTATCTAACAAGTCTAAATTATAAGCAAATGAAACACATTCAGCATATTTTGTGACTATTGTGTTCATTACAGTAATACACAAGAAATTAGTCATGCTGTTCTAAGTGACTTATAGCTACAGGTCATTCACTACTTCCACTACAACCTGATTATTTTTGTATTCACTGACCATTTGGTTCTTAAAGAATACGCGATTTCCAATTTGCATTATTCTAAGTGAAATTTCACCTAAGTTTCTTTTGAAAACCGAAATTATTCAGATCACTACAATATGCGCCTACTTCATGACATCAATAGCGAACAAGAGAGCAGGTATAACTACGTGATGCTACATAATTTTGATCGATTGATTGATTGAAATGAGCAGTCGGGTACTACTTACACAGACCAAAATTATTCAGATCACAATATCTGATCTGTTCGATAACAATATACAGCAAATTGGGTACACTGCTTGACCCCAAAAGAGTGGTCGTCTGGCACTTAGATCACTTCAATCTGGTTGAGATGAATGGTATTAGACTACTCATATAAATAAGTCAGTAGTATATAGCACGAAACCACAATACTGTAAGAAAAAGCAGATACTTTGATCAAATAAAATGTTACAACTGCTTAGGTTATTATTGTTATTTCATTTAATTCCTAGAGGAACATAGGGCTTCAGCAGCGCGTCTCCATTGCGTTCGGTTCTCTGCCAACGTTTTCAGCTGGCTTCAAGTCTGCCCACACGCTTTCATCTCCTCTTCACATGACCTCCTCCAAGTCACCCTCACATTGACGACCAACCCGGCGCTTCCCTTTCGGGTTCCACTCGAGCAATGGTTTGTCTAGTGATGTCACTTGATGGTTTCCTCAGAGTATGGCCAATCCACCTCCATTTCTTCCTGCCTATTTGTTACACAATCGGTTCCCGCTGTGTTGGTTCGCTCCCAGAAATCCCTACCTGTTGCTGATCCCTTCTGGTCATCTGATTGGGTGTTTTATATTCCATCAAAATTTCATTGCATGATGTTTGATATTTGCTTTCATTTTAGTACATTTTATGACGGAATTCCGACTACCTGTCATTTACAGCAGTATGTTGTGTTAACAGCCCAATACTGACACCATGAACTTGACTAGTAAAAACACAGAGAAGTGATAGTCAATTCGATCCGGCTGGCTAACTCTACTGGTTGACTTTAGTGATTTCCGACTACTCAAAGCAATCAGTTGTATATATTTTTACATCATCTGATCATTCGAATGCCATCCGATATTGGTGACAAATACACAAATAATTGTATATAATTAAAAATACACAATTAGTTTGTTTATTAGATGTATCACAGGGTGAAACGGTATTATTTACCGAATGACGTTTCGAATAAAATTAATTGTTCATAATCATAAAATAGAAATATCACTAAGTGGGATAGATGAAATAAGGGCTGAAGAAGTTCGGGTACAGTGTACACTAATATTAAAACGACAAAAATGTGGAAAGCCTAACCTGACCAAACCAGAGATAGAAGCCCTGAAACACCTTAAGAATAACAAGGATATAGTTATTACAAAGTAAGACAAAGGAAATGCAACAGAAATATTAGACAAATCAGACTATTTGGACATGGGTAAATACTCAAATACAAACAGGACCATATGAGGAAATTAATAAATCAATAGACACCGTTATGAATAAGCTAAAGAAATCCACAGCGGATCTTATACGCTGAATGAAGCCATTTCTAGGTGAGTCTATGTGGTTTAATTTAATGCCTGAAACTAATAATCCCAGTAGGAATTATAGTGTCGTTAAAGTTCATAAGTCAGTATACCATACTAGATCTATAGATAATTTGGAAATTCACCTAGTTACGAATTATCTAAATATTTAGCCTTCGTATTAAATCCCCTAAAAAGCCACTCAGAATCTAGACTAACTAATTCTTAAGCCATTTAAAATTAGATAATGAAGAGAAAATGGTTAGTTTTGGCATTGTCAGTTTGTATACACGTATACCAATAAATATGGCTATAGAGGCAGTCAGAAACGAACTCATATCCGACCAAAAACTCGAACTTAGGACAATAGTGCCACTTGAGGACATAATGCTGGGAATGCAGCTATGCCTAACTTCCAAAGTATTTAAATTCCAGGGAAAAATATACAAACAAACTGAGGGAGTTGCCATGGGATCACCAATATCCCCGGTTGTAGCAGATATATTCATGGATAGGTGGGAAAACATAGCGATTGAAAAGTCCACTCCCACCCCAAAAATATGATGGATTTATGTGGATGACATATTCACTGTACTTAGAACACAGGATATAGATAGATTTTCGAACACGTTAACTCGAAGGTAGAGGCAATTCAATTCACTTATCAATTGGAAAGTCAGGAAGGGGAGATTCCAATTTTAGGGTGCAACGTAAAAAGGAAAGAAGATGGGAAGTTAACCACTAGTGTTTCCAGGAGACCCACACATTCAAACAGTTATTTGGACCTCCTATCATCCCATCCTATTTCAGTAAAAATAGGATTGGTGAAATGTTTAAGTAACAGAGCACAAACACTAAGTAGTACCAAGGTAAATCTAAGACAGGAAGTGAGGCATATAAGAGAAGCATTGAAACTTAATAATTACCCTGATAAATTAATCAGAAAATATGTGCGGAAATGTAAAAATAAAATAAATATTGATAGTAGTGATAGTGATAATAATAATAATATTCATGAAGACATGTATGGCAAACATGCGTAAGACAACACCAACAATAAAGAATCTAAATCAACAATAGTAATTCCATAAAAGGAAGCAACCTCGGAAAACACCTTATGCAGAATTCTTAACAAGGCAGGAATAAAAGTAGCTGGCATTCAAACCCACAAACACAATTAGAAACAAACTTTGTCGGTTAAAGGATCCTGTGGAGCCTTTAAAAAAACAATTTAGTTTATCTAATACCCTGCCTCTAATGATTGTCAGGTCAAATACATAGGTCAAACTAGTAGAACAGGGACAGTCAGTCAGACTAGCCGAACATGAAAACCTAACAAAATCTAGATTCGTTGACCCTAATAAGATAAGAAATCTAGAGAATAGTTCAGCTATACCACTTACTACATGCAATCGCCCACAATCATACAATCGGATGGATGGGATAAGATGGCAGTTTCAAAATCTAATATAACAGCAGGCTGGAGGGAGAGATTGATAACAGAAGCTTTGTTTATCGAATCAACTGCAAACGCGTGTAATAGGAATGATTCAACACCTGTCCAGGTGGACATCTGAAAAATTCAACTACCCGAAAGACGACAAATAGGAGAAGACAAAGGAAACTATAAAAGTCAAGTTTCAAATTCGTGTGATTATGAACAAAAAAGTTTGTTCGAAACGTCATCCAGTAAATAATACTGTTTCACTGTGGGATACATCTAATAAACAAACTAATATGGAATCACTTATTAACACAGTGCGCAATTTCCACACATATATAAATAAACATTCACAAATAGTCCAAAGCTGGAAGGTCCTGGGTTACAACCCCTGTAGGTGCATACTGATGAAGAACCCGATATCAGGATGAAATAGCTGTCCAATACTTCCAGATGTTACAATGGTTCTCTAACTGATGTCAGCTCACGAATAAATCCTGTAACCGGTCAAATCAAACCAACACTTGGAAATCCAATACATTATTTCAAGTTTCTACTGATGTGGAGAATAATTCTTTCCTCCCTTAACATTTATATCATTTACTTGTCGCAATATTAGGTTTCATTTCTTATCATATTTGTGTATTTCCATGAAATTTCCTGACTTGAACTGATATACTGTTATGCGAAATTCAGTGGTAACTTCTCCAACTGCAACGCTAGGTGATTCTAGTTTGAATTTCTGTGAAAATATCATCTCCTTCGGGATCGTATATACGCCTTTTCAAGGACTCTGATAGGCAAATAAACTCAAATCCTGCTCTTCCTATTGATTGCTTCCAGACACACACAAAATAAACTTCACCTTTTATCTGTCAATGAGTCTGTAATATAGGTTGTTGAAAAACAGCTATAAGATATAATAAGTGATGTTTAAGCGTGAAATGAAAATAAAGGTCTCTAGAAGGATTTGAAATTCAGGATTACTGGCCCAAAGGTCAATAACCGATTGGAATCCCCTTGAGATACAGACTTTTCGACTTCACTGTCGGTCATCACCTATAAGTTATTGTCGAAGCATACCGTTCTAGATTATCTCCACTGAGATATTAGGTACCTATTACTATTATTATTGTTCCCTTGGCTTTCAAGCGGAACATAGGGCTTCAGTGCAATGTCTCCACTTTGTCTTATTTTCTGCTGTCCTGTTTTGCTGTCTCTCTTATTGCTAATAGTCTCTTGTCTCCTTTTCATACGAATTTCTCCATGTTGTCCTCGGATTTCCCACTTAGCGTTTCTTATTCCGGGTTTCACCCAACAATGGACTAGCGCGCGAAGTCATTTGACGGTCTCTTCAGCATGTGGCCGATTCATGTGACTTTTCTGCGGAGTATTTGTTGAGGAATAGGTTCTTGATTTATCCGTTCCAAGAGTTTCTTGCTGTTAATTCTTTGTGGGTGTTTGATCTTCAACATTAAATCAGTGAAGGTGGCAGTTGTTGATAAAAGTCTGCAGTAACCTTTCAGAAATGCTTTTAGTGACGGCATAGTCAAGTTCCTGACCAGATTAGAAGAACTAAGTGACTTAACATTTGTGTTGAAAATCCGAATCTTATTTTTTATGTTGACAGCAGCTGTTTAGTACTATGTGACTTTTATTGTTTGATATCCTATCTGATGAAATTCAATACTGTTTGATATGAGTGACATAGAGTTACCCATCTCACCCAATCCGCAGTACATAGTCTTATGCATTTATTCTATTCGACGGTTAATATTGAATTGGGCGCAGTAAAATGCGAAAATTATAGATTAGATAACTTGAAAAACTTTCAGTATCTATGCTATCATACTCATGGAATCTGACGAATACTTTTAATACTTTTGATAACTTTGTTATTCATATATATATAAAATTATAAATGGTAATTTCTTTTCAGATGTATTCCGTTGGGAATAAGGCAGTCAGTCAATGAACTTAAAAAACTTTATTTGATTCAATGTACCTGCATACATTTAATGCATATTTTACCACCTGAGGCTATACTGGTTGATAAATTCATTGTCAGATAGTTTATCAAATATATTGTTTATTCACATTTAGTTATTCTGTTTCAATCCATTTATACATTTTATTTCCTTGTTATATTACTGTTATCATAACTTATTCATTCTAAATCGTGTTGATGTTGCTGTTGTTCTGTAATGTTGTTGGGTTTGCAATCTCTTAAGTGGTAATATTCACCTGATTGTCATGGAAAAAGAACTTTTTATTATATAAACAGTCTTATTTATCTATCTAAACGCTAAATACTTTTATTCTATTCAGTAGTGAATAGTAAAATGAAGAGATAACTATTCCATATCAGTTTGTTTATTAGATATATCACACACACAGTGAAACAGTATTATTTACTGGATGATATTTCGAAAACTTTTTTGTTCATAATCACACGAAATTGAAACTTGAGTTTTATAATTTTCTTTGTTCTCTCCTATTTGTCGTAGGGGTAGTAGAATTTTCCAGATGTCCACCTGGACAGGTGTTGAATCATTCCATTACACGCGTTTGCAGTTGATTCGATAAACAGTGCTTCTGTTATCAATCGCTCCCTCCAGCCTGCTGTTACATTAGATTTTAAAACTGTCATCCTATCCCACACATCCTATTGTATGGTTGTGTGTAATTGCATGTAGTGAGTGATATAGCTGAACTATCCTCTACATTTTTTATCTTATTTGGGTCAGTCAATCTAGATTTTGTTAGGTTTTTATGTTCAGTTAGTCTGACTGACTGTCCTTGTTCTACAAGTTTGACCTATGTATTTGACCTGATAATCATTAGAGGCAGGGTATTAGATAAACTAAATTGTTTTGTTTTGAAGGTTACACTGGATCCTTTAACCGACAAAGTTTGTTTCTAATTGTGTTTGTGGGTTTGAATGTCAGTCACTTTTGTTCTCACCTTTTTAAGATTCTGCATAAGGTGGTTTCCGAGGTTCCTTCCTTGTATGGAATAACTTCTGATGATTTAGATTCCCTATCGTCGGTGTTTTCATGAGCATGTTTGAGATGCATGTAACAGTAAATAACAGTGTTTCACTGTGTGATACACTTGATAAACAAACTAATATGGAATTACTTACTATCACAGTGCGCAAGTTTTACTCATATATTAATAAGAGTTAACTATGTCTCAGCAATGCCTTTATATCCTTTATAGATTTTTTCACATAATATGATGCTTACGTGAAGTAATTTGCTCTAATTAACTCATAGTGTCAGCCATTTTTAAGGCAGTTACTGGGTGGTTAGTTTGCTAGTTTACACACATACATTTGTCATCGGTGGCACAGCAGTAGAATGTTCACCAACTATGCATGTGGTCCAGAGTTTATTAGCTGGACGACAAACTCTTATATCCAGCCTACTCGATGGTAAGTTATTTGAAGAGAGGATGTTGGGCGTGTAGCTAGCAACCCCATCCCGTGGAAAAGAAAGTGTAACACCACTGTTACTGAAACTTCAAATGTCAAGTTTGAAGCCCTATGTTGCATTCGGAAGGCAAAGGAATAAAATGAAACTTTTTAAATAAAAGATATATAAATTTGATTGGTCGGATGATTTCATCTTGAGCTGACATCATGTAGATAACCATTGGAAAATCTGGGAGTACTGGACAGCTGTTTCACTCTAGTCTGCGACTCTTCATTAGTACGTATCCACACCGCGAGGTTAAAACTCAGGAGCTTCCGATCACAAGGCGAGCTCATAGACCATTAAGGCACTGGAGCCCAATCCAATGACCAGCCCATAAATTTTTACTTCTGCGCGACCACTTCGCAATGTCTTTTTCGGTAAGTTACTGTCTAGCCTTCAAGCTGCTATACCCTACTAGTCACAACTTACCACCAGAAGAGTCCAA
Organism: Trichobilharzia regenti; assembly: GCA_944472135.2. Classification (NCBI taxonomy): domain Eukaryota; kingdom Metazoa; phylum Platyhelminthes; class Trematoda; order Strigeidida; family Schistosomatidae; genus Trichobilharzia; species Trichobilharzia regenti. The sequence goes on from OX235262.1 coordinate 138,593,557, forward strand.
AACTAGGACAGAGGAAACAGCTGTCCAGGACTCCTGGCAGGTTCTCTAACTGGTTTTAGCTAAAGGTGAAATGCTCTATCCAATCAAACAAAATCGATACAAAACCAATAGTTGGAAAGGTATACATTTATAAAAAGCCAAATTTTCATGGAAAAATAGTCCTCAACAATTTCATCCTGAACAACTATTTTATTTTCCTTAGGTATTGTCTAGTTACGATCAATGCCTATTTTTTAGCTAGTAACTAAGATCAAGGTAAACGGGGATAACAATTATCTAGTAGGATATAAAATGTGAAAGGTGTAATTAAGAGAAATTCTATTACTAGAGTGCACAGAAATCGAAAGAGATAACATGCCTAAAAAAAGCTGAATAATAAATATGTATCACACAGTGAAACAGTATTATTTACTGAAGGACGAGGTTTAGAACAAAATTTTTTTGTTCATGATCATATCAATTATAATCACACGACTTCGAAACTTGACTTTTATAGTTTTCTTTGTCTTCTCCTATTTGTCGTAGGGGGAGTAGAATTTTCCAGATGTCCCCTGGACAGGTGTTGAATCATTCCGATTACACGCGTTTGTAGTTGATTCGATAAACAAAGCTTCTGTTATCAATCTCTCCCTCCAGCCTGCTGTTATATTAGATTTTGAAACTGCCATCTTATCCCATCCATCCGACTGTATGGTTGTGGGCAATTGCATGTAATGAGTGGTATAGCTGAACTATTCTCTAAATTTCTTATCTTATTAGGGTCAACGAATCTAGATTTTGTTAGGTTTTTATGTTCGGTTAGTCTGACTGCACCTGTTCTACTAGTTTGACCTATGTATTTGAGCTGACAGTCATTAGAGGCAGGGTATTAGATAAACTAAACTGTTTTTTTCGGTTAAAGGATCCTGTGGAGCCTTTAAAACAAAACAATAAGATAAGAAATCTAGAGAATAAATAGTTCAGCTATACCACTCACTACATGCAATTACACACAACCATACAAATGGATAAGATGATAGTTTTAAATCTAATATAACAGCAGGCTGGAGGGAGAGATTGATAACAGAAGCTTTGTTTATCGAATCAACTGCAATTGCGTGTAATAGGAATGATTCAACACCTGTCCAGGGGGATATCTGGAAAATTATACTGCCCCATACGACAAATAGGAGAAGACAAAGAAAACTATAAAAGTCAAGTTTCGAAGTCGTGTGATTATAGTTGATATGATTGTGAACAATAAATTGTGTTCGAAACTTCGTCCTTCAGTAAATAATACTGTTTCACCGGGTGATACATCTAATAAACAAGCTAATGAGGAGGAGTGGTTATTTGAAAGTTGGCTATGCAGAAACTGAATAAATGTCTTTACATATATGTTGGGTGTATAGATACTCAAAACCAGACCAGTTAGAGGATCATTTGGAATGAAGAGGTAATTAAACAGACATTTATTCATGCACTTATCATGTATCAAATTTAGAAGTGCTGACGTCACTATTCAGTTTCTGCGTAGACATCTACTGGCTAATAATTTCAACATTCTTTTCTCAGCTAACAGCCGAGATTCGTCCTCTTGATTCAATAAGTCATTAATGATGTGGAATAAGACTGGAATTTGATTGAATTAACCGCCATAGAAACCTTAAACATAACGTATTTCAGTAAAACTCTAATAAGTTGATCTGTAAGTTTTGAATTTTGACGAAAAAAAGACAAATTGTATTTTGAATTACTGATGGACTGAGATAAACAAGAAAGAAATATTATCTTGCTTCCTAGTCTAAACGGCATTTAGTTGTTGTGTCACATACAAGCTGATTAATCTCTATTAATCAATAGCTTTCTCTGAAGTACATTATTTACCACTCACCTAAATCACTGATTATCTTTATTAGATATGTACTGTAATATAAATAGAAAATCAATATACTTCTTAGTATTTCTCACCTAACACAAAGGTCTCTCACGCTCATAAAAAGCTACTACCTTTTATCAATCAATTTCATTCGTCAAATGGAATAGGTATGAGTTCATTATTTACTTAGAGGTATTAACAATTTTCAGATGTAGCACCTTTAAACAGGACCTTTGTGTATCCTAATTACTTGTACTAGAAATTCCAGCTGGAGGCTTCTTTTTGATCACACTAGGACTTTTTGTGTGAAATATCACTGTGTGCAAATAAAACTCAATGACTAACGATATTTCTGATTGCAATGGACTGGATCATGCAACAGAGCATGGGGAGTGAGAAGAGTGGAATAGGTTGGACCAATTAGAAGTCTCCAGATGATCTGGACAATTTCTATTTAATAGCACACAAACTAGAAGACCTACAAGAGAAAACCAACCCGTCGGTAGAAGAAGCAGTAAAGACAGGACTTCAAGGGAACATAGAGGAGGCGGAGGTAATGAAGATGACCAACCAACCAACCAATAACAATCGTCATCAACCACTGTCAATTGGAGAAATGTTAAGCGAGTCATCTCTTGCATTTTTCTATGCAGTATCGTTTCAACCACAGGCGGAAAGGATAAGAATGTCAAAGCCGGGACCGGAAAGGAAGACAGATATTCATTAATTAAAGTCGGGGTGGACATTATCTGCATTCGGCATAAATCATAAAATTGAGATTCTTAAAACTACTGTCAAGTCGGTCAATGCTTTTATACGGTTCCGAGAATTCGCGTGTCACCATTATTATTATGAAGAGGACTCAAACTCCTACCAACAGCTATCTTCACTCTATATTGAAGACTAGAAAGAATAAGCAATAGGGAGGTCTGGAAATGAACCAACCCAGAACCCATCACATAACAAATAGGAGAAAATAGAGATGGATCGGATATACGGTGAGGAGACCACAGGGTGACAATACGCGCGAGGATATCGTTCCAGTGGAAGCTGATGGGGATCACCGAATTGGGCGTTGGTGTGGGTTTGACATGCAGGAGAGAGTGTATGGAGGAGATAAAAGCTTATGGGCAAATGTGGAGCCAGCTAAAGAAGACTACAGAAAACAAGGTGAAATGGAGACGTTCTAATGAAGCCATGTGTTTCACGCGGAATGTAGGGGAGCAGTAATCATCACAAAATCGAACTAGCAAACGTATGTTGTTAAGTTTGTATGCTATTCATGCCACTGTTTTCCAAGATTTCGGTGTATTCTACTTGAATATTTTACAAGTAGTTAAGTAATTACAATTAAACTTTTCTCCAGCTATAAATATTTCTACTTGGGATATCACTATTGGACAGAATGGACCAATGGAAAATAAATCTGCTTACATTTTGAGAAAATGATTGCTAATTTCGAAATAAAAAGTAGAATATCAGGCATAATAGATAATACGTCACAGTAGTGAAGATAGGACGGATGTTTTGAGTCCTTTCTGAGTATTGGAACTTGTCAACTGAATCGGTTCAGTGAGATGAGTCAAACCGGGTCCACCATTGACTATCTTGGCTTCAAACAGGCGACATAGCCATCCAGTGTTTAGTTCACTTCGGTCTGGTTGATGTCCCTGGGTATCCAACTACCCAAAAGTACAAAAGATCATGCATTTATTCTTGCTTTCTTGATTGTCATTCTTGGTATTAAGGATATCACATATTGTTATCTTTAGCTTTCAAAGGAAATTGTGGTGAAATTTAAACTTGAACTGTGTAAATTTCAAATGGCAAATTAATCTACAAATCGGAATTTGGACCAAAAATCAATCATTATTAAGAGTTGATATTTTTAGGTAGATGAGGGAAGGAAAAGCTACATCTCATAAAAACCAGGTATTACGTTGAATACCAACTACTAGGGAGTTTTGTCAATAATGCAATCAGGATGCTTAGGCTAGTGTTAAAACAATTTAAAAACCACCCCTTTAAGTTCATCTTACTGATAAGTTGAACTCATCCTAAAGGAGACCTAGAAAAGCCAAAACTTTTCATACAGGTGGTTTCTTTGTGACTTCATACTTACGAATTGATCACAGATTGATATCAGTTAGAGAACCATTGAAAACCAGAAAGCACTGGACAGCTGTTTCATCCTAGTTTGCGAATCATCGGCAGTGTGCAACCACTGGGGTTCAAACCCAGGACCTTCCTGTTACAAGGCAAGCTCGTATACCATTCAGCCACTGAGACCAGATTCAATGGCTTATGAATTCCAACTTCCACTAATTCATACTTAATTATTATGATTCCCTTAGGTTGCTCATCTCCATTTATTCCTGTTTGCTCCAGCCGGCTTTAGCTGGGTCCACGACTGCTCATAGGATCACATCTTTCTCACAGTCTATCGTTACCTAGTTTACCAGCGGTTATAAGCCAGGAAAAAGAGTGAAGTCTGGGAATGTGGCTAGCGACCTAAACCCAGAGAGTCAACCCAATTACTACAGAAACTTCAAATATGAAATGAACCTATTATTGTTTAACACTATCAATAAATTCAGTCACGTTGTTGTGTATTTAGGAACAAAGAATAAATATGTGCATAATCCTAGTAATTTACCTTCAGAGGGTCGAAATGATGAACTATGATTAGTGAAATGCCGCTTGTACTTTCAGTAAAATAATACAAGCCATTAGAGATGCTTGTAAACAGAATCTATTGAGTAATTTAGAATCACTTATTGGTGCTAAATATTGATATTTTTAATGCATTTACTTCTGATCTCGTTCAGGGTTTTAATCGAACAAGTCAACTAAGTCTCGTTAATTGGGACTAAGGAGTTTCTTAGAGATCACATCCCTAGCATTCTTAAGCTGTTAGTTCTTAGGATCCAGATGAATCTCTCCAAGTATATGATACTATTCTATGTGGTTCAACCTTACGGTCAAATACTTCACAAATTGTTTGGTCAACCTTGACTTTTTATCAACCCAATTCTAGCTTAACTGACATTTCAAACGATGAAGGTGGACAATCCACGTGAATAATACGCCCTAATCATCTCAATCAAATACTTTCACAATCGTTTAGACTGACTTTCTCTTATATTTAAGATTCTGATCATAATTTCATTATGACTGACTATATTATACCATCTCATAAGTGAAATTCAACAGAATCATGGATGATCAGGACCGCTAAGCTTTCCTCATTTTTAATCTTCAAAGGTCATGTGTAACAATCATGAAGTAAGGCACTAAGAATGAATGCATAGTACGCAATTCTTTGGTGAGCAGCCAGATATCACGCCTATACTAATGACGATGTGAACCCATGAATGCTGAACAAGTAATCTCTGTTGACGCAGAGATGTAATCATCAATCAATTTAAGTCTTCAAACTGGTGGAATGGTAAATACATCCCATCATTTCACTATCCGTGCAGATTAGTCTTGCAAAACCATCAATTTTACTTAAAAAGAGTGAACAGTATATCAAGGGTAATGAAGTTTTCGTATAGAATCTTCAGGAGACTGCATTTTGTCAGTCTTTAGACCTAAAATGCCTGTATCATTTTATACTCCAGAACAAAAAGACTTATCCTGGCAATAAGGCAATTCCAATTCGACCAGAGTCATCACTGTCAGTACATTTATGATGACATTAAATGAGAATATTGATGCCACTGGCTTTCTTGATTTCAAATCTCCAGAAAGTCTTATACAGCTACAGAAGTTGAGGAGGAGTGCCTTGATACTCTCTTCACAGACAGACATTGCCATAGTACCTCTCGATTAACAGAACCAAATCCCGTATTCAAGCTATTTAGCACTGCAAGTGTTGAACACTAATGAGTGTATCTATATACCAGTACCTGTTGAAGGATGAAGATATGACTGACCGGGCAAGGTCTCATTATCTTGGGACACTGACTTTGGAAAGCATTGCCCGGTCTTCAGACTTGTAAGAAGAAATACATAGGGTGAACTATAAGAGATGGAACTGAGAAATTATGTGAGCTGATAAATTAATACACTCGTGTAAGTTATTAGTGATTATGATGAAATTGTATTCTTCATCGTAAGCAAGTGCACGGTGACGAATGATACCGCTCAGTTTGTGAGAAGGCTTAGATAAATCCTAATATTCATTCAGTATGCTATCTCTTCTCATTAAATTTCTATCATAATACAATATGTAGCACTTCTAATTGATAGTAGTGCACCAAATTTGCTTTCAAATCATAAAAATAATCCCAGTTCTCCTTAGTTGAACATCTTAATAGCTAATTTTTGAATAAGGGTTTTAGAAAATGTGGTATTTTAACTCGATGAGTATCTTATTCTATATCCGGAACATGCTTAATTTCCTCATTATTTCTGTTAATGGAATGCACAGAAATATTCAGTGAGAAATTGTACACTTTGAATGAATTATACTGATTTTACTTCGAACACTTTTAATTATACCCGAAAAGATACAATATAATGCTGCTGTGATTTCTGAAACGCATCTAACTAACATCTATAGACCATAGCTAAATGTACTAAGAAGCGAATACAGTCTTAAGACGATGGAATAAATCACTGACTGCTTAGTGTTTCTTTACGAACAGTAAGAGGAAGAATGCATACTCAAAACATAACTAACAATTCTCAAATGGTTAGCCGGTTAGTATTGAATCAACTTATCTATTATTATCATAATTCGCGGGCATAACACAAAGCCTCCATTTAACACGGTCCTTCACAATCTGTCTTAGCTGGTTTCAACCTCTTCTATGTCACCCAACTCGTCGTTTTCCATTTAGCATTCACACATGAAAGTCTGTTCTATACATATGTCACCCAGTGATCTCAGAGTATCAGTAATACATCTCTGTTTCCTTCTACATATGCGTTTGTCAATAAGCTCTTCACTGGTCCACTGACAGAGTTCTTTGTTGCTTATCTTTTCCAACTGGTCATCTGAACTTCAGAATAAAACCAGCGAAAGCGGCTGGAGAGTCACATCTCTGAACCATATGGAAAACTAAGATAATATTCCTTCTGTTGAGTGTTGTGAACCTCTACACCAATATCAGAGTAATGAGCGCATGTTTTGCTTTCCAAATGTTCCCTAGCTTTGGCACCTTTAAGCATGAGAACACCTTGAAGGAGGTTTTCACAAATTTGTAGCACAATATTGTATTGAAAGAATTTCCAAATTACATCACCGTCGAAGGCATTTTCACTCAACCTAACTAAAATCTATTATATGTCAAAAAGACATCAACTGAAAATAAAATAAGCAATAAATTCAAGTGTTGGTTTGCAGGGAATCGATTGGTTTCAGGATTTCATCACTAACTGACATCGATTAGAGGACCAATGGAAAACCAAGGAGTGCTGCATAGCCGTTTCGTCCTAGTTTGGGACTCTTCACCAGCGCGCGCACCCACTGAGCTCGTAGACCATTAGGTCACTAGGATCCGATTCAATGGTCCATGAATTTCAACTTCTGACCATTATACGAGGCGACCACAGGCTTATGTCACCGGCGAGTATTTGTCCTCACATCCGACCTGCTACACCACCTTACTAGTCACGACTTCCCACTAGAACCCCAGGTAACTACCTACCTGAATAGAGCTAGTCACTAGTGAGCACCAGATTGATATTCAATTGTTAGTTTTCAGGGATTTGATGCTCACTAGAGGCTGGCCCTATTCAGGTAGGTAGTTACCTGGGGTTCTAATGGGAAGTCGTGACCAGCGGGGTACAGCAAGTCGGGTGACATTCGCTAGTACTCGTGGGATATCAGGAATTGGTAGAAGTTGTAATTCGTGGATCATTGGATCGGGTCCCAGTGGTTTAATGGTCTACGAGAACTAGCCTAGTAGCAGGAACGTCCGGTGTTCGAATCCCTGTGGTGGATGCGTACTGATGAAGAGTCACAACTACTGAGAAACAATTCTCCAGTACTCTCTGAAGGTTTTCCAACGGTTCTCTAACTGATGTCAGTTCATGATGAACTCCTGAGAGCAAGAAATTACCAACCATTACTAAGGATAAAACAATCTTATGTTTTTTAAAAAAGGGATTTTTTCTGTTAAAAAAGGTTATATAACTGATAAATTTCATTACACAGACTGTCTGTCATCTAAAAAAAGTAACAGATCACCAAAAAAAGTAAAAAATAACAAAAATAAATTAGAATGATATTATATATGTATATATATATTGTTTTAAAATTGTAAAACTTGATTATATAATCAATCATGTAGAAATTTATATATATGTGTATCACAATTACCTGTACTACAAAAAATATAAAAGAAAGATAGCAGACAATAGAAATGTGGATAAATGTCAGAGTGTATGAGTGAGCATAGGATCAATTGTACTCACAATAGAGGAAAGATTTAAAAAAATGAAGAGTAGTGGTTCATCTTTTCCTCCAACCCCTACCCCCCTACTTTTGTTTTCTTTTTTGCTGATACAGAAATTACTCAAACTGGTTCAAAGGGGTTATTTGTATTTGCGCTTGAAAAGGGAAAACAAAAATTATCTCTCTAGAGGTCATAAAAAAGTGAATAACAAAAACCATAGCAGAAATCAATTTAGTCTAACTGAAGAAATTAATAATATGAAATTGTATTTTTTATTTTTAATTCATTCATCAAAACGAGTGTTGTGGTATATTTGTGTCCAATAAATGCAATTGAAGAATACACACATTATCAACAGAAATAGAATGAAATAAAGCGCCATATATGCATGAGTGAGTGATGAGTGGAATGTGTGTTTGTGTATATATACGTGTATAACACAAGAAGTATAAGGACTAATTATTTTTTGATATGTGTTTTACACAAAGAATTATAACACACTATGTCAATCAGGTTAATTAATATCCTCTCTATTTATTATTATTATTTAATTCAAAAAGTAATGAATGGCATGGAATATATCACAGTCTGCTTAAATGGTGTTACAGTCAGTTAGAACACTGATGACAGTCATAATCATGATAATAATAATAATAATAATAATAATAATAGGAATTTTGGTGCTCATAATTACAAAATATAAAATAAACCGGTTTTGACGCGGGAAAATAAAAAAAAAGCGAAAAAGAAGAAGAGATAGAGGTATATCTTGGCATCTGTGATTTACACACAGTCTGATATGCACAATGTGAAGAATAGCAGCAAGGTGGTGTGTGTGTGTGTACCGCAAGGCACCCCACCTCACCCCTGTTTTTAATGAATATACGAATCAAGTACATGAATATATATACCATTTGGGGAATAACGTATTGTTTCAACACTGTGCACTGAGGGTAGACGAAATCCTTTAGGTATTTGTCCATCTTTTGTCATTGATAGCTCAGATGACTGTGGTAGAACCCCGAGTAATCCACAAACCCAAAATTTTCCAGGACGTAAAAATACAATAGAACTGACTATAGATTTGGGTTTGTGACTAGGCGATGATGGCGAGTGAGGGACAGAGATCTATAAAACATGAAAAAAAAAACAAATAGAATTACTATAATTGTACATGAAACATAGTTAATTATGAAGAATTTTCATTTAAGTTGTTGATATGGTTGGGACTTACGAAGTCAACTGTGCATTGTTAATGTTTGATTATTTTTTAAACGTTTTATAGAATCAATATTCCATATAATCATTGAAGAGTATTCAAATCAGGCTATCCATACTACACAAAGCATGTAAGTGATGAAATTATCGGTGACATCAAACATATACACTGCAAAAGTGGTGCATTAGGTAACATGATCATGTTAGCAAGCTCAAAACTGAACTAACAAAAGGAGGAGGAGATCAAAATGACAAGAAAACACTATAGGACTGTGACAGGAAAACTGTCTGGAATATCCCCCGTGAACGATCCAACCACAACATTGTCACTTATTGGAATGTTTCAACTAACTTTCCAATGAGTGTCCGTTCTCCTTCTAGATTGTGTGTCGCTGTTCTGATATTTGCACATCATATATTGACTTGATCCTTATTGATTGTCTTTGTCCTTAGTTAACCTCTAATCAGATATTAGATGGTTGGAGGCAATCGGCCACAGGAAGTCTCGGACTTAGGTTTCGTGCTAGTTGGCTCTCGCCAGTCAGTAAGGCGTATCTGCAACCTTGAAGGAGCTCATGTCCCTTCTGTTATTCGAACCCGCGTCACCCAGTAAGTACTACATTCAGAGATGTTACCACTGAAGCTATTTGGGCTCGCGATTGCCTCTAACCATCTAATATCATCAAATCAATGTGCACCGTGATGGCGAGCCACCTAGAATGATGGCCATATTACAAACCTGACTGACAGAATTCAGTCTGCCCCAAAGAAAGGACTAGACGCATAACACTAGTTACTAGTGTCTAATCAAAATAATTTCTAATCTTAATGTTTCTCTTCATAGTTGTGCAACAAATTGACAATGTTTAATAACTGTTTAACGATGTGATTTTGTTTGAGTAAATCAAGGTGATTCTGACCTCGGACTGTTTGCAGGAATTGTTGGTGTGTGATTCTTACGGACAGAGTTTTGATCCCTACTTGTTGGGGGATATTCTACTTGATTCTAAGGATTTTCTTACAGTGGGATTTTTTTTACTAGAGAATTATCTAGCCTGTATCAGCTGCCTAACGGCACAGTTTGCGGTAATTTACAGTTTTGGATGTTATTATTACTCAAAAGAACCACAGATTTTACGGTGAATAACCGTCTTTTTGCTGTCTTTGGAGTGTTTTGTGGCTATGTGTATGTGTGACTCAAGGAGTTTTTGGTCAGCTATTCAGTAGGACGCAGAGATCGGCGTTTCACACCACAACAAGTTGGCTTCGATCACTAAAGGAAGTTAGGTAAGCAAATACTACCTGTCAAATGACATGAAAGTTATGATAAAGACATCTTGATTAAAATAAAAGAAAACAACGGGGAATTCAGGATTTCAAAAACCACATTGCTTCATTTTGTTTCTTCCTTTGTCGTGTAGCAGTTTACAGCCTATCCGATCAGTTTATTTCTCTGTCTACTCCTCTGTTACATGTTACCTGATGTGTAGACTAACTTTCGTTTAGTTTGTACCATATATTTTTAACTGGCACTGTCAATTCGTAGGATGCATTTGTTTTTTAAAAAAACCCCGAGGTTTCAGAGGTATCCTTGCTAGACGACGACGACACACTTACTTTTTTCATCAGTTGTTTGAAGATAATTTTTCTAATGAATAAAGCTTTCTGGACACACATCAATATGAAACATACTACACCAATAGTTAATGAGTTGTTGTCGCTGTTTTCAACAGCGTTCCCACCATACAACTTCCTCTGAATGTTGCCACTAAAATGCACAGTACATTACCCTGTTTGTTTTTTCTACACTGTGTTAAAAATTACGAATAAAATCGTATCTCGTGGATGGATTGATTACATACAACGTCACATACTTATACCTACGGAATTGTGGTTTCGGCAACTAAAACTAAAGCGAATGAGTGTCTAAAAGTTTGAGTTTAGTTTAACACACCTATAGTAGTATCCGAATGGGGAGTAGAAAATATGAATTCGGACCTACTTGAGGGAACTTAGGCTTACGCGCAACTAAAGTGGAATAACTCAAGAAGGACTAGTAAAATGAGGGAGAGACAAGTATACTTATTTAAGTCACCCCTTAATTATTATTATTTCCTTTAATTCCTAGAGGAACAGAGGGCTTCAGCAGCGCGTCTCCACTGCGTTCGGTTCTCTGCTAGAGTTTTCACCTGACTCCAAGTCTGCCCACATGCTTTCATCTCCTCTTCACATGACCTCCTCCAAGTCACCCTCACATTGACGATCAACCCGGCGCTTCCCTTTCGGGTTCCACTCGAGCAATGGCTTGTCTAGTGATGTCACTTGATGGTTTCCTCAGAGTATGGCCAATCCACCTCCATTTCTTCCTGCCTATTTGTTACACAATCGGTTCCCGGTTGGTTCGCTCCCAGAGACCCCTACCTGTTGCTGATCTTTTCTGGCCATCTGGTCTTGAGCGAAGAAAACTGTTGATGAAGGTCTGTAGTTTGTTTGAGGTGCTCTTCATGACGCGCCAAGTCTCTGATCCGTATAGAAGCACTGACGTTACATTGGAGTTGAAAATCTGGATCTTATTTTTCATGATGAGTGCTGTTGACCTCCCCACACAGACTTGAGAGAAATGAAAACCTTACTTTGATATCCTCGTCAGTTCCGCCTGTAGTTGAAACGATGCTTCCCAGGTAGGTAGGTAAAAGAGGTTGTTTCTTTCAGGTTCCTTCTATTTATGTTGATTGTTGTTGCTGTTAGTGGTGTTGGCCAGGAATCTTCATCACCTCTGTTTTATCTATGTTCACTTGAAGTCCTGTGTTCTCTGGATGCTTCTTCTTCCAATTTGTTGCTTTTCACTTGCATATCTTCCAGTTTGTGGGAAATCAGACATATATCATCGGCGAAGTCCAAGTCCTCCAAGTATTTTGTACGGGTCCATTTTATGCCTGTTTTCTCATTGCCCACTGTCTGTCGCATTATCCAATCTCTTCAATTAAGGAAATCACCGGAGATAGTAGACAGCCTTATCTTACTCCAGTCCTCACTTCGAAGGATTCCGTAAGTTTCGCGTTGTGGATTATTTGGCATGCAGTACATGCCAGGCATGCATGTCGTACAACTGTTGGATGAGATGTATAGTTGTCGGCGGCACCCCGTAGTAGCAAAGTAGTTGCCAAATGACCTCTCGATCGACGCTGTTGAAGGCCTTTTCAAAGTCGATCAAGTTGAGATTACAGTAATTACAGTAAGTTAATGATTGTTAGATCAAACACACACGGCATAATATGTTATTTCGGTCAATTAACAAGAAGTACATTGATTAGTCAGTCTATAAAAGTAGTTGATTGTGAAGCATTTTCGGAATGTCAATAGAATATGTCGATAACAATATCTGTACACTGAGAACTATCTGTTCTGTAATAACATTAACTTTACACACAAAACAGGTAATTATCTCAATTATTAAGATCGACAAGCCTAAACTACATTACACTACTAAAACTTCGTCCACATACATTGAATCCTAAACCTAACTTCATTATTTCAAAGTAGATTGTTTGAAATGAAGTAGTAACTAACCAAGAGACTAAACAATGACATCTTACAATTTCATTAAACATCAGTCGTTCAATTTACGTACACATAAATATTCAATCAACAGTTGATTTACACTGTTATGCTTCATTAAACAATGGTTCAGTACATATTTTATTAGGCTTATGGCAAAAAAGATATTTTTAAGCAGTTCATTTTAGAGACAAAGTTTTTGTTTCACCTGGATTAAAGGTGTGGAGTCCTTAAAAATAAACTTATCCAACTTTTACTACTATGTGAGAAATGAACATATTGTACATCACTTTGTTTTAATCATGATCTCTGTACTTTGAACTTAACCTCGTGTTCTGAATGAAAATATAGTTCTGCCTACAACTCTCCGTCTTCTCCACCATCTCAACTGCCATCAGCCAATTTTAATCACCTGTCTTCTGTCTCAGAATTTCGTAGGAACGCCGTATTTTCTCCCTACGTTACTTTGGTCGACCTCTGGCAATCTTGATATTGGAGAATTAGGATTGGAGCAGTCTTCTCACAATACTGCTGGAGTCTACTAAGTTAATTGTGGATTTGGACCTTGTAATAACCCAAGTAACAAATTTTAATATATTCTCCCAGTAACTTTACTGATTTCGCATTTTTATTTCTATTTGAATTCGGGATATTAAGCTAGCTAAGTCAAGGGTCCGCCACAAAGGCCATATGAGTGGATCAGTGAAAGGATACTCACCAACCAAACATGTGGTCCGGAACTCGACAACCGACCGACTCACTCCTAAACCTCACTTAGCCGGTAGTTGGCCTGACAAAGTGGGAAGACCGGGCGTGAGGTTAGCAACTGCACCCCGCAAAATCGCCAATGCTACTGCAACCTCAAACCTCAAGCCTGAAGCCCTATGTTCCACTCGAAGCGTAAAGGAATAAAATAATAAATACATACACCAAAAGGTAAACAGATCAATTTCATCGCCTATTTTGTTTGAAGAGAAATAACCAAGGCAATGCAAGGTGGATCACAAAATCCTTCTTTACGCTAAAATCCAGTTCCGATTGTCAGACTTTTGATGATCATGGTAATCGACTGATACTCTGCATATCTACCACCTGAAGAGGTGTATTAGGTATGATATGATCTGTCCCCAATAGCAACTAATAACAATCTTTTTGGCATATATTCAGGAATTTCTTTCTGCAAAAACCCTCTGAGTTCTTCTCATGTGCATGCTACTGAAATTATCTGTGTTTCATACAATTCATTTCACATTATTAAAATCTCGGTACGTATATGCCTCCATGAACGAAACAAGGACTTACACCAATACTGCCCGATGCTTGTCCAACAAACGCATAGTCTATCCCTTCAATCAATGGTCCTAACAGTGTTGTTTGAGTTGATTCAGAATCATCTTCACTGATGTGTTGTACATGTCTATATACAGCTGGACCCATCCATACACGTTCTATTCGAAATTCATTCGTTGGATCGATCGTCTCATTTGAAGTATTTGATGTATTATCTTGAGGAGTATTATTACCATCAGAATTTATTACTTCTGAAAGATAAGAACAATGAAAGAAAATATAGTTATTTAGAGAGAGGGAGATAAAGCAAGCTTAATAACAATTAGCTTCACAGTTAACACACTGCCTTGTTTATGTCACGTGACGTGGAAGAACAGCTAGCTGACGAAATCTCGGTATGAATATGAAAAGTTCGTGTAGCAATTACCACCTATCTACCTCGTCTTCGACGTCAATTTGATATCCGGATTTCAATCAAATGACATATGTACTAGGTAGCTGTTTACTCTGTCTTTCTTTATGGCTAAGAAACATGGTCACTGAAAGTTGAAGACATGAACATGCTAACTAACTTTGCCCACAGACGTTTGCGTTGTCTTAAGTGGTATGATATAGTGAGAAATGTTGAAATTGGGAGTAGAGTGTTAGGTAGGAATATCAAATCAACCGTTGAGGTTGTGAACCTAAATAGATTGAGATGTTTATAACTAGTATCGTGCATGTCAAACCACTGCCTTTCTTATTGAACAATGTTATCTGACATAAAATCACATTGGAAAAGAGTAAGGAGTGGTCGATCAGAACCAAGAATCATTTCATGAAGTCTTTGACAGTTGTTGATTTAAACTACCTCACTGGGGATCCTCGGAATGCAGATGAAGTGAGCTAAAAAGTGATATTTTCTGAAAGTAGATTTGCAGGTGAAGAACTCCATAGAAACTATTCAGCAACTTACTACTAGAAAGTTGCATCAGCCCAAACGGGTTGATCTCTGACGAAATCCCGCACTGATACAGAGAGCTAGTTTCGCATATGCCAGTTTACGCCGTCCCTGGCGTAGACGTGATATCCGGCTATCGACCAAAGAGCGTGTGTACTGCTCATCAGTCCGCTCCGTCCTCCTTTATGGCTGTGAAACCTGGCCATTGAGAGTTGAAGACATGAAAAGATTAGCTGTCTTTCATCATAGGCATCTGCGTTCTATCTTCCGTGTTAAGGGGTATAATAAGGTAAGAAATATTGAAGTTAAGCGTCGTTCCAGTGCTAGGTAAGGAGGGGAAATCAATCGACGAGGCTGTGAAGTTACATAGACTGAGATGATTTGGACATGTGTTACGTATGCCTAGTCATCGCCTTACTCGACGGGCAATGTTAGCTGACTTAAGGTCAAGTTGAAAAAGAGCCAGTGGTGGTCAAACCAAAACATGGCTTCATCAGTCAATGAAATCCACAACAGTTAGTGTAAGCCAGCCATGTAGGGAGATGTAGACTTTCTCGTTGGGGTCCTCGGGACGGTAAAAACCATTGGCTGGAAACAATTGGTGACATGCCTCAAAATCGTTCTCAATGGCTAGCGCAGATGCATCAAAACCTTGTGACTCATGATTTCCAATGAAACTACATTGTCTTCGTTATTACTATTCCTTTGTCTCACACCTCTGTTTAATGCCTCTAATATGCATTTCTTCTACTTTCTTCTCTTTCTTTGTGTGCTACATGGAGTGTGGCGACTTGAACTGCCGCACATATGTACAAGGGAAGAGGCGAGTGGGACGTTCTATGTCAAAAACAGACAGACAGACAGACAGACAGACAGACTAGAAAGTGTTATACCATAAAAAGCCAACAAAGTTCACTACAAGCAATACAACTTACGTGGATCATTTTGGATACGAATATTTCGAAATAAATTACTTCTCGTGCCACATTTGATAGACACAGAAACAGGATTCAACGGATAAGTACAAATACGAGATGATGTGTACAGATCATCTTTATCGATTTGTTTACCGGACTGTGATGATCTCAGATCGGGCATAGATATCTTTCGAGAATCTAAAACCATTTCAGATTTTCGAACATTTATATAACTTTTTACTTGACCCATTGGTTGTGATTCATTAAATATAGACGAAATTCTTCGTATCATATTATTATTCAATTGACGTGATGAAGGAAGCTCTTGACGGCATTGTAAGCATAACTGGCTTTGAGGATCAAGTTTCTTAGTGGTAATATGTCGTAATCTGGATTGACTTTTCTCTTCAAAAAGTGGATCCAAACTAATGTCTGTTAAAAAAAAATAGCACAGAACAAGACGTTCATGATTGAAACATGATTAAGAGAAAATCTAACTTCAAGTTAAATGTAGTAGTACAAATGACTGTTCATACTAGGCGACTA
Organism: Trichobilharzia regenti; assembly: GCA_944472135.2. Taxonomy (NCBI): domain Eukaryota; kingdom Metazoa; phylum Platyhelminthes; class Trematoda; order Strigeidida; family Schistosomatidae; genus Trichobilharzia; species Trichobilharzia regenti. The sequence goes on from OX235262.1 coordinate 138,610,291, forward strand.
GCATTCACCAGTTGACACTTCAACAAACAATCATTGAAAAATCCTGAAACCCTGTCATCAAATATTCGAAACTTCTATGAAATCTCTATTTGATGTAACAATACCTCATAATAAGTGATCCACTGCTAAAGCTGGACTCGAATCTTAGTGAGAACACTATCACTCATTCAAGGATAGGAGACGTATTCAGCGGACGAGCCACAAACAGGACAAGGTGAACATCATGGATTCAAGTGAAAGTTACCATCCAACATGTAACAGGTCGCGTTAAAATTACGAATTAGTTGAAATTAGTCTAGCCATTTAGTCGGGTCCCAGTGGCTGAATGGTCTAGAAGCTTTCCTTGTAACCAGGAGATCCCGGGTTCGAAACCTACTAGGTGCGTACTGATGAAAACTTCCAGAAAACAAGAACGAAACTGCTGTCCACTGCTCCCTGGTCTTTAATGGTTCCCCAACTGATATCGATCAGCAATCACATTGGAAAGAAACCAAATCCCTACAGGAAAAACTCTTGAAGACATAACACATCCTGTTAATCGTCGAACATTGTCAAAGCGTTTTTATGCGGATATTTGGTTGACTCATAAATACTGTTATCATGATATGTACTAGACAATCAGCTAAATAACTCTAATAACTGATATTTAACTAATTATCAACAGCTGCATCGCTAGCTTCACATTGAAGGTCAAATAGCCAGCCATTCAGCAAGAAAGAATTAGCAACAAGAAACTCTGACTGGCAACAAACCAACCAAGAGACGTCTGCTCAACAAATATGTAGGAGAAAATGGAGGTGGATTTGGCATACACCACTGAAGAAGTCATCGAACGACATTGCGCGCAATGCAGACCATCGCTCGAGTGGAATCTGAATGGGAAGCGACGAGTGGGTCGTCAGTGCAAGAGTGATATGAAGGAGATCGTGTGTCGAGGAGAAGATGAGAAATTATGGGGAATCGGGGACCCAGCTGAGGAGGACAGAATAAAATAAAACAAAGTGGAGATGTGTTGTTGAAGGGAATAGTAACTAATTTCTCTATGCTGCTAATTACAGACAGTAATTAACATGATTATCATCAATGCACTATTGATCATAGTCCAAATCTGTACACTATACAGAGAATTGCAATAAAGGATTCATATATAAGCCAAAGACAATGAGGATTCATTCTCATCTTAATATACTCTATATTCAGAACTATTGAATACACAGACGGGCAGGTCAATGTAAAACCCTACACAAAAATACACTACTTCAATTCACTACATATCAGAAAACAGTACGTCAGAAAAATATATATATATATATAACTGTGTCAACGGTGCTAACCGCATACATGTTCTCAGTTCGACTCATGGCCGACGCACTCTGAAACCTCTCTTAGCCGATAGTTAGCCCAGTATAGAGGGAAAAATAAGTGTGAGGCTAGCAAACCTAAGGAGAGTAATTAAAACTAATTTTGGTAGTATTGTAACAACAGAAGACAAGGGCCAGGCAAGGGATCGTTTATTAAGGAAATCAAAACATATTTATAGATTTTCATGTACATTATTATAGATTATTGTTAACAGAAAAACACAGTCTTCTGATTAGTTGTTTCTCACAGAAAGTTAATCTTTCATCTCTTTGTGGCTGTTTCTTGAATGTCAGATCATCTATATGCTAACTGTATCCGTCTACGCAAAGTCTTTGTTCTCATTTTTCTCACGACCAATATTGGGGACATGAACATTGAGGTAAATTACTATCCACCAATTTTGACTAACAGCCAACTCTCACCACAGTATAATCAGGTAAGGATTACCAACATTCTCATTCTTAAATTCCTTATCATTTTGTTTCTTTTAAATAGCTTTTCATTTCATTTTTTCATATAAACCAACTATTCGAAATGTATTGAGCAAATACATCACATTTTTTTAAAGACAAAAACTTACTCTTCTAATAAATAATACTATTCAAACAAAATGTAATTGAAATATAATTTAAAATTACTAACCTATCCATATATTATGTGCCCAAAGAAGACCAACAGATGAGCCAGAATTAAGAAATGGATATTCATACCATGGTTTAGTCGATGGGATAGACGGATTCTCATTAAGAAGCCATTTAGGATCTACTTGACATTGATGTGATGATAAAATTATTCGACCATAACGACGAAAACGTGAACACAAGCTGGTTTGTTCATACTCTCTAGAATTATCATTGGTAGAATAAGATTCTGGTGATTTCGATGATGTCCAACGTGCATATAAACGCGAGAACCAAAATATCTGTTGAGTAGTCAAAATTAAAGACTTTGTTGCACAGTAATATACGTCAATTAATAAATTCACTACTATTTAACATAAGGCGATCAAACGAGGAATTCAACAAGGAGTTGAAAAGAGGCACATGTGAAATAAATGAATAACTATCTATCCAACAGTTTCGCTTACATTTACAGTTTACAGAAACCAATATAAAAAGTATAGTAATCATAAAATGTGTATTCTTGTCTACAAAGCATGATGGAAATCCATTTCCTATTAGGACATTCCCCAAAAGATTTAACTCATCCTCTACATTGTAAAACATCTCACTAACATGAAAGACAAACATTGTCAGGTAATGTTTGAAGTTACTGAAATATGCAGGGTCTAATACAAGTTCTGCGTTTGTGATTACCACCGAAGGTATGAAGCTTGGAGTGAAGATCAGGTTACGGCAAGACAAAGTCAAATTGTTTATGTGAAAGTTGGCAATGATGGATGGACTTGTCATTAGCATCAGTTACGTCATCAAAACTCATACATGGGTACTTTTCAACTACCCACAGTCGAAAAAACAAAAAGAACGTAATGCTGCACAGTTTCACAGATCCCGTGAAAGAACAGAAACAGCGTTTTATACAATAAAATGAAGTATTCGAGGACAACGACGAAAACGTCCCCAATTTCAGATTGACCCAAAGCGAGCGTATTACTGACCACCACCAGTTTTCTTAACGCGGGGAAGATATTATGTGTAACTACAGTCTAGCTCAATAGTCTGTCTGTAAGTAGGGACTCAATTTGAACAAATATTGATTGCCTTAGCATTAATCAGATTATCAACCAATCTGATTTCACCACATTGATAGCCACTCATTGATCGGCACAATGCTGCATCATATAATCAGTTCGTGATACTTTTTTGCATGACTATTGTAATCACTTATCACCAATGATATTCCTAGTTGTGTTGGACTGGATTATGCGTCAGACAGTGGGAAACGAGCAGACAGGGATATCCTGGACTGACGTGAAAAACCTAGAAGACCTGGATTTCACGGATGATTTATGTTTGATTTCACACAAAATCAAAGATGTACAAGCAAAAACCGACCGACAAACTGGTCGAAGAAGCAGCCGGAAAAGACAGGACTCCAAGTGAACATAGACAAGACTGAGGTTATGAAAAAAACCAGCCAACAATGACAACGACAGCAGGAACATCCAGTGCCTATCACCATCAACGGGAGGGATTTGATAGAGACTACTTCATTCACTTATCTTATCTAGGGAGCATTGTCTCAACTACAGGAAGTCGGAACGGACGAGGATGTCAAATCGAGCGAGAATCGGGAAGGGAGGCGGGAAACACATTCATCAACCTGAAATCAATCTGGAAATCTTCGTCACTCAGCCAGCATTAACAACAAAATTCGGTCGGATTTTCAATACAAACGTCAAGTCAGTCACAAAGAATATCTCCAACAGCCTGTTGCAGACGTTACCTTTATTAACAACTAACTGTCTTCGCTGGCTGTATACTGAAGATCAGATGGTTGGGCCGGAAAGAATTACCAACAAGAAACTATGGCTGGGAACAAACAAAACAAGAACCAATCGCCAACCAACAAATATGCAGGAGAAAGTGGAGATGGTCTGGACACTCGCTCTCTGAGGAGGCCGCTGGGTGACATCGCGCGCGTGTCAGGTCATTGGTCGAGTGGAACCAGACCGAAAGGGAAGCGGCGGCGAGTGGGACGTCAGTGCAAGGGTGACATGGAGGAGATGGTGTGAAGAGGAGTTGAAAGAGCATGGACTAACATGGATGGAGGTTAAAAGTACAGCAGAAGGAAGACAGAAGCAAGTGGAGACGTGGAGTTGAAGCCCTATGTTTCACTAGGAACCCAAGGGAACAATAATAATAACAATAGTAATCACACCGCAGTAATCATGTTTTCACTAACTCGCTGATTGGAAATACTCACATCCAATATTGATGTGTAAGTCTACTTGAAATAACCAGTTCAGATCATTCGTGTGGAAACTCAACGAAGATAACAGTACCTATCCACCTACCTATCTACCTACCTTAAGGGTCTATTGTTTCACAGTCATTTTTATATTGTTACTTAACATATTCAAAGAAGTCCATCGTATCAGCACGTTTCATAATAAAGAACAATTTAAAAAGAAGGTATATATATATATTATAGATTACCTTGATATTTGACTCCAACACATTGCCTGGTACTTCACTTTTCACTGGTACTGGTATGCCTAATTCATTTGATTTTAATCGATCTGTATTGATTAGTCTCATCATTTTATTATTAAATATCAAGTCACTAATTCCATTCAGGGGTAAACGAATTTGATACACTTTCTCTAAACCCTCGAATTCATTTGAATCAAAATTTAAAGGAATAGATCTTTGTGAAGATAATGTTGCATCACTTGAAAATTTAAACGGAACATTTGAAGTTGAGATAGATGATTTACGCCTTGAAAGACTATTCATTCTCAGTGGTAATGAATACTGTAGCCATGAACTACTCAGACGAACTGGTGTTTTTAAACTTTCCTTTTTATCACTCCATGTTTCTTTCAACTCTAATTCAAGACGATAATTTAAAACATCTTCAGGCTTCATAACCAACTATTAAAAAAGACAAAAAAAAAGTAAATTAATAGATAAATGTATAATGCTCAAAGCGACATAATAACAAGATATGATGGGACTCTAGAATCTATATAGGCATAGATCTATACACACACGTAACAATGATGAGTTAGCTGTTTCAAAATTCTGTGCTACACCCTGAAATCACATGATTGATGATAAAAATTGTGCAGCATTGTGATACTTTCATCAAACATTGCGAATAAAACAAACTATCTGCATGAACATGCCAGTCAGTCAGTCAGTCAATCAGTGGATCTACGATCATTTGAAAAAGAAGATCAATCATGTATTTATAGCTAAAAGTCTACGAAAAGCATGTCTAACTTGTGTTGGCATTTCGCATATCTTTGTGCACAGTGTGTGTGTGTCTGTGTGTGTGGATGATTAGCGTCAAGGTAAGACGCGCACATACAAATATTTAGTCTTTATATATTTTTTGTCCCAGTCTACTGTGTTACTACATATTTTCAGCTTAGTTAGTTAATGTCTGCATGAAAAACAAAATGCTGATAAAGGCAATAAATAAAGAGTATCACGTATTTCAAAATATAGAAAGGACAAAAAGCTAATTAGAAATTGATATCAACTGAGAAAGCATAGAAGGTAGTTGATACTAAAATCAATGTTTTATCTTACACCAGTAGACACGCATAGCTTAGAACATAATCCAGCCAAGAGTAGTAATATATACATAAATCAAATTTTGAAAGTTAATGTGTCAGCAGCTCAGAAATTCAGTTCACAATCGTAGCACAAAACTGACAGAAATTTCCTCGAACACAAAAACAATTTTATATTTAAGTGTTGGTTTGTAGGTATTTGATTGATTACAGGATTTCATCATGCGCTGACATTAGTTAGAGAACTGTTGGAAAACCTGGGAGTACTGGACAGCTGTTTCGTCCACCCTGGTTTAGGACTCTTCATCAGTACGCACCCACCGCCACGGTTCGAACCCAGGACCTTCCGGTTACAAGGCTAGCGAGCTCGTATACCAATAAGCCACTGGGACCCGACCCAATGGCCAGTTCATTAATTCTAACTTCTGCCAATTCACGACATAGCGCGACCCCTAGCCAATATCTTCGGCGACTATTCGTCCTCACACCCGACCTGCTGCACCCTATTTGATGTTCAGATCAATCGATTCAGGACAAAACAATCAAAAATACTCCAGAAACAAACCAACCGATAGCTTATCGTGCAATAAATATGCTGAAAGGAAAGGAGATGGATTGCAAAAATATGCCAAGGAGACGGTTGAGTGACATCGTGCTCTATGCCACTCCTTCGATTGGATCCTGAGTGGGAAATGACTAGTGTGTTGGGAGTCCAACGGGGTGACATCAATAAAATCGTTTGAGGAGGAGATGAAAGCTTATAGGAAACCGTGAAGTCAGTTGAAAAGGAACTGCAAAAGACAAGGTGATATATGGTTGTGCCGTTGGAACCCTATTTTCCAGTAACAAGGGGGTCACCATTGGGTCCTTTACTTGCAAACTGCTTCTCGTACAGTTTGGAGAACAGAATGTTACGACCTACTATCGATAGCTTCCATTTATACCAAAGATACATGGATGATAGTTTCATCATATGTGAGGTAGAATAATTGTTACTTCGTTATTAGTATTTCATTTAGTAGGATTTCTGTTTTTTTTTCACTCATTCAGAGACAAACTTTTCTCAGCTTGAGAACCAAATATCACTCAATGACTCTAAGGCTAATTACAGGCGTAAAACAGGTAGATCGAGGTTAATTATGTTATTGGAAGCATAGCAATTTATTTAGAGCCGGAATGATTGACCATGATAAATTAAGTAACCTGGGGGAAAGCTCCAACCACTGCAATATGCATTCACTCGTATGTAATCCTACAAGACGGTGGTAAAGGGAGAAGCATTAAGAAGTAGTGAAGTTATGTGGAGCGAGAGAAAGGTTAATTACTGAATCTTCGTTCATAGTATTAACAACAAACACATGCAATAAAAAAAACGGAAAGGAGTGAAGCTATATAAAGCAAGTTTTCAAATCGTGTGAATACATTGATATTATCGTGAGTAATAAATTGTGCTCAAGGCATTATTTATTAGCTGGAGGATTTCAACACGATCTGACATCAGTTAGAGAACCCCTTGTAAACCTGGCAGTACTGGACAGCTGTTTCATCCTAGTTTGGGACTCTTCAGCAGCGGGCTAGGGAAGAAACAACTGTCCTGTACTCCCTGAAGGTTTTCCAATGGTTCTCTAACTGATGTCAGCTCATGATGAAATCTTCCAATCAATCAAACAAAATCCCCACAAAACCAATATTTGAAAAACATTATTTATTAATATCGTATAATTTGTTAAAGAAATTTATATATTATGAGAGTATGTTTTGATCGGACGCTAGTTAGTAACTAGTGTAATGTGTCTATTCCTATTTCTGGTGCAAACTGAACTCTATTGTAATATGAACACCATTTTAGGTGGCTCGCCATCGAGAGCCCGGATAGCTAAGTGGTTACGTCTCTGACTGCAACACCAGGTGACGCAGGTTCGAATCTCAGAAGGGACATGACATTCTTGCAGATACACCTTACTGACGAGTGCCAACTAGTATGAAACCCAAGTCCAAGGCTTTCTGTGGCTGACTGCCTCCTACCATCTAATATGGGAGTATATATATATATATGCAGGTTAACAAATAATATTCACACCTAGAAACATACCTGAGGTAGAAATGAATACGACAAATTTGCTTCAACAGTTCCATACAGAAATGTTTGAGCTTGAATTTTTTCACCAAATAAATGTCCATTAAGTTTTGAATTCAACTGATACCGACTTTTATTATCTTCATTTGTTAATGGTTCATCTTCAAAGGTTAACATTAAATCATGCATATTCAATGGAGAACAATTTGATGATAATAATTTTAATTTAAATCCTAAAGAAATTCGACGAGCTACAGCTGGTGGTGGTGACGATGATGCTGCTTGTGATTGACTAAAGCTGGACGATATTTCATTCAGTTCAAAAGACGGTGTTCTTATCACTGCATCCAAGGCATATTCAATTTCTAATTCAATGTAAATAGATTGAACGGAAATAGTTTTCACCAGATCATTTAATTCAGGATCTGTAGACAATCGATTAGTTACAGTCTGCCAATATTTATCTGAATCAAATCGTAACCAAATTACACCCACATGAGTAGCGTATAACGGTAAGAAGTGTTCATCAAAATCAGAGTATTCATTAGGCAGTGAACTTGGAACCTCATAATTTTCTACGGGTAAAGGAAACTATAGAGAGATGTCGTTGTAAAAATTCAAAAGCAAACAAAACAAAACAAAAGACAATGAAATAAATAATATTGATAATAAATTATTATTAAAATCCATGGTAATCATAATAAGGATATATATATATACATTAGACAATAGGATACAACAGAGGGACGCTGTCCATGTTTCCAAAAATAGTTATTACAACCTGAATACAATGAGAGCCTTAAGTGCACACACACACACACACACAGACAGGCAGGTAGGCAGAACAATCCTATCACAATAATTATCTTAAGAACAGAGGAAAAAGGAGGACATGAACACACCACTAATATAAATTCTGTGGTCTACTTTAACAGGTTTCGCTGCTTTCCACTAATTCTATGAAAAATTGAATTTTTTTAATACAGAAGCATGATTGAAACTTACTTTCATTCAACAGTTTATCGTGATTGGCCGAAGGTTTAGGCGAAAGGTCGTTTAAATGATGAAGTTCCATGAAACTTAATTCCCTCTCTTCATCCTTGATTTACGCAACGTCGTAGGTAAGACTTTTGTAATTTTACTAAACTACCTCTTCAAATCACGGAATATGCATAGATCATAGGAGAAATTAAAAAGACAGTTAACGGCAGAGAAGAAAATTTCCTTTTCAACGAAGTGACCAAATATAGGATGTATATTCGTGTATGCTATAGTAATGAGTAAGAAGTTTCCAAACAACTTCCAGTCACTCCTCCAGCCTACGAGTACGAGTGACATTTTCTTGTAAGAAACTATACAGCCAGCTAGTTCAACATGCATATATACCAGTTCACTTGCTCTTATGGAGCTGGTTATATGGGTGATACCATGAGTCCGCTTGTAAAACGCGTTCGAAACCACTATTCCAGACTGGTTAGCAAGGAGAGAACGTAGGTGTGTGTACACAGTTCGGTAACAGAACATCTGGTGAACTCAGCATATTCAATTTTATTTGAAAAGTCCTTTAAATTATTATAAAAGACCCGATCACGTCACTCAAAGGCAGTCAAATCAATACATCTAGGCATAATATTTGAGGCACTAGCAATCCAAAATTTCAAACAAACCCTATGCATTTAAAAGAAAAAGATTTAACCTTTGGCTTCACCATAACCCTTACAAAAAGACATTTCTCTCAATAATGATTATCCTATTAAGTTCAATATTCAAACTTCCTATCTATTTTGTTACTACTACCCTTTTAATCCTTAACTGCACAAAAAGTCAAATTTTTCAATTATTACTATTCTACTATATTTTTATCCGATCTTTCTGTTTATTCTGTTGTGATTACATTTTAATCCATATTTTGTAATTTAGTTAATTTGACCGTTAACCACAAATAGTTCTGAAACTTTCTCACCCATCTATTATGTATTCACGAAGGTGTAGACTTCCTGGTTGGGGTCCTCTGGACGATGAAAACCAATGGCTGGAGACAATTGGTAATACTGCTTAAAATTGTTCTAAATGGCGCAGATGTATCCACTCCTTGAGACTAATAATACCCAATGAAATTATATTGTTCTTCGTTATTAGTTTTCATTTTGTTTTATATCCCTGTTTACTATCTCTATTTTGCATTTCTTTTACTTTCTTCTCTTGCTTTGTATGCTACATGTAGTGTGGCAAATTGAACTGTTGCACATCGGGGTAAAGCTCTATGTTGAAAACAGACAAACAGACAGACAGTATGCACGAATGTACAACCTAGTTGATGACTTCGTTGAAAAGAAACTTTTTTCCGTTCCCATCAACCGTCTTTTTCATTCTTCCTCTAAAATACTTCTATGTTATACCTTATTGATCAGAACATTACGACAATGCATCATTGAGTGTTGTTAGGCCCACCTAAGGCGAAAAAAATAAAAGAAGTCTTTAGGGAATGTTATATACATCTGGTTTTGCCTAAAACCTTAAAATATATATTGTGAGGAGTTATATCGCGCATTGGCGCCAGTCCTCCGCCGTTCCCTCTGTTTGTATTGCTGGATTCTTATTGGCTGTTAATACTTTTGATGTATCACTCAATTACTGCATTTCGACTGTTTTCTCAGACGATGAAAGCTCTCTTATCGACATCCAGTCTTTTGTCCTTGCGCACCAGCGATGTTATTGTTGTTGACGTGAGATTAGGACATATTAGCCAGCACATTAAGTTATTATTTGCTCACAGTCTACTAGGTCACAGTTCCGGCCATAACTGGGGAAGCCACACAACTAGCAATCAAAAGGCAATATATTCGTCGACAAGGGATTCTTTTCAAAACAGATATAGAAAACAATGCATTTTGACTGTTGGAACTCACCTTTCTACGAATGTCTTCAATACCAATGCATTGGATAAAATCAGCTGCAGTCAAGTTTAATTTAGTCAACAATGATAAACTTGTTGATACCGACTTGACGTTGACATGCAGCAGATTGAGATGACGTTTTAGTGAACAATAATAACCATCACAATCATAAATGTTGTCAGGACTATTATTATTATTGTTATGATCATTATGATTAATAGATTATCATTGACACTACTATTATCGGCATTATTCTTATTTGCCATTGGAATATTGATTCTGTTCTCATCACGAATGTATAATTCTATGGGTAACCATCTAGTCTCATATGGAAATATGGACAGGTCTAACTGTAAAATAAAACAAAAAGATATGAATATAACATTTTGTGAATTACTACAAAATGAGCAGAAGGTAAGAAATAAACTCATGTGACGATTGTGAACTCAGTGAAAAGAGTAAAAGTTATTGAGACCTTCACTTACATGACTGTGTAAGCGATAAATATGTAACGTGTGCAGATTGACCGAAAGCGGATAAACATTAAAATCAACATTTTTAGTTAAATGACTACAGAGGTGGAAGTATTTATTCCTCAAGTTTGGATTAAAGTTTATGTTGGGACCATGAAATGACCTCATTGGAAAACCTTGCTTAACCTTGGGCCAATTGCTAACCAGTCAGAACGATTTGTGATACGCTGACCTAGCTGGATTCATTATCATTAAGACTGGGTAAATATGATGTGTTTTTCCGTAATAAAAAAGTCCGTTACCAAGTCTCTTATTTTCTTCCGTTATGGGTACAACAAAAACAATAACTTCGTTATTTCTTGTAAAATAGTATGGATTAAAGATGAAGGAATAAGGACCTTCAGTATGACGGAAATTTCGAAGTTTCATAATTTTTGAAGAGAAAACTAAACGTTTCCCCGATGTATGAAGTTTGTTAATGGTTCCCTATTTGCATAAAGCAATAAACAAAATGTCTGATTGGCTTTCTTAGATGCTTTTAAAATAAATGGGAGGCGGTTGAAGCATATTCCTGGAAGCTGATCACAGTATACTAGGTGTTTATTTCTTTCTTATGAACAACTTGCTACGCGAGTTTTCCTTGGATTCATATAAGCTGCCAAAAGACAGTCATAAATCTTTGAATCCGAAACATGAGCAGAGAAATTCTTGGTTGTTATCTAAACAAGTCAGGCAGTATTCCTAACTTCTGGTTTGTATATACTGAAAACATTCCTAATTTTCCAAAGTGAAACGTATATTTCTACAGCTCTCTGACAGTTTAATCTGAGAAATAGTCTCCTAAAATCCCCTAGAAGTTGATGAACCATGTGGAAACTAAATTTCGATAAAGAACTAAGTAAAATATAGCTGTATATCTGTTAGACTATTCTCTAGTATGTCTACAATCAATGTTTTGAACACTCGCTTTGAAAAAAAAAAGAACGGGAATTTCAAACTGATCGTAAACATTATCAACATCGTTACATCAACTGTCAACTTATTATCAACCACTACTACTATTTGAGTTAGTTGTCAACCGAAAATATGAAGCGTATCACTACTTATCTGTTATCGATTTGTTAGTATAGGGTTTAAAAGTTACCATTACTTTATACACTATCGTTAAAATTACTCACGAGTGAAATTGTTTCTCTGGGGATTCTTTACATCCCCACAACTGACATCACAAACTGAATACATGTACTGTTTGTCATGATTTCCACTTGATCTTGAAGATCATTGATGTGGAATTACAAAGTCTTAACGAAGGTGTGTGTATAAAGAATCACAGGATTTATTGTTAAAAATGGTGAAATTAGTTTTACGAAAAGCGTCGATGGCACAGCGGTAGAATGCTCGCCAACCACGAAGGTGGTCTGAGGTTCGATCCACGGTCAGCTCACTACCAAACCTCGTTAAACTACTAATAACATTAGTAAAGAGGGAAGGTTGGGCATGAGGCTAGCAACCTTATCCCGTAAAAATAAACACCACAGCTACAGAAACTTCAAAGCTCTATCTTGAAGCTCTATGTTCCACTGGGAACATAAAGGAATAGTACAAAAAGTTTTACGAAATGATTTATGTTTGTAGAAAAACACATACACCAATCAACTAAAAATTAACAGTGCTGATTGTTAGCGATCTAGCTGCCACATCTGAAAGTCCTAAACACGATTCTGTTTGTGTACAATTAAACAAAATCTCAAGATAACTATTTATTCAATATTGATTTTCAATGTTTTTATGTATATGCTGCTAAAGAGTATTCAAAAACAAAAAACAACTAGTTTGAAAATGATCAATTGAGTATTCAGGCAACCAATAAAGTAATTTATTATATGAACAGTGCTCAAAATTTGATCGAGTAGTTTCATGATAATTGAGCACCGAGTGAGAAATAAACATATCTGGAAAGTATATTTAAACAAAACACGTAGTTCAGCGAATTCATTCATTTCGCTGTACAATCGAAATTCTTTATTCTTTTTTTTTGTATATATGTGTGTACATTAGGTTTGTCCGACAGCACAGTAGTATCAAACCAAAGGTCCAGAGGAACGAAACATCACTTGTTTCAAAAAAGATGCTTTACATAAATCCGGATATCAAGAGAGACTTAGCCTGCGATATCCTCGAGAGGAAAATTTCAGAATCTTTGAAAAGAACATTTCGTCACAGTAATTCTAAGAGTAGTGTTCTCCAGTCGCCCATTGATCTGCAGAGGCCTTAAAGACAAGATCCCGCATTTGTCCAATTCTAAGTTCACCTGTTACTGTGGAGCCAGTAACACTGGTCGTTCGATGCGTATCCTGTACAAAAGCTTTCAACAACACTATCTCGCATGGTTTCAAAAAGGTGATAGTGGTTATATAAGGAGTGCGATAATCGAAAATCTCATCGACACTGGTCATTCCATCTCAACAAACGCCTCCTGCTTCAAAGTGATCTACAAAACAACCTACCAAAGGCAACACGCTTTCGTGTCCTTTGTATTGCTGAAGCCTTAGCCATTCCATATGGAGAAACCAGAAAATCATCCAACCACTTTTTAGTTTCATGGTAACAACCGTGTTGACTTCTACTGACTTGATGTTTATGTGCTTGTTTTTTTTTCTAACTACTTTTAACATTTGTAATTTTTAGAACTTCTACATAATTCCATATTTTCTTTTGTTTCTATGTGCATCCTAATCACAACTCACTCATCAAACTATTCATCTTATTACGTAACTGTATTACGCTTATTCAACTTCTTTTATATGTTAATAAAGACGTTTTTTTGACAACACATCACCACCCCTCCCTTGTAGTTACACTTTAATTACTCATCACATTTTTTGAAATATCTTGCCAACAATAATCCTAACTTATTTTTATTCTTAAAGAACAAATGTAATGTACACACACATACAAAAATAAGTATAATATATAATTGCGATTGTACAGCTAAGGGAATAAATTCGCTATCGAAAAGAGACTCTTCGTTGAACTAAATGTTTTGTCTACATTAATGTCTGGATAGGGTTTATTCATGAAAATTATGTTTGTAAAACCTCAGCGAAATTAGAAATAAGTAATTTCTCTAATCTGATGGTTCATTATCATACTGAATTACTTATTTCGATTTCTCGTCCTAGTTTGGATCTCTTCAATAGTACGCATCCACTGAAGGGGTTCGAACCCAACACCTTCCTCTTACAAGGAGAGCTAGCTCGTAGATCATTAAGTCACTGGGGCCCGATCCAATAATAACGATGACCTTCTACATCACAGGTGGATAGTACGCAGGCGTACAAAGTATCTAACAAAGTGGTGTTAAGATGGACAAGTTTTCTATCAGCCATGAAGTCATGATTTGTGCACTGAAATGATAATCTAACTGGACAATTTTTGATTCGTTTATTAATGGCTTAATTTTCTGACGTGTCGAGATGTCATACAGCCAAGCAGATTTGCTCATTTCATTTATGGCTTAAATACGTGAGATTTTGTGTATATGATGTATTTTGTCTAGTAGAGGTTATGGCGGTTATTTACTGTTGTTTGTGTCTATCAGTTTGGTTAAAAAATGAGCTGTCTGGAGATGTATTCTAGTCACATCGGATGACCTCAAAAATCAATAATACTCAATTCTAACATCCAATCACTTGCACCTGGGTCAATTTATCAATAAAACAGAAGCAAAAATAACCTTCAATGTCTAAACGTCAAAATGATTGTTGAAATTTGCATTCATAGACAGGATAACATAGAGAATAAAATCACAAAGAAGCTATTTCAAGAGTTATTCTCTTCAACTACTTTTAGGATATTAACAGACGAGTTTTAGACGTATACACTAAAGGGACGGTGCAAAAATAACCAGTATATATATATATATATATATATATATATATATATATATATATATATATATATATATATATTGATTACAGCTTGATTCCGCATTGTATTTTTGGTACAAGTATGGAATTTTCAGAATGGATATTGATAACCCAAATTTTGCAGGCCGAACATAGATATCAGGTGTGCGTCGGCAGGTGATTGAACCTCGGACCATGTGCATAGTCGGCGAGAGTCCTAACCACTATGCCACCGGGGAAAGACGTAATGTTAAAAATAGCTAGTATAATATCCCAAGAAATTCGTATCGTGTATAATCTGGATATTGGTGCGTCGGTGGCACAGCGGTTAGGACGCTCGCCGACCATCCATATGGTCCGGGGTTCGATTCCCGGTTACCGACGCGCTCCTTTACGTCACTAAGCCAGAAATAATGCTGGTAAAGAGGAAAGGTTGGGCATGAGGCTAGCAACCCATCCTGTAAAATTAAACACTGCTACAGAAACTTCAAGCCACCAGCTTGAGGCCCTATGTTCCACTGGGAACGTGAAGTAAAAAAATAATCTGGATATGTATAATCCTCTTAATACTAATAGTTGAAATATTATTGCGTAATCATACAATTAGTAACAAACATCTGAATACATGAAATCATAGAGTAATTAGAATTTTTTTAAAAACATACCACAGCTGCTACACGATTAGACCATTTGGACGGATCAGGAACACGAAATTTCGATAGACCAAGAGTGTGCATTTGCTTGGTTAAATCACATGTATGCTTAACATTCACTTCATCTTTCAAGATATTCATAGCCTCTGTTAAATCAAATGCACTACAAATACGACCTGGAAATATACATAATCTTGGCATAGCAGGTTGTAATCTAATCATTGGTAATAATGAAAATTGTATACCTAATACATTAGATAATAAGTGTTCATTGTCAAAATCATAGGCGCCTGAAGCATTATTTGATGGAAATATAGGCTCTGAACCAAATGTCCAAGAAGAACGTACAGTTGACAATGTTGATGAAGATGAACAACTTGGATGTCTTTCACGTCCTCTATGAAATAATTCAACACCACCACCAACACCACATGAAGACATCGAATAAATATATTTGAATGGTGGTCGTAGGCATACTCGCATTCCACCACAGTCTACAAGACGATAAGTAATTCCAACAACTCTATACTTTTGAAAATAAAGTGAATAAAAAGAAAAGAAAAAAGAAAGCCACTTGTTATTGTATATCACATGTAAAAATATTTTAAGTCTACTTGGTATTCTATAGGAATAATGTTTAGAAAGTGAAGGAGTTGTGAAATATTCGTTGACAAAATAGGTTATGTAATACAACATCTTCCATGGGACAAATCTACCCATTGAGGAAATTATATTAGGCATCCAGTTATGCCTCACATCTACTATCTTTTCCAAGGCAAAATATATAGACAAACAAAAGGTGTAGCAATGGGATGGATCACCAATATCCCCTATCGTAGCAGATATATTTATGGACAGCTGGGAAAATATTGCTCTTCATACATTTAATCCTACTCCAAAAATATGGTGGAGATATGTGGATGACACTTTCACAGAGTTACAAACATAGCATATCTCTAGCTTCTTGATACACACACAGACACACATGAACTCACTAGTGGAGGGGATAAAATTCACATTTGAATCAGAAAATGAACAAGGAGAATTAGCTATGTTAGATTTTAAGATAAAAAGAATAGAAGAAGGCAAACTACACACTAGTGTTTATAGAAAACCAACGCATTCTAATACATATTTAGAATTTAATTCGTCTCATCTGTTAACTGTTAAGACAGGCTTAGTGAAATGTGTAACAAACCGAGCCATAGCACTAAGTAGTACAAAAACAGACCTAAATGATGATGAAATAAAACAGGTAGAAGAGGCGTTGGTGTGGAATAACTATCCTTTAAAATTCATTAGGAAGATCAGTAAAGGCCAAAAGCAAAATAAAAATAATTGTAAAACTACTAGTGATAACAAAAATAAGAGAGAATATAAGTCATCTACTGTTATACCATATAAGGAGGGGACATCTGAGACCCTACGTAGGATTTTTAGGAAAAGCAGGAATTAGGGTGGCATTCAAACCTACAAACTCACTACTCAGGTAAGACAAGCTCTGTAGGTTAAAGGACCCTGTTGACTGAATTAAACATAATAATTTTATTATTATTATTATCACTCCCTTGGTTCCTAGTGGAACATAGGGCTTCAACTCCACGTCTCCACACTTGCTTCTGTCTTCCTTCTGCTGTACTTTTCACCTCCATCCATGTTAGTCCATACTCTTTCAACTCCTCTTCACACCATCTCCTCCATGTCACCCTTGCACTGACGTCCCACTCGCCGCCGCTTCCCTTTCGGTCTGGTTCCACTCGACCAATGACCTGACACGCGCGCGATGTCACCCAGTGGCCTTCTCAGGGAGCGAGTGTTCAATCCATCTCCACTTTCTCCTGCATATTTGTTGGTTGGCGATTGGTTCTTGTGTTGTTTGTTCCCAGCCATAGTTTCTTGTTGGTGATTCTTTCTTTCTGATCTTCAGTATAAATCCAGTGAAGACAGTTGTTCGTTGATAAAGGTCTGCAACAGGCTGTTGGAAATATTCTTTGTGACCCACCCGCCCGCCGAGTTTCTCATCCGTATAGAAGAACTGACTGACTTGACGTTGTTTGTATTGAAAATCCGACGAATTTTGTTGTTGATGATGGCTGAGTGACGAAGACTTCCGGATTGGTTTCAGGTTGATGAATGTGTTTCTCGCCTCCCTTCCTGATTCTCGCTCGATATGACACCCTCGTCCGTTCCGACTTCCTGTAGTTGAGACAATGCTCCCTAGATAAGATAAGTGAATGAAGTAACCTCTCTCGAATCCTTCCCGTTGATGTTGATTGGCGCTGGATGTTGCTGTTGTTGTTGTTGGTGGTGGTTATTTTCGTCACCTCTGTCTTGTTGATGTTCATCTGGAGTTCTGCATTCGCGAGCTGCTTCTTCAACCAGTTTGTCGGTTTTCGCTTGTAAGTCTTCGATTTTGTGGTGACATCAAACATAAATCATCCATGCGCAAAATCCAGGTCTTCTAGGTTCTTCACGTCGGTCCAGGATATCCCTGTCTTCTCGTTTCCCACTGTCTGACGCATAATCCAGTCTACCACAATTAGGAATATCATTGGTGATAGAATAAGCACCCTTGTCTGACTCCTGTGTTTACTCCAAACGCCTCGCTGAGTCTTCCGTTGTGGATCACTTGGCAGGTGCCGTTGTCGTACAGCTGTTGATGAATATTTGGGGTACGCCGTAGTACTCGAGTAATTTCCAAATTACTTCACGATCAACGCTGTCGAAGGCCTTCTCAAAGTCTATAAAGTTGAGGTAGAGGTTTGATTGCCATTCCATGCTTTGTTCTGTGATGATGATGCGTAGAGTTGCAATTTGGTCAGTACATGATTTGCCTTTCCTGAATCCAGCTTGTTCTGGTCGGAGTTCTGTCTCCAGTGCGTCCTTTAATCTCTCCAGGATGATGCGACTCAGGATTTTACTTGGCGTCGATAGGAGCATGATTCCTCGCCAGTTCTTGCAGAGTCCTAAGTCGCCCTTCTTTGGTAGTTTCACGAGGTAACCTTTCCCTCCTTCCAGACCTTTTGCAATAATGGAGTCAGCATGTCTGCTGTAGTCTCTGGGTCCGCTTTCAGTGCTTCAGGGGGTATTCCATCTGGTCCGGCTGCTTTTCCAGCTTTCAGAAGCTTGATTGCATTCAAGACTTCAGCTCTCGTTGGAGGATTGGTGTCAACTTGCAGTTGTGTGCGCGCTGTTGTTGGTATTTCTGGACGGGTTGCAGGTGATGGTCGGTTCAAGAGTCCTTTGAAGTGATCCGCCCATTGTTTAATCTGTTTTTCTTCCTTGGTAATTGGGTTCCCTTGGCTGTCTTTTATAGGTTTCGCTTGTGTTGATCTCTTCCCGGATAGAGATTTGGTTATCTGATATAGTGTCCTCAGGTCCCTTTTGCCTGCTGCCTTCTCAGCTTCAGTGGCGAGGTTGTCGTAGAATCGTCTTTTGTCCTTCCTAGCACTCTTCTTCACTTCTTTGTCCAGTGCTGTGTAAGTTGAGCTCAGCGTCTCCTTCTCCTGTCCGTCCTTGCATTGAATCATTTTCTCTTTCACCATTCTCCTCTCTTCTATTAATTTCCAAGTGTCCGTTGAGAGCCATTCCTTGTCTTGTCTCTTCTTTCTTCCTAGAACCGTTGAACACGTTTCGTTGAGAATCGCCTTCAGAGACTTCCAATGTTCTTCCACGCATGATTCTTCAGTGATGTCGCGTAGTGTTTCCTGCTTTGCTCTGACAGTTGCAGTGAAAGTGTCTTTTGTGGTTGTGTCCTTCAGTAATTGAGTGTTGAACTTGCATTGTGGCCTATCCCCAGCTATCCTCGAGGCTTTTAGTTTCACCTTGAAAGTCCCTTGTACTAGATAGTGGTCTGAACCCACATCTGCTCCTCTCCTTGACCTTGTGTCCAGTAGGCTCCGTCTCCACTTTCTTGAAATTGAGATGAAGTCTATTTGGTTCTTGGTGTTTCCATCTGGTGAAATCCATGTCGTCTTGTGTATATCCTTGTGTTTGAACACACTGCCACCAATCACCAAATCATTGAAGGCGCAGAAGTCTGAGAAGAGTTCACCATTGTCGTTCATTTCGCCGAGGGCCTCACGACCCATGGTGAGTTCTCTTCCTGTGTTGTCTCCTCCCAGCTTCGCATTCATGTCGCCCATCAGGATTTTGATATCGCCATTTGGGACGTTGTCCATTATTGCTTGTAGTTGTCTGTAGAACGCCTCCTTCTTCTCTTGTTCTGAGACGTTTGTAGGCGCATAGCATTGAATGACTGTAACTTTCCTTCCTTTTGAGTTGAACCTGGCTGTCATTATCCTGGAGGAGATTGGTTCCCACTGCATGAGAGCTTTGGCTGCTGTTGGTGACATCATGATGGCCACTCCCTCGGTGTGCTCGTGGTTGTCCTCTGGGTGGCCGGAATAGATTACTGTCTCTCCAGTAGGTAGTTGGCACCTTCCAGTTCCGTTCCATCTGCTTTCGCAGATTCCCAACACTTCTATTCTGTACCTTCTCATTTCAGCGGCTATCTGGGCAGCCTTTCCAGTTTCGTACATTGTACGAACATTCCAGGTACCCATCCTTACTTTTGCTTTCATCGAAAGAAGGCACATCGGCTGACTGGCTTCCCGAAGGCTTTCACCAGCCTGCGTCATTTCACTTCCCCGATTCCAGCGAAAAGTAAGGCTATTGTTTATGTTTTTAGAATTTTTAATATATTTATTCGTTGAAGTTTCTGTAGCGATTTGGTTGTTTTACAGGGGTGGAGTTGCTAGCACCACGCCCCAGCCCTCCCTCCTTACCCGGGCTTGGGACCTGCTAGAAAACTAGAAAGCTAGTAGCCTAGTAAGCTAGTAATAATATTATTTACAAAATACCCTGCAATGAATGTGAGGTCAACTATATAGGTCAAACTAGTAGATCGTGGGTAATCAGATTGTCGGAAAATAAGAATTTAGCTAAGGTAAGAATGGTTGACCCCGAGAAGATGAGTAATTTAGAAAAAAGCTCAGCAATTGCACTTCACGCATTAACACACAAACACACAATAGGGTGGGAGAGGGTTAAAATTCTAAGAAGTAATCTAGGTAGGTGGGGAGAGAGAGAGATTGATTACTGAAACCTGGTTCATTGAGTCTACACCCAACACATGCAACAGAAATGACTCAATGCAAATACCAGAGATATGGAAGATATTATTACCTGCAGTCAAATCAGAGGAGGATAATAAATAATCTCAAAATTATATTTCACTTTAAGCACATCACAACATTCCAACAAGTAACTTGTTATGACTATAAAAACACTCGTCTTATTTCCCATCTGATTGTAATTCATCAGTAACACTCTTATTATTATTTCTGAATGTACATTATCTCATACTGATTTTATTCCAATATCTAATCGATTCTACACATGTATATAAATGAAGGGAATAAGTTATGTGAGTAACTTGATATGATTATGAGTGGCAATAGTTTGTGCTCGAAACGTCATCAGTTAATATTACTGTCCAACACCACTGTGTGATTTATCAAAATAAAATCTTATCCATAATGGAGTTGTACTCAACCACAGTGCCTATTAGGTGAAAGATAACCTGCAGAAATCATCACGTGTCGACCTCTTATGCATTGTTGAAGCTTTGACTGTTGGAAGAGAAAAGCCAGAGCTTTGTATTACAGAGAAGGTTTGTCCAACCACTCTTTCTTTTATGATTTTAATATATATACGTCAAGCTACTCGAACTCTCATTTCTGTGTATCTGTATATATCCATCCTTTATCATTTTTATTGTCCCTATTATTTTCATTAAGAACGCGTTCCGGCATTTCACTTGTTAGATTTCCTCAGGAACCAACATCAATTAGAAAGACCATTGAAGTTATGACAAATCGGGTTGGTCCAACCTATCAAGCTGAAGTGGACGCTCATTGAAGGCAATAATGAAGGTAGTGCTCTATAACACGAATAGACAAAGTTGGAATTCACCGTTCCTTGAATTCTGACCAAAAGGACTGAATGCTCAACGAGCTTAGTCAGGTGACCTGAAGGTTCCACATTTGGCTCCTGATGGGGTAATGGGTGCTCACTGATGAGGTGGCCCCCAATAGGACAAAACAGATGCCCAGTACATCCTGGTTACCAATGATCTCCCTAACCGCTGTTGGTTTGTGGCGAAATCTAACAAGTGAATCAAATTAATCCAAGTTCCGCTATAACCTCTCTTGTCACCTTAATTTATTTAATTCGATATCATATAATTCTCATCTTATTGCGTAATCATCGAAAAGCCTACTAATTAATCTTATTAATTCTACACCCCTACATTCCATGACCCATTTCACTAAGGCGTGCCCCAAGTCTTTATCAACCTCATTCCACAGCTATACGACAATGGCACATTTCAATTGATCAACAATGGAAAACTCAGCGAGGCATTCGAAGTGAATATAGGAGTAGGACACGCTGGCTACCCATTATCATCGATGATATTCTATATTGTGGTGGACTGGATTATGCGTCAAACTGTGCACAGGGATTGAGTGGAAAGGAACACATTGGGCCGACAAGAAAAATCTAGAAGATGTGGATTTCGCACATGACTTATGTTTAATATTACACAGACTCGTAGATCTACAACCCAAAAACCAGCCAGTTGGCAGAAGAGGCTGGCAACGAAGATAGGGTGTCAAGTAAACAGAGAAGACTGTGATGAAGACAAGCAATCAACCAACCAACCAACAACAACCAGAACCAACCACCATCAATGGGAGAGATTTGAAAGACGTTACTCACTCCCTTCACTTATCTAGGAAGCATTGTTCCAACCACAGTCAGTCCGATGGATGAAGATGTCAAAGCCACTCAGAATCGAAAAGGCTACACACGTCGTCATCAACCTCAAGCCAGTTCGGAAGTCTTTTGCACTCAGTAGTCAGCATAAATAACAAGATTCGGATTGTCAACACAAATATCAAGTCAGTCAGTCAATTTTTTTTATACGGATCAGGAACTTGCACTGTGACCACGAAAAGGATTTCTAACACGTAACTGCAGACTTTTATCAACAGCTGCCAGTCCCCATCGCTGGCTGGTTCCATGCTGAAGATCAAATGGCCAGCCAGCCAGAAAGAAAAATTAGCAACAAGTAACTCTGGCTAGTAACAAACCAAAAAGCGAGAGCCGATCGCTCAACAAATATGTAGGAGAATATGGAGATGGATCGCGTATACGTCACTGAGGAGGCCATCGAATGACATTGTGAGCAACACAGGCCATTGCTCGAGTGGAAGTCAAATGGGAAGCGACGAGTGAGTCGTCAGTACGAGAGTGACGTGAAGATCGTGTGGCGAGGAGGAGATGAGAGATTACGTATGGTTAATAGTGGACCCAGCTGAAGAACAAAGTGAAGGTGTTGTTGAAGCCCTGTGTTCCAATCGGAACCCAAGGGAAATGTAATAATAATAGCAATAATGATAATAATATAATAACCCATTTCATAAAGCATAGTTGTTTTTTTTCCGTCAGGAGGGAAATAATAGGTGGGTTGTCTATGAAGAAGTCTAAGAAAATGTAAATAAGCTGTGATTTGTTTAGCTGTCCGGACTAAGTGCATAGGGTGTGCAACTGAAAGCACGCTAAGCAGTATTTAGTATACAGTGAATAACTCCTACCATATATATGCTCTGCTGAAACAACTATAAAACAATTTGATACTCGGTTCCCATAGCACAGATGACTCTACACAATAAGCGCCATTGTGTCACAAAGAATTTTATTATTTGGCATATGAAAACTAATTTCAATAGGAACATATATGTAATCTTTACACAGTGTAAATTCAACCTGAGCCATTCTGTTAGACTATAAAACATTCGTATAATATTCATATTATTACCACAGCTTATGTAGCTAACAGTATAACACATACAGAGGTAAAGGAGAAATACATCACACAATTTTACAGATCACAATCATATCAAGTTGTTCAAAATAAAGGAAGGCTGATATGGGTTTCTGTGATGGAAGATATACACAGTAAAATTTGCTAAATTAAGCCAGGTAAAATGCTACTACCTAAAATGTGAGCAGAGTCACTTTTTAAGGACAATTCACTGGTTCATTCGAAACATCTAAAGAGCATACCACAAACACAGAACAAACAACTTTGAATTCAGGTTAGACCACGGATTGATTGGTAGAAGTTAGAATTCATGGGCCATTGAATCAAGTCCTAGTGGCTCAATGGTCTATGAGTTCGCCTTGTAACCAGAAGGTCCTGGGTTCGAACCCCGTCGGTGGATGCGTACTGTCGAAGGGCCTCAAACTAGGACGAAATTGCTTTCCAATAATCCCTAGTGGTTTCTCAGTGGTTCTCTAAATGATTTCAGCTCATGATCAAATTCTCCAACCAATCAAACAAAATCTCGTTCTTCATACACACACACACGCACCACGACACAGGGTGACAGTGCTCTCGTAAACATCGCAACCTTGAAATGTCTGAATAATTTATCAAACAATTTTATTCTTGTATAGTAAGGAAGCTTATATCCCGATTAGATGACGAGAGTAATATTGAACAACATAAAAGATTATATGCTATTGGAAAGACGCCCTGACAATGTGACCAAATCAATAGTCACAATAATAATAATAATAATAAGATCAGAATAATTTTTATACATACTTGAGAACATGGATTTGGTTCATCAGATGAAGTGCCTGTAAAAAGCATATCTACAGTTGGAATTACACCGATAGACAACTTGATTCCATTAGTACGTGATGGCAGTTTACAGTTTACATCTACAGTAGCTTTTCGCCAAAAGCATTCCACACTAGAATTGGGAAATTGACGGCGTAAGTCAGCTTCTTCCAAAAGACAATTATTTTCCAATTGGCCAGAAAATCCATTCTATGAGAGGAGAAGAAATTTCAATGTTAAATAAATATCCAGTGATTTTTGTTGTATTACAAGTCAAAAGCATGAGAGGCTTCAAGAGTTATGCTAACTAACCTCTTCCAACACTATTCATGTATGGAGACCAATAGTGTTTTTTTGTAAGTGAACAACTCATATGCGTTAATTTAGTGTCCAAAAAACCAATCATTACAACCTTGGTTCGAACGAAATTCAACATTAATCATATTACTATTATTATTCGAAAGTAAAGTATCTTAATATATTTGTATGTCAGTAAAGATAACTTGCTTAAATATTATACACCATATAATTATTCGCTTGGGTTGCAAGTGGAACATACGGCTTCAAAAACACTTCTCCACTTTGTCCTATTCCCCGCCGTCCTCTTCAGATGGGTTCACGATTGCCCATATTCTCTCACCTCCTCCTCCTCGCAACACGATCTCCTCCATGTCACCCTCATACTGACGACCCACTCGTCGCTTCCCATCTGAATTCCACTCGAGTGATGGCCTGAATTACGCGCAATGTTGTTCGACAGCCTCCTCAATGACGTAAGCCCGATCCATCTCCATACTCTCTCTTACATATTTGTTGATCAATCGGCTCTTGGCTGGTTTGTGACCAACCAGAGTTCCTTGTTGCTAATTCTTTTTGTCCAGCCAGCCATTTAATCTTCAGTATGGAGCCAGCCAGTGACTGGGGCAGTAGTTGATAAAAGTCTGCAGTAAGTTGTTCGGAATCCTTTTTGAGACGCACAGTGTAAGTTGCTGATCCGCACAGAAAAACTGACTGACTGTGTGACTGACTTGACATTTGTTGTGTTGACAATCCGAATCTTGTTGTTTATACTGATTGAGTGCAGAAAACTTTCAAACTGCCTTCAGATTGATGACGACGTGTGTAGCCTTTTCGATTCTGAGTGGCTTTGACATCTTCATCGGTCTGCTGGCCTGTTGATGAAACGATGTTTCCTAGATAAGTGAAGGAAGTGAGTAACCTTCTTTTCAAATCTCTCCCATTCATGGTGATTGTTGCGGGGGAGGAAACATAACCCAATATCAAATACAAAAATATTAATGGAAAGAAGCTGAAAATCCGTAGATTATTTTTGCGAATCAGTCAAAATCTTTCCATAAATGTTGAATTCCCGACATTACTTAGGATAACAGTTAGGTAGTATACACATATACATATATATTCAGAAAAAACCTTCGACAGAGTCCACCGTGAAGTGATTTGGATGTTGCTTCACGACTACAGGGTTTCACAAACCAAAAACGGCCATATTGAGCAGCTGCATAATGATGGCAGACATGCCAAGTGATGATGAGAAACGTAGTCTGTCTGTCTGTCTGTTTTCGACATAGAACTTTGCACAAATGTGCGGAAGTTCAAGTCGCCACACTCCGTGTAGCACGCGAAGCAAGAGAAGAAAGTACAAGAAAAGCATAATAGAAACAGTGAGCAGAGGTGTGAGACAAAGGAGTAATAAAGAAATACAAAACAGTTTCATTGGAGATCATAAGTCACAGTGAGTGGATGCATCTGCGCCACTGAGAACGGTTTTGAACCATGTCACCAATTGTTTCCAACCATTGGTTTTTACCGTCTCGAGGACCCCAGCCTGGAAGTCTACACCTTCCTACGTGGCTTAGACCAACTGTTGTGGATTTCATTGACTGATAAGGTCATGTTTTTGTTTGACCTCCGCTAGCTTTTTTCCAGCCTGACCCTATATCCGCTAACGTTGCTCGTCGAGGGAGGCGATGGCTTGGCATACGTAACACGTAGTGAAGTTCTTGAAGTGAAAATAGTATTATAACTCTGCTTGCCATCACAGATGATATTCATGATTTCGGTGGACTTGATCATGGGAAAGACCATGAGGAGTGAGACGATAAGCATAGGTTGGACTGACAAATGGATCCTAGAAGATCTAGATTTGCAAGATGATTTGTCTAGGACTACATATACTCGGAGATTTACAAACGACAACTTCACAGAAGAGGTGGGGAAGATAAGACTTCAAGTGAATACATATAACAGAAGGAAGATAAGAATACTTAACCAACAACAACAAATGCCAAAGTCGGAGAGAATCAGCAAAGCAAGACAGAAGTTCAGTAAACTGATATCAGCGTGGAGATCTGCTGTACAAGTTGGAAGATGACAATTTTAAACACTAATGCCTAGTTAACCAATGATTCTATATGCTTCAGGGACTTCGTGCGCGTGTCACTATGAGAATTTTCAACAGCTTGCTGCAGCCCGTCATCATCAGCTGCCTTCGCTGATCCGATTCCGAAGTTTAGGTGGCCAGCCAGGAAGAACAAACAAAGATGAACTTTGGTAGGCAGCGAAACCAAGCAAGAACCTGTCGCTTAGCAGAAAATATACGGAAGAAAATGAAGATTGATTGGACAAACTCTGAGGAGACAGTCGAATGACATCAAGCGCCAGACCTTCCAATGAAAACCCAATGGGAAATGACGAGATGAGTGTACGACAGTGAATATAAAGAACACTTGGAGAGCCAAAGAAAGCCTATGGGCAATCATGAAACTAGCTAAAACAAGGACTTCAGAGGAGAAGGTGATATGGTTTGTGCTACTGAGGCGCTATATTCCACTGAGAACCCAAGAGGCGAATTATATATGTATCATATGACTGGTTTGATTACTCTGATTTATTTTCATTTACAGCGATGTCTTCATCAATGAATACAGTGGCCGACAACTAACTAACGCAAAAATAATCACTGTTTTAAATGACGCCTTTCAGACAAGAGTCATTAAAGAGACAGAAATCACTTCCGTTTAAACCTATTTTTCAACTATGATATTGACACAGAAATCTCTAAAAATGTGGCGTAAAAACGACTGCAACGACTTCGGCATATTTAAGATTTTGAAAATGAAGACAAGTAATCATAATACCTCTTTATTTTGATTTTTTGTGTCTTCCAACTGACAGGTGCCCAACTGTTTTGTTGATAGAATTTTAGTTGCTTGTGGCGTTTCTACAACTAGACAGATTGCCTCCAAATGAATTAGGCTTGATAGATTGTCCGAGCACCCATTCATCGTATTACTACTGAACGATGAATCATAGTCTGATGTTGTAAATGATACACGATTCGGAGAGGGTTCTTTTGTTAATCCACCGGTGATTGGCATCAATTCAACATGCTACATTTGCAAATAAAAGATAATTCAATAGTGAAAATAATGAACAATAATAATAATAGTAATAATAAAAACAGCAGGCTTGTTTAGGAAGATAAAATTAAAGTCAAACTGAAAACTAATACAGCCTCAGGTATTTTTGACTTCACTGCAGGTACCCTTTGCAATTCAAGAAATAAGTTTTAGAAGTAATTTGGTATGTGACAGTAATAGTAACGATATCGATGCGTCGGTGGCACACGGGTAGAATGCTCACCTACCACGCACGCGGTTCGGGGCTCGATTCCCGGCCACCGACGCACCCCCAAACCTCACTAAGCCAGGAATAAGAGTGGCGAAGAGGGCAGGCTGGGCATACCGTAAGAAAATAAACATCACAGCTACTGAGACCCCAAAGCTCTAGCTTGAAGGCCTATGTTCGTCTGAGAATATAAGGGAATAATAAAAAGTAACGATATCTTCAGTGTGAATTTCGTCGTATTCGGGGATCATCACAGGTGGAGGTATCTGTAACCTGGTTAAATTCTTGAGACTTCAGTGAAATAAAAAACATACTATTTCAGGCTTTCATGAAGGTATCATCTCACAGCTATGCAGCATTATCGCTACACAAATAGAATCTGGTTCAATAAAGAAAACAGCCATTAATAGTTTCACAATCAAAACAAGAAATTAAGAAAAATATTTAGTTAGTTAGATCACAGTCACCCAGTACCAGGATATAAGTCACACTTCTTGTGTGGCGTCTAATGATACTACTCAGTTGATCAGGCGGAAATAGGCGAGGTAGGACTTGAAACTTGGAGCTATTGGCTGAAAGTCAAATGCTTAAGCCAAGGCGCCATGTGTGCACAAAAACATATTTGGCCATAACTGAAAGGCAGACACTGAATGATAACACCAAGAGTTGTGAATATTTAGCAGTTGTGAACAATGCACGTGGGTGAATAATAAACTAGGTGGTAACAAGAATTACTTAGATAAATTAAATTATAACTAGCTCGTTTGACAAAGCGCTAAATTTTTACTGAGTAACTCATATAGTAGTAAATATCATCATACATGGTTACACATTGGTTTTGGCATTTATCATATATAAAGAAACGGATTCAGAGTTCAGATGCATGAATTCATGAACAAGCCTGTAAAGATGGTCACGTTACAACTTTTGGGAATTAAGTAAACCCTTCAAATGAATAACCGCTTAAATAGCCTGTAGCCAAATAACTGTTTGGAAAATCCTTCATGAAAGATTTACTCAAAATATGTTTAAACATCCCAGCTAACTTTGTAATTATTATTATCGTCTTTTCTCCTAGACTGTATATCACTGCTCTGATGTGTGCATGTCATCTGTTAACTTAATTTAATGCTTATTATTTGTGTTTACCCCTCTGCTTAATCTCTAATCTCAATGCTTCTCTTTGTGGTCGTGCGGTACATTGATGTGCTATTTTACGACTGGAATTTTGTTTGAATACAGTCAAAGTGTTCTGACTTTGGATTATCTGCGGAAACTGTTTGGTGCGTGATTCTTGGCCTGGCATGTTATGTTACTTGATGGTTTGTTTCCTCAGAGTATGGCCAATCCACCTCCATTTCTTCCTGCATATTTGTTGCACAATCAGTTCCTGCTGGGTTGGTTCGCTCACAGAGATCCCTCACCATTGCTGATCTTTCCTGGCTGGCCATCTGATCTTGAGTATTGAACGAAGACAGCTGTTGATGAAGGTCTGTAGTTTGTTCGAAGTGTGCCCTTCGTGGCGCGCCAAGTCTCTGATCCGTATAGTAGCACTGACTTCATACTAGAGTTGAAAATCCGGATCTTATTTTTCATGATGAGTGCTGTTGACCTCCCTAAAGACTTGAGAATACTGAAAGCTTATCATGCTTTCCCGATGATCCTTGCTTTGATATCCTCGTCAGTTCCGCCTGTAGTTGAAACGATGCTTCCCAGGTAGGTAGGTAAAGGAGGTTGCATCTTCCAACTTTCTCCCATTTATTCTGATTGTTGTCTGTTGTTGTTGCCACTGGCCATCATCTGACTTCACCACCTCTGTGTTCTCTGTGTTCAACTGAAGTGAATTCGTATCTTTGATGATTCTTCTGCAAACTTATTGATATCTTCCAGTTTGTGGGAAATCAGACATATATCATCGGCGAAGTCCAGATCCTCCAAGTTTTTTTGTGTGGGTCCATTTTATGTCTGTCTCCTCGTTGCCGGCCCGCTGTCCGTCGCATTATCCAGTCTACCGGATATGTTATTATTGTTTAATAGTAACACAGATTTTATCGCAAATAACTGTCTTTTTGCTATCGTTTGAGGGACTTTAGTACTGTGTCGCTCAAGAAAGTTTTAGTCAGCGATATATACATGCGATAAAATCTGTGGTACTATCAAACAATAATAGCATATCAAATAGTCAAAATTACCTCAACAATACCGTTTAGGCAGGTATACAAACCCAGTACTTTCTCAGTTGTAAAACAAATATATGTAAAGTGAAACGCACAGATTAGTTTCCAACCTTCAAATCATTACACGTTAGAGCACGTTGACCGTTTCACTTATTTGGGAAGTACCATCAGCCCCAACGGGTTGATCTCTGACGAAATCTCAGCACGGACACAGAGGGCTCGTTTCGCATTTGCCAGTTCACGCCGACTCTAGTGTAGACGAGATGTTCGACTATCGACCAAAGGGAAGGGGTACTGCTCATCAGTCTGCTCCGTCCTCCTTTATGGCCAGCTGTGAGACCTGGCCACTGAGAGCGGAAGACATGAAAAGACTAGCTGCCTTTGATCATAGGTGCCTGCGCTCTATTTCCCGTGTAAAGTGGCATAATAAGGTGAGCAACATTGAAGTTAGGCGTCGAGTTCTAGGTAAACAGGGGAAATCAATCGACGAAGTCGTGAAGCTACAAAGACTGAGATGGTTAGGACATGTGTTACGCATGCCTAGCCATCGCCTTCCTCGACGGGCAATGTTAGCGGATATAGGGTCAGGCTGGAAAAAAGCTAGCGGCGGTCAAACAAAAACATGGCCACCAGTCAATGAAATCCACAACAGTTGGTCTAAGCCACGTAGGAAGGTGTAGACTTCCAGGCTGGGGTCCTCGAGACGGTAAAAATCAATGGTTGGAAACAATTGGTGACATGGCTCAAAATCGTTCTCAGTGGCGCAGATGCATCCACTCCTTGTGACTTATGATCTCCAATGAAACTGTTTTGTTCTTCGTTATTACTCTTTTGTCTCACCTCTCTGCTTACTGCCTCTATTATGCTTTTCTTGTACTTCCTTCTCTTGCTTCGCGTGCTACACGGAGTGTGGCGACTTGAACTGGCGCACATTTGTGCAAAGTTCTATGTCGAAAACAGACAGACAGAGACACGTTAGATTTGGCCACCGCATAGCCACAGTCACGTCAGATTTTACCACATTCAAGAAATCATGAGATAAAACTTCATCAGGAAGTTTTCTTCATAGTCACATCCACTTACCACACCAGATATTCTTAGATCCATAGGTAATTTGTTATCAACTATTAACTCAATGTATCCAGGTTCTTCACAAACCCAATCAACAGCTAAGAAATAAAAAAACAATTAAAAAAATGGAAGTTAATGATATACTAGAGTAGTTGAAAACGTATTTCTTTGGTGTGGCAAGAAAACGTGAATAAGTGTCAGTAGCTTTGAGACTATTTGAGAGTTTCAGGTTTACATCCTCACAACGTCTTCTTGAAATTGAATCGATGTAGTCCATGGCATTAATCTGCTCTTATTTGAACTTACAGAAGACGATTCACTTTCAAGAAGACGCTGTGAAGATGTAAACCCCGAAACTCACAAAAAGTCTTGAAGCCACTGACACTTATTCAAAGTTTTCCTGCAACACCAGAGAAAAAAAAAGGAAAAAAAAGCAGAAATGACTAACCAAATTTACACCATGCATTGAATTAGTCAAGCATTTACCGATAAGTTACAAAGAAACTAAGCTACCTCCCTCTCCACCCGCCGCCCACCTCCACATACACAAGAACAAAAGCCTTCGAATGAAGTTGCAATAACTATGATATTCTGCACACACAAAAATAACAACCCATTTTTGTAAGATATATAAAGGCTGCCAGTTAAGTTAACTATTTACATGTTATGTACTAGTGTCAGTCACATAACCTGAACTGAAGACAGAATAAGAATGATCACCAGCGAAATTATCGTTAAACAAGTCAATGAGAATTCCAGACGTCTAGATCAAATTATTAAAATGATTGATTTGATATCTAAATTAAACTAGATCTTTTCACAATATGTTTTTTTATTTACGTCTGTCAAGTTACAAAAATATTTAGGCATATATTAAGTAACTTTTTTAACTACATGTTATTGTCTAAAGGTTAACGAGAGCAAAAACACACTGCTAATGCGATTGAAATCAATGCGTTGGATTCAAACCATTGAACTGGAAAACGGAATGTGTAAGTCTAAAGAACAAATTTACCTAGTGACTAACTACTATAGATTACGGTGATATCAGAAAAGGTTTAGGTATATATATATATATATATATATATATATATATATATATATATATATATATATATATATGCAAATAAGACAGTTCAGAGTAGAACGGCAACTGTTAATAAGAAGCTTTACAAGTGGTAAAATGGCAATCTGCTCATATTCTCCTAATTTCAGTAGTGCTAAGATTCAAAGGGTGAAGACCAACCTTGACAAAAGGAGTTTGACGATGGACGGACAGATACTATAACATTCATTTACTGCCAGGTTGTGGGTCCGCGAGATGCTAAGAACCAATTGCTGGAGACAAATGGTGATTTGGCTACAAAATTGTTCTCAGCGACACAGATGCATCCACACTCTGTGATCTGTCATATCCAATGAAACCCTGTTGTTTTCCCATGTGAATATTTTTCTCCGTCACATTTCTGCTTATTATCACCCTTCCGACTCTTTTTTTCCCTTTGTGTGTCACATGGATTGTGGTGACTTGGACTTTTACACTTCTATGATAACTTCTATGTTGGGACTCAGTCATTCACGCTAAAGCTAGAGGCATTATCTGTAGCTGATGTGTGGTGCTTGTAATTGCACTAGTGAACATGCAGGTCTATCTAGGGGAAGTGAATAGCCCTGATTCCAAACCCATGGTGATATATGGGTTCCAAAATCCAAACGGATATAATGATGTATGAACCTGCTTTGGGCAGTGACAACCATGGGAACACAGCTCTTGACGCTGCTCTACTGCCTTGTGGATTAGACCTCAAAGCCAGTGGCACTGGATAGCTACTTAAGAAAACTGTCTACTTCTGTCTGGATATCTGGACAGTACACTAGTAAGAAGCATGGCGTATCTCTTAGTGCCCACAATAAATCAAGTTTTTGTTTTGTAAATAATGTCCTTTGGTGATTGCGACTGAAACGATAACCTCTTCAGAAGTTGGTTTTCGTAACTCAGCTGGAGAAGAGAGTCAGACAAAAAAATTCGGAGGCCACCGGATTGAATCCTGCCGTAACCCATATTTCCACTATATAAGTCTTTAAAGTTTAATTTTTCATCAGTAAAAGTTATTGAAAAAGAAACAAGGCAAACTGACTCAAAATAGAGAAGATAAGCTTAGAAACCATAGAAACTGAGAGACAATAAATCTTAGAAGTAAAATTCACGCAATGCTATACACGAAATGAACTGAATACAATTGTATTGTCTGAAGGATACTATATATAATTTTCTCCCCCCCCCAAAAAAAAAGATGAATAATTCCATCTGTATCCATAGCCAGTTTAGTTGTATATGTTTTATACAAAAAATATATATTTCAACATGAAAGAAATGCATAATTTTATTTGTGGATGGTGACTAGCAGTGGAATCCAGGATATGCGTTCCGTCCTATTTGGGACTCGTCAGCTGGATGTACCTGCACTTCCCAATGAGTGATGATGTTCCCACCGAGGCTCGAACCCAGTGCCCTTAGTTTCATCACTCACTGGGAAATGCAGGTACATCCAGCTGAGAAGTCCCAAATAGGACGAAATGTGCATCCTGGATCCCTCCACTGTTAGTCCTCATCCACTAATTAAATTCTAATTAAATGCCCAGACATCGTCGGAGCATCTGCACAAGAAGCCGACATGTTAACCTGAGACCGAGCACTTCAATCCAATCAGTCGATGGGAAAATCTCAAATTCAATTAAATGAAAGAAATGTAATTAACATACTTGAATTTTTTAAATTAGTTTGACTGTCAGTTTGAAAGGATTATAAACAAATGGACCAGAAGGTTTAGTAAATTCTGCTGAGCATGCTGTCTCAGGTTGTTTGGATTGGCTTCGGTCAGCACGAATAACAACTACACGACTTTTACTTAATGGTACTACACTTTCTGCTGCATTTTTAGAAATTGAATGAGGTATCAAATGACTTGGTAATGGAGGTATAATAATTGATCTGAAATGAATACAAATTAAGATTAAAGTATTTATGACTTTTATATTTAGTCAGTAAGTTTACTGACATACAAAGTAACTCAAGCAAATTCACTTAGAATTAACTCAGTCAGGGAGACTAAAAGTTACAGTGAACGTACTTAAAAAAAGAGCGTCTAGAGAAGCTATGACCCAACGGATGGAACGAATGTTCCTGAAGGTCATGTCACATCAGAAAGGTTGTTAGATAATGGTTTCAAGATTTTATTATGCGCTGACGTTAGTTACAGAACCGTTGGAAAACCTGGGAGTACTGGACAGCTGTTTCGTCCTAGTTTGGGACTCGTCATCAGTACGCACCCACTGGGGCCAGCGTAGTGTAAGTTACTCGCTTTGTTTTGGGGGTCTTAGAAAGACGACATACTGCTGACAAATAGGGATATAATAGCAGTAAGTTATTTCCCACAAAGGACTAGCAAGTCATCTAAGCTGCCTCTCCACTCTGGGGTCGAAGAGTTAGAAACAGTCAACATAGACTTACTTTGCGGTGATCCGTAGCCGGTTTCATAAGTCAGTAAAGATATTTGGGATAATGATAATTATCTGAACGACTACAGATGCTTTATCCCAGAAAAATTCTGCATATGTTAATTCAACTAAACACTTTAGTCGTACATGGACAACTTGCTTAATTTAGTAACTTTTCATAGGCAACTTTCACACTTTGTGAAAATTCAGTCTGTTCTTGTTTCACACCTGATCACCAAGGAGGACGAATAAATCAAACAATGGAATGATCACTTTAGAGGATTCTTGAATCGACCACCACCACCGGCAATTCGCCCAGAAACACCACCAGCGACAACAACGCACACACACACAAAAATGCTAGTGGACACCACTCCTCCAACGAAAGCAGAAAACCTGAGTGCAATCAAGCTACTGAAGTTCGGGAAGGCAGCTGGAACAGACGGCATCCCTCCCGAAGCACTGAAGACGGCCCCAGAGATTACGGCAGATGTTCTCACTTCATTACTGCAAAACGTTCGGGAAGAAGGAAAGGCGCTTACTGACTGGAAGAAGGGCTACCTTGTCAAACTGCCAAAGAAGGGCGACTTACGCCTCACTCTGCAAGAACTGGTGTGGAATAATGCTCTTGACCACACGCCAAGTAAAATACTAACTCACGTTATTCTAGAGAGAATAAAGGATGCACTGGGTGGAGAATTCCACCATCCACCGGAACAAGTCGGATTCAGGGAAGGCAAATCATTTGCTGATCGAAGAGGACAGTAGAAAACAGAACATAGTGGAGATGTGTTGTTGAAGCCCTATGTTCCACTAGGAACGCAAAGGAATAATAAATAATACTAATAATAATAAACATGCGATTGTACTAAATCTATATTAAGAAGAAGAACTTTGAGAAAAAATCAAATCGCATAATTCTTACCGAACTAGTGGTAGTTGATGCACTGGTATTTCAACCAAGTCCAACATTTGTCTTTCATTAGCCCTGGTTTGAATTCCTTCATTATTCCCATTCGAATAATAAGAATAATAACCATTTGAGTACATTACTCGATGACTTCGTGGCCATCGCCTAGAACGTCCCCCACTCGATTGATAATTCAGTATAGTCATACTAGGTGCACTAACCGGTTGGTCAGGACAACGAAGTACAGCTAAACGGCATAAATCATCCATGCATGATATACAACTTGCTTCATCTGTATATTCAGGCCAACTATCAAGTACCGAGAAACAGTACCTGTAAAAATGAATAAAAATTTAGAATATTCCAACGGTCAGATGCTAATATTTTTATAAGTAGTATATATATGTATGTTACCTATCAAAAACCACACAAAAAATTGAATTAAATGCTTTACGATAAACGTAAGATTATTTATGGAAATTTCTTTTAAACCACATTTAATGTAACCATGTTACTAAATTGTATAAATCAAAGTATGAGCCACACCTATTTTACCAGGATCAATAGTACAAATTGATTTTCCTGATCCTAAATTAGAGACTGAATAATATATAAGCCATTCATTCAGAGGCGTTTTTCAACTAATGATCAAATACTAAGCGATAATAAACAAATAAGTAACAAGGTAAAACAATCTTTATGAAAAGGTTATTATAACTGATTAGTTTAAAATGCATATAGACTGCTTGTTACTTTCTTTTTATTCCTTCACGTTCCCAGCAGAAACATAGGGATTCAAGCTAGTAGCTTGAAGTTTCTATAGCAGTGGTGTTTATTTTTACAGGATGGAGTCGATAGCCCACCATGCCCAACCTTTCCCCTTTACCAGCTTTATTTCTGGCTTAGCGAGGTAAAGGAGTGCGTCGGTGGCTGTGGATCGAACCCGGACCATGTGCATGGTCGGTGGACGTCTTAACCGCTGTGCCACTGACGTACACTTGTTATTTACATATGTAGAATACTGAGGTGTTCGCCACTGATAAAAACTTGTACGACTGACTAACTGACTGGTTTCAACGTGGAACATTGCACAGATGTGAAGCAGTTCGACTTGTCACGCGCCATGTAACACACAAGAAGAGAAAAAAAAGAGAAAAAAAGATTCCAAAGGACGATAATAAGCAGAAATGTGATGGAAAAAGAATAGGAACATGGAAAAACAATAAGATTTAATAGATATGTCAGATCACGAAGGCTGAATGCATCTGTATCATCGAGAACAATTTTGAGCCACATCACTGAAGGTATCCAGTCATTAGTTTTTAGAATCCTGAAGATATCATCTAGGTAGTCAACACATCCCTACATGGTTCAAGTAAAATGTCAAAGATTTCGTGGACTGGAACTAACTTCTGATTTGACCACACCTAACTCTTTTTTAACCGAATCCTGTGACAGCTAACATTGACCATCGAGGAAGGCAGCGTCTAGGGATGCGTAATACATCTCCTAACCACCTGAATCGGTATAGCTTCACAACGTCATCGATTGATTTTCCCTCTTTACCTAACACTTGACACCTAACCTTAATATTAATCACGCTATTATACTACCTCATATGAGAGAGAGAATGTAGACACATGATCAAAGAAAGCTAACCTACTCGGGACTTCCACTTTCATTGGCCATGTCTTACAGGTATAAAGGAGGATAGAGCAAACTGATGAGCAGCACACACGCCCTTTAATCGGTAACCAGCTGGTTATCGCATCTAAGCCAGAGATGACAAAAGTAGGCAAATATCACACCAGCTTTTTATATATATGCTGAGATTTCGTTTGCAATCAGTCCATCGGGGTGGTAGTAGTTCCCAAATAAGTGAACTAGTAAACAGACTCTACTAATTCACTTTCTATCCTTAAGCTTAGAGTCGTTGCAGTCCAGTCCTGTAGCGTCATCTTACATTTGACAGGAGCAAATGGCATACCAAAGATTCCTGCTGACTGTGTTCATAAGATTCACCATCTTGTCAGCGTCTTCACCTAGAAGGGCTACATGATCTGCATATTCTAAGTCAACAAGATTGTTCTTTAGTAACAAGTCAATTCCTAAGTCGGTAAAGTCAGTTAGGGCCGATTCCATTAGTACATCTATGATAAAACTAATCAGAAATAGAGGACAGTGGATATCTCTGACATACACCACTGGTTGTCATCACTTCAGATGACAACTCGCCATCAACTCTAACAAGGCTTTGTGAGTTCTAGTATAAAACGTCCTCGCCACTCCTGTCACAACCAAACACATTGGAAAAGAAAAAAAACTAGTTTAACTCAAATTAAGCTTTAAGTTGGTCTAGAAAAAACAATGCAACACTAATATGTATATTTACATACATCACCCCCCCCCCCCCACACACACACCTCAAAGTTAATTGCACATACGTG
The DNA here is from genome assembly GCA_944472135.2 of Trichobilharzia regenti. Taxonomy (NCBI): domain Eukaryota; kingdom Metazoa; phylum Platyhelminthes; class Trematoda; order Strigeidida; family Schistosomatidae; genus Trichobilharzia; species Trichobilharzia regenti. The sequence goes on from OX235262.1 coordinate 138,648,311, forward strand.
TCACTTAAAAGATATGTGTAGTCAAAATATTCGATTAGAACAATTTAAAACGAATTACTCATCTCTTATATATAAAAGAATACATTGTTATACCTAGAACTAACAAGACATTTTTTCGAAAATTCATAACCATTTTATGCCGTCAACATCAAAATACGACTAACAACAATTATAACAGCAGTAATTCATCAGTAAGCCATGTCAAGCATACATACTTTTTTTCTAAAATGCTACGAAAATGTATATCTGCTTTGATGATATTAGATATCAGTTGAAGGCAATCTGCTTTTTAAATGCTATCGAATAAATTTCTTGTCAGTCAGCCGTACACATCTACCTTTTCACCGTTATCATTAAACAGCTCAGATTAACTTGGGAATTCACTACACGTTTCGAATAAAGAATTATAATTATTGTTATTATTATTGTTTCCTTGGTTTCCAAATGGAACATAGGGCTTCAACTCCACGTCTCCACACTTGCTTCTGTCTTCCTTCTGCTGTACTTTTCACCTCCATCCATGTTAGTCCATACTCTTTCAACTCCTCTTCACACCATCTCCTCCATGTCACTCTTGCACTGACATCCCACTCGCCGCCGCTTCTCTTACGGTCTGGTTCCACTCGACCAATGATCTGACGCGCGCGCGATGTCACCCAGTGGCCTCCTCAGAGAGCAAGTGTCCAATCCATCTCCACTTTCTCCTGCATATTTGTTGGTTGGCGATTGGTTCTTGTCTTGTTTGTTCCCAGCCATAGTTTCTTGTTGGTCATTCTTTCTTTCTGATCTTCAGTATAAATCCAGTGAAGACAGTTGTTGGTTGATAAAGGTCTGCAACAGGCTGTTGGAGATATTCTTTGTGACCCACCCGCCCGCCAAGTTTCTCATCCGTATAGAAGAACTGACTGACTTGACGTGGTTTGTATTGAAAATCCAACCGAATTTTGTTGTTGATCCTGGCTGAGTGACGAAGATTTTCAGATTGGTTTCCGGTTGATGAATGTGTTTCCCGCCTCCCTTCCCGATTCTCGCTCGATTTGACATCCTCGTCCGTTCCGACTTCCTGTAGTTGAGACAATGCTCCCTAGATAAGATAAGTGAATGAAGTAACCTCTATCAAATCCCTCCCGTTGATGGCGATTGGCGTTGGATGTTGCTGTTGTTGTGGGTGGTGATGGTGGTTATTTTCATAACCTCAGTCTTGTCCATGTTCACATGGAGTCCTGTCTTTTCCGGCTGCTTCTTCGACCAGTTTGTCGGTCAGTTTTCGCTTGTAAGTCTTCGATTGTGTGTGACATCAAACATAAATCATCCATGCGCGAAATCCAGGTCTTCTAGGTTCTTCGAGTCGGTCCAGGATATTCCTGTCTTCTCATTTCCCACTGTCTGAGGCATAATACAGTCCACCACAATTAGGAATATCATTGGTGATAATAAGCACCCTTCTGTGACCGACTCCCGTGTTTACTCCAAACACCTAGCTGAGTTTTCCGTTGTGGATCACTTGATATGTGCCGTTGTCGTACAGCTGTTGATTAAGGTTGATGAATAATTTTGGTACGCCGTAGCACTCGAGTAGTTTTCAAATTACTACGCGATCAACGCTCTCGAAGGCGTTCTCAAAGGGTATAAAGTTGAGGTACAGGTTTGATTGCCATTCCATGCTTTGAACGTTTAATATACTCCTCGTTAAATAACTGCTTATATTTTGCCGAAGATCTGGAAAATATGACTCATATGGGAGCAGAATGATACCTCCTAACTTATATTACAAGGTTATTTCTTGCTTGCAATCTCAGTAACAATTCTAGAAATATGTATTTGAAAACAGTGGTCATACGAACTTTTAACATGATCTATATTTAGCCTTGAATGGAAGTCAATCCAGTATTCAACGTTAATTTCACACTCAACTAATTTCCTTAAATACTTATTGTGATACCACATCACACCATGTTAGCTTCTATTGCCTTGTTTTCAATAAGAAACAGAAGACTTATGCGAACGTCACACTCAAGTGAAACTAATAGAATTATATTATTCATGGAGAATTCAAATCAGTTCACTTCATAATGAAATCTGCATTGAAGATGGTCTCCAGGAAAATAACGAAAGCTTGGCAATTAAACCACTCTATTCGAGATACAAATCTCCTCAATTATTTCATAATTGCAAGTTTCCACATCATCTTTACTGCTCTCGAAAACCTCCACAAAATGCTGTAAAATCAAACACTGTTTATAATGCTTTCAGGAAGCGAAGATGGTACCGAGCTTTCTCCACACTTGCAACTTCACTAGATTGTACTGGGTAATTAAACGAATTTTCCATAATTATTAAAAACATCCAACCTTTTCAATTTTTCACCTTCAGTAATCAATGTCTCACAATCGAAAAGTAAAATGAAGAAAACTATTTAACAATACACACACACACATCTATTAACCGGTTGCCAGATATCATGAGTATACCGAAGACAATAAATGTGACGTGGAGGTTCCTTCAGAAATCAGTTCATCAAGTGTGCTGAAACTCTCCAAATAAGTAGAATAGTTAACATATTCCAACCATATCACTTCATATAATTAAACTAGGAGTCACTTCACATTTATCCTGTAGCAAAGTTTTACATTTAACACATAAACAGTCAACAGTTATCTCAAGTTTCAATATACTAGTGCTAATAAACCCCACCACCCTCCAACTGTTCATCTATCCAGCAAAATCACCACCATTATCTTTAAAACTCTCCTTGAGTCAGTCCAGCAATTCCTCGTGATTTGCTTGAACTTCAATTAGAAACACCTTTTCCAACCTCAAAAATATTTGTATAACCGATGTCTACATTCCAATCAGACTGAGGTTGGATGGATAGTGGAGCAGTTGCACTGCTCTTCAATAATATTCTAATTAATCTTCCAGTTATTTCTCCTGATATGTTATGTTGAAGTCCCATCCCTTCTGGAGATTGTTTTATTTACCATAATACTTTTAGAAGTCCCTTCATTAATAAGCCTAAGAAGTCGAAAATTTTTTTCTTAAATGTAGAGAACGTGAATGCACCGCACTGAAAGCATGAAATTGTTCCCATAGGTACAAAACTGTTCTTTATAGGATGCATTATATGCTAAATTAGGACAGAAATACGAGGTGAAGATTAAATAAATCTCAGGTTAGATCACGGATTGATATCAGTTAGAGAGAACCAATGGAAATCTAAGGAATACTGGATAACTGTTTCGTCCTAGTTTCAGACTCTTCGATACTACGCACCCAACGGGGTTTGACTCCATGGCTTTCAGGTTACGGTTACAAAGCGAGCTCGTGGAGTATTCAGTTAGTGAAACCTGATTCAATTGTCCATGAATTCCAAATTGTACTACTCCGTAAATGTCATAATGGAAGAATATGGCTTCAAAAAAGGATGAAAACTGTTTGATGTTCCTTTAAATGCTACGTGTATAGATGTCAGTGTTTGATCAATCTGTATGTGGGCTATACCAGCACTTTTTCGCATATAGAGAGCCTGTATCAAGTGTAAAGTGTTGATGAGAGATCAATTAGCCTCATGGATGAAACAAAGATAAATTGAACTAGTTCCATACTAGAACTGGAAAATAAAGACTGAACTAATTTTACCATGATCAGTATGTTAGTTAGTGCTAAACAAAACAGTCTGTCTACTTCATGTGTTGATTGATGTCTGGTGTTATTAGTGAACACTAACTTTCGAAGTAGCATGTGAGCGGCGATGTAGCTCATTGGCCTACGTACTTGGTTTCCAGTCACTGGGTCATGGGTTTGAGTCCAGTTTCACCTGATTCAGCCTGAACAACTAAATGGGTCGTACCAATGACCCTCACACCATAAGTGTAGTTCTCGACCTGGTACGTGAAAAAGTTTTTCCGGATAACTGAACTCAAACAAAGCAGTAATACTCGAAGTTGAGACAAAACGGTGATATAATCGGACCATAGATTGCGTTCACTGTTGAAAGTAACATCAAACATATATAGTGGAGATCCATGGCATTTAGCATAAGGAATAAGATCTGAATTTTCAACACCTAATGTCAAATTAGTGACTCTCGATATAGTTCAAAGACTTGGTGCGTCATCATAAGCATTTCCAACAGTTGGCTGAAGACTATCATCAACAGCTGTCCTATCTTCATACTGAAAATCAAATGGATGACCAGAAAACACTGATAACGAATTAACCAAAAAAGCTATCAGCCAACAAATATATGCAACAGAAAATGGAGATAGATTAAACATCCGCTGAAGAGGTGGTTGAGTGGCATCGCACACACACGAACAGGAAACGACAATTTGAATGTGAAGAAATAAAAGCGTGTAAGCAATCGCGGAGCCAACTAAACAACAACAAAAATGACTGCAGAGGATAGGGGTGAAATACAGATGTGCTGCTATTGCAGTGATATATCCCAACTCAAGGGACTCAGAGTAATAATAATAATAATAATAGTAATAATGGTAATACTCAAAATCTCACATACCCAATAAGCTTTAATCCATTATCCCAGGAAATTTCTGAAGCATCTTCTAAATTAATATTTGTTTTATACTGATTTATAAAATAATGCATTACACTTAATTGTAATTCACACCAACCAACTGAACGAAATTGTATTGATGATTTTGATGCATATAAATTATTCAAATGAGAGTTTAAAGTTGAACTAAGATAACGTGTAATATAATGTAATGATTTAAATTTATTGATTACACCAGTTAATGATGATGATGTGGTTGTTGTTGTTGTATTCAATCCAGCGCCTCCAGTATGCATCAGTGTTCCTGTTGTTGTATTAGATGTGCTTGTGGTTGCAGTTGTGATACGCGTTGGACTATTCACCTGATTCAATACAATCAATGGACTCCATAATGGTGGATTTGTAATTAATCGACAAATAGCACTAGATGGACGTCGATTTTCATTCGGTGAATAAATTAACTCTTTACAGTTATTGTTATTATTACCATTATCATTGCTGAGTAATTTTGTATCTGTCGGTGGTATTTGAGTAAAATTAGGCGAATAAGGTGATTGAATTTTTAAACCAGTTAATAGAGTATCATGTTCAAAGTCAACAAGATTCAAATTATGCGGTCCAGTTAAAAGCCAAAGAGCTAAACTAGCCTTACGATTAAAATTCATTGCTTTATACAAATTAACAATAGTCAGGTAACGTTTAACTGAACATGGATCCTATAAGGGGCAGAAAAATAAAAAAATAAAATAACATTTCATTATTAATTTGTGATAAATTTAAGTGATTATTAAATAAATAGTTTCTCCTATCCTGACTTCTATTTCATACTCCTATTTTGGGTTTGATTTCGTCACAAGTCAAAACCGGGTAAAGAAAGACGAGGAAGTACTGGACAGCTTCTTCACCCTAGTTTGAGATTTGTTTTAGAAGTTAAACGCCCAGGACTCAATCAGGAGTTGGACACAGAACCTTCAGGTAATAAAACCAACTTGTTGACTATTCCGCCACTGGGTTGGGATCCAATGAAGTGGGAACTTTAACTACCATCTACCAATACCATTGATGGGTATATGCTCTCCCCTGAGATGAGGCACCCAGCAAACCACAGTCTCATATTGGACTTGAAACCCATCCTCGCCAAGCTGAGGATGTGTGGCCGTTCCACACCTCCGGTCATCGCTGTCTTTGTAGAATCGCTTGCGTTCAACGGCGTCATTGTATGAGTAATTCTGAGATCCGGCAGCTGGTTTTTTGGACACACTGGTGATCACCATTCTTTGAGTATCGTCATATGGAAACACCGAGTTTGGTGGTTTGGATGTGTGATACAAATGTCACCCTACAGGCTGTTCGCTAGCTCTGGGATTGGATGGAAAAGTTTGGACGGGATGGTCAGCCCCGTGACGTGACGTAGCATGATGAAGGGTATTTGTGTTAGATTGGCATCAGCTGACACATAACAACTCCCTGGTTGGGGTCCAAGAGATGGTTTAAATTAGAGGCTTGAAACGTTATCAAATATGGAAAAGAATCGCAATCAAAGACAAATATGCTGCGATTTCCTACTTTCTTCCCTTCCCGACAGTGATACGACAAATGTAGTTTAATCTTCTCAAATATACTTGCTTCCGTTCTAGATGAAGTCCTTTAATTCATTCTTCCCCTATTTTAGTTGTACATCGCTGTTTAATTATTAGTATTTGGTGTATCTTCTTCGTGCCCATATTATACCACATTGTGTGTACGTCTAAGTCCTTTACAAGATAAATACATTTTTCATTCTAGAATAGATATAACATAGAGTAGGAGTAAAAGAAAACTATGCACTTGATCAAACAGTTAATCAAAGTATACCACACAATCCCCTGTATCCTCATTATACTCTTGGGTTCCAAGTAGAACATAGGCCTTCACAAAAAGCACATACATCTCCATTCATTTCATCCTGTCCTTTACAGTACATTTAGGGTAGCTGGCTCCACAACTGCCTTGTGATTTGAAACCAAATTGACTGAATTCTGGATCACCTAATATACATACATGAGTGAAAGTTTCTCCTTACTTAAAAAATATCAGACGTAAGGCGATTTCATACACATACTGAATGTAGAGTGAGAAAAAATTGTTTGATGTTTGTTACAGGATTTCATCATGAGCTCATATTGGTTAGAGAACCACTGGAAAACTTGAGAGTAATGGACAACTGTTTAATCCTAGTTCGGGACTCTTCATCAGTGCGTACTCACTGTGGTTCGAACCCAGGACCTTTTGGTTACAAGGAGAGGTTTGATATTACTTCCAACCGTGAGCGCAATCTATGGTCCGATTATATCACCGTTTTGTCTCAACTTCGAGTATTACTGCTTTGTTTGAGTTCAGTTATCCGGAAAAACTTTTTCACGTACCAGGTCAAGAACTACACTTATGGTGTGAGGGTCATTGGTGCGACCCATTTAGTTGTTCAGGCTGAATCAGGTGAAACTGGACTCAAACCCATGACCCAGTGACTGGAAACCAAGTACGTAGGCCAATGAGCTACATCGCCGCTCACATGCTACTTCGAAAGTTAGTGTTCACTAATAACACCAGACATCAATCAACACATGAAGTAGACAGACTGTTTTGTTTAGCACTAACTAACATACTGATCATGGTAAAATTAGTTCAGTCTTTATTTTCCAGTTCTAGTATGGAACTAGTTCAATTTATCTTTGTTTCATCCATGAGGCTAATTGATCTCTCATCAACACTTTACACTTGATACAGGCTCTCTATATGCGAAAAAGTGCTGGTATAGCCCACATACAGATTGATCAAACACTGACATCTATACACGTAGCATTTAAAGGAACATCAAACAGTTTTCATCCTTTTTTGAAGCCATATTCTTCCATTATGACATTTACGGAGTAGTACAATTTGGAATTCATGGACAATTGAATCAGGTTTCACTAACTGAATACTCCACGAGCTCGCTTTGTAACCGTAACCGGAAAGCCCTAGAGAGTCAAACCCTGATGGGTGCGTACTATTGAAGAGTCGCAAATTAGGACGAAACAGTTGTCCAGTACTCCCTGCTGATTTCCATTAGTTCTCTAATTGATATAAATCCGTGATCAAACCAGTAACCAATTAAATCCCTACAGACCAACAATTGAGAACATAAAGGGGGAATTTCAATCATTTCAATTACAATGTGAATAGCAGGATTAGTAGTCTTATATTGATATCAACTTACCTCTGGACAAAATCTGGAAAGAGATGATGTGATCAATGAATCAAGAATTTCACAGGCTTTACGTTTTTGCTTGAAAAAAGAGAAAAATAAATGGATAGGTAGACAGACAGACAAACAGATGAAGAAATAAAAAAAAAGAAAGTACTCTCAGCAATAGCTTTTTTCTTTTCTTCTTAACGAAACTCAAAAGAAGGAGAAAACAGAGCAAAAAAAAACCGTAACCACCACATGATATAAATCAATTCATACTTTCTTATTATAAATGTACAAACGTGTTATCATCTTTAGAAAAAAGGATTATAATTAGTCTTAATTCACGTTTGTGAATTAATTCAATGAAGTTAATGATAAAAGTCTGCTTTGTCATACAAGTAGTTAGGTGGTGGTATATGTGAGAGTAGACAGAACACTGGTTACCATAAGTGAATTTAATTTCATTTTAAATTTTTGGTTTTTATTTGAATTTTTGACTTTCTCGTTGATTGATTCTACTGAGATGTTCGGTCTTCTGTTAACATATTGGCTTCTAATACAGACGCTTCGATGATGTCTAAAGATTAATTTGAGGTAGTTTGGTGGATAATGACAAGCAATGGAATCCACGATACGAATTTTATCCTATTCTGGACTCGCCGATTGGATGTACCTGAATTCTTCAGTGAGTGATAGTCCTCACACTAGAACTCGATCTCAGTAGCCATCATTTGAAACGGGAAAATCAAAAGTGAATTAGAAACAAATAATAACTAATGCTCGTTGCACAAGAGGTGGCTCTTGTGTTCCAGTGGATAACACTTCGGTGTTTAAAACGATGGGTACTGGGTTAGAGTCTCAGAGGGAACACCATCACTCACTGGAGAACGCAGGTACATTCAACTGACGAAATCCAAATAGGACGCAGTGAGCATCCTGGATTCCACTGCTTGTCACCATCCACCAAACTACGTCATATTAAATTTTTTATATTTATGTTAGATGGTCGGAGATAATCGGCAGGAAGCCCTACATGACCAAGGTTTCATGCTAGTTAGCACTCCACCAGTGAGCAAGGTGTATCTGCAACGTTGAAGGAACGCATGTCCCTTCTGAGATTTGAATCCGCGTCACCAGTGAGCTATTTGGACTCGCGATTGACCTCCTGTAGGACTGTAATGGATACTTTGATTGTACACTAATTAGTAACTAGTGTGATGTGTGTAGTCCTTTGTATGGTGCAGACTGAATTCCATCAGTTAGGTTTGCAATTCGATTTAACATATCACACAGTGATACAGTACTCTTTAACATAGTGTGGAGCTGTGGCTCATCGGTCTAGGTGCTGGTGGCTGAAGGGTTAGAACCTCACTCCACTCCACAGATCGAGGTTTGGCCAGCCCCGGGTAGTATAACCAGCCCTCACACAATAAATGTGCTTCATTACCAAATGGATAGAATTGCAAGTGAAAGTTGAATAATTTTAGTGGACAATTAACTGTCTATAAATATATCATTGTAATTAGATCATTATTACAAGTTAATAATATTGCTAGCTTGTTTATTCCTCTAGAATGCCTAAAACGTGCTATTTCGAACAAACTCAATATTGAACAGTAAGTAAATGAGTTATAAAACAAAAAAGTTAACTCTACACAGATTTAAAGAATCTACGATGAAAAGATATTGGCTCAATAAAATAATATGCTTTTTTAATGATGAATGATGAGAAGCCATGTATGAAATGAATTCACTAACCATTAATACAAATCCACAAATTATGTGTAAGGTATACATGTTTTATAAACATCTGGATCTATATGAAGCAGCTATATACAGGGACTTGATTATCGTATTATACACGATTCCTTGTCAGACAAGATTGCATACAATAATTTTTCAACCGGGAGGGATCACAATAACACACACCTTACAAAGTCTTTAACACACATGAACTATTTAATGCAGCAAACTTGCTACGAAATTCGATGTCATTAGTGCTCGCAGTTAGTTTTAAGCACATGTAAGTAGTCGGTTACGATAATTACTAAAAAAATCTTAATTTGTCCCTTAATCAATTTCATAAGAGTCTTAAACACCATAGAAGCGTTACTCAATAACCACTTGCAATTGCATGCAGTTGGCAATAAACCGAACCTACTTACTGTATAAGGGCTGATTATACTGTAACGACAGAAGACAAGCGCCAGGGAACAGATCGTTTATTGAGAAAATCAACATATATTTATAGATTTTTATGTACATTACTGTTCGTTATTGTTAGCAGAGAGGTAACGTCTTCTGATTGGTTGTTTTCGTGCTGAAGGTTATTCCGCCATCTCTTTATGGCCGTTTCTTAGACAGTCCGGTCTACGACTCGTACCTACCCACGTTAAGTCTGCTGTGAATGGTTGTTGAGTTCCTCAAGTTTTCGCTTTGTTCTTGTTTTCTCTCTTGACCTCGATTCAGGACGTAAACAGTGACGTAAATTGTTGAATACAACTTTGGCTTTCAGACAGCTCTCACCATGATACTACCCAGAGCTGCTCAAACCTCGGCTCGTGAAAAAGGGCTCGAGCCTTTGGCCCATCAGTTGAATGTCGACCATCCATACTGATAAACCACATCTGCACCTTAAACTATATACTAATTGAGACAAGGAGTAAGCATTTTAAGACTGACACAACTTTGAGTCTATTGTATTTTTTATGTTACCAAACGCAGTATTATACTATTTCACCCTACAGTTTAGAGATTTAATCACTAATCTGGACAATGCATGATACTATCAAACATACTTATTCACATTCAATTTAAATCAAATATAAATGATGAATAATATAATTAATTAAAATCATGAATTATAAGCCTTAAATTATTTTATTTAAAAAAACTTACTGATTCAGTGATAAGTAAACGAATCACCTTAAACTTGAACTCTTCGAAAAGAAAAGGATTTAATTCAACCTAAATATATAATATAAGAAGAAATGCTTAAGATGAATCATGAATATGCAAAACTAGTACGTTTAGAAGATATTTAAACTACAGCTACAAGACATTTACAACTATCCGGTCAAATCTTGATCACAGTTCATATCAATTACAGCTACAAGTATATACTAAAATCCTACTTTGTAGGATAAAAATACAACCTAAAAGTATACACCATGACAAAAATGCAAAATAATTTTCTACTTGGATAATGCATCTTAAAACAAAGATACATTACAATCAGTCAACAATGTGGGGGAGAGAAATAGAGAGACAGAGAGAGTGATCACCATACCAACAGTGCTGTTCTCTCATTCTGTGAAGAAGGATTTAGCAAAGAATGAAAGATTTCATTTCATATTCAGGTTTTTAATTGTAAATGGTAAGAAGTTATAAACATTGACCCAAAACTACTCTGTGTGACATACAACACATGGACGTTACTTGACTGCTCAGTCACAAAGCAGTACCACCTTCAAGGTTTCGAAAGGATATCAAAACGATGAATCCCTGATATATTAATTCCCTCCTAAAGATTCTGAATGTCTGTTTCCTTCTTTACTTTTGTGATTTCATACCGTGATAAATACTATGGTTTCAGTAATTTTCTCGCAACTACTAACAATGTTAGCCAACAGAAGCGCATTTTTGCGTCTGTAAAACTAGATTTCGGTAGCAGACGGGTAACTGAATGTGCACTGATTGACTGGGTTCTAGTTAGTAGCCACTACCATTGCTTAGTGACACGAAATATATCTCATTATTTTAAACAGTACCTATAAGAATTAACAATCAAATACAAAATCTCGAAGAGCATTTGCAAATTATCATTCTAATGTGAAAATACCGCAGGATCCTTATCTATTTTTTCCAAGGATGAATGTACAACTTTAAACAGAGAAGCTTTAGTTTCAGTTGTGGCAACTCCACACAGTAAAGTAAAAAAGAAATAGCTAAACATATTATGTCACCTGAGGTCACATCCAATGAATATCAGTGATTTAGTGGCTGAATACTCGCCAACCACACAGGTGGTTCGGGGTTCAATCCCCAGTCGACATACGCCTATCCCTCACTTAACCTGGTGAGGGGCGAAGGTTGGACAGGAGACTAGCGACCCCACCCTGTGGAAAGAAACATCACTGACATATATCCCACACAGAACACAAAAGGAATAAAAAGTATTAAAATGTTGTCAGTTATTGGACTTAAACTAAGACGACAATAGATTTTGTCATCTTGCTGAGACTAAATAATGAGAAGAAAGTCAGAGTGATTAATGTCTACTTTTTAGAAATATAGATAGTAGTCTGAATTACCAACCGACTTCAGTGGTGAATGGGTATAAACCAAAGAACAGAATGGATTAAAACTAGACAATATTTGACTACTGTTTAGAATTTTTAAAGAAACTGAATGGAAGGAAGCGAACATTTGATGAAGCTGTCACCAATATCTAACAACTTGAATGAAATACCGCTGTAACAGTCTTACTGATGTGGTGAGTAACAAGAAGTTGGTATGGATAAAAAAACCTACATGACTTTGTCAGGGTGATATTGGAATACCTACCAAAAAGGTGAACCAGTTCGCTTAATCATAGTATAAGTTTTGAAACATGATTGGCATTTGGAGGTAATACGCTTCCAATCATAAATTTTGCTAGGAGTACTTGAATACACTTATATTATAGTTAATTCCGTTGAAATTAGACAACAGCAAAAAGGGAAAACTAAAATACAACATAGACAATGTTTGCTAAGGTAGGTATGAGACGTTCTCAGTATGCCAACGGGAGGCCTAAACCAATAAGCACCCTAAATATGAGAGCAAATGTCAGCTGGTCTTACTGTTTCTATTCATTTACCTCCTAGTGGAACATAGGGATTTTAGCCACAGCTTTGAAGTTTCAGCAGCAGTGGATTTTATTTGTTTTATTTTTGGTGGTGAGGTTGTTAGTCCCACGTCCAACCTTCCCTCTTTAGTGGCCTTACTACCAGCTTAACGAGGTTTAGGAGTGCGTCGGTCGGGAATTGAACCTCAGACTACACATGGGGTTGATGATATCTCCACCGCTGAACCACCGATTCTTCATCAGTACGCACCTACAGGAATTCGAACCTAGAACTGACCAGTCACAGGCCAGCTTGTAAACCATTAAGCCACTGGAACCTAACAGTTGGCCTAAGCTATGTAAACACACGTAGATTTTCTAACCAAGGTAGTTTGCAAGTTAGAAATAAGCTATCAGAAACATTGAGATACACTGTGCATATGTATAGACACATATAGCATTACACTCATAACACATATAACAGTGATATTATTGATAAGAAATACTTTTACCAATGGCATTTTATACCTTATTATACAACTCCATTGTCTCCAAAGCATAATTACAGCAATCAGTAGATGATATGATAATAGGATGATGAGATTTCGATGAGGCCAAATCTAGACTTGAAGATGTAGAGTGTTCTAAAGGATACAGAAACAAAATACAGGTATACAAAACAAAAAAACAACTTGAAAATATTATATCACGTATAAATCAATGTAAAACTGTTCACAATATACCCCTTTGCACATCAAAAAATGAGGATTGTGCGGAAATCAACTTTCCTTCAAACTAGTTATCTGATAGACAGAACTAAGAAAACAAGATATATGGAGTGTCTTAGTTTCATTTTACAAGAGAAAGATTTTCAAGTGTTGGTTTGTAGGGATTTGATTGGTTACAGGATTTCATCATGAGCTGACATTAGTTAGAGAACCATTGGAAAACAAACAGGGGATACTGGACAGCCAGCTGTTTCGTCCTCGTTAAGAACTCTTCAGCAGTACGCACCCGTCAACGGGGTTCGAACCCAGGACCTTCCGGTTACAAGGCTAGCGAGCTTGTAGACCATTAAGCCACTGAGACCCGATCCAATGGCCCATGAATTCTAACTTCTGCCAATTCAAGACATAGCGCGGCCCCAAGCCAATGTCTTCGGCAAGTATTTGTCCTCACATGCAACCTGCTGCACCCTACAGGTCACGAGAAAAATTTAATGAAATAAATAAAGAAAACACTTCTTGCCGCCTTAATATATGAATAACTTTGCTCAAACCATCCATTAATGTACGTTTTTGTGATGCGGGTCAAGGTCGTTCTAAGTGGTGCAGATGCATTCAGTGTATGTGATCTCCTAAACCCACGAAGTCCCCATATTTGACTGAGTTTTAACACGACTTAGCACATAAGTTCACCAGTTCAATTCGCCATATTACATGTAGCACTCAAGGTAGATAAACGGGGGAGGGAGAGGGGAATCGAGAGATTCAAAGGATCTATAATTTATTTTTATTTTTGATTACAGCTTGATTCCACACTGTATTTTCGGTACAAGTATGGAATTTTCAGCGTGGATATCGGTAGCCCAAAATTCGCAGGTCGACCATAGATATCAGGTGTGCGTCGGGATGGGCTCGAACCCCGGACCATGTGCATGGTCGGCGAGAGTCCTAACCACTGTGCCACCGACGCAGAAATGTATGAGGGAAAGAATAATCACATGGTTAGTTTTAAAGGAATGTCACTTTGTTTGACTAATTCCATGTGCATTGATATGTTCCCCTACTCTTGTGAAACAAGGTACATACCCTGTCATGTATAAGAGAAGCTTCCAGGTTGGCTGAGTAAAGGAGAAAGTGGAGTCATAAATAAAAACATGTAGTAGGGGTGATGAACAGATAGTCTCTGATGGCTTCTTCACAACATTGTCTACAAGATTCTACAAAATTTGCCTAAAGATGCCAAACTGTATGTAATTTGCGTAGCGAAGCTCTGGCAATACCGAAAAAAAATAAACAAAGGTAAAACTCTATGTTTAATTCATAAAGCATCATGTCCACCTTATTCCATATTGCTTCACTTTATACCACTTAAAAGCCATAACATTTTAATATCTCCGTTTATATTATTTTCTTTATTGACAAAAGAGTTCATTCATATTATTCTCCTACTGTGTTACACCATTTAGCCTTACAAATTCACATAATAACAATTCGCATTAATCTTTCTAAAAAAAAACTATTGCCCTTTCATCCATTTACTCATGTATATTGTACTTTATGTTGACCTTTCCTTTATCCCCAATCTTATTTCTAATTAATTAAGAATTTATAATCATCTAAACCACCAAAACTAGCACACTTCAAATATTTCCACTAAGTGGAAGATTTTTCATTCCCTACACAACAATCCTACTTGTTATTTGTTATTCTAACTCATACACATTAAGACGACTGTACAGATATGAAAATAAAAAATTGACACAAATAGAATCTCCTTCTGATGTGGTTAAGTTCTCTGAGTTTCGCGATTAAATCATCCAGTTCAGAGAACACAATCTGACTGACTGGTTTCAACGTACAACTTTGCACAGATGTGTAGCAGTTCGAGTCGCCACACTCCCTCCATGCACCACACAGAACAAGATACGAGAGTGAAGAGAGATTCAAAACAGAGATAATATGTAAGATTAATAGAGTTTTATTGGTTATGATAAATCACAAAGAGTGAAAGCATCTGCGCTATTGACAACGACGACTTTGAGCTATTATTACAGCCATGGGTTTTTACTGTCTCGAGACAGACAGTAGTCTACATCTCCCTAAGTGGTTGGCTTAATGTAACTGTTGTGGATGTCATTGATTGATGAAGCCATTTTTTTTGGTTTGACCATAACTAGCCAACTCTTTCCAAACATGAACCTATTGTCAACTAACATCACCCTATTGGTCGAGTAAGACGTTGGCTAGGCATGCGTGACAACACATGGCCTAACCATCTTAATCAATGTAACTTGACAACCTCGTCGACTGATTTTCCCTCCTTACTAAACAAATTCAACCTATGCCTAACCTCAATCTTGCTCACCCTATTATACCACTTAACACGGGAGGAAGAACTCATGCACCTATGGTCAAAGACAGATAGCCAGGTCTTTCATATCTTCCACTTTCAATGGCCATATCTTTCAATAGCCGCCAGCCAGTATTATTGGCAAGCAACTATTCTCCTAATGACGAGGTAGATCTCAAGTCACCTGGAGTTCTAGGCGAGAAGTCTTAACTAGTGAGATGCACAAAATTAGGTAGGAGAGCAGTTACTCGCCAATGACATTGGTTGGCAGTTTCGTAATATAAATATCCCGAATCGTCAGAATTTTTAATTCATGGGTCACGCATTGGATTGGGAATCAGTGGCTGAATGCCCTACAAATTCGCCTTGCAACCAGAAGGTCCTGGACTTGAACCCCAGTGGATGGGTAGCGCTGAAGAGTCCCAAAGTAGGACGAAACAGTTATTCAGTACTCCCTAGTTTACCAATAGTTCTCTGACTGATTTCAATTCATGATCCAACATATAACCAATCAAATCCTTGTAAACCAGCACTTTATATATATTTTTATCCATTTAGAATACCAGTTTAGCCTAATATAATGTGAATATTTAGTAAAGAATTGTCACAGAATGCAAGTTTATCGAAACAGGCTTGTTTTAGATCCCACGATAGGATAATTTTGCCTGAAATACTACACCACGACACAGTATTATTTATCAGAAAGCTCAAGCCTTATTTCTACATCAATTAGCTCTGCTAGAACATGAGAACTATATTTTTAAAAATAATTATTAACTTCCCGTAAAGCTTGATTCTTGACAGTATATCTTGAAAGTATCTCCTTTCACTCTGACAGGTAGAGATTATACGGATATTCAATTATTGTCATTTGTTGTCTTGATGAACCTACTCCTATGTATAGAAATTTTTCACATTCCCTCAGCAGAATCACCTATATTCGTTAAGAATATACTATCACTGCTACATTCCAACTACTTAAGGGTCTAACAAAAATCTATTTGAAATCAATTGTGACTGAACTTTCTAAATGCTTCCAAAGTGAATGAACTATCAGTTACGGAGTTTACTTTTCCTAGCCCTCTGACTTGTTGAGAAGGCGAAAACGTCATAAAATAACGCCAGAGAATGAAGCATAATCGTTTTACGTTGGCATATATATATATATATATATATATATATATATATATATTGATGAATAACGCCCCTCTAGATGTCAGTCAATCAGGATAGCGTACGAGAGATCATGTGACTGAGTAGTTGAAGATATGCACTGAAATCGAAAACAAACATGCTGCAATTTGTTTCTTCTATTTCTGAAGAACAACATATACTCTTCGAACATTCTTGATAAGTATGTCGAATCATTCTGCTCTGTAGTCATTGTGAGGGTGACGTGGAGGAGATCGTGGGAGTTCGAGGAGACGGGAGATTATGGGTAATCGTGGACCCATCTGAAGAGGACGGCAGAAAATAGAACAAAGTGGAGATGTGTTGTTGAAGCCCTATGCTCCTCGCGGAACTCAAGGGAATAATAATATATGATGATATGATCTCCAGTTCATTGGTGACTACAGAGGATGGATATCCTGGAGCTGTATTGGGAAGTTGAGACCAATATGTCCCACCATGACAAAGTTGGAATTCTAGAGTAATTGAATTCTGGCCCAAGTGGCTACTGAATGGCCAGCCGAGTTTGGTCTCGTAACCTGAAGGTCCCAGGTTCAATCCTACGTAGGGTCATGTGTGAGCACCGCTCGAGTCACAAATTATGGCGGAAAAGCCGTCCAGTATTCCCTCGCTTCCAATAATCTCTCTAAGTGATGTTGCTGTTCATTAGATAATCGAACAACTGCAATTAAATTAATCCGAATCCTGTAATCTAAATAATGAAAAGAATTGAGTAGATTCCCTGTCAAAGAAGATCTTGGAGATTGGATGTTTATCGAAAACGAATATCCAACCAGAAAGATTGCTTCTTAAAAACCTTCACCAGAAATAAAACTATATAATGTTTGACAGCATCGAGGGAAAAAGTCTTCCGACTCACAAGTTCCCAACCAAACCTCCCATACAGGAGATAACTGTTTCAAAAAATTTTTGATACAAACTACCACTGCTCAAGAAATAAAACTAAACATCCACGATTTTCACTTATGAAATTATATTCTTGGGTCTTGAAATATAATTCCCAAACCTAAATGTCGTGCATTTCTCGAAGGATACAAAGAGGAGAAATCATGCGGGATTGGGTTTACGTTTCGGATCAGACAGTAGTGTGTCATGCGATCAACTGTCAACTACTACTTTATTTAAAGATCTTGGACAAAGAGAAACTATTATACAATAAACCCAGCAGAAAATTCTGCGCATTATGTAAAAAATTCAGAATAAAGCTATTATTATTACGATTATTTAATAATGAACGAAATTTCGCTACTGTAGAAGTAAATGAGAAAATCGCACTCATCACACATACTAATCAACACATAAACACATACCTAACATATCTGATTCTTGTGAATGCGATTTCCTGAATTCACCATTAGATAAATGTTCACCTAAAGGACGTTGATGCATAGATTTCGGTCGCATTGAACTAAGATTTGAGAAATGATCATGTCGACACATACCAACAGCACAAAGACCTTCAAGGGCGCCTAAAAAATGACAAAAATTAAAATAAAACTTCAGTTACATTATTATTAAGAAAGAAGAGGTGGAAACTATTTTACACAGGTTAATACTGAGGAATTCTAGTTAAAAGCAAATGCAAGACATAAATTCACTTCATATTATAGGTTGCGTTGAAAACGTTGCCTGGGAAGACATTGAAAGCTTCGCAATTAAATCGATCTGAGCTATAAATCTTCCGTATTATTTCCCTCATTATTAAATAAATCTTACATTAGGAGAGTGATTGACAATTGATTACTAAACAATTGCAAATGCAACACTCTTACAAAATGTTTTGTCACAAATTACATCACCAAACGAATTCATTTAACAAGTATAATCTTTTCAAGTATTGGATTTGTAGGGATTTTGTTTGATTGCATGGAGGATTTCACCATTGGATCGGGTCCCAGTAGCTCAATGGTCTACGAGCTCAACTTGTAACCAGAAGGTCCTGGGTTGGAACCTCAGTGGGTGCATACTGTTGAAGATTCCTAAACTAGGACGAAACAGCTGTCCAGTACACCCAGGTTTTCCAGTGGTTCTCTAACTGATGTCAGCTCATGATGAAATCCTCCATGCAATCAAGCATAATGTTTACACATTTCCATATGAATTTGTATTTATCATAAGCAAGATACACTTCCCTTCTTTAAAAATACTAAATACGTAAAGTGGATTTTTATTTTTTCAAACAATTTCACTGTATTTTCGCAAATGCCTACCAGCATAATATAAATAGATCAGACGCTTCAAAGCTTTTGCTATCAACAAGTAATAGAATGGTGGGTTGACTGTTTGCTATGCGTTACCTTGAAATAAAAATTACCTAGCTTCTTTCAGATGTATTGTTGTTGTTTCAACATGTAACAATTTTCACTGATTCGTTCTACCGTTTTAGGTGGTACAATTTTAGACAAACACTTTTATTCTTATGCATACTTTGATTGGAACATATAGCTTCAGAAATACGTATCCATCTGTAAACGTAATGCCGAGAAATACATTGCACTGATTAAGGCACTCTACTCGTACTCATACAGCCAGGTGACGGCTTACGGCGAGCTGTCATCTGAACTGATGACGACCAGTGGTGTCCGACAAGGATGCCCATTATCCCCTTTTCTATTCAACTTCATCATAGCTGTGTTAATGGACTTAACCCTAGGTGACTTCAGCGACTCAGGGATTGACTTGCTACCAGGGAATAATCTCGTTGACTTAGAATATGCAGACGATGTAGTCCTCCTAGGCGACGACTCTGACGAAATGCAGAGTCTTCTAAACACCTTGAGCCGCAATCTGCGAATGTTTGACATGTGATTCGCTCCAGCTAAATGCAAGATGATGTTACAGGACTGGACTACATCGACGCCTAGTTTAAAAATAGGAAGTGAAGTGGTAGAGCACGTTGACCGCTTCACTTATTTGGGAAGTACCATCAGCCAGTGCCAACGGGCTGATCTCTGACGAAATCTCAGCACGAATACAAGGGGCTCGTTTCGCATTTGTTAGTTTACGCCGACTCTGGCGTAGACGAGATGTTCGACTATCGACCAAAGGGCGGGTGTACTGCTCATCAGTCCGCTCCGTCCTCCTTTATGGCTGTGAGACCTGGCCACTGAGAGTGGAAGACATGAAAAGACTAGCTGTCTTTGATCATAGGTGCCTGCGCTCTATTTCCCGTGTGAAGTGGCATAATAAGGTGAGCAACATGGAGGTTAGGCGCAGAGTTCTAGGTAAACAGGGGAAATCAATCGACGAAGTCGTGAAGCTACAAAGACTGAGATGGTTAGGACATGTGTTACGTATGCCAAGTCATCGCCTCCCTCGACGAGCTATGTTAGCGGATATAGGGTCAGGCTGGAAAAAAGCTAGAGGCGGTCAAACAAAAACTTGGCATCAGTCAATGAAATCTACAACAGTTGGTCTAAGCCA
Organism: Trichobilharzia regenti; assembly: GCA_944472135.2. Lineage (NCBI taxonomy): Eukaryota > Metazoa > Platyhelminthes > Trematoda > Strigeidida > Schistosomatidae > Trichobilharzia > Trichobilharzia regenti. The sequence goes on from OX235262.1 coordinate 138,668,555, forward strand.
CGTAGGAAGGTGTAGACTTCCAGGCTGGGGTCCTCGAGACGGTAAAAATCTATGGTTGGAAACAATTGGTGACATGGCTCAAAATCGTTATCAATGGCGCAGATGCATCCACTCCCTGTGACTTATGATCTTCAATGAAACTGTTTTGTATTTCTTTATTACTCCTTTGTCTCACACCTCTGCTCACTGTTTCTATTATGCTTTTCTTGTACTTTCTTCTCTTGCTTCGCGTGCTACACGGAATGTGGCGACTTGAACTTCCGCACATTTGTGCAAAGTTCTGTGTCGAAAACAGACAGACGTATCCATCTTATTGGTTTCTCGATATAAGTATAAAACTTGGGCACTGTGGTTGAGTACAACTCGATTAAGGATAAGATTTTATTTTGATATATCACACAGTGTTACACAGTAATATTATTTGATGAAGTTTCGAGCACAAACTATCGCTCATAATCATATCAAGTTACTCACACAACTGTTTCCTTCATTTACATACATGAGTGGAATTGATTAGATATTGGAATAAAAGTTAATATAGGATAATGTAAATGCAGAATTATTAATATGAGTGTTATTGATCAATTACAATTAGATGGGAAATAAGACGAGTGTTTTTTATAGTCAAAATAAGTAACTTGTTTGGATGTTGTGATATGCTTGAATTGGAATAGAATTTTAAGATTATTTATTATCCTCTTCTGATTTGACTGACTGGCGGTAATAATATCTTCCATATTTCTTGAATTTGCATTGACTCATTCCTATTGCATGTGTTGGGGGTAGACTCAAAAAACCAGGATTCAGTAATCAACTTTCTTTTATCTACGACTGGTCACAAGGTTTCTACTCCTTTCCACAAGATCTCCTTCACGTTACCCTTGGACTAATGATGACCAACTATTCGTTTCCTATTCGTGTTCCATTGGACGGACTGGCATATGACGTTGGTTGAAAGTCTACAAGTGTGTAGGATTGTATAATTACAATTCTACTTCCTCTCTGTCAGAATCTGGAAAGAGACTGGTTTCCACTGCTTGAGAACTCCCAGTGCTGTTGGTGATATCGTGATGGTCACTTCCTCAGTGTACTGTGTCAGTGCTTGTTGTCTTGTCGACTAGAGTTGATTATTTACTACATAATTAACTACCCAGACAGTCCACTTTCATTCCCCCAGCTCTCACAAATTCCTAACGCTTCCGTATCATCTCTTTTTTCTGTTATCTGAGAAGCCTAACAAACTAGACAAAGAAGTAATTAAATTAAATACGTAAAAATAACATGAATAAACAGGAAGTTGAGATAAGAAAGGCGATTGGAAAAACTTCAAAAAATCCTTCAAAGTAATATACAAGATTCAATCAAACCTATCAAAGGGAGTGAAATTAAGACATCTGGGTATAGCCGAGGCAATGTCTATCCACAAGCTCAAACCCACGCTTTGTATCCAAAAGAAATACGTCCAAACCCTGTCCCTGCCATGGTCATCATAAACAGGTAATTCTTTTAGTAATGATCATCCCATAGCCTTTCTTATCTAAACTTCCTGTTTATTCATGTTATTTTTACGTTTTTCTTCATTCCTGTACACACTACCATATTTTCATATCCGAACTTCCTGTTTATTGTGTCATCTTAATATTTCTACATATTTAAATTGAATACGTAATCAATAAATATTCAAGCCTGAAACATACTTTTCTGTTTGGCGTAATTTATACCCTAATCACTGCAAAACCTAGAAAAGATAGTCTCGTTAACCTTGGTGTTTAAACTCAATGGAGAGATAATTAATGACAAAGATTTTCTTTCAAAAAAAAAACGTATGAGAAAAAAAAGCAACAACAACAACTGTAGTCTAAAAAAAGGATTAACAAGTGACTGACTTACCAGCAAGCCATAAATTATCACCAATCGGTTTCAAATGTTCAATAGCGATATTATACTGAACTTGTGCCATTTCGGTATCCCTAATTGTAAAAATATATCACCCAAATACTTTTTCAATCGTCCAGTTGCTCTTTTCTGTTTAATAAATCTAAAAAATATAAAAAGTGAAAGTCATTCATTCGTCTAGGATATATGTAATACTAATCAAGGAAATATATATATATATATATATATATATATATTGCATACACAAATGTTATTGGTAACAATGACATGAATTGACAGATGGGAAGGAGCAAACTTCAGGTATGTAACACGATCCATAGTTGAACATTAACACGAAAAAATAAAGTTATACGGGGGAAAAAGATGGGAAGCAGTAGGACATGCAACAATATGTAACAGCATTTTTGGAAGCTGATAAGTACAAACACGACAGGCAGGATAATGCAATTCAACTTTTGAAAGCTCCATATGAGCAAAATTTTTTTTAAAATAAAAGTCAGAAGCAACAGAAAACAGGACTTTTTACTAAAAAAAAAAAATTATTTTTTACACAAAGTGTTATAGTTTACTTGAACGATGTTAAATTTGAAGAACATAATACAGGTGTTCATTTTCACAAATTTCTACCTCATACAACTAAAATAGGTGAGTTTCAAATATTGATGACGGATAAGTAAACCTCACCAATCGAAAGACACCTTATGTGATTATACTAATCAGCGATCGTGGTTCAGTGATAGAATACACGCCAACCCCACCTCGAGCAGTCTGAGGTTCGATTTCCAAACAAAGCACTCCTAAACCTGGCTCACGCAGTAGTAAGCCCGTTGAAGAAGGAAGTTTGGGTGTGAGACTAGCAACTTTACCCCGCAAAAAGTTAAAAATAAATGCTACTGAAACTTCAGAGCTTAAGCTTGAAACCCTATGTTTCACTCGGAACACAAAGGAACAAAATAATACTAAACAACAACGTAGAATTCTTAAAACTAATAAAATTCGCTTCACTCAGTAAGTCATGAGTGGTGTCTAATATAGCACGACATTTGATAATTCTAATTTGCTTAAATTGAAAAAGGAAGAAAGTAGTTTGAACCTTAAAGAACACTGAATAAAAGTTGAAAATCCCTTCACCAGTAAAACGTATTTTCATTCAAATGAGTATACGATATTTTATATTCCTTACAAACTGTGCTTCAACAATAGAATGCATTTTTTTAAAAATTCCTTAACGTTCCCTGTGGAACATAGAGCTTCAAGCTAGAGTTCAAAGATTCAGTAGCAGTAGTATTTATTTTTACGAGATGGGATTGCTAGCCTCATGCACAACCTTCCCTCTTTTACCAGTCTTATTACTGGCTTAACGAGGTAGAGGAGTGAGTCGGCAGGGGATGGAACCCAGAACCACACGGGGTATAGCTGGAGAGCATTCTACCGCTGTGCCACCGACGCACTCGAATGCATTATATTCACTGGTATTCGCTGAAGCAAAATAAATATTTTTATCTACAAAAAGACAGTTAACTGGATAAAATATTTTTTTAAAAGGGTAATGTATGTTACAAGAAATGATGATGAATAGGTTAAATAAAATTAATACAGAAATGTCACACAGTAAGTAATCAAATTGAAGATATTTACTTTAAAATGCAGATATGATGATGTGTACTACCACACGTCGAAGTAATGATACGAGATATCTACAACAAACGAATGTACACTTCAAATGACGCACTAAAAAAGTATTTATACTTTTAAGTATTGGTTTTGTGGGAAATATTGTTTGATTGGTTGGAGGATTTCATCATGAGCTGGCATCACAGAATCACTGGACAACCAGCTGTTTCGTCCTAGTTTAGAACTCTTCAACAGCACGCACCCACTGGAGTTCGCTCAATGTCATTTATACCTTTAATTTACCACAAACTGATATTTCCAACATCTGCTAAACATAGACTATCAAATCAAACCAAAGATTATTGAAAGAGTAGTAGTGGTGTAACGGTAGAAGACGAGAGACTTGATCAAGGATTAATTATTTGGAATTTGGTATCTCTGTATAGCCAAATTATGTACACCTTATCTTGAAATCACCATCTGCACAGACCTTTCGTGTTGTGCTACTTCTGCCCTCCCTTCGTATTGTGTTTCGTTGTATTCTTTTCACGTCTCATATGTATCTACACAACGCTGTATCATTTGCTTTCTGCGACGTCAAATGTATCTCCCAGCTATTAGATTATTTAATGCCGACGTGTGTCCCTTTATATACTACTGATAAATCTTATCAGTAGCACACACCACAGCAGCAGTAGTGGTAGTAATCTAGAGTTTCACTTCACTTTAGATCACTAAAGCAAAAGAAGAAGCAATTCCATCTTTACAAAAAAAACTCCAAATACCTAATTGACTTCAAAGTAGGCTGGTAGATAAGCACACGCACACACACACATATGCAAACAAACACATTTCTGAATTAATTTTTTGTAAAGTCGAATAAGCTGTCATAAATGATTGACGCAAGTTTGGTGTATCTTAAGAATAAAGAGTTTTAGGAATTAATTATTCAATATAGGTGAGAATAAAGTAGAAAGTGATCTCATTTGGTAGTGATAATTCTAAAAGAAATAACTAGTCTCTAATTGCACACACCTTTTTATGTACTTACTGGTAGAGAAATGTACACACACACACACATGTACACCATATTTACTCCTAGTGGCTGAAAAAGATCTATAATTTATTGAGATTTAGAACACTTTCTAATGCAATAAATGAATGGCCGGAATCAATTTGGTGAGTACTTCTACTACTTCCACTCTATGAGCATAATTAAAAACACGTGTCGACAAAAGTGTAACCTGGATTATTTTAAAAGCAACAATGTATCGTTTCTTTTCTCATCATTATAATAAAACAATACACATAACACTGATAAATATGACATGGATTGAATTTTTCCTAGTACCAATAGTTTTGTTTACATTTTATTTAATGGATAACAAGAACGAATTCAGTAATAAAAGGATGCACATATCACGAAGTGACTTCAATTAGGAAACCATTAGAAAACCTTCAGAGAGTACTGGACAGCTGTTTCATCCTAGTTTGAGACTCTTCATCAATGCGCACTCATAACCTTTGCTACTGAGGATCAAACTCAAGAACCTTAGATTACAAGACAAGCTCGTTAACCATTTCAACCACTGGGAGAGAATCAAATGGTGCATAAATTCTAACTTCCATCGACTCGAGATAAAGAGACATTGGGTTCAGTCCCAGTAGCTGACTGGTAAATGAGCCCACCTTATAAGCTTAGGGTTTTGGGTTCTACCTCCGGTGGGCTGATGGGTGCGTACTGCCGAAGAGTCCCACACTTAGATGAAACAACAGTTCAACACTTCCGGGTTTTTAATGGTTCTCTAACTTAAGTCCACTCATAATCATAACAGAAGTCTCACTAGTCGTCTGTTACTTATTTCACGTGCGGAAGAGAGTATATCTCTGTGATGTTTTATATTCAATTGTACAGAACTCTATTGACCGTAGGAAGACAAACTAACAATGTGAACATATAAAACCTTGACGGAGGGGACGGGGGGTGGATTATTGACTATTGATCCTACACAAATTATATACTTCAATCAACAAGAAATAGAAAGCTCAACAAGGGAATGAAAACAAGGTGGAAATAATATGATGGATGGTGACTAGCAGTGGAATCCAGGGGATGTGTATCTCGGCCTATTTGGGACGAGAATGAAGTTTAGGTGCAGCACTCCCAGATGATTTCTACGTAGAGAGTCCAATATCAAACATCATTACTGTAAAGAAAACTTCATGCACTAACTTTTGAAAAACAAAATGAGCAGATAAGAAGCTCGAATTAAAAGTCAGTTATGAATAACCCTAGTCAATGATCCTGATTGATTTTTCCCCGCTTATTCTATATTGATATTCTTTTGTAAATACCAGTAGATTTATTGTTGCACTGAGTAAGTACGATCTTCAATAGAATATTGGATTAAACTGAATTGTAGGCAACAAAGTTTTGGCAATCATATACTGACCAGTGTTCTGGCTTTCCTTATATCACTAAAATGCCAAACATGATATTAACTGGTTGGTGGAAAATAGTAATCGAATCTACAACGTGAGTTTTGTTTTGTCTGGGATTCATCAGCTAGATGCACCTGTATTTCCAATCAGTGATGATGTCCCCACGGAGACTCGAACCCAGCAGCCACTAATTCAAACGCCAAAACACTAATCATCCCTTGGCTAATAAAAGCGGGAAAGCTGCCTCTTGCATAACAGGTGTGTCAATTATTATTTGGTGAAGTAACACTACTTCACATCTAAGTAGAACAAAACGTGCATCCCTGATTTTATTGCCAGCCACAACCAATAGAGTGACATCATGTTAACCGTGAAGTATTCTAGAAGCCGATATATGTCAATGAAATCAATCCATGCGAAAATCCAAATAACCTAAATAGCGACGATACACATTCTTTAAATTACCTCATAATTACGTGTATCTAATACTTTATAAATACGACACAGTAGTAGTTAGCGCATGTGAATAAGGCACTAGGAATGCATAAAAAGTTTCAACTCTGTGTTCAAAATAGCTCAGCACCTTGACATAAGAAGTGATCGTGTGAATTAAAGATCAGAAATCATGTAACATGATAGATTACACGTTTAAATAAAAAATTATGACTTCAACCATACTCAAGAAACATTATCAGACATAAAGAATACTTATAAATGAATATATATTTGATGAACGGAATGCGAACAAAGTTCTACTTTTAGATAGGCATAGATATATCCAAAAGAAGAACTTCGTTCGCATATGTATATCATTATATACAAATACCAAATACTAACGAATCAATCACTTCTCTATCAAGATCTATATATCTACATTTTCTTTACAAACAAACAAATAAAATGAGAATTAGGATGTTTGCATAAGCACTATATACCTGCATAAATATCGATCAATAGACAATTAGAGAAGAATATACAATCCTGTGTGCATATTTGATATTGATTTATAAGAAAGAAGATAATGAATAGATACTTGAAATCCATAAACATCAGTATCTATTTTTAATTTAACCTTGCATGCATCAAGTGTTCTATGTAGGCTATTGATTGCTCACATGAAAGACAGATGGATAGATTGAGCAAGCACTACTATTTGAATATCATTACTAGTGTGTGTTTTCTCTTTCACCATTATCATCATTGAAACTAATTATTATATAAGAGTATCAGGATCCCCTCTTCTATTCTAGCTAGCTGGCTAGCTACTATGACCTCATTTAAATTTAAACTTTTATATGTATCTATAAATGAAAAATGAGCAAATAGTAAAACAATTACTGATTCGAATAGAGTAGAAAACTCGTTAATATAAAACTAATCTTACAAATGCTAAAACATGAAGCATAAACACAGCAGTGTATTCCATACAATACAACAATCATCAAAATATAATAACAATTATAGTAAAATAGCTAGATAGAAATCAAAGTTCAAGTGTTGGTTTTCAAGGATTTAATTGGTTTCAGAATTTCATCAAGAGCTGATATCGGTTAGAGAACCATTGGAAAACCTGCAGACAGTACTGGAGAGCTGTTTTGTCCCAGTTTGGGACGCTTCATCAGTACGCAACAACTGATCGGAGTTCAAACACAGGACCTTCCAGTTACAAGGTGAGCTTGTAGACCATTAAGCCACTGGGTTGCAGCAAATCAGGAGTGAGAGTAAATACTTGCTTATAAAAATGGTCAGCGATCGCGTCATTGACAGAAATTGGAATTCATGGGCCTTTGCATCGGGTCCCAGTGGCTTAATGGTCAACGAGCTCGCTCTAACCAGAAGGTCCTCGATTCAAACCCCGGCTAGTGCTTTTGTACTGATGAAGAGTCCCAAACTTGGACGAAACAGTTGTCCAGTACTCCCTGCAGGTTTCCCAATGGTTCTTTAACCGATCTCAGCTCATGATGAAATCCGAAAATTTAAGTGTCTAAAGGATACTGCTTATTTTCGAAGTACGTTATAAATTCCATCACTTTACAACATTTTTGAACGAAACCGTAAACTTCTAATCGAATTTTAGATTTTCCCGTCGATTGATTAAACCGAAGTGCTCGGTCTCAGGTTGACATGTCGGCTTTTTGTGCAGATGCTTCGACGATATCTGGGCATGTAATTAGAATTTAATTGGTGGATTGTGACTGGCAGTGGGATCCCGGATGCCCATTTCGTCCTACTTGGGACTTGTCATCTGGATGTGCCTACATTCCCCGTAAACTTTACTTAGGTAAATATTTGCTTTCGTAAATAGTCTTATTATTGATGAACAATCTAATCCTCTCCTTCTAATTCAGTAGCATCATGACTGACAGAAGAAGAGCTGGTCAGGCAGTTGTTGGTGTGCTGATCAACGGATAGTTACATGTCATTTATTCACCTGGCAGCTGGACATTATCCGAGATGTCTGTCTCTCTGTCTGGATTCAACATAGAACTTGGCACCGAAGTGCAGAACTTCGAGTTGCCACGTTCCAAATAGCACACAAAAGTAGACAAGAAGATGAGTGAAGAGAATCAAGAGAGTTTGACAAGTATATGAGTGAAACAGAATGGGTAATGGTAGAAAGAAATATGAAAGATTACAGAGACTGAATACATCTGCGCTGGCCATTGACAACGATTTTGAGCCATGTCACCTATTGTCTCCAGCCATTGATTCCTAGAGTCCCGAGGGCCCCAACCCGGAAGTCTGCATCTCCCTACCTGACTCGGTTTAACTGTCAAGGATTTCACGGATTGGTGCCATGTTTTTGTTTGGCCACCACTTACTCTTTTCCAACCTGCACCTATATCAGCTAGTAATGCCCGTCGGGGGAGGCGATGGTTAGGGATGCGCAGCACGTGACCTAGCCATCTCAGTCTATGTAACTTTATAGCCTCGTCGATTGATTTTCCCTCTTTGCCCAACACTCTACGCCTAACGTCAGCATTACTTACCTTATTAAACCACCTAACGTGAGACAGAGATCGCAGACATCTATGATCGAAAGCAGTCAACCTTTTCATGTCTTCAACTCGTATTGGCCATGTTTCAGAGCCATAGAGAAGGACGGAGCGAACTGATGAGCAGTACACACGTCCCTTGGTTGATGGCCGGATGTCACGCCTACGCCAAAGATGGTGTAAGTCAGCGAAAGCAGCTCGAGCTTTTTGGATCCGTGCTGAGATTTCATCGCCAATCAGTCCGTTGGTGCTAATACAACTTCCCAAATAGGTGAAGTGGTCAACATGTATCCGAGATGACTAAAGTTGGGTTATAATTCAACTGGCAGACGTTGGATGGACTAGTAATTCGTAGGCATTTGGTTCGAATCCTGCCGTACGTAGCCAAGATTTCCATTTCATCTTTAGTCGTTACCCGTTAAATAAACAGTGGCCTGTCAACCGAATGCCATTCCAAAGTCCTAAAATCAGTGGAATTAACAACCAAACAGTGAGTACAACACATTTCATGTAGTAACAAGGATGAAAGGCATAAAGGCCTGATCGAGATGCAAAAATCTCCTACATTAACAATTACACCGTAAGAAAAAAGCAGAACTGAAATACTTGGAAACAAACTCAAAAGAAATTACCAACTTTGTAGACTGTTCAACTATTAGACAGACATCAACCAAGGTAAAAAAAAATAATGCTCATAGAATCATATAGATAAGGGAAGAAAAATGGTAGGCAATGCAATTGAAGCAAATAGGTAGAACATTTATCAGGTAATGATGATAGGGGAATGAAATCACTCAGGATTCACACAAGTGGGAAGTTGTAAGTGAATAAGGTTACCTTCCACCTTTCGGAACAGAACATGATGCAAGCATCCAAGATGTTCTAAAATGGTTATAGAATTTATATCATTTTATGATATTAAATGTGTAAAATCATAAAACAAAGACTTCTCTATTTAAATCACATCAAAGGTGATTTAGTTATCTTATATCCAATAGACTACTTCAAAAACGATGCCATAGAACGATCCTATTGATCTTAAAGTGCTTTAAGCTAGAAAATGAATTTTACTGTATCCGTAAAAAACCTACATTTCTACTACTTGAAGAAATGAAAGTGCTTTCGTGTCTTCACTATAAGTCCTTTGAGTTTTGAATGGAACATATAACCTCAACAGCACATTGTCACTACACTCTTTTCTCTGCTGTCTAACTTAGCTGCCTCCACGACTGCCCATAAACTTTCGTCTAGCCTTAATATGATCTCCTCCATGTGTCATCCCTGACCCCAACTTGTCGCTTAGCAAAAGGTTAGCACACGAGGACCTAGTGCGTGACGTCTCCTGAATGTACCCTCAACGTGTGTCCAACTCATCTCCATATGCATATTTTTGAACAGGTTATTTGGTTGGATCGTTAACAGAGTTTCCCGTCATTCATCCTCGCTGGCCATCTGACTTTCAGTACTGAGCAAAAGTAACCTCCTGGTCAGTTTTCATTTCACAATTAAAAAATCCACTGAAATCTTTATTTATTCCTTTGACGAGTGATTTAACTATGTGCATATGATTGGATACATTCATATTTTTAATTAAATACCTCTTATTTGACAACTGGTGCAAACACTACAAGTCAGTATTACGTCACACTAGAAACTACAAATTTAAATGGTTTCATCAGTGCCACTTTTTCGTTTAAATATTTTTAGAAATGCTAGAAGAAAGATTTTTCGTATAACACTAATATGCTTTGTAATTCAGCCCTTCCATATACATATTAGTATCATCACATCTAGTGAATGAGAACTATCATGCTTTTAAACATCCCACTTTGAAACAAATGCTTATACACTAACTGTCAAGGTCTAGACAGAGAGCCAAATAACATCACACTAATCTCTACACAATAAATATAACCTTTTGTCCAGTACACAGATATGTATTTAGTTATTACAGTATACTAGTTATCCCGTTGTATTGACGCACTGCTTTTAAGGTTAGATTGATGTCATAACTAACGCAGAAGCAAAGGATTTAAAAATGGAAATAATAAACAAAATATAATAATTTCAAATACAAGTAAACACGACTAAATGCATTAAGAAAAGACCTTTACACATGAGCCTTAAAATGCACTGAGCACATCATGCATAAATAAATATTAGCGGAATCTATCATGCAAGTAAGCAAGGATTGTTTGTAAGAGTCATTATCAATTTCCATAAGTCAATTTGGCAGAGAAAAATGACTAAGTACACAGGAGAGTAACTGGAAATTCTAGTACACCCACCCACCCACGATATTTCTTCTATGATTTATATATATATATATATATATATATATATTTCAGCTATCTAGAAAGTACATTGTTGATTACTTTACAGTTACTTAGAGGGCAAATAACAGTCCTGAATTTCGCAGAATGACATACATACTTCCAAAAATACGAGTAGCTATTTAAAAATCTTCGTAAATAGGAATATGATTACTCAGAATGAACAGAAAGGGCAATGCAGTATCTCATATGATGAGGAACAGTTTATTGTATCAGTTAATTAGTAAACTTATAGTTACTTATTCAGGAAATATTAGCACTTCCCAAAAAGTGTTTCTAACAGGTTACAGACTGTCGTCGACAGCCACCTTCGGCTGGCTCCATACTGAATATCAGATGGCCGGAAAGGATCAACGACACCAACGACAACAACAAGGAACTCTGACAACGGATCAACCAGCAAGTGATCATCCAACAAATATGCAGAAGGAGATAAAAATGGATTGGGAAGACCACTGAGTGATATCACGTGACAGGCCTCCATGTGGAACCCGAGTGAGAAACGATGAACTAGAGGGTCTGACGATGACATAGAGAAGATCGTGTGTGTGTGTGGAGAAAATGAAAGCTTAAAGACAATCGTGCAACCATCTAAAGAAAGAGCACAGACGACAGAGTAAAATAGCTATATGCCCCTGAAGTCCTCGTGTTCCACTTAGAAGCCAGAGGAATAATAATTATAATAATTTAGGGGATAGAATTTTACGTTTCATTTCTATTCATCGACAACTGAAGGTAGATTAATGAATAATCTGAATAACCTATCCAAACAATCAACTAACTAACCACAACTGAACAAGAAATATCATAGATAATCATTAATAGCATAACAACAGAACAACATGCAGAAAAAGAATATTTTCCAATTTCAAAATTCAGTATATCCGGAAAGTGTATATACTGGTTTACACTGAATGATGCACACTTACTTTGTCAGTCTAATCAGATCTTAAAACATGCAGTATGGAAAGGCCTACACAAAAATGAGAGATTGCCGAAAAATATTCCCCATGTTATTTTAGGCACTGTAAAGGCAGTATGAAATTGTTTATAAGCAAAAAGGCTAATGACAACAGACAAAAGTCAAACTCAGGATTTGAATACCATTTCTGTTAATGAATGTTTAAAATCTTTATGACACAAACAGTGATATTCTATCACTGCTTAAAATGTGAAAGATGACTGAAGAATTATTTGCGTATTCATGGTACAGACTTCCACGGATCTTGTCTTTGGATAAATGATGAATTGTTTACTCATCTCATGGTGTAGGTGTGATGTTGTTAAAATGGTTTTCTGGTGAATATCCTGGAACAGCTTATGCAACACCCACCATGTTCCAGTTCACTCTGGCAACACACTTAGTTTCACCCATTCAAACTATATGGATACAGACAGACTAATTCCGAAAAATATTGCCTGGAATCCATTTAGAAAATGTCTCAGTATTTCTCAACAGACTCGTTGAAAACAAAAACACTTGCGAATTAGATAAAGTTGCAGATAAATGCATAAAATATTAACACCCATCATCAATAAACTATAACATTGGGACCAAATTAACTGCAACTTTCATACAATCGAAACTATCTGTCATTAGTCCACATTGTGATTCAGTGTACAAACTAAAAGTGGGAGCATAAGTGATAATATTCGTAATCTGAGAGATTTAAGCACAGTAATCTTCAAGAATAATGATAAATAGACCTTAAGTGTTAACCATCGTGTTGCACAATAATCAGTTCAGTTTCAGCTACGTTTTACATGAAAAATGCTCTTGTCTGACAGTTATAAAATCATGTCAAGTTAGCATAAACAGAAGTTGGTTATATTTTAAACCAAGCAGTATGTGAGCTAATTTTAGTGAATAAGAAGTCCACAAGTTATAACTGTAAGAAGGAAAATTCGAGGTACAAATAAAGTGTTACAATATTCCTCGTCAAACGGCAAGAATATACTCAGATGGACATTACTAGGCATAACATCACATCACCATAGAAAAATCGCATTATTATAAAATAACAGCACACGCATATTAACAAAAGGTCTAGGTAAAGCACCCCATAAATTGAAACTAAATGGGGTTAGGATTATGAATATTGAGTATATGACAATAATAAGGTGTGTTGAAACTACTTACCCGAACCACTCAAAACTGTAATTGAGAATTTAAGGTAATCATTTTAGGCGATAAATAGTAATGAAACAATTAAACAAATCAATCCAATTAGATGTTTATATACAAGGCTTTATTTAATGCTTTTATTTTCTTGTTTAAGGTCGCTAACATTCTTTCTTTCTTTCTTCGGTCTTTGAATTTGGAAAACAAAGGAATAATTCAATTCCGAGCTTTTTCTTCAAAAATAAAAATTCATGTCTACACCGAGTTTGAAATAGTTAACTCAGATGGGAGAAAGTTTTTTTTAGAAAAGCTTCCACCCATACTCGGAAATTAAGAAAAAAAGCTTATATACACGTTACCCATTACACTAACTGTTCAGTGTTCTCGATAACTCAATAGCATTGCCAACACTGTTCTACACATATTCAAACTTTGTGGTTGTAAGAATTTGATTGATTTTAAAGATGTCTTAATAATTTAAACATTTGGATTCACTTTAATTGAATTTTTGACTTTCCCGTCGATTGATTGGACCGAAGTGCTCGGTCTTAGGTTGATATGTCTGTTGGCTTCTTGTGAAGATGCTTTGACGATGTCTGGGCATTTAATTAGTATTTAATTGGTGGATGATGACTAGCAGTGGAATCCAGAGTGCGCATTTCGTCCTGTTTGGGACTGGTCAGCTGGATGTACCTGCATTTCTCAGTGAATGATGATGTTCCCACCGAGGGTCCAACCCAGTGCTCATAGTTTCAAACGCCAAAGCGTTATCCACTAGACCACTTGGGCCACTACATGTCCGCCTGAGACCAAGCACTTCGGACCAATCAGTCGACGGGAAAATCAAAAATTCAACTGAATTAATATGACCCGTTGCACAAGAGATGGCTCTCGTGGTCCAAGTGGTCTAGAGGATAACGCTTTGGCGTTTGAAACTATGGGCACTGGATTCGACCCTCGGTGGGAACATCATCATTCACTGAGAAATGCAGGTACATCCAGCTGACCAGTCCCGAACAGGACAAAATGCACATCCTGGAATCCACTGCTAATCACCATCCACCAATTAAATATTTGAATTCACTGATGAGAATAGAATGCGAATTCGTCTCTAACTCATTGGTCAATATGTTATAAAAATGTGAACAATTCAACGCTCAAAAGATCCTTCATAGATATTTTGTAAATCCCAACTAAATCATTTGCAGGATGTACAGTAAATAAAAAGGCCAATATACCATTTAAACTGGTATAAACCCAAAATGTTGACAATCTGTATTTTCCCAATGATAACACCGTGATAAATTGAAATACGATTCTCATCCGAATGATGATTTTTTTTAAATCGTATAGTTCCTTGTAGGTTGATTATTCCGTATGATGTTCAGCAACCAATTAGGGCTTCATCGATTGGAGTGTCTAAGATGTATCCTGTGCATGCCGAAACACTGCCCTTCTTGATCAGCAATGTTAGCTGGAGTAGGATTAGGTTGGAGGAAATTAAGAGTGGTCGGTTGAAAAAATGTTACCTACCCGAGGATTTATTAACTGGTGGTCTGAACCACAAGGAGAGGTGCATCCTACCTTACTGGGACCCTAGTGGCGTTAAGAGTCAATAGTTGGTGACTGTTTGTGGTGTGGTTCAAAATAATTTACACTGGCGCAGATGTACTTGCTGCTTTTCGCCTTCCAGACTGAAAGTTTTCTCTTATCTCTCACTTAATTATTCCCTCTCCCATATATGTTCGTCCCAAATAATTTCTTTACATTTGTTTTTCTACTTTTGTACGTCCCTGTTTGAAATGTACCTGCTTGAACTGAGACTGAAATCTTTGTGCGGAGTTTTATGTTTTTAAGTCATTGAATTGCACATAATGCAGAAATGGTGATGATTGTTTTGATTAAGGCTTAATAACCATTAAAGATACTCTCAAATGCTTGTAAAGGTTAGTAAAATGTAAAAATTTCCTCAGTATTCCTCATAGCATCACTGACCTTACATCAGCTTGAGCACTAACGGAGCTAATTGCCCCTGATCGTTCTGTGAATGATGACAAAGCTGATAACGCATTTGTACGACCCAATACTCTTCTTTTAGCCTCATCAACAATATTCCATTTGGTTTCATTCTCTTCCGGAGCCATCAAAACATCATCATTAGAGTCACCTTGTTCTTTAGATGATTGAGTTTCCTTTTTCTTAAATTTTATATCACTTGAACATCGAGCTGTGATCATTTTCTTTAGGCTCCAATAAATAGTTGTAACTAATTCCTGAAGCACTGAACTGATTCGATGATTAATGAATGGTGGTCTAATTGGATTGGGTGATTTTTCAGCTACAGAACATTCATCTGTGGTAGTATAAACACCGGAATCCTTTAGAATATTTTCCTCTTCAAACAGATGGTTTGATGGATGACAGGTAACTTCGCCCAGTAATAAAGAGTCCTAGGAAGAAAAGACTTAAGAAATAGATTACTTTGTACATTCAAAAAGTTTCACCAGGGGGAATATAAACAGAATTGTGACTGTAGAAGAGTTAAAACGATAGAATGACTATTACAAAAACGTTTTTAGCAGTAACTTGAAGTTTAAAACCGAATGGGATTCAATAACCAACTAGCACGCTTCATTTTTTTTATTATATTTTGCTGAAAGAGATCAGTAACAGCTTTCATCCTTACTGCAAAAAACGAATTTTCAAACCAACTATGCTATTCGTAGCACGAATGTGAGAAACAGATATGAGGCTTTTCGGTTTAAAACAATTATTGCAAGTTGCAACCAGTGCATCCTGTGCTGGTAACTGAACAGTAGTGTACTTTCTATAGTATTCGAAGGCATCACAGTTATCAACAGAGGTTGAGAGTTAACACTATTAAAGCATTCCATAATCAGTTAACTTCTATCCCAACTTAATATTTTATCCCACCTGTTATTTTGGTTACATTGTTTCCCTTAAACCTTAGTAAACTGAACTGATAAACTAATACGATAGATTTTTCTCAATCCACTGTAAACACTAATAATAATAATAATAAATTTCCATAAGATAAATTCAAGTGATTACCAACATTAAAAAACGTTATCATGATAAAAATCGTACTTCTTTTATTTTCTCAGCCACAAGTGAATTTGCTTCCTCAACTGATAATGAATCACTTTCGTTAATCAGAGGTTTGATCAATAGGAAGAGATGACTCTCCAAGAGTGTATCCGACATAATTTTCTGGCGAGTGAAATTAGAAAATAAGACATTCGGTAGAACAGTTAAAAAATATAATTTACGGTACTGAAATAGCTCCAATATTTTAAGCAAGAGCAAAATACACACATCACTAAATTACTGAAGGTATTCAAAGTTGCACGTAGTGTGACTCATGCATTTTAGTCCCTTCGGTTGTTTTTCTTTTTCATTCATTTCACTGGTGTGAGCAAAAATATATCTATTGTTTCGACCATACTTTAAATTTTCCCCCACTTCTAAATTCTGTATCACGGAGGACCTAACTTTTTCTCTCATTATTCTTTAACGAAGCAAAAATTACTTTCTGGCTCTTTCATCTAAAGAATTCATTTAAAGTTGAATAGAAAACAGGATAACATTCACGAACAAAACTAGAGATCTTAGATTTTATAAAAATGGGTTAAAACGGAGATGATAAGATATGAAACCTATTAGACTTATGAAAGAAAAAAAACGGGAATTTACAATAGTACTCATAAATCTGTAATACCCATAATCTGTTTATAATGAGAACGAAAAATTATTTGCAGTCGGTCGTTTAAAATCGCATTAGTTTACCTTAAAGTTGAACATAAGAACTCATCTCTTATTTAATTGAAAAGCAAAGATGAAATTAACTGTGGTCCATAATTTGTGAATCATTAGTTCACAGAAAGGTAACTCAGTACTCATCTTTGAAAGTTTATCAACTGCCTAACACCTTTCGTTTGTGCTGTTTAATATAACTTAATTACTCAACAGACAATATACTATTATATTTGACATTTTCGGTGTATTAATATGATAACAAGTCAATGACCAGCGGATTAGGTATCATAATCTTTGTTAGTCGAAGCTTTAGCGGTTGTCATTGCTTTAGTGTCACCAGTCAAAAGTTACACTTCAGAAGTTATCCCAGGCGTGCGGCGTATAATTCCGACTTTTCAAAACATTTTGAAATACTCCCAATCATTAGAAATGACTGTCATGCGACTCGAATGAATTAGACGCCTATTTGAAATACTATGGCAACTTTTTCCCAATAAATGTGTACAGACTTCATTAGGCCAATGGCACTTTATATCCAAGTGAGTCCGAAAATATTCAGACGAGATTTAATTGAGTGGAAACACAACTAACCGTAAAAGCTGGTAGTCATCAACTGCTATCACTCTATTTGGGTGCATGTGAACTGATATTTACCGACCCAGTTTTTTAGTGTGACAATCGTAAGTGTAATCCTTGCCATCATGATTTACCGCTATGAATGTTGTTCAGAACTTCTTCCAGATAATAACTATCATGTTGATCAAATACTTGTGTGTAGCCTATATCAAATACACGGACACAACAGTCAATTAACATCTCCACAAAATATTACATCTATTATCTATCGATAAAAATGAGAAATACACGTGCTGAGTAGAAAAGCAACTTACTTTATGTTTCGCATAATCTCTAATGCCTGCTTCAATTTCCTGACGACTAGCACACCATGTGA
Organism: Trichobilharzia regenti; assembly: GCA_944472135.2. NCBI lineage: Eukaryota > Metazoa > Platyhelminthes > Trematoda > Strigeidida > Schistosomatidae > Trichobilharzia > Trichobilharzia regenti. Next base: position 138,686,687 of record OX235262.1, read on the forward strand.
ATGCAAGCAGTCCGACAGTAGCACGATAAGACTGAAAACAACTCCATGCATTGTTGATCGGGTTGTGCTCTTTCGTAAATCTTAACCAAATTGGCTGCCTGCCGGCAGAACTTGATATGCCAATATCGCTGTGCACCTCTGATGAGTCGGACAGAGAATTACGTTTGCAACTATCGATAAGATATTCACTTTTTGAAACTAGAAAGTAGAAGTAACAAGTGCAAACACGGAAATGTCTTATTGTACTGCTACATATTGCTACACTAAAACACTTTTGACTTACACGTTTGGTGTTACAACTCAGCATAAAATACAAAGTACTTAAAAATTAAAATAGGGAAAAAGCACACGAAGATGAAAAAATAGGGAAAATATTTGAATTATTCACAACAAAAATGTCATGAAAAACCACGTGCCATTTGTGGATTTCCAACTGTTTCACATAGCCACGGTCTGCACTATCTCACTGGGAAAAGAAATGTGATGCAAATATGTAACGGTTTCGAAGAGTTCTGGTAGGAGAGTAGTATCAGCAACCTAAAAAGATGTGAATTCTGATCTCATACACGAATGAGTGTGAATTTCCTCAAGCCTCAGTATTGTGAAGCCAGTAATCTACAGGTGCTTTTATCCCCCACCCCCTTAAAAAAAGAACACTGCACACTGTGAGGTTGAACATGAACGTATCTTAATTTTCCTAACCAATGAAAATTTGTAAAGTCATAAGGTCGTACGGGATTCCTACTGAACAATACAAGTAACTAATGACCCAAAAATTGCAGCCATATTATACTTCTGAATATTTCAACTGTGAAATACGTAGACATTATGTTGTCAAGGCCTTTAATGACTAAGTCAAAATTGGATGTAAGAGAAGTGACACATAAGTTACTACTGCGGATATATAAAAAACAGGTGATTTTTAACATGTGGTCTATACACTTCTGTATATAAACGACAGCGTTTAACTTTACATCTTTAGTATGTACTGAACTATTTATCTAATCTCAGTGACAACTAGAAAATACTCCTTTTAGTCTATTTTTATAGATCACCACTGTCAGTACCATTAATAGGGAAGGCTAATACATTTTCGCGGAAAATATCTACTTGTTGAATTTGTTTACTCTGGATAAAGTACTACAGTCCGAACAAGTTATTAACGTTCTGCATAACAATAGTAAGGTCATGGCATTCTCAGTAGAATAAACAGGTTAATTATGCTGAAACAGGCCCAAAAATTTGCTATTTATGAACTTCATAGAACCCGAAACATTTCCGAAACACATAAGACTGTCGCAATGTTTCAGGATTGCGAGGACGTAAATTCTAAGCCACTTAATCTTGGTGGCAGTTCATAAAATTATTGCAGGTGATAGATTATTTGTTTAAGCTATTAAAAACTTCACTGGTTATTGAGCTGTTAAACCGGGAACTGTACAGTACCTAATTTTAGACGTGCACGTATACGTGTTGTGCCCATAGTTCTTGACCAAGCACCAATATACACTTAAATCCTTCTACACACATGAACTTACGAGCACTTCGGATGAATGTAAATTCATAGTGAGTTTGAAGGGAACAATAAAGAGTATTGAAGGCTTCTTCATCACTATCATGTCCCAGGGAAATCACACATAAACTGATCTTCCTGTGATCAAGAAAATTCGCATTATAATTAATGGCGAAATTTCCCGAAAACCGTTTCGTGGGCCTAGTTTTTGGATCCAGGTTGGATGAATTAAAGCACCAGTCTCCTACAATTTAATCTGACCGCGGTTACTGTTGCGGCGTCAATAGCCTTGGCTTAAATCCCACGGCAAAATATTGAAATCAGAGTGTCTGAATAAAGCAACATTTGCATGAAGGTCACTTCCATGGTCATTTGTAATGAGATGAAAACCAGCATAATTTCACTAAATAAGTTTTCCCCCTCTTATTTTTCAGAAAGAAACGCTGACGTAGCTTTACTGGAGCAGGAAGAAGATCGTTTGTCTAGACTTGTTATAAATTATGGCAGTTGGCTTTGTACCTGATTAATTCAAGCTTTGCTTGGTTCAAATAAACACCTATCTCGCTCTCTTCGTTTTCTTCCTTCGTTGGTTGTGGCCGTTAGTATTGTGTGTTACAAATTGGTGTCATACGTGTTTCATCTGCACACAATATGTTAATATATGTGTAAAACTTGGGCACTGTGGTATTAAGTAATTCCATATTAGTTTGATTATTAAATGTATCACACAGTGAAACAGTATCCAGTATACAATACTGTTTCACTGTGTGATACATTTAATAATCAAACTAATATGGAATGCACACAATATGGCAAATCTATCAGAGGATGAACTTCCCAGTTGTGTTCCTGAGGATGGTGCATCAACCTTGCTAAGTGTACCGTTGCTTTACCGCCCACCACTGCTGCAACCGCCGTCAGAACACCTACGTTGAGAGAAACAGATGCAGGCGTTTCTTGACGTTACTCCGTCAGCCCACCACTTCATCGACGTTATCGACGCCCTATCTGAGGACGCCTTCCATCGCGCCGACGCTGCTGGTTTCAGCAGTAACAACTCCATGTGCATAAACTGGCAGATTCTAGACCAGTGCTTTGACCTAAGGCTGGGCTCTCATCATGCCCTGCTCAAAATTCTTGCCCGCCGTAAACCGCTATGAGTAAGTTTCGTGGAATGCCTTCAAGCCCCCCAGCTACTGGCAGCGGGATTTGACAATTATGGGGACTCCACCGGCAAAGATCATCTAGTGTGCACAGGTTTTGTTGAAAGAATAATGCCCGGGGACCTTCACACAAATCCGCGACGTCATCTCTCAACCAGCACGTTGAAGTTACATAGGGTTATCCTTCGTTTCATGGACGCTGAGGGCGATTGGACATCCACATCCAGGAACTCTCTATCCCCAGGGCCAACAGCGTCTAGTGCAACCGCCCTGAACCCTGTTCGCTGCGCCCATTCAAGAACCCAACGGAGCCCTGATGGAGACGTCATCAGTCGCTGCTATTGCAACAACAGAAGACAAGGGCTGGCAACAGATGGTTTTATTACGAAAATCAACACGTATTTATATATATTTTATGTACATTAATAAGGCTTATGCAAGCAGAAAAAGGCAGTCTTCTGATTGGTTGTTTCACGGAAGTTAAGCAGACAAACACAGTCTTATGATTGGTTGTTTTCGATATTTCTCGGAAACTAGAGCCATCTATCTGCGAATCATATTTGTCCACGTTTAAGTTTGCTGTGATTGGTTGTTGACACAGCCTTGTTCATATTTTCTCACGGCCCATATTAGTGACCTAGACATTAACGTAGATTAGTGTCAACCAATCGGCTAGCAGCCTGCTCTCACCACACTATTATTGTCAACGATACGCGAAGAGGGCCCGTAAATATGGTCACAATCTCCTGTCGGACCTCAGTAATTCCCCTGTTTTTAATTTATCTACATATTCTTGTAATCGGCAACCCTTGATGTTATGGGGACATATTAACGGAGCGCCATCTAGAGTACTCTAAATCTCGCCAAGATTACCAGCTCGCTAGTTTTCTAGCAGGTCCCAAGCCCGGGTAAGCAGGGAGGGCTGGGGTGTGGTGCTAGCAACTCCACCCCTGTAAAACAGCCAAATCGCTACAGAAACTTCAACGAATAAATATATTAAAGATTCTAAAAACATAAACGATAACCTTATTTTTTGCTGTAATCGGAGAAGCGAAAGGACGCAGGCTGGTGAAAGCCTCCGGGAAGCCACTCAGCCGATGTGCCTTCTTTCGATGAAAGCAAAAGTAACGATGCGTAACTAGAATGTTCGTACAATGTACGAAACTGGAAAGGCTGTCGCTGAAATGAGAAGGTACAGAATAGAAGTGCTAGGAATCTGCGAGAGCGGATGGAACGGAACTGGAAGGTGCCAACTACCAACTGGAGAGACAATAATCTATTCCGGCCACCCAGAGGACAACCACGAGCACAACGAGGGAGCGGCCATCATGATGTCACTAACAGCAGCCACAGCTCTCATGCAGTGGGGACCAATCTCCTCCAGGATAATGACAGCCAGGTTCAACTCAAAAGGAAAGAAAGTTACAGTCATTCAATGCTATGCGCCTACAAACGTCTCAGAACAAGAGAAGTAGGAGGCGTTCTACAGACAACTACAAACAGTAATGGACAACGTCCCAAATGGCGATATCAAAATCCCGATGGGCGACATGAATGCGAAGCTGGGAGGAGACAGTAGAGGAAGAGAACTGACCATGGGTCATGAGGCCCTCGACGAAATGAACGAAATTGGTGAACTCTTCTCAGACTTCTGCGCCTTCAATGATTTGGTGATTGGTGGCAGCGTTTTCAAACACAAGGATATACACAAGACGACATGGATTTCACCAGATGGAAACACCGAAAACCAAACAGACTTCATCTGAATTTCAAGAAAGTGGAGACGGAGCCTACTGGACACAAGGTCAAGGAGAGGAGCAGATGTGGGTTCGGACCACTATCCAGTAGAAGGGAATTTCAAGGTGAAGCCAAAAGCCTTGGGGATAGCTGGGGATAGGCCATAATGCAAGCTCAACACTCAATTACTGAAGGACACAACCACAAAGGACACTTTCACTGCAACTGTCAGAGCAAACATTCATTAACCTCCTTCAACAGCTGTACGACAACGGCGGCACATGTCAAGTCATCCACAACGGAAAACTCAATGAGGTGTTTGGAATAAACACAGGAGGCAGACAAGGGTGCTTATTGTCTATCACCAATGATATTCCTAATTATGGTAGACTGGATGATGCGTCAGACAGTGGGAGACGAGAAGACAGGGATATCCTGGACCGACGTGACGAACCTAGAAGTCCTGGATTTTGCGCGTGGATGATTTATGTTTGATGTCACTGTCACAAAATCGAAGACTAACAAGCGAAAACCGACAAACTGGTTGAAGAAGCAGCTCGCGAATGCAGAACTCCAGATGAACATCAACAAGACAGAGGTGACGAAAATAACCACCACCAACAACAACAACAGCTTTAACATCCAGCGCCAATCAACATCAACGGGAAGGATTCGAGAGAGGTTACTTCATTCACTTATCTTATCTAGGGAGCATTGTCTCAACTACAGGAACGGAGGAACGGACGAGGGTGTCATATCGAGCGAGAATCGGGAAGGGAGGCGAGAAACACATTCATCAACCGGAAACCAATCTGGAAATCTTCGTCACTCAGCCAGGATCAACGATAAAATTCGTCGGATTTTCAATACAAACAACGTCAAGTCAGTCAGTTCTTCTATACGGATGAGAAACTTGGCAGGCGGGTGGGTCACAAAGAATATTTCCAACAGCCTGTTGTAGACGTTAGCTTTATCAACAACTGTCTTCTCTGGATCTAAACTGAAGATCAGATGGCCGGCCGGGCCGGAAAAAATCACCAACAAGAAACTATGGCTGGGAACCAACAAAACAAGAACCAATCGCCAACCAACAAATATGCAAGAGAAAGTGGAGATGGATTAGACACTCACTCTCTGAGGAGGCCGCTGGGTGACATCGCGCGCGCGTCAGGCCATTGTTCGAGTGGAACCAGGCCGAAAGGAAAGCGGCTAGCGGGACATCGGTGCAAGGGTGACATGGAGGAGATGGTGTGAAGAGGAGTTGAAAGAGTATGGACTAACATGGATGCAGGTGAAAAGTACAGTAGAAGGAAGACAGAAGCAAGTGGAGACGTGCAGCTGAAGCCCTATGTTCCACTAGGAACCCAAGGGAGCAAGAATAATAACATTAAAAATCTAGAGTACTCTTAGACACTGGTGCATTGGTATCCCTCGTAAAAACTTCTTTCCTTCGACGTTTGCCCCAGTACTCACCCCCACTGCAAGACTGGAAGGCCGATTGGCTACACACTTAGAGTTGCACCTAGGAAACCTAAATGTACGCCATCAGTTTCTCATCTGTATGCAGATTACATAAGACCTCATCCTAGGTGTATATTTTCTGACGTCACACCACACCCTTATAGACATCGTATTTCTCTACACATTTATATAGCCCTCAGCAACCGACGTCTTCTGCGTCAGATTTATCAATGTCCATCATCCTTAATCAAATTTCAGTCGATCCTTTCGCTCCTGCTCTCCTTTGAGGGCTAATGCTTAAGCTAATTGAGGAATACACTGATGTATTTGATGGTGGGGCTAATCCAGGACGTACCGATGTTTTCCAGCACCATTTTGATACGGGCAGTCGTCTGCCTGGGCGTCAACCACTCTGACGGATCCCCGTACATTACCAGCCTCAGCTGGGCACTCTGATACAGGATATGCTGGACAAAAAGATCATTGTACCTTCATCCTCTCCATGGGCGTCACCCGTCTTCTTAGTCAAGAAGAAAGACGGCTTCCTTCAAATGTGTATTGACTACCGCAAACTGAATGACGTAAACGGACGAGACGCTTTCCCTGTTCCACACATCGATGCAACTCTTGAAGCACTTGCTGGTTCACAATGGTCCTCTACGTTAGATCTGGCATCAGGCTACTGGCAAGTAGAAGTCCATTCGGACGATTATCTGAAAACTGCATTTGTCCTGCCGAGTGGTCTCTACGAATTTCGAACAATGCTCTTCGGACTATGCAATGCCGTACCACATTTCAATACCTGGTGCAGATAGTCCTTGACAGGTTTGTTCCCCACCAGTGTTTCATCTATCTTGATGGCATTACTGTACATGGGAGGTCCCCAAAGGATCACATGGACAACCCACGGGTTGTACTTACGAGGTTCAGAACAAACGGCTTTAAGCTGAAGCCGTCTAAACGTTCCTGTTTACAGAGGGTAGTCACATTTTTGGGTCACCGAATTTCACCAAATGGCATCCAAACAGACTCAGAGAAAACGCGGCTTATCTCAGAATAGCCTACACCCCAGTCCTATATAGACGTCTGTAGCTTCCTAGGGTTGGCTTCTTGCTATCGACATTTCGTTCCTGGGTTTGCCACCCTAACCTCGCCTCTGCATCGCCCCATAGTAAAGGGCCGTAAATTCCTATGCGCCAACGAGTGTCAACATGCGTTCGACGAGCTAAAGAAGAACTTGACATCAACCCCATGCTTGCATTTCCAAACCCGCCCCATCATCTAGTGCATTATTCTTCACATGGATTTAGGCGCTAACGCTATAGCTGCTGTCCTTTCACAAGTGGCAACTGACGTTCGAGAACGCGTTACTGCATATGCCAGTCGGAATCTGAAAAACTAAAATCACGGTATTCGACGTTACGAAGGTTGATGCTTGCCCTTGTATATTTCCTCAAACACTTTAGACATTATCTACTTGGGCGCTCTTTTGAGTACGCACTGACCATCGTGCACTGCAATTGCTTCCGACATTCCATGAACCAGAAGGTCAGGTGGCTTGCTGGCAAGAACGGTCAAAGGAGTTCGAGTTTACCTGTGGATATCTTCCTGGGTCCCTACATGCTAACGCTAAAGCTCTCTCTCGATTGCCGACGTATGTTTCCCCAGCAAATGCTACACTTAATACGGACATAGATGTGGATTGGGCCGCACTGCAAGCAACTGATGAACATATTCAACCTATTCACCCGCGACAGCCCCATGGGAACGACAAACCATCAAATAAGGAACTACAGTGTTTGTCTGATACAGTACGATGCATCTGTGGCAAGTGGGGCGTGTTACGACTTATTCACAATGTTATGTGTATAGTCACAACCGCCGTTCGCTATAGCTACGTCGAGGTGCCGACCGATGGAAGCAGTGCATATTCCAGTCCACCATCAGGCACCGAGGACAGTGCTCCAAGTGATATTACGGATGATAGCTTATTAATTGATAAGTACAATCTTTTTCGAGGAGATAGGGAAACACGTCGTGGGGGTGGAACACTTATATACGTTAAACAACTCATTTGTGCAACGCATTTTAGTCACCCTATTCTGTCACAACTTGATGATTCGGTGTGGGTCGAAATAAAAGTTCTCAGAAGTAAACCTATTCATCATCCAATCGCGAATACGATAACGTACTCAGCAACATATTTAATGTTACATCCAATCTTCCCTTGAGTTATAATATAATTGGAGGTGACTTCAGTTTGCCTGATATACCATGGCGTACACTTCGTGGACCCTCGATCTATGATAATCTTCTTAATTCCATCATTACAGGAGGATGAAGGCAACACATAAATGTACCCAATAGGTCCGATAACATTCTTGATCTTATATTCACGATCAACGTAGCGCCATCTACAATTCATGTGGGACATGAATTCCTAGGTAGCGATCATAAAATAGTTGCGTGTTCGTTGAATATTCCTCCAGAAACTATACACAGAAGCGAAGTTAGTCGGACACCTATAAAACTATACACGCATGTTGATTGGGCTTGTATCAGGACTTGATTAGATACTCTAATTGGGATTCCTACTTTACTAATGACTCCTTAGAGGAAGTCCTTAAAAACTTCTATGACAATATACAGTCTGTTAATGATGTCATAGCGCCTGTGAAATTGATTAAATTCAAAATCCCCCAAGTGATTTTATTCCGATATCATAAAGAATAAGTATGCGGAAGCATTCATTAAGTTACTACAGACATGACGACTTATCGTTGTTAATCGCTGTCAAAAGAATCCTCATTAGAATCTATGAGTTGAGAAATCTAAGTCTTAGGAATAAAGAAACGCGGGCAATCCAGTCGCCACATAACACTGGAGAAATAGCCAAACTCTTCAAAAGTAGGTTAACTAACTCCAAATCAACATATCCAAAAATAATACACGTAGGCGGCATTACTCACGAAAGTGCTGAGGATATATGCTAGGTGTTTGGCACGCACTTTGCCAAGCTGTACACTCTAGAAAATGACCAGGATATAGATTTCCCTCGTAAAACAGAAAAGTGTTTAAGCGATGTAGTCTTAAACGCCCAAGAATTCGATAAAGCTATCACAACTCTTAAGCTTACTAATACTCCTGGCCCAGATGGAATGTCTTCCGTCCTCTTAAAAATGGTGGAAATGACATGAATCTGCTTCTTCTCAAGATATTTTCAACTTCGATAAGGAGTGGAACATATCCAAATAGCTGGAAGGAAGCTTACGTTGTACCCATTCACAAAACCGACCTACAACGGACACAGATAACTACCGCCCCATCAACATCACTTCCGTAGTTTCACGTGTGATGGAAAAGATTGTAAAGAAGCAAATTGTTCAGTATTTGCTCTCGAATGACTTAATATCGCCTTTCCAATACGGTTTCCTAAATAGAGGATCGTGCATTACTTGCCAGTTAGATTATTTCGACCACATTACTGAATGTGTAGACAAAGGTCGTTCGGCAGCAACATTATTTCTAGATGTTAGGAAAGCTTTTGATAAGGTCCCACATAACAGACTCATATTGAAACTCCTATCTTATGGAACAAGTGGAAGGCTACTTGAGTGGATAACTTCCTTTCTTACAGGAAGAGAACAGTTAGTTAAAGTCAACCATCACTTATCAACATCCGAACCGATAACCAGTGGCGTGATACTAGGTAGTGTTCTTGGCCCTACCCTATTCATTGTATTCATAAATGATATTGTCTCTATGATCAAGTATGGCAAGCCATACCTCTCTGCAGATGACCTCAATGTTGTCTATGATTTTGACTATAATCATGTGAGTATTGCTAGTAAAATCCAAGAAGACCTGAATAGTCCATGTAATTGGAGTGAAAAGTGGCAGTTAACGTTCAATCCAGCTAAGTCTGGGATAACATACTTCGGACGTTGGAAACCTAGCATGTGTCTATACATGTACGGTGACCTTGTCTCAAACACGAACACAGCCACAGATCTCGGGGTAACATACTCAGATCTTACCTTTACTGAACATGCAAATAAGGTGGTATCTGATTGTAAACGTTTAACCGGCTTTGTGCTACGCGACGTTTACACTCCAGAAGCCAGATTAGCCATATATAAGATATGCATTCGCCCCAAACTTGTATACTGTGCTCACTTATACAGTAGCTTTAAATCAGCAGACAGAAAAAAAGTTGAAAGTGTCCAAAGATTCCTCACGAAACGCATATTGGGCTATGATCAGCAAATAGAATACCTTGACAGATGTATTCGACTGGACTTAGAGCCCTTATGGATAAGGAGAGTGAAGTGCAATTTATTTCTCTTATTCAAAGTTATAAGAAAGCACTGTAACAGTAACTCGTCCATAACCTGGGCTAATCCTAAATCGTATGGACTACGCAACCATAACTACCTTCTCAAGGTTAACACCCATAAACTCACCACTAGAGCTAACTTCTTCACCATTAAATATTGCAAACTTTGGAACCAACTACCCTCAGAGATTAGATCCTGTGGAAGGCCTGACAGTTTCAAAATGAGCCTAGAAAAACATATTAACATGTCCACCCTAGCCTCCCTAAAAGATCACAACTGCTGGTAGAGTGGTGAAAAAATGACATTCCAATATTTAACTACAGAAAGTACACTAGTTCCTAGACTAACATAATAATATTTAGTAAATATGCATGTTGAGTACTTGAAATTAGATTGTCATTGAAATACTAAAAATGATTAAAATATTTACGCAGCAAATGTTCTCTTGCTTTATCACACTTGTTTCCCTTATAACACTCAGTGAAGTTTCTTATTTCTGTAATGGTTAAGTCTATCAAACGTGTAAGTACTGTTAAGAGACTGAGATCTAATACTAGTCAGCCATCTGAAGGCCTCAGCTCCGTTGAAAATTCTACGCTTTTTACACCGGCCCTACCCAGAGTTATGGTATCTGATATCATGGAGGAATTGACAGAGAATGTGGCTTGTAGCAAAAATGATTTACTGACACTTCAGAAGTCAATAGCAGAACTACAGAGCAAGTTTGATAGCATTATGCCTCTCACGCAACTGTGTGACCCAACACAAAACATCTGTCTTGAATCACTAATCAAATCCGAGCGCATAATTGACTATTTGGCTGAAGAAGCTGTTAAGAGGATTATGTCTTCACACAACGTCTTGGCCTATAACATTCCAGACAGAGAGCCGATTGCCAAACTTAAGAATTCGTGTCTAAAGGCTTGTAATATGTCGTTGACAGAATGTCAGGTTTTGCGTCTTCGTAAGAAATCTGCAAACCACCCGTGTCCTGTGCTTTTCAAGTTTAGGTCTACTGAAGAAGCCAGGAATTTTCTGAAATCGGGTAAGACAATAGGCTCTTCAACACCATACACTAACATTAAGGTTGCACCTGATTTAACACCATGCCAAAGGCGATGCCGCCTAGGAACAGTGAACGCTGATAACTCTAATAGGATAACTGTAGATGGTGTTCCGTGCGTTATTCCGTCTAGTGAAATACCTGATCACGGCATGCAACAGACATTTTCGCAGGCACTGGCAAATGTTAGCCAAGCATTATACAACGATATTGATGCTGACACTGAAATGGTGGACATAGATGAATCAACGGGAAATAATGTTGAAATACATCGTTTTCACACTGACGCAAAAGTCAAGACACCGAAACCATCAAAACCCATCCCACTGGTGTTCCAACCATTGCCTTATAAGTCAGTTACTCCGCAGTCTGACAATCCACACTCTGTGAAGCACCAGTCGAATGTAGCTACCCAAGTTGGCAAGTTTTTTAGGCGTTATGACAAACGTCCCATTTCCATTAAGAAAACTAAAGCTCATGAGGTGTCCAAGCCACAGAAACCCTACATAGCATGTGCTGGCTGCCCTGTTAGCCATCATCAGCCAGTTGATCATAAGATAAGGGAAAAAGAAGTAAATAAATTAAATACCAGACCCGGAGCAAGAAAGCCCTTTGATATGAAAGAGACGAAAGCACCGCTAGGCCTTCTTTCTAAGAGAAAGTCAGATATGGTAGGCCTAATTGGTGTCAAGTGGAAAGCCAATTTTATCGAATCCCTAATTCTAGACAAACAGCACAGCAAGGTAGTAGGCATTATTCTGCGCATCCACTACGTAAACCCCTTGTAAACCAGCCCACTTCTAATATTCTGTCGACTGAAAGTTATAGAAAATACCCCAAACATCGGCCACAGACCACATTTAGCAAGCCAACAGAACCCATTCATACATCTTATGTATCTAGTGGGGAGCATGTGCCGATTTCTGCACAAAACTTGCCATGGTCTGATGAATACCAGAAACAGATACCAACACTTCATTCTTATACTGGCAACAAATTACCGAATACACATATCGGTTATACCTTAGGGCAGGATTTTCACCAGCGTCAGTTAACAGAAACACCTGGAATCATGCATATAGCACGCATGATATCGGATCAATTCCTTGCTGGCATAGCGAACAGTCTACAGCTAGGGCAAGGCATATTTCCCGGGAGATAGCTGACACAGTGTCGACACCAAACGCGGATACTAATATCTCTAAAATATTAATATCTGATTATCACACAGGTGTCTCTCACTGCATAACATATCCAAACGTAAGCCCATCCCTGACTACCACCTCAAAAATCTACCTGAAGTCTTCCTACGATCCAAAGATATTGGTAAATGAGTCTGATAACATGTATATAGAGGATACTCACGGATTATTTTACCAAGATGTTGTCCGCTCACTGAAACCACATAGCCAGTGTTTATCTATTATCCTAGTAAATACGAGATCAGTTCTAAGCAAACACTTAGCACTAAGTACATTAGCTTCTATATGCAGACCGTCATTGATTATGATCACCGAAGCCTGGTGCACAAGTGAAATCTCCAATGACAGCCTAAGGATTGAGAAATACAACCTTTTTCGAGGGGACAGACGGACAGGTCGTGGGGGTGGAACACTAATTTACTGTGAACAATCCATGTGTGCAACCCAGTTTAGTAACCCAATTCTGTCACAACTCAATGACTCGATCTGGGTCGAAATAAAAGTTGTCAGAAGTAAACCTATACTTGTGGGTTGTGTGTACCGGCCCCCTTCATCCAGCAGGGAATATGATAATATGCTTAGCAATATCTTTAATGTTACAGCCAATCTTCCTTTCAGTTATAAAATTATCGGAGGCGATTTCAACTTGCCAGAAGTATCATGGTCTTCACTCCGAGGACCCCAAAGGTATGATAATCTCATAAATTCCATCGTCACAGGAGGGTGGACACAACACATAAATTCACCCACTAGATCCGCAAATATCCTAGACCTTATTTTCACGAACAACATAACGCCATCTACAGTACATGTGGGACATGAATTTCCAGGTAGTGACCATAGAATAGTAGTTTGTTCTTTTGACATCTTTCCTGAAACAAAACGCAGAGATGAAGCTGGCCAGATACATACGAGATTGTACACACATGCTGACTGGGACTTGTATCAGCACCTAATTAGATGTTCTAATTGGGACTCGTACTTTTCGAACCAGTCCTTAGATGCAATTCTTAACAACTTTAATCAGAATATTAACTCAATTCACGACGTCATTGCACCCGAGAAGATTCTTAGCTTCAGATTCCCCCAAAGAGATTATATTCCGACATCGTTTAGAAGAAGTCTACGAAAGCACTCAATAAAATACTACAGATATCATGACTTATCGTCATTAATTGCCATAACGTCCCTTCTCAGTAGAATTGAAGAGTTGAGAAATATAGGCCTCAGAAACAAAGAAATGCAGGCCATTCATGCACCGCATAACTCAGGAGAAATAGCCAAACTTTTTAAAAGTAGGTTGACGAACTCCAAAACACCCTATCCGAAAATAATATACTTAGGTGGCATTGCTTACGAAAATAATGAGGCGATATGTGAACTGTTTAGCGAGCACTTCGCCAGATTATACACCTTAGAGAACGATGAGGTCATGGATTTCCCACGTAAAACAGACGAATGTTTAAGTGACATAATTTTCACCACACACGAGATCGATAAAGCTGTCACAAATGATGCCTGTAAACTGGCGTCCCTCATGTACTGTATCATGAGAATAAATTTATTTATTTATTTATAAATCTTAAGCTTAGTAACACTACTGGTCCAGACGGTATATCTTCTGTTCTGCTGAAAAAAGGTGGTAACGACATGGGTTTGCTCTTACTGAAGTTGTACTCAATTTCATTAAGCGATGAGACATACCCTAAATGCTGGAAGAAGTCTTATATTGTACCAATCCATAAATACGGGCCTGTAGCTGATATTAACAACTACCGCCCCATCAACATCACGTCTGTAGTTTCACGTGTAATGGAAAAGATAGTTAAGACTCAAATCATTCAGTACTTGCTGTCAAATGACCTACTATCCCCATCCCAATACGGTTTCTTAAGTAGATGGTCGTGCATAACTTGCCACTTAGATTATTTTGACTACATTACACAAAGCATTGATAATGGGCGTTCGGTAACCACATCGCTTCTCGACGTTAGCAAGGCCTTCGATAAAGTCCCACATATCAGACTCCTAACAAAACTCTAATCCTACGGAATAACCGGAAAACTTCTCAAATGGATAAGTTCTTTTCTCACAGAAAGAGAGCAATTAGTCGAGATCAACCACCAGCTGTCTTCCTCAAAGCCGATAACCGGTGGTGTGATACAAGGTAGTGTTCTTGGCCTTATTCTATTCCTCTTATTTATAAATGACATAGTCTCTGTAATCAAGTATGGCAAGCCATACCTTTTTGCAGATGATCTCAAGATAGTATATGATTATGGGTACGGTGATATGAGCGTCGGAAGCAAGATCCAACAAGACTTAAACGATCTAGGCGATTGGAGCGAAAAGTGGCAACTGACTTTCAACCCAGACAAGTGCGGTATAACCCACCTTGGACGCTGGAAACCGATAATGTGCCTATAAATGTACGGTAAGCTCCTCTCAAAACTGAACACAGTCACAGATCTCGGGATAACATACTCAGATTTATCCCTTTCCGATCATGCAAATAAGGTTGTATCTGACTGTAAACAACTTACTGGCTTTGTACTGCGTAACTTCTACATCCAAGAAGCAACATTAGCTATATATAGGACATGTATCCGTCCCAAACTTGAATATTGTGCTCTCCTATTTAGTAACCTCAGGTCTGTAGACAGAAAAAAGTCGAAAGTGTCCAGAGATTCCTCACGAAACGCATAATGGGGTTTGACAAACAAGTGGAATATGTTGACAGGTGTGTACGTCTAAAATTAGAGCCTCTGTGGTTAAGGAGAGTGAAGTGCAACTTATTTCTACTCTTCAAAGTCATTAGGAAACATTGCTACAGTAACTCATCCATAACGTGGAAAAATATTAAATCATATTAGCTGCGAAACCACGACTATCTTGTCAAGGTGGCTACCCACAGAAAATCCATCAGGGCAAACTTTTTCACCATAAAATATTGCACTCTTTGGAACCAACTACCACCTGAAATAAGATGATGTGAAAACCCTGATGGGTTCAAACGGAGCCTAGAAAGACACTTTAACATGTCCACCCTAGCTCGTCTAAAAGACCACAACTGTTGGTAGAACGGAAATTGAAGGCCAGTCCAGTCTTCAGTATAGTCACATACGTATATCTCGGGGTGAGTATATACGTGGTTTCGTGTTATATTTTCCGCGACTAAATTTTTTTCGTCTTTCATTGGCTAGAATGGTGGCGGTCAATTGGAGTTTGAATTGTCCTTGGGTGCGTGCTGTCGGGTGCTGTATTTGCGTGGTTGTGTTTGCGTCGTTTGCCAGCATATGTGATTACTGTAAACGTGTATTAGACTATTGTAACGCTTTGTTTTTCTTTGTTTGTGCATGTACTAGGCATTATTTGTCGTACAATTCGTTGTTTGGTCTATTGGTTGCTTGCGATGTCAACGAACCGGTGGGTTCTTGTGTTTTTCTGTAATTTAGGTTATACGTGCGGTATTTTCTTGATGGTTATCGATCATCCCTGTATTTCAATGTTGTTTTTTTACGATTTATCTTGGAATAGTTGTGACATAGATGGATCCTAATTGATAATTTTATTTTAGTCCGTTGCAGGTAGTCAATTCGAGTGACAGGAGCACAGATTTAAGTGGAATTTTTGCTGAATACATACTTGGAAAGCGTTTCTTCAGCTGGGATGAATTTGAGAAGTCATTAGCAGAATTTCAAAAAGTGAGGAAGTCATTTAATGCTAACAGTGTAGTTATCCTACACTCACTATGTTCATAATTGCAGCAAAACGATACCGGATGCCAGGTTTAAGTACGCTTATGTTGGTTTTAAATGCACTTTTGGAGTGAATCGTACAAGACCTGGATTGAAATTGAAAAACAAGTCGTAAGAAGAAGTGTAATATGATTTCATGAATATTTCAGGTCTAAATGTTGCAATTGCTCGTCTTCATTTCGCGTGGTTTTGCATTATAGTGAATACATAATTGCTTCCCACAATATGGTGCATAACCATCCATGCAGCAGGGTGTACATGCAGAATGACCCATGGTATAGACGACTAACAGTTGAAGAGAAAGAAAATATTGAACCACTTCTTCAGCAATCCCACTCATCCGATGAAATAATAATGCATGTTAAGGAGAAGTACAACAAGGATATAACTCGCATTGACGTTAAAAATATGAAAGCCGCAGTGAATAAAGGTAACGTTGACGTACTTGTTACATACTTAAGGTATTTCGAGTCGTCGTGACATTTTTGAATTCCTAAAATCCCGTGGGAAGTTAATGGAGTATTATTCCGATGAACCGATCAGGAATTCACTAACAAGAATTTGTTTTGCAACTTATGAGCAAATGGAATTGTATAAACAGTTCCCTGAAGTTGTTGGTATCGACTCGACGTATAATACGAATAAGGGGAAGTAAGTTTACCAATTCATTAGTCAACGTGCAGGTATTCTTTGTTCCAGCTACTTGTGACGGATAATTTTGGTCGTGGACGACCAGTTTTATTTGCGTGGACTAGAAAAGAATTCAAACGAGATGTAGTTTGGATATTAGACTGTTTCCGGCAAATAATGGAAGACACCTCCAAAACAGAATCCTTCATTATGGATTGTGCGCAAGCTGAAATAGCAGCCGTCAAGTTAACGCACAGACAAGCGCACATTGTTTTGTGTTCTTTCCATGTTTGCCGAGCTTTCTGTCGGAAAGTAAGTTTTTCGAAGCATACTTTACATTTTATTCGTAGACAAGAAATCCCATTGTGAAGAATTATTTATGCCGTCTAGTGCAGTGTAAAAGGAGATCAGAGTAATGCCTCTATTGTTCTCATTTTGCAGATTTAATTTCTACTTCAGAGTTATTAGCAGATTGGATGCTAATGTCAGTCAATATCTACAACGTCGTTGGATGCATCGACGAGAATTGTGGGCAGCCTGTTTCAGAGATAACGTGCTGACTTTTGGGAACGATACAAATAATCGTGTCGAGAGTTCCCACAAGCAGATGAAACGGTTTTTGCAAAGATCTGATAGTCTGCATAAAAGTATGCTAAAGGTGTATAAATGGCATAAACGAAGTTTTTCAATAATACAGCAGGAGGCGAATATTGCTCAATCACGATGCTTCACGTATCCCTGTTCACAACGTTTAATCCCAATTATACGGTTGCTGACACCATACGCCGCGAGGAAGGTAATACGTGAATACCAATTGCGACGATGGGCTATTGTTGAGTTCGAATCCTTTGATTATGTATTCTTCAAAGAAAATGGGAATACAGTGCAGGTTGATCTGAGTGCTTGCACCTGCACGTGCTTTACATTTCAGACCTGTCGGTACCCCTGCCGACACTTGCTTTTGGTCCACTTCAGAAAGCCGTATTTCACAGGTATATTTGCGTTTTTATGACTACGTTTTTAATGTATAATGTAATGTAATAATCAGTTCATAGTTATCTTAACTTTTTTTGTTCCACCTTTTGTAGTTAACCATGTGATGCATAATTGTAAACAATGGACGTGGTCACGCAACTTGTTCGCATCTCAAAGTACGTCAGCAGTTATCCCTCGAAATCGAAGTGACATATACGATACCAAAAAGAAGATTATCATTGCGGGTATGGACAGAATTAATGACAAATTTGGAGAAGTGTTTGCCAATACTTATGCAGACGGAGTAATCGCAGGAATCAATCGTGTTCTTAATATGTAAATAAACTAAATTTGTATCATAATGAAAATAAAATTTTCATGTAAATTTTGTTGTCTTTCAATTCATGTGTTCACTTTGTGAGCACGGCATGCTAGACCGGTGCTCTCTAGGACTTTCACTACTAACAATACGTAAGTGTAATTGTGTAGGAACGATGTCGGTCAGCATACGTGTTAAATTATAAGTATTTCAGTTAGCTAACGTGCATACGTATCATAGTCATATACAAGTCTTTAGGGACAATAGTAGGCATAACTTAGGCACTGCATTCGAGTCCCAGTTCTTATACGGTTACGTGTATTCGAAAGTATTGCATTACTAATGTTTCACTTAAAGCGTGATGTCAATCCATATGACTAAGGCTGTTGACATGTAGCGTAAATTAAAGTCTACACCAGACGAATTATTGAATTCGTTGAGCTTTAACAATCGTATTTAGATTTAGCTTACACTAAAATATGCCACCAATTACTTCGTCAGTTCTTATTAATAAGTCATGTCTGCACCTAGTCATCATGACAAATATATCTACACTCAGATATAATAAGAAAGGTCTGGTAAGCAGGATATTAAATGTATTTAATGAAAAAATAATAACAAGCAAATGTCTTTACGCAGTCGATTGTCGGAATAATTTGTGCAATGTCGAATCTCTGTGACTGGGGTGATTGACGTTACCAGATATCTACAAATAAGTAAACAAAGTGTTTTTTAAATAGCTGAAGTAAGGAAGAAGTAATATTAAAGGTAAACGATTTATATCTGCCTACCTTTGCTGAAAATGGTTCATTCTCCTTTCTCATTCTTTGGTAATGACATCATTCTTCTGGGGTTTTCACTGCCACACACATTATTCCTCTTCTAAAGGATAGCAGCAAGCATATAGTAATAATTTCAAATTTCGTATAAACCAATGTTTACAAAGAATGCATGTCATTTCTACAGGCGCAATAAGTTATGTTATAAACTGCAATCGTGAAGTATCATAAATTATAAGAGTTAAATTGTGAACCCTTAACAATGAACACCGTACATTTGGTTAAGTACTATGTCCTTGGAATGTGAGTATACATTTGCAATGTTTAATGCCAACCATATTGGTGTAAACATAGAAAATATGACGTTTTCCATGAAAATACAGCTTTGTTCCAACACTGGTGTTGTTGTGTTTCTAATAAAAGCAAATAGACTGTAAGCAAGCAACTAATAGGCACAAAGAGTAAGTCTCAGCTTTAATAAAGGCATATCCAGTTAACATAAAATGAAGTGTAATAGTGCACAAATGAAAAGACCATAGTGAAGTAGATAAGTGATATTTCAGTGAGAGGTAAATTGAAAGATCTGCAACCTTACAATTTGGAAGACAACCTGACATGTAAGATCTCTCACAAATTTCTATAGGGCCTGTGGGGTACCATGGATGGTTTGGCGTCAATCGCAGCTTTGAAAGGATGACTTACAAATGCAAAAGGTAACAACCAACGAAACTGCAGTAGTATTTTCTAGCTGTTCAGCATTTTTTCCTTTGATGCAGTTTCTTATCAACAGTTTGCAGTATTCAGAACATCACAAGTTGCTTACAGATAACTTGTTTAATAATAACTGCTTTAAATATATCAGCCATAAGTGCATCTTCTACATATTTCATAGCCACAATTAAGTCATTAAGGATCTCAGATTATCTTAGTGATGTGAAGCAAAATAATTTTTAAGATTGATATAACCTATGTAACAGGTGTAGTAGTTGTACGACACAGCCGCTAGCTACTAATCGACAGAAATCTGGTACTAATTTTAAGTACTCTGACATTTGAGAAGGACTATTTATACTATTCTTCCAGACACAATGAACACTGATGTCAATATACTCTGATGCCATTTCATGCACTGAGCAATGAAGGCCTTGTGAAATTTCATGTGTAAATGTCAATTAAACTATTTTTACATCTTCGCCCAAGCACTTTTAACTAGGAACTTCATCAAAATAGATATAATCACCAGGAAATTCAGCAGCCTATCTCATTCATCGCATAATGTCGCCGATGTGTTATGAGTTATCCATGTCATCACGGATGATAACAGAAAAGTTTAACATGTTCAAAGCACACATCTAACCTATGCCTGCATGCTATTTCTCTTTCATAGGCCAGATTCTAATAGATTCACTGGAATGACAACAGCCATTGACTGCAGTATATTTACAACCTTAAGATCTGAAACAACTCGCAAAAAAACAAACCCTCAACGCACTATAATGCAAATAATAGTCTTTCTATGCGAACTTTCTTAAAAAGGATGACTTCTTCATTGATAATTCGTCCGAGCTATAATATACAATTTTACGCTCTACTAAGAACAAAATACAGCAAAATACTGCCATCCGGCTACAGAAGTCTAAAACTAGTCAAATATAATCTATTTCCAAAAAAATAGGTGATTATAACGTCTGTTGACGTGAGCGCGGTAACCGATGGCATTGCGCGATAACACCTGGTGTCGGCATATATCCTCACTCTATATCTCGACTCTAATACTCACGCAGCGAACGTTAACTAATTTACTGATTTCTATTCTCTATAATTTTCACTAAGTTGTGTTCATAAAAGTAACACTGGAAATAATTATAATAGCATCCACACCTTTTAACATTTTACATATGTATATACCAATACAATAATACTTATTAATCATGCATGTTCAATTCTTAAATTAGATGGTTATTAATATACTTGAAATGATTAAAATATTTATGCATCAAATGTTCTCTTGCTTCGCCACGCTTGTTTCCATTATAACACTCAATTATTGAACCTAGTGTATTATTTGATATACGAATTTATTGTTGACTATACTCTTATCATATATGGTTTGATTTACTCTACGGCTCCCTGTAGACTAACTACCATACTTCAGTATACACACACTGCAGTATTGTTAGCCAAATGCCAAAATTTTGTTGGTTCTGTGTTAATATCTTTTTATAATATGTCTAGACACGTTACTTTGCAATGTCAGGTGTTTACTATATATAAGTACACCAAGTCCTGCCAACCGACCTTACCTTCACTTCATACTACCTACATTGAACCCTTACTGTAGTGTTCTCCTGAATCTTGCTCCACTATTCACAATACCTATTCGTTTTACTCTTTAAGTTTTTGACTTCTTATAAACTAATCTGTTCATTAGGATGCATCCACACATATATAATATGTTCATAAAGAGGTACGTGGAGACCTATTGGAAGCACTCATTAAGAAAGCTAGGGAGATGGAATATGGGGTACGAACATGTCTGGTACCAAGCAATATATTTGCGGTAGCCATAATAATCTTAGCCTCAGAGCTTAACATCATAAAAGGGGGAAGGTGGTGCTAGCTGATCAGTAGATACGGTGGTGATCACCAAGGTGAATTGCCCCATTCTGCAGGAACAGCAATATGCAATTTGAAGGCTCGAGATATTTCTGATTTTTATGAGGGCTTAGATCTTTATCTTGAAAAAGATAATAATGAACGCCTTGACAGATCATGCTTCTACCTTTAAATATATACCATTCGCTCAGCCTATTGTTGAGATGCGACCACGTAGGCGCTGCACAGATTTATGGGGCATCTTATAAATAACTTGCTATCCATTGTCAGATCTTTAAATACCACTTCACAATGTCTCATCTCATTCATTTTCTAATAACGTCTTTACTTGATCCTCATTATATTCCATTAAAACTAACATTTTATAGCTCTATATGAATTTGATTCGACTTATTCTATTCCTATTCTCTGTAGGGTACGGCTGTGCACCAAATAGACAAAAAGGCATGAAATAAAAACTACTGGCTTGAAAATAATTGTATTAAAGCCAAAAGTGGACATCATGGGCAAAGTTAAACTTTAGACACCACCAACAACCAATCAGCAAACGACTTTGAACGGACCAGTCACATTAAAGAGGCATATATGATGAATGGAAATGTATATTTGTAGAAAAAAGCATAAAATAGAGAATAAAAAAGTTGCATGGGATATCTTTCTCGAACATGTGAGAGAAACATCTCCCAGTTTAGCATGGGACTGTCAATGGAGAAGTTACACCATATCCTGTACATATATTCATCCAAATGACCATAAATGAGATCCTTTTGAGATCCATTTATAGCCCTTATCCTATTTTTCAACCTGCCCCAAAATCCTTCAATAGAATTTGTATGTGTCCTCGTAACGGGGTCCACAAAATCACTTGAATGGTTGACTCTATGATGAATATATCCCAGAGATGACAGTGAATTGTAGCCTTTCCACTCGTCGGTGTGTATAATTGCCCCCCGCTTAACAAGTCTGGTAATAATAGGTATAAGAGTAGTTGCTTTTCTATCTGCTATCCTTAGGGAGAGAAGCGACCTAGCGAAAAAAGCTCCTACGAAATAATAAAATTATCATCTTACCCTCTCTAGCGTTAGTAGGCTTCAAACATATAGCACAACGATGAGCAAACCCATCAGTTGATTTGGTATAGCTTTTTAAAGTCATGACACCACCACACAAACAAATTCGCTCTTTCCGGAACAACTCAAATCCAGGAAATACTGGAAAACGCTAACCTCCTCGAATTGCAACTATAGGGCTGGACTTATTCGTCACGTACTCTAGAAGTTACGTTTGGAATTTTTTTTGCCAATAATTTTTAATAAAATTGTATTATATGTTATCTAGATTGAGGTAAATTCCCACTTTTTGGCTGGTTATGTTTGTGTCCGCCTCATGTGATCTGACTGCGACACACTTTTAGCATATTGGTTGCAATGATTAGTGTTTCAGATGGAATGTATCAAAATGTCGGTGTAATGAGGGAGATAGGATAGTTAGAGGGTAATGCCATTTGCACCACTCATTTACTCCATGTAGAAGCTGCATCTTTCGGCATAGTATCATTCAATGAAGACTTCATGTCTCAGGATATCAATACAGCCTATTTTCGTGTGAAGAACAGTCTTTTTTGACAAAATAACTCTCTCAATACTTGGAAATCACCTGCAAATGTTATCAGAATCGTTGGTGGGAACCTAAGTTGTCATTTAGATGTGCTTTTCACTTTATATGTGGTTGGACAGGAATTATGGTAAGTTGAAAGGTTATCTCTAAATGGATTTCATATATATTGGCACTGGTTGGTGCAGTGTGCTATGGGTTATGTTAATTAAATGTACAAAAATATCTCAACTATAATAATATTGTGCCATTGTGTACTAAGCTGACTGATAGGATAACAAACGAAGGTGGTTACTAGAACTGAATCTATTCAGCTTTATTATCATTAATATGAATTTATTCTCTTTTACAATTTCCACTGACTGTATACTTAATGCTACAATATTTTTGATCACCAATAGTGGAGATGAATTTCTCCTGAGATTTCCATTTAGACAAAGCAGTACAGATGCTCTATGACGATTGAATTTTCTAGTTTGCATTATATGACATTATTATCCTCATCAACACAACAGGTCTGTGTACTTTACAATAGTTGAAGTGTTTCACTATGTTGTTAGCACTGTGCATAGCTGTCTAGAGTTGAGGCATGTTCAGCTTATATTTGATGCCTATAGTCTCCTAAATGTGAAAATGTGATTTCTGTAGGATTCACAAAACCTTGTGGACTAGACATTACTGAGATTGTGGATTAACTTCTAAGTTATACACTTGCAATACTTCATTTCATGTAAAAGTGTTTAGTGTGAAGTTGATCTGCAAGTAAGCTTGATGAGAGAATGACGCCTCAATAGTATGAATGTTTCGGAGATTGCCTTGAAATTTGCATATAGTCCTCAAATGCAGGAAAACATATGATGTATATTTATGTATACGGCGTCAACATAAATATCAGCTGTAGACTACAAATACATTTATCTCCCTGAGATAATACTTAGTTTTAACAGAATGATTGTATTCATATTGTATGCTAATATGTAGAATTGTCTCTTGTTAACTTCATGTTATGCTAGTTCTAACATGTACTTTATTTTTTCCAGGTTTACGGAGGTTGTCGAATATGAAATCAGCGGAAACATCATTCGGTCAAACTAACTTTATTACCCTTCATCAGAATTTTCTTTTGTAAATTAATCAAATGTTTAATATACTCTTGATTACTTCTTCCTGTAGACTTCTTCAATTCCTCGCTATACAATGTGCTTTTGTAATAAGTGAATTAGGAATAATAAACGCTAAGCTTAGTTAGTGGGATGGAAATTCACTGTAGTATTATGAGAATGTTACTTTAGTCATTAGTAGGATTTCGTGTCTGTTTCTACACAATAGCACATTGTAAAAGCTAAGTGGGATTTAGCAAGTTGAATAATAATTCTGTACTGTTGGATACTCTAAAGTCGCCTTATCTAACCAGTTGAAAGTCTGTTTACTGTTAAACGCCAAGTATGTAGTACAAGTAAATGTAGTAACTTAGGCTTGATATCTACTTCACTAATCCGTTAATATGCAGTGAAAACATCAAATAGACTGTTCACTTGACCATCAGCTAAGAAACATTTTTTATTTATTTTAATATGCCGTTGAATCATAGGATGTTATCTAGTATCCATCATTTCTGTGATCAAAAACTGCGGTATTTGCATGTCTACTTTATAGATGTTAAATAACCTACGCCTGTATGCATGTAATTACCTCCAGTATTTCCTATTCATTTGGTGTGTGTAAACTAAACAAGTCTTTCATAAATTCTCCCATAAATGCCAAACTTTCTAGTGTTACAAGCGTTAATAAGACCTGCTTCCTTTGTTTCAAATCAAATGAGGTATATACGAACTAAGGGAAAGTTACTCTTACTTAATCTTTAACCCTCACTCAGAGCCTTTAACGATCCCAAACAGTTCTCCTATAAACACAGTAGACGTACTTTAGATGCAGCTGCAGTCTTGCTTCACAACATTTTCTCCAGTATAGACAATGGGGCTAAATTCGCTGCACCTTCCTAGAGTACACATCCGCTTTCGACTCACTACCTAGAGATATTCTGTTAGATAAGCTTGCTGAAACTCAAACTGAGTATTGGATTGTTAGATGGCTTCATTCTAATTTATCAGGGAGAAAGCAGAACACTGTAGGTCAGGGGGAAGTCGTCCATTACCAATTGTATTTTTGTTTGATGAAGTTATTGTACGAATGCATACGAGAAGAACTTTTTCAAACACGCGGACGATCTAACTACTTCAATGTCTGTTAACTGCCAACTACACCGTACTAAGATGAACAGCTCTCTATTAGGAGTGGGAAAATGCTCTTAAACTAAATCCTTCGAAATGTCAGACTGTTATTTTCAGTTTCCGATGTAAACGAAAGTTAGTTGAAGGTGTTAATTCCTATGACCGTTGCAAAATTGATAATAGTGATATGGAAATGAAGTCTGACTCTAAGTATCTCGGACTGATTCATCGCAGCGTGTTGGCCCTAAATGTATGCCACATGCAGGCATAATGTTTATGAGCTAGGTATGCAAATCATGGTAGACGCTTGTACGGTACATTCATTATTTATAAAACTAACTCGCACGTAAGAACTATGGTTTGATCAGTTATACAACGTTTAATACATTTAGACACAATTAACCTACGATGCTGACTTCTATGACGCATTACCTAAAACTACATTAATATAGTTTCCGCTGAAGGTTATCTCCTATAGTTACTACCTTAGTGGGCAACTTAGCGTTATCTTTGAATAACGAAAATTCCGAGAACTTTCTTGGTAAAAAGATCGTCCCTTACTCGAAAAAATTAAATATACCCTAGTCTCCACAAAAACGTTCAGAGGTATTCATCCTATCACCGCAAACGACTCACTATTTGCAGCCATTTAAAAAGTAAAAATAAATTTACCGATGGCAGCGTGCTTATGATTTCTAGATATCATAATGTACCATGAGGAAAACGCTATCTCCATGCGGTTATAAGTCAGATGTGCGAAATTAGTCAGAAACACAACAACCACGATTCTCAGTCACATAACATCTTACTTCGCTACCTAATCGTATAGTCGTATTAACGGATGTTTCGCCGAAGAAAAGAAGACTACTGGTTCAAGGATAATTTATTTAGTTTTTTTTAAGATCGTGAACATCTGTGTCTATAGTCACGGAAGAATCACAACTTCGAGGAAACCATCAATCGTAGACTACAACCCGAAACGTTATTCTTCCTAATTAATGTCTTACCTTTAACTGGGATTGTTTGAACACTCACCAGATCACCGTATTTTATCCGCTTTGAAAACCGTTTTGCAACCCATCGAATGGATGTTAACACTGGCTCTATTACGGGTAGTCCTAGTTCATTTATTGCGATCTAGTACATCAAGCAATAATAAGCATAAGTAACACTTACCCTTAAGGATTCCAGGTTCTTTTAGTTCCCCCAAAATATACACAAGCACAACAGATTCATACTTTTCATGCGGCTCAACCTTATTTGGCTTAGATTCTCTCACAATATATTTTTTTAAATGATAGCAGACACACGGATGGTATATTCACATTCTCAAAAATCTTCAAAGCTTTTTCAACTTCAACCCAGGTTCTAAATTCTCTGGGTTTAATTTGTTCTTCGAAAACCTTGCTAATACCAACTCTGATGGTGCTCTCTTCAACAGATTCACTCGCAGATTGTTGTATGCTGCAAACATGAACGAAAAAGACACTCTTTTTCCAGATTTCTACATGTTATGCAAGTAACTGAGCCAACAATTGTAACGGCAACCAACTAATGGACTGGAAACAACTGCTTCTGACAGCCAAACATCTTCATGTGCACAATTTCAAAACCCTCTACACAGTACTAATTCATTAACAGCTGAAAACCAACTAAAACACTCAAAGCCGCATGAATGCAAGGTATGAAAACAATTACACCGAAATGAATGCACTGGCCTGGTAGTGAAAACTTTCGAAACCAAAGAAATAATTCATTTTAACAGCAACGGAAACAAAAAATGAGGTGAAACGCAACATTTGTGAACGATACGCAACAAGATAAGTCGTGTATAACGGCAGGATAAACGGAACAACAAACGCGTTAACGAACAGCTACGGAACTGCGATCCAACATGGCCGACTAAAATGGACGAAAATGACCTTCGAGCGCCTCACTCCACCAATGACCTTGATAAGTGACGGATAATTTCAGCCCAACTATAGACTTGTAAGGTCACGCATTAGAAATGAATCAAGCGCTATACAACATTGAACTGCGTTCGTGAATCTCATTGGATAATTCGCTGATTGGTAGTTAGTGGTGTCGAACGTTTAACTTCGCCACATCATGATAGTACGAAGAATATTGGTATCATTATACATTGCAAATGAACGTTGTCGGCCTAAGGATTAATTACTTCCCCATTCTGTTTCCTACACTAATGTATTTATTAATGATATATTGCACTTGGTTAATTTATTACACCTTAATGATTCACCTTAGCACTTTAACTTTTCTAAAACAGCTTCCAATCCCTTGTAACCGTTGTACTTACCTCAGTATTGGTTGGTTATCGTACGCCTACAACCACGGGATGAAAACGAAACGAAGTCGATTTTCCCGCTCAACCTGAAGGGCAACTGTACAATTCAATAACTATACGGCCTGGTTCAGACAATGAGTGGAATTATATATATATCAAATATTTAACTGTTGAAACATTATTAACTTGTAGACAATTTAAGATTTGACATTATACCATTCTTGATCGTGCCTGTAAAAATGGCATGCATTTTCATGTAAATTTATATGTTTACGTGAGAATACACATCAATATTATTAAATGATTATTTGACTAGGTAAGACTGGAGAAAAAAGCACACTAACAAAATATAAAGGGCAGTGTAATCATTCCAGGTTAGAGGAAGAGTTGCAGGGTTTCTTTTTGAACGCATAAGGTAGTTTCAAAACGCTTGATTGCGATGGATTCTACGAATTATTTTTCAAGGATTTAAGTTGTCTGTCTGATGTCTTGCATAAGTCAGACGTCTCATTATTGTGCTACTCAGTGATTAACTTCTAACTAACTGTGAGCACTTCGGTAGGTCTTCGGAAAAAAGAAGATGAGCCCTTCGCTCTGCTTTTTCAATGTGTTTGCCTTGGTAACTACGGTATACTGATATATACAATCCGAGCTAACTAAGGAAAGGTATCTTTCAGCTTTTGAATGAACGGAGATGCCTTTTTGTACAGATGAAGAGTTTTATAACAATTTATTCCTTGAGTCTTTTTCTGGTCTCTGTTATCAGTAACATAACTTCTAAATTTTATGCGGATCAGTATTCATATTTGCTTTGGCACTTCTTATTCTTTTGTTTTCATTCTTACGTAATCCGCCAACAACTCTTTGCGGATATCTGTTGCCTGACAGACATTTTCCCGGAACCTACGGCCTTTCTTCCAATTTTTCACTGCGATATATTAATCTCACCTCTTCAAGTAACGTCTTGACTACAGTTCATCCATGGTCAACCGCACTAAATGTAGTGGAATTCAAGTAAATTCCACTCCATGTACTTATCAGTGAATGAATCCCTGGTATGTACCATTTGTCCTGAGTTTTACGGCAGTGTTCAGAGAGTTAAAATTTCCATTTCACCCACATTACATGGAGAAGCTGATTTTCTGGTTAGCGTCATAGCGATGCATGCGATAAATAATCCCATGAAGTGAACGCATCAAAAGCTTACACAGTGTTTAGTGTGCATTCCTAATTTAACTGTTCGCCAGATTTCGCATGATAATATCTCCAGAATGGGATCCCAGGTGTCTCCATTGCTACTTCATCAGTGTGTAGTGGACTAATCGGCTAAGTTCATTAATACGCACAATTAGAAAGAACAAATAGTAACACTTATGTATGTGGAAGGTATTCAGTCCACATATGTTAATATGCACATATAATGAAGTTATTTGAAAAATTATAATATTCCCGAAATACACAAAACTCAAACGTACAAAAAGATATGGATGAAATTGTCCTTTTCTTGAGTATACAGATCCTGCACTACACGAAAGAGATGCTAAATGCCGGAGGGCACTTGTGTAGAGAAAAGTAGATTGAAACAGAGTATCCTTATGTGGATACGATGATCGGTACGAGGCAGGGTTGGTCGGCAGATGTGAAGAACGAGGAGCTCGAGAGGGAAGAAGCTCCGTCAGTGTTGCGCAAGGAACCAGGTTGTGTCCTCATTCAGTCTCACGCATTCACCATCATTTTCTGTGAATTCCTTAGTTTTGCTACTTTAAGGTGAACGTATAATTTGATTTGTATTTTCGGCCACAACTGTCGTGACAGAACATCTGGTCGAACTGGAAATCAAAGTGGTGAGTGCAGATCAATGGAAGATGTCTGAATCATGTACACAGCATGGAAAAAATACAAGAAATTCTGGCATATAGCCTCCGTAGTTTCAGAGACAGACAACTTAGTGAATAAACAGCTCGCATGAAAAAAGTCATACTACGCATTTGCTTTTGTTGGAGGAGAGATGATAACTGGCAGTTAAAAATTAGCTGTTTAGACTTTTGTTATGAAAGCCGCACAGTAACTGAAACATTGTTTTCGAATGTAATGTAATTCTTCATGGTACTAATAGTCATTGTTCATTGAATATGACCCCGTGGAGAAAAAGTGTTTGAGATTGCGGCAAGTAAGAATGATTTTGGAACCCTGATCTTTGTTATCGTGGATGGTCTAATTTAGCTTTTATTACTTGTGCGCCACGATTTATTTTGGTTTTTAAAACTTATTATTATGAATGTATTTATTGTCCAGCATCGATTCATTGTATTGGCTTCTAGGTAATCTTCAAACGAATATCATGTATCAGCTGGATTGTAATTTGTATATATATTGAATTTAAACTTTGTTGATTCAACCGGTCACTCTGCAAGTGAAATGGCGTTTTTTCTGCCCATTTCGGACTATTTTTTATGTACGAAAATAGTTATATCAATCAAATGAACCAAGAAGCGGAATCATATAGCAGAATAAACGGGTGGTCACTGCCCATTCATCCTCTACAGTGTCTTTCTTGGTTTGCCACAGCTTTGTTCTCATTGGCGTATTTTGGAATTCTTGTTCCAGCTGTTATCGAGAAAGCTAGAATCACTCTTATGGTTGTATCCTTGCTTCGAATGTTTTTTTTATTTGTCTTTAATTAAGCAGACATATATCTATAAATACACATATATAAAGTGAGTTTAAAAGACAATTTAAAAAGTATTGCTCTGCAATTTTACAGACGTGATAGCTACGAATAAGTATGAAAATTGATGAAGATTGTTTTCAAAATTTATAGCATAGACATGTAGTTTTTATTGACCAGCCTGCGTCTGAGTTTTTAGTGGTCTAGAGTATATGAAAATAATAGAACTTTGACTCAACGTTATGGTGTCAGAAGAGTTTTTGTTTCTTCTGGAGTTCATTTCTTAATAAAACGAGTGATCTGTGAAGGATGAGCCAAAGAAATAATTGCATAAGCTATCATAAATCACTGATTAGAAGTCAAGTAGTCAGAAACAAAAGGATGTTAAAAAATGTAGGAAATGATGTGGAATGAGTGGATTTGGTCAACGGATAGTGAGCCCCAGTGTTTAGAACTTTGGGAAAATTATGATAGTGAACACACTTTAAATTCTCCTGTTTAAGATGTTTAACCATTTATTCTTATCATTTTTCCGGACGCAAATCAAGTTCGCACTACCTAGCACACCTCTGCTGACATTTGTATATAGGCTATTTGTTTTGCATAATACCTTAAGTTAAAATTCATCTTGATCACGGAAAAGATATGCATATCTTTACTACCGAGATATTTCTACTTCTTGGTTTTCATCTAAGTAAATCTGAGCTTTATTCATGTTTGTCCATTCATTTTCGTCCCGCATATCCCCAGTGTATTTTCACTGTCCGTAAGCAAATATGTATGAATATATACTTATTATTTACTAATATAATGGTCTTCATATATTTATCACCCTGAGTGATGGGGAACCCTGAGTAATCAGCGCTATTTTGTTTGTAAACTGTTATCTGGTCACTGGTCTAAGTTTATTTGCCCTCCAAGTTGATGATACAGTTTCCAGATATTTTATGTTTATTAAAAGAACTCACTGTTTCTCATGCGTCAGAAATGCTTATGTTTTGGTGCTTCATCAGCGAGTTTGTCAATGCATTTCACGTTTGACTGCTGTTGTGTAGGGTAATTCACCTTCATAAAAGAGTTTCTGCAAGTATTTAGGTGAACAATACACTTAGAAATATACCTATGTGATTTTCGTGAAAGACAACACTTTTGGCGCGTAAACTGAGGTCATTATCATTTGACTTGCAGAATGGAAAGTCGCACTGCTGTATCTTCTCTTTATTTTAGCATTGTAAAAGAATGTACGTAGACTTACACTGATAGTTTTCTTAAATATTAGATTTTTAAACATTCTTCCAAGATCAATGCAATCAGGTGTGGTTTAAAAACTCTTCACAATTTTGGTCCTTTGAGGATTTAGTTAATTTCATTGTAGGTTTTGTCACTAATTTGCAATGATTTCAAGACTATCGCCAATTTGTCATGAAATCTACGTTGCAAATTATTGTTATTTGTGTCCTTAACTAATATATTATCAGATAAATGCTGTAAGCATTGCTGCTTACGTTGTTCTTAACATTGCTGCGGTTAGTATTAATCCTGCAGATGTAGCCGTTAGAGAAAAACAGAAGTTACGCGGACAGAGGGTGCCTTCTCTGGATCCAAGACACACACATGTGATTGAAAATTTTTACTGTAATTTGTGTGACCTACCTATGTGAGTATCTGAATCTTTTCTAATGTATTCATTTGTTAAATTTGAGTGTTCTAATTTTGTTACAGTATATAACCAATTTTTGGTGCTCTAGTGATTAAAAATTGGTTGTTTATCTCACACATGTAAGCCTTTGCATGGTATGGTTTGCTTCTGTGTTTTGGAATTCATTAGTTTAGTTAATAAGTTACTCAAGCATGATTACTTGGATTCGAGGTGATATTTTCATCAAATTATCATTTAACACTTTGTTTTAGGGTTAAGATACTACATAAATATCTAAACCCAAGCAGATGAAGCTATCAGTCTGAAGCCTAATCCAGATCAACTTAAAGAGCTTAATTTTCGTGGTTTTGGTGTTACTTATGAAAGCCTTGTGCAAATTATGGAAGCCGCATTTCAAGAAGTTAAAAGGAGCTATCGTAAATCCAGTTTTCTGGCGGCTAATATTTGGGGTTTTCAAATGCCTCCATGGTGTTTTGTAACTGAGTTTCACTCACAATTTCTGTAGAATCTTCGGTTAGCTTACCTTGAATCTATGCCGATTTTATATTTAGGTGCTGTCATTCAGTCCTATTCTACTACTCTTTGTTTATCTGTCAACGTAGTTATTGTATACAAACGGAATAGTTTTGGGTAAAACTGTCAATTCTAGATGCTCAAATGCATTATCACTGATGAGTTTACTATCATTAATACAATTGTACATTGAGAATGGATACTAACTACTTGTACGACGCCTATCTAGGTGGAGAATATTGGCCTCACTTGATGTCCTTTGGACCAGGATTTAGTCATTCCCTGGAGATGTCTGACGACTTAGAGGACGATTATTTATAATGTTTCAAATGCCATGTGTACCATTCTGTTTTAAAGTACAATCTCTTTGATTTATTGCTTTGTCTTTTTTTCCACCCTTGTATATATTTCACCCGAATAATTTCACTAATTTGATTTAAAATGCCATACACGTGCACTAGTTTATACATGCTAAATTTCGTTATCAACCTAACGATAATTAAAATGCATGACTTTTGGGACAATGGATTTGCATTAAAAAATATTGGGTGTAACTGAAAAGAAAAAAAATAATTAGGTGGTTATCTTTGCTTCAGTCGTTAAATTTTCGTTTCACTGTCTAGCATAAACATTCACCCAAAAAAACTAAATTTCTCTATATTTTTCTTCATTTATTTAGTTCTAGTTCGCGTACAAAACATTGTAAAAGTTGTAACAAATGTATCGCTAATTTTGATCATCATTGTAAATGGCTTAACAATTGTGTAGGTAGTCGTAATTATGCGTAAGTTGTCAGTTGATGTTTAATCTCTCCTGAATTCATTTATCCTACTTTTCCTTGCATTATCAAAAATATATTTGTAGATTTAAACCTTTCTTTCAGAGTTTATGAATACATTTATACAAAAACCGAATGGCAGCTGATCTTGTGTCTAATCAATGCAAATTATGTATACTGAGATTTCTGTAGTCAAGGGCATTTAAAACAACAATTTCTACCTATTTATTCAAATTATTTACATGGTTAGAGATTATTACCTATCGTAAGCCAGATAGCTAGCAGTTGTTACCCACATTTATTGATTATCTCACATATTGCCGACTTATAGAATTCTTGTTTGCTACATTTGTCTGCTGAAATCTTCTGGTTGCTGAAAAGTAATTACTTAATGGCTTTATCTAGAGGGCTTCAAAACCACTTCTGAAGTCATACTTGGATCCATCTTTGCCTTTTTCCAGGAAAGTTGTATTTTAAACAATCGAGAAAAATAAGCAAAGAGTCGAAAACCTTCTTTTCCAGTTCTGCCCATAGGAAAACATGAGTATTGATTAATTTTAATACAGTGCCATTCATTTAGGATATACGTCTGTGGTCGTCTTTAATAATTAACATAAATCTCTAATTTACCTTAGTTATTCTACTGAGCGTAAAGGTTTTACCTTAAATGGATAGGCCTGAAGTACTAAAATGTTAGTTAAATCTTAACAGAGTCTATGATTCATCACTTGCTGTGGATCATCGGGTCATGATCTCTTTATTTAACTATTAGTTCTGTGCCTTCAAATCAGTGTATTCCTACTAAATTTTTGACAGTATGTCAACGCTTAAAAACTGCAGTGTTTCAGTTCAAGATATTCAGCATTTTTCAGTGTACTAAAATTCACATACCATGTTTGCGGTACTGGATTTTTAGTACATCAAGTTTCCTATTAAATAAATTGGGTAATAAGAAGACGCTATAGCTGATATACACTACATATTAGCTCAATCAGGTCGAATTAGTCTAGATGATATATTTAGCTGCTTGTGGTTGAACTCCATTTCAGACAGACTGCACTACTCGGTCGACGTCTGAATCGTTTGTTTTCTTCTAAATAAAGTATTATAGTTTCACAGCTAACTAACTGGACCTTAAGGGTGTAGAAGTGATATTCTATTTTAAAATATCTAGATTTAATTGATGTTGAAAGCAACATATATATTCGGAATAAAACATCCATTATGTACATTATTGTCATTATCATTTCAGCTATCCCTCTTAGTGCCTCTAACCACTGATACATTCACTCAGCAGTTCCCTTCAAGATGCTTATATTCCCGCAAATAACATTAATTATCATTGGTATCTGAATGGATTATCGGAATGTCTTGATTCACGCATACTTAGGTTTAAAACATTGAAGTAAGCTGGAAATTGGCTTACCCCGATTGTGGCAAAATAGTCGTGTGGAATTGTGTCATATATATGTTTAAAGCACTTGTATGTGATATTAAAACTATTTATAAAAATGAAGTGAACACACAGGGATTTTTATATACGTTGTATACGAATATGTTGACTTGTTCGAAATCTTTTGCAGAAGCCTGTTTGTTAAAAATTACAACCGAAGTCTTGGTGGGATAAAGAACAGTTATAGATCGTCTATTGCTTTTTTCTTTTAGTCTGAGTGCTTTTTTGTACTTAATCGATAATTTCATCGTATGTCTTGTTTTGCTCTAGGTGTTTCGCTGGAATCATTACTACAGCTTGTCTATCACTTAGTATATCCACTAGTCTTTCCATTTCCTTGAGTATAGCATTCTATTCAGATCGTCAGCATGGAAACTGGATTCAAGCTTACCATGGTAATTTAACCTTTATTAGTTTTTCTTTCATTTATGTAATAATGATAAACTATATTATCTATTGATGTGTAGCTAAGCTGTTATACTTAAGTTTAATTCAGAATTCATAGATGCAAATTCAAGTAATCATAAATGTTGTATTTTCGACAGTTAATACCCTTCAAATCATGAGCCTAATATCTTAAGGTGAGAAAGTTAATCTGAGCGGTAAAGAAAGTGAAAACAATATGTGATACTCACGATTTTGTATGTCAATTAAAATAACCTTAATAATGAACTTATGCATACAAAACTCTGAGCGTTTTTATGCATGTAATATATGTATATTTAATTGTGGCATGCTAATGTCTTTACAGTACATAAACATGAGAGAAAACTCCTAGGGTGATTATATCTCACTCCGTAAATAATATCGAATAGAGTTTGAGTAAAAACCTGGTATTAAACAAATATAGGTGTTACTGATTGTTTTGAAAGCCTGACTAATTTCCACGATATACCCCGTGTCAGTTAGGTGTCTGGCGATTGCTCTTCAGAGCACTTTGCTGCCTTTCAAATCGAGACTTTCAGCGATATACCCGGAGAATCTACTAGACGCTCTCCTTTCAGTCCTTCCTATGTACTTGACATAGGAGATCCAGTGGAAATTAGTCAGGTTTTCAAAATAATCTATATACAAAGAAAAGCATGGTTACTTCAGTTCGCAGAAACTATTGCCATCAAAAGAAATACTAGCGTTAGTTTGATTTGTATTCTCTTCCTTGTATGTTGTTTATCATTGCGTCTTAATAATATCTCACTTAAACATTGTGCATATCACCAATGAGATTCCTGGTTTTGGTAGAGTTGGTCACGCAGTAGGTTGTAGGCAGCGAGAATATGGGCATAGGTTGAACCGATAAGAAGACTCTAGAGGATCTGAACTCCTAGAAAAATGTATGACTCATGTCACATAAGCTCGAGGGTCTTCAGATGAAAACCAACAAGTTGGAAGGAGACGAGTCTTCAAGTCAACATACAGGAGAGAAAGGAGATGAATTCACCTAACCAACAGCAACAACAACAACAAGCACCAATTCACCATCAACGGGAGAAATTTGAAAGAAGTTGCCTTTTTTCACTTTCTGACTTGGGAAGTATCATTCTGACTGCAGATTCATGGGTGAGGATTGGAAAAGCAAGACAACTGTTCATCACCCTGAAATCAGTATGAAGATCGATAACACGAGGAAAAGTATTCTGGTTTTCAACATTATTTTCAAGTCACTGATTGAATGCAGTTCAGAAAATTGTCGTGCGTAATCATTTCCAACAGCTTACTTCAAACTTCCATCGACGTCTGTCTTTCCTGGATACTGAAGATCAGATGATCAGAAAGGATAAGCGTAAACGAACTCCGATGACGGACCAAACCGAAAACCTATCACCCCCAACCAACATGTAGCAAGAAACTAAGATGGATTAGACATCCTCTGAGGAGACTGTTGAGTGATATCCTGTACCAGGCAAACCCTAGAGTGGAGTCTCGAATAAGAAGCAATGAGTTAAGCGTCTATGGGTGACATAGAGGAGATCGTGTGTGGATAAACTGAAAGCTTGTGAGATATCTTGGAGCCAGCCTGAAAAAATACTGTAAAGAACAGAATGATGTAGTGATGTGCTTCTGAAGCCCTACGATCTACTCAGAATTCAAAGAAATAACAAAGTCACAAATATCCCACTTAAATATTATCAGTTAAAAGACTTTTTTATCTATTAGTTAAGATTTTGCAATATTTTCAGTGTGTAGAGCGACTAGTTTTAGTAAAATATTTTTTTAAAATATTTTCTATTCTGAAGATGTTTAGCGTTACAAGTATTTAAAACTGTGCTTTGATTTACAGCCAGCGGATTACTAGAGGAATTTCGTATGCAAACTGATGAGTGTAATGAGTCAACTTCCTTTACTTCTTTTGGTGGCATTCTCTTCTGTTGATAGTTTGTTTTCTTTCTAAAATGGTCTGCTTTTTAGGCCAGTACTTTTAGATTACTTATAGGGGTGTGTTCAGGATTAAGATAAGTTCAATGAATTTGTAATAATCTGCTTCAAAACAAATGCGAATCTATTTTTTTATTGATTGACCAAAATTTCGAATTCAGCAACACTGGAATACAATCAACTAGTGATTTTTATATCATAACATTCAACACTATCCTTACATCAGTAAGCGCACACTAACTATCCCCTAAGGCGTATTTTACAGATTCATCAAACTGACCAGATGAGGTTAAGTGAATAACCACAACTAGCTGTCTCAGAAACTCAACACATAACCATAGCTCGAGGTCCCAGAGTTCTTGGTTAGTGATCCTTTTTGTCGTATACAGTATAAGGTCCTGAACCTAAGTGCTTTACTATGAAGCTGGGTATGTGGTTTTAAGAGACTATCAGTAGTGTTTTCCTGTCTCAAGTCACTATTAATAATCACAGAGTTAACAGAACTTGAGGAGCCTACCGGTGAAATAGTATAAATGGTTAGAGGATAGCAAGAAGATGAAGGTCGTTGATGGTTAGGAAGGCCTCGTGTGATAACGAAAACGCGTTAGCCGTTATCACTTCTCGACTGCTCACATCATGAAATTTGATTTCTTCTTGAAATATCTGAAGGTAAATTCATGTCGTGTAACCGAAGAGTTCACGGAAAACTGGTTGAGGCCGGTCACACAGCCTATATGCAGTGGTTTTTGAAGCTGTGTCCGTATGAAAATCTTATCGCCAGCTACGAACCAACGTTAAATAGTTTGGGATGTACAACTTTCAGGGTTTATTTCCAATAACCCACCCGTTTTCTCCAAACGGGGGTGAAGCATAACTGGCTTGCTGCTCGTCCCACGGAAACACCCTAATGCTGTTAAATCCATTTTCGTCCAGAAACCTCCAACATAGTCCGAGCTACTTACACTACGGTGGTGATTGCTTTTAATATAACTGCTATCTTAACAAAGTGTCCGATATGGTGGAGCTTTCAGGAACACTGGTTCCAATTGATATAGTTCGTTGGGTTATTGAGATGTGCAAACCTGCCTATCATATCAATGCAGTGGCTATAGGCTGGGCAAACTAGTAGATTCATAGACCAAATAATTTAGTAAATAA
Organism: Trichobilharzia regenti; assembly: GCA_944472135.2. Lineage (NCBI taxonomy): Eukaryota > Metazoa > Platyhelminthes > Trematoda > Strigeidida > Schistosomatidae > Trichobilharzia > Trichobilharzia regenti. The sequence goes on from OX235262.1 coordinate 138,724,993, forward strand.
ATACTATGATAGGCGTTGTTTTTATTTTTTTGAATGAAATAATTATGATAGCTGAAATAAATATAATGTTTTCTGAAAAAAAACAACAACTAAAAAGTAGACTATTTATGCGGCTGTGATATTGATATTTATGAACGTCTACCTACTTTATTCTCGTTGTTTCATAAATGTGAACTAATGGTAAGAAGTGAGGTCATCTGTTTAACTTTGTAGGACCAAATTTAGCATAATTATGATACTTTTAGTGATTAAAATAAACCTCACACTGTTTTTTTTTGTTTTTTAACCGGTGATACCTACCTGTTGGCGTGAATTGTGTAGATGATCTAATTCGGGCATAAATGAAAGTTGACACAGCTAGAATTAACACAGATTCACTACAAATGTACATATATATTATCATGTAAAAGCATTATTTGTAATCCTGGTTTTGTATTCATACAAGTGAATATTAAAAAGTGAAATTCTGAGTCACTAAAGCTGTGAACTTATCTGCTAATATTCACAATCTGAAATGTTTGAAATAATCATATACACGATATACGCGTTTTTTTCTCTCAAAGCCATAGATTCGGTTTATAAGCTTATTACTCAAATATAGCTTATTAGAAAGTTGGAGGCAATCGGTAGGAAGCCTTCGACCTAGGTTTCGCGCTAGTTGGCACTCCACTAGTCAGCAAGGCGTATCTGCAACCTTGAAGGAACTCATGTCCCTTCTGAGTTTCCAACCCGCGTCACCCAGTGCTGCAGTGAGAGACCTTACCACTGAGCTATTCGGACTTGCGATTGACCTCCTGCAGGACTGTAGTGGGTATTTCGATTGGACACTAGTAACTAGTGTGACGTGTCTAGTCCTTTTAAGGTTGCAGATACGCCTTCCTGATGAGTGGCAACTAGCACGAAACCTAGATTCAAGCAGGGCTTCCTGCCGATTGCCTCCAACTATCTAATATCATCAAATCAATGTGCACTGTGATGGCGAGCTACTTAGAATCGTGGCCACATTGAAAAAACCTGACTGACAGAATTCATTTTGCACCAAAGAAACGTCACACTAGTTACTAGTGTCCAATCAAAATATGGCTTATATTCTGAGTTATTGGATTTCACCGAATTGAGTCGCTTGTGTTACCACTGATTATTGATTTGAAACATGTAAGCAGGTGTTAGTTACTTGACAGGCGCTCTCAAAATGCTGATTCTAAGTGATTAGAGTATCTTGGTGATATTGTACAAGATCATTTGGAATACATCAGATGTATTTACTCCTTGTTAGAGGTCACAGATATCTACTCACTGTCTATGTCTGAGTGATAGTGGAAGTTATAATGGTTTAGGAGAATGATGGCATCAAAACATATGACCTATGTTAAAAGTAACTGCTTGCTTAGGGACAAATAGGAATAATATAACCTATGGTTTGTGATGTGGATTACAATCGATAACAGTTGTCTAGATGCGTTCATTTCTTATCTTATTATTAATTATGATATTACGTTTCTTCATTCGTAATTTGTATCTCCTAATTGTATGCGTTATCTGTTAATTTTCGCATGGTGAACAAACCTCATATCTGGCAAATTGAACAACATAGTTATAACAGGTCTTATACTGATGCCTGTGTGCTTACTAGTTTAGTTGAATTCAATTTTTTCAGTGTGCTCAGTCAATGTAGCATCATGGTCATTCTACCGGAGATATAGCTCATTGTTTAATATACAAGTCTGTATGGGATTATGGGCTTGTATTGCTTTATTGTGGCAAGATACGCCTTCATCATTCTAAAATCGGTTTGGAAATCTTCTGCACTTAGTCAGCACGTTTTTCAACACGAATGTGAAGTCAGTCAGTTCTTCTATGGGAGTTTGAAACTTGCACTGCCTTTCACGAAAAGGATTTCCAACAAGTTGCTGGGGTCTTTTATCAACAGCTGCCACGATCGTTAGCTCCTTACTAAAGATCTAATGGCCAGCCAGCTGGTGAGAAAGAACTAGTAACACGTAACTCTGCAGTGGAACAAAACTAACCAAGAGCCTATTGCTCAACAAATATGTAGGAGAAAATATAGATGGATTGGACATGCATTGAGTAGGCCGTCGAATGACATTACGCGCAATGCAGGTCATTGCTCGAGTAGGTTGTCAGTGTCAGTGGCACATGGGGGAGATCATGTGACGACGAGGAGATGAGAGATTATAGTCAATCGTGGACCCATCTGAAGGGGATATCAGCGAATAGAACAAAGTGGAAATATGTTGTTGAAGCCCTATGTCCCACTCGGAACTTGTAAAGAAGGTCATCTAGCTATCAAACACAGCAACTATGCGCAGAAGAAAAGCGTATGTAGGTGAAAATTCCCTATTACTTTTATAACTTAGGTAGTATAACTTAAGCACCCGGTTTCAAAATGCATTTGTGTGTTGAAATGAACTGAAACCAACCGACATGTTGTTAGACTATTTAAGCACATTAGAATAAATGTGTCCAAAGACCACTTTGCTGATAATCGTATTTCTTTTGAAAGACAGCAACATGTCGTTTAAAGTCAGTGTTGGAATCTAGCTCTGTATTGAAAATATTTGATATATGCTAATTACTATTTGTGAAATCACCAGTGTCAAGCTGTTACTGAATTTTGATAGACCTGCGACTCATTGGTGTATGATTACTTATTCGCATTACTTCATTTACTGCTTATCTGTAAGCTTTTATATAAAGTTACTGGATTTATGTTAACAGTTGGTTAATTAAGACGAGACTGCTATAAATATACATTAAAGCATATGATGAAATTCCTAGACCATACTGGTGAAGTACCTACAGTAAAGAGTTTTAGTTATGACTGACCACAAGACTAAATAGTACTTCGAGTGCTTCGAGTTTGAATCACTTTCAAAGTTGAAAAAACTTATTGTCCAGTGACTCATATTCGCTTCAAACAGTAATAAGGCACTAACAGATGTTAAACTATTATCAATACACTTCATTTTACGGTAGCATTAAATAAAATAATCCTTCAAAATGAAAATAGCTTAGATTTGAGTTTAGTAGAATCTGCTCGATCATATGTTACAATGTAAGTCTTTAGTCGTATATGAATTACAATTACTATCAGTAGATCAGTAACAATATCTATAAATATTAAATAGATCAGATTGTATGATTTGTCGTTCTGCTCTTTTGAAATCTGACTAACCGAATTTCAACATAGGATACTGCACAGAATTACAGAAGCTCAGATTGCCACACTCCATCATGGCATACAAAAGTAGACAAAAAAGAGAAACACGGAGATTCAAAAGTACTTTATCGAGTGGCAATGTGAAGGAGAAAGGACAGTAATGTGGATATGGATGGTTGCAAAGAGTGAATCCATCTGCGTCACTGAAAAAGATTTCGAGCCATACCACCAGTTGTCTCTATCCTTTGGTTCTTAGCACCCAAAGAGCCCCAGTAAAGCAGCCTACACCTCATTTTACGTTGTTCAAACCAACTGTCAAAGTCTTCATGGACTGATTTCAGGTTTTGATATGACCACCGCTAACTCTTCTCCAACCTAGTCTAATGCCGGCTAACATTGTTTGTCAATGAAGACAACGTCTTGGCATGCGTAACACGTGTCCTACACATCTCAGATGATTTACCTTTACAACCTCATCGACTAACTCGTTCCCTTACCTAGCCTCAATATTACTCACCATTTTAAAGCACTTAACACCGCAGGTCAAGCGCAAATATCTCTGGCCAAAGACAGATAGTCTTTTCATATCACTCACTTCCAACGGCCATGTCCTACAGCCATAAAGAAGGAGAGACAGAAATGGTGTGGAGTATATGCATCCTTTAATCGAATCCAAATAAGTGAAAAGGGTCAACACACTCTACCACTTCACTGCCCATCTTAAAACCTGCAGCTGGTGCAGAATAGTCTTGTAAAATCAACTTACATTTGACAGGAGAGAATCACATGCCAAACATTCGAAGATTTCTATTGAGAGTCATTTCACTTAGAGGGACAATATCATCCGCATATTCTAAGTCAACAATACTGTTCTCTGGTAACAAGCCAATCCTTAAGTGGCCAAATTCATTTTCAGGCAATTATATTAGTATATTTATGATGCAGTTAAACAGAAATGGGAGCAGTGGGCTTCGCTGACGGACATCACTGGTTGTCATCACTTCGGATAACAAATCTCTATAAAGCCTTACACGGCTAGTATTAAAACTAACGAGTCATAATTCTAGTGAATTTTCTTATAGTACAACAAGTATAATGTTAATTATAGACTTTTTTAAATAAATCTGCCTGAAAATTTTACTCTGCAATAATTAATCTACTTTATATAAAATTTATCATAAATCTTCTATCAGTTAAATGAAACTTTTTTCACTTCCAATATGGCCTAGTTTAATTTACATTTTTCAATTGATTCATGTCAGAAGTTTTGTAAGAATAAGGTCAAGCAATTTACTCTTAGTACAGTGAACGTGTTTCTTAAAATGTGAAAGTAACTTATTAGAAAAAATAATTATGCTATTAGAAGTTACAAGTATCTTATATCACTTGATAGGCAGTTACAAACACTCCGCTTTAATTACGTTTTCTGCATTTGATATTAACATTATTTTAAAACAAAATCCCATGAGTTTCACACCTGGTTCCTGTAGTCCTCATTATTCTTTATTTGAAGTAAGGGAATGAGAGCTTCCAGTTGCCTGGAAGGAGTGGTGTAAAATCGTCTCTACTTTATGTGTTTCGCGTTTCATTTGTTCAGTTCAGTTTTTTGTAGTCCTTCGTTCGAAATTACTTAGTTTCAAAGAGACCTATCTTCAAATTCAGACTGTTGAGTGTAAGAAGGACCAGGCATTTCACACCAAATCTGTATGTGCTGCTCAGATTTTCTCTAAATATGTTTGTTCATAAAACGTTATGTACACCCCAAGATTACCAGTCTCTACACCATCGTGGAAGTTATCTCCTTTGAATTGATAATTAGGTTGTCTGGCAATAAAACAATCGGCTTAAACCGTCTTTTTTTATGTGGTTGTGTCCTCTGAGCTGTATAGTTTATTTGCGAAGCTTTCATCGCCCTACTAGGCGACATCTTCAGCGCATACTTCAATTCGTTGAAGTGAGCTTTTATATTACTCCACGAGTTTATTAACCATCTCTCCTGGTGACCTTGGACGTGATTGGTTGTTTTTGTGTGTTTTCACATCTTCTAGGTTACTTGTATTGGAACTGATTGTTTCTTTGGCTTGAACTTTGACCCCTTGTGTGTGAGATTTCCTTCTTATCGGCTGATAAATTTTGTCTATCTCGATATGTCTATTGATTGACGACTCACTGGAATACCAGGCCTCTAAAAATTCTCTAGCATTCTTGTTGTTTCCTCTGTCTAATATTTGAATGTTGTCTCAGTCGAATTGATGTCCATGGTTGCCTGCATGTAGTGATATGAGGGAGTGGATATCATGTCTTTTGACGGCTAGCTTATGTTCGTGTATACGAAGACGAAGGGGACGTCCACTTTGGCCAATGTAGTGTTTTTCGCAGTTGTTACAGTTTATTTTGTAGATGATGCTGGTTTTATCTTCTTTCGCTGTTGAGTCTTTCGGTTGACATAGAAATGGGTGAAGTGACTTTGTTGGTTTGTGTGCGACGTCAATTCCTAGAGGTATGAAGAGTCTTATTGTAATTTCTGAGATATCCTTTATATATGGTAAGGCGATTTTCTGTGTGCTTTCCTTTGGGGCTTTTGGTTTGATAGGTTGGCTCGGGGGTATATGTCTTTTGATGGAATCCCTTGGATATCCATTCTTTTGGAAGACGTCCATGAGATACCTTTCTTCAATTTTTCTTAAGGTCGGAGTGCTGCAATGAGTCCTTGCCCTCCTGAATAGTGTTTGTATGCAATTCTTTTTGTGTGTTATTGGATTGTTGCTGTTGTAATTCAGTATTTGGTATGTGTGAGTTGATTTTCTATAAACTTGAGTTTCTAATTCTCCTGTATTTGTTCGCTTGACTAAGACGTCCAAGAATGGGATTTTGTTCTCGGATTCCTCTTCTCTTGTGAATTTGATGTCGTTGAAGACGTTGTTTATTAAGTTGTGAGTTTTATCTAACTCGTTTCTTCTGATTAATAAACTTGTGGAGAAATCCAAAAGCTCACTTCAACGAATTGAAGTATGCGCTGAAGATATCACCTAGTAGGGCGATGGAAACTTCGCAAATTAACTATCCAGCTCAGAAAACATAACCACATCAAAATTATCCACCTGAGCTACAAATCTTCTCTATCCTATTTAAACCGTCTTTATCTTGAAAGGATTAAAGTTGTTTACGCCATATCCTGTGTTAGCATGGCGATATATGGCCGTGCAAAGCTTAGAGTTGTGCTCCGTCTTGATCTTATCTGTTTTGCTCTGTCTTCATAAAATTCAAACTGTTTTTTTTGTCGGTAATTTTAATTTCGATTACGTTGAATGTTGTCGTAATTAGCTATTCACATTTTGTTATGATTATTGAACTATCGTTTTTATTTTTCTGTTCAGTATTATTAGAATGTTTAAAAAAATAATCTTTATTTTCATACTAGATTACTGGCAAACATTTAGTAATGGAACAATTGAGCATTTGAATTACTTAACAGCCAACAGTAAGTACAGTATTTTTCTCTTAAAGTTGGTTGCTATATTGGGGTGAAGAAAAATTTGCATATCTTCACTGCAAATTTTTTATCATATGCTCATTTTAAAATTATAAATTTAATGGATAGAATAGGTTGGTAAATTACACCGTTAAATTGTAAAATGTAAGTATTTTATTAGGTGAACCAACTATGCTGCCTCTCCACTCTGGGGGAAGCGGGTCGGAAAAGGTTGTCCTCGAAAATGGTACATCCTGACTCACTCTTCAGTGGCCCGTAGGTGGCGGTAAGATTTTCATGTGGACAGAGCTCCAAAAGTCAACTTGGGTTCATGTGCAACCGGAACCAGAACAACACTGCCAATAGTCTGTTTAAACCAGGTTGCCAACTTTATACTGAAGCATTTAACCGCAAGACCATATTCCACATAGGGTGGCAGGCTCTGCTGCCTAGTAGTAGTAGTAGAAGTAGTCTCAAGCCATGATTATGTGTTGCTTTTCGGAGGCGCCCAAGTAAGGCTGTTCACTTAACCTCACCTGTCCAGCTTGATGAATCTGTAAAATTCGCCTTGGGGATGTTCCGAGATTCTTCGGGTAGGTCACGTGGACTCACTGTTGTAGGGATAGCATTAATTGCTTTAGTATAAAAATTTCCAGTTAACTAGATTCCAGTGGATAGTCTTATATATGTTATCCAGCTGAACGGATTCGTTAGTGGAAGGAAGTGGAATTATTCAGTCAATATGAAATTTGTCTAAAGTACTATCGATTGTGTACGGACACTGCAGCTAGTCATTGTTGTACACCCTCTCAGATGGTGTGTATTTTTGTCATCCTTATTCTGACATTTTTAGAGCTTTTACCATTTTTAGTGATTTAGTTTTTAATAACATTATAATGTCATATAAATTGTGTATTGCACTTTGATATCATTCATATTTACATCACATTGAATCCATTTTAAGCAACAACTTTTATTTTAATTTGTAGATAGCATTTTCCAGATATTCGGCTTGAGTGTTTCCGGTACAGTTTTTCTCGTCATTGTTATTGTGGGATGTATACTCACCTTCTCGATCGATGCCTTTTTATTGCATCTAATGATTTTCCATATTTATCTACGTAAGTTTGTTTACTTATCTGTAGGTTGAATGACTTTTATTTGTTATAATGATTTGTTTTATGAAGGTAACAGAGTGTGTAACGGGACAAGATAAAATACTTGGTAACTGGCCTTTATTATGGAAAAACACATCATATTTATACATTCTTTGCCACATTACAGTTCGACTAGGTTACAGGAGGATAAATTGCTCTGATTGGTTGACGGCTGGTCCAAGGTTAAACAAGTTGTCCAATGAGGTTATTTCGTGTCCACAACGTAAACTAAATCCGTATTTGAGGAAAAAACATTGCTACTTCTGCAGCCATTGACTTAAAATAATGATTTCAGTTTTGACCGCTTCCTGTTAACCTGCATCACGCTACATATAGACTTTTATAAAAAGGATTCCTCATATGTTGGTTACATTAGTTGACTATGTTGAATATTCAGTCTGACGATGAAGTCTGGAAATGTCAATTACTTAAAGATTTTAAGTTTATAACTATGTCTGAATTTAGATTCCCTGGAAAACCAACTGATTAAGTCTCCATATTTCATGATATTATGTAACAGGTCGCCGTAATCTAGCTATAAATTACTACTAGTTGACCTGATTAGTTCCAAACTGCTTGCTCTATCCAGTGATATATACCTTGAATTAATATGCTTCAGAAATAAAAAGGCAATCACCGAAGCTTTATGACTGCTAATGACTTCATACAAGTCTTGTAACTGATAAGTGTCGTGATGTCTGAGGATGGTGATTAGCTGTGGGATCCGGGATGCGCATTTCGGCTGAATATTTTGATCAAGTCAGTCAGTTGGGAAAATTAGAAAGAAATACACATCCTGGATTCTACTGCTCGTCGTCATCTACCAAATAACCTGACGATGTATTATTCAAGCATTTTGACACGGGACGGGGCGTTAGCAGTAGAAGCATGAAGCCTGTTTTTAAAGTTAGGCTATTGAGGTGTCTACTGATTCGAAGAAAAACTACCTTTTCAGGCTGCTAAAGTAGGGCCCTTAGGCCTCTGCGAGAAACGGCATGGAATCGTGCTCTTATCCACACAAAGTAAAGTACCTAGTCACATCATCCTGGAGAGAAAAGAAGAAGAAAAGAACTCCACCAGCAGAAGCAAGTTGAATTGAGGAAAGGAAAATCATGTTCTGATCAAATTGAAATTCAACGCATCATCATCGGACAAAGTATAGAATAGCAGTCAAACCTCTACCTCAACTTCATAAACTTCGAAAAGGCCTTCAACAGACAGCGTTAACCGAGAAGTAATTAGGAAACTGGTTAAACACGATGACGTGCAGTACCGAAGTCTTTATCAACCTCATTCAACAGCTGACTATGTGACAATGCCACGTGTCAGATGATCCACAACGAAAAACTCGGCGAGTCATTTGACGTGATTACAGGGGTAAGACAAGGCTGCCTATCATCACCGATAGTATTCTTAATATGTTGGTCTGGACCATGCGTCAGACTGTATATGGGAGTGAGAAGACAGGACCACGTTGGACCAATAAGGAGACTCTAGAAGATCTGGATTTCGCGAATCGATGATTTATGCCTAATATCACACAAACTCGAAGACTTACAGGCGAAAAAAAAACAAAATAACTTAAGAGGCAGACAGTGAAGACAGGAATCCAGATGAAAATAGAGAAGACGGAGGTGATGAAGATAACTAACCAACCAACCAACCAACTGCAACGACAACCAGCACCAATCATCCACCATCAACGAGAGGAAAACTTAACAGAGGTTACTTGATTCACTTATCTAGGCAGCACGGTTTCAAACACAGGCAAATGGCACTGATGAAGAAGTCAAAGCCAGAATTGGAAAAGAAAAAGAGACACTACATCAACCTGAAAGCAGTTTGGAAATCTTCTGCACTCAGTCAGCATAAACAACAAGATTCGAATTTTCAACACAAATGTCAAGTCAGTCAATCAGTTTTTCTATACGGGTCAGAAACTTGGCCAGCGTATCACGAAAAGGATTTCCAACAGGCTAGTGCAGAATTTTATCAACGGCTGCCACCTTCGCTGGCTAGCTTCATACTGAAGATCAAACGGTCAGCCAACCGGTGAGCAAGAATTAACAACAAAAAGAAACTCTGGCTGGCAACAAACCAACCAAGAGCCTATTGCTCAACGAATATATATCGGATAAAATGAAGATTGATTGGGCATACTTTTAAGGAGGCTGTCGAATGACAATGCGTACAATGCAGGCCACAGCTTAAGTGGAATCCCAATGTGAAGCTAAGAGTGGGTGGTCAGTGCGAGAGTGACACGGAGGAGATGAGAGATTATGGGCAGTCGTGGACTCATCTGAAGAGGGTAGCAGTGAGTAGAATAAAGTGGAGATGTGTTGTTGAAGCCCCATATTCCACTCAGAACCTAAGGAAATAATAACAATTAAAAGAATTAGTCCTTTTTTATAAATTTGGATAGCGTTATTTAAGATTTAAGAATGATTAACACAACGTTTGCCAATCCAATCAAATAAGGATTTCCAAAGTAGGTTAAGAGTGATAATAAACTGCTTTTGAAAACAGGGGGGCTTAAGTTTATAAATAGCTATAGCCCCGGAGTATTTCAATAAGCGCCCTTGACCGTTTTTATAGATGACCTTAAAGACTGAATTAACATCAATCTTATGGTTCATTTCGACTAGGTGTTTAGTTATACACGAAGTTGGCAGTCTGACACCTGCATCTATTGGTTTTTCACAGTTCATTTGTTTTTCCAGCCATTTTGGGATACGCTTTCCCACCCTCACATGCAAAGCGCGACTACTCCTCCCTATGTATGTGTGGCCACACACACACACACACACACACACGAAAATTGGTAAATAGTGTGGGAGGTGATATAATCACTTGTGCACTTTCGACGTATGCAGTGGAGCATATTTTTGGCTTTTTCGACAGTTACAAGCTGGGCTGCATAATAGGTTCTACGGATGACCGAATTCAACCTTTGTTTCAAAATCCTACTGTTAATTTCCCTATTATATGGTATTTTGATGAAAACCTTTTTCTTAGGGGCGGTATGGATTGTAGGTTTAGAGACTAATTGACTTCTACATCTGTTTAAAAAGTTTAAAAAAGTTTATAACGCTTAAATAGACATTTCACCAAGCCCCTCGTATACTGTAATGGGCAGAAGCTGTGAAAATTAAGGTATTGCCCTGTCGAAGTGGGCTTTCTGTAGATTGATCGTCTTATTGAACCATCATCTCTTCGACTCAGAAGAATGTCTAAAACTGCAAGTTGGTTGCGACTTTCTTCCTCACATGTAAGACTAATATGATTCTGTACAGAGCTAAGTCTGTCTAATAGACGACTCACATCTTCATGATCGTGGCATAGCAAAATGATATCATCTACATATCTCCTATAGAAGGGCAATTTAGAAATCAAACCAAGGGACAGGCTCTCAACATAAGACATGTTAACGACCGCTAACAAAGGTCCTAATGGACTCCCCATAGCAATGCCATGCACTTGTCGAAAATGTTCACCTTCAAACGTTATCCAAATAATAATTAAGGTGCTTAGTTAATTAATTAATGCATGGTATACGAATTATCATGTATTTTTTTAGGAGGCAAAATATTCTTCTTTCTGTTGTTTCAAAATGTTATTACATCTTTATATCTATTGATGATTGATTTCTTTTCAGATATAAAAGGTATGACAACATATGAATTTATCGTAGCCCAGCGTCAAAAGTCGAACTCATCCTCTGAAGAACAAAAATCAGGAGTAGTAGATTATAAAAAGAAAGGATATTATTTTAAATTTGAATTAAATAATTGTTGTGAAAAAGGTGGAAATGAAAGTAAAAGTAAAGAGGATGTATCAAATAAACAATCCAATGGAACAATGTCTATATGTAGTCATGTAAAAAATTCTTCAGATTCTCAACAAAAATCCTATGAACTTCCAGTAATGGCTGGTGATTTAGCTAATCTGCGGAATATTTGTTCAATTAGACGACCGTCTATTTCAAGTAATAAAGTATATCCGTATAAAGAAGAATGTCATGGACCAATAACTCATGTTAATATTAATAAAGAAAGTACAGGAGAAAATCCAGAGTATTCCTCTTCTATAGTTACTTGTACACATGAGAATAAAGTAACAGGAAAAGTAAGCGATAACATATTATTTATGTACACTAAAATTTTAAACACACTTTTATCTGTTCTGTGTAATGCTTACTGCTAGTTATGTGTATTTTTTCTAAATCAGCTTGTAAAGTGTTCATTGTTGTTTTAGGTAGATAGATACAGTTGAATAGTTTTTCTTAATATCTGGGTTGATTAGTTTGGTATTTTGTGAATTTCCTTTGGTTATTTGTTGAGTAGTATAATGTAGAACTCTTCCTTCCTCTCCTGGATTTGATAGTTGAATAAATTGTGACTTACTGTGACTCTGTCTCACTTTAGCCTCCAAGTGTCATGTTTTAAGCTATCGATAGTAGTTTATAGTCCCAATGAGAACGAGTGCTTTCCATCTGTCAGTTCCTAAGCAGGAAAAAAGGGCATCGTGCATCACCTACAATAGGATGTAGTTATATTAAGATCTCTATCTTAATTTATCGCCAAACTAACGTAAACCTGACCAATACAAGTCTTCCGTAGATTGATCCACGTAGTACAAACGAGTGAATTTCATTGTTGACACAATGCTGATTGTAGGCGTGCATTCCTCACTTTTCGTATATACTACTGAAAAGCAGTGGATTTCATCTTTTTGACATAAAAACTGTCGTAGCTTATGATAATCTGATAAATCGTGTGATTATTTGGGCGTCAAACTGATTTTGGACATTACTAAGTTAGTTTTTATAATCACACGATATTACTTCAGTAGCAGTTTTTGTGTACACGATAATTAAGGATTCGAGGCGTAGGAGGGAGGGAAGTAATTAATCCATTAATTTCTACCTTTTTTTATTCCTTTAGGTTTCTAGTGCAACATAGGTCTGCAAGTTACAGCCCTGACGTTTAGGTAGTAGTGGTGTTCATTTTTACGGCATGGAGTTACTAGCTTCATGCCCAACCTTCCCTCTTTACCAGTCTTATTACTCATCAGGGGATCGGACCCCGAACCACAAGCGTGATTGGCGAGCATTCTGCCGTTATGCCACCAACGTTCCATGTTAGCTCGAAAAAAATATGTAGACAGAGTTTACAAAATTAGACGTCTATGACAGAAAGATAACTTCCTTTTATTTCAAGAAGAAAGAAACTTGATTGTAATAGAATTTTGAGCAAACAACATTTGATCATTTGCAAATTCTCTTCTTGTTAACTATGCTTTAATATTTTTTCTTTAAGAAATCTAAACCATATTTCATAAGTCCGTAAAGATGCTTGAGAGGTAGATAAATTCTGTAAATCTTGAACAGAGCATTGAATGATAGTCAACTCACTACCTCAACTTCCTCGACTTTGAAGAGGTCTTCAACAGCGTCGACCGTTCAGCACTGTGAAAACTGTTTCAGCAATACCAAGTGACCTTAAACTTCACTAACCTTGTTCGGCGGCTATATGATGTTACCATTTGTCAAGAGATTTTACAGTGGGAAACTCAGCAAGGCCTTTGAAGGAAAGACAGGATTAAGACAAGGCTGCCAACTATCACCGATGATATTTCTAAGTGTAGTGGACTGTGTAATAAAACATACCGTGGAGAGAGAAAAGACAGATATGAGATGAACTGACGGAAAGACTTTGGAAGATCTAAACTTCGTGGATGATTAATGTCTAGTGTCATACAAACTCGAAAATCTTTAGGCGAAAACCAACAAGTTGGCAGAATAGGTTGTCCGCGAAGACACGACATCAGATGAACATTGAGAAGACAAAGATGATGATGAAGATACCTAATCAATAACAAGCAACAATCGCCATCAACGGGAGTAATATATGGGAATTCACCTCTTTTACTGGCCTGACCTTAGCAACATCGTTCAAAATATATGCAGCATGGATGAGGATGTGAAAGCCAGCTATAGTTGGGGAATTCAAACACAGGATGTGCACGATACTCAGCACAAAAGACAAGATTAGGATTTTTATTTCTAATATCAAGGAAATTCTTCTATATGGTTCAAAGAATTGGTGTGTGTGTGTGAGTTGAAAAATGAATTTTCAGCAGACTTTAGACTTTTATCAACACCTCTGTTTGCTCCATAGAGAAAATCAGATGGCCAGCTAGAAAGAATTAGCACCAAGAAACTCTGTAAACGGACCAGTCAACAAATATGTCGAAGAAAATGGAGATGGATAGGACACACACTGGGAAGATCGTTCTGTGACAGCACCTCCCAATCCCTCGAGAGGATAGTAAATGGAAAAACAACGGTGGAGTATGGCTCCGAGAGTGACGTGGAGGAGATTGTGTGAGGCGAAGATGAAAGCCTATGGTTAATCGTGGAACCAGATAAGTACGATTGAAGAGAGCTGGATGACATGGACAACATGCTGTTGAAGTCCTGTTTTTTTTACTCTAACTCAATGGACGAAAAATAATGGCAATTATTATGGCTGTACATTTTTCATACTTTAAGCTGGTAATAAAGCCTACAATCTCCATGAGATCTGACACCTGGAGCTTTTCATCACTATCTTTAGTATTATATTTCCACTTCTTCTGCTGTTAGTAGTTGTGTTAAACGCCATCTTAGCGTTATACTATTCACCTTTCGAGAATACTTTGCTTATTGCTCAGTCTTGTCTTATGCTCTCCAGTTGAATTGGGGTGAAATAAAAGATGAAAAAAAGGAGATAAGTAAAGCATAGTGTCATCTATCTATACAGTTACCATGAAAATTAACTATTCATTCTTTTTTGCTGTTGCAGTAATCAATTCGTAATCACCATATTTCGTTTATTTTGAATACACATTTCTATCCTACTTATTTATTCGCATAAACTAGAAGTACTTTTCTCTAGGAGGAAAGATATTGATTTATTTTATTTTATTTTTTTCATTTATCATTGAAAATCATATTCCTAATAGAAAAATGGGTGGGACGTATACTTTTGTTGTTTTTTATCCTATGAACTAAATAATGCATAGAATTATGCATGCAGTAAGTATCTCGTCGATTGTTCGGAAGAGAAGAAAATAAAGTCTATTTTTCTATTTTTGTTTTTAATAGTCTGTCTAATTTCATCATGAATTTTTGTTTGGGTTTATAATACCACGACTACTATTACTGTTAATAATAATAATAATGTGAGACAGCGAGATATAATGGTGAAAAGAGGGAAGTGACTGACATTTCTTATGCTCATACACACATTAATCTCCCGAGTAATTTAGCCATGATTAAGGTTATTTATTGTTTTTGTTTGTTTAGTGTTTTATGAAATAGGAGAAACGTCATGCCTAAATTTCGACATTCTTTCTTGGTTTTAATTTTAGAATTTGACTGTACCACTTGGTGTAAATAAATCTAACCCAACAAGGTAATGGTTTCTATTTTCTCAGTGACCTTATTTCTTGGCGTGATCACTTTTTTTATTAAAAAAAACAACAAAACAACAAGACTGATCGAAATCTTTTAAGAAGAATAAAGAGTGTTCCTGCAACAGGTGATTATCACTAAATATCTAGACTATAAAACCTGGATTATTGGTACTTTTTTTAAGCCATGCTGTACCGCTAAGTGGATTAAGTCGATTGAATGAAGCATGGTATTTTTTAACGTGAAGAACTGACAGTTCAGAAATATTGTAAACTTTTTTTGGTTATGACTTGATTTTTTATATAAGGTGAAAGTTGTGTTATTATTATTATTTTCTTTAATTCCTAGAGGAACATAGGGCTTGATCCGCGCGTCTCAATTGCGTTCGGTTCTCTGCTAGAATTCTCACCTGGCTCCAAGTCTGCCCACATGCTTTCATCTCCTCTTCACATGACTTCCTCCAAGTCACCCTAGCATTGACGACCAACTCATCACTTCCCTTTCGGGTTCCACTCGAGCAATGGCTTGTCTGGTGATGTCACTTGATGGTTTCTTCAGAGTATGGCCAATCCATCTCCATTTCTTCCTGCACGCCTATTTGTTTCACAATCGGTTCCTGCTGGGTTGGTTCGCTCACTGCCAGAGATCCCTGTTGCTGATCTTTTCTGGCCGGCCATCTGATCGTGAGCGAAGTATTGAGCGAAGACAACTGTTGATGAAGGTCTGTAGTTTGTTTGAGGCGCTCTTTATGACACGCCAGCTCTCTGATTCGTACAGTAGCACTGACTTCATAGTGGAGTTGAAAATCCTTATCTTGTTTTTCATCCTGAGTGCTGTTGACCCCCACACAGACTTGAGAGAAATGAAAGCTTGTCTTGCTTTTCCGATTCTGGCTTTGATATCCTCGTCAGTTACACCTGTAGTTGAAACGATGCTTTCCAGGTAGGTAGATGAAGGAGATTGTTTCTTTCAGGTTCCTCCCATTTATGCTGATTGTTGTCTGTTGTTGTTGTTGCTGTTGATGTTGGCCAGGAATCTTCATCACCTAGCTCTGTTTTCTCTATGTTCACTGGAAAATCAGACATATATCACTGGCGAAGTCCAGATCCACCAAATATTTTGTGTTAGTCCATTTAATGCCTGTTTCCTCATTGCCCGCTGTCTGTCGCATTATCCAATCTACTGCAATCAGGAAAATCATTGGGGACAGTAGGCAACCAGCCAGTCTTGTCTTACTCTCATCTTCACTTCGAAGGATTCCGTAAGTTTCCCTTTGTGGATTACTTGGCATGCAGCATTGTCGTGCAACTGTTGGATGAGATGTATAAATGTTGGTGGCACCCCGTAGTAGCGTTACACATAAATAATTTCACATCTTGACGTCTAATGTTTATTGGAGTAAGACTAAAATGAGATACAGGAAAGATGTAGCAGATAAATTTATAGCATGATTGCCGTAACTCATTGTGTAACGACAGAAGACAAGGGTCAGGAAACAGATCCTTTACTGGGAAAATCAACAGATATTTATATATTTTTATGTACATTATTATTAGCGTTATTGTTAGCAGAGAAGCAACGTCTTCTGATTGGTTGTTCTTCTGCTGAAGGTTATTCCTTCATCTCTGTGTTGCCATTTTTCAGGCAGTCCGTTGATATTTCTACTAATCGTATCCACCCACGCTCAGTCTCCTGTGATTGGTTGTTGAGTTCCTCAAGGTTGGGATTTGTTCTTGTTTCTCTTCATGTCCCTGATTCGGAATGTAAACACTGACGTCAATTGTTGTCTACAATTTGTCTTGCAGACAGCTATCATCACAATTGAATCTTGATTTTATTCATTTGAACTACAACGGTGTAGATTAGGTTTTAAATTGAAGACGTTAAGTACATTAGAGAACCAGGAATTGAAGTTTTTGTTTTCTATAGCAACTCAACTAGGAAATGCCATCACATTGGACTAATGTAGAATAAGTGGAGACATATTTTATTAGTTGAAACAAGAAAGAATAGGGAATGAAAAGAACTAGTCATTAAATGTTGTGCAGCACAAAAAATAATGAATCAGTCGCTTCACATTTTTGTTTGTATCGCCTAAAGTTTCCGATCGTTTATTTTAAAACAGATAACTGGATCTTTTATACCTCCTCTTTTTTTTCTGTTTCCTATCAGTCTAACAGCACTGGCGTGTACCGTCACCTAGTTTAATGATAGGAGGAGAATTGGTTGAATGCGTTGACTGGTTCACTTATTTAGGAAGTTTTGTCAGCTCTAATTGACAGGTTGATGACGTCATCTCAAAACGGATACTGACATCTCGTTTGGCATATATCTATTTTCCACCTTAGTTTGTTTATTAGATGTATCACACAGT
This sequence comes from Trichobilharzia regenti, assembly GCA_944472135.2. Lineage (NCBI taxonomy): Eukaryota > Metazoa > Platyhelminthes > Trematoda > Strigeidida > Schistosomatidae > Trichobilharzia > Trichobilharzia regenti. Next base: position 138,742,633 of record OX235262.1, read on the forward strand.
GAAACATTTTCATCCATTTTCATCATCTTACGCGCAGATGTGGAATCCAGTCAACCTATGAACGGACTGCATGCAGTACAGCAGTTCGCTTCCTTTTAATTTACAGCTGTGATTCATTACTGCGGAATGTTGAAGACTTGAGAAGACCAGAAGTTTTTAATCATAGAAGCCTTTGTTCAGTACTGTCAGCAATAATGTAGTTACCCGTAGGAGGTTAGTTAAAGAAATTAAGTTGACGGAGTAAGCTCTGTTCCTTGATATGGTTAAGGCATATGTTAGACATGCGGGACTACTACTTTCACTGATGACCAGTATTAAGTGAAACAGTATTATGGTATTAGATGGTTGGAGGCAATCGGCCACAGGAAGCCTTGGACCTAGGTGTCGTGCTAGTTGTCATTCACCAGTCAGCAAGGCGTATCTGCAACCTTGAAGGAGCTCATGTCCCTTCTGAGATTCGAAACCGCATCACCCAGTGCTGCAGTCAGAGACGTTACTACTTCTACCCTTCTTTCATATTATGTTTCTTTGTGTTCCTTTCACGTCTCCCAAGTATTTCCGCAACGCTGTATCAATTTCTTCCCTGATATGAAGTCTATCATCCTGCTACTCGGTGTTTTTTTCTCCGTGAACATCTCTTTGTATACTACTGATAAATCTTATCAGTAGCACACGTCACGGTGTCATTTTCTATGTTGCATCAAAATTGACGTTATTCACCAAAGAAGAGCGACTTAGGACTCTGCAAGAATTGGCTAGGAATCATGTTCCTGTCGACGCTAAGTAAGATTCAGAGTCGCATCATCCTTAAGAGAATAAAGGACGCACTGGATACAGAACTCCGACCAGAACAAGCTGGATTCAGTAAAGGCAAATCATGTTTTAGCCGAATTTCAACTCTACGCATCATCATCGAACAAAGCACGGAATGGCAATCAAACCTCTACCTCAACTTTATGCCCTTTGAGGACGCCTTCGAGAGCGTTGATCGCGTAGTAATTTGAAAACTACTCGAGTACTACGGCGTATCCCAAATATTCAACAACCTTATTCAACAGCTGTACGACAACAGTGGCACATGTCAAGTCGTCCACAACGGAAAACTCATCGAGGCGTTTCCAGTAAACACAGGAGTCAGACAAGGGTGCTGGCTTATTATCACCAATGATATTCCTAATTGTGGTGGACTGACTGGATTATGCGTCAGACAGTGGGAAACCAGCAGACAAGAATATCCTGGACCGACGCGAAGAACCTAGAAGACCTGGATTTCACGCGTGGATGATATATGTTTGATGTCACACACACAAAATCGAAGACTTACAAGCGAAAACCGACCGACAAACTGGTCGAAGAAGCAGTCGGCGAAGACAGGACTCCATGTGAACATATACAAGACGGAGGTTATGAAAATAACCAGCCAACAACAACAACAACAGCAACATCCAGCGCCAATCACCATCAACGGGAGGGATTTGGAAGAGGTTACTTCATTCACTTCAGTTATCTAGGGAGCATTGTCTCAACTACAGGCAGTCAGAACGGACGAGGATGTCAAATCGAGCGAGAATCGGGAAGGCGAAAGACACATTCATCAACCTGAAACCAATCTGGAAATCTTCGTCACTCAGCCAGTATCAACAACAAAATCCAGTCGAATTTTCAATACAAACGTCAAGTCAGCCAGTTCTTCTATATGGATGAGAAACTTGGCGGGCGGGTCACAAAGAATGTTTCCAACAGCCTGTTGCAAACCTTTATCAACAACTGTCTTCGCTGGATCTATACTGAAGATCAGATGGCCGGGCCGGAAAGAATCACCAACAAGAAACTATGGCTGGGAACAAACAAAACGAGAACCAATCGCCAACCAACAAATATGCAGGAGAAAGTGGAGATGGATTGGACACTCACTCCCTGAGGGGGCCGCTGGGTGACATCGCGCGCGCGTCAGGCCATTGTTCGAGTGGAACCAGGCCGAAAGGGAAGTGGCGAGTGGGACGTCATTACAAGGGTGACATGGAGGATATTGTGTGAAGATGAGTTGAAACAGTATTGACTGAAATGGAGGCAGGTGAAAAGTACAGCAGAAGGAAGACAGAAGCAAGTGGAGACGTGTAGTTGAAGCCCTATGTTTCACTAGGAACCCAAAGGGATAACAAACAAACAACAAACTAGGTGACATCTTATTCTCCTAAAATTTAAAGAAGTAAAAGCTAACTATGGAGCAAATGTCATTTTCTTTTCTCATGATCTAACCCATGAACTAGTTTATATGCTGAATAATCAATTGAGCTAACCCTGAAACAATCGTAATTACTTCACTGTCTACTTATAATTTTAACACGATACATACAATGACTCCAAAAGACGTATTTTTATTTTTTACCAACTTATTTCTCTATTGCAGTCTAGGTGTTATATTAAAAGATTTACAAAGACATGAAACTGGTGATGTAATGGTTACCGATGACGCAGCCGCACAGGAAAATAACATGAATTTAACTAAACCAAGCGGAGAAGATACATCATCGGAACAAATAACAGAAAATGCAATCACACGGTCTAACAGTACAGTGTCAACGAATACGCTTAATGCAGATGATAGAGACTCAGTAATATCTAAAGTGAGTCAGTCTTTTCTTATATTTTAGTTCAACTGTGTTATGTGTCACTTTGATATATCTGTCCCAATTCACCTTGTAAACACGCTAAACAATGCTTAGTTAGTGAACTACTAGTAATTTGTAGTGGTATGTGACCTCTATTTATTGAATTATCCTTGTATCTGTAATTGAATATGAAGGGACATAAGTCCCTTATGAGATTCGAATCCGCATCACTCAGTGCTGCAGTCAGAAACTGTAACAATGAGCTAGTTAGCCTGGCCACTGACCTCCCAAAGGACTGCTGATTGCCTTCAAACATCTAATATCGTCAAATCAATGTGCATCGTGATGGCGAGCTACCTAGAATAGTGGCCACATTGCCAACCTGACTGACAGAATTCAGTCTGCACCACAGAAAGAACTAGACACATCACACTAGTTAGTAGTGTCCAATCAAAGAAGGCGTTTTTCATTGAAAAGTCAATTTTCATTTGTTAGTTTAGAAATCAATGTATTAGTGTTAAGAAGTGGAACTATGGTTCATTCACACGATGTGATGTAAAAGTGTAACTTTTATGACGGAGTTATATTGGTTTGTGAATTCGTCTAACTTGACTAAAATGCGTCTCCAGAACACGCCACTATCACCAACTGACTGATGTAGACGTAAAAGTCACACTTGGAGAAACCACGACCAACAACAACTGCAACCGCAGCAACCTTCAATAAACAAATTACATGGTATATTAAAATTACAAAATCTCAGGAATTCCAGCTATAAAAAAATAAACAAATCTGATTGGTCGTCTGACCTCAAAAAATTTAGGCCACAAATAAACCAATCAAAAGTGTCCAATCAGATTGTCAGCACACCGAACTGTTCAATCTATCAAACTGAGAGACGAGAGATATCATATTTAAAAGCTTTTCTGAGGTAATTATAGTTTTTAGTGAATTATAGTACAAAAAATATGTTGATTTTTTAAAAAAAATACGAAAAGCCTATTCATGGCACCTCTGTTAACTAATCAACGATCCCCTTTGCACGCATTTATTTTAGATACAGATATCGTCACCATCCCGTTGTGACTAGGCAACATGCTCGCATAATTCTTATACATACCTATATATATATATATACATTTATATCTTACTGTTTTACAAATTCATGTTACTTAAACAAAATTGATGCTAAAACACAACTTCAGTATTTGCATTATGCGCAATTCGACTTGTCTTTTTTTTCTCCCTTAATTAAGCAGTAGTTCACTGTTTTATTTTAGCAGTATATTTTTCATTTCTTTTTAGCTAGTCACTTCTTTTTTATTTCATGAAAAGTCTTTTAAGAAAAAGAAGCCAACTTCACTATCTACACATTATCAACATTGTTCATTTCATGTGTGATTTCTCTTGTCTTATTACTTTTAATTTTACCTAGTGATTCATTCATAAGAGAAGTATATATTTATATCTATATATTTCTTTGATTATTTTCATCACTTTTCTCAAATTGTGAGAGATATAGAAAAAAATGTGTTACTCACAATCTGATTTCACTTCTTCTTCTTCTTCTTTATTTTTTAATTTGAAAAAGTGATTTCATCGGAGATTTTATTTCTCTCTCTTATTTGTACATCTATTACTTTTCTCTCTCTCTCAGTATTCTTGTAAATTATGTATGTAGATAATAATGTAGATATTTTAAAAGAAAAAGAAAATGTACTGTGTATGTACATTTGGTGTATTAAAATCTTCAACCTGATTGCAACAGAAAGATATCAAAACCAAATTGGATACACCGCTTTTGTTCTTTTTTTTTTCTACACAAATTCGATTTTTAGCCATTTGAATAATTTCTAAAACAAGCCATAAAGGTGGTTAATAAAGCAGGATATAATGAATTCATTAAATTTCGGTAGAACTCGTCAGCTGAATACTCTACATACACGGATATATATATACTTTTGAAATTACATTGGGAGATATAAGACTGATAAGTAAATAAACTACATTGAATTGGTCATGCAGAAAGACAGGTGCAAATGTTTTCCAGGTAATGTTAAAATAGATAAGGCGAGAGAGAGTATGAGAGATCGAAATTAAGATTAATTGCATTACGCTTCAATTACATCACTTAGATAAACAATTAGTCATTGGAGAATATAACAAGAATTGCAAACAGACTAATATCAATAGTAACAGTTGTAATAAGAATAATAATAATTATTAACCTTTACTGCTTGTTTTAGATTCGTATCGGGAAATAAATGTTTTCAGTTTTTGAATAATTTCTGTTCTTCATCATGGGGAGTGGCATTTGACAGTTTCACTTACAAGCTATACATCGTCTTACGTAAATTCTATAAAAAAAACATATAACAGCCTGATTAGTAAATATATTTGGGTGAAATTTTCCTGTCATTAAGTGCTTACGAGGAACTGTGTGAATATCATTAATGTAGTCCAATATTTATGGACTGAATCATATTGTCTTACGTAGTGCTAAACCATTTATTTCAGTAGTATATGCATACAAATGGAGCCAAATGTGTTTATCTCCTGATATAGCAATATAGTTAACGAATTCAAAAGAATGGTTACTAAACAAAGAATACTCTTTTCGATAACTACATCTTCATGTTTTACAGTCATATATATACATTATAGTAGTGAATGAATTAGTGCCATTAACAACATTACTGTTGCTTAAATAACACCGAATCAATAATAATATCAATGGATTACGGTTCCATAGCATCAACATTACAATACACTGAGTATCAGAGAAATGAGGAAGTTGAGTTTTCGTGTTCAGGAACACCTACCTGTGTGACTAAAAGACTTGTATTAAAAACCATCAACAGTTCGATATTGCACCACCTGGTCTAAACCAGCCACAAAGCCAGCAGTGAAGAGTCCTTCTCTATCATCTACCGGGTATCAAATAAATTGCTAAAAACATCCAGGTATCGCATGCTTCAAACAGTAGAGCCTATCACAATTCACGTGAAACAAGCGGTGCTCTGTGTACAGAAAAAGCAAGTCCAGCCACTACTACTGCCCTGGATGGCCTTCAGTATAGACTATAAATTCATCATCAATTATTATTATTTTTCCCAATTTCTCTGATATTCAGTGTGTTGTTATGGTGATGTAATCGAACTGTAATCCATTGATATCATTATTATTGATTAGATGTTATCTAAACAACATTCATGTTGTTAATAACAATCATCCATTCACCATTATGTATGTATATAACTGTAGAACTTGGTGAAGAAGTTATCGGAAATAATATTTTTTGTTCAGTAACCATTCTTCTGAAGAAATTTTAGTGGGCATTTTTAATCAGTTGAAGAATTTAAAATTGTTGATTTGAATCAAGTAATAAGGATCCATATTAAATTACAAATTAAATTTTAAAAAATGATACATGAATGAAGTCATGAAATTATATTGAACAAGATAAACTACTCACAACATTTAAGTAGCTTCAGGCATAATGCGGTTATTTTTGAGGTTTCGCTTTTTTTATAATTGTTCCTATTATCGTAATCTTGAGTTCCACTAAGAACGTTATAATGATATTTAATTACTGGTAATACTGAATATCACTTGTGATATATTGCAGCTTCAAAGAAGTCACATCTTTTCATCAATTTAGTGGTAAACGAAAAAAATTGTTCAGTACAAATATACATGAATAAAGGATAAATTTAAGTAAGATGCAATGGGAATTAGTATTTTACTATTCAGTCATCCATTTTAATCTGACCTAAATGTCTGGAATGCTGAATGTATCCCATTTTTCCTATGCACATAGTAAACCAAAAGGATAATGTCAAGCGAGAGAGTTAGACATCTAGAAACTCCCACTTGTGGTTCTAGAGAGTACTTACTCCTGGCTGATAAAAATCTATGATTTTGGCGAACAATTTCAGAAAATATACTTCAGCGAAATCAGTTTGTGGTGAGCGCCGTGTGCTAGCCAAAATTGTTCACAACAAGTTACGTCAGTGTTTGCGTCCCAAATCAGTGTCATGAGAAAAAACAAGAACGAAGCCTAACCTTGAGGAACTCACCAACTAATCACAGCAGACTTAACGTGAAAAAATACCATTAGCAGATATATGGCTCAAGTTTCTAAGAAACGGCCACAAAGAGATGACCGAGTAAACTTCAGCATGAAAACAACCAATCAGAAGACGTTGCTTCTCCACTAACAATAATGTACATAAAAATCTATAAATATCTGTTGATTTTCTCAATAAACGATCTGTTGCTTGTGCTTGTGTTCTTTCATTACAAGTTACAACTTTAAACAGTGTAATAAGCCATTTATCTGGCCTGATTCGGAATGAGATTTGGATATTTTGTTTAAACTTAAAAAAAGTGAGGCTTAAATTTTGTATTTAAATTGCTGAGTAACATAGTGGAAACCAAAACCTGTGTGATTTTGCGAAAAGTACTTTTGATTAGATTGAAAGTACTAAAGTTGTAGGTTTAGTTGCATAGATTAGACATGCATGTTCCAGCTTCACATCATGTTTACATAGTGTAAATTTACTGAACTTTTTGAAAACCGATACACAAGAGTGAATTCATAAAGAAGCCATTTATATGTGTACAGTCCACAGACTCTGTGACGGTTAATAGATGAGGGTTTTAACTTTTAGAAGGTAACTCACCATCAGTATACATTATTAACATTTCAAACGTTGAGATTACATAAACCCAAGTTTTTACGTGTGCCCCTTGGTTGTACATTGGTGAAACATCTGAGTTTATGGATAATCTTATGACTTATAAGAATACCTTTATTTTTATTAATTGCATGAGTGACCTCAACTCGAGTTTTATACTAGAAGTAATAGCAAGACGCCTACCTACTCGACTGCAAAGGAAGTGGGTGAAGATAAGCTCCCGTATGGAGGATGAGGATATTGAGCCTAAGTTCGATGACATTCTGAAACTGGTAAACAATAGTGTCAATCAATCTATGAGCAAGTTTGCCAGTATATTGAATCTCACCCCTAGAATAGAGCAGTCTGAGGGAAAAACGCAATCATTGATGACGAATAGGCCTCAGAGAGGTGGATATCGAGAAGGCTCCATGATGTCTAGTAATGCATATAGACCTAGTGAGTGTAACAGGTTTCGTGGTACATCCTCAACAGATAAGTTACAAGATGCAAGACAAACACGGTTGTGTTTTACACGTTTGCAAGAAGTGCATACAAAGGTGAACTGTGAACCAGTGAGCAAGTTCAGTGATAAGCTAAATGTGAAATCCAGGTCTGACTCCGAATTGTGTGACGATAACGGTGCGGTGAAGAAGTCTGTAGTTGCAACTGGTAAGCCATTGTTGAATAGAGTGTCACAGAATAGAGTTATTGCTTCAGAGTGCAGTTCTGACTCCACAAGTTTACAAGGTATTACTAGTCAGAGTGAAGGTATAAAATCTTTAGGGATTTGTGAGGAAGAACCCAAATCATCCACTTCTGTTATTAAAGAGTTTGAAAATGATGAAGTCGACAAGGTAAATTGAATATTTGTGATAATGATCATGATAGTGCAGATTTGTCTTTGGTTGATCATGATGAGATGAGGGTTATGCCTACTACTGCTAAGTTAAATAAGGGTTCTGTACAACTACAACGTGAAGTAGAATTGAATGCAGATGCAGTTGCAGAAGGTATGGATACTTGTGAGACCGTCAGTGTAATTGATCAGCATGTAGCCCACCTATCATCAGATGCTAGTGCTAAACCCGAACTAGTAGTGAAAGACAGCAGTGGTAGTAATCTTGCAGTTAGAGAATTTTCTGAAAGCCGAACAAGAACAGCTTCTGATCCACCGCTAAGTTCATCAACTGGTATCAATCAGTTGTCGTTGGTGTTGTCATCCACAATGAAAAAGACGCCCATCAACTCAAGTATCTTGTGCAATGACTATGATAGTATCGGTGCGTTTGAAAAGACGAAAGATATTGCTCAGTTTAGTGAGGATAAGCCAAGTGTAAACGAGAGAGTAATTGTTAAATTGACTTGCATGAATAAAGGCATTTCTAGTTTCAAGTTACTATTTGAATGTTATTATCTTTGGTGTAAATTACTCTGTTTCTACACTTGGTTGATGAGATACGTCGTGTGTTTGTTCGTCATCTATATTCTACGATACAATGACATGAGCGTGTTGCCGTTCAGATTTGAGGATATAGCTGATAGAAGGAAGTCAGCAAATGAACTCTGCGACGATTTTCCAACCTAGAGCGTCAACCTGAGAAGGGTTGTAGGCGTACTGCTGCAAGTCCTACAATTCTTCAAAGGGTAGCTCATCAATGAGCAGTCCAATGTGCTTGGTGTGTGATTTTGTACATATGTTCATATTGTATATACTGAATTGATATCATCTTTCATCTATCTGTTGATAATTTTGTTTGTGTCAGGACGTCTTCCACTTGGATCATCAACCTGAGAAGGAATGTAGGCGTACTGCTGTAAGTCCTACAGTTCTTCAAGGGTAGTTTGTCGTGCCAGAATCCACAACATTTGATGTGTTGATTGTACATATGTTTGTGTTAAATAATTGTGTGAGTTCCAATTAATGTAATTGTTGGTTAATCTTGTTTGTGTCCGGACATTCCACAACTTACAATCGTCAACCTGTGAAGGGTTGCAGGCGTACTGGTGTAAGTCCTGCGATTCTTCAAAGGAATTCCATCAAGACATGATCTGCGAGTTTGTGTGTACTGTTTGTATATATGTGTGGTGTGTCATATCAATTGGTGGTTTTTTGGATTCATTGTGTTTACTCGTTGTTTTCGTACCTTGTTGTTATTGCATAATTTTGTTGAAATTTTCGTCGTGATTACTTCTGAAGTTGTTTCCAGTCTTCTACATTCGTGAATGAATTGATTGATGTTAAGGACAGCAGATGGGTCGTATACGCCGGGGAGGCTAGGCTATTGCTGAGAATGAAATGCATACGGAGATAATTGTTAGCTGTGGTCCCACACGCCGGGGAGAAAGAGTGTAAACGACTGAGGCTCTCATACGTCACCGTTACTAGAACTGAGGCAGAATGAGTGACAAGCGATTGCAGTGGTAATTGGTAGTGAGTAGATAAGAGGATGTGCGTAGAGTATCATGAGGTGGTGCTATGGTCACGTTGCATTCTGCAAGAGTCATTCTAGTAAGTGGCGATTGTGTTGCAAGAATTGTCAAGAGGATACCTTTAACTGGAAGGCGCAGGTCGTCATTGATGTGTGAGATTGTGCTGTGGGTATGCTTGTGGTGTGTTGGCTTTTCTGTTTGTTTTCCATTTCAGCTCTGTCCGTGTGACCCAGGTTCTCGCAATGGCATCCAAGTCAACGTGCATTGGTCGTGATGGAAAAAGGGGATGGATCCCTTTTTTGCCGGGGAGTGTCAATGGAGTTGAAGATTGAACGATCAATTCATGGTTGTTTGCTCAAAACCAACTTCCCCAATTTTCGCGGAGGCATCAATACGATAGTCATCGTCTCATCGGTCGCTGTTCAGAAAGAAGTCAGGAGACAACCGTCAGAAGTATTTTTGTGATTTATTATTGTAATATATGTTCACATACCTTAGTTGTAAGATTGTTTATATGTTGGTGTAACAATAAAGAATCCTCGAGTCACCCATTGGTGTTTTGGTTTTTTCGTCCGTTATTACTGAGCGTTTCTGAGAAACTTCAAGGAACAGCGTGAGCCCGAGCGTAGCAAGAGCTGGACATTAACGGTTTATGAGATGTGGCTGACAACAATATCTGATCTCATAATTTACAAGATATTTTTCGGAACTAAATCGTAGACCGAGATGACTGCTTGGCTGGCTAGCAATCGTGCAAAAAACATGATGTGACAGAATAGCAAACGGCGTGGATGCTTGACTGGAGGCCTTCAGCTAAACAAATCGAGTTGCACAACTCAATTACTGCTGTATCCCTGCTCGAAGTCTGTTTTGCAACTTAGCATATTTCGGTAAGTGGCCGTTCAGTTATTTCTAGAATTTTATCTGCAGAGATAGCTAAGCCATCCATAAGAACACCCTGAAGTGTCACAAGTACGGTTTGTAATGACTGTGGCAGTTTGGATTAGAAGAGTTCTTTGAAAGATCCTTCATCGAACTGACTTTTTTATTACAGCTTCATTCCACACTGTATTTTTGGTACAATTTTAGTCAATAAACTCTCTCATTCTTGTTAGCATGCTCATGGCCGACTGATCACCTAACTCGGTGTTACAAAATTATTCGTCCAGACACTGTCGATCCGTGAGAACGTTTCTCCCTAGGAGGGAAGCTTTGAGCAACTCGTACGAGTTAATTACCTCTGAACTCGACATCTGCACAGTTACGCACTTGCTGAATTCCAGTGGTAGGATGTGAATAACTGCAAGGAACTGTGAACTTTGATCGGTTATCCCATGCTCACAAAAATCAAATTCCGCTATCTGAGCATTATCTCGCCAAAATGGTACGAGCTGAATGTTTTTGGCAGGTGACAGAATACGAATGACCTCGGGACTAGGATCACTCATGACGAAATGTATGCTAATTTCAATATAATACAAGAACAAATACTAAAAGAAACGAGCTCACCAGGTTTATCTACGTATTTATCGAAGATGAAGTCCGCGGTTTAGCTCACCAGTTTATAGGCTACGGTATTGACGTTCACGAATTGTACGGAGTCTACTAACGCAAGATCTTATACCAACAACTTCTATAGTATTCGTTTCTCGTGGATCAGATGTGAAGCAAAAGAACTGAGTTGATCGTTCAAATTACTGGATATGTTTCGGGACCAAAACGGATTGCGAGATGATTGCCTAACTGGCTAGGGATCGTGCAAGAACGTGACACGACGGAGTACCAAATGACATAGATACTTGACTGGAAGCCTTCAGCTAAACAAGTCAACTTAAACAGACCGGTCAGTATCCAATTTTCAGTGATGATTGCTGTGGTCAATGATGTTTGGGAATTATTTACCGCTACAAAACGACGAAAGACCAGATCTCTTCTCCTGTCAAATGCAAAGATGACACCTAATTCAGATTTATTGATCCAGGTTAGGAGGCTTGGAGCCTATGTTTATCCTTTTCTAGTAAGTGTCTGTGGTTGTCCAAACCCTTCTTGAACGAATCAGTTGAGGTTGCAGACATCACTTCTTCTGGGAGTCGGTTCCAAGTGTTTATGACTCGGTGTGAGAACCAGTACTCAACAGCAATATGACATCTTCTTGGCTTTTGAACTATCATGCTATGTCCTCCAAGGTGTTCCAAACTGGTGGGAAGGAAAAGAGAGAATAGGTTAAGTCCGTTTAAAATCCCTTATAAAGACTGTGGACCTGATCTACTTCATCTTTTCCTTCCCACCAGGTCGGAAAACTTCAATGGACATGGCGGGGGAGTTCAAAAGCTCATCAGGAACTGTGTCACCCAGCAGCGCTCTTTCTCACACATTGTCATAAGCCCATATAACTGATTTTTCCGACGAAGTGGTGTCAGCCTCCTCAGATGATTTACTCAAGAAGGATTGAGGCAGACATAGAAAATTTTTAGAAAAGTATTCACATGCTCTTCAAGCCTTCTATCCTCAATCGGTATATTTGACCCTGATTCCCCTGGTCACACTACAGCGGTGCAGCACGGACGATGATAGCCAGTGTCATCCGAGTGCTCCGACTGAACTAGAAGAAAAAAACGCCAACAGGCCAGTTCCTGGGGAATCGGCCAACTAGTTCGTAGGATAACTCCTCAACCGATAGCCAATATCAAGTCAACTACCCCCCAATACGGGGAAATGGTGAGACTGACTACCAGTTGCCTGTACAGTAATGTGAGAGGGCTAAGAGGCAAAATAGCTGAACTTAGACACCTACAATCACAGATATAAGAATAAAACTTGTGCACTGTGGTAGAGTGTAATTCCATTATGGGTAATCATACCTTGATATGATTATGAGCAATAAATTGTGCTCGAAACGTCATCAGTAAACATTACTGTATAACACTGTGAGACTTTATCAAAACAAAATTTACCCATAATGGACCTACAATCACAACTGAACTCCAAAATCATAATACTGACGGAAACCTGGCTAACCCCTACGGTGGCAGACAGCGAAGTCAGTATAAATGATATGGTCCTAGTCAGGCGAGATAGGGACCTGAAAGAAGGAGGTGGAGTCGCCATATACGTCGACAAACAGCTCAGATGTGTTCACGCGATGGACCCTCCCCTCACAGAGCTCCCTGACTCCATATGGTGCCACTTCACCGTTGGGTACTGCAAATATCTAGTGGGCAGCATTTATCGATCACCTTCATGTGGAGCAGACCACAACCAGGTACTGCTAAATACAATCTCAGCAACTCAAGACATGGGTTATGATCAAATTGTCATAGCTGGTGACTTCAATGCCCCATCTCTTAACTTGGTGTCGGGAAAAGCCCATGATAGATTTGATCGAAATCTGCTGCATACCATCAGGAAGGCTGGATTCACTGAAAATGTCAAGATGGATACTAGATGGGGCCCTGATGGGAAGTCTTCTAGACTGGATTACGTGCTCACTAGTGACCAGCTACTAGTGGAAAACGTTCAGATCACGACTCCCATAGGTAGTAGTGACCACGCGGTCATAGTATTCGACATAGTCCTCCGCGAGCGCTTACAGTGGGACAATACACAGCCCTATCTGTGTTATAACAAAGCCAACTACACCAAAATGCGAAGACTTCTGTCTGAAGCAAATTGGCCTAAAAAATGGACAGAGCTAACAGTAGAAGAACACTGGAGAGTGGTAAAGGAGATCATTCACCAGGCGGTCTCAGACACTGTTCCTTTAGTCACACCAAAAGCTAGGAAGCAACGATCATGGCTAAAAAGGGGACACAACGCCTTCTGCAGGCGAAGCGAAAAGCCTGGTTTGCGTGGCGACGATCGAAGAGTCAACCCGAACATGAAGTGTACCTTGAACTCAGGAATCGATGTAACATACGAGTCCGGAGCGATAGAAGGACATTTCAGGGAGACCTCGCCAATAAGCTTCTCGTGAACCCCAAAAGCCTATACAGGTTTATGTCCGAAAGAAAACCGACCAACCAGGGAGCATGCAATCTAGTGGGTTCTGATGGGAAATCTCTTACTAGTCTTGAAATGGCAGAGACATTCAGCCTAGCCTTTCACAGGCAACTAAACAGTAACGAGGATATTACCCCACAGAACATCCAGATTACATCGCAAAACCAACACGCGAAAACCTGCTGGGTACATTTCAAATTACCCCGGCTATGGTACTTGCAAAATTGGGAAGGTTGGCTTCGGGAAAGTCTTCAGGTTGTGATGACATCAGACCATCTGTCCTGAAGCAGTGTTCAGAAAGTCTCTGCCAACCCCTAAGTGATCTGTTCCAACACTCCCTTGATGTAGGGAAACTTCCATGTGAATGGAAACGAGCAATCCTATCCCCTATCTTCAAGGGTGGTGACCGGCAGAATGTGACCAGTTACAGACCAGTTGCTCTACTTCCAGTGATATCGAAGATATTGGAAAGTCTCATTGACGACCACATGAGAAAATACTTCGATGGGACTAACCTTCTTCACGAAGCACAGCACGGTTTCAGGAGGGGAAGATCCTGCGTGACGAATCTTCTACTAGCTTGGAACGATTGGACACTATCCTGGGACAAAAAGGTACCAGCCCACGTGATCTTTCTCGACTTTGCGAAAGCATTCGACACAGTTCACCATGGTCTGCTCCTTCACAAAATAAGCAAGGCGGGTGTTTCTGGAGCACTTCTCGCATGGCTGAAAGATTACTTAGGCGAGAGAGAATTCTGCACCAAAGTCAACCGCATCCGATCATCCTGGCACACCTCGGCATCAGGGGTTCCTCAGGGTTCTATCCTAGGGCCGTTGATGTTTTTGATTTTTATCAACGACCTGCCCTCCCAACTAAACTGCTCTGCGCTTCTTTACGCTGACGACGTAAAGATTTGGAGAGCAATAAACTCATCGGAAGACTCAGATAGATTGCAGGCTGACCTGCAAACTCTGGGAAACTGGGCTCTGGCTAACGGAATGCCTTTCAACCTAAAGAAGTGCAAAGTAGTGCAACTTCATTCCGGCAGGTCACAGAGTGTAAATTACACCCTTGGTGGCCAGAACTTGAGTTGTGTTCCATCAGAGCGTGATCTAGGTCTTATTCTAACAGAAAAGCTAGACACCAGTGGAAATTACTCGAGGGACGTCGCCAAAGCCTACGCAACTTTACACTTTATGCATAGGCAGCTGGGAGCTCTCACTCCCGAACTGTTCTTAAGGTTATATAAGGCATATGTGAGGCCACACCTTGAGGTGCATAATATCATTGCACCTCCGCTACTCAAAAGGGATGCTAACATTCTAGAAAGTGTCCAGAGACGAGCGACAAAATGGGTGATCGGCCTCCGCAACAAATCATATGAGGAAAGACTAAAGAAATTAGGTCTTTTCACACTTAGTTACCGTAGGCACAGGGGAGACCTCATCACCGTCTACCAAATCCTAAATGACCAGGCCCACCCAAATAAAAGCATCCTGCCATTAAGTGATTATAGGCTTCCACGAGGTAACCCGCTAAGGATAGCACACCAGAGACCAAAGACTCGAGTGCGATCACATTTCTTTTCGCTTCGTGTTTGCCGTCTCTGGAACGCTTTACCGGCGGCCGTGACTACAGCGCCATCTCTGGAGATTTTTAAGCGGAAGCTAGACAATCATGCAGAAATGCAAGGTTTGTGTCTCAATGGCTTATCCTCATAAAACTTGAAACCACACTGTCAATGGATAAGCGTACAAACTAAATCCCCACGACCTATTCTGCCTTCTCTCACTCTATCTTTTCCTTAGGTCACCTTTATTATTCCACTTATCTCAACCTATATTATCTACACTACAACCTATTATTATTATTACTATTCTGCTTTTATGACTACACCGAATGACCAACGGGAGTTAGGTCAAACTCCATTCACGGCAGCAATACAGTCCTAACATACTGCATACTACAAACCACATCTCGACCAATCCCCGCACCACTCCTCCTGGAGTCTACCAGAGCTAAAGCAGTCGAGTGGCGGGACTTACTACGCAGAAGCTCACCGAAGATCTGGAACCTCTACCTCACAATCAAGAAGCGAGCTCAAAGAAATCACTGGTTTATACTAGCTCGTAATCAGGATATTGGATTCCGTATATTCAGTGGGGTCAGCATTGCGACGTGAGGATGTTTCGGTAGTGATGTTAACGTTATTAAAATGATCCCTGTGTCATAAGACAACGGACTGAAAACTTTTTAAAATGGTTTTAATGCCGTGTACCAGACATGACGGAGCTACTGTTGAAGAACTGTTCTTGACCAAATGTTACCACACTTTGACCTTGAGGAACTTGAGGTCATGCATGCCAGCACATCTAATTTGAAATACCGAAGTGTGTGTTTCTGTTCGGAGCGTTTCTCCCGTAGTTTACTGGTTATTCTGCACATATACCAGCAGGTTTGAAAATTTTTATGTAATAATAAACATATCTTTGATAATCAGACCCCGTTTTAGTTATATACCTGTAAAGTTTCCTTATTTTTTAATCATCTACCTTTGACTCTCACTGACGAAAACATAAAATTTAGTAATTCCTCGTATGAGGAAGCTGCTCATGCCCATTTGTCATAAAAATATGTGTTACTCCTTTAACGGTTCTTACTGAATATTCTAAAGCAGCATTTGGTTACTAAAAGTGTGAGAGGTTTAGTGAGGAAGAATTGCAATTCTTGCATCATGATGCAAGTCGTAGCTCATCAGTGACATAGTAGATTATGGAGATGCCTAAGGCGATGGGTGTGCTGTCAGTACGTAACACGTCATTAGCCTGTCTTAACAAGAAGCGAAATAACGTGCACTTCTATGCATGGCTGAAACCAACTCTCGTGGTCCTCATGACTCGTCACCATGTTTATGTTTGATCATTACCTTTCCCTGAAGCAATCCTAATCCAGCTGGTATTTTCCCTGAGAAAGGCAGGAGTTCACTTTGTGAAACTATTATCCTCCTTATTGCTGTAAATATACATCAAAAATGCACTGCAGTGTTACCCAACAACCACTTGCATTTACGTGTACTTGCCGATAAACCAACCTTGTATTAGAATTGGTGATACTGTGACAAGGGTTAAACTTGTGACATAGAGATTGTTATTGCCTTAACCAACTACTTATGTCGCCTTCTTATATTCCTTTTATGTCAACATCCGTTTATTCTCCAACATTTTTCACTGTGGGCCCACAGCATGGTACAGAGAAATCTGCTATGCTCGCTATTGTCATCATTTGCATATTAATGCAAATCGGACTTAACTAACGACTGCTGTATTAATTTCTACTCTTTGGGCATAAATTGGACGGTTCTTTGAATATATCCTTCACATGTTAAAAAGTAATTTGTATTCCATCGTGTGTATAATTTGTATAACTGCGATCCAGTCACCATAAAAATCACTCCTGTCATCAACAAAATTACCTTCTTGACCAGATGAAACCTATACCGAATAAATATTGTAGCTCCGCTGTTGGATACATGTTCATCGTTTGTCAAGTTGGTTTGGTAATTTGTTTAAGGTTTATTATGCTGTGTAAATATATTCATTAATATAGCCAGTACCAATTAGATGACTTCATATTGAATAAAAGGAGTCGTCTACAGCTTTTTGTTGATGACGAATTACCCCAAGCTAACCAAATCTCGACAGTCACCACCGATTCGATCTACAGAATTTTTCCTCAGCTAGTTAGATCTGTAAGCTTGCCAACCATATTGCAGCTGTTTACATGTTTTGTTTTATCTCTAAATTATGCTTCCCCGTTTGCTGTGTCGTCTTGTCACCTAGTGACTAACAAAATCTTTTTATATAAACTGATGTGAAAATGAGTTGGTACGTTGGTGGTTCAGTGTTTGGAATATTCGCCAACCACGCATTTGGTCCGGATTCCATTCTCACCCTACGCACCCCTAAACCTCGCTTAGCCGATAGTAAGATCCGTTAGAAGCGAATGTTGGGTGTGAGTCTGGCAACTCATCCTGTAAACATAACATAGGAAATTCAAGTCTTAAGCCTGAAGCACTGTATTCCACTTGGAAACTAGTAAAATAAAAAAAAATAGTTGCGCGTTCTCCTACGAAATGGGGAGTAAATTAAAAATCCCTAGTGTAACAAAAACAAGATTATTTGGAGCAAACACTTTCGATAATTTCTTCCTCAGGCTCTACAGTTATGAATTCATGAATATTATAATACAAATAGCCATTAAAGGCATATGAAAATGATATAGGAAGCTGTATTGTTGGGGTACAGTTCGGTATTCAATATTGTCACTCAGAACATAAGATAAAGTGTGAGTGGACAAAAGTGTGACAAACTAATGTTCTTATAGTCAATAGGATGTAATCTTCATGGGAGTGAGTTGTATTCAATGGTTTGCGAGGAAAATGATTACCGCGAAATACATACAAATACCAAAAAGGTGGGGAATACTGAATGTAAGTTGAAGAAGGGACTGGCTGAAATCAAGTGTAAAGATATAATACAGGTTAAATTGTGAACTGTAATAAAATACTAGAGACATAATAAGCTGTGTAAGTTACAAAAGGTTGACACGTAGTAAAGGTAATAATAAAGTTAAGTGAACTAGGTGAAAAAAAATAAGAAGGCATTATATGAAGTAGAAATATGGATGATTATGTGCCTGCTGACCTTATAGTAGGCCAGGGCAAACAAAGAGGATGAATGTGCCTCTTCTGTGCACATAGGTCAGGTGCTTTATTATTCTCTATAGCTAAGAGACGTAATCGTGCGCCTTTAGCCAGATTGTTTGGTACTAGATATGCAACTGTAAATGACTCATCTATTTTGATGTGGTGTTTACTATTTAGATGAGACAAAATGGCACCACTTATTTATTTGCTGACACTTTGCAATCAAAACAGGAACATGTTCACAAGCGCGTAAAGATAAATTCCTCTGAGTTCGTTTTAATATATGTGTAAAACTTCGGCACTGTGGTAGTAAGTAATTCCATATTAGTTTGTTTATTAGATATATCACACAGTGAAACAGTATTATTTACTGGATGACGTTTTGAACAAAATTTATTGTTCATAATCATATCACTGATTATAATCACACGACTTCGAAACTTCAGTTTTCTTTGTTCTCTCTTATTTGTCGTCGTTGAGGTAGTAGAATTTTCCAGATGTCTGGGTGGACAAGTGATGAATCATTCCTATTACACGTGTTTGCAGTTGACTCGATAAACATAGCTTCTGTTATCAATCACTCCCTCCACCCTGTGACATTAGATTTCAAAACTGTCATCTTATCCTATCCTATTGTATGGTTGTGTGTAATTGCATGTATTGAGTGGTATAGCTGAATTGTTCTCCAGATTTCTTATCTTATTTGGGTCAACCAATCTAGATTTTGCTAGGTTTTTGTGTTCGGCTAGTCTGACTGCCCCTGTTCTACTAGTTTGACCTATGTATTTGACCTGACAATCATTAGAGGCAGGGTATTAGATAAACTAAATTGTTTTTTTTAAAGGCTCCACAGGATCCTTTAACCGAGAAAGGTTATTTTTAATTGAGTTTGTGGGTTTGAATGCCAGCCACTTTTATCCTTACCTTGTTATGAATTCTCCCTAAGTTCTGAGTTCGACTTATATGACCAGCTCCACATGATCAGTTGAACTTGTATACACGCACTGATGTGGCCATCTTAGGTGCACTGTGTCAGTAACGGTCTGGTTAAGAAACTGATGTTTAGTTCTGCAGCATTGAAAGTTTGCAACAGTGAAGAATAGACACCAACTTCAAACGACCTTGAAACGGCCAGTCAGATCATTCTAGGTGAAAAGTGGTACTTTACTTACAAAGAAGTGTATCTACGGTATATATGTAATAAAAATGAATCACATAAGGTATACATCTCTAATATGCTGCAAAAACTGGTCCCAGATTCTCATAGAAGTCGTCATAGACATATAAAACCAATGTATTCTCTATTTCTCCAGCCGTAGCAGATACTGGTTGCATATACGCAATTTGTTACTGAGAGCTTTGATTTCGAGAAGTGTCTAAAAAGACACCACTTATGTACAACTTACCAACTTATCGAGACTTCCTCATATGAAGGGGTTGCATCTGAATGTATTACCATCAGTACTTCTGCAGAGCCATTATCCCTCCAAATATGCATTTTTTTATTCTTACTTATCAACACATTTTCCACAGAGAAGTCAAAAACCAAATCTAGGAGATATTTTCAACGAGGATTATGACTATGAACCAGGTAGGGAGATGCAGACTCCCGGGTTGGGGCCTCGGGACTCTAGGAATCAATGGCTGGAGACAATAGGTGACATGGCTCAAAATCGTTGTCAATGGCGCAGATGTATTCAGTCTCTGTAATCTTTCATATTCCTTTCTACCATTACCCATTCTGTTTCACTCTTATACTTGTCAAACTCTATTGATTCTCTTCACTCATCTTCTTGTCTACCTCTGTGTGCTATTTGGAACGTGGCAACTCGAACTGCTGCACTTGGGTTTCAAGTTCTATGTTGAATCCAGACAGAGACAGACAGATCAACCATTTGTAATACTGAGCAATCTGATTGGTCAAATCAAGGTCATCTGACTTTGGTGTCTATTGTTCACTCTTACGTGAAAGTTCTTTCAATTGATCTGGTCAACCTATGGCTTAATATGCCGCTGCATAGATCACTTTTGAACTGTACGCTTAAATAAAAAAAATTTTCTTAATCACCGTGTCACACTTGATTTTATCAGTTCTTTTGGAAATATACTTCTTTACAAAATTAGTGGGATAACCATTTTGTAGCAGGGTATTTTTAAGATTTCCAATTTCCTCTTCAGTACGTTTGCGCCTAATTCTATAACTAAGATAACGAATCAAGTTCCGTGTATATTGTACGAGTATGAAACTATGGAAATGGATGTATTGTTCGTTCCATGTCGCTTTTCTGTAGATATTTCGCTTTAACACGCCGTTTAGCCTTTTGGTAAGGAGAACATCCTAAAAAGAAATGCTTTCTTGATATTCTTCGCAAGTGAATTTAATTGCCGGGTGCACATTATTAATGACCTGCATTAAATGGTGTTTATCCAAATTATTGTCAAAAACTATGAATGTTTCGTTTACATAACGGCAAGTATGTTTAATACCTCTCTTAGAGAACCATTTTCTAATTTAGCTAGGAAAATGTCATTTAATAAAGGACCTAGAGTGGAACCCGTAGCAACTCCATCTATTTGACGGTAAAACTCCTTGTTAAATACAAAATGAACATCCACAATACATTTCGGCAACAATTCTCTAAATTTCATACATGTGATCCCGATATTGGTTTTCCTTCCTACAACTTATTCGCATATATTATAATCCACTGTTTCAACCAAGGGAACATTGATAAATAGTGACGTCACATCCAACGATAACATGGTTTTTTCCTCTATGTACATATCTTCAATGTTGTCAACAAAAGCAAAGAAATCTTTCACACTATATTTAACTAACTCCTGATGTAGCGGCTCAAGCAGATTTACTAGCCATTTAGCTGTTAAACGAAATGAATTTGACATATCAAGAATGGAACGTAGGGGAACTGCCTGTTTATGGATCTTCGGTAAACTATAAAGCTTGGTGTATGAGTTTCGGAGGGTTCGGCAGCGTTGAATATAGAACTGTCATTCAGGTTTTCATCTTTTAAACAGTTTAAAGCCTTAATAAACTGCCGTTCAGTAGCTTCATTCGAATCTTTACTACTACTACCACCCAACTTTTGCAACTTCGGATGATCTTCCAGTAAAGCGTTCATCTTTTCGATATAATCAAGTTTGTTTAAGATGACTGTACCCGAACCCTTTTCAGGTCTAGTGATTATAATGCTGACATCCGACTTAAACTTTCTGATGCATTACCCATGCTTTTCATTTTTGACCTGGGTATTACTGTACTGGCAGCAACAGTCAACAATTCCATGTTAGTTTGTTTATTAGATATATCACAGTGAAACAGTATTATTTACTGGATGACGTTTCGAACAAAATTTATTGTTCATAATCATATCACTGATTATAATCGCGCGACTTTAAAACTTGATTTTTATAGTTTTCTTTGTCGTCTCCTATTTGTCGTAAGGGTGGTAGAATTTATCAGATATCTGGGATATCTGTTTCAACTAATCTAGATTTTGCTAGGTTTTTATGTTCGGCTAGTCTGACTGCCCCTGTTCTACTAGTTGGACCTATGTATTTAACCTGACAATCATTTAAGCATGGTATTAGATAAACTAAACTGTTTTGTTTTATTGGCTCCACCGGTGGGATCCTTTAACCAACGAAGCTTGTTTCTAATTGAGTTTATGGGTTTGAATGCCAGCCACTTTTATTCCTGCCTTATTAAGAATTCTGCGTAAGGTTCCTTTTTTGTATGGAATTACTACTGATCATTTAGATTCCTTATTGTCTTGCGCATATTTGACATGCATTTCGTCATTAATATTATTATTGTTATCACTACTATCATTATTTATTTTCACATTTCCGTGCATATTTCCTGACTAATTTATCAGGGTAATTATTGAGTTTCAAGGCTTCTCTTATATGTCTCACTTCCTGTCTACTACCCCTACGACAAATAGGAGACGACAAAGAAAACAATAAGTTTCGAAGTTATGTGATTATAATTGATATGGTTATGAACAATAAATTTTGTTCGAAACATCATCCAGTAAATAATACTGTTTAACAGTGTGGTACATCTAATAAACCAACTAATATGGAATTCAAGTATTGGTTTGTAGGGATTTGGTTGATTGGTTACAGGATTTCATCATGAGCTGACATTGGTTAGAGAACTATTGGAAAACCTGGGAGTACTGGACAGCTGTTTCCTCCTGGAATTACTTATCAATAGTGCCCAAGTTTTACACATATTAACAGTCAAGAATGATACTCTTAAATCTCTAGCTCACAGCTGGAGGACGGTGTTAAATCTTGTGTTTGAATATAAAGATTTTAAAACTGCACCTCTGTCTGTAAATGATCAATATTAACCCTTTTGTTACAAAATTTTGAACCCAAGGACACAAATTCTATAGCAGTCTTACCTAGGCGTCGAGTTCTAGGTAAACAGGGGAAATCAATCGACGAAGTCGTGAAGCTACAAAGACTGAGATGGTTAGGACATGTGTTACGTATGCCAAGTCATCGCCTCCCTCGACGAGCTATGTTAGCGGATATAGGGTCAGACTGGAAAAAAGCTAGCTGCGGTCAAACAAAAACTTGGCATCAGTCAATGAAATCCACAACAGTTGGTCTAAGCCACGTCGAAAGGTGTAGACTTCCAGGCTGGGGTCCTCGGGACGGTAAAAATCTATGGTTGGAAACAATTGGTGACATGGCTCAAAGTCGTTCTCAGTGGCGCAGATGCATCCACTCCCTGTGACTTATGATCTTCAATGAAACTGTTTTGTATTTCTTTATTACTCCTTTGTCTCACACCTCTGCTCACTGTTTCTATTATGCTTTTCTTGTAATTTCTTCTCTTGCTTCGCGTGCTACACGGAATGTGGCGACTTGAACTTCCGCACATTTGTGCAAAGTTCTATGTCGAAAACAGACAGATCTAAAGCAACACTCGGAAGGTTGATAACATACCTTTCCGGATAATTGGGAAAATGGGATTTAGGCATTTGTGTGTCGACTGCTTTAGTTAGTTAGATTCGTCTTCTGGTTTCTCTGGTTTTACAGACTTCATGGAGATAATCAAAAAATAATTTCTTTACATGTATAGAAAGTTCATGTATCTACAAATCACCACTATTCTAACTCATTTTCTAAATTACTGTCCTAATACGAAATCTCTCAAACGTTTCGCTCTTAATTAGATTGAATCTACAATCTTACATCTCCACTTTTGAAAAAAGTATGTCACAGAGACGGTATGCTGTTGATGGTATTTGTTTTTATGTATTTTGCGGTAATC
Organism: Trichobilharzia regenti; assembly: GCA_944472135.2. Lineage (NCBI taxonomy): Eukaryota > Metazoa > Platyhelminthes > Trematoda > Strigeidida > Schistosomatidae > Trichobilharzia > Trichobilharzia regenti. Next base: position 138,766,375 of record OX235262.1, read on the forward strand.
ATTTTCCTCGAAAACCACTGAATATAACTCACTCCCATCCCCCAATGAAGCTGACATTCCATTGACTATAAAAAACATTGATTTGTTACCCTTTTGTCTACTCACACTCCATCTTATGTTCTGAGTGACTGCACATTTTATATACGTTCATTTGACAATATTGAATACCGAACCATCACTCTATATTACACATGTACCCCAATACAGTTTCCGATATAATTTTCACATGCTTTTAATGGCTACTTGTATAATAATATTCACGGATTTATAACTGTAGAGCCTGAAGAATAAATTATCGTAATGGGAGGTAGGCAAGTATAGTTTGACGTGATGATTTACTAAATGGGAATTAATCTGATTGAGAATTAGCGCACGTTGCGGGAATATCAGGTAAGGTGAATTAGTTTTTTAAAGAATTACGTGAAGAGAGGTTTTTGTGGGCTTCTTACAAACTCAGCATCCTCTGCAAAGTCTAGAAGTATTGGCCGGAATACATTCTAAGTATTTGAATTGGTAACATCGTCGTGTTTTTTGTTTACACTGTCTGAACGACATATTTGTAGTGATTCCTCTAAATATTAAGATTGCATAAATATGCTAAATATAAGCGAAAGTTGTAGCCGGGCGATTGAGTGTATATTTCTTAATGCTTCCCTTTCTGCAGCTTCATTGACTGTGTAGTCTGGTTTGATATGATTTACATAACTAAGAAGTAATTACATTGTGTATTAGAATAGTTCATCTTGTGACTTTGTGTAATTATGACAGGTGACAAAAGTCCTCAGGTATTTAATTGCCATTTCCTTTGTGGTGTTGGTGAAATTTCTTGTTGAACAGTTTAGAATTTTGGCTTAGTCCTAAGTAGTCGAGTCATCCCGGCATCCATTGCCTAAGTTGGCCAGGTTATACCTTATGCATATCTATTCATCGTCTTCCTTAAGTTTCTGTGTGAGCAGAAATAGAATCAGGTCAGAAGAAAGGAAAGTAGTTAGTTCGAAACATGACATCAACTTGCAAAAGCAACTGGCTGTTGGTGCCATTGATGTGGGGAGTAGGTTGTCGGATTAGGGTCCATATGATCACCGGGGTGTTTGGATGTGATGGGAATAATCTTATTATTTTTTCATATTTTTATTTATAGCTTGATTTCACAGTATTTTGGTACAAGTATGGAGTTTTCAGCATATGATATCGATAGGCCAAATTTATCAGGCTGATCATGGATATCAGCTGTGCGTCGACCGGGCATCGAACCCCGGACCATGTAAATGGTCGACGAGCGTCCTAACCGTTGTGCCACTGGCGCACATTATTAATCAGAGTGATTAAGTTGCGATCTAATTGCAGTTTTATTTGTGCAAGGTTAAACCAAAAAGTTACGAGTGCTTCGAACAAATTCTGTAGGATTGGTTTTTATTCCTTCTACTTAGCTTCATAATTTGTTCTCTTTTCACCAATTAGTTATAGATGTCTTATAATGTCGCAAGGTTTATCTATTTCTACTTTATTATTATATTATTATTGTATCCCTTAGTTCCTAGAGGAACATAGGGTTTCAGCTGCGCACCTCCATTGCCTTCTGTTTTCTGACAACTTTTTCACCCCGCTCCAGGTCTGTCCACATGCTTTCATCTCCTCCTCGCATGACCTCCTCCAAGTCACCCTTGGACGACCAACTCGCCGCCTCCCTTTCGGGTTCCACTCGAGCAATGGCTTGTCTAGTGATGTCACTTGATGGTTTCCTCAGCGTATGGCCAATCCATCTCCATTTCTTCCTGCCTATTTGTTTCACAATCGGTTCCTGATTGGTTCGCTCCCAGAGATCCCTGTTGCTGATCTTTTCTGGCCAGGCATCTGATCTTGAGCAAAGTATTGAGCGAAGACAGCTGTTAATGAAGGTCTGAAGTTTGTTTGAGATGCTCTTTATGACTCCAAGTCTCTGATCCGTATAGTAGCACTGACTGACTTCACATTGGAGTTGAAAATCCGGATCTTGTTTTTCATGCTGAGTGCTGTTGACCTCCAGATAAACTTGAGAGTAATGAAAGCTTGTCTTGCTTTTCCGATTCTTGCTTTGTTATCCCCGTCAGTTCCGACTGTAATTGAAACGATGCTTCCCAGGTAGGTGAAGGAGGTTGTTTCTTTCAGGTTCCTCCCATTTATGCCGATTGTTGCTACTTTAGGCTAAATTAAGTAAATTAACTAAATAACATAGGTAATAGTTAGTCAATTAATTGAGAGATTGTCAGTGGCTAATGCATGTCTTTCAAATAAAGTAAAGATAATATGATTTGATAAGAAGTCTGACTGACATAACTGATTTTATTATTCTGAGAATATCTCAGTGAATGTACGTGTAAATAAATGTGTAAATAAAACGTTTCACTTGCATACTTTTTTTCCTTTTGTAAACCATCGGAAGTATATTGTAGTGACTGTACGCGTTTACTTTCATCTTCAGGGTATTGTAAATAAAGTTTTACAGAAAGTATTCATACGTGGCCAACTGAACTTGCATGTCATGTCATCATGCATAGGAACGACAATGATGTGATTGCAAATTTCAAGTTGTTACTTATTGGAGATAGTGGAGTTGGAAAATCCAGGTGAGTTTCACACTTATACGGATTATTTAATAATACTGTAGCTTGTTAATGCGCTATACGAATGATTGCTTTGAAAGCCAGTTGTCCGCAACTATTGGTAAGCTGTATTTCAATAATAATTTATATATACGTCTCTAGGTGTTGATTTCAAAGTCAAACTTGTTACTGTTCCTGATGGAACTAAAGTAAAACTTTCTATTTGGGTGAGTTGATATTTTTTAAAATTAAGATTTATCTCTAACATAAGATTTACAATTAATTCTAAGCAAAGCAAGCAACAAAGCAAGAACTACAGTTTCAGCAGAATAAAGTGGTACCATCTTTTATTTCGTTGCCTTCTCGTCAGCTGCTAACAGACCAAAGACATTATTAAATATATCTACAACAACAATTTTAACATACTTGCACAGAGTTCATTTTAACCAAAAATCAATCGATCAATACACACATACAGTAATATATATATATATATATATATATATATATATATATATATATTTGCGACATTAAACACCATTCCGAACTTTTCAGCATTTCGCATTCGGGTGAAAGAGATGAAAAAAATCTGTACTACAGAGCGAGGAGAATATGCTCTATAGAGAAATTAGAGGAAGAATTTGAGTTTCTTGAAAAGATATTGAAGAACAATGGGCACCCTCAAAGGTTCATCAACAAGTATGGAAGACCTAAAGTCACTAATGTAAAACAAATCACAGTGGAAAAAAAGCCAGTCTACTTTCAGCTTGATTATAAAGGTGAAAATATGCAGCGATGATCAAAAGAAGGCTGAGTACATCACTAGCCATAGCCTATCCTGCAGCTAAGCTCGTTCCGTCTATCGAACAACTTGCTCTTTGGTGCACTCAAAAATCGATAGATATCCTTCTCATGTTAACTCCAACTGTATATGCAAATCTACATGTATCTGCGGGAGCAGTTACATTGGAAGAACAGAAAGAAAGGCATATCTACGATTTTCTGAAGATGTGCCGAAAAGCTTACGTCTTAAGGCGAAAAATGCTTTAAACATTGCCATCGCCAGGCATCTCCTCGACACGGTCATGAGAAGGACGTCGAAAAGTTGTTCGAAATTACCAATAGGCAAAAGAACTCAATTCTCCTTAAGTTTGATGAAGCCATTTCCATTAAGCGTCTGAAACCTGATTTATACGTCCAGAAAAAAACGGTTATCAGTTTTTCTTTGCCCTGGTAACTGGATGTTTTTCATCTCTCGTTCATCCGAATGCAAAATGCTGAAAAGTTTCCATTGTGTTTGATTATTATTGTTCGGAATAGTGTTTAATATTACATGTATATGTATATATAATTACTGTATGCATATATTGATCGATTGATTTTTGTTTAAAATGAACTCTGTGCAAGTATGTTTTTGTGGATATATTTAATTTCTTTGCCATGTAAGCAGCTGACGAGAAGGCAACGAAATAAAAGATGGTACCACTTTATTCTGCTGAAACTGTAGTTCTTGCTTTGTTCAAATTCATTAAGGGGAATAAATATATGAAATCATGAATTTCAAAATTGTCTTACAGACACCTACATAAAACTATGCTGTTACTAAATCGTACTATTCCCTCTGTTCACTAAATACCATCTTTTGGAATCACAAGAGGGAGAGCAAAGTAATGTCTGCATGTATATCAAGTAAAGCAAGTTCATTGAACATCCATTTCTCTCACATTTTCTCGTGAATAAACAGAAATGACTTGTCACACGTTTGCCGTTTAACAACCTTTAGAAGGCAAAAGTTAATTCTATAAAAAGCTGCTTGTGATATTCCCCCTTTTTAATAAGCAGACAAGATTTATAATCGAATAAAGGTGATAAAGTATGCGTAAACACACTGACTTGATACCGTAGGATAAACTGTAGTTTTATAGGGAGTCTCTGTTAGCGCATTCCGATTAGAACTGATGTATATCTAGACAAAGGGCTACATTGATTTATAAGTCAGTCATTCCAACTCGTTGGGTAAATTTCCATGAATCATTGGATATTACAATTTCTTGGTGCATGTACAAAAAGTTTATTTTCAAATCAGTGTACATAAAGGGCGACGCATATTTCTATTGGAGGTAATAAATTCTTAGTAAATCTGGCAGTGCTTTGTTTCGTACCATATGTATATTGTGATACAATGTATTTTTCACTTTCTCTACTGTCTTACATCTATTGGAATCACCGAGGGAATGCCTGCCCCCCCCTGGTTTAAGCACTTGGCTTTTTAGTCGGTGGTTCTAGGGTTCAGATCTCAGTACTACTGGCTAGTATCACCAGTCCTCACAATAGATACAGTTCGTAGCCGGGTGCCTAAAATCTGTCTCGGGTGACCAAGTTCTACTACCGACACTCGGACCACCCTCTGGGTTTTTAAATCCAATTGACTCTAACGGTTCAGTCCTTTGTATTACATGCCTGCTCAACGTCTGCTCAATCGGAATACTCAGCATCGGGCTGGAAAAATAACTAACAGCCTTTGACTGTTTGTCTTAGTCATAGTGGGAAGTAAAAGACTCCGTATTAGATTATGCAAGGTAACCGATGTAGACAGTTGAAGACATGGTGACTTGACTCAGTCACTTGGAATAATTCAGATGCATTCATTTAATGCATACACGTCATAATCTCCTTTATTTTTTTCTTTTGTCTCTTTTGGATGATTTTTTTTCAATACTGCTATTATTATTCCATTTTGTTTCTCTCTGTTGATAAATCCCCAATGACAGCTTGGTGGTGGTCTTAGTTTTTACTTAGTTCGTGTGTCTGTCTGTTTGTTTTCGACATAGAACTTTGCACAAATGTGCGGAAGTTCAAGTCGCCACACTCCGTGTAGCACGCGAAGCAAGAGAAGAAAGTACAAGAAAAGCATAATAGAGACAGTGAGCAGAGGTGTGAGACAAAGGAGTAATAACGAAGAACAAAACAGTTTCATTGGAGATCATAAGTCACAGGGAGTGGATGCATCTGCGCCACTGAGAACGACTTTGAGCCATGTCACCAATTGTTTCCAACCATAGATTTTTACCGTCCCGAGGACCCCAGCCTGGAAGTCTACACCTTCCTACGTGGCTTAGACCAACTGTTGTGGATTTCATTGACTGGTGAAGCCATGTTTTTGTTTGACCGCCGCTAGCTTTTTTCCAGCCTGACCCTATATCCACTAACATTGCTCGTCGAGGGAGGCGATGGCTTGGCATACGTAACACATGTCCTAACCATCTCAGTCTTTGTAATTTCACGACTTCGTCGATTGATTTCCCCTGTTTACCTAGAACTCTACGCCTAACCTCCATGTTGCTCACCTTATTATGCCACTTTACACGGGAAATAGAGTGCAGGCACCTATGATCAAACACAGCTAGTCTTTTCATGTCTTCCACTCTCAGTGGCCAGGTCTCACAACCATAAAGGAGGACGGAGCGGACTGATGAGCAGTACACCCGCCCTTTGGTCGATAGTCGAACATCTCGTCTACGCCAGAGTCGGCGTAAACTAACAAATGCGAAACGAGCCCCTTGTATTCGTGCTGAGATTTCGTCAGAGATCAACCCGTTGGCACTGGTTGATGGTACTTCCCAAATAAGTGAAGCGGTCAACGTGCTCTACCACTTCACTTCCTATTTTTAAACTAGGCGTCGATGTAGTCCAGTCCTGTAACATCATCTTGCATTTGGCGGGAGCGAATCGCATGCCAAACATTCGTAGATTGCTGCTCAAGGTGTTTAGAAGACTCTGCATTTTGTCAGAGTCGTCGCCTAGGAGGACTATATCGTCTGCATATTCTAAGTCAACGAGATTATTCCCTGGTAGCAAGTCAATCCCTGAGTCGCTGAAGTCACTTAGGGTTAAGTCCATTAACACATCTATGATGAAGTTGAATAGAAAAGGAGATAATGGGCATCCTTGACGGACACCGCTAGTCGTCACCAGTTCGGATGACAGCTCGCCGTAAGCCCTCACCTGGCTGTATGAGTACGAGTACAGTGCCTTTATCAGTGCAATATATTTTCTCGGAACAGCCAAGCATCTCCAGAGAACTTCTCGATCGACAGAGTCGAATGCTGCCTTTAGGTCAAGAAATATAATGACTGTTGGTCGCCGGTAGGAATGCCTATTTTCTAGAATCTGTCGGAGGGTGAAGATATGATCAATACACCCTCTTCCTGGTCTAAAGCCTGCCTGTTTCTCTCGTGTTTGTGCTTCCCGAGCACCACTCAGTCTACGCATGATTATTGAGCCTAAGACTTTAGATACTATATTAGTCAAGCTAATCCCTCTGTGATTATCACAGGAAGACTTGTCTCGTGTGTCTGTACAGTATTTGGTCTTATGGTTTCAAGAAATTAATAACGATAGATCGCAGATTTTGTGCTTAAATAAATCTAAGTGATAATAAAGGTATTAATTACGGTTTTAATCTACCTTAAGATGTATAGTACACGTTGCTTACTTTCTGTCTTTGATATCTTCTATCTAAATAACTATCTATTTTCGTCGGCTTCTGTCAATGTAATATTGAGTGTTATGTGGCACTTAGTTAGAACGACTTACAGATGATAACATGGGGTGGTGTTTCTTACATGGTGACCTTAACTTCTTACTTTTGTAACTGAGCATAATCAGGTATTTGGTGTCCTGCTAACTTGTTACTTATTGTTGTCATACATTCCAAAGATTGGAAAGACTAACTTTCAGCAATAACATATAGATTTATGTATTGGGCGTAATAATTGCTGGTTGTGGAACAGAATTTAATCCCTGTAGTAAAATATATTTTCATACTATCAAAATGTTTATATGAAGTAATACAGATTGTGATACACTATTAATAACTGAATGGTGTTTTGAGCATAAGGTGTCGCTCATAGTCGTAGATATATATAAAATTGATATGATTGTGAGCTATAAATTGTCCTCAAAATGTTGTCATCCAGTTGTATCGAATAAACTTACACACTATGGAATTACTGTTGTAGTGTTTTCCGCCTGGTGTATCTATTCATGGTGGGATCGATCATACTAAGAAACACTTGTTCTTTACACGTCGTCTGCCTACATCTTATTGCTACAGTGGATTTCTATTCTAACGCGCCAATACAAAGCAGTAACTGACAAATAAGATGAGTGAACGGTGTTAAAGCGTACGTAGATAATTATAGTGTATTTTCCAACATTTTGTTTTAAGTTTGATCACGGATTGATATCAGTTGGAGAACTATTGGAAAGCCAGAGAGTACTGGATAACTGCTTCGTCCTAGTTTGGGACTCGTCGGGAGTAGTTACCCGCTGGGATTCGAACCGAGGATCTCCTGGTTGCGAGAAGAGTTCAAAGACCAGCCAGTCAGTCAGCCATTGTCTGTCTGTCTGTTTTCGACATAGAACTTTGCACAAATGTGCGGAAGTTCAAGTCGCCACATTCCGTGTAGCACGCGAAGCAAGAGAAGAAAGTACAAGAAAAGCATAATAGAAACAGTGAGCAGAGGTGTGAGACAAAGCAAGAGTAATAACGAAGAACAAAACAGTTTCATTGAAGATCATAAGTCACAGGGAGTGGATGCATCTGCGCCACTGAGAACGACTTTGAGCCATGTCACCAATTGTTTCCAACCATAGATTTTTACCGTCCCGAGGACCCCAGCCTGGAAGTCTACACCTTCCTACGTGGCTTAGACCAACTGTTGTGGATTTCATTGACTGGTGAAGCCATGTTTTTGTTTGACCGCCGCTAGCTTTTTTCCAGCCTGACCCTATATCCACTAACATTGCTCGTCGAGGGAGGCGATGGCTTGGCATACGTAACACATGTCCTAACCATCTCAGTCTTTGTAATTTCACGACTTCGTCGATTGATTTCCCCTGTTTACCTAGAACTCTACGCCTAACCTCCATGTTGCTCACCTTATTATGCCACTTTACACGGGAAATAGAGTGCAGGCACCTATGATCAAACACAGCTAGTCTTTTCATGTCTTCCACTCTCAGTGGCCAGGTCTCACAACCATAAAGGAGGACGGAGCGGACTGATGAGCAGTACACCCGCCCTTTGGTCGATAGTCGAACATCTCGTCTACGCCAGAGTCGGCGTAAACTAACAAATGCGAAACGAGCCCCTTGTATTCGTGCTGAGATTTCGTCAGAGATCAACCCGTTGGCACTGGCTGATGGTACTTCCCAAATAAGTGAAGCGGTCAACGTGCTCTACCACTTCACTTCCTATTTTTAAACTAGGCGTCGATGTAGTCCAGTCCTGTAACATCATCTTGCATTTGGCGGGAGCGAATCGCATGCCAAACATTCGTAAATTGCTGCTCAAGGTGTTTAGAAGACTCTGCATTTTGTCAGAGTCGTCGCCTAGAAGGACTATATCGTCTGCATATTCTAAGTCAACGAGATGTTATTCCCTGGTAGCAAGTCAATCCCTGAGTCGCTGAAGTCACTTAGGGTTAAGTCCATTAACACATCTATGATGAAGTTGAATAGAAAAGGAGATAATGGGCATCCTTGACGGACACCGCTAGTCGTCACCAGTTCGGATGACAGCTCGCCGTAAGCCCTCACCTGGCTGTATGAGTACGAGTACAGTGCCTTTATCAGTGCAATATATTTTCTCGGAACAGCCAAGCATCTCCAGAGAACTTCTCGATCGACAGAGTCGAATGCTGCCTTTAGGTCAAGAAATATAATGACTGTTGGTCGCCGGTAGGAATGCCTATGTTCTAGAATCTGTCGGAGGGTGAAGATATGATCAATACACCCTCTTCCTGGTCTAAAGCCTGCCTGTTTCTCTCGTGTTTGTGCTTCCCGAGCACCACTCAGTCTACGCATGATTATTGAGCCTAAGACTTTAGATACTATATTAGTCAAGCTAATCCCTCTGTGATTATCACAGGAAGACTTGTCTCGTGTGTCTGTACAGTATTTGGTCTTATGGTTTCAAGAAATTAATAACGATAGATCGCAGATTTTGTGCTTAAATAAATCTAAGTGATAATAAAGGTATTAATTACGGTTTTAATCTACCTTAAGATGTATAGTACACGTTGCTTACTTTCTGTCTTTGATATCTTCTATCTAAATAACTATCTATTTTCGTCGGCTTCTGTCAATGTAATATTGAGTGTTATGTGGCACTTAGTTAGAACGACTTACAGATGATAACATGGGGTGGTGTTTCTTACATGGTGACCTTAACTTCTTACTTTTGTAACTGAGCATAATCAGGTATTTGGTGTCCTGCTAACTTGTTACTTATTGTTGTCATACATTCCAAAGATTGGAAAGACTAACTTTCAGCAATAACATATAGATTTATGTATTGGGCGTAATAATTGCTGGTTGTGGAACAGAATTTAATCCCTGTAGTAAAATATATTTTCATACTATCAAAATGTTTATATGAAGTAATACAGATTGTGATACACTATTAATAACTGAATGGTGTTTTGAGCATAAGGTGTCGCTCATAGTCGTAGATATATATAAAATTGATATGATTGTGAGCTATAAATTGTCCTCAAAATGTTGTCATCCAGTTGTATCGAATAAACTTACACACTATGGAATTACTGTTGTAGTGTTTTCCGCCTGGTGTATCTATTCATGGTGGGATCGATCATACTAAGAAACACTTGTTCTTTACACGTCGTCTGCCTACATCTTATTGCTACAGTGGATTTCTATTCTAACGCGCCAATACAAAGCAGTAACTGACAAATAAGATGAGTGAACGGTGTTAAAGCGTACGTAGATAATTATAGTGTATTTTCCAACATTTTGTTTTAAGTTTGATCACGGATTGATATCAGTTGGAGAACTATTGGAAAGCCAGAGAGTACTGGATAACTGCTTCGTCCTAGTTTGGGACTCGTCGGGAGTAGTTACCCGCTGGGATTCGAACCGAGGATCTCCTGGTTGCGAGAAGAGTTCAAAGACCAGCCAGTCAGTCAGCCATTGTCTGTCTGTCTGTTTTCGACATAGAACTTTGCACAAATGTGCGGAAGTTCAAGTCGCCACATTCCGTGTAGCACGCGAAGCAAGAGAAGAAAGTACAAGAAAAGCATAATAGAAACAGTGAGCAGAGGTGTGAGACAAAGCAAGAGTAATAACGAAGAACAAAACAGTTTCATTGAAGATCATAAGTCACAGGGAGTGGATGCATCTGCGCCACTGAGAACGACTTTGAGCCATGTCACCAATTGTTTCCAACCATAGATTTTTACCGTCCCGAGGACCCCAGCCTGGAAGTCTACACCTTCCTACGTGGCTTAGACCAACTGTTGTGGATTTCATTGACTGGTGAAGCCATGTTTTTGTTTGACCGCCGCTAGCTTTTTTCCAGCCTGACCCTATATCCACTAACATTGCTCGTCGAGGGAGGCGATGGCTTGGCATACGTAACACATGTCCTAACCATCTCAGTCTTTGTAATTTCACGACTTCGTCGATTGATTTCCCCTGTTTACCTAGAACTCTACGCCTAACCTCCATGTTGCTCACCTTATTATGCCACTTTACACGGGAAATAGAGTGCAGGCACCTATGATCAAACACAGCTAGTCTTTTCATGTCTTCCACTCTCAGTGGCCAGGTCTCACAACCATAAAGGAGGACGGAGCGGACTGATGAGCAGTACACCCGCCCTTTGGTCGATAGTCGAACATCTCGTCTACGCCAGAGTCGGCGTAAACTAACAAATGCGAAACGAGCCCCTTGTATTCGTGCTGAGATTTCGTCAGAGATCAACCCGTTGGCACTGGCTGATGGTACTTCCCAAATAAGTGAAGCGGTCAACGTGCTCTACCACTTCACTTCCTATTTTTAAACTAGGCGTCGATGTAGTCCAGTCCTGTAACATCATCTTGCATTTGGCGGGAGCGAATCGCATGCCAAACATTCGTAAATTGCTGCTCAAGGTGTTTAGAAGACTCTGCATTTTGTCAGAGTCGTCGCCTAGAAGGACTATATCGTCTGCATATTCTAAGTCAACGAGACTGTTATTCCCTGGTAGCAAGTCAATCCCTGAGTCGCTGAAGTCACTTAGGGTTAAGTCCATTAACACATCTATGATGAAGTTGAATAGAAAAGGAGATAATGGGCATCCTTGACGGACACCGCTAGTCGTCACCAGTTCGGATGACAGCTCGCCGTAAGCCCTCACCTGGCTGTATGAGTACGAGTACAGTGCCTTTATCAGTGCAATATATTTTCTCGGAACAGCCAAGCATCTCCAGAGAACTTCTCGATCGACAGAGTCGAATGCTGCCTTTAGGTCAAGAAATATAATGACTGTTGGTCGCCGGTAGGAATGCCTATGTTCTAGAATCTGTCGGAGGGTGAAGATATGATCAATACACCCTCTTCCTGGTCTAAAGCCTGCCTGTTTCTCTCGTGTTTGTGCTTCCCGAGCACCACTCAGTCTACGCATGATTATTGAGCCTAAGACTTTAGATACTATATTAGTCAAGCTAATCCCTCTGTGATTATCACAGGAAGACTTGTCTCGTGTGTCTGTACAGTATTTGGTCTTATGGTTTCAAGAAATTAATAACGATAGATCGCAGATTTTGTGCTTAAATAAATCTAAGTGATAATAAAGGTATTAATTACGGTTTTAATCTACCTTAAGATGTATAGTACACGTTGCTTACTTTCTGTCTTTGATATCTTCTATCTAAATAACTATCTATTTTCGTCGGCTTCTGTCAATGTAATATTGAGTGTTATGTGGCACTTAGTTAGAACGACTTACAGATGATAACATGGGGTGGTGTTTCTTACATGGTGACCTTAACTTCTTACTTTTGTAACTGAGCATAATCAGGTATTTGGTGTCCTGCTAACTTGTTACTTATTGTTGTCATACATTCCAAAGATTGGAAAGACTAACTTTCAGCAATAACATATAGATTTATGTATTGGGCGTAATAATTGCTGGTTGTGGAACAGAATTTAATCCCTGTAGTAAAATATATTTTCATACTATCAAAATGTTTATATGAAGTAATACAGATTGTGATACACTATTAATAACTGAATGGTGTTTTGAGCATAAGGTGTCGCTCATAGTCGTAGATATATATAAAATTGATATGATTGTGAGCTATAAATTGTCCTCAAAATGTTGTCATCCAGTTGTATCGAATAAACTTACACACTATGGAATTACTGTTGTAGTGTTTTCCGCCTGGTGTATCTATTCATGGTGGGATCGATCATACTAAGAAACACTTGTTCTTTACACGTCGTCTGCCTACATCTTATTGCTACAGTGGATTTCTATTCTAACGCGCCAATACAAAGCAGTAACTGACAAATAAGATGAGTGAACGGTGTTAAAGCGTACGTAGATAATTATAGTGTATTTTCCAACATTTTGTTTTAAGTTTGATCACGGATTGATATCAGTTGGAGAACTATTGGAAAGCCAGAGAGTACTGGATAACTGCTTCGTCCTAGTTTGGGACTCGTCGGGAGTAGTTACCCGCTGGGATTCGAACCGAGGATCTCCTGGTTGCGAGAAGAGTTCAAAGACCAGCCAGTCAGTCAGTCATTGTCTGTCTGTCTGTTTTCGACATAGAACTTTGCACAAATGTGCGGAAGTTCAAGTCGCCACATTCCGTGTAGCACGCGAAGCAAGAGAAGAAAGTACAAGAAAAGCATAATAGAAACAGTGAGCAGAGGTGTGAGACAAAGCAAGAGTAATAACGAAGAACAAAACAGTTTCATTGAAGATCATAAGTCACAGGGAGTGGATGCATCTGCGCCACTGAGAACGACTTTGAGCCATGTCACCAATTGTTTCCAACCATAGATTTTTACCGTCCCGAGGACCCCAGCCTGGAAGTCTACACCTTCCTACGTGGCTTAGACCAACTGTTGTGGATTTCATTGACTGGTGAAGCCATGTTTTTGTTTGACCGCCGCTAGCTTTTTTCCAGCCTGACCCTATATCCACTAACATTGCTCGTCGAGGGAGGCGATGGCTTGGCATACGTAACACATGTCCTAACCATCTCAGTCTTTGTAATTTCACGACTTCGTCGATTGATTTCCCCTGTTTACCTAGAACTCTACGCCTAACCTCCATGTTGCTCACCTTATTATGCCACTTTACACGGGAAATAGAGTGCAGGCACCTATGATCAAACACAGCTAGTCTTTTCATGTCTTCCACTCTCAGTGGCCAGGTCTCACAACCATAAAGGAGGACGGAGCGGACTGATGAGCAGTACACCCGCCCTTTGGTCGATAGTCGAACATCTCGTCTACGCCAGAGTCGGCGTAAACTAACAAATGCGAAACGAGCCCCTTGTATTCGTGCTGAGATTTCGTCAGAGATCAACCCGTTGGCACTGGCTGATGGTACTTCCCAAATAAGTGAAGCGGTCAACGTGCTCTACCACTTCACTTCCTATTTTTAAACTAGGCGTCGATGTAGTCCAGTCCTGTAACATCATCTTGCATTTGGCGGGAGCGAATCGCATGCCAAACATTCGTAAATTGCTGCTCAAGGTGTTTAGAAGACTCTGCATTTTGTCAGAGTCGTCGCCTAGAAGGACTATATCGTCTGCATATTCTAAGTCAACGAGATTATTCCCTGGTAGCAAGTCAATCCCTGAGTCGCTGAAGTCACTTAGGGTTAAGTCCATTAACACATCTATGATGAAGTTGAATAGAAAAGGAGATAATGGGCATCCTTGACGGACACCGCTAGTCGTCACCAGTTCGGATGACAGCTCGCCGTAAGCCCTCACCTGGCTGTATGAGTACGAGTACAGTGCCTTTATCAGTGCAATATATTTTCTCGGAACAGCCAAGCATCTCCAGAGAACTTCTCGATCGACAGAGTCGAATGCTGCCTTTAGGTCAAGAAATATAATGACTGTTGGTCGCCGGTAGGAATGCCTATGTTCTAGAATCTGTCGGAGGGTGAAGATATGATCAATACACCCTCTTCCTGGTCTAAAGCCTGCCTGTTTCTCTCGTGTTTGTGCTTCCCGAGCACCACTCAGTCTACGCATGATTATTGAGCCTAAGACTTTAGATACTATATTAGTCAAGCTAATCCCTCTGTGATTATCACAGGAAGACTTGTCTCGTGTGTCTGTACAGTATTTGGTCTTATGGTTTCAAGAAATTAATAACGATAGATCGCAGATTTTGTGCTTAAATAAATCTAAGTGATAATAAAGGTATTAATTACGGTTTTAATCTACCTTAAGATGTATAGTACACGTTGCTTACTTTCTGTCTTTGATATCTTCTATCTAAATAACTATCTATTTTCGTCGGCTTCTGTCAATGTAATATTGAGTGTTATGTGGCACTTAGTTAGAACGACTTACAGATGATAACATGGGGTGGTGTTTCTTACATGGTGACCTTAACTTCTTACTTTTGTAACTGAGCATAATCAGGTATTTGGTGTCCTGCTAACTTGTTACTTATTGTTGTCATACATTCCAAAGATTGGAAAGACTAACTTTCAGCAATAACATATAGATTTATGTATTGGGCGTAATAATTGCTGGTTGTGGAACAGAATTTAATCCCTGTAGTAAAATATATTTTCATACTATCAAAATGTTTATATGAAGTAATACAGATTGTGATACACTATTAATAACTGAATGGTGTTTTGAGCATAAGGTGTCGCTCATAGTCGTAGATATATATAAAATTGATATGATTGTGAGCTATAAATTGTCCTCAAAATGTTGTCATCCAGTTGTATCGAATAAACTTACACACTATGGAATTACTGTTGTAGTGTTTTCCGCCTGGTGTATCTATTCATGGTGGGATCGATCATACTAAGAAACACTTGTTCTTTACACGTCGTCTGCCTACATCTTATTGCTACAGTGGATTTCTATTCTAACGCGCCAATACAAAGCAGTAACTGACAAATAAGATGAGTGAACGGTGTTAAAGCGTACGTAGATAATTATAGTGTATTTTCCAACATTTTGTTTTAAGTTTGATCACGGATTGATATCAGTTGGAGAACTATTGGAAAGCCAGAGAGTACTGGATAACTGCTTCGTCCTAGTTTGGGACTCGTCGGGAGTAGTTACCCGCTGGGATTCGAACCGAGGATCTCCTGGTTGCGAGAAGAGTTCAAAGACCAGCCAGTCAGTCAGTCATTGTCTGTCTGTCTGTTTTCGACATAGAACTTTGCACAAATGTGCGGAAGTTCAAGTCGCCACATTCCGTGTAGCACGCGAAGCAAGAGAAGAAAGTACAAGAAAAGCATAATAGAAACAGTGAGCAGAGGTGTGAGACAAAGCAAGAGTAATAACGAAGAACAAAACAGTTTCATTGAAGATCATAAGTCACAGGGAGTGGATGCATCTGCGCCACTGAGAACGACTTTGAGCCATGTCACCAATTGTTTCCAACCATAGATTTTTACCGTCCCGAGGACCCCAGCCTGGAAGTCTACACCTTCCTACGTGGCTTAGACCAACTGTTGTGGATTTCATTGACTGGTGAAGCCATGTTTTTGTTTGACCGCCGCTAGCTTTTTTCCAGCCTGACCCTATATCCACTAACATTGCTCGTCGAGGGAGGCGATGGCTTGGCATACGTAACACATGTCCTAACCATCTCAGTCTTTGTAATTTCACGACTTCGTCGATTGATTTCCCCTGTTTACCTAGAACTCTACGCCTAACCTCCATGTTGCTCACCTTATTATGCCACTTTACACGGGAAATAGAGTGCAGGCACCTATGATCAAACACAGCTAGTCTTTTCATGTCTTCCACTCTCAGTGGCCAGGTCTCACAACCATAAAGGAGGACGGAGCGGACTGATGAGCAGTACACCCGCCCTTTGGTCGATAGTCGAACATCTCGTCTACGCCAGAGTCGGCGTAAACTAACAAATGCGAAACGAGCCCCTTGTATTCGTGCTGAGATTTCGTCAGAGATCAACCCGTTGGCACTGGCTGATGGTACTTCCCAAATAAGTGAAGCGGTCAACGTGCTCTACCACTTCACTTCCTATTTTTAAACTAGGCGTCGATGTAGTCCAGTCCTGTAACATCATCTTGCATTTGGCGGGAGCGAATCGCATGCCAAACATTCGTAAATTGCTGCTCAAGGTGTTTAGAAGACTCTGCATTTTGTCAGAGTCGTCGCCTAGAAGGACTATATCGTCTGCATATTCCAAGTCAACGAGATTATTCCCTGGTAGCAAGTCAATCCCTGAGTCGCTGAAGTCACTTAGGGTTAAGTCCATTAACACATCTATGATGAAGTTGAATAGAAAAGGAGATAATGGGCATCCTTGACGGACACCGCTAGTCGTCACCAGTTCGGATGACAGCTCGCCGTAAGCCCTCACCTGGCTGTATGAGTACGAGTACAGTGCCTTTATCAGTGCAATATATTTTCTCGGAACAGCCAAGCATCTCCAGAGAACTTCTCGATCGACAGAGTCGAATGCTGCCTTTAGGTCAAGAAATATAATGACTGTTGGACGCCGGTAGGAATGCCTATGTTCTAGAATCTGTCGGAGGGTGAAGATATGATCAATACACCCTCTTCCTGGTCTAAAGCCTGCCTGTTTCTCTCGTGTTTGTGCTTCCCGAGCACCACTCAGTCTACGCATGATTATTGAGCCTAAGACTTTAGATACTATATTAGTCAAGCTAATCCCTCTGTGATTATCACAGGAAGACTTGTCTCCCTTCTTGTATATCGGGATAATCAGTGACTTACACCAATCCGATGGGACTTCTTCTGATTCCCAGACGCTCCCTAGTACCTCATTTAATCCGGACAGTAAGCTGTCTCCACCGTACTTAAATACTTCTGGCGTCATTTCATCAGGTCCCGCTGCTTTGCCTAGTTTCAGATTGGTGACAGCTTTAGTAACCTCAGTTAGTGACGGAGGACCTGTGTCTATATCCCATTCAGGGAGGTGTTGGATGCTCGGAAGGTTGAGCGTGGCTGTGGGCAAATTAAACTGCTCCTCATAATGCTCTTTCCAACGATCCAGTCGTCTATCCTGGGAGCTAATTATAGTGCCATTGGGACCCGATTCAGTGGCCAGGCCATAAATTTTAACTTCTGCGAATTTGTGATTTTAGCGTGACCACCAGTTACTGTTAATATTTGTCCTCATTCCCTACCAGGTGGACTCCATTGGTCACGGCTTCTCCATAGAGTTCCAGACAGCTTCATCCTGTGGCCAGTCACTAGTGAATATCAAGAGTTTTGATTTGTAATAATGTAATCTTCTAAAGTACATATAAACAGCATATAGCCAGTTTATGAGATAAGTGAGAATAATGCTTAGAAAACTAAGGTCAGTCAGTAGCCAATTAATTAACTTTTTACTGCATTCATAGTATCCACAATTATAACGGTCATGTTTATATAATGCTGCATATCTTTTATTTTACAAGATACCATCATATTTCTTTAAAATGGAAGAAGAGAAATTTACCACCTCATTTATGTATGATGTTAGAAATACTAATTATCACTATTGCTTATGTAGATATAAGTCTAAACACCAAAATTCTTTTCTTATATACACACACACACACAGGATACAGCTGGTCAAGAACGATTTCGTACTCTAACGCCTAATGTTTATCGTGGTTCACATGCTGCTGTTTTTGGTGAGTTTTAGATCATTCATAGTATATTTTTATTTACTAAACGCTATACACTATACCCTTGCAATTATCCAGTAACTTGAATTGATATGACAGTATTCTGATATCTCTGTTAACTTAACAGCACAATTAGTAGTCCCTTAACTGTTGAAGTCGTACGTGTGCAAAGCGAGTACAACAGTGTGTGTGTGTGTGTGTGTATGAGTTTATTCGTAAAATGACACTGCTTGTGATCTGTTACCTACAGCACGCAAGTAGAATGCAAGCAACAGCAACATTCCTGACAGTGATCGCAAGTTGCTATTTGTTGATTCAAACCACCGGCATCAAGGAGGGTGATATCAATCAGAAATATTTTCAAGACGTACTGGTAATGTAAAGGGCCTGAGAGAGTGCTGGTTTGTACCGGCCTTTCCATTCTATAGCTTAGCACCGCATGGATGATTGAAAAATCTCTAGATAGTGAAACACCATAAAGTAATTGTCAGTGGTAGCTTACTACCGAACACAATAGAAATTGTCTTCCTAAAAGTGATGTCATATTTGGACATCGGCTTTATGGTTTGCATATGCATTAGGAATATGTTTCCGGTGGCCTGGATGCCAATCTGTGGTCAATAGTCGTCGCACTGTTTAGAAGAGTCAGGGGAGTCATCATGGTGTGACCCGGTCCCTTGAGGTAAAGGACTACTGTATTGAGTTATCATATACTGCTCTTCCGCTAGTCAGTCAGTGAAGCCTAGGAGGGTATGCATCCCATTGGTTCCTAAGTTATCAGGTATGACTTTCAAATTGATGAGAAATATGGTGCACTTTCTTTGTTTCTCTATTACCAGATTTTATTATTTTATTATTGTTCCCTTGGGTTCCTAGTGGAATATAGGGCTTCAACTACACGTCTCCACACTTGCTTCTGTCTTCCTTCTGCTGTACTTTTCACCTGCATCCATGTTGGTCCATACTGTTTCAACTCCTCTTCACTTCACACGATCTCCTCCATGTCACCCTTGCACTGACGTCCCCCTCGCTGCTTCCCTTTCAGGTTCCACTCGAGCAACGGCCTGACGCGCGCACGATGTCACCCAGTGGCGGCCTCCTCAGCGAGTGTCCAATCCGTCTCCACTTTCTCCTGCATATTTGTTGGTTGGCGATTGGTTCTTGTTTTGTTTGTTTGTTCCTATAGTCTCTTGTTGGTGATTCTTTCCGGCCCGGCCATCTGATCTTCAGTAAAGATCCAGCGAAGACAGTTGTTGATAAAGGTCTGCAACAGGCTGTTGGAAATATTCTTTGTGACACGCCCACCAAGTTTCTCATCCGTATAGAAGAACTGACCGACTTGACTTTTGTATTGAAAAATCCGACCGAATTTTGTTGTTGATGATGGCTGAGTGACTAAGACTTCCAGATTGGTTTCAGGCTGATGAATGTGTCTTTCGCCTTCCCGATTCTCGCTCGATTTGACATCCTCGTCCGTTCTGACTTCCTGTAGTTGAGACAATGCTCCCTAGATAAGATAAGTGAATGAAGTAACCTCTCTCGAATCCTTCCCGTTGATGTTGATTGGCGCTGGACGTTAAAGCTGTTGTTGGTGGTGGTGGTTGGATATTTTCATAACCTCCGTCTTGTATATGTTCACATGGAGTCTGTCCTGTCTTCGCAGGCTGCTTCTTCGACCAGTTTGTCGGTTTTCGCTTGTAAGTCTTCGATTTTGTGTGTGTGACATCAGGCATAAATCATCCACGCGCGAAATCCAGGTCTTCTAGGTTCTTCACGTCGGTCCAGGATATTCTTGTCTGCTGGTTTCCCACTGTCTGACACATAATCCAGTCAGTCCACCACAATTAGGAATATCATCGTGGGTGATAATAAACCAGCACCCTTGTCTGACTCCTGTGTTTATTCCGAACGCCTCTCTGAGTTTTCCGTTGAGGATCACTTGTCATGTATCGCCGTTGTCGTACACCTGTTGAATAAGGTTGTTCAATATTTGGGATACGCCGTAGTACTCGAGTAGTTTCCAAATTACTTCGCGGTCAACGCTGTCTGTCGAAGGCCTTCTCAAAGTCTATAAAGTTGAGGTACAGGTTTGATTGCCATTCCATGCTTTGTTCTGTGATGATGATGCGTAGACTAGTAATTTGGTCAGAACATGATTTGCCTTTCCTGAATCCAGCTTGTTCTGGTGGGAATTCTGTATCCAATGCGTCCTTTATTCTCCTCAGGATGATGCGACTTATTACCAGAAATACTGAAAGGTAATTAAACTATCTAGAGCGCCTAATGAGAACGCTCATCTTTTCCTCTATCATTTTTAACCCATCTCTTCCTTCCTCTTATTTTCGTTAATTTTTATTCTTTGAGTGTGTGTGTGTGTGGGCACATTTATACCCATGTAGGTAGTATCAGGTCTGTGTCCGAACAAATTAAAAGTAACGTAAGTTAGTCGCTTTTCCGATTGCATTGCAGTAATTCGCTGTCCTCCCACTTACCATTTTCAAACTGACCACTTTCACAATATTGTGGAGGGTAGGTAATCAGTTAGGGACTTTCTCTAAGTATTTTATGTCACTCTTTTAAAGCATTCAGTGCCTATTTTCCTCACAAAAAACAAACAATATTTGTGAGAAAGAGATTTCAACACTTTCAAACTGAGTGACTCAGTAAACGAACTAGGTAACCAAGTATCTTCTTAGATATCAGTTCACTACCCATTGTATACTGCAAATTGATTTGTATTATGTGTTCATAGAATAATGAGGTCAATAATGTTGTCAAATACCACCACCTTGTCACTTGAATTTTAAGGTGGCTTTAGTAAAACAAAACAACACGTAATCTTCTTAACTTTAGTCAAATTGAATGTATCAGCCTTTCAAGTTAATGTTATAATATAAACATTGATCATTTTTAAACTTTTATCAATTCCTTATTTACCCCACCTCTTTTTTAAATTCAGCTAGCTGTATTAGCTTTGTATCGTCATTGTCATTCTTTTATGCGTGAATATTGACTACTCAAAAATGGATGCTACTTTTCATTTCAATACATTTAACTGTAACCCGCATATAGATGATCAATCGGCATTGTTAGTTATAGTGAAAACTCTACTGGGTCCATATAGAAGTGAAGTTATTCTGTTATCGATTGCGAAATATGCTGATCAATGAGCTTAATATCTTTCTCTTCTTCTTATTATTACTACCTTGGGTTCCGAATAGAACAACAAGACATCTCCACTTTGTTCTGTTCTCTACTGTTCTGTTTAGCTGGCCCCACGATTGCCCACAATCTCTCATTTCCTGCTCGCCACACGATCTCCTCCATGTCACTCTCGCACTGACTGCCCACTCATTGCTTCCCATTCGGCTTCCACTCGAGCAGTGGCCTTCATTGCACGCGATGTCATTCAACGGCCTCCTCAATGTATATGTCCAATCCATCTCCATTTTCTCCTACATATTTGTTGACCGATCGGCTCTTGGTTGGTTTGTTGCTAATTTTTTCTGTCTGGCCAGCCAATTGATCTTCAATATGGAGCCAACCAGCGGCGGGGGCAGCTGTTGATAAAAGCTTGTAAATTGTTGGAAATCGTCTTTGTGACACATAGTGGAAGTTTTTGAGCCGTAAAGATGAAATGACTTACTGACTTCACATTAGTGTTAAAAATCCGAATCTTGTTGTTGATGCTGGTTGAGTGCAGTAGATTTCCAATCTGGTTTCAGGTTGATGAAGAGGTATTTCGCCTTTCCGATTCTGGCTAGCTTTGAGATCTTCATCTTTGGCATCCGCCTGCGGTTGAAATAATGCTCTCTGGATAAGTCAAAGAAGTAACCTCATTCAAATCTCTCCCGTTGATGGTGGGTGATTGGTGCTGGTTGTTGTTGTTGTTGCTGATGGTGGTGGTGGTGGTGGTGGTGGTTGGTTATCCTCATCACCTCTGTCTTCTGTACGTTCACTTGGAGTCCTGTCTTCGCTAGCTGCTTCTCCAGACAGCTTGTTGATTTTCGCCTGCCTCTAAGCCTTCAAGTTTGTTTGACATTAAGCATAAATCATCTGTGATGTCTCATCACAGTAATGTCGTAAAGTGGCTCATCGATTTAAGCACTGAGTTTTTAACTGATAGGTAAACAGATTCGAGTCCCACTCTATCTACTTCAGCATCGACAACTGAATGGTAACATCAGCCCTTATACAAATAAGCATGGTTGTCACCATGATACATAGAAATCTGTTCTGGTTAATTGAGCTTAAACAAACAAACAAACGAACATCGTCGTATATTTCTTAAATTCAATTTCTGTAATTAGCGTTTACAGACAACCATATGCTATTTTTTGAAGTCAAATTTCCAACGAAATCTTTAATGACGTCACGCCAGAAGCATTTATGCACAGCAAATCACTACAAACAGTGCATTCAGTGACTGATTTTTAAATTTCGCAGTTCAATTTACGTGGTATACTCACGAAAGCTACGCTTACTATTCTGTTTTGGTGGTCTTATATTTTTTAAAATTTGTTCTGAATCTAGTAAACTTTAATAGCAAAATCTTATCCTCTACGGCTGGATATGTGTACTTCTTCTTCTTCAGAATACACATTCATCCAAGAACAGGTTTTACTCCATTTTGATCCTGTCTTCTTTACTTCACAATTTCACGTGTCTACCGCTGTGCGTCGGTGGCATAGCAGTTAGGACTCTCGCCGTCCGTGCACATGGTCCGGGGTTCGTTTCCCAGCCGACTCACTCCTTTACTTCGCTAAGCCAGAAATAATGATGGTAAAGAGGAAAGGTTGGGCATAGGGCTATCAACCCCATCCTGTAAAAAAACCACCACTGCAGTAACTTCAAACCACTAGCTTGAAGCCCTATGTTCCATTGGAAACGTGAAGGAAAAAAAAACTGCAAAATAATAATACGCTACAGTTTCACAGCGCGTTCGATGACCAATGTGTATTGCTGTAAACATTTCGTGTAGTAATAAATCAAAGGATAAGTTATACTCTTCTGTCGTAACAGAGTGTTACCGTTTTCATTGGTTGTTGTCTATCTTGACTAGAATGAGCCTCCAGATACAACACTGTAGCTAAATAGTCACTTGAACATGTTCCGCACCGTACTGAGATACACACAGAAGTGTCAGGTGTAGCTGCAATAAGTACAATAACAGCCAACCTTTATTATTCATAGTACAGGGTGTAACATATCGTTTTGACATCCGTGGAAATTTAAGTCATAAATAGATAATCAATATCTGATTTATTGCATAACCTTGAAGATATAAAATAAATTGATCAAAAATTGTCCAATCAGGTTATTGCCGTGTGTGTCAGTGCATGCATGCATCAATCATAACCATACAATTAACAAAGATATTTACTCTGTCCTAACAAATTCCCTACTGATTACAGTCAAGAGTTACTTGTGGATTGTCCAGCCACAGCCTGTCAGTACCTCAACGAATTAAGTATAGTTGATGGATTTATGACTCCATTAATGTTTAGGTAATCAAGCTGTAACTCTCTTCCCTCCTCCTAATGTCCACCTAGGTCTAAAGAGCTTGATAACTTCACTTCCCTCCGACACACAACAGACGTCAATCATTTTCTACCGCTCAGTGTTAGGATACACATAATAGATTGAATTATTCAATACGTTTATTTCATCCTAGCATGGGATGGGGTTCGATCCCCGGCCACAAACGCACTCCTTTACTTCGTTAAGTCAGTAATAAAGCTGGTTGGTAAAGAGGAAAGGTTGGGCTTGAGGCTAGCAACCTCATCCTGTAAAATAATAAACACTGCTACAGAAACTTCAAGCCACTAGCTTGAAACCCTATGTTCCACTGGGGACGTGAAGGAAATAAAAAAAATATTATTATTATTTATTATTGTATCCTTTAGTTCCTAGAGGAACATAGGGCTTCAGCTGCGCACCTCCATTGACTTCGGTTTTTTGACAACTTTTTCACCCTGCTCCAGGTCTGCCCACATGCTTTCATCTCCTCTTCACATGACCTCCTCCAAGTCACCCTTGGACGACCAACTCGCCGCCTCCCTTTCGGGTTCCACTCGAGGGCTTGTCTAGTGATGTCACTTGATGGTTTCCTCAGCGTATGGCCAATCCATCTCCATTTCTTTCTGCCTATTTGTTTCACAATCGGTTCCTGATTGGTTCGCTCCCAGAGATCCCTGTTGCTGATCTTTTCTGGCCATCTGATCTTGAGTATTGAGCGGAGACAGTTGTTAATGAAGGTTTGAAGTTTGTTTGAGATGCTCTTTATGACTCGCCAAGTCTCTGATCCGTATAGTAGCACTGACTTCACATTGGAGTTGAAAATCCGGATCTTATTTTTGATGCTGAATGCTGTTGACCTCCACACAGATTTGAGAGTAATGAAAGCTTGTCTTGCTTTTCCGATTCTGGCTTTGATGTCCTCGTCAGTTCCGCCTGTAGTTGAGACGATGCTTCCCAGGTAGGTGAAGGAGGTTGTTTCTTTCAGGTTCTTCCCATTTATGCTTATTGTGGTCTGTTGTTGCTGTTGATGTTGGCAAGGAATCTTCATCATCTCTGTTTTATCTATGTTCACGTGAAGTCCTATCTTTGATGCTTCTTCTGCCAACTTGTTACTTTTCATTTGCATATCTTCCAGTTTATGGGAAATCAGACATATATCATCGGCGAAATCCAGATCCTCCAAGTCTTTTGTGTCAGTCCATTTTATGCCTGTTCCCTCGTTGGTTGCCGTTGTCTGTCGCATTATCCAATCAATTGCAATCAGGAAGATCATTGGTGATAGTAGACAGCCTTGCCTCACTCCCGTCCTCACTTCGAAGGCTTCCGTAAGTTTCCCGTTGTGGATTACTTGGCATGCAGCATTGTCGTATAACTGTTGGATGAGGTGTATAATTGTCGATGGGACCCCGTAGTAGCGAAGTAGTTTCCAAATGACCTCTCGATCGACGCTGTCGAAGGCCTTTTCAAAGTCGATGAAGTTGAGATAGAGAGGTGACTGCCATTCCAAGCTTTGTTCAATGATGATCCGTAGAGTGGCGATTTGATCAATACATGATTTGTTTCTCCTGAATCCAGCCTGTTCCGGACGAAGTTTTTCATCTAGGGCTTGTTTGATTCTCTCCAGGATGATGCGACTTAGTATCTTGCTTGGAATGGACAGAAGCATAATTCCCCGCCAGTTTTTACATTGACTTAAGTCTCCTTTCTTTGGAAGTTTGAATAAGTAACTGTTCTTCCAATCCTCGGGTACTTTGCCCTCTTTCCACACCTTCTCCAGTAGTGGTGTCATCAAGTCCGCTGTTGTCTCTGGGTCTATTTTCAAAGCCTCTGCTGGGATTCCATCTGGTCCCGGTGTTTTCCCAGTTTTAAGCATCTTGATTGCATTCAGGACTTCTGATTTCGTCGGGGGGTCAGTGTTCACTGGTAGTTCTGCTTCCGTTGTTGGTATTGCTGGACGTGTTGTAGGTGGCGGACGATTTAGAAGTCTTTTGAAGTGTTCAACCCAGTGCTTTCTCTGTTCCACCTCTTTGGTGATTGACTTTCCATTGTCGTCCTTTATTGGCTTAATCTGTGTCGAACGTTTGCCCGAAAGGTTCCTAGTTGTTTGGTAGAGTGTGGCGAGGTCTCCTTTGCCTGCAGCTTGTTCTGCTTCGTTTGCCATGGTTTCATAATATTTTCTTTTGTCTTCCCTGGCACTTTTCTTCACTCTTTTGTTCAGTGTATTGTAGCTTGCATTCAGCTCCTGTTTTTGTTGCTCGTCGGTGCACTGGATAATCTTTTGCTTCACTGTCCTTCTCTCTTCTATTAGTTTCCAAGTGTCCGTAGTGAGCCACTGTTTGTCCTGTCTCTTTTTTCTGCCTAGAATTTCTATGCAGGTTTGGCTCCACACCGTTTTCAAGTTGTTCCAGTGCTTTTCAACGCCGACCTCTTCGCTAGTGTTGATTTGTGTCTCGGCTTTGTCCTTTATGCTTGAAAAAAAATATGGTGAATTCATTAACTACTTATCTCAGTCTTTATATTAAGTGTGTGTGTATGCATGTCAGAGTATCATCTCTATGCCGTATGAATCTATTGAGTCAGTAAATTTAGAGATAATGTTAATTTCTCAGTCAATCAGAAATTCTTATTTTCATACTTATAAATGTCATTCAAAGTAGATACTATATCCTAAGGTGGTATATACACGTGTGTGTTTTAAGTAAGTAGGTCTTTAGAATTAGTGAAAATAATTGCTTCGAATGCTAAACGTAGATATTTTTAAATAGATGTTTCGGTAGTTAAATTAAATTAAACTGGTTGACCCTGTTTCATTAACACATATGCGATAGGAGAGACGTATTCATTTGTGTTTATTTTGTTATCTTAACGAATAACAGCTTTCATCAATATTTTTTCTTATCAAACTGTAATGTATCTATTGTGCAGTCACGTAATTCTGCACAACTTCCTATATGGTGCCAGCATACTAAGCCGACTAAGTAGTCAAATAAATATCTGTAGATTGTAGGTTTTTGTACGGTTCTGGATTAACTTCAATTTCAATTTTGTCATGAAGCAACATCACTTAGAGAAATTATCGAAAACCAGAGAGTAGTGGAGATCTGTTTCCTCCTAGTTTTCGGGATTCTTTAGCAGTGCGCGCTCAGGACCCCATCAAGCGTCGAATCCAAGCATTTTCAAGTTACGAGGCCAAACTTGCTGACCATTCGGCGACTCGATGAAGCGGAATTCAGTGGCCTGTGGATTCTAGCCTCTTTCACTTCGTGACATGGCGCTACCGCCAACCAATGCTATTGACTGAGATGGTTAGGACATGTGTTACGCATGCCTAGCCTAGTCATCGCCTTCCTCGACCTACGGGCAATGTTAGCTGACATAGGATGGGTCAGGCTGGAAAAGAGCTAGCGGAGGTCAAACCAAAACATGGCACGTCAATGAAATCTACAACAGTTAGTTTAAGCCACGTAGGAAGGTGTAGACTTCCTGACTGGTTGGGGTCCTCGGGACGATGAAAACCAATAGCTGGAAACTATTGGTGATTTAGCTTAAAATCGTTCTCAATGGCTGGCGCAGATGCATCCACTCCTTGTAACTTATGATTTCCAGTGAAACAGTTTTGTTCTTCGTTATTACCATTCCTTTGTCTCACACCTCTATTATGCATTTCTTCTACTTTCTTCTGTTGCTTTGTGTGCTACAAGGAGAGAGTGCGGCGAATTGAACTCCCGCACATCGGTGCAGAGTTTTATGTCGAAAACAGACACACAAACAGAATGCTATCGACGAGCTATCTTGACATGGTGGATCCCACTGGCCACATCTCCCCACTACAACTTCATCCACTACCCCCTCCAATAAACGGGACTTGCAGTAATTTCAGTTTAGATTTCGTCATGAACCAACATGAGTTATAGAATCATTGAAAATAAGAGGGTACTGGACAGTTGTTTCTTCCTAGCTTGAGACTCTTCAGCAATGCTCACCTACTCTAGCGGTAACTGTGCTCCTCAAACCCTGATGGAATATTTATACACCAAAAGAAAGCCCTAGAGAAAAATAATACCCATCAGGATATTAGATAGCAAACAGACATTCAGCAGAGATATCTTTTCGGTGATTTTATTCTCAATAGTTGTATGATCCCTGTGTTAATGTATATTTTTCGTTCCAAAAGTTACCATAATTTCGATTATTGTTTGATTAAACATAGTGATGAAGTTGAGATTAAGTGGAGAGGGATTAATGCTAGAGACAAGGAGACTAAAATAATATAAGATTAGAAATATTGTTGTCTTGTATGCATAAAAGAATTTTTTTCGACAACGTGTAATTGTGACATTCATAGAAACAGATTAAAGTAATATTTTTGTCAGTGGATCTAGGAAAGAAGTAAAGGAGAGTATTAAAACACAAAATTATAAAGAAGCAAGGAAAAACCAGGTTCAAGGTGTAGTCGCAAGGGTTGAACAAGCTCGCTCTAAAGAAGAAGCTCCAGCTTCTCCGTAAGTGTAGCGGGGATTTGAGCGGAGCGAAGAAGACGGAGAAGCACACTATCCTCAATAGGTTTCTTATTGCTTTCTAAATGACTGTTATAGTTAAGATACAGTAATGACAGGTGGTAACGGGGTGCTAGATTATAGCGATTCTAATTGAACCTCTGTCTCTTCTCTGCAACCATGCTGATTTAGTGTTCTGTAACTCGTTTCGCCAAGATGAGCATAGAATGACCTATATTTTGATGTAGTTGTGATCTCTGAGCTGGATGGTTTATTTGCGGGGCTCTCATCGCTCTACTCTATCACCTCTCCTGGTGGTGGGGACCCTGAACGTGATTGGTTGTTTTGAAAGATGACTTATAAACTCGTGGAGAAATCTAAAAGTTCACTTCATCAAATTGAAGTATGCGCTGAAGATGTTGGCTGATAGAGAGGGGGCAATGAAAGCTTCGCAAATAAACCATCCAGCTCAGAGATCACAACTGCATCAAAATCATCCACCTTAGCTACACAACTTCTCCATGTGTCAGTTTGTCCTTCAAGTCGCATAGTTGTAACCATACCAACTTGTAAAACAAACAATGTATAGTTGCACAGCTATCGTGAGTCCAAGTGGTCAAAACGGTATTTTTATATCATTGATTTGTTTTGCCAATTATTGGGTTCTTCACATCCATTCCTTATACTTTGTTTCTTTTTATACATATGTATATTTCAGTATACGATGTATCGAATCGTGAGAGTTTTGAGCATCTTGGCAGTTGGATGGAAGAGTTGACAACTTATGCAGACAACCCAAATATGATAAAACTCCTTGTTGGAAATAAAATCGATAGCGTAAGTTGTTCAATAATATTACTATACACGGATAGTCATGTGATTTATTTTACTTTTAGCAATAATCAATATGACATACATGAATTCTTTTTTTTTTGTTTGTCATGTATGCATATATATAATTGTTGAATTTATTGAAGCTTGTTAATAATTGTGCCATAAAAATATCGAAATGAAAAATGTTTGCTTGAAAATAGGGCTTTTATTTTTTAAAGAAGGAAGCAGACTACCGGTTTGTATATATATGTGTGTGTGTGTATGTAGGCGAAAACAGTTGAAATTGTTTGGAAATAGGGAGGAAAGCCTAAAGTATCACTAACCTGCGTAAAGTAAGTGGAAATGACGGTTTAGTAGTGTAGTGCATAACTTGTAAATAGGGATCGAATCGTAGTGTGGCTATATAAACTTACTTGGTCGTCTAAGTGTTATAATGTAGTGTTAGTGATTTGTGGCGTTGTCTCACTTGACTAAAATCCACCTCCAAACACGACACCATAACCAAGGGGGTATTTGAAAATAATCCCCACACTGAGATAAACACACAAACGTCAGACAGGGAAAAACGATGAAGACCGACACCAAGAAACCACGACAACGTTTATTACACTAAAATTCACAATATATCCTATTGACACAAAACCTCAGAATTATAAACCATAAATACATAAATAAATCTAATTGGTTGTGCATGACATCGCAACCTGTCAGAAAGTTAAGCCATCAATAAACGAATCAAAAATTGTCCAGTCACATTATCATTTCAGTGCATCCATAAATCATGACTTCATGGCTAACAAAAAAGCTTGTCCCTCCTAACACTAACTTGCATCCATGATCTGTGTGGTCCTGTTGGTGTCTATTTAATTAGAAAAATGAGAGAGTAAAACAGAATTCTGAAATTATTATTTATTACATATTCCCAATAGGTAGCGACACCAAATGTAACGACAGAAGACAAGGGCCAGGCAACAGATCGTTTATTGAGAAAATCAACAGATATTTATAGATTTTTATGTACATTATTGTCAGTGGAGCAGCAACGTCTTCTGATTGGTTGTTTTATTGATGAAGCTTATTCTGTGCTGCTTAGGACGTTTCTCAGATGGTTAAGCCTTATTTCTGAGAGTCCTGTTTGCTGTGATTGGTTGGGGATTTTCTCAAGGCTAAGCTATATCATTGTTTTTCTCATGACCCTGGCTTGCAGCCAGCTCTCACCACAATAGTAGTTGTAGAGATTAGTTATTTTATGAAATTTTACTTTCTTGTTAGCTTTTCTACTCAGAGGAATGCAGATGAAAGTTGTGTCAGTTAGCGTGGAAGGACTTACGTGACAACGATTACCTAATAACTTGTCGGTTGAATATTTTTCACTCGTTTATTCTGATGAGATTCTGTTTGTTTTTGAATTGATTTTATAAGCTAAAGAGATTCCCGGCTAAATTGTAGAATGAATGATTATTGACTTTTTAATGCAGACATGTCAAAATGATTGTACTGAAATTCGGTAACTAAGATATTCCCGCTTCAGTCAGTGAGCATCCTATTTGCTTTGTGTTTTTGACGAAAGTTAACCGTGATATGCGTGTCTTATGTCCATGTTAGAGAAGTTTATTTTTAAGTATCACACAACGATGCAGTATTAACAACAACTTGATGACGTTTCGAGCATAAATTATTGGGAAGAAAAGAACATGAAGTTCAGCAAAGATATCTCTTCGGCGATTTTATTTTCAAAAGTTGTACAATCGCATTTGAATACATAAACTTTTACATAGATACAATTATTGGTTGGACGATTTTATCATGAGCTGCCATCAGTTAGAGAACTTTTGGAAAACCCTGGAGTACAGGAAATCTGTTTCATTCTATTTTTGGACTCTTCATCAGTATGCACCCACCACAGGGGTTCGAACCCACTGCCTCCTGGTTACAAGGCAACCTATCTCGTGGAAAATTAAGCCACTGGGACCCGATCCAATGGCACAAGAATTCTATTGATCACAGCTTCCTACTAGAACCCCAGGTTGAAGGTGTTAGGCAGTAACTCATCAAAGAAGATATTGCGAAGTGGTCGCGCTATGTCATGAATTGGCAGAAGCTAGAATTCATGGGCCATTGGATTGAGTCCCAGTGGTTCAATGGTCTACGAGCTCGTTTTGTAACCAGAAGGTCCTGGGTTCGAGCCGTAATGGTGGGTGCGTACTGATGAAGAGCCCCAAACTGGGACGAAACAACTGTCCAGTATTTCCAGGTTTTCCAATGGTTCTCTAACCAATGTCAGCTCATGATGAAATCCTGTAGCGAATTAAATAATAATTGTATCTATGTAAATTACTGTGTGTAAATGCGATTGTACAGCTTTTGAAAATGAAGTCGCCGAAAAGATATCTTTGATGAACTTCGTGTTCTCTTCTTTCTAATGTTCTGACAGGTATTTTCCACGATCTCATAAATTATTACTCATATTCATATCAATTTTAGTTTCGCAGTTTCACAATTTGTCTTACATATATATTTCCTCTCTTTCTGTCTCCAACCTCCCTTTGTTATTTGTTGCCACTTTCTATATCTCCGGTATAAGCGTTGCGTCATTCCGATTGCACATATGCGGTGTTCAATCGATGAACAAAGCTTCAGTGATTAACCTCTCTCTCTCCAACTAGCTATATTACTTGTTAATACTCTCACCCTGTCCCAAACTATTGCTGTGTGATTACATGCGAGTGAATGCAGTGCAGTGGCTGAGCTTTTTCCTAGGCTTCATAACTTAGTAGGGTCAATTGTTCTAGGTCTAGGTAAATTTTCATGTCATAATATAATCTTATTTACCTTGATCTACTAGTTTGACCTATGTAATTAACCTTGCAGTCATTACATGGTATTTGGTAGACTCCATTATTTTTGCCTAATTGGATCTATTGTGTCTGTAGGCAAACAAAGTTTATCTCTGAGAGAGTTGGTTGGTTGATTTAAATGCCACCCTAATTTCAGCCTCATTGAGAATCCCTCCCAAGTCCAGTGGCTTGCTGGATGGTCTATAAGTCTGCCTTGTAACCGGAAGGTCCTGGAACTGAAAATGGGTGGCCGTGTGCTGTCTGTCGATGAGTCCCAAACTAGGACGAAAGAGCTGTCCAATACTTCCTGGTTTTGAATGGTTCTCTAACTGGTATCAATCCGTGATTAAACTTGAAACAAATGTTTTTATCAGAGTAACTGTAAAAAAACGGTTACAAAGTGGATTCTATTTTTGCGGAGATTTGTATCGATTGTAGTACAATAAATTTTAAATAATACCAAATTATTACTACCTCTTGATTTGCATTCTAGATTCCTCGAGAAATTCCACGTGATGAAGGTCTTCGTTATGCTCGTCTATACAATATGCCTTATGCTGAAACAAGTGCAAAAACTAATGAAGGTGTTGCCCAGCTGTTTAATGAAGTTGTAACAAAAATATACAATCATTCAGAATTATGGAGTCAAGGGAAAAAACGTGCTCTGTCCTCGGCTACAAATCGTGCTCATTTAACTCAATCGTATGATAAACAACCTCAAAGTGGTTGTTGCTCTTAATAATAATGATAATAATAATAGTGTTGTGTATTGATTGATTGAATGATTGTATGCAATATTCCTTTAGATAAAATGCAAACTCCATGACTCTCTTCTTTTCACTCAAATGCTGAAATCCCACATTCCACATACACATGTACACTTTACTTTTTTGTATTATTATTATTATTCTTATTTTGAACATTTTGTTATGTTACAGAATTTCACCCTTCTTTTTGTTTTTACCCCATTTACCATATCGGTAACAAATGTTAAGGCTGTGATATATATATATATATATATATATATATTGAAAATACTGTGATCTCTTATGCCGTTTCCAAGTGATTGATTACCATTGACTCTCTTTCACAGATAAACAGAGATAGGTATCCAGAATTATAAGACAAACTGTTTTTTTTAAAATATTTTTTCTTACATTGGATCTATTTTTATGGGAAGTAGTGAAAAAGAAAGTAGACACACATACACACAGATGCACACGCCTGTTGACTTTATCAATATAAAAAAACGGTTTCTCTGTACGTTCACCTTTCTTGCATACACACATGATTCTAATTCATGTTTTATTTAGTTCATATTTATTATTTTATTTATTTCTTTTTTTTTAAATTTTCAAAAGTTTATCGTTTGTTCTATTTTATTGATTGTCTTTTTCATGTTTCAAAAAAGCTGTCATCATTAAGTGTTTGTTGTTCTTTGTCTGGGAAATTTGGTTGTAGTAGTACTAAGGAACTGCAAATTTCAACGTGGAGTTTTTTTTGGTTTAGTGTTTCGTAGGATTAGAACAGTAGTAATAACTATTTAATGTGAAAGATTCTGATTGACAAATTGCAATCAAACTTTTCATGAAACCTTTTGTTGACAAGTTTGTGTACTTCATATAAACTGTGATCAAGAATTGACGGAATAGTTCCAAAACAAGTGAGAAGTAGACATTTGTAAAATCCCAGAGAAATTGAAATAAGTAATTCCAACGTTTCGTTTGGCAAACTGGTCGGAACTTCTTTAGGGAAATTAAGTGAAATTAACGTAACAGAGGTTTACACACGAAAAAGGACATCTCTTGTTTTAAACCTCTTGCAAACCTGACTGATAGAATTTAGTCTGCACCAAATAAAGGACTAGACGCATAATACTAGTTCCTAGTGTCCAATCAAACTATCCACTACAGTCCTACAGGAGGTAAATGGCGAGCCCGAATAGCTCAATGGTAACGTCTCTGACTGCAGTACTCACTGGGTGACGCGGGTTCGAACCACAGAAGGGACATGAGTTCCTTCAAGGTTGCAGATACACTATGCTGACTGGTGAGTGCCAACTAGCACGAAACCTAGGTGCAAGGCTTCCTGCCGATTACCTCCAACCATCTAATATCATCAAACCTCCTGTTATGTTAATTTCGATAAATTTCCCTGAAGAAGTTCGGACTAGTTTGCCGAATAAAACGTTGGAATTACTCATTTCAATTTCGCTGAGATTTTACAAATATAATTTTTAAAAATTTTTGTAGTGTATATGTTTGTATAATGAGGTGACGATCAGCAACTTTGTGTGGTTTTTGTACTACACTGTCCAGTAGTTTGCGTTCAAAACTGTGATTATACTTTAAAATAATAGGTAAGATTTGTAACTCAGGTCGATGATGGGTTAGGGGATTGTTTTATATTTTCCGGGCTTTGGTATCTGACTGTAGACGTTTTATCACCAGGATTGATGACATCTTCAGCGTTTTTTTCATACTAAGAATTCAACTTTTATGACCATTGAGTGTAGGGCTACAGTAGAAGAAAGACGTTGTTTGCAGAAAAATAGAGAAGTCTTCACATACTCTGCTCGATTTTACTTGACCGCCAAGTATCTCAATGAAGCTACTAAATAGTGAGAAATCCTACACGTCACAAAATCAGGTCACAAGATTCACTTTGATAAATATTGAAAGCCTTCGGAGATAACGAAGAACATCTCATAGCCGAAGGATGTCAGATAAAATCAAATCGGAATTATCTAAATAGGAATAACACATTAAAGTACAATTCGCCTACAAACCTGCCTCACGAACTGATGTAGTCGAACCAAATGTAATAAGCAATTTTTTTCACCGTACGAACAACATATGGTGCTTTCACGCCTCGATTTTGACAGTTTGCACATTTTTGTTACCGTCATGAATTCACTCACCCGACAACACAAAATTGTTTTATGTAGAGAAGAACTATTACTGCGTTACCATATATGAGCTGAGTTTAGTTTGATAAAGTTATTAGTATTAAGTAGCGAAACAAGAGTCAAACCAGCATCTTCCTGTTCATCGTTCATTGGGAAATGAAAAACTTGTAAAGGATGGTTTAATGACATGTTTTGATCTGTTCACATCTAACTGTTTAACAATCTAATCCTGCTTCATTTTATATCACTTACTGGGGAAGACTGCAGTCCCATACGCGTAGCACGCGCTCTAGTCAACTCAGTCGGTGAAGTTTTACAACCGCATTGATTAACTTTTCCTTCTTGGATAGCATTACACCTAACCCTGTTATTATGATTTCGCTGTATGTAACGTAAACGATTGAACAAAGCACTCGTAGTCAAATTCTTTTTAACTTCTTTATAGTTTTGTTTAAAGAAGCTATATCTCACAGTCTTCAAGTATATTGCAGAAGGAACTGATGTGCTGTGTGTACCTTTTGATGGACAGCTGGAAAACAAACCTGTAAGAAAGATGATGTGGTTATTGGCGAGTACCAAGTGGAGATTTTTTTCCTTGATAAAGAAAGACTTGAACAACCTGTTCGACAATGTTGATATACTTTTCCAGTTGAAGTTTTCGATACATATAGGCAATTCGCTCAGTAACTCTCAACTAGTGGTCGTTGTAGGTAGATTAGCCGTGTATCATTCGATATGAAGAAGTTCATGTTGAGCATATTGTGTTTCATCTGCGTCAATCACCAAAGTATAATGTTATTTAAAGGATTTTTCGGTTCCACGATAGCAAATAAGTTGCAAAGATGACACAAAACCATAATCTTTCCACTTAATCTAAACTATGAAGGTAGAACTAGGCCATTTGTCTAGGCTGTGGTTGAACTTGGGAAATATATATTTAGACATGAAATTCACAAGAGAAGAAGATTTAGATAACGAAATCCCATTTTTAGATGTCTTAATCAGGAGAACCAACACAGGAAATTTAGAAACACAAGTATATAGAAAATCAACGCACACAGATCAAATACTCAACTATACTAGCAATAATCCAATTACTCACAAACGAAACTATGTGCAGACATTATTTAAAAGAGTTCAAACACACTGTAGCACTCCAGAGTTGAAAATAATGGAAGAAAATGACCTCCAAACGGTCTTCAAAAAGAATGGTTATCCACAAAATTTCATCAAAAAGTGTTTAAAATCGAATCACAACACCAACAAGGAACCACCATCAAAGACCACAAGAAAATTCATCCTACCATACATGAGAAATATCTCTGAAATAACAGCTAGAATACTGAAACCGTTTGATATAGATATAACACACAAGCCAATCAAATCGTTTAATTCGATATTATGCAAACCGAAAGATCAGAACAAAAGAAAAAGGAGATAAAATTAATACCATTTACAAAATAAATTGCATGAACTGTAACAGGCATTACATCGACCAAAGTGGGCGTCCCCTTCAAATCAGAATCCAGGAACACAAGTCAGCTGTGAAAAGACACAATATATATTCTTTCATATCAATGCATATAGACAGTTATGGACACCAGTTTGATTGGGATAATGTCGAAATCTTAGACAAAGGAAACACCAAAATTGCAGTCAGGGAATTCCTAGAAGCCTGGTACTCAAACGAATATGCAGTTAACAAGCACGATAATACAGACCAAATATACTAACTAACAAAAAGTAAATCAGGTGACCGGAAAGTTTAAAATCCAAGTCAATAGAAAATGGTCAATAGATAAGTAAAGATGGTTATCGGGAGACGCAATTATATCACTCATGAAGAAATTTAAATTATTTCAGTTTATGCTAAATATTGCGCTGAAGATGCTGCTCAGAAGGACGACGGAAGCTCCACAACTAAACCAACCAGCTCAGAGAACACTACTAAATTGCAAATATTTATTGTCTGTAGGTGAAAAGCGATGGATTTCAGTTTTGTAGACTAAACCTAACTTTATTATCATCTTGAGAGATATATGTTTCTAACCACTTGAAACTCTTACGTAATTCCATATGTTATTTTGTTTTCATGTACACCCTGAGTACAACTTTTTCATCAAACTATTCATGTTATCGTGTAACTCTTCCTTAACAATCGTTTGTGACAACTCATCACTTTTGTTACTGCATTCTTATACCAACATCTAATTTATTTTTGTGTCTATTCACTTTATATTCATTGTTCTGCTTTAGTTTTTTGTGACTTTCACAATTACTGACATTTATTTGGACACTAGATAGTCAGTCATGCGTCCTTTGGGCTGTAAACTGAATTCAATGTGACCACCACAGCAACCATGCTAGGTGCCACTTGGTTTGGCCATCATACTACACTGTAAAATGCTTTTAGTTAGATGGTTAGAGGTGATAGGATGCAAGTAAGGCTACTTATCAATTACCTCCAACCATCTACCAACTGACATTTGTTTAAAAGTTCTTAATTTTTTTGTTTTTTTAAACATCATTTCCATATGAGATGTAATGTGAAATATGACAAATTTTGTACAGTTTGCAATATGCATTCATCATCTTTCCTCATACTATTTATTCTTTGTCAAGTAGTAGTAGTTTGACTGTTTGTCAACAATTCCCTCAGCATGAAAACTCTTCAGTTGACAAATAAGAAGAGCTAACTGTGAATTAACTTTTGTAGAATGCGAGAAATAAACTTATTTTAGAGTAGAAGAAATATATAGTACTAATAGTGGTAGTAGAGTATGAGACATGTATGTGTTTTTTATTCATAAAAATCTGAAAAATAATCCCATTAAAACATGTTGACATGATCAATCAACTTGTGAAAATTAAAAATATATAGGCAGCATTTGATATCATCATCATCATGATCAATTGACAAAGACGAAAAAAAAAGATTATTGAAAAAAACAAAGACAAAATCAAAATGAAAATAGAACACAATGAAGATTGTTGATTTTTGTGAATGCATATCTACTTGTATAAGCCATCAATTATAATGTTTCATAGAATTTTATGATAGCAAACAATCTGTTGTAAAATGCTAAGATATATATATATATATATATATATATATGAAATGCACAGAGTCAACGGGATGTTGTATGAAGTGAGTGGGTTAACACAAAAGTGACAACATTAATGCCAGCAAAATGTTATACACTATGTATAGACTATGTATATAGATATATTTACACTGGTTTTTATTCATAATAATACGTAATCAGAATTATGCTGTTCACCACTTGACATCAATGGATCCTTAGTTGTTACTAGGATTGAGGTTTTTTGATTCGAGTTCGCGGATGGTGTTGCTGAGGATGATAATAATGGCTGTTTTCGTAAACTTGATTTTTGATTTTTGCCCTTAATATGATTAATACCTAAAGAGAAATGAAAGGGAGGGGTAAAAGTAAAAAGCAATGAATGTATGCATATATGTAGGTATATTTGTTTAGTGAATTTCAAAGTTATTGGGGGTGAGAGTTGAAATACTCTAGCCTTTTAATATTGTTTAAATGAAGGCATAAACAGAAGAAACAGTCACTTTGTGGTGAAAGCTGGCTGTTAGTCAAAATTGGTGGACAGTGATTTACGTCAATGTTTATGTCCCCAATATTGGTTGTGAGAAAAATGAGAACAAAGACGTTGCGTAGGTGAATACAGTTAACATATAGATGGTCTGACATCCAAGAAACAGTCACAAAGCGATGCAAGGTTAACTTTCTGTGAGAGACAACCAACCACAAGATTGTGTTTTTCTGCTAACAATAATCTGTTTTATGTACATGAAAATCTATAAATATGTGTTTCCTGGCCCTTGTCTTCTATTGTTACAACTTTATTCCGAGCAGGATGGAATTTTTACAGCTTTTTTACACATTAGTGCGACAATTTACCTCCTGCCTAAATTTTCTATTCATCAAAATGCATCGTGGTGAAGTTAAAGTATCATCATAGGCAAAGTCAAGATCTTTCTAAAGTTGACTTTCAAGAACCGATCAGACGCAGGGAATGCTATGAAATGTCATTCCATATCAAATCATGCCTTTTTTGGACTTGGAGAGAATAGATCCAGGATTCCGCTTATTCACTAGGTACTTTTTTCTGCAAATTTATACTGTTAGGTGGGGTTACGTATTTTAAGATTAAGGTTTAGAGTTAAAGTTAAGTTTAGGAGCAGATTGGACAATAGTGTCAGAAATATCAATAGACCTCAAAGTGCGATGATCTACAGTCACCTGTATGGATGTACATGTCGCGCGCGGTATAATTTCCCTATAGATCATCTGCGTATTGACTGGAAGACATTCTTACAAGACACAAATTACAACTATACAGTGAAATATCAAGTTTGTATTATTTTTTTAGTGAATTTTTCAACGATTATGTGACTTCTGATTGGTTGTTCAAGGTCACTGCGGTTTTGACCATGATAGTTTAACTTTGCTTGCATTGTGTTTACTCCGTTTAGTAATGTTTTAATGACCTAATTACCATAATGCGTCACAGCTCATACTTGCGCACTATTTCATCAAATACGTTTCTACCTACCGCTGGAATATTTCGAAGGAAATAGAAGAAAAACATTGTGAAGTAGTATCGGAGTATGCTTCGGTGGGAACAGATGATACATTATCGAATACTACATTTAGTGATTCTGTACAAGGAGTAAATCAATACCTTGCAATGAAACTCGCTGAAAATTCTGTACTGTGTATTAAACGCATTTATTTAAGAATAAACCCATCACTATTATTATTATTATTATTATTAATTACTATTACTATTATTATTATTATTGAAATAGTAAAAGTAATAAAACCCCAGAAATGTCAGTTAGTAGAAGAATAATATGTGTAATAATAATTCTGGTTATAACTTCATGTTTTTATATACTGGTCAAAAATAAGTTTATAAGTTCATTTTTGACATCTGTCTCTTCACATAAAACTGGTGTTAAATATGAATTGGTTTAATTTTTATATTTTACTGTACAAGCATAAATTCTCATGAAATATTTTCTGGTTTTACCAGGAAGAGGTGCAACGAGAAATTAGAGAATAAAGAGGTTGTTCAGTAATCAGACAAGATGAATTTAGCTAACTGCTTGCAAGAATTAAACTGCCTACTAACAACAGTGTCAGTTAGAACAGTAGGTGAGTACCGTTGAGGAGATCTAAATGAGGACAAAACAAATGTTCAGTATTCCCAAGTTTTCCAATGGTTCTCTAACAGACAGACATCAGCTCATGATGACCTCCTATAACCAATCAAATCCCTGGAAACCGACACTTGAATATAAATATGATAAACATGAAAAACCTGTGAATATACAAATGTTAAATTCTTGATAAATGCCTTAAAAATTTTGTATTTAGTCATATAAATCTGTTTTCCTATTCAAGAATCTAACTAACAATAATAATAAAAATGTTTTGAAGCGATTACGGCGAAATTTCAGGATAATAAAGCAAACTATATTTATAGATTTTAACACATTTTCTGCCGAAATATCCATCATGAATTTGTTTTTGACATAAAGAATAGACAGTATTTTATTTTGTCTTGTTTTTTTACTCATTTCTGTACATCACAAACAAATTTTAAAAAAACATATGGTGATGCTATGGTATGCGAATAGCATATGGATGCGGCATGTCTATTAAAAAGTGGCATTGAACAACCTCATACACGTTGATTTCAGCTTAATATATGAACACAGTTAGCACACTAATCTGCTTGTATTTTCAGTTATACTCTTTCAACGCAAAGACAATCGTTCAATAAAACAATCGATTTATAGAAAACCAGATTGATAAAGAAGAATGTTTAATTAAAATTTGATATTAAGATGTCGTAATGTGAAACCAGTGTCGACTAACATGGATGCAGGTGAAAAGTACAGCAGAAGACAGAAATAAGTGGAGACGTGCAGTTGAAGCCCTATGTTCCACTAGGAACCCAAGGGAACAATAATAATGATATAATGTGAAGTCATGATAAATGACGAACTGATACCAATTAGAGAACCTCTGAAATCCATACACAAGTAGTGTACTAGAAAGCTGTTTCGTTCTAGTTTCAGACGCTTCAGTAGTGCACACTGACGACCCAACCAGGGATGTGACCCACGACTTCCATGTTATGAAGTGATCCTGACTGACCATTGACAGCATCCAATGGCTCATCAACTGTAACTTCTCACTATTCGCGATATGCAATGCCACCGCTAGGCGGCTAGTCTAGTCAAATCCCTGGTAACCTACAGTTGAAAATTATT
This sequence comes from Trichobilharzia regenti, assembly GCA_944472135.2. NCBI lineage: Eukaryota > Metazoa > Platyhelminthes > Trematoda > Strigeidida > Schistosomatidae > Trichobilharzia > Trichobilharzia regenti. Next base: position 138,807,547 of record OX235262.1, read on the forward strand.
CAACTACTTCATTATTGATTGACTACGGAGGAATGGAGTTCCTGGATATCTAATGAGAACTTGTGACTAGTGGGATTTTAGGGTAAACCCTCACGGATAACATTGTTTGGAGGTGGTGGTATTGTCTGTCTGTCTGTTTTCGACATAGAACTTTGCACATATGTGCAGGACTTCAAGTCGCCACACTCCATGTAGCACACAAAGCAAGAGAGGAAGTAGAAGAAATTAATATTAGAGACAGTAAACAGAGGTGAGAGACAAAGGAATAGTAATAACCAAGAACAATATAGTTTCATTGGAAATCATAAGTCACAAGGAGTAGATGCATCTGAGCCATCTATTGAGAATTATTTTGAGCCATGTCGCCAATTGTTTCCAACCATTGGTTTTTACCGTCCCGAGGACCCCAACCAGTCAGGAAGTATACACCTTTCTACATGGCTGGCGTAAACTAACTGTTGCGGATTTCATTGACGTGCCATATTTTGGTTTGACCGCCACTAGCTCTTTTCCAGCCTGACCCATCCTATGTCAGCTAACATTGCCCGTAGGTCGAGGAAGGCGATGACTAGGCTAGGCATGCGTAACACATGTCCTAACCATCTAACTCATTCGATGTAATTTCACAGCCTCGTCGATTGATTTCCCCTCCTTACCCAGCACTCGACCGAAACCTAACCTTAATATTGCTCACCTTATTATACAACCTCACACGGGAGATAGAACGCAGGCACCTATGATCAAAGACAACTAGCCGGGCTTTTCATGTCTTCCACTCTCAATGGCCAGGTCTCACAGCCATAAAAGAGGACGGAGCGGACTACTGAGCATTTCACCCGCCCTTTGGTCGATAGCCGGATATCACGTCTACGCCACTGACGGCGTAGACTAGCATATGCGAAACTAGCCCTCTGTATTCGTGCTGAGATTTCGTCAGAGATCAGCCCGTTTGGGCTGATGGTACTTCCCAAATAGATGAAGCGGTCAACGTGCTCTACCACTTCACTCCCTATTTCCAATCTAGGAGACAGTGTAGTCCAGTCCTGTAACACCATCGTACATTTGGCGAGGGCAAATCGCATGCCAAACATTCGTAGATTGTAGCCCAAGGTGTTCAGAAGACCGTGTCTGCGTTTTGTCAGCTTCCTCGCCTAGAAGAACTATATCGTCTGCATATTCTGAGTCAACAAGATTATTCCCTGGTGGCAAGTCAATCCGAGTCTCTGCAGTGAGTTAGGGTTAAGTTCATTAATACGTCTATGATGAAATTGAAAGGAAATGGGGATAATGGGCATCCTTGACGGAAACCAGAAGTTAGAACTAAAAGCATATTGGATTTCACAACAGTGACTGAATTTGTCAAGAGGATCATTTCATTACAGGAAGGTCACAGATTCAACCCTAGTAAATTCAATATGCTTACCACTGAAGCAACTTAAACTAGAGCAAAACAGTTTTTCAATACTCCCTGATTTCAGTTCATGATCCCATCTGTAATCAGTCAAATGGATGCAAACCGGAAACTGTACATAAATTATTGTTATGGAAAAAAACCCACATAACCTAGTATAAAGCCTAACGTCGTATTTGCAATTAAAATTACAATCGTTTGGGGAAGAGTGATTGCACTAAGCCGTTAGGGGTGAAGAAATACGTCTACACAAACAGAATGGCAACTATCTTCATGTGTGATTAATGTATTAAAAAGGTCTAGTGTTTCTTTTTCTTTTTCAAAAAATTTATGTGTTTAGAGAAAAAGCATTCTTTTAACTCCTTTAAGACAAAAGAAACACATTCGTTGTGTGAAAAAAGCCTTTACTCAGAAGTTGTACATTTGCGTACACATTGCGGGTACATTTTTACGTATGATTTGTTACATTATATAAAATTAATAGGAACGAGTTTTAATCTCTCTCACACACATACTAAATATTATGAATTATCGATCTATACAAAATAACTCATATCTCATTTAGTTGTAAAACGTTTATAATCAACGTGACATAAATTTGTTTTTATCGTTGAAAAACAATGTTATCTTTAAACCATATTACATGCAAGAAGTGGATGAGAACAGGATAATATATAATGTAAACAGATTGAGAAGACTCTTTTAGCTAGTCAACATCTTCGGAAGTGCAATAAATGTGTTTAGGTGATTTCAAAGGTTAACAAGGCGTTAATAAATTTATTATTATTATTATTGTTCCCTTGGGTTCCTAGCTGAACATAGAGCTTCAACTGCACGTCTCCACTTATTTTTGTCTAATGCTGTACTTTTCAGCAGCATCCATGTTAGTCCACACTGTTTCAACTCCTCAACTCTTCACACGATCTCCTCCATGTCATCCTTGGACACGTCCAACTCGCTGCTTCCCTTTCAGGTTCCACTCGAGCAACGGCCTGACGCGCGCACGATGTCGCCCAGTGGCGGCCCCCTCAGCGAGTGTCCAATCCATCTCCACTTTCTCCTGCATATTTGTTGGTTGGCGATTGGTTCTCGTTTTGTTTGTTAGTGCCCATAGTCTCTTGTTGATGATTCTTTCCGGCCCGGCCGGCCATCTGATCTTCAGTATAGATCCAGCGAAGACAGTTGTTGATAAAGGTCTGCAACAGGCTGTTGGAAATATTCTTTGTGACCCACCTGCCGAGTTTCTCATCCGTATAGAAGAACTGGCTGACTTGACGTTTGTATTGAAAATCCGAGTTTTGTTGTTGATGATGGCTGAGTGACGAAGATATCCAGATTGGTTTCAGGTTGATGAATGTGTTTCTCGCCTTCCCGATTCTCGCTCGATTTGACATCCTCGTCCGTTCCGACTTCCTGTAGTTGAGACAATGCTCCCTACATAAGTGAAGTGAATGAAGTAACCTCTTTCAAATCCATCCCGTTGATGGTGATTGACGCTGGATGTTAAAGCTGTTGTTGGTGGTGGTGGTGTTTATTTTCATAACCTACGTCTTGTATATGTTCACATGGAGTCTGTCCTGTCTTCGCCGGCTGCTTCTTCACCAGTTTGTCGGTCGGTTTTCACTTGTAAGTCTTCGATTTTGTGTGTGTGACATCAAACATAAATCATCCACGCGCGAAATCCAGGTCTTCTAGGTTCTTCACGTCGGTCCAGGATATCCCCGTCCCATTTCTCGTTTCCCAGTGTCTGACGCATAATCCAGTCAGTCCACCACAATTAGGAATATCATTGGTGATAATAAGCCAGCACCCTTGTCTGACTCCTGTATTTACTCGAAACGCCTCGCGGAGTTCTCCGTTGTGGATCACTTGACATGTGCTGGCGTTGTCGTACAGCTGTTGAATAAGGTTGATGAATTTTTTGGGTACGCAGTAGTTATCGAGTAGTTTCCAAATTACTTCGCGGTCAACGCTGTCGAAGGCCTTCTCAAAGTCTATAAAGTTGAAGTAGAGAGATTTGATTGCCATTGCATGCTTTGTTCTGTGATGATGATGCGTAGAGTTGCAATTTGGTCAGAAAATGATGTTAATAAGTTTACAGACATATAATTTGTTGATTGTTGAAACTATGCCAATTCATGGGGATACTTTAACGGTAAATATTTCTGTAAGATTTGTGATTACCTGTTGACAAATCTGAGTGAAGTCGATCAGCCTTTTGAAGTGATGGCTTCCCCTAGTTCTCAAACAAGGGCTGCTAATGGTCGGGCTTGCATATTACAATGACTCAAAGCGATACGACGGTTGAAACTAATGTTCCTAAAGATTTTACCTTACCAGAAACGTCGACTTGATGGATAGTGGTTAGACTAAAAGCAGTTACCATCATAGTATAAGTTGTTTTACACTATGTTGGGGGTGGGTGGGTGTGTGGGTAAAAATTGTACTGCTGGCGAAAAGGGATGTAACAGCAGTGATGTTTTTCTATCAGATGACCAGCACGCTTCTCCGATCTGGAGAGGGGAAGTTATAAAAGGTTGACCCTGAAAATTGTACATCCCTACTAACCTTGCGGCGATCAGCAGCCAGTGGTAAGATCCTAATACAGATGAGCATACAAAAAATCACCTCAAATAGGTCATGCGGAACCGGAATCAGGTAGCTTTCCCCTGGGCTATGTGGTTATGCGACAATAATGCTCCTTCCGTTTCTGGTTACCCAAGAAGAAATCAGTTAGAATTGATGGGTACTCGGTTTGAGTTTCAAGGGGGACACTGTCGTCAACTAGGGAATATAGTACATTCAATCAACAGTCCCGAATAGGACGAAAAATGCATCCTGAATTCTGCTGCTAGTTACCACCCAACAAGTGACCTTGTCATATTTTATCTGTTATTGGAGCCTAGTAGTAATGTCAAGTAACATTCTTTTCCTTCAGCATGTTCAGTATATGCTGGGACAAGAAGACTCTAGAAGATCTAGAATTCGCGGATGACTTGTGTTTAGTGTCACAAAACCCTGAAGATTTACTGGCGAAAGCTAACAAGTTGGGAGAAGAGGCAGGCAGCGAAGACAGGATTCTAAGTGAATACAGAGAAGATAGAGGTGGTAAAGACACCTAACCACCACCACCAACAACAACAACCACCAATCGCAATCAGGGGGAGAATTTGGAGAAAGTAACTCCTTTCACATATCTAGGCAGCATCGTTTCAACTGAAGGCGCCAGTGAGGATGTGAAAGCTAGGTTTGAAAATTAAAGTGGAAAAAGCCTGCACTCAATATAAACAACAAGATTGGGATTTTTTATACTAATGTCCAGTTATTTAATCATTCTATAAGTTTCAGGGACTTGATGCGTCTCGGAAAGCATTCCCAACGGATTTAAGAAGTTTATCAACAGCTGCTCGCGCTAGCTAGCTATTGAAGATCAGATGGCGGGTCACAAAAGATTAAAAGCAACGAGAACTCTGAGAACGAACTGATCAAAAACCTATTCCCCAACAAATATCCCGACTAAAATGGAGATGAATGAGATACACTCTTGGGAGACCGTTGAATGATATCACACATCAGGCCCTTGAGCGGTTTCGAATGGGAAACGATGAGCTGGGCGTGAGTATGAGGGCGACATAGAGGAGGTCGTGTGAGGAGGAGATTAGAGTCTATAGGCGATTGTGGAGACAACTAAAGAGAACTGAAGAGAACAGGACAAAATGGAGATGTGCTATTGAAGTCCTATGTTTCAGTTGAAACCTAATGAGAATAATAATGGCATACTCTTTATCAAATAACAACCAAAATCTCATGAAAATGTTTTATACATTTTAAACAATTATCTGATGAAAACGATGATATTATCGTTAATGTAACAGACCTCCGCGCATATTCTCCTTACACAGACATAAACTAAGATATAAGATAGTACGGGTCTTAAAGCTATTGCCTTCTGAATTGCCTGCAGTCTTAAATAACATCAAATAAAGCAAAAGGTTATGTATGCAACAAATAAAAATGCTTATAACTGTTATTCTGAATTGTCGTTATTCTGTTCCACACAAAAACCGAAAGCATATTTTATGAATAATTTATTTTATAAATCACTGATTAATTTTGCATTAATAGGGAGTTTTTTTCATGATCCTTAATTTGAATCAGATACATATTTGCTGACCAGAAACGCTGAATACTAACCGGCATAATTTTCAAATACTAACTGAGTTGGTCAAAGTATCTTGATCGTAGACACTGAATTATTGTATACAATAGTGCAATTTTCGTTATGATATTCAGCTAGTAGAAAGCCATTGACTCACATTTTGTGCTTGTCGGTACTTATCAATAAGGGATCACAAGTCTACACAGAAGCAATCAGCCTTATCACAAAGCATTTCAGGTCACAAATTACTCCTGTAGGACTAATTAATGCAGACAGGTTTTAATATAAACAAATAAGTCGGTTACACTGTGAGAATAATTTAGACAGTCGAACAGTGGGTAACTTTCGACATGAATATCTTACACTGAAGTTATTATCTTTGACGAGTGATACTAGTTCAACTAAAGGGAAGGGAAAAACAGAAGGCTTCTCAAAGTAAAAGGCAGGTCTTACTGATAAGTGTAAATACACAAGCACCATAGATCCAAAGCATTCTGGTAGATACAATACACTTCTACCAACTTTCGCTTTGTATGCACACCGGAATTTGGACAAAGATATCTTTTAGATGACTTCATCCCCGCAAAAACTGTACAACCACATTTTTACACATTTTGCATAGTTACAAATATTATTTAATTTGAAAGTATGGGTGCAAGGAGGATTCTAGTTAAGTCAACAACGACATAACTGAATATCTCATCAGCACCTGTAACAGCCATTTACATAGTAAACATGTAGCGACGGAAGGCAAGGGTCAGGCAACAGATCGTTTATTGAGGAAATCAAGAGATATTTGTAGATTTTTATGCACATTATTATTGTTAGCAGACAAGCAACCTCTTCTGATTGGTTGTTTTCTCGCTGAAGGTTATTCTATCATCTCTTTGTGACCATTTCTTAGAAAGTTAGGCCATATATCTGAGAATCGTATTTACACACGCTAAGTTTGCTGTGATTGGTTGGTGATTTCCTCAAGGTTAGGCTTTGTTATTGTTTTTTTCTCATGACCCTGATTCGGGACATAAACATTGACGTAAACTGTTGTCTACAATTTCGGCTAGCAGACAGCTCTACCACAAACAGAAATCTACCTACGGCAGTGTGTTTTCAACCTCTTTATGTTGGAGAAGCCTTCATCATATACAACAAAAAGCCGGAGATGTGTTCAAAAAAAACTACTTTAACCACTACATTTACCATGACTCTAGTCCTGTTTATTTCCTTATCTTTTTATTTTTCCATCCCTTTCATACTTTTCATTTTCAGTTATAAAAACTGTTCTTTCAATTTTTTGATATGCACATCCTATTAAGACTTATATTCGTCAAAAACTGGTGCACACATTATGCAACTATTTTCCCAATCCCTGCTATTTTGTTCCTACGTCCCTTGCGAGTTTTCATTCATTTTTTTATCACACTAGTAAAGTTTCGTATCAAGTTGAAAATCACCGTCTTCTATCATTTAGCTTTGTTACTATGTTCAACTAAATAATAATTGTACCTACTTGAATAAATAGCTTTTGGGGATGCATGCCATCATCAAGAATATATCTTCGCTGAATTTCTTTTTCTCCCATTGTCCTGAAGGGTATTTTCCACCGTCTAACAAACCAGGGAGAAACTTTCAAGAACTGTTCGGTGTAATTCCAGAATTTTCAGGAAATGACAACAATTTTTCTCTCTGAAGATAGTTATTTGCGAAGTACACACCTGGAGGCAAATTTTGACCACAGCTCTTTTCGGAATGTTAAAATATATTAGTTATAAAATGTAAAATGACTCGGCTCCAAGTTATGTGTTAGTTAATGTACATTAGCTCTCTCTTGAACCCCATTTTATTTAATTCCTTTCCGTCCTCAGTGGAACATAGGACTTCAAGCTCAAGCTTTGAAGTTTCAGTAACAGTGGTGTCATTTTCATGGAGTGAGGTAGCTAGCCTCACGCTCAACCTTTACTCTTTACCCGGGTCTTGCTTCCAGCTTTTCGAGATTGAGAAGTGCGTCGGCCAGGGTTTTAGCCCCGGAAGAAGTACAGTGTTGGTGAACATCTCACCACCACTCAGCCACCAACGAACAACCTCTAGACTAGATGACAGACTAATCTGACTGGAGGCCGCTACTAGTTGGCGTTAATCATTCCCCTAATGCTCGTGTCCTTAGGTATGTGGCAGTGTCTCTCTTTCTGGTTAAAAGGAAATCAAAATATCTATTTCCCATCTGTAAATTAAAGTTAAAGAAAATATATGTAATGATCTTGAACCACTATGACAAAACTGTTCTTGTAGTCTCCGCTGTACTATAAGATGCTTTCCAGCAGTCAAAGATTTGTCATATAACTTCTCTTAGAATACGAAGTTCCAGCTAGTGAATTTAATTCACAGAACTCTTTATATCTACAGATGTTTGTATAGTCAGTCGGTATTACTTATGGAACTGAAAGTCTATTGAAAAGATTAACTCAACAGATTAGCAGCGCAGAGATAAAAATGGATGACATTGAAAAAAATTTGTTTGGGAACTCATTAAGTTCCACTGCTTTTTATTCGCGATAGATAAGGCCAGTTTGAACAAAGTAATCTAACTGGACATGTGTTGAACGGATTAAAATACTTAGTGTCAGTCTTCCGGACATCCATATATAAATAAATTTTCAAGTGTTGGTTTGCAGGGATGTAATGGCTACAGGTTTGATCACCAGCTGACATCAGTTCGTGAACCACTGTGAGAAGTAGCGACCAGCAGGTCTACCCAGTCAGCTAAGAGAACAGTTACTCGTCAATGATATTAGTTGGCTATAGTTAGCTAAATAGGTCAAAACTGGCAGAAGTTGGAATTTATACGCCATCGAAACAGGTCCCAGGGGCTGAATCGTTCACAAACTCGCGGGGTAACTGGAAGCTCCTGGTTTAGAATCATGGAGGGTGCGTTCTGCTGAACAGTCCTAAAGTAGAACGAGACAGCCATCTAGCCGTCCTAATAATCCTTTAACGGACGTCAGCTCGTGGTCAATCCTGTAAATAAATTAATGTGAGTCCTACAAACTTCATATCATTACTTGTGAGCCGTATAAAAGTATATCAAATGCAGCAAAACACTTTTATCCCTTGAGAGTACATCGTAAACTTTGCTACTAAATGATGCTGGCAAATCATGATAGATTACAAAAAGCCTTAATAAGTATAGGTGCGAGGCTCATCGGTTTAAGTGTCCAACTCCTAACTAACAGGTCACTGTTCTAAACCCTACTCCATCTACCAAGGTTTGGTCTAGCTAGGGAATATCACTAAGCCTCAAATAACAGGTGTAACTCATTATCGACTGCATGAAATAGCCAGTGAATTGTGAGTAACGTTTCATTTTAGAATGATAAAACGCACAAAAGAGGCTAGCCATACACTGATATATGGGTGAAAAGTCTGGAAATGCTTGTTAATACATCTTAGGAATCTATCACTGTAAATATACGGTCAGTGAAACTGCTGTTTACAACATCAGTCAGTTGAGAAAACTAATACACTAAATTTTTAACACACGATTAGCTAGTATAGTACTTAGGCCTGTTTCAAGATTTCGTCATGAGCTGACATCGGTGAGAGTATCATTTGAAAACCTACAGGGAGTACTGGACAGCTGTTTTGTCCTAGTTTGAGACTCTTCAGCGGTACGCATCCACTGGCCTGGGTTCGAAATCAAGACCTTCAGGTCACAAGGCGAGCTCGTAGACCATTGAGCCGCTGGGACCCGATCGAACGGTCCATGAATCCCAACTTCTGCCAATTTAAGATATAATGCGACGGCTAACCGATGTCCTGATACGGTGGATCCCGATTGGTCACCTACCCAAATAGGGCCAGTCGCTAGTGAGCAACATATTGATATTAAAGTGTTGGTTTGCAGCGACTTGACTGGTAATAGGCTTGTCATTTCAAATAACCATGATCATCCACCATCGAATTGATTTTCTTGATTTTAAGAATAACAATAGTCTCTCTACCATTTCCTGATAAATGTAAATATTTAACTCAGCCATCTTATCAATGAATCACTCAACACAAAGCTCTATAATCACCACATTAAAAAACGATTTATCACAGAAAATAATTTTTTATAACTCCTGAAGAAAGAAACGCGACATTTATTGTTGTCCAGTAATCATTTCATGTGATCAAAACACACCTCGTAAGTATTTTCTTATTTGCCTATTTTCATGAGTTAGCTTGTACTGATTTGATTTGTTTCAGGGTTTAGCACGGATTGGTGTCAGTTAAAGAATCACTGAGCGTCAATGAGTAGTGCATAGCTGTTTCGTGCCAATTTGAGACTCTTTATCAGTACGCAACCACGACCTCACTAGGGATCGAACATGAAGAAGACCATTAAGTTACGAGACCAAGCTAGTCGACCGTCTAGCCACCTCGACCGGGATCCAATGGCTCGTGAATTCAAAATTCTGTCAATTCCTAGTCTCACCACCACCACCAGCAAATGTCGTCGGCGACACCCGGCACAGTGAATCCCACCGGTCACTTCTTTTTCCTAGGACTCCAGGCAACGTCGTCCTGCGGCCAGTCACTAGTGGGCGTGACATTAATTTTCAAGAATTAGTATGTAGAGATTTGATTTGTTTCAAGTTTGGTTACGAATTGATATCTATAATGAACAATGACGATGGGACACACGTGTCAGTATATTTTTCATTATCCCATTTATCCTGACCTCGTTTCATTTGATGAAAAAAAACACAATAAACTCGATTATTGTCTCTTGTTGTATTTTATCAACAAACTTACTTGTATTTTCAGTATGCATTTGTAAACCATTTAATTTTTCATGATTATTCACTGAAGTAGAGTTTTCAATGCGTCTGAATGGTGTCACATCTTCACGATCACTTTCTGATGAAGTTGACTGAGATTGATCTATAAAATAAGAATAAATGATATAATCAAACTGAAAATAAATCATAGAAGCGTTATTAAATGACCTGGACAACGCTAGGAAAAAAATCAGTTTATACGCAATATTATTATTCCTTTGGGTTCAAAGTGGAGCATAGAGCCTCAGTAGCACAACTCCATTTCATCCTGTTCATTGAAGTCCTCTTCATCTGCCTACACAACTGTCCATAAGCTCTGATCTCTTCATTACATGATTGCTTATTTGTCACTCCTTGACGCCTAACTAGTCGTTTCGCATTCAGGTTTCCCTCGAGGATTTGCCTAGCTTGCCATGTCACTCATTGGTCTCCTCAGCATGTGTGATCCATCTCCATTTTCTTCGCCATGTTTGTTGAGGAATAGATTCTTGGATGGTTCATTCCCAGAGTTTCTCAATGCTTATCCTTTCTGGTTATCTGATTTTCAGTACTCTGAGCGAATGATAGCAAGCTTTTGGGAATACTTTTGGTTACGAATGCTCCAATCCTATGAACCAAAGCTAGAAGCATCAGTTTGACACTAAGCGTTGAAAATCGAAATCTTTTTTTTTTATTTTGAGTAAAGCCGATTTCCATTACTGGTTGTCTGTTTTACCTTTGAGGTACTGGTTGCCTTAAAATCCTCGTCCGTTCCGACTGCACTTGAAACGATGCTGCCTAGAAAAGTGAAGAAAGAGTAACCTCGTTCACATTTCTTCATTTGGTAGTGATTTGTGCTTGGGTTTATTGGTTGGTTACTTTCATCACCTGTCTGTCTTTTTTACATCCGCTTGGAATCCTATCTACGGCGTTGTCTCCACCAAATCGTTGGTTTTCCACAAGTAGATCTTAGAATTTGTGTGACATTTGACATTAATCATCCACAAAGTCCAAATCTTATAGATTCTCCTTGTGGGTAAAACGTATTTCTGTCTTCCTACTCCGCATGGCTTATTGTAACGCCTAGCCCATCACAATCAGGAATATCACTGGTGATAGTAGGCGGTATTACGTACTAATCAAAGCTAAAGATATGAATGACACTGGTTCATTGGATTATTCAAGCAATAAAGGAACAGTGATAAACTGTACCATAAACCATTTAAAATCACATCGTGAATTAACAGAATAACGGATGCCGGCATCTACAAATAATTTGCCAAAGACCTCAGTATGATGCATGCACATCTTTGTTTGTCAAAGCATAAGATTAGAAAACCGACTTTTATGAAGATATTGTTTATGATATTAGAAAATGGTTTGTCATCAAGGGTTTTAAGCCTATTTGAGTCTGAAAGCTAGAATCTAGGTTGTCATACTCACTACTCATATGTTAATTGTTATTATTCCTCACTTACGTTCCGAGGAGAATGTAGGGGGCTTCGGTGGCATATCCCAACTCCACTCGCTTCTCTACCGTCAATTTCAATTAGTTGCATTTCCGTTTCCTTTTTTGCATATTTGCTGGGCGATAGGCTTTTGGCTGGCATGTTGCTAGAGATTCTCATTACTTGTCCTTTGTGACAGGCCATCAGATCTCCATTGTACAGCGAAGGCAGGTGTTGGAAATTTTTATCGTGATGCACCAAGCACTGATTTGGCATAAGTGTGAAGAATTCGGATCATGTTAGCTGTGCTACCACCTACACTATGTGCTTTTATTATAGCTGAATAAAAACAAATATTTAGAGCTGAGAGTTGTGTCATACTCACAGCTCACTAATATGAATGTCTGTGGCCTACAGTAGTATCAGTAGACCTGTTAGAAGCCACCGTCATGCTTAATACCTTGATAGGGTGGCAGGTTTCATTAAAATTTAATCTGTGCTAGCCTTATTCTCAAAAACCTCGTGTTATTGGGCCATTGCAATGAGTTTCCAGAGAGGTTAAATTTGGTCAGTCCATGGCACGCGTAACTGCCATACACATATACATGGTGAAAATGAAGCACACTTTTCTAAGTGCTCAACAGGATGAGATTGTATGAGGTCTTGGGTTTCACAAAAGACCAGGATGAGTATTTAGCCATACTGAGGGCCAATAAATAAAATGGTTCATCCTGTGGACAGTCGAATGATTGTCTCAGAGATTAAGACATGCTTGTTTAAATGCATATTTTTAGACGCTGAAACTAAGATCGGGTTATTAAGACAGTGATAGTTCTTTAAAAAATAAAGGCTACACGAACAGTTGCAGCAATTTTAGAGCTAACATATGTCACCATGTCGTGACCGGCAAGAAAACAGATGGGTTTGATAGAACCCCCAACCAATGTAGGCAGTTTGGGTTACCTCTACTACATTATTTATTGATTATGGATAATTTTACGCCTTATGGTTTTGGTAATGATCGCTACCTATGTTTAGATTGGTGCAGTGATTGTGCAGCCTTTCAGTCGTATCTTTGATAAACGGTTATTAGCAGGTTGATGATGTTGCCATAGTATTATTTTTTCGGCATGCTTCTAATCACGCGCTGGGAGCATACACAATCCTCAGTTTGAACAAATATGAGTGTTCAAAGAAGGCCTGTGTGCCCGAAAGGTTTTGCACGTATTAATGAAATAGTACTTCTATCGTATTTTGATGAATTATGGATCCGTATTAATAGTTAAGAAGGATTGAAAGCGCCATTTCTGTAGAGGCTTTAGACGTAAAATTCTGGGATCACCAACAAATTGACTGCGGAGAACAATTTCACCCAATAAGCGAAAGTGTAAGCTAAGAAAAATAACCAGAAACTGTGGCTTCTCTGGCTATTAACAATGATGAACGACTACTCACGATTGTTTTGTATGCGAAATCACTGGTATTTTTCACAAAACCACTAGGTCTTTCAGCTTCGAAGGAAATGTGACTGCAAAGTTGAAGCTTGAAAGAAATATTGGAATGGTGCCATTCAGAAAGGAGTCTGTTGTTTAATTCAACCATACATTGGTTTGAGGTACGAATATTTACTATCTGTGTATGACTTTCCTAGCTGGTCCAGTAGCTGATTTTTTCTACATGACTGAGTTTTATTGTATTGGGAAAGATTTGTACCCAAAATCAAATTCTACTTGACGTTTAATTCATGTAAATTTAATTCTGTATTCTCAGTGATGGAATGAATGCTTCTCAATTAGGCAAAAAAAATTTGCTTCAAATAAAAAAAGAACTTTTACATTAGTCAACGAGAAACTACTACTCACTGAGATTGTCTTCATTGCTAATAAAATGTTCCGAATTGTTCTGTAGTGATAAAGATGAATGATTCTGAGGGTTGTTACATTGACCCACCGTTTCGAAAGTATTTGGGGGACTGGAATTAGAAAGAAGATAAATGCATGAAAATAAAATACTACTCAGATATATTGTAAATATTATTTATCAGGTATCAACCAACCTTTAGTTTTGCAATTTTTAAACTCCTGTATTTTACCTATTGTACTCTACTGCTCTCCATTAATCTTTCCTGGGCTGCTCAAAAAAGATTATATCATATTACGAAGAGTATTAAATGCTGTGAGTAGAGCTTGTGGTCTGCCACTGCATGAGCTCGCTAATACTATAGTCGAGAGGCATATAAATTCCTGTACGAAATGGGCAAAGGCTATAATGTCAGACCCTCTGCACCCCCTTTATTCACACCTGTCCCCTTGTATCTCATCAGGTAGGACGAGAAGTCAATATAAAAAGATATATGCTCGTACTACTAAGTATAGAAATTCTACAATACCCTATTTAGCCCGTACTTTATGTGACGAAGACTCTGTTAGACGTGAAACTTACAAGTTACTATGTAATTAGCACAGTGAATCGACCCTTTTATCGTTCATCTTTCTGTATTTTATGGTGTTACACTTTCTATCGTTTAAATCGTTACTCTGCTATTTTATATTAGTTGGTATTACTATTATTACTACAATTTTGTACTTTATACATATTTTTCTCCGTATGGCACACAGTATTTTGATACGCAGCTGCTACAACAATCGTTTTATTACTATTATGTGTTGTGTATTTTTAATTTTTGTTGTTGTCGTTTTTGGGTAAATTAGATGCAATATTGTACTGAATGCTGAAAATTCCTTGCTGTATCATGAGTACTGTTTTTGGAATAAAGCTATTATTATTATTATTTATGCCATGGATTTCTTTTTCATGAAAATACCATCTAATATTGTTATCAGTTTGGAAAAAGGTGCTAAGTATGTTTAGTGTGCCCTGCTGGATTAAATATCCCCTCTGTATCTGGGACTTTTTTGTTAGATTAGCTTACCGTGATAAAAACTGAAGGTTGGACTCATAACTGGCTGCATTCTTATTTTTCTGATGGAAAATATTATGCTTTATGTAAACCAAAGTCTTTCACTGCTTTCACTAAATAAACTTTTTTCTTAATTGACTTACCTCATTCTGATCAGTCTGATTTCTTTAAGTATGCCCATGATCTGACTGTTTTTGCACCTGTTAATTCCGAATCACACAGCTCCAAAATGAATGGCTTTCCTCAGAAATTCCTTTCATTTTTCCTGGTCGTTGTATTATTATTTATTTGTTATTATTATATTCCGTTACGTTTCCAATGGACTACAGGGCTTCAAGCTACAGCAGTGGTGTTTATTTTTACAGGACGGGGTCGCTAGCCTCATGACCAACCTTCCCTCTCTACCTGTCTTATTATTGGCCTAGCAACGTAAACGAGTGCATCGGCCGGGGATCGAACCCAAAACCAAGTCCGTGATTGGCAAGCATTCTACAACTGTGCCACCGACGCACTGGTCGTTCAACACCTTATTGATTTCTAGAAAAGTATCTTGTATAACATTCTACATGAGGAAGTTAAGGCAATCTGGCACTACTTCGTCGTCTACTTGTGCAGTTTGATAACTTTTGCAGTCTACCTATTCTTTTTTATTGCTCTCTCTTAATCTTCGCCCGGGGCAACTTAAAGCAGACTTGCAAAGGACACACAAAAAGGTGTAGGCGGGAGTAGGTGGCCATGCTTTTAAGCCAACTCATTGACAGACATTTGAACTGATGTACAAAAACTAGCAAAAGTCATCTTGAGATTGTCAACATCCTCTTAATTTACACAGCTCACTCATCACATCTTGTCAGGTAGGAATAGAAGCAATTATAAAAGCAAAATTAAATAAATAAAATTTCAATGACACCTTATTCGGTGGACATTTAATATGATGAAAAAGTGTTCGGTATCAAACTACTAACAGTAAGTGATTGATTCTGTCCTTCCTATCATTCATATATTGTTATCACTATTTCTAATAAATGTATAGTTCATTTTTACACATCATAAAGTTTTGTGATGATTTCCTCCTTATCATGTAGTGTAAGGCAAAAATTAGAGCCTGAATAACTCAGTGGTAACGTCTCTGGTTGCACTACTAGGTGATACAGGTTTGAATGTCAGAGAGAACATGAGCCCCCTTAATACTGCAGATACGCCTTACTGACTAGTAAGTGGCAACAATCACAAATCCTAGATCTAAGACTTCCAACGGATTACCTTTGTAAGTGGTGATTATAGTGCTATATATATATATATATATATATATATGGTTTATTTGTGCTTGAATTACAATTGACAAACATTTATTTGTAACAGTATGCTGTACACCATCGCCAGTGCTTTACTTCGTATCTAACTTAACGTTAATTGAGAATATTATAAGGTTACTTCATCTGGATATATATATATATATATATATATATATATATATATGCAGTAGCGGTTCCAATAGTGGAATGCTCATGAGTCACATAGGAAGTCTACATGGGACTCCCAGACAATACACTCATAAGTTTCGTCTAATTTACTGAACATGTGCGTTGATGATTCAGAGGTAGAACGTTCGCCAACCACGCATGTGGTCAGCGGTTGAATTTCCGGCTCACGCACTCCTAAGCATCCCTAAGCCGGCAGTAAGGTTGTTAAAGAGGGAAGGTTAAGTGTGAGGCTAGCAACCTCACCTCATAAGAATAAGAAAACCACGCTACTGAAACTTCAAATCTCTAGCCTAAAGCCTTGTGTTCCACTCAAAATGCAAGAAGGAATGGAAAGAAATAACTCCACGCTGAGAATTACACTAAGTATAAAAAGTAATTTTTGGAATAAAAACTACGCTCGATCTACCAAAGATATTCAACGTGCGGTAATTCTAAAGGGAAATTTAAATGAAGCTGAAAATTGCCAACCAATAAATCTCAAGGAAGTTGAAACTGCCTGTGTTACTTTTCATTTATACATGAAGGTGACTGTAACGGGAATATGACTCATGCAATAAGCACATATACCTAAAAATAAATAGAAATATACTCCTAATGTTATCACATAATAAAGGATTTCTGTTAATTAGAACTAAGACGGGATGCATACCGATGATCCTAGGTGTTCAGCAAAACCATGTCATGAATTGACATGGGGATGAGGAAACGTGGGGGATTTGAAAAGTAATGTTTGGTTTTCAAGACCTAAAAAGTTGAAGGCATATTAAATATATACAGTCATCAATAATCATTGCTGAGATGAAACAGTTACAGGATATGCACTATTTCTATGTTAATGATTCTTTCAATGTTAACTTGTATTAAGAAATTAAACAGCACAAACCATATCAAACCGAACAGTAGTCAACTTCATATTGTATTATAATATAAATCAGTGATTCAAAAATACTCACCAATTGCTTCCATTCTCACAGTTAAGATTAAAACTGTGGTTTGTTTTATTTTCTGAAACATAAATATTAAAACAATCAGTTCCCTGTATGAATTTAGATAAAACAATAAGAAGACGTAATTTGTCGGAATCGTGTAATGTTGTATTTGCGCAACACATTTCGAACAATCTGATCTGATCTGATCATACGCGGACTTGTCATAGGAATATATATGAAATTAATTAAGAGTCAAGAGGTGAGAAAATAAATTTAGGTCAAGTTAAAAGGACATACTGAAGGTCAAAATAACAATGAAGACCATTAAACCAAATAGCAGAGGTAATAGTACATCTGCTATGGTATCCGTCTCCACTTTCTTGAGATTGAAATGAAGTCTATCTGGTTTTCGGTGTATCCATCTGGTGTAATCCATGTCGCCTTGTGTTTGAACACACTACCACCAATCACCAAATCATTGAAGGCGCAGAAGTCTGAGAAGAGTTCGCCATTGTCGTTCATTTCACCGAGGGCCTCACGACCCATGGTGAGTTCCCTTTCTGTGTTGTCTCCTCCCAGCTTCGCATTCATTTCGCCCATCAGTACTTTGATATCGCCATTTGGGACGTTGTCCATTATTGCTTGTAGTTATCTGTAGAACGCCACCCTCTTCTCTTGTTCTGAGACGTTTGTAGGCGCATAGCACTGAATGACTGTAACTTTCCTTCCTTTTGAGTTGAACCTGGCTGTCATTATCCTGGAGGAGATTGGTTCCCACTGCATGAGAGCGTTGGCTGCTGTTGGTGACATCATGATGGCCACTCCCTCGGTGTGCTCGTGGTTGTCCTCTGGGTGGCCGGGATAGATTATTGTCTCTCCAGTAGGTAGTTGGCACCTTCCAGCTCCCTTCCATCTGCTTTCGCAGATTCCCAACACTTCTATTCTATATCTTCTCATTTCAGCGGCTATCTGGGTAGCCTTTCCAGTTTCGTACATTGTACGAACATTCCAGGTACCCATCCTTACTTTTGCTTTCATCGAAGGAAGGCACATCGGCTGACTGGCTTCCCGAAGGCTTTCACCAGCCTGCGTCCTTTCGCTTCTCCGATTCCAGCAAAAAATAAGGTTGTTGTTTATGTTTTTTAGAATTTTTAATATATTTATTCGTTGAAGTTTCTGTAGCGATTTGGTTGTTTTACAGGGGTGGAGACGCTAGCACCACGCCCCAACCCTCCCTGTTTACCCGGGCTTGAAACCGGCTAGAAAACTAGTAGTCTAGCTAGCTAGTAATCTGGCGAGGCTTTTGACCTTGAATATGTCCTTTTAACTCAACCTAAGTCTATTTTCTCACCTGTTATCTCTTTGTTAATTTCATATATATATATATATATATATATATATATATATATATATATTCCTATGACAAGTCCGTGTATGATCAGATCAGATTGTTCGAAATGTGTTGCGCAAATACAACATTACACGATTCCGACAAATTACGTCTTCTTATTGTTTTATCTATATAAATATTAACTCAAATAAATAAATCTATGTGAAATAGGGGTATTAAGTTGGGGAAAAAAAAGGAAAGAATGAAAGAAACCAACAGTATTTGATAAATTATTGTACAGATATACATGAAAAGAAAAACAGCCTTTTCAATAAGCTTACAAAAGCTATAACCACAACAAGAAAAACCTGAGTAATGCAAAAAATATCCTCAATAGCCATTTATTCATTCATTTGTTTCAATTATTCTAGATAAAAATTTAAAAGTTCGCCAAAAATAAATGGAAGAAATCAAAGTTTAATCGATTCACTAAAACAAAAAAAGAACCAGATAAAGTCCATAGGGAGTAAGTAAAGCTTATTCATCACTAATTTCAGTATTTTTTTAAAAAAGAAAAATATATTTAAAAAAAAGGTCCCAGCCATCTTTCAAATTAGTGAAATAATCATTTCTGGTGGATAAATGTATAAATCAGTAGAGAGTTGATAAGCGAAGATAGACAGTTGAAAACAAAAAAAAAAAAGAAATCAAACCCAACTGTTAAACGATGATGATGATGATGATGGTGATATAGAGTGTGTTTGGGAATTAATCATGTCAATCACTTACTTAACTGTACACAGTGCACATATTTTCTCTACTGGCATTTATGAAGTCATGAATGTTAGGGAATAGAGTTGATCTTGTGACTTTTTTTCTTTAAAAAAATAAAAGGGGTGTTTTTAATGCCTTAAAACAAAATCATTATGGAATTTCACAGTTGGAGTGCATCTATCTGTTTACGTCATTCCTCTTAATTCAGATACAAATTGCATAGACAAATCTATTTGTTCTGACTGTTCTGATTAACTACTTCCCCCACCTCCCATATAATTCAATGCATTACAACAAGCACGTAGTCAGAATTGCTCTAGGGACTTTCACTGTTAGTATTGTATTTATATCTAAGGCCAACTAAAATTAATAGATGCTCTGCAGTTATCAACATAGAACACAGAACTGCTAGAAATTATAGATTAACTTCATTTAGATGAATCAATCATCTAAAAGTAGAAACTGAATGATAGACTAATGAGAAATAGTGACTCTATTTTCTCTGACCAGTTTGATGGCCACTGATTTAATCCTTAGAGATTTCATTGGTGGACAATAGTGTAAATTTGTGAGACAGAACAATACTGTTTCTTAATTTCATTGAGATACACTTATGAGAATTTTTTTAGTAGATGTTTCGTGATGCTTGAAAAATTTTCCCAAAATAACTTATAACACATAATCCGGTTGATTTGGGTTAATCTATCGAATATTAATTGACAATAGATCGTGTGACACAGCTCTATCTGACTTGAAGCGCAAATGAGTCTATCATGATATTTCTTCTTTCTCTCCTTCAAGAAATACACGACGACATTTTGTTGAATGCCAGTTATAAAAAAAAAGTTCAGGAGAACATTTTCTGAACCAAGAACAAAACCCTCGAACAGGATAATGCTTTCTCTCAAGTTTAGTAGAAACTTGCCAATCAGCAGGTTTTTAAACGTTTTAAATATCCGCCAGAGTAAATGATACTATTAGAGATCATATTTCGTACTAGATTTAAACAAACTGAATAAGGTAAATTAAATGCATTAAATTGATGCGGGTTTTCAGTTGCCCAAGTTTTAAGCAGGCCACCGATTTTGCATACCACTCATTTTACCACTACTGCTGTGCATATTACTCATCATATCACACCAAGAAGGTGGAAAAGTGCGACTGAAAATTCATTGTGCGATCTTAGCTGTGACATTTTTTGAGAAATGAGAGAGAAGCGCCTCGAGATGGAGGATTTGAAATAGAGGTATACAGCAATACAATAGGTTAAAATTTGGAAAGTATAAATATATATTGTTCAAAGCATTCATTCAAACTAACTTAGAATATGCAATAAGGCGACAGATTCACAACAGCCCTAATTGGTGATGAACACCTAAGCACACAACTGAGCTAGAGTTGAATTGAGCAAAGGAGAAATGGGGAGAAGGGAGAAAATGAGGACACTAGGTCGAGAGGAAAGGGGTTGCATTTACAGTCTACCCGAATTTAGACCATCGGGTAGACACACAGGATATTTGTTATCAATGCAAATGGACAACCTGGAAGCCCGAACTTATGCAAGTAATTAAATTAGTTGTTTGCTCTCTTCCTTTTTCAACGTACGTATTTTTTGTATATAAATGTATGTTTGTATAATAAAAGTAAATCGTTCTCACCAGCTCCGAGGAATTTATCGCCTGTCTTTATTTGCGTGGGTTCTGGGGGTCAGGTGTGATTAGAAACTAACGCTGGTATTCAGTCATCAAACGAGTTGCTTATCGCCTTCCTGTGTCAGACCCTAGTCACAGGATTATTGGTCTTGCTGGTAATATCAACTCCTATTAAAGTTTAACATCACCACTGAACCCAATGTCAGTAGCATAAGCCTTTAATGACCATAATGGAAAACTATAATAAGGAATCATAGTTTCAAAAATAACTCAAATCAAAGCAGACCTTATTACAAACCTTAGGAAAGAAAGTCTAGTTAACAGGCACAGAAATTAATTTTGTTTCTCAGATATTAGGCTTTTATTGACTCCATGCCTAGCAGTACACATCCACGAACTCCATCAAGGATCGAAATGAGGACCTACAGGGGCACAAGGCGAACTCGTATATCATACAGCTACTGAGACGCAATCTAATGGTCCGTGAATTCTAACTTCTACCAATTCCCTATATAGAGCGTCAACGCCACCCAATGTCAATCGAGAGTACCTGTCCTCTTCCCTCCAACTTGGTGCACCCCGCTGATCACGACTACCCATTAGATTTTCAGCCAACTTCATTCTGTATGCTTTGAATATTTAGCTATTGCGCTTATTTATTTGTTTATACGTTATATAGTTTAACGTTGAATTCGATTTCCTCTAAAAAGTTCTTCTTCACTGTAAGCAAGAAAATGTCATGTCTAACTATTCGCAACCTTAATTATAGCTTATATCGACACAGTTGAAACATAACAAAAAGTGATATTTAGAGAAGTTAATCAGAAAAAAAATATTCGATACATATAATTAATCCTAAAACGTAGAATACAGAATATTGTTTAAATTTATAAAAATCAGACATTCCTGACCGACTAACTGGTTACAACATGGAACTTTGCACAGAAGTGTAGCAGTTGAAGTTGCCACACACAAACGAAGACAACAGAAAGGAAAAAAGAAACTGAAATAACGATAATAAGCAGAATAAATAATAGTAACATGAAAAAAACAACAGCAGTGTTCAGTGGATATAGACTGAATGTGTCTTCGCCATTGAGAACGATTTTGAGCTATATCATCAACTGCCTTCACCTGTTGGTTCTAAGTATGCTGAACACCCTGACCAGGAAGCCTACACCACCCGCCTGCATGGCTGACTCAAATCAACTGTCAAAGATATCATGGTTAGACCAACTCTAACTCTTTTCCAACCTGAACCATTCTATGTCAGCTAACACTGCCTATCAAGGAAGGCTGAACACCTGTAATACATGTCTTAGCCATCTGAATCAATATAGCTTCACAACCTCATGGATTCAATTTTTCTGCTTACCCAGCACCCGTCCTCAGTATTACTCATTCTATTATACCACCTAACACAGGAGATGGAATGCAGATACCTATGACCAAAGACAGACTGATATTGCAAGAAATATCAAGCTTATCAACTTTATCAAATTGTGAATTTTACCACATGTCACTTATACATGACGAGCGACTGTTACATTTATCATTGCTTTCAGTTTCATCAAGTAATAGTATTTTTACTGAAACATTCTCATCAGTTATGTTGACATCGAGTCCAGATGTAGGCGTAATTATTAAGTAGAATGCGGTTATTCCCAATTGAAGAAGCTAAACTATACTGTCAACAACAACTGAGCAAATAATGTTATAATGAAAATACGACAATATCGAGACATTATTTACAGAAGAGAATAAATACCACCACCATGAGCTCTCTATCAATTCAAACCCCTTAAGTAGACGATGTCAAATCATAAAAGCCTGTCTTCATGCAACTTGATTTTAAAAGTGAAAATATTGCAGCAATAGTCAACATAAGACTGAGTAAATCACTAGCCGGAGTCTATCCTGCAGCTAAGTTGGTTCCCATATAACGGACAAGATGCTCTTTGGTGCAGTCAAAAGTCAACAGGTACCCTTCTCATGTTAATTAACTCCAACTGTATATACAAATTTACGTGTATCTGCAGGAGCGGTTACATTGGGGGAACAGAAATAAGGACACAACTTCAACTTTCTGAACATGTATCTTAATGATTTCTAAGAAAATATTCCGTCTTACCGTCTACGTCAAGAAGTTAAGACATTTTGGAATAACCCAACCCTTACTCTTACGATTCGTTAACTCTTGCATCCTGCCTATTATACTCTATTGTTCCCCCTTAGTTTTTCCTATTCTACTGAAGAAAGACTATATCTTATTACGTAGGATGTTAAAGGTTGTCAGCAGGGTAAGCTACGTGTCACTTAATCAGCTTGTTAATATTCTGGTCGACAGGCACTTGGACTCATGTGAAAAATGGGCTAAATCCTATTTATCTAATTCACATCACCCTCTTCATTCACAACTCTCCCCTTGTATCTCATCAGGTAAAACCATAAGCCCATATAGAAAACTATATGCTCGCACTAGCACTGAAATACAAAAACTCAACCATACCCTACTTGGCTCGCTCGTGTTCTGTGAGACAAAGAAAGCATTAGGCGTGATACCTATAACTTATTAAATAGTCAGTAGAACAACTGGATCTCGTCTTTCCAACTCATATCATTCATAGGTACAACGTTTTCTTTCTTTCTTTTACTTTTCTCTTTTTTGTTGTCATGTGGTGTTTTGTTTCTCTCTTCCTTACAAACTCTACTTGAAACATTCTTCTTCGTTCTTTCACACTCTGTATATCTCGACCTTTTTGTTACCGCTTATGCTAGTAAATATGCTAGTATCTACTTTTCTAACACCTTCAAACACTCTGTTCAATTTCGTCAATATGTTGTTGTCAAAACCAGCCGAGATAACCCTTAATCTATGTAGAATTTTATTTATTGTTAATGTACTAACTGGATGCAATACTGTAGTAAAATGCTGAGAATTCCATTCTGTATCACAAGTGCTGTTTTGGAATAAAGCAAATTATTGTTATTATTATTAATGCCAACGTCTGAAGGGAACAAATGCTTATAAGCGTAATTCTCTCAGCACTGTTCCCTAAGTTCGGAAATTCCTGTCAAGTGAAATCATGCAAAATTTGCAAGTGTGTTAAAACTTCTCTGTACATGAACTTAATTATAATTTATTTAGACTGTAAGCAGCTGATGATTAGCCAACGAAATAAACAACAATGGTATCGTCTTATTCTGCACAAATTGTTGTTCTTGCTTTATTCAAATAAGTGTAATACTTTTTACTATTTTGAAACATTAACGTTCCAATATCTGACCTTGCTGATGAAAAGAATTTGTGCCACCTAAAGCATTTCTCTAAATTTCATACCAATTATTGACACATAAAAACACAGCTGACTAATGAAAATTTTCAAAAAATTCTCTTTACTATAAGTGTCCCCTCCACTGATGAATAATCATTCCTCTTGAGAGAAAAGCAAAGCAATCGCCTTTACGTCAAAAAATCACTGCATGATTTTCTCATTAAAATTATTACTTTTTTAAATGTGTGACTTCATTTAGTAGATAAATCCACTGATTTATATAGAAGTGAAGATTTGATTACAGTTAAAAAATGTTCAGTGTATTAATGTGAGGATGGAACTTAAAAAAAGGATTTTCCGCACACCCTGTAATAAATTCTTCATGATAATACCTGTTCAAAATAGAATTTTAAATATTCTCAGCTTACATAATGACAGTTCATCGATGGTTCTGTGGGAGAATACTCGCCGACCATGTGCGAGGTGTAGTAGATTCGATTCTCCGTTAATGCGATCCTAAACTTTGCCTAGTTAAATGAGGCTGTTAATTCCTATAACCATTGTAAATTTGATGGCAGCGGCATGAGAATCAAGTCTGACGTCAAATATCTTGGATTGTTTCTCTCTTCTGATCTATCCTGGTCTTCCCATGTCTTAGAGATTTTAAAAAAAACATTCCACCTGACTTTTTATATCAAGAAGTTAAAACAATCAGGCATAATTCAACACCTCCTCCTCTTACAGTTTGCCAACTGTTGCATCTTACCTATTCTTCTTTACTGTTCACCTCATTCTTTCGTGGGTTGATTAATAAATACTATGTCATACTTCGTAGAACTCTGAAGACTGTCAGCAGGGCGAGTGGTATCCCATTGGGCCATATCGTTGAAATCGTCACTGATAGGCATTTGATTTCATGCAACAAATTTGCTGAATGAATTTTGTCAGACTGTGAGCACCCACTCTACTCGCAGCTCCAACCTTGTGTCTCCTCGGGTAAAACAAGAAGTCTTTTCAGAAGACTTTATGCACGTACGTCTAAATATAAAAATTTCACGATATCATATTTGGCACGCATTTTATGCGATGAAAATAGTCTCAGACATGAACTAAATAACCTTCTTTGCACTACTAAATAAGCCATTTCCTCCACTTTTATAACATCGAGATTTACTGTTACTATTCTACATATATTTCTAATCCTCTCATTTTTTTTGTTTATTTTTTCATAAGTGTACTCCTCATTTAAGCTCTGTAATAGGTGTTATTTTTTGTTTCTCGCTTCACCATGCTATATCAAGAGAACATTAGATTCAATACTCTATAACATGCTAAAATGTACATAGTGTATCGAAAATATTGTTTAAAACAAACCCACTGTTGTTATTATTATAATACTTATTATTCTCATTTTCTGCTTTGCACATTTTTGACTTTATTCCTGTGGTTACATTCATTTGCGTCGGTGGTATAGCGGTTAGGACGCTCACCGACCATGCATATGGTCCGGGGTTCGATCCCCGGCCACCGACGCACTCCTTTACCTCGCTAAGCCAGAAATAATCCTAGTAAAGAGGAAAGGTTGGACATGAGGCTAGCAACCCCATCCTGTAAAATAAACATTGCTACAGAAACTTCAAGCCACTAGGCTTGAAGCCCTATGTTCCACTGGGGAACGTGAAGGAAAAATTATTAAAAATTATTATTTTAAATTCGTTTATATTTTGAGTAAATTGGATGTAAAATTGTGACAAGTGCTGAGAATTCGATTCTGTATTATAAGTACGGTTTTTTTTAGAATAAAGCAATAGTAAGCCCGGAAATGGGGAAAGAAGATTGGACATGAAGTTACTAACTGCACCTCGTAAAGAAAAAACTCTACTAGTACCGAAATTTCCAAAGTTGAAGTGCTATGTTTCACTCGAAACGTGATGAATAGAAGATTAAAGTGTAGTCATTTTCCTAGTGGAACAGTTATTTCTTCTGTTTAGTCATTCCATATCAGTCTAGACTGTTATTAGACAATAATGAAGATAACTTCGAGGCTGACGTGAGAACCACTGTTCAATAAAAAAAAAAATTCTAGACCCCGGAGTATTCAACAACAAGAAAACCATAAGAAATATGTCATTTACATCGTAGTGTGTAAAATATGCTATAGCCCATTGACTCGTTTACCTTTTCCTACACTCCTTAGGTTGGATACAAATAGTGACATTCATCGTAGAATAAAAGTTGCATACTTTCATGTCTATGGTTCAAAAATATCCTGTAATTTCTCTGCACATAAAAGGGAGCAAGTTACACCGCATGTTTTTATCACTTGTAATACTGTCGCATGAAATTATAAACTTTTGAGCATAATGAAAAGTAGTCTTTATATCTGATCACGGCTAATTTATTTCAGGTCACTTATCATAATCAGATTGATCTGTTATGCGCATAATAGTAAATCATTAAGAATATGGGGTCTTAATGAATCAAGGAAACTATGATTTTTATTAAGCCATGCATAAGTTATGGACATCACTGACGTCTTGTTCTGAAAGTTAGTCAGCTTAAGTTAAATTTTTAGTCATAACTTTGTTTAACATCTCTTGATATTGACTTTTTACAAATCTACGAGTTGAATATATTTTACAATTTAGACTAATCAACAACTAGATATCTCAAGGAATAATAAATCGAAGTTTCCGTTAATCCTTGTTCCTTATGCGTGCCGAAAAAAGCGCTAAGAAGATTGCGACCATCTGAGCATTTTCACAGCTTCTGACCATTACAGTATAAGAGAGGCTTGGTGAAATGCTTATTTAAAAGAATTCAGCGTATTTGTATGGCTGATTATATAGAGAAAGAAAAGAAAGTATTGATGGATACTCTTGTTGAAAATGGATATGCTTGAAAATTTTTAAACAGGTGTTGAAGTCAATTAGTCTTTAAACATACAATCAATGCTGCCTCCAAGAAAAATGTTTTCATCAAATTACCATATAACCGTGAAATAAACAGTAGGATTTTCAGACAAAGGTTAAATTCGGTCATCTGTAGGACCTATTATGTAGCCCGGCTTGTAATTGTCGAAAAAGCGAAAAATTTGCTCCAGTGCAAACCTCGAAAGTGTACAAGTGTATATGTCACATCCCATAATATTTACCAATTTTGTGTGTGTGGACACAAATACATAGGGAGGAGTAATCGTGCTTTGCATGTGAGGTGGGGGAAGAGCATATCCCCAAATGGTTAGAAAGACAAATGAAATGTGGAAAATCAATAGAGGCAGGTGGCAGACTACCAACATCGTCTAATCGAAATGAACCATAAGATTGATGTTAATACAGCCTTTAAAGTCATCTATAAGATGGTGAAGGGTGCTTATTGAAATACTCTGAGGCTACACCTATTCATAAACTTAAGCCGCCGCTCCCCTGTGTTCAAAAGCAGTTTATGATTACTCTCAACCTATCTTGGTAATCCTTATTTGATTGGATTACCAAACGTTGTGTTAGTTATTCTTAAGTCCTTTTTTGTCACTTCGTTTAATTTAATTGCCCTTAACTTTTTTTCCATATATATCGAATTAACAAGTAAATGTGTGATCAGATTGTTCAAAATGTATAGCGCAAATACATCACATTTTTCAGATAACCTTCGTCTTCTAATAACACTTTCCATATCTGAGCATTACTGTATTCGAAGCATGGGCGATGTTGAATGATAATACTACTTAAGAAGTTTCCTATGGAGGCAAGTGATACAAACTAGGAAGTCACAAATCCTCATCGTTTCAGATGGCTGAGTTACTTTCTTTACACATCCCTTCTTGCCTTTTATTAGATTAGTAAAGATGAGGCTAGAATGGAAGATAACTAAGATATAATACCACTGTATGAAGTAATTGGCAGTTAGTTTTAGTTAATCTGTTATCTATCTTGATTCCATGTGACTATAACTACTATTTTGCACATTTTGTCTCCGGAAGTAATTACTGTGTCACTTACATTTTGGTAATCCTAACACATTTGGTTTTTATTCTAATTTAAATATGGATTCAGTCTAATTTCATTCTAACATCACACCACCCAGTTGATAAGCTGCTTACTTAATTCTCTGTCTTTTCTCCAGTATTCACACGTATGGAGAACCAAAATTTCTCCAGACAATGATTATGCAAGCATGTAAATACTCTGTCATATAGATAAGACCTTGGTGATTCTTTAATTAAAATACATATTTCATTTATTATCTGTCTTCTAAACTTTAACACATTCTTTTCACAGTATTTCAATTGTCAGATTTTCGTCAGAGACACACATAGGTTAGAGGAATTTTTGAAAATAAAAGAGCGCTGAACAGCTGTTTTATCCTAGATCGGAACTCGTCACAGAGGGAATCCTCGACCCCAACCAAGGATCGGACCTGGGACCTTACGACTACGAAATCAAGTTCGTACACCATTTAGCTACTTAAGTCGGAAATCATTGGGGCATTAGTTCTAACTTTGACAATTCATGATATAGTGCCTTCAATGAGTTTCCACATCACCTTGACATGGTGAACCTCACTAGTTACGACTTCTCATTACAGCTTCAAGAAATCTATCCAGTAGCCATCAGTGGGCTGGCGATCGATATTCTGACTGCGGAATTTGTAGAATTAGGCGAAAATCTCCATAAATCCTATTATCTTAATTTACTCAGTAGTTGAAACACGAATTTCTTTACAAGTCCTGTCAAGACAAAACAGACAGAGGGTTCAAATTCAGGATGTTCTCCTAATGTGTTACAAACACTTTTAAACAAGTGACTTAGTCAAATAACTGTCACATCCTGAATGACGACTAATCTGTAAAAAGCCTCAGATAGTATTTGAACATCTGTATACCTTACCAAGTAGATAGTTAGGCTTTTTCGGAGAGTATACGGAGTTCAGTCACCACCGGTTGAGTAATTTCCAATAGCATTTAGTTGCTATTATACTGTTGGACCTTATTCGACTTTTGCCAAATTTTTAAGTGTTTACGAGTTTGCCCATGGAATGATATCAGTTAGTGAACCATTAAAAACCAGGGAGTACTGGACACCTATTTCACCCTAGTTTGGAAATCATCGGTAGTACTGAATCAATGGGGTTCGAACCTAGGACCTTCCTGTTAGAAGCCAAGCTCGTATACCATTCAGCCACCGGGACCCAATCCAATGGCCAGCCCATGAATTCTAACTTTAACCAACTAGCACGACCATCAACCAATGACATCGGTGGGAAATCACATCCTCACACTTCACTGGTTGAACCTCTAACTGATATCAATCCATGATCAAACTCATAAACACAGATCTCATCCTTACAAACCAACTCTTGAAAACTTTTAAGTATCCTCACTTGTGTGTTCATTTCGTGATAGTTATAATCAGTCCGAAATCATGAACGATTACCATTCAGTTATACTGAATTAATTTTTCATCATCAATTAATTAACAGTAATTATCTAAAGCTGCTTCATCAATCTTATTTCTTCACAGATTGTTTGAATGAAAATTAAAAAAAAAACAAATCATTAAACTGTCTAGTTATAAAAGACTGTAAATAGGATACGAAAGGCTAAAAATAAAGTTGAATGATAATCACTGCAATGAATCTCGTCAGTTGATTATTTAAGCTTCTTAGAAATCAAATACACTTATTAATGCTGTCGCACCACTTGGTTCACTTTAACCTATTACATTAATATTCGGCTAAGCAGACAGTTGTAACGAGTAAACGTGATCAATTAAATTGGCTTTAGAGGCACGTCTCATGATTGAGAATTATAAAGGTATCAAGTGTTTGGTTTGCACGGGATAACGAAATCCCTTCAATGAAAGAACCATTGAAAATGAAGAAGTTCTACACAGCTGTTTCACCAAAGTTTGGCAGTCTTCAGAAATGTGCACCTACGAGGTTCGAGCCGATGACGTTCCAGTAACTAGGCGGAGTCGTAGACAATTCAGCCCCTGTGACCGAACCGGATGCCTCATGAATTCCAACCTTTACCCATTCGCGATAAATACATACAATAACCACCGGCCAATGAGATAGGCCAGTAAATTTTATCCTACCTATATTGGAAGAAGAAGCATCCAAAGAAAATAGGACTTCAGGTGAACATAGATAAAACAGAGGTGATAAAGATTCCTGGCCAACACCAACAGCAACAACAACAGACAACAAACAGCATAAATAGAAGCAACCTGAAAGAAACAACCTCCTTTACCTACCTGGGAAGCATCGTTTCAACTACAGTCGGAACTGACGAGGATATCAAAGCAAGAATCGGAAAAGCAAGACAAGCTTTCATTACTCTCAAGTTTATCTGGAGGTAAACAGCACTCAGCATGAAAAACAAGATCCGGATTTTCAACTCCAATGTGAAGTCAGTCAGTGCGTCATAAAGAGCATCTCAAACAAACTACACGCCTTTATCAACACTTGTCTTCGCTCAATGCCAATCAAGATCAGATGACCGGCCAGAAAAGATCAGCAACAGGGATCTCTAGCAGTGAGCGAACCAACCAGGAACCGATTGTGAAACAAATATATGCAGGAAGAAATGGAGATGGATTGGTAGCAACCAAAACCGATGTGTTGAGTTCTGAACGTGCAGTTTATACGTTCTATTGTATGTGTCTGACCAAAACATCTTTGATTTATGCATACTAGGAAAATTTCTCGACGATATTAAAAGGACAATTATCTGATGTGAAGTTGCGAGTTCTATTCTACAATCATAATATATCAAAACATAAAATTCACTCAGCAGTGCTGTTAGGTACCTAGGTATACAGATCAAATGAGAGCTCAGATACATAACAAGTAATAGACAACATAATTGTTTAGCCATACTCAACCGTATGAAGTACTTGAGAACCAAAAAGAATATTCCCAATAAAATGGGATCAAAATTCTCAAAAGAGCTAGAACAACCACGCTCCGAACAATTCACATACACCGCCCACCGTCAAAATGACCTTGACTCATTCAAACAAATTTGAAGCCGTAAAAACAACACATTATCAATATCAACACACAACCACAAAGGGGCACATTAAAATTAGAGATTAAATAGAAAAGAAGACGTATAATAAGGATTGAGAAAAAGAGAGATGTCTAAATAAACTGGCTATATCGTAAATACATTGTTCAAGAGGGATTAAACGAAACAATAATCCAACTATAGAAAAATGAAAACAATTATATAATGCGTAACTAATTCATGTGAATGACTTTTTCCATATTTCATCCCATCAACATATCTTACTCACTCTTTAATCTTAGATTTATTATTATTATTATCGGATTTTATCCACTCAGGGTAATTAATATATATAGAGTTTGAAAGGTAGAACGGTTGACCTATTTTAGAAAACACAGAATTCTTCTTTCTTTTGTTTTGTTTAATAGTATACAATGAACAGTGTGACCAGATGGGAATTTTATTCATGATAAACGAAATTATTATTTCCTATGCAAGGAAATAATAAATGAAGAGAAATAGCTAAGTATTATTAAGCCTTACTATTGTATATGCATATATGCATATATATATATATATATATATATACATGTATATTACCCTCCTCCTTTACCTCCCTCCCTTGAAAGCATCGTTTCAACTACAGTCGGAACTGACGAGGATATCAGAGTTAGAATCGGAAAAGCAAGACAAGCTTTCATTACTCTTAAGTCTGTGTGGAAGTCAACAGCACTCAGCATGAAAAACAAGATCCGGATTTTCAACTCCAATGTGAAGTCAGTCAGTGCTACTATACGGATCAGAGACTTGGTCAGTGCGTCATAAAGAGCACCTCAAACAAACTTCAGACCTTCATTAACAGTTGTCTTCGCTCACTACTAACCAAGATGATCAGATGGCCAGTAAAG
This sequence comes from Trichobilharzia regenti, assembly GCA_944472135.2. NCBI lineage: Eukaryota > Metazoa > Platyhelminthes > Trematoda > Strigeidida > Schistosomatidae > Trichobilharzia > Trichobilharzia regenti. The sequence continues at coordinate 138,839,645 of OX235262.1, forward strand.
ATCAGCAATAGTGAGGGGTCTCTGGGAGCGAACCAACCCAGCAGGAACCGATTGTGAAACAAATAGGCATGCAGGAAGAAATGGAGATGGATTGGCCATACACTGAGGAAACCATCAAGTGACATCATACGCCAGGTCATCGCTCGACAAGGAACCCAAAAGGGAAGCGGCGAGTTGGTCGTCAGTGCAAGGATGACTTGGAGGAGGTCATGTGAAGAGGAGATGAAAGCATGTGGGCAGACTTGGAACCGGGTGAAAAAGTCGGCAGAAAACCGAAGGCAGTGGAGATGCGCGGCTGAAGCCCTATGCTACTCTATGAATAAAAGAAAATAATAATAGCTTGGCAAACCACCTGGTTACTCACAAGATAACTACAACAGTAAACTGAACTTTGTCTAGTGTGACGCAAAATCAAACTGAAGAATTCAGAGACATTTAAGTCTATTTATTATACTCTTACTTCCTTCCTTTTTTAATTTCATTTTCACTTAACATCTTTAAGCTATTAATATTGACACCTTTTTGTGATCATCATTTATTTGTGTTAAGTTACGTCTGCATATCCTTAAGTGGGGTTAAACAACCTCCATTATCATTGCATGTATGCCGAGCTCTTTATTATTATTCGTGACACAAAATGCTGTATGATTTTCAAAAAAAAACTACTGAAGAGGCATCAGTAGTTCGATATTTGTAAAAACGACAGGATAGTTAACAAACTTAGCGAAATATAAATTATGATGGAAATTTTTTAAGAAAAAATATCCATTTTTCGTATACTACAAAGAATAATCAATTACATTTAAAAAAAAAGAAAGAAATGAATTTATCTGGATGCAGGAATTTTTTCCCTGCTCATAACACTTAACATTAAAATTTATCACAAATCAGTTAAGATATTAGGAGTTGTTTTTTACAACACAAATCCAACAGTGGTAGTTAATAAGAGAGACAATTTGAGGAACAAAACAACCAGCTAATTTTACTCGAAATTTTCTTAATCGCTATGTTAAAAAACGTATTATAATTAGAATCTTAATGTGTTTAGAAAGACAAAACAGGAGATTTTTTTTCGTTTGCTTCTCACTTCAAGACATACATTCTTCATGAGAAACGCTTTGATTAGTGTCGGTGGTTTACTGATAGAATGACCCCTAATCACGCGCCTGTGGTCACAGGTTCGATCCCCAGCCGATGCAATTCTAAACCACAGCCGGTATTAAGACTGGTAAGAAGGGAAATTTGGACGGGAGTCTAGCAGACTCAGACATAAAAAAGAATAACACCACTGCTGCTGAAACCTCGGAGCTCAAAAGATGAAGGATGTCCTGTGTTCCACTAAGAATGCAAAGGAATAAAATTAATTTAAAAAAAAAAGTTAATATAATGTCAGATATTATCAGACCATACATACCAAATCAAATCCTTTGTGCAAATTTGTGTGTGGAAAGTGGCGTGCGTTATGTGATTTAGGCCTAATAAACACAGGAGCTTGCGGTGTGTTTATTGGCTTAGGAAAGAAAATGTAATGTGCATACGGTTAAATTTGCTTATATTTACGGCAAAAAGCACGGTACTGATGAGGATTTGTAAGTAGTATGTTAATGAAATCTGAAGGAATCTTGAATAGTGGAGCAACGGATTAGGTTGAGAATAGGGGAAATGAAGACTATTGTGAATCAAGATATAAAGTATGATTTAAAGATAGAAGAAACAGAATACAAATATTTATATATATCGGCAAAGTTAAACTTTAAGCACCACTAACTACAATGGACTGCAACCTCACCAATGACCTTGAAACGCTCACTGAGCAAGTTAATGAAACTTGTCAAATAATGTTGTCATCATCATTAAAATATGCTCATCGAAGTGCTATGCTATTAAATGGGATATCTGGCAATTTTCAGCTTAGGTTTGTAAAATATTAAGTTACGCTTTGAGCCAAAGATATGTTAGGGTTAGGTTAACCTAATAAAGGCGACATAAGGGTTGGCTAGAGTTAGATTACAGTTAGAGTTAGGGATATTTTGACGTTAGGATTAGGTTCAAAGAAGATTAGGGTTATTGTAAGGGCTAGAAGACCTAAGTAATTACATGCATAGAATGTGGTTAAGTTGCTCTGTTGCTTTAGGGGTAGAACTTGTGCACTGTGGTAGAGTATAATTCCACTGTAAGTAAAAAATGCGTAAAAACTGTATAAAAGTGTTACAGAGGATACCTTCCTCTTACATGTGATAAAATATGGCTCTCAGTTTTAGGTTGGAGTATCAACAGAGTATAATTCCATTGTGGGTAAATTAATTTTCATAGAGTCTCACACTGTTATACACATTTTATTGCTCAGTAAATATGAGACTTTATCAAAATAAATTCTACCCGAAATGGAATTATACTCTATTGACACTCCAACCTAAAACTGAGAGCTATTTTTACCACATATGAGAGGAAGGTATACTTTGTAACACTTTTCTGCAATTCTTAAGCACTTTTTCATAAATATTTGTATTCCATACACATAAAATGCCTCCTCCATGTGATTGATGCGTTCGAAGTCATTTGCTGGTTGGTAGTCAGTGGTGCTTAAAGTTTAACTTGGCCTATATATCTTTTTCAAACTGAAGTTAATATGTAGGGTTTTTATATCTTGTAATAATTCTGTGTTTTTTTGCCAAACAAACCAATTCTACTACAAAATTAAACACAGTGTTCTATTGCTGCATGCCTGTATAACAATAACAATGTGTTAAAAGCCTAACAGTGGTCAATAATTCAACTTAAAGCCGGATGTATACTGTGGCTTATTGAAGTTAGTATTTTTGAAGATGGGTAGTTATTAGGTGGATGCCTGCTTTCAGCCATTACCAAATACAGTCTTGTTGTACAGGCTTTAATGAATTAAAACATAACATATAAACCAGTATATAGTAAATCAGCAAATAAAACTCAAAAAGTCGAAGAAAGTAATCACCAGCTCTTAAGTAATAGGTATGACAATGGGTTATCATTTTAGAACCTAACAAATTACCACCCTTATTTTCAAGAGTCAGTTCGTGGCGATTTGATTTGTTTCAGTTTTGATCACGAACCGATGTCAGTGAGAGAACCACTGGAAAACCGAGGAGTACTGGAGATCAGTTTCGTCCTAGTCTGTGACTCCTCAACAAAATGAAACCACGACACCACCAAGAATTGAAAGGAAAGCTCGTAGACCAGCCAGTCGGCCACTGGGACCCAACTCAGTGACCATCCCATGAATTCCAACTTCTGCCAATTCATGATTTCAGTGCAACCACCAGCTAGTGTTATAGGCAAGTACTTGTTCTCACACACGAACTGGTTGACCCTACTGGTCACGACTTCTCACTGGAACTCACTAGCAATAGTTAGTTTGTAGGGTAAGTGAGTGCCGATGAAGAGTCCCAAACCACGGCGAAACACCTGATCCTCTAACTGACATCACTCTGTGATCACACTTGAAACAAATTACTGCATTAATTTATTTAATACTTTCATACTGAAATTTCACTGAAATCGAATGTAATTTAAGCAAATAATAAAAAAAAATAGGATCTACTAAAACTGCTTACCTCTCGCATTGTTTATACTCCTCATCCTTAAAGCAGCCATTTCAAATGAAGCTGGTATAGCCCGACTCTCATATTTATTATTTGCTTTCCCTTGTTTTGGTGTATGAATTGGTTGTGTGATTTGTTGATGAGCATCACTTACATGACTCTCATGTGTTGTTGGCTTCTTCACTTCTGAGTTATTCATTTCTTGATATAAATCTATTGATGAGAAATGAAGAATAAAAAAGGTCGAGGGAATGATAAAAGCGAGTAAACTGAGGCCGAAATAAGGTTGAAGAATATTGCAAAAATTTACATTGATGCAAACCAAAGATTCACATAAGATTTTATAAAATTCTTCTCCTTAGTAAGACTGAACGAAGTAAGAAAGGCAAATGTGTACCAAGATAATATGAGCTACTATTATTATTATTATTTCCAGTATTCTTCCAAACTGACTACAAACTAAACAATATTTTATTTTAATTTCCTTTACATTCCTAGTGGAAAATAAGGCTTCAAACCAGAGCTTTAACGTTTTAGTAGTAGTGGTGTTTATTTCTACGGGATGGGGTTGCTAGTCTTATGCCCAACCTCCTCTCTTTCTTATTACTGGCTAAGCGAGGTAAAGCATTGCGTTGGCCGGGAATCGAACCTCGAACCATATGCATGGTTGCCAAGCGTTCTACCACTGTGCCAGTAGGTCTGTGAAGTAAACGAATTCTGTCAGAAGATAGAAGGTAGTAAGTTGTATTACTACTGTTTATAAAAATCTGTTGTTAATGGACTAAATAGTACGATAAGGTAACTTTTTGTTGTATTGTACTGCTAACAAAATTTCGATTATATAGTGAGACTTATAGCTAGGAGAAACTGAAATTCACTAAGGATTCAGAACAATTATTTAAGGTTAAAAAAATAAGACGGAATCAAATATATTTTAGATAACATTTATTTTTAAAAATATTCCAGACTCTATATGGCAGCTGCGTGGTTTGCAAGTAGCGCTATCTAGAATTCATGCGGATTGAGGTGATTTAACCCTCTAAACTGAGTCTAACCGTTTGAATCACTGATGAGACAGGCTTCAAATAAGCAAAAAAAGAGGCGGCCATTTGCTTAAATGACTTTATTATGGTTATAACGATAATTACCATTTGGAGTGAGGGGTTTCCAACATACCATATAAATCAGATGTAGGAGGCATCTTTCCAACTGAAATTTCGTCATAAAGCAATGTTAACTATCTTAAGTAGACTATAAATATTTAAAATATGAAATAGCTTGTTAAAAATTTGAGAACAAATTGTAAACTTAATGATACGATATAGTGTCATTTTACTGCCTCTATACTTTAGATTTACAGACGAAAGACAATAAGTATGTTCTTCCACACCATTACCTAGGTCTTCAAGATCAGAAGTTCAAAATCAAAGTAATTGTGATCAATGTTGGCAGTCTATGATTTCGTTACTCTAAGTGAAACACAGATGTAAATTCAGCTTATGACAAACAATCGCAACAGAGGACGATATCATTTGTCGTTCATAAAAACGAAAATGCAACCTATCTGAATTCAGTCAAGCTACTGCAATCTAAGAAAACGGCAGTGACGGCTAGAATTCCTCTGGAAACACTGGAAACAGATCCAGAAACTGAAGCAGATGTGCTCACACCACTATGGTGAAAAGTTTGAGAGGAGGGAAGGCTATTCACTAATCGAAAGAAAGGTTACCTTGATATAAGAATAAAACTTGTGCACTGTGGTAGAGTGTGATCATATCAAGGATATGATTATGAGCAATAAATTGTGCTCGAAACGTCATCAGTAAACATTACTGTATAACACTGTGAGACTTTATCAAAACAAAATTTACCCATAATGGAAAGGTTACCTTGTCAAACTACCAAAGGAAAGCAACTTAAGCCTCTTGTCCACATCAAGCAAAATACTAAGTCGCGTTATCCTAGACAGAAAAAAAAGATGCACTGGTTGCAGAGCTAAGGCCGGAACAAACTGGATTCAGGCAAAGTAAACCATGTGTGAATCAAATTGGAATTCTTTGCATCATTATCCAACAGAGGATAGAATGGAAGTCAAATATCTGCCTAAACTTCATCGACTTTGAAAAGGTCTTCGACAGCGTTGACCATGAAGTAATTCGGAAACTACTTCAACATTACGGAGTGCCCCTAGTTTTTAATAGCATCATTCAGGAACTGTATGACAATGCAAATATCAAGTGGTCTACAATGAAAAAGTCAGCAAAGCGATAGGAGTGAATACAGGAGTGAGACAAGGCTGATTACTATCACCGATCATATTCCTTGTTAAGGGGGAGTGGATTATGAGTTGGACTGTGGGGGCGAAAAGACAGGAATACTTTGAACTAATGAGAAGACTAGAAGATCTGTACTTCGCAGACGATTTATTTCCAATGTCATATAAATCTGAAGATTTACAGTTGAAAACGAACAAGTTAGAAGTAGAAGCAGCGAAGACAAGACTTCAGGGAAAGCAAAGAGAAGACAGAAGTGAAACAGATAATCAACCAACAATAACAACGAGCACTAATCACTATCAACGGAATAAATTTGAAGGAAGTCACTTCACTTTCACTTATCTAACCAGCATCGTCTCAGATATACAGGTCGTGCAGATGAGGATATCAAAGCCAACCTAGATCGAATAAGGAAAGCAAGACAGACCTTCGTTAATCTGAAATAAATTCAGAAATCTGCTACACTCAACAAATGAGCAAGATAGAGTTTTTCAACATTAATGTATAATCAGTGCTTCGATCTGGTTCACAGAATCGGGGCGTGTGTCATGAAAATGATCTTATGCGCAATCATGGGGCCAGTTAAACATGACTATAGAGAACAAGACGAAATGGAAACGTGTCTTTGAATCCCTAGGTCCCACTCAGAACCCAAGGAGATAATTATTATAATAATAATCACTTTTGACATAAACAGTCCTACACCTTGCAGAAACTGCTATAAGATATAGAGAGTAGGAAAGAGAGTTCGTTTATATATATATATATATATATATATATATATACGCTCCCCATTAGTCTTCCCTGGGCTACTGAAAAATGACTATACCATCCTGAGAAGGATGTTGAAGGTAGTTAGTTGGACTAGTGGTGTAAAACTCAGTCAGCTCGTCACTACATTAGTAGATAAGCATCTGAATACATGCGAGAAATGGACTAAAACCATACTCTCTGACCCCCAACACTCCTCTATTCCCAACTCTCTTCTTGTATCTCATCAGGTAGAACCAGAAATCAGTACAAAATAATATATGTTCGTACAACCAAGTATAGGAACTCAACGATACCATATTTGGCCTGTGTTCTAAGTGACAGAGACAGCGTTAAGCGCGAAACCTATGATTTGCTTTGTTGTTAATAAAATAATTTTGGCTCTCTTATTTCTCTGTTATTTGTATTCTATAGTGAACATCTTCTTAAACATACTTAGCTACCTAAATTATTAACATTGGCTTACTTTTTCATTCTTTATTCTATTCCTTCTTTTGTGTATCTACTGGTTCGGACTATATTAGCACTATGAGTACTACTAAATTGTCCTGTCATTAACCATCATGTAATATTAGCTTTGTGGTTGTTCTTTGTTCGGCATTATTTAACTGACAATCTTGTTTGTGAACGCCATTATCACCATCTTAAAAATTATGTATGATGCAGGATTACTCCCACTAACACTGCAAACACCGCATTAGACGTGACAATGAAAAAAACACACAACCTGAAATGTTTATTTTATGATTGTTTAGTGTAGTTCAATCAAATTAACTGATCATCTTGGCGATAAACATTCTTAATATGATTTCATAACTTCTTGTATGATTATAGCTGTTACTGTTCACCGCGCATAAACATATCATAGCTTCCACTACCCAATACTGAGATATTATTTATTATGTTGTTTATTTTCAATTCTACTTCTTGGTATTTTTTCGCATTTTTTTGGTATTTTGTGTTAGATGCAATATTGTGGATAAGTGCTAAAAATTCCACACTGTATCACTAGTACTGTTTCTAGAATAAAGCAAATTATATATATATATATATATGCAAAAGTTCTATATAGAAGACTGAAATAGAAGTCAGCACTTGTTTTCATCTCTAGTTGATGTAAGACTTCACACCAGCCATCAATTTGATTGCAAAATTCTGTTGTAGGCAATGCACTATTTTATTGAAATAAGTCAAAAGTAGTCATTCATTCTGCAACAGTATTTTTTTGTCTCATGAACTCAACTAGTTTCTCTGAAGTAACTGAGTGAGAAAATGTTTCTATTTTTATTTTATTATTTTTTTGAAAACCTCACCTTAACATTTGTATAGGCATACTTCTAGTAGTATCCACCCTTTCTTAAAATGCAAACTCCTATCTGAAATTCCTTTAAAATGTATTCAAGTGAAAAATACAATAAAATAAAAAAAAACCAAGTCTCATAGACATATTTCCTACTCCTCCTCTTCCTAAACACTTCCCTTAATCATGACTACTACAGTGTATACTTCAAAAGTTAGCCATTTAAAAATTTCATCCTATGACATCATAATAAAACTGTTCACTGATTGAAAGAATTGTCAGATGTGTGACAAAAATTGTAAAGACATTAAAATTGAGTGAGTACATCATCATCATCACTCTACTATTACTATGAATAGGGAACAAAAAAACATTTTAAAAATTAAAGAGATAATGATAGACACATAAATCCATCAAACTAACAGTTTATGAGAGAAAAAACAATAACATTATTCTGTATTAAAAGTAATATTGTTGGTTTTTCTTATCTACTCAATATGCTTCCTAGACTCCGCTCAGGAAGTACAACCTATGTGTTCTCACGGTCAACATAAGAAATGACAAGGGAATCAACTAAATAAAATATGCTTTAATGGACCAGGGTAATACATTATTATTATTATTATTATATCCTTTAATTCATAGAGGAACATAGGGCCTCAGCCGCGCATCTCCACTGCCTTCGGTTTTCTGCCGACTTTTTCACCCGGTTCCAAGTCTGCCCACATGCTTTCATCTCCTCTTCACATGACCTCCTCCAAGTCATCCTTGCACTGACGACCAACTCGCCGCTTCCCTTTTGGGTTCCTTGTCGAGCGATGACCTGGCGTATGATGTCACTTGATGGTTTCCTCAGTGTATGGCCAATCCATCTCCATTTCTTCCTGCATGCCTATTTGTTTCACAATCGGTTCCTGCTGGGTTGGTTCGCTCCCAGAGACCCCTCACTATTGCTGATCTTTACTGGCCATCTGATCATCTTGGTTAGTAGTGAGCGAAGACAACTGTTAATGAAGGTCTGAAGTTTGTTTGAGGTGCTCTTTATGACGCACTGACCAAGTCTCTGATCCGTATAGTAGCACTGACTGACTTCACATTGGAGTTGAAAATCCGGATCTTGTTTTTCATGCTGAGTGCTGTTGACTTCCACACAGACTTAAGAGTAATGAAAGCTTGTCTTGCTTTTCCGATTCTAACTCTGATATCCTCGTCAGTTCCGACTGTAGTTGAAACGATGCTTTCAAGGGAGGGAGGTAAAGGAGGAGGGTAATATACATGTATATATATATATATATATATGCATATATGCATATACAATAGTAAGGCTTAATAATACTTAGCTATTTCTCTTCATTTATTATTTCCTTGCATAGGAAATAATAATTTCGTTTATCATGAATAAAATTCCCATCTGGTCACACTGTTCATTGTATACTATTAAACAAAACAAAAGAAAGAAGAATTCTGTGTTTTCTAAAATAGGTCAACCGTTCTACCTTTCAAACTCTATATATATTAATTACCCTGAGTGGATAAAATCCGATAATAATAATAATAAATCTAAGATTAAAGAGTGAGTAAGATATGTTGATGGGATGAAATATGGAAAAAGTCATTCACATGAATTAGTTACGCATTATATAATTGTTTTCATTTTTCTATAGTTGGATTATTGTTTCGTTTAATCCCTCTTGAACAATGTATTTACGATATAGCCAGTTTATTTAGACATCTCTCTTTTTCTCAATCCTTATTATACGTCTTCTTTTCTATTTAATCTCTAATTTTAATGTGCCCCTTTGTGGTTGTGTGTTGATATTGATAATGTGTTGTTTTTACGGCTTCAAATTTGTTTGAATGAGTCAAGGTCATTTTGACGGTGGGCGGTGTATGTGAATTGTTCGGAGCGTGGTTGTTCTAGCTCTTTTGAGAATTTTGATCCCATTTTATTGGGAATATTCTTTTTGGTTCTCAAGTACTTCATACGGTTGAGTATGGCTAAACAATTATGTTGTCTATTACTTGTTATGTATCTGAGCTCTCATTTGATCTGTATACCTAGGTACCTAACAGCACTGCTGAGTGAATTTTATGTTTTGATATATTATGATTGTAGAATAGAACTCGCAACTTCACATCAGATAATTGTCCTTTTAATATCGTCGAGAAATTTTCCTAGTATGCATAAATCAAAGATGTTTTGGTCAGACACATACAATAGAACGTATAAACTGCACGTTCAGAACTCAACACATCGGTTTTGGTTGCTACCATAATATTTTCTGTGAGTTAACTGAGATAAACTGGAGTCATAAACGATAGCCAACATTGAAACAAATCTTCAATCTCAGTCCGATTCCAACTAACGAGCTTTCAGTTACTTGTCAAGCGATCGGCTAACTGAAAGACGAAATCTACCTGTCGGCCAAATCTCAATTTTAATTCAGTCACATCACAGATATAGGAAACGTTAAGTGGTGGCCAGCAAAGAAGAGTCGTAGATCAGTTACTGGAGTAGTAAACAAGTGAACAGCACACCAGAATTAAAAATTTATTGGCTACTTAGGCATAAGTATACGATTTTCTTTGTACTTTCCTTGGGGCCTTTGATTTGATAGGTTTGCTAGGAGTATGTCTTTTGATGAAATTCCGTGGATATCCATTTTTTTCGAAGACGTTCATGAGATATCTTTCTTCAATTTTCCTTAAGGTGGGAGTGCTGCAATGAGTCCTGACCCTCTTGATTAGTGTTTGTATACAATTCCTTTTGTGTGTTATTGGATTGTTGTTGTGATGATTCAGTTAATGGTGTGTGTAGGTTGATTTGCTATAAACTGAAGTTTCTAATTCCCCTGTGGTTGTTCACCTGACTAAGACGTCCAAAAATGGGATTTCGCTCTCGGATTCCTCTTCTCTTGCAAATTTGATGTCGTTGAAGACGCTGTCTATTAAGTTGTGAGTTTTATCCAACTCGTTTTCTTTGATTATTACAAATGTGTCACCTACGTAACGTATCGAAATTTTAGGTTTGATCTTTGGTATGATTATGTTTTCGAGCCTTCGCATCACTGCTTTCACAATCAAATCTGATTTTGGCGATCCCATGAGTGTTCCTTTCACTTGTTCATATATTTAGAAGTACGTTGTTAGGCATACGTTTATGCATTCGATCCAACTTTTGTGTTGCATTTCTGATTGTTGTGAAAGGTGTTCGTCGTTGATGAGGAGTTGCCCCACGGTCTCTTTTGCTAGTTTCTGTCCAATTGAGGTATATTATTGTTATGTTGCTGCTGCTGAGTGGTTAATAGTAGTTTTCCCCGTCGCCAAATTGTTATGTACTCGTCGACAAATTATTGTTATGTACTGGTCGAGAATTTAATAGTCCTGACCTAAGAAGGCGGAAATCAGAAGACCACTAGGTTTGCGATGATACTTCTATTTTCCAAACACAAGGAGAATGCAATAGTGGTATTACACCAAAGTAAGTAAGTCACACAAGATTGTGTGAGCGAAATATATATGAATGTCCAGACAAGTGTGTGAACAAATCAATGGACAGTCTTAACATGAATGGCTAATTATAATGAAGTATCGATCCATATATACATAGCAAAATATAGCAGACATGTCAACAACCACCATATATGGATATATGTCACCAAGCAACGGACTGTCAACAAACACTCATATTATATTATATATAACATAAGGGGAATATACATTGTTAAAGGAGACAGGTTCATCAAAGTGAAATGGTCACAGACTAAGCGAGCAAACAGAAAGAGAGACCACCACACATATGCATATATATATATATATATATATATATATATGGATACATATCAATTATGCTATGAAGTCGAAGGATATCATTATTTCTTGGTCATCTAATTGGATGTCTCTGATTTTCTCTAGAAATTGGTTAGCAGAATCGATGGAGTGATCGCAAGATTCCGTCAGGTGTTTCAGTTTTCTGTATAACTGTTTGGATAAATTGTATGTTGGAGTTCCTGGGAGTGATACAATCAATCGTGGAGCACAAAGAAAATAGCTCTACCATTCATAAAGGACATCTCAGTAATCACTACAAGACTCTTCAAACCTTTAGGAATGGACGTCACACACAAAACAACAAAATCATTTCACCCAGTTCTATGTCAACCAAAAGACTCAACAACGAAAGGAGAGAAAACCAACATCATCTACAAAATAAATTGTAACAACTGCGAATAACACTACATTGGTAAAAGTGGACGTCCCCTTCGTCATCGTGTTCATGAACATAAGCTAGCCGTCAAAAGACATGACGTCCACTCCTTTATATCACTACATAAAGACAACCACGGACATCAATTCAACTGGGCAACGTTCAAATATTAGATAGAGGAAACACCAAGAATGCTAAAAAATTTTCAGAAGCCTGTCTGGTATTCCAGTGAATCGTCAATCAATAGACAGATCAAGATAGACAAAATTTACCAACCAATAAGATGGAAATCTCATACACAAAGGGTCAAAGTTCAAGTCAAGGAAACAATCAATACCAATACAAGTAGCCTAGAGGGTGTGAAAACACACAAAAACAGCCAGTCACGTTCAAGGTCACCAGGAGAGACGACTAATAAACTCGTGGAGAAATCCAAAAGCTCACTTCTACGAATTGAAGTATGCGCTGAAGATGTCGCCTAGTAGGACAATGAAAGCTTCCTAGACAAACTATGCAGCTTAGACAACACAACCACATAAAAATCATCCACCTGAGCTACAAATCTTCTCTATCATATACGACGCACACAGTTCATGACATTAAATCAAATCCAACTCTCTGAGGTAATTCAAAACCGAGTACACTGATGATAAGCCCAGCTTCAAACGAGACAAAAGGGCTTTCCAGCGTTCAGACCACTTCGATCTGGCTGCTAGTAAACCAGTACTACTAGTTAGTGTGAGTGGTACTCAACTACTCATGTCAGTTAATCAGTAGTATGTAGCCTCGTGACATAATTTTATCACGAAGACGGTTTCCTTTGAATTCTTAGTTTTATTTAACCAACGGTATCTGCCTAATTCGATCACCCCTGATATTCACAACATGGATACTCCTCTATCTGTCCACTAACCAATAATCTCAAGAATCTATTTTCAAAGAATATCTGTTTGAAAATTAATCTTTTTATTGGATGTGAAAGCACAGGAAAGTATAACGAATAAAATATTTCGTATGTTACGAATATATGAAGAAGAAGAAGAAGCAGAAAAGTGAATTAAAAGCCAAGAATGATTACTTCGTTATTTAATTCTGCTTCTATTGATTTTTATTTTCTCTAAATTATGTTCTTCCTATCAGTAGAAAGAAAAAAGTGAAATGAATTCATTATCTGTTTCTCACTGCCTTCGAAAAGTGTAATAGTGTGAGTGAGTGAGTGAGTGAGTGAGTGAGGGAGGGAGGGAGGGAGGGAGTGTAGTACAGTCAAGGCTTGAAATAAATCTTATAATATGTTGTTGTATAGATCAGTTGTATATAGACAGAAATATATGTAGAAATCATATCTGGCTTAGAATATTCTAAAATTCCTTAAAAAAGAAAGAGAAAAATATTTTTATGAGAGGAAGAAATAGCGTGAAACTTCAGTTTTCGTTGTTGTTGTTATTGGTGGTGGTGTGTTTTTATCATATGCATCATGTGAAGATCATAAAATTTTTGGAAGTAAAACACACAGAGGAGAAAATCAAAAGAATTTCATATAAATATTACAAGTGTTTTGAGGCATGAACTATCAACCAGTCAGAGATTTTTCTCTATTGATTAATGTTTAGTAACACGAAAAGGAGATAAAACACTCACTTTTCTTCTATGAATACCCAAGAGTATACTGGTTATCAATGAATAATCTTGGGTATTATACGTCTGAGGATTTTCTGGTATACTGGTAAAATGTCCGCCAACCACTGAAGGGGTTCAGGGTTCGATTCTTGGCCAGCAAACTCCTTAACTTCGCTTAGTTGGCAGTAACCCCGGTGTAAAGCGTGAAGGTTGGACTTGGTGTTAGGCCACCTCATCCTATAAGAAGGCGATACCACTGCTACTAAAACTTCAAAGCTCCAACTTAAAGCCCTCCCTATGTTCCATTCAGGGGACAAAAAGAATCAAATGATATATAATAATATACTTCTCGATGAAACTAACTTATCCAAATGATTTCGTACTCCTTTTCACCACTTTTTTCTCCAAAACTAAGGTTCAAGTTAGATCATGGATTGATATGAGTGAGAGAACGATTGAAACTCACTGGCAAACATAAAAACTCAAATACCTACAAACTAAATCTTGAATATTAATCTGATGCTCGCCAGTGACTGACGACAGGACAAAGTTGACTAGAGTTCTAGTGAGAAGTCATGACTAGTGAGGTAAAAGTGAGGACAAATACTCGTCGACGACACTGGCCAGTGACCGAGTTGGAATTCATGAGGCACTGGATCGAGTCCTATTGACTGAATTTGACTTTTAACCGCAAGGCCCTGAGTTCGATGCCAAAGGTTACTCGTTACCACATACCCTTGAAGAGTCTCGAATTAGGAAAAAAACAGATATCAGGTAATCTCTGAATTTCAGTGTATTATTGTGATATCAATCCACGGTCGAACTGAAAACAAATCAAATCTCTACAAAATAACTCTTGAAAAACAAGTATGTTTTTCTGCTTATTGAGAACAGCTTTGGATGTATATGTAAAAATATTCATAAATAAGCGTAATATTACAGAAAACGTTATGAGTTTGAAATTCACTCTCAATATACTTCATGACTTATTGATCAGTATAATTTAAACTATTCAGAAATTTATTTTATGTTCAATAATGAATGCACATGAATAGAAATATACACTAATCTGTTGTTCTTATTTACAGAAAAATAACAGATTAATCATCGTAATAACGACTTTAAGTGGAAATAGAGATTGATAGTAATCTCCACATAAGATAAACAATGAAACTTATAAACAGTGAGGTATGAACGAGGGTGGGTAGACTTCAGTCTCCATCTCAAAATAAGTACGCGTTCCCAACCCTCTGGCGGGTAAGTCCTATTCACGGCCTTCATGCAACAGCGGGGGTGATCTTCAAAAGAGTGGAAAGACGAATTTGCACCTCTAGCACCTACAACTCGACCGAGATAAGTGATGGTGTACCTTAGGAGGCTGAAAAAGCATTATTCCAAAAATACCTGAGGTGTGTGTTCTCCAGAATCCAAACAGATTGAATGACGTATGAACCTTTTTTCGGTCACCAGAAACTATGACAACGCAGCTATTCACTTTGTTCTATTGCCTTGTGAAACAGGCTTTAAGTCAAACACATTCGAGGAGGTGATCAATTAAAACAACTAACTCCTTCAGACTGGCCAACCAGAAAGTACCTCATCCATCGCACAAATTGTAATATTTTATGTGGTACAAGATTTTGATGAAGAAAATTGAAATTTATTGGTGAATTGTGAAACCTGGCTAAAATATAAAGTGGTGAATACCATTCAGAAATGACTGTCGTCAAAACTGTAAGAGTTTGAAAAGATGAATGTCATCCATTAGTGGAAGCGACTAAAAGAGTTCATGATGTATTCTTTTGAAAAAAGTTAAAAGATTAAATAAGCATGAAAATGATCACCAATAATACACAAAGTTAATGCACAACAAGTCACCATGCTGGTAAAAGGATAGGATAAACCGTTTCTGTATGCCCAACTCAGTGAAAGCATTTCAAACAAAAACGAAAACCAACAAGTTTGAAGAAGAAGCATCGAAGAGCAGACCTCCAGTGATATTATTGATTGGACACTAGTCAGTAACTAGTGTAATATGTCTAGTACTTTGTTTCGTGCAGACTGAATTCTATTAGTCAAGTTTGCAATGTGGCCACCGTGCTAGGTGGATCTCCATCACTTTGTACTGTGAATTGTTGGTATCAGATGGTTGGAGGCAATCGGCAAGAAGCCTAGGACTTTGGTTTCGTGCTTGTTGCCAGTCACCAGTGAGAGCGAGGCGTATCTACAACCTTGAGGGAACTCATATCTCTTCTGAGATTGGAACCTGCATCACCCAGTGCTGCAGTCAGAGACGTTACCACTGAGCTATTCGGTTAATGACTAGTTACTGACTAGTATCCGATAGAAAATATCCAATACAGTCCTACAGGAGCTCAGTCATGAGCCCGAATAGCTCAGCTGTGACGTCTCTGACTGCAGGCGGCACTGGGTGACGCGGGTTCGAATCTCAGAAGGGACATGAATTTCTTCAAAGTTGCAGATGCCCCTTGCTGACAGTTACGAAACCTAGGTCCACGGCTTCCTGCCAGTTGTCTCTCACCACCTAAAAGACTTCAAATGAGCATAGAGAAAATAGGGGGTAATGACGACATCTAACAACTAGGTAACGACAGCATGTATCAGTAACTATCAAATTCCATCACTTATCTAGCCAGCATCGTTTCAAATACAGGTGGTACTGATGAAGATGTCAAAACCATCCAGGACGGGAAAAAAGACAGAGATTCATTATTCCGAAATAAGTCTGAAAATCTAATGTACTAAGCAAAAAGAATAGGATTCCTATTTCCGACACTTATGTAAATTCACTATTTTATATGGTTTAGAAACTTGGTTCACACGTCACAAAAAGCAATTCCAACAGGTTGCAGACCTTTATCAATAGCTGCCTTTACCCCATGTTGAAGATCAGATAGCTTATTAGAAAGAATTTCCAGCACGGACCTCCGGTGACGAACCAGTCAAGTATCTGTTGCTCAACAAATATTCCAAAGAAGATGGAGGGGAATTGGACACTTCCTGAGGAAATCATTGGGTGAAATCACGAGCCATGCTATTGCTCTAGTGAAAACTGATTGGGAAACTACAAGTTGGGCGTGGGTTTGACAGTGACGTGGAGGAGGTCATGTAAGGAGAAGATGTGAGACAAAGGGCGATCGTGGAACCAACTAAAAATAACTACAGAAAAAGGATGAAATGGAGATGTGCTGTTGAAGCCATATGTCCCAATCAGAACACAAGGGAATAATTTCAGATAAACAAGTGAATATTTATTCAGCATATTAAAGTCACATGAACATTTTTATTTCAATAGACACTTAAAACCTGCGATGATTCCTTGTGAGAATCATATTTCAGGTAAAAATTACTGAATGTAACTGAAGTCAAAAAGATTTGCAACTCAGGTGTGAATGGTTTCAATATGACTGTATTCTTTGTGCTGACTGGCTTAAATTAATCTTCTTCGACTCTCTAAACGCCTTCCATTATTTAATGTTTACGTTCTTCTGTGATTTAGATGATACAGTTGGAGTGTGACAAGTGAGCATGTTACAAAAAATAAATTCATAAATCATTTCTTCGCTGCTGTTTTTTTTTATTTCCTTCCATAACGGTCTTAGAAAGATTGACTGAGTAGTTGACATAATAAAAACACTACATAACAATCAGTCAAACTCTGAATAGTACGACTTATATCAACTCCTTGTAGGTAGTTACATCTGAGATCTTAGTTGGTAGGCAGACTTTCGTCGTTCCAACTCAATCTACCAGCTTTGGAACAAGTTAAATTAAATTACCAAAATGGTTTTCTTGGAAACATTTAATTCAATAAGCATTGAGAAAATTATTGATAAGTATAAAATCACTCAAACTGTTTTAAAATACAGCGAAAATATTCATTTACACGTCTAGAAAAAACAAAAAATCGATAATTTCCTCTTCTGGCTCCGGTATCATTAGTTCCGAAAAAAACCTTATTCTTACAACTTCATTTTCTCAGGGATAACATCACTGAAATTTTAACACAATGCCTAAGCAATACAGTGGTAAAAAAAGAGCAAACAGTGCTGCTGAATTATGCTGTGCCTTGAAACCAACCCCATTTTGCGTTTAGGAGTTAAAGAGAAACTGCCTAATTTCGTCTCAATTTGACTGCTCCAGTAGAGCCAGTTACATAGGCCATAAAATTAGACGTGTTTCTTGGCGGATCTCCAAACATCACCCTGCGTGGTTAAGTAAAGGATAAACAAAATCCATTCATAGAGCTCTATTCTCTGTCACACGATTGATGTTAACGAGGCTTTCAAAGTCATCTACCGCGCATACCAAATAATCTTAACTTTACCTTTGGAGTTTGTCGTCTACTGCATATTGATGAAGCTGTCGGGTTCCACATTGAGAAACCTACATTATGTATCGAAAAGAAGTTCGCTCAGACAATTTCCTTACCCCCACTGGCCATCAAAGTCTTAGTGATCTTTAGATTTTGTAGAAATCTCCTGAATTTTATTTTATTTTGTATTTCCTATTACATTTTTATGCCTATTATAATTTATGCATTTTTAATGAACTGTAATTCCATTGATCTTACTTGACAAATCCTTATTGTTTAAAAGACACCAGTATTTTTAATGACTACCGTTCTGGAATATATATATATATATATATATATAATCGTATAGCCAGAAGAGAAACTATTCGAAAAGGATATTCTTTACTCAACCACTTATTTTTTCTAGATGTTTTAAAATAATCTAAGTTCGTTCATAGGACGGTTTATAAGGCTAACTAACTTATTCGTCTCATTCTTTTACTCCTCAAGAGGAGCATAAGGCTTCAAAATTGAGCTCTGAAGTTGCAGTGGTGGTGTGGTATTGTTTTTACGGGATGGTGCTATTGGTCTCACGCCCAATCTTGCCTCTTTTCTCAGGCTTACTAATGGTTAGGCAAGGATTAGAAATGAATCGGCTGGGAATCACACTGGGACTTTCTACTTTGCTGGTGAGAATTTTACACATTTGAACTACCGAAGCACTACTACTGTGTTGATTACTCATTTAAAAAATCTAAATCAATAATTAATTCTCTATAGACAAAGTTTCGCTACTTATAAGTAGACTAAGTATGCTATTCGAAATGTCGCCAACGAACACATTCATTTGTAGTTACGATCATACTGCCTGGCAGGTGTCTAGTTCTGCATAACTGTTAACATTAAAAAAAAACGCCAAGACGAACTATTCACTCTAAAAAGAAATCCTTACACTCCATCACCTAATGGAACGTCGAAAGTGTAGATAACAAATAGCCTATGTCCTTATGTGTGCGTAGGAGGACGACAGGAGGCATGATGCACTATTATTGATACTGAACGAAAAAAAAGCATAAACGTCATAATAAAGTAAACAAAAATAAAGGGAAATTACCTGTTACTGATTTTTGATCAAACTTTTCAGGCAACTGAAACGTGACAGCTCTAGATTTTGGCGGTTTCAGAATCTCATTGAAATATCCAACTGAATGTTCTTTCATACAATTTTGAGTATCTCTATTATAATCTGGAGGTAAGTCATCATTTTCTAAATTGTAATTAGATTTCTTTTGTTGATGATAGGAATCATTATTCTCCTCTTCCATATCAACTTTATAACCCGGTTGATACGATTGTCTTTTATGATTTTCATTAGTATTATTATTATTATTATTATTAGCAAGTGATGCACGAACCATATCAGATAAACTTGGATGAGAAAGTGATCGTGTCAATTCAGAATCACAGACAATCACTTTTTCACCATTTGAACAAACAGCTATCGACTGTATTGATCTGGGTGAACTAGATGCAGATAAACTAGGCGAAGCAGCTGACGACGAAGTCATTGGGGAGAAAACTGTTTTCAAACCTTCACCTTCTTGACTTTCATCACCATCATCATCATCTTCGTCAAGACCATCCAGGGACTTTCGAGGAGCACATATAAGTCCCAAAGCAAAAATCAGTATCAAAGGAATGAGTCCCAAGGCTGGTTAAAATTAAAAAAATAATAATAATAAATTGTGTTAAACAATAGTTTTAATCGGAATCAGATGAACACAGCTTGATTAACATGTATAAGGTTATTCACATTCACTTACCAATGCTTTCAACTCATTTAAACACTTACACAAAACATTATTTGTAAATTTCATAACATCCTTTTAATGACTGGACTATAAAAACATGCACTTTTATTCCTTTGCGTTCCAAATAGAATTTATAGCTTCAAAAGCACATTTCCATTGAATTCTGCTTTCTACAGTCCTTTACACGGTGTCTTCCATGCTACCGTTGAACACACAAGCCCATCTCGTTATTAGCCATTCGGGTTCTAAATCGAGAGCCCTCGCGGTGTGTGATATCACTCGACATTCCCCCTCAGAGTGTTTCCAGTCCTTCTCCGTTTCTTACGCCATATTTGTTGGGCATTAAGTTGTTGGTTGGTTCATTCTCAAAGTTCCTCATTGTTTACTTTTTCTGAACATATGATCTTCAGTGTAGAGCGAAAGCGGCTGTTGGGAATGTTTTTGATGAGGCGCGTGACAAGTTATTGAACCAAGTAGAATAACTGACTTGACACTGATACTGAGAATATGAACTCCATTCGGTTCGACTGAGTGCAAAAGATTTCTAGACTAATTCTAAATTGACTACTGTGTATTTTGCCTTTGATATCATGAACCATGTCTCCCACTGTAGTTGAAATAATGAAAAAAAATTGACTTCCTTGGAATTTCTCCCGTTGGCAGTGATTGGTACTTGTTGTTCTTGGTTATTAGATATCTTCATCTACATTCACTTCAAGTCTTGTCTTTGATGCTTCTTTCAGCTTGTTGGTTTTTGCCCCTACTAGAAATACTTATATTGAGCTCTGTATACAGAGAAATACCTTATGTATATTTCGAATTCTTAATTTCGAGGCACTAACAGTTTTGACAATAACCATTTATGAACGATGTTCACCACCTAATGTTTTAGCTTACATAAGACTATTGAAGTCAAGTTTCACAATTCACTAATATATATTTCAACATTCTACATCAAAATCATGTTGTTTCCTCTGACAGAGAATTACTGCCGATCTCTATTTCCACTTATACTATTTCTATATCAGAGCATTGAATCGTTATTATTATAATTTATCTTTACATTTTTTTCTTTACAGGAAAACAACAGATTAGTGTTCTGTTTTTTCAACTTATTTGCCTTCATTATTAAACATAAAATAAATTTCTGAATAGTTTAAATTATGTTGATCAATAAATCATGAAGTGTATCGGGAGCGAATTTCAAACTCATGACTTTTTTCTCTAACATAAAGCCTATTTATGAATACTTTTCATATATATATATATATATACCTAAAGACATTCGCCAAAATAAACTTATTTTTGGGAAAAAACTGGTAAAAAAGGATTACTAAATCCTTCGAACAATCTAGTTTTGTTTAAAAAATTATTTAAAATAATGGTTGATGCTGAATTGGCGCTTAAATTCCTTCAGGAAATTCGTAACATATATAACTTGGATTAATATACGTGTAAAACTTCAGCACTGTGATAGTATCTAATTCCATATTAGTCTGTTTATTAGATGTATCACACAGTGAAACAGTATTATTATTTACTGGAGGACTAGGTTTCGAATGCAATTTATTGTTCATAATCATACCATTAGTTATAATCAGACGATTCCGAAACTTGAGTTTTATAGTTTCCTTAATCCTCTCCTATTTGCCGTAGGGGTGGTAGAATTTTCCAGGTATCTGTGGACAGGTGTTGCATCATTCCTGTTACATGTATTTTGCAGTTAATTCGATAAACATAGCTTCTGTTATCAATCACTCGCTCCACCCTGTGACATAAGATTTCAAAATTGTCATCTAATCCTATCCATCCTATAATGTATGGTTGTGTGTAATTGCATGTAGTGAATGCTATAGCTAAACTATTCTCTAGATTTCTTATCTTGTTCCGCTCAACTAATCTAGATTCTGCTAGGTTTTTATCCTCGGCTAGTCTGACTGCTCCTGTTGTACTACTTTGACCAATTTATTTAACCTGATAATCATTCAAGTAGGGTATTAGATAAACTGTTGTTTTGTTTTATTGGCCTTACATGATCCTTTACCGTCATCGGTGGCATTGCGCTAGAAAGCTCGCCAACCATAAATGTGGCTCGGGGTTCAATCCCAGGCAGACGCACTCCTTTACCTCACTGAGCCAGTAATAAAACTGGTAAAGAGGGAAGGTTGGACATAAGGCTAACAACCCCATCCCGTAAAAATAAACACCACTGTTACCAAAACTTCATGCCTCTAGCTTGAAGCCCTTTGTCCCACTGGGAATGTAGAAGAATAAAAAAACAGGATCCTTTAACCGAGAAAGCTTGTTTTTATTTGAGTTTGTTGGTTTGAATGCCAGCCACTTTTATTCCTGCATTGCTAAGAATTCTCCTAAAGGTTTCCGAGATTCCTTCTTTGTATGGAAGGACTACTGATGATTTAGATTCCTTATTGTTGGTGTTGTCATTATCCTGCGCATGTTCGACATACATGTCTTCATTAATATTACTACTATCATTATTGTTATTATTATTATTATCGCTATCACCACTATTATGACCTGGATATTTACAACCTAACTTTGTTCACATATACGTTGTTAAGCGTATTTTACCTCGGACATATAAATCTTTAGATTATTTTTTCTCTACATATATGGCCGGTATAATCTGAATTATTGATTGATAGGATGTGAGTGTTGAATTAGTTGTGTTCTCTGATGAGCTGATTGATTCAATATCGAAATTTTCGTCGTCCACCTTCTAGACAACATCTTCAGCTCAGGTTTTTGTATAAAATGAACGTATTTAAATTCTCCATGAATGATGTAGTTGTATCTCCTGGAAACCACTGTCGTTACTGGATGTTAACTTACGTCTCTATTGTCCGTATTTTCATTAACTTGGAATTCGAACTTTCTTGCCATGCGATTTATTTTTTATTAGCTGATAAATTTGGTCTATAATGATGTGTTTTTTAATTTCTAATTCATTTGAGTATCAGACACCTATAAATTCCCTGGAGGCATTTTTGGTGTTTCCTCTATTTAAAACTTCTACATTATCGTAATCAATTCCAAATCAATACAAATGTTCAATAGAGACGTTAATTAACAACCAGTCACGACTGTGGTTGTCATCATTCATGGGGAATTTAAATTAGTCTGTTTTATACTAAAACCTAAGCTGAAGATGTTGTCTAGAAGGTGGACGACGAAAGTTTCATAATTAAATCACCTAGCTCCTCAGAGAATACAAATAATTCAATATCATCCACCTGAGCTACAAATCTTCTCGAGAATGTGAATGTCTTAACTTTTTCCGTTTTATTGTTTGGAGGATTTCACAATGAGCCGACATCAGTTAGAAAACCATTGGAAAACCACTTGAGAGTGCTGGACAGACGTTTCATCATCCTAGTTTGAGACTCTTCATCAGTATGAACCCACCACCGGGGTTGTAACCGAAGGCTTTCTGGTTGCAAGGCAAACCCGTAAACCATTAAACCACTGTGACCCGATCCAATGACCTGCTCATAATTTCTAACTTCTGCCAATTCAAGACATAGCGTGACCACTTCGCAATGTCTTCTTCGATGAGTTACTGCTTCACCTTCAACCTCCGTTTTCTCTTGTATAGTTTTTTTAAATGTTCCAGTAGGTTTCCACATAAGACGATTAACTAATGCCTAACAAATAGTATCATTATATCAGCCTAAATGATGCATCACATTTAAAATTACGATGATGATGATGATGATGATGTGAAAACAGAGTTGCATTTTCAGGTATCGTCTTATTTTTTTAGATTAACTATTTATTTTTTTGGTTGATCAGGCTTCATGGAAACGGTTGTTGAGTAACATTCAAAATTTAAATATACCATCTGAAAATGAAAACAAAAAAACAAGCTTATTTTGTTATGCATATATACATATGTACTCGCTTATTGTTTTTGACATTGTCAGGAATTATAAATCACAGACTTCTCGGAAAATATGAAATCTACACATGAATATTATTCTATTACTCTATTTTTGATGTATGAATTATTTACTGTAGTTGAGTTTATTAGGCGCATAAACTATATACACAGTCTAGTAGAAATAAACAAAACAGAGAAAAAGGTGTACTCTGTATACAGTCAGTCAGTTGCCTTGTAAAATAAATTTACATAATGTCATCCTGATCAGACATCACTGCAGCATAACTATATATGCAATCAGAGATGTAGGCAGGGAACAAAATCTGATGCAATCCTCTATTGGTCTTATACTTTCAGAAAAAAAAAGAGACAGGAGGTAAGAAATGGGGAAAACAAATCAAGGCGTTATGATATTCCCATTTGTTTTGATCCTATATTATATAAGTCTCATCAATGTATTCGCAGTTATTCATTTGCAAAGTCTGACTAAAACAAATCATGTTTATCAAGCTTTTCAAACACTTTATTCCCATATTTACTGTGTATAATACTTACCAGTCTTTCTCTGTCTTTATTTCATTTTACGTCCTCAAACTATTTGCAATACAGGTTTGATCACAATTCGAGATCAGTTAGAAGATTACTGGAAAACTAGGAAGTACTGGACAGCTTTTTTGTTCTGTTTCAGGAACCTACAGTAGTACGCTACCATTGAAGCCCCAGACTACGACCATGCCGATGGCAAGATGAGCTCGTAGACCATGTCCACAAACGAGCACTTGATGATCAATCTGATGATCACTAAGATCTGCTTTGTCCATGAAGTTATCTGGACTTCTAGTGAGAATTCGTAAACAGCAAGGTCCGCAAAATCAATTGAATTACCTATGGAATTGACTAATGGTTGCGATAAACATCACAAACGGGCAGAAGTTCCAATTCATGAGCTATTGGATAGCATCATGTTGGCTAGATGGTCCATAAGCTCATCTGATAATCAGAAAATCCTGAGTTCAAACTCCAGCGGGTGTGTACTGTGTAGAGTCTCAGACTAGGACGAAACAACTGTCCAGTACTTACTGATTTTCGAATGGTTCTCAAACTCATGTCAGCCCTCAATCAAAGCTGTAACTAATTTGATTCCTGTTATGCACCACTAGATAGTTATTTGCAATAACTGTGTCAAAACAAGAAAATAGAGATTACTATAGCGTTCAGTTAGATATTCTACAGATCCTGCTCTAAGATACATAGGTATATATATATATATATATCGTATTAATCAATGACGGTGAACTTGTTGATCAGAGATGGATGTTAAATTTAGTTTAAAACAAGCAATGAAGGTTAATAAAGCAGGATTTTATGAATTATTATTAACCTTTATTGCTTGTTTTAAATTCGTATCGGGAAATAAAAGCGATAATTCCAATGATAATCATGATAATAATAATTTCAGTGATAACAATCAGACATATACTCGACCCATTTGGTAATAAGAATAGTGAAAATGCCACGACAAAGTAAACATTTCAGTAGACAATTTAGGTCAAAATCTCACCTAAAAAAAATTAGAAGTTGCCAGGTTGAAGTAGATGGATAGATAAGCAGAGTTTAAATAAATTATAATTTTCGAAACTGGTGAGAATTTATAATTCGTTTAATGAGTAAACTTAGACCAAGGAAGAGGGAAATGTGGAGTAAACTTCTTTTGAATACAAAGGCTAGGATAATTCTCTTGAATTTCCACATCTTCAGCTATGTGTAAAGGATGAGTTCTAATTCCATTCGAAAGATTCAATAGGATATAATAAATAACTATGAAAGCGCTTATTCTGCCCGCCTAGTGACCACTATAAATTAAATGACACTAAAATCGAGCTTTTCAATATATTTCGTTTTACCTGTACCGAACCACAAAGGAAGGTGCTCAGCAGTAAGTGTAATGAGTTGTCTAGTTATCCGCTTTATATTACCCTTCTTTACGTTAGCGGAAGATTACCTACTTTTTAAATATTTAGTAGGTAACATAATATTTTCCCAATATGTGTACAACCACTACCTTCACTTATCTATGAAACATCGTTTCGACTACAGGTACACGAAACGGATGAAGATGTCACAACGAGAATCCGGAATGCAAACAGACTTTCATCACTCAGATGTCAGTGTGTGTGATGTCAGTACAAAGAACAAAGCTCGAATTTTCAACACCACTTTCAACTAAGTTCTTCTTTATGGGTCGGAAAATCGGCCAGCCCGTCACGAAAAGAATTTCCGACAGGCTGTTGCAGACTTCTATCAACAACTGCTTTTGTTGGCTTCATATTGAACATCAAATGGTCGACCAGAAAGAATTAGGGACAAGCAACTCTGAGAACAAACCAATCGAGAATTTATTGCTTAAAACATATGTCCAAGAAAATGTTGATGGATCGGAAACACACTGAGAAGGTTGCAGGATGACATCACACGCTGGGTATATCCTCGAGTGGAACCCAAATGGAAACGACAAGTGGGATATTCAATTGTGACATGGAGGAGATTATGTGGGGAGGAGGTGAGAGCCTATGGGCGCTGCTCATGGGACCAGATGGAGAGGACTTCAGTGAACAGGATAAAACAGAGATGCACTGACGAAGCCCTAAGTTCCATTCACGACCCAAGGGGACAATAATAATCAGTAATAATCTGTACTGTCGCAATATTAAGTTACCATATCTATGAGTTTGTACTATTTTGTTTTCTATGCTTCTTATTATGTATATTGATCTATCAACACACTTGCAATAAAATAATACTTATAACTATGTATTTAAAAATTGCAAGCGTAGAGGTATTGAGAAGGAAACCGCTTTAATATACATATACACATACGTCTTTACTGAACTAGTTTTCCTAATCAGCGTATTTTCTATAAATTCGCAATACATATTTTTAAGTAAACGAAGAAATAAATGTTGACTAACTTTCACACCGCCTTTTATTTTTTAATACTTTCTTCTTTCCTTCTACCAAAAAAGAGATTAACCAATTTCTTTGTAAGATGTGATTTTGCTTAAATGTTGACAGATCACAATGAGATGTATCATTTCACTTTGCTGTTGAAAAACAAAAGAAAGAAAACGTGGGTGCGCGGGTGGGTGGGTGTTTGGGTAGGTTAATAACACCCCTTTCTATCCTTTTATAAATCTACATCCACAATCATTATTTCTTTTTGTAGAAATTGTATAATAAACACGCTTACACATAGATTGCTTTTCCCCCTATTGATTTCTACATAATACACTTCTCAGGTATATAGAAAAGAAAAGTTGCTCACCACCCTGAGTGATTTATCAATTCCTGTAGTCTTTAAAATTTAACTTTAAAATTTCACCTTGTTTCTAAGAAAAATCATATCTCAGGAAACGAAAGAGCATTACAGAGAAGAAAGTAATGCAAAACAAGTAAGTTAACTGATAAGTAATAAATAAAATTTTAAAAAAACTATTTCTAAAAAAACAGATAAAACGTCAATACATTAGTCTACAAAAACCAACAAATTAATCTTCCCGTTTATACAGACAGACACACACACACAAAGATAACATTCTCTTTTATCATGATTAGTAATCTAACAGTATTTAGTTAACATACAGTAACTAAATTAAGTAGACTTTAAGGGTGAGAGAGAATTTTCTTTTAATACAGCTTTGTATTGACTCAGTATGAAGCTAACTAAATTGTACAGAATTATATAACTGTGTGTTTAAGCTTTAATATTAGCGAGTTGTTTTAAGCACAGCAATGTGTATGCCGCCTCCTGCAGCAGTAAACACCTGCCAGGGCTCTAACCCAGAATCAGCTAGAAGGCGAGCTTGTAGACTACTCACAGCCACTGGGATCCGACCCAATGACCAATGAATTCCAGCTTCAGACAGTTCACCATATACATAGCACAACCGCTAGACAATATCATAGGTAATTGACTGTCGTCTTACCTAACTTGGTAGTCTCTACTGGTCATGACTTTCGCACTAGAAGTCCACATAACTTCATGTATAGAGCCAATCGCATCACATTGATTATGAAATGATGGTTTGTAGGGATATGACCAAACTTGTAACCAATCAAATCCCTGCAAACTGACACTTTAAAATCACGTATAAATTCTCATTCATAATATTTAATCAATAAGCTGTAAGTTACAAAATCTTTTTCTCAGATTTTCCGATATCCTACCTAGATGAAAATATAATGAAATCTAACCTTCAACTTGAATCATTTCATAATAACAGAGATAATTTCGAAGTTTAAATGTAAATACTAGCCTCCTCCATTTTAGCCTTGTAGAACAGTCATCATTCCGTATAGAGCAGAGACGACAGACGATATCAGAAGAGTACTCAATAAGATCGACATTAGAGTTTTTTTGAAAATACCAGACACGCTTCAAAGCAACCTTGTCCATATAAAAGACCTAATCCCGAAGGATTCTCTATCTAATTGTGTCTATAAAATAAAATGCGTGGAATGTGATGCGGTATACATCGGACAAACATCTTGAGAAATCAAAATCAGGAGAAATGAACACCGTAGAGCATCTGTTCGACCACCAAGAAATCCGGTTGAACTAGAAAAACTTGAAAAATTATCAGCCAGCGACAGGTCTACACGCTATAGAATCATGCCACAAAATCGATTTTGACAATATTGAAATAATCCAGAAAAGCTTCAGAAATCACAAAGAATGTCTAATATCATCAGAAGTACCTCATACTAAGTGGAATCCAAATTGTTTGAATAGGAATGATGAACTAAAACAGAATTTGACCTGGTTACAACGCCCTACCACAGCCACCACCCATGAAGTGACAAAATCAACACAAATGTGATAAGCAAGTTCACTATATAAACACACACTGCTTTTATAATTTTACGCACTGATCAAATCCAACTATCTACACTAGGTTTTGTTATCTTTACCAAGTGACTAACTTGACAACGAAAAATGACCCTAGACCGATGAACAATGATCAAGTTAGTAAACTTTATTTTGATATCATAACAGACGTACTATTACCTCTGTTATTTGGTTTAGTGATCTTCATTGTTATTTTGACTTTCAGTTTGTCCTTTTAACTTGACCTAAGTCTACTTTCTTACCCCATAACTCTTTTTTATATATATAAGCTGAGTGGATTTTGTAAATTCCGGTTTAATAATACTACTTTGATAAAGCTATTAGCGGCAGCATTAAATAGCGAAACGTCAGTAAAAACAGCAATATCGTTTTGTATTTCATTCATTGGGAAATACAAGA
The DNA here is from genome assembly GCA_944472135.2 of Trichobilharzia regenti. Taxonomy (NCBI): domain Eukaryota; kingdom Metazoa; phylum Platyhelminthes; class Trematoda; order Strigeidida; family Schistosomatidae; genus Trichobilharzia; species Trichobilharzia regenti. The sequence continues at coordinate 138,868,726 of OX235262.1, forward strand.
GAACCTTTATTATGATGAGTTGTAAGAGAGACATTGAAAATGAAGCCTTATCGACAGAAGACAGAAAACAAAAAGAAACCTAAATATTTCCACGTCATTCTTTATCTCATCCGTTTTCATTAGTTTTCTGGATATGATAGAAGGCAGACAATTGATGGTCAAAAGCTAAATGTCAGAAAGACTGTTTACAGACAATAATAATCCATGCTAAGCATTCATTTGTCTGACATTTTCGAATATATGATTAATTTAGACATAATGTATGTTAACTTTGCCATAGAGAATGAACACCTTCTCAGACTGACAAAATACTAAATATTATCACTGCTAGCTAAATTCTTACATTATACAAGATGGTTTATTAGATGGACTTCAGGTGTTGCTAGATAGAGAAGTCATTTGTAGAAAATGACTAACAAATAATAATAAAATGATAAAAACATGAAACAAATGACTTATCTGACAATCTCATAGTAAACTTAAAGAGAGAAAACTACACTGAAACACAAGGCAGTAGGAAGAAATGTAATACAACCGACTGACTGATTGGTTTCAGTGTAGGACTCTGCAGAGATGTGCATCACTTCGAGTTGCCACACTCCTTCCATGTAACACACAAATTATGAGAAGAGGATAAAGGGAGTTTCCAAAGAGAGATAACAAACAAAAATGCCGGTGACGGAAAAAGAATAGTAATATAGGAGAACAATAGAGTTTAATTAGATATGATGGATCACAAGGTGTGAATGCATCTGCGCCAACCATTGAGAACGATTTTCATTCACATCACCAATTGTCTCTAGTCATTGGATTTTACCGTACTGAAGACCCCAATCATTCAGGAAGTTTGAAACTCCGCAAGCGGCTTAAACTAACTGTTGTAGATTTCATGGACTGATGAGGCCATGTTTTGGTTTGACCATGTGGTGAGATCAGGCCGTGAGAAAATATGTACAAGGCTGATTCAACAACCAATCACAGCAGACTTAACGTCGGAAAATATGATTCGCAGATAGAGAACTCTATTTGTCGAGGAATCCCGAAACAACCAATAAGAAGCCTGCGTTTGTCTGCTTAACTTCTGATAAACAACCAATCAGAAGACTGCGCTTGTCTACTTGCATAAGCTATAATAATGTATGTGAAATATATATAAATACGTGTTGATTTTCGTAATAAACGATCTGTTGCCTGGCCCTTGTCTTCTGTTGTTACAACCACAACTAGCTATTTTTCAACCTGATCTGTTCTTTGTCAACTAACATTGCCCGTTGGTCGAGGAAGGAAATGGCTACGCATCTCTCGCAATCGGTGCAACTTCACAAACTCGTCGATTGATTTGCCATCCTCGCTGAGCACTCAACTGAAGCCTGACCTCAATATTGCTCACCTTATTATACCACCTAAAACAGGAGATAGAACTCAGGCATCTATGATCAGAGATAACTAAACATTTCATTTGTTCCACTTTCAGCGGCCATTCCTCACAGGGATATGGGAGGACGGAAAGGACTAGTGAGGATTACACACACCCTTTGGTCTATAGACCGATATTATGTCTACACGAGAGATGGAGTAAGTTGACAAATGTTATACGAGACATCTGTATCAGTGCTGAGATTTCGTCAGAGATCAAACGCTGGCACTGGCTGATGCAACTTATCAAATAATTGTTGTGCTCGACAAGCCCCACTAACCACTTCACTACCTATCTTTAAGCCAGGAGTCAATGTAGCCCAGTAAGTTCCGTATCATCATCTCACATTTGACAGTAGGAGTGAATCGCATGCCAAACATTCGAAGATTGAAGTCTGTCAGGATGCTCAAAAGACTCTGCATTTTGTCAGCGTCTTCACCTAGAAGGACTGTATCATCTGCATATTCCAAGTCAATGAGATTATTCCCTTATAGTAACAAGTCTCTGAAGTCAGTTAGGGTTAAGTCCATTAGTACATCCATGGTGAAATTAAAGACAAATGGGGATGGTGGGCATCCCTGACGGACACCACTAGTCGTCACCATTTCAGATGACAACTCGCCGTAAGCCCTCACCTGGCTGCATGAGTTCGAGTAGAGTGCCTTAATCAGTGCAATGTATTTTCTCGGAATTCCCTTTACAGCCAACCATCGCCAGAGTACCTCTCGGTCGACAGAATCGAATTCCGCCTTTAGGTAAAGAAATATAATGATTGTTGAATGCCATCGGTAAGTAAGCCTATGTTCCAGGATCTGTCGAAGGGTGAAGATATGATTGATACACCCTCTTCCTGGTCTAAAGCCTTTCTGGCTCTCTCGTGCTTGTGCCTCCCGAGCACCACTTAGTCTACGCATGATTATTGAGCCTAAGACTTTAGATACTATATTAGTCAAGCTAATCCCTCTGTGATTATCACAGGAAGACTTGTCTCCCTTCTTGTATATGGGGATAATCAGTGACTTACACCGACCCGACCGGACTTTCTCTGATCCCCAGACGCTGCCTATAAACTCAGTTAATGAGGACAGTAAACTGTCTCCACCGTACTTAAATACCTCTGGAGTCGTTCCATCGGGTCTCGCTGTTTCGCCTAGATTCAGATCGGTAACAACTTTTTTAAACTCATGTAGAGACAAAGAACCGGTGTCTATATCCCATTCAGGGAGATGTTTGATGCTCGGTAAGTTAAGCCTGGCTGCAGGTCAATTAAATTGCTCCTCAAAGCGTTCTTTCCAACGTCCTAGTCGTCTATCCTGAGAGCTAACTACGGTGCCATATTTCTCAGAGGTTGTTTCACTTATCATTCGCTCTTTACCACCTGTTTCCCTGATAAGTCTGGTGCTACCAACTACCGATGCCTTTTCCATCTCTTTCGCTTTTGTCACTCACCACTGTTCGCGGTCATTGCGAAGACTTTTTCAGTTTGCGTTTGAGCAGCCTTCGCTCCTCATCATATTCGGAGCTCACCGGAATCAGTCTTCTTGCCTTAATCAGTACGGATGAGGTGATAGAAATCTACTGGTTCTTACTAACTTTTGGTTTTATATTACTAACAGCCTTTACAGATATGTCTACAGCTAACTGATTTTTCCGCCCTAACACTCAATGCTATTCCGAAACCTGCGAGTTCTCGCGAACTAGCTGAGGAATTCCCTGAAACTCTTAAGGTGAATTTTGCAGATTCACTTCGTTGGCCGGATGGAGATAATTGAATAACCGCACTCGGATCTGGTATGTCTGTCTCAAAAACACAACATACATCTATAGCTCGAGATGCCAGAGTTGTGGCTAGTGATGCCTGTTTTGTGATTTGGCAGAGGGTCCTGAAGTTAAATGCTCCAATATGAAGTTGGCGGTGTGGCTTAGGGAGACTATCGAAAGTGTTCTTCTGCCCCTCAACACCATTCGTAGTCATAGAAGTAAATGAAGTTGACTGACCAGCCTGCAGAATAGAACTGACAGTAGCAGAGAAGCAAGATGATGAGGGTGACAGGGGTAAAGGAGGATTATGATCGGAAGGCTTCGTGTATTTTTGGAAATGTGTGGGATTTCATGAGCTGATATCGGTTAGATAACCACTGGAAAACCTGAAAGTACTGGATAGATGTTTCGTCCTATCAATCAAATCCAATACCAATGAGATACTCACTAGCGACTGGCCCTATTCAGGTAGTTATTTACCTGGGTTCTATTGGGAAGTCATGATCAGTAGGGTACAGAAAGTCGGGCGTGAGGACAAATGCTCACCGAAGACATTGGCTAGCGGTCGCGCTACGTCAAGAATTGGCAGAAATTGGAATTCTTGGACTGGACATTGTATCACGTCCCAGTGGCCTAATGGTCTACCATATCGCCTTGTTACATGAAGGTGCTGGGTTCGAACGCCGGCAGGTGCATACTGATGAAGGGTCTAAATTGGCTTGACCAAACAGCTATCCAGTACTCCCTGCAGGTTTTCCAATAGTTCTGTAACCGATGTCAGTTTATGATGAAATCCTGTAACCAATCAATCAAATCCCTACAAACCAATACTTGAATATTATGTAGCTATTGTGCGAATATTCTAGACAATAATAGACGTATAAAATTTTATCTATTACTGAACGAACAAACACTGGGGCAGAACAACATGGATCCATTTTACTTTCTTTTTTATCTTCACCTGCGCACAAATTTTGACATTTAATACAACAAGTTATTATACAATTTTATTATACCTTCGTGTATCTATAGAGCCACAAATAATAAAAATACAGTGCAATCAATATTCAAGCCTACTTAATCATGCTAGAAACGGATTATATTAAACATTCCTCGCAAAAATGGAAATAATCGGGCACCAGTCAGTGAAATCCACAACAGTTAGTTTAAGCCAGCCAGTCACGTAGGAAGGTGTAGACTTCCTGGTTGGGGATCTCGGGACGGTAAAAACCAATGGTTGGAAACAATTGGTGACATGGCTCAAAATCGTTCTCAATGGCTGGCGAAGATGCATCCACTCCTTGTGATTTATGATTTCCAATGAAAATATATTGTTCTTCGTCATTACTATTCCTTTGTCTCACACCTCTGTTTACTGTCTCTATTATGCATTTCTTCTACTTTCCTCTCTTGCTTTGTGTGTTACAAGGAGGGAGTGTGGCGACTTGAAGTGCTGCACATATGTGCAAAGTTCTATGTCGAAAACAGACAGACAGTTAACTTAAGAGCGTGGAAATTCTCCATGTGCCTGCTTAGGTCATCTCAATCAAAGGTCTAATGGCTAACCTAAAAGCTCAAAAGAAATCGCTTACCAGACTTTGAATATCCTAGCGACTTCTATTCCGATTATCAGAAAGTAGCTACTTAAAAGAAAAGGCATTCAGCGAAGAGTTGCGCTTTTGGACGATATCATTCTCATGCTGTACAATCGCATTTATATAGTAAAATTTTATATCAACAAAATGAATATTTTCGAAGATGTGTCACTAGAATTGTAAATTCTAGTTAACAAATCTCGTTAATGGGTGAGAAACTAAAATAAGATTAAATAAGCAAATTGAGTGATGTAATCTAATTGACGGGGTTGAGTAGAGCTCAAATAGAATTAAAATCGGACAAAACTCGAGTTAACAACAGTGGTAACAAGGGATAGTGATTTAATAAGAGGTAGGGAAGAAAATATTATGCAATTTAGAAACTAACGAGCAAGAAAAAGATGAAACAAAAATTACGTATTTAGTATTAGGATAAATCAGGTCAACAGCATATTTAATAATGAATGAACAAATTTCTTCTGCACGTAGAGCTCAGGTTTAAATATGTGAATTGCCATTACTTCTGCTGTTGAAGAAGTTTGATTAGCGAGATTTTTTAGTGAGATTCCCACGTATTCTGTAGATGACTTTGAAGTTCCTTTGCAGGTTGGTTTGGTGTCCAGATTTGATCAGGTGTTCAAGGATAGAACTTCGGAAGGACCCTATTTTCTCCTTTATAAAGCCATGAGGATAAGTGTTCGGCTACAAACGAATAGGTGAATTGGCAGATGCACACTGATGAGGCCAGTAGCGTTAGCTTATCCTTCACGTTCATACGAATCACTGGTCTCGTGAGGAAGGTTATTTGGGGTTCAGTCGCGAAGGTTTTCTACAGTGAGTGAGACGGTCGGTTTCTCAGTATTTCTGCGATGAGTCTTCATTGAATTTTAGATTCATGTAGAGAACTTTTTGGAAGCGAAATGTGCAAGTGGTTTTGGGGGTTTAGGTTTCACAGATTTTGTGATGAAACGTTCTGGGTAGCCATTTTCGAGGAGGATTCTCTCCTCTGCCTAAAGACGTAAGAATTCCTTAACTAACCTCAACAAAATCCAGTGTAATAAGATATTAATGACGATCATAACCCATTAATTGAACCGCATATGGAATAGATTTTATACAACCACTATAATATTGCTGATTTTTGTAAAAACGGAATCAATCATGGTAACCACTTAATTATAACTTGATGTGATAACTATCATAGGTTGGTTGTACGCAGATGAATCCAAATGGAGAAATCGCTAGAATCCATACAATGTTGCCCGTATATTTCCTTCGATAAGGGCATCGGTGGCACAGCGGTAGAATGCTCACCGACTACGCAGGTGATTCGAGGTTCGGTCCCCGGCCATTGACCCACTCCTTTACCTCACTAAGCCAGCAAGAAGACTGGTAAAGAGGGAAGGTTAGGCATGCGACTAGCAACTCCATCCTATAAAACTAAACACCACTGCTACAGAAACTTCAGGCTTCTGACTTGAAGCGATATGTTCCACTCTGAACGTAAAGGAATCAAACAAGAATTTTCTTCTATAGTCATCAAGTTTATACATGAGAATGTAAATGGAATATGAAAATAACTAAATAACTCAGTTTCGTCACAGAACGCTGTGCAAAAGTGCAGATAAAGAATAATATCATAGATAAACATGCGGGTTCAAAGAATCTGGAATAGTACAAAGAGGGAATGAGTCTGTACCACTCTGAACGATTTCGAGCTGTATCACCAACAGCCACTAGTTATTACTTCTTAGCATCCCGAAAACCCCAATCAGTCACTCCACGCCTCCCTAAGTGAGTAGCGCAAAAAACCACAATCATATTTTGATTTGACCACCCGAGACTCTTTTCAGCTAACATGGCTCGACATGGAAGATGATGGCTCAGCATGAGTAGCACGTGTTCTAGCCATTTCAACAGTTCTACCTTTAAAACCTCACAGACTGACTTGCCATCTTCACCCAACACTCTGCCCCTGACTACATTACATCACTTAACATGAGACATAATACGGAAACGCATATGATCAAAGGAAGATAGGCTCATCAAGTTTTTCACTTTCAACTGCATATTACACATCGAGGGGTTTGTAGGCCATTGTGCACACAGTTGAATTCACAGCTTATTACAATACTTTTATGAGTTAAACAAGTATTGGCTATATATTTTTTTTCGTCTTTTTCAAAATCTACCTTAACATAAACTGTTTGATAGATTTTGTTTATAATCAAAATCAGCAATTATACCCCTAAGAAGAAACTACTTCATAGATCACTGTCAGATAGTATACACATAAATTATATTAGTAGAAAGAAATTAAGGCGTAAAATTGAATGAAGTGAATCCTATTGGTGATGATTATCAACAAAATTCGTAGAGAAAGAGAAAATCAGCCTTTTAAAAAACAAACTCTAATCCCTTCACATCTTAAGTTCTCTTCGGCTTAGTTAACTTCATTAGATTAAAAGGAATGAGAATCTGGTTTAGAAAAGAGAAATAAAGAAAATTTTGTCGGAAAAATGTATACGTGTGTGTGTGTGTGTTTGTGTGAGTGTCTGCGTGAACCTTAAAGGGCACTAACTTTTAATTGATGTAACAGTTTATCGATGTGACAGTTTTCAGTATTTACAAAAAAAATAACAAATGAGTTGCTGGCATGAAAAATAACTGAGAGAGGCAACTTAATTAATTAACTAATTAGGGTTTGTAACTGGCAATGTCTAGCATTGCGCATCCATGACATATTTTCTGTTCTATTTGTGAATGAGATACACTTGAGCCCACTACTACTTACCGTCACATATATGTATAAGCAACATTTCATTATCGACAATCTGCAGACACTGCGGCAATACGCACCAACTGGGGTTCGAATCCACGACCTTCCGGTTACAAGGTGTGCTCGTGAACCATTCAGCCATTGGGGCAGCCGATATATTCCAACTTCTGACGATTCCAGATTTTAGCATAACCACCACCAGCCAATGTTATCGGCGAGTCATTTGTCCTCAGATCTCAACGGGTAGACCCCACTGGTCACGACTTCTAACTAGAACTCCAGTCACCAGCGAGCATCAGATTAATTTTCTAGAGTTGGTTTGTGGGGATTTGATTTGTTTCAAGTTTGATCAAGAACTGGAATTCATGAGCTACTGGGTCAGGTTCAAGTGGCTAAGTGGTTCACGAGTTCACCTTGTAACTGGAAGGTGCTGGTTGTGTGCTGATCAAGACTCTCAGACTACAAGGGAACAACTATCCAGTACTATCCGGTTTTCAATGGTTCTCTAAATGATATCAATCCATACAATTGGTGGATGGTGACTAGCAGTGGAATCCAGGATGCGCATTTCGTCCTATTTGGGACTCGTCACCTGGATGTACCTGCATTTCTCAGTGAGTGATGGGAAAATCAAAAAATTCAATTCGATATCAATCCATGATCAAACTTCAAACAAACCAAGTCCCTACAAACTAACTCGTGTAAATAAGGAGATATATCCGTATCACACAAACCACATTGCAAAAAAGACTGATTGATTTAATGTATTCCAATATAGAAGGTTGAAATTTCTCCAACAGCCTTTCAAAGAAAAAATTGATTGTTTCAAAACTCATCCAAACAGATGCCGTGTTTAACAGTTAGATATGAATAATTCAATAGAACTAGAGACTTCTGATACCAACAGATTAGTACTGAATACGATATGTTACTAAATTATTAAAAAAGACGGTTGCAGCAAAGAAAATTTTCTGTTCGACGAAATCATCAACTAGGCTGCACACTCGTGTATTTATAGTAAATGAGTGAGAAAGTCCCCAAAGTATTTCTGGTTAAAGGTTAAATTAATAAAATTACAAAGTGTCATAATCAAGAAGATCGAGTAGAAAAGGCATAGTAAGCGCTGATAAACTTGACTTTTGGTGTAATTACGGATTAAAACGTAGGATAATAACAAAATAGGCCGGAAGTTCGGCTAAAAAATTGGATCTAGTTATGCAGATAGGCATTAAAAAAAAGTAGAAATGACAGAAATAAACAGGAAGGTTGGATAACAAAGCTGATAGGATAATCATTATTGATGGGACTGACTTTTTATGAAGGTCATTGATATTCAAGTGTTGGCTTGCGGGGATTTAGTTGGTTACAGGATTTCATCATGATCTGACATTAGTTAGAGAACTTCGTCATTGTCACGCTAAAGTTTCAATTCCCATAACAATATTCACATTGAAATTCAAGCTTACGCTCACTACCGCCTGCCGGTATTCAGGGAGGTATTTACCTGGGTTCTAGGGAGAAGTCGTGATTAGTGAGGTACAGCAGGTCAGTTAATAGGATAAATACTCACCACCATCGATGACAGTGGCTAACGGTCACGTCGTGAATTGGCAGGACTTCAAATTCATAGGCCGTTGGAGCGGGCTCCAGTGTCTTAATGGTCTACAAACTCATCCTGCGACAGGAAGTTGTTGGGTTCAAACCCAAGTGGTGGATGCGTATTATTGAAGATTCCCAAACTAGGACGAAACAGCTGTCCAGTGCTCGCTGAATATCTTCCAATGGTTCTCTAGCTGACATCAGCTCATGATGAAGTCCTGTAAGCAATGAAATCCCCGCGAGCCAATACGTGAACATTATTAATAACTAGCTCTCTAGAACCAATCTCTCCGAAAAGAAGAAAGATCACTCTTATCAACTGTATAAACAATATGGAAACTATCAATCAACAATCTCATTAATAACTTCCTGAGTATCAGTCAAACGAATACTAGGAATTTTTTTAACTGAAATGAAAAAAAATTTACAGTAAAGTCAGCACTGAAGATGCTGTCTAGGAGGATAATGATGCTTTCGCAATTAAGGTGTCCATCTCATAGAATACAATTAATCCATCAACCTTAATTTTATAAAATTATTGTCGACTTTTGGAAGGATGATAATGTTGGTGAATTTAATTTTCTCCTTTCAGTTTTGAGTGAAACATAGAGGACTACAAACTTCAGCTTCGAAGTTTCAGTAGCAGTGGCTCCTATTTTTCATGGGATTTGGTTGCTGTCGAGTAAGTAAGGCAAAGGAGTGACTTGGCTAGGAATCAAACCCCGGACTGTCTGTCTGTCTGTTTTCGACATAGAACTTTGCACAAATGTGCGGAAGTTCAAGTCGCCACATTCCGTGTAGCACGCGAAGCAAGAGAAGAAAGTACATGAAAAGCATAATAGAAACAGTGAGCAGAGGTGTGAGACAAAGGAGTAATAAAGAAATACAAAACAGTTTCATTGAAGATCATAAGTCACAGGGAGTGGATGCATCTGCGCCACTGAGAACGATTTTGAGCCATGTCACCAATTGTTTCCAACCATAGATTTTTACCGTCCCGAGGACCCCAACCAGTCAAGAAGTTTACACCTTCCTACGTGGCTTAGACCAACTGTTGTGGATTTCATTGACTGATGCCAAGTTTTTGTTTGACCGCCGCTAGCTTTTTTCCAGCCTGACCCTATATCCGCTAACATTGCTCGTCGAGGGAGGCGATGGCTTGGCATACGTAACACATGTCCTAACCATCTCAGTCTTTGTAGCTTCACGACTTCGTCGATTGATTTCCCCTGTTTACCTAGAACTCGACGCCTAACCTCCATGTTGCTCACCTTATTATGCCACTTTACACGGGAAATAGAACGCAGGCACCTATGATCAAACACAGCTAGTCTTTTCATGTCTTCCACTCTCAGTGGCCAGGTCTCACAACCATAAAGGAGGACGGAGCGGACTGATGAGCAGTACACCCGCCCTTTGGTCGATAGTCGAACATCTCGTCTACGCCAGAGTCGGCGTAAACTAACAAATGCGAAATGAGCCCCTTGTATTCGTGCTGAGATTTCGTCAGAGATCAGCCGTTGGGGCTGATGGTACTTCCCAAATAAGTGAAGCGGTCAACGTGCTCTACCACTTCACTTCCTACTCCTATGATTGATGAGCTTCCTACCACTGAACTACTGATGCACAAGAAAGATAATACAAGTTGATCAAATGAAACAGACAGAACATTTTCATTGAATATTGTGTGCACTTGTATACTTGACTAATAAATGTTCAGTGAATACATATTACAGATGTAAGAAATAACATGAATACGTAGAACTAATACTTTGTATGAAATTCATATACATTTCAGTAAAGTAATGTTAATTTCAACATGCAATCACAGCTTCACTAAAAGACAAAAAGGCAAAACATTTCCCCTTCAATTTCACGTTTATTTTTTCCAATTTTTAAGTCAAAATAATTCCAGATGATCAAGTAGTGCTTTGTATTTCGCTTAAATCTGTGTGTTGAAAATCCAGATTCATTTTATGATTTTACATTAAGTCTTACAAATTTATTTTGACGCCTATCAATTCTTACCGTCAACACAAAAAGGAAAACACAAAAAAAGAGAAACACAAATGTACAATTTTTGTAATAGATTTTCGGTATTGTGTCTCATCACAACTGGCAACTACATTTTGTTTTTGGTTGTTATTGTTTTTTTTTAACAGAAAAGAGGTATACAATTGATATTTACTTAGAAGTAAAAACCAAACAAAAAAAAACAACGAATTACCAGTGATGGGAAATACATTGCTTAGGCAACATTTTTCCGAATTTCAACTTTTAACATTTAAGAAAAAACCAATTTTCCATTAATTAGATTATACAGTAATCTCTACACATAAAATAACATTTTTGTCAATAATACGAAATATATTTATTCAGACACTTAGGAAAAATAAAAGAAGAAAAAAGTTGAGCAAAGAATATCCATTTCGATAATTTCCTCTTCATCCTGTGTGGTTAGGTAAAAAGGACAAACAAAATCCATTTCATAGAGCTCTATTCTATCTCATCTTGTGGATACAAAACACACCCATTAATGTTAACGAGGCTTTCAGAGTCATCTAGTGTGTATACCAACTACTCTCAACTTTAGCTTAGGAGTTTGTCGTCTGCTACATATCGATGGAGCTGTCGGGATCCACATTAAGAAATCTAAATTATGTATCCAAAAGCAGTTGGTTCAGATACTTTCTTTACCCCATTGACCATCAAGGTCTTAGTGATTTTTAATTTGTAGCGGAAATTACCTTAATTTTATTTGATATTCTATTTCCTGTTACACTTTTATGCTTATTATAATTTAAGCACCTTTAATGAACTGTAATTCCATTAATCTTACTTTTTTTCTTCATGTTCCCTAGTGGAGTATAGGGCTTCAGACTAGTGGCTTGAAGTTTCTGTAGTAGTGTTTATTTCTACAGGATGGGGTTGCTAGCCTCATGCCCAACCTTTCCTCTTTACTAGGATTATTTCTGACTTAGCGAGGTAAAGGAGTGCGTCGGCTGGAGATAGATCTCGGACCTTTTCTATGGTCGGCGAGCGTCCTAACCACTATGCCACCGATGCACATTAATCTTACTTAACAAATCTATATTATTTAAAAAATAACAATATAGTTATTGACTGACATTCTAGAATATTCTATATATATATATATATATATATATAAGTGTAGAGCCAGAAGAGGAAATTATGGAAAAGGGTATTCTCTGCTCAATTATTCTTAGTTTTTTCTAAATAATACGAAAGACCATTAAGAAACAAAGCATTGTGCATTCATAAGTTGCTGCTTATACTCCGCCTATTATTGTTGTTATTATTATTATTATTTAGCATCTTACCTGTCAAAGACAAAAGTTGAATAACTTTCATCTCCCTTTATTTCAGCATAATTTCGCAGGTGTTTGACACTGATATTCGTCTGTTTCTTTTAATAATTTTATGGTTGATAACAACAATAACAACAGTGACAACTCTACACGCTATCAAAAAGTATGCCTCTCATATCTGTCACATCATGCTACAGAACTCTGTTTAGTTAACTTCTCATCAAAAATGTTTTCAATGTTGGTTTTATTTTATTCATACACTAAAAACACTTGTTTTCTTTAGATAGTTGGTTATTCTTTCTCCAAGTTTATTATTCTTTTTTTTTAGATGGTAATCTAATTTGTTCAGAAGAGAATATTGATTAACTATTAAAATGGTTGACTATCTAAGTGAACCACTGGACTGTAATGATCATTTTCAATGTGTTCAGTGTTGTTGTGTTTGTTTGTTTTTTATGATGAAGAGTTTTAGAATCTTTAGTTCCTAAGGGAAGTTAAAATTATCGTTTAGATATATATGGAGCCAATAGAATTGAAAAAAAAAATAATCAGTAACGACGTTTGCTGAAGATGTTTTACAGGAATTTTATCACTGAAGTAACACCAGAAGGCATTAAATGAATGATTCTACATTCTCCATATTCTTCACATTCCACCTACTTTTACATTTCAAAATTTGTTGAATGGGTGGAGGCGATTGGCAAGAAGCCCTGAACCTAGGTCTCGTGTTTTGTTGTTACTCATTAGCAAGGCATGTCTTTAACATTCAGGGAACTCATGTTTCTACATGGATTCGAACCCGTATCGCCCAGTGGTACAATTATAGACGTTACCACTGAGCTGCTATTCAGGACAAGGTTTCCTGTCAATTGCCTGTTAATCATATAACATGACTTTAGAGTGCGCCGCAGTGGTGAGTCACCTAACTTCGTGATCATTTGTAAAGATGACTGAGAGAATTCAGTCTCCCCAAACTCCAATTGACTAGACGCATAACATCACTTATACCTCAGTGACAATCAATTTATACATTTAAACTTTATTTGAATACAATGTTGTATTGATTATTTTCAAGTTTCAAACTACATCGGCCGTAGTTATAGGTAATATTAGTTACTTTGCATGCCTTTACATAGTTTTAAAGTAATGCAGTATTATTTACTGGATCACGTATTGAAAAAATTTACAGTACATTAAAATTCGAATTAAAGTTAGAATTTTAGCGTTTCACATTTCCTGTTAATAATTAATGATAAAAACAATTTGGAAAATTTACAGAATAAGTTACAGAATTTTATCAGGAACTAACATCGGTTGGAGAACCATTGAAAAATGTGAGAGTACTGGACAGGTTTTTCAACGGCTCTCTAACCAATGTCAGTTGATGATATAAAATCCTGTAACCAATCAAATCCCCGCAAAATATTCCTGTTACTTTTTATTATGTATGCCATTTTGATGACAAAGAATCTTGTATTAATTTCAATTGTTAGACTTCGTCACGAACCAACATCAGCTAGAGAGATCAGTGAAAACCACGAAGTGGGGGGGGAAGGCACTGGACAGTTGTTTTTTTCTATTTCGGGACTCCTCATCAGTACGCTTGACCTCATAACCTGAACATCCCTACTTCTATCCTTAGTGAGCTAATGTGTTTAAAAATATGAAGAGGAAGCTGTCCAGTGCTCCCAGATTTCCGATGACTTCTCTAAGTGATGTTAGTTCATGACGACTTCTAACAGCTGAAATTAAAGTGCTCCAAATCCACACAAAAACCCTTAGATTCTAGATTAAGAAAGATTCTTTAACCAATTTTTACTACCAAATCAATACATTTCGGGTATATCAGCCGTTACACCATTGTAGAATGGTATGTATGTGTAAAACTTGGGCACTATGGTAGTAAGTAATTCCATATTAGTTTGTTTATGTGATGTATCGCACAGTGAAACAGTATTATTCAGTGGGTGACAAGATTTCAAACACAATTTATAGTTCATTATCATATCAATTATAATCAAATGACTTCGAAACTCAAGTGTTCGAAACGTCATCCAGTAAATAATACTGTTTCACTGAGGGATAGATACATCTAATAAACAAATTAATGTGTAATAATCACGTAGTAGAATCTGAGCATTAATACAGCCTACTTACTAGTAATATATTGTGTTTTCAATTTTAAAACTGAATATTGAATAACCGATCATAAAATCTGTAACTGAATTGATAAACAACTTCAGACTAAACTTCAGAATCTATTGTTAGTTTCAAGTAATGGTTGTTTTTTGTAGGGATTTTGTTTAACTGGTTGGAGGATTTCATAATGAGCTGACATCAGTTAGAGAACCATTGGAACACCACTCAAGGGTGCTGGACAGCCGTTTCATCAACCTAGTTTCAGACTCTTCATCACTAAGCGCCCACCACCCAAGTTCGAACCAAGAACCTTCTGGTTACAAGGCAAGCTAGCTCGTGGACCATTAAGCCACTGGGACCCGATCGATTGGCCAGCCCATGAATTCTAACTTCTGCTAATTCATGACATAGTGCGACCACTTCTTCGAAGAGTTACTACCTCACCTTCAACCTGTCGTAGCCTACTGATCACGTCTTCCCACTAGAACCCCAGGTTTGAATAGGACCAGTCGCTAGTGAGCATCAGAATAATTTTCAAGTATTGGTTTTTCAGGGAGTCCCAAACTAGGACGAAACAGCCGTCCAGCACTCCCTTCAGGTTTTCCAATGACTCACTATCTGATGTCGGCTCATGATGAAATCCTTCAACCAATATTTTCAGTTTCACTGAGGTCAAAACAACAAACATTTTCATAACTGAAATCACGTTGTTTAGAAACTTCGAGCTTACATCGACCACGCGCAGATAGTAACTTACTGTCCCTATAGTTTAGCTGTGATTTCACAATAAATTCCTCGAATATCAGAATCCACATGTAGGCATGCATACAACTCAGGCAACGATAAGGCACTTATATATAATACGTAAGCACTTCTGATTTAACATACTTTTAATGTTGAGATTAAATAAAGTTCGTAGAGTAGGATATGATGTTGATATTGTGATACCGAGTGAATAAGTATATCAAAATGTGGCGTGGAATATTCATGCACCAGTCTTCAGAAATTAGCAAAAGTATCATGATAATTATTTTAATGCGTCCTGACTGAAAGCTGTTACCTTGACGTGGTGGTCGGGCTTGAACACCGCAATGACCTAATCAAGCTATACTGGCTGAGACTTATGTCTCTTGAGGTTCTACCATGCCAGGCAGGTTGTTTGGATAGCGGTTAAACAAAAAGCAGCTACCCAATCCAACATCATGTCCAATACAAAATTACAAAATTTCATGCCGGATCGGCCGTGGCCCGGATTAACAACGACCGCGCTTCCTGCTGCCGTGTCACAGGGCGGGAGTGATAAATATGCTACTGAGACACACCAAACAAAAAGAACAAAAAAACAGGCCGCGTGTGACCGGCCTCAAGCAGTTGTCCCCTGGGCTCTGCGGTCACGCAACCAACTTCCACGGTGTGGGCAGCCGGGAAGTAACAATCGCCCTCACAATCCGAAATGCGCACGAAACCTCTCTAATTCTCACTCATCTTTGTCTTCATCTTCATCTCTATCATCTTGCCTTCCTTCCACTGATGCAACTCCTCGACTTGATGGCTCCTCACTTCCTCTTCACTCTGTGTCCACTAAAAACGACGGAAGCCAAAAAACCACCACCGACAGCCTCTTAAAGCCACGCCACCAATTTCATATAGGAGCATTTAATGTTAGGACACTTTGCCAAATAGGACAACAAGCATCACTAGCTAAGACCCTGGCATCTCGAGCCATTGATGTATGCTGTGTTTCAGAAACACGCATACAAGACCCAAGTGTGGTTATTCACCTAACCCCACCTGGCCAACAGGTTGAATCTGCAAAATTCACCTTGAGGGTGTCAGGAGATGCCACAGCTAGTTCACGAGGATTAGCTGGCGTAGGGATAGCTTTGAGTACTAGGGCAGAAAAGACATTGCTTGACTGGATCCCGGTAGATAGCCGAATGTGTGCTGTCCGTCTGAACGGATCAGTAAGAAGGAGAAAGGACTGCACTACTCGCCGATGCCTTTTCGTAATCTCCGCCTACGCCCCCACTGACTGCAGTTCAGATGAAACGAAGGATGAGTTCTACCAAAAGCTGTCTAGTTTGGTGAGAAAGGCTAAACGCTCAGATATAGTCGTTCTAGCTGGTGACTTTAACGCTCAAGTAGGGAAATTGTGTCAATCTGAGAAGGATGTCGGTGGCACCTATGGAGTTCCGTGCCAGCGAACCGACAACGGTGACCGTCTCCTACAGTTCTGTTCTGATAATCATTTGTTTCTTGTAAGCACTAACTTTAAACACAAGGAGAGACACTGTTTGACCTGGCGACCCCCATCATCAAACCAACGCTGGACACAAATAGACCACATAGCAATAAGCTATCGTTGGCGTGGGTCGGTAGGAGATTGTCGCTCCTTCTGGAACACGTGTGTAGATACCGATCACGCACTGGTCCGCGCTCGGGTGTGCTTACGACTGAACGGACGTAGGAAACAGCTGGCGGTAAAACCATCACGTCCCCAGCTCGATCAGGAAACTAAATCCCTATTTGAGGAAGAACTAGCTAAACGCATATCTGAATTCGACAGCTGTGCTCACCCTGAAGAAGCCTGGAAGAATATTCAGGCAGCCATAGATACAGCTGTAAAAGCTGTGAATAAGGTAAATCCAAAGGTGAGTAAAAACCACTGGATCTCGACCGCCTCATCCGAACTGATAGATGCTAGAAGACTTATTCCGGCGAGCTCCGAATTCAATGAGGAGCGAAAGCTGCACAAAAGGAAACTTACGAAAAGTCTCCGCAAGGACCGTGAACAGTGGTGGCTGACAAAGGCGAAAGAGATGGAAAAAGCATCGGCGATAGGCAACACTAGGCAACTCTTTAGACTCATCAGGGAAACGGGTGGGAGAAGGCAAATCATAAGTGAGACTATTTCTGAGAAAAATGGCTCCTTAATTAGCTCTCAGGATAGACGCCTTGAACGCTGGAAAGAACACTTTGAGGAACAATTTAACTTGCCTACAGCCACACTGCGTCGGTGGTATAGCGGTTAGGACGCTCACCGACCATGCAAATGGTCCGGGGTTCGATTCCCGGCCGACGCACTCCTTTACCTCGCTGAGCCAGAAATAATGCTGTTAGAGAGGAAAGGTTGGGCATGAGGCTAGCAACCCCATCCTGTAAAATAAACACTTCTACAGAAACTTCAAGCCACTAGCTTGAAGCCCTATGTTCCACTGGGGAACATGAAGGAAAAAAACAGCCACACTGAACCTCCGCAACATCCAGCACACACCCGAATGGGATATAGACACTGGTCCGTCGTCTGTAAGTGAGGTCAGAAAAGCTATCTGTAATTTGAAATGAGGCAAAGCGGCAGGACCCGACGGGATTATTCCGGAGGTGTGTAAATATGGGGGTGACATGCTAGTTTGTAGATTAACTGAGGTACTAGGCAAAGTCTGAGAATAACTCCATTATGGATAAGATTTTATTTTGATTAATCACACACAGTGTTGTACAGTTATATTAACTGATGACGTTTCGAGCACAAACTATTGCTCATAATCATATCAAGTTACTCACACAACTTTGTTCTTTCATTTATATACATGTGTAAAATCAATTAGATATTGGATTAAAATCAATGTGAGATAATGTATATTCAGAAATAATAGTACGAGTGTTGTTGATCAATTGCAGTTAGATGGGAAAAAAGGACGAGCGTGTTTTACAGTCATAATAAGCTACTTGTTAGAATGTTGTGGTTGAATGTGTTTGAATTGAAATAGAATTTTAAGATTATTTATTATCCTCTTCTGATTTGACCTGCGGTAATAATATCTTCCATATCTCTGGTATTTGCATTGAGTCATTTCTGTTGCATGTGTTGGGTGTGGACTCGATAAATAAGGATTCTGTGAACAACCTCTCTTTCCACCTACCTAAATTACTTTTTAGAATTTTAACCCTATCCCCCCCTATTGTGTAGTTGTTTGTTATTGCGTGAAGTACAATAGCTGAGCTTTTTTCTAAATTACTTATCTTTTCAGGGTCAACCATTCTTACCTTAGCTAAATTCTTATGTTCTGATAATCTGATTATCCCTGACCTACTAGTTTGACCTAAGTAGTTGACCTCACAATCATTGCAGGGTATTTTGTAAATTATATTATTTTGTTTAATTGGATCCAACTGGTCTTTTAGTCTACAGAGCTTGTAGGTTTGAAGGCCACCCTAATTCCTGCTTTATTAAGAATCCTACGTAGGGCCTCAGATGTCCCTTCCTTATATGGTATAACAGTGGATGATTTATATTCTTTCTTATTTGTGTTATCATTAATAGTTTCACGATTATTTTTATTTTGCTTT
Organism: Trichobilharzia regenti; assembly: GCA_944472135.2. NCBI lineage: Eukaryota > Metazoa > Platyhelminthes > Trematoda > Strigeidida > Schistosomatidae > Trichobilharzia > Trichobilharzia regenti. Next base: position 138,887,695 of record OX235262.1, read on the forward strand.
TTGTCTTTACTGATCTTCCTAATGAATTTTATAGGATAGTTATTCAACACCAACGCTTCTTCTATCTGCTTTATTTCGTCATTTAGGTCTTTTCTTGTGCTACTTAGTGCTATGGCTTGGTTTGTTAGACACTTAACTAAGCCTGCCTTAACAGTTAACGGATGAGACGAAATAAAGTCTAAATATCTATTAGAATGCGTTGGTTTTCTATAAACACTAGTGTGTAGTTTGCCTTCTTCTATTCTTTTTATTTTACAATCTAACACAGCTAATTCGCCTAGTTCATTTTCTGATTCCAATGTGAATTTTATTCCCTCTACTTGTGAGTTTATATGTGTCAGGAAGCTAGAGATATGTTCTGTTTTTAACACCGTGAAAGTGTCATCCACATATCTACGCCATATTTTTGGAGTAGGGTTAAACGTATTAAGAGCACTGCTTTCCCAGCTGTCCACAAATATGTCTGCTACGATAGGGGATATTGGTGATCCCATTGCTACACCTTCTGTCTGAGAATCAGAGACGATTCCATCAGACTGGAGTAAGTCACTTATTATACCGATATTCAAGAAGGGAAATAAGTCCTCGTGTGATAATCATAGGGGGATCAGCCTAACGAACATAGTTTCTAAAATCCTAGGCTCAGTAATCATGCATAGACTAAGCAGAACTCGGGAGGAACAAACGGGGAAAAATCAAGCAGGCTTTAGACCAGGTAGAGGGTGCATAGATCATATCTTCACTCTCCGATAGATCCTAGAACATAGACACACTTTTTGGCGTCCAACAATTGCTATATTTCTTCTTCGACTCCGTGGATCGAAAGGAATCAATGGCTGAAAACAATAGGTGAAATGGCTCAAAATCGTTGTCATTGGCGCAGATGTATTCAGTCTCTGTAATCTTTCATATTTCTTTCTAACATTACCATCCTGTTTCTCTCTTATACCTGTCAAACTCTATTGATTCCCTTCACTCATCTTCTTGCCTACCTTTGTGTGCTATTTGGAACGTGGCAACTCGAACTGCTGCACTTCGGTTCCAAGTTCTATGTTGAATCCAGACAGACAGACAGACTTTAATGCGTAAAATCATGAACCAGAGGAGAATTATTATTATTATTAAATAAATTCAAATATTCACTCACCTGTCCATGGTAGGTATACTGACCAACTGCTTACTGGACGTCTTGGTTGAACTAGTTGTTATCCATTCGCCATTAGGAATACAAATTCCAGTAGAAATAAACAAGTTTTTATATAAGAAAAAAAAAGAATACTGGTCAGTTAGCTAAGTTATGTACACATAGTTATTAAGCAAATGGTTAGGCTAAAAGTGAAATTCAATATTCAAGATTTATTTGAACAATTAAAACGTTACGCATGTTATAGTGTTTCTCACTTTATTATTCATTTGCACTGATGGCTTATTTATGGCTTATGACTATTAGTTATTATCGAACGAAGTCTTATCTTTCCATTTGTTAATTTTTGGTGTTGAGAGGCTGAATATGTATTGGTTTAAAGCTATTTTAATGCAAGTTTAAACACTATCTGAAGTCAAACACTAACCAGGCCCAAAAAATCTTTTTGAATACACTCCTAAAAGATTTCCATGATTTAGACGAATCGTCTTCGGTAATTTTAGGAAGGACGAATAAGACATTATTATCTTCACCAATACTGTAGTCCACAGACTGATTTGTTTCTTCAAGGCTTTCAAGTAAGTAACAATTTAAATAAGAAAACTACTGACTAAATGGCCATGAACAAAATATGAATAACAATAATAATAATAATAATAATATTGATATGAGTAAACTACAGGTTATGGTGCCTTAGTTTTCTGTATACATGGAATTATTTTTTATGAAAAAGGGATGTCAGCCAAGTGTTTCCACAGTCAAGTTAAACATACTGACAGACTCTTAACCAAAGTGTTAGTATTATGCATTAAAAATTAGTAAGTATTTCAAAGATGAGTACTAGACTTTGTGATTTTCGCTTCCTGAAATCATTTAAATTTCATCTATTGGAAAATACAAGAGTCTTGCTGAATTGCAAAAATACTTTGAGAAGATACGATAACCCCTCAGGATTTAGTCAGATATAAATGAAGAAATTCGACCAATTTTTTTGGTAATTAATACATACAATGAAGATGACACCAAGGAAATACTGGCTAAGTTAGACTTTAAGCACAAGTTAGTACCAGTGGAGTTCACCGTACCAATGACCTTGAAATGCTCACTGAATAGGTCAGGGAAACCTGACAAATAATGTTGTAATCATGAATAAAATATGCTTATTGAAGTGCTGTATTATTAAATGGGACAACTGGTGAGTTTCAAGTTAGATTTGGGAAAGATTAAGTTAAGGTTTAAGCTAAAGAGAGGTTAGGGTTAGGTTAAAATAACAAGGGAGACATTATGGTTGCTTTGAGTTGGAACAGGGTTAGTCTAGGGATATTTTCACATTAGGGTTATGTTAAGGAAAAATTAGGGGGAATTGTTAAGATTAAAACACCTGGATAATTCCATGCACAGAATATGATTAAATTACTCTGTCGGTACTCTAATCCAAAACTAATAGGCATTTTTGTTTCACGTCATAGAAAGGTACCCTGCATAACAGTTTCATTCCTTTTGATTCATTATTTTTATGAATACATATGTATTTTATGCGCAGAAATCTCCTTGGTCATGCGGTCGATGCATTCATTGTCATTTATCAGTTGGTACTTACTGATGCTTAAAGTTTAAATTTGCCGAAATACTTTAGGATAAACCGTGAGTAAATCGTCACATAAATCTTTCAAAGTTGTCATGTAACTTGTATTACTGACAATATTTATAAGTACTATATACAGATACAGATATAAATGTGTATATCATCTGCAAGAATATCGAATAGCGGAGAGATAAATTTTATGGCGAAGAGAAGTAATGAATGGTGCTTGTGAAACAACATAGAAAACACAGAAGAAAGACAAGGAAGCACAAGACGGAATACAAAATAGCACAATAAGAAAGGTACGTGTAAATTGTGATTATACTCTATGGTAGATTTATTTAATTTATAGTTGTATACTGAGCTACCTACAAATAATTCTGCTGCCAAATACCCTTGTTTTGTGTCATTACACACACACTTTCTCAGACTCTTAGGTGTTTTCCTTTGTTATCATTCATTTCTCCATAGAATTCTTCACATCTACAACAACATGTAATCTAAACTATCTGCTAAGAGAATTTGTTTTAAGTTCGACCATGGATTGATATCAGTAAGAGAACCAATTAAAACCAAGGAGCCCTGGACAGATGTTTTGTTGAAATTTAAGACACATTGGTGGTAGGTAAGTAAGGGCGAATATTTGCCAATGACAATGGCTGGATGTCGCGTTAAAATCAAGAATCGGTAGAAGCTGGAATTCATGGGCTAGCCAATGAATCGAGTGTCATTGTCTGAATGGTCTACGAGCGTTCCTTATAACCGGAAGGCACTATGTTCAAATCCCGTTGGTGGATGCGTACTGCCGATGAGTCCCAAACTAGGACGAAGCACCTGTCCAATACTCCCTGAATTTTCCGCGGTTCTCCCAATGATATCAATCCGTAGGCAAAAGTGAAAAAGCACACCCCCACACATACTAACATTCTTGAAAACCTTTTGTATTGACAGAGACAAATGTATATGAATAGCAGGAAACGTATTCGTTGCATACTTATTCGCTAACAACTTATTTTTTTCAAAACAGAGGAGAAAATCACACTTCACCTAATGTTTATATCTCACACATTAAACACCAAAACCAGGTATGCCTATCTTTTTGTACAAGCACTTTTTCTGTGAATGTGAATCGTCAAAAGTACTGGAGCGAGTGAATAATTACCATCTACCTATGTCGAATTGAAGTATTCATTATCAAGGCGTAGTGAAATTCCCTTTACGCAAGCAAAGCCTACAAATGATTATTTAACCATAGTACTTTTTCTAAATAAAGATATCGGATCTTTTAGAATGCTTTGTCTTTTCATCGTTGGAATTGTTGTTGCCATAATCTATTATGCTTCCTTTTCTATTATTCAAACTGATCTTTTTAATTCCCGAATATATTAACTTCGCATACTTTATGTAGTCAAAAAATATTCCCTTCACATAATAATTATTAATTATATATGCTAGTATATTTTTCTTAAACAGTACATTTATCATTAGAATATATCTCTGAAGTGAACAAAAGTAGTTTGACGTCGCCTACTTTAAAACCTTATATTGATTGACGTAATTCCTATATCTAATGATCAACGAGGGACGGTTATTTTTCTCTTGCGTAATTCCCCAGCAGCGTTTACGCGTAAATATATGTATACATTGCACGTCAGGTCTAACATTGTGACTTTTCGCGAGGTTGTCTTCTATTAAATTTTATTCCTTTGCATTCCGAGTGGAACATAGGGCTTCCAGCTTCAGCTTTGAAATTGCAATAGAAGTAATTGCAATTCAACGGCGATAAACCAACTGAGATAATTACGAAAAAATTAAGAAACTCAGTTCAAAAAACTTTTAATGCTGGCGAACTACACGTATCATTCTCTCTCTACACGGCCGATGGTGCTACCTCGACTGAAAAATGAAGTGTACCTAGACTAGCTAGCCACTTCCAATTGTATCTACCAAATCAACTGCGCTGATGATGGAGCGAATTATATCGGTCGTTGCTCTACTAAATTGATTTTTCGTGCTCAAGAACATCTCCCACTATCGCTAAGTAAAGGTGTAGGTAAAACCATTAACTATTCGATATTAGACCATTTGGTGCAAACCGGCCACAAAGCCAGCCAGCGTGGAAGAATCCTTCTCTATATTCTACCGGGTGCCAAATAAATCCCCAAAATCATCGAAGCACCGCATGCTCCAAACACCAGAGGCTATCGCAATTCGCCTCAAACAACCAGTGCTCTATGTTCAAAAGAAGCAAGTCTAGCCCCAACTACTGCCTTGGCCAGCGTTCAGTAGACACTATAAATTCATGAATTTGTAATATTACCTTTCCTAATTGTTTCTTACATTCAGCTTATTTTATTTTGATACTATTGAACTATAATTCATTGATATTATGGATTCAATGTTATTTAAACAACATGAATGTTGTTCATAACACTAATTCATTCATTCACTATAATGTATGTATAACTGTAGAGCCTGAAGATGAAGTTATCAAAAAGAGTATTCTTTGTTCACTATCCATTTTTTCGCCAATTAGAAGACTTGCTACGGAACTACGACGAAATCCTAAGGGCTACTTGTACACTTATACAAATTTCCAACAGTGGAGACTGATGATAACAACTAACCTACAAAATCTCCGTGTCTGCCGGGTGGGTTTCGAACCCACTGAATGACCACAGATCCATTAATTTTGGTTAAAGAAACGTCTTACTTTAAACGAATGTCTACTGTGGTTTTGACTTCCCACTCTACACTTTTTCAAAATTCAATCGAAGTTAACTGTTTGTTAAAATGTTAAATGTAGGAGAATCAAATCAAAAGCTGCCACACTAGCTTTGATGTTAGTCTGTCATTGTGTCGAAAAACTCCTATAATTTGAAACTTCAAATTATTATACTAAGACATAACTACTGTTCTTCATGTGTTATCGTGTTTATGTAGTTGTCAGATTTCAACAGCTCTAATACCTTGTTATTAACTTGATATTTTTTACAGTTTGGTGGAGTAATGTCAGCATACGCATTAGTAATAATGATAGTTAACATGGTAACAGTGTCCTGAATAATAACATTAATGGGCATTTCTAATCAGTTAGAGGTGATTCCATTTTTACTGGATGAGTTTGCTAATCTCATAACCAACACCTCCTATTTATCGGGCTTAATACCAGTTTGATTGTATGGATGGTTTCATCATGAGCTGTCATTGGTTAGAGAACCATTGGAAAACCTGGGAGTACTGGACAGCTGTTTCGTTCTCGCTTGGGACTCTTCGTCAGCACGCACTCACCACCGGGATTCGAACACAGGACCCTCTTGTCACAAGGCTAGCGAGCTCGTAAACCGTTGAGCCACTGGAACCTGATTCAATAGTCCTTGAATTATAACTTTTGCCAATTCACGACATAGCGCGACCATACCAGCTTAGCAAGGTTAAGAAATGAGCGTCAGTCTGTAGTCGAACTCTGGACCACGTGCGTGATTGGTTGGTATTCTATTGCTAAGCCACTGACGCATATGAAACTGTTAATACAGTGATAATTGGAAGGCATTATCCAATAATCCTACAGTTATATCCTAAACTCACATTAAGCATTGATCCAACAACATTCAAAAACATTTTAAATATGTGTGATAAGCAATAAAGCTTTTTTTCACAAAAGTTGACATATACATTTCTATCTTTCCCCTTAGTGCTTAGACCACCGGAATTGAATAATCTACTGTCAGTACAAACTCAATAAATATCTATTTATTTATTTATAATACATTTCTTTTAATGAATCACCGTTGGGTTGTTGCTTTTTCTCGTTAACCGCGTACAATGTTAGCCGAAATGGACAGTAATTTTCAAATGATAAGGAATGTGATATATATATATATATATATATATATATATATATAGCTGTCCGAAATTCTGATTAGAATATGAGTGTGTGTGTGTGTGTGTGTGGTTCTTCTTGTATATCTGAAAACAACAACTAAGATCAGCTAACGTTAACAGCTTAAGAATAAATCATGATTAGTAACAAGATAAGTTGACTTCACGTTTCCTCATACGTTATTTCTTGTTAGCTACGGAAAATCCATAAAATCTTCAGTTTATATACAAAGTTTTCGAAAGCTCCCAGTTACTAAGCTCTATTCTTCTACGATAAAAATGTACTTCAATTTTGATTGGACACTAGAAACTAGTGTGATGTGTCTAGTCTCTTCTTTGGTGCAAACTGAATTCTCTGAGTCAGGTTTATAATGTGGCCACCACTAGTTACTAGTGTCCAATCAAAATACCCACTACAGTCCTACAGGAGGTCAATCACGGGCCCGAATAACTCAGTGATAACGTCTCTGACTGCAGTACTGGGTGACGCGGGTTCGAATCTCAGAAGGGACATGAGTTCCTTCAAGGTTGCAGATACGCCTTGCTGACTGGTGAGTGCCAACTAGCACGAAAACTAGGTCCAAGGCTTCCTGTGGCCGATTGCCTCCAACCATCTAATATCATCAAATGTACCTCGATTTTTCGAACGTCATAAATCACGAATAACTAAAAAGTCATGAAGATTTCAGGTTTGCTCACTGACTGATATTGGTTAGAGAAACATTCTAAAATCAGGGAGTACTGATTCTAGTAGGGGACTCTTCAGCAATATGCACCCATTTGGGTTCTAATCCAGGACCTTCCAGTTTCGAGGAGAGCTCATATGTCCCAAACTGAGACGAAATGAATGTCTAGTACTCCTTGGTTTTCCAAAGGTTCTTTAACTAATCAAACCCATGCAAATTAACACTTCAGAAATAAGGATTTCAGTACTTTAGCTAAATACAATGCAACTAAATCATACAATAAATTTTCTTTCCCAACTGAAATACACAAATAAGGATAACAATATATACACATTTGTTTGTTGAAGATATTAAATATTCAATGCATTTAACTTAATAGACTCAAGGGAATAACCAGAAGTTATCTTCATTGTACACTATATTAATTAAACTCATAGTTAAAAACAAGAAGGAAAAACAAGGATGCCCATTATTCTCATTTCTATTCAATTTCATAATAGATGCACTGATGGACCTAACCCTAACTCACTTCAGAGACATAGGGATTGACTTGCTAACAGGGAATAATAGTCTAGTTGACTTAGAATATGTAGATGATACAGTCCTTCTAGGTGAAGACGCTGACAAATTTCAGAGTTTTCTTAACACCTTGAGCTGCAATCTACGAATGTTTGGCATGCGATTCGCTCCCGCCAAATGTAAGATGATGTTACAAGACCGGACTACACTGACTCCTAGATTAGAAATAGGGAGTAAAGTGGTAGAGCACGTTGATCGCTTCACTTATTTCGGAAGTTGCATCAGCCATTGCCAACAGGTTGGTCGCTGACGAAATCTCAGCAAGGATGCAGAGGGATAGTTTCGCATCTGCCAGTTTACGCCGTCTCTGGAGTAGACGTGATATTCGACTGGCTGTCGACCAAAGGGCGGGTGTACTGATCATCAGTCCGCTCCGTCCTCCTTTATGGCTGTGAGACATAGCCATTGAGAGTGGAAGATATGAAAAGGCTAGTTGTTTTTTTATCATAGGTGCTTGCGTTCTATCTCCCGTGTGAAGTGGTATAGTAGGGTAAGCAACACTGAGGTTAGGCTTATGTCGAGTGCTAGGTAAGGAGGGTAAGTCAATAGACAAGACTGTGTAGCTACATCGACTGAGATGGTTAAAACATGTATTACGTATGCCTAGTCATCGCCTTCCTCGATAATGGGCAATGTTAGCTGACATAGTGTTAGGCTGGAAAAGAGCTAGCGGCGGTCAAACCAAAATATGACACCAGTCAATGAAATCCACAACAGTTAGTTTAAACCAGCGACGTAGGAAGGTGTAGACTTCCTGATTGGGGTCCTCGGGATGATAAAATCCAATGGCTGGAAACTATTGGTGATATGGCTCAAAATCGTTCTCAATGGAGGGCGCAGATGCATCCACTCCTTGTGACTAATACTTTCCAATGAAACTATATTGTTCTTCGTTACTTCTATTTCTTTGTCTCACACCTCTTTACTGTCTCTAATATGCATTTCTTCTACTTTCTTCTGTTGGTTTGTGTGCTACAAGGAGGGATTGTGGCGACTTGAACTGCCGCACATTGGTGCAAAGTTCTATGTTGAAAACAGACAGACAGAAGCAAAAACTGTAAAGAAATAAATTCAAACAGCTCTGTGTGTGTCCCAATTTAACTTGCTTTCAAAAACAACAAGTTCACACTAGGAGATCATTAATGCTATTAAGTGAGACAAGCACACAAAAAAAGTACACATTGTGCATCAAGAGCTAACAACCACTAAACTAATTGATGTGATTAGCATTCAACTACTCTTATTAACCAGTAGTGTAGAACTGCTGCCTAGAACATTATGCAGTCGGAGAACTTGGTCATTAAATCTTCATACTGATCAAAGCATAAGAGTTCACCTTAAAAAAAAAGGTATGGACAAATATTTAACACAACATACCATATGTATAATTACGAACAGGTGGACAACCAATTTCATCTGTTCCCCCATCGAAACAACCATCGGCTTGATCACAACGCATTTGACCATATACACAGACAGCTGTTTGATTTCCACACCAAAATCCGGAGCCTACTTCACATCTACGCATTTCTAAAGATGAAAAAGCCAAAAAAAAAAAAGAAAAACAGCAGATTTTATTAAAGCAATAAAAAAAAAATTTGTCCGGCATGTTATCATGTGTTATTACGGGGGAAAGTGTTTCTTCGGTGATTATTATGTTCATGCTTTCAGTCGATATCCTGTACTGACACATTTCTCTACTAGGACAAGTAAATATATTGAGTAAATCTTTTGATTATTCCCTTGCCAATCACCAGTCGACCTAAGCAGAAGAGCATTTGTCATTTTACTTTTAAATTCGAACAGTATTTATAATATAATGGAATGAATATATATATAGTAATGTATTCATTTATTTTGGTTTTGAATTCACATTCAGAACTGTAAACCAACACTAGTCAATTGTTAAAAGTATTTGACCACTTCGGAAGAATGTTAGACAGTTTGTTTGTTTGTATGTATTAATGAATGTTTTCAAACATGTATGAATAAAATAAAACATTATTCAATTTTTCCAGTACCCTTTTGTGTCTGTCATCACAAAATCAATGAATTCACTAAAAGAAGAAGAACAAGAAAAAATAGTCATTTTGACCACGATATTTAGTTAAAGCTATCTATTTGACTCTCACTTAGAGTAAAATGGTTAGCAAAATATTTCTCACAAGAAGTAATACTATATCCCAGTGTTTGTTATGTTTAGAAAACCCCAACAATACAGGGGAACGGTGTAATATGTAAGGAAGGTATGTATGTTAACCCAATTATTGCAGGTATATGGATGATACCTTTATTCTTTGTGATAATGATTCGGATAGGAGTATAATAATTATTGAATTCAATGAAGTACATTCGGCTATGAAATTCACGTGCGAAGAGGAATCTAGAAACACAATTAAATAATAATAATAATAAATAATAAACCTTGACACTTCAAACTGCGTATATCAATTTGAGGGTGTTTGTGCAAGCAAATACATAGGTCGTACGGAAAGGCGATTGTCTACTCGCATGATAGAGCATTTGCCAAAATGGTTGAAAACATCTGAGTGCAAAGTGCCAAAATCCTCAATAACATAACATCTTGTGGATTACGGACATGATATCGACTCGGTCAAGTCATTCACCATTGTCAGCAGACAAAGAAACAAGAAGATGCTTGCCGTTGCAAAGGCTTGTGAAAATCGAATTTATAAACCAGGTCTCTGTGTACAAAAAGAGATGGTCGTAACTCTGAACCTACCATGGTAATATGTTTTGCTTATCATTCTACCTCTTATTATTATCATTATTATTATTATTCTTAATTCATTTAAAAATATGCTTTATCAGTAAGATTCTCAAGGAAGTGGAGGCGCAGCCTACTGGACACAAAAGTAAGAAGAGGAGCAGACGTTGGCTTAGACCTCTATCTCGTACAAGGGACAATCCAAGTCAAATTAAAAGCTTTCAGGGAAACAGGAGCTGCAGATAGACCACAAGCCAAGTTCAACACCCAAAAACTGACGGGGTTACCAAACCAAGAATCGGAAAAGCAAGAGAAGCTTTCATTACTCTCAAATCTGTGTGGAGGTCAACAGCACTCAGCATCAAAAATAAAATCCGAATTTTCAACTCCAATGTGAAGTCAGTGCTACTATACGGATCAGAGACTTGGCGCGTCATAAAGAGCATCTCAAAAAAACTACAGACCTTCATTAACAGTTGTCTTCGCTCAATGCCAATCAAGATCAGATGACCGGCCAGAAAAGATCAGCAATAGTGAGGGGTCTCTGGGAGCGAACCAACCAGGAACCGATTGTGAAACAAATAGGCATGCAGGAAGAAATGGAGATGGATTGGCCATACACTGAGGAAACCATCAAGTGACATCACTAGACAAGCCATTGCTCGAGTGGAACCCGAAAGGGAAGCGGCGAGTTGGTCGTCAGTGCAAGGGTGACTTGGAGGAGGTCATGTGAAGAGGAGATGAGAGCATGTGGGCAGACTTGCCGTGGGGAGAAAAAGTTGGCAGAAAACCGAAGGCAATGGAGACGCGCAGCTGAAGCCTTGTGTTCCTCTAGGAATTAAAGGGTATAATAATAATAATAATCAATACTGTTATTATTGTAACTATTACTATTGATATTAGTCTGTTTGCAATTCTCGTTATATTCCCTAATGACTAATTGTTTATCTAAGTGATGTAATTGAGGCGCAATGCAATTTATCTTAATTTTGATCTCTCATACTCTCTCTCCCCCTATCTATTTGGACATGACCTGGAAAACATTCGCACCTGTCTTTTTGCATGACTAATTCAATGTACTTTGTTTACTTATCAGTCTTATATCTCCCAATGTAATTTCAAAAGTATATATATCCGTGTATGTAGAGTATTCAGCTGACGAGTCCTACCGAAATTTGATGAATTCATTAAATCCTGCTTCATTAACCTTAATTGTTTGTTTTAGAAACAGAATTGCCTTCCTGGATGTACCCCTTTCAAGAAAACCAGATGGTAGCATAAGAAGAAATTTGTATAAAAAAAGTACTTGGATGGGACAATATACACAATTTCACCGCTTCGTTCCTATCAAGTACAAAAGAAATTTAGTAAAGACCCTCAGCCACAGAGTTAGAGCTATATGCTCAGAAGAAGTAACTGAAGATGAATTAAACATTCTGTTTTTGATACCTTGATCGAAAATCGCTATCCCGACAAATTTATCAAGAAACACATGACAAAGAAAAAGGCATAGGACTACTCACTATCTGTTAAACAAGAAGCCTCTTTATATACGACCACAATTCAATAGCGATATACCAACTGAGATAATTACGAAAAAATTAAGAAACTCAGTTCAAAAAACTTTTAATGCTGGCGAACTACACGTATCATTCTCTCTCTACACGGCCGATGGTGCTACCTCGACTGAAAAATGAAGTGTACCTAGACTAGCTAGCCACTTCCAATTGTATCTACCAAATCAACTGCGCTGATGATGGAGCGAATTATATCGGTCGTTGCTCTACTAAATTGATTTTTCGTGCTCAAGAACATCTCCCACTATCGCTAAGTAAAGGTGTAGGTAAAACCATTAACTATTCGATATTAGACCATTTGGTGCAAACCGGCCACAAAGCCAGCCAGCGTGGAAGAATCCTTCTCTATATTCTACCGGGTGCCAAATAAATCCCCAAAATCATCGAAGCACCGCATGCTCCAAACACCAGAGGCTATTGCAATTCGCCTCAAACAACCAGTGCTCTATGTTCAAAAGAAGCAAGTCAAGCCCCAACTACTGCCTTGGCCAGCGTTCAGTAGACACTATAAATTCATGAATTTGTAATATTACCTTTCCTAATTGTTTCTTACATTCAGCTTATTTTATTTTGATACTATTGAACCATAATTCATTGATATTATGGATTCAATGTTATTTAAACAACATGAATGTTGTTCATAACACTAATTCATTCATTCACTATAATGTATGTATAACTGTAGAGCCTGAAGATGAAGTTATCAAAAAGAGTATTCTTTGTTCACTATCCATTTTTTCGCCAATTAGAAGACTTGCTACGGAACTACGACGAAATCCTAAGGGCTACTTGTACACTTATACAAATTTCCAACAGTGGAGACTGATGATAACAACTAACCTACAAAATCTCCGTGTCTGCCGGGTGGGTTTCGAACCCACTGAATGACCACAGATCCATTAATTTTGGTTAAAGAAACGTCTTACTTTAAACGAATGTCTACTGTGGTTTTGACTTCCCACTCTACACTTTTTCAAAATTCAATCGAAGTTAACTGTTTGTTAAAATGTTAAATGTAGGAGAATCAAATCAAAAGCTGCCACACTAGCTTTGATGTTAGTCTGTCATTGTGTCGAAAAACTCCTATAATTTGAAACTTCAAATTATTATACTAAGACATAACTACTGTTCTTCATGTGTTATCGTGTTTATGTAGTTGTCAGATTTCAACAGCTCTAATACCTTGTTATTAACTTGATATTTTTTACAGTTTGGTGGAGTAATGTCAGCATACGCATTAGTAATAATGATAGTTAACATGGTAACAGTGTCCTGAATAATAACAATCAATCATTTATGAAGTTTTCGTAATTCTCAGATATGAATACAGTGTGTAAATGTTTAGAGAAGAAAGTCACAGTATTCAGAAAAAGTATGTTACGAATATCATATAACCATATGGTCTTGTTTAGTGCTGTGCTTCTTAAAAATGCCTCACTATAGGCTTACAAGACACACATTTCGAAGATTTCTAGGTCAGATAGGTGTATTTTATTTGGTTGTGTTGTCTGACCTGGTTGATTTAAATTGTGAATAACGGGTGTAATAAAAATCCGTGGTCAAACTCGTAAAAACAAATCTAGTGCTTACAAACCAACTCTTTAAAATTAATCTGATGGTTGCTAGTGACTTGTTCCAGGACAGAATTTCCTGGAGTTCTAGTGAGGTCCGTCCAATCAAGTGTGAGGATGGATGTCCCACCGATGACATTAGTTGGTGGTCGCGCTAAGGCACGAATTGGTAGAAATTAGAATTCATTGACTGGCCATTCGATCGAGTCCCAGTGGCTGAATAGTATACGAGCTAGTTTGCCTTGTAACTGGAAGGTCCTGGGTTTGAACCTCAGTGGATGAGTACTGACGATGATTCTCAAACTAGGATGAGACAGCTGTCCAGTACTCTAATGCTGGTTTTCAATGGTTCTCTAACTGACATCAATCCGTGGCCGAACTCGTGAAAACAAACCTAATCTTTACCACCCAACTCTTGAAAATAATAATAATGGAAAGAAGTTTTACAAATTCCACACACACTTGCGTGTAGAAAGAAACTCATGTTTTGTTAATGGTACTTATAGTTTAAAAAGTATTTCAAGATTACCAATAATAGAAATGCATTTACCAGACCCCATCTGTCTATTGAAACCCAATCACAACTAAGTATATGACATAATTAGTGTCAGTGCTGGTGAACACTGAATCGTTTCTGTGTTCCAACTGATCTCCACATTGGCGGCAGACCAGAAGCCTATCAGAGATATTGTTGTACCTTACATGAGTGTTTATCTAAAGAATTTAGCACTGAGTAACAATCGTAAATCTGTTTCGTTATCGGCTGAAGAATAAACAATTGTTGTTCTGCGTCAGTTACCGTGCATAATAATATAGTTTTAGTTTAGTTTACTGAAGCCAGCGATAGCTTCAGGATCTTTGCGCTCTGGATATTTGACAATTAGTTTTACAAAGTGGGCTAACAACTAAGCTATTTACGAAAATATGATGTAATCATTTCTTCTTCCATAATTCACCCTCATTTAATAGTTGTGTTTTTCAACAACAAATACCTAATGAAGTCTTCATGACACCACTACTCCACTTGACTGTAACAAAACACTCCTGTAGAAAATCTAAACTCTATATCATTTAGTTGAACGAATGAGTTGCTCTTGTTTGAATATTGAGGCCACAGAGGTAGTTTTATTAAGTCATTTTGAGACATTTTTTTACTAAATCAACATTATATTACGCGACATTTTAAAAATTTCAATCCATAGTTGTTAAATTGCAGAATTCCACCCGGAACAAGCTGGATTCAGGAAAGGCAAATCATGTGTTGATCAAACTGTAGCTCTACGCATCATCACAGAACAAAGCATAGAATGGCACTCAAACCTCTACCTCAACTTCATCGACTTCGAAAAGGCCTTCGACAGACAGCGTTGACTGAGATATAATTTGGAAACTACTTCAACACTACGGTGTGCAGTATTCAGGTTTTTATCAACTTCATTCAACAGCTATATGACAGTGGCACGTGTCAGGTGATCCACAACGAAAAGGAGTTCTGTCTAGCTTTGACATCTTCATCCGTTCCGACTGCCTGTAGTGTAAAGGATGCTTCCTAGATTAGTGAAGGAAGTAACCTCTGTTAATTTTCGATTTGATTTTCGATTTACAGCTTGATTCCACACTGTATTTTTGGTACAAGTATGGAATTTTCAGCATGGATATCGGAAGCCCAAATTTTACAGGCCGACCATAGATATCAGGTGTGCGTCGTCGTGGGCTCGAACCCCGGACCATGTGCATGGTCGGCGAGAGTCCTAACCACTGTGCCACCGACGCACAGTGGTGATGGTGATTGGTGCTGGTTGCTGTTAGTGATGGTGCGTGGGCATCTTCATCACCTCCGTTTTCACTATATTCACCTGCAGTCCTATCTTCGCTGGCTACCTCTTCAACCAGTTTGTTGGTTTTCGCCTACAAGTCATATATCATCCACGCGCGAAATCCAGATATGCTAGAGTCTTCTTATAAGTGGTCCAGCGTATCATTGTCTCCTCGCTCCCCATGCACAGTCGGACGCATAACCCAGTCCACCACAATTAAGAATACCATCGGTGATAATAGGCGAACAGCCCCTGTATTTCCTTCGAACTCCTCTCCGAGCTTTTCGTTGTGGATCACCTGACACGTGCCACTGTCATATAGCTGTTGAATGAAGTTGATAAAAACCTGAATACTGCACACCGTAGTGTTGAAGTAGTTTCCAAATTACATCTCAGTCAACGCTTTCTGTCGAAGGCCTTTTCGAAGTCGATGAAGTTGAGGTAGAAGTTTGGCTGCCATTCTAGTTTGGTGTCCTAGCAGTCAGTTCATGTTGTATAAATAAATTATAAAAGAAATTATCAGAAAGATAGTATATAATGGTACACTGAAAGCATCACTTACTGTCGATAAGATTGAAACTTCCTTCAAACCTCATATATGCTGACATTTGAACATCTAGCTGGGAATTAATCTCATCAATTGAACCAGATTCTGTATACCAAACAAGTGATATAATACGATGCTTGGAATCAATAATTTGTGGGAATTTTGAGGTACAGGTAATATTTTGTTCCTTGAAAATAAAAATTATCGGAAGCATATAACAGTTAAATGTATTTCACTGAGTTATCTATTAAAAAAGAATTACAACAGCTTTTAAGTGACTATTAACTTTGTGATGTTGACGACTACTCCACCTGATACAGGTATGAAGTAAGACCAACCTTGAAATTCGTCAAAAATTCAGCGAATTAAACAGCATGATAACCTTGTGATAAGTAGGACAGTTTTTAAAGGACTATTTGTTCATTCTTATCCTTACCAAATGGAACTTGGGGCTTCAATCTTGAGCTATGAAGTTCCAGTGGCGTTGGTTTTTATCTTTTACGGGGTAGTGTTGCTAACTTCATACACAACCTTCCGTTTTTACCGGGCTTATAACCGGTTAGGCGAGGTCTAGGAGTGCATCGGCCGGGAGTCGAAGCAGGGGCAAGTGCGCTGTCGGTGAGTATTCTACCTTAGAACTACCAACGCACTAGTTGGAGCCATTTAGCAGGAAAGACGATTATAATACATCTTTTAGATTGATTCAGTTCATGAAATTCAATTACCTAGAATAGATTTATCGTGTACCAAATTAAAAGGCCCACTTATCGCATGAGGGCTGAAGTAGGTAAAACGTGGCTCAAACCCATGGCCTATCGGCAGAAAACCGAGTTCTTAAGCCACTGAGTCGCTTCTTCACAACCTTTAAATTGGTATTAACAGACCACTGAGATCAAGTTAGTAGGTTCAGTGGATCAAATAATTCCTACCACGTGAACAGTTACGTTCTAGATGACAATAAGTAAAAACTGTCTGTGAACTCTTTCAAAGACAAACCAACAGTTCCAAATTTTTTGTTATCATCTTCAACAAGCTCATACTGTGAAAGGATAAGGGTTTTAAAATCGGGATCCATTAAAGTATAGACGAAAACCCAAATGTGTGTTGTAAGGTAGAAACAGGACGATTAAATAAGACAGTTTCAGCCAAGAAAACAAAATAGATCATCGTATATTAGCTACAAATATTCTTCAACATTCAGAAAAGACAACTGACTATCAACAATCCAAATTTTTCATAACATATAAGTACAAGACTACCTTCTACATTTCAACAGAATGACTTTATTCACGCTAAAAAGTCATTTAATTTCATTTTTAAAAGTTTAATTGTGTCAAAAGCAATGAATCAAAATGGTCACTGTTACAGTTTGATAAATTCACAGCAGCAGCATCTTGTTTAAAACAAGCAACAAAAGTTAATAAAGCAGGATTTAATGAATATCCATCGGATTTTCGTAGAACTCATCGCCTGGATACTCTACACACAGGGATATAAATATTAAGATACATGTATACTCAAAGCGACATGAACAGAATTCTATTATTGCCTAATATTTTTCTCATTCAGAGATTAACCAAAGTACACACACACAATTAAATCAATTGACAGAGACTGTCTAGTTAAGTTTCAAAAAAAAGAGGAAAGTGTCTGTAATTTCACTTGTAAAAGTGGAATGACAGACTGAATTTCAACATAGAATTTTGCATAGAAGTGCAGAAGTACAAGTTGCCTTACTGCGTTTAGTGCAAATATAGGTGGGTAAAAGAGGGGAAAAAAGTGATTCAAAAGAGCTATCATCCGCAGTAATGTGAGGGATAAACGGTAGTTAATACAGAAAACACGACGGTTTAGTGGATCACCGAAAGTGATTGAATCTTCACCATTGAGGAAAACTTTCATAGAAATCACCAAAAGCTTCCAGTCATTAATTCTTTAAATCCTGAGGATCCTGACCATGTAGCCTACATCTCTCTACATGGCTCAAACCAACTGCTGAAAACTGCATGGACTGGCTCCAGGTTTTGATTTTATCACCTCTAGCTGTTTTCCAACTTGATCCTATGTTATCTAACAACAGTCGAAGAAGACGATCGTTCGGATTGCGCAACAGGTGTCCTACGCATCTCAAACAATTCACCTTCACAACCTCCTTGATCGACATGCCCTCTTTACCTAAAATTCTACCCCCAAACCTGAATATTACTCAAACTACTGTACCACTTAACAGGGGAGATAGAATGGAAACAACTGTGATCAAACACAACTAGCCTTTTCATCATATCTTCCACTTTTCTCACTGTCATAAAGAAGAACACAGTAAACTGCTGCGCAGTACACGCGTATTTTGATCAAAAGTCGGATATTACTGATGTAAGTATAAAACTTGGGAACTCCATTATGGATATGATTTTTATTTTGATTAATCACACAGTGTTGTACAGTAATATTAACTGATAACGATGTTTTGAGCACAAATTATTGCTGCTCAAAATCATATCAGGTCACTCACACAACTTTTATCCTTCCTTCATTTATATGCATGTGTGGAATTGACTAGATATTTAAATAAAAATCAATATGGAATAGTGTACATTCAGAAATAATCTTAATGTTATCAACTAGATGGGAAATAGGATGTTTTTTTATAGTCAAAATAAGTCACTTGTTAGAATGTTGTGATGTGAATTGAATACATTTTAACATTATTTATTATTCTCCGATTTGACTGGTAACAATATAATCCGGATCTCTGGTATTTGCATTGAGTCATTCCTGTGACATGTGTTGGGTGTAGACTCGATGAACCAGGATTCAGTAATCAATCCCTCTCTCCACCTACCTATATAACTTCTTAGAATTTCAATCCTGTCCCGCCATATTGTGTGGTTGTGTGTTAATGTATGCAGAGCGATTGCTGAGCTTTTTTCCAAATTACTTATCTTCTCTGGGTCAACCATTCTTACAATATATTACGTATACGCTAAGGATGACGTAAATTGGCAAATGCCACATGAACCATTTGTATTTGTACTGCGATGTCAAAGCAGTATACACTGACAGCCTAAGAATTCATTTGTTTAAAAGAATATTTATTGTTAAAACTCTAAATCTTGCACTTCTAATACCATGACAGCATAATTTACCGCGTCGAATAATACGGATAATACGGAATACCAATCCAATGTTTAAATAAGACAAAAAAGACGGGATGTTTTGTCGTCATCACTTGACATTGAGTTAGCAATAAGATAGTGTTAGGATTAAAGCATTCAAGACGTGTTTTCGTACAGAGCACAAGAAATATCACAGCAGATATTCCAACTGCATAAAAAGTCAATAAAACACCTTTAAAACAGACAAACGTTGCATCGAATCTGATCACAGTATTTCTCCAAGCAAGTAATACAAGATCCCATAAGATCAAAGATTTGAGGTAATATAAACCCGAACTGAGCATCTCCATTCTAATAATTCAAGTAGGTGTAATCGAAAGGGCCGGAAGTTTGTTTCCCCATAACTTATATACTTACTCATTAAGATAAGAATTGATTCATTTTACTTTACCAGATCAACGTGCAGTATGCGATAAAAGGAAATATAGAAAGAAAACAAATTAAGTAAGCAAACAATATCCTTTTCGATAATTTCCTCTTCTGGCTCTACAATTATATGTTTATACATATAGAATATTCTAGAGTAGCAGTCAATAATATTGATGTTTTTAAATAATATCGATTCGTTAAGTAAAATCAATGGAATTACAGTTCATTAAAGATGCATAAATTATAATAAGCATAAAAATGTAATAGCAAAGAGAATATGAAGTAAAATTAAGGAAATGTTCATAACAAAGTGAGGATCACTAAGACCTTGATGGCCAGTGGGGTAAGGAAAGTATCTGAACCAACTTGTTTTCGATACATAATTTAGATTTCTTAATGTGGATTCCGACAGCCTCAGCAATATTTAGTAAACGAACACTTAAGGCGAAGTTAAGATTAGTTAGTATGCGCGGTAAATGACATCAATTTTGTGTTCTGTATCCACGAGATGAGATAGAATAGAGCTCTATGAATGGATTTTGTTTATCCTTCACTTAACCACGCGAGGTGATGTTCAAAAATCTGACAAGAAACACGCCTAATTATACAGCCTATGTAATTGGCTTGACAGGAGCAGTTTAATTGGTAGATACACATAGAACACAAGCAAGAGAAGAAAACCTTAGGAAGACATGTATGTGTAAAACAGTTCACGAACTATAGTGAATATATTTCATCTATGTCTGTTAAGGGTACAGTTGACTTATGAGGTAACTGTCAACATAATAAAATATCTTTCTCATTCAATCGACAAAGAGGTCTGAACCTAATTTCTTCACTTGTTAGTACGCATAAATGAAGTTTACATGCACCCATGAGGAAACTGATTTTACCTAGGAGATTTAAGTTAAAGTAAATATATTCTCAGGTTTGAAAATCAAACACTAGGCTACTTCAAGAATGCATATTAAAAATAATGCTCTCCAGAAGGCAGAATAGTTTCCATTATTTATTTCAATAAATAAAATTACAGTGTATACAAATGAAGTCAACAATTTGATTTTAGTAATCAATATTTTCAGAAATCCTAAAATCAAATTTTGTGCTAAAGTATCCTCCACATCGCCACTTTTTATATCTTTGTTAAAACTTTCACTTGCGCTAAAATCACTGGGTTAATACAACCATTACTAGTTCTTTTATCTTCTCCTCTTTGTAATTTATGATGACATGATTTCAATTGTTTTATCATTTCAGTTATTAATAACATACACTGGTAGAAGTTAGAATTCATGAACTGGTCACTGAATAGGGTACCAGTGGCTGAATGGTATACGAGCTAGTTTTCCTTGTAACCAGAAGGTCCTGGGTTTGAACCTTGGCAGCGGGTGAGTACTACCGATGATTCCCAAACTGGGATGAAACAGCTGTCCAGTACTCCAATGCTGGTTTTCAATGGTTCTCTAACTGATATCAATCAGTGTTCAAACTTGCAACAATAATGTTATTATTATTATTATCATTTTATACTTTTTTGTACATTTTAGACTTTATTCCTACCGCTAATGAGGAAAAATTGTCATTTTCAATTTCGGTTACCTATACCTTTTAATGTTATTTTCTGTTCTAACTTGAGTAAATTAGATGCAGTATTTATTGTACCAAATGCTGAAAATTCCATGCTGTATCATAAGCACTGCTTTGGAATAAAGCAAACTATTATCATCATTTATGTTTTCATTTGTAACTGAAGTGTTTAACCAACATTATTTAATATTCATTTATCCTTATTTCTATTAGACGAAATCTTTTGTAACATAACTTAAACATGCTTTATTAGCGATATATGGCATGATATATTTTAATAAATTAATAGTTTCTCTAAATTAAAACTAAACACTGGATAGGTGGGAAAAAAACCTTCCCTATTCTCTTATGCTACAACCAGTGTGGAACATAAGCGTGCGTAGGTATGGATCACTGATCAAAGCATTCGATTTCTAGCCAATGGATCCTGAGTTCGAGTCGAACTCCACCTAATTCAGCCGGTGCAATTGGATGGTATTATAAAAGAAAAGGAATTCAGCGTAACGATGAGTTACTCTTTTCGGTGATATCATTCTTATGCTGAACAATCGCAGAAATATAGTAAACTACCTTAGCAATGAATGGAATGTATCAAAAAAATGTGTCATTAGAATTGTAACTTTTAGATGAAAACTAGGTAATGTAGAAAGCGTCAATCGAGTAGAAACTAAATTTAAATAAGTAAATTGCATGACTTAGTGTAACTGATGGGATTGAGCCGAAATCAATTAAAATTGAAATAGTTGAGGTCAGTGTCGATAAGGAGTAGAAGTATGATAGTTGTGGGTTGCAAGGGGGAAGGAAATTATTCATTTTTATTACTAGTTTGTTATTTTATTTCTTCACGTTCCCAATAGAACATAATGCCTCAGGCTAGAGCTTTAAACTTTTGGTAGTAGTGGGTTTTTTTTCCGTGTACTCTATAAATGACTACGAATTCGGTGTTTAGAGTCAATCAAAAATGCCAGAATAGAGATACAGGAGGATCTTTCTCCTCCTTTTCAAAACCATGAGAGTAAGTATTCGATGATAAATGTGGATAGCAAACACTGAGTACGGCCAACATCTCTAGCTCCATAGAAGCAGAAAATTTACTATATATATATATATATATATATATATATATATATATATATATATATGCGTTTGTACAGCCTGAGGATGATATCGGTGAAAAGATTAACTCTTCACTGAACTCCTTTTATTCTGTGTGACAGAATGGAGATTTCTAAGTTGCTTAAACTGGTAATTAATATCATACCTTACACAATAAGTGTAGATCATGCCTGGTGTACCAAAATTCTTTTCCGTGTACCTGAGACCTGACTAACGAAGTGACTAGAAAATATACAGTAAAGCAGCTGCAAATGCTTTGAAAAATGCAAAATATTTATGCTAGCGATAAACATTGCTGCAACTGTATTAGACTGTTTGCTAGATATACCACACAGTGAAACAGTATTATACAAGTGGCATTCAAACAAACAATTAGAAACAAGCGTTATCGGTTAATGATCCAGTGGAGCCTTTAAAACAAAACAATCCAGTTTATCTAACACCCTGCTTGAATGATTGTCAGGTCAAATTCATAGGTCAGAGTAGTAGAACAGGTACAGTCACACTAGAGAAGCATAAAAACCTAGCAAAATCTAGATTGGTTGACCCAAATAAGATAAGAAAACCGGAGAATAGTTCAGCTATACCACTCAATACATGCAATTACACACAACCATACAATGGGATGGGATAAAATGACAGTTTTAAAATCTAATATAACAGAGTGGAGGGAGAGATTGTTAATGGAAGCTTTGTTTATCGAATCAACTGCAACCACTTGTAATAAGAATGATCCAACACTTGTCTCAGATATCTGGAAAATTCTACTACTCCAAAGACGACAAATAGGAAAGGAGGACAAAGGAAACTATAAAACTCAAGTTTCGAAGTCGTATAACTATAATTGATATGATTATGAACAATAAATTTTGTTCGAAACGTCATCCAGTAAATACTAATACTGTTTCACTGTGTGATACATCTAATAAACAAACTAAAATGGAATTACTTACTACCAAAGTGCCCAAATTTTACACATATATTAATCACTGCAACTGTATAAACAACAATAATTAGAATTATGTTGTCGAATAACACTATAATCAGACATTTCTGTGGTAAATATCTTGGATGGACAGTTAATGAAGTGTACGATTTCGACAAGAATTGCGTGTCTCCTCAAATGTAATCACAATATATAAATACTATCGCATGTTTAATAAAAATTTAGTCTGGTTCATTTTTTTCCCGTTGATAAACAAGTATTTCTAATTGTTGGATTTTCTAGAGAGCTGATACTGTTACACCAGAAGATAGGGAAGTTAGTAACGAGATCTTGTTATAAAGAAAAAGACATCATATTTAAACAATTTTAACCAGATTAAAAGTCTACTAGATCAGTGAACGAAAAACACTCTTGTGATTGGTTGGTGATGGGCCCAAGACTAAACAATGTTACGAGAAGTTATCCAATGAGGTTATTTCATGTCCACAACGTACACTAGGTCCAGATTTGAAGAATACACACCTCTACTTCTACAGACATTGACTCAAAATGTTGATTTCACTTCTGACTGCTTGCTATTACTCTGCATCTGTATACTCCTTATAAATCTTTCCAGTGGCATACGCCACAAACGATCCAAAATTCACCTTTTTCTCCAAACTAAGAGTAATAATAAAGAGCATTACTAAAATTGACGGAAACTAAATTGATTGATTTTTCTAGTGTCTGACGAACAACACTCTGAAGTTTTGCTGTATTAACTGTGGAACATGGTGCTGACAGTTCATTCCTGACGAGTAAAAATTCATCAGAACAGCTATACACCAGTGACACTGGATGATAATTGCATCAGGTAAGAATCACTTGTTAATAAATTTCAACCATTTACGCTAAATTCTTATCGGAAAATAAATGTCCAGAATTAAATAACAGTCGGCGATCTGTTTAAAACATGGGCTATCGAAAGCTTCCATCATTATACTACACATTATTTCTCTTGTTCACTTTGTTTCAGTTTATCAAAATATGATCTCTAATGACATTATTTACTTTCGCGACTATTTAAAACATTTAAAACCTGTGGATTCGCAAGTTTCTACCACACATGGGAAAAAAACATAATTCTGATCGGTGACGTATCCAAACTTATATGAGATAACTCTTCCTGTGTTATGTCATTGGGTTTCAAAATGTTTTCCTGGACTTTTTATAATCGACTTTCAACTAAATTTTCAAGTATTGGTTTTGTAGGGATTTGGTTTGATTTTATGGAGGATTTTCATTGGTTCTCTAACTGATGTCAGCTCATGATTAAATGCTCCATACAATTTCAACTAAATGTCTAGCATTTCTCGAAAAAGACAAAGAGGAAATATCAGAATGGATTGTTTTGTGCTTCAGATTCTATAGCATTGCGTTACATGATCTACTGCCAATTAAGATTTTATTTGAAGATCCTGCAATGAACAAAAAAATATTATGCAATAGAGCTCATCGAAAGTCCTGTGCGTTGTATAATTACTGTCCAGAACAAAGCTTTTGTTACTGATTATCCTTGTAGCGTGTGCTACTGATAAGATTTATCAGTAGTATATAAAGAGACGATCATCGGCATAAAGATATCAGATAGCAGAAAGATACATTTGACGTCTAATAGAGCAAATGAACCACAGTTGCGGCAAAGCAAGAGAGACACGAAAAGAATACAAAGAAATACAATACGAAGGGCAGAAGTATCACACCATGGAAGAACTGTACAAATGACGATTTTAACTGAATAAAAATGTCTATTAAAATTTTCAAAAGAATGGATACTGAACAAAGAATACTCTTTTCTATAACTTCATCATCAGGCTCGACAGTCATATATACATTATAGTGAATGAATGAATTAGTGTTATGAACAACATTCATGTTGTTTAAATAACATCGAATCAATAATACTGATAGATTACAGCTCAATAGCATCAACATATCGGCCGTTGCTCTACTAAATTGATTTTTCGTGCTCAAGAACATCTCCCACTATCGCTAAGTAAAGGTGTAGGTAAAACCATTAACTGTTCGATATTGGACCATTTGGTGCAAACCGGCCACAAAGCCAGACAGCGTGGAAGAATCCTTCTCTATATTCTACCGGGTGCCAAATAAATCCCCAAAATCATCGAAGCACCACATGCTCCAAACAGCAGAGGCTATTGCAATTCGGCTCAAACAACCAGTGCTCTATGTTCAAAAGAAGCAAGTGCAGCCCATACTACTGCCCTGTAGAAACTATAAATTCATGAATTTGTAATATTATCCTTCCTAATTCTTCTGACATTCAGTTTATTGTTATGTTGATGCTATTGAGCTGTAATCTATCAATATTATTACTGATTCGATGTTTTTGATGTGGTTTTGTTCTCTGAGCTGGATGGTTAGTTTGCGAAGCTTTCATCACCCTACTGGGTAACATCTTCAGCGCATACTTCAATTTGATTCAATGTTATTTAAACAACATTAATGTTGTTCATAACACTAATTCATTCATTCACTATAATGTATATATAACTGTAAAGCCTGATGATGAAGTTATCGAAAAGAGTACTCTTTGTTCAGTATCCATTCTTTTGAAAATGACGACTTCACAAAAAGATGTACATAATTTCGCTGTATATATAGAGATACCAAATTCCAAACTGACATGCCTTTATCAAGTCTTTCGTTTTCTACCGTAACACCATGAAATAACGGTTTTCCAGCGTACTCCTTTGGCAGACAGACACAGTGACACTAGTGGAAATTCAACTCAGAATAACTTCAGAAGTATTCGATAGCTATTAAAATTAACTGTTAAGAATAATTATAATTCATCATCTATCATTAGTTTCGTCGTAATTTTTTCTACCTCGAAATAAATTTTGTTAACATTAGATGGCCTCTACAGTTTCAGATGAACTTCTTAGGGTTTACTATCAGATAGAAGCTTCCATTATTATAATTATTATTAAACTTCCCTTACGGCCATTTTAGTCACTTTAAATTATAGAACACATCAATAGAATACCATTACATTCACTTAAGCAAAAAAAAGGAAAACTTACATATGGTAACAGTGATGGTTGTGTAATTTCTTCAGGGATAAATCCAACAGTTAAAAAATCATTACAAGAAGTAAAATTGATAGAAATTTTGAGTCTGTGAAACCAATAGGATGTATGTCCTTCGGGGTAGGAATAATGAAGCAGTCTTCCATTTGGATATACTTTGATCTAGTTGGTAACAAAAATATATATGGAAAGCAATATATGTATAAGAATGTGTTATGAATGAAAAATATACATTCGTAGTGCTAAATAAATAGAATTATTGAGATTACATATTATATATATATATATATATATATATATATACAACCTCTATTCATATGTTTCAAATTATCCCAAACTCTTCCATAAGTAGAACAAAGAGATACATCTAGTCCAAAGGATCAACAAACCATCTTTTCCATTTGTATAACTGTATTTGTATCTAATATATCCTGAAGCTTGAAGAAGACAGCAAAACGGATTAGGTCATCTTATGTGAATCCAGACGAAAATCCACTGGTACGAGAAATCTTAACCGGATAGTTAAATATCTGATTATGATCCATTCACATACAATATTTGCTACCATCTTAAGTCATCAATAAAGCTAGTTTAAAATGTGTATTACGTACTGGACTCAAAAAGTGACAATCCTATGCCTAGTCCACATCGGCCTAATGGGTGTCTATTTCTTAAAAATGCCAAACAAGGAAGAAACGGCTCTCCACCTTTATTTGGTTTTCATGGGTTCATCCAACGCATATGAGTCAGACGACAAATATAACTTAAATTGAAGCAGACCTTCTCAGACATTACCAATGTGTATTAAACAACTGTTCATTAGTCCAAAGCTTAAGGACAGAATCTCCAAAGTTCTAATGGAAATTTAGGATCAGTGAAATCTGCGAAAATGAGTATCAGACGACTTATTTTGGATGGTAGTCGTGCCTCATTCATAATTTAAGAACAGATTTAGTACTTCAATTGATGAAAATTTAACTTTACTGTTTGAAAACATGATCATGACGGTTGTGATAATGTGAGAGTTATTTGATAAAAATAAAAATTTCAAACACTGCTCATATCCAACTACAGCATTTAACCTGCCATTAGTTCCTCGTTTCACTGTTTGTTAAATTTTATTCCACTTATCCAATAAAAATACCACAAGAAATAAATTAATGGCTAGTCAACCTCACTAAATGCCTTCAGCAATGATACACTTAGTGATACGTTTACGAAGTTGGGCTACCGAGAAAAGAAATAATGTAACATCGGCGTTGGTACCGAGAATGATGTTAGAAAAATACATAAAATAATAATTACTGACTGCAGCCCAACAAACGTAAAAATTGGTTTTGAACGTTTTAATGAGATGAATATTCGTGTGATACAGTCATATACCTAAGATTACTGACTTTCATGTTTTTAACACTCTTCATGTTTTCGAATATCTCAAATCTCTAAAACCTTCCCAAAGCCTTAGTCCTGATGGTGTATTTACTGTTGTCCTCAGAAGATGTGCTGATATTTTTTGTCATCCTCACACAAACATTTTCAGTGCTTCTTTTTTCACTGATGTTGTACCCATAATATGCAAAGACATTAAAAATATCCCGGTACCTAAATCATGTACTGATATGAATGTTAAATTTAGACCTATTGCAATCACTTTTCCTTTTTGAATTTAATGGAAAAATTACTTTTACCCAACGTTGAAGCTTCCTAAAACAGCTTTACTGACGCCAAACAGTTTGCATATAAACAGGGTAGGTGTACTTTAGACGCTACTGCTGTCTTACATCATAATATTATTTCCTTAGACAAAAGAGCCAGATATGTTCGATGTACCTTCCTTGACTATACATCTCGTTTTGACTCTGTACCCAGATGTATTCAGTTGAATAAGCTTCCCTTGACACAGCCCGAGTCCTGGACCGTCAACTAGACGTCTTCCTCTCTCTCTCTCTGACAGAATGCAGTATAATGTATGTGGAAGGGGGGGGAATCTTCCATTGCGTTGCTTACTCAAGCCGGTGTCTCAACATAGTAACTGAAATCTAATGGTGCAAAATAACAGATTCTCAGTCGTTAGTATATTTACAAAATGGTTTCAGTCTATCAATTTTTGTGTGCTACAATCACACTTTCATATTTCCTCCTCTAGTTTTGTATTATGCGTATCCGAACTCCATTTGACTTTAGTTAGGTATTCTTGTGGGATGTGCAGTTTAAACATTTACATAGTATGCTATCAATACATTTGTGATTTCGCTCAAACACAAACATAGGGAAGATCACAGAGTACTTTAGACGTAGATTGTGTCTTATTTTGCATACACTGTGCTATATTTAAAAATCTAGAAAGCAAGATGTAGAGGCTGCAAAAAGTACCTCAACGGAGTCAGTGGCTTCTCTCATCGTTTTACATTAGTACCAACTAACCGTCAGTCACCACAACATAAATTTGTTTTCATTAATACAAAAGGATAACTGTGGACTTGGATACAGTAAAGAAAATGTACAGATTTTCAACAGAGAAAAACAAGAGAAAGGATATAGAAATTTAGGAAGTTTAGTGTAGAATACCACTGTCAGAAAATCAATGGAAAATCAACAGACAATATTTACAGCAAATGCGAAAAAAATTTCATAATATAAGCCAGTGGTGTTACAAAGCTCAACAAAAACAAATTGATTTTTGAGCTGCAAATACTTTCCATGATCCTTTAACTCCATAATACAATCTGCAATATCTTTCTGAAAAGCGCTTGATGACAGTTTTAAAATCTAATGTCACAGGGTGGAGGAAGAGATTGATAACAGAAGCTTTGTCTATTGAATACGTCTAATAGGAATGATTTAACAACTGTCCAGGCGGACATCTCAAAAATCCTACTACCCCTACGACTAACAAGAGAACGTAGGGTTAACGAAAAGCGCTTTGATCTAGCATGATGCTTTTTCTTTTACTAGTTACTGTTCTCAGTGTTTCACCTGTTTTATCTTGAGTTCTGGCGAATGGTGTAATAATGCCTTTTGAGTAAGATACAGATTCTTACAGCGGGAATACAGAGAGCTGTGACACTTGTTTTGCTGCTAAATGCACGCTAAGACAAACAAATAATGTCATATGTCGAAAATACTATTTGCTTTTGTGTTCCCAAAAGAATGAATTGGTTATGTTATTAATTAAGAGAGTATGCTAGAAACACTCAGAAACTACTTATTGACGGTACTAGGGTTCTATTTTGCAATTTGAATATAAATATCTAAACCAATCAACTAAGCTGAAAATGTTAGAGATTCGCTCTATACACATAAAAATTAACCTTAGTATATGACTGCATTTACACAAATCACTCATTGAATTTGCAAAATAGACATAAGGTTCTAAAAATAACGCAATATCTAAAATCAAACATCACACAAAAACCAACAAGAGAGAAGAGAACGTAAAGTTATCAAATTAGATGGTAAAAAGTGAATCAAATCAGGATATCTCAGGGTTCTGTTTTAAATCAAAATACGAGATAACTGCAACATTCTAGATCATATTTAGAACTCTACAAAGATGATGACAGACCGGAGTCAGTATCTCCATACTTCATGAATTCCTCCTAAAAAAGTTGGTAATCATCATATGGTTCAAGAAATCTAAGTTCCTACCAAAAATACTATACATTGAAAAGAAGTTAAATAGATTTCACTCTCACTAGTTTATTCAATTATGTGTTAGTCTCTATTAATTATTGTGGAATGATAAAAAAGCCAAGACTAAGGACAAAATGTCTAATATATTGCTACTAACTTTTAAATTGATCACTAACAGCCTCTTTGTGACAAAACACCTAAAACTGAATGTCATACATTATCATCATGTGTATCAAGGAAATGCAAATGGAGGCACCTATTAAGAATTCTTCTCCATAACCTACCAAGCTGATATAGATAATCATAGTAAGAGTAATATCACCACTACATTTTGCATTTCCAAAAAGGAAAACATAATTTTCTCGTAATATCACGAACAGACGGAGAATATTTCTATCTTCGTCGGATATCACAGTTATTCTACCAAAATAATTGGCATAATATTTAATATCGCAAATACCAGCTCCATAAAATTGATTTAAATGAAACTTGATTTATTAATATTCCATCCATAATGAATAGTATCCGTAAAAAAATAAGTTATTTGACTGTGATCACAGTAAGAACAGAAGCAATCTGAGCAGAATAAAACTGCCCACACAAAAGCTAGTGGCTTACGTAAGAGTTTATTTCACTCAGAAGATTGAGCTCTTTCACCTATTCATCAAATCCTGGAAAAATTATCACCATTGAGGAATGACTGGTCATTTGACCAATAAAAATTACTAAGGCATTTCAGTTTTTTACCTCGTTGTCACTTACTTCGTGGCGAGCTACATGGCGCAGCTCTCAGTGCTTTGCATATATTAGGTTGACTAAAATATAAATAGGTAGGTGATTAGTTAGAAAGACCAATAGAACATTTCTGTCATTAATTAAAGCTTCATTATGCATATAAGACGTCATAAAGAATAATTTTAACTTGTAAAACAGCTTTCGTGCACCGAAATAATTGCAAATCAATAGTCAGTACGTTCACATGAACTTTCAGACAGTAAATCTAGCCAATGAATGATCAACATTGCAACTATATATACGAATTATATCTCCATAACATGTCTTTTAACATAATTATTTTGGGACTATCTTTCGGAACCCACGAACCTTATTTTAAAAATATTCATACACAAAAACATCAGTACATGACAATATTATTGAAGTAAATACTTGAACTCAGTAAAGATGTGTACTCACTTTACAAGCATACAGCAGATTGTTCCACGATGAGTTGTACACACCAGTTACAAAACTCATTTGCCGTGAGAGTGAAAATCTTCGGAAAAAAGGATGATCCTGACAGTAATTTGAATTGACAGGTAGTATAATGTCTAAATTACGGTTAAATCTGATAAAACAACGTACATTCTTCATAGCTGCTGAGTACTGCAGAGAAAAAATTAAGCCATGTCAAAGCAAGTAAGCATAAGCGCATGTCAGTATATCCGTTTCAACGAGCGATAACGTGAGTTCAACTTATGCCTTTCCATGAAGTTTGAAATGCTGCCGAAATCCAATGTATGAAGTTGACGCAACTTACCTTCACAAAAGCAACTTTAGGTTATATAATATTTTAAAGCGACAAGAATATGGAGGGAATTACCATAGTCTGATACTTACTCCCTAAGATTTATAGCTTCGAATCTGTGTTACTACAGAGTGTAGTGCACATTGTACCTTTGAACTTTTGTTTAAACTGACTCACCCACGGTGATCCACGTTTTACCTTTTGACTTGTGAGTCTTCCTTACGTTCATAGGTTCGCTCTCTTGTTGTGCTCTCTTTCTGCACACTCTCCGAGCCTACCTCCAGCAACGTCTGCAGATAAGTTGTACGACTTCTTTATTTATTGAATTTTATATTTCGTTGAATAAAATATAATTCTCCCAGGTACTCTTGTCACATCAAGTCTTTTTACAACGATACAGTTCGTCAGTATTTGCGCGTCCAGTAGTGTACTGCTAAGCTTAGTAGGTCGCAAAACGGTGAAGAAGTTTGTAAGGGTGTTTAGAGTATAGGTCCACTCTAAGCCGTAGTAGAACTCTTACAAGTGGTGAGCCCGTTTTCACCGTTTTCCGCTATAGTAGCTTAACGTGTTAACGATTCTTTTTACGTACCGTTTATTTTGTTATTTTTTTTCCTTTCACGCACGGTTATAAAGATTCGATTTGTTTTCTTTGTACTTATATTGGTTTTTTTATCACCTTGTTAATATTGTGCCCTGTGTGCAAGATGGCTGACAACAGTTCTGCGTCAGAGATGGCTATAACGCTGCAACTCCCCGCCTTCTGGACACATCGTCCAGCTGCATGGTTTAATCATATAGAGGCTCAGTTTGCCATTAGACACATACACTCACAAGAGACCAAAGTAAACCACGTGATTGTGAGCCTACCCGAAAGTGTCATAGACGAGGTGGCTGACGTTCTCGCAGATCCGTCTCCGGATCGGTACGAGCGGCTCAAACAGGCGTTAATTCAACGAGTCGCACTTACTGACCAACAGAAAGTGCAGGAACTTTTCCGCGATGTTCAGTTAGGTGACCGCAAGCCCTCACAAATGTTGAGGCAGATGAAGCAGCTAGTGGCGGACTTTAAAATTGACGAGGTTTTTCTCAAACAACTTTGGCTTCAAAGATTACCTCAGGCAGTCCAGGGTATCTTAGCACCGATCTACAAGTACCCCTTACAGGAGATAGCCGAGGCAGCTGATAGAGCCGTAGAGGCCATCAATCCCAAAATTGGCATTTCCGCAACAGTAACTGCTGCTCCCGCTCAGACTAAAGATTCGTCTGATGGGGGGTCATCAAGCTTTGACGCGGTGGCCCATATAGCCAAGCTATACGAGGAGATCTGTAGTATACGACAGGAGATGAACTCCAGGAGTCGTGGACGCAGTCCCTCGAGTTCGCGTAGTAGTAGACCCTTGCCACGTGCTAGCAGCAAGCGCCGACAGTCCCGAAGTAACCAGCCTGGAGTGTGCTGGTATCATCGACGTTACGGAGCAAAAGCCCAAAAGTGCACTCGCCCGTGCACCTTCGATGT
Source organism: Trichobilharzia regenti (assembly GCA_944472135.2). Classification (NCBI taxonomy): domain Eukaryota; kingdom Metazoa; phylum Platyhelminthes; class Trematoda; order Strigeidida; family Schistosomatidae; genus Trichobilharzia; species Trichobilharzia regenti. Next base: position 138,920,771 of record OX235262.1, read on the forward strand.
TCAACAGTCGGGAAACTAGCAAGCCAGCACGTACTGGCGACTAACGTCGCTGGCGAACCACTCTCATGTCGCCTCTTCTATGTTACCGACCGTAACACTGGGATACGCTTCCTAATTGATACCGGAGCAGAGGTCAGTGTAATCCCACCCACAGTAGAGGAGCGCAGGCGGCCAATGTCTCTTCAACTACGAGCCGCAAACGGTTCGCCAATTGCTACGTTCGGCAGGCGCTTTATAGATCTTAACATCGGTTTGCGTCGTTCACTTCGTTGGGTCTTCCTGGTGGCAGACGTTACCACAGGTATAATTGGCATGGATCTATTGCAGCACTACCAATTACTGGTAGATACAGGTAATCATAAGTTAAAAGATCCTGTCACAAACCTCTCCGTCAGCGGTATCGTCACACAAGGCCCAGCCCTCAGCCCGGTATATGCCACACCCACTAGCACTGGTCCTTATTCGCATATACTGCAGTCTTTTTCAGATTTGTTCAAACCTAGCAGCGGCCTGCCATGTGCGACTTCCAACGTCAAACACCATATTGTCACTACTGGCCCGCCAGTTTTCGCAAAGCCGAGGCGACTATCCCCAGAAAAACTAAAGGTTGTCAAAGCGGAGTTTGAGCATATGCTGGAAATGGGGATTATTAGGCCATCCAGCAGCCCGTGGTCCTCACCGTTGCACCTGGTACCTAAGAATAACGGTTTAGATTGGCGTCCTTGTGGCGACTACCGCAGACTAAACGCACAAACTGTTCCCGATCGCTACCCTGTCCCGCACATACACGATTTAACCGCCTCACTCAAGGGAGCTCGAGTATTCAGCAAACTGGACCTTACACGGGCTTACTACCAGATTCCCGTCGACCCCGAAGATATACCTAAGACTGCTGTGATTACACCGTTTGGCCTGTTCGAGTTTCTTCGAATGCCTTTTGGCTTACGGAACGCTGCACAAACCTTCCAGCGTTTTATACATGACGTTTTGCGCGGGCTTGATTTCGCCTTCGCCTATCTGGACGATATCTTGGTAGCTAGTCCAGATGAAGCCACTCATCAACTTCATTTGCAGACAGTTTTCCAAAGACTTGTGACACACTCCCTCACACTCAACTTGCCGAAGTGTCAGATTGGAGTCACTTCCCTGAAATTTTTGGGACATAGGATAGACAAAGATGGAATTTATCCGTTACCTGACCGGGTAGAAGCTATTCAAAACTTCCCTCTACCCACTTCTCCCAAGGCACTACGCACTTTTCTCGGGATGGTTAGTTACTACCGTCGCTTTATCCCACAGTGTGCTCATATCGTGACCCCCTTGACTGACATGCTTAAAGGGAAATGCAAGTCTTTGGTGTTCACTAAGGAAGCCTCGACAGCTTTTGCAGCTATCAAGAAAGCTATTGCTGACGCCACAATGTTGGTCCATCTAGATGTTCAACTTCCAATCAGCATCTCCGTAGATGCCTCTAATACTGCGATCGGAGCCGTCCTTCAACAGCGTATGGCTAATGTATGGCTACCGATTGCTTTCTTTTCACGTAAACTTACCGCATGCGAATCTCGATACAGCACATTCGGTAGGGAACTTCTCGCTGTCTACGCTGCTGTCAAGCATTTTCGTCACTTCGTGGAAGGCCGGCAATTTACGGTATTTACCGACCATAAGCCATTGACGTACGCCCTCCACACTACTTCAGACCGGTATTCACCGCGAGAATCACGCCATTTAGACTATATTTCCCAGTTCACTTCTGATATCCAGCACGTTTCTGGATCGGATAACGCGGTAGCAGACGCTTTGTCTCGCGTATGTGCTACGTCCGTACCACCAACCATCGATCTTCATAAAATGGCCGAACTCCAACTGAACGATTTGAACTTAGAACACCTGTCAAATAAAACCTCACTGAAAATAGAACGCGTCCCCTTGCTAAACAGTGAGGCAACTATACTTTGCGATATGTCAACTGGTACTCCTCGACCGATTGTTCCCACGTCTTTACGCCGAACTGTGTTTGAGTCACTCCACAACCTCTCCCATCCTGGCATACGAGCAACGGACAAGTTGATTTCTGCGAGATTTGCGTGGCCCGGTATGAACCGTGATGTGCGTCAATGGACACGTGCTTGTGTGCAATGCCAACGTGCTAAAGTCACCAAGCATAACATCACGCCGTTGGGGACGTTTGCGACCCCAGACGCTCGGTTCCATCATATCCACCTGGATATAGTAGGGCCTCTGCCCCCGTCTAACGGCTGCTCGTATTTACTCACATGTGTGGATCGTTTCACACGTTGGCCGGAAGCCATTCCGATACCTGATGTAACGGCTCAAACCGTCTGTCGTGCCTTCATGGATGGCTGGGTTGCCCATTTTGGATGTCCCGCAACTGTCACTACCGACCGCGGACAACAATTTGAATCCACAAGCTTCAAAGAATTGTTAGAGATGCTGGGATGCAAACGCATTCGCACAACCGCGTATCATCCCGCGGCAAATGGCCTAGTAGAACGTTTCCACCGTCAACTCAAAGCTGCGTTGATGGCAGTGGACAACAGTAAGTGGACAGATTCGCTACCACTGGTCCTGCTTAGCATCCGGGCTACGCTTAAGGGGGATCTGCAGTGCTCGCCAGCTGAATTGGTGTACGGTACCACCATGCGTTTACCAGGCGAGCTAATCGCTCCCGAAACTTTCGAGCCAAATTTCCCGGATACCACCCGTTACGCTCAGCAACTTAAAAGTTTTATGCAGCGACTCCGACCAGTTTCCACACGCACTCAGAACCGAAAGGTTCAGGTTGATCGGCGACTTGATGACTGTACACACGTTTTCGTGCGTCACGACGCCATACGAAAGCCATTACAACCACCGTATGACGGGCCTTTTAAGGTCCTTAGTCGTAAAGATAAATTTTTCGTTATTGACCGATGCGGCCGCCCAGACACTGTCAGCATAGACAGACTTAAAGCGGCATACACTGAAGAACCTTCACCCTCCCCATCGGCTCAATCAAATAGCCCCACTGAACCTAGTCCTTGTCCAGACTCAACTACCTCACCTCCGGTGGTGAATGATGATTCTCCTACCGTCACCAGTAAGACCCCTGTCACACGTGCTGGTCGACGTGTTCACTGGCCCAAGAGGTTCGTAGAATTCTTTCACTGAACTAATCCATAGGTAAGGCTACTAGTGATTTTTTATTCCTTGTCACAATTTCTTATTCAATTCTGCTATATTTAATCTATTTGGTCCCGCTTCTGGGAGTAGTCGTTTTAACCCTCACTAATCCTTTTAATCTTTATCTCTCGTTACAGAGGACCAGCATCAGTTTGTTTTTACCCCTAATTTTTCATCTCAATCTACTCGCTAGATCAGTTGGCTTCTCATGTCATCTTGTAACCCACACCAAAAGAGGAATTATGAACAGTATATTACCTTTCACTGCCCATTTTCTTCCAAAAAAAAAATTAATTATTATTAAAAAAAAATTTTTATAAAAAAAAAAGAAAATACAAAAAAGTAAAAAAATGTAAAATAATAATAAATAAACAAAAAAATTTTTTTTAAATAAAAAAAAGATTATTTAAAAAAAAAACAAAAAAAAACTTCCACTGTATAGTTAAATGGACAGATATACATATTTTTTTTGCGCATAAATGCTTCACTTCTATGCTGTACATAGTAATCCGCTCAATTTATTTTCACAGCCTGTACTATATTCCTTCGGGTTTATGCCCTCCTGCAATTCATTTATTTTGTGAACCGTACTTATAAACATTATGCATCATCTTAGTTATGCACTTAGCAACATGAACAAAGTAATTTTGGTAATGATAACTACTCATAGCTATGGGTTATGTACTAACTTCTCTGTAATTTTATAAGTTCTCACAGGGTAGAAACTTCCTTTGTTTTATCTCATTCTAACGTACTACTTCCAAGTTGCACCACTTTTCCTCGCATTGATTTCGCACAAGCTTTTGTAGTACCTTTACACCGATTTTGAAATCTTAACCTTTCTTTCCCATTTTCTTCTGTTGTTTTTTTTACCCTGCTCCTTATCATACGCTGGTATAATGATTGCCTTTAACATGACTGCTAGGTTCTGTTGAAGCGGAGGAAGGGAGCATTGGTCTAATATGAAAGTTAGACATAATGAGTCACCTTCTTGCTACGACAGCCTCGGCGCCAGAGGTTTACCATCAAACCTCCACATAAGTAAGCTTGTAATAGTGCGGAATTAAAAAAAAAAGAATGAATCGATACAATAAAAAAAAATAAAAAAAAGATTAATAAAAATATGAAAGACAAAAAAAAAGAAAAATTAAAAAAAAAACATCAGACCGCAGAAGCTTACAACCACACAAGGCACCAGCGTCATTTCTTATCATATTCCGTCTTACTTCACTAATCATGTACATACCACTTCCAACTTACCTTAATTTTTTTTCTCTTTTCTTTTGCTTTCTTTCCTTTCGGTAAAATTTCTTTTTTTTACTATTGCTATTTTCAAACCTTCTCATTCACTCATTGCTATTGTGCCAAGCCATCCTACTGTTGTATATCGAAGCTTGCTGGCTTCCCACCAACCTTCTAGGGGGGGATAACCTGTAGTGCACATTGTACCTTTGAACTTTTGTTTAAACTGACTCACCCACGGTGATCCACGTTTTACCTTTTGACTTGTGAGTCTTCCTTACGTTCATAGGTTCGCTCTCTTGTTGTGCTCTCTTTCTGCACACTCTCCGAGCCTACCTCCAGCAACGTCTGCAGATAAGTTGTACGACTTCTTTATTTATTGAATTTTATATTTCGTTGAATAAAATATAATTCTCCCAGGTACTCTTGTCACATCAAGTCTTTTTACAACGATACAGTTCGTCAGTATTTGCGCGTCCAGTAGTGTACTGCTAAGCTTAGTAGGTCGCCAAAACGGTGAAGAAGTTTGTAAGGGTGTTTAGAGTATAGGTCCACTCTAAGCCGTAGTAGAACTCTTACAAGAGTATCAAGTACTAAAATGCGAGTATAAGCATATTGGGAATCATGCAGTGTTGAATATATTGGAAAACGTAAGATTACACGACACAGTGGTAGTTAGTCCGTACTAAGTATAATTATAGTGTATATGACAACAATTCAGAGGGGATCTCACACGATAAACATTTCTTCTCAGGGTCCTGTACGTCATTTGGATTAGAACGAAGTTGTGGTACTCCAACCAAACGAATGGTGCATTAGTCTATGAAACTAGACGACTTCATGAACGCGTATAGTAAAGACTAGTGACGAAGTTATTTGGACATTGCTGAAATGTATACCGTCCTCTGACATCTTTCAGTCTCACTTTATGGCACATTTGAAAACAGTCAAAGAAGTCCCTTATCCACAGATCAATGAATTTACTAAGATTCACACAGCAACAAGATTCAATCTTCAGAAACCAACATGCTACCTATTTTCTCTTGCTGGAGGCCGGATTCCAAGTGAGCCCTCGCCATCACGACATGCACATCCTGGTGGCTGTATCAGAATGCAATATGTTACTGCTGTTTACAAACTATTTTCTGTTTCTTTCTCATTGAGGTTATTGAGACTTATCGAGACTTTCTACCTCTTGTATATAACCTGCACTCATCACCTGGGCATCTCAAATTTCATATCAAACTTCGATTGCACCACAATTCTGTTAATAGACTACTGAAAATGTGGCCAAACGGTCGTGAGAGTGATATCTAGTCGAAGTCATTTAAGCGGCGTAACCAGTAGGTTTCCTATTACTTATAAACTGATTGTTTTCAGTTCATCAATGATGCCGAACACTTTGTTGATTTGATATTTGAAGTCACTGAGGGACTTTTTGTAGCTGGAAAGTGGTAGAATATTTATATTTTCCAGTCTATGAAAGTGCTTGGCTTTTGACGGAATGTCTTGGATGAGGCAATAAATTTACTAGGGCGAAATATACTAGCCAGTTAATAGCAACCCCACTACCATCCAACTGTAGAATTTGTCAGTTTTTCCTATAATCAGCAGCTTACACGTTTAAAGGAAGTTGTAATTTACGGGACGAGAACCACTTCTTGTCAATGGTGCCTTCACTTTTGCCTAGTAGAACGAGAATTAGCTGCCTGTTTCCGACGCATTTCCTGTGATATGCGCTTTCTAAAACAGAGGTAATCTTGCAGTGCTTGAATATTAGACGAGCCATCAACTTTCACGCTACTGTGAGCGACACCCGATTCGGTTAATCTGTATTACATGAGGTACAACGCTCAATAATAGACCAGAACCATAGAAGTTCCTAAAGACAGTTTAATTAGGGCTGGATAAATAATTCCTTTAGAGAGGTCCTTTAGATGAATATTTCAAGTCGAAGTCTTGAACAAAGACAAAAAGACTCCGTATACGCTAATTTGTGATACCTTCCAAATAGTCTAGTAAGCAGGCATAGCAACACAGGAGCTTCAGGAAGCCACGCTGTGATAGAATTGGCATTTGAACGAAAATGTAATCACCACTGATTGAATGAATATTGCTGCAACAAAACAGTTTGTTATTTTGCTTGAGTAGCATCGGGCTCTTCGTTTGTCAGCCTCGGCTAGGAACAATTTCCCCAAATGATGTGGATATATCTTAACCATCACCAACTAGCTGGTTGACTTCTAGGCCTAACCTGTCTTATCCTGATGAACAAGCCTCTCCCAAGGATGCAAACACTAATGAGAGCAAAACGTGGCACTTACGTCTCTCTTACGGTGCATTTAGACAGAAACATGCACAAAACAAGCATCGCGCTAACTTGATATGATAGTGAACCTCGAGGAAAACAGTCAGTTAGGCTGCTTGAACGACTTCAAGCTTGCCTTCTTTGGCTTCAACTAAAAACCACCCTCACGATTGTTGTGTGGCAATATATTCTGTTACACATGAGCTCTAGCCATACTACCTACTTACACCTTAAACCTGCCCACTTGACCTTATGTTCAGGCCCAACTGGTGAAAGCAGAATATAACACGGTTTTTCAAATATGTAATTATTAACAATGATATGATCAGAGTACAGAGGCATGCAAACACGCCACGACGCACAGCCACGTTCTTGCTCCTTGAAAACCCTGTCTTCCAAAATCTGACCCAGTCAGCAAAAGTAAATAAATTGACGGTTGAAATCGAAATGCCTACAACTCAACTGAATCGGCAAACTTCTCTGATCTCCAACATATTCACGCGCTGGTTCCTCTGGAGTGCAATTTTCTTCGGCTTTCTCATTTCATGTAATCGCTAGCGATAAACAAATGGATAGTTGAGGACGGATTGTCTAAAATCTAGGGGATTCGTGACCAACTTTCATGCTCTACACCATGCTGATCAAGACATGATTTGACCTAACTGCCACAAGATCCGTCTGATTCTGCTGTATTATATGACCGACGTTTTCAGTGCTACAACACCTGCGTAGTAATTCAGGAACCACTCTACCTATTAAAAGTGTGACATATTTGTAGGATACCTGTAAACATGACTTTATCTGCCACGATCAGGACAAACTAAGAAATGCTATCGTTACTACCACTGCACAAGCTACTCTCAAAGAAGATACAACTCTCAATCTCCAGTTCACAATGCGGAACGAAGCAAGTTGTTCCAAAAAGATTTGCATTAAGATCGAAACAGCTTTAGATTCTGGGATTTTTTGTTCTATTTAACAAAATGTACCAGACAACTATAAAACAAACTATCTATGGGGTCATCCGACATAAGAATACCAAGAGCACTGTGGCTAAACACAAAGTGCCTCGCTGTTAACCAAAACGTGCATTCAAACGGAAGACATGCAATTGTCCAATGAGCCACAAGTGGCTTAACTGAAACAAAAATGTGAAATAGTATACAAAGTGACGCTTCAGTATTTTAAGGCACAATTTTAGAAGAAACAGTGGTTTTTATGTTGTATATCATGTACAATATGTGAAATAGTATATACACGATATAATAATATTTATTGAGCGGGGTATTTTCCGGAAGAAGTCATGAGTTGGCCGATACACCCATTTCATATCATTTGTTCCTCTTGCATGCAAACGGAACCTTAACATTACCCTGATATTTCGTGCTAGAAAAATCTGCACAATCGACGCCCTGGACGAGGAAGCAAGCAAAACAGAAAATTTACTATATGAGAGTGGATACCCTGAAAAATTTGTTTAAGTCCCCATGAACAGAACGGAAAGAAGAAAGTGCTTGCAAAAGATGCGGAAGAAACGCATATAAATGACTTTAACGTTTAAAGGAGATGCAGTAAATGAATCACTGGCAACAGAATCTCTTAAAATAATAGGTTGAACATTCTTTGTTCAACATTCGGTCTAAAATTAACCAATCGTCGTACAGCCCACTTGAAGGATAAGCTACCGAATCTGGCCGGTTCAGTGTGCATTTATACATTTAACTATCCATGTGAAGATATTCACATATAACGACTGGGTAAGCCTACTGTCGCCTCCTGGGGCATTGTACAGTGTGGTTCAGATTTAAGGTGATATAAAGTCAGCAAGAAGTTCGATGCTGCCACACCTAATGGAAAGAGAGCGCAAGATCGGCAAAAAAGTTCCATTGGAAATCCTGCAACCAGGCACATTGGCCTTCTTTGTAAAGATACTTCACGAAATATTAAGATACTCTGCGGACGATAGAAAGCCCAGTCCCTATCTGAAAGCTTCGGAAATCATATCCCCGTTTGATGTATGAGCTTAGTGACTACACTTGTTATTTGCTTCACCCGTATTCATAATTTGAGATAAAAAAATCCCCTACAGTAACAAGTGTCAGTGGTATAATGTGTGTCTGATACAACAAGCTGGACACAACACACATTTAAGGGAAATAAGAAAACAGGGATACAACTTACCATAATATCTCACAGGAAGATAGGCGTTCGTTGGATACACTTTTTATCTCACTAACTACTGTATTGCTTTCCGAAAGGAATGAGGCGATGTTTTATCAATATTGAAGATGAAATGTAAATATTGGTGATTCCCGTTAGAACAACACAACTTCCTATGTCTTCTTAGTATACAGTATACACTCAGTGGTGGTAAAGACCAACTAAACAATTTATCTTAATTATACATATACTTTCCACGATCACTCAGAAATGCTCTGTAGAATATATCAAGCTTGTACAGTAACCATTTTCCATATTAAGTGAAATTAACTCAATCTAAACTGCAACCAAGGGCGATATTTGCTACCAGTGTGGTCTTTATTTCTATCTGAGCATTATCTGGTTCCACGGTTACATCCGATGAAGGGCCCTTGCTCCACATCTAAAGATGTTCATCCTTAAATAGTATTCCCAAATCTGCAGTGTTCTTTATCGAGCGCACCTATTTCCATTGAGAAACCCCTATAAGGTCATTAACTGTTGAGGCTGGGCTAACCACGAATGCCCTAAATCGGTTGTTTGCACTACAATTGTAACAAGCGCAATTTTCGAATCTATTTAACATGTCACCTGTAAAAAGATAACGCCCATCTCTGAAAAAGACCCATGCGGGCTTCCAAGACGTCTGTAATCATTTCAAGCCCTGACAATATTTGAACTTAAAGTGGTGTTGCCTAAGCTTTCTCCATGACTACTTCATACGTGTTCATTGGGCCACAGTTCCCAGGAAGAAGTCTCCCGAGATTCTCAGGCCCATGGATCCCCATTACGTAAGTACTTTTCAGATTAGGAAGACCATTCTTCCAAGGTATTCATACTCCAGAGGGACTGTCGACCAGCTTGGAGGACTGAGCAGCCATTATCAGTGCTCTCTTGTCTCATTCAGAATGCCGCCTAATTAGACAGCCCACGTCTTTCAATTCATGGTCACATATTCTTTCAAAACCGTCCGATAGTGCTTTGCCAACCAAGGTGCGGCAACGTAAGACAGCGGGCGTCGACTCACTATGCCGCTTCGGCTCTAATATGGCCCGACTTAATTTCATTGTAACAGCAAATAGTTGCTTCCCTCCCGAAAAACGTTGCTCCGAAACCCAGTGTACCTCAGGAAAGTGACAAACGATCAGAAGACCAACTGCACCTTCCTTTGCAGGTGGCAGTTAAATACCTGTCAGTTGTTTCCATGCCTTCAACTTTTCTTCGGTGGGTGTCGTCAGACAGACGTAGGCAGATCAGGGCTGGACGACGCGTTACTTCCGTTCACGCACGACTCCTAGATGGTTAGGCAGTCAACAACGCTCCACGATTTTGGTCCCGAAATATGTTTGGTAATTTGGAGGTCAATTCATTGTTTTCACTTGCCTACCGTCCAAGCATCACAAATACTGTAGGCGAGGCGGCTGTCAGAACTTGCATTCACAAACGTCGTAAATTCATCAGAAGTTAACAATCCATCTTCTCATAAACTGACCAGCCCTAGAGCGAACTTCATCTTACGTGGTAAACACATATTAAAATCTGGTGACTTTGTTCCGGCTTACACTGATTTTCCCGTCTTATATATCAGATTTTTAATCCCTTCCACTACTGTCACGGTAGAAGACGACGGCTTGGTAAAGGAAAGTTTATTTAGAATTCGGAATCTCTGTATAGCGAAATTATGTACACATTACCTTCAAATCACCATTTGCACAGATTTTCCGTGCTGTGCTAATTATGTCCTCTGTATTGTGTTTCGTCGTGTTCTTTTCATTTCCTCCGTGTTTCACCACAACACCGAATAGTTTGCTCTCTCTAACACTAGATCTGCTTCCCTGCCATTCGAGGATTTTATACCGACGAGCGTCTCTTTATATACTGTTGATAAGTCTTATCACTGGCACACGCCACCCTCATCCCCCCACTAGATAGCTTCTAACGGAGCCGCTCCAACCTTCTTGGTTCTACCCATCACTGTTGTACTTTGATCCCGGCTTCATCATCCCATTAAATCAATTTCTGTTGTTGGCTAACGTAAACCAGGTTCTGTTGATTTCCTCTTTTCATGGCATGAGCGAGGCCACGTCTCTCAGTGACAGCGTGTGGCCCACCCAACTTTGAGAGAAATTTCTGTGAACCTGGTTTATAATTTCCGTGTACTTTCTTTCTCTGCACTTTATTTGATCGCTGACCACAAAGGTTAGGCGCCTCGCATTTTATCCCTTTTCCAATTTTTCAGAGTCTTTCTTCTGTTTACGCTTTAAAATCCCGATGCCTTCTTTCCGTTATGTCTGCAGTCTAATCATACTCCACTACTGGTGAAAAGTCCTGGTCGGGCTATGCACAGGTTGTCGTGGTTTCCTACCAAACATCGACTGTAATGGTGATTTCTTTGTTATCTCCTGGGTACAAGCATGATGTGCTAGTAAAATTAATGAAAGCTACTTCCCCCAGTTACCTTTCTTTGAGGTAAGCCACTCCTCCAATGTACGGTTATTCTCTCTGCCAGGGCGTTCGCTTACCGAAGATGGAATGTTGTACGGATCTTTTTAATTCCCAGCTGTTGGAAGAGTGGTGAAACAATGACGTTTCAATATTTAACTACAGAAAGTACACTAGTTCCTAGACTAACATAATAATACTTAGTAATTATGCATGTTCAATTCTTGAAATTTTATTGTCATTAAGATACTTAAAATGATTAAAATATTTACGCAGCAATGAGTGTATTTATATATATGTATCAAATATTTATCCGTTTAAACATTATTAACTTGTAGACAATCTACGATATGATACTATACCATACTTGATCGTGTCTGTAAAAATGGCGTGCATGTAAATTGATATGTTCGTATGAAAATATACATTGTTATCAATTCTTCAGATTCAAAACAAGGGACTTGGTCTGTTACTATTGTCTTTGGTACACCGTCGTCTGCAGCCATGTGTAGAACTACTGCGTTACACATAGTCCAGCGCGTTGATCGGGGATAGCGACGGTGTTTACCCACCGTTTGACCTTTTCGGTCATCTTCAGAAAGTACCGAGCGTCATTGGATGTCTGAGGAAACAGATCCATCACACCCATGGACCACAAGTCACCTATTGCCGTAAATGAAATTGACTGCAGAGGAATTCATATGCAATGACCCCTTTTCATCAAATGGCACTGAGAACATTCAAACTCAGTTGATCTGGCCCTAGCTAGTTACATTCTTGTATCACCTCACGGCATAGAGTCTGAGGTATTATCGCCAAAAAACTTCCATCGTTTTCTCAACAAGTCATAGTTCTCAAGCCTTCATCCATAATCGATCTTTTCGTCAAAGAAGAATAGTTAGATCCCTAATTGTCGTAAGCTAACCCACATACGCTCCGTTAGTGATCACCCGTATGATTTTGTTCAGGCTAGGGTCTGATTTCCGACTGTGGGCAAGTCTTAATTGGTCTCGTTCTAATGCATGAACTCCGTGAACGGTGTCCGGCAACTCACCTTTGTCTTCCAGACTAGATAAGAGGCCTGCCAAAAGATTTTCTTTTCCAGGGACATGTGAGATTGTGAAGTCATACCCCAGCGGGCGCATCTTCCATTACGGCAATTTCCCACGTGAATCTCTCAAAAATTGTAGCTGCTTGCGATCAGTTTCCATACGAAACCGTTGGCCAAGGAAATATGGTCTCCAATTGCTTTTGGCCTATACTACCTCTAAGCATTCCTTTTCTATTGATGAATACTTCTGCTCTGTGTGTATGTTAATGAGGGACTGGTAAATCTGACGGCTGTTTCACCTTGTCTTATTGCTGCGTCTACGCGATAGTTACTCGCATCTGTACACAGTGTGAGCTGTTTTCCGAGCACAGGCGGTTTTAGCGTCATTTTCTGGTGGTCCAAAAGCCGTTTAATGTTGCCGAATATCTTCTGGGAATCTCTCGAACAAATAAACTTTGACTCACCTAATAGCCTGTGCAGCAGGGCTGCTATCTCGTCGAAGGTCTTCACAAATCGACTGTAGAATGGTACTGTCGAAAGGAACTGTCTTAGCTTCCCCTTGGAATTCGAGGCCATAATGGTCTTGATCGAAGAAATGTTTTCCGGTGGCGGTTTTATCTCACCATCACCTACTCTATGATCCAACAGCATATTACTCCATTTTGACATCTGAGATTTATTCCGTTGATGTGCAGTCCAAACTCTATCATGTGTTTTAACATGACTTTAACGTGGTTCAAATGGTGGCTTTCATTTTGATTATAGATGACGTGATCATTACCGTACACCTCTTGACTCTTCAAGTCTCTAAGTAACAGGTAACTGTGGCTAACAGGTAAACTGTACACCTGCCGGTCGACGTGGCATGCGTTTAAGCCGATACTGTTTCTGTCCCACGATGAACGTCGTTTTATCTCTGTCACCTTGTTTAATTGGTATCTGCCGAGTGACTTTATTCTATATCCTCGCTATTGTGGCGTTAATGTCCGTTGCTATGTCGGATTTGTAACAAGTTATATTGTTGAAATACTTTTTAAATAAATTTTATCAATGAAAAAGCCTATCTGACGTTCGTAATATCGGCGGCATAATGCACTTGTAGTGCTTTACAATTGCCGCACTCGTATCAGGAAATGTCGCTTGACACTGATATCGGCGCTATGTGATGGATTAACTAAAGTAGGGAGTTCAAAATTTAAACGTGTATTTTTGAACTTTCACGGAATCATACTGATACGTTCAACCTATTTGTTGAGACAGTACCTGTTGTCATAATTGGTCGGGTAGTTGCTGGTATTCATAGCTCAATTTCAGTATTAATTTCAGTTTTCGTGTACTTATAACAGTCAGAATTCCATTTTAAGGAAAAAAGGATTAGTACTCTGCTCACAATATGAAGCATTGTTGTGAACTTGTGTTTCAAGTGGCCTTTATTTTGATGGGAGATTCAAATGCTACAATGTTCCGATTCCATAGAAATAATTTGGGCTCAGATATCCAGGTTGAAGGATAACTTTAGCGAATCTCTTATTTGCAAAATCCATGATTTCATGGATTTCATGACACAACGCGCGCTTTTCGATCAGTGCGTTACTTTTTGCTGTGATATATAAAACTCTCATTCTTTTGTTATTGCTCACCACGAAGTTCTGGAAATTATTGCAATCCGTTTACTTTCGAACACTTAAACTCTCGACATAATATCATCGACTACTAATACCTATAACAAAGTTATTGGATATTTGTGACTTTTAACAATATCTCATATCTATAATTGTATATATTGTTGGATTTATATGTACAAGTTGTCCCAAGGCAGTGAGTCTGTGGTTCTGGTATCATTTTAGTTAACTGTGCTGAACTATATTGCATGTCGTTTACTGAATCGTTGTTGCCGCTTTTTGCCCTTTTTGCTGTGAATTTGTTTCCTTATGCTGGTGTTGTTCTGATTGTTTTATTCCTTGTTATCCGATTTTAAGGGGAACAACCCAAAAGGTCGCTTCTCTCTAAACTTTATCTTAATGTAACCATTCCTTTCTCAGGCGTGAGGCTAGCAACCGCACCCTGTAAACAAAATTGCTACAGAAACTTCAGCACGATAAACCTCTTTGCACCAAAAGAAAAAGTCTGTGTGGGGACATGGAACGTCCGAACTATGTACGAGACTGAGAAAGCTGCCCAGACCGCAAACAAGACGAAAAGATACGGAATCCAAGTGCTGGGAATATGTGAAAGCAAATGGAATGGGAGTGGACTCACCAAATTGTCAACGGGTGAGTCAGTGATCTACTCCGGTCACCCAGAAGATAACCACACGCACACCGAGGGTGTGGTTATCATGATGTCACCAACGGCAACAAAGGCCCTCATGCAATGGGAGGCGATCTCGTCCAGGATAATGACCGCCAGATTCAACTCCAAAGGAAGGAAAGTGTCAATCATACAATGTTATGCACCCACAAACAACGCAGACCTCGAAAAGAAAGAAGAATTCTACAGACAACTACAGGCAACAATGGACAATACTCCAGCTGGTGACATTAAAATACTAATGGGAGACATGAACGCCAAACTGGGACCAGACAACACAGGAAGGGAACTCATCATGGGTAGAGAAGCTCTCGGAGAAATGAATGGAAACGAAGAACTCTTCGCCGACTTCTGCGCCTTCAACGAACTAGTGATTGGTGGTAGTGTATACAAGCACAAAGATATCCACAAGGCTACATGGGTGTCACCAGATGGGCAAACCAAAAACCAAATTGACTTCATCTCAATCTCAAGGAAGTGGGGGCGCAGCCTACTGGACACAAAAGCAAGAAGAGGAGCAGACGTTGGCTCAGACCACTATCTCGTACAAGGGACAATCCAAATCAAATTAAAAGCTTTCAGGGAAACAGGAGCTGCAGATAGACCACAAGCCAAGTTCAACACTCAAAAGCTGAAGGACCAGGCCACAAAGGACATCTTCATTGCAAGCATAAAGGACAAAGCCGAGACACAAATCAACACCAGCGAAAAGGCCAGCGTCGAAAAGCACTGGGATAACTTGAAAACGGTGTGGAGTCAAATCTGCATGGAAGTTCTATGCAGACAGAAGAGGCAGGACAATCAGTGCCTCACTATGGACAACTGGAAACTAACAGAAGAGAGAAGGACAGTGAAACAAAAGATTATCCAGTGCACCGACGAGCAACAAAAACAGGAGCTGAATGCAAGCTACAATACACTGAACAAAAGTGTAAAGAAGAGTGCCAGGGAAGACAAAGGAAAATAATATGAAACCATGAGAAGTGAAGCAGAACAAGCTGCAGGCAAAGGAGACCTCGCCACACTCTACCAAATAACTAGGAACCTATCGGGCAAAAGTTCGACACAGATTAAGCCAATAAAGGACGACAATGGAAAGTCAATCACCAAAGAGGTGGAGCAAAGAAAACAATGGGCTGAACACTTAGAAAGACTTCTAAATCGACCGCCACCTACAACACGCCCAACAATACCAACAACGGAAGCAGAACTACCAGTGAACATTGACCCTCCGACAAAAACAGAAGTCCTGAATGAAATCAAGATGCTAAAAGCTGGGAAAGCAGCAGGACCAGATGGAATCCTAGCAGAGGCATTGAAAATAGACCCAGAGACAACAGCGGACTTGACGACACCACTGCTGGAGAAGGTGTGGAAAGAGGGCAAAGTACCCGAGGATTGGAAGAAAGGATATTTATTCAAACTACCAAAGAAAGGAGACTTAAGTCAATGTAAAAACTGGCGCGGAATTATGCTCCTGCCTATCCCAAGCAGAATACGAAGTTGCATCATCCTGGAGAGAATCAAACAAGCCAACCTGGATGAAAAACTTCGACCGGAACAAGCTGGATTCAGGAGAAACAAGTCATGTATTGATCAAATCGCCACTCTACGGATCATCATTGAACAAAGCTTGGAATGGCAGTCATCTCTCTATCACAACTTCATCGACTTTGAAAAGGCCTTCGAGATGTGATTTGGCAACTACTTCGCTACTACGGGGTCCCATCGACAATTATACATCTCATCCAACAGTTATACGACAATGCTGCATGCCAAGTAATCCAGAACGGGAAACTTACGGAAGCCTTCGAAGTGAGGAAGGGAGTGAGGCAAGGCTGTCTACTATCGCCAATGATCTTCCTGATTGCAGTAGATTGGATAATCCAACAGACAACGGGAAATGAGGAAACAGGCATAAAATGGACTCACACAAAAACTTGGAGGATCTGGACTTCGCCGATGATATATGTCTGATTTTCCACAAACTGGAAGATATGTAAGTGAAAAGCAACAAGTTGCCAGAAGAAGCATCAAAGATAGGACATCCTCCAGGTGAACACAGATAAAACAGAGGTGATGAAGATTCCTGGCCAACACCAACTGCAACAACAACAACAGACAAAAATCAGCCAGGATAAATGGGAGGAACCTGAAAGAAACAACCTCTTTTACCTACCTTGGAAGCATCGTTTCAACTACAGGCGGAACCGAAGAGGATATCAAAGTAAGAATCGGAAAAGTAAGACAAGCTTTCATTTCTCTCAAGTCTGTGTGTATACCAACAGCACTCAGCATGAAAACTAAGATCCGGATTTTCAACTCCAATGTAAAGCCAGTGCTACTATACGGATCACAGACTTTGCGCGTCATAAAGAGCATCTCAAACAAACTTCAGGCCTTCATCAACAGTTGTCTTCGCACAATACGCAAGACCAGATAGCCAGAAAAGATCAGCAATAGGGTGGGATCTCTGCGAGCTAAGCAGTCAAGAACCGATTGTGAAACAAACATGCAGGAAGAAATGGAGATGGACTGGAACCCTTACTCTGAGGAAACCATCAAGTGACATCACTAGACAAGTCATTGCTTGAGTGGAACCCAAAAGGGAAGCGGCGAATTGGTCGTCAGTGCGAGGGTGACTTTGAGGAGGTCGTGTGAAGAGGAGATGAAAGTATGTGGGCAGATTTGGAGCGGGGTGAAAAAGTTGGCAGAAAACCGAAGGCAATGGAGGTGCACAGCCGAAGCCGTATGTTCCTCTAGGAATTAAAGGATATAATAATGATAAATTTGGGCTCACACATACATACATCTCATTCGGAGTAAAGACAAGCTCTTTGAAAGGTAAGGTAAACTTTATTTCTCAGTTTATTCATATGAGAATTGCTGCGCATCGAGTTGCATTGCAATTTCACATGAACCAAAAGATTATGATTGTCCTGCACTCTCTTCCGCATGAGGGAGTTAATAACATAGGGATTACTTCATATGTGTCAATGTAGTTGAAGGTTGAACGATCAATTCATGGTTGTTTGCTCAAACCAAACTTCCCCATAATTTTCGCGGGAGTCATCAATCCAGCAGTCATCGTCTCACCGTTCGCTGTTCAGTAAAAGAGAGAAAATTATCAGAACTATTATAGTGATTTGTTGTTATAACATTTATTCTAAGACCTTGTGTGTAATAACCTTATTGTTGGTCACATATTGGCGTAAGAATAAAGGATTCTCATGTCAATATCAGTAAAAGTTTGAGCATTGTGGATTAGATCAAATAAAGTATAATTATATTTTAATAGTTTACACACAATGATAAGTTTTGTTATTGGTAATATTTCGAGCAAAATTACTGCCCGTGTTCACACCACTGTTGGAATTGTTTTATTCACACATTTATGATTTGTAATCATATATATAGTTCATTATTATTATTTTTTGCTCATTCATGTTTTGTGTGTGCATATGTGTGTTCAGAATTATACTCCACATTCATTCATGTGTTTGTATTTAGAATTATATTCCAAGTTGTTGATAGTTGTACTGAGTCGCCCTTGTTACATGTGAAGAAATAAAAGTCCTATTCATAATGCTACTCGAAAACAACTACCCTAGAGAATTTATAAAAGATAATATAAAAAAGAGAAAAAAGAGGGTAAAACCGGAGAATAATAAAATAGAAGAATGGAAAAAAGCAGTCGCAATACCATATAAAAATGGTACATCAGAGGCAATACAAAGAAACCTCAAAAATATCGGCATTCGAACAACCTTCAAACCGACAAATCTAATCAAAAATAAAATAAATCAACTGAAAGATCCCATAAAAATGATGGATAAAAACAATATGATTTACAAATTATCTTGTGCTGACTGTCCAACTAAATATGTGGGGCAAACGTCCAGATCACTCAAAATAAGAGTGAATGAACATAAACGCCTAACTAAAGGTCAAGCAAAAGGGACACAAGCTTACAAAAATCTTGAAAAAAATTCGTCGATGGCTGCACATGCATGGGACAAAAACCATAATATCGATTGGGACAATGTGTGTATTCTAAAAACAAACATGAACAAATGGAAAGAAAGACTCATAACAGAATCGATATTTTTTAAAGTCACACCGGATACATGTAACAAAGGCGACTCAGTACAACTATCAACAACTTGGAATATAATTCTAAATACAAACACATGAATGAATGTGGAGTATAATTCTGAACACACATATGCACACACAAAACATGAATGAGCAAAAAATAATAATAATGAACTATATATATGAGTACAAATCATAAATGTGTGAATAAAACAATTCCAACAGTGGTGTGAACACGGGCAGTAATTTTGCTCGAAATATTACCAATAACAAAACTTATCATTGTGTGTAAACTATTAAAATATAATTGTACTTTATTTGATTCTCGTGTCGCAAATCTGTGTTCCGGTTTTTCTCGTTGGTTATTACAAATTGTTTCTGAAAGTCTTTCGGGGACAGCGTGATGTCCGGCATAGTAAGAGCTGGTCAGTGACAGATTCTGAGGGTTGGCTGACACACGGTGTACCAAATAATCACTGCATGAACCATAAAAATAAGCATTCTGCAACACAGACAATACGCCCACGCTTAATAATAAAATCAAACAATACTTTTCACAACCTAACTAAAGCCAAATTAGCACAAAAATCAGGTCAACTGCACTTGTCTAGACAACCAGCTCCAATTCGAATTAACTAAGCTGCGCATGTGCCGACAATGTGAAGCTGGTGGCGCCACTTCAAAAAGGGGATATGCCATACAATCGCACAGAAGATGGACACAGGTGTGAGTTACACGAGTGATTTTGTGAAGGCACATAGAGAATCAGATTTTCTCGCTGCTGAGCTCTTTCTAGGCGTATGCAAAATACATATGAGACAACACTTTGAAATGCCTAACATTACAGCTCACTCGTCACCCAGAAGGGTCACTGATCTTTTGAAAAGAGCCCAAAGCAGTGATGCGTCTCCAAAATAGACTAAATGAATAAGAGATGAAAGAACTAGGTTTCTTCACTGTCCAGAGACCGTCAACTTAGGAATGACTTAGATATTACCTTTAAGATTACAAAGTAACATAATCACCTAAACAAAAGCACTGCGCTGCTAAGTATGTGTTGGCTTCCTCGTGGCAACCCACGAAGAACAGTGCGTCAGAGAACAAAGACTCCAGCGCGCAACCATATCTTACTTGGGAAATTCCGCCCCTGGCACTCATTAGCAGCAGATGTGGCCAATGTGTCGTCTGAAGAAAGTTTTGAGAGGGGCAATACAATCGTGCAGTGGCACAGGGACTGCGTACAAACTGTCTGTCCTCTTAAGACTTGTACAGACTATTGGTGGGTACACACCTTTTACTACTCATTCTTTCATGCCTTACCCTTCCGAATGATCTGCCTATTCACTCTCTTATATCATTTCCTTTGTGTATACGTATTATTATCAATTTTCATAATCTATTTGCTTGTGCGTTTCCTTCTTTAGGTTTACATAATTTGCACTAATTACATTTATTATCTCTCTTTTCGACAATAAGGGTTGACTAACGGGTGATAGGATCGATCTCGATCACAGTAGTATCGAAGTTCTAACACACCGCATACTACAAAACACACATAATCAATCCCAGCATCATTGCCCTTGAAGTCAACTAGAGCTTCGAGGAGATAACGAGTGGTGCGATGAACTAAGCGGATGTTAGCCGGACACCAGGAACCTTTACCTTATAGCCAAGAAGCGAGCACAAATAAATTAGTTTGGTTTGCAGTTGCATTTGAAAAAGATACTGTATATTGGTTAACAGTCTAGCAAGGTCTAGAATGACAGACCTAGCTAGGCGCATTAGTCGACAAAATCATTCGATCCCTGTTATACGTGCACTAGCATGTGACAATACTATATGGTGAAGGTGGCTTCTCAAGTTTATGAAAGTTTCATCCGACTATTTCATTTGAAATGTTTTTGAGTAAAAACCAAGTACATACTTTTCATTTTGTTGATTCGACTGTGGGTTTCGGCCTTAACCTACTTTTCAACTTGAAGGTCAGTGGGCGGTTTTCTCTTTGCTTGGTTAGGTTTCCGTTATTGTGCATTCAATTAGTTGGGGTTTTTCCATTCATCCTCGCTCTCGTTAATATAGCGGGTATGTTTCGCCCCCCCCAAAAAAACTTTATTGATGACTAGATTCAGTTAAGCTGACAAAAAATGATGGCACGTGCCATGTGAGGCATTGCAGTGTACTCTACTAAATTATGTGAGATCCTAAGATGTTTAGAGAATAAGGTGCCTTTGTTGCATGAAAACATATTGCACATTGCACTGAAGTCGTTGGACATAAGTTTTAGTGCTCGTCTCATTTTAATAATCTAGAGCTCTCCGAATAACTCACTCCTCCGTAGAAACGTACTTTCCTTGTGCATATCCTTGTGGATAGACCACACAAGGTGTCAGTTTGTTAACTGGCCAAACTGTACGACGGTGGTCCAGGCGAAGGGTTTTACTTATAACTACCGATTGATAGTTGTATCTATAATAACCATTGATGGTGTAGAAGCCAACTTAGGGAAAGTGAGCGTATTTAGAAAAGAAATTATAACGAAGATCTGGTTGCTAAAAGTCCAATGAAAATGAACCACAGTTTCTCACTGGTATGTCAATGCGAATATTCAACTATATCCTGTTGTATTCATCGAGAGTGCTACGTGCCATATCCTTTTGGGTCCCGTAAATAGCTCGTATTCCGCTTTTAAAGCTGCCCTGTATGGAGTGTTGCTGGAACCCAATTACTCGGAAGAGATCTTCCATATATCAGGCCTACAGCTACACTTATTGTATGGGGCTGATGATACTACCCAGTAATGGAGGCTGAAGTAGATGTAGCGGAACTCGAACGTATGACCGATTAGCTAAAGCTTATAAGACAAGTGTCTACTCTTCTCTGGAGGTGGTATAAGTGTTTGTGCTGAGATCCGTGAATAATCTGTAACAGTTCACGTGGTGATGGATAAAACCATTTGTGTGTAAGGTAGTGTGGAGTTTTACCAACTACTGTATAATGCGTATATAGGTGACAACATTTCTATTGAGTATTTCTTGCTCAAGTCCTCTCCTCAGCGTTATGTCAAATTGATTTTCTTCTGGTCGTCTTCATTAGTGTGTTCTTTTTTATCACGCCAACTAGTAGTAATGTCATTGTTCATGTTTCCGTGTTTCGACTAACATTGCAGTAGATAAGAACACCAACAACTTATAGCATACACTATCTTCCTGAGTGTAATTCCCGATTACATTATCAACAACGTTTTGCACCACTTCAGTTTGTAATTGGTTGCTTCGAAATCATTTGCGTTATTGTAACGCACGGTTCTGCAGAATCACAGTCTTTAGGGTGCCGTATTGAATGATCTTTAATTAAGAAGTGGGTCTTCTTAAATATCCACTCCTACTTCTTTGCTGTTGATTTTTGTTAGCAAAACCTTAACAGAGCTATGGGCGTAGGTGACTGAATATTGTAAACTATTATAAGGCGTTTAATGTTTTCTGAATCGTTATTATAAAAATTACCTAGCACTTTTACCCTCATTCTTTCGCAGGATGTAATTGAACAGCTGACCGTTGGCACAACTGTGAAGCAGTCGGAGCAAGAACAGAAGTCCTGTAGCATAAACCTTTGAACACGTCATCTCATTTTGTTTACGAATTAGGATTCAAAAAGCTAGTGGCACTGTAAAAGGATGACAGCTACTGGAAAACCACGTCGGGAATCTGCTAAAATATGCCTTCAGGCCATTGATGGAATAACAACTCAAGAAGACTTTGATGATAGTTCCATTTCTGAAAACATCGAAAGTGAAGCGTCCGATTATGTTGCTGAAAGTGAAAACAATGACGTTTCCACAGACGACAGTGATTTTAGTAGCGAAAATGAAGCTGATGTGTCTGGTGATTTGAAAAATCCATCATCAACCTCATCACCAACAGGATCTGTCATTGAAGAACCACTTCCTAGACCATTGTCCATAAAATCTCGCCGTTCTGGTTTAAATGACAAAACTTATTTAAGATCTCCATTTGTAAGATATATGAGAGCATGCCGAGGACGTATAGATCGTGATCCCAAGTCTATAGCTCCTGTGAAATTCCAACAGGCGATAGAAGCATTAAAATTCACGTTCCGTAATATACCAAACCCATTTTTGTGTTGTCCCAGGTAATCTTTATTTGATTATTTCATGTCCTATTAGCGGACATAAACCACAGTTCATATGCCGGCAAAATGCTCTGTTCCCAACATCAGGGGCATGGATAAGAACACCCATCCAGTAAGTTGTTCATTCGCCTTTGTTTACATTGTGTAATCGCCTAGCGTTAAGAAAGACTACCTACCTGAGCCATATATCAGCCCTATATATCTATCTGGTCAAATGAACCGAATCAAATTAAAACGGTTCGAATTTGATAATGGTATGTCATTTTCAGTTTTAATCATTTTATATCAGATTCCAATTTGGTTTATGTTGGAGGGGAGGTGACTTGTTTATCCTGGTGTCCTCCACGTCTGTCTTCTCTACTGGAATCTGATATAATTAGAGATGAGTGTTCTTTTCTCGCAACAGCTTCAATTCTAACACCGGATTCACATACACTGTATTCTGATGATATGAAAAGTGGTGCAGGGACAATACAGATATGGAATTGTGGAATTCTGGGTTTAACAAAAGTGTATGTCTACTTTTTATTTAAAAAAAGCTGCATATAAGTTGAACATTTTTGAACAAAATTTTGTCCTCTTTTTATGTTTGAATTCATGTGTATTTAAAATAAAATCGAGTGCTGGGGAGACAATTAAAATATAAATTTTAGACTCTGTTTTGTTGTGGGAGTACTCTCTGGTTGTTTACTGGCAAATGTTTGTTTAAGCGGTATTTAATAAGACGTTTCTGATTAAATTCACACTACCTTTGGATTTTAGTAATATGGTGAATACTTATGGATACTATTGCCCGAAGCTCACTCTTGACAGTTGTCATAAGGATTTTAGCGAAAGCACTAAAGGGATGATTTTACGTCTGTATAGCGTCCGGTGAGCATAAAACTATGCGCCTGCACCACAAGGATTGGTGAAAGTGGGATTATTGACTGCTTTTGAGGGATTTGTTATTATTGTCAGGAGCAAAGTGAATGTTTGACTTGAGTTGTACTATTGTGTGCGTTGGTAGCACAGCGGTTGGGATTCTCGCCGACCAAGCACCTGGTCTGGGGTTCGACCCCCTGCCGACGCACACCCGATATCAATGGGTGTATAGTCTATCTCTAAGCTGAGCGGAGAATTAGCATAAACATTTGCACAGGCGTGCAACAGTACAAGTTGCCACATTTCGAAAAGCACATAAAACAAACAAAAACAGAATTGTGATCATAGTACAATGGATAAACGTCTACGGGGGATAGAATCCAATAAAATATGACTACACTCAGAATTTTATTAATGAGAAGTAAAATATATCTGCGCTGTTGTGAAAGATTTGAGATCATGTCAATAAGAATATCCAACCCCCAGTTCTGTCTGTCTGGATTCAACATAGAACTTGACACCGAAGTGCAGCAGTTCGAGTTGCCACGTTCCAATTGGCACACAAGGTAGACAAGAAGATGAGTGAAGAGAATCAATAGAGTTTGACAAATATAAGAGTGAAACAGAGTGGGTAATTGTAGAAAGGAATATGAAAGATTACAGAGACTGAATACATCTGCGCTGGCCACTGACAACGATTTTGAGCCATGTCACCTACTGTCTCCAGCCATTGATTCCTAGAGTCCCGAGGGCCCCAACCCGGAAGTCTGCATCTCCCTACCTGACTCAGTTTAACTGTCAAGGATTTCATGGATTGATGCCATGTTTTTGTTTGGCCACCACTGGCTCTTTTCCAACCTGAACCTATATCAGCTAGCAAAGCCCGTCGGGGGAGGCGGTGGTTAGGCATGCGCAGCACGTGACCTAGCCATCTTAGTCTATGTAACTTTATAGCCTCGTCGATTGATTTTCCCTCTTTGCCCAACACTCTACGCCTAACGTCAACATTACTTATCTTGTGAAACCACCTAACGTGAGACAGAGATCGCAGACATCTATGATCGAAAGCAGTCAACCTTTTCATGTCTTCAACGCGTATTGGCCATGTTTCAGAGCCATAGAGAAGGACGGAGCGAACTGATGAGCAGTACACACGTCCCTTGGTTGATAACCGGATGTCACGCCTACGCCAGAGATGGTGTAAGTCAGCGAAAGCAGCTCGAGCTTTTCGGATCCGTGCTGAGATTTCATCGCCAATCAGTCCCCCAGTTCTTAGCATGTGGTGGTTTCACCACACCTAAGAAATTGAGCAGAGATAGTTTTGGTTTTGTAGTTTTATAGTTACCGTTGATGCTTCAGATTTTCGTAAGCTAGATTCTCACATGTGTAAAAAAAAGTGTTTCTGCAAAGTTTTTAAACTCTGAACTCTATGCTCATAGATGAGGTTTAATATATCAATGCAATAATGTCAGTGTGTATTCCTCCATTATGGCATACAACCGCAACCTCTCTACTTTTGTTTGATAATCTGTGTGAGACGTGTTTAAAACAAATTAATGCCTCCTTATTTGCAATTTTACTCGTATAATCCCTTCTTTCTGACTATGCATTATCTTTTTCGATATATCTAATATTATCATATTAGGTCTGCGAATTGACTAGAAACTATTCGATTTGGGATTCCTTCTAGCTGGAAGATCACGAAATTAGAATTTGCCGTCGCACACCTATGTTATTGCTACACTCACAACACTAGCATGATAATTAATAATCGCTGGATTATTCTTTATACTAATTTGAAAGTAATGTTTGCTATGGGAAGAGCGAATATTAACGAGAAATACTGCTATTCATCTAGATGCTGTACAGTACCTGTTACTGAAAAGTTTAATATGGAAAATTTCCTCCTCATGCTTTGGTTAACAATGGATTGGTAAAAAATTTTTTTGATTTTGATTACAGCTTGATTCCACACTGTATTTTTGGTTCAGGTATGGAATTTTCAGCATGTGATATCGGTGGCCCAAATTTTGCAGACCGACCATAAATATCGGGTGTGCGTCGGCAGAGGATCGAACTCCGGACCATGTGCATGGTCGGCGAGAGTCTTAACCTCTGTGCCACCGACGAACCTAGGCTACAACCTGTTGACTTAACTGGAGAATTGACGTAGTTTCTCTATATCCTTGCTGACAATTTCCATCTTGAATAAATTAAATAATAAAATGCCATTCGTAACATTGTTTCAGAATGTTTTATTTAAGCACTTGGACACTGGTGCTTCACTTAAAACTCCCGTAGTGGAGCAGTACACTATTGTGTTTGAAAGGGAGCGAGTAGGTGTCTGACTCAATGATTGGTATAGGCGCTCAACATTCAGTTGGATAATCTTGGATTTGAATGATAAACCAGTTAGTTTTATTGTTCACTAGTCATCTATTGGTTTGACCAACGTAAGTTACATCCCAAGTGTGAAGGTAACCACAGTAAGAAGAATTCTTCTTTGCTATAAATGTACATATTTAATTTTGCTCTATTCATCCTAACCACATTTTAACTGTTTGCCTTTTTCCTATTCAATTCATTCTCAGATCAAGTAACTTAAAGCCTGAAATTCACTTTATTATTACACATGATTGGGGTCGAGTAATTGATATGTGTTGGGTGCCAGTTTCACCCTTTTCAGGTATTAAAGAATTAAAGGCAAAAGCTTGTCTACATGGATCATATATGACAACTATTCGAGAGGTAGAGAGAGTTCTTGGTCATTTGATTGTTGCCTGTCAAGATGGCTTTATTCGCGTGTTGTCTATACCAACTTGTCCTATGAATTTTGGATGTGAAAATTCAGCAGCTTCAGCATTTACTTATACACCAACAAAATACTCCTATCTTACATTATCTCCTTCTATGTCAGGTATTGTTATACAGGTTGTTACGCTTTTTGTTGTTGTTGTGGTTGAGGGTGTTGTATATTTATGCGTCGAAAGTGTTGAATTTAAATTTATTATAACTTGTAGTTGTATCTCAATTTTGTCCTACTAAAGGTTTATTAGTAAAATATATGTTGGACTATATTTTATGGAGTCAAAACCACACAGTTATTCTGTCTCTGTCTGTCTGTTTTTGACACAGAACTTTGCACAGATGTGCGGGAGTTAGAGTCACCACACTCCCTCCTTGTACCACACAAAGTGAGAGAAGAAAGTAGAAGAAATGCATCATAGACACAGTAAACAGAGGTGTGAGACAAAGGAATAGTAATAACGAAGAACAATATAGTTTCATTGGAAATCATAAGTCACAAGGAGGGGATGCATCTTCGCCAGCCATTGAAAACGATTTTCAGCCATATCACCAATTGTTTCCAACTATTGGTTTTTACCATCCCGAACACCACAACCAGTCTACACCTTCCTGCGTGGCTTAAACTAACTGTTGTGGATTTCATCGACTGGTCCCGTGTTTTGGTTTGACCGTCGCTAGATCTTTTCCAGCCTGACCCTATGTCAGCTAACATTTCCCGTAGGTCGAGGAAGGCGATGACTAGGTGTGCATGCGTAACACATATCCTAACCATCTCCGTCAAGGTACCTTCACAGCCTCGTTGATTGACCTCCCCTCGTTACCTAGTACTCGACGCCTAATCTCAATATTGCTCACTTTATTATACCACTTCACATGGGAGATAGAACGCAGGCACATATGATCAAAGACAGCTAGTCTTTTCATGTCTTCTAGTTATTACAAACTGTCATCGTAATTCGATTGTCAACAGGCATACTTCGTCATCGAAAGTAGTACTGTTTTTCAACACTAATGGATGTTGTGCTCGGCTACATTCTTCATTAGCTTTATCTCTCAATTGAAATTAATATAGGCCTCTTGTTTTGCATTTAGGACTTATATTTCCTCTTCACTATAAACATACTCAACATCTATTTCAGTAGTATAGTGTATTTCATGTTTCCGTTGATTATAGTATTTACTTGATCGGACTATTCACATTTGAAGGCATAGTTATGTCCATAAGCCTTACTTTATGTGAGGATGAGTGGAATGATGATCATCGGTGGCTCTTTATAGATGTGAAATAATACGAGGAGGTCTTATAAATTAAATTTGTTTGTATTTCTGCGTTAGAGTCTTCAATGTTTATACAAAACATTCACGATTGAAATCAAGCACTACAAAGTAATTTTGTTTGACTCAACTAAGTTTTGTATCTGCTTTCATCTCTTAGTTCGTGTATCTAGGAGTCTGTGTTAATGATGATGGTGAAAGTGTGAGATGATACCGAAATGGGCATACACTGATCTTAGACACTTCTGATTATGCCGCGATTTTAACCGATCTGTTAAAAATCTCTGTTGCAAGCAGCTTGCTATATGCGTGGGTAAAGTCCAATTCTTTAGAAGTGTAAACGTTCGAATACAGTCAGTGCTCAACCACTGTTGTTACTGAAGGATTACTTGTATTCAGCAGCAAATTATTGTGAATAATTCTGAAAAATTGATGACACACTTCCAAATATAGCAGGGGTTTCTATTTATTTCGTGAAGTTTTCTACATTGATTTCAATATCTTTGGCAAGTTTTGCGCCTATCAGAAGCTTTTATTCCTTCTATGCTCCCTTGACACTGAAGATGATTGGAAAGAGTGAAGTCTTAAGTCTGACTAGCATCTACTTGCACATTCCGACTGTTCGAGTGTGTGCTTCAGTATTTTTGCATTATTCAAAACTTGAGCTATATGTCATTCACTGGGTTAGCAATTATCTTGGTGTGATTTGCTTTTACCGTCTAATTGACAAATGAGATAAAATTTAAAATTTAGTACACTATTGAACAAATTCTGTTTGATCTTGACTTTACTTCTGTGACTGCACTTGACTTTGCTTTATTATTTCTCATTCCCTTTGCCGTGGGTGTTCATTTTACTGTTTATTTTTTAAATTATTGAAACAAGATGGCTGTAATATGAAAAGGGATGGTGAGGAACTCATGCAGTTCGATAGTGAAGTCGTTGAACTGTTTGTTTTAATAAGTTGGAGTGAAAATTATTTCTTTATAAGGGTTTTACGGTGTTCTATTTCACACTGAAATCAGTTTGGAAATCTGCTGCACTCAGCGTTAAGTCAATACTTCTATATATGATAAGGAACTTAGCGGGTCACCAAAAGCATTCCCAACTGGCTAATGCAGACTTTTATCAACAGACGCCTCCTTTGTCCATAATGACGACCAAATGGCCAGAAAGAATTAGCTACACAAGACTCTGAAAACAAACCAATCAAGAAAGTATTACTGATCCAACATATATGCCGATAAAATTAGAGGTGGATCGGACACACGCTGAGAAAGGTCGTTGATTGACATCACGCGCCAGGCAAACCCTCAAGTGGAACCCGAATGGAAAGCGATCAGTTGGGCACGGGTGGTATAAGGGTGACATGGAGAGATCAGAGGAGGAGGAAGATGGGAGTCTATGGGCAATCGTGGAAACGTCTAAAGAGGACTGCAGAGAACAGGACAAAATGGAGATGTGCTTTTGAAGCCATATGTCCCATACGGAACCTAGGCGAATAATAATAACGACTAAGTTGTCCTATTGTAAATCATACAATCCCTGTGAGAATATACATTTCGTAATGTAGGTTAATGAATCCTACATTTTTAAATAGGTTCACAGATGCTTAACCAGGTGGTATTAGAACAAAGTGTTATCTTGTCTGTTTGTTTTCAACGTAGAAATTTGGACTGATGTGCAGTTGTTCAAGCCGCCACACTCCATGTAGCACACAAATCAGAAGAAATTAGAAATGTAGAAGTAGAAGAAATGCATAATAGAGACAGCAGACAGGAATATAAGACAAAAAGAATAGTAATAACGAAGAGCAATATAGTTTCATTGGAAATTATAAGTCACAAGGAGTAGATGCACATTCTCCATCACAGAACGATTTTCAGCCATATTACCGATTGTCTTCAGCCTACTTTGGTTCTTACCGTCCCGAGGACCCCAACCAGGAAGTCTATGTGGCTTAAACTAACTGTTGTGGATTTCATTGACTCATGAAGCCATGTGTTTGGTTTGACCGTCGCTAGATCTTTTCCAACCTGACCCATCCTATTTCAGCTAACATTGCCCGTAGGTCGAGGAAGGCGATAGCTAGGCATACGTAACATATGTCCTAAACATCTCAGTCGATGTAGCTTCACAGTCTCGTCTGTTGACTTCCCCTCTTTACCTAGCACTCGACGGAGACCTAACCTCAATATTGCTCACCCTATTATACCACTTCACATGGGGGATAGAACACAGGCACCTATGATCGAAGACAGCTAATCTTTTCATGTCTTCCACTCTCAATGGCCGTGTTTCAAAGCCATGAAGGAGCCATATTTCATATTCTTATTTTATGATCTCATGGTGAATGAGTTGTAGCCTGAGTAATTTAAGGGCAAATTTGAAGGTTCAATTCACGAATGGCATATAAATCTTTCGAAATAGAGAGATACGTCTTGCTGAGAATTGTCACTTAGTACTAAAATTAAGTAGTTAATAGATGGCCCAGCGGTAGAATGCTCGCCAACTACGCGTGTGGTTCGGGGTTCGACCCCCAGCCAACATACTTCATTACATCACTTAGCCAGTAATAAAACTGGGAATGAGGGAAGGTTCGGCATGAGGCTAGCAACCACATCCTGTAAAAATTAACACTACTGCTACCGAAACTTCAAGCACGTAGCTTGAAGCCCTATGTTCCACTGGGAACGTAAAAGAATAGAAAAAAAAAACAACTAAACTTAAGTTGGATATGACTTCTTGTACTTAAACTATTTTTATGAGTATTTTATTTCATTCATTATTTACAGAAAATCCTCATTGGTTAGGCTGGCCAACTTGTTTACATATTCGTCGTGAATTTCCTGATCGTCTATTTGCTGGTTATACAACAGGTAAGTAAACAATTTTATTGGTCAATTTATTTAATTTAGTTTTAATTAAATAAATAGATTCCTTTTCTAAACAAGACAGTAATCCACCTCTATCGTATTGCTAATATGATTATGCATCTGTTTGAACAGCATCGTAAGGTCGAGAAAGAGAGAGAGAATGGGAGCAGAAACCATTAATAACTGATGTTACATAGTGATGTGCGTCGGTGGCTCAGCGGTTAGGACGTTCGTCGACCATGTACATGGTCCGAGGTTCGATTCCCAGCCACAGACGCATTCATTTACCTCACTGAGCCAAAATAATGCTGGTAAAGAGGAAAGGTTGGACATGAGGCTAGGAACCCCATCCTGTAAAATAAACACAGAAACTTCAAACCACTAGCTTGAAGCCCTATGTTCCACTGGGGAACGTGAAGGAAAAAATACTAATTACTTGTCATTTAGATCATTCAATTCAGTTGTCTATTAGAATACCGTCTCAGGTATAATTTTGCGTTTACTTATTAGTAGCTATTGTGTGTATACGGCGGTCCAGTGGCAGAATACTGGCCAACCACTTATGTGATCTAGGGTTCGATTCCCAGTCTACGCACTCTTACACCTCGCTTAGCCAGTAGTAAACCTGACAAAGAGGGAAGGTCAGGGGTGAGGCTGGCAACCATATGACGACCAAAGTCGACTTGTTGTAGTCTGAACCCAGGAACTCCCTTGAACCACTCACAGTCACAAGGTGCTCCAGAGACAGGAAAAAACAGTCATTCGTCATAAAATTTCTGGTTCTATTCAACACTAATAACATCGAAAACTCAAAATTATCCTCAACAGTGCCGTTATGCAACCTCGGTGGGAAAATCATCACTCACTGGGAAATGCAGGTACATCCAGATGACGAGTCCCAAATAGGACGAAATGCCCATTTTGGATTCCACTGCTAGTCACCATCCACCAATTAAATTCTAATTAAATGTCCAGACATCGTTGAAGCATCCGCACAGGAAGCCAACATGTCAACCTGAGACCGAGCTTTTCGTTCCAATCAATCGACGGGAAAATCTCAAATTTAATTAGATAGGTTTCTAGTACAAAACAAGTACTGTAGGACGAAATTACTTGAATCCACCTATAAAAATCACTTTAGAATCAAGTAAAATATTTTCAACAAGAGGTGGGATCAAAACACTGTCAGCGAGAATCACACCGACAATTCCTGCAGATAGTCCAAGGTCAGAATAGCCTTGATTCACTCGGACTGAATACATTCATCCTCCATGCTTCGGATGCAAAATTAAGCGGTCACCCTTAGATACCTGGAGGATCAATCTCAGTACTACCAGCCTTCCCGCTTTACATTCTATCTCCCTCCGTGACTGTTCGTATGGAAGATAGTCTTATTGTTGTTCCCTGGGGTCCCGAGTGGAACATAGGGCTTCAGCAGTACATCCCTATTCCAGTCTGTTATCCTCAGTTCTTCTTGGTGGGCTCTACGATTGCCCAAAAGCTTTTGTTTCGTCCGACTCATCGTTTCCCATTCGGGTTCCGCTCGAGGGTTTGCCTGCCACTTGGTGTTACTCAACCGTCTCCTCAACATGTGTCCGATTATCCACCTCCAGTTTTTGCGACATATTAGTTGAACAACAGGTTCTTGGCTAGTTCGTTCCCAAATTTCCTTGTTGTTGTTAATCTTTCCTGACATGTCATCTGATCTTCAGTATGGTGGGAAGGCAGCTGTTGATAAAAGTCTGCAGAAAGCTGGCTTTGGAAAGGCTTTTCATGATTTCCGAAGTCTCTGAACCATATATGGCAAAAGTGAATTGACATTAGCATTACAAACAGGATTCATGTTCTTTATGCTGAGTGCAGAAGATTTCCACACTGATTTCAGAGTGTGTTAAAGGTATACGTTGCCTTTCCGATCCTGGTCTTGATATCTTTATCCGTACCGGCTGTAGTTGAAACGATGCTGCTTAGGTAATTTCTTCCACCGGTGGTTATTGGTGCTTGTTGTTGTTGTTGGTTAGCCATCTGCATCTGCCTTCTCTGTCTTCTCTAGAAAGATAGCCTACGAATTGTTATTTCTCCTTGCGGAGATAGGTCTCTTGTTGAAAGTTTGCAGCATTTTAGAAAACAGCAGAAATAACTATTCCATACAATGAATCCGATAAAATCATAAAATGCTAACTGGTAAATTATAATTAATCACCAGTGAAACAATTAAGAGCTTAAAATTCTCCCTGGAAAGTAATTATTTTACATTTTAAAGGGAATTTATACAGACAAGCAAATAGTGTTACTATGGGTTCACCAGTTTCCCCAATAGTCGCTGATCTTTCCATGAATAAATTCGAAAATAACATCTTTTCAACCATTCTCACACCTAAAATTTGACTGATATACCTTGATGATACTTTTGTTGTGCTAAAACGAGATCTACGCAGTTAAATCTAGGAGAAACTGAACAATCTATTCCCCGGTATCCAGTTTACTTTGGAAGTAGAATCAGACGTCGGTGAAATACCATTTCTAGACTGTCTAGTTAAGAGAAAGGAAAACGGACATTTTAGTATATCCATATTCAGGAAGTAAATCCACTCCAATAAATATTTAGACTTCAAATCATCACACCCCATCAGCGCAAAGATTTCAGTTGTTTCAAGTCTTCTTAGACGAGTGCACTCTCTGATAACGGATGAGAAAGAAAAAGAAGAAGAAATATCAAACATTACTGAAACTCTCAAGCAAAACAACTACCCAAGGAATTTCATCAACAAAATCAACACAGACATTAAGTATGACCGAAAACGCATTCCGAAAGCATGTGTCACAACAGTTGTCATCCTATGTAGATAAGAGAAGCCGAACGATATGAGAAGAGTACTCAATAAGGAGGACATCAGAGTTACCTTTAAAACATCAGACTCATATACTACATAGCAACCTTGTCCACATAAAAGACCGAATCCCTAAGTACTCTCTATGTAATTGTGTCTTTAAAATAAAGTGCTTGGAATGTAATGCGGTATACATCGGACAAACATCTCGAGAAATCAAAATCAGAAGAGTTGAACACCGTGGGCCTCTATTCGATCATGGAGAAATCCAGTTGAACTATAAGAGCTTGAAAAATCATCAGCCATAGGTCTACATGCTATGGAATCAGGCCACAAAATTGATTTTGACAGTATTGAAATAATCCAAAAAGATTTCAGAAATCACAAAGAACCTCTAATACATCATGTCAAGTGGAATCCGAATTTCATATATTTGTTTGCCTTAATGAATTTGAACAAAGCAAGAACTACAGTTTTTACAGGATAAAGTGGTACCATCTTTTATTTCGTTACCTTCTCGTCAGCTGCTTACAGGCCAAAGATTTTAATAAATATATCTACAAAAAGAATTTTAACATACTTGCACAGAGTTCATTTTAAACAATAATTCATTCATTCATTATAATGTTTTTATAACTGTAGAGCCTGATTATGAAGTAATCGAAAAGAGTACTTTTTGTTCAGTATCCGTTCTTGTGAAAAATCAATCGATCAATATACGCATACACTAATTATATATATATATATATATATATATATATAATATTAAACATTATTCCGAACAATAATAATCATACACAATGGATACGTTTCAGCATTACGCATTCAGATGAAAGAGAGATGAAAATATCCAGTTACCAGGATGGCCAAAGAAAGACTGATAACTGTTTCTTTCTGAACGCACAAATCAGGTTTCAGGCACTTGATGGAAATAGCTTCAGCAAACTTGAGGAGAATTGAGCTCTTTTGCCTATTGACAATTTTGAACGACTTTTCGACGTCCACCTCACGACTCGTTTCAAGGAGATTCCTGGAAATGGTACTGTTTAAAGCATTGTCTGATTAGAAATAATGAGCTAAAACAGAATTTGACTTGGTTACGACACACACGAAGCCCATGAAATGACAGAATCAACATGAATGTGATAAGCAATTTCATTATGTAAACACACACTGCTTTCATAATTTTGCACATTTATCAAATCCAAAAATCTACACCTGATTTGGTTATCTTTACCAATTGGCCGATTTGTCAACGTGAAAATGACCCCGTACTGAGGAACTATGATTACGTTGTTGCATAATATAAGCTGAGATTTTGTAAATTCTGGTTTAATAATAGTTAGATAAACCTGTTAGCAGCAGCATTAAATCGCGAAACGTCAGTAAAAACAACGATATCGTTTTGTTTTTCATTCATTGGGAAATACAGAAAAAACCCTTTATTATAATGAATATCATATAACCAATGGCCAAATTTTTTCAAACTGTTAAAAGTGGACTTGGTGTGGACATATATAATACTGAAATGATCCAGAAAAATATTAGATGTTTGGAGATAATCGGCAGGACCCTCGGACCTAGGTATATACCTAGGCGACAGAATTCTCAGAGTAATTTTCTATAATTTCATAAATATATTCATATGAGTATAAAACTTGGGCACTGTGGTGGTAGAGTATAACTCCATCATGGATAAGATTTTATTTTGATAAATCACACAGTGTTCTACAGTACGATTAACTGATGACGTTTCAGTTTATTATAATGTAATGGCATTATCAAAACAGGTTATTCAAAGAAAAAGAACTGTTCATTGTTCAATCTACAATTTCCTTATTATTGTCTTCACCGCGTTCACTTGATTTTCAAAAAAAAAAATCATTTTTCTTTCAATTTTCACTTTTTCCCATTCAGGTTATGTATGCTGTTATAACTTGAGTAGTCTTAATGAATTAGTCTATTCTCCAAAGTACAATCACTTAGCACCAGTGAAAATGTCTCGTTTGACTAATAGTCCAGTCACATCAATATCACTTCATCCTTTAAACGGGAAAATGTTGTTTGTTCAAGGTAAGTAATGAATAAATAAGTACTCAATTTGTTTTTCTCTTACTAATTATACTTGTTAATAACCTAATAATAATTTTTTGATCTGTGTATAAAACTTGAACACTGTGGTGGTAGAGTGTAACTCCATTATGGATATGATTTTTATTTTGATTAATCACACAGTGTTGTACAGTAATATTAACTGATAACGATGTTTTGAGCACAAATTATTGCTGCTCAAAATCATATCAGGTCACTCACACAAATTTTATCCTTCCTTCATTTATATACATGAGTGGAATTGACTAGATATTTAAATAAAAATCAATATGGAATAGTGTACATTCAGAAATAATAATACGAGTGTTATTGATCAATTACAATTAGATGGGAAATAAGATGAGTGTTTTTATAGTCATAATAAGTAACTTGTTAGAATGTTATGATGTGCTTGAATTAAAATAGAATTTTGAGATTATCTATTATCCTCTTCTGATTTGACTGACTGGTGGTAATAATATCTTCCATATCTCTGTTATTTGCTTTGAGTCATTTCTGTTCCATGTGTTGGGTGTAGACTGGGTGAACCAGGATTCAGTAATCAATCCCTCTCTCCACCTACCCATATTACTTCTTAGAATTTCAACCCTGTCCCACCGTATTGTGTGG
Organism: Trichobilharzia regenti; assembly: GCA_944472135.2. NCBI lineage: Eukaryota > Metazoa > Platyhelminthes > Trematoda > Strigeidida > Schistosomatidae > Trichobilharzia > Trichobilharzia regenti. Next base: position 138,957,128 of record OX235262.1, read on the forward strand.
TTGTGTGTGAGTACATGTAATGCAATTGCTGAGTTTTTGTTTAAATTTTTTATCTTTTTGGGGTCACTCATTCTAAACTTGGCTAAATTCTTATGTTCTGATGATCTCACTGCTCCTGATCTATGTAGTTGACTTAATTCACTGTCAATGCAAGGTATGTTGTAAGTTATATTATTTTGTCTTATTGGGTCCACTGGGTCCTTTAACCTACAGAGCTTGTCTCTGGATGCGTTTGTAGGTTAGAATGTCACCCTAATTCCTGCTTTATTGAGAATCCTACGTAGAGCTTCAGATGTCCCCTCCTTATATGGTAAAACTGTAGATGCCTTATATTCTCTCTAATTCGTGTTGTCATTATTAGTTTCACAATTATTTTTATTTTGTCCTTTTTTGATCTTCCTAGTGAATTTTATAGGATAGTTATTTAACACCAACGCCTCTTCTATCTGTTTCATTTCATTGTTTAGGTCTTTTTTTTGTGCTACTTAGTGCTATTGCTCGGTTTGTTAGGCACTTAACTAAGTAAAAAAGTTGTGTGAATATTTTTGATTGCACACTAGTCAGTAACTAGTGTAATGTGTCTAGTCCTATCTTCGGTGCAGACTGAATTCTACTAGTCAAGCTTGCAGTGTGGCCACCATGCTAGGTGGCTCGCCATTACGGTGCACTGTGAGATGTTTGACTGGTAGAATTCAGTCTGCAGGGGGAAGATAGGAAAAGACACATTACACTAGTTGCTGACTAGTGTGCAATCAAAAATATCCACTACAGTCCTACAGGAGGTCAATCGCGAGCCTGAATAGGTCAATGGTAACGTCTCTGACTGCAGCACTGGGGGATGCGGGTTCGAATCTCAGAAGGGAAATGAGTTCCTTCAAGGTTGCAGATACGCCTTGCTGACTAGTGCCAACTAGCACGAAACCTAGGTCCAAGGCTTCCTGTGGCCGATTGCTTCTAACCATCTAATTCCAAGTTGTGTGAATGCCTGATATGATTATGAGCGATTATTTATGCTCGAAACATCGTTATCAGTTAATATTACTGTACAACACTGTGTGATTTATCAAAATAAAATCTCATCCATAATTGAGCTACATAATTTTTAATTTGAACAAGATATGGTTATTGAAAGTCAATGAAGAGATTAGTCAATACTGAATGAACACTGACTTCCATTTCCAGTGTGTAAATGAAATCGTACTAGGTTATCGTTACATCCAAATGGAAAGTTTCAAAATGAACGAAATGTACATTCCGAATCCTACAAAAGCCTTGTAATCTGCCAACAAGTCCTATCGAGTTTCATGAGTTCAATAAATACTGATTGGCTGAGTTTTTCACTAAGATCTTTGCACAATAGTGCAACAGTTCAAGCTACCACACTCTACTATAGTGCATAAAAGCAGGAGGAATAATATAATGGAACTATAATGAACGAAAATGGACGGAGAAAAAATTAGTATATGGAGAATAATGAAAATTTAATAGATCTACGAGTTCATAAAGAGTGCATTTATCTGTGCCATTGAAAATGATTTTAAGACATTTCACCAAGAATCTCCAGCTATCGGTTCTTAGTTTCCTGATGACCCCAACCCCACCTATTTGACTCAGACTAGCAGTTAACATCTGCATGGATTGATATCTTATTTTGATTTAATCACCTTTAACTCTTTTCCTGCATATAGTTCTATGTCAGCTTATATTGTTCATTGAGGAATGTGATGGTTTGGTATGCGATGAAGCTTCACAACCTCATGATTGACTTACCCTGACTCACCTGACACTACACCTAACCTCAGTATTACCATAATATACCACTTAGCATACGAGATAGAATGTAGAACACCTGTGGTCAGATTCGGCTAGCTTCCTAGGATCTTCCGCTTTGAATCGTCATGTTTCACAACCATGAAGAAGGACAGGACGAACTGCACTGATGAAAGCTGACAAGTGCTTATCAATATTTGGTGTTACACTAGTTGTCAGTACTTCTGTACCAAGAGTACTCTAATGATACTATCCTTTTGTGAAATAAAAAAAGATTTGATTTCTTTGTTATATAGCTCTAAATATTTTTCATGTAATTTTTAAGTGTTAATGAATTCAGGAAGAGAAAAAAGCGCATTTTTCAACTGAAGCTCAGTTGATAACCAACTATTTTATTCAATGAGTTAGTCAAAAATAAAGCTTGACAGAAACGCGATTTCATAGGCCATTGGATTCCGTTCCAAGTGGCTAAATAGTCAATGAGCTCGCCTTCTAACCTAGCTTCGATTTCTGGTGGGGCCATGGATGCGTACTGGTGAGGAGTCCCAAACCGGGACGAAATAACTTCCTGGCTTTTAATGGTTCTCTAACTGATATCGATCCTCGATCAAACTTGGATGTTTATGTAATCTATTTGTGTTAAACAGCTAGTTCCAATTTATTTGACTACTTACTACATATGAAACCCACAAATGTTTGCGTTGAATTATCAAGAAATTGAAATTGTGACTCACAAAGTCAGTAATATAGCACTCCACAGGTCTGCTCAACTTAATACTGTAACCATTTAAAGAAAAGTGATCAGTGTTCCAAGCACTTTTCAAGTTCACTTTACCACGAACGTATAAACTTAAGTGATATTTATTGAATTGAAATGTTATATATTCATATTTTCAAGAAACTTATCCTAATTATTCTTTATTTTCAATAGTTACTTTGTAGGGAGTTTACTTGTTTCACGCTAGGTAACAAGCAGACATCAGCTGAAGAACCATTGGAAAACCAAGAAGTACTGGGGAGTTGTTTCGTCCTGGCTTGGGACTCTTCATCAGTACACCTCCACCAGGATTCCAACCCAGGACCTCCCGGTTACAAGGCAAACTCGTTGAGACATTTCAACCACTGAGACCCGAACAAATGACCTATGAACTCTAGCTTTTATCAAACTGTGATTTTTTAGTGCGACCACCAGCCAATGTCAGTGGCAAGTATTTATCACATTAATTTTCGAATCCCTATGATGCTCGCTAGCGACTGGGTACAGGATGAAGTCGTCTAGAGTTTCTAGTGAGAAGTCATAACCAATTGGGTCCGCCTGGTGGAGAGTGAAGATAAATACTCGCCGCCACTGACATCGGCTGCTAGAGTTCGTACGTCATTTGGTCGGTTCCTAATGGCTAAATAGTCCCAGTGAGTTCGCCTTGTAACCGGAAGGTCGTGGGTTGGAATCCTGGTGGATATGTGCTGATGGTAAAGATTCCCAAGCCAGGACGAAACAGCTCTCCAGTACTCTTTGATTTCCAATGGTTCTTTATTTGTTTTCATCTCTGAAGTACATCTGACATTAATTCACCGCACAGTATTACGTTGATTGTATTTTATCTGATTATGTTAGATAAGGTGTACACTGATACTCACTTATTTTATGGACTTCTCATACGCATACTACCAATAAATTCTAATAAACAAAATTCCCATGTTTATAGACTCTTGTCAATGACACTCCCTGCATGACATTATCTTATATATGAAATAAAATATCTTGAATAATATAAATAAAAGGAAATCAGATATACGTCTAGCCTTATTCTTTGTATACGTCATTAATTAATTTTAATTCATAATACTGCTTGCCTTTATTTTTCTTTTTTTTTCACAACCCTAGGCTTAGAACGTATAGCTGGTATATGGGATTTAAATGATTCCGTATGCTTTACATCAGAATCTGGAGAAATCACTTGGAAACCAGTGCATGGTTTTATGGGACGTGAAGCTATGTGGATAAGTAACGGGGAATTCTTAGTTAGTTCACGTGAAACATGGTTTACATCAGCAATATGCAAAACTAATCAATATCCAAAATGGGCTGCATTATTTGATAATATGGATAATTGTATATGCCAATTTTTACCATCTGAACCAAATGAAGGTTGTAGTCATTTAGTACCACTTGGAATTCAATCACTTACAGTAAGAATAATCTTTGGTTATGCCTTTTTTTCTACCCGTCCCCCTATATGTATAACTTATTAGTTTTACCCCACGAAAGGTTGTATAATAAATTAAGTGAAATTTTGTCCATTTGGTTTGAACCATGACACTTTGTAATCGAACTGGTTACGCGTCTTAGTTGATTGTTTTTGTCGACATTACAATACCACTAAGTATATTATTATTTTATTATTTTTCCTTTGGGTTGCGAGTGGAACATTGGGCTTCAACAGTCCCTCGCAACTTTTTCCTATTCTTTGCGGTCCTCTTAAGTTGAAAACCCACGATTGCCCATAGTCTGTCATCCTCCTCTTCCTTCTACTATCTCCGCTATGTCACCGTCGGATGCCTCACTCTTCGTTTCCCATCCGGGTTCCACTCGATGACAGCTAGTGGTATCCATCAGGGATGCCCACTATCCCCATTTCTATTCAATTTCAACATAAATGTACTAATGGACTTAACCCTGACCCACTTCAGCAACTCAGGGATTGACTTGTTACCAGGGAATAATAGTCTAGTTGACTTAGAATATGCAGATGATATAGTCCTTCTAGGTGAAGATGCTGACAAAATACAGCAGAGTCCTCTGAACACCTTGAGCTGCAATCTACGAATGTTTGGCATGCCCAGTGTTGTTGGATGAGGTTGATAAAGACTTCAGGTACGCCGTATCTGCAGTCTTGAAGAAACGCATGTCCCCTCTGAAGTGAGAACCCATGCTACGCAGTGTTACAATCAGAAACGTTGTCACTAAGCTATTCTGGCTTGCGATTGACCTCCTGGAGGACTCTCTAGTTGTCTAATCCTTGGGTTGGTGCAGACTGAATTCTAGCAGTCAAGTTAACAGTGTCGTCGCCAAGCTAGGTTAATCACCATCATGGTGCACACTGAACTGACGTTAGATAGTTGAACATGAGTTCCTTCAGGATTTCAGGTTTGCCTTGTTGACCGGTGAGTGCCAACAAGCACGAGACCCAGATCCCAGAGTTCCTAGCGATTGCCTCCAACCATCTAGTAACAACAATTCAGAGTGCACCGTGATAGCCAGCCACTTAACATGATGACCAAATTGCAAACACAACTGATAGAATTCAGCCTACATCAAACCAAGGTCTAGACACATGAAATTCGCTACTACATATTTTCCATTCGATGTAAGATGATTATTAATTTATTGTATTTCTTCCGAAATCAACTACTCAAATTAATTTTAAGTAGTAACCTTCTTATTGTGCAAATAAATCTTTGATTACTTCTTTAGCTTTAAAACATCAAAATTAGTTGTGTACTTTATGACGTTTGTTATTCACGTTATATGAGACACCAGGTGTATGTTCTAAATCCATTAGATATTTTCAGTGTAAATTTTTCTTAGTAGTAAGCTTCAATTGTTAGAAAGTGTAATTTACTACAGCTGAATGCATTCTAATGTAGTTTTTTTATGCACATCTAATATGCATTATAGGATTATGCTTGTTGACGCTTTTTTTCATTCCAGGACTTTAGATTATTCTATGCAATGTGATGAACACCTTAGAATCGGTTGTAACAGTGAAATGCAGAGACTGGGTTGGGGGGGGGGTGGATAAAGCACCAATAACTTAGAAGTCTATTACGACATGGTTAGCATTTATGCTATAATTCATAGTCTTTATAGAAGTGTGATTGTAATCACGCAGTAGATGATGACTAGAATATCATAGAGAATCATGAGTGAATGAAAAGTGGCTCTGGAGAACACTTTGACCAAAATATTCATCCTTAGAGGGTGAATATTTTTGTACTGCTCGGCAGTCCGCTCCGTCCTGCTTCATGGCTGTAAGACCTGGCCATTAAGAGTAGAAGACATGAAAAGATTAGCTGTCTTCGATCATAGGTGCCTGCGTTCTATCTCCCGTGTGAAGTGGTATAATAAGGTGAGCGATATTGAGGTTAGGCGTTTGTTGAGTGCTAGGTAAAAATAAATAATTTTTCCTTCACGTTCCCAGTGGAACATAGGGCTCCGAGCCAGTGGCTTGAAGTTTCTGTAGCAGTGTTTAATTTTTACAAGATGGGGTTGCTAGCCTCATGCGCAACCTTTCCTCTTTACCAGCATTATTTCTGGCTCAGTGAGGTAAAGGAGTGCGCCGGCCGGGGTCGAACCCCGGACCAAATGCATGGTCGGCGAGAGTCCTAACCGCTATACCACCGACGCACCGAGTGCTAGGTAAGGAGGGGAAATCAATCGACGAGACTGTGAAATTACATCGACTGAGATGTTTAGGACATGTGTTACGTATGCCTAGTCATCGCCTACGGGCAATGTTAGCTGACATAGGATGGGTCAGGTTGCAAAAGAGGTGGCAGCGGTCAAACCAAACACATGGCTTCATCAGCCAATGAAATCCACAACAGTTAGTTTAAGCCAGCCAGTCATTTAGGAAGGTGTGGACTTCCCGGGTTGGGGTCGTCGGGACATAAAAACCAATCGTTGGAAACAATTGGTGACATGGCTCAAAATCGTTCTCAATGGCTGGCGAAGATGCATCCCCTCCTTGTGACTTATGATTTCCAATGAAACTATATTGTTCTTCGTTACTACTATTCCTTTTGTCTCATATTCCTGTTTTCTGTCTCTATTATGCATTTCTCCTACTTTCTTCTGTTGCTTTGTGTGTTACAAGAAGGGAGTGTGGCGACTTGAAGTGCTGCACATTGGTGCAAAGTTCAATGTCGAAAACAGACAGACAGATTCACCCTCTAAGGTACAAGTATTCTCTCCACCTATAGTATGCTGCACTTCTAAATTTCTTTTTTCTTTTTATGCCTTTGGTTTCTGAGTAGAACACATGGCTTCAGACTTGAGCTTTGGCACTTCAGTAGCAGAAGTATTTTTTGTTAAGGGGTAGGGTTGGCTAGCATCACGCCTAGCCTGCCCTCTTTACCATGCTTCCTATTATCTGGGTGGGGTTTTATACTGCGTCGACTACACGTGATTAGTTGGTGCCGACGGATATCTCTATATACGAATGTGTATTGCTATTAAAGGAATGCAAAAATTTCATCCGAGGCAAGGGAGTGTGTAAATAATGGATGATTTAAGCGTTAAAAGTCTTGAAAATGACTTAAGGGTAAATTTGTGTCTGTAGACAATTTTATACCTTATCATGACGACTTTTCAGATAGTATTTTGAAATACTGATAATGTAGGAGGAGTTAGCATCGCTAACGACAAAATGAAGCTCACCGAACGCAAAGTGCGTGGAGAGAGTTCGGCATGCCGCCTGGAAATAACTGTCATTGTTTTCACAGTGGCTTGCAAATTCAAGCTTACTTCTGATTTCTGTATACTGTGAGGGTCAAAGTATGTAAACCAGCAGGCATAACAATACTTTTTTCTGCCATTTAGTGAACTAATTCATACTTTTTTGTGAGAAGTGTGTTTCATCTATCTGTAGTCGTTAAGATGTTGAAGTTTCTAGTTGATTTGTGCTAAAATCGATCATATTACACAGGAATGTTAGTATTATTTATTATTATTTCCTCTAATTCTTAGAGGAACATAGGGCTTCGACCATGCGTCTCCATTGCGTTCGGTTGTCTGCTAGAGTCTTCACCTGGCTCCACATCTACCCACAGGCTTTCATCTCCTCTTCACATCACCTCCTCCATATCACCCTCGTACTGACGACCAACTCACGCTTCCCTGTCGTGTTCCACTCAATGGCTTGTCTAGTGATTTCACTTAGTGGTTTCCTCAGAGTATGGCTAGTCCATCTCCATTTCTTCCTTCCTATTTGTTTCAAAATCGGTTCCTGGTTGGTTCGCTCCCAGAGATCCCTATTGTTGATCTTTTCTGGTCATCTGGTCTTGAGTATTGAGTGAAGACAGCTGTTAATGAAGGTCTGTAGTTTGTTTGAGTTGCTCTTTGTGACGCGCCAAGTCTCTGATCCGTATAGTAGCGCTGACTTCACATTGGAGTTGAAAATCTGCATCTTATTTTCCATACTGAGTGCTGTTGGTATACTCACAGACTTGAGAGAAATGAAAGCTTGCCTTGCTTTCCCAATCCTCGCTTTCATATCTTCATCAGTTCCGCTCATTTGTAGTTGAAACGATGGTTCCCAGGTAGATAAAGGAGGTTGCTTCTCTCAGATTTCTCCCATTTATGCTGATTGTTGTCTGTTGTTGTTGCTATTCGTAATAATTATTTTGAACTCCTTACTAGTGTTTATTATTTGCTATAGATCACGATCTTCTCATTTATTTTGTTACCTTCTCATTGTTTTTTATTTCTTGTTTATGCTATTACAAATGCGGAATAGATTGAGCAGATGTACTTTCGTACACTGATTATCTATCTCTCTTTTATGTGGTAACTAAACTCCACCCTCTTGTGCTGCCTGAAATTACAGTAGGTAAGACTAAATGCTAGTCCACAGAAGTTTTGGTGCATAGTCAGCCAGCTAAGGCATTAAGAAAAAAAACTGTTTAAGTTATTATGCTGAGGACATCTTGAAAAAATAAAATTATTGATAGGAGAAGTAATGATAAACTTGGCGAATAAATAGTTGTTTTGATAGATGAGAGTTTAAAGATTGAATTTTCTCTTATCCTGCATGCACTTCAGATAACAAATTTGTGCCTAGTGGAGGTGATGATAGTCTAAGGAAGTAACATTTTTTTAGAAGGCTAAGACACTTTGTTCAATGTGTTTTCTTATGAAAGCAGAAGACATGAAATAAAATAGGGCATATACATTAAAATGTATCGATGAGAAGATGCTCACTAGCGAATCCCTTATTCAGGTAGTTAGTTACCTGGGTTCTAGTGAGAAGTCGTGACCATTAGGGTGCAGCAGGTGAGGTGTGAGGACAAATACTCACCGAAGACATTGGCTAGTGGTCGCGCTATGTCGTGAATTGGCAGGAGTTATAATTCATGCACTGGCCAGTGGCTTAATGGTCTACGACCTCGCTAGCCTTGTAACCAGAAAGTCCTGGGTTCGAACCCTGGTCGTTGGTGCGTACTGCCTAAGAGTCCCAAACTAGGATGAAACAGCTGTCCAGTTCTCCCTGTTGGTCTTCCAATGGTTCTCTAACCGATGTCAGTTCATGATGAAATCCTGTAACCAATCAAATTCCTACAAAACCAACACTTGAGTACAACTGTATAAGTTTTGTGAAAAGAGATATCGGTAGCTTAGCAATTCTGTCACTTTGAAGGTGTTCCACTGTCTCTAATACCTGGGTTTATAACTTTTGCTACTATGGTGACGTACTTAAAAATCACTAGGTTACCTAATTTCCTATCCACCATAATGTATAAACACTTCTCTATTTCTTATTGTTTTAATCATGAAATTATGTCTTTGGATCACGAAATGAAATCACGCACATTTTTAATTAACTTTCAACGTGATACTGCCCATTTCTTGAAGGATTTGAATACTTAGATTATGGGGGTTATTTTCACGGGGCACTGAATTCCGGCCTTAGTGGTTGACTAGTCAACGAGTTTAATCTTCTAATCTGAAGGATGCTATCCTTGGTGGGGTGTGGGTGTGCACTTCTGAAGAGTTCCAAACTAGGATGAAACAACCGTAAGGGCTCTCGTTTTCAATGATCTCTAACTGTTCTCGGTTCGTTATACTGTCAATAAATATTGTGCATTTTGTTACTCTGAGAATTCTTTACTATATATATATTCTAGCTTATTGGATTGAAATCCCAACTGGCAATTTAATTTGCGATTTACAGTTTACACAGGTGGAGGTGAAGTTCTTCCGCAGTTTCCTTTGGAAACTGACAATCAAGAAACTAGTTATAAATACACGGTACTGTGTAATACAAATTGATCGATATTTGTCGTTGGGTACTACTTATATTAGCCAATAGTGCTTACTAGCTAGATCGAAGTGGTCTAAACACTGAACTGCCATTTACCTGATCTAAGACTGAGCTCATCGTCGGGATGTCGTTGGACGGTTTAAACTGATTCGACTCTGTGAGCTTTATCAAACCAGATACACAGTTGATGAGCTCAGGCAAGTGGAATGGCCTGCTTCGATCTGGCTGGCAAGTACTACTGGTTGGTGTGAGTGGTATCCAACTACTCATATCGATTAGTCAGTAGTATGTAGCGTCTTGTTATTAATTTCCAGAATAAAGCTGTTTTTGGCATTTGATCACCAGTTCAGCTTCGGCATACTTCTGTTGTCCCTTGGTTAGATTCTCCTTATTGTTGACGAAATGCCTATTGATTAGTGTTGGGTTAGATGTATATACTGTCACACAAGTTTCTTAATTGTTGTTCTACTACTGCATTGGCTTTATTGGTTAGTGTCTAACTCAGTTGCTATGGCATTCTGAAAATCATTTTTATCATGATAAAAAGCTATTTATACTTGAATGGTAGGTAGCACAAGGAGAAAAATGGTCCAGCTTTAGATAGACTTCTAAGCTCAATATGAATATATTGTAGGGGGGAGGGGGGCGGGTTATTTACGTCACCAGCCAAGTTTAATGTTAGTTGAATGAACATTTTATTTTGTTTCATGACCCAATGAAGACTGTTACTACCACAGTCATTATTTCGCAATATAGTTTTAATCATGGTCTTTTAACAATCGAAAAGCAAATTCTGCAATATTCACTTTTTCTTCTACTTTTTTTTTCATTTTTTTCTTCTCTTATTCTGAGTAGAGTGTAGATTTCAGTGATGCTCTCAATGCTGTGATTTGTAGTACAGACAGGGGGCGTATCGAAGCAGTTGCTGAATCGGTAGAAAAGCGTAAATGTGATCCAGCTCGTCCAAAGTATATTCCTGAGGTTAGAATAATAAACAAGCAATTTTTTTTGCATTCTCCTTTTTTCTGTTTGCTTATTCAACTAATTTTTGTTTTTTCACATTCACATGAAGATTTTTTGAAAAAAAGGTATTTCTGCTATATTTACTAGAACATGTAGTAAAGTAGTAGTTTTTATTGGGTAAAATGGTTTCTTTTCTCTCATTGAAACACCTGAATAGATTTTCTGATACTCTATGCAACCTTTTATCAATCTTTATATGCTTTTGAAATAAGGCGAAAGTACTTACAGTTGAGGACGAGGAGGATTTCAAGATGTGCGCTGTTGGCATTGCGGTTAGGACGCTCGCTGACCATGTACATGGTCCGGGATTCGATCTCCGGCCGCCAACGCACTTCTTTATCTCGCTAAGCCAGAAATAATCCTGGTGAAGAGGTAAGGTTGGGCATGAGGCTAGCGACCACATCCTCTAAAATAAACACTGCTACAGAAACTTCAAGCCTCTAGCTTGAAACCTTATGTTCCACTGGGAACGTGAAGGAATTAGAAAAAGAAGTTCAAGGATATTTACAGTCTTTTGGGATTAGGATCGCCTTTGAACCCGTCGTTAAATCATTGTATCATTCATAATCGTTTTATTTTTTGGATACGAGATGCTAATGAGCTGAGGATGAAAATCCACGGTAATTCAAGATGATTATACACTTCAAATCTTTTCGGGGACTTCGCCCAGAAGTGCGGCAGTTCAAGTTGTCACATTCCACATAGAACACACAGATAGACAAAATGGAGGAAAAATGTATTCACAAGAGTAATTTAATACGCTGAAAGGTGAAGGATAAAGAATAGTACCATTAATAAAAATGGGGGTTTTTCCATGGATATTGGAGATCACAATGAGTGAACATATTTGCGCCATTGAGAATAATTTTCAGTAGTCTCCATCCATTGATAGTTACCATTCCAAGGACTCCGACCAGCCAAGCAGTCCACACCTTCCTACATAGCTCAAACCAAATGTCAAAGACAAACCAATTCCTTAGTCAGTAAAGCTAGTTATGGTCAATTTCATTATTACATCTGTAATGAAATTAAACAAAAAATGAGGACATCCCTGAACGATACTGTTAGTTGTTTTCAGAAACTCTTACACGGCTTCGCGATTCCAAGTCGAATGTCGTGGTTAGTGTGATATTCTTCTTCAGTATTCACCTCACAGCCAAACACTGCCATAATGCCTTAAGTTCAACGGAGTCCAGTTCCGCCTTCAGATCAAGAAACCCGGCAGTTGTTCAATGCGGGTAAGTATGCCTGTATTCCAGAATCTGTTAGAGGAGGATATGATCAATACACACCCTCTTGTTACTCTAAAGTTTACCAGGTTTTCTCGTGTTTTGTTTCTTTGGAGCACCACTTAACCTAAGCATTATTATTGAGCCTAGAATCATTGGATGCTAGATTAGTCAAGCTAATCCTCCGAAGATTTATCTCCCCTCTTATGAACTTGGATACACCAGCCGTCTAACAGAAATATCTCTGATTCCCAGACATTATCTAATAGCTTAGTTAGTGCAGACAACAATTCATCACCACTACTCTTAGGATTTACTGGACATTTCTTCTGGTTATTCATTCTACGATTATTCAATACTCTCAGCACTCTCACAGTACATACATGTAACTGTGACATATATAACGCAATACAAATTCCTGCTTAAATGTTTAACTCCTGCCTCCTGTCTTTCATTTGGCTCACTATATATAAAACTTTAGGAAACATACAACATTAAAAAAATGATTGTAAGTGTGTTTTTATAGTATATCCCATTAAAAAAAAATAAAGTGTCTGTTTTTTGGTACTATAAAATAATATACTATCAAAATATGACGTAAAGAAATATCTAAGCCATGTGATGTGCATCTTGATCCATAACTAAATCGAATTAACTGTGCTGTTTTTTTTAACAAAACAAAGATGTAATTTTTCGCTAACTGCAGCTGTTACTGCTAACAGCTGATCTAAATCTATAAAGCACAAAATAATTGAGCAAAGAATATCCTTTTCGACTATTTTCTCTTCTGGATCAACAATTATACATTTGTTTATCTACATAGAATATTCTAGAATAGACGTTATTAATAATATTAGTATTTCCTAAATAATATCGATTTGTAAAGATTAATAGAATTACAGTTCGTTAAAGATGCCTAAATAATAATAATAATAACAATAATAATAATAATAGTAATATAATAGCAAACAGAATATCAACTAAAGTTAGGGAAATTTCCACAACAAATTGAGGATCATTCAAACCTAGATGTCCAAGGTAAGGATAATGTCTGAACTAGCTTCTTCTGGAAGCATAAATTAGACTTCTTAATGTGGATCCCAATAGCCTCAGCAATATTCAGTAATCGAACTGCTTCTGAGGAGCCAGTTACATAGACCGTACAATTAGGCGTGTTTCTCGTCGAATTTCCGAACATCACCCTGAATAGTGGTTAGCAAAGGTCAAACAAAATCTATTCGTGGTGTTATTCTATCTCATCTTGTGGATACAGAACACAGGATTGATGTTAACAAGGCTTTCAGAGTCATTTACCGCGCATATCAACAAATCTTAACTTCGCGTTAAGAGTTCGATTACTAAATATTGCTGAGGCTGTTGGGATGCACATTAATAAGCCTAATTTATGCGTCCAAAAGAAGCCAGTTCAAACATTATCGTTACCTTGGCCATCTAGGTATGAATGATCCTCAATTTTTGTGGAAATTTCCCTAATTTTATTTGATATTCTATTCGCAATTATATCTTTATTACTATTATAATTTAAGCATCTTTAATGAATTGTGATTCCATTAATCTTACTTTACAAATCGATATTATTTAGAAAACACTAATATTTTTATTGACTACTATTCTAGAATATTCTATGTATATATAATTGTAGAGCCAGAAGAGGAATTTATCGAAAAGAATATTCTTTGCTCAATTATTTTGTTTTTTTATAGATGTTTGAATGAATATTTTCGCTATATTGATCTAAATCTCACTTTTAAGTTGTCCTGATTAAGATTTCTAAGGTATTTATATAGTGATGAATACTTGAAAAACATTTAAGTAGTAAGTACATATCTCAAAATTGATTAATCACAAGATGATAGTTGTGGTAACACAATGCGCACCTTGCTCTATCTATTTCGACTAACCTCCTTTTCTTTTTGATGTTCTAAAAGCAAGTGTAGTGTTACTTCATTATTTTCAAGACATTTCGAATTCCATGGAGGATTTAATCATGAGCTGACATCAGTTAGAGAACCACTGGAAAACCTGGGAGTACTGGACAGCTGTTTCGTCCTAGTTTGGGACTCTTCAGCAGTACGCACCCACCGGGATTCGAAGGATACAGCAGGCTAAAGGTGAGGCAGTAACTCATCGAAGAAGACATTGCGAAGTGGTCGCGCTATGTCGTGAATTGGCAGAAGTTGGAATTCAAGAACCATTGGATCGGGTACCAGTGGCTCAATGGTCTACGAGCTCGCCTTGTAACCAGAATGTCCTGGGTTCGAATCCCGGTGGGTGCGTACTGATGAAGAGTCCCAAACTAGGACGAAACAGCTGTCCAGTACTCCCTGTTGGCTTTCCAATGGTTCTCTAACTGATGTCAGCTCATGATTAAATCCTCCATGCAATCAAACAAAATCCCTACAAAACCAATACTTGAACATTTCGAATTACTATTTCTCTATCTGTACGATCGTTATACTTTCTAGAACTCATTTGTTAATAACAAACTGAAGATTATTCAGAGATAATATTCCTTTTTTTCTTGCTTTATTCTCTAATATATCTGTTTCTTTTGCGTATTATTATTATTATTAATTGTGTAACGTATTTTTCCAGGTCAATCGGGAGTGTGTAATGCATTTGTGTAATATTTATATTGGGCAGTCTGATCATTTCTAAACAAAGTCTGTACTTTTTAAATCTTTTTCAACATACCTACTGTATGGGAGAACATGCCTTTACAAAATCTTAATCTTCCAAAATGAAAACACATACATTGTGTTGATTGTAATTATTCATTTAGGATTCCTGTTGCATAATTCTTACAGTGACTTTCCTAGTGTTGGTTTCCAGGGATTTTATTGACTACAGATTTCATCACAAGCTGACACTGGTTAGTGAAATAGCTATTGGAAAACTAGGGAGTATTGGACAGGTGTTTCGTCCTAGTCTGAGCCTCTTCAAAAAGTTTCGAACCGAGGACTTTTCAGTTAAAAGGAGGACTTATAGATCCCTCAGTCACTTTGACAGGAGTTGAAATTCAATTTTCGGTGGTTGAGTGGTCTGTTAGATCTCTTGTAAGATACATAGTCTCCTGAACATCTTGAGGATCAGCAGTCTTCGAATATTTGACATGTGATTCGCTTCCTTCAAATGTAAGATAATGCTGCAGGACTGGACTGCATCTACTCGTAGCTTGAAGATAGGGAATGAAGTGATCGGCATCAACCCTAAAGGACTGATCACTGATGAAATCTCATCACGGATACAAATGGTTCGTGTGGTGTTTGCTAACCTACATCATCTCCGGCGTAGATGTGATTGATATTCGGCTATCGATCAAAGGATACGTGTACTGCACAGAAGTTCGCTCCGTTTCCACTTATGGCTGTGAGACACTACCATTAAAACTGGACGACATGAAAAGGCTAGCTGTTTTTATCATAGGTGTCTCTGTCTATCTCCCATGTTATAGTATTGAAGTCAGGCGTTGAGTGTTAGGTAGGGAGGGAATATCAATCGATGAGGCTGTTAATATGAGTCAGCTGAGATGGCTTGGAGATGTATTACGCATGCCTAGTGATCGCCTTCCTCAACGGTCTGTGTCAACTGATATAGGATCAGGTTGGAAACGAACAAGTGGTGGTCAAACCATAACATGGCATCAATTAGCGGAATCTCCAACAGTTATTTTGAGCTACATAGGGGGGGGGTGTAGATTGTCTAGTTAGGGTGCTCGGAATTCTAAGAACTATTGACTGAGATTGATTGGTGATAGGGCTCAAAATCGTTGTCACTGACGCAGATGCATTCACTTTGTGATCTGCCTTATCCAAAAAACACTATTTTTCTTCTGTGCTGCTATTCCTTATCCATCACATTTCTGCTTGTTTTCGTTTTTCGGAATCTTTTTTCTCTTTTGACTTCATTTGTTTGCATCATGGATTGTTGCCACTTGAAGCGCTGCACTTTTGTGTAAAGCTCTGTGTTAAAAAACAAAAGCGACCAACTAGACAGCTTAACAAACCCATCAATGAGCATCTTCCTTCTTGGTTTGGAAAATGTCAAATAAAATCTATAAGAAGTTCTATTTTGGTTCATTTGATTGATAGTGGCCACCAAGAGGACAAAAATCATGCCTTCAAAGTTATCCATCGCATTCCATCGAGCCTTTCGAACGGAATTCGAACCCGTCTTTTACACATAGCCGAAGCCATGGAAATTCGAGAAAACAATCCTAGTCTTTGCATACAAAAGAAGTCTGTTCTATTAATATCAGTAAAAAGTTTGAGCATTGTAGATTAGATCAAATAAAGTATAATTATATTTCAATAGTTTACACACAAAATTTCTTCTACCTCTGGCCTAGGTGAATTCTAATCAAAATCCTCCCACCCTTTCTTATTTTCCATCCCCTTCATACTTCTATTATAAAGTCTGATTGTCTGTCCACTTCACCTTTAGTATTACGTAACTTAAGATTTGACCTAATTTATTTATTGAATTGTCTACATATACACACACATATTACTACCTTTGTTATTCTTATCATCACCTGCGTAAACCTTATTATCAATATTTTTGTTATCATTATAATCGTCGTTATTAATGACGTTGAAAACATTTACCACATTTTTACGGGTTGATCACGGATTGATATCAGTTAGAGAACCATTGAAAACCAGGGAGTACTGGACAGCTGCTGTTTCATCTAGTTTGGGAATCATCGGCAGTACGCACCCACTGGGATTCGAACCCGGGACCTTCCGGTTACAAGGCAAACTAGGATGAAACAGCAGCTGTCCAGTACTCCCTGGTTTTCAATGGTTCTCTAACTGATATCAATCCGTGATCAACCCGTAAAACATAACTAATCCTTACAAACCAAACTATAGAAAATTTACCACATTGATATTATTATGATTATTTGATCCACAAAATCACCGTCATTGGTTAAAATTTTTTATATATAAATCTATGTAAATTAGAATAAAGCCTGAAGAAGATCTGATTGAAAACAACAATATTGTTCGCTTATATGTCTTGTTCTAAAACACAGTCAGTCAGTCAGTAAACTGGAACATCCATGGTTCAAGCCCCGGTGGGTGCATAATGCCTTGGGATTCTCAAACTAGGATAATATAGTTCTACCGTACTCTCTGATTTTCCGGTGGTTTTCTGACTGATGTAAGCTCATTATCAAACCTCTTACAGTGGTTATTTCTTTTGAAATAAATACTAAAGATTCACTTACTAGGGTGTATTCTAGGAGTGAAGCTTTTTGATAGATCGTAAAAGAAATTTTTCATTTCAAATATTACCAGTTGTTTTATTGAAGGAATTATTTGATAGATACTGGACTGCTTTTTGATGAGTCAGAATAAAAGGCTATCGGGAGGTGTTTTCACGCGCACAATTCTAACAAAGGTGATAAATATTCTAACTGCATAAAAAAAAGTCAATAAAACACCTATAAAACTGCAAAACTCAGCATATAATATGATTACAGTATTCCTCTAGCCCCTTAATACAAAATCAACTACGTAAGTAAATTCAAGTCTTAATTGACCGTCTCCATTTCACCTATAAAAGTATACTGAAATGAAAGCGCCACAATGAACTTGATATGATTATGAGCAATAGTTTTTGCTCGAAACGTCATCAGTTAATATAACTGTACAACACTGTGTGTGATTTATCAAAATAAAATCTTATCCATAATGGAGTTATACTCTACCACCACAGTGCCCAAGTTTTATACTTATATCAACGAAAGCGTCACAAATTTGATTTGTGATTCTGTTTCACCTTTCCCCCCTTTTTTGATATGTTAAGGATCAGAATACAAGTAAAATTTGGTTATTTACAGGCAAATTAGATTCTTCCATCTTCCAAGTATTGGTTTTGTACAGATGTTGTTTGATTGGTTGGTGGATTTCATCATGCTTAGTGCTGAAGAATCTCAAACTAGAACAAAATAGCTGTCCATTACTACCAGGTTTTTCAGTGGTTCTGTAACTATTATCAGCACATGATGAAATCCTCCAGCCAATCAATCGAAATCCATACAAAACAAATACTTGAAAATTAATCTAATGCTCACTAGCGACTGGCACCATTCAGGAAGTTGTCCTGGGGTTCTGGTGGGAAGCTGCGACCAGTATGATACACCAGGTCGATAATGAGGACAGTTACTTATCGAAGTAGACATTGCGAAGTAATCGCGCTATGTGGTGAATTGGCGGAAGGTGAAATTCATAGCCTGTCCATTGGATCGGGTCCCAGTGGCTTAACGGTCTACGAGCTCGCTGTGTAGCCAGAAGGACCTCGGTTCGAATCCCGTTGGTGGGTGTGTCCTGCTGGGAAGTCCCAAACTAGGATGACACATATGACTGTCTAGTACTCCCTGCAGGTTCCCCTATGATTCTTTAACTGATGTCAGCTCGTGATTTAATCCTCCGACCATTCTTCCATCTTTACATCAAAATGAGTCATTGTTACTTCTCAGAAGTGTGTAAACAGTTATTTTGTATTTCATCGTTTTTTGTTAATCTACTTCTCTGTTTATGCATAAGACAAGTTGGAAGCAATATCTTTAGTTCTAGAATTAATCATACTATATCCTGATAAACAGCAACAAAATGCTGAGTTTTTTAAGCACCTTGAAGAAAAATCTAAACATGTTTAGCCTGCGATGTCGTAGGATCACTTCACTTATCTGAAAGATTGTATCACCCATACTGAATCTATCGATTACTGAAGAAATCTCAGTATGGCTCGTTTGCGTTGTAGCCAACTTTTATAAAAATTGAGATACTGTCTTCCCTAATGTCTGTGAAATAATTACCGTTGAAGACGAAAGATATGACGAAAAGATAAGCAGTTTTTGACCGTTGAGATTGTGAAACTGTGTCAAACAAAGATGGCCAAAATATGTGTTATATAGGCCAAGCCCCACCGCCTTATTCATTGAGTGAGGCCATCTGAAATAGTACTAGATTGAAAAGCAGATGAGTGTCGACCAACGACAACCTGGCAGCCACTATTGGTCTGAACCACATAGAAATATGGAGGCTATTTGACTATAGTTCTCGGAATGCTAAGAAATGCCTGGAAATCGTTTACTAGGGCGCGTAGGCGTATTCACCCCTTGTTAACTATGAGCTTCTGAAAATCTTTACTTCTCTTCAGCCAATTATTCTCTCTCTCTCTCTATCGTTCAGTATATATTCCTTTTTTTACTTCTTAAATTTGAACTGATGCACTCAAGTAAAGTGTGCTAATGGCCTTTTTCACTTAATGACCATATACTAGTTATTTTAGTTTTGTTTTTATATAATAATAATCAACAAACTCATGGTAAGTGTCTAATTCCTTCCGAGCACTTCGATTCAATCAATAAACGGGAAAATCTAAAATTCAATTCAATAATTAATATGACCCGTTGTAAAAGATGTGACTGTCGTGGCCCAAATGGTCTGTCTAGTGGATAACGCCTTCAGCTGGCGTTTGAAACTATGAGCACTATGAGTTCAAGCCTCGGTGGGAACCTCATCACTCACTGAAAAATGCAGGTGCATCCAGATGACTAGTCCCAAGTAGAATGAAATGCGCGTTATCCTGGATTCCCCCACTGCTAGCCATCATTCGCCAATTAAATTCTAATTTTGCTGTATTAACCCTAAAGTTTTAATTGTATTATTATTAATTGATTTTATTTTACCTTAATTTATTACTGGCGTTGCATGAAGATAATTCGTATAGGGGTATTGTTCGTCTTGTATGTACCTTAAAAAAAATTCATTATCAATATTGCCTGAATGAACTTCCTTATATATATATATATATATCACGGAATATACACATTGGGTCATAGGAGTAAATAAGAAGACAGTTGCAGCGAAGAAAATTTTCTTTTCGACGAAGTCATCATCTAGGCTGTACATTCGTGTATTTATATCAAATGGATGGGAGAGTTCCAGAATAATATCCGGTCAAGGGTCAAATTAATAAAAATTAAAATTGGGAATTAGAATGCCATAATAAACAGGGGGATGGATAAAACAAACAAAGTAGCGTTATAATAACTAAGAAGACTGACATTGTGCAATTAGGGGTTAGAAATGTAGAAATAACAAAATAGACAGGATGTTTGGATAAAAACTAATGTGATGAATAATTGTTTATGCAATCAGGGATTAAATATGTAGCAATAGTAAAATGACAAAATAAACACTAAGTTCGGGTATGAAAATATGGTAGTGCAAAGAGAGATTAAGAAAAACTTGAAATAACATGAATAAACAGGAAGTTTAGATAAGAAAGGAGATGGGATGGTGATTACTAAAAATTACCTGTTTATGATGGCCATGGCAAGGACAGGGGTTGGACGTATTTCTTTTGTATACAAAGCGTGGGTTTGAGCTTTTGTATAGCTAGCGCCTCGGCTATGCCCAGATGTCTTGATTTTACTCCCTTTGATAGGTTTGATCGAATCTTGTAAATGATTTTGAAGGATTTTTCGAGTGGCGCTGAATGTCCTGAATTCACCAGGTGTTCTGTCACCGAACTATTCACCCGTTCATCACATTAGTTTTTATCCAAACATCCTGTCTATTTTGTTATTTCTACATTTCTAACCCCTAATTGCACAATGTCAGTCTTCTTAGTTATTATAATGCTACTTTGTTTGTTTTATCCATCCCCCTGTTTATTATGGCATTCTAATTCCCAATTTTAATTTTTATTAATTTGACCCTTGACCGGATATTATTCTGGAACTCTCCCATCCATTTGATATAAATACACGAATGTACAGCCTAGATGATGACTTCGTCGAAAAGAAAATTTTCTTCGCTGCAACTGTCTTCTTATTTACTCCTATGACCCAATGTGTATATTCCGTGATATATAACTGATGTCAGCTCATGATTAAATCCTCCATGCATATATATGTCCTGTAGAAATTTTCACTGTTCCAACTTATTCTAATGTTATTGTGTAAGAAGTAAAAGATTTTAATTATTTCACATATTAAAATTTCAGTAATTTAATGTGTTATTATTATTATTTTTTTGTAAATTAACAATTAGTTAGTTAAGTTGAACATGATATCGAAAATAAGCCTAATTCATAAGTGAATTTGGTTTAAACTTCGTATTAACTAACTGATGGAAGAATAGGATTTAAGTATTTGTATTATAGTAGTATAATTCTATCATAGGAATCATTTTATTTGATAATATAAACACATGATGTCTGGCTGGCTGGAATAGTTTCAGTATAGGACTTTGCACCGATGTGCTGCAGTTCAAGTCGCCACACTCCCTCCTTGTAGCACACAAAGGAAGAGAAGAAAGTAGAAGAAATGCATAATAGAGACAGTAAACAGAGATATGAGGCAAAAAGAATAGTAATATTGAAGAGCGATATAGTTTCATTGGAAATTGTAAGTCACAAGTAGTGGATACACCTGCTCCAGCTATTGAAAATGATTTTCAGCCACAACACTGATTGTCTCCAACCTTCATTGGTTTTTTACGGTCCCGAGGACCCAAACCAGTCAGGAAGTCTACATCTTCCTACGTGGCTGGCTTTAACTAACTGTTGTGGATTTCATTGACTTATGAAGCCATGTTTTGGTTTCACCGCCGCTAGATTTTTTCCAAACTGATCCATCTTATATCAGCTAACATTGCCCGTTGGTCTAGGGAGGCGATAGCTAGGCATACGTAACACATGTCCTAACCATCTCAGTTGGTGTAGCTCCACAGCCCTGTTGACTGATTTCTCCTCCCAACTATCTAGCACTCGAAACCTAACCTCAGTATTGCTTACCCTACTATACCGTTTCATTAATGCCTGGATGAGGATTATCCATGAATTGAAACGTAGCAAGGACGCCTCGACAGTCAAGGAACTCTACGGGTTTCTACGGCACTCTGTCAAGCTTGCTGTAGGAAATGCGACAGTTTATATTCGTTAACCAATCAATGAGTGTGCGATTTTGGCCTACATTAAACGACATGAAATACAATGTTCACATGTATATTGTATTCTGTTGCCAACACAGTACTGAACTATGGGTAAAGTATTTTGTCTCTAACAGCAAATAGAATGTCCAAATATATGTATGTAGTATTCTGTTGTTAATGCCGTATTGAATATGTGAGAATCATATTCCTTCGGAACACATTGTGTGCATCGTACCACCACAGAAAACATAAATTCTATTCAAATCAAAAAATAGGAAGATATAATAGAATTATACAAACAAAGTTTGGCAGTTATGTGAACACTCTTGATATGATATTATGGTTGGTAAATTGTGCTGAAAATGTAATCAGTAAATAATCCTCTTTTTATGACTTGATCATGGATTGATATCATTTGGAGAAACATTGAAAACCAGGAAGTAGTGGATAGCTGTTTCATCTTAGTTTTGGGAATCTTCTGCAGTACGTCCCATTGGGTTTTCTATATTAAACCGTGATCAACTCGTAAAAATAAAACTAATCCTTACAATTCAACTATAGAAAATTAATCTGATGCTCGCTAGCGACTTGCTACAGGAAGGAGTTTCCTGGAGTTCTAGTGAAAAGTCGTGACCAGTGAGATCCATCCAGTCAAGTGTGAGGATGGATGTCTCCCCGATGACATTGGTTGGTGGTCGCGCCAAATCACGAATTGGTAGAAGTTAGAATTCATGGGTTGGCCATTGGATCGAGTCCCAGTGGCTGAATGGTATACGATCTTGCCGTGTGACCAGAAGTTCCTGGGTTCGAACCCCTGTGGTTGCTTGAGTACTGCCAGTGATTCTTAAACTAGAATGAAACAGCTGTCCAGTACTCCAGTGCTGGCTTTCAATGCTTCTCTAACTGATATCAATCCGTAATCAACTCATAAAAACAAAACTAATCCTTACAAACGAACTATTGAAAAAATAATCCTCTATTACTTTCTTTTATCGAGTAAATTTATTCTATTTGACGGGATTAAATTAACTAGCGTCATGGCCACCAGGCTAGGTGGTACACTTTGAATTGTTGTTATTAGATGGTTAGGGGCAATTGAAAGAAAGCCTTTCACCTAGATTTCGTGCTTGTTAGCATTCACCAGTCAGCAAGCCGATTGCCTCCAACCATCCAGTAACAGAAATTTGGAGTGCACCTTGATGGCAAGCCATTTAGTATGGTGACTAGTACAAATCAATTCGCACCAAACAGAGGACTAAGTGCATGACACCAGCTACTTACTATCCTAGTGTCCAATCAAAGTATCCATTACAGTCCTATCGGAGGTCATTGTCGAGTTAGAAGAGCTCAATGAGATAAGGTTCCTGACAGTAACACTAAGCGATACGGTTTCAAATCTCAGAAGGCTATGAGTTCTCTCAAGATTGCAGATATGCCCTGATATGACGAGTGCCAACAAGCACAAAACCTGGGTTTAAGGTTTTCTGCGGATTGCTTCCAATTATGTAATTAAAAAAAATTAACTTCTAGTTAAATTTTGACAGATTTCCTAATGCGTTATTCATCTGAGTGTAAGGCTTCATCCAGTAGTACCCACTCTGGTGAGTACAGTTAGATGAATTCAAGTGGGTAGTTAGGTCTTTCAAAGAGAAACTCTACATGGAATTCGCCTTTCTTGTGACCAGTAGGGTACAGCAGGTCGAATATGAGGCAGTAACTCATCGAAGAAGACATTGCGAAGTGGTCGCGCTATGTCGTGAATTGGCGGAAGTTAGAATTCATGGACTGGCTGGCCATTGGATTGAGTCCCAGTGCCTCAATGGTCTACGAGTTCGCCTTGTAACCAGAAGGTCCTGGGTTCGACCTGTGGTAGTGGGTGCGTACTGCTGAGGAGTCCCAAACTAGGACGGAGCAGCTGTCCGGTACTCCCAGGTTTTCCAGTGGTTTTCTAACTGATGTCAGCTCATGATTAAATCCTCCATACAATCCAAATCTTGTTTGCATCTTCTAATATCTGTTGTGAATTTATGATACTAACGTCATCAAGGAAGAGTGACATTGGTTAAACGAACTTCTGTTCCAATAAATAGTAAAAAAATCATTTGTCGCGCGTATTTTCGGGTATTCTCTCGTTTTTGATAGTCAGCATTTCATTCCTGAACTTCATCATCTCTTCAAGTCATGCTTTTTAAGTAGTATAACAGTAACAAGCCAATAATTCACGTGAAGAGTTATAAATAAGTAAATACTACTTTCACATCCGTCGGTTGTTCAACGGTAGAATGCTCGTCAACCAAGCATGTGGTCCGAAGTTCGATCCCGGCCGACGCCATTCCTAGACCTTGCTTAGCTGCGACTAAAGCTGGCTGACTAACAACCCCACCTTGTAAAATTTATAAACTACTGCTATTGAAATTTCAAAGTTCAAGGCTGAAGCCCTATCTTACAGTTGGAATGTAAAGGAATGTAAATTTGAAAACATAATGATATGTAAGGGAATCATAGAAGTTCTGACAGAAAAGAACTAGCTAGCTCTGTAAAGTGTCCATAATCCATCATTATTGTATGAACTTTAGAAAATGTGCCTGTCAAAGAACACAATACTCTTATTTTTTTAAATATTTTAAAATCTGTCAACCAGCTACTTTACTACTCGTCCAGTATCAGTGTGGCTGACACACAAATCTCAACTAAATCATGACAAGATTTTTTTTACTACTGTCAATAAGATTCATTGTGTCATATAGACAGGATATAATAAAATCTATAAATTTATGAAAAACAGACAAAGTTAAATAATAATGTAGCTGCTGAATATCGAGGGTAATTTATAAACATCATGTAGTGATTACACAGTTTGGTCATGTATATATTACCACTGATCCTTGATAAACAAATGCGATTTCCAGTTGTACAACATGGGAATACTACAGCGTACACAGTCAAAGACTGTATAAGCAATTCCTAAGGCACAATAGACTGCCACCTTGACATAGTGGATTTATAGATTACTGGGAATGAATCGAACACGCCTACAGATGAAATATGGATTGCTGAATCTGAGTGTAGGGAATATCAAACAATTATTAGTGTTATTCCGTTGTGTTCTTCGTGGAACATTGGGCTCCAACAACACATCTACATTCCCTTCTGTTCTGTGTAGTCTTTTTTATTTTTCCCACAAGCTTTCATTTCCTATTCACACGATCTCCTTCATGTCACCTTTGGACAACTAACTCATCGTTTCCCATTCGGGCGTAGTATTCGGTGTCACTGCAATCCGTCTCCGAATCCTTCTATGTATTGGTTGAGCACTAGGTTCTTGATTTATTGGTTTATTCCTCTAGTTCCGTGTTACTTATCCTTTCTCTCCGCCCATCTGATCTTCGGGAAGGAGCGAAGGAGGCATCTGTTGATGAAAGTCTGAGAAGCCTGTTGAAGTGTTTTTCATGACTCTATTTAATTATTAATTTTTATTGCAGATTAAGAGACAAATCATTCAGCCATGGAAAACAATTGTATAGTTTTCAAATATTGGTTTTGTTGGGATTTTGTTTGATTGATTGATTGGGGTATTTCATCATTAGCTGACATCACTTAGACAACCATTGAAGAGCCTGCAGAGAGTACTGAACAGCCAGCTGTGTCATCCTAGTTTTGGACTCCTCAGGAGTACTCTCCCACCGGGGTTCGAACCCAGGACCTTCCGGTTGCAGGGCGAACTCGTAGACCATTAAGACACTGAGGCCAGTTCCACTGGACAGCCCATGAATTCTAACTTCTTCTAATTCACGAGATAGCTCGAATACTTCGCAATGTCTACTTCGATAAGTAACTGTCCTCATTATCGACATGTTGTACCCTACTGGTCGCCGCTTCCCACCAAAACCCCAGGACAACTTCCTGAATGATGCCAGTCGCTAGCGAGCATCAGATGAATTTTCAAGTATTGGTTTTGAAGGGATTTCGTTTGATTGGTTGAAGGATTTCATCATGAGCTGACATTGCGAAGTGGTCGCTCTATGTTGTGAATTGGCAGATGTTGAAATTCATGGGCCCCAGTGGCTTAATGGTCTACGAGCTCGCCTTGTAACCAGGAGGTCCTGGGTTCGAAACCCAGATCGTGTGTGTGTGTGTGTGTGTGTGTGTGGTTGGTGTGCATTCAACCACTGAATTACTGACGCACACATGGATCCATGGTGGGACACGAAATTGCCATCTACTTAAGACTTATTATTGGTTTCTAAATTATCCTTCTGGCCCTGTTTGAATATAAAAATTTTAAGTATTGGTTTTGTAGGGATTTTGTTTGATTGCATGGAGGATTTCACCATGAGGCAGTTACCCATCGAAGAAGACATTGCGAAATGGTCGCGCTATGTTGTCAATTGGCAGAAGTTAGAATTCATGGACTGACTGGCCATTGGATTGAGTCCCAGTGGCTTAATGATCTACGAGCTCGCTAGCCTTGTAACCAGAAGGTCCTGGGTTCGACCTGTGGTGACGGGTGCGTACTGATGAAGAGTCCAAAACTAGGACGAAGCAGCTGTCCAGTACTCCCTGTTGGTTTTCCAGTGGTTCTCTAACTGATGTCAGCTGATGGTGAAATCCTCCATGCAATAAAAATTTTATTCAGGATTCTGGAGCGATTTGACTCTTGTCTGGTAAATTCTTCTTTGCTTAATATTTAATAAATTACAACTGGAAAATTTTAAGAAAATTGTCATTTTTTTATTACTGGATGATTATACTTCCTATACTCGTTTGGGTTTATGAAATTTGTTTATATCTAAGTTTAATAATAGCGCCATTGACTATTTGATAAAAAACAACAACAACATTAGTTCTAACACGTTGCTAGCTATTCGATTTTCTAAAATTCTGAAATGTTGGTTTCAATACTTTTGCCTGTCTTATCATTTCTGTACAACTGATTCGATTTTGTTTGTGAATACCATCTCATTTGAAAGGTAGTTAACAAACCAACTGACTGATTTTAAAGTGCTTAATAATCTTTCTTTTTCCTCGTGTGTGTGTATTGTCAATCAAAGTTAGATGGCAGTTAGTGTAGTACTACTACTACTACTACTAATGTCCGAAGTACTTTAACTAACTCGAAATATATTAGTGCTTTTACTAGTGTTGTCAATCTAGGAATTTCTTTCCATCTGTTTTTGCGTAGGTGGACAGTCACTACAGAAGTACAGAATTTACTTTTTGGGTTTTATCTACTTCTATGCATCTATCTATCTATCCATCCATTCATCTATCTCGGTCGACGGATGTTTCATTCCAATCCACTAACTCTTTATGTTGGTGAATAGCTTTCTTTCTCTTTTTTTGTTTTTGAGGCAGATGGTGTTTTATTTTCCAGAAAGTGGTCGGTCAAACATGTGTTTATTTATTTGCTACTCTGGTACTTATTGACTTTGTTTTTTCTCTTCTTTCTACTATACTTTTGTAATGGGGGAGACAGTAGACACAACTGTTTAAGAATTGATGGATTTTTCTATACCGCAGTAGAATAAATACATAATTAACTATACTCTTATAGGGATGGCTAAAGTTTCCTAGTGATGTAGTATTTATCAGTGTTATGATTAAGTCTATTAGATTCACTATATTTCCACCAAACATCCCACCTTGCTTTCTTTTGCTCCTCAAGCGTAGACTGATATAGATTGAACTGTGCTTGTAGATTCCTGAAATCATAGGGTAGATGAATCATGAAACCTCAATTTATCAATATCTTCATCTAATGTACTTTGGTGCGTCGTCGTTGGTACAGCGGTTATGACGCTCGCCGATCATGTAAATGGTCCGGGGTTCGATCCCGGCCGCCAACGCACTAACGGTTGGGCTTGAAGCTAACCACCCCATAGTGTAAAAATTATCACCACTGCTACAGAAATTTCAAGCCTCTAGCTTAAAGCCATGTGTTGTTCCACTAAGAACGTCAAGGAATAACAAAAAAATGTACTTTGGTGCTTTTATTTTTAAGACACTAAGTTAAATTTAGGAACAATGTTGCATTCTAAATACTTTAAAATGAATAAACCATTATGCTATATACTACTGATAGATTGATATGAGTAGTTGGGCAGTACTATTCACTTAAATCACTTGCTAGCCAGACTGAAGTAATCTGAACAATCGATGACTGTTTTTGCTCGTCTTATGTAAAGCTTATCATTGGGTGTACTCGTTTTTCATTCGTTATGGCTAAAAAACACTACTGGTTGGGAGGAGGGATATTCAACTACTTATATCGATCCATGAGTAGTACTCTATAGCAGTATGCATTTATATTTGCTTTCTTAATTTCCAATAATGGTTTTCAAGCGAAACTGTAGCAGTAATTCCACTGGTTTGAATCGTGTAAATTGCAGAATTCAGTTCACTTTGCTATTTGATAAACCGTTGTCTGTTTGTCTATCTGTTTTCAACACAGAACTTTACGCCGATGTGCAGCAGTTCAAGTCGCCACACTCCCTCCTTGCAGTACACAAAGCAAGAGTATAAATGCAAAGTAGAGACAGTAGACAGGGATATGAGACAAAGGAATAGTAGTAACGAAGTGGCCTATAGTTTCATTGGAAATTATAAGTCACAAGGGGTGGATGCATCTACGCTATGATTGAGAAAGATTTTAATCCATATCACCAACTGTCTCCAACTATTGGTGTTAACCATCCCGAGGACCACAACCAGGAAGTATACACCTTCCTATATGACTGGCTGGCTTAAACTAACCGTTGTGGATTTCTTTGATTGATGAATCTATGTTTCGGTTTGACGGCCGCTAGATCTTTTCCAACCTGACCCATCCTATTTCAGCTAACATTGTCCGTTGGTTGAGGAAGGCGATGACTAGGTGTGCATGCGCAGCACCTGTCCTAACCATCTCAGTCGATGTAGCTTTAAAGTCTCGTCGATTGATTTCCGTTACTTGATCTTATCGGTATTTTATCACAACCTTGACTAAAATGTTAAATCTTTAAACTGTACTAATAAACACTTCAAACACTTTTTAAAGGTAAATAACAACCGAATTGAACGTATTTAAGTGTTAAATTTCATTTAACTATAGTGCACCTGTCTAATATATCTTTTGAAATGTCATTTCCTTTCAGTCACTGGTTATCTAACCATAAAAGTACATTAGATAACTTATCTGGAATAAAAATTTCAACTTGATATATATATATATATATATATTATCAAATACAAACTTTCATGCGTACTTTTTTGAATATCTTCCAAATCAGTGATCATTGATTAGCTTTCATGATTCTTTTTTTCAGTTGAAGTGGACGGACTTACAATATGTGAAAAAAATAACTTGAGAACTTTGTTAGTGTGAAATACCATAATGATTTGTTTAATCAATATATATATCACATACAGTGAAACAGTATTATCTAATCGACGACGTTTTGAACACAATTTGTTGTTCTTAATCACATCACAATTATAACTACACAACTCCGAAACTTCATCTTTATAGTTCATTTTCTGCTTTCCATCTGTCCTAAGGGCAGCAGAATTGGCCAGATGTCCTAGACAGGTGTTGAACCATTCATATTGCACATATTTTCATTTGATTCAACGGGTATAGCTTCAGTTATCAACGTCTCTCAACCTTATTACATTAGATTGTAAAATTTTCATCTGATCTCATCCTCTCTTATGGGTATGTATCAGTGCATGAGGTGCTATTATTACTATTATTATTGTTCCCTTGGGTTCCTAGTGGAACATATAGGGCTTCAACTGCACGTCTCCACTTACTTCTGTCTTCTGCTCTACTTTTCACCTACATCCATCTTAGTCCATACTGTTTCAACTCCTCTTCACACGATCTCCTCCATATCACCCTTACACTGACGTCTCACTCACCTCTTCCTTTTCGGGTTCCACTCGAGCAATTGCCTGACGCGCGCCCAAGGTCATCTAGCAGCCTCCTCAGCGATTGTTCAATCCATCTCCACTTTCTTCTGCATATTTGTTGGGCGATTGGTTCTTGTTTTGTTTGTTAGTGCCCGTAGTTTCTTGTTGGTGATTCTTTCCGGCCCGGCCATCTGATCTTCAGTATACAGCGAAGACACTTGTTGATTAAGGTATTTTTAGTATTTTTAATATATTTATGCGTTGAAGTTTCTGTAGCAATTTGGGGGTAGAGTCGCTAGCACCACGCCCCAACCCTCGCTCCTTATCCGGGGTTAGGACCGGCTAGAAAACTAGCGAGCTAGTAATCTAGGTGAGGTTATGAAGTGCTATAGCTGAACTATTTTCTATTTTTCGCTAGGTTTTTTTACTCCGCTTATCTCACTTATCACTCACTGCGTACAAAATGGACCTATGTATTTGCCCTCACAATCGTTATAGGGCTAAAGGTAAACTAAAGTGTCTTGCTAAGTGAGCTCACAAGATCCGTTAGCTGACATAGTTTGCATGTACTTATGAACATTTCGAATGCTGTGAGGAGTACTCCTGATGAATATTTATTGCATAATCGTGTTGCCATGCTATTTTAAACACTTGTAATATGATCATATGGATTCAGAAATTTGTTCATATTAAGAAAGATATTGTTTTCCTCACTTTTAAAAGTAGATGTGTAAGAAACATCCCGACCATGGGAGAATACTTTTTGAACTTTTCAAGAGTTAGTTTGTAGAAATTTGCATTATTTAAAGATTGACTATGAATTGATATCAGTTACACAGAACCATTGAAATCCAATCGGGAGTGCTGGACAGTTTTTTTGTCTTGTTTCGGACTCATCTTCAGTACGCACTCACTGGCGCAGGGATTAAACTCAGGACCTTCTAGTTACGAGACTTGCGTGCAGGATCACTCTTCAGCCACTCAGGACCGAGTCATCGGCCCATAAACTCCTACTGATAGTGAGTCCTAAACTAGGACGAAACTTTGGCATAATATACTTCCAACTTGAATTATTTAGTGTTATGTGTTTTAAGAATGTATTTAGGCTTATTCATTCACCTTGAAATTCATTTTTTTAAGATTGACGCGCTTTTCGATTAATACGCTACATTTACTTAGTTACATAAAACTCTTATTTCTGTGGAATTTCTTGCCAAGAAGCTGTGGAATATATAGTGTTGTTATTTACTTTTCGAAAACTGTATCTGTGGATATAAACTTGTTGACTGATAATACCTATAACTATCTGCTTGTCATTTTGTGACTGTCTAACACTAACTAATATCTATAATTGTATATATTGGTCGATTTACGTGTCCAAATTGGCTCAAGTCAGTGAGTCTATGATATTGGTATCATTTTTGTTAACTGTATCTGACTGTCTGTCTGTCTGTTTTCGACATAGAACTTTGCACAAATGTGCGGAAGTTCAAGTCGCCACATTCCGTGTAGCACGCGAAGCAAGAGAAGAAAGTACAAGGAAAGCATAATAGAAACAGTGAGCAGAGGTGTGAGACAAAGGAGTAATAAAGAAATACAAAACAGTTTCATTGGAGATCATAAGTCACAGGGAGTGGATGCATCTGCGCCACTGAGAACGATTTTGAGCCATGTCACCAATTGTTTCCAACCATAGATTTTTACCGTCCCGAGGACCCCAACCAGTCAGGAAGTCTGCACCTTCCTACGTGGCTTAGACCAACTGTTGTGGATTACATTGACTGGTGAGGCCAAGTTTTTGTTTGACCCTCGCTAGCTTTTTTCCAGCCTGACCCTATATCCGCTAACATTGCTCGTCGAGGGAGGCGATGACTAGGCGTGCACGCGTAACACATGTCCTAACCATCTCAATCTTTGTAACTTCACAACTTCGTCGATTGATTTCCCCTGTTTACCTAGAACTCGACGCCTAACTTCAATGTTGCTCACCTTATTATGCCACTTTACACGGGAAATAGAGCGCAGGCACCTATGATCAAAGACAGCTAGTCTTTTCATGTCTTCCACTCTCAGTGGCCAGGTCTCACAACCATAAAGGAGGACGGAGCGGACTGATGAGCAGTACACCTGCCCTTTGGTCGATAGTCGAACATCTCGTTTAGGCCAGAGTCGGCGTAAACTAACAAATGCGAAACGAGCCCCTGTATTCGTGCTGAGATTTCGTCAGAGATCAACCCGTTGGCGTTGGCTGATAGTACTTCCCAAATAAGTGAAGCGGTCAACGTGCTCTACCACAAGAAAAGACCTAAATGACGAAATAAAGCAGATAGAAGAAGCGTTGGTGTTGAATAACTATCCTATAAAATTCATTAGGAAGATCAGTAAAGACAAAAAGCAAAATAAAAATAATCGTGAAACTATTAATGATAACATAAATAAGAAAGAATATAAATCATCCACTGTTATACCATATAAGGAAGGGACATCTGAGGCCCTACGTATGATTCTTAATAAAGCAGGAATTAGGGTGGCCTTCAAACCTACAAGCTCTGTAGACTAAAAGACCAGTTGGATCCAATTAAACAAAATAATATAATTTACAAAATACCCTGCAATGACTGTGAGGTCAACTACATAGGTCAAACTAGTAGGTCAGGGATAGTCAGATTATCAGAACATAAGAATTTAGCTAAGGTAAGAATGGTTGACCCTGAAAAGATAAGTAATTTAGAAAAAAGCTCAGCTATTGCACTTCACGCAATAACAAACAACCACACAATAGGGTGGGATAGGGTTACAATTCTAAAAAGTAATTTAGGTAGGTGGAAAGAGAGGTTGATCACAGAATCCTTATTTATCGAGTCTACACCCAACACATGCAACAGAAATGACTCAATGCAAATACCAGAGATATGGAAGATATTATTACCGCAGGTCAAATCAGAAGAGGATAATAAATAATCTTAAAATTCTATTTCAATTCAAACACATCACAACATTCTAACATATAAAACTTATTATGACTACTAAAACACTCTTCATATTTCCCATCTGATTATAGTTGATCAATAACACTCGTATTATTGCCATTAG
Source organism: Trichobilharzia regenti (assembly GCA_944472135.2). Taxonomy (NCBI): domain Eukaryota; kingdom Metazoa; phylum Platyhelminthes; class Trematoda; order Strigeidida; family Schistosomatidae; genus Trichobilharzia; species Trichobilharzia regenti. The sequence goes on from OX235262.1 coordinate 138,990,149, forward strand.
TCAAATCAGAAGATATTAAATAATCTTAAAATTCTATTTGAATTCAAACACATTCAAATACAACATTCTAACAAGTAGCTTATTATGACTGTAAAACACACTCGTCCTTTTTTCCCATCTAACTGCAATTGATCAACAACACTCGTACTATTATTTCTGAATGTACATTATCTCACATTGATTTTAATCCAATATCTAATTGATTCTACACATGTATATAAATGAAAGAACAAAGTTGTGTGAGTAACTTGATATGATAATGAGCAATAGTTTGTGCTCGAAACGTCATCAGTTAATATAAGTGTACAGCACTGTGTGTGATTAGTCAAAATAAAATCTTATCCATAATGGAGTTATTCTCAGACTTTGCCTAGTACCTCAGTTAATCTACAAACTAGTATGTCACCCCCATATTTACACACCTCCGGAATAATTCCGTCGGGTCCTGCCGCTTTGCCTCGTTTCAAATTACTGATAGCTTTTTTGACCTCACTTACAGACGGCGGACCAGTGTCTATATCCCATTCGGGTGTGTGGTGGATGTGGGGAGGTTCAGTGTGGCTGTAGGCAAGTTAAATTGTCCTCAAAGTGTTCTTTCCAGCGTTCAAGGCGTCTATCCTGAGAGCTAATTAAGGAGCCATTTTTCTCAGAAATAGTCTCACTTATGATTTGCCTTCTCCCACCCGTTTCCCTGATGAGTCTAAAGAGTTGCCTAGTGTTGCCTATCGCCGATGCTTTTTCCATCTCTTTCGCCTTTGTCAGCCACCACTGTTCACGGTCCTTGCGGAGACTTTTCGTAAGTTTCCTTTTGTGCAGCTTTCGCTCCTCATTGAATTCGGAGCTCGCCGGAATAAGTCTTCTAGCATCTATCAGTTCGGATGAGGCGGTCGAAATCCAGTGGTTTTTACTCACCTTTGGATTTACCTTATTCACAGCTTTTACAGCTGTATCTATGGCTGACTGAATATTCTTCCAAGCTTCCCCAGGGTGAGCACAGCTGTCGAACTCAGATATGCGTTTAGCTAGTTCTTCCTCAAATAGGGATTTAGTTTCCTGATCGAGCTGGGGACGTGATGGTTTTACCGCCAGCTGTTTCCTACGTCCGTTCAGTCGTAAGCACACCCGAGCGCGGACCAGTGCGTGATCGGTATCTACACACGTGTTCCAGAAGGAGCGACAATCTCCTACCGACCCACGCCAACGATAGCTTATTGCTATGTGGTCTATTTGTGTCCAGCGTTGGTTTGATGATGGGGGTCGCCAGGTCAAACAGTGTCTCTCCTTGTGTTTAAAGTTAGTGCTTACAAGAAACAAATGATTATCAGAGCAGAACTGTAGGAGACGGTCACCGTTGTCGGTTCGCTGGCACGGAACTCCATAGGTGCCACCGACATCCTTCTCAGATTGACACAATTTCCCTACTTGAGCGTTAAAGTCACCAGCTAGAACGACTATGTCTGAGCGTTTAGCCTTTCTCACCAAACTAGACAGCTTTTGGTAGAACTCATCCTTCGTTTCATCTGAACTGCAGTCAGTGGGGGCGTAGGCGGAGATTACGAAAAGGCATCGGCGAGTAGTGCAGTCCTTCCTCCTTCTTACTGATCCGTTCAGACGGACAGCACACATTCGGCTATCTACCGGGATCCAGTCAAGCAATGTCTTTTCTGCCCTAGTACTCAAAGCTATCCCTACGCCAGCTAATCCTCGTGAACTAGCTGTGGCATCTCCTGACACCCTCAAGGTGAATTTTGCAGATTCAACCTGTTGGCCAGGTGGGGTTAGGTGAATAACCACACTTGGGTCTTGTATGCGTGTTTCTGAAACACAGCATACATCAATGGCTCGTGATGCCAGGGTCTTGGCTAGTGATGCTTGTTGTCCTATTTGGCAAAGTGTCCTAACATTAAATGCTCCTATATGAAATTGGTGGCGTGGCTTTAGGAGACTATCGGTGGTGGTTTTTTGGCTTCCATCGTTTTTAGTGGACGCAGAGTGGAGAGGAAGTGGAGAGCTATCAAGTCGAGGAGTTGCATCAGTGGAAGGAAGGCAAGATGATAGAGATGAAGATGAAGACAAAGATGAGTGAGTATTAGAGAGGTTTCGTGTGCATTTCGGATTGTGAGGGCGATTGTTACTTCCCGGCTGTGTGTAGACCAACAGCACTCAGCATGAAAACTAAGATCCGGATTTTCAACTTCAATGTAAAGCCAGTGCTACTATACGGATAGGAGTTTTGGCTCGTCACGATGAGCACTTCGAACAAACTACGGACTTTTATCAACAGCTGTCTTCTCTCAAAACTCAATTTCGGGTGGCCAGAAAAGATGAGCAATAGGGGTCTCTGCGAGCGAACCAACCCAGCAGGAACCGATTGTGCAACAAATATGCAGGAAGAAATGGAGATAGATTGGTCATACTCTGAGGAAACCATCAAATGACATCACTAGACAAGCCATCACTCGAGTGGAACACCGAAGGGGAACGGCGAGTTGGTCGTCCAAGGATGAGTTGTAGGAGGTTATGTGAAGAGGAGATGAAAGCATGTGGGCAGACTTGGAGCCCGGTGAGAACTCTAACGGAGAACCGAACGCAATGGAGACGCGCGGCTGAAGCCCTACGTTCCTCTAGGAATTAAAGGAAATAATAATAAATAATATTTATAAGATAAATGGAGTTGGATAAAGTTAATTATTGATGCATACTCTGTTGGTAAATAAAACCATTCTTGTCCATTGGATCTATTTTGCATACAACCATTGAGAGATGTTGTTTTCTTTTTCTTTTCAAAATGTCTTCAGGCTATACACATTAAGTCTGTTTTAAACAGGTCCATTTGTTAGTTATTATCAATGATTACTGAATTAAATCAAAGGCAAATAAGAAGTTACTCTTCCAATTATTTCGTTAAATCTGTTGACTGACTCGTACCACATAAAATGAAAGCGTTTCTCTATTATTTCAAAATAAAAGCGTTTCCTCCATACATCACCAGTTTATACCAATTTATCGAAAATTTGTAGATTAAATAAATAATTGAATTCCTAGTAATTTGATACATTACGGTGATAAATCTAACTATAAGAAATTCACTCTGTTTAGAATTCAACAACTCGTGAATTCTACCACCAGTTGATGTCTTCGATATGCATCTGTTTCACGCCGACTTGGTGAACCTCACATTGTTCACGACTTCTCATTACAATTCCAGAACTTATATATTTTAATAGCCTTCAATGAAGTTTTGGGTGCGCGCTGATGAAGAATCTTGAAGCAGGACGAAACAGCTTTCTAGTCTTCTTTGATTTTTTTAATTATCTCTAATTGGATTAGTGTTGGTTCGTAATGAGATCTACATTAAAAAATGAGTCGTAATCTCGGCAGTAAAAGCCCGTAGTTCAAATACGTTAAAATGTTCAAAATTTTTTTCACAATAACATTAGCATAAATTGTAACTAAGCCAACAAAATAACCAGCCTAATCCTATTTGCCTCTCTTATCACTCGGTTTTCACTTATTTCCCTGTGTGCATTCTTTTTCTAAATATCGAACAATTATTTCATCTTATCAAATACACTTCAAAGACAATTTCTTCTCTTGTATTTTTACTTATTTTTATATGATGTGTTTTTTTTGTTTTCTCCTAAAATGTCTCGACTACAGAAAATTAAAAGCAGATAATAAAACTGTCTTTTTGGGCGTATGCTAATATCCATTTATCGATGGAGACTATTACATCAGATAATATATTTTGGGGTAACTTATTGTTTACTTCTAGCGTGGAAATGTTTGTCTAAACAAATAAGTTAGTCTGATGCAGAATGTGAATAGGTGTACAGCTTCAAGTCATACCACAGACAAATAAGAAATTCTAGGTGATTCTGAAACGGTAGAAGACGAAAGATTTGGTAAAGGAACCATTGAAAACTAGGAGTACTGGACAGCTGTTTCATCCTAGTTTGAGAATTATTGGCAGTACGCATCCCCTGGGGTTCGAACTAAATTGGAGTCGCGCTAAATCACGAATTGGTAGAAGTTAGAATTCATGAGCCATTGAATCGGGTCCCTGTGGCTGATTGGTATACGGTCTTGCCTTGTATGCGTGCGTACTACCGATGATTCCCAAACTACAATGAAACAGCTGTCCATTACCATGGTGCTGTTTTTCAATGTTTCTCTAGCTGATATCAATCCGTGATCAACTCGTAAAAATAAAACGAACCTTTACAAACCAAACTATAGAAAGGAATGTTTGTTTATTTGGAAAATGGTATCTCTGTGTAGCCAAATTATGTACACCGTATCTTCAACGCACCATTTGCACAGATCTTCGTATTGTGCTACTTCTTGACTTCATATTCGTATTCATATTCAGTCAGTGGTAGACAGCTTGCCAACCACACACACATACAAAGTTTAGGTTCGCTTCCCGGCTGACTCATTCCTAAAACTCATTTAGACGGTGGTAAGCTCGAAAAAGAGGAAAGATTGGATGTGAGGTTAGTAATACCACCCGATAAAAAACACACCGTGATGCTACCGAGATTTCAAAGTTCAAGACCGACGTCTTTTGTTTTACTCGAAACGCAAAGGAATGGATGAAAAAAGTCAGTTTGGAAAACTTCCAGATCGGTACGCATGAAAGCTACTTGTTTGAGTAATTCGTGCTATTTAGACTTTATTTTACGTCGCATACCAAAAAAAGAAACATGAAGTTTTCGACTTTGTTTATTGAATTGCGTACAATTTTCGAAGGATTTATCCTGACGTATTCCTTGATGTGGTTCTTTTTTTAAAAATAACGTCATACTACTAATAAAATAGAAAAAATGATTGAATACTTTGTGATAGTCTGTTGAAGTGTTGTAAATTCAGTAGTATAGTCGAAACAAACAATAATTTTTTCGTAAATATGTTCAATTATTACATGTTGAGAGTCTGAAAAATTACATAATAAAAATAAGCTAAATGATAAGGTATTCAAAATCTCGTTAGTATTGCTATATATAAATAAATAAGGGAAATCAGAATACCTACACGTAGGGATTCATAACTAGGATGGCATTTAAACCAACCAACTTACTGAGAGGTGAATTTTATCGGTATAAGGACTCGATGGATGCAATGAGGAAAAAAAATAATGTGATCTACCAAATACCTTTTAGTAACTATAGGGCCAACTAATTTTTTTTCCTTCACGTTACCAGTGGAACATAGGGCTCGAAGCTAGAGGCTTGAAGTTTTTGTAGCAGTGTTTATTTTTTTACAGGATGGGGTTGCTAGCCTCATGCCTCACCTTCTCTTTTTTACCAGTCTCACTACTGGCTTAGCGAGGTAAAGGAGTGTGCCGACCAGGGATCGAACCCCAGACCATGTGCATGGTCGGCGAGCGTCCTAATCGCTGTGCCACCGATGCACGGTCAACTAATTAGGTCAGGTCAATATATCGGAGTTAGTTGGACTATGAGAACATAGAAATTTAGTTAGATTTATGGTAACTGATCCCGATAAGTTAAATAATGTAGTCATTATAATACCCAGTCATTGCAATGCATTCACTTGCATGTAATAACACAATAGAGTGAGGCAGAGTGAAAGTATTGAAAAGTAATATAGTTAGGTGGAAGGGGGAGAGAGACAGAGAATGAGAGGTCAACCACCGAATCTATGTTCATCGAATCAACTCCAAATACTTCCAGTCGAAATAATACGATAACCACCCGATATATAAGGAAAATTACAATAAAAAATACATCAGATAGAGTAAGACACGTTATCGAGTCTTGTGATTGCATTGATATAAATTATAAGCAACAAATCGTCCTTAAAACGTTATCCAATTATCACAATACTGTGTGTGTTTTACATCTTCTGTGGAATTATATTTCCACTTACCCTTACATTTGATTTATTGCACAGTTGACTCATGTGTGTTCACTCACGTTTTGTAAACGTTCACGAATATATATATATATATATATATATATATATATATATATATATTCACTAAGAGAAATTTGGCATTTTTTCGACATACTACTGAAGAAGTAGCATCTTAGTCCGGGTTAAGTGGAGGTGGGAGGTGCGTTTATTGTCAACATAGTAAAATTAGGGATTTTTAGTGTGTCCTTCTTTTTATTCAACTGAAGTATGAAAATATTTCCTGCTGTCTGATTGATTCATTCGCTTATACAATCGAGAACAACTGAAAAAAAAATTAAACAGTTTATTGTGCTTTTATTATTACGGTTGTTTCATGTATAATTAATTGCCTAACTAGGTTCAAAAAGCTGAAGATGTCAGAGATGCAGAAAAGGCCAAAATCGACCTTCATTCAATTAATTCTCTTGGTAAACCCGATTAAAACACAAGATAATCAAGCAAAGAATATTCTTTCTGATAAATTTCTATTCTGGCTCTACAACTATACTTATATGTTTATATACATAGAATATTCTAGAGTAGTAGGCAATGACAATATTAGTGTCTTTTAAATAATATCGATTTGTTAAGTAAAATCAATGGAATTATAGTTCATTAAAGATGCTTAAATTATAATAATAATAATAAAGATATAACAGCAAATAGAATGCCAACTATAATTAGGGAAATTTCCACGAAAACTGAGGATCATTCAAACCTAGATGGTCAAGGTAAGGATAATGTTTGAACTGGCTTCTTTTGAACGCACAAATTAGGCTTGTTAATATGAGTCCCAACAGCTTCAGCAATGTTTAGTAGTCGAACACCTAAGGAAAAATCGAGATTCGCTGGTATGTAGTGAATGACCTTGAAAGCATGGTTAACATCAATCTTGTGTTCTGTATACACAAGATTAGATATAATAGCGCTGCGAATAGATTTTGTTTGTCCTTTGCTTAACCATGTAGGGTGATGTTCGGAAATTTGATGAGAAACACGCCTAACTGTACGGCGTGAGTAACTGGCTCCACAGGAGCAGTTAAATTGGTAGATACACATTGAAGAGGCGAAATTAAGCCGCTTGTCTTTTACTCTTGAACGCATGAAAGGAGTGCTTTTAAAGAGACGGTGTAATTCAGCAGCAGGGATGCTCTTTTTACCACTTCATTTCTAAGGCTCTGTGTTAGTATCGCGCTGATGTGTTGTCCCCTAGGAACTGCATTTTTAAAAATATGGCTTTTTTAAGGAACTGTTGGTACTTTGGGCTGCCTTCATTTTAGATTCATATTCTTATCAATAAACTTTTCAGGATAACCATTCTCACTTAGGAACCGTATAACATAATTCATTTTTTCATCATGACATTCGTCCGAGCAGATCGGTCTTGCTCTGTGAACCAAGCACTTTATCAGATTGCGTTTGTATTTCAAGGGCACGAAGCTGAATTTTGTGAAATTTTCCTAATTTTAGTTGATATTCTATTTGCTGCTATATCTTTACTATTATTATTATTTAATTATCTCTAATAAACTATAATTGCTTTGATCTTACTTTACAAATCGATATTATTTAGAAAACACTAATATTGTCATTGACTACTATTCTGGGATATTTTATGTACATAAACCTATATATAATTGTAGAGCCAGAAGAGGAAATTATCGAAAAGGATATTCTTTGCTCAATTATTTTGTGTTTCATGGATGTCTGAATGAATACTTTTGCTATATTGCAACCTGAATAAGGCTGTGAAGACAATATTTGCTGGTTACAAAAAGTGCTTATGAAAAGTAAATGAATCCATCTTATTGTATAAGATCTGTTCTCTTATCACATTTTTTCCAGTTAAATATGTTTCGTTCTCTTTCAGAACGTATCAGTTGAAATATACATGACTTCTTTCTGTTTTCTTGATAAGAGTCGTCACAATATGTATTCTTCTTGATTATTGTTGAGGAAGTCCGAAAAGTGATAAAATAAAACTTGAAAATGACCCAGTAGACACATTCTGGGTGCGATCGCCTTTGGGGTCTTGGGTGCATTCTCCTGATGCGTTGCAAACTTGAAGAATTTCTTGATTTTCGAAGGTTCTCTAACTGAAAACTTAATTCATTATGCAAACCAACACTTGAAAATCACTCTATATTATAACTACCACTGTAACAACAGAAGACAATTGTCAGGGAAGAGATCGTTTATTGAGAAAACCAACAGATAATATAGATTTTTATGTACAGTATTATTAGCGTCATTGATAGCAGAGAAGCAACGTCTTCTGATTGGTTGTTCTCATGCTGAAGGTTATTCTGTCATCTCTTTTTGGCCGTTTCTTAGAAAGTTAGGTCATATATCTGCGAATCGTATTTCAAGTCTACTGTGATTGGTCGTTGGGTTCCTCAAGGTTAAGTTTTGTCCTTGTTTTTTCTCATGACCAAGATTTCGGATGCAAACATTGACGTAGATTGCTGTCTACCGATTTTGGCTAGCAGACAGCTCTCACCACACTATTATTATCTCTAATATTATTTCTGTTATTAATTATTACTATTATTCTTCAGATGAGAATACCAATATGTCAGTGGATTATTAATAAACGCCCCCCTGAAACTATTCATCAACGCATAAAACCTGAAGAGAAATATGAAGAGGTAACAACAGTTGACAATGAACAAGGAGATTTCAATAAATATGATTATAATATCATAGATATTACATCTTTCTTTGATGAAAATCAATTCGATTGTATACCGTCAACATCCTTTTCATCTTCTCCTCCTCCGACTCCTCCACCATCTCTGGCTAACTTTTCAATTACCAGTGTTGATTATAGTAATAATACCACTGTGTCTGCTGCTGCTGTTGCTGCTCCCGCTACTTCACCAGAGAAGATGGTTGTTAAAAAGACTGACGACAATGTTTGTGATGGTGATGATGATGATAATGTCAATGATGAAGAACTTCGTCAGTCAATTTTCCCATCACCTGACTGTGAACACTGTGAACTGGAACAATCTATTTGTTGGCATAAACTATGGGCTAATTATGAATTACAAATTATGTTAAAGGTAGTTTTATGCATATTTCTTTTTTTTCTTTCAAAGAAATATTTATTATTATTTTTGTTCTTTTTTTTGATAATCAGAAGCGAAGTATTTATTCTTAGTCTATCAGCATAGTGTAACACACATATTGTGTGTGTATGTGTGTTTGTGCGACAGACAATCAAGCACTACAATATATATATCACCTGCTACGTCTAATCAATAGATGATATCTGGTTTCTGCGTTTATTTATATTCGGTCTGAATAGTGTTTGATGAACTGACCCATTACCGTCTATCAGTTTATCACCCTAATAGTGCATATATATATACGGTCAATAATATTCGTATTATCATTAACATAACAGAGAAAGAAATCTCTACTTATTGATTCTCTGTATGGTTCTATTTTCTTAAATTATGCACTCGAGGTTATTTAGTGTTAAAACTTGATAAATTTTTCGTCTTATTTTGTTGACAGGTTTAAATTTCTTTCTTTCTTTTTCCTTCACGTTCCCCATTGGAACATAGAGCTTCAAGCTAGTGGCTTGAAGTTTTTGTAGCAGTGTTTACTTTACAGGATGGGTTGCTAGCCTCATGCCCAACCTTTCCTCTTTACCAGGATTATTTCTGGTTTAGCGAGGTAAAGGAATAGTGCGTTGGCGGCCGGGAATCGAACCCGGATCATGTGCATGGCCGGCGAGCGTCCTAACCGCTATGCCACCGACGCACCGCATCATGAGCTGACATTGATCAGAGAACCACTGGAAAACCTGGGAGTACCAGACAGCTACTTCATCCAAGTTCGGGACTCTTCGTCGGTACGCACCCACCGGGATTTGAACCCAGGACCTTCTGGTTACAAGGTTAGCGAGCTCGTAGACCATTAAGCCACTGGAACTCTTTCTTTCTTTACTTATTTATTTATTGAATATATGCGAAATTATGTATTCACAAGTGGGATATTTTTTAACTTTTGACCAGCTTGTTGTAGAGAGGACGGTGGTATACAGGTTGATTTCCATTCATACTTAATTGATGGATGGTGACTAGCAGTTGGGGAATCCAGGATAACGCGCATTTCGTTCTATTTGGGACTCGTCGGCTGGATTTACCTGCATTTCCCAGTGAGTGAGTGAGTGATGATGTTCCCATTAAAGCTCGAACCCACAGTGCATATGGTTTTAAACGCCAAAGCAGGTATATCCAGTTGACAAGTCCCAAATAGAACGAAATGCGCTTTATCCTGGATTCCCCTAATGTTAGTCACCACCCATTAATTAAATGCTAATTAAATCCCCAAACATAGTCGAAGCATCTCCACAAGAAGCCGACATGTCAATGTGAGACCGAGCACTTCGTTGGTCTAATCAATCGACGGGAAAATCTAAAATTCAATTAAAATTTCATTCATATTGTTTAATAAAAATTAGTCTTATTCTCGTTGATACGATGATGATGTGAAGTTCTTGTGTAAATAAAAAAGTATGAACACTCCTTAGTTTATCTATCAATCCTATGAGAATATAACTGGGGATAGGAACCATCGGAAAAGACTGTGTCGAATTTGAATCCTGCTAATTCGTCTGCCTATCACATACGCGAACTTTTATTTTCCCCTCAAAATAAGTTATATTCCTACTGGATTCAACTTATCTGACACATTTTCTCTTAGTTGTTGTTGTTGTTGTTGTTGGGACTGACAAGTTTCTTTATTATCCATGAAGTCATGATTAAGGCATATATTGATGTGATAATCTGATTGGATAGTTTTTGATTCGTTAATTTATGGATTTAATTCCTGAAGTTTCGTAAATATGGTGATATACCATGTGCTTTTGTCTCATAAATGTTGTTATTGTTGTTTTCATTCCGGTTGTCAGTTTTTCGTTCTGACTTTTTGTCTATATCATTGTGGGAGGTAATTTCATCAAGTGATGATCAGTTGCTTATTGTTGTGTGTTCTGGAGAGGTGCATTCTAGTCAAGTTTAGGCGATAGCCACAACTTAGTAACATTCAATCATAACAGTAGTAATATTCACGTGACACTTGGTATTTTCATTTGCAAACTATTAAAAACTGATTTACAGGGTTTCATTATGAGCTGACATTGGTTAGAGAACCATTGAAAAGCTAACAGGGAGTACTGGACAGCTGTTTCGTCATAGTTTCGGGCTCTTCATCAGTACGCACCCACCGGGGTTAAAACCCATGACCTTCTGGTTACAAGGCGAGTTAGAACGTAGACGATTCAGCCACTGGGACTTGATCCAATAGCCAGCCAGTCCATGAATTCTAACTTCTGCCAATTCATGACATAGCGCGAGGCCTAGTCAATGTCAGTTCATGATGAAATCCTGTAACCAACCAGATCCCTACAAACCAACACTTAGAAACTGCTTTCTTTTTGTGTATATAAAGTGTCATCTATATGAACAAAAGAGATGATAACATGAACTAATGGTTGTTCTATTTGCCTGGATCTACTTCTAATTTCAGTCTATCTCAGAATATCATCCATTGTCTGTTCACATCCACTTAGAATCAAACTAATTGTGAAAAAAATAGGACTTCAAGTGAACCTAGAGAAGATGCAGGTAATAAAGATAACCAACCAACCAACAACAACAAGCACTAATCACTACCAACGGAAAAAATTTAAACAAGCTCACTTATTTGGTCAGCATCGTTTTAACTACAGTCGGCACGAATGACGATGTCAAAACCAAAATCTGAAAGGCAAGGTCAAGGTAAACCTTCATCACTCTGAGATCAGTTTAGAAATCTTCTGCACTCAGCATGCGCAGAAAGAGATTTGGATTTTTTTCATACCAATGTTAGGTGAATCAGTTATTTTTAATGTGTATCGGAAGCTTGGCACTCATGTCACGAAAAGCACTTCAAACAGCCCGTAGTAGAATTTTGTCAACGCCCCCCCTTCGCTGGCTCCATACCAAAGATCTAATAGCCAGAAATAATTAACAACAAGAAATTCTGGAAATGTGCCAACCAAGAACCTATTTCTCAACAGATATATGGAAGAAAATGCAGATGGATCGGACACACGCTGAGGAGACTGTTGAATGAGATCACGTTGCAGGCCGTCGCTCGTGTGAAACCCGAATGGGAAACGACGAGTTGGGCGTTGGTCCAGAGATGATATGAAGAGGAGATGAAAGCTAATTGTCAATCGTGTGGTCAGATAAAAAAGACTTCAGAGAACAATGTGAAATGAAGATATACTGTTGCAGCCTTATATTTTCCACTCCAAAGCTAAGGGGAGAATAATAAATATAAAGAATACGTATGCGTCTTGACAAGTACTTTGGTCTAATGAGTGGTAACTACTTCTCTGTTTCAAAACATTCAACAGAACGTACCTTGTAAATAATCACTAATATATGAAAAAGCTAACGATATTCTCCTCTCATTTTTTTCAAATTTAAGCCCAAGTAAGCCTGAAACACATAAAAGTTAAGAGATATTGGATTTATGCTAGAGTCGATATCATCTAGATACGCTTAGATTTCATTAATCAGCAGCTGAAAGTCAAGTGTCCGTGCCAACCTAACAAAACAACTCAACTGATCTTTGAAATTTCACATTTTGCCTCTTTTTGATAGCTGGTTACGTAGTAGATTTAGAATGCCACTCGGTACACCATCATGTATTTGCTTTCTAGCCAAGACTATTGGTTCTGTTTGCTTTATTCGCAAATTACCAATGATATTGAGATGTCGAAGTAGTACTCCGGAGTCAGTTAGACTAGCGGAACGCTAAGGCCTAGCGAAATCTAGGTTAGTTGACTTGGTAAGATAAAAAAAATCTAGAGAATAGTTCAACTATAGCACTATATGCAGTTGCACGCACTCATAACAGCAGATGGGATCAGGTGACAATTTTAAAATTTAATGTAACAAGGTTGGGTGAGAGAGAGGTAGAGAGAGACATTGATAACTGAAGCTATACCTGTTGAATCAAATGAAAATATGTGTAATATGAATGGTTCAACACCTGTCCAGGACATCTGGCTAATTCTGCTGCCCTCAGGACAGATGGAAAGCAGAAAGGGAGGAAACCTTGAAAATGAAGTCTCGAAGTTGTGTAGTTATAATTGTGTTGTGATTAAGAACAACAAATTGTGTTCAGAATGTCGTCGATTAAATAATACTGTTTCACTGTATGTGATGTATATTGATTAAACATACTATTATAGGGATTCATGCTACCAAAGTTAACAAGTTCTCCACATGAACAGAAATTACCCCGAGCCCTGTAATATGAGGCTGTTGACAATGCTATCCCCCAGATGCTCAAACCTCAGTCAATGAGGTGGAAATTGAATCCATGATCCATTGGTTAGTAGTCAGATATCTTAACCCGTTGAAGCAGAAATAATAATGTAGGCTGCTTAAATATCTAGATAAAATAGTACGAATCAGTAACCGCAGGATTTCATTAGTATATTTATATACATATCTGAATATATACTGGGTGTGTCTAGGTTTATGACACTATTTCACCTACATTTATTACTCTTTCTTCGTCTTATATCTTTTGTAAACTTTTCCTAGTACTTCTGCTCATTCTTCCTTTGTGAATATAAAATTATACACCTTTTCTATACAATTCAGTGTTAATCTATGCGTTTGCTGGATGTAACTTGTGGGTGTATACAAATGATTAGAGTGGAGAGCTATCAAGCCGAGGAGTTGCATCAGTGGAAGGAAGGCAAGATGATAGAGATGAAGATGAAGACATAGATGAGTGAGAATTAGAGAGGTTTCGTGCGAATTTCGGATTGTGAGGGCGATTGTTACTTCCCGTCTGCCCACACCGTGGAAGTTGGTTGCGTGACCGCAGAGCCCAGAGGACAACTGCTTCAGGCAGGTCACACGCGGCCTGTTTTTGTTCGTTCTTTTTTGTTTGGTGTGCCTCAGTAGCATATTTATCACTCCTGCCCTGTGACACGGCAGCAGGAAGCGCGGTCGTTGTTAATCCGGGCCACGGCCGATCCGGCATGAAATTTTGTGATTTTGTACTTATCATAATGTTGGATTGGGTAGCTGCTTTTTGTTTAACCGCTATCCAAACAACCTGCCTGGCATGGTAGGACCTCAAGAGACATAAGTCTCAGCTAGTATAGCTTGAATAGATCATTGCGGTGTTCAAGCCCAACCACCATGTCAAGGTAGCAGCTTTCGGTCGGGAGATGTAGAAGTGTAGAAGTGCAGTCGGAAGGTGTAGACTTCCAAGCTGGGGTCCTCGGGACGGTAAAAATCTATGGTTGGAAACAATTGGTGACATGGCTCAAAATCGTTCTCAGTGGCGCAGATGCATCCACTCCCTGTGACTTATGATCTCCAATGAAACTGTTTTGTATTTCTCTATTACTCCTTTGTCTCACACCTCTGCTCACTGTTTCTATTGTGCTTTTCTTGTACTTTCTTCTCTTGCTTCGCGTGCTACACGGAATGTGGTGACTTGAACTTCCGCACATTTGTGCAAAGTTCTATGTCGCAAACAGACAGACAGACAGACAGTATACAAATGATACTACATAATGATAAGTGGAGTTGACTTTTTCTCTCCTATAAATGAGATGTTCACTTGCTTTTCAGTGGATTAACAAATATGTCAACCTATATGACATTCGAGCACATCCCTCTTTAATTATCTTTTTCACTTATTTCATCTCGAAATACCCACATCAGAGGAAAAGGTTAACAATTCAAACTACTAATGACTATGTTTAGGAAACCATAAATTATTATTATCATTATTATTATCTTCCATAAAAAATGTTGCGCTAAAATAGTGAATTGGTAAAAGTTAGAATTCATTGATCATTGACTGGAGTCCCAGTCAGTGACTGAATGGTCTACGAGCTAGCTCGCCCCTGTAGTTGATAGGTCTGGGTTTTGAATCCCGGTAGGTGCGTACTGATGATAATCCCTAAACTAGGAGGAAACAGCTCTGCAGTCCTCTATGACTTTCAATGGACTCTCTAACTGATATCAATCCGTGATCATATTTGAAACAAATGAAATCTATACAAACTAGCTCTTGAAAGCGTATTTTATCATTTACTTGATCAATAATTTGTAGGAATTACCCCTCCTCGAAGTGTGTGGAAACAACAAACAGCTGAAAGAGCGAATATGTTTCGTCTCAGTTTGGGATTCGCCAGCAACACACATCCATGCCTCTATTGAGGAGGGTTCAGATTACTGGCTAAATTAGATGAACATTTAAACAGAAATGTTAAATAGCCAACAGTTTTTAAAATGAAACCACACAGGTCAGTAAATAGATCAAGTGTAATGTCTCTGATTGCAGGACTAACTGATGGGAATGAGTTTGAATCTCATAATAGAAATCAATCCCATAAAGGTTTCAGATACATTTTACTGATGATTGCCAAACAGCGCACGAAATCTGAATCTAGGGCTTCCTGCTGATTGCCCTCAACCATCCAAAGGAAATATTATATTAAAAATTGATGAATACCACCTTGATGTATTAATTTACTGGTTGACATTAATATTTGAACGGATCAGTTAGAGAAATGAAATATTTTTTCGATAACTGAACAAAAGAAGTGGAAGCTAATATCATGTGCGTCGGTGGCACAGTGGTTAGGACTCTCGCCGACCATGAACATAGTCCGAGGTTCGACCCCCTACCGACGCATACCTGATATCTATGGTCGGCCTGCTAAATTTGGGCTACCGATACCCATGCTGAAAATTCCATACTTGTACCAAAAATACAGTGTGGAATCAAGCTGTAATCAAAAAAGTATAAATATAAAAAAAAATTTATTGATTGAGTTATTGAATGTGGTCCTGAATCGTCAGTCTGGTAGTCATCCTCACGTTCTACCAGTGGTTAGTCGAAGTTTGTGTATAGTGAATCAAAGTCAGTACTTTTTAGTTCTTTTATTTTTCATTTTCCCGTGTCACAAGTGAAGTACCCACAGCTTCTAGCTTGAGTTCTGGAGTTTCAGTTAGTAGTGGGCTTTTTTTTTCTTACAGAGTACGGACTGCCAACCTCATGTCCAACCTTTCGTCATCACCTGGCTTACTACCGGCTAAGTGAGGTTGAGGGAGTGCATCAACAGGGATTCGATCCCGGATCACATACACGCATGGCGAGTATTCTACCAGTGAATCACCTACACACTTTTAGTTCATATTCTTTATCAAAACTACTCTACTTTTTGGTGCATTTTTTATTATTGTATGGAGAATTTCATCATGAGCTGACATCAGTTAGAGAACCACTGGAAAACCAACAGGAAGTACTGGACAGCTGTTTTGTTCTAGTTGGGGAGTACTCAACAACACGCACCTGCCGGGGTTCGAACTCAGGACATTCTGGTTACAAGGCGAGTTAGCTCGCAGACCATTCAGCCACTGGGACTCTATCCAATGGCCAGCCAGTCCATGAATTCTAACTTCTGCCAATTCACGACATAGCGCGACCATTTCGCAATGTCTTCTGCAATGATTTACTGTCTCATCTTCGACCTGCTGTACCCTACTGGTCACGGCTTCCCAATTGAATCCCTAAAAAAGCCAATACTTGAAAATTTTTTATTATTGTCTTATTTTAAATTAGGACGAAGTACCATTCAAACCTGAATTGGATTTTATCAATACACCGATGTTGAAGATAAACAAAGTAAGAGTTTTTTTTTGAAAAGTTGGATATGTTCACTTAATTAGTGACTACTATATATATGGCTAGGCTATTATATCGCTACTTGTTTTATTTATTAATAACAGTTAGGTGATTAGTCGTTTATGAAAAGTGACATAAAAAAAAACATGGACTATAGGTAAATTGAAGCCCATAAATTACATCACTCTATACACTCTATACGCTATGATTATTCTCGGGTAAGCATACCTTCACGTAAACAACACGCCACCGTAAAACTGAAATGCATATCTAATATTCTAATCATCAAACTATCCAATTTCATGCATATATTGCTAGTGAATCTAGCAAAATGATATGCAATATTTTCATAGTTATTGTTCAAGAGTCAAAGAGACTCTTTGTTTCAGTTTTCTAACATAGTTACGTGATTGGTCAACCGAATGGTAAAAATGTCTAACAATTAAGTTGATATCTTTCTTGAACACTTTGATTGATAATAGGTGTCTGCATTCTATCCCAAGTGTTAAGTGGGATAATAAGGTAAGCAATAATGAGGTTAGGCTTCAGTTGAGTGCTAGGTAAGGAGGGGGGTGAAATCAATCAACAAGGTTGAGAAGTTACACCGATTGAGATGGTTAGGAGATGTGTTACGTATGCCTAGCTGTCGCCTTTCTCGACCTACGGGCAATGTTAGCTGACGTAGGATCAAGTTGGAAAACAGTCAGTGGTGATTAAGCCAAAACATGGTTTTATCAATCAATGAAATCCACAATAGTTAGTTTAAGCCACTTGGGGAGGTACAGGCTTCCTGACTGGTTGGGGTTCTCGGGAGATGGTAAAAACCAATGAAGGCTGGAGACAATTGATGTTACCAGTAAAAGTCTTTTTCAACGGCTGACGCAGACGCATTTGCTCTTTTTGATTTATGACATCCAATGAAATTCTATTCCCCCTCTAAATAACTATTCTTTCTGCCTAATATCTCCGTTTATGTCTCTTTTGAAACTCTCTTTACCCCCTTCTCTTGCTTTGTGTGTAGCAAACTCGAACTGGTGCACATCTATCTGTGCAAAGTTCCGCGTTGAAACTTCGATTGAACACTCACTAGAAAGTAACTAATGTCATAAGTTTAGTTCTTTGTTTGGTGTAGACTGAATTCTATCAGTCAAGTTTGCAACGTAGTCATCATACTAGCTGGCTCGTCATCACGGTGCACACATTGAATTTTTGCTGTTAGATTAGTTGGAGGCAATCGGCAGCAAGCCTTAAACCACCTAGGTTTCGTGTTTGTTGGAATTTACCAGTCAGCAAGGCGTGTGTCTGTAACCTTGAAGGAACTCATGTACCACCCTCTGAGATTCGAACCTGTATTACCTGTATTACCCAGTGATGCAATCAGAGAAGTTACCATTGAGTTATTCGGCCTTACAATTGACAAGTGTCAGCAAGCACAAAACGTAGGTACCCTAAACTTCCTGCCGATAGCCACTAACTATCTTGAATAATAGTAGCTTAGTTTTTCAGAATACGTTGATATTTATAATGGATCCACTTAGAACTTACTAAAGAAGTGGATCGGTGTTTTAAAAAAAATTGTTGTAATGGGTAAAATAAAAACAAGATTCAAAGTAATAATGAAAAATATGGCATTTAATGTAATATCATTCGATTTGAAGCATATTTTAATCACAACCCCAGTCACCGCCACTGTATTTTTCTCTCAGACAAAATGTAGAGCAGTAGGTTGAAAATTATTTGAAAATGAGCAGCAATACATACGATGACTTAAAGTTGTAACTGCATGGATTATGTGCTGGATAGAAAATTAGACAACCTAATGGTTAATTGACTTTGAGATTTTTCCGTTGATTGATTGGACCGAAGTGCTCGGTCTCAGGTTGAAATGTCGGCTTCTTAAGCAGATGCTTCGACAATGTCTGGGCATTTAGTTAGTATTTAACTGGTGGATCGTGACAAGCAGTGGAATCCAGCCAGCATGCGCATTTCGTCCTATTTGGGACTGGTCAGCTGGATGTACCTGATTTCTCAGGCGTTTGAAACTATGGGCACTGGGTTCGAGCCACGGTGAGGACATCATCATTCACTGAGAAATGCAGGTACATCCAGATGACGAGTCTCAAATAGGACGAAATGTGCATCCTGGATTCCACTGCTAGTCACCATCCACCAATGAAACCTAATGGTTAGTTTGAGCACTTCGTCAAATTAATAAACGATTCTCATCACAATCATCAAAATACCAATTTAGTGAAGTAACTGATTGATTTTTTTTCACTTTCAACTTTTATTCCCCCCACGTTGTGTTTAGAGGGGACTCATCATCACTGCTCTGACCACTGACTACATAACCCATTATTTTATACTAGTGAATTGAGTACGCATCATAATCAGCATGGTATATTAAAAAAGACAACATAGAAGCTTCCCAGCTCATCTAGTTAACAAACATGCAGCTATACATTGCATTCTATTGAGCGTAAATAGGCTGATCAAACACACTGATGGTTTCTATTTATGCATTGAAATGTTGTGCATATTGAATTACGTGATTATTTTTGGCAAAGAAAATTAGACATAAGATATATATATATATATAATATTTTTGTAAAGAAACATTATTCTTTTTCCTTACTTTGGACCATGAATGTGGTTTAATTTGTGGGAATTTAAATTCTCTATAATCAGGATTCATTTCATGAATTTGTTCACGTGATGGTGTGCCTAGAACTTTGATAATTTCAACCAGTTGGTCTACACCACTTTCTCCAGGGAAAATTGGTTGTCCAAGAAGAAGTTCTGCAAGCACACAACCAGCTGACCATACGTCTGTAAGTGTTATGAAATATAATTGAAATATAGAATAGTGAACAGATCTATGATAATGCTGTAAAATGCCGATGAGTAATAAATACACTTGATCTCAAAGACCAGCAGCGTTTATAAAGTAATAAGTAGGCAAGAAATGCTTTGGTTGGTTACAGGTTAACATCATTAGCTGACATCGGTTAGAGAACCTTCCGAAAACCTGGGAGCAGCGGATGGCTGTTTCTTCCAGGTTTGAGACTCTTCAGCAGTGCGCACCCGACACCTTCCTGTTACAAGGCAACTTTGCAGACCATTATGCCACTGGGGCCCGATCCGATGGCCAGCTCACGAATTCCAACTTCTGCCAATTCACGACATAGCACGACCGCTGGCCAATGTCTTCGGCGAGTATTTGTCCGACCCTACTGGTCACGACTTCCCACTAGAACTATTAGCTGAATAGGGCCAATTTCCAGTGAGCATCTCATCGATATTTATTAAGTACTGGTTTGTAGGGATTTGATTGATTGGTTAACAGGATTTCATCGTAAGCTCACATTGGTTAGAGAACCATTAGAAAACCTACAAACCAATACTTGAATATGAAGACATGCTTTCATGATTCATAGAATCTAAAAGCTAATTACTGGGTGTATCAGGTTGGTTAAGCTTAGTGAATATTCATAAAATCCCTACTTATCCTGTGCTGTTGTTCAAGAACAGCATGTAAGCTTTTCACAAGAGGTCCATAAAGTAACGGAAGTCAATAATAAACGATTACATAAAATAAGATCCAAAATCATTTATAGTCGAGTACATACATCATAACCAATCCTTGATAAAATTATTACATTTTACTTCTCTTTTCGTAGTCTGCTTACAATTGACAAAATTATCACTAACTTCTCAACACTATGTATCGTTTATCAAGTATGGAAAGTGTTCAGTCTATTTCTGTTCGTACCTTCAAGTCATTCATATTAAACTCGTACAGGTAAGGTAAGACGTATCATGTTTTATTTAGTTCTGACTGATTTCCAATAAAGAATGACCAGTTCAAGAATATGGCAGTAAGCCACACCTAGAGTGCGAAGCTTGTGATACTACTTGGACGCCGAAAACCCGGTAGGTGGAGCAGTGATTGAACTCAGGGCCTTGGAAGTTGGGGGCCTAAACCAGTACGTCATAGCCCTTATATATTTCAAGAGTATAGTTTACAACGATTTGTTAGCTACAATTATATGCGGGTTAATGTGCTCATTAAGGACTTTTGTAAGAAGTAAGCCATTCACAAATCGCAGTAATATCGCTCACAGTTTGCCTAGAATGATCACGGGTTGTAACAACAACTAATCAATAATCTTACTATCATTGATTATGTAAATCTATGCGAAAATAAATCTTCGAAAGAAGAATTATCGAAACATTCTCATTTATTTTTTTTTATTACAGAAAACCAGCTTACCAATCTGGCAAGTGTAATCCACAGCGCCGAATATTAGTTCAGGAGCTCGGTAATAGCGGGAACATATGTAAGAGACATTGGGTTCACCACGAACTAATACCTTTGCGCTATAAAATAAACATATGAAATTTTTAGAGGCGAATAAAGCTAAGAAATAAAAATAGTACACAGGAATTACAACACAAAACGTATGGCTTCAGTTATGACATATTGTCTGTGGTGAATCAATGCATATAAGTAGGCTTGAAGGCTTGCACGTTAGAAATAAATACCAGCATGGTTTATTAGTTAAAGAATACATCATCATCACCGAGCATAATGAACATGAATATTCCGCAGATCACATGACAACACAACTCACACAACTACCAAATATTATCTGAATATAGATACTCATAAACGTCTGATTTTTAGTCAAAAATATCTCTTTTTATTTTGAAAGGAAGTTATTAAAAACTCCGTAGAGTGAAAATAATAAAATATTTCTCAACAATAATATGCACATCTGGGCAGTTTTGATAGTGTATCACATCAATTACACGAAGGTTGATAATATCTGACTAAATAAAAAATCTCGACATCCCCCTAAGCTTTTCCAGAGCTACTGAAGAAAGACTATACCTTATTACGTAGGATGTCAGAGGTTGTCAGCAGGGTAAGCAACGTGCTACTTAACCAGCTTGTTAATATTCTGGTCGACAGGCACTTGGACTCATGTGAAAAATGGGTTAAATCCATTCTATTCAACTCACGCCACCCTCTTCATTCACAACTCCCCTTGTATCTCATCAGGCAGAACCAGAAGCCTATATAGAAAACTATATGCTCTATTGTATTATAAGAATCACTTCCACAAACAGTGAGTAGTTAATAAATAATATATCACTATTTTGTATCAAGCATTGGTGGGTTAGTGATAAAATGCTCACCAACCACGCTTTATGTGGTCCGGGGTTCGATCACCGGCCGCCAAAGCACTCATTTACCTCGCTAAGTCAGTAATAAAACTTTTAAAGAGGGAAGGATGGGCATGAGGCTAGCAACCCCACCACAGCTACCCAAACTTCACACCTCCAGCTTGAAGCCCTATGTCCCACTGGAAATGTAAAGGAATTTTTTTAATGTATCAATTAAGTGATTCTTGTAATGGGATTCTACGCCACTATGCTGTTCACGTTCTATTTTTATTTAGAAACAACCTGCTTGATGCATATTTTTCTGGTTATTTTGAAATGCACATTCAATTGCACACCGCATTTCATATGGTAATCATTAACAGATTGCAATCGTTAGAAATTTTTTCGATTCAACCAATTAGTCATGTGACAAAAACTCAGTTTACCACTATCAGCCGTAATGACCTCAGCAATTTATCTCACAGTTTACAATTCTGTCATACTTCACATAAGCAAAAATATTTATACAACACTGAATTTTCTCTATTCTGCGCTTTCCGAGCTGAAGAAGAGAGAGTTTTGGGCTTTTAAATTTCAGTAATCGTGGTGTTGATAGCCTGATGCCCAGTCTTTCCTCTTTTCTGGGCTTACTGCTAACTACTACTAACGGCTGCGTAGCAGATTTGCAATTAGCAAATCAGTTTGTAATTTACACAGTTGTTGAAGGTAGCTGCTATCGCTCCCGCCAAATGTAAGATGATGTTACAGGATTGGACTATACTGACTCCTAGTTTAGAAATAGGGAGTGAAGTGGTAGAGCACGTTAACCGCTTAGGTTAGGCGTCGAGTGCTAGGTAAGGAAGGGGAATCAACAGACGAGGCTATGAAATCGCATCAACTGAGATGGTTAGGATATGTGTTACGTATGCCTACTCATCGTCGTCCTCGACCTATCGGCAATGTTAGGTGACAAAGGGTCAGACTGGAAAAGAATTGGTGGCGGTTAAACCAAAATATGGCTTCATCAATCAACAGTTAGTTTAAACCATCCACGAAGGAAGGCGTAGAATTCATGACTGGTTGGGGTCTTCGAGACGGTAAAAACCAAAGTAGGCTGAAGACGATCGGCAATGTGGCTCAAAATAGTTCTCAACGGCGCAGATGCATCCACTCCTTGTGACTTATGATTTCCAATGAAACTATATGCCACTTCGTCATTACTATTCCTTTGTCTCACACCTCTGCTTACTGTCTATATTATGTATTTCTTCTACTTTCTTCTCTTGCTTTGTGTGCTACATGGAGTGTGGCGACTTGAACTGCTGCACATCGGTGCAAAATTCTATGTCAAAAACAGACAGACAGTTGTTCCAGGTGAAATTCTACCATGGTGTTCCCTTTGGAAACCTACACTATTCAGATTCCAATGAGTGGAATGACTCCAGAGGTATTTAAGTACGGTGGAGACAGCTTACTGTCCGGATTAACTGAGGTACTAGGCAGCGTCTGGGAATCAGAAGAAGTCCCATCGGGTTGGTGTAAGTCACTGATTATCCCCATATACAAGAAGGGAGACAAGTCTTCCTGTGATAATTACAGAGGGATTAGCTTGACTAATATAGTATCTAAAGTCCTACGGCTCAATAATCATGTGTAGACTAAGTGGTGCTCGGGAGGCACAAACACGAGAGAGCCAGGCAGGCTTTAGACCAGAAAGAGGGTGTATTGATCATATCTTCACCCTCCGACAGTTTCTAGAACATAGGTATTCCTATCGGCGTCCAACAGTCATTATATTTCATACATTTATTCCCCTTAATGAATTTGAACAATGCAAGAACTACAGTTTTAGCAGAGTAAAATGGTACCATCTTTTATTTCGTTGCCTTCTCGTCAGCTGCTAACAGACCAAAGACATTATTAAATATATCTACAACAACAATTTTAACATACTTGCAC
Source organism: Trichobilharzia regenti (assembly GCA_944472135.2). Classification (NCBI taxonomy): domain Eukaryota; kingdom Metazoa; phylum Platyhelminthes; class Trematoda; order Strigeidida; family Schistosomatidae; genus Trichobilharzia; species Trichobilharzia regenti. The sequence goes on from OX235262.1 coordinate 139,013,924, forward strand.
AGAGTTCAGTTTAAACAAAAATCAATCGATCAATATACGCATACACTAAAAATATATACATATATAAATATGCAATATTAACCACTATTCCGAACAATAATAATCAAACACAATGGAAACTTTTAGCATTTCACATTCGGAGGAAAGAGAGGTGAAATTATCCAGTTACCAGGGCAAAGAAAGGCTGATAACCGCTTCTTTCTGGACGCATAAATCAGGTTTCAGGCGCTTGATGGAAATGGCTTCAGCAAACTTAAGGAGAATTGAGCTATTCTGCTTATTGATAATTTTGAACGACTTTTCAACGTCCACCTCATGACCCGTGTCAAGAAGATGCCTGGTGATGGCACTGTTTAAAGCATTTGTTCCCTTTAGACGTAAGCTTTTTGGTACATGTTCAGAAAATCGTAGATATGCCCTTCTTTCTGCCCTTCCAAAGTAACTGCTCCCGCAGATACATGTAAATTTCCATTATGTTTGATTATTATTGTTCGGAATAGTGGTTAATATTGCATATTTATATATGTATATATATATTACTGTATGTGTGTATTGATCGATTGATTTTTGTTTAAACTTAACTCTGTGCAAGTATGTTAAAATTGTTGTTGTAGATATATTTAATAATGTCTTTGGTCTGTTAGCAGCTGACGAGAAGGCAACGAAATAAAAGATGGTACCATTTTATTCTGCTAAAACTGTAGTTCTTGCATTGTTCAAAGTCATTATATTTCTTGACCTAAAGGCAGCATTCGACTCTGTCGATCGAGAAGTTCTCTGGAGATGCTTGGCTGTAAAGGGAATTCCGAGAAAATATATTGAACTGATTAAGGCACTCTACTCGTACTCATACAGCCAGGTGAGGGCTTACGGCGAGCTGTCATCCGAACTGGTGACGACTAGTGGTGTCCGTCAAAGATGCCCATTATCCCCTTTTCTATTCAACTTCATCATAGATGTACTAATGGACTTAACCCTGAGTGACTTCAGCGACTCAAGGATTGACTTGCTACCAGGGAATAATCTCGTTGGCTTAGAATATGCAGACGATATAGTCCTTCTAGGCGAAGACGCTGACGAAATGCAGTCTTCTAAACACCTTGAGCCGCAATCTACGAATGTTTGGCATGCGATTCGCTCCCGCCAAATGCAAGATGATGTTACAGTACTGGACTACATCGACGCCTAGTATAAAAATAGGAAGTGAAGTGGTAGAGCACGTTGACCGCTTCACCTATTTGGGAAGTACCATCAGCCAACGCCAACGGGTTGATCTCTGACGAAATCTCAGCACGAATACAAGGGGGCTCGTTTCGCATTTGCCAGTTTACGCCGACTCTGGCGTAGACGAGATGTTCGACTATCGACCAAAGGGCGGGTGTACTGCTCATCAGTCCGCTCCGTCCTCCTTTATGGTTGTGAGACCTGGCCACTGAGAGTGGAAGACATGAAAAGACTAGCTGTCTTTGATCATAGGTGCCTGCGCTCTATTTCCCGTGTAAAGTGGCATAATAAGGTGAGCAACATGGAGGTTAGGCGTCGAGTTCTAGATAAACAGGGGAAATCAATCGACGAAGTCGTGAAGCTACAAAGACTGAGATGGTTAGGACATGTGTTACGTATGCCAAGCCAGTGGATCGAAAGGTACTATGGCAATGTCTGACTGTGAAGGGAGTGCCAAGAAAGTACGTTGCACTAATCAAGGCACTCTATTCAAACTCACGTAGTCGTGTAAGGGCTTATGGGGAATTGTCATCTGAATTGGTAACAACCAGTGGTGTCCGACAGGGATGTCCACTTTCCCCATTTCTGTTTAACTTCATCATAGATATGCTAATGGAAGTATCCTTAACTGAACGTAGTGACTTAGGAATCGACTTGTTACCAGGGAATAATCTTATGGACTTAGAATATGCAGATGACATAGTCCTGTTAGGGGAGGATGCTGAAAAAATGCAGAGTCTTCTGAACACCTTGAGCAGCAATCTTCGTATGTTTGGCATGCGATTCGCCCCTGCAAAATGTAAGATGCTGCTACAGGACTGGACCACGTCAACCCCTAACTTAGTGATAGGGAGGGAAGTGATAGAACATGTTGACCACTTCACCTACTTGGGAAGTTGTATTAGCACCAACGGACTGATTGGCGATGAAATCTCAGCACGGATCCGAAAAGCTCGAGCTGCTTTCGCTGACTTACACCATCTCTGGCGTAGGCGTGACATCCGGTTATCAACCAAGGGACGTGTGTACTGCTCATCAGTTCGCTCCGTCCTTCTCTATGGCTCTGAAACATGGCCAATACGCGTTGAAGACATGAAAAGGTTGACTGCTTTCGATCATAGATGTCTGCGATCTCTGTCTCACGTTAGGTGGTTTCACAAGATAAGTAATGTTGATGTTAGGCGTAGAGTGTTGGGCAAAGAGGGAAAATCAATCGACGAGGCTATAAAGTTACATAGACTAAGATGGCTAGGTCACGTGCTGCGCATGCCTAACCACCGCCTCCCCCGACGGGCTTTGCTAGCTGATATAGGTTCAGGTTGGAAAAGAGCCAGTGGTGGCCAAACAAAAACATGGCCTCATCAATCCATGAAATCCTTGACAGTTAAACTGAGTCAGGTAGGGAGATGCAGACTCCCGGGTTGGGGCCCTCGGGACTCTAGGAATCAATGGCTGGAGACAATAGGTGACATGGCTCAAAATCGTTGTCAATGGCCAGCGCAGATGTATTCAGTCTCTGTAATCTTTCATATTCCTTTCTACCATTACCCATTCTGTTTCACTCTTATACTTGTCAAACTCTATTAATTCTCTTCACTCATCTTCTTGTCTACCTCTGTGGGCTATTTGGAACGTGGCAACTCGAACTGCTGCACTTCGGTGCCAAGTTCTATGTTGAATCCAGACAGACAGACAGACAGATGCCAAGCCATCGCCTCCCTCGACGAGCAATGTTAGCGGATATAGGGTCAGGCTGGAAAAAAGCTAGCGGCGGTCAAACAAAAACATGGCTTCACCAGTCAATGAAATCCACAACAGTTGGTCTAAGCCACGTAGGAAGGTGTAGACTTCCAAGCTGGGGTCCTCGGGACGGTAAAAATCTATGGTTGGAAACAATTGGTGACATGGCTCAAAATCGTTCTCAGTGGTTGGTGCAGATGCATCCACTCCTTGTGACTTATGATCTCCAATGAAACTGTTTTGTTTTTCTCTATTACTCCTTTGTCTCACACCTCTGCTCACTGTTTCTTTTATGCTTTTCTTGTACTTTCTTCTCTTGCTTCGCGTGCTACACGGAGTGTGGCGACTTGAACTTCCGCACATTTGTGCAAAGTTCTATGTCGAAAACAGACAGACAGATTCCAATGTGTGATCTGCTTGATATGATGAATGGTAATCATGAAAGCAAAAATAATTGAGTAGAACTATATACTACTGACTAGTTGAAATGAGTAGTTGTACACCGATCAAATGTGAACCATGTGTTTGTTAGCCAAATCAAAGTGATTTAAACACAGACCAGATGTTTCGCTCATTTAACACCAAAGCCATCAGAGGTGTATCCGGTGGTCAAATCATCCAGTTTCTGATCAACGGCTAGTAAACTACGACGAGGTTGAAGAATATGTTGACAGGGAATCGAACCCCGAACCTTCTGTGTGTTCTAAAATTGAATCATGCGTTTATCTATCCAACACCACAATAGGAATAAATCTTGACATAATATGCACAAGCATAACTTGTTATAAACTAACCTTCCAAAATCGCATAATTTCAAAACAGCAGTAGTTGGATTTAAAAGTAAATTTTGTGGCTTGATATCTCGATGACAAATACCCTTGTGATGTATGTACGCCAGACTACGAAACAATTGATACATGTACAGCTGAAAGAAGGAGTTAGTAAACAGTTGTTAACGAAAATTACTGAAATGAACTAACGCACAAAACAATAAAAGATGATAATGGGGTGAAATTTTTGGGAAATGAAAAACAAAACTTAGTACATGTTCAAAGATAATTTCTACACAAACAATAATACTATTTTTAAATAATAATTACATCAAATTACTTTTACATATTGAAACCCACTATCGGTGAAATTAGATCAGGTAGGCTTAACTTGTTATAGTTTAAAACAGAGATCTAAATTACAGTTATACGGGAACCAATCGCCCAAGCTTTTTTCAACTTCAATTATCATTCATATTACGATAGTGTATGTCGTCACTTCTTAAATTATTTCCTTGAAACTATAATTTTACAGATATTTGTATAGTACTACTCGACGTCTGGAATTCCTTTCACGATATAACTTTTTAATATGCTAATGGAAATATCTTTAAGTCCCCTTAGTAGTCAGATATGCGTAAATTATATCAGTGTGTAATAATAATAAAGTACTCTTTCTTTTCCTAAAACTCTCTAATAAGGCGCAACACATATATTCATCAGTTGATTATCACCATTAAGGGGACGTTTTCCGAATTAGAGACACCTAGGCAAGCCGACCGAAAATTCACAAAATAATTGAGCAAAGAATATCCTTTTCGATAATTTCTTCTTCTGGCTCTACAATTATATCTGTTTATATACATAGAATATTCCAGAATAGTAGTCAATGACAATATTGGCGTTTTTTAAATAAGATCAATGGAATTACAGTTCATTAAAGATGCATAAATTATACTAATAATAATAATAAAGATATAACGGCAAATAGAATATCAACTATAATTAGGGAAATTTCCACAAAAATTGAGGATCATTCATACCTAGATGGCCAGTGGGGTAAGGATAATGTCTGAACTAGCTTCTTTCGGAGGCATAAATTAGGCTTCTTAATGTGGAACCCAACAGCCTCAGCAATATTTAGTAATCGAACTCTTCAGGCGAAGTTAAGATTTGTTAGTATGTGCGGTAAGTGACTTTGAAAGCCTCGTTGACATCAATCCTGTGTTCTGTATCCACAAGATGAGATAGAATAGCGCTACGAATGGATCTTGTTTGTCCTTTGCTTAACCACTATTCAGGGTGATGTTCGGAAATCCGACGAGAAACACACCTAATTGTACGGCCTATGTAACTGGCTCCACAGGCGCGCTTAAATTGGTAGATACACAAGAGGCGACAAATGGTATGTGAATTCTTAAAGTCTAACCCAAACTTAAGTTTTAGGCCTTACAGATACTTATGAATGTCAGCTGGTGGAATTACTTATTAAAATACGTTGTGACCTCTTTTTCCTCATGTGACGTAATAAGGTCATGGTAAATAGGGTGTTACTAAGCAAAGATGTAGGGGAAACTTCCTTTTTACTTATTTTGCTACTTTTACTCTAGGAAATATGGTAAATTTAGGTCACCATAAAAACAAGGTGGTGTTTTAAATTTAAGGTTGAAAGAAACATAAAATCTAAGCAGTATATATATGCTACAGAACTGCTTTAAAATTTGGCATAGTTAAGGATATCTTTGGATTCATGACACAGCTATACTTTCTATGGATGAAACACTATTACAAAACGTATGTGATCTACAGAAGGCAAAGGCTAATCGAAAACTGGGTGAAAAAGTTCAGATGTACTTTTTTTAGCATAGCATAGCATATACTCAGATTTCACCGATGTGTATCTACTTCAATTTGGCTCGTTTTGTTCCACTCATATATATTTTTTATTTAAAAAAAAGAGTATAATTGAACAAAACTTTTTACAAAAACTAATAAAATAGAATATGCTTTGATGCCTGTTTCTTTAGAAATCAATCAGTTGTGATTTGGATAATGAGGCCTTTATTAATACATGTTCATTGGTTTCATTTTTTTATCACATCTCTTACAAAACCAGATTATGATTTAAAAACCCAAAAATATTTCCAGTTAATCAATCAAAAAGGTTTACGCATTTCTGCTTCTTCTTCAAGAGAGAGATCACCTGACTACTTGCTAATAGGCAAGGTTGAATTTTATGCATTATTATTATTAATTCAACTTCATATCTTAATAATTTGTATTCACTTGCATATAAATCCCTTGTGAATTGTAATTATGCATATTTAATACGTGAGTGATGGTAATCAATCATTCAGTTAGCAAGTAGAAGCGACTGGAGACGTTTATTATTGCGACAGCTACAGTACAATCCAATTTCTATATCGGTATGAAGAATTTTGTAACCTTGCCTAGTTTAGTGGCTCACTAAGTTTTCTAACCGGTCTCATGCACGGAGAAAAAGGGGTGGGGTTTGGGTATTATTATTATTATATCCTTTAATTCCTAGAAGAACATAGGGCTTCAGCTGCGCGCCTCCATTACATTCTGTCTTCTGCCAACTTTTTCACTCCGCTCCAAGTCTGCCCACATGCTTTCATCTCCTCTTCACATGACCTCCTCAAAGTCACCCTTGCACTGACGACCGACTCACCGCTTCCCTTTAATAATAATAATAATAATCACTTTATTCCACCGCTTCCCTTTCAGATTCCACTCGAGCGATGGCTTGTCTAGTGATGTCACTTGATGGTTTTCTCAGAGTATGCCCAGCCAGTCCATCTCCATTTCTTCCTGCCTATTTGTTTCATAATCGGTTCCTGGTTGGTTCGCTCATTGCCAGAGATCCATCCCTATTGAGCGAAGACAACTGTTAATGAAGGTCTGTAGTTTGTTTAAGATGCTCTTTATGACGCGTCAAGTCTCTGTTCCGTACAGTAAGTAGAACTGACTTCACATTGGAGTTGAAAGTCTGGATTTTATTTTTGATGCTGAGTGCTGTTGACCTCCACACAGATTTGAGAGTAATGAAAGTTTGTCTTGCTTTTCCGATTCTGGCTTTGATATCCTCGTCAGTTCCGCCTGTAGTTGAAACGATGCTTCCCAGGTAGGTGAAGGAGGCTGTTTCTTTCAGGTTCTTCCCATTTATGCTGAGTGTTCTCTGTTGTTGTTGTTGCTGTTGGTGTTGGCCAGGAATCTTCATCACCTAGCTCTGTTTTCTCTATGTTCACCTGAAGTCCTATCTTTGATGCTTTTTCTGCTTTTCACTTGCATATCTTCTAGTTTGTCGGAAATCACACATATATCATAGGGCTAGAGACCCTACCCTGGAAAATCAATCCAATCGCTAGAGAAACTACAAAGCACAAGAGAAATATAACAGACAAACTTTTTCTTCGGAGAGACAAAACGATGCGGGCTGGTGAAAGCCTTTAGGAAACCAGTCGTCAGTCAATGTGTCTTCTTTCGATGGAAGCAAAAATAAGAATAGAGACGTGGAATATTTGCACAATGTGCAGAGATGTGCTGCTGAAGCTCTATATCCCACTCAGAAACCCCCAAGGGGATAATAATAATAATAACAAATGAGGAATTTATATATATTCTGAGACTAACGCCAGTACACATGTACTCATCTAATTATTATTTCTAGCCCGTAAGTTATTGCCCAGTCCTCCTCATCTTCACAAAATACTTCGTGTACACAGAAGTTGTTAGAAAACTAGTTCAAATATAAATGGATTGTATATAAATTTTCTCTTTTATTTAACGGCTCCTCACCCTCTTATCTCCAAAAGAAATAAAAATTTCTACAGAGTTGTACTTTTCTTTTGAATGAATTGAACTGATTGATCGAAAAAAGAAAAACTTATCACAATTCTTTCTTATCTCATTAAAAGCTTCAATTAATAAAGAAAGAAAAAAAATCAAAGCTTGATAAATTTCTCCTTGACTTATTGATCCTAGTCCATTGGGTGTGTGTGTGTGTATGTGCGTTTGTCCATTGTAAATAGTAAAGTACATATGTGATAATGCCTCAAGGACATTATGAAATCAACCAATAACATACAAAAAAGCCATCGGAAATAATTAAAGTCAATAAATTGTGTGAAATAAATGTGGTATACTATATATACGCAAATATATTTAGGGAAATGTCGATAATAATTCTATTATAAAGCATAGCAAACAATAGATATTCATGTGATGATACAACATAACATTGAACAAAACATACTTAATGAAACGTCTTATTTGAAACATATGCGATTACAGTAAATATAAAAAGTTATTTCCCTAACTGTGTAAAAGTGCTATCATCCTAGAATTTTTCTCAAACAAAGTAATATCTTGAAATATTGGTTTGTAGGGATTTGGTTGATTGGTTACAGGATTTCATCATGAGCTGACATTGGTTAGAGAACCATTGGAAAACCAACAGGGAGTACTGGACAGCAGTACGCAGCCACCACAGGGGGTTAGAACTCAGGACCTTCTGGTTACAAGGCGAACTCGTACACCATTAAGCCACAGGGACCCGATCCAATGGCCAGCTCACGAATTCTAGCTTCTGCCAATTCACGATATAGCGCAACCGCCAATACTTGAATATCAATGAGATGCTCATTGGCGACTGGGAAGTCGTGACCAGTAGGGTGCAGCAGGTCGCGTGCCAGGACAAATACTCGCCAAAGACATTGGCCAGCGGTCGCGCTATGTTGTGAATTGGCACAACACAATCCACAACAGTTGGTCTAAGCCACGTAGGAAGGTGTATACTTCCTGACTGGTTGGGGTCCTCGGGACGGTAAAAATCTATGGTTGGAAACAATTGGTGACATGGCTCAAAATCGTTCTCAGTGGTTGGTGCAGATGCATCCACTCCTTGTGACTTATGATCTCCAATGAAACTGTTTTGTTTTTCTCTATTACTCCTTTGTCTCACACCTCTGCTCACTGTTTCTTTTATGCTTTTCTTGTACTTTCTTCTCTTGCTTCGCGTGCTACACGGAGTGTGGCGACTTGAACTTCCGCACATTTGTGCAAAGTTCTATGTCGAAAACAGACAGACACAGACAGAATTGAAGTTAGAATTCATGAGCTGGCCATTGGATTGGATCCCAGTGACTTAATGGTCTACGAGCTCGCTAGCCTTGTAACCAGAAGGTCCTGGGGTTCAAACCCGTGTGGTGGTGGGTGTGTTTTGATGAAGAGTCCCAAACTAGGACGAAACAGCTGTCCAGTACTCCCTGTAGGTTTTTACAATGGTTCTCTAACCAATGTCAGCTTATGATGAAATCCTGTAACCAAAGTAATATGTCTAAAGTGTCCATTAAGTACACTCAGTTTGTATTTCTTTCATAGCTGAATGCCCATCTACTCAAAGTTCAGTAGGGTTGAGTTTATTTTTGAGCTTCTATCAGTTTAAGTGAAATATTATAGAATCTCTAATTCTTTACAACTTGTGTAGATTGCATTCTTTCATAGAGAACTTTCAGTGATGCTAGACTATATGGAGGTGAGTAAGGGCAGACTATCTTGGTGACTATCAACTTAATTGTGTTTTTATATATAACCAAGTTATACAAGAGATAGTATTATCAGAGCGGTAGATAATACCAACAAATATATATGCGTGGAATATTTGACTCAATTTAGCACCGATATATCCACACTGGGAGAAGCCAAAACAACATCCAAGAAAAGTGCACAACAAACACACAGCTTAAGATGTTCACATATATTTGAGTCATTTTTAATTGTATTTACTGAATCCCCATTGTATGTTAGACAGCAAAATGAAGCCCATGGAGAAATGAATAGCAGGGTAAAATGAAACTATCATGGTCGAAATCACGGTGACGTCGAACAATCAGTCAGAATTCAGATACAGAAATCTGTATAATCGTAATGAAATAATTTGCTAAGTAGCATTCCAAACATAACATTACACTGGATGACTGTGTTGTGAAAATTTCTCCCAATTGCTGAAAGCATAATCTATAGAGAAATCATAACATGTGCTAAATATATAAAATACCCAGGTGATTGTAGGTTGTACCACTTTCAGATCCACTCCTTTTCCTGACACTGTCCTTCAACCTAACAGGAACTATAATGCTGACGTTAAACCTTACTTAATAATCTAGATTCACAGAAAAAGTACCTAAGGAGTAGGTAAACTACTGTACGTATCCGCACCAAATTCATAAAGACAGGCAGGATTTGATTTGGAATGACCTTTCGTAGTGTTCTCTAAAGCTGATTGGCTACACTCAAGGTCAACTCCTCACAGACCTTGACTTCAGCTGATACTTTTACTTGGTTAATATATTAGTAGTTTTGTAAAAGTGAAAACAGCACCCAAAAAAACAACAACGAAAGTCATTTTTTATTGTGAGAAGGTAGGTTCGTACAACTGTACTACGACTCAATCGTTTAAAATATAATATTCTACAAAACTACCGTTACAAACTTAAAATACAGTGACGAATAGTGAAAATAAGTGATTTCGCTAGTAAGCGTCTAAGCTACGCTTATGTAGGCTGTGACTGACAGCATAGAATTATACACGTCCTCTGCGCCGAAACACGTAAGGGGGAACTGAACTTAGAATCTGTTGTCTTAAAGTCTAATTATCGCTTAAGCCAACCACCTACACCTTTAAAATCAAGCATTGTGTACTTTTATCCTACCCTTCACACTCAAAATCAAACTAAATCCTTTAAGTTCTTTTTCTTTCTTAGTGAACATAAGGACATTGATTCACAAGATACACAAAAGAAAAATGGCGACAATTTTCTTTCTATCTTTTCGACTGATTGACCCACTAAAAATATGTTTACGTGAAAATAATTAATTGCATTGGAAAATAATATTCACGTCTAGTCTGACGACAAGTGAGATGAGTGTTTTCTCATGGATAAATAAGGATAGAATTTTAGACAGATGAACATAGTGATAAAAAGAAGAAGGACAAAAAAGTCTCCCTTAGTAACAAAAGGAGTGATACAAGAATTATTTCCAAGTATTCGTTTTGTAGGGATTTTGTTTAATTGCATGGAGGATTTCACCATGAGCTGACATCAGTTAGAGAACCACTGGAAAACCCGGGAGTACTGGACAGCTGTTTAGTCCTAGTTTGGGACTCTTCAGCAGTACGCACTCATCGAGATCCGAACCCAGAACCTTCTGGTTACAAGGCGAGCTCGTAGACCATTCAGCCACTGGGACCCGATCCAATGGCCCATGATGAAATCCTCCAACCAATTAAATAATATCCCTACAAAAAGAAACAATACTTGAAAGTCGTATTTATATTTATCAAAAAAGTGTGGTAAGTAATCTACTATTTGAGTGGTAGAGGGGGTGACATAATTGATACAATTAATCAGAGGTGGTTTCTAAAATAATAAAAAATTACTCTATAGTCAGTGCCATAATGGAAGAAATTGTCTGAAATGTGGTTCTCTAACTGATGTCAGCTTATGATGAAATCCTTCACGTAATCAAACAAAATCCCTACAAAACCAATACTTGAAAATTAATCTGATGCTCACCAGTGACTGGCCTTATTCAGGCAGTTAACCTGGGGGTTCTAGTGGGAAGCCGTGACCAGTAGCGTACAGCAGGTTGAAGATGAGGCAGTAACTCATCGAAGAAGACATCGCGAAGTGGTCGCGCTACGTCGTGAATTGGCAGAAATTAGAATTCAAGGACCATTGGATCGGGTCCCAGTGGCTCAATGGTCTGCGAGCACGCCTTTTAACCCGAGGGTCCTGGGTTCGAACCCCGCTGGGTGCGTACAATATTAATTAACAAAAATATAGTGCAATAATGAAGTAGCGTGTGATAACGTCCAAGAAGCGATTGTACACTATTACTTCCAATATAGAAATCAGTTGTTAGAAAACAAAATCCATTATATATATATATATATGTTGTACTGATAATTACTTGAGACAGAAGTCAAGGTTTGATATGAATAGGAACCGATCCACACCTAAGAACAAAAATAAAATTACCTTCACAAATAGAAGTGGGATTGTTTCTTTTTGGCGGGCATATCGTCGGGCAACGCGATAAACTGTTTCCGGGATGAATTCAAGAACCAGATTTAAATATACTTCATCTTTCTAGAAAATAAAAAGTGAATGCAAAATTAAGAGACAAAATAATACAATCCAAAGTGATTCTACTACTTTGTAAACGAGTTCTTAAATGAATTTAAGGATAACAAGTCATAAGTAACAAAATACAAAGACCCTTTAGATATGCTAACATGATGATCAGCAGTGCATTCAACAACTTTATATTGAAATGATTGTGATATCTGATAGACAGTTGAGGAAACTTAGTCTTGCAACAGTCCAATTATACATACTGACTAGTAATAATAAACAGAATCGCTCGACGGATTGCCTTCACAAGAATCATGTGTGCAGGAGTGGCAGCTGTACATGCCAAGAATGCAACAAAACATTTAACAGAAAGTGTATCACATGATCCGAGGTTCGATCCTCAGTGGACGCACTGCTGAACCTCGCCAAACCAGTCGTAAGCCCGGTGAAGAGGAAAGGTTGAGTGTGAGGCTGGCAGTCCCACCCCATAAAGAATACGTATGTTACTGCAAACTCAAAGCTTAAGCATGAGACCGTAGGTTCCACTAGGAACGCAAACGAATAAAATAGAAATAAATAAACAATAACAAAGTAATTTGCATGTATGCTTTATATTAAACAGATGAGCTGGCGTTCCGATGAAAAAACTACGTGATCTGAATAAATTCTTCCTATAGTCATTTGCAGGACTAGAACTGCGTACAGCATCATACTGTGGCACAAGCATTCGAGTGTCTAGCCTAATTATCTGAAGGTTTACGTGGCGAAATGACGTACCGTAGGAACAATATATTTATATATGTATGTTAAAAACTATATTTCCACATTTCATATTGGTTTTTTTAATAGATATATCACACATTGGAACGGTATCATAAAAGTGGCATTCAAACCCACAAAACTCAATTAGAAACAAGCTTTGTAGATTAAAGGACCCTGCGGAGCCTTTAAAACAAAACAATTTAGTTTATCCAATACCCTGCTTGCAATGATTATCAGGTCAAATACATAGGTCAAAGCAGTAGAACAGGTACATTCAGACTAGCGGAGCATAAAAATCTAGCAAAATCTAGATTAGTTGAGCCGAATAAGATAAGAAATCTAGAGAATAGTACAACTATAGCACTCACTACATGCAATTGCACACAACCATACATTATAGGATGGATAGGATAAGATGACAGTTTTGAAATTTAATGTCACAGGGTGGAGGGAGAGATTGACAACAGAAGCTTTGTTAATCGAATCAACTGAAAATACGTGTAATAGGAATGATTCAACACCTGTTCCAGATATATGGAAAATTCTACTACCCTTACGACAAATAGGAGAAGACAAAGAAAACTATAAAACTCAGGTTTCGAAGTCGTGTGATTATAATTGATATGATCATGAACAATAAATTGTGTTCTAAACGTCACCCAGTAAATAATACCGTTTCAATTTCTGATATATCTAATAAACAAACTAATATGGAATTACATACTACTACAGTGCGCGAGTTTTACACATATATTTATATCTCCCGATCATTAGTGAAAGCGTAGAAACTTACTCTCTCGCCCACGAAATGAAAAAAATACTTCAGCTGAACAATATTTGGATGATCCAATTGTCGCATGATTTGTAGTTCACGATTCTAAAAGAAAATAATAATGATAAACAAATAAGCAGCTGGCTTAGTGGTGAACGTGTTACAATCACGTGATAGTTGGGTGATAACCTCGATGACTGAAGCGAAACAGAAACTTCGTCCTTTTATTTGGGTTTTATAATTGCGTCATTAGGGTACAAAGTTTTAGACAATTAGTGTAAAAAAATTGCTGGTGCATTTTAACAACAGTTAGCTGGTATATTCCTAGTAGTATAAATAGCTGTGAGAGCTTGGCATTTTTTTAGCAGTGAAATATAACAAAGTAAACACAAGTTTAAAATAAATAACTTGATGTAGATTTCCTGCAACCGATATGTTTAAATAAACAGAAACGTGTGGCAGCGGGAAAATGGAATAAAATGTTCAGTATGACTAAGATTTTCTTCGACTTAGGATATGCATTTATTAAATATCACTTTCCATCTCATGAACAGTAAACACAAAGATTCAAAGAAGCATTAAATTCATTAAAAACGATGTTCACCAACTTTTAGCTATGATATTCAATAGTACAATATTTACACTCTACTGTTACAGAAAAGAATAGACTTCAATAGTTAGATAAAATGCATCAGCCTTCTATCTTTGAATACCAAACTGTGAATAACCATCCAAGAAACTGTGCAACTCAGTAGTATGAGATATCATTCTACAGGTTCATGATACCTCCTTTTTGTGTGACTGCTTCTCACAGCATTGCGTTACATTTACTACTCATTACTTCAAGTTTTCTGAATGTTTTAATTGTTAGATTCTCGTCACGAACCATGATCAATTGAGGGACCAACGGAAACCAGGAAGCACTGGACAGCTATTCCACCCAATTTGGGGACTCTTCAGCAGTGCGCACACGCGCCTCCTACGGGGATCCAGCCTGGGACATTCAGTTAAGGAGACCAAGCTCGTCGACTATTCAGCTGCTTGGCCTGGGATTCAGTGACCCCCGAATTCTACCTTCGTCAACTCGCATTATAGCGCCTCCCTCACCAATGTCTTCAATGAGCACCCACTTCACCTTGACACGATAGACCCGGCTGGTTGTGACTTCCCAATGAAGCTTCAGGAAATCCATCCAGTGGTTATCAATGAGCTGGAGACTGACATTCAGGTTACACGATTCTGTTATATTACTCTGTGTGGTTCATTTACTACTACCTATGCTGTGCTGAGTTTGTAGAAAAAATAAATGATAAAGGTTATGATCCCAGACTGTCTAATCTTGTGGAGAGTACGCCTACACAGTTGGTCGTCCAAGGGTGACTTGGAGGAGGTCATGCGAGGAGGAGATGAAAGCATGTGGACATACCTGGAGCAGGGTGAAAAAGTTGTCAGAAAACCGAAGGCAATGGAGGTGCGCAGCTGAAGCCCTATGTTCCTCTAGGAACTAAAGGATACAATAATAATAATAATACGCCTACACAGTTATTCAGGAGTTTAAGTAGTAAACTACCGATCACTGATAAAAATATGAACTATACTTTGGTTACTTATTTAGTTGCTCACTCAGCAGAAGTGGCTAGCAAGCAATAAACTAAGCGCACAACCCAACGCAGATATTTGAATGACACTAAAGTTGCCTATCAGTTAGTTTGCAAAATATATCAGTAAAATCAACCAGCGGTCATAACTATCTTCAAAAAGACTTAAAATAACATGGTGTTGGTATTAAATAAAGTGGCTATCAATTCATGCATGAAGTGATAAATTGTCATTATAGCTTTCAGATTTAGTGATAGAAAGATAATTAATTACTATATATTTCAGTGTTATACTAACACTTAGATTTTCTAGTATTTCATTCTCTAAATTTGCTTTCAATCCTAATAGCGCATAGTGTGTTATAAATACTACCTTATATAACCTTTTGCAAGTTACAAAGTCGCTAGGTACAATGGGATGAGCTATCCAGTTAAGTAAAAGCACTTGAGTATATCAAATTACAAAAAAGTACCGGTATGTAAGCCTGGTAACTCATTTGCTGGAAATTTTAAATACTCAACATTTCATCATCGTTTATTTCATGTTACATAAAATCGATTTATTTCAACTTTCAGTCCGGAAAAACGTAACACGGTAACTATTCGTGAAAGTGTTGTTAACTAGTAATGCAATGTTTTTCTGTTCCAGAATAAAGTTGGAAACAACAGATAAATCTATAGTGAAAGTAAAGGACAGTTGTTTGAAACGGATGATAACAAGGACAGTGTATAGATGGACGACAATCAACTAAAGCTAAAAGTGAAAGATAATATGATGTTATGTTACTCAAAAACACATGCATATTAATATCCTCCACAGGGTCTGAATACACTACTTGAAGCAGGCTTGAAGGCATGACTCGCTGGTCGAAAGTCGAATACTTAATCCAAGTGGTACAAGGCTTTCACAAAAGAAGATAAATTTTTCAACTTCAACGGGTCAGTGAATGAATAGTTAGTGGAAGGACTGGAAACACGAACAAACCTGATTTTTGAGTAACAGTGATGTTTATTTATATCCCAGGATTAACTATGGCACATTACCACAAACTAAGTCTACCAACTGTCCCACTGATGGTTACTGGTTGAAAGATAGTTACCTGGAGCAGATTTTTTATGTACCACATTTATTGCATGAGTACCGATTATACTATCCAATCGCCTAGACTGAAGCATATGGATAAGGTTTCAAACCCGAGAGCCATATGTTCACTTCTGGTGTAAATAAAAATAACTGATACCAACCTAGCATACAAAAAGCTTTAAAATCAATAATTTCTAATACGTGAGACACGGACACAATGGCTGGTGGTTGACATTTCTTCATGGACCACTTTATAAAAACCCAATTAAACAACAGAACTGAATCCAAGAAAGTCAAGCTTAGTAAATACAGGAAGAATCATAAAGAAATGATTACAAACAAAGTTTTGCCGAACTTCTACCGCTGATAAAAAGTATGTAGGACAAGAATCCCACCACAACAGGTAACTTTACTACATGGGACATCCCCTTAATCTGTAGGAATTCCCGTAAACCAAACACAACCACCTCTCTCGTAAAAGTAGGCAATCAACTCACCAACCGAATTTCTGGGTAAGAAATAGGGTCGAAACGCAGAGATGATGGAGGAGTAATCTTCTTGTCTACGACTTCACTTTTTGCTTCGATCTACTCAAATCAAGACAAAAAGATAAACACCGTTCTCTAGGACAATTCACACAAAACCTAGTAAGAAAATACAGGAACAAGTAAAACAGCCATCTATGGGAATGCAGAGATCATGAGTGGTTATTTAAGCAGTTGACGCGACAGTTGGATTTAGTCACCACTGTGTTGGTTGAACCTCAAATTTGAATTATACATGCTGACAATACTTTTTAAAACGCTTGAAATAAGAATGAAGTTCAAATTCGTCAATCAAGTATTTGCAAGAATTCAATCTCCAAAATGAAATTGGTAATTAGAAAGATAACTGAACATAAAACAATGCTTATCTTGAGGCAACCTGGGATCACATCTACTATAGAAATAGTACTAGAGGCTGTTGATAATATGCGGTCAAAGGCATACAAATGTCAGTAAATTTCCGCAGTTCCATCCAAACTGACGATACGAGAAGGCTGATTTCATCTGACTCCAACCTTGCGAAAGGCGTTCCAAATATCAACCTCGAGACGAGTGTGAACAGTGGTGGGTGACGATTGCGGAGGAAATGGAAAAGCTAACAGCACTAAGTAATAATAAGTAACTATTTGTGATCAGTGGAGACAGGCTCTAAAAAACCCTAGTTAAAGAAATGATCTAGAAGGATGAGACTTTTCATCACAAATGATTGGAAAGTTGAATAGAACATTTTGGAAGGTAAATTAACTGGCCTAAATTTGTGCTATTTTTGCCCACTAGACAATCCCCACATCAGTGGGCCATAAAATCGGTCATCCAAGAGTAACTACGGCTGCAAAATCCGCCTATTTACGAAAACGGGGCAAAGCAGAGATATTTGACGGTATAATTGTAGAGATGTTTCGTGATAGTACTAATGGTTTATTGGCTAGATTAACCATGGTATCAGCTAGCGTATGATGATCCGAAATAGTCCTGTTTGAATATGATCGCTAATCAATCACCACAATTCATAAAAAAGGGGAAAATCTTCCTAGATAGTCACAGGGAAATCAACTAAGTTTATATCTACTAGCCAATGTATGATCAAATTACAAAAATGCAGACTGGGTATTTATGATGGAGACCACTTTCTGTAATCCTTGAAGTTCAAAAAAGAAAATATGAATACAACTAAATCATACCGCTAAGAATAATCAAGTAAGATAAAACACCATATACAACGCGTAACCAACACACTAACGCGAAAATAAGTATGTATGTAAATATTTCATTGGATGTCAGTCAAGGGACTGGGGTATAATGTTCCAGGTGAAGATTAACTAGCAAACACATAATTTGGCTTTGTATACGTTAAGAGATCCATCAACTTTCTTTCAGGAAGCCTATATGTTCGAAGTGAGCACAATCAAATCATCAAATGGTGTGAGATCCTCTTAAAATATGAAGACCGTGGCATAATTATCGACATACATAACAAGCAAAATTTCAATATATTGATCTTTTGCTAGCTAAAACCGGTCACAAAAGTAAAAAATAGTTTACATCGACAGATCTGCCATGTATCAACCACAGTCGATTAACAAAAATCAGTTACCTTAAAACGCCTGTCCTGGAGAACCTTTTTAACAGCAACAATCTCATCGGTTTCTATAAGTCTGGCTTGATAGACGACACCAAAAGACCCATTTCCGATTACTTTGGCATCAGTATACGATATTTCTTTGGACTTATCACCTTGTGGCAAATAGGCATATACCGTGACTACTTTGTTCACATCCTTTTCTGAATTAATGGTATGAAATACTAGAAACAGATCTTACGACTCATTTTAAATCAAGTCATTTGATTAAATTAGCTTGCGAGAACAGTGTAAATGGCGCCAAGGACAAACTTGAATAGGCCGGCTTTATTCAAACCTCAATGGTGGTCTCCGGTCTTCAGAATTGACTCACAGTTTGTCTCTGTAACTATCTGAATCCGCTTAGAAATTGTTCGTCAAAGGAAAAGGTACCGCTTGATTTGACTTTGAGTCTCAGTGCTTACCACTCTATCTGAGAATCGTAATTCCACAAGGTGGTCATTCGATAGCAGTTTAAATGCCTTTTGTGATTTCCTCTGGGAGATTTTCCGAATGGAAAGGGAAGATTAGGGATGCCGCTCTTAAGCGATCCATATGATATAAGCCGAAATAATCAGAATCATCAGTACTCAACAAACACCCAGTTCTTCGAACTTCCGATTGTGATTGAGCCTGTGGCTTTTTACCGTTAATTACTTTTGCCTGCCTATTCCTTTTTGGACTGTTCAGGTGAAAAGTTTTGCGAAACTGTCTCTTAGAGTTTACAGGGGAATAAAGCGTTCAGTAAGGCCGATAATTCACTGCATAACTCATATTCCTTGGTCGATATTTCACCTCTAAATCTGAGATTTACAGGTATGTTAAGCAGATTATTAATATTTGAAGAGGAGGGAGAGTGTTAACTGCATTTCCTATGGTCTGAAATTATTCTTTCCGTCTTAAGAAGTCTTCGAATGGGCATAGATACAAATTACTTCCTGAATTATCTGAGCTTATTTGATTTAGCTGCCTAGCAACAGTGATTGGCCTGAATCAAGCAGCCAACTACTTGCATGACAATCATTAGTTACTGCCGACATGGGTAAGAGCTTGGAAGCCTCTAAGTGATGCAGGTATTCAGCCTTCTAGAGGCCAGCGGCACGTCAGGGGAACCAGCACTCCGCAGCGACGTAATTCTTCACTAATGTTTGTACCATCTTTCTATGCTCTTAGGGTTGTTCCCAAATAATGCACGCTATTAGATCTCCCCTCTCCTATGATATGATAAGAAAAAGACATTCGTATTTTTGCCCGTATAATAGTTATGACGGAAGGGAGAAACTCCTAATAACTGATTTCTCTGCAAGCTATAGATTGAACTTCAGGAGTTAACTTAGATCCAAGGATTTACCTTCGAATTTCTACTGACAATTCACCATGCCGCTAGAAGAGATTCCGCTTGAGGTTATACGCAGCAAAGTTGGTGGCTTCAATTTTCAGCTATTTACCCTTGTCCTGCCTACTTGAACGTTTTCTCATCCTCTCAGTAGGAGCATAATATTTCAGCGATCAGTCAGAAAACGTCATATATAGAAGTGCAATGGGTGAACATCAGTCATTCTACTTTAAAACCAACCATTTCGAATAAGTCCTAGAACAAATAGTGGGTTATTTATCGCAGTGATGGGATGCCATGTTTGACTGACAATTAATTTTATATTAATCCTGACAAACTGGGATATTTGGTGACCCAAATTATACCAAATTACGTGTGATCAGCTCTCTGTGTGAAATGGAACTTCCGGGTTTTGAGAAAATTATATTTGCAGAAAATCCAAAGCCGACAATGAAAACTTCGACTGGTAATATAATCCTCTGTCAAGGAATTTATCCCTAAGTTCCTTTTGTTGCGAAGACGCTCCGCGCCGAATAATACCGTGTACTTTCTTCGACTTTAACTCCAAAACACCAGTATTGTTAGGGGGAAGGTATATTGTTTGGTAATTAAAGTGGAGAACAGTACAAGTCTATAAACAAATGTCTTGTACAAAATTATGAAGTACTTTTATTCGTTTTCAGTCGTCCTCGTTGAACTTGTACACGATCGAACCATTCGCGCCTTCGAGTTGCCCACCAATGGCTACCAGTTCCAAAAACAAACGTCCAACTTTCACCTTCATTGAGATCCTCTTTCATACAAACTTTTGTGAACTAGCCTTATGATAGATCACCTTTATGGCCATTCATCGAATTATATGTATTGTTTGTGAGTTAGCTCCTAATGAATTGCCGGTTACTCGGATCCATATTCAGGTCTAGACCTCACGATGTGAACACCAGTGTCAGTCACGTCTCGAAAACCGTCAATGCCCAGCTCTTGCTACGCAGGGACTCACGCTGTTCCTTGAAGTTTCTCAGAAACGCTTAGTAATAACGGACGCAAAACCAAAACACCGATTGGCCACTCGAGAATTCTTTACTGTAACACCAACATATAGCCAACTTTAAAATTAAGCTTTAAAACTAAGGTCTATGAACAAATATTACAATAAAAAATCACAATATTACTTCTGACGGTATTGTCCTGACTTCTTTCTGAACGGCGACCGATGAGATGATGACTGGTGTATTGATGCCTCCGCGAAAATTGGGGAAGTTGGTTTTGAGCAAACAACCATGAATTGATCATTCAATCTTCAACTACATTGACACTCCCCGGCAAAAAACGGATCCATCCCATTTTTATCACGACCAATACATGTTGACTTGGATGCCATTGCGAGAACCTGGGTCGTACGGACAGAGCTGAAATGGAAAACAAACAGAAAAGCCAACACACCACAAGCATACCCACAGCACAATCTCACACATCAATGACAACCTCCACCTTCCAGTTAAAGGTGTCCTCTTGACATCTTGCAACACAATCTCCACTTGCTAGAATGACTCTTGCAGAATGCAACGTGACCATAGCACCACCTCACGATACTCTACGCACATCCTCTTATATACTCACTAACAATTACCACCGCAATCACTTGTCACTCATTCTGCCTCAGTCCTAGTAACGGTGACGTATGCGAGCTTCAGTCGTTTACACTCCTTCTCCCCGGCGTGTGGTACCGCACCTAACAATTATCTCCGTATGCATTTCATTCTCAGCAATAGCCACCACGGTGTATACGACCCATCTGCCGTCTCTAACATCAATCAATTCATTCACGGATGTAGAAGACTCGAAACAACTTCAGAAGTAATCACGACGAAAATTTGACCAAAATTATGCAATAAAAACAAGGTAAGAAAACAACGAGTAAACACAATGAATCCAAAAAACACCAATTGATATGACACACCACACGTATACACAAACAGTACAAATAACCTCGCGGATCATGTCTTGGTGGAATTCCTTCGAAGAATTGCAGGACTTACACCAGTACGCCTACAACCCTTCTCAGGTTGACGCCCTAGGTTGGAAAATCGTCGCAGAGTTCATGTGCTGATTTCCTTCTATCAGCTATATCCTCAAATCTGAACGGTAACACGCTCATGACATTGTATCGTAGAACATAGATGACGAACAAACACACGACGTATCTGGTCAACCAAGCGTAGAAACAGAGTAATTTACACCAAAGATAATAACATTCAAATAGTAACTTGAAACTAGAAATACCTTTATTCGTGCAAGTCAATTTAACAATTACTCTTTCGTTTACACTTGGCTTATCCTCACTAAACTGACCAATATCTTTCGTCTTTTCAAATGCACCAATACTATCAAAGTCATTGCACAAGATACTTGAGTTGATGGGCGTCTTCCTCATTGTGGATGACAACACCAACGACGACTGAGTGACACAAGTTGGTGAACTTAGCGGTGGATCAAAAGCTGTTGTTGCTCGACTTTCAGAAATTTGTCTACATGCAAGACCACCACCACTGCTGTCTTTTACTATCAGCTCAGGTTTAGCACTAGCATCTGATGATAGGTGGGCTACATGCTGATCAATCACACTGACGGTCTCACAAGTATGTATGCCTTCTGCAACTGCATCTGCATTTATTTCTACTTCACGTTGTAGCTGTACAGAACCTTTGTTCAACTAAGCAGTAGTAGGCATATCCCTCATCTCATCATGATCAACCAAAGACAAATGTGAAGTATCATTTTCACATACTTTCTATTTTTGGTACCCTGCTACTCCTATTCATCTTCTGGTCGAGGTCGAACAACCCTGCATCTAAACTGAAATGAGGATTAATTCCAAACCATCTATATCATAACCACTTAAATCCCGTGAACGATCTAATTCTACCATTTGAAGACGCTGGCGAACATGCTGTAAATGAGTATTCATTATCTGAAATGAAGAAGCAACTGGTTTTCAAACAGTTTTCAACATTTTTCTGAACTTACGAATACAGTCCGCCATGCAGAAACAAATGGCGCAAATGGAGGATTCTGGAATCGACCTCGACACCCTTTGATGCAGTAGAACAACTTCACATGACCTTATCTAGTTTTCGCCTCCACGATCAAATTTCTTTCCTGTTATAAAACTAAGATAAGACTGCTGAAAAATGGAATAATTATATCACTGATCTCAACAAAATACATCAATAAACTTTAAACCAAGGGTGTTGCTCACAACAAAGTTATATAAGAGAATTGACTTCAAGCTTTTTTCCCCAGATATCCGTATTACATTCATCTGATGTCTGGGTTTTTGTTAATGCGAAGACAATATTTCTATATCTCTTCATGTGCTACACAAACAGACTTTATAGCAGACTGTCCCGACTGACTCTCATGTCAGAGAGAACAACCAAACTGTAAATTCATCATACATAAATTGTGTAATTTATATAATAACTTATCCATGCCTGTAAAACTGGTATGTTCCTGCATAAACAGGAAGAAATATATTATTATGATCATTATCACGAATATTCACTTAACCGTCAATTTCATCATTTTCAAAATCTTTAATAAGAGAAGTAGACTATTCTGGTTCCTCCTCACAAATCCTTAAAGGTTTTATACCTTCACTATGACTAGCAATACCTTGTAAACTTGTGGAGTCAGAACTGAACTCTGAAGCAGTAACTCTATTCTGTGACACTCTATTCAACAATGGCTTACTAGTTGAGACTACGGACTTCTTGACCGCACCGTTATCGTCACACAATTCGGAATCAGACCTGGATTTCACATTTAACTTATCACTGAACTTGCTCACTGATTCACAGTTCACCTTTGTGTGCACCTCTTGCAAACGTGTAAAACACAACCGTGTTTGTATTGCATCTTGTAGCTTATCTGTTGACGATGTACTACGAAACCTGTTACACTCACTAGGCCTATATGCATTACTAGACACCATAGAGCCTTCTCGAAATCCACCTCTCTGAGACCCTTTCGTCATCAATGATTGCGTTTTGCCCTCAGGCTGCTCTATTCTAGGGGTGAGATGCAATAGACTGGCAAACTTGCTCATAGATTGATTTAAACCATTGTTTACCAGTTTCAGAATGTCATCGAACTTTGGCTCGATACTCTCATCCTCCATACGGGAGCTTATCTTCACTCACTTCCTTTGCAGTCGAGTAGGTAGACGTCTTGCTATTACTTCTAGTATAAAACTCGAGTTGAGGTCACTCACGCGATTCATCTAAACCAATGCATTCTTGTAAATCAGCGAATTATCAAAAAACTCAATGAGTGCCTGAGAGTCATCCTGTAATTGACCACCATTATCCTTAACTGCGTCGAATAATTTCCCTGCAATCATCGAAGGTCTTCCAAACCTTTGACGTAATATGCTCAGAGCCTCGTAGTAGCCCTCTTTTGGCTTCATAAACGTACAGCACTGTATAGCTCTTGCAGCATCTCCAGTGCAATACCTCATCAAATACATCAATTTCAATTCATCGCTTAATAGAAAACTACTCAGCATGATCTCAAACTCCTTTACAAACTGTAAATAATCAGCTGGGTTTCCATCAAAACATCGTGGTTCAAATTTAGGGAGTTTGATGTTCCTATTATCTCTGAATGGCGAGACGGTTACATCGACCATGTCATGCTTAACATCTGACACATTGTTTCAATTAACAGACAAGTTACCATGACTTACCTTCCTGTTTGCATCCAAGACACTCTGTCTCTTCTTTGACCCAGGCGTTGTTGAACTTGACCCAATTCCAAAAAGTTCCAGATATTGCTTGTTCAAAGAGGACTTGACCGGCACCAGGAAAGATGAATGGTGACTATCGAAACTGTCACCATCTGTCTGAATCCGTCAGAAATGTTTCCAACGTCAGAAACTGTCAGTCACGTCTCGTAAACCGTCAATGCCCTGCTCTTGCTACGCAGGGACTCACGCTGTTCCTTGAAGTTTCTCAGAAACGCTTAGTAATAACGGACGCAAAACCAAAACACCGATTGGCCACTCGAGAATTCTTTACTGTAACACCAACATATACCAACTTTAAAATTAAGCTTTAAAACTAAGGTCTATGAACAAATATTACAATAAAAAATCACAATATTACTTCTGACGGTATTGTCCTGACTTCTTTCTGAACGGCGACCGATGAGATGATGACTGGTGTATTGATGCCTCCGCGAAAATTGGGGAAGTTGGTTTTGAGCAAACAACCATGAATTGATCATTCAATCTTCAACTACATTGACACTCCCCGGCAAAAAACGGATCCATCCCTTTTTTATCACGACCAATACACGTTGACTTGGATGCCATTGCGAGAACCTGGGTCGTACGGACAGAGCTGAAATGGAAAACAAACAGAAAAGCCAACACACCACAAGCATACCCACAGCACAATCTCACACATCAATGACAACCTCCACCTTCCAGTTAAAGGTGTCCTCTTGACATCTTGCAACACAATCTCCACTTGCTAGAATGACTCTTGCAGAATGCAACGTGACCATAGCACCACCTCACGATACTCTACGCACATCCTCTTATATACTCACTAACAATTACCACCGCAATCACTTGTCACTCATTCTGCCTCAGTCCTAGTAACGGTGACGTATGCGAGCTTCAGTCGTTTACACTCCTTCTCCCCGGCGTGTGGTACCGCACCTAACAATTATCTCCGTATGCATTTCATTCTCAGCAATAGCCACCACGGTGTATACGACCCATCTGCCGTCTCTAACATCAATCAATTCATTCACGGATGTAGAAGACTCGAAACAACTTCAGAAGTAATCACGACGAAAATTTGACCAAAATTATGCAATAAAAACAAGGTAAGAAAACAACGAGTAAACACAATGAATCCAAAAAACACCAATTGATATGACACACCACACGTATACACAAACAGTACAAATAACCTCGCGGATCATGTCTTGGTGGAATTCCTTCGAAGAATTGCAGGACTTACACCAGTACGCCTACAACCCTTCTCAGGTTGACGCCCTAGGTTGGAAAATCGTCGCAGAGTTCATGTGCTGATTTCCTTCTATCAGCTATATCCTCAAATCTGAACGGTAACACGCTCATGACATTGTATCGTAGAACATAGATGACGAACAAACACACGACGTATCTGGTCAACCAAGCGTAGAAACAGAGTAATTTACACCAAAGATAATAACATTCAAATAGTAACTTGAAACTAGAAATACCTTTATTCGTGCAAGTCAATTTAACAATTACTCTTTCGTTTACACTTGGCTTATCCTCACTAAACTGACCAATATCTTTCGTCTTTTCAAATGCACCAATACTATCAAAGTCATTGCACAAGATACTTGAGTTGATGGGCGTCTTCCTCATTGTGGATGACAACACCAACGACGACTGAGTGACACAAGTTGGTGAACTTAGCGGTGGATCAAAAGCTGTTGTTGCTCGACTTTCAGAAATTTGTCTACATGCAAGACCACCACCACTGCTGTCTTTTACTATCAGCTCAGGTTTAGCACTAGCATCTGATGATAGGTGGGCTACATGCTGATCAATCACACTGACGGTCTCACAAGTATGTATGCCTTCTGCAACTGCATCTGCATTTATTTCTACTTCACGTTGTAGCTGTACAGAACCTTTGTTCAACTAAGCAGTAGTAGGCATATCCCTCATCTCATCATGATCAACCAAAGACAAATGTGAAGTATCATTTTCACATACTTTCTATTTTTGGTACCCTGCTACTCCTATTCATCTTCTGGTCGAGGTCGAACAACCCTGCATCTAAACTGAAATGAGGATTAATTCCAAACCATCTATATCATAACCACTTAAATCCCGTGAACGATCTAATTCTACCATTTGAAGACGCTGGCGAACATGCTGTAAATGAGTATTCATTATCTGAAATGAAGAAGCAACTGGTTTTCAAACAGTTTTCAACATTTTTCTGAACTTACGAATACAGTCCGCCATGCAGAAACAAATGGCGCAAATGGAGGATTCTGGAATCGACCTCGACACCCTTTGATGCAGTAGAACAACTTCACATGACCTTATCTAGTTTTCGCCTCCACGATCAAATTTCTTTCCTGTTATAAAACTAAGATAAGACTGCTGAAAAATGGAATAATTATATCACTGATCTCAACAAAATACATCAATAAACTTTAAACCAAGGGTGTTGCTCACAACAAAGTTATATAAGAGAATTGACTTCAAGCTTTTTTCCCCAGATATCCGTATTACATTCATCTGATGTCTGGGTTTTTGTTAATGCGAAGACAATATTTCTATATCTCTTCATGTGCTACACAAACAGACTTTATAGCAGACTGTCCCGACTGACTCTCATGTCAGAGAGAACAACCAAACTGTAAATTCATCATACATAAATTGTGTAATTTATATAATAACTTATCCATGCCTGTAAAACTGGTATGTTCCTGCATAAACAGGAAGAAATATATTATTATGATCATTATCACGAATATTCACTTAACCGTCAATTTCATCATTTTCAAAATCTTTAATAAGAGAAGTAGACTATTCTGGTTCCTCCTCACAAATCCTTAAAGGTTTTATACCTTCACTCTGACTAGCAATACCTTGTAAACTTGTGGAGTCAGAACTGAACTCTGAAGCAGTAACTCTATTCTGTGACACTCTATTCAACAATGGCTTACTAGTTGAGACTACGGACTTCTTGACCGCACCGTTATCGTCACACAATTCGGAATCAGACCTGGATTTCACATTTAACTTATCACTGAACTTGCTCACTGATTCACAGTTCACCTTTGTGTGCACCTCTTGCAAACGTGTAAAACACAACCGTGTTTGTATTGCATCTTGTAGCTTATCTGTTGACGATGTACTACGAAACCTGTTACACTCACTAGGCCTATATGCATTACTAGACACCATAGAGCCTTCTCGAAATCCACCTCTCTGAGACCCTTTCGTCATCAATGATTGCGTTTTGCCCTCAGGCTGCTCTATTCTAGGGGTGAGATGCAATAGACTGGCAAACTTGCTCATAGATTGATTTAAACCATTGTTTACCAGTTTCAGAATGTCATCGAACTTTGGCTCGATACTCTCATCCTCCATACGGGAGCTTATCTTCACTCACTTCCTTTGCAGTCGAGTAGGTAGACGTCTTGCTATTACTTCTAGTATAAAACTCGAGTTGAGGTCACTCACGCGATTCATCTAAACCAATGCATTCTTGTAAATCAGCGAATTATCAAAAAACTCAATGAGTGCCTGAGAGTCATCCTGTAATTGACCACCATTATCCTTAACTGCGTCGAATAATTTCCCTGCAATCATCGAAGGTCTTCCAAACCTTTGACGTAATATGCTCAGAGCCTCGTAGTAGCCCTCTTTTGGCTTCATAAACGTACAGCACTGTATAGCTCTTGCAGCATCTCCAGTGCAATACCTCATCAAATACATCAATTTCAATTCATCGCTTAATAGAAAACTACTCAGCATGATCTCAAACTCCTTTACAAACTGTAAATAATCAGCCGGGTTTCCATCGAAATACCGTGGTTCAAATTTAGGGAGTTTGATGTTCCTATTATCTCTGAATGGCGAGACGGTTACATCGACCATGTCATGCTTAACATCTGACACATTGTTTCAATTAACAGACAAGTTACCATGACTTACCTTCCTGTTTGCATCCAAGACACTCTGTCTCTTCTTTGACCCAGGCGTTGTTGAACTTGACCCAATTCCAAAAAGTTCCAGATATTGCTTGTTCAAAGAGGACTTGACCGGCACCAGGAAAGATGAATGGTGACTATCGAAACTGTCACCATCTGTCTGAATCCGTCAGAAAATGTTTCCAACGTCAGAAACTGTCAGTCACGTCTCGTAAACCGTCAATGCCCTGCTCTTGCTACGCAGGGACTCACGCTGTTCCTTGAAGTTTCTCAGAAACGCTTAGTAATAACGGACGCAAAACCAAAACACCGATTGGCCACTCGAGAATTCTTTACTGTAACACCAACATATAGCCAACTTTAAAATTAAGCTTTAAAACTAAGGTCTATGAACAAATATTTCATAATTCCCGCATGAATCTGACTCACTATGAGTGTATTAAATATTATAATTTAGACTTAAACCAAAACCTTATATTCTATCCTTGTAAAGTTTTCTATTCATTTTCCAGTTTTTATTTCATAAAACAGTGTTCAATTTCAGACTGCACTTGTCTAATATGATCATGCCTGTACACACGGTATGTGAATCATGTAAATGCTTAATATTACAATAATAAATCACAATATTACTTCTGACGGTATTGTCCTGACTTCTTTCTGAACAGCGACCGATGAGATGATGACTGGTGTATTGATGCCTCCGCGAAAATTGGGGAAGTTGGTTTAGAGCAAACAACCATGAATTGATCGTTCAATCTTTAACTACAGTGACAGGCTTTATTAGAAAATAAATGAGATAAGACATTGTGAAGTGGTATTTAAAGATCTGACGGTGGACAGCAAGTAAATTTGTAAGATGCCCCATGAATCTGTGCAGATCCCACGTGGTCGCATCTCAACAATAGGCTGAGCGAATGGTATATATTTAAAGGTAGAAGCATGATCTGCCTAGGCGTTCATTGTTATCTTTTTCAAGATAAAGATCTAAGCCCTCATAAAAATCAGAAATATCTTGAGGTTTCAAATTACATGTTGCTGTTCCTGCAGAATGTGGTGATTCACCTTAGTGACCACCACCATATCTACTGGTGCACAACCGTACCCTACAGAGAGTGGGTATCGAATGAGTCTAATCAAATTCATATAGAGATTTAAATGTTAGGTCTAACGGAATATAATGAGGACCAAGTAAAGACATTATTGGAAAATGAATGAGATAAGACATTGTGAGTTGGTATTTAAAGATCCAACAATGGATAGCAAGTTAATTTATAAGATGCCCCATAAATCTGTGCAGAGCCCACGTGGTCGCATCCCAACAATAGGCTGAGCGAATGGTATATATTTAAAGGCAGAAGCATGGTCTGTCTAGGCGATGATTATTATTTTTTTCTAGCGTGAGGTCTCACTTAATACACGGTAGTGAGTTGCTGGTTTATATCTCTGGGAATTCACTTAGTTACACTTCCTAAGGAAATTTACTCTGGTTTCCAGTTGGCTGCGAGTAGAAATAATGCCGATGATTTTGGTGTGGCCATTCATGCTGGTGATCATATGCTTAGAACACACTGCCTGCTGATATCTTGGCCAGACTACCTTTAACACTGCCTGAAATAGTGTAGGGTGAATATAATAATTGCGGCTGTTGTAGGAAGTATCTATTAATAATAATGATAATGTATTCTCAGTTTTTGTACATGAGCGATGCCAGTTTACAGGCATCATCATTATGATAAATAACATGTACGTGGAGTAAGCATATTTACAATTATTCACCTACACAAAATAAACATAGGAAGAGGTTATAGGATAATACCTATAATGTCACTTTACACAGGCAGAAATGATGTGCACAGTGTAATAGGAAGCATCTTCATTGAAGGAATTTAACCAGAATGCGCGTCATATTTGATGGTTGCGCCACTGGAGATAGGTACAGTTGGTTATCCATAAGGGGATGAAATTGTTTCGATAAACGTTATTTTTTCACCAATAATAATAATTTAGCTACTGCCAGGAGTAGATAAACTGGCAGTAGCTTATCGCCACAGCAGTAAGTGTCCAGATAAACATACAAAGAAATATTGTTACTGCAGCAGGTAATTTTCAGCCCATACGCGGCTAGGAACCAGAATAATGGCGAAGTAATCCATAAAAAATGACAATTGGAGCATGTAGGAGCTGGAAATTATCATCACGCGAGTCAGTGAGAATACAAATGCAGCCATCGGCATAATGATAGTATTAGGAGAACTCGACAACACAACAACCGCGTTCCTGTCCCTTGGAAATGCAGTTGTCTCCAGTGCGATTCAGTTAGTACAGGTAAATAAATTGACCGCTCCAGGCTAAGTGACTGAAATTCAATTGAACTGATGAATTTGTTCGATCTCCTACTCACCGGGAGGACCTATACCCACTTTCACGATGATAGTTGTGAACTCAGTTCATATTGAAACTTCGTATCATAACGACTCATGTGTTAACCTCTTTCATCTCGCTGGAACCAAACACTTGCGAGGGCATCACTTATTAGGTCGGAATGCGGATCAGTGGGATTGCATACCTAAGCACGCCAGTTTATTTGAGTCAAGGGTGGACCTCCGATACTCTGCACATAGAGAGGATTATTATTGTAAGTCTGAGGTCCTAAAAGTAATTACTCTGAGTTGAATGCTGATCTCAGTAATAAACGGCAAAGGTTTATCAGCTTACTGTTAATCATCAGAGTCAACACCTTTAAAAACAGATGCTTCCACAATATCACAAGCCTATTGGCCCCCTATTAGAAAAAACTGGTGTAATGACGCCTACCAACTTATAACACTATGATTATTTTGCTTGCTGCATTTTCTTATCATGTTACCAAAGATGGTGAACCTTCTGCCTTCTGGGGTCAATGCATGATTGACTGTTAACCCTTTCAACTTCTGTAGAAGAAGTAGAATAAGCAAAGCTATTCAAGTTTGGGTCAACTTTCGCTCTTCAGCCCTGAAAAATGATTGGGGTAATTAAGGGGCATCAGCAATTTGCTAACCAATGCCCAGTTAACTGATTCACTAGCTTACTAACCGGCTCTTAGTTCGGGTGGGTAGGGTAGGTCAGGCGTGGGACTAGCCAGACTATCCCATAAAATCAATCCAGTGACTACAGAGTCCTTGAAGCACTGAAGAAATACGAAAAATAAAATTATTGTTCGCTGGAATTGGAGAAACAGAATGAAGTAAGTCAGTGAAAGACTTTTGAAGGCCAGCCGGCAGATGTGTCTTCTTCCAACGGAAGCAAAAGTTAGGGGATACGAAATGTTTGCGCGATATTTGAGGCTGGAAAGGCTTCTGAAATTGCAAAGAGATGAAAAGACATGAAATGGAAGTGCTTGACATTTGTGAGATCAGAGAGAGTGGAAGCAGACTCTCCAAACTGGTTTGGGCGATTATATGGCACATCCCCTATTTGAAGTGGAGCCTCCAGCTTTACCTTGACGGCATTTGTGCGATTTGGTTGATTCAAGTTGGGGCTAGTCGTCCAGGCAAACGCAGTTGACGTGGTTTTGGTGCTTATCTTACCAACGACAACAACAAGTCTAGGAGTTATGCACTTCAACTTTTACTTTAATGAATGCTGCTGTAGATTTTAAATAAACATTTGGCAAAGATCAATTTTATGCATAAGGTCAGTAAGATTTAGTGAACTAAAAGTACTTTCAGTTTGCACAGGAGCGCTCCATGCCGAATTTATTACTTTAAGGGTCTACACAGATTACAACCTCAATTCAATAACTCTGACGTGGAAGAACTTCCATTCTTCATTACTAAACTTAATGAAAAGTATCGTCTTAAGTAATTTCCGTATGCCGTTAAAATTTTTATTCTGAAAATAGGAGCATTCGTAATCTTTTACTTTATGTAAATATAGTTGCACAAAGAACTCAGTGGAATAGTATATATACGAATAAACTGAAAAATAATGTCCTCCTTACCTTCTGAACAATTTTTCCTTATTCCAGGATAATAACTTTCTTTCAACTATGAGCCTAAGTTATGTCTATGAAATCGCGATATTACGTCAATTAAGTCTTCCCCTAAAACCAAGACCACTTGAAACTCATAGCAACAAGCATCATAGCGGGGATATACAATAAAGCCACTCCTCTTATGTAGTGGGAACCTATCTGTTTTAAGATAATGTCACCAGGGTTTGGCTTAGAAGAAAGGACAGGTACGATTCTACAAGGCACGACAGTGCAAATAAGAGATATTGGGGGAGGGGTTGGAGGAACGTCGCAGACAGCTGCAAATAGCAAAGTATAAGACTGAAGACCAGTGTCGGCACCGGATTGCTATGGAGAGATATCAGTGCCAAAATGTGGTCACACGACTATGGAAGAGAACCTAACATGGACTGAGAGTTTGTCTGAGAAATACACCAGAACGGCCAACTCTTTTTAGGCTTCTGAGCTCTTACTGATTTGGTGATTATATATATATATACATGAGGAACTGGGTTTCATCAGACACACATTTCAAGCATCACTTCATCACAATTTTAGGATAACTGAGACGCAGCCCGCTGGACACAAGACTGAGAAAAGGATTAGATGCGGACGCTGACCATTATCTAATACAAGGGACCTTCAAGCCAAAAGCCTCCAAAGAAGCTAAAGAGAGGTTAAAAATTCAAATTTGACACTCAGGAGCTGAAGGACAAAACTAAAAGGGAGACTCTTTCGCCGCAACCATCCGAGCGAGGTCAGAGACAATGTGTGATATCACTTAGGATACCTGTGCAGAAGAAAATTGCAACTCTGTGAAAGCCTTGTGGTAGGAGACATATATATTTGTCTTTAGGAGGCTGGAGGGACCAGTAATGGCTTTCTTTTCACACTGGACAGCTACAAGGGAGAGAGAAATAGTGAAACAAGACATGAACCAGCCTATAAGTGAAAGGTTTAAGGAGAAGCTGGCTCTGCTTGTGAAAAACACATGCATGATATACGGCAGTGGAGATGCCCATAATGTCGGATGACTTTTGATGCTTCTGGGGTTATCTTGATATGTAGAACACCTCGCCTCTCTCACCTCAGACTGATTAGCTCACCAAGGTTACTAGCTGTCAAATTCAGCTCCCAGACGCAATTGGCCACAATGCTTCAACAGTGGTATGAAGCCAATGATAAAGCTGGAAGACGTATCCGATGCTGCAGAAGTCGACTTCGGACCCTAAGGAGGCAGCAGAGTGAAGTAACAATACATCATCAGGCCACAGCGACCCCAACCCACAAAGAAGTTAGGTGGTGTAACTCATTATCAGTTGCTTATGTGGCAATATAAGGGGACTGAGAGGAAAAACAGCTGAAATGAGAAACCTCCGATCACATATACACTTCAAAATAACAGTCCTGTCAGAAGCTTCGCAAACCGCTAATACTGCTGACAATGGAATCAGCACAAGTGACTTCTCACTTGCTGCAACGATGATTTTTGTATGGGCAGGACTTTACAAAGTGCCACGCGCCACAATGCCAGCATGGTGATGGGGGGGTCTTCTTTGCAGTATTTTGTGAAGTTGGACGAGTATGTGTAGATTTCCGCGGGACATTAAGAGAAGGTGGGTCAGGACTGGATGATGAGAGATTTTTGCTCTTTCGTAATGCACGAATATCAGAGATTCTCGAAGGTGTTGATTCGACCAGGTGTGTGTCTTTCTGCAGATTAATCAACCGTTGATATTCATCAGCTATGTCATGTAATGTTAACTTGGAATTTTGTTCTAGCTGATTGAACAGTCGAGTTCGGATATCCGTGAAACGAGGAGATTGAAGACTGCATATGAGAATCAAGGCTTTGAATTGATCATCTGTTAAGGACCTGAGTCGAAATCTCTCACATTCTCGGTTGACTGTGCCAACGTGAGTAAGAAAATCATCATTTTCATTCATTTTCAGCTTGAAGCCACGATAACGTATGCTGAATAATGAGGAGTGGTCTCCAAAATGTTCACGCAGCAGCTTTATTGTATCATTGAAACACTTGTCACGTGGTTTTTGGGGTAAAATTAGGTTGCAGTACCGTTCATATTCTGCGGGGCCCAATTTACGTAATAACACTCACACCTTCCAAGTATCGTCTTGTGAGGCGAGATCAACTGTGAATAAATCCTCATATCGTTGATACCATGTGTCAAAAGTGACATTCGCATCTGGATTATAATTGAACTGTGAAATACTATTCACAATGCCGTCGACAGATGGTAGCACGGTATGATTTGGATTGCATGAAGGTGAAACTGAACCAGTCTGTTTGTTAACGAACTTTTTCCAATAGTTTGCTTTCTTGTTCAAATAATAATTCCAATTTAGAAAAATCCATAATTTTGCCCATCGCCAATTATGTTATGTACTCGTCGAGTAGTTAATAGTCCTGACGCGGAAAGAGGGAAATCAGAAGACCACTAGGTTTACGATGATACTTTTATTTTCCAGACAAGGGAAAATGTCACACTAGTGTGTGGGGGAAGTGGTACGAATGTACGAAATGTGTGTCCAGAATAATGTACAAGTGTCTAATACAAAAGTATATATGAAAATGGCTAATACACCTGAACCAATAGACAACGTCTCACCATGATTGGTTGTAATGTCATGTGATAACAAGGTCATACGTGTTTATTTAGCTAGTGAACGGACAAAAGCATAATGTCAGTTATAATGGAATGTTGATCCATATACACATAGCAAAATATAACAGACTGCCAAAATCAAACACACACATCATGTGACTACATATCGGATTCTCAGAAAGATGGCTCCACTTTCCGAGAAAACCCGAAACAACCAATTAGAAGACTGCGTTTGTCTGTTTAGCTTCCGAAAAACAACCAATCAGAAGACTGCCTTTTTCTACTTGCATAAGCTTTAATAATGTACATGAAGTATATATATAAATACGTGCTGATTTCCGTAATATAACGATCTGTTGCCGGCCCTTGTCTTCTCTTGTTACATTGGTGTCGCTGCCTCCAAAAAGTGAAGATCCCATGGCTAACTGCAGTTGAAGAAGGAGACATACGGAGTTTCTTACGTGACTTCGAGGCCGTCGCTGAGCTGGTAGATGTCAAGGAGCAGGCGGTGAAGGTAGTTGTCCTGGGGACGCTGTCGAGAGGCCCAGCGAAGGCGACATATGATAGCGTAGACAGGTCAAATGGAATAGCGTCTTGGAAGAAATTGGTTGAACGATTGCTGAAACTCGGAGTGCAATTCAAAGGCTTTGTTACTTTTTCGCGTGTTATTTCTCAATTCTTTTATTAGTCCATAGGCGACTTTTTAATAGGTCTCTCGACGATAGCATTAAATAGTTAGTTCTATTCTTACATAGAATATAAATTTTACGGTTAAAATTATCCGTTATAGATAGTGTCCATCTAAGTGCTACTGTTATAGCATCTTCGCATTTAGAGTATTTGTATAGGGTATCTTAATATTCTATCTCAATATTTTTATTCGTATAAACTGTTAATTCCATACAGAACTAGACAGTTTAAATCCCCAACACTCTAAAACGGACCTTACAGACACATTGCTCATTCTCTTATAATTAAGAATTTTAACTTAGTACTAAATGCCAATGGTCCAAACTAAGCGTCTAACTCCACTGTCTGCTTCACATCCTAGTAAAAAAATCAAACCAAACAGAATAAGTAGCCCTGCAGGAAGTGAGAGCACTACATCTGTTGATTTAACAACTACATATACGTCTGCTGCGGTAGACACGTCAAGTCCGGACATTAAACTCCCCTCACTTGCTTGCGTAGTAAACAACATCATGGTTGGTATACACAGTGATACTACATGTAATGATCTAGGCCTCGTAGACACCTGCAAAGCGTCTTGCGATAAGAATCACACGGCAAACATTCTTACTCCCATCACTAATCCAGTTTTTTGTTCTACACTTAGTTGTGAAGATAAATTCGAAGAACTATTTTCTATAATTAGGGGGCTTGAAGTTAAGATGTCAAAACTGGCACTGCCTAGTAAAACTGGCAGTAGTAGTACTTCACCTAGAAAGTTACCACAAACTGCAAACCTTGTAAACTACGTTGCAACTGAAGTATATCAACGTGTAGTGCGCGAGAAGAACATAATTGTGTATAATATACCGGATAATGCACAGATCAACAAGGTCAAAAGCACTCTTTTCAATGCATGCTCTATGAATAACGTCCCATGCAGCTGCCATCGACTAAGAAAGTCTCAGAAGAACAAATCTTGCCCACTTGTGTTGAAATTTGACTCGTCCTCCAATGCTGACATCTTTTACAGTAGGCAAACCCTACTAAAAAATACGCGTTACCACACGATCAAGTTAGCTCGTGACAAAACGCCGATCCAAAGAATGACTTATACCACCGATGCTAAAACTGTGAATCCCAACTCCTCTACAACACCGCTGAGCACCCACAATTCCGTAGAGGCAGAGCAAAAGGGTGTGAACCTTTCTGTACAAAGCACATCGTATTCGGAAACGAACTTCCGTGGAAATATAAGGTCCAAAAATGGATCGATGTATGTCAGTCTCGTCTCATAAACCGTTAATGCCCAGCTCTCGCTACGCTCGGGCCCACGCTGTTCCTTTGAGTTTCAGAAACGCTTAGTAATAACGGACGAAAAAACCAAAACACCGATCTGCTGCTTGTTATTTCTTTATTGTTACACCAACATATAAAAGGAATAAACGAACTAAGGTCTGAAAACAAATATTACAATAATAAATCGTAAGATTACTTCTGACGATGTTTCACTCTTCTTTCTGAACAGCGACCGATGAGACGATGACTGTCGTATTGATGCCTCCGCGAAAATTGGGGAAGTTGATTTTGAGCAAACAACCAAGAATTGATCGTTCAATCTTCAACTCCATTGACACTCCCCGGCAAAAAAGGGATCCAACCCTTTTTTCCTTCACGACCAATGCACGTTGACTTGGATGCCATTGCGAGAACCTGGGTCACACGGACAGAGCTGAAATGGAAAACAAACAGAAAAGCCAACACACCACAAGCATACCCACAGCACAATCTCACACATCAATGACGACCTGCGCCTCCAGACAAAGGCGTCCTCTTGACATCTTGCAACACAATCGCCACTTGCTAGAATGACTCTTGCAGAATGCAACGTGACCATAGCACCACCTCACGATACTCTACGCACATCCTCTTAATTACTCACTACCAATTACCACTGAAATCGCTTGTCACTCATTCTGCCTCAGTTCTAGTAGCGGTGACGCATGCGAGCCTCAGTCGTTTACACTCTTTCTCCCCGGCGTGTCGGACCGCAGCTAACAATTATCTCCGTGTGCATTTCATTCTCAGCAATAGCCTAGCCTCCCCGGCGTATACGACCCATCTGCTGTCCTTAACATCAATCAATTCATTCACGGATGTAGAAGACTCGAAACAACTTCAGAAGTAATCACGACGAAAATTTTAACAAAATTACGCAATAACAACAAGATACGAAAACAACAAGTAAACACAATGAATCCAAAATACACCAATTGATATGACACACCACACGTATATACAAATAGTACAAACAACCTCGCCGATCATGTCTTGGTGGAATTCCTTTGAAGAATTGCAGGACTTACACCAGTACGCCTACAACCCTTCACAGGTTGACGATTGTAAGTTGTGGAATGTCCGGACACAAACAAGATTAACCAACAATTACATCAATTGGAACTCACACAACTATTTAACACAAACATATGTACAATCAACACATCAAATGTTGTGGATTCTGACACGACAAACTACCCTTGAAGAACTGTAGGACTTACAGCAGTACGCCTACATTCCTTCTCAGGTTGATGATCCAAGTGGAAGTCGTCCGGACACAAACAGAATTACCAACAGCTAGATGACAGATGATATCAATTCAGTATATACAATATGAACATATGTACAAGATCATACACCAAGCACATTGGACTGCTCATTGATGCGCTACCCTTTGAAGAATTGTAGGACTTACACCAGTACGCCTACAACCCTTCTCAGGTTGACGCCCTAGGTTGGAAAATCGTCGCAGAGTTCATTTGCTAACTTCCTTCTATCAGCTATATCCTCAAATCTGAACGGCAACACGCCCATGTCATTGTATCGTAGAATATAGATGACCAACAAACACACGACATATCTCATCAACCAAGTGTAGAAACAGAGTAATTTACACCAAAGATAATAACATTCAAATAGTAACTTGAAACTAGAAATGCCTTTATTCGTGCAAGTCAATTTAACAATAACTCTCTCCTTTACACTTGGCTTATCCACACTAAACTGAGCAATATCTTTCGTCTTTTCAAACGCACCAATACTATCATAGTCATTGCAAAAGATACTTGAGTTGATGGGCATCTGTTTCATTGTGGATGAAAACACCAACGATGACTGAGTGACACAAGGTGATGAACTTAGCGGTGGATCAGAAGCTGTTCTTTTTCGGCTTTCAGATAGTTGTCCAACTGCAAGATTACCACCACTGCTGTCTTTCACTACTAGTTCGGGTTTAGCACTATCATCTGATGATAGGTGGGCTACACGCTGATCAATTACACTGACTGTCTCACAAGTATGCACACCTTCTGGAACTGCATCTGCGTTCAATTCTACTTCACGTTGTAGTTGTACAGAACCTTTATTTAACTTAGCAGTAGTAGGCATATCCCTCATCTCATCATGATCAACCAAAGACAAATCTGCACTATCATGATCATTACCACAAATATTCAATTTACCGTCAAGTTCATCATTTTCAAACTCTTTAATAACAGAAGTAGACAATTTTGGTTCCTCCTCAAAAATCATTAAAGGTTTTATATCTTCACTCTGACTAGTTATACCTTGTAAACTTGTGGGGTCAGAACTGCACTCTGAAGCAGTAACTCTATTCTGTGACACTCTATTCAACAACGGCTTACCAGTTGCAACTACAGACTTCTTCACCGCACCGTTATCGTCACACAATTCGGAGTCAGGCCTGGAGTTTACATTTAGCTTATCACTGAACTTGCTCACTGGTTCACAGTTCACCTTTGTATGCACCTCTTGCAAACGTGTACAACACAACCGTGTTTGTCTTGCATCTTGTAACTTATCTGTTGAGGATGTACTACGAAACCTGTTACACTCACTAGGTCTATATGCATTACTAGACATCATGGAGCCTTCTCGATATCCACCTCTCTGAGGCCTATTCGTCATCAATGATTGCGTTTTACCCTCAGACTGCTCTATTCTAGGGGTGAGATCTAACAGACTGGCGAACTTGCTCATAGATTGATTGACACTAGTATTTACCAGTTTCAGGATATCATCAAACTTTGGCTCGATACCCTCATCCTCCATACGGGAGCTTATCTTCACCCACTTCCTTTGCAGTCGAGTAGGTAGACGTCTTGCTATTACTTCTAGTATAAAACTCGAGTTGAGGTCACTCACGCGATTCATCGAAATCATTCCATTCTTGTAAATTAGCAAATTATCTAAAAACTCAGTGAGTGCCTGGGAGTCATCCTGTAATTGACCACCATTACCCTTAACAGCCTCGAATAATTTCCCTGCAATCATCGAAGGTCTTCCAAACCTTTGACGTAATATGCTCATAGCCTCGTAGTAGCCCTCTTTTGGCTTCATAAACTTACAGCACTGTATAGCTCTTGCAGCATCTCCAGTGCAATATCTCATCAAATACATTAACTTCAATTCATCACTTAATAAAAAACCACTCAACATGATCTCAAACTCCTTTACAAATTGTAAATAATCAGCCGGGTTTCCATCAAAACACCGTGGTTCAAATTTAGGGAGTTTGATGTTCCTATTATCCCTGAACGGCGAAACAGTAACATCAACCATGTCATGCTTAACATCAGACACATCGTTACAATTAACAGACAAGTCACCATGACTTACTTTCCTGTTTGCATCCAAGACACTCTGTCCCTTCTTTGACCCAGGCATTGTTGAACTTGACCCAATTCCAAAAAGTTCCAGATATTGCTTGTTCAAAGAGGACTTGACCGGCACCAGGAAAAATGAACGGCGACTATCCAAACTTTCACCAACTGTTTCAATCCGCCAGATCTGTTTCTATCGTCAGAAACTGTCAGTCACGTCTCATAAACCGTTAATGCCCAGCTCTCGCTACGCTCGGGCCCACGCTGTTCCTTTGAGTTTCAGAAACGCTTAGTTATAACGGACGCAAAAACCAAAACACCGATCTGCCGCTTGTTATTTCTTTATTGTTACACCAACATATAAAAGGAATAAACGAACTAAGGTCTGAAAACAAATATTACAATAATAAATCGTAAGATTACTTCTGACGATGTTTCACTCTTCTTTCTGAACAGCGACCGATGAGACGATGACTGTCGTATTGATGCCTCCGCGAAAATTGGGGAAGTTGATTTTAAGCAAACAACCAAGAATTGATCGTTCAATCTTCAACTCCATTGACAATGTATAACCACAGACTAAGAAGGAAATCCACCGTGGATCTAGACTCCTCTGATGACGATCCCTGTACCCCGGTGACAAACTGCGGTACATCACACCTAGTATTCCCCAATCCAAGCAGCCTCAATTCCAGGAAGTTGAAAAGTGGGGCTACCAGTTCGTTCACAAAGACAGTGCATAATAAGAGACTATTGCCACACACTAATTCAGATACTCACAGTTTGATAACACACCTCTCTCCAGAAACAAATACTCACAAAGCCGAAGGGGATATAAACCGTAAAACGCAGCCCGAACCTCGTAGCTACTTGTCCAAAAAAGTAAACCCTCCTACCACTTTAAACCGAAAGATTGATACACCTAACTATAGGACGTCGAATAATGGTGAAGTAAATCGCAAAAATTCGAGTCAGTTTAGCTTGCTTGGTAGACCACCTCCACCTATTTACATGCCCATACTCAACGGGACTGACCATCCAACGATCAGCAATTTCGCTGAAACGACATTACCATTTTTTATTCAGGTTCACAACATGACCTCAAACATACTACAAATGCTCACCACTCTCCACAGGTTTCGCCCCCCAATATAGATATGACAGCTCATACAGCGATGCCTAATTACTGCCTAGGGCTCACCTTACATGACTCAGACAATTCTCTTCTTCGTCAAAAACCCTCTATATCCTTTTCTTCTGATAGCCAATCTTCTTTACATCCGAACTTACTTGAACTCGGAAATATAACTGACTCTCTCTGCACTTCTAGCTTTCCTAGGGCATCTACAGACATAGATATTTCATTGTCGTCTGAGGACACTATGATTGAATCTCATCACCAGCTACTTCAAGACATGGCTAAAATCTTAAGATATGACTCGGTTAATCCTAACATAGTCCTTATTAATGCCAGGTCAGCTGTAAACAAAATGGCGTACGTCCAATCCCTACTACTGATTAGCCAACCTACAGCACTAATGATCACTGAAGCTTGGTGCACAAGTGAAATAAATGATGATTTCTTTCACTGCGAAGGCTACTCATTTTTCAGGAAGAACAGATCAGTTGGGAGGGGTGGAGGATGCATTATCTATGTTAAATCTGACTGCAGAGCTGTGCACTATGATGACCCCAACCTGGATATATGTGATACATTATGGGTGACACTCTACATAAATAAACAGCAAACCCTATTATTAGGTTGCATTTATCGCCCACCCAACCACGACAGTGAACTGCTAAGCCAGATAACTGCAGCCTTCCATTACACTTCGAAATTGAACTTTACTTATAAAGTGATTGGAGGTGATTTCAATATGCCAGAAGTTTCATGGGAGCCCATCAGTGCTCCTCTCCGCTACAGCAAATTCTTAGATGCAGTTGAATTATGTGGGTGGACACAAAGTATTCTAAGGCCCACCCGAAACCAAAATATACTGGACTTGGTTTTCTTGAAAGACATCGCCTTATCTACCATAGACATCAGTCGACCATTCCCTGGTAGTGACCACAACACAGTAATCTGCGCCCTTGATACCAAGCTCCACTCATCAAAACGCTCTACCCTGCGCAAGACATTCATGTGCTTCGGAAAAGCTAGGTGGGACGTATCTAACTCCTTCATTAGAAGCTTAGACTGGGATCTTTTCTTTTCTAATAGTAACCTAGACACTATCCTACTAGCCTTTTACCAGAATGTATCTATTTGCTTTGATAATCTCGTTCCTAAATGTAAAGAAAACCCAAGAGAAAACATAAAGAATTTCATTCCTATAAAAGTAAAGGCTAAGCTGCGAAAGCTGTACCGACAGTACCACAGAGAAAACGACTTCTCATGACTTGGGTCTGAAATACACTCCAGAATTTAGCCTGACTGAATACGTTAAATTACAAGTATCAAAGGTCAAAAGGCTCTTTGGATTTTTATTCCGAAACTTTAAGATCAGTGAATCCAAAATTATGCTGTACAAGTTGTGCGTAAGGCCCTTACTTGAATTTTGTCCCCCTATCATGGACAGTGTCTCCGTAAAAGACAGATGCAAATTAGAAAGTCTACAAAGGGCGTTTACTAAACGTCTAGTAGG
Source organism: Trichobilharzia regenti (assembly GCA_944472135.2). Classification (NCBI taxonomy): domain Eukaryota; kingdom Metazoa; phylum Platyhelminthes; class Trematoda; order Strigeidida; family Schistosomatidae; genus Trichobilharzia; species Trichobilharzia regenti. The sequence continues at coordinate 139,056,882 of OX235262.1, forward strand.
TGAAAATCTTTGCATCTCTTACTATGACAGATGTAATCTATTCGACTTGGAACCCTTATGGGTTAGACGACTGAAGTTCAACCTAAAAATTACATTTAGGATTGCTAAAGAGCTTATATATTTCCCCCACAATGACTTTACTTTCAGTTCACCTAAGAAATATAACCTGAGAAATAAATCTTCTTCTTTTAAAGTTCCCCGCTGTCATACAAAATACAGATCAAACTCTTTCACTGTGAGATACCGTTGCATTTGGAACCGTCTTCCAACTGAAATTAGAGACAGTCCTACCCCAAAAACTTTCTCATCTTTGCTGAACAAATATTTCATTAACAACGGGTTAGAAGGGGTATGTGACAAACTAAAAATTAGAGATCTAATACGGCACTCCTCTGATCCTCACTGTTAGCTCCTGAAATCTGTAAACCCTATGTTTGACAGTCACTTTCACTATGATTGCTTTCACAACCCTAGACACCTATTCTTAATCAGCCTTAAATTTTAAATTTTTTTTTATTTCCTTCAAATATTTTTGCATATATCCCTGATAATATTGTATTATGAGTATTTCAGTATGCTAAGGTTCAATCTCAAATTCCAGATGCAAATCAACTGAAGACGACTGGTATTAAAATATCTCCAGAGCCTGCCTAGTGCTATACGTCTAGCTCTACGCAAATTAAGGCCAAAATGGTAGTGGTCTAAATATTCAAATAAACGGTGAATTTTCAATAGTAGTGACTCTTATCCTATTATTCCATAACTATAATCTTCTCTGTTCAACTTTTCTTGAAAAACATATTATAACTTACCACTGCTTATTTGCTCAATGCTGCACGATTACTCCCTGATTTTCTAAACTACATTTGTTTATATCTAAAATGAATCCCATCTTACTATTCTATTACTATAATCCTGTATGTTCAAATTTTCTAGAACAACATATTATAACTTACCACTGCTTATTTGCTCAATGCTGCACGATTACTCCCTGATTTTCTAAACTACATTTGTTTATATCTAAAATGAATCTCATCTTACTATTCTATTACTATAATCCTGTATGTTCAAATTTTCTAGAACAACATATTATAACTTACCACTGCTTATTTGCTCAATGCTGCACGATTACTCCCTGATTTTCTAAACTACATTTGTTTATATCTAAAATGAATCCCATCTTACTATTCTATTACTATAATCCTGTATGTTCAAATTTTCTAGAACAACATATTATAACTTACCACTGCTTATTTGCTCAATGCTGCACGATTACTCCCTGATTTTCTAAACTACATTTGTTTATATCTAAAATGAATCTCATCTTACTATTCTATTACTATAATCCTGTATGTTCAAATTTTCTAGAACAACATATTATAACTTACCACTGCTTATTTGCTCAATGCTGCACGATTACTCCCTGATTTTCTAAACTACATTTGTTTATATCTAAAATGAATCTCATCTTACTATTCTATTACTATAATCCTGTATGTTCAAATTTTCTAGAACAACATATTATAACTTACCACTGCTTATTTGCTCAATGCTGCACGATTACTCCCTGATTTTCTAAACTACATTTGTTTATATCTAAAATGAATCCCATCTTACTATTCTATTACTATAATCCTGTATGTTCAAATTTTCTAGAACAACATATTATAACTTACCACTGCTTATTTGCTCAATGCTGCACGATTACTCCCTGATTTTCTAAACTACATTTGTTTATATCTAAAATGAATCCCATCTTACTATTCTATTACTATAATCCTGTATGTTCAAATTTTCTAGAACAACATATTATAACTTACCACTGCTTATTTGCTCAATGCTGCACGATTACTCCCTGATTTTCTAAACTACATTTGTTTATATCTAAAATGAATCTCATCTTACTATTCTATTACTATAATCCTGTATGTTCAAATTTTCTAGAACAACATATTATAACTTACCACTGCTTATTTGCTCAATGCTGCACGATTACTCCCTGATTTTCTAAACTACATTTGTTTATATCTAAAATGAATCTCATCTTACTATTCTATTACTATAATCCTGTATGTTCAAATTTTCTAGAACAACATATTATAACTTACCACTGCTTATTTGCTCAATGCTGCACGATTACTCCCTGATTTTCTAAACTACATTTGTTTATATCTAAAATGAATCTCATCTTACTATTCTATTACTATAATCCTGTATGTTCAAATTTTCTAGAACAACATATTATAACTTACCACTGCTTATTTGCTCAATGCTGCACGATTACTCCCTGATTTTCTAAACTACATTTGTTTATATCTAAAATGAATCTTATCTTACTATTCTATTACTATAATCCTGTATGTTCAAATTTTCTAGAACAACATATTATAACTTACCACTGCTTATTTGCTCAATGCTGCACGATTACTCCCTGATTTTCTAAACTACATTTGTTTATATCTAAAATGAATCTTATCTTACTATTCTATTACTATAATCCTGTATGTTCAAATTTTCTAGAACAACATATTATAACTTACCACTGCTTATTTGCTCAATGCTGCACGATTACTCCCTGATTTTCTAAACTACATTTGTTTATATCTAAAATGAATCTTATCTTACTATTCTATTACTATAATCCTGTATGTTCAAATTTTCTAGAACAACATATTATAACTTACCACTGCTTATTTGCTCAATGCTGCACGATTACTCCCTGATTTTCTAAACTACATTTGTTTATATCTAAAATGAATCTCATCTTACTATTCTATTACTATAATCCTGTATGTTCAAATTTTCTAGAACAACATATTATAACTTACCACTGCTTATTTGCTCAATGCTGCACGATTACTCCCTGATTTTCTAAACTACATTTGTTTATATCTAAAATGAATCTCATCTTACTATTCTATTACTATAATCCTGTATGTTCAAATTTTCTAGAACAACATATTATAACTTACCACTGCTTATTTGCTCAATGCTGCACGATTACTCCCTGATTTTCTAAACTACATTTGTTTATATCTAAAATGAATCTCATCTTACTATTCTATTACTATAATCCTGTATGTTCAAATTTTCTAGAACAACATATTATAACTTACCACTGCTTATTTGCTCAATGCTGCACGATTACTCCCTGATTTTCTAAACTACATTTGTTTATATCTAAAATGAATCTCATCTTACTATTCTATTACTATAATCCTGTATGTTCAAATTTTCTAGAACAACATATTATAACTTACCACTGCTTATTTGCTCAATGCTGCACGATTACTCCCTGATTTTCTAAACTACATTTGTTTATATCTAAAATGAATCTCATCTTACTATTCTATTACTATAATCCTGTATGTTCAAATTTTCTAGAACAACATATTATAACTTACCACTGCTTATTTGCTCAATGCTGCACGATTACTCCCTGATTTTCTAAACTACATTTGTTTATATCTAAAATGAATCTCATCTTACTATTCTATTACTATAATCCTGTATGTTCAAATTTTCTAGAACAACATATTATAACTTACCACTGCTTATTTGCTCAATGCTGCACGATTACTCCCTGATTTTCTAAACTACATTTGTTTATATCTAAAATGAATCTCATCTTACTATTCTATTACTATAATCCTGTATGTTCAAATTTTCTAGAACAACATATTATAACTTACCACTGCTTATTTGCTCAATGCTGCACGATTACTCCCTGATTTTCTAAACTACATTTGTTTATATCTAAAATGAATCTCATCTTACTATTCTATTACTATAATCCTGTATGTTCAAATTTTCTAGAACAACATATTATAACTTACCACTGCTTATTTGCTCAATGCTGCACGATTACTCCCTGATTTTCTAAACTACATTTGTTTATATCTAAAATGAATCTCATCTTACTATTCTATTACTATAATCCTGTATGTTCAAATTTTCTAGAACAACATATTATAACTTACCACTGCTTATTTGCTCAATGCTGCACGATTACTCCCTGATTTTCTAAACTACATTTGTTTATATCTAAAATGAATCTCATCTTACTATTCTATTACTATAATCCTGTATGTTCAAATTTTCTAGAACAACATATTATAACTTACCACTGCTTATTTGCTCAATGCTGCACGATTACTCCCTGATTTTCTAAACTACATTTGTTTATATCTAAAATGAATCTCATCTTACTATTCTATTACTATAATCCTGTATGTTCAAATTTTCTAGAACAACATATTATAACTTACCACTGCTTATTTGCTCAATGCTGCACGATTACTCCCTGATTTTCTAAACTACATTTGTTTATATCTAAAATGAATCTCATCTTACTATTCTATTACTATAATCCTGTATGTTCAAATTTTCTAGAACAACATATTATAACTTACCACTGCTTATTTGCTCAATGCTGCACGATTACTCCCTGATTTTCTAAACTACATTTGTTTATATCTAAAATGAATCTCATCTTACTATTCTATTACTATAATCCTGTATGTTCAAATTTTCTAGAACAACATATTATAACTTACCACTGCTTATTTGCTCAATGCTGCACGATTACTCCCTGATTTTCTAAACTACATTTGTTTATATCTAAAATGAATCTCATCTTACTATTCTATTACTATAATCCTGTATGTTCAAATTTTCTAGAACAACATATTATAACTTACCACTGCTTATTTGCTCAATGCTGCACGATTACTCCCTGATTTTCTAAACTACATTTGTTTATATCTAAAATGAATCTCATCTTACTATTCTATTACTATAATCCTGTATGTTCAAATTTTCTAGAACAACATATTATAACTTACCACTGCTTATTTGCTCAATGCTGCACGATTACTCCCTGATTTTCTAAACTACATTTGTTTATATCTAAAATGAATCTCATCTTACTATTCTATTACTATAATCCTGTATGTTCAAATTTTCTAGAACAACATATTATAACTTACCACTGCTTATTTGCTCAATGCTGCACGATTACTCCCTGATTTTCTAAACTACATTTGTTTATATCTAAAATGAATCTCATCTTACTATTCTATTACTATAATCCTGTATGTTCAAATTTTCTAGAACAACATATTATAACTTACCACTGCTTATTTGCTCAATGCTGCACGATTACTCCCTGATTTTCTAAACTACATTTGTTTATATCTAAAATGAATCTCATCTTACTATTCTATTACTATAATCCTGTATGTTCAAATTTTCTAGAACAACATATTATAACTTACCACTGCTTATTTGCTCAATGCTGCACGATTACTCCCTGATTTTCTAAACTACATTTGTTTATATCTAAAATGAATCTCATCTTACTATTCTATTACTATAATCCTGTATGTTCAAATTTTCTAGAACAACATATTATAACTTACCACTGCTTATTTGCTCAATGCTGCACGATTACTCCCTGATTTTCTAAACTACATTTGTTTATATCTAAAATGAATCTCATCTTACTATTCTATTACTATAATCCTGTATGTTCAAATTTTCTAGAACAACATATTATAACTTACCACTGCTTATTTGCTCAATGCTGCACGATTACTCCCTGATTTTCTAAACTACATTTGTTTATATCTAAAATGAATCTCATCTTACTATTCTATTACTATAATCCTGTATGTTCAAATTTTCTAGAACAACATATTATAACTTACCACTGCTTATTTGCTCAATGCTGCACGATTACTCCCTGATTTTCTAAACTACATTTGTTTATATCTAAAATGAATCTCATCTTACTATTCTATTACTATAATCCTGTATGTTCAAATTTTCTAGAACAACATATTATAACTTACCACTGCTTATTTGCTCAATGCTGCACGATTACTCCCTGATTTTCTAAACTACATTTGTTTATATCTAAAATGAATCCCATCTTACTATTCTATTACTATAATCCTGTATGTTCAAATTTTCTAGAACAACATATTATAACTTACCACTGCTTATTTGCTCAATGCTGCACGATTACTCCCTGATTTTCTAAACTACATTTGTTTATATCTAAAATGAATCTCATCTTACTATTCTATTACTATAATCCTGTATGTTCAAATTTTCTAGAACAACATATTATAACTTACCACTGCTTATTTGCTCAATGCTGCACGATTACTCCCTGATTTTCTAAACTACATTTGTTTATATCTAAAATGAATCCCATCTTACTATTCTATTACTATAATCCTGTATGTTCAAATTTTCTAGAACAACATATTATAACTTACCACTGCTTATTTGCTCAATGCTGCACGATTACTCCCTGATTTTCTAAACTACATTTGTTTATATCTAAAATGAATCCCATCTTACTATTCTATTACTATAACCCTGTATGTTCAAATTTTCTAGAACAACATATTATAACTTACCACTGCTTATTTGCTCAATGCTGCACGATTACTCCCTGATTTTCTAAACTACATTTGTTTATATCTAAAATGAATCCCATCTTACTATTCTATTACTATAACCCTGTATGTTCAAATTTTCTAGAACAACATATTATAACTTACCACTGCTTATTTGCTCAATGCTGCACGATTACTCCCTGATTTTCTAAACTACATTTGTTTATATCTAAAATGAATCTCATCTTACTATTCTATTACTATAATCCTGTATGTTCAAATTTTCTAGAACAACATATTATAACTTACCACTGCTTATTTGCTCAATGCTGCACGATTACTCCCTGATTTTCTAAACTACATTTGTTTATATCTAAAATGAATCTCATCTTACTATTCTATTACTATAATCCTGTATGTTCAAATTTTCTAGAACAACATATTATAACTTACCACTGCTTATTTGCTCAATGCTGCACGATTACTCCCTGATTTTCTAAACTACATTTGTTTATATCTAAAATGAATCCCATCTTACTATTCTATTACTATAACCCTGTATGTTCAAATTTTCTAGAACAACATATTATAACTTACCACTGCTTATTTGCTCAATGCTGCACGATTACTCCCTGATTTTCTAAACTACATTTGTTTATATCTAAAATGAATCCCATCTTACTATTCTATTACTATAATCCTGTATGTTCAAATTTTCTAGAACAACATATTATAACTTACCACTGCTTATTTGCTCAATGCTGCACGATTACTCCCTGATTTTCTAAACTACATTTGTTTATATCTAAAATGAATCCCATCTTACTATTCTATTACTATAATCCTGTATGTTCAAATTTTCTAGAACAACATATTATAACTTACCACTGCTTATTTGCTCAATGCTGCACGATTACTCCCTGATTTTCTAAACTACATTTGTTTATATCTAAAATGAATCCCATCTTACTATTCTATTACTATAATCCTGTATGTTCAAATTTTCTAGAACAACATATTATAACTTACCACTGCTTATTTGCTCAATGCTGCACGATTACTCCCTGATTTTCTAAACTACATTTGTTTATATCTAAAATGAATCTCATCTTACTATTCTATTACTATAATCCTGTATGTTCAAATTTTCTAGAACAACATATTATAACTTACCACTGCTTATTTGCTCAATGCTGCACGATTACTCCCTGATTTTCTAAACTACATTTGTTTATATCTAAAATGAATCTCATCTTACTATTCTATTACTATAATCCTGTATGTTCAAATTTTCTAGAACAACATATTATAACTTACCACTGCTTATTTGCTCAATGCTGCACGATTACTCCCTGATTTTCTAAACTACATTTGTTTATATCTAAAATGAATCTCATCTTACTATTCTATTACTATAATCCTGTATGTTCAAATTTTCTAGAACAACATATTATAACTTACCACTGCTTATTTGCTCAATGCTGCACGATTACTCCCTGATTTTCTAAACTACATTTGTTTATATCTAAAATGAATCTCATCTTACTATTCTATTACTATAATCCTGTATGTTCAAATTTTCTAGAACAACATATTATAACTTACCACTGCTTATTTGCTCAATGCTGCACGATTACTCCCTGATTTTCTAAACTACATTTGTTTATATCTAAAATGAATCCCATCTTACTATTCTATTACTATAACCCTGTATGTTCAAATTTTCTAGAACAACATATTATAACTTACCACTGCTTATTTGCTCAATGCTGCACGATTACTCCCTGATTTTCTAAACTACATTTGTTTATATCTAAAATGAATCCCATCTTACTATTCTATTACTATAATCCTGTATGTTCAAATTTTCTAGAACAACATATTATAACTTACCACTGCTTATTTGCTCAATGCTGCACGATTACTCCCTGATTTTCTAAACTACATTTGTTTATATCTAAAATGAATCCCATCTTACTATTCTATTACTATAACCCTGTATGTTCAAATTTTCTAGAACAACATATTATAACTTACCACTGCTTATTTGCTCAATGCTGCACGATTACTCCCTGATTTTCTAAACTACATTTGTTTATATCTAAAATGAATCCCATCTTACTATTCTATTACTATAATCCTGTATGTTCAAATTTTCTAGAACAACATATTATAACTTACCACTGCTTATTTGCTCAATGCTGCACGATTACTCCCTGATTTTCTAAACTACATTTGTTTATATCTAAAATGAATCTCATCTTACTATTCTATTACTATAATCCTGTATGTTCAAATTTTCTAGAACAACATATTATAACTTACCACTGCTTATTTGCTCAATGCTGCACGATTACTCCCTGATTTTCTAAACTACATTTGTTTATATCTAAAATGAATCTCATCTTACTATTCTATTACTATAATCCTGTATGTTCAAATTTTCTAGAACAACATATTATAACTTACCACTGCTTATTTGCTCAATGCTGCACGATTACTCCCTGATTTTCTAAACTACATTTGTTTATATCTAAAATGAATCTTATCTTACTATTCTATTACTATAATCCTGTATGTTCAAATTTTCTAGAACAACATATTATAACTTACCACTGCTTATTTGCTCAATGCTGCACGATTACTCCCTGATTTTCTAAACTACATTTGTTTATATCTAAAATGAATCTCATCTTACTATTCTATTACTATAATCCTGTATGTTCAAATTTTCTAGAACAACATATTATAACTTACCACTGCTTATTTGCTCAATGCTGCACGATTACTCCCTGATTTTCTAAACTACATTTGTTTATATCTAAAATGAAGTCTCAGATAGCCTTTCTTTCTTACATTTTTCGTCTTCAAAATGCTGTAAATGATGAAACATACATGATGTTCTTCTGAAAGTAGTCATTCATACCATAAGTTTGAGTATGTCGACGAATAAATAGTTGGACAAACAAAAAGTTTGTGGCATTTTGCAACGGAAATTTTAAAAAAAAATAAATAAATATTTTAAAAAAAATGAAGCATTCCGACAGGGCCTTGCACAAAAAAGGTGGGAGGGTGGTGACTGCTAGTCAGCGGATATGATGGTGGGGACATATGTGAACCACCCTTATCTGTGTGACAGCACTCTATTGCTATGGCTCCTGAGTTCGGATGGCTTCTTCAAAATGAGAATAAACAAAAACTAAAAATAAAAAAAATAATGAAAAAAGAAATATTAGTTGAAAATTGCCCAGAGCCGAAGTTTAGACGCAAACTCCCGAATGAAAGTAAATGGTTTGAGTCCGCTACTTCAGAAGGGCACCGAACTGTATACTTCAGAAAAACATACATTACTAGGCCCTCGCTCTTCTTTTACATAGCTCACGCACTCTGACTTTTGTGTTTTACTCCTTTTAAACCTCGTAAGTAGGTGAGATTATCACCTGTCTTTCACTTTAAACTAATTGTTCGCAGAAAAGACTGTAAAATATCGGTAAAATAATATTTCCTGAAAAAAAAACAATAAAAAACGATGAACCCCATGCCTGTTATATATTTTGAATTATTAACACCTTTTAAATACTGAAGGTGCAGATCTGCACCTGTCTGCTGGTTTTCTTGTGTCTTCTTCTCTTTTCAAACATACTGCTTTCTCTACTTATTCGTGATATTGCTAGCTCATCTGGTGAATAACGGGATCATCGGTATTATAAAATCTGCTGACAAGTTCAAAGTCGGTCTCATAAACAACTGGAAATGTCACAAATATGATGTACTTACGGGTAAATTTAAAGTTTAATAGACTTTAAAACTCTTTCTGAATGATTTACTGATAGTTATTGTTTATTCTGCATCTCTTATGTAATACGTCAGCACCTGTACAGAAATGCCACTTACCTTCCTCAACTAACGCAACCATTTATGGTTCCCGCGTGAAATTGACATGTATTTTTTTTCAATCACAGTTTAGATTTGACGCTATATCTATTTCCTTATTTGTACACTTCATTTTAAATGTTTCTCTCACATTTACCAGTATTCAATTTATTTCTAAATTAGCAAATCATATTATATATTCTATAAGTTTTCATAAATGTACATATGTTCATGCCTGTAAAAATGGCTGGTTTCTGTTACAGAAATAAAAAATTATTATTATTAACTTGGGATTTTGTTCTAGCTGATTGAACAGTCGAGTTCGGATATCCGTGAAACGAGGAGATTGAAGACTGCATATGAGAATCAAGGCTTTGAATTGATCATCTGTTAAGGACCTGAGTCGAAATCTCTCACATTCTCGGTTGACTGTGCCAACGTGAGTAAGAAAATCATCATTTTCATTCATTTTCAGCTTGAAGCCACGATAACGTATGCTGAATAATGAGGAGTGGTCTCCAAAATGTTCACGCAGCAGCTTTATTGTATCATTGAAACACTTGTCACGTGGTTTTTGGGGTAAAATTAGGTTGCAGTACCGTTCATATTCTGCGGGGCCCAATTTACGTAATAACACTCACACCTTCCAAGTATCGTCTTGTGAGGCGAGATCAACTGTGAATAAATCCTCATATCGTTGATACCATGTGTCAAAAGTGACATTCGCATCTGGATTATAATTGAACTGTGAAATACTATTCACAATGCCGTCGACAGATGGTAGCACGGTATGATTTGGATTGCATGAAGGTGAAACTGAACCAGTCTGTTTGTTAACGAACTTTTTCCAATAGTTTGCTTTCTTGTTCAAATAATAATTCCAATTTAGAAAAATCCATAATTTTGCCCATCGCCAATTATGTTATGTACTCGTCGAGTAGTTAATAGTCCTGACGCGGAAAGAGGGAAATCAGAAGACCACTAGGTTTACGATGATACTTTTATTTTCCAGACAAGGGAAAATGTCACACTAGTGTGTGGGGGAAGTGGTACGAATGTACGAAATGTGTGTCCAGAATAATGTACAAGTGTCTAATACAAAAGTATATATGAAAATGGCTAATACACCTGAACCAATAGACAACGTCTCACCATGATTGGTTGTAATGTCATGTGATAACAAGGTCATACGTGTTTATTTAGCTAGTGAACGGACAAAAGCATAATGTCAGTTATAATGGAATGTTGATCCATATACACATAGCAAAATATAACAGACTGCCAAAATCAAACACACACATCATGTGACTACATATCGGATTCTCAGAAAGATGGCTCCACTTTCCGAGAAAACCCGAAACAACCAATTAGAAGACTGCGTTTGTCTGTTTAGCTTCCGAAAAACAACCAATCAGAAGACTGCCTTTTTCTACTTGCATAAGCTTTAATAATGTACATGAAGTATATATATAAATACGTGCTGATTTCCGTAATATAACGATCTGTTGCCGGCCCTTGTCTTCTCTTGTTACATTGGTGTCGCTGCCTCCAAAAAGTGAAGATCCCATGGCTAACTGCAATTGAAGAAGGAGACATACGGAGCTTCTTACGTGACTTCGAGGCCGTCGCTGAGCTGGTAGATGTCAAGGAGCAGGCGGTGAAGGTAGTTGTCCTGGGGACGCTGTCGAGAGGCCCAGCGAAGGCGACATATGATAGCGTAGACAGGTCAAATGGAATAGCGTCTTGGAAGAAATTGGTTGAACGATTGGTGTCGGAGTTTGACAGCGCTAGCAATGCAGCAGTTCCGGTCAACGAAGCTGGGACCTGATGGAGGCCTGTTAGTGTTGGCGGTGAAATTGACGAATCTACTTCGACGTGTGCTTCCCGCTTTGGATGAAGAATCAGAAGCGCCGTTACTGTCTTCCCAATTCATCGAGAGTGTCCCAGACCACATCTCTCAGCGATTACAACTGGTTAACGCAGTGCAGCCGATGGATTTTAGTGAGCTGGCGAAGGTGACCAGACAGCGCACGAGCACAACTGTAGCCGCTATAGAGCAACCAAAACCAAACGAATACGAGCAGAAAATTGAAGCGTTGCAGCGGGAAGTGGCGGCGTTAAAGTTGGGCGATAGAAAAGATCGATGTTTTGAATGCGGTAAGCCGGGACACTGGAGGAGATACTGCCCAGAAAGGCGAAAAAGAAAAAGTTTCAGACGGTGTAACACTTGTTCTTTCGCTCGTATGATAAAGCTAAACCAAACGTTAGACCCGGAACACTAAAGCCCATAAGTAGGAAAGTTTCAAATGGGTCACTGGCTCATTCTACTGATAGACAATCATCTAAACTTAGTCATGTTCCTGAAGTTAGACGTAATTCACATACCGTAGGAGCTGAATCATTTCCGACTTCCACTACCAGTCCTATGATAAGAAATAACAATCGTCACATATCTCACCAAACACTTCGAAAACACGAAGTTGCTCAACCCCTCACGAATGCACCCTCAACCATGATGTACAGGAAACATCAGTTTGAGAATACAGACGTTAGTCCAAAAACGCGTATAGTGCCCTGTCATAATTCTCATGCATTCAGTAGGGGTCACATGCCAATTTCAGCACAATGCTCATCATGGCCTAGGAAGTACTCTAATCAGACACAGGGATCTAAGTCATATGCACACAACAACACGCCGATCACACATTTCGGTTATAACTATGCAGATTACACGACACTAGCCAATCCATATGACCAAAATTTTCTCCAGCGACAACTGGCAGAAACGCCTGGGATCATGCACATAGCACGCATGATATCAGACCAATTCCTTGCTGGTATAGCGAACACCTTACAACAGGGAAACTGCTTCTTCCCCGAAAGATAGCAAACATCTTATACACACCTAATACCAATAGTAATACCATAGATTATCATACTAGTATCTCCCATAGCACGCAATATCTAAACGACCAACTACTCACGAGTGACATTTCACAACCCATCCCTAACTATCAAATTAAAGAAACCGTCTCTAGTGATCAAAATGTTGTAATTAATGAATCCAATAACGACTGCACATATTCAGTTGATAACCATAGAGTATTTTATTATGATATTGCCCATACACTAAAACCACTTCGTCAAAGTCTATCCGTCATCCTCATAAATGCTAGATCAGTTCTTAACAAACATTTAGCATTATGTACGTTAGCCTCTATATGCAATCCGTCGCTGATCATGATCACTGAAGCCTGGTGCTCAAGTGACATTGTGGATGGTAGCTTATCAATTGATAAGTACAATCTTTTTCGAGGGGATAGGGAAACAGGTCGTGGGGGTGGAACACTCATATACGTTAAACAACCCATTTGTGCAACGCATTTTAGTCACCCTATTCTGTCACAACTTAATGATTCGGTGTGGGTCGAAATAAAAGTTCTCAGAAGTAAACCTATCCTTATAGGGTGCGTATACCGACCGCCATCATCCAACCGCGAATACGATAACGTACTCAGCAACATATTTAGTGTTGCATCCAATCTCCCCTTCAGTTATAATATAATTGGAGGTGACTTCAATTTGCCTGATATATCATGGCGTACACTTCGTGGACCCTCGAGGTATGATAATCTTCTTAATTCCATCATTACTGGAGGATGGACGCAACACATAAATGTACCCACTAGGTCCAATAACATTCTTGATCTTATATTCACGATCAACGTAGCACCATCTACAATTCATGTGGGACATGAATTCCCAGGTAGCGATCATAAAATAGTTGCATGTTCGTTTAACATTTCCCCAGAAACTATACACAGAAACGAAGTTAGTCGGACACCTATAAGACCATACACGCGGGTTGATTGGGACTTGTATCAGGACTTGATTAGATACTCTAATTGGGATTCCTACTTTACCAATGACTCCTTAGAGGAAGTCCTTAAAAACTTCTATGACAATATACAGTCGGTTAATGATGTCATAGCGCCTGTGAAACTGATTAAATTCAAAATCCCTCAAGGTGATTTTATTCCAATATCATTAAGAAGAAGTTTGCGGAAGCATTCATTAAGTTACTATAGACATGACGACTTATCGTCGTTAATCGCTATCAAATCAATCCTCATTAGAATCCATGAGTTAAAAAATCTAAGTCTTAGGAATAAAGAAACGCGGGCAATTCAGTCGCCACATAACACTGGAGAAATAGCCAAACTCTTCAAAAGTAGGTTAACTAACTCCAAATCAACATATCCAAAAATAATACACCTAGGTGGCATTACTCACGAAAGTGCTGAGGATATATGTGAGGTGTTTAGCACGCACTTTGCCAAACTGTACACTCTAGAAAATGACCAGGATATAGATTTCCCTCGTAAAACAGAAAAGTGTCTAAGCGATGTAGTCTTAAACGCCCAAGAAATCGATAAAGCTATCACAACTCTTAAGCTTACTAATACTCCCGGCCCAGATGGAATGTCTTCCGTCCTCTTAAAAAATGGTGGAAATGACATGAATCTACTTCTTCTCAAGATATTTTCAACTTCGATAAGGAGTGGAACATATCCAAATAGCTGGAAGAAATCCTACGTTGTACCCATTCACAAAACCGGACCTACAGCGGACATAGATAATTACCGCCCCATCAACATTACTTCCGTAGTTTCACGTGTGATGGAAAAGATTGTAAAGAAGCAAATTGTTCAGTATTTGCTCTCGAATGACTTAATATCCCCTTTCCAATACGGTTTCCTAAATAGAAGATCGTGCATTACGTGCCAGTTAGATTATTTCGACCACATTACTGAATGTGTAGACAAAGGTCGTTCGGCAGCAACATTATTTCTAGATGTTAGGAAAGCTTTTGATAAAGTCCCACATAAAAGACTCATACTGAAACTCCTATCTTATGGAATAAGTGGAAGGCTTCTTGAGTGGATAACTTCCTTTCTTACAGGAAGAGAACAGTTAGTTAAAGTCAACCATCACTTATCAACATCCAAACCGATAACCAGCGGCGTGATACAAGGTAGTGTTCTTGGCCCTACCCTATTCATTGTATTCATAAATGATATTGTCTCTATGATCAAGTATGGCAAGCCATACCTCTTTGCAGATGACCTCAAAGTTGTCTATGATTTTGACTATAATGATATGAATATTGTTAGTAAAATCCAAGAAGACCTAAATAGTCTATGTAATTGGAGTGAAAAGTGGCAGTTAACGTTCAATCCAGCTAAATCTGGGATAACATACTTCGGACGTTGGAAACCTAGCATGTGTCTATACATGTACGGTGACCTTGTCTCAAACACAAACACAGTCACAGATCTCGGGATAACATACTCAGATCTTACCTTTACTGAACATGCAAATAAGGTGGTATCTGATTGTAAACGTCTAACCGGCTTTGTGCTACGCAACTTTTACACTCCAGAAGCCAGATTAGCCATATATAAGATATGCATTCGCCCCAAACTTGAATACTGTGCCCACTTATACAGTAGCTTCAAGTCGGCAGACAGAAAAAAGTTGAAAGTGTCCAAAGATTCCTTACGAAACGCATATTAGGCTATGGTCAGCAAATAGAATACCTTGACAGATGTATTCGACTGGACTTAGAGCCCTTATGGTTAAGGAGAGTGAAGTGCAATTTATTTCTCTTATTCAAAGTTATAAGAAAGCACTGTAACAGTAACTCGTCCATAACCTGGGCTAATCCTAAATCGTATGGACTACGCAACCACAACTACCTTCTCAAGGTTAACACCCATAAACTCACCACTAGAGCTAACTTCTTCACCATTAAATATTGCAAACTTTGGAACCAACTACCCTCTGAGATAAGATCCTGTGAAAGGCCTGACAGTTTCAAAAGGAGCCTAGAAAAACATATAAACATGTCCACCCTAGCCCGCCTCAAAGATCTCAACTGCTGGTAGAGTGGAGAGACAATGGCTTTTCAATATTTAACTACGGAAAGTACACTAGTCCCAATACCAATATAATAACACTTAGTAATTATGTAGGTTCAATACTTGAAATTCGATTGTCATTAAAATACTTAAAATGATTAAAATAGCTATGCGGCAAGTGTTCTCTTGCTTTACCATGCTTGTTTCCCTTATAACACTCAGTTATTGAGCCTAATGTATTCTTTGATAATACGAATTATGACACTGACTATGCTCTTATTATACATAGATTGATTTACTTTACGATTACCTGTAGTACTAACTACCCTTCTGTAGTATTGTTAAACAAATGCTGAAATTTTGTTGGTTCTGTTAATATCTTTTTATAATATGTTTAGACACGTTACTTTGCAATGTCAGATGTTACTATATACAAGACTGTCATGATAATTTAGTACACTAAGTCCTGCCAACCGACCTTACCTTCAGTTCATACTACCTATATTGATCCCTAACTATATTGTTCTGCTGAATCTTGCTTCACTATTCACAAAACCTATTCTTTTTATTCTTTAAGGTTCTAACTTCTTGTAAAGTAATCTGTTCATTAGGACGCATGCATACATATATAATGTTCATAAAGATGTACGCGGAGACCTATTGGAAGCACTCATTAAGAAAGCTAGGGAGATGGAATATGAGGTACGAACATGTCTGGTACCAAGCAATATATTTGCGGTAGCCATAATAATCATAGTCTCAGAGCTTAACATCAAAAAAGGAGGGAGGGTGGCGTTAGCTGATCAGTAGATATGGTGGTGGTCACTAAGGTGAATCGCCCCATTCTGCAGGAACAGCAATATGCAAATTAAAGGCTCGAGATATTTCTGATTTTTATGAGGGCTTAGATCTTTATCTTGAAAAAGATAATAATGAACGCCTTGACAGATCATGCTTCTACCTTTAAATATATACCATTCGCCCAGCCTATTGTTGAGATGCGACCATGTGGGATGTGCACAGATTTATGGGGCATCTTATAAACTAACTTGCTGTCCATTGTCTGATCTTTAAATACCACTTCACAATGTCTTGTTTCATTCATTTTCCAATAACGTCTTTACTTGATCCTCATTATATTCCATTAAACCTAACATTTTACAGCTCTTTATGACTTATTATATTCCTACTCTCTGAAGGGTACGGTTGTACATTAAATGCACAAAAAGGTATAAAACAAAAACAACTGGCACAACTGAGGATAAATGTATTAAAACCAAAATTGGACATCATGATAGTACGAGGTATATGTGTTGCATTATACATTGCAAATGAACGTTGTCAGCCTAGGGAGTTTTCTTTTTTAATGCATTTATTAATGATACTTGCACTTACCTATTTCATTACAATTTAATGATTCACCTCAGCACTTTTACTTTTCTAAAACAGCTTTCAATCCCTTGTAAACGTTGTACTTACCTCAATATTGGTTGGTTATCGTATGCCGACAACCACGGGATGAAAACGAAACGAAGTCGATTTTCCCGCTCAACCTGGAGGACAATTGTACAATTCAATAACTATACAGCCTAGTTCAGACAATGTGTATTTATATATATATCAAATATTTAACTGTTGAAACATTATTAACTTGTAGACAATCTACGATTTGATATTATATCATACTTGATCGTGCCTGTAAAAATGGCATGCATTTTCATGTAAATTTATATGTTTATATGAGAATATACATTATTATTATTATTATTAAACTAGATTTAGTGGGGGCTACTGAGAAGGGGGCTGTATATCCGAAGTTGGGAGTGAGTGATCGAGAAGTAGTGTGTTTAGTAGATACAGGGGCGGCCGTGTCGTTAATACATAAGAACCTATGTAAGAGTGTTAGTCCGTGTTCATTGACAGTACAAACGGTAGGCGGGCGTGTGTTGCGTATCACGGGTAGATCGAAGTGTACGGTCGTTGTTGGCGCCTGCGAGGTGACGTTTCCTTTCATTGTTGTACCCGAACTGCAGCGAACGATATTAGGAGCGAATTTTCTTCGGGAGATTGGTGCAATAATCGACACGCAGGCGAACGTTGTGATCACGGAATACAGGCACATCAACATGTATGAGACCAGCGAGATAGCAGCGGTGAAGCCGTCGACGGTATACAATATGACAGAGTTAATTAATAAATACGATTATCTTTTCACTGGAGATGGCGACCCATACGGTTATTGCAATAAGGTGTATCACGAAATTCCGTTAAGTGATCCGAAAGTAAGGTCATTTACAACGCGAAGAGTTCCATGTCATCTGGAAGGCTGTTAGTAGTAGTGCTGTTAGTAAAAACAGCGAATGGGAAGTGCGAATTCTGTGTTGATTTTCGACAGTTAAACAGTATGACAGAGTTAAGACCGTGCGCCATGCCAACAGTAGTAGAAACATTAGATCACCTACAGGGCGCGAATGTGTTTTCGGTTCTCGATCTACGCTCAGGATACCGGCAGATACCGATAAAACAAGGTGATAGAGATTAGACGGCATTCATCGTGGGTCAGACACAATATCGATTTAAACGCATGCCGTTTGGACTAGCAGGTACACCGTTTATGTTCAGACGACTGATGACGTTATTACTTAAGAACTTGAAAAACGTGGAGGTGTATGGTGATGATCTCGTCATATACAGTCAAAACGAAAACGATCGTGTGAAGCATGTAGAAGCCATGCTGCGACGCATCGAAGACTTTGGACTGCGCGTCAACAAAACCAAGTCCCAGATAGCCAAAAAGAATGTTACTCTGTTGGGACATAAAGTTGGAAGTGGTGAGATTAAACCACTACCGGAGAAAATTTTGACAATAAAAACGATTCCAGTCCCGAATTTAAAGAGAAAATTGAGCCAATTCTTGGGTGGGGCAGCGTTTTATAGTCGCTTCGTAAAGAACTTCAATGAGATAGCAGCCCCTCTGCACGAGCTACTAGGTGAGCCGAAGTTTGTTTGGTCGGAGGAATCGCAGAGGACATTCGACAGAATTAAACAGCTGCTCGGCCACCAACAAATGACGCTAAGACTACCTGCACCTGGAAGACAGTTCACAGTGTGCACAGATGCCAATGACTACGCCATAGGTGCGGTCCTAAGACAGGGTGAGGGAATCGTTGAGTATGCCAGTCGAGTTCTGACACACACAGAGCAAAAGTATTCAACGATAGAGAAAGAATGTTTAGCGATGGTATGAAAAGTCGACAAATGGAGGCCTTATTTACTTGGCCGGTGGTTCCACATCGAAACTGATCATAAGCCGCTACAGATTTTGAAGGCAGCGAGAGACCCACGGGGGAAACTGTCACAGCGGATGTTGCGTCTTCAGGAGTACGATTTTACGATCTCACACGTTCCTGGAAGTGAAAATGTCTTTCCAGATTTGTTATCGAGACCAGAAGACGAGTCTGAGTTGATCGAGGTCGCTTACGGAGTGCATGCAGCAGAACAAGACCCACTAAGACTTGCACGCAGGCAAAAGTTGAACGATACGCTGATTACAGTAATACAGGCGATCACCAACGGAACAGAAGTGGATCAAGCTACAGAGAGTACGGAGCTAACCACACTACCCAGACAGAAAGATCGACTAAGAGTGAGTGACTGCGGGACTCTGACCTGGCGAGGGAACGACGGAAGCTGGCTGGCCGTCATACCTCAATCGTCGCGCTACAACATGATAGAAGAATGTCACCAGCTAGCACATACAGGCGTGGCCAGAACAACCAACCTACTAAGACAAAGCATTTACTGGCCAGGTATGAGAGAAGATGTAGCAAGATACGCACCTGGATGTCCACGGTGCCAGCTAATGAATGGCGACCGGTGCATACGACCACCGCTTCGGTCGATTCCAGTTACCGCGATAGGTGACTTGTGGTCCGTAGATGTCATGGGTCCATTTCCTCAGATGTCCAGTGGTAATCAGTACCTCTTGGTGATGACGGAATACGCGACACGATGGGTAGACGCTGTAGCAATCCAAGACCAACGTGCAAGGAGCGTGACAGATGCAGTAGTTAGACACATCGTTGCAGACCAAGGCGTACCAAAGACAATACTGACAGATCAAGGTCCCTGTTTCGAGAGTGAAGAATTTACTTCCTGTTTGCAACAGCTGGGCATCAAGAGGATCAGAACGACCCCATATCATCTACAAACGAATGGCCTAACGGAGAAAAACAACCGTACACTGAAGGTGTGGCTGATCTCGAAGGGCGATAAGTGGGAAACGGAGCTTCCACTGATTTCACTAACACATCGTGATACCACTCACGAAACAACGAAGAAGTCATCCTTTCAACTGATGTATGGTAGAAAACCAAGATTACCGATACACAACGAGACCTGGCTCCTTCACCAAAATTGGAGTACGACGAAATTAAAAGCAGAGCGGAAAGAGGCAGTCAAGAATGTAATGCAGAAGCAGCAGAGTGATGTCGCGAAATCTCAGCTGAAAGGAAGGACTCAGAGCATTAACTTTGCAGTCGGGGACCAAGTAAAGTGTAGAGACAGAAGATATACAGTTGGACGCGGGTCAGGTTCACGAAACTCCTTCCAAAGTGGGAAGGACCATACACAATCACAAAAAGACTAGGTCAAGTATATACCATCCGAAGAGGTGACAAACAGAAACGAGTTAACGCAAGTCAGCTCCAGCGGTGGGTACAGTGGGACAAGCCGATCAGTAACAATCCTCAACTAGAGGATGTAGCACCCAGAAGGTCGGAACGTCTGCGCACAAAGCTATTGGACGGGGGGGCGAGTGTGGTGAGAGCAGGCTGCTAGCCAATCGGTAGACATTAATCTATGTCAATGTCCAGGTCACTAATATTGGCCGTGAGAAAATATGAACAAGGCTGATTCAACAACCAATCGCAGCAGACTTAACGTGGGCAAATATGATTCACAGATAGATGGCTCAGCTTTCCGAGAAAACCCGAAACAACCAGTCAGAAGACTGCCTTTTCTACTTGCATAAGCTTTAGTAATGTACATGAAATATATATAAATACGTGCTGATTTCCGTAATACAACGATCTGTTGCCGGCCCTTTTCTTCTGTTGTTACAAGGGGACGAATTCGCCAAATATTTTGAAAAGCGGCTCAAGTGTGTACTAACAACGGTTCCAACACTTATTGAAATTCCAGACTCTGTATGGTGTGCATTAATAGCAGGCCATGCTATGTATTTATTGGATGGTATCTATCGATCCGTTTTCAGTGGGGGAGAAAAGAACAAACCGCTACTCAGCACCATTATATGGATGACTGTATTAAGTTCAGTAGTGACTGATAGCAATTATTCCACATCAGTGTTATGGGTTAACCTGTGAGCTGTGTAGGCCCCTACAGTAATACATTCGGCAATGAGGACTCATACCAAAGCAAAAGTGTACACGTTTTACTAAATCTTGTACACTTTCTGCGTAGACCTGATGTTCGTCAAGTGGTTATTTAATATCTGTTTAATGTTGCAATTAACCCAAAATTATTTCATTAGTTCTACAAATTGCATTCTATTCAGTTAATACTGAAACTGAAATATGAGGGAACTCTCATTTCCAAGGAGGACGTAGTACAAGTCTCATTTTTGCAACTGTCGTCCTTATATTGGTTCACATTCATCATACATTGTATAAATAGAATTTTCCGTCATTGACTTAAGGGATTTACTAGGGAATGGTCTGGTCAACTTGGAGTCTGCTGATAATATTGTCCACCCGGGTTGTGAGAAGTGACCAGTGAACCTGCGAGATATGAAAGTACCAATAATGTCTGTTGTAGGTGTCTGTTTCCTATCCGCTGTGTAAGCAGTATAATATGGTGAGTGATATTGAGGTAAAGCGTTAGTGTTAGGTAGAGATGTGACTCCAAGACACAGATGCATTCACTCTGTGTAATCTCAAGTGCCCAATCAACCCTTATGTTTTTTCATTGTCATTATTTATCCTCCCTCATATTTGTGCTCATCATAGTTCCATTTAATCCCTTTTCTATACCTTTAGGTGCTACACGGAATTCGATAACTTGAACATGTTCACTTGCGTGCAAGCCTCTGTGTTGAAAGTCAGTCAGAATGACATATAGTCTAGGTGTGACGAAATGTTAAAAAGTGGATAATAATCACTGAAATATATACAAATGATAATCGTAGGATTCATCTGGCTCTTGTCCTACTGAAATAAGTTATCTTACAGTAATTTCTGCAATGTTTGCTTGGGTCCTTGGATTCTATTGATTTCTAGAAGTCAGAACACACAAAAGTGCAGAAGCACAAATTCGATATCAGCCACGTTCTCCGGTTCCTGCAACAGAAATAAGTACTACACAACAGCTGATCGCAGAATCTATGACTGATTACAGGTCGCCAGCAAGCTGCGAAGAAATTGTTCAAAAGCGGGCAACCGAAATACACGCGAAGCACACCACGCATACAAAATAATCATTGCATAAACCATATATATGTATATTTGAGCGTCCTGCAGCACGAACAATACATCAATGCTTGAGAACTTTTCATGTAAATTCACCCAATAAGGGCCAACAAGCACCAAAATCACGTCAACTACATTTGCCTGAACAATTACCCCAACGTGAATCAACTAAACCGCTCAAGTGCCAACAAGGTAAAGCTGGTGGCGCCACTTCAAATAGGCGATATGCCATATATTCACCCATATATGCCAATATCCTGACCGTCGGTCGAGCAGCATAGACAAACTTGCTCTCTGCAGACGATCTGAAGTCTCAACTACAGTTGGCATGGTATACGGTCTCAGCATTATCATGATATTTATATGTCGGAGACCAACAGAGATTTTGTACTTCCCGTTCTTTAATAACATCATCCTATAACTTCTCCTTCACTTGATGCTCGGCTTCGCCTTCTAGATCACATAAGACTCTCCACGTTGTGAAAGATGCCATTTTTCACCCAATACTTGAAAATACTCCGCAAGCTTCGAGCCGCCATGTCACATACTAAGCGCGCGATTCTGATCGGACGTTACAATCTGTCCGCATAACGTGGATATATTTTTAGTGACTTCTGGAATATTGTAGTGGATATTATACCACTCCTCAACTATAACTTATATTGGCTGCTACCCTAGCCTCCAATTACGCAGATATATCACCGCCAGTTATCAAATTTGGATCCACTCTTTCGCAGGGCTCACCCCCCTTATTGTAACTTAAGAGCAACGTCACACGAAAGGAAACTACAGAGAAGTTGATTATTTTGTGGTTTACATATCAGGATCAATTTTCAGGATAATTGGTTTCTGTATTGTCTGTATTTTACGGATTAGTACTTTTGTCAACTTATTGTTTATTTATAAGCAATAAAATTCCATACCGTGTCCACAGTAGTACTTAATATGTATATCCACTCGATATACTATTTGTCCATATATCTGTTTTCGATTTAGCTCAGCTTCAACTTTAAACCATACTGATCAGTGTTCAGCGAAGGCAAAACGTAATAAACGAGTACTTTCTACACGTAAGAATAGTCTAGGTCACTCAGCTAAGAAGATACGTGCATCACTATGCGTTCCACATAGCCTCAACAATTTCCCCGAAGTCATTGTGCCCGATTTGTTACCAGAGGTATAAACAACTGCTAAACAAAATAAGTTGGACCTTATTTCTCTAGGAAACTTTGTGAAGGAATTAAATGAGAATATAAACACCATTAAGCCATTACTGCTTCTTTGTAACCCAACTAATGATACTAATCCGGAAAGTCTGCTGAAGTCTGAGCGCATGTTAGACTTTATAGCCAATGAAGTGACTAAACGAATCGTGTCTTCGTACAAATTTCTCGCTTAAAATCTGCCTATCAGCCAACTCTCAGAATCTGTCAACGTCCAGCTCTTACTACACTGAACCTCACGCTGTCCCTCGAAGACTTTCAGAAACAATGTGTAGTAACCAACGGGAAAAATCAGAACACAGATTGGCGACCCGAAAATCCTTTATTCTAACGCCAATATGTAACCAACAATAAGGTTATCACACACAGGGTCTAAGAATAAATGTTATAACACTAAATCACGACAATACTTCTGATAGTTTTCTCACTTCCAACGAACAGCGATCGATGAGACGATAACTGCTGGGTTGATTACTCCCGCGAAAAATGCGGAGGAGTTAGATTTGAGCAAACAACCACGAATTTATCGTTCAATCTTCAACCACATTGACATATACTATCATTCCATGTAGGCTTGGCCTCCCTCTTGTGCATATCTCTTAGATGCACTTCCGGTGACTTGTTATACATAACAGTATTTTATGCCATTTTGCAGTTTCCTAGGACATTCTCCTCTTCTGAAAATTGCTTTTGATCACGTGGTGGCATAGCAGTTACCCAAATATACCCTGTTCACTGATCGACTATAACTATCATTAGGAAACGGAACAAAGTTTGGGTTGTCGCTTAACTTTGATGGTGACCTTATTAAATGGTTTGCAATTTACCATTTATAAGAACTTGTTCTGATTGCTTGTACAACAGTTGAACGATTTAAAATTTTGAAAAAGTATTAATTCATGATACTTCAAGATTTTAATTTATAACATAAGTGATAGTGCCTGTGAAAATGACATGCATTTCTTGTAAACGTCAGTTTATACGAAAAATGAATTATTATTAAAACAACAATGCGTGCACTGCTGCTGATTTACTAGCGCCATTCTTGTTCTCTGTTCCACATGTTGACTTCATGTGCCCTTCTTTTAGACAGGATGAATGGGGTTACTTTTGAGGGTAAGAGGAAACATGATGGCGTCAAGCCCCAGGTTGCAAAGGAGTATTTTCTGGGCGCAACATACCATGCCGCTCATGTAAATGGAAAGTTTTGACATCGAAGGTAACCAACTCACTTGGATAAAATACCATGTGTACGAGAGACAACGAGTCAGGATCAGGTGATAAACTTCCTCCTATGCAATGAACACTGAGGGGTAGCTAGATAATGTGATTTACCCCTCATTATCTCTCCTGTATTTGGACGAACTTCCACAGCCCCACTAGTCTTCCATGTTCACTCTGGCAACCGCCCAAATATTCAGAGAGGGATTTAATAGGTGCGTACACTGCAGAGAGATCTTGGGAAGCTGTAATGCCAGTCGAAACAGTGGATGTTCGCATGAAGTGTATAAAAATGAGCATTGGGGTTGCAAGCACAAACTCATAAAATCTAGCGACAAAACCGTTCCCTTCACTTCAGATGATGTGATATCGGCATGGAAAGTCCCAACCTAAGGATTACGGAACACTATCGGTTAGGTAAATCTAAACACTTCAGAGATTCTAGGACACCTCAGAATCACCAGTGACATATTCTGACGCACTGGTTATCAATGCAGTTGAACATTGAACGATCAATTCTTGGTTGTTTGCTCAAAACCAACTTCCCCAATTTTCGCGGAGGCATCAATACACCAGTCATCATCTCATCGGTCGCTGTTCAGAAAGAAGTCAGGACAATACCGTCAGAAGTAATATTGTGATTTATTATTGTAATATTTGTTCATAGACCTTAGTTTTAAAGCTTAATTTTAAAGTTGGCTATATGTAGGTGTTACAATAAAGAATTCTCGAGTCGCCAATCGGTGTTTTGGTTTTCGCGTCCGTTATTACTAAGCGTTTCTGAGAAACTTCAAGGAACAGCGTGAGTCCCTGCGTAGCAAGAGCTGGGCATTGACGGTTTACGAGACGTGACTGACAACGTCTTTACTTGATCCTCATTATATTCCAATAAACCTGACATTTTATAGCTCTTTATGAATTTGATTCGACTTATTCTATTCCTATTCTCTATAGGGTTCGGTTGTGCACCAAATAGACAAAAAGTCGTGAAATAAAAACAACTGGCTTGAAAATAATTGTATTAAAGCCAAAAGTGGACATCATGATAGTACAAAATATATTGGTTTTATTATACATTGCAAATGAACGTTGTCGGCCTAAGGATTAACTACTTCCCCATTCTGTTTCCTATATTAATGTATTTGTTAATGATATATTGCACTTACTTAATTTATTACACTCTAATGATTCACCTTAGCACTTTAACTTTTCTAAAACAGCTTCCAATTCCTTGTAAACGTTGTACTTACCTCAATATTGGTTGGTTATCGTATGCCGACAACCACGGGTTGAAAACGAAACGAAGTCGATTTTCCCGCTCGACCTGGAGGACAACTGTACAGTTCAATAACTATCCGGCCTGGTTCAAACAATGAGTGTATTTATATATATATATATATCAAATGTTTAGCTGTTGAAACATTATTATATTGTAGACAATTTAGGATTTGACATTATAACATACTTGATCGTGCCTGTAAAAATGGCATGCATTTTCACGTCAATTTATATGTTTATATAAAAATATACATTATTCTTTGTGATGTTATGCGATGATACACCATACTGGGCGTTAAATTCTTTACTGGACAGTACGCTCTCGTTGTCCTAAGACGATTCCGAATCCGGCTGGGGACATATAAACTCGCATTTGGTCGACCACTCAGCCGCAATCAGTGTCCTAATTCTTGTGCTTTACCCCAGATGACAATGGTGAACATCCATGATAAACCCCACCTCAGTTTAAAAGACCGTATCGACACTCTAGCTCTGCTACATGAGTACAGTGATGTTTTTGACGATGGGCAAGTGATGGGGTGGACTAATATCGTACAACACGAGATCAAGACAGGCGATAACTTTCCCATTAGGGCGCCACCGCGACAGGTACCCATTCACTAACAACAGCAGTTGGACCCCATGATAACAGACATGTTACAAAAGAAGGTAATTAAATCGTCTACATCACCGTGGGCACCTACAATCGTTCTCATGAAAAAGAAAGATGGCTCTCTCTGTCTCTTTGTTGACTACCGTCGCTTATATGCAATCACACAATGGATTCTTTTCCCTCGCCTCGCATAGACGCTACCTTAGATGCTTTGAGTGGGTCACAGTGGTTCTCCACATTTCATCTAGCTTCCGGCCATTGGAAAGTTGAAATCCATCCGGAAGACAGACCAAAAGCTGCGTTTGTTGTGCCTACAGGGTTGTACGAATTCGAAATAATGCCATTTGGAGTGTCTAACGCCCCTGCTACGTTTCAACGGCTCATGCAAACAGTACCTGCAGGGCTAGTCCCTAAACAGTTTCTCATCTACCTGGACGATATCATCGTGTTCGGCCAGTCTCTTGGAGAACACCATGCCAACCTTCGAGCCGCATTTCAACGTTTACGCAGGAATAATCTTAAGCTGCAAGCCTCAAAATGCAAATCCCTGCAGAAATCTGTTATTTTCCTTGGACATGAGATTACTCCACAAGGAGTGCATACAGATGGCAGCAAAACCCATGCAATTGTCAACTGGCTTATCCCTAAATCGTCAGCTGACGTATGCAGTTTCATGGGACTTGACCCTTACTACCGGCGTTTCGTTCAAAATTTCGCCAGTGTAGTGGCCCCCTCCACCGATTGACAGAAAAAGGAAGGAAATTCGTTTGAACAAACGAGTGCCATGTAGCCTTTGACACGCTTAAAACATGTCTAGCTTCTCCTCCTGTTCTAGCGTTTCCAGACATGTCGGCTGACAGCGGTCCTTTTATCCTGGATACTGACGCCAGTGCGCACCCAGTAGGAGCCGCCCTTTCACAGATATCCTCCGACGGACAAATGCGAGTGATAGCATATGCTAGCTGAATGCTGGACAAAACAGAGACGCGGTATTCTACGACGTGTCATGCTTAGCAATATCTTTAATGTTACAGCCAATCTTCCTTTCAGTTATAAAATAATCGGAGGCGATTTCAACTTGCCAGAAGTATCATGGTCTTCACTCCGAGGACCCCAAAGGTACGATAATCTCATAAATTCCATCGTCACAGGAGGGTGGACACAACACATAAATTCACCCACTAGATCCGCAAATATCCTAGACCTTATTTTCACGAACAACATAACGCCATCTACCGTACATGTTGGACATGAATTTCCAGGTAGTGACCATAGAATAGTAGTTTGTTCTTTTGACATCTTTCCTGAAACAAAACGCAGAGATGAAGCTGGCCAGATACATATGAGATTGTACACACACGCTGACTGGGACTTGTATCAGCACCTAATTAGATGTTCTAATTGGGACTCGTACTTTTCGAACCAGTCCTTAGATGCAATTCTTAACAACTTCTATCAGAATATTAACTCGATTCACGACGTCATTGCACCCGAGAAGATTCTTAACTTCAGATTCCCCCAAAGTGATTATATTCCGACATCGTTTAGAAGAAGTCTACGAAAGCACTCAATAAAATACTACAGATATCATGACTTATCGTCATTAATTGCCATAACGTCCCTTCTCAGTAGAATTGAAGAGTTGAGAAATATAGGCCTCAGAAACAAAGAAATGCAGGCCATTCATGCACCGCATAACTCAGGAGAAATAGCCAAACCTTTTAAAAGTAGGTTGATGAACTCCAAAACACCCTATCCGAAAACAATATACTTAGACGGCATTGCTTACGGAAATAATGAGGCGATATGTGAACTGTTTAGCAAGCACTTCGCCAGATTATACACCTTAGAGAACGATGAAGTCGTGGATTTCCCACGTAAAACAGACGAATGTTTAAGTGACATAATTTTCACCACACATGAGATCGATAAAGCTGTCGCAAATCTTAAGCTTAGTAACACTACTGGCCCAGACGGTATATCTTCCGTTCTGCTGAAAAAAGGTGGTAATGACATGAGTTTACTCTTACTCAAGTTATACTCAATTTCATTAAGCGATGGGACATACCCTAACTGCTGGAAGAAGTCTTATATTGTACCTATCCACAAATACGGGCCTATAGCTGATATCAACAACTACCGCCCCATCAACATCACGTCTGTAGTTTCACGTGTAATGGAAAAGATAGTTAAGACTCAAATCATTCGGTATTGCTGTCAAATGACCTACCTTCCCCATCCCAATACGGTTTCTTAAGTAGAAGGTCGTGCATAACTTGCCACTTAGATTACTCTGACTACATTACACAAAGCATTGATAATGGGCGTTCGGTAACAACATTGTTTCTCGACGTCAGCAAGGCCTTCGATAAAGTCCCACATATCAGACTCCTAACAAAACTCCAATCCTACGGAATAACCGGAAAGCTTCACAAACGGATAAGTTCTTTTCTCACAGAAAGAGAGCAATTAGTCAAAATCAACCACCAGTTGTCTTCCTCAAAGCCGATAACCAGTGGTGTAATACAAGGTAGTGTTCTTGGCCCTATTCTGTTCCTATTATTTATAAATGACATAGTCTCTGTAATCAAGTATGGCAAGCCATACCTTTTTGCAGATGATCTCAAGATAGTATTTAGTAACCTCAGGTCTGTAGACAGGAAAAAAATCGAAAGTGTCCAGAGATTCCCCACGAAACGCATAATGGGGTTTGACAAACAAGTGGAATATGTTGACAGGTGTGTAAGTCTGAAATTAGAGCCTCTGTGGTTAAGGAGAGTGAAGTGCAACCTATTTCTACTCTTCAAAGTCATTAGGAAACACTGCTACAGTAACTCATCCATAACGTGGGAAAATATTAAATCATATCAGCTGCGAAACCACGACTATCTTGTCAAGGTGGCTACCCACAGAAAATCCATTAGGGCAAACTATTTCATCATAAAATATTGCACTCTTTGGAACCAACTACCACCTGAAATAAGATGTTGTGAAAACCCTGATGGGTTCAAACGGAGCCTAGAAAGACACTTTAACATGTCCACCCTAGCTCGTCTAAAAGACCACAACTGTTGGTAGAACGGAAATTGAAGGCCAGTCCAGTCTTCAGTATAGTCACATACGTATATCTCGACTCTAATACTCACGCAGCGAACGTTAACTAATTTACTGATTTCTATTCTCTATAATTTTCACTAAGTTGTGTTGGTGAAAGTAACACTGGAAATAATTGTAATAGCATCCACACCTTTTAACGTTTTACATTTGTATATACTAATATAATAATACTTATTAATCATGCATGTTCAACTCTTAAATTAGATGGATATTAAAATACTTAAAATATTTATGCATCAAATGTTCTCTTGCTTTACCACGCTTGTTTCCCTTATAACACTCAATTATTGAGCCTAGTGTATTATTTGATATACGAATTATATTATTGATTATACTCTTATCATATATGGTTTGATTTACTCTACGGCTCCCTGTAGACTAACTACCATTCTTCAGTATACACACACTGCAGTATTGTTAAAAAACGCCAAAATTTCGTTGGTTCTGTGTTAATATCTTTTTATAATATGTCTAGACACGTTACTTTGCAATGTCAGATGTTTACTATATATAAGACTGTCATGAAAATTTAGTACACTAAGTCCTGCCAACCGACCTTACCTTCAGTCCATACTACCTAAATTGAACCTTAACTATAGTATTCTGCTAAATCTTGCTCCACTATTCACAATACCTATTCGTTTTACTCTTTAAGGTTTTAACTTCTTATAAAGTAATCTGTTCATCAGGATGCATGCACACATATATAATATGTTCGTAAAGATGTACGTGGAGACCTATTGGAAGCACTCATTAAGAAAGCTAGGGAGATGGAATATGGGGTACGAACATGTCTGGTACCAAGCAATATATTTGCGGTAGCCATAATAATCATAGTCTCAGAGCCTAACATCAAAAAAGGAGGGAGGGTGGCGTTAGCTGATCAGTAGATATGGTGGTGGTCACTAAGGTGAATCGCCCCATTCTGCAGGAACAGCAATATACAAATTAAAGGCTCGAGATATTTCTGATTTTTATGAGGGCTTAGATCTTTATCTTGAAAAAGATAACAATGAACGCCTTGACAGATAATGCTTCTACCTTTAAATATATACCATTCGCTCAGCCTATTGTTGAGATGCGACCACGTGGGATCTGCACAGTTTTATGGGGCATCTTATAAATTAACTTGCTATCCATTGTCAGATCTTTAAATACCACTTCACAATATCTTGTCTCACTTATTTTCTAATAACGTCTTTACTTGATTCTCATTATATTCCATTAAACCTAACATTTTATAGCTCTTTATGAATTTGATTCGACTTATTCTATTCCTATTCTCTGGTGGGTACGGTTGTGCACCAAATAGAAAAAAAGACATGAAATAAAGACAACTGGCTTGAAAATAATTGTATTAAAGCCAAAAGTGAACGCATTATAGTATAAAATATATTGGTTTCATTATACATTGCAAATGAACGTTGTCGGCCTAAGGATTAATTACTTCCCCATTCTGTTTTCTATATAAATGTGTTTATTAATGATATATTTCACTCACTTAATCTATTACACTTTAATGTTTCACCTTAGCACTTTAACTTTTCTAAAACAGCTTCCAATTCCTTGTAAAAGTTGTACTTACCTCAATATTGGTTGGTTATCGTATGCCTACAACCACGGGATGAAAACGAAACGAAGTCGATTTTCCCGCTCAACCTGGAGGACAAATGTACAATTCAATAACTATACGGCCTGGTTCAGACAATGAGTGTATATATATATATCAAATATTTAGCTGTTGAAACATTATTAACTTGTAGACAATTTAAGATTTGACATTATATCATCCTTGATCGTGCCTGTAAAAATGGCATGCATTTTCATGCAAATTTATGTTTATATGAAAATAAATTATTATTATTATTATTATGAGATGTTAGCCGTCGTATACTTCCTCGCCTACTTTCGCCATTACTTATTGGGGGGCAAATTTCGAATCCTGACTGACCACGGGGCGTTACAGTGGCTACAAAATTTTCGTGATGCGGAGCACCGACCTGCTTGCTGACAGGAACAATAATAATAATGTATATTCTCATATAAACATATAAATTTACATGAAAATACATGCCATTTTTACAGGCAAATTTATATGTTAACAGGAGTTTGATTCCACTTGTGAATATCGACCCGGAAAGTGACATGGTAACGTCGACGCCCTTTCACGCCGGCCACATTGCGAAAACACATTGCTTGGTGCTGCAGCTGACACCGACTGGGCCTCACTGCAAGCGGCGGACACAGCAATACGGCCTATTTATTTACGACAACAGCATGGGAACGATAAACCGACGTCCAAAGAACTACGGGACTTACCAGTAGCTACATTGTGCATCTGCGATAAATGGGTCTACTATGACTAATAGATGATGTTCTTTACAAATTGGAACCAAATGCCAACCCTCGACTCCTCGTCCCAACCGTTAAAGTACCCGAGGTTATTAGTCAAGTACATCAGCATTTTGGACACGCTGGACGACGGAAAACTGAACACGCCATCCGCCAGCGCTTCTGGTGGCCACTTGTTCGCCACGATGTTACTGAGTTTTGTCGCGATTGTGCTATATGTGCTCAGATCAAGCAGCCTACACCGACTCCCCGAGCACCCTCAGTACCTGCGTTGATGGAAGCCTCTAATCGTCGAGTTGGAGTAGATATCATTGGGCCAATACCTACATCGAGACGCCGTTTTCGTTATATATTTGTCATGGTTGATTATTTTACGAATTGGTGCGAAGCCATCCTTTGCAGCAACGGGATGCCCCAACGATCGGGCGCGCTTTCATCGCCAATTGGGTGTCCCGTTTTAGTACCCCCCTTTATCTACACTTTGATCAGGGCGCTGCTTTCGAAAGTCATCTTATCGCTCACATCTGCAATGCTTTTGGCATTCGGAAGACCCATACTACGTCTTTTCATCCACAGGGTAGCGAAATGGTGGAACGCACCAACAGAACTATCAAGAATCTTCTCCGTGCCTTTTTGAACAACGCACCAGAGAACACCTGGGAGGATGTCCTGCCCCAGTGCTTGCTTGCATGCCGCTCCTCCGTGGATTCGTCGACGGGATTTTCTCCGGTTCTGCTCTTGTTTAGGCGCGAACTTCGACTTCCAGTCGAGATCCGTACACCTCTGTCACCACATGAGAAGATCGACTGTATTCCCTACGTCCGGAATCTTCGCCACCACCTCGAGAAGGCCCACAACCTGGCACGTCGTCATCTGCAGTCTTCTACAAAACGTCACAAAGGCAATTATGATCGGTTTGCCCACGGGTCCACTTATTCCCCGGGTGACTACGTCTGGCTCCATCGTCCGTAGGTCCCTTTCGGCTCGTGCCCCAAATTCTAGCGCAGGTTGTTGCGCACGTCGACGAAACTGTGTTGCTGAAGAAAAAATACAACCGTGGCCCTCAATGAGCGAGCAATGTTTGGATAATAGGCTTGCACGACACCTCCCACCTAAAGGCATTCGTCGAAAGGATAGCAGACAGAAAATCAACTACTTTAATACCTATTATTACCAGGCTAGTAAAACGAGGATCTATAATACATACGGGCGAATGGGAAGGTTAGAATTCCCCGTCATCTCTGGGATATTTTCATACAGTCAACCACTCAAGTGATTTTGTCGATCCCGTTACGAGGGCACATAAAAATTCTATTGAAGGATTTTGGGGCGGGCTGAAAAATAGGATAAGGTCTATAAATGGAACTCAAAAGGATCTAATTTATAGTCATTTGGATGAACATATATGCAGCATGTGGTGTAACTTTTCTGTTGACAGTCCGATGCTTAACTGGGATATGTTTATCTCACATGTTAGAGAAAGATACTCCCTTTAGCAGTTTTTTGCTTTTTTATGTCTTTTTTCTACAAATATACGTTTCCATTTATCATATTTATCATAATAATAATAGTAATTTTATTTTCATATAAACATAAATTTACATGAAAATGCATGCCATTTTTACAGGCACGATCAAGTATGTTATAATGTCAAATCCTAAATTGTCTACAATATAATAATGTTTCAACAGCTAAACATTTGATATATATATATATATATAAATACACTCATTGTTTGAACCAGGCCGGATAGTTATTGAACTGTACAGTTGTCCTCCAGGTCGAGCGGGAAAATCGACTTCGTTTCGTTTTCAACCCGTGGTTGTCGGCATACGATAACCAACCAATATTGAGGTAAGTACAACGTTTACAAGGAATTGGAAGCTGTTTTAGAAAAGTTAAAGTGCTAAGGTGAATCATTAAAGTGTAATAAATTAAGTGAGTGCAATATATCATTAACAAATACATTTATATAGGAAACAGAATGGGGAAGTAGTTAATCCTTAGGCCGACAACGTTCATTTGCAATGTATAATAAAACCAATATATTTTGTACTATCATGATGTCCACTTTTGGCTTTAATACAATTATTTTCAAGCCAGTTGTTTTTATTTCATGTCTTTTTGTCTATTTGGTGCACAACCGTACCCTATAGAGAATAGGAATAGAATAAGTCGAATCAAATTCATAAAGAGCTATAAAATGTTAGGTTTAATGGAATATAATGAGAATCAAGTAAAGACGTTATTAGAAAATAAGTGAGACAAGATATTGTGAAGTGGTATTTAAAGATCTGACAATGGATAGCAAGTTAATTTATAAGATGCCCCATAAATCTGTGCAGATCCCACGTGGTCGCATCTCAACAATAGGCTGAGCGAATGGTATATATTTAAAGGTAGAAGCATGATCTGTCAAGGCGTTCATTATTATCTTTTTCAAGATAAAGATCTAAGCCCTCATAAAAATCAGAAATATCTCGAGCCTTTAAATTGTATATTGCTGTTCCTGCAGAATGGGGCGATTCACCTTAGTGACCACCACCATATCTACTGATCAGCTAGCGCCACCCTCCCTCCTTTTTTGATGTTAGGCTCTGAGACTATGATTATTATGGCTACCGCAAATATATTGCTTGGTACCAGACATGTTCGTACCCCATATTCCATCTCCCTAGCTTTCTTAATGAGTGCTTCCAATAGGTCTCCACGTACATCTTTACGAACATATTATATATGTGTGCATGCATCCTGATGAACAGATTACTTTATAAGAAGTTAAAACCTTAAAGAGTAAAACGAATAGGTATTGTGAATAGTGGAGCAAGATTTAGCAGAATACTATAGTTAAGGTTCAATTTAGGTAGTATGGACTGAAGGTAAGGTCGGTTGGCAGGACTTAGAGTACTTTTATATAGTAAACATCTGACATTGCAAAGTAACGTGTCTAGACATATTATAAAAAGATATTAACACAGAACCAACGAAATTTTGGCATTTTTTAACAATACTGCAGTGTGTGTATACTGAAGAATGGTGGTTAGTCTACAGGGAGCCGTAGAGTAAATCAAACCATATATGATAAGAGTATAATCAATAATATAATTCGTATATCAAATATTACACTAGGTTCAATAATTGAGTGTTATAAGGGAAACAAGCGTGGTAAAGCAAGAGAACATTTGATGCATAAATATTTTAAGTATTTTAATATCCATCTAATTTAAGAATTGAACATGCATGATTAATAAGTATTATTATATTAGTATATACATATGTAAAACGTTAAAAGGTGTGGATGCTATTACAATTATTTCCAGTGTTACTTTCACCAACACAACTTAGTGAAAATTATAGAGAATAGAAATCAGTAAATTAGTTAACGTTCGCTGCGTGAGTATTAGAGTCGAGATATACGTATGTGACTATACTGAAGACTGGACTGGCCTTCAATTTCCGTTCTACCAACAGTTGTGGTCTTTTAGACGAGCTAGGGTGGACATGTTAAAGTGTCTTTCTAGGCTCCGTTTGAACCCATCAGGGTTTTCACAACATCTTATTTCAGGTGGTAGTTGGTTCCAAAGAGTGCAATATTTTATGGTGAAAAAGTTTGCCCTAATGGATTTTCTGTGGGTAGCCACCTTGACAAGGTAGTCGTGGTTTCGCAGCTGATATGATTTAATATTTTCCCAAGTTATGGATGAGTTACTGTAGCAGTGTTTCCTAATGACTTTGAAGAGTAGAAATAGGTTGCACTTCACTCTCCTTAACCACAGAGGCTCTAATTTCAGACGTACACACCTGTCAACATATTCCACTTGTTGGTCGAACCCTATTATGCGTTTCGTGAGGAATCTCTGGACACTTTCGATTTTTTTCTGTCTACAGTCCTGAGGTTACTAAATAGGAGAGCACAATATTCAAGTTTGGGACGGATACATGTCCTATATATAGCTAATCTTGCTTCTTGGGTGTAGAAGTTACGCAGTACAAAGCCAGTAAGTCGTTTACAGTCAGATACAACCTTATTTGCATGATCGGAAAAGGATAAATCTGAGTATGTTATCCCGAGATCTGTGACTGTGTTCAGTTTTGAGAGGAGCTTACCGTACATTTATAGGCACATTATCGGTTTCCAGCGTCCAAGGTGGGTTATACCGCACTTGTCTGGGTTGAAAGTCAGTTGCCACTTTTCGCTCCAATCGCCTAGATCATTTAAGTCTTGTTGGATCTTGCTTTCGACGCTCATATCACCGTACCCATAATCATATACTATCTTGAGATCATCTGCAAAAAGGTATGGCTTGCCATACTTGATTACAGAGACTATGTCATTTATAAATAAGAGGAATAGAATAGGGCCAAGAACACTACCTTGTATTACACCACTGGTTATCGGCTTTGAGGAAGACAACTGGTGGTTGATTTTGACTAATTGCTCTCTTTCTGTGAGAAAAGAACTTATCCATTTGTGAAGATTTCCGGTTATTCCGTAGGATTGGAGTTTTGTTAGGAGTCTGATATGTGGGACTTTATCGAAGGCCTTGCTAACGTCAAGAAACAATGTTGTTACCGAACGCCCATTATCAATGCTTTGTGTGATGTAGTCAAAATAATCTAAGTGGCAAGTAATGCACGACCTTCTACTTAAGAAACCGTATTGGGATGGGGATAGTAGGTCATTTGACAGCAAGTACTGAATGATTTGAGTCTTAACTATCTTTTCCATTACACGTGAAACTACAGACGTGATGTTGATGGGGCGGTAGTTGTTGATATCAGCTATAGGCCCGTATTTATGGATAGGTACAATATAAGACTTCTTCCAGCAGTTAGGGTATGTCCCATCGCTTAATGAAATTGAGTATAACTTGAGTAAGAGTAAACTCATGTCATTACCACCTTTTTTCAGCAGAACGGAAGATATACCGTCTGGGCCAGTAGTGTTACTAAGCTTAAGATTTGCGACAGCTTTATCGATCTCATGTGTGGTGAAAATTATGTCACTTAAACATTCGTCTGTTTTACGTGGGAAATCCACGACTTCATCGTTCTCTAAGGTGTATAATCTGGCGAAGTGCTTGCTAAACAGTTCACATATCGCCTCATTATTTTCGTAAGCAATGCCGTCTAAGTATATTATTTTCGGATAGGGTGTTTTGGAGTTCATCAACCTACTTTTAAAAAGTTTGGCTATTTCTCCTGAGTTATGCGGTGCATGAATGGCCTGCATTTCTTTGTTTCTGAGGCCTATATTTCTCAACTCTTCAATTCTACTGAGAAGGGACGTTATGGCAATTAATGACGATAAGTCATGATATCTGTAGTATTTTATTGAGTGCTTACGTAGACTTCTTCTAAACGATGTCGGAATATAATCACTTTGGGGGAATCTGAAGTTAAGAATCTTCTCGGGTGCAATGACGTCGTGAATTGAGTTAATATTCTGATAGAAGTTGTTAAGAATTGCATCTAAGGACTGGTTCGAAAAGTACGAGTCCCAATTAGAACATCTAATTAGGTGCTGATACAAGTCCCAGTCAGCATGTGTGTACAATCTCATAGGTATCTGGCCAGCTTCATCTCTGCGTTTTGTTTCAGGAAAGATGTCAAAAGAACAAACTACTATTCTATGGTCACTACCTGGAAATTCCTGTCCCACATGAACTATAATTCAAGAATTCTGCACACAACAGAGTTATGCAGGAAAATTGACTTCAAGCTTTTTTTCCCAAGCACTTACAACCCATTCACCAAATACCTGGTTTTTTTGTTAATGCGAAGGCGATATTCTGTATTTCCTGATGTGTTGCACTCACTGACAATCTAGCAGATTATCCCAACTGTGTACAGAAACGATTGTACATGAGTGAAAAGGCAGTTTTATACTACTGGGATTAACATTTATCAAGTGTATGTATAATCTCCAGCGAACGCGTAAAGCATACCTTGCTACCGCCTATAAATTGTGACTGAATTATATGCTTCTATTTCTGTAACAATTTGATGATGCCTGTAAACTGGCGTCCCTCATGTACAGTCCGAAACACAACAACCACGATTCTCAGTCACAGAACAACCTACTTCGCTACCTGATTGTATCGACGGATGTGTCGCCAGAGAAAAGAAGACTAGTGGTTCAAGGAGAATTTATTTACAGTTTTTTTAAAGATCATGGACATCCGTGTTTATAGTCACGGAAAATCACAACTTCGAGGAAACCACCGATCATAGGTTACAACCCGAAACGTTATTCTTCCTAATTAATATCTTACCTTTAACTGGGATAGTCCGTACACTTAACAGATCATCGTATTTTATCCGCTTTGCAACGCATCGAATGGATGTTAACACTGGCTCTATTACGGGCAGTTCTAGTTCGTGTATTTGGATCTAGTACATTAAGCAATAAGAAGCATAAGTAACGCTTACCCTTAAGGGTTCCAGTTACTTTTAGTTCCCAAAAATACACACAAGCACAACAGATTCATACTTTACATGCAGCTCAACCTTGTTTGACTTAGATCCCCCCACAATATGTTTTTTTAAATGGCAGCAGACATACTGATAGTATATTTACATCCTCAGAAAGCGACAAAGCTTTTCCAACTTCAACCCAGGTTCTAAATTCTCCAGGGTTATGTTCTTTGAAAACCTCGCTAATATCAACTTTGATCGTGCTCTCGTCACCAGATTTACTGGTAAATTGTTGCATGCTGTAGACATGAACGTGAAAGACATTGGTTTTCCAGATTTATACATGTTAAATAAACAAATGAGCCAGCAACGAAACCTGCAGCCAACAAATGGACTGGAAACAACTGCTTCTACCAGCCAAACATCATCATATGCATAATTTCTAAAACTTCTACACAGTACTAATTTATTAACGGCTGAAAAACAACTAAAACACTGAAAGCCGCATGAATGGAAGGTATGAAATAATTACAATGAAATGAATGCACTGACCTGGTAGTGAATACTTTCGAAACCAAAGAAATAATTTATTTTAACAGCGACGGAAAAAATGAGGTAAAACGCAACACATGTGAACAATACGCATCAAGATAAGTCGTGAATAACTGCAGGATAAACGGAAAAACAAACGCGTAGACGAACAGCTACAGAACTGCAATCCAACATGGTTGACTAACATGGATGAAAATGACCCTTGAGCGTCTCACTCCACAAATGACCTTGAAGGTTACGGATAATTTTAGTCGAATATATATTATTATATGTGCCTCTATAATGTGATTGGTCCGTTCAAGGTTGTTTGCTGATTGGTTGTTAGTGGTGTCGAAAATTTAACTTTGCCTTGCGTGTAATCATCTATGCTCTATTTATGCATACAGCGTCAATATAAAGACCAGCTGTGGAGTACTTTTAATTGTATGAGAACTTTACTTAGTATTAATAGAATCAGTGTATACTATTATATAAAATTGTCGTTTGATAACTTGATGTTGTGCTTCATATTTTAGGTACATGGAGGTTGTGGAATGTGAAACCAGTGAAAATGTCGATCTGTCAAACTAGCGCCAATACCCTGCATCAAAATTTTCTTTTGTAAAGTAAGAAAATGTTTCATATGCTGTCAATGGAGTTGAAGATTGAACGATCAATTCTTGGTTGTTTGCTCAAAATCAACTTCCCCAATTTTCGCGGAGGCATCAATACGACAGTCATCGTCTCATCGGTCGCTGTTCAGAAAGAAGAGTGAAACATCGTCAGAAGTAATACAATGATTTATTATTGTAATATTTGTTTTCAGACCTTAGTTCACTTATTCTTTTTATATGTTGGTGTAACAATAAAGAAATATCAAGCGGCAGATCGGTGTTTTGGTTTTTTCGTCCGTTATTACTAAGCGTTTCTGAAATCTTCAAGGAACAGCGTGGGTCCGAGCGTAGCGAGAGCTGGCCATTAACGGTTTATGAGACGTGATTGACAGTCTCCTTATTTGACCAGTTGTAGGTCTGTATACTGCTAAACGCCAAGTATGTAGTAAAAGTAAATTAGGGTTGATAGCTACTTCATTAATCAGTTAATATGCAGTGGCATCATCAAATAGACTGTCAACTTGGCAATGAGCTGGGAAATAATTTTTGTTTACCTTTGATATGCTTTTGAGTCTTGTGATGTTATCTAATATCCATCATTCCTAAGATCAACAACTGCAGTGTTCGAATACCTACTTTGTTAAGTATGCCGATGATCTGACTATTTCAATGTCTGTCATCTCCCAGCTAGACTGTATTAAAATGAACAGCTTTCTATCAGGAACTAGCGAGTGGTCTTAAACTAAATCCTTCCAAATGTCAGACAGTTAGTTTAAGTTTTAGATGCAAAAGAAAGTTGAATGAAGCTGTTAATCCCCATGACCGTTGTATAATTAATGATAGTGATATAGAAATCAGGTTTGATGTTAAATATCTTAGATTAATTCATTCTTCTGACCAATCTTGGTATTCCTATATCTTAGCGATTTTTAAAAGGATATTTCGTCTGACTGTTCACATTAAGAAGTTAAAGGACTCAGGGATAACTCAACTCCTCCTCTTACAGTTTTTGAACACGTGCATCTGACCTTTCTTCTTAACTGTTCATCTTTAATCTTTCCTGGATTGCTTAAAAAGGACTGTCACACCTCGTAGAACTCTGAGGACTGTCAGTAGGGCGAGTGGTCTCCCTTTGGGCCATATCCTTGCAATCGTCATCGACGATGGGCACTTGATCTTGGTAGACAGTGAGCATTCACTTTACCTGCAGCTTTCAACTTGGGTCTCCTTAGGCAAAACAAGAGGTAATTCCAAAAGACTGTGTGCGTGCGCGCCTTAGCATAAAACATCCACGATATATCTGGTACGTATTTTATGGGATGAAAATAGTGCCAGGGACGAATTGACTAACCTTCTCTGCATTAGTTGTCAATGGAGTTGAAGATTGAACGATCAATTCTTGGTTGTTTGCTCAAAATCAACTTCCCCGATTTTCGCGGAGGCATCAATACGACAGTCATCGTCTCATCGGTCGCTGTTCAGAAAGAAGAGTAAAATATCGTCAGAAGTAATACAATGATTTATTATTGTAATATTTGTTTTCAGACCTTAGTTCGTTTATTCCTTTTATATGTTGGTGTAACAATAAAGAAATAACAAGCAGCAGATCGGTGTTTTGGTTTTTGCGTCCGTTATTACTAAGCGTTTCTGAAACTCAAAGGAACAGCGTGGGCCCGAGCGTAGCGAGAGCTGGGCATTAACGGTTTATGAGACGAGACTGACAGTTTCTGACGATAGAAACAGATCTGGCGGATTGAAACAGTTGGTGAAAGTTTGGATAGTCGCCGTTCATTTTTCCTGGTGCCGGTCAAGTCCTCTTTGAACAAGCAATATCTGGAACTTTTTTGGAATTTGGTCAAGTTCAACAATGCCTGGGTCAAAGAAGGGACAGAGTGTCTTGGATGCAAACAGGAAAGTAAGTCATGTTGACTTGTCTGTTAATTGTAACGATGTGTCTGATGTTAAGCATGACATGGTTGATGTTACTGTTTCGCCGTTCAGGGATGATAGGTACATCAAACTCCCTAAATTAGAACCACGGTGTTTTGATGGAAACCCGGCCGATTATTTACAATTTGTAAAGGAGTTTGAGATCATGCTGAGTAGTTTTCTATTAAGCGATGAATTGAAATTGATGTATTTGATGAGATATTGCACTGGAGATGCTGCAAGAGCTATACAGTGCTGTACGTTTATGAAGCCAAAAGAGGGCTACTACGAGGCTCTGAGCATATTACGTCAAAGGTTTGGAAGACCTTCGATGATTGCAGGGAAATTATTCGACGCTGTTAAGGATAATGGTGGTCAATTACAGGATGACTCTCAGGCACTCACTGAGTTTTTAGATAATTTGCTAATTTACAAGAATGGAATGATTTCGATGAATCGCGTGAGTGACCTCAACTCGAGTTTTATACTAGAAGTAATAGCAAGACGTCTACCTACTCGACTGCAAAGGAAGTGGGTGAAGATAAGCTCCCGTATGGAGGATGAGGGTATCGAGCCAAAGTTTGATGATATCCTGAAACTGGTAAATACTAGTGTCAATCAATCTATGAGCAAGTTCGCCAGTCTGTTAGATCTCACCCATAGAATAGAGCAGTCTGAGGGTAAAACGCAATCATTGATGACGAATAAGCCTCAGAGAGGTGGATATCGAGAAGGCTCGATGATGTCTAGTAATGCATATAGATCTAGTGAGTGTAACAGCTTTCGTAGTACATCCTCAACAGATAAGTTGCAAGATGCAAGACAAACACGGTTGTGTTGTACTCGTTTGCAAGAGGTGCATACAAAGGTGAGCTGTGAACCAGTGAGCAAGTTCAGTGATAAGCTAAATGTAAACTCCGGGCCTGACTCCGAATTGTGTGACGATAACGGTGCGGTGAAGAAGTCTGTAGTTGCAACTGGTAAGCCGTTGTTGAATAGAGTGTCACAGAATAGAGTTGCTGCTTCAGAGTGCAGTTCTGACCCTACAAGTTTACAAGGTATAACTAGTCAGAGTGAAGATATAAAACCTTTAATGATTTTTGAGGAGGAACCAAAATTGTCTACTTCTGTTATTAAAGAGTTTGAAAATGATGAACTTGACGGTAAATTGAATATTTGTGGTAATGATCATGATAGTGCAGATTTGTCTTTGGTTGATCATGATGAGATGCGGGATATGCCTACTACTGCTAAGTTAAATAAAGGTTCTGTACAACTACAACGTGAAGTAGAATTGAACGCAGATGCAGTTCCAGAAGATGTGCATACTTGTGAGACAGTCAGTGTAATTGATCAGCGTGTAGCCCACCTATCATCAGATGATAGTGCTAAACCCGAACTAGTAGTGAAAGACAGCAGTGGTGGTAATCTTGCAGTTGGACAACTATCTGAAAGCCGAAAAAGAACAGCTTCTGATCCACCGCTAACTTCATCACCTTGTGTCACTCAGTCATCGTTGGTGTTTTCATCCACAATGAAACAGATGCCCATCAACTCAAGTATCTTGTGCAATGACTATGATAGTATTGGTGCGTTTGAAAAGACGAAAGATATTGCTCAGTTTAGTGTGGATAAGCCAAGTGTAAAGGAGAGAGTTATTGTTAAATTGACTTGCACGAATAAAGGCATTTCTAGTTTCAAGTTACTATTTGAATGTTATTATCTTTGGTGTAAATTACTCTGTTTCTATACTTGGTTGATGAGATATGTCGTGTGTTTGTTGGTCATCTATATTCTACGATACAATGACATGGGCGTGTTGCCGTTCAGATTTGAGGATATAGCTGATAGAAGGAAGTTAGCAAATGAACTCTGCGACGATTTTCCAACCTAGGGCGTCAACCTGAGAAGGGTTGTAGGCGTACTGGTGTAAGTCCTACAGTTCTTCAAGGGTAGTTTGTCGTGTCAGAATCCACAACATTTGATGTGTTGATTGTACATATGTTTGTGTTAAATAGTTGTGTGATTTCCAATTGATGTAATTGTTGGTTAATCTTGTTTGTGTCTGGACATTCCACAACTTACAATCGTCAACCTGTGAAGGGTTGCAGGCGTACTGGTGTAAGTCCTGCAATTCTTCAAAGTAATTCCACCAAGACATGATCCGCGAGGTTATTTGTACTATTTGTATATATGTGTGGTGTGTCATATCAATTGGTGTTTTTTGGATTCATTGTGTTTACTTGTTGTTTTCGTATCTTGTTGTTATTGCGTAATTTTGTTAAAATTTTCGTCGTGATTACTTCTGAAGTTGTTTCGAGTCTTCTACATTTGTGAATGAATTGATTGATGTTGAAGACAGCAGATGGGTCGTATACGCCGGGGAGGCTATTGCTGAGAATGAAATGCACACGGAGATAATTGTTAGCTGCGGTCCGACACGCCGGGGAGAAAGAGTGTAAACGACTGAGGCTCGCATGCGTCACCGCTACTAGAACTGAGGCAGAATGAGTGACAAGCGATTTCAGTGATAATTGATAGTGAATAGAAAAGAGGATGCTTGAAGAGTATCATGAGGTGCTGCTATGGTCACGTTGCATTCTGCAAG
The DNA here is from genome assembly GCA_944472135.2 of Trichobilharzia regenti. Classification (NCBI taxonomy): domain Eukaryota; kingdom Metazoa; phylum Platyhelminthes; class Trematoda; order Strigeidida; family Schistosomatidae; genus Trichobilharzia; species Trichobilharzia regenti. Next base: position 139,101,474 of record OX235262.1, read on the forward strand.
AGTCATTCTAGTAAGTGGCGATTGTGTTGGAAGATGTCAAGAGGAGGTCTCTGTCTGGAGGCGCAGGTCGTCAGCGATGTGTGAGATTGTGCTGTGGGTATGCTTGTGGTGTGTTGGCTTTTCTGTTTGTTTTCCATTTCAGCTCTGTCCGTGTGACCCAGGTTCTCGCAATGGCATCCAAGTCAACGTGCATTGATCGTGAAGGAAAAAAGGGTTGGATCCCTTTTTTGCCGGGGAGTGTCAATGGAGTTGAAGATTGAACGATCAATTCTTGGTTGTTTGCTCAAAATCAACTTCCCCGATTTTCGCGGAGGCATCAATACGACAGTCATCGTCTCATCGGTCGCTGTTCAGAAAGAAGAGTGAAACATCGTCAGAAGTAATACAATGATTTATTATTGTAATATTTGTTTTCAGACCTTAGTTCGTTTATTCCTTTTATATGTTGGTGTAACAATAAAGAAATAACAAGCAGCAGATCGGTGTTTTGGTTTTTTCGTCCGTTATTACTAAGCGTTTCTGACACTCAAAGGAACAGCGTGGGCCCGAGCGTAGCGAGAGCTGGGCATTAACGGTTTATGAGACGAGACTGACACTAGTGAATAAACCATTCTCCCCATCCTTATCTCATCAAGCCTTACTGTTATTATTCTTATATTTGTAATCCTTTCTCGAATATTTTTGACTTAATACTGTAAATGTGAACAAATTTCTGTGGTTAATTTATATTTAAAGTAATTCCGATGCAATATTGTGATAAATGCTGAGAATTCCATTCTGTATTATAAGTGCTGTTTTGGGGATCTAAGTAGGTTATTATCATTATTAGACTTCATTGACGCCAACCTACCAGGAACCGATTGTGAAACAAATAGACAGGAAGAAATGGAGGTGGATTGGCCATATTCTGAGAAAACCAACAAGTGACATCACTAGATAAGCCATTGCTCGAGTGGAACCCGAAAGGGAAGCGGCGAGTTGTTCGTCCAATGGTGACCTGGAGGAGGTCATGTGAAGAGGAGATGAAAGCATGTGGGCAGGCTTGAAGCGGGGTGAAAAAGTTGGCAGAAAACCGAAGGCAATGGGGACGCGCAGCTGAAGCCCTATGTTCTTCTGGGAATTAAAGGACATAATGATAAAAACAGTATAATAATTGACGCCACTTTATCCTACTTGACTTGTTCTTCTTGCTTTAATCATGATACAACCGTGTTTCGCGGAACTCATCGCACAGCTTATCAGCTTTAAATGTATTCCACATGCAGGTATTTGAATAAAGCGAGAACAACAGTGGTTTGTGCAGGATAATATGGTATCATCACTTGTTTCGTTGGCTTCTCATCAGCCGCTTACAGCATAAATAAATTTTGAGGTTTAAGTACAGAAACGTTTTAACATACTTGCAAATTCTTACATGATGTCAGTTGACAGAAAGTTCCATAATTAGTAAACACCGCTCAGAAAATTGCGCTTATATAGTTTTTACATAAGCAGTTCAAGTTAAAACAAAATAAATGCATGCATATAATGGTAAGGGAGTTACATAATACAAATGAGATGTGCGTTAGATGCATAGTGACTAATAACTTACGTATAATGCAGGTATAATGCCTATGAGCTAGGCATGCAAATCAAAGTAAACGTTTGTACGTAGCATTCATTATTTATAAGACTAACTAGTGTGTAAGAACCACAATTTGACCAGTTATACAACATTTAATATATTCAGACACAATTTACCTACGCTGCTTACTTCTATGATGTATTACCTAATGCTACATACTACCTTAAATCGGTTCCCGCTGAAGGTGATCTCATGCAGCTACCACCTTAGTGAGCAACTTAACGTTATCTTTGAATAACAAAGTAAAAGTAGAAATTCTGAGAACTTTCTCGGTAAAAATATCGTCTCCTGGCCGAAAAAAATGAATGTATCCTAATCTCCACAAAAGCGTTTCTAGGTATTCGTTCTATAATCTCAAATGAGTCACTGTTTGCAGCCACTTAAAAATTAGAAAACATCTACAGAGGACAGTGCACTTATAATTTCTAGATATCATAACGCACCATGAGGGAAAAGCCATATCCATTGGGTTATAACCGTCAAATGCGCGAAATTAGTTCGAAACACAACGACCACGATTCTCAGACACACAACATCCTACTTTGCTACATAAATCGTATCAACAGATGTTTCGACAAGAAAAAGAAGACCACTGGTTCAAGGAAAATTTATTTAAAGTTTACTTAAAAATAATGGGCGTCCGGAGAAATTACAACTTCAAGAAAACCATTGATTGTCGACCACAACACGAAACGTTATTCTTGCCAATTAAAGTCTTACCTTTAACTTTGTACACTCACTAGATCGTCATTTTATCCGCTTTTTAAGTCGTTTTGCAAGACACTGAATGGCTGTCAAGATTGGCTCTGCTACAGCTGGTCCTGGTTCATGTATTTGGATCTAGTACATTGGGCATTAATAAAAATAGGTAATAATTACCATTTAGGGGTTTCTGATTGCTTTCTAGTTTCTTTCAGTTCTAAAACTACATACTGGTACAACAGATTCACACTTTTCATGTGGCTCAACCTTTTTTGATTTAGATTCGCTGACAATATATCTAATTCTTTAATTGATAATAGACACTGATGGTATACTCAGCTTCTTGAAGAGCTTCAAAACTTCTGCAATTTCAAACCAGGGTTTAAAATTCTCGGTTTAATTTGTTCTTCGAAAACCATGCTAATATCAACTCTGGTCGTACTCTCTTCACCAGATACACTCGTAGATTGTTTTCTAGAGGTTGGCCGAATCTCTTGTTCAGCAACTTCTAACTTATTTATTCTCGCGTACCAAAAACAAAGCAAAAGTCAATATTTGATCGTCCAAACTACGTGATATATTTCGGGACCGAAACAAGCCGTCAGACGAACGCTTAGCTGGCTAGTGATCGTGCACGTGACACGACGGGGTACCGAATGGCGGAAGCCTTCAGCTAAACAAGTCGACTTAAACAGTGGTGGTCAGCATCCAATGGTGACTGATTAGTGTGATCAATAATTTTGGGGAATTATTTACTGCTACAGCTCACTCCCCCCCCTAGTGGGGTGGTGAGGATACTAAGACAGAACCAGCCGAAAGTAAAAAACTCGAAGGTTCCTTTTCGGGTGAAAAAATCTTCCGAGCGGCTTGGTGGGGTGCCTACTGGTTTGTCTGCCTATGCTAATATGGTGTTTGTACATAGCTTCCTTGATGTTGTTCGTTGGACACCGTGCTTCGTTTGTTTCCTATCCAGTGCCCGTCGCACCTGGAAAAGAAAACAAGAACGCTAAGAACCATGTCGGGGAAAATGTACCAAATCAGCTTTTTTGTTAAAAAAAATGATGTGCATTTACTATACAGTAAAATAATGCTAAGTTCAGAACTTCAAAAAAATACATCTAATTAATTTTTTTGTGCATGTTACATGTACTGTTGAAGAAAAAATTTTACTTGTGTTTAGTGATACTGTATATAAAAGAATTGATACGTCTAAAAAATAGTTAGTACCACAAACAAATGAGTTGGGTGAATCACACGACTTCGTTATGTTAAATAAGTGTGAAGATATTCTGGGAACCTTACGGTGAGTCCAGAACGGGTTTTCTTAGGAGGCTCGACAGAAGATTCGGTAGCTGTTGCTGTGCTAGTGACTTCTTCGAGGTCTAAACGATCTTCGGTTACTTGTGGATTATGGGGTACAGTTATCTCTATGCTAATAGGATTACCCTCCAAGTAAGCCGGTTTCAGACGGTCAATGCTGACGGTATCCTCGAGGCCTCTTTTGTCCAAGACAAAGAATCTATCCGTGCGTTTAATTACTTTGTAAGGTCCGTCTTATGGGGAATCTAGAGGTCTGCGCACAGAGTTGCGACGAACAAACACATGTGAAGAAGTTTTTAAACACGGATGAACAAAAACATCAATGGACTGTGGACGAAGGGGAGCAGGTTTAACTGAACGCATTGCGTTTGTAAGCCTGCTGACGTATGAAGCGTGATCTACCACTGGTGGGAAGCTCGAGGGAGAAACAAATTCACCAGGCAGTCGTAGTGTCGTGCCATATACTAGCTCGGCGCTAGTACAACCAGCATCGGTTTTCAAGGCGTTTCGTATCCCTAGGAGAACTAACGGAAGGGATTCAGTCCAATGGGTGTTGTTTGCAGCTGACAGACCAGCTTTCAGCTGTCTGTGTAGACGTTCTACCATACCATTAGCTTGAGGATGGTAGGCTGTTGTTCGAAAACGCATGCAACCTATGATTTTAGTCAGGGCGAAGAATAAGCCACTTTCGAATTGCCGCCCGCGATCAGTTGTTATGGAAGATGGGCATCCAAAGTTAGCGATCCATCTTTCTACAAAGACACGTGCGACTGTTTCAGCAGATACGTCCTTGATGGGTACTGCTTCCGGCCATCGTGTGAATCGATCGATGCAAGTTAAAATATAGGTATATCCATGGGATTCAGGAAGGGGTCCAACCAAATCTATATGGACGTGTTCAAAACGAGCGTCAGGGAGAAGAAAGGTGCCAAGTGGGCTTTTGGTGTGTCTTATCACCTTGCACTTTTGACAAGCTAAGCACGTGTGTGCCCATTCCCTTACTTCTTTATTAATGCCAGGCCAACAAAATCGACTAGTTACGAGCTTGACAGTAGTTCGAATACCTGGGTGAGATAAGCCATGCAACGTATTGAAGACGTTACGGCGATAACTTTTAGGCACGATGGGGCGAGGAGTACTCGTGGAAATGTCGCATAGAATAGTATCTCTTCCCATACCTAAGGGTTTCTCAGCTAATTGTAGAGTTGTTTTCGACAACTCATGTTGAAGCTCGGTATCTTCTTTTTGAAGACGAGCCAGTTTTACAAGGTCTATGCCGTCGATTTGGGTGAGGGAACAAACGCGCGGCAAGGCATCTCCGGATACATGGCGAATATCTGATGTAAACTGTGAGACGTAATCCAGTTGTCGTGATTCTCTAGGTGAATACTTATCTGAAGGTGAGTTCAGAGAGTACGTCAGAGGTTTGTGATCAGTAAAAATTATGAATTCACGACCCTCTACCGAATGTCTAAAATGTCGTATAGCACAGTACATAGCCAGAAGTTCTCTGCCGAATGTGCTGTACTTCGTTTCAGCTAATTGAAGGCGCCTCGAGAAAAAGGCGAGTGGTTGCCACTCATTGTCAACTAGCTGTTGTAGAACTGCGCCGATTGCAGTGTTTGATGCATCAACCGAGATACTTAACGGTGCCGTTGGATCCTGATACATCAGAAGTGTGGCATTCGCAATAGCTTTTTTAATCTGGGTAAAAGCATTTCGAGCAGACGCGTCAAGTTCTATGGACTTGTTATTCCCTCGAAGGAGGTCTGTCAATGGCTGAATCAGAGAGGCACAGTTGGGAATAAAGCGTCGATAATAACTTACTAAGCCGTTAAAAGTGCGGAGACTTTTCACCGTCTGTGGCTCTGGAAAGTTCAGTATAGCCTCGACCTTAGTAGCCAGTGGGCGAATGCCCTTGCAGTCAATAGTGTGACCCAGGAAGTCGAGTGAGTCAACACCGATTTGACACTTTTGAATATTAATGGTAACACCATGTTGGCGTAACCTGTCAAATGCCAAGTCCAAGTGTCTAAGGTGAGTTTCCTTGTCTGGACTGGCAATGAGGCAGTCGTCTAAGTATGCGTATACAAAGTCGAGACCGCGAAATACTTCGTCGATGAAGCGTTGGAATGTTTGGGCTGCATTCCGGAGACCGAATGGCATACGTAGAAATTCAAAAAGTCCGAAAGGCGTAATGATAGCCGTTTTCGGGATATCTTCTGTTGCCATCGGGATTTGGTTATACGCTTTAACCAAGTCGATTTTAGAGAATATAGTCGCGCCAGATAAGGTTGCCGTCAAGTCGTGTATATGAGGCAACGGGTAGCAATCAGGGGTTGTTTTGGCATTCACTCGCCGGTAATCACCGGTGGGTCGCCAATCATTGCTATCCTTTTTCGGAACCATATGAAGTGGGGATGCCCATGGGCTATTCGAAGGTCGAATGATGCCAAGGGTAAGCATATGGTCAAATTCATTCCTGGCGATTCTCAGTTTGTCAGGAGCTAATCGTCGTGCTTTAGATGTCACAGGTTGTCCTGTGGTAATGATGTGGTGCATAACATTGCTGGTTATGCACGGTAGGTCGTTCGACGGGCAATTAAGTTCCGGATATTTGTCAACAATAGGTTGAAAAGTTGGATCAAAGATTGCCTTTATCTTAACGAGTGACAAGCTGGGGCCTATGTAGGTGATGCCTTTGATAGACAGACTAGTAGTATTATCAGTCAATCGTCTTCGGCGGACGTCTACGAGTAAATCATGATGATTAAGTAGGTCCGTGCCAATGATGGGCATTGTGACGTCAGCGAGAAGGAAAATCCGCTGAATAGGTTTGCGTAAACCTACGTTCAGATGGACGTATTTCCTACCAAAGGTTGCGATTGGTTTTCCATTTGCAGCCTGTAAGTTGAAGGTAGGTTCCTTCTGTCGATCTGCTGCTGTAGCAGGAAGGACGCTGACTTCGGCGCCTGTGTCGACTAAGTATCGAGTCTGGCTTATCACATCATGGATGTAAAGTAGGCGGCTAGTGCCACCGGCGACGGTTGCCGCTAACGCGTGCCGGCGGGATAGTTTCCCACAGACTTTGAGACATTTCCGAAGTTACAAGGCTTACGACAACACTTCGCTTCTTGGCCATAGGTGTTGTGGTACCAGCACCAGTCAGGGTTTTTCGGAGAACGTGGTTTGGACTTAGATCGGCCACTTGAGTTTCTGCGTTGAGGAGATTTAGGACGACGGTCAGAGGAGTTAGAATGCATGTTTGACCTAAACATCTGCTGGATGGAGTTGCATAACTCTATCATTGCAGTATCCTTACTCGAAGTCTGCTTAGTCATCGAGCATATTTCGGGAACTGACCGTTTAGTTATTTCTAGAATTCTATCTGCAGAAATAGCTAAGTCATGTATTACAACACCCTGAAGTGTCACAAGTACGGTCTATACAGACTGTGGCGGCTTGGATAAGAAGAGTTCTCTAAATAGTCCTTCGTCGAACTGACTTTGGCCAATAACTTCTCTCATTCTTGTCAGCATGCTCACGGCTGACTGAGCTCCTAACTCGATGTTACGAAGTAATTCGTCCAGACGTTGTCGGTCCGTGAGAACGTTTCTCCTGAGGAGGGATGCTTTGAGCAACTCGTACGAGTTACTTACCTCGGGACTCAACATCTGTGATGTTGCGTACTTGCTGAATTCCCGCGGTAGGGCGTGAATAACTGCAAGTAACTGTGAACGGTGATCGGTAATCCCATGCTCACAAAAATCTGCTTCAGCTAGCAGAAACCACGTTTCAGCATTATCTGGCCAGTATGGTACGAGCTGAATGGTTTTAGGAGTTGAGCGGATACGAATGACCTTAGGACTAAGATCACTCATCACGAAAATTATGTCGAATAATATATGGTACAAGAACAAATACAAAATGGAACAAACTCACCGGGGTTATCTGCGTATTTGTCGTAGATGAAGTTCGCGGTTGGGCTCACCAGTTTAGAGGTTGACCGAATCTCTTGTTCAGCAACTTCTAACTTATTTATTCTCGCGTACCAAAAACAAAGCAAAAGTCAATATTTGATCGTCCAAACTACGTGATATATTTCGGGACCGAAACAAGCCGTCAGACGAACGCTTAGCTGGCTAGTGATCGTGCACGTGACACGACGGGGTACCGAATGGCGGAAGCCTTCAGCTAAACAAGTCGACTTAAACAGTGGTGGTCAGCATCCAATGGTGACTGATTAGTGTGATCAATAATTTTGGGGAATTATTTACCGCTACAGTTCAAGGTGTAAACGTGAACGTGAAAGACATTGTTTTTTCCAGATTTCTATATATTTAGTTACCAATTGAACCAAAAACAATAACAGCAACCAGCAAATGAACTAAAAACAACAGCTTTTGTCAGCCAAACATGTTTACGCGCATATTTTCCAAAACTTCTACACAGCACTATTTCATTAACTGAAACCACGCATGAATGCAACGTATCAGACAATTACAATGAAATGAATGTACCGACCTGTTGGTAAAAACTTTCGAAACAAAAGAAATAACTAATTTTAGCAGCAACGGAAACAAAAATGAGGTGAAACGCAATATATGTGAACAATATGCATCAAGATAAGTTGTGAATAACTGCGTAATAACTAATGTGTAAACGAACGCCTAAGGGACTGCAATCCAACATGGGCGGAAATAACCTTTGAGCGTCTCACTCCACCAATGACCTTGAGCATGCGGGATAATTTTAGTCCTTTTGTACGCGCCCGAATATATGACCTATCACTAGAGCGCAGTTTGAAATGGAGCAGGATAAGGCAGAGCGTAAACTTCATCTGGCTCGCCGTCAGCAGTGTGCATGTTTAATTCAAGAAATTGGGTCAAGACTACAAACGACACAAGTGGTTATCAACACTGGAATATACTATATGCATTACTTTTACGAGGTTTTTTCTCCGGAAACCATCAAACCCATCCTAGTTTCTATAGCTGCTTTTTACTGTGCGTGTAAGACGGAAGATTTCTCCAGAAAGTTGTCTCTTTTGATCAAAGCTGCGTACGACATTCTAAAGAGGCCTTCTCCTGATGAAGCATCAGATTCATTTAAACGTCTCGTACAAAATGTCCATGCTTTAGAGGCTACTATTCTTATGGTAATCGGATTCCATGTACTTGAGGTGAAGCAACCTCATGTTTTGCTAGTAAAAGCCATTCGTATGAACAAATTTCCGAAGGAAATAGCCCACCCCAGTTACTATATCTGTACAAACATTTTACATCTCACCACCTTGGTACTACGGCATTCTGCAGAAGCGATCGCTGCAGCTAGCCTATATATTGCAGCAAAGTGGAATGGCACAGACATTCAGTCATCAAAAGGGGAATGGTTTCATACATTCTCACCTACCCTGACATATGAGGAGATCTCCAAAATAACGGATGAGTTCACTCTGACTTTTCAGGAATGCGATTTGAAAGTCAGGGAGCAGTTGCGTAATTCATTCCGATCTCAGAAACTGCAAAAAGAACGAAGGGAGGAACCAACCAACAATCCTCCTCGAGGTCTAGACTCTCAAAGAAGATTCACACCGGACTCTCAGCAGAGGAGCGATTCTTGGAAGCCCGAAAAAAGACCTTACACCACTGCCAATCCTAATCCAGCTCAAATGGCTCCTCAACACGCGACCCATCATAATCGGAGTCACGCTAGTAGCTCACAAAATGTTCAAATGAATCATGCATACCATGGACACAATCGTGCACCTGCTTCACATGCTTATGGAAGCGAGCATTTGAATAGATCTCACTCTACTCGTGCTCCGGCTACTGGCCCTATTGAGCCAGATCCGAAACGTCAACGATTCGACCGCCCATTTCATGGTCAGGGTCGCAGGTCACCACAATCCCACATACCAAGTGGATATCACGTTGACGGAACATCACGCGGAAATCGTATGGATAGTTCTGTCTCTCACTCTGGTGGAGGTGATCACAAAACGCACTATCCCCCTGGCAGTCGAACGCACAGCACAGATTATAGGAATGGTCCGTCAACTGGTTATAATACCATTGCAAATAAGCCTTGTGGCCGTGATGAGCATGAAGAAGCGCGCCTTAACTCAGGAACTGGTCGTCATTCTATGAAATCTACAGGTCATTCGCGAGCTAACCCACGAATAAAGGCTGATTTAAATGATTACTTCTGATGACTAATTTCTAGACGTGTAATAATTTAGCAATGAAATACTCAGCGTACTGTATATATTTCCGGCAGATTTTTCTTTGTCAAACTTATGTTGAATTTGTTGAACGTGTTCTCCAAACATGTTTCCAGTTTGCTTGAAATTTTCAAGTTAACCGTCAAGTCTTTCCGAATTATCTTTATTTATGCTTGATATGTGACTTTCAATATACTTCGTTATATTACCTCATGTTTTTCTTTGCTTGTTCTGTGAATTGTATACAATGATTTCCTAGAAAAGTATTAATGGGGTATAGTTTGTTTTCCCTATAATACTTATGTATGGTATTATTTGTGCGTCGGTGGTACAGAGGTTAGGTTATTTTATGATTGTTCAATGCTGTTCAATCAAATTAACTGGTCATCATGGCGATAAATATTCTTAATATCATTTCATAACTTCTTGTATGATATAGTTTTACTGTTCACCACGCATAAGTATATCATAGCTTCCACTACCCAGTACTGAGATATTTATTATGTTGTTTATTTTTCATTCTACTTGGTATTTTTCGCATTTTTTTGCTATTTTGTGTTGTTTTTGTTGTTGTTGTTTATATTTATTTTTCGAAATACTCCTTTTAGATGTTTGATAAAATTAGATGCAATATTGTAGATAAATGCTGAAAATTCCACATTTACCACTAGTACTGTTGCTGGAATTAAGGAAATTATTATTATTGTTACATAGTTCTTCAGGTCTATCTGACGACACTTTTGACATGACACTTTTCATAGTTAGTATTGCATTTTGCAAATCAAGCATTTCAGTAATTCAGTATCTTGTAGGTAAAACTGGAACGTTAACCATGTAAATGTTCCATAATGTGTATGAAATGAAATGTTACTATTATTACCATTAATATTCAATGTGATCCCATTCTTATTTATTCGGTCGAGGTTGTTCTCGACCTCATGTGAAGTCTATGTAAGTTCCTGAGATAGTGGAACTATGGACAGTTTCGGCACATTTACCTTCTTTGTGTTCTCTTAGACTTAGCAGTCCCCGCATTCTAGTACAACCAGAAGGGTAATATTCATGATAACTGTTTATTCTTAATTGAGTTTGCGCTGTTCTTTCAAACTAATAAATCATCTAGGAGTTCAATGGTTTTACATGCCCATTCTGAGATCTTAATTAGGGTTGACTATGAAGACAAGGATATTCTTCACAGCCAATGAGAAGTTGATATAAGTATAAAACTTGGGCACTGTGATAGAGCATAACTCCATTGTGGATAGAATTTTATTTTGATAAATCACACAGTGTTATACAGTAATATTAACTGATGACGTTTCGAGCACAAACTATCGCTCATAATCATATCAAGTTGCTTTGCACCTCAACCTATATGTATTGAGATGGGATTAATGCAGTGCAAATGCTGATGTACTGTCCGCCACAACTGTCATTATTATTATTATATTCTTTAATTCCTAGAGGAACATAGGGATTCAGCTGCGCACCTCCATTTCGTTCGGTTTTCTGCCAACGTTTCCACCCCGCTTCAAGTCTGTCCACACGCTTTCATCTCCTCTTCACATGACCTCCTCAAAGTCACCCTTGCACTGACGACCAACTCGCCGCTTCCCTTTCGGGTTCCACTCGAGCGATGGCTTGTCTAGTGATGTCATTTAATGGTTGGTTTCCTCAGAGTGTGCCCAGCCAATCCATCTCCATTTCTTCCTGCCCATTTGTTTCATAATCGGTTCCTGGTTGGTTCGCTCATTGCCAGAGATCCATCCCTATTGCTGATCTTTTCTGGCCGGTCATCTGATCTTGATTGGGATTGAGCGAAGACAACTGTTAATGGAGGTCTGTAGTTTGTTTAAGATGCTCTTTATGACGCGTCAAGTCTCTGTTCCGTACAGTAAGTAGAACTGACTTCACATTGGAGTTGAAAGTCTGGATTTTATTTTTGATGCTGAGTGCTGTTGACCTCCACACAGACTTAAGAGTAATGAAAGCTTGTCTTGCTTTTCCGATTCCGGCTTTGATATACTCGTCAGCTCCGCCTGTAGTTGAAACGATGCTTCCCAGGTAGGTAGGTAAAGGAGGCTGTTTCTTTCAGGTTCCTCCCATTTATACTGATTGCTGTCTGTTGTTGTTGCTGTTGGTGTTGGCCAGGAATCTTCATCACCTAGCTCTGTTTCCTCTATGTTCACCTGAAGTCCTATCTTTGATGCTTTTTCTGCTTTTCACTTGCACATTTTCCAGTTAGTGGGAAATCAGACATATCTGTCTGTCTGTCTGTTTTCGACATAGAACTTTGCACAAATGTGCGGAAGTTCAAGTCGCCACATTCCGTGTAGCACGCGAAGCAAGAGAAGAAAGTACAAGAAAAGCATAATAGAAACAGTGAGCAGAGGTGTGAGACAAAGGAGTAATAAAGAAATACAAAACAGTTTCATTGAAGATCATAAGTCACAGGGAGTGGATGCATCTGCGCCACTGAGAACGATTTTGAGCCATGTCACCAATTGTTTCCAACCATAGATTTTTACCGTCCCGAGGACCCCAGCCTGGAAGTCTACACCCTTCTACGTGGCTTAGACCAACTGTTGTGGATTTCATTGACTGATGCCAAGTTTTTGTTTGACCGCCGCTAGCTTTTTTCCAGCCTGACCCTATATCCGCTAACATAGCTCGTCGAGGGAGGCGATGGCTTGGCATACGTAACACATGTCCTAACCATCTCAGTCTTTGTAGCTTCACGACTTCGTCGATTGATTTCCCCTGTTTACCTAGAACTCTACGCCTAACCTCCATGTTGCTCACCTTATTATGCCACTTTACACGGGAAATAGAACGCAGGCACCTATGATCAAAGACAGCTAGTCTTTTCATGTCTTCCACTCTCAGTGGCCAGGTCTCACAACCATAAAGGAGGACGGAGCGGACTGATGAGCAGTACACCCGCCCTTTGGTCGATAGTCGAACATCTCGTCTACGCCAGAGTCGGCGTAAACTAACAAATGCGAAACGAGCCCCTTGTATTCGTGCTGAGATTTCGTCAGAGATCAGCCCGTTGGGGCTGATGGTACTTCCCAAATAAGTGAAGCGGTCAACGTGCTCTACCACTTCACTTCCTATTTTTAAACTAGGCGTCGATGTAGTCCAGTCCTGTAACATCATCTTGCATTTGGCGGGAGCGAATCGCATGCCAAACATTCGTAGATTGCGGCTCAAGGTGTTTAGAAGACTCTGCATTTCGTCAGCGTCTTCGCCTAGAAGGACTATATCGTCTGCATATTCCAAGTCAACGAGATTATTCCCGGTAGCAAGTCAATCCCTGAGTCGCTGAAGTCACCTAGGGTTAAGTCCATTAACACATCTATGATGAAGTTGAATAGAAAAGGAGATAATGGGCATCCTTGACGGACACCACTGGTCGTCATCAGTTCAGATGACAGCTCGCCGTAAGCCCTCACCTGGCTGTATGAGTACGAGTAGAGTGCCTTAATCAGTGCAATATATTTTCTCGGAATTCCCTTTACAGCCAAGCATCTCCAGAGAACTTCCCGATCGACAGAGTCGAATGCTGCCTTTAGGTCAAGAAATATAATGACTGTTGGACGCCGGTAGGAATGCCTATGTTCTAGAATCTGTCGGAGGGTGAAGATATGATCAATACACCCTCTTCCTGGTCTAAAGCCTGCCTGGCTCTCTCGTGTTTGTGCTTCCCGAGCACCACTCAGTCTACGCATGATTATTGAGCCTAAGACTTTAGATACTATATTAGTCAAGCTAATCCCTCTGTGATTATCACAGGAAGACTTGTCTCCCTTCTTGTATATGGGGATAATCAGTGACTTACACCAACCCGATGGGACTTCTTCTGATTCCCAGACGCTGCCTAGTACCTCAGTTAATCCGGACAGTAAGCTGTCTCCACCGTACTTAAATACCTCTGGAGTCATTCCATCAGGTCCCGCTGCTTTGCCTAGTTTCAGATTGGTGACAGCTTTAGTAACCTCAGTTAGTGACGGAGGACCTGTGTCTATATCCCATTCAGGGAGGTGTTGGATGCTCGGAAGGTTGAGCGTGGCTGTGGGCAAATTAAACTGCTCCTCATAATGCTCTTTCCAACGATCCAGTCGTCTATCCTGTGAGCTAATTATAGTGCCATTTTTTTCCGAGATTGTCTCACTGATGATTTGTCTTCTCCCACCCGTTTCCCTGATGAGTCCAAAGAGTTGCCTGGTGTTGCCTATCCTCAAAGCTTTCTCCATCTCTTTGGCTTTTGTCGCCCACCACTGTTCACGGTCCTTGCGGAGACTTTTCGTAAGTTTCCTCTTGTGCAGCTTTCGCTCCTCATTGAATTCGGAGCTCGCCGGAATAAGTCTTCTAGCATCTATCAGTTCGGATGAGGCGGTGGAGATCCAGTGGTTTTTACTCACCTTTGGGTTTACCTTATTCACAGCTTTTACAGCTGTATCTATGGCTGCCTGGATATTTTTCCAAGCTTCTTCAGGGTGAGCACAGCTGTCGAACACAGATATGTGTTTAGCTAGTTCTTCCTGAAATACGGATTTAGTTTCCTGATCGAGCTGGGGACGTGATGGTTTTACCGCCAGCTGTTTCCTACGTCCGTTCAGTCGTAAGCACACCCGAGCGCGGACCAGTGCATGGTCGGTATCTACGCACGTGTTCCAGAAGGAGCGACAATCTCCTACCGACCCACGCCAACGATAGCTTATTGCTATGTGGTCTATTTGTGTCCAGCGTTGGTTTGATGAAGGGGGTCTCCAAGTCAAACAGTGTCTCTCCTTGTGTTTAAAGTTAGTGCTTACAAGAAACAAATGATTATCAGAGCAGAACTGTAGGAGACGGTCACCGTTGTCGGTTCGCTGGCACGGAGCTCCATAGGTGCCACCGACATCCTTCTCAGATTGACACAATTTCCCTACTTGAGCGTTAAAGTCACCAGCTAGAACGACTATGTCTGAGCGTTTAGCCTTTCCACCAAACTAGACAGCTTTTGGTAGAACTCATCCTTCGTTTCATCTGAACTGCAGTCAGTGGGGGCGTAGGCGGAGATTACGAAAAGGCATCGGCGAGTAGTGCAGTCCTTCCTCCTTCTTACTGATCCGTTCAGGCGGACAGCACACATTCGGCTATCTACCGGGATCCAGTCAAGCAATGTCTTTTCTGCCCTAGTACTCAAAGCTATCCCTACGCCAGCTAATCCTCGTGAACTAGCTGTGGCATCTCCTGACACCCTCAAGGTGAATTTTGCAGATTCAACCTGTTGGCCAGGTGGGGTTAGGTGAATAACCACACTTGGGTCTTGTATGCGTGTTTCTGAAACACAGCATACATCAATGGCTCGTGATGCCAGGGTCTTGGCTAGTGATGCTTGTTGTCCTATTTGGCAAAGTGTCCTAACATTAAGAGCTCCTATATGAAATTGGTGGCGCGGCTTTAAGAGGCTGTCGGTGGTGGTTTTTTGGCTTCCATCGTTTTTAGTGGACGCAGAGTGGAGAGGAAGTGGAGAGCTATCAAGTCGAGGAGTTGCATCAGTGGAAGGAAGGCAAGATGATAGAGATGAAGATGAAGACAAAGATGAGTGAGTAATAGAGAGGTTTCGTGTGCATTTCGGATTGTGAGGGCGATTGTTACTTCCCGGCTGCCCACACCGTGGAAGTTGGTTGCGTGACCGCAGAGCCCAGGGGACAACTGCTTGAGGCCGGTCACACGCGGCCTGTTTTTGTTCGTTCTTTTTTGTTTGGTGTGTCTCAGTAGCAGATTTATCACTCCCGCCCTGTGACACGGCAGCAGGAAGCGCGGTCGTTGTTAATCCGGGCCACGGCCGATCCGGCATGAAATTTTGTAATTTTGTATTGGACATGATGTTGGATTGGGTAGCTGCTTTTTGTTTAACCGCTATCCAAACAACCTGCCTGGCATGGTAGAACCTCAAGAGACATAAGTCTCAGCCAGTATAGCTTGATTAGGTCATTGCGGTGTTCAAGCCCGACCACCACGTCAAGGTAGCAGCTTTCGGTCGGGCATATATCATCGGCGAAGTTCAGATCCTCCAAGTATTTTGTGTGAATCCATTTTATGCCTGTTTCGTCATTGTCCGTTGTCTGTCACATTATCCGATCTACTGCAATCAGGAGAATCATTGGCGATAGTAGACAGCCTTGCCTCACTCCCTTCCTCACTTCGAAGGATTCCGTAGGTTTCCCGTTGTGGATTACTTGGGATGCAGCATTGTCGTATAACTGTTGGATGAGATGTATAATTGTCGATGGGACCCCGTAGTAGCGAAGTAGTTGCCGAATCACATCTCGATCGACGCTGTCGAAGACCTTTTCAAAGTCGATGAAGTTGTGATAGAGAGATGACTGCCATTCCAAGCTTTGTTCAATGATGATCCGTAGAGTGGCGATTTGATCAATACATGACTTGTTTCTCCTGAATCCAGCCTGTTCCGGTCGAAGTTTTTCATCTAGGGCTTGTTTGATTCTCTCCAGGATGATGCGGCTTAGTATTTTGCTTGGAATGGACAGGAGCATAATTCCGCGCCAGTTTTTGCATTGACTTCAGTCTCCTTTCTTTGGTAGTTTGAATAAGTATACTTTCTTTCAATCCTCGGGTACTTCGCCCTCTTTCCACACCTTCTCCAGCAATGGCGTCATCAAGTCCGCTGTTGTCTCTGGGTCCATTTTCAATGCTTCTGCTGGGATTCCATCTGATCCTGCTGGTTTGCCAGCAACTGTCATACTGAATATATACTTTTTTTAAATAATCGTAATGCTATGTTTCAGACTAATATATATATATATATGTATATAATGTTACAGAAATTTTCAGCGCATTTAGTTCCAAATTATTTCCTCTACAAGACGAATTTACACGTAAGGCAATAATCTGAAGCACATCATTTATCGCAGTGTTGTTGTATATGAACAGGAAACCAATTCCATACATTTATCCTCCAAGATTTCCATTGCGTATAGTGCGTAATTCATTTAATATGCAAGCGGCCTATTTCATAATTTTGCACCATTCAAAAAAACACAAGTACAGAAAACTCTGAATATTTTTCTACATGGAAATTCCCTTAGCCTAGTGATATAAGGAGGCCACTGGTAGGAGGGATAATCCAGTTCTAAATAAATTAAGAAGAGACTAGAGCCGTTAGTGGGCCATAGTTTTCTTATTTCATGAAGTGTAAGCCATGAAATAGAATAGTTCAGTGTTTCTGCCTTTTTTTGTGAATGATCCCTTATTTTGGAGAAAGCTGTTGATTATTTGCATATCATACTTGAATTATTGCTTCTGTGGTTCAGTGGTAGAATGGTTTCCAACTACACAGGTGGTCTGGAGTTCGATCCTTATCCGACGGACTCCTTAACCTCGCTTACCTGGCCAAAGGAGGTCAGTAAAATGGGAAGGTTAGGAGTGGGGACAGTAGCCGGACTCCGGAACAAGGTGAACACACCAACGCCACTGAAAACTCAAACCTCCTTTATTCTACTCTGAATGCAAGGGATTAAAAACAAAACAAAAAATATCTTGGATATTGAAGCCGAATAAAACAAGTATTCCAATTATAAACGCCTTTTAAGACAACGGCCAATGAAACAGTAAACGATTTAGTTAAAGTGTAAATGTATATACCTATCAAGAAGCGTATTATGTCTTCATTTTGATATCTGTTTGACGAAAGCGATTTCATTTGGTTTGTAAACTGAGCCATCGACTCAGGTAACCACCCGAAAATTACTTTTCTGTTCTATGGAGAGCACTTTCATGAGTAGAGTTTTGTTGCACTATTACCACCCAAGATTCTAGTATCCACAGTGATACATCTAAAGGCCCTACGGTATGATCGAAATATTTTTCGTACAGTCATTAATGTTTCAAGCGATATCCACCTATATCCATCCATCCATCCATCCAAGGATAAACTCCGGACTTCTTCTATCAAGACAATTTGACAAAATAGTTATGAGACATAAGGACAAGTTTTTCCTGAATTGGTGAAAAGCCAATATCAATCACCCTTATGTGAATTACTCACTCAGATACGCCAAAGCGTAAAATACTGCAACTTTTGCTAAGAGGTAGTGAACAGAGAAGTGAAATTTATCCTATCACCTGAAAGTGGTTCGGAAGGGATAAAGTTTTCTGTCCCTTGAAATTTCACCATGAGATGAAGGAGAGTCATATTATCTTGTTATATGATAGGGAGTGAGAACTTTCCAGGTAAAGTACATGAGATAATGCCAGTTAGTAGTTTATAGCCCAGAATAAATGTTGAAGTTTTCCTGTTCGTTTCTACAATCGAGAGTAATACGAATTAACGGTGCTCGTTTGAATGAATGTACTTAACAAGTATCCTTACTCGTTCAGTTGTTTTGTTCACCAGTTTTTCTTCCTGTGGATAATGTTCGGATTTTCGAGGTCAGTCCGCTAGTAATCTCGATGTGTGAAACCACCTCTGTTGAAAGGAGTAAATTCCAGGGAGTAAATAGGTTATGTGATTCAATAATAATCGTGTTTTTCGGAACGAGTATGCGAACATTTCCAGTCTATTTTCTACTCCCTCTATAAAAGTCTACCTACTTCGATTGTATATCAGTAGTGAAAATTAATCTCATTATTAAGAATCCAATCTTCAAAAATGTAAGCATATCACAACTGAATGAAAATACCTATCAACATATCTCGGTAGTTTCATCAAGACTGAACAGATGGCTTCCAGTAGATAATGTCGTAGAGACCGAATTGCTAATATATGCTAGTGTATATATAACACCAGAGTGAGTTTCAAGGAATTCTCGAATAATTGTCACAGATCACACGGGGAGAAGTTCAGACGGGCCTGAACGCTGTACAAACACATCGACAGTGCTAACCATCATTGTGACAGACAAATGTAATGTAATGTAATCACTTTCTTTTCAACCATTTCAGGTGAATAATGAATACTGACTAACAGACAGTATGAGACATGTAGCTAGGCTACTGAAATACACTCGAATGAATGTAGACGAATACCAGTTGACTCTTAATCCTAAGTCTTTGGACTTCTTTGACTTCGAAACATATCTTATACTGTCAATACCTAATAATAATAATAATAATAATAAAAGAGAATGTTTATTTCGAAGCTTAATAAACTGTACGCCTTAGGAAGTGTTCCTTGAGTTGTGCCTCCAAAATGTGTACAACGTCAGTGGAATTTATCACACTTGATATCATTAGGAATCATAGATTAGCATCTATAACGAGCATTATTCAAACCCCAATATCCCATTCTCTTTTGTCTCCCTCCTCGAAATAACTATTTTGTGACAAAAATAGGCTGCTTGTCTGTTTTGTATTTCACTGTGTACTATGCGATCCACCTATCTGAGAGTCTTGACTTTACATTTCTAATTTTAATAAACACTATTTACCACAAACAACAAATATTGTCAAGTGCACTTTATGAATGAATTACAGGCGTATTGTGGTTACTCAGAAAAACAGGTAATTAATTTCTCAGGTGAATCTTGAATAAATCTCCCCGTATAATCGAAACTCAACAGTTCCGACTTTCTCATGAATGTGTAGGTGAATTGGCGAAATTCTGGAAAGCATATATGGCCTTTGTAATCAACGGCTTGACAACGATGCGAAGCACAAACATTAAGATCATATCCGGCGGTAGTGTTAACTTTAATCTGACACTGGAGTTTTTCTGTAGTTCTCTACATCATACGAAATTTCAAAAAGGTCCTGAAGGGAGTAAGTAGAATCCAACTGACTCAATAGGATCAAAGTTATTGTTCACTCAAAGATAAGATATAAGGAGAAAAACTGAGAAACGTTTAATCTTGACATAACATGTAAACACGGCTTCATTAGCTTCATCCAAGGCCTGACAATTAAATCCAATAACGCAATATCTAATAATTAACAAAAATAATTCACAAAAAATAGCCTAGTGATATGAGGAGGCCACTGGTAGGAGGGATAATCCAGTTCTAAATAAATTAAGAAGAGACTAGAGCCGTTAGTGGGCCATAGTTTTCTTATTTCATGAAGTGTAAGCCATGAAATAGAATAGTTCAGTGTTTCTGCCTTTTTTGTGAATGATCCCTTATTTTGGAGAAAGCTGTTGATTATTTGCATATCATACTTGAATTATTGCTTCTGTGGTTCAGTGGTAGAATGGTTTCCAACTACACAGGTGGTCTGGAGTTCGATCCTTATCCGACGGACTCCTTAACCTCGCTTACCTGGCCAAAGGAGGTCAGTAAAATGGGAAGGTTAGGAGTGGGGACAGTAGCCGGACTCCGGAACAAGGTGAACACACCAACGCCACTGAAAACTCAAACCTCCTTTATTCTACTCTGAATGCAAGGGATTAAAAACAAAACAAAAAATATCTTGGATATTGAAGCCGAATAAAACAAGTATTCCAATTATAAACGCCTTTTAAGACAACGGCCAATGAAACAGTAAACGATTTAGTTAAAGTGTAAATGTATATACCTATCAAGAAGCGTATTATGTCTTCATTTTGATATCTGTTTGACGAAAGCGATTTCATTTGGTTTGTAAACTGAGCCATCGACTCAGGTAACCACCCGAAAATTACTTTTCTGTTCTATGGAGAGCACTTTCATGAGTAGAGTTTTGTTGCACTATTACCACCCAAGATTCTAGTATCCACAGTGATACATCTAAAGGCCCTACGGTATGATCGAAATATTTTTCGTACAGTCATTAATGTTTCAAGCGATATCCACCTATATCCATCCATCCATCCATCCAAGGATAAACTCCGGACTTCTTCTATCAAGACAATTTGACAAAATAGTTATGAGACATAAGGACAAGTTTTTCCTGAATTGGTGAAAAGCCAATATCAATCACCCTTATGTGAATTACTCACTCAGATACGCCAAAGCGTAAAATACTGCAACTTTTGCTAAGAGGTAGTGAACAGAGAAGTGAAATTTATCCTATCACCTGAAAGTGGTTCGGAAGGGATAAAGTTTTCTGTCCCTTGAAATTTCACCATGAGATGAAGGAGAGTCATATTATCTTGTTATATGATAGGGAGTGAGAACTTTCCAGGTAAAGTACATGAGATAATGCCAGTTAGTAGTTTATAGCCCAGAATAAATGTTGAAGTTTTCCTGTTCGTTTCTACAATCGAGAGTAATACGAATTAACGGTGCTCGTTTGAATGAATGTACTTAACAAGTATCCTTACTCGTTCAGTTGTTTTGTTCACCAGTTTTTCTTCCTGTGGATAATGTTCGGATTTTCGAGGTCAGTCCGCTAGTAATCTCGATGTGTGAAACCACCTCTGTTGAAAGGAGTAAATTCCAGGGAGTAAATAGGTTATGTGATTCAATAATAATCGTGTTTTTCGGAACGAGTATGCGAACATTTCCAGTCTATTTTCTACTCCCTCTATAAAAGTCTACCTACTTCGATTGTATATCAGTAGTGAAAATTAATCTCATTATTAAGAATCCAATCTTCAAAAATGTAAGCATATCACAACTGAATGAAAATACCTATCAACATATCTCGGTAGTTTCATCAAGACTGAACAGATGGCTTCCAGTAGATAATGTCGTAGAGACCGAATTGCTAATATATGCTAGTGTATATATAACACCAGAGTGAGTTTCAAGGAATTCTCGAATAATTGTCACAGATCACACGGGGAGAAGTTCAGACGGGCCTGAACGCTGTACAAACACATCGACAGTGCTAACCATCATTGTGACAGACAAATGTAATGTAATGTAATCACTTTCTTTTCAACCATTTCAGGTGAATAATGAATACTGACTAACAGACAGTATGAGACATGTAGCTAGGCTACTGAAATACACTCGAATGAATGTAGACGAATACCAGTTGACTCTTAATCCTAAGTCTTTGGACTTCTTTGACTTCGAAACATATCTTATACTGTCAATACCTAATAATAATAATAATAATAATAAAAGAGAATGTTTATTTCGAAGCTTAATAAACTGTACGCCTTAGGAAGTGTTCCTTGAGTTGTGCCTCCAAAATGTGTACAACGTCAGTGGAATTTACCACACTTGATATCATTAGGAATCATAGATTAGCATCTATAACGAGCATTATTCAAACCCCAATATCCCATTCTCTTTTGTCTCCCTCCTCGAAATAACTATTTTGTGACAAAAATAGGCTGCTTGTCTGTTTTGTATTTCACTGTGTACTATGCGATCCACCTATCTGAGAGTCTTGACTTTACATTTCTAATTTTAATAAACACTATTTACCACAAACAACAAATATTGTCAAGTGCACTTTATGAATGAATTACAGGCGTATTGTGGTTACTCAGAAAAACAGGTAATTAATTTCTCAGGTGAATCTTGAATAAATCTCCCCGTATAATCGAAACTCAACAGTTCCGACTTTCTCATGAATGTGTAGGTGAATTGGCGAAATTCTGGAAAGCATATATGGCCTTTGTAATCAACGGCTTGACAACGATGCGAAGCACAAACATTAAGATCATATCCGGCGGTAGTGTTAACTTTAATCTGACACTGGAGTTTTTCTGTAGTTCTCTACATCATACGAAATTTCAAAAAGGTCCTGAAGGGAGTAAGTAGAATCCAACTGACTCAATAGGATCAAAGTTATTGTTCACTCAAAGATAAGATATAAGGAGAAAAACTGAGAAACGTTTAATCTTGACATAACATGTAAACACGGCTTCATTAGCTTCATCCAAGGCCTGACAATTAAATCCAATAACGCAATATCTAATAATTAACAAAAATAATTCACAAAAAATAGCCTAGTGATATGAGGAGGCCACTGGTAGGAGGGATCATCCAGTTCTAAATAAATTAAGAAGAGACTAGAGCCGTTAGTGGGCCATAGTTTTCTTATTTCATGAAGTGTAAGCCATGAAATAGAATAGTTCAGTGTTTCTGCCTTTTTTGGTGAATGATCCCTTATTTTGGAGAAAGCTGTTGATTATTTGCATATCATACTTGAATTATTGCTTCTGTGGTTCAGTGGTAGAATGGTTTCCAACTACACAGGTGGTCTGGAGTTCGATCCTTATCCGACGGACTCCTTAACCTCGCTTACCTGGCCAAAGGAGGTCAGTAAAATGGGAAGGTTAGGAGTGGGGACAGTAGCCGGACTCCGGAACAAGGTGAACACACCAACGCCACTGAAAACTCAAACCTCCTTTATTCTACTCTGAATGCAAGGGATTAAAAACAAAACAAAAAATATCTTGGATATTGAAGCCGAATAAAACAAGTATTCCAATTATAAACGCCTTTTAAGACAACGGCCAATGAAACAGTAAACGATTTAGTTAAAGTGTAAATGTATATACCTATCAAGAAGCGTATTATGTCTTCATTTTGATATCTGTTTGACGAAAGCGATTTCATTTGGTTTGTAAACTGAGCCATCGACTCAGGTAACCACCCGAAAATTACTTTTCTGTTCTATGGAGAGCACTTTCATGAGTAGAGTTTTGTTGCACTATTACCACCCAAGATTCTAGTATCCACAGTGATACATCTAAAGGCCCTACGGTATGATCGAAATATTTTTCGTACAGTCATTAATGTTTCAAGCGATATCCACCTATATCCATCCATCCATCCATCCAAGGATAAACTCCGGACTTCTTCTATCAAGACAATTTGACAAAATAGTTATGAGACATAAGGACAAGTTTTTCCTGAATTGGTGAAAAGCCAATATCAATCACCCTTATGTGAATTACTCACTCAGATACGCCAAAGCGTAAAATACTGCAACTTTTGCTAAGAGGTAGTGAACAGAGAAGTGAAATTTATCCTATCACCTGAAAGTGGTTCGGAAGGGATAAAGTTTTCTGTCCCTTGAAATTTCACCATGAGATGAAGGAGAGTCATATTATCTTGTTATATGATAGGGAGTGAGAACTTTCCAGGTAAAGTACATGAGATAATGCCAGTTAGTAGTTTATAGCCCAGAATAAATGTTGAAGTTTTCCTGTTCGTTTCTACAATCGAGAGTAATACGAATTAACGGTGCTCGTTTGAATGAATGTACTTAACAAGTATCCTTACTCGTTCAGTTGTTTTGTTCACCAGTTTTTCTTCCTGTGGATAATGTTCGGATTTTCGAGGTCAGTCCGCTAGTAATCTCGATGTGTGAAACCACCTCTGTTGAAAGGAGTAAATTCCAGGGAGTAAATAGGTTATGTGATTCAATAATAATCGTGTTTTTCGGAACGAGTATGCGAACATTTCCAGTCTATTTTCTACTCCCTCTATAAAAGTCTACCTACTTCGATTGTATATCAGTAGTGAAAATTAATCTCATTATTAAGAATCCAATCTTCAAAAATGTAAGCATATCACAACTGAATGAAAATACCTATCAACATATCTCGGTAGTTTCATCAAGACTGAACAGATGGCTTCCAGTAGATAATGTCGTAGAGACCGAATTGCTAATATATGCTAGTGTGTATATAACACCAGAGTGAGTTTCAAGGAATTCTCGAATAATTGTCACAGATCACACGGGGAGAAGTTCAGACGGGCCTGAACGCTGTACAAACACATCGACAGTGCTAACCATCATTGTGACAGACAAATGTAATGTAATGTAATCACTTTCTTTTCAACCATTTCAGGTGAATAATGAATACTGACTAACAGACAGTATGAGACATGTAGCTAGGCTACTGAAATACACTCGAATGAATGTAGACGAATACCAGTTGACTCTTAATCCTAAGTCTTTGGACTTCTTTGACTTCGAAACATATCTTATACTGTCAATACCTAATAATAATAATAATAATAATAAAAGAGAATGTTTATTTCGAAGCTTAATAAACTGTACGCCTTAGGAAGTGTTCCTTGAGTTGTGCCTCCAAAATGTGTACAACGTCAGTGGAATTTACCACACTTGATATCATTAGGAATCATAGATTAGCATCTATAACGAGCATTATTCAAACCCCAATATCCCATTCTCTTTTGTCTCCCTCCTCGAAATAACTATTTTGTGACAAAAATAGGCTGCTTGTCTGTTTTGTATTTCACTGTGTACTATGCGATCCACCTATCTGAGAGTCTTGACTTTACATTTCTGATATTAATAAACACTATTTACCACAAACAACAAATATTGTCAAGTGCACTTTATGAATGAATTACAGGCGTATTGTGGTTACTCAGAAAAACAGGTAATTAATTTCTCAGGTGAATCTTGAATAAATCTCCCCGTATAATCGAAACTCAACAGTTCCGACTTTCTCATGAATGTGTAGGTGAATTGGCGAAATTCTGGAAAGCATATATGGCCTTTGTAATCAACGGCTTGACAACGATGCGAAGCACAAACATTAAGATCATATCCGGCGGTAGTGTTAACTTTAATCTGACACTGGAGTTTTTCTGTAGTTCTCTACATCATACGAAATTTCAAAAAGGTCCTGAAGGGAGTAAGTAGAATCCAACTGACTCAATAGGATCAAAGTTATTGTTCACTCAAAGATAAGATATAAGGAGAAAAACTGAGAAACGTTTAATCTTGACATAACATGTAAACACGGCTTCATTAGCTTCATCCAAGGCCTGACAATTAAATCCAATAACGCAATATCTAATAATTAACAAAAATAATTCACAAAAAATAGCCTAGTGATATGAGGAGGCCACTGGTAGGAGGGATCATCCAGTTCTAAATAAATTAAGAAGAGACTAGAGCCGTTAGTGGGCCATAGTTTTCTTATTTCATGAAGTGTAAGCCATGAAATAGAATAGTTCAGTGTTTCTGCCTTTTTTTGTGAATGATCCCTTATTTTGGAGAAAGCTGTTGATTATTTGCATATCATACTTGAATTATTGCTTCTGTGGTTCAGTGGTAGAATGGTTTCCAACTACACAGGTGGTCTGGAGTTCGATCCTTATCCGACGGACTCCTTAACCTCGCTTACCTGGCCAAAGGAGGTCAGTAAAATGGGAAGGTTAGGAGTGGGGACAGTAGCCGGACTCCGGAACAAGGTGAACACCAACGCCACTGAAAACTCAAACCTCCTTTATTCTACTCTGAATGCAAGGGATTAAAAACAAAACAAAAAATATCTTGGATATTGAAGCCGAATAAAACAAGTATTCCAATTATAAACGCCTTTTAAGACAACGGCCAATGAAACAGTAAACGATTTAGTTAAAGTGTAAATGTATATACCTATCAAGAAGCGTATTATGTCTTCATTTTGATATCTGTTTGACGAAAGCGATTTCATTTGGTTTGTAAACTGAGCCATCCACTCAGGTAACCACCCGAAAATTACTTTTCTGTTCTATGGAGAGCACTTTCATGAGTAGAGTTTTGTTGCACTATTACCACCCAAGATTCTAGTATCCACAGTGATACATCTAAAGGCCCTACGGTATGATCGAAATATTTTTCGTACAGTCATTAATGTTTCAAGCGATATCCACCTATATCCATCCATCCATCCATCCAAGGATAAACTCCGGACTTCTTCTATCAAGACAATTTGACAAAATAGTTATGAGACATAAGGACAAGTTTTTCCTGAATTGGTGAAAAGCCAATATCAATCACCCTTATGTGAATTACTCACTCAGATACGCCAAAGCGTAAAATACTGCAACTTTTGCTAAGAGGTAGTGAACAGAGAAGTGAAATTTATCCTATCACCTGAAAGTGGTTCGGAAGGGATAAAGTTTTCTGTCCCTTGAAATTTCACCATGAGATGAAGGAGAGTCATATTATCTTGTTATATGATAGGGAGTGAGAACTTTCCAGGTAAAGTACATGAGATAATGCCAGTTAGTAGTTTATAGCCCAGAATAAATGTTGAAGTTTTCCTGTTCGTTTCTACAATCGAGAGTAATACGAATTAACGGTGCTCGTTTGAATGAATGTACTTAACAAGTATCCTTACTCGTTCAGTTGTTTTGTTCACCAGTTTTTCTTCCTGTGGATAATGTTCGGATTTTCGAGGTCAGTCCGCTAGTAATCTCGATGTGTGAAACCACCTCTGTTGAAAGGAGTAAATTCCAGGGAGTAAATAGGTTATGTGATTCAATAATAATCGTGTTTTTCGGAACGAGTATGCGAACATTTCCAGTCTATTTTCTACTCCCTCTATAAAAGTCTACCTACTTCGATTGTATATCAGTAGTGAAAATTAATCTCATTATTAAGAATCCAATCTTCAAAAATGTAAGCATATCACAACTGAATGAAAATACCTATCAACATATCTCGGTAGTTTCATCAAGACTGAACAGATGGCTTCCAGTAGATAATGTCGTAGAGACCGAATTGCTAATATATGCTAGTGTGTATATAACACCAGAGTGAGTTTCAAGGAATTCTCGAATAATTGTCACAGATCACACGGGGAGAAGTTCAGACGGGCCTGAACGCTGTACAAACACATCGACAGTGCTAACCATCATTGTGACAGACAAATGTAATGTAATGTAATCACTTTCTTTTCAACCATTTCAGGTGAATAATGAATACTGACTAACAGACAGTATGAGACATGTAGCTAGGCTACTGAAATACACTCGAATGAATGTAGACGAATACCAGTTGACTCTTAATCCTAAGTCTTTGGACTTCTTTGACTTCGAAACATATCTTATACTGTCAATACCTAATAATAATAATAATAATAATAAAAGAGAATGTTTATTTCGAAGCTTAATAAACTGTACGCCTTAGGAAGTGTTCCTTGAGTTGTGCCTCCAAAATGTGTACAACGTCAGTGGAATTTACCACACTTGATATCATTAGGAATCATAGATTAGCATCTATAACGAGCATTATTCAAACCCCAATATCCCATTCTCTTTTGTCTCCCTCCTCGAAATAACTATTTTGTGACAAAAATAGGCTGCTTGTCTGTTTTGTATTTCACTGTGTACTATGCGATCCACCTATCTGAGAGTCTTGACTTTACATTTCTGATATTAATAAACACTATTTACCACAAACAACAAATATTGTCAAGTGCACTTTATGAATGAATTACAGGCGTATTGTGGTTACTCAGAAAAACAGGTAATTAATTTCTCAGGTGAATCTTGAATAAATCTCCCCGTATAATCGAAACTCAACAGTTCCGACTTTCTCATGAATGTGTAGGTGAATTGGCGAAATTCTGGAAAGCATATATGGCCTTTGTAATCAACGGCTTGACAACGATGCGAAGCACAAACATTAAGATCATATCCGGCGGTAGTGTTAACTTTAATCTGACACTGGAGTTTTTCTGTAGTTCTCTACATCATACGAAATTTCAAAAAGGTCCTGAAGGGAGTAAGTAGAATCCAACTGACTCAATAGGATCAAAGTTATTGTTCACTCAAAGATAAGATATAAGGAGAAAAACTGAGAAACGTTTAATCTTGACATAACATGTAAACACGGCTTCATTAGCTTCATCCAAGGCCTGACAATTAAATCCAATAACGCAATATCTAATAATTAACAAAAATAATTCAGAAAAACATTGCGTGACGAAAGTTGTGTCGTATACGGCAATAAAAAGCAAAAAAACCCGTCTCGAAATAGCTTCACAAGTTAAAAGCTTCAGTGAATTGAACGAAAGCATGAATGAATGTTAAAGGAAGAAGACACGAAACGGAATTGAAAGGATAAAGACAAAAAAGGATTTAATAATTCAGGTTTCTTTGAACACAAAATCTCTGTGGTTGTAAAGCGATAAAGTCACTTTTATGGAAAAAACTAGCAATTAAAATTGAGAGACTATTATTTTGCAGAGCGAATTGAATGAACTTTCTTGAAAACACCAAACCACGACTTACTTAACATTCATAGAATTAATAGAATTGAAAAAAGAGACAAAGATATGATCAATTTGATTTTTTATTTTGGTTTTTCTAGAAAATTTTCAACTAGGATCCTCACAGATGACTAGACCAAATCATATCGCCTGTATTACTTCGGACTACTGGAGTAATGCTATTATTGAACTAACGTTATTGCATACTTAATAGTTTCCTAGCTGGAACTTGTTGACATGCATTTGCTAATGTTGAATATACAACTATAGGACAACCTAAAGAATAGTAACCAAGGGGTGCGAACGCACCAGTGACCTTGAGCCAATGTCGTTCGTTGGGTTACTGAGCCTGTCGCTTTTACAGTGTCAGTATGATCTCAGTAAATGAGTTGAGGTGCAAATTTCATCTTGATCTCGATTTTGAGTACTGTTTGGGACAACAGTACAGAATAGATACCGTTACCAAATGACCTTGAACTAGCCAATCATATGCTTCCACGTAAAAAGTGGCATTCATGTATGTGTACTGGATATATATATATATATATATATATATGAACTGTATAGGGTATGTGCCACGAAAACAGATCCCAGTTCTTCATAGGAGTTGCTACAGACACATGCTATTACAATAGGCGTTTTTATATATATGCCCAAAATACTTCAACAGAATTTGTATAAGTACTAGTTACAGGATCCACTGATTCTGACAATCATATCGCTCAGAATTTCAAAAGGATGCCGTTCATAATCTTCATTGCATGTCTCACCCTAACCATAACCCTGTGTCTACCCTATCCCTCAATCAGGGAGAAACTTGCATCGGAGATTATGAAAAGCATTCATTTGTAATGCGAAGCAATCTGATTGGTTGCTTCAATGTCATTTGGTTATGGTATCTACTCCTTACTCTCACGCTGTTTAGTCAACAGGTTGATAGCACGTTAGGTTGAGGATTAAGTATGAAGGTTAATGTAAGGATTGGGTTTAGGAATGGGGGGTGGGTCGTTGTTCACATAGATACCCTAACTAACTGTAATGAAACAGTGGTAGATATTCACGAGATCTACACGATAAAACAGACCCCATTGAAAAATATTCATCCGTTCAAAAGTTATGAATGAAAGTTTAAAACTCCCATAGGAAATATATAGGATTTCGTTCTGCAGCTATGTCCAAATTGCCAAAATTCATGAAAAATAAAATTTCCTCGGAAACGAAGGCAGATGGAGCAAAAGTGTATACGGTATCAATGATAGATATTTTTGTGCTCTACACGATGAAGTCTGTGTGGAGGTCAACAGCATTCAGCATCAAAAATAAGATCCGAATCTTCAATTCCAATGTGAAGTCAGTACTACTTACTATACGGATCAGAGACTTGGCACGTCATAAAGAGCATCTCAAACAAACTACACACCTTCATCAACAGCTGTCTTCACGCAATACCCAAGATCAGATGGCCGGCCAGAAAAGATCAGCAACAGGGATAGATCTCTGGCAGTGAGCGAAACAACCAGGAACCGATTGTGAAACAAATATATGCAGGAAGAAATGGAGATGGATTGGCTGGGCATACTCTGAGGAAACCAACCATTAAATGACATCACTAGACAAGCCATCGCTCGAGTGGAACCCGAAAGGGAAGCGGGCGGCTAGTTGTTCGTCAGTGCGAGGGTGACTTGGGGGAGGTGATGTCAAGAGGAGATGAAAGCGTGTGGGCAGACTTGGATCGGGTGAAAAAGTTGGCAGAAAACCGAACGCGATGAAGACGCGCGGCTGAATCCCTATGTTCCTCTAGGAATTAAAGGAGATAATAATAATAATAATAAGGCAACATCAGTTAGAGAGATCGTTGAATCTCCACCCAAGTGATTGAATAGTCGAAAAGCTTGGTATCGTAATCGGAAAGTCCCAAGTTCGATCCCCAACGGGGGCTTGTGGGGTGAACGCTGGGTGAAGAGCCCCAAAATAGGACAAAACAGCTATCCCGTGCTGCTTGGCTTTTTCAATGATCTCTCCAACTTGATATTGGTTGATTTGTGATGAAATCTAACAATAGAAGTCACATTAATCCAAATCCCATACTCTAAATATTACTATTGTTTGGGTGATCTTTGACCCAGACGACAGATTCTATTACGTCATCTAACTAGAAATGGATGAACATTGCTGGTAACGCTAATAACCGAAAATATTAGTTAGGTTATCATTAATGCAATAAAAGTGCTATAATAGTGTGGTGGTGTAATACAGACAATGTGTTCCAACGGAATATTATTCTCACAGTTCTATACTGCATTAACAACAGAATAACATATGTATTTCAATATTCTATCTCACATCGTTTGGTGTAAACCGAAATCACACGCTCAGTGATTAGTTAAAGAATATAAATCTGTATGTTTAAATATAAATAGCGCTTCGATCACTTGAAAATATACCTTGGCTTCCGTGTTTTGCCATCTGGCTGTTACACTAAGTTTATTCTGTTTTCTAAAAAAACTATTTTTAGCACCACAGTCAATAATACATTAATAAATAATAAGGCTTTATTTCAGACAATGTGTGAACTTTTAATTCCATATTAGTTTGTCAATTAGATGTATCACAAAGCGAAACAGTATTATTCACTGAATGACGTTTCGAACACAACTTATTGTTCATAATCACACGACTTTGAAACCTGAGTTTTATAGTTTTCTTTGTCTTCTCCTATTTGTCGTTGTTGGGTAGTAAAATCTTTTAGATATCTGAGTGGAAAAGTGTTGAATCATTCCTGTTACACGTATTTCCAGTTGATTCGATAAACAAAGCTTCTGTTATCAATCTCTCCCTCCACCCTACTGTGACATTAGATTTTAAAACAGTCATCTTATCCCATCATCATCATATAATGTATGGTTGTGTGTAATTGCATGTAGTGAGTGCTATAGTTGAACTATTCTCTAGATTTCTTATCTTATTCGGCTCAACTAATCCAGATTTTGCTAAGTCTTATGTTCGGCTAGTCTGATTGACCCTGTTCTACTACTTTGACCTATGTATTTGACCTGGCAATCATTCAAGCAGGGAATTAGATAAACTAAATTGTTTTGTTTTAAAGGCTCACATGATCCTTTAACCGACAAAGCTTGTTTCTAATTGAGTTTATGGGTGGTTTGAATGCCAGCCACTTTTATTCCTGCCTTGTTAAGAATTCTGCGTAAGGTTTCCAAGGTTCCTTCTTTGTATGGAATTACTACTGATGATTTATATTCCTTAATGTTGGTGTTGTCTTGCCCATGTTT
The DNA here is from genome assembly GCA_944472135.2 of Trichobilharzia regenti. Lineage (NCBI taxonomy): Eukaryota > Metazoa > Platyhelminthes > Trematoda > Strigeidida > Schistosomatidae > Trichobilharzia > Trichobilharzia regenti. Next base: position 139,133,486 of record OX235262.1, read on the forward strand.
CATAGGCATGTCACTACTATCATTATTTATTTTTACATTTCCTTACATACTTTCTGACTAATTTATCAGGGTGATTATTAAGTTTCAAAGCTTCTCTTACATGCCTCACTTTCTTAGATTTTCCTTGGTACTACTTAGTTTTTGTACCCTATTACTTAAACATTTCACCAATCCCATTTTCACTGACATAGGATGTGATGATCGGAAGTCTAAACATCTGTTTGAATATGTGGGTTTCCTGTCAACACACTAGTGTGTTTAACTTTCCATCTTCTTTCCTTTCCACGCTACAATCTAACATTGGCAGTTCCCCTTCCTGACTTTCTAATTCATGAGTGAATTGAATTACCCCCACCTTTGAGTTAATGTGTTCAAAGAATCTATCTATATCTTGTGTTCTAAGTACAGTGAATGTGTCACCTACATACTTCCACCATACTTTTGGGGTGGGGGGTGAACGTTTCAATCGCTATGTTTTCCCATCTATCCATGAATATATCTGCTACAACTAGGGGTATTGGTGATCCCATGGCAACTCCTTCAGTTTGTTTGCGTATTTTCCCTTGGAATTTAAATACTGTGGAAGTCAGGCATCGCTGCACTCTCAGCATTATGTCCTCAAGTGCCACTTTCGTCCTAAGTTCGAGTTCTTGGTTAGAAATGAGTTCGTTTCTGATTTCTGGAAAATTCTACTGCCCCAACGACGACTAATAGGAGAGGACAAAAAAAACTATAAAACTCAAGTTTCAAAATCGTGTGATTATAATTGATATGATTATGAACAATAAATTTTGTTCGAAACCTTATCATCCAGTGAATAATACTGTTTCACTGTGTGATACATTTAATAAACAAACTAATAAAGAATTACTTACTACCACAGTGCCCAAGTTTTACACATATATTAATAAGAACATTTAGTAAAGAAATTTTCAGAGTATTCAGTTCCAAAGTACTGCCTCTTCATAAAATATTTACACTATATATAGTAATGATCTGAAGTATATATCATGTGAAATAGTTTTGTTGCATATGTAGAGAGAATGAAAACAAGAGAGATAGAAACCCGTTGCATTATGTAAGGCGCTATGAGAAAACGTCAAAAAGTGGTCTTCGCAGTTGACTCGTGATGGAATTTCAAATAACACCAGAAAACATGAAGAGGAAGAAGTGGGAGATAAAACGAATTACATTCAGAGCTTGTTAGGCGCATTTCAAAATCTCGAAAATAATTACCTTTGAAATTCTCGACCGACAACCGATAACTGTAATGTATTGGTGGTCAGACTTGCATATAGCAGTGAACCAACGAGCTACATTAGATGTGATGAGTGTTCCTACAGGTTTTACTGTGCAAGAAAGATAGTTTAGATAGGCAGTTGAATTAAAATCAGTACACGTATCTGACAGCGGAGTTCTGCTGCTGATAAATATAGGTGTAACAGCAGTAGGATGCTTTCATCGCCCGACTATCAACCCAGCTACACTGGATTAGAGAAGATTGACCCCGAAAATTGTTGATCTCGAGGTTATGGTCTTCATGAGTACACAACTCTGAACACTATGTGTGACCATTTCAAGTAGTTGTCTGTTTGTTTTCAACACAGAACTTTGCACATATGTGCGGTACTTCAAGTCACCACACTCCCTCCTTGTAGCACACAAGGCAAGAGAAGAAAGTAGAAATACAAAATAGAGACAGTAAACAGAGGTGTGAGACAAAGCAATAGTAATAACGAAGAATGAAACAGTTTCATTGGAAATCATAAGTCACAAGGAGTGGATGCATCTGCGCCAGCTATCAAGAACGATTTTAAGCCATATCACGAATTGTTTCCAACCATTGGTTTTTACCGTCCCGAGGACCCCAACCAGGAAGCCAGTCTACACCTTCCTATGTGGCTGGCTTAAAGTAACTGTTGATTGATGAAGCCGTGTTTTGGTTTGACCGCCACTAGCTCTTTTCCAGTCTAACCCTATATCAGCTAACATTGCCTGTAGGTCAAGGAAACGATGGCTAGGCATGCGTAACACATGTCCAAACCATCTCGATCGGTGTCACTCCACAGCCTTGTCGATTGATTTCCACTCCCAACTACCTAGCACTCGATGCCTAACCTCATTATTGCTTACCCTATTATAGCACTTCATGCGGGAGATAGAACGCAGGTACCTATGATCAAAGGCAGCTAGCCAGGCTTTCCATGTCCTCCACTCTCAATGGCCAGGTCCCACAACCATAAAGGAGGACGGAGCAGACTGATGAGTAGTACACCCGCCCTTTGGTCGATAGCTGGCCGGATATCACGTCTGCTAAGCCAGAGAGGCGGCGTATAAACTGGCATAAGCGAAACAAGCCTTCAATATCCGTGCTGAGGCCATGCAGCATTAATGCTTTCCTGTTTCAGATATTTTAGAAAACTGAATTCATCCCTAATATCGGTGTGAATTAAAAAATTATCAAAAATTGTGATATCAAATGCGCACCACAATCTCTCAGATTTATGAATTAAGACATTTTTCTTATGATTTCATGTGTTGTTGTTTTTTTATCTCACTATTAGAAAAAGTAACACAGCGTAAAGAGAAAATGAGCTCATTTCTGTCATGTTTCTTTTTATAACACAAGAATAAACTGATCATAGCTATTCACGTGTTTACTGTCCACACTGATTGGTCAGAAAAGTTTTGCATTATCGGGTGTTTAGGAGGATATGTCATTCAAATACTACAAAATTATATTTTTTTTATTACAAGAGCAACAGAAAATTATCATCCGCCACACCTTCAAGGTGTTTATTATATAGGAAACACACACACACAAAAGCAAACAAAAGAAGTGAGAAGAAACGTTGTGACACACGACAAAACACATAGGATAACTTACGACATGGATCATTTACATAACCTATCAATCACATAACCATTAGGATAAATTAAACATTATTATTTAAAGGAATAATGATAAAGAACAAGCCTTATTATAGATGATATTCATCTCTTGGATCAATAATAGAAAAAGTATTCTTATAGTTTTTTCCCTCTTTTTTCTTCAAACACCAATCATATTTAAAAATGTCTGTCAGTGGTTGAATATCCGCCAACCATACACTCACGTTGTCTAGGGTTCGATCCCCGGCCAATGCACTTCCAAAGTTTGCTCAGCCGGTAGTACGCTCGCGGGTAAAGAGAGAAGGTTGGAGGCGTGAGACTAGCAAGCCCATTCCGTAAAAAAAAACAAGAAACAAAATACCACTGCTACTGAAACTTCAACGTTCAAGTTTGTAGCCCTATATCTAAAAGTGCCACATTTTTTTCCTTCACGTTCCCAGTGGAACATAGAGCTTCAAGCTAGTGGCTTGAAGTTACTGTAGCAGTGTTTATTATTTTACAGGATAGGGTTGCTAGCTTCATATGCCCAACCTTCCCTCTTTACCAGGATTATTTCTGGCTTAGCGAGGTAAAGGAATGCGTTGGTGGCCGGGGATGGACCCCCGGACCATGTGCATGGTCGGCGAGCGTCCTAACCACTAAACCACCGACGCACAAAATTACCATATAAATAAATAGTAATGAACAATCGAGCAACGCGAACACCGACGATTTATAATATTAGGCACAAATAAGACGGAAAGTATATATATATATATATAAACATTTCTCAAAATTCCGTAAAATATTGAATACTGTCCTGTTAGTCAAATAAAAAAAAACAACAACAAGGTCACTTTTCAACATGACGACGTAGCATAACGATGACAGAAACAATTCATAACAAAGAGAAGCTAGCCAGTGCATTACTACTCATCCATATTATACAAATATAATGATGAAAGTGGAACAAACTAGTCCCTATGTTGACGGAAGAAATAAAAAGAAAAGGGTAGGCTATAGAGGGTAGCACTTGACCCACTCTTTATTTTATTATTATTATTATTATGAACGTATATCTGAATAAGTAAATTGCCACATGGACTTGCATGACAGTAATTCAAACAGAACCAAGGAAATATGTGGACAGCTATTTTAGTAAAAATTATCATGATTATTATTAACAATAATAATAATAGTTATAAGGCAAATGGTTTTGTTTACATATATATATATATATGGTCGACACAGTGAAAGTATTTCCATATTAATATGTATGTGTATATTGAAGTTTATTTTCCAGCAGCATGGTTTAGTGTATTTACACTCTCACACACACCCACAGAGTTATTCACAAAACAGAACACAACAGACACACGATCCACATGTGTACACATGTTTAATTCAATTAGAAAAATAACAAACGAAAAGTGTATTTTTTACGCAAAATCAAGATCACTGGAGACATTGTAAACATATCGATGTGTACGCGTGTGTTGTATAACAGGCAGGCAGGCAGACAGTCAGTCAGTGAATCAGTTTAAATTCAAACTGGTTCAAGTTGTGTAGCTAACTAACTAACTAGGAGACAGGCGTACACGCAGTCATGTATTATCATACATACATAATATATATATATAATACACTCTGATTATCATATATGGAAGAAATCAAACCTCTTAAGGAAGACATAATCATCAGTGTGTGTAAACCTTAATTAGAATAGAAAATAATTAGAAACCAAACACAAAAAAAGCAAAAGCAATATTACAATGATATTGAGAAAAAATATATATATATTATAAACTGTAATATTATTGTTGTCATTATTATTATTATCAGTGCTTTATTTTTATTGTTAATGTTGAGTAAAAACTTAAACGAGAATAAATTTTCACAAATAACAAACCTTAAGTGTTAAGACATATATATATATATATACGTATTATATAATGCACTCATTTAAAGGCCAAAGAAAGAAGTAAAGTCATTTAACAAGTGCACTTGATATACACACAATAGAGTTTTAGGCATGATGTGTATTACTATACTGTAAAATAAGTCTTGAGAGAGAAAGAAAGTAAAATACTACGAATAAAATGCATATTTATCAAAAAAAAAAGTAAATTAAACAAACAAACCAACAAAATGAAGCAGGAAGAACTATACAGTAATAAAGGGGAAAAGGAAGAATATAAGAAGAAAGTGGAAACAATCGATTTATACTTCGATTACCTTTATTGAAAACAGGATCCCTACACACATAGATAGATAGATAGATAGGCATGAGAAATAAATCAGCTGTCTGTAATGCAGGATTCAGCTCATTATTTAAGAAACTAAAATATATCGAAAACGAAAAAAGAAAATCAATAGATTTGTGTACATAATATTTTTGTTGTTGTTATTATTGTTGTTGTTGTGGTGGTGGTGGTGTTAATCATCACCAGAATCTACATAACCACTTGAAGTAGTCGATTTCTGTGAGTCATTCCTACCGATATTTGTAGTTCCAGATGCAACAGAATCAGGAGGTGGTGATGATCCAACTGTCTGATGTTGTAGTATTGCATCTATTGCACCATTGGTAATGAATAAATCATCATTTAATGAAGGCGCATTATCTGATATAATAGTTTGATCCAATGGATCATCGTCTAAGACATGAGAAGGAATACTAAGAGATCTGGGAGTCATAATCTCAGAACTAGAGAAATACACAGGTGTTGAAATCTCATCATTGTCAACAGTGTGACTTTCAGAAGTTTCCTCAACAATTTTATGGTGATTTCCGCGATAATTATCATTATAATCCCCTTCTGCTTCTTCCTCTTCCTCCTCTTCGTCATCGTCTGTAGCAGACGGTGCACACCCGCTGTCACGAACAACATTTAATGTCTTTGGTTCATCTCCATCAGGTTTCATATTTGAAATAAAATTCTTAGCATTCTCCAATGCATCAGATACAATTTGTCTAGCAACTTCATGTATATCTTTAAAATGTATGACAAAAGATTAACACTTTGTTAATAGATCAACAATAAAAGTAAACGTAAGAAATATTTTTTCTGGAAAAAAAGTTATTTTTTTCACTGCACTAAATTTGCGTTAAATACACCTAGCTTTTCCAAAGCCTTAAGTCACTACCTTTACTTACAGTACCACAATGTTTGTATTTCCCTCCTTATTACGGTTAAGTCCTATTGGTTCTTAACTGTTCCGATTGATCAATGAAATTAGTTTCTGTCAAGGTCACTCAAAACTTTATATTCATATTACTTTTGAGCCTTGTCGCTATTGATTCAAGACAGTACAAGCTTTTCTGTCAGCGGTCTCTACTCTCTATTCCTGTTGCGTATGTCGATGGTACCAAGACGTGGTGGTTGTCGCTGCGAGTAGTGTTTTGAATGCTAAACTCGAAAATCTATTAGGTAGAAAAGTCTGTTAGCAGAAGAAATTCGTAATCTAGTACGATGGTATTGACAGCCACATCAATATGTAATATAACACTTATTAAAGTGTTGGCAAAGCTTTTAACAAAATCATGATTTACAAATAAATCCACAGTTGAATGGAACAAAGAATCTAAAACTTTTAAATAACATCTTTTGGCAACATAAAAGTAAAAATAGGACTTAGAAATTCAGTTGAATGTATGTTAAGAAGGTGAATTAACAAATCATGAAGTCAAGTCTTATTGTTGTTGCCATATCGATTTAAATATGACAACTATCAAAGATGACTACTTCATCTAAATTACCGATACGATCGAAACCTACAACCTCCACCGATTAGAGTAACAGGGGAATATTGATATAAGTATAAAACTTGGGAACTGTGGTAGAGCATAACTCCATTACGGATAAGATTTTATTTTGATAAATCACACAGTGTTGTACAGTAATATTAACTGATGACGTTTCCAGCACAAACTATTGCTCATAATCATATCAAGTTGCAATGAACAGTAGTTTGTACTCGAAACGTCATCAGTTAAGATTACTGTACAACACTGTGTGATTTATCAAAATAAAATCTTATCCATAACAGGGAAATAACCTTACGCAAACTAAGTTAATACCTTTCTTCAAGAAGTAATTTTGAGTGAATTAAAATTAAGCTGGGAAATAGTTAATGGTAGTGGCAAAACAAAAACTCTGCACCAGTTAGTGAAGCCTCTGGTTATTAGTTTGAGGTGGGGCTTGCTCAGGATACTGAGAAACAATGGTTGAAGGAACTCGGTGGCATAAATGAAAAGTGTTAACAATAACAGACACTATTATCTTTGAAATTATCAAACCTGTACTCAACTATGCTGATTTTTTATAAACGTTTTTCCTCATTAAAGGTATCACCAGTTCATGCTACTTTACTTCCTGTTTGTGTACTATTTCGAAATATAAACAATCTAAAGTGCGACATCCAGCCCCAATCACCATCAACGGGAGGGATTTGAAAGAGGTTACAGCATTCACTTATCTAGAGAGCATTGTCTCAACTACAGCCAGTCGGAACGGATGAAGATGTCAGATCGAGCGAGAATCGGGAAGGCCAAGGAGAAACACATTCATCAACCTGAAACCAATCTGGAAATCTTCGTCACTCAGCCACCATCAACAACAAAATTCGGTAGGATTTTCAATACAGACAATGTCAAGTCAGTCACTTCTTCTATACGGATCAGAAACTTGGCGGGCGGGTCACAAAGAATATCTCCAACAGGTTGCAGACCTTTATCAACAACTGTCTTCGCTGTATCTATATTGAAGATCAGATGGCCGGGTCGGAAAGAATCACCAACAAGAAACTATGGGAACAAACAACACAAGAACCAATCGCCAACCAACAAATATGCAGGAGAAAGTGGAGATGGATCGGACACTAGCTGAGGAGACCATCACCGGGTGACATCGCGCGCGCGTCAGGCCATTCCTCGAGTGGAACCAGGCCGAAAGGGAAGTGGTGAGTGGGGCATCCAAAGGTGCAAGGGTGACATGGAGGAGATCGTGTGAAGAGGAGTTGAAACAGTGTGGACTAACATGGATTTAGGTGAAAAGTACAGCAGAAGGAAGACGGAAGCAAGTGGAGACGTGCAGTTGAAGCCCTATGTTCCAGTAGGAACCCAAGGGAACAATAATAATAGTAATGCATTATCTTGGTCAATGGGGTTAATTGATTCTATCATCCGAATAATAACTACACAGGATAAAGCAATCTCATTCTAAATGGCTATCTGACTTAAAAAGGTCTATGCAAATTAACAAAAAGGCGTTTAGATTTACCACCCTTTAAAAACAAAAATTGATTGCATACCATTCTCTGAGCTTTCTAGTATTTCATTGGTTGGAAACTCAAAGTCTGTATTTATTGTATCCGATTGTTCAACTGACGGTAATGTATAATTCATTGTATCACACGGTCGTGATCCAGACAAATCAATGATAGAATTAGCCAGTGTTTTCACTTCTTCATCTTCACCGTCTTCAGTACTCCCAGTACCACTAGTATTACTTTCAGTCCAATGCATTTCAGAGTCGATTTGAACAGATGATCTAGATAAAATAGTCTTTTGACTTACAGATTGCTTTAAACAACTGCTATACGAAAAGTCTTGATGCGTTAACTGAAATACACAATGAAAAATAAAAGCTATTAAGTATTCTAAATAAACAAAGCAGAATAGTATTTAATCACAAATTTCTATTACGAATGTACTATGAGTCGGCGGTATAGCGGTTAGGACGCTTACCGACCATGCACATGGTCCAACGAACCGACGAACTCCTTTACCTCGGCTGAACCAGAAATAATGCTGGTAAAGAGGAAAGGTTGGGCATGAGGCTAGAAACTCCATCCTGTAAAATAAACACTGCTACAGAAACTTCAAGCCACTAGCTTGAAGCCCTGTGTTCCATTGGGGAACGTGAAGAAAAAAAATGTGATGAATTACTACTGTAACGTTTGAAGGGAAGTTTCATTCTACTTAACAGTAAAATTCAAAATAAAACAAACACTGGCTTGTCAAACATTAATCCATACAGTTATATTGAACACTTCGATATAATAAAGCTTCATTTTTTTCTCTTGATATCAAGCGAAACAATTGTACGTCACATTTTTTTATTTCCTTCACGTTCCCAGTGGAACATAGGGCTTCAAGCTAGAGGCTTGAAGTTTCGGTAACAGTGTTTATTTTTACAGAATGGGGTTGCTAGCTCCATGCCCAACCTTTCCTCTTTACCAATATTATTACTGGGTAAGTGAGGTAAAGGAGTGCGTTGGCGGCCGGGAATCGAACCCCGGACCATGTGCATGGTCGGCGAGCACGCTAACCGCTGTGCCACTGACGCACGTACGTCACATTAAATATAAATAACAAATTTGTAGTCTTTAATGGGATTTAGTAGTTACATTTGAACATTCCAAATGCGTAAAAATGCTATCCCGACAAATTTATCAAGAAACACATGACAAAGAAAGCGGAAAAGGACTACTCTCTATCCGTAAACAAGAAGCCTTTGTATGTATGTATACGACTGTAATTCAACAGCGAAATACCAAGTGAAATAATTACGAAGAAATTAAGAAAAATCTGTTCAAAAAAAGTTTAATGCTGGTGAACTACACGTCTTATTCTCTACATGACCGATGGTGATTCCTCGACTGAAAAATAAAGTACCTAGACTAGACACTTCCAACTATATCTACCAATTCAACTGCGCTTGTGGAGCGAGTTATATAGGTCGTCGCTCTACGAAGCTGATTTTTCGTGCTCGAGAACATCTCCCACTATGACTAAGTAAAGGTGTAATAAAAATCATTAACAGTTCGATATTAGACTATCTAGTGCAAACCGGCCACAAAGCCAGCGTGGAAAAATCCTTCTTTATCATCTACCGGGTGCCTAATAAATTGCCAAAATCATCGAAGCATCGCATGCTCCAAACAACAGAGGCTATTGCAATTCGCCTCGAACAACCAGTGCTTTGTGTTCAAAAGAAGCGGTTCCAGTCCCTACTACTGCCATGGCCTTCAGTAGAGACTATAAGTTCATGAATTTGCAATATTATCTTTCCTAATTTTTCTGACATTCAGCTTATTTTATGTTAATGCTATTGGGCTGTAATCTATCGATATTATTATTGATTCAATGTTATTTAAACAACCTTGATGTTATTCATAACACTAATTCATTCATTCACTATAATGTATACACAACTGTAGAGCCTGACGATGAAGTTATCGAAAAGAGTATTCTTTGTTCAGTATCCATTCATTTGAACATTTCTTAAGAAACATCTAAATGGAATTTAAATAGTAATATTATGAATAAGCGTTAGACAAATTCAATACCATATAGGATAATGCACTTGTTATGAAAAACGTGGGAAAGATTAGCAACTAATGTGAGACACTACTAAGCATGAGTCTTGATTTGTCTAGAAAAAAAACGTGTCAAGTTAACAACCTATGCACAGTTAAATCAGTAGGAATGCGAATGTAGACAAGGTAACCTCTCTGTTTGATAATTCACCTTTATTCTGACTAATTTTTGTTTAGAAAACAGGCCTGATACAATATGGGCACCAATAATATGCGCTACACAACAATAACAAAACAATCGTCTAAAAATAGCAGGGAGAGAATGAATGAAGGACGCGTCATCTAGAAATTCAGAAAGCATATTTGTCAAGATCACTTAACATTCATCAATTCATTTCACTATTAGAAACGAAGAAAGAAGGGAATTTCAGCATGTTCGTCATTGATTGCGATTCTTGATTTCATCTGATAACGTTTCGAGCCCTCGATCCGAGCTACCATTTGGACCCCAACTATGGAATCCTGATGTACCACCCAGGGCTAACCTAGCACAAGTATCCTTCATCCCACGACGCCACGTCAAAGGCTGATCACTCTTCTGTTTTTTCCATCTAGACCCAAGGTAAGCGGAAAGAAACAGGTACAGAAGCCTCTGTGATGACATTCGTAGCACATATCCAAGTCACAGAAGCTAGTGTTCCCAGGTGACGTCAGAAATACTCATGCGATAGTAATTCTACAGAGACAACGATGATCGCTTACGCAGAGTCGCCGCACATTTTCAGGCCAAGCTTCACAGGCGTAGAGTAAGACGGCATGCACTGAAGCATTGTAAACCCGACCTTTCACAGCCAGGCTGACCTCATGACGGTGCAATTTGACTAAAAATTCCTATACAATTAGAGATTTCATCCGCCAAACCTCCGGCAACATTCATACAACCACCTATATACAAGAACTTGTCAACAACTTCAAATGGTTCACCTGCAACAGTGTGAACAACAACATAGTTCTTTTAGATAATTATCAAGAAAGACTACTATAATCGCTAACGGATTTCTATTGTATTGACGTGAGGAAAAATGAGACTCTCTAAGTTAAAACTGACTGAACTGAAAATGAGATCTTCACGATTTAGTCGACTACCGGACTGATCAACAACACTGACTGACGTTTATCATTCGACTGCTAGAGGATTTCAGTGTTTAGAGAGAAAAAAAACAACAACAGAAGTTAACACTGCAACATCATATTCTGATTATCTTCAACATAAATAAGGCGAATAAAGACTCCACTGATGAACCCAATACCACCACCTATCGATGAGTATAAAATTTAATTTCTCCACCAACGACCAAGTATCAGCAATCGCAAAAACTTCAATATAATAACCTAGTTATGATATCTACCTAATTTTAAAATATGAATATTAGTTTTCTGAATTAAAAGACATACATTGTTATTACAAAAGTATTTATACTGGCATGAGAACTGCTTAGCAGTGTTCACATGTCACAATTCAAATGATTAGAACCATGAGTAGATAGATTGTTATTGATATACTCTTCAGACTCTAATTCATATTAACTAACACAAAATGTCTCTAAACTAGTAACATTTCAGTGACTACCAATGCATTTGAATGGGGTATGGGCATTGGTATAGTCCTCAGTTAATGAATTTGACATGCTCTCTTAAGATTGACTGTCACATAACTCACTGTATGATTATTTACCAAGTTTTTAATTGATCACGATCACACAATTAAACATTAATGTAAATAGAAAAAAGGCTTTTATTAAAAAACAACAATAATAATATAACATAAAGCAGCATACCTTGCACAAGCACATGACAGATTTAGCAAACAATGGTGCCATAGTAACCAACTCTTTATCCAATAAATGATCTAAGAAAGTGAAATTTGAAGTTAATACAGGACTTGTTTCTGATTTAATTGATCGTCGTTTCGATTTTCGTCTATCTTGAACTTCAATACGATTGCGTTCATTATCAGAAGTGAAAAGATTAGGTGAAGAATGCGTAGACGGCGTAGTCACTTTGACGACTGGATTATCTGTTTGTGAATCTGTGGCATAATACGCTGGAGGAACTTTTGATGACGACGAGGAGGATGCTGATGAAGAGGAAGTTAGCACAGAAGTGACTGTATTATTCTCATTAAATAAAACTGGACTACGACTCAGTGAGTCTAGATAACCTTCTGTCCATGATAATGAACTTTGTCGTTTCTTTTGTCGTATTAAAGCTTCAAATTGTTGATAATCTTCATTATTAACCGATTCAATTTGATTTTTTATTTGATCCAGTAGAGATGATGAAGTTTGTGGTGCTAGAGTTCGAGTAATTAAGGTGAAACATTTAGCAAAATATTTTATTTGGAATAATAAAATTTTCCCTGGATTTGAAATATCTTCAACATTGCCATCAGTCTAAAAAAAGAAAAATAATCGATAAAAGCAGAAAAACATGAATAGGAGAATTTCTTCAAAATAATTAATTCAATATTTGAATAAGGCATTCAGAAGACAAATTTCGCCGCGAGATGATATCGTCAATTCGTAGTTTCTTTACAACCGCTTTACAACTAAAATGGTTCACAATAATAAAGTAAAGATCATGACAATTACTCAGTTAAATAAAAAACAAAAGTACATCCTAATGACCAATCATATTTAAATAGGTCATGTTGTCCATGGTAGAGCAAGAGTGAAGTCTATTGTTTTTTGTACACACAGTTTTGGCTGTATGTGATTAATCACCTTCAACAACCAACCTTGAATTACAGTTATGTGACGAAATAGTTGCGAAACAGTCATTAATATTATTGAATCGAATTTTTGATTTTCCCGTCGATTGATTGGACCGAAGTGCTCGGTCTCAGGTTGATATGTCGGCTTCTTGTGCAGATGCTTCGACGATGTCTGGGCATTTAGTTAGTATACAATTGGTGGATGGTGGCTAGCAGTAGAATACAGGATGCGCATTTCGTCCTATTTGGGACTCGTCAGCTAGTGGATGTACCTGCATTTCTCAGTGAGTGATGATGTTGCACAAGAGGTGGCTCTCGTGGCCCAAGTGGTCTAGTGGATAACGCTTTGGCGTTTGAAACTACGGTCACTGGGTTCGAGCCTCAGTGGGAACATCATCACTCACTGAGAAATGCAGGTACATCCAGATGACGAGTCCCAAATAGGACGAAATGCGCATCCTGTATTCTACTGCTAGCCACCATCCACCAATTGTATAGTCATTAATACTGATTTTGTGACCTGACATTAATAAGTGTTTTGTAATGAATGATGCTGGATTTCTATTCAGATTAATCGCATTGGGATTTTCTATATGATTTAGTAGCTATTTTGGAACGTGTTCTTTTCGACGACATTGGAACATTCTGTTGGTTCAACCTATATAGGTGTCACCGCAGCTGCAGGTGAACTTGTAGATATAGTTTGAAGTAGAGTCCATAGAATTTCGTCCTTTAATCGTAGGTACAGGGATCGAAAATGTCCGGCAAATGAGAAAAAGAGATGAGGCGTAGAATGTGCGTTTGATGACTGACCGAAGTCTTTGAGCTAGCTGTCAACTGCATAATCTGGTCACCCTTGAATGGTAGGTTAATAAAAGAAAGCTTTCTTTGATACAGAAGCTGTCTTTTCGAGATGTGGTTTTTCTCTACTGTGAAAAGTGATAACGTTTTCCGGATAACCATTAGGTAATAAAACTGAATATATATGTCGAAACTTCTTAATGCATTATTCAAATTTATCAAAGGGACTAATTGTTTTAATTAAATATTGTTTGAGAGATTAATATAGTGCGTGGTTGTGGAGACGTGGTTCATTGGCTTATGGTACTCGACTTTCAACTTAATCGGCTCTGAGTTTGAATCTTAATCCGCTTAATTCAGCCAGGGCAACTGGATACAATCAGTATGGCTTACAGCCTGGAACACGAAAAACATGTTTCGGGAACTGAGTTCAAATAAGAACAGTGTATAGATTAGGTCACCTGACTTCAATGTACAGAGAAAAAGCTGCATCCTTGGTTATGCGAAGAATAAACTTCTTTTCTCAACCACCTTAAACTTTTATGACTCGAAAAAGGATTTCAGCTCCACAAACGAAGTACTATGTGTCAACTATATAAGTTGAGGAAACTCAGCTCCGTTAAGAGATATTCAGTGGGATAAATCAATACATAGACCACTACACAGAAACACAATAACTTACACGTAATGTTTGTACGGTTTGCACGTAATCACAAGTTATTTTTACACCGAACACTTAGCAAGCATAAAGTGTTCATGTGGTGTGGTATAGTTATTATTTCTTTTGGGTTCTTAGTGGAACGCACAGGGCTTCATCCTGTTTTTTACAATCCTCTTAAGGTGGCTCCACGATTACCCTTGAGATCTCATCTCCAGAGTAGATTTTCGACTGTCTAGTCAACAATCTGGAAAGTCTACATTTATTTCATCTACTCTTATATATTCTGTTTAGGATAGAGGTTGTGTAAAGTTTAGGGTTACGGATAGATTTAGAGTTGATGTCATTTATTCTAATTTGTTTTATTATCCACATTTTCCCAGTAAGTAGTCGTCGATGCTCTTACTGGAAACCATGGTAATTCAACCGAGAGTTTTTGGAGAAGACTGAACAACAGGAGAAGAGAGATAAACAATTCACACAAAAACAGTTCATCTTCAGTCACCTCAGTGAATACATGTACAGAAACTAGTCATACATATTCCGAGCACTTCTATATTATATCTTCTTATCTCCTTAGCAATCTGAGAGCAGCCTTCTTAGCTTCAAATATTGTACGGACATTCCATGTATCCTTATGTTTATTTTCGCTTCCACCGAAAGAAGACACTTCAACTGACTGTCTGTCTCCAGCCAACGTCATTCCGTCTCTCTGATTCCAATGTGCTTTAAAGTTTCTGTAGTGATTGGGTTGATTTTCCCGAGTAAGGTCGCTAGGCCCTGTACACAACGTTTCCTCTCTGTTTTTGGGGGCTAGTATAAACCAAACGAGGCTGATGTGGTATTGAGGACATTTCAATCCTTCATGACAAATCTTTAGAAGAGAAAAAGCTATACTATTTCAACAATGTTGCAAGGGACCCCCACACTTTCTGTGATGGAAATTTGATTCAAGTATTGGTTTATAGGGATTTGATTGATTGGTTACAGGATTTCATCATGAGCTGACATTGGTCAGAGAACCATTGGAAAACCTGGGAGTATTGGACAGCCAACTGCTCCGTCCTAGTTTGGGACTCTTCATCAGTACGCACCCACCACAGGGGTTCGAACCCAGGACCTTCTGGTTACAAGGCTAGCGAGCTCGTATACCATTAAGCCACTGGGACCCGATCCAATGACCAGCCCATGAATTCTAAATTCTGCTAATTCACGACATAGCGCAACCGCTAGCCAATATCTTCGGCGAGTATTTGTCCTCACACCCGACGTGCTGCATCCTACTGGTCACTAGAAATATTAATCAGAACTATCATTAAATCATGATACATTATAGAAGTAAAACAGAACTCTTGAGTCTCATAAAATTTGTTTTTTTTTTAAAAAAAAGACAGAAATTCTAAAACAAGACTGATGTGAACTTCATTTGTAATGATAATTAGAGATCCAAATTTTTTGAATTTTTTTACCCAAAAGAGTCAATCAAATCACACCTCTAATCTTGTTTTCTTTCTTTCTTTTTCTCGGTTTTAATTTTTACTGAACTAATGGATTCTAATCTTTTTATACATTCCATAAAGAAAATAAGCACACACACACACCGACTACGATTAAGTAGAAAATAACAATAAGAAAACAAAATCAACTCATTGATGACTAACACTGATTGACTGACTCTATAGAAGTGTTATTTACTTACCTCTCGCATAACACTGAGTAATTCTTCATTAGATATATTGTATTTTTCACAGATAACACGTTGTGTTTGATCCAACAGTCCATCTAAGCAAATGAAATTGAAATAGAGAAGAAAAAAAGAAGACAAGTCAGTATACAAATAAACATAATTAGCATATGGTGGTGATTTACTGTTACAACTCAACCTATCTGACATTAGAGGATTCTGTCTCCAATTTGTGAAGTGTACTTACACCCTAAGATTGTAGAATCCCTTAAACACTAAACCAACTGACAAGTAAACATTGAAAGAAATTCAGCAATGGAATCCGGGATATGCATTTCTTTCTATTTATGGCGTATAGAAATATCATCACTCAATGGGAATACAGATATATCTAAATGACGAATCCCAAATAAATAGGACTAAATGTGCATCACCAAACAAAACTAACTTCACGTTAGTTCTTAGACACCGTCGAAGCTTCCTTACTAGAAGCCGATATGTTAACAACAAAGACCAAGCATTTCAGATCAACATAGTCAATCCACGGGAAGTGAAATGAAAGCGAAAATGAGCTGACATTAGTTAGAGAACCATTGGAAAACCTTCAGGGAGTACTGGACAGCTGTTTCGTCCTAGTTTGGGACTCTTCAGCAATACACTAAGACGAAACAGCTGTCCAGTACTCCCTGAAGGTTTTCCAATGGTTCTCTAACTAATGTCAGTTCATGATGAAATCCTGTAGCCAATCAAATCCCTACAAACCAACACCTGAAAGCAAAAATGTTAACTAGGCGTTCACTCATATTATCCAACTAGTTTTCTCAGTAGTGATGATTTATTGGCTAAGAGAGAATTATCAAAACTGTAAGTACTGATAAGTTTCATCCAGTTTGGAGCGAAGTTGGATAATAGCGGCCAAGGTGTGCGAACGCTCCAATGAACTTGAACGCATACTAATCGTTGGCTAACGGCACCTGTCATTATCATAGCTGAAATATAAACTCTATTCACCAACTAAGGAGAAAATTTCGCCCAGAATCAGGATTAGGTTTAGGGTAAGTATTGAGGTAAGGGTTAGGATTAGGTTCACGGTCAGGATAAGGGTTGTAATTAGGGTTAGTGTTATGTTTAGGGTTAGGGATAGATTTAGAGTCGATGTCATTTATTTTAATTTGTTTTATTATCCATATTTTCTTGGTAAGAAGTCGTCACTCCTCTTACTGGAAACCATAGTAATTCAACCAAGAGGTTTTGGGGAAGATTTCACAACAGGAGAAGAAAGATAAACGATTCACACAAAAACAGTTCATCTTCAGTCACCACGGTGGATACATGTAGTGAAACTAGTTTAACTTAGCAACTGATACTCCTCATCATAACTGGGATATATTTTTAAGTCATGTCAGAGAAAGATACCCTGTTTTAGTGTGTTTTCATGCACTTTCTTGTAAATATACGTCATTTATTGTGCCAAAATTCCCCATTTTTATGACTGGTCGGCTCATAGTCACTCATCACACCCCCTTGGAATGCTATTGTTTAACTTTGCCTAGTTTGGTATTGAAAACTCAACTGATGAAGAGTAAATCAATATGATCTTACTTAGCAACCACTACTACTATTACTACTAATATCACTGAATACTATAATCAAGATACCCAATAACTCTGACACATATACAAGTGTGAATAAGCAAATTTTTCATTTTTATATGATTATTTTATTAGCTCTCTTAAATTCACATGTTATAAAAAACTGAACAGTGAAATATTTTATTACATGTCCTATAAAATAGACGTGCTCATGTGTCTAAAAGTAAAGATGATCACGTATGTATGTATTTATGTATGTACATATTCAGCCTATTGCTTACCATCTATCTATCTATCTATCCATCTGTCTCTGTTTACACGTGAACAAAGCTAACTGTTGTATAACTGTTTACATAAACACAAAAATAAGAATGTTATTAGAGTGTCTCCTTGAAATTAAAATATAAAAACCGACAACAACAACAAAAAGGAACACGACTCATAGAAGATGTATATGATAATAATTACAGCGACTATGGTAAGTGAACATTATTATACAACACCAAAAAGGAAATAAGAAGGATTTTTTAAAATTCAATTTTAGATTTTCTCGTCGATTGATTGGACCGAAGTGCTCGGTCTCAGGTTGACATGTCTATCGGCTTCTTGTGCAGATGTTTCGACGATGTCTGGGCAAGTAATTAGAAGTTAATTGGTGGATGGTGACTAGTCGTGGAATACGCAGGATATACATTTCGTCCTATTTTGGACTCGTCAACTGGATGTACATGAATTCCACAATGAGTGAAACTATGGGCACTGGTTTCAAGCCTCAGTGGCAATATCACCAATCACTGAGGAATGCAGGTAAATTCAGGTGACGAGTTCCGAATAGGACGAAATGCGCATCCTGGATTCCATTGCTAGTCATCATCCACCAATTCCCATCTAATAAGAAGGATTGTTTAAAATTTTGAAAAGCATTTTTTCTTAGTCTATTACATCGTATATTCACTCAAATACATAGAAAGAAACTGAAAACTATTTCTGGAGTATAAAAGATGATTTGAATACATTTTTGAACTACTACTACCCTTGATTCATAGCAAAGCAAAAACAGTTGAAACCAGAAAAAAAACATAGAATCATGGTGATATTCATCTTACTCTATCATCTGCTAGTGACAGCATTATAAAACTAATGTTTTCCTGACTCAGTGAGTTTCACAGCATAGAAATTTGCATAGAAATGTAGCAGTACAAGTGTTGCCACACTCTACATAGCACACATAGATAGAGACAAGACACAATCAAAAATAAACTATAATGAGCATAAGTGTGAAATGGAAACACATCAGGGTTTACAGGATTTCAACATGAGCCGATATCGGTTAGGGAACCATTGGAAAACCTGGGAGTACTAGACAGCTAGCCGTCGCGCTATTTCGTGAATTTTTATAAGTTAAAATTCATGGGCTGATCATTGGATCAGTCGGGTCTCAGTGGCTTAATGGTATACGAGCTCGGTAGCCTTGTAACCAGAAGGTCCTGGGTTCTAATCCCCTGTGTTGCGCGCGTACTGATGAAGAGTACCAAACTAGGACGAAACAGCTGTACAGTACTCCCTGCAGGTTTTCCAGTGGTTCTCTAACCCATATTAACCCATGATAAAATCCTGTAACCAAACAATCAAATCCCTACAAATCGATACTTGATCATACGGGTTTTAATGGATATGCGAGAGCACAAAGCGTGAATACATAAATCTGCGCCAATGAGAACGGTTTTCAGCCATACCACTAACAGTCACAAGCCAATGGTTCTTAGAATCCCGAAGACTTCATAAAGACAGTCTACACCTTCTCCCACATGGCTCAAACCAACCATCAAACACTCTATAGACTGATTTTAGGTTTTGGTTTAAACCCCGTCTAAGTCTTTTTCAACCTAATCCTATTTCAAATAACATTGCTCGTCGAGGAAGGTGACCAGTAAAAAAAATACGCAATGCAAAATATATGTGAAGACTGAAACTAAGCTAAATTGACTAAATAAATTGTTAATGTTCATCCTACAAAACCTTGGAATAAAATCCTGTCTACTTATGCCAATTGATTTATATTATTTTCCGATTAGAAAATGGATAACATACACGTATGGAAGAGCTAAAGTCACAAATGTAAAACAAATCACAGTGGGTAAAAAGCCAATCTACATTCAGCTTGATTATAAAGGTGAAAACATTGCAGCGATGATCAACACAAAGCTAAGTACATCACTAGCCATGGCCTATCCTGCAGCTAAGCTCGTTCCCGTCTATCGAACAACTTACTCTTCTCTGGTGCAATCAAAAATCGATAGATATCCTTCTCATGTTAACTCCAACTGAATATATACAAATTTACATGTATCTGCGGGAGCAGTTACATTGGAAGAACAGAAAGAAGGGTATATCTACGATTTCCTGAACATTTACCAAAAAGCTTACGTCTAACGGGAACAAATACTTTAAACAGTGCCATTGCCAGGCATCTCCTCGACACGGGTCATGAGGTGGACGTCGAAAAGTCATTCAAAATTATTAATAGGCAAAAGAGCCCAATTCTCCTCAAATTTCCTGAAGCCATTTTCATCAAGCGCTTGAAACCTGATTTGTGAGTCCAGAAAAAAGCAGTTATCAGTCTTTCTTTGCCCTGATAACTGGATATTTTTCAGCTCTCTTTCATCTGAATGCGTAAAGCTGAAAATTCTCCATTGTGTATGATCATTATTGTTCGGAATAGTATTTAATTATATATATATTACTTTATGCACATATTGATCGATTGACTTTTGTTCAGATTCATTAAGGGGGATAAACATACTTATCGATTGGAAGTTCAAATTTCTTAAAACTCATTAACTAACCAGTATAATGACAACACGCATACATATATAGCGTAACATACATACACGCACACACACACATAATTATAACCACTCTGCGTAAAAACAAATGATGATCTAATATTGTAGGTAATTATTGAATAAAACTATCCATCTAAGTAACAAAATGTTGTAATAGGAGTTACAGATGGTCGACTAGTTTTATCTCGTTTAACAACTACACTGTATTTTCTCTTCCTATTTCAACTTAAAAATATTAAAAAAAGCCAATTTTAAACAACTGTCATATGTTGCGATTGTGAACAGTATTATATTCAACAGGCGTGGTTTGTAATAAACGGATGCATAATACGAAGTTCTACAGTAAAACACATAACATGAAAATCTGCTTTTCCTCTGGATTATGGCATTATTATTATTTCCTAAACCATGCTAGATTTTTGCTTCCTTTTTACAGATTATAGCCCATCTTACTTGTAATGTGAGTTAATTAACACTATGAAGTATGCGATAGACATGAATTTAAAATCAGAGATCTCGTATACATTGTGAATCGATTCAATATATAGTCCTTCAAACGCACTTGCCTATCCTTCTCTCTCTCTCTTTCCCTCGTTGGAATCAGAGATTAACTCGGAATTCCATTTTTGGATGTTTTTCTAGAAAGGAGATCTGATGGCTCTCTTCAAAGATCGATCTACAGGAAACCAATATGGAATGGTCAGTACACAAATGAGTGTTGAATTTAAAGGTGATACCGCAGCTGAGATCCTGAAGAATCACTTTTGCAGATCACTGAGGAAAGTCTTCGTTATGGCTGAGCTACGTATCATTTCCTACAGCCGACAAATGATCAATGGATGTGTGAAGGATAAACTGCCGTTTTGAGCCACCCCAATGTGTGTTTATAAATTCATCTGGTCTTGTGAAGCTAGTTATATTGGCCACACAAAGCGCACGCTTTCCAAACGCATCTCTGAACATTATCCAGCACGGTTAGAAAAGGGAAAATACAAGACAATTACTAGATCAATTCTCGAGCATTTGGTGAGCTCAGACCACGTAGCTCCACTAGAGTCGTCTTTCAAGATCATCTACAAAGGAAAGCCAAATGGTACAAAGGGAGAGTGCAGCTCTAGCCTTTACACAGCCAAGTGTGACCTACAAGGCAGTAGGAGTGGAGTAAGAAGTCCACTATCCATTGGGAGCCGGTGACCGGAGTTCGGTTCATACGCCTTTTTGAATGGGGCCAGACATCCAGGACATCCAACAAGCCCTTTGTCCATACGTCTGCCGGTGAGCTCCAGTGAGCTTCATACGCCAGTCGTTGGAGGTTTGGAATCAGGGTTTAGCCATCTCCCCTAGACCGTCATCCAATGGACAGTCAACCCGGTGGAGAGCGCCGGGCATCCGCTTTCGCCCTCTCACTTTGGTGAGAAACACCTCCACCACGTGAAGGCAGTGAGTAGGACTTCCTCAGGAGAGGCTATGTAAGACGCCCGGTCATATGGGAGCATTTCAAGAGGTGTGCGGAGGGGTGGCCAACCCGCAGCGCAAGACACCCACCCCCGACCATCCTGAGGCTTCGGAACTCTTCGACAGTGACTACCAAAGATCCTAATACAGTGATTGAACGGCCAACTGACAGTTCTGCTTCCGACTTCTGGTGGATTCGTTGGTGTGCACACTGTTTAAGAGTATTTTCTATGATGAAATAAGATTCCATAATCTTTGCTACTTATAATGAATTGCAAAATATAGCCAAACAGCCCATCAGCACTATTGAATTCCATGCATATTTTATAAATAGTGGCATACTGTAATAAAATTCCCCTATAAAGTGTATTTTCATTCACTACTTTGTTTAATGTATCCTTTGTCGGTAAGATTCCTGCGTAAAATATTTTTGTATTATAATATATATAATAATATACCAAAATTCCATGTTCTTTATGTTCTACTTTAATTCATTATGTGGAACGTGAGTTTTACGCTAATGAGACTAGGTCAGATATATGCGAACATGCATTCCTTTTCTATAGGTAAATGCCATATTGTCATACATAGTACAATGCACAAGATAGTAATAATAATGATAATAACAATAATAACCTTTAGAAATATACAGCTTTTTTGGATAGTAATACATTCTGAATAATTAATAAAGACATACACCCTGTGGTTAAGCTCTCAATAATCAGCTGGAAACCAATATCCATTCATATTTCATGTCTTTCCTAACGTACAAGAGTATGCAGCAATTCAAATTATTACACTTTACACCAAAGAAGAAATTAATCATCAAACAGTGTAAAATGATGATAAATAAATACAATTCAAATATAACAAATATAGATAAATAATTGAGAAAGGCAACAAAGAGCAAAAAAATACTTGAATACACTGTTTCCAAGGCTAAGCATACTAGATGTAGAGTGAAAAACCCGGGAGTAGTGGACAGCTGTTTCGCCCCAGTTCGGGACTCTTCCTCAGTACGCTATCACCGGGGTTCGAACCCTGTCAATTCATAGCATAGCGCAACCAGGCTTAATGGCCTACAAGCTCGCCTTGTACCAGAAGGTCCTGGGGTTCGAACCCTAGTGAGTACATACTGAGGAAGAGTCCTAAAATAGGACGAAACAGTTGGCTGTCCAGTACTCCCTGCAGGTTTTCCAATGGTTCTCTAATTGATGTCAGATCATGATGAAACCCTCCAACCAACTAAACACAATCCCTACAAAAAAAACGAATATCTGGAAATTTTGTTTATGTTAATGTGTCCTATTAATTGACGATGCGCTAGAATACCAAAACACAAAGAAATTCGCCCTGTCATATATAAAGGACATCTCAGAAATCACTGGAAGACTCTTCACATCTTTAGGAATTGATATCGCACACAAACCGACAACATCAACTCACTCAGCTCTATGTCAACCAAAAGATTCAACAACGAAAGTAAATTTCAATGACTGACAAAAACACTACATTGACCAAAAAGGACGTCCCCTTCGTCTTCGTATCCATGATCATAAACCACAGAAATCAATTCGACTGGGACAACATTCAAATATTAGACAGAGGAGACACCAAGAATGCTAAAGAATTTTTTAGAAGCCTGGTATTCTAATGAATCGTCAATCAATAGACACATCGACATAAGTAAAATGTACCAATTGATAAGAAGGAAATCTCATATACAAAGGGTCAAAGATCAAGTCAAGGAAACAATCAACACCGCTACCGATACAAGTAGCCTAGAGGGTGTGAAAACACACAAGAACAACCAATCACGTCCAAGATGACACACCGGGAGAGATGATTAATAAACTCGTAGAGAAATCTAAGAGCTCACTTCAAATTGAAGTATGCGCTGAAGATGTTGCCTAGTAGAGTAGGTCAATGAAAGCTTCACAAATAAACTATCCAGCTTAGAAAACATAACTACATCAAAATCTTTGTGATCTCCTATGTCCACTAAGCCATCATGTTTTCTCATATTACTATTCTTTCTCCCACACATTTCTTTTTTCTCTCTAGTGTTGCTCTTTGTGTGTCACATGGAGTGTGGCAACTTGAACTGGTGCACTTCTGTGTAATGGTTCTGTGCTAAAACTCAGTCAGTCAGTTTGGTGAATACAATAAAATCTAGAATTTAAAACTTTGCTATTTCACAAGCTGCTGTTATGTCTTAATATTATTTACACAGTGTGATAACTGTTATCCCATTTTGTCTCTACCTCTGAGTAGTATTCAACACAGATGTAAATATACAATAGAGTAATGTGCATATTTCTGTCATTTCCAGTTCACTATATTACCCCACTAGTCTGGTAGACTTTTTGCATAAATCTCAATGCTAGTTATTAACAACCTACTACAAAGATATAGGTACTCCACTGTACAGGGCATGAAAGCACACTTTTACGGATTATTACTTGAATCTCAACAAAAGTATTCAAACAAAACACTTGAAGTGCAATGAGGTAAAGCCGAGAAAAAGTCAAACAAGCCGCCGCCTTTTATCTCTCAGTCGAGATAATATCAAGTTGATGAATAATTTTCTCAAGTGGTTAACTACACTTTGTGCAGTTTATACAATATACACTAATATTAATCTCGATAAAAGAACCCTAACGCACACACACCCACATTAATTCCCTAACTAAATCTTTAAACTGTATGTTTTCTGAATATGAAAGGAAACATTCAGATAAAAATGAGAAATATTTATTTATTTTATTTTTGGATTACAACTTGATTCCACACTGTATTTTTGGTACAAGTGTGGAATTTTCAGGTTGGATATCGGTAGCCCAAATTTTGCAGGCCGACCATAGATATCAGGTGTGCGTCTGGCAGGGGATCGAACCCCGGACTATGTGCATGGTCGGCGAGAGTCCTAACCACTGTGCCACCGACGTACTGGAATGGAGAACTGATAGGATCCCACATATTTTGGTATTGACTGTTAATCTTGCATATATGGTATATCATCATTCTCACACATTTTGGTATTGACTGTTAATCTCGCACATATGGTATATTATCATCTCTCACGCACTTTGTTATTGGCTATTAAGATCAATTATTTCAAATGCTGTTAGCTGTCCATGTTGTTGTAAAATGTATAAATACCATGGCTTTCTTTGTCGTTGTTGCATTTCAATACACAGTCACAGTCCAGCCTTTGTCTTTTGATATTAGCGTGCTTTACTAAATCGGAAGGTATGACAAGCAGATAGGCAGATTAGTTCAGGCGCAGACAGAGCAAGGTGAAAACGTCTTCATTCAATTCCCTACAGTTATAACAAGAACCAACAAGTTTGCCTCAGAAGCAGCGAAGACAGAACTTCAAGTGAACATAGAGAAGACAGAGGGTGACGAAGATAACTGACAATCAACAACAACAAGCACCAATCGCTATCAATGGGAGGAATTTGAACGAAATCAATTCCTTCACTTATTGGGGTAGTAAAGTTTTAATTACAGGTAGAAGGCATGGATGATGGCGTCAAAAGCAAACTAGACATTCATCATTCTGAAATCAATGGGCAAACCTGCTGTAGTCAACACAAAGAATAAGATTTTCAACACCGGTGTCAGATTAATGCTCCACAAAAAGCATTCCCAACAACAGTTGCCTTTGGTCGATATTAGAGATCAGACGGTCTGCCAGAAAGGATAAGCAACGGGGAACTCTAGGAAAGTACCAATCAAGAACCTATTGCTCAACAGATGGGAGACAAAAATAGATCAGACACATGCTGAGATCCTTGAGTGACACTGAGCGCCAGGCAAACCATCGATTAAAACTCGAATAGGAAACGATAAGTTGGGGTGGGGGGCGTCCGAAGATGACAATCAAGGGGATTGCGTGAGGTAGATATGAAGGCTTATGTGCAGTCATGGAGTCAGATAAAAAAGACTTTAGAGACCACAGAGGGATGAAAATGTGCTGCTGAATCCCCATGTTTCCCTCAGAACCCAAGGGAATATAACAATAATAATAATGCGGACAGATCGATATAGCTTCTAGCTATATTAGTATCAGGGTAAAAGATACTATTCTTCAGTAGGTAGGAATACAGGTATATTGACACATGATTTCTAGCATATGATGACACAACCTTTCCTAATTAGGAGTCAAATGTCTAATTTCACTGAACAACAAAATTTACGTGTGAGATAAACAGTTATTCTCTTTTGAATGGAAATAAGAGAAATAGTAACTTGTTGTTATTTAATCATCGGTGTAATCGGTAAGACAGAGAAAGATTTTAGACACATAAAGAAAGAAAATATTTTTTGTTATTATGTAAGCGGTTACTTTATATATGCAGTGATGTGATCCAGTAAGCAACACACATGTGATGAGAAGATGCATATAGCTGAAGGTGGTAAACTACAGTGGATACAGACAAAGTGCCATACAAATTAGGAATATACATATACATGTGTGTTTGGCGTCTCCATATATAGCTGATTGTCTTTAGAAAACAATCTGCTACCCTAGTGAGAAAACACAAACAACCGAAATAAAAAACAGGGAGAACATAGACAGTCATCAATCGGTATTTGCTACACAAAATGTACATGGGAATATATGCGCTAAAGTCTATAGCGAATTGGTATTGCCTGTACAAATGTATACATAAGCTGTATCATGTAATATATGATTAAAACTTGGGAACTATGGTACTATGTAATACCATATTAATTTATTCGCATACACACACACGCAAACACGACTATTTACTGGATGATGTTTCGAACATAATTTATGTCTTCATAATCATATCAAATTGTAACTACGCACAACTTCCAAAACTTGATACTTATAGTTCTCTATCTTCTTTCCTATTTGTCGTATGGTTAATAGAATTTTCCAGATGTTAGGGATAGGCGTTGGATTATTCTTATTTGATGTATTCTCTCTTGATTTGGTAAATAAGACTTCATTTATCAATCACTCTCCAGCCTGTTACATCAGATTTCAAAATTGTTCCATCCTACTGTATTTTTTTTATTCCTTTGAGTTCCTAGTGGAATATAGGTCTTCAAGCTACGGCTTTAAAGTTTCAGTAACAGTGGTTTTATTCTCACGGGGTGGGATTGCCAGCCCCACACCCAACCTCCCCTCTTTACGGCTTAGAGAGGTTTAGAAGTGAGTCGGCCGAGGATCGATCGCCGGGCCACGTGTGGCATGGTTGGCGAACGTTCTACCGCCGAACTACTAACTCTCCATCCTACTGTATGGTTGTGTTTAACTTTAATTAATACTCTAGCTGAACTGTTCCCTAGACTTCTTATCATATTAGAGTCTGCAAATCAGGGTCTAACTAAGTGTTTATGCTCTCCAACCCACTATTCTCACCCATATATCTGAAGTCCATCACAGGTAAAAAAAACACGAACTTTTTTCCCTGTCAACCATCTTAAGCCTACAACACAATACAATCTTTCATTGAAGCTTTCAATCAAATAATAAAAGATCTTGATGAAATCAACTATTTCGAAAAAACAACAGATTGAGCGAAGAAATACATTCCTTTTCAGGATTTCTTCATGAGCTGACGTTGGTTAGAGAACCATTGGAAAACCTGAAGGGAGTACTGGACAGCTGTTTCGTTCCAGTTTGGGACTCTTCAATAGTACCCACCCACCACAAGGGGTTCGAACCCAGGACCTTCTAGTTACAAGGCGAGCTCGTATACCATCAGGCCACTGGGATCCGATCCAATGTCCCATGTATTCTAACTTCTGTCAATTCACGATATGGAGAGACCCCTAGCCTGGTCCTGGGTTCGAACCCCGGTGGGTGCGTACTGCTGAAGAGTCCCAAACTAGGACGAAACAGCAGGTTTTCCAATGGTTCTCTAACTAATGTCAGCTCAGGATAAAATCCTGCAAACAAACAATCAAATCCTTACAAACCAACACTTAAATATTCCTTTTCAATTAGTTCCTCATCATCGGCTCTACACTAATATATAGTTTTTTAAATCAAAATTTTCTACCAATCAAGTAATATGTAATAACTTGTCGCTAACGCCTAAGAATCAACTTATCTTGAATTCTGTAGTTAATTTCCACCCGTCTTTTAAAACTTAGAAGTCTTGTTACTAACATTTACTAGTTATTTATTTCAACGCTGTTCGAACCCAGGACCTTCTGGTTACGAGGCGAGCTCGTAGACGATTAAGCCACTGGGAACCGATCCAATGGTCAGCCCATCAATTTCAACTTACGAGAATTCATGACACTGAGCGACCACTTCAAAATGTATTCTTCGATGAGTTACTGCCTCATCTTCAACCTGCTGCACCCTACTGGTCAAGGCTTCCCACTAGAACCCTAGGTCACTGCATGAATAGCGCCAGTCGCTAATGAGCATCAGATGTATTTTCAAGTATTGGTTTTTGTAGGGATTTAGTTTGATTGGTTGGAGGATTTCATCATGAGCTGACATACAGATGTACATATATATACATATTTAGAGAGAAAAAAAAATAGTGAAGTTAAATGTGACAAATTCCCACGTGTATCGTAAGGTTTTATCAATCTGAGAAAATGTATTAACACAAATGTGAAGTATTTACTAATTAGATTAGAAACCAAAACAGATAAGATAATTATTATAATTATTATTATAATAATTATTATTCAGTAGCATAAGTTAGCAGCTGTTTTATATGATACTATTTAGTTTCTAAAAAATTACTATAATTGGAATTAACCTTTGAAAAGTTAGTCACTTTGCTTAGGTTACAGTGCATGATTATGTCGGATCGAAATACTTGGACCCTTTGACTGGACTGACTGCACAGCACTGGGTGACGCAGGTTCGAATCTCAGAAGGGACATGAATTCTTTCAAGGTTGCAGATATACGTCTTGCTGAGTTGTGAATGCCAACTACCATGAAAACTAGGTTGAAGGCTTCTTGTGGCTGATTCCCTCTAAGCATCTAATACTTGGACCCTGTTAACAGTGTTAGCTTTTAGTACGAACGCTTCCACAATGTTTGAAGATTAACAGAATATTATTTTGGTTGGCAGTGACTAACCAGCAGTGGAATCGAGGATGTATATTTTGTCCTACTGATACTTGTTGCACAAAAGGTGGCTCTTGTAGTCTAGTCGATAACACTTTGAAGTTTGAAACGATGGCGTGCACGGTTCGAGTCTCAGTGGGAACAGCATTACCTAATTGGGGATCACAAGTACATCCAGTTAGTGAGTTACAAATAGGGTTAAAAGCATATCCTAGATACCACTGCTCGTTATCAGAAACCAAAGTAACATTATGCTGATTACTCTAGTTTAATTATACTAACAGATGCAGGAGTAGTGGTTTCTACCACCAAACACACAATGAGCAGCCAGTCAGAGCCAATGTACATTGAGAAGCTAGAGAATTTCTGACGAATCATATGTATTATGAAAAGTAGATTATTTGAACTTCAACTATCAACAATAATCATTGAAAAAACATATGAAGACTGTTTTCTAGTGCGACAACTACATCAAAAACTTGGTGGAATATCAGCATCGTGTTAATGAGTAGTGCGTCGGTGGTATAGCGGTTAGGACGCTCGCCGACCATGCACATCGTCCGGCGTTCAGTCCCCAGCTGACGCACTCCTTTACCTCTCTGAGTCAGAAATAATGCTGGTAAAGAGGAAAGGTTGGGCATGGGGTTCGCAACCCCATCCTGTAAAATAATAAACACTGCTACTGAAACTTCAAGCCACTAACTTGAAGCCCTATGTTCCACTGGGAACGTGAAGGAAAAAAAGTTAATGAATAGTAGAAATGTGATGATAATACAATTGGATGTAAATGTGAGAAAGCTTTAGGAATAGGCGCTTAATAATATTGTGGTGAGAGCTGGCTGTTAGCCAAAGTTGGTGGACAGTAATTTACGTCAATGTTTATGTCCCCAATACTGGTCGTGAGAAAAATATAAACAAAGACTGACTCAACAACCAACCACAGCAGATTTTGCGTAGGCGGATACAGTTAACATATAGATGATCTGACATTCAGGAGACAGCCACGAAGAGATGCAAGGTTCACTTTCCGTGAGGAACAACCAATCAGAAGACTGTGTTTTTCTGCTAACAATAATCTATAATATGTACATGAATATGTGTTGATTTCCTTAATAAACGATCTGTTGCCTGGCCCTTATCTTCTGTTGTTACAATATTACTTAGCAAATTATACGAAGTATTGATTTGTTTAGTTATGTTATTGTTGACATGAAATTCTTATTCAAATACTCACAATTTCAGATACTATGATTACTTAACACACATTAATAATAAGATTCATGCACTTTTTACCATGTATTAATGTATACGAGTTGTTACTGACAACAAAATCCATTTAGTAACAGCAGGGTGTATACAAAACTTTCAAAAACCCTATATTACATATATATAAAGATTGAAAGGGTGAACAAAAACGTAAATTCCTCAGTATAGTGAGCGAGGAAAATATAATGACAGTTATAACTGGCATAATACATTCCTCGTATTAAATCTATTTATCAAGGTGAAAACACTCCAACTACACTCTATTCATAGAAGGACAAAACAGATACTATTAGGTACCGATATTGTAGAATTTCATGTGTATAGTATTATATACTGCTAAACGTCGAGTTGAATATATTGGAAAGCGGAGCTGGTGAGACAGACTCAGTAATCACGAGCATCGCTTGTCTACGCCAACAACGGCTAAGCGATCTCTCTCAGCCCTCAACTTAAAAGAGAGAGAGCACACCAAAGATGACAAGGAGAAGTATCACCAAGTCATGATCAATAAAATAGTAGGCGTTATTTACGTGGGTCAATTCTGATTGGTTTATTTATAAACTAGATATCGACCACCATATTATAACACTTCTTTCTTAGGCAAACACAAGGGAATTGTTCAAAAGATAATCTTCAACAAATCAACCATGAAAAACTACTTGGAAGCTATAAAAAGATCATTTTATTCCACTTTGAAAAACTTGAGAAATATTATCCTCTAGCTACTTAACTGACTGACTGGCTGGCTGGATTCATCGTGTAACTTTGCACAGTTGTGCAGCAGTTCGAGTTGCCCCACACTCTACATAGCTACTTTTCTAGGACAAAATTAATATATACAATACTTTAAAATGATGAATTGAAATTGAATCGGTTGTGTGCATTAGGTTTTCGATAAAAGTCAAACTAATATACATCTGTGATGATGAATGGTAGTGTAGATGGCAACGTAAGCCTAGCCACCGCCTTCCTCGACCGACGGACAATGTTAGCTGATATAGGGTCAGGCTGGAAAAGAGCTAGTGGAGGTCAAACAAAAACATGGCTTCACCAGTCATTGAAATCCACAGCAGTTAGTTTAAGCCAACCATGCAGGAAGGTGTAGACTTCCTGGTTGGTGTCCTCGGAACGGTAAAAACCAATGGTTGGAAACAATTGGTGATATGGCTCAAAATCTTTCTCAATAGCTGGCACAGATGCATCCACTCCCTGTGACCTATGATTTCCAATGAAACTGTTTTGTCCTTCGTTATTACTCCTTTGTCTCACACCTCTATTTACTGTCTATATTATGCTTTTTATATTATACTTTTTTCTCCTGCTTTGTGTGGTACAAGGAGGGAGTGTGGCGACTTGAACTGCTGCGCATCGATGCAAAGTTCTATATCGAAAACAGACAGACAGTAGAAGGCAACATAGCATAATGTTAAGCCATACTGAAACCAATTGAATCCGTGCCGACTCAACCCGACCGGCTGAATAACCTTGATTTCCTAGAATGTAAATCAAACAATCAATACATTTCTTATCACGTTTTCATTATACGTAGTCGTTGATTAGGAGCTATAAATGTGTAGACATGTGAATGCTAACAGAATAACATGAGACTCAAAGATAATAATAATAACAGTGACAGACTAACGGATATTTGAATTATACTCTTCATTTAAATCTGAGCAGACTTACTCATAGCGGTTTGTAATTTATCCACAAATACAGTTGATTCTTCTGGTGAACAAATTCCATTACTGTTTTTACCACCGTTAAGTTGTATAATACTTTTATCTTCATTAGCAAGTAATTCTGTAGAAGTAGGTTCTGCAGTAGATAACATATTGAATGAAGTCTTTAAATCCTCAGTTGATGGTTGAGGAGTGACAACAGTAGTAGCTTCATTGACAACAGGTGTGATATCTGAACTTTTAGGGATTAGAGATTCAGATGGTAAGTCAATAGATGGTTGACTTTGTGTTGAGGCGGATGGTGTAGTAGGCTTTAGTACACGTTGTCTATCGATACTCTGTGTAGTAACACTGTTTTCTTGGATGTGAGCTGCCCATCTAACAATTTTCAAGCAAAAAATAATGTGTATGAAATTAGATATACAGTGTTCATTTATTTGTTGAAAGGTCAGAGACTATAAGCGGCCTGCTTAAATCTTGGGCTACCAATTACCTTAAACATTACAAATCATATTGCATCTAATTTCTCATTTCTAATTGATATTTTAATCAATAAATCTTATTCAAATATGACCTCAAATCGGATTATTTATTCTCGTGAATATCTAATATCTTTAAAACCTACTGATCTGCAACTCCATAAAAAAGACAAGAAAAAGCATCATGCCGGCTGGCAGAGAGCATTAAAAAATACCCCTATTCAATTCATGACTGTTCCCGCAATTATGAGTACCAATTGTCGCTCCCTGCCGGCTAAAATTAACTGTCTTCAATCGCTGGTGTCTTCCATTATATATCATAATACTGGGATCATATCACTTCAAGAAACATGGCTTCATGATCTATATGATGACAATCTAGTGTATCTAAATAATTTCAAACTATTCAGACAAGATCGGTGTAGTTCCAGGAAGAAACGCGGTGGCGGTGTCGCCATCTTCATCAATTCACAATGGTGTACGTCTAATAATGTATGTTTCAAATTCTCTAGTGACAATATTGACTGTCTCACCGTTAAGTGTCGACCTAAACATTTGTCTAAATACAACTACATTTACATCTCGAACATGTATATTGCTCCTGGATGCAACTCCACAGAATTATCTTTATTTGCGGATGAATTTACTTCCCTTGCTGCCACCTCCTTCGGAAATTCCTTGTCTATAGTTACTGGTGATTTTAATTCTAGTGACCACAGCTTCCTAATTTCACTTGGACACGATAATATTGTCAACTTCCCGACTAGAATGGACAACACTCTTGACCTTGTTTTCACAAACGATGCAGGAATATTTGAAGCTCGAAAAAGAGCCCCACTACTAAATTCAGATCACTGTATCATAAGAATATTGCCCAAAGTATATGGAAAGCAGCACAAAAGGGTCTTCTCATACCTTGGAAAGAAAACACAACACAGATGTTATTCCCATGACAACATACTGAACCTAAGGTCCATGTTAAAAGACACAAACTGGGATCTATTTACTGAACAAGCTCTTGATAACACAATTGCCAACATAACACATTATCTTAATTTCTGTCTTGATGTTTGTTGTCCAAAAGAGACAATCTTCTTAAAATTCGATCGCTTCTCCTCTTCTCAACTCAAAAAGCTCCGCCGTGAAAAAGAAAGGTTGTTCAAAATGAAAAACAAATCTGGTGTTAAGAGAATGAACACTTTGATTAAGCTTGAATTACAAAGATTGAATGCTCTCTATAACCAGAAGTTTCTTTCATGTAAATCCCCATCAAATATGTGGAAGTTATTAAAGGAAATCACAGGTGGTAAGCAAATGTTGAATGATATTTCTGTAGATGTTAATATGCTTAATGAATCCTTCATATGTATCCCAGCAAATGTTATGATTCCTAACTCAAATAGTGTAAACAATGACTGCTTCTCATGCTTAAACACGAATGATGTCCTCAAGTGTCTTCAATCTCTCAAGCCTACTCAGTCCCTCGGTCCTGATGGTGTTCCTGCTGTTATCCTTAAGAGTGTGCCGACATCTTGTGTTCCCCGCTAACTGACATTTTCAACGAATCGTTTTCCAAAAGTATTATACCTGAATCATGGAAAAACATCAAGATCGTTCCAGTGCCTAAATCTACAAGTGGACCTAATGTTAAGTTTAGACCCATTTCAATTACCTCACCCTTTTTGAAAGTTATGGAAAGACTTATTTTACTTAATCTTGATCCCTCTTTAAAACCTTTCAACGACCCCAACCAGTTTGCTTATAAACATAGTAGGAGTACGTTAGATGCCGCTGTCGTCCTCCACCATAGCATAGTCTCTAGTTTAGATAAAGGAGCTAAATACGTTCGCTGTGCCTTCCTTGATTACACATCTGCATTTGACTCTGTTCCCAGGTCTCTCTTGCTAAGTAAGCTTGCTGCAACACAGGCTGAAAGCTGGACAAATAAGTGGTTGCATTCCTATTTTTCTGAAAGGAAGCAGTACACCGTCTACAATGGAAAATCCTCCACTACCTCACTTACTTTAGCTGGTGTTCCTCAAGGTGCTGTTCTTTCTCCCTTTCTGTTCTCGTTTTTCTTACATGACTTGCCTCATTCTGATGTAGCCACTTTTGTTAAATATGCCGATGACCTCTCGGTTTCTATGCCTGTCAACTCTCAGTCAGATTGTTCCAAATTAAATAGCTTTCTGTCGGAAATTAGTCAGTGGTCCTCTTCAAACGGACTTAAGCTTAATCCGTCTAAATGTCAGGTAGTCAATTTCACTTTCAGACGTAAATGTGACCTACAGCAACTAGTTAGCTCACATGGCCCCACTCTCATTGACGGCACAGAGGTTGAAAATACATCTTATGTCAAGTACCTTGGGCTGAGTTTTTCCACCGATCTTTCCTGGTCTTCCCACATCTTGCTAGTTACTAGAAAGATGTTTCGCTTAACGTTCTACATTAGGAAATTTAGGCAGTCTGGCATAAACCAGTCTTTACTTTCTCAGTTTGTAAATTCTTGTATTCTACCCATCCTCCTTTACTGCTCCCCATTAGTCTTTCCTGGACTACTTAAGAAAGACTTTGCTTCGCTGAGAAGGGCACTAAAAGCTGTTAGTAGGGCAAGTGGGATATCGTTAAACCAACTGGTGAACACTATTGTAGATAGACATATTATATCATGTAAGAAACTAGCGAATACAATATTGTCGGACCCCAAGCATCCTCTCTATACGCATCTATCTCCTTGCATTTCATCTGGAAGAACTAGAAGCAGCTATAGGAGGCTATATGCTAGGACTACCAAATACAAAAAGTCCACAATACCATATCTGGCACAGCTGTTATGTGATGAGAAATCCGTTAGGTATGACACGATAAACTTACTGCGGCACTCTAACAAATAGTCCCATTAGTTTTTGTTTTCCTTTCCTCGTTACTACTACACTGTTGTTCTCATTTACTACCACACATCAACTTTATATTTCAAATCCTGTGTTGCATTGTTTGAAATGAAATACTCTACGTTGTTTTTTTTCTTAATTTTAATATTTATTTATTTTATTTATTTATAACTTATTTATTTTATTTTTATTTATTTATCTTTGATTTTTAAAAATCTTATATAATTTATGAGGTAATTAGATGCAATATACTGTAATGCACGCTGAAAATTCCATACCTGTACCACAAATACTGTTTGGAATAAAGCTATTATTATTATTATTATTATTATAAAGAAACAATATTCGGTAGCTAATAAATAACTGACAAATACACCTGGCGTCGAGTAAACATGAGGATAAAAGCCACAAATAGTAATCGAATACATATTTATGTAGAGAACTTTAATTTTCAGGTGTCGAATGACAGTTATATTGAACGAAACGATGGATAACTGAGCACGGATTTCGTTTTTACAAGATATACCGAGGAATAGCCACCTTATAACTCGCTGAAAGCATATGTATATCAACTAGTTTTCTGTCTTTAGCCTCTGAACAACGACATATGAGACCTTTGTAACAATACTAATGTCGTGAGCGGACATTGTTTAGAGAACCATTGGAAAACCTGCAGGGAGTACTGGGACTCTCCAGCAGTATGCGCCCAACACAGGGAACGCAACCCAGGACCTTCCAGTTACAAGGCGAGATCTTAGACCATTATGCCACTGGGACCCGACCCAATGGCCAGCCCATGAATTCCAAACTTTTTCCAATTCACGATATAACACGACCACTAGCCAATGTCAGCGGCGTGTATCGGTGAAGATCCTGATGGGTGAGCACTGATGAATTGTCCAAAAACAGAACGAAGCAGCCATCCAGTACTCTGTGTCTTTCTTCGTTCTTTTGAGTTCCGAATGAAACATGGGGTTTCAAACTTGAGCGTTGAAGTTTCCGTAGCAGTGATGCTTTCATTTAAGGAATGAGGTTGTTAGTCCCACGGCGGAACTTCGCCCTTTACTTGGCTTACTATCGGCTAAGTAAGGTTTAGGGGTGCTTCGGCCGGAGGTTGAATCGGGATCACATGCGTCGCTGGCGAGTATTCTACTGCTGGATCACCGACCAATATCTACAGAACTTAATATTTCCTTATGTTTAAGTAGAGTATTTCGGATTGGCCTTGGATAGAACAGTTATTTAATATGATAAGAATTATGTTAGGGCACCAACATCTGTTTAATGAATTTACACAACAAATATTATATATTGGTAACGTGTTTGTATGATTCCAGCTCTTTAGCTGTGTATGCTTAGAGTGAAAAAGGGGAAATACAAAAATAAAACAGCAAGAATAAACTCACTTCTGTCG
Source organism: Trichobilharzia regenti (assembly GCA_944472135.2). NCBI lineage: Eukaryota > Metazoa > Platyhelminthes > Trematoda > Strigeidida > Schistosomatidae > Trichobilharzia > Trichobilharzia regenti. Next base: position 139,170,301 of record OX235262.1, read on the forward strand.
TTCATCCTCTTTAGAAAACAATAACCGGATAAGAACTGTCTGTTTCATGAAAACAATATTCAACAAGTGATCACCACCTATGCGATGTAAAATATAGTAATAATGACATTTGATTAACAATAACAATAATAATAATAATATCAATTAGGATGAAAAAGTGTTCGTAAACAACTTCTGAAAAAATGTAAACAACTGTGAAATTGTTATTCTAAGTAACATACAGAGTCCGATTATTGATTTAAATAATTATGACAAAACAGTGAAACTCCCCATTTAGACATTTAGAAGGCAAAACGATTAGGTAATCTTTCCGGTAACTTCCTTACCAATATTGACAATAAGATATATATACATAACTGTAGAAGCCGGGGAAGGAGTTACCGTAAAGATTATTATTCACTCAATCTGTCTGTCAACTTGTGAATAGAACTCATATTTCTGTTCAGAGAGGTATGTCGCATGACCCGATTCTCACTGATTGTTTCAAGATCACTTTGTCAGTCGTTCTTTTGGTTCTTTATACTTTAACTTCGCCACGGATATTATTATCTACTAATTAAACTATATTCTAAAATACGAAGGTATTTGGAGAGAGAGAGGGAGAGAGAGACGATGATCCGGATTATAATATCTCAAGATCACAGGCGTGTTTACCGATTATGAAAATCGACAAGTAGGGAAGCCTTACCTTCGACCTGACAACAAATAATATTATTCAGCTGGATCTCGTGATTCCAAGGTATTGAAAGACAACACAGTAAGAATCACTAAATAATTCAACGATTAAAAATAATATCTGAAAGACTCAGATCTTAGAGGTTAATAATGACACATGCACAGCTGATGAGCTTATTGTATTGATTTTTGTCAACTGTCCATACAACGCGAAAACAGTTACAACAATAATGTACAAAATATTCACATATATTCACTCAATGAAATGATATCGTGCTTTCATGTTTTCAGTTTGTTATTTTCGCTTTGTTTAAATTCATCAAAACAAAAACAAATCGTATGATGACGGGCTTATATGTGGGAATACACGAAATAACCGTTCCACAGTATAAACACTGGCCTACCAAATTAGTGGAACCTGTGAGATGGTCTCGAAAACTTTTAAATGATTATATTGACTCCCATTGTTGTTTGTTGGTAATCCTTTCCAAGGTTTGATCTGATATGGCCAAGGATTTGTTATTGGTTAAGTTATTTGTAAACCATATGGAGTTACAGCTGTTAATATTCTATCCGTAGTATTATTCTGGAAGTCTTTTTTTCTCTCTCTCTCTCTTATTCATCGGTCGAAGTGCACAATAAACTTGTTAATATTATTGATTGGACATTAGTCAATAGCTAGTGTAATGCGTCTACTCCTATCTTTGGTGTAGACTGAATTCTATCAGTTAAGTTTGCAATGTGACCACCATGCTAGGTGGCTCGCCATCATGGCATTGTATAGTTGGAAGCAATCGGCAGGAACCCCTGGACCTAAGTTTCATGATAGTTGGCACTCACTAGTAAGCAAGGAGTATCTGCAGCCTTGACGAGTCCCAACTAGCACGAAACCTAGGTCCAGGGCTTCATGCCGATTGCTTCCAACCATCTAATATAAACGTGTTTATTTCACTCTGCTTCCTGAATCCATAGTGGTTCAGTCAGGGGAGCCAAGAGGAATATCCAGAACTAGTTTTCGTCTTATTCTTATACATTGTTGAACTGTGAATCATATTTTGGTAGGTCGAATTTAGCTCATATCAATTTCTGAAATTTTTGAAAACTAAGCATTAGGCTTCTCAAACTATAACCTCACTTTTGAGTCTCGCTCAACCTATAATTCATCCATATGTATGCGACTGTATGTATTTATGACCTTACTCTCTCAACCAACTCAATTTTTAGGTAAACAAGAATATCAGGTAAAAGTTTTATTGAAACCCCCTGACGACGTATTGCAGGATCTGCTCACAACAGTAAACAACACTTAAGTAGTTCAGTAGCCTCATACACAAAATTATGTATATTATTATTATTGTTCCCTTGGGTTCCTAGTGGAATATAGGGCTTCAACTGCATGTCTCCACCTGCTTCTGTCTTCTGCTGTACTTTTCACCTGCATCCATCTTAGTCCAAACTGTTTCAACTCCTCCATGTCACCCATGGACTTCCCACTCGCCGCTTCCCTTTCGGGTTCCACTCGATGGCTTGACGCGCGATGTCACTCAGCGGCCTCCTCAGCGAGCGAGTGTTCAATCCATCTCCACTATCTTCTGCATATATGTTGGGCGATTGGTTCTTCTTTTGTTTGTTCCCATAGTTTCTTGTTGGTGATTGTTTCCCGCCCGGCCATCTGATCTTCAGTATAGAGCCAGCGAAGACAGCTGTTGATAAAGGTCTGCAACCTGTTGGAGATATTCTTTGTGACCCGCCCGCCAAGTTTCTGATCCGTATAGAAGAACTGACTGACTTGACGTTGTTTGTATTGAAAATCCGACCGAATTTTGTTGTTGATGATGGCTGAGTGACGAAGATTTCCAGATTGGTTTCAGTTGGTTGATGAATGTGTTTCTCCCTGGCCTTCCCGATTCTCGCTTGATTTGACACCTTCCTCGTTCCTCGTCCGTTCCTCCTGTAGTTGAGACAATGCTCAATGCTAGATAAGTGAGTGAATGAAGTAACCTCTTTCAAATCCCTCCCGTTGATGGTGATTGGCGCTGGATGTTGCTGCTGCTGCTGTTGTTGTTGTTGGTTGGTTATTTTCATAACCTCCGTCTTGTCTATGTTCAGCTGGAGTCTGTCCTGTCTTTGCTGCTTCTTCGACCAGTTTATCGGTTTTCGCTTGTAAGTCTTCGATTTTGTGTGACATCAAACATAAATCATTCACGCGCGAAATCCGTCTTCTAGGTTCTTCATGTCAGTCTTCACACAGGATTATGTGCTACTATCCAAATTAAAATAGACACAGGGAACGTCTGAATTCACAGTCGACCACCTTTATAACTGTAGTATAAATAATCTGCTTTCTCAAAGATAAGGATAATAAGTCATTGCATTGAATGCTTTATGCTAAAGCTTAATTATTCTTACCAGCTATTAACAACTTTGAAAACAAACAACTGAGTATCGATTTCTCTAAATACCATGTAGAAATACAATACAACAATTATAAAGCCAATGTTTAGAGAGAAAATTTCCTAGTTTAGCAAATAGACTTACCGAATTTTTCACCACATGAAGTAAACACATCTATCAACGGAAAAATAGGGACAAGTTTTGAACTTCCAGATGCAGAAGACCGGTCGGTCATACTTGTCACTGCAGCATTCGCGGCAGCAGATACAAGGCTAGTGTGTGATTGTACATTTGCAGCACTGGGTATAGCAGAACTGAGTGAACTAGTTGAAGAGACAGAAGAATGACCAGAGACATTACCTAGACTCATTCTATCTTTTTCAGTAAGTGAACTAGGTGATCCAAAACTTGAAGCACGCTCTGCACCACTTCCAACACCAGCTCCAGAACTATTGCTGTTGTTGTTGCTGCTGCTACTACTACTACCACCCCCACCACCACAGCCACCTTGTTCTCGTACAGCTTTGAAACCTCTTAAAATATACCGTTCACTATCTTTGACTAATAGAATTAGTGCATCATGCAAAAGTATGGCTAGCATATCTGTTCTTTCACAAATATAATCATGATTGACTTTATTTGATCGATTAGCAGTTAATTTATCCACGGTTACTTCAGCATGTGCTACCACCCAATGATGGAATAAAACCCGAGGGAAATTTAAAAGCAAATGCTGGAAAAAAATATGCAAAGAGAAAAAAGAAGGGGGATTCGATAAGAACAAAGTGGATTTATGAAATGTATTTTAAGCGAACAACGGAACCCCAATCATAAAATCTAAACGACTTGAACTGAAAAACTGACTACTTTCCATACTGTCTCTATTGGGTATTTGAGACAAACACCTTTTATAACCTTGAACTGATTTATCAATTTTCCCACCCCACACTCTACAAATCGATCACGATTAATCACCGCCATTGTCTTCTGTTTTACACTATTTTGGAATCGATTTCAGCCAACTAGCACGTTTGTCACACAAATACGACTATTTATTTTGACACCTCATAACTAAGCTGTTATCCTACGTTAAGAAAAAATGTATCCGCCGCATAACTGGCCTTTATTGTAACGACAACAACTGAGGAGGCATATAAACGCTGAGTTCAAACCACTCCCAAACACCCTTAGTTTATGTACTGCTAAGGTGACGCATAGTTGAGAAAAATAATACGAATATAAAAGATAGACAAGATACCTGAAATGGTAGAAGTAAATCAGGCAGCGGCTTGGATAGAATATCCTTCTTGTCCAAACTAGTGCATAATTGACCCTGATTAATTCGCTTTACAAGGGGCATGCAAACATTGTCAATTGTTTGTGGTAAGCTGGCAAGTTTCAATTGAATTTGTTGCCATATTTTAGCCTCAGCTGGAAAAAAAAGAAGAAGAAGAAGAACAGGAGAAAATACAGAATTGAATCGAATTCTCAGAGAGGATTATTAGTTTTTAAAACTTGCAGACCTTATTACATAATGAAATCGAGACTGGGATGCAGAAACCTCAGTTGTTATATAACAACGACAGTCTAAAAAGACAATTACAGTATATTGGATTATACTCCCCTAACTTAAAAAAGCCTTCAACTTCCATCCTACAATGAATACGAGCGATGAATCAAACAACGTTATGATTCTCCTCCTTTTCTTTTTTTCCCTAGAAAGTGCTTATCCAATTATACTGCTACTCAGTAATACGCTATGAAAGTTAAAAGGATTTCAAATGCAAATTTACATAATTTACAATTAATGAAATCATGGTCCTGTTGGATACGTTGATGTTTTCGATTGCGTCGATAAAGTCGAGTGAATCTCGAACTGTGTGGCAGGAAACTTGTGTTCTGATTGGTTCTAGTAGGTCTGCTAACCATTGGGTTGTGCGGTGATAGGGTGAATTAGTCATGTCGAGGATTGGTCAAAGGGGATACCCTTCTTGTGTACTTTCGGGAGTCCGTAAAGTCGTGGTTTATTTGAGCGTTCGTTTCGTTGTCGATGAAAGATTCATTCTTTAGCTAACGGAGGGTGTCTGTTAGCTTTTGTTCGGTCTGTTCAGTCATGTTTTTCTCGTTGATCGGTTTTGTGAATTTACATTTATCGGATAGTATAGTCAGTATTTTACTGATATAGTCCTTGCGATTCATGACTACGATTCCTCCGCCTTTATCAGAACTTAATATCATAATCTCTTCGTTTTTCATAAGTTCTTTCAGCTCCTTATAGTGCCTCTTCGTCAAAATGGACCTTCCGTTGGGCTTGGTATTTATAAACTTGTGATAACAGTCGAGGATTGATACTTTGAGTTATTGTAGGTTTTCATCTGATGTGGGTGTGAGATCGTAGGTTTGGTTTATTAGATTTTCGAACTGAACCTGGCATTTTAGCTTGTCAATACTTGGTGGTTTTACGCAGAATTTTGGACTTGGAGATAGTGTCTCTCGTTGGGCAGTAGACAGTGTGATGTCTGAAAGGTTGAACACGTACTTTTCTGGATTGCTTGGGAACGGAGATTCGGTATTAATAGTAGGCCTTAGGCTTTTGAGCAGATCTGCTTTAGTCTTGTTACATTCTTTCTGAGTGACTTGTTGTACATATTCTTCGAAGTAATGGCGTAGTTCTTGATCTAAGTTTTCGACTGCATGAGCTCATAAGTAGACGTTTCGCTCTAGCCAGGTTCAATTCGAAAATCTAATAAACCAAACCTACGATCTCACACCCACATCAGAATTTACAATTGTCTATTAACGAAAGATGGCTAATATCCTTCCTGGGAATGAAGTGATATTTTGTGAAGGTTTTCAAAGGGGAACTGCACAGGTCATATATCGCGTATCTGTCAGTGAGGAGTTCCTAGGGCGCTTTAATAAGGATAGAAAGAGGCCTACAATATACAGAGTAACAACTCCCCACCGTAAATGGATTGAGAGTCTCAGCAATCACTTCAAAAGTGTAGCAGTAACGCATACTTCTTATAACCAAGGCAAAAAGTAAAGAAAATATAGTACAAAAACACGAATTACCTTTATACATTTTAGTTTTCTTTTCTAAATCCTTTGCAATATTGTTTGCAATCAATGGTAAATTGAAATAAAGAATTCGCATTTGTTTTAAGCCCTCAATAAGAACAAATTTATTATGTCGAGTTTGTAATAAAGGCACAATATCAGGATGTCGACGAACATAATCTCGTACAGCGTGTCGAACAGTATCTAACATGTTTGAACATGAAAGAGCTTGACAATGACGAGCCCATGTCTATTAACGAAAGTAAAGATAAAAAAATAATGTAGTTAATTTAGCAATAATAAGAATACTAATATAACCATCCACATTGCTTTAATATCCAGCATAAATATGCATCCTAGTGTATGCATTGTAATGTTTTAAGAGACAATGACGATTTGAAAGCGATTGCAAGTCACAGTACTCTGCGTCTACATATGAAGAAAGAGTTTAAGTTTTTTTTTTTAAATCACCCCCCCCCCCAACTTATTGTTCGAAGAGTGAGTTCTATAGTGCTTCTCCCTGAAAACGAGCTGGTACAGCGGACGGTGGGTAGACTTCGATCTTCCTCTCGAACTTCTGTCATGTAGCCAAGAAGTTCATAACCTCTACCAAGTAAGTTCTATTCATTGCCTTCAAGCGACAGGGGTGTTCTTCACAATAAACGAAAATGAGAACATCTGGAGCTTATTTTTTATTACAGCTTGATTCCACACCATATTTTTTGGTACAGGTATGAAATTTTCAGCATATGATATCGGTAGCCCAAATTTTGCAGGCCGACCACCATTGATATCGGGTGTGCGTCGGTCGGGGATCGAACCCCGGACCATGTGCATAGTAGGCGAGAGTCCTAACCGCTGTGTCGCCGACGCACATAACAAAGGGAGGACCATGAGGCCTTCCCACTGATAAAAACTACACACCCGAGCGCACCCGATTAGGGTACGTCGCGAGTTTCATCTCACTGAGGTGCAATGGTGAGCCTCCACCCAGGGTTAGAGCATTCTTGATCACCCTGAACCCGGCGCCAAGTGATAGAGATTTGTAGCTCAGGTGGATGATTTTGAGGTGGTTGTGTTCTCTGAGCTGGATAGTTAATTTGCGACGCTTTCATCGTCCTACTAGGCGGCATCTTCAGCGCATACTTCAAAACCGGCGCCAAGTATTGGTGAACATCCAGGTTTACATAGGGGAGCAGGAAAGCCTTGATTTCAAACCTATGGTGTACATGGGCTCCGGAATCCAAACGGATTGAATGAAAACGTTTTGGTAACTGAAAACAACGGGAACGCGGCTCACCTGAATTGTGGATCAAACTTCAAGTCAAAGGCTCAGGGGGAGGGAAGCTCTGCTCGAAGACAACCACTAGCCTAGGGTTTAGATATCCGGAGAGTATATAAGCCTTTGCAAGAACTATGAGATTTTGTGTGGCTCATCTCTTGCTGTCCATAATGTATATTAAGTTTGTGTTTTCAATAATAATAATAATTAATAATAAGTTCTATAGTGTTTAGTTTAACCTGTACATATTTCTTTGAAACTTGCGTACAAAAGTCGTCAGTAGCACAATGCTAAATCAACAGCTTGCTACTATAACCACCTCCACCAAATACGAAGAAATGTAACTGAATTAATTAGCTGGTGTATCTTAAAACATGTTTAGTGATAAATATTTAAGAAAGGCACACAAAAAGAGGAATACAAAACAAAGATACCATCTCAGACAATAGTACGGAAAACAGGATCTTAGATGAACACTATTCAGATGCAAAAGCTGACAAAAAAGATATATAACAAAAATATTCATTGAGACATCTATAAAACACAAAATAATCGAGCAAACTTAATAATATTAAACAGTTGCTAAGTGAAAATGGTGATCCTGAAAAGTTTATTGATAAGAATATGAATCTGAAACCAAAGCACCCCAAGTTACCAACAGTTCCAAAAAAGCCTTATTCTTACAAATGCAGTTCCTCGGCGAGAGCCTCAGCAAGATACTAACACAACGCCTTAGAAATGCAGTAAAAATAGCATTCCCTGCTGTCAAATTATGTTGTATCTTTAAAACCACCCACTCGTATTTTGCGTTCGGGAGTAAAAGACAAACTGTCTAATTTCGCCTTCTCCATATGTATCTACTAATTTAACTGCTCCTGTGGAACCAGTTACATAGACCGTACAATTAGGCTTATTTCTCGTCGAATTTCCGAACATCATCCTGAATAGTGGTTAAGCAAAGGACAAATAAAATCTATTCGCAGCGCTATTCTGTCTCATCTTGTGGATACAGAACACAAGAGTGATGTTAACCAGGCTATTAAAGTCATTTACCGCATACCTACGAATCTCAATTTTGCCTTAAGAGTTCGACTACTAAATATTGCTGAGGCTGTTGGGATCCAATTTTAACAAGCCTAAGTTATGTATCGAAAAGAAGTTAGCTCAAACATTATCCCTACCTTGGCCATCTAGGTTTGAATTATCATGAATTTGTTGTGGAAATTTCCTAATTTTAGTTGATATTCTATTCGCTATTATTATTGTTATTGTTATTATTATAATTTAAGCATCTTTAATGAACTGTAATTGCACTGATCATACTTTACAAATCGATATTATTTAAAAAACACTAATATGGATATTGACTACTATTCTAGAATATTCTATGTATATAAACATATATATGATTGTGGAGCCAGAAGAGGAATTTATCGAAAAAAAGGTATACTTGAACAGTGTGTCAACCATACTATGCATAACCTACCATTTGCTACAAACACACACACACACACACAAGAATGAACACAGTAATCAATAAATGTGTACTCTATCAATAACTTACTTTTAAATTAGCTGATGAATTATCAGTTAACCAGGCGAGAACAGCTTCAGCCATACCACAATAACCTTGATCTGTTTTTGTCTGATCAATACATGTGACCAGACTACGAAAAAGATTTATTAGTATAGGAATTTGATCAAGGCATAAAATTTTTGCTACTTTTGTATGTTCAGGCGGCCAACGACGTAGTAGTAAATATTCATATTGTTTTAAATGACGTACCATATATTGAGTTTTTTGATGAAATTCTAACAGAACTAATGTACGAATGTATTCTTCACTTTTTTGACCCTTTTATTTAGTAGAGTAAGTGAATAAAAAGAAAGAGGGAAAATTATTATTTAAAAAAAACAAACAAAAGCAAAACAAAAAATAAATAATAGTCTGTTCATTTTTCAATATCACAAATGATAAATTCCCATTCGACACAAGATGGAGAACAGTTGTCATTTTAACATATTCACACACACACACACAAAAGGAGGAAAGCGTCATATGTTTTATGAGTTTTTGCTTTAAATTAACCCAGTAATGAAGGAGAATGTTTTTATGCGCCTACCATGCATCATCTACTACAAAACTACCTATTACGAAAATTGAAGATTATGACGAAAATAAAGAAGAAGGTCGAAAACAATGAAGATTTCTGTATTTTAAATGTGAAATGTTGGTCACAGGATCAGGCAGATAGGTAAGTAGATGCATGCATATGTTGACAAGGTGGTAATGGTGAAGATTTTGCGCGGACAATCATTTCAATAAACAAACATAGTGATGAAATTCAGTGTCCACAGTTACGTCATTCGTTTGTAGATTTTTTGAATGTGAAAATATCAATTTCTGTTAAAGCATTCTAATCTTGGATCATATGACACTATTTATTTATTTATACAGCTTGGGGAAAAAAAGTTGCCCATATAGTTTAAATAAATTGAACATTGAAAACATTCATTCAAGTATAACAACTTCGGTTTTAAATATTTGCTTGACAGTGAGGCGGTTACTTAAATCTAGTATTCTTGAGCAAGTAATGAAGATATAAAAATGCTTCGATTACGAATAGCTAGCTTTAAAGAAACCAGTTTCTGCGTTACACACCAGAAACTGTTTTGTTTTTTTATAACATAAACTGGGTAATAGAACTGATTTACTATAATTGGATCTTAAATTCACTAAATTTATAATCCATAATTAACGGAGAATATTGGCGCTTGGTTTTCGTTGATATATCTGATATATCGTGACCAGTAAGGTGCAGCAGGTCGGGTGTGAGGATAAATACTCGCCTAAGAGGTTGGCTAGGAGTCGCGCTAAATCACGAATTGGCAGAAGTTAGAATTCATGGGCCATTGAATCAGGTCGCAGTGACTGAATGGTATACGACCACGTCTTGTAACCAGAATGTCCTGCGTTCGAACCCTGGCGGTGGGTGAGTACTGATGAAGAGTCCCAAACTAGGATGAACCAGTTGTTCAGTACTCCCAGGTTTTCCAATGGTTCTCTAACTAATGTCAGGTCATGATGAAATCCTGTAACCAATCAAATCCCTACAAACCCACACTTGAATATTTCACATTTTTTGCCCTCAGTTACCACATATACTCTAAAAATGAACTATGGACTTGGGAAATAACTTTTGTCAAGAGGTAACACCAGTTAGGCATCACTTAAAACCAGGAATTATTGGAAAGCTGTTTAGTCCTAGTTTGGGACTTATCAGAAGTCCAGACCCATGACCCTGCCAGGGATCGAACCCGAAACATTTGGGTTACGAGACCAAGGTCGTTGACCATAAAGCCCCTCGGGCTGGAATGAAATGACCTAGGGACAAAACAGATGTCTAGAGCTTCCTTGTTTTCAACGATCTTCGGCAGAGATGAAATCTATACAGAAATGAATCTGAATCCCTACAAAACTCATAATTTTAACCAGTAGACTAGATTTAAAATATTATGAGACACAAAAAAACACACAACAAAAGATTCATCTAAACCTTTTGTACATACTTTACTAGGCATTTGGAAGTTAGGGAATTGAGCACGTAATTCGACAGCTGCTTCAAAACTTGCACTAGCAATCATTTCTGGATCATCACTCCAATCTGTACTGACTAATTCACGAACAGTTTCATTGACATTTGATATAGGACTACTAGTGCATGGTTGTGATGTTGGCGGCAGTGGTGGTGGTACTGCTGGTGGAGGTGGCATATCAAATGGTCGATCAAATGAAAGTGTACTGGATAATGGTAAAGTAGATGATGATGGTGCATTCGATGCAACACTGTCACTATAAGAAGATGAAGAAGAAGAAAAACAAAGATGAAATAATGGACATGAGATAACTTAAATACATACATGACAACTAACAATTTCATAAGTTTGATGACAAAGTGACTTCCAGTTAGAGAAGTTAGAACTCATGGACCATAGGATTGTGTAATCCGGTGGCTGAATGCTTAACAACCTCCCACTGTAACCTGAAGGAACTGGGTTCGATGATCCCTGGTGGAGACACAAGTGGATACTGAAAAAGAGTCCGAAACATTTATTTATTTAAACGCAGAAAAAACTTGGTACAATATGACATCAAGAAAGATGCACCACACAATAATAATAAAACAACATAGATTAAAAGTAAAAAAAAGAAAAAAATATAACTAGAGAACGGATAAAGAACTTCATCTGGAAGGAAAACAGTCATACTTAACAAGTTCAAACAGTATTCGTTAACTATCATCGGGAAGGGAAGAAAGAAGGAAATCGCAACACGTTCGCCAGCGATTACGATTCTTCGCCATATCCGATAACGTTTCGAGTCATCGGTTCGAGCTATCTTGTGGACCTCAACCAGGGAGTTGTGACACACCAACCGATGCTAATCTAGTACAAAAATCCTTCATCCCAAGACGCCACGTCATGGACTGACCACCTCTCCGCCTTTTCCATCCCGTCCCAGGGCTAGCGAACAGAGACCTGTACGGAAACCTCTGGGATGACATTCGCAGTATATGTCGAAGCCACCGGAGCCGGTGTTTCCAGATGACGACACTCAATGAATGGTGATCTCCACTGTGTTCAAACACATGCCACCGAACCTCAGAATTACTCACGCGATGATGCCATCCATCGAACGCAAGCAATCCTGCGGAGACAGCGACGATCGAACACACAGAGTCGCCGCACATCCTCAGCTCGGAGAGGCCAGGTTTCACAGGCGTAGAGCAGAGCAGCCCGCACCGTTGCATTGTATACCCGACCTTTGACAGCCAGGCTAACGTCGCGATGGCGCCAGAGGTAGCTCAAGTTGATGTATGCCACTCTAGCCTTCATTATACGGTTGGAAATCTCATCCGTTACCCCTCCGCCAGCACTCACACAAACTTATCAACAACTTCAAGCGGTTCACCCGAAAGAGTGAGTGCAGGTACAGGCTCCTGCCAATCTTGTAACAGTACTTTGCACTTAGACGGCGCAAAGCACATACCATACTCACAGACACTGATCGCCAACTGATTAAGTGCGATTTGGGAAGCCTGCATGCTATCGCACAGTAAGACGATATCGTCTGCAAACTCGAGGTCGAAAAGTCTATCTCCAGATAGCAGATCTCCACCACCTTCACGCACATCCTTCAGAGCTGACTCCAGAATGTCATCGATGGCAAATTTAAAGAGAAATGGAGAGATCGGGCAACCCTGTCTAACCCCACGGTTGGTTGGGAACAGTGATGATAGTTGGTTGTATCCCCTCACTCTACCTCAGGTGTTTCTGTATAGGGCTTTCAAGATGTTAACAAATTTTTCAGGTACACCTCTCTCTAACAGACAGTTCTGTCCGAAACAAGGATAAAACAGATGTCCAATACTCCCCTGATGGATTTCAATGGTTTTCTAAATAAAGTCATTCTGTAACCAAACTTGAAATCAATTAAATCAATCTTTGTGAACCAGTACACTTGTAAATTTCATAAGTGAGACAGATACTCCTCTACCTACTTTTGATGAATGCTATTATCAAGTATTCAAGTAACACAACACCACATACACGTACAATTAAAGCGCTGTAAAACTAATTAGTTAACTTCCGGAAAACTAAATTATCGTCATCATATATTAAAATAGTATTCTGGTGGTAATAATTGATTAAAAAATACTTTTTTAAGGATTCCCATTGATTGAAAGTTTACTCACAGATTTTTTTCAATTACAGCTTGATTCCACACCGTATTTTTCGGTACAGGTATGGAATTTTCAGCATGTGATATCAGTAGCCCAAATTTTGAGACCGACCATTGATATCAGATGTGCGTCGACCAGGGATCGAACCCCAGACCTTGTGCATGATCGGCGAGCATCCTAACCACTGTGCCACTGACGCACATGTATAGTATATTGTAACAAGAGAAGACAAGAGACTTGGCAACGGAATGGAATTAGAAATTTGATATACACATATAGGGAATCTATGTACACCTTATCCGTGAAATTGCCATTTGCACAGATCTTTCGTGCCACTTCTACCCTTCGTATTGCTTTTCTTTGTTTTATTTTCGTGTCTTCCATGTTTTGCTGCAATACCAGCTGATTTCCTCTTTTTGACTTCAAATCTATTTCTCCGCTATTAGATATTTTTGTCAAGTATGGATTTTGTGGGGATTTTGTTTGATTGCATGGAGGATTTCCTCATGAGCTGACATCAGATGAGGCAGTAACTCATCGAAGAACACATTACGAAACGATAGCGCTATGTCGTGAATTGGCAGAAGTTAGAATTCAAAGACCATTGGATCGGGTCCCGGCGGCTCGATGGTCTACGAGCTGGCCTTGTAACCCGAAGGTCCTGGGTCCGAACCACGGTGTGTCCGTAGTGCTGAAAATACTTTTGTGCCGATGAAGGTTACTTTATATACTACTGATAAATCTTGTCAGTGGTAAATGATCCAGTAGCAAATCCTATTTCAGATGTTTCAGCTGTGCGAAAAGTTGATGCAACACCTTCAATCAAACAATCAAACATAACATCTGATATGACTACAGAATTCCTAAGAAACACGTTAAACAAAGTCAACTACCCCCAAGGAACTCAAGTCGTAATTGACCGTCTTCGTTCCACGTAAACAAAAGTATGCTGAGACGAAAGCGTGGGAAGTTTGATTCCAAAAACTTAATCTGCTCAACCCATAAGAACGTTAACCTATCTATACAATGTATTGTATACAATAAACCTTGTATTGGAGTAAATATTCAGCAAACGCCAATCTCAGCTTTAAGAAACTCTAACATTCGAAACTTTCGCTTCACTAATACCGTTTGTTTGCAAGAAATTATAGTGTTCAGAAATTTGTCAGACAATTTTTATGCACTGTACTGGTAACATATACAGAAATCACGAGTAATTTCATATGACGACACACTATGTGATATAGAAAACAAAAGTGGTCAACTAAACAGGGCAATGACGTTCACGATAAGAAGCCCAGATTAATAGACAGAAGAAAGAAAAGAATGCATTGTGCGTCAAAAAAAAAAGAAGAAAGCACTATTAGTAGGCCTAATTTTTTTCTTTTTCTTTTAGACAGACAAATAAACTTTTACCTCATAATTATGTGAATGTCTGTGCGTTTATCTTACTTTCACTAAAATTATCATTAGAATAGGTGAAATTCTGGACTGTTGAGAAGATTAAAGCAATTATTATTATTATTATACTACGTGTTACAACAACAGTGACGTGATACATTAAATGGCGCATACAGTTTGTTGGGTGGACTTCTGAAAGTGATTATTCTTCCTTTCATTTGCATTCTAAACGGAACAGAGGGCTTCAAGCTTAGAACTGTGAAGTTGCGGTAGCGGTCATGCTTTTCTACGCATTGAGATTGTTAGCCTAACGATGAGTCTTCCCTCTGTATCGAGATTAATACTGGCTGGCTAAGCAAGGTTTAAGAGTGCATCAGCCGGGTATTGAACCCGCACCATGAAAGAAATCTTGTGACTTAATTAGTCTCTTTAACTGACCTGTACAGTCCTGACGGATAGCTTCTAACTTGATGTGGTGGTTAGGCTTGCCTATCACAATCATCCAACAAACTTCATTGGCTAGAACTACTGTTCCTGCAGGTCCTACCATGCCAGGAAGATGGTTAGGGCAGTTACCGGAATAGTGTAAGAATTTTTTTTCACACTATGCTGAGGGTCTGTGGGCAAAGTCGTACTGTTGGGAAACAGGGGTGTAAGAGTAGTAAGGTGTTTCCCTCGGATGACCAGCATGTCAGTCAGCTATGCTATCTCTCCACTCTGAAAGAGGGAGTTAGAAAAGGTCGACTGTAAAATATGTACATCACGACTTATCCTACGGTAAATTTACTAATACGGAACCAATCCGAGAAACCAGTTCATACAGGCCGTGTGACCGGTCGGCCTCAAGCAGTTGTCCCCTGGGCTCTGCGGTCACACAACACTAATTCTCCTTCTGTTTCAGGTACCCCAGAAAGAAATCAACTCCCACGGGATGGCCAACCAGGAATTAACAACTGCCCATACACACTTTCAAAAGCACACGAAGCTCTCCTGATCATCATTCCTCCTTCAACCTGTATAGTACTGGAAACTGCCACATTATTGGAAACCAACAGAATGCTGATAAGGCACAGGGGTATTATCCCTTCAACTGTCCATCTGAATTTAAATATAGAACTTTAGACTAACGACGTTTCATGATAAAGTGATTACACCAAAATTATCGTTGTAAATCATCTCCACCATTAACAAAGATAACGACAACACTGGGTAAAATAAGACTGTAATAACTATTGATATACATACTGAGTAAAGATTAGGTAACAGTAAAAAAAAATCTAACTGAAACCGAACAAAAAAAGAAAGTGATTACTGTAAAAACAAAATACACACACTTTACCTTCGAGGATTTGGTGTTGTTTCTTGTACAACATCGTTACCTTCATAAAGACTTTTCATTTGTTTCACGTGACCTTGATAGAGGTAGAGAAATAGAAAGGAAATTAAACACAATGAAGTAGAAGAATGTCACAAGGAAGAAGACAAAAAAAATAGGAAACTTAATCTTTTATCCATGAAATGTTGTATTCTATGAAATGACACATTTTGAGATATATATATACGGATAGATGATGGAAAACAAATTTAAATATTGATATAAACAAAAGAAAGACTTAGATGACAGATAAAGGCGTAGCAAACTCAAACTCAAATAATCAGTATGTAGCCCCGCCCTCCACAACTTCATAAAGGGGTTGATAATAACAAAGTCATGGAAATTCCCGTAAATAGTTATAGTCTGACTAAGAAAATATACACATAGAAGAGGAATCATATATATATATATATATATATATATATATATATATATATAATCAGAAGGATATTTAGAATCGATTTGTAGAAAAACGACAGGTGGCTTTTTGTAATACCAAAGGAGGTGATTACCACCAATGGAGTTACACAGACACACACACCAAGGGATATATGTCAGCCAACTAGGCAAAGAAAGAGTAATAACAAACATGAGCTTTATCGTATTACTCATCAAGTTTAACACTATGAGAAGTAAAGGCTATTTTGAAACTACCCCCCTCTTGACAGAAAAAACTTCGAACGAACTCCTGGAATATCTTTACAACAATGGAATGAATAACTCCAGCTTCTTCACCAGGCTACTGTCTGTCTGTCTGGATTCAACATAGAACTTGGCACCAAAGTGCAGCACTTCGAGTTGCCATGTTCCAAATACCATACAAAGGTAAACAAGAAGATGAGTGAAGAGAATCAATACAGTCTGACAAGTATAAGAGTGAAACAGAATGAGTAATGGTAGAAGGGAATATGAAAGATTACAGAGACTGAATACATTTTGCACCACTGACAACGATTTTGAGCCATGTCACCTATTGTCTCCAGCCATTGATTCCTAGAGTCCCGAGGGCTCCAAATCGGAAGTCTGCATCTCCCTATCTGACTCAGTTTAACTGTCAAGGATTTCATGGATTGATGAGGCCATGTTTTTGTTTGGCCACCACTTACTCTTTTCCAACCTGCACCTATATCAGCTAGCAATGCCCGTCGGGGGAGGCGGTGGTTAGGCATGCGCAGCACGTGACCTAGCCATCTTAGTCTATGTAACTTTATAGCCTCGTCGATTGATTTTCCCTCTTTGCCCAACACTCTACGCCTAACGTCAACATTACTAACCTTATTATACCACCTAACGTGAGAAAGAGATCGTAGACATCTATAATCAACCTTTTCATGTCTTCAACTCGTATTGACCATGTTTTAGAGCCATAGAGAAGGATGGAGAGAATTGCTGAGCAGTACACACGTCCCTTGGTTGATAGCCGGATGCCACGCCTACGCCACCTGATCAAGAATAGGATTTGGACATTGTGGTAGAATATCCTTCAGTATATAACACACAGAGATAAACCATTTTAGTGACTGGACGATATTCCAACCAAAATTATGAGCAATAAATTGTGCTTGAAACGTCGTACCGTATTAAATGACATGATTAGTCATTCCAATTTTTTATATTTTCACCAACAGTTTTCCCATCCTTAAAAGGAAGCTGTAGTTGATTAGACTAGGTGTTCAAGTTTCAAAACAGTGGGTCAAGGATTTGAATCCTTCACCACCTGCTGAGGTTTGATCAACCACGTGGTGTCACTCTAGTCGTCACATGGAATTGTAACTGGTTGTGGAGTAACATTTCATTTATTTTCACCGTTATTTAACACTTTAGCTTTCTTTATCTAAGACTGACAATATTATTGTATATTCTTTTTTCTCCTTGGTATATACCAATGTATATTGGAATCTACGATTGTTAATATTGTTAAGTGCAACGCAACACATAACTGCTTTTTTCCACCTTGTTCTTTTGCTACAATAATCGCCAATAGTAAGTTATGTGAAATCTGAACATCAAAAGAAAAGAGATTACATTGAGACACGCCTAGGCGCATGTGAAGATTGTCTAGGCAGACAAACACAAACACACCCCCACAGAGAAACACACAAAAAATGTGAATGAGTTGAAGAAGTAAAACGAAAAATTGGCAATAAACACCCAAAAAAAGCATGACAAAATCGACTGCACACACATCACAACATATGAAAAGCATTTTCTTTTTTAATATCCAACTTGCTTTTAGCAGCACTATATACCGAGGCTTAAAAGAAGCGTTGAAAGCTGAATTTTTTTCTTTCTTTGAAAGACGACATGAAAGATTTAAGTGTGCAAAGACTAAGCGCATTCTCTAGAGAGAAAAAAGCGGAATAAGAAAGGCTGATATATCTATCTGGCAGGACATTTCATATCAAATAGTCAATGTGTCGTAGTAGTAGTAGTGTGGGGACAGTTTGAATGTGGTAAACTGAAGATAACATAACATATTGAATGAGTAACACAGTATTATTACTAGACAGTCCTAGCAATAGCTATTTGGCAGCAAACTACTAACTACACCACAAATATCGATTGAGAAAGACAAACAAGTTAACCTGGTCTAATAGAACAACTAAAACGACGATAGGTTGATGACGATTGGAATTGAGCTAAATCGCCTGTAGATGGAAATGAAACACGAAGACGATTAAAAGCAGTCATTACTGTTGATACCACAACATTGACGATTATAGTGAAGAAAAGGCGGGCACACACACACACACACGCAAGTAGGCAGGTAGGCAAAGAAAGTGAGCACACAAACATTGATTTGAAAAAGTTCAGTTCAATCAATTTCAGATGATTATAAGAAGGCAAAGAAAGCGTCATACGATGGTAAAACGAGGTTATTGAAGACAAATAAAAGTTGAAAGAATAAAAGACGAAAAATTTCATTTCAATTAGGCAAAGAGAAGTAAACACAAAATGATACATGTTGCAATGAATTCCGATATTATGAATGAACATTATGATCATTATGTTTTAAAATACGATCAAACATGACACCAGATCCGATTAAATTACCATAGTTTTATTATATTAGGTAGATGAACAATGAACAGTTGTTAAACCAAAATATAGGTGAATAATGTATGTATGTATGTATATATATACATGTATAACCACCGTGAGTGTATAGGTATGTATTTCAGTAACACAAAGCGCACACGATAATAATAATAATATAAGTGTATGAGGCGAAATCGTGAAGAAACATCAGACATAATAATAAAATCCGGAGAAATTAATGTTAAGTTGGAAGCGTACATACATTTAAATGTAGAAGTACATCAACATGTGTATAGGAGAGAAAAAGGAAGGAAATAGATTAATTAGGAAAATAATATATACATATATATCATAAAATAAAAATAAATTTTCTCTGGACGTATTTAATACAGGTTACTATGGTTCAGCGCGGTTTCATCATAAAGTCAGTATCAAAAGTTCTGACTACCTTGTTGATGATAATATGCAGAAGACTAGAAGTTACAGTCAGAAGGTAAATGCCTGTGAGATATTGCTATTTAAAGTTGACAATTTGAAAAGAACTCTTACGTAGTTTCGTATTCTCTACTTTGTTCCTATATGTGTATCCTGAGTACAACTCAATCATCAAACTATTCATATTATTACGTAACTCCTTTTTTAACAACTGTTTGTGACAACTCATCATTTTTGTTATTACACTAGTTTCATTGACACCCAATTTTCTTGGCCATTTTTGTATTGCGCAATTCTAGTCAAAACTTACTTATTTTCAGCTGTTTAGTTAAAATAAACCATAAACAATTGTATTTTTGTTTAAAAAAATTAATGTACACATGCATACAAAATAACTCATATATATATATATATATATATATATATATATATATATATTTGCGATTGTACAGCTAAGGAAATGAATTCGCCGAAAAGAGACTCTTCTCTAAACTAGTGTTTTGTTTTGATTCATGCTTGGATGGGGATTATTCATGAAACGACTAACTGTCTTTACCCAGATGTAGACTGCCCGGTTGCCACCCTCGGGATTCTATGAACTAATAACTTGGGACTATTAGAAGTCTGGGTCAAAATCGTTCTTAATTTTTTTTTTTGATTACAACTTGATCCCATATTGTATTTTTTGGTACAGATATGGAATTTTCAGCATGTGATATCGGTAGCCCAAATTTTGCAGGCCGACTATAGATATCAGGTGTGTGTCGGCAGGGGATCGAACCCCGGACCATGTTCATGGCCGGCGAGAGTCCTAACGCCTGTGCCACTGACGCACAAATTCATTGAACCCTCATGCTTTTTTATGTTACTATTCTTTTCCCATGACATATCTCAGCATTACGTTACTTTTGAATCCTCTTTTTCCTCCTACTTTGTCTGTCTTTGTTTTCTACGTGGAATGGGGCAACCTGAAGTGCTGCACTACTGGTGCTAAGTTCTATGTTGAAACTCAGTCGGTTGGTTAGTCAGAATGTGTTAACACTTCTGTGTTTTTACATGACCTAGGCTTCAAAAAGAAATCAACAATGTCAGTGTTTACTGCACACCATGAAAGTTCTTCAGTTACATCAAGTGATCACCAGCATACAATGAAAGCAAAGCATAGTTAACATGCAGCGATGAATCAGTCCACTGACTGCCGAGCTGACCTACATGAGATGCAGATTATCTGATTCAAATTAGTTGTGGTTAATTTATAGCCAAACACACACAAATTCAGTAAGTTAAGTCATAAGCTGATGATATATAATGAATACCAAACAAGAAATACAAGAAATTCTAGGAAGGATTTAAGATGACACTACAAAATCTATCAGTTATTAGCAACTCCCTGAAGAATATGCTTTAAAATTAATCAACTATTCGAAAAATATAACACTTTAACGTATAACTTCACAGAATATATTCTACTTCCTGCCGATTCCCTATAAACACCTAACATCCACTCGGAGTAAACATGTAGCTTGGTGACATGGTGTTTGTTGCAGTCCTACAGGAGGTTCATCGTGAACACAAATAGCCCAGAGGTAACGTCTCTGATCTCAGCACTCGTTGATGAAGGTTTAAATCTCCAACTAAGGGGACACCAGTTGGCTCAAAGTTGAAGATACACCTGAGCAGAGACAACAAGCACGAAACCTACGTCAGGGACAACCTATCGATTGCCATCAACTACCTACTTCCATATTCATTTGCTTCTTTGTCTCTCATTTTTCTGTGGTAAGAGAAAATATGACTTAGATTAATCCACTGCAATATTATTCTTATTCACACTTATTTGTCAGTAATTCTCCTCATTACAATATCTATTTGTCCAGATGTGAAATAAACTTAGAGAAAATCGATGATTTAAAGAAGTTAGACTCATTTTGACTTATCTCATGTAACTTTAGAATATTCCAAAAATAGAAATTATTCTCTAGACTAAAATAATGATATAAGAATAAAACTTGTGCACTGTGGTAGAGTGTAATTCCATTATGGGTAAATTTTGTTTTGATAAAGTCTCACAGTGTTACGCAGTAATGTTTACTGTAAACACTGTGAGACTTTATCAAAACAAAATTTACCCATAAAGTAATGATGAATGTTGTCATTCTTAACCTATGACTTTTGCTCTGTGTCTATCTCACCAACTAGCAGTTGTTAATGCTATTTGTTATATATATATATATATATATATATATATATATATATATATATATATATATATACATGTTACAGATGATTGATGAATGTTTTCAATTTGTATACATCACTCTAGAGAGAATATTGACTGCTAAGTGCGCAAGTAATGGAATATAAAGTGACGAAAAATAAATTTAGTCGGGGAAAAGTTGACTTATTTAGGTTAGATGTGAATTCACCAGCTTACAGAACACTTCAGACTGAACATCCACATCATCAGCTAGAGATATTCTGTATAAGATTAATGATAACCGAAACATGAAGTGATTCTGAGCCGTGATCGATACGCGTAGTATATTTCAACTTCCTTATGTTTCATGATTTCATCATGAACTGACATCGGTTAAAGGACTATTGGAAAACCTGCAGGGAGTACTGGAAAGCTGTTTCGTCTTGATCTGGGACCCTTCATCAGTACGCACCCGCCACAGGGGTTAGAACCCAGGACCGTTAAACCACCAACCTGAATTCGAACCTCAGTGGGCGCGTACTGATAAAGAGTCCCGAACTAGGACGACACAGATGTCCAGTACTTCCTGCAGGTTTTCCAATAATCCTCTAACCGATGTCAGTTCGTGATGAAATAATCCTGAAACCAATCAAATTCCTGTAAACCAACACTTGAATTCTTTGTTACTTCGTAAACTTCGTCTGTTAATAAGAGTTTAGAAGGCGAAGGTCACTCATAGAACAAAATGCAAACGAAACCCAATATATCAGATAATGACGATTGTTTTGAAAGGGTTACCTAGATAAAGAAGTTTGGAGACAAATTAAGTATACTAGAAGTGAGAATTCTAGACTTCAACCCCTTTGATGAACCATATGTTTACTATGAGCAAAATAGAAAAGAAACATGGCAGAAAATCGATGCAAAACTTACGTGGATCATTCATTGATAAACCAGATTCTTCTCCACTCAGTCTTTGTTTATCAAATTGACCACTAGTTTGTCCACTTGACTCCGAAGGACTTTGAACAGCACTATTCCCGCCAACTGATGTCGATGTAGACGATATCAGTGTTGATGAAAATGAATCTCTTTGAGATAATCCTGGAGATAAATAACCGACAGATGCATTACCAGGACAACAATTATTGGTTACTACTGATGAAGTCTCCATTAGACCTGAATTAGAAGAATCATGAGCTGATGAATTCGCTGTATCATCCGTAGCTGGCATCACTTCATGTGGATGATGATCTGCACTAGTGGCTAAATATGAATAAAGCAAAATATATGGGAAGAACTTGGTAACAAACAAATAGTTGTGTGTGGGGGGGTGGGGAATCAGCAAAATTATATGGTATATACACAAAAGAAAACTCGTCACTGTCATATAAAATCTAGTGAAAATAAAAAACAGACAATCAAATCAAAAATTATCTTTTGATACACACATAATATACGGTAACTTCAAAGAACTGTGTGAATTAATCCACTGCAAATAAATAGCAAAGTGTTATAGTTAGGGTGGAACACACAATGACCGGTAACAGTAAATTAGTGAATGTTTATACATTGAAGTATTGGTTTGTAGGGATTTGGTTGATTAGTTGGAGGATTTTATCATGAGATGACATTGGTTAGAGAACCATTGGAAAACCTGGGAGTACTGGACAGCTGCTTCGTCCTAGTTTTGGACTCTTCAACAGTACGCATCCACCACCACAGTTCGAACCCAGGAGCTTCTGGTTACAAGGCTAGAAAGCTCGTAGATCATTCAGCCACTGGGACCCGATCCAATGACCAGCCCACAAATTCTAACTTCTGCTAATTCACAACATAGCGCAACCACTAGCCAATGTCTTCGAGTATTTGTCCTCACACTCGACGCGCTGCACCCTACTGGTTACTACTTCCCACCAGAGACCCAGAACCAGAACCTACCTGAATAAGGTTAGTCGCCAGTGAGCATCTAATTGATATTCAAGTATTGGTTTATACATTTATTAAATAGACAATAATGTAACATGAAAGATCAACCATCCAACAGGATAGAATAAACTGATGAAACTTCAATGTAAATAATATTTGCACTGATTAAGATCCTTGTGACACTGACTTCTGGCATACTTTATGATTGACAGATTGCACAAATTGACAAGAATCGTGTTTATATACTAAGCTTTTCTATAAACTTGTGACTAGTGTATTTATCCAAAAGGACAAATGTATTTAATCGATATGGAATGAGGTAAGAACACTGTCAGTGACACGTGTTCCAACTTAAATATCACACAGGGTTTTCTAGAAACTGAAGAGAAAGGGAGAGGGGTAAATAAAGTTACCCATTGTCTCATGTGATTGCCCAGCTAAAATCGACTATTTCAAGCGAACTATTGTGCAATAATAATCGCATTTTCAATATAACTGTTAAAATGATATAATCATATAGCAAACAGAGCAGAACACAGACTGTATGAAACGAACAGTTAGATAGCAGCCCTCTAGCATACATTTGAGCATCCTGATTGATCATCAGGAGGATAAGAATCATAAAATATGGAAAACTAATGAAGTTTATCAAGACTCTTCAGAAAAAGAAAGAAGCACACACACTGATGAAACCAAAAGATATCTAATGACTGATGATTAGACGTACTAATGCTGTTAAGTGAGTAAAACACAAGTGAGCGACGTAATCTGTCAATAGCTTATAGGATACAGATTTTTCAAAAAAAAGCTTTAAAACACTGTTTTGGTCATAGCGGTTAAAGGGTTAGCAGAATGAATGAAAGAGCTGGTGATTTTGAAAACTTGAACAAATTAGGGGCAATCATGTGGTCACTATTTTTTCAGTCACTCGGAATAGTGATATATATATATATATATATCCACACTGACGCCGACCTGATCAACGTTTTGATTGAATGACGGATTGACTGACTGTGATCAGGTGTGAATGTGTCAGTGTGTTCTGCAGGCGAGACATGATTGCAACTGGTTGGATATCGACAGACTGTGGTGTGTGGGACAGGGTTGGTGTAGATCGTATCTACTTGTTCTGTGATGAGGATAACGAGGAAACATACCGGCGCTGGTAGGGTGTCAGTGTCAATCAGTGTTGAAGAAACGGTAGAGAGACCGCGTATTGTGTATGTATGTGAAGGTGTCCCGGTGAGTGATGATGCCTACTGGAGTGTTTGATGTGACAAGAGTGTGTGTTTCTCTATGAAGTTGGCGTGTCGTAGAGAAGAGTAGATGGAGGTGTGTGATTCGAGTGACATTTGTGCCTGATATTGTGGAAGTTGTGGGTTTGACGATGTGTAGCGTCAGAATCCCTAGCGCCCCCGTGTGGCAGCTCCCAATAATCTCGTACAAGGCACTGTACTTACTGCAGTCTTGTGCCTTTCATGTGGACTGACAGGGAAGGCACTTTCTATTGCTTTCATTACTATCTCACAGAAGTGTTCTTATCCTAAAAAACATTTTTAACCTATAAGGCATTCTGAAAAGTGAAGCAAAATTTCCCATTAGAATTTATCTTTTGATTGACCATTAGTCAGCAACTAGTGTAATGTGTGTGTCTAGTCCTACCTTAGGTGCAGACTGGATTTCATCACTCAGGTTTGTAATGTGGCCACCATGCTAGGTGGCCCAGCATCACTGCAGTACTGAGTGATGCGGGTTCGAATCTCAGAAGGGACATGAGTTCCTCCGAGGTTGCAGATACGCCTTGCTGACTGGTGGGTTTTTCTAATAGGCAACAGAGCTCTTGCTTCATAGCTAATCAATACTTTTACTCACTATGAAATACACCTTTGAAAAGAAAGTACTTTTTCACCGTGAATGCACACAGGAACCAATAACCTGGTGTGAATGGATGTGCAATAATTACAGCCAAAAAATAGAGAAAAGAAAATACTAATTAAAACAAAAGCACAGTGAGTTAACACAAACATATGAAAACAAACTTCGAGTTGAAAAAATAAAAAAGAATATTCTAAAAATATAATTGTTAAAAAAATTGTCTAACATTATCTAGTGTGATACACATACATTTATGTATGTTTACTTGAAAAATCCAACAATTATGTGGGTTAGCACTAAACACCTAACAATTATTATGCATAAGTAGGCGTAAGTGAATGTTAGACATAGTTATTAGAGGAAGGAAGTGTATCTCATATAAATTATAGTGACGGTTAAAAGTAATAAACAAACATATAAGTTTTAGTAGTAGTGCGACACTCAAGCTAATTTTTAGCTAGAACAGATGAATTAAACTTGTATCTCCTATAGTAGAATGTATCGACTGTCAATCGTATAACGTAGAATAACACATTTTAATACACGCACACACTAAACTTGTTCTTTACTTATTAAGAATTATAAGCTGACTGATACGATGTTGTTTAGTGATAAAATCTCTAAATGGTACAGGTTTCAATCAAGTGGAAGATATACATCTCTTAAAGACGACTGCAGAGATATACATGACTGACAAATCACTAATGAATACGAAATTTCAGTTGAGTGGATCAGGGCAAGAGTAAACAATAGACACCAAAGTTAAATGACCTTGATTTGACCAATCAGATAGCTCAGCATTACAAATAGATCCTAGTTATAATCCTCTTTGAAAGTGTCTCCTAGATTTGGTTTTTGACTTCTCTGCAGATAATGTGTTGATAGGGAGGAATAAAACATGCATAAGTGGAGGGATAATAACTCTGGAAAAGTATTGCCGCCGGGTAATCGACGGTTTAACATTCAGATGCAACCACTTTATATGAGGAAGTCTGTATAAGTTGGTAAGTAGTACACAATTGGTGATTTTTTAGACACTTTCTTCTCGAAATCAAAGCTCTCCCTTAGTAATATATTGCGTGTATGCAACCAGTGTCTGCTACATCTGAAGAAATAGAGAATACATTGGTTTCATATGTCTATAACAACTTCTATAAGAATCTGGGACCAGTTTTCGCAGCATATTAGAGGCATATACCCTAAATGATTCATTTTCATCACATATATCGTAGATACACTTCGCTGTAAATTAAGTACCACTTTTCACCTAGAAGAATCTGATTGGCTTTTTCAAAGTCGTCTGAAGTTGGTGTCTGTTCTTTACTATTGCCTGGATCAGTATACCCGATTGACTGCTCCAAACAGCGAGAGTTCACTGAGCCACTTTTATTCATCACAACAACCGATTGATTTTCGCTCTATATTTACCTCCTACGAAGCACACGTGTGAAGGAAACAAACATTATTCTGATGCTGTGATCACATGATTACTCTTTCTGTCTGTCTGTCTGCGTTGTCGAGAAAAAGGATGGAAATAAGTGTAGATAGTATTCACCAAGCATGAAAAATACTGAACCTCAACAACTTATCTTTCACAAGCTACTATGAAACATATGTGAAGATGTGGTTCACTATTGACTTAAGGCATTTGAATGTCCAGACAACGCGTCCCAGGTTCGAGTCTCACACTTCACCTTCACTTCAAACTGGTTAACGGCGTAGTAGTACTAGTGAGCCTACAAAAAACTGACTGTGAGTAACTGAGATCTATCCATTTAATTCACAATAACTGAACCAAAAGGATAGATAAATACAAACCTGTCACCAATATCAAATCAAACAAAATATAAACCAAAGAATCACTCCCCAAAGAAGATAAAATAATATACTATACTAACAAAAGTAACTAAATACCATAGTTCCGATGAAGAAACGAAGGCAATAAATTAAAATCTCTCATTGTATTAGCCTTCTTTTTCTTAGGACGACTATCAGAACCACATCGGCGGTGAGTTGTGAAACCTACAGTGTATTATTATGATTATTATTGGGAGTAGTGTTAATATTAAACGGTTATCAATGTAAGTTCGCATGATAGATACAGTAAGCATTGTTAGTCATTAGTGCAAATTTATATTGTGGCAGGGAAAAGGATGTTTTTAAAAGAAAGGGAAAATAAAAGATAATTTAGACGTATTATCATGACATACAAATGTAAAAATATTTCATTGTATTTCACGTTAAAATACAAACAGATGGATGCAAATCGAAATACTATATATATATATATATATATATATATATATATATATATATATGTTCATGCAGGTGGTTCAAGAGTATAATACTCGCTAGCCAACCAGGTGATCCGATAGTCGGCATACACACTTCTAAATGTGGCTTAGATAACTAATCGATAGTAAGCCCGGAAAAGAGGGGTAGTTGAGCGTGCGGCTAGCAACCACTCACAGCACAACAAGAACATCACAACTACCAGAATTTCAAAGCTTCAGACCTTGTGTTCCCCTTGAAATACAAAGCGATAATATATATATATATATGGTGAGAGCTGTATGCCGGCCTAAAATTGGTAGACAACAATTTACGTCAATGTTTACGTCCCATATCTTGGCCATGAGAAAAAAAAACGAAAACTAACTCAGCAACCAATCACAGCGGATTGCGTGGGCGAATACGATTAGCAGATATATGGTCTGACCTTCAAAAAGAAATGGCCACAAAGAGATGACAGAATAACTTCCAGTGAGAAAATGACCAATCAGAAGACGCTGTTTCTCTGCTAATAATAACGAATAATTAATGTACATAAAAATCTATAAATATCTGTAGATTTCCCGAATAAGCGATTTGTTGCCTGACTCTCTCCTTCTGTCATTACGCACATATAATATACTAGAGGAGCCAAACCATAGTCAAATAAACATCAACAGCTACCTATCTTAAAAACAACTTTATAGTCAAACAGTGCTGATTATCTCACACTCTGAGTAATAGCATTACTAGCTTCTCACAGGTACAAATACACATAATACAACTTGAATCAGTAGTGTCCAGGATGTCGACAAGTTACACAGAATTTGAGAAATTCATATTCAAGGTGCTTTCCATGACAAAAGCTAAACATCTGTTATCGTTTATGTTCTGATTACAAGTAAACGCTAACCGCCAAGTTTAAAAACGTAGTACTGTTCACAACTGACAGTGAAGAAGTCAATGTAAAGTCAAAGGAAAAGATGAATACAAAGATGCATTCAGTGTGAATACACACACATATGAGAAAAAAGCTAAGCTGATCAACGTACTGAAATGTTGTCTAAGTGAATCCCCTTTATAATTCATACTTTTTTATGACTGGAACTATCTGTAATACTCTTGGATTGGCAAACTATTACTGATGTAATGAGTGACAGTTTTAGGACGTATAAACACCTAGATCGAATTCGGTAACATTCAAGGGAAGAATATAGCAAAAAAATATATATATAATAATGTACATCGATTCAATGAGAAATAACCTACTATGATAGATGACATCATTTTGACCAATATGAGCGATAGGCAGTGATAATTTATTATACGCTTCATTTGTCTGGTTCATATTGTTCCCCGAAGTATTAGTATCCACAGTTAAATTTGGTATACTCCCGAGTATACCATTTAAAACGTTGACAGATACTCCACCGGTTCTACGACCTTCTCGACTACATTGGTCTCGAATACCATTTTTACACTTTAAGTGAACAAATAGATCACAGTCTACAAAAAAAACAAAGCAAATATTTTGCATTAGGTAGATATGAAAAAACGGGAATAAAAGTTGTTCAATATTACCAAAACTTGAAAATAAACGGAAGCTTGAGATACTTAAACTACTGAGAGAAATGAACATTAAACGAAAAATAAAAATTGCCTGTAGCTATGTAATAAGACGTGAATTATCTTACGATTAACTAATTTAAAAGGTAAGAGCATAAGACAATAAGAGCTATTGCCACTTACTTGATGGCTGGTAAGCATCAATTATACAAGCATACAAGCCTACCAGTCTATCAAAGAGTGAAATTATAAATAGACATAAGTTGAACAAACCAGAGAAAAGAGATCAGTAAAAGATCCAAGCAATCCAAGGCAATACATCACACCATCAAAGTAGTTATCAGTCCACAGAACCAGAGGTAGCTTAGTTTTAGCAACCAGAATCTTACTATAAGTTTAAATACGGTTAATATTTACCGTGGGTATACTTCCGTTGAATTATTTACCAATCCTACGAAAGAAGTTCACAATGAAGTAATCTGGAAAATCTGCTAGTAATATCTAAAGTAATCTGGTGTGGAGGACAAACACACTCGCCAGCGACGACATTCGATAGTGGTCGCGCTATATCATGAATTGGTAGGATTTGGAATTCATGGACTACTGGATCAGCTCCCGGTGGCTTAATGGTCTTGGTTTAGAACCTCGTGGGGAGCGTGCTGATAAAGAGTTCCAAACCAGGACGAAACAACTGTCCAATACTACCAGGTTTTCCAATGGTCCTCTGACCGATATTAGTTCATGATGAAATCCTTAAACTAATCTGGAAAGATTAAACAATCACCTAAGCAGTAAGGTATAACCTAACCGTTGAAATGACTTCGCTAAGAGTCATTGGACTCAATGGATTGATACTTAAAAATATTGAGATGAGCAATTCTACTGCACAGACTTGAGTGTTTCAAAACTCATTGCCACACTACATGTGTAGCTATGATATAAATTTACAGGAAAACACTACACAACACTAAAAAAAATATCTGTGCGAATCCTACTACCAAAATGGAGACAACAGTAGAATTTGGACATTTGTATGATACAATTTCATGTGAATTTATTTACTAGGCCCACCAAATAAAAAAACAGATCGATTTATCAAATAAAGTTGCGAATATAATTTATCAAGATAATAACTCCTGATACTCTCTCTTTGTCTATCGTACAGACTGTAGAATTTCCTGTACTTCTGAAAACACGCGAAACCCTTAACACAGCGATTGCTCATTGTTGAGAAGTCAAATCTTCCCATTTACTTAAATTGACTCTTGCGACTGTCATTTTGCCTTCTTTTTTGACACCTTCATTTAAACTGGCTAGCTTTTTAGCATTTAATAATCTTGACTTTACTGAGTGATAAGGCAGAGAAATATGTGACAATTAAGGATACTATTATAAGTTATACTGTGATGAAGGCTGGCTGCAAGCCGAAAATCGCAGACGGCAATTTACGTCGGTGTTACGTCCCGAATTGAGGTCATGAGAAAAAACAATAACAAAGCTTAACCTTGAGGAATTCACCAAACAATCACAGAAGACTTGACGCGTGCAAATACAATTCGCAGATATACGGCCTAACTTTCTGAGAAACGGCCACAAGCCGTACGGAATAACCAATCAGAAAACGTTGCTTCTCCTCTGACAATAATGTACATAGAAATCTATAAATATATGTTGATTTTCTTAATAAACGATTTGTTGCCTGGGCCTTGTCTTCTGTCGTTACAACACTAACTGAGTAACCATAACAGAATTTAAGATGTGTCACGTGCGTCGTTGGCTCAGTGATAGGATCTTCGTCAACCACACACACGTGATCCTAGTTAGATCCCCTATTGGTACACTTCTAAACCTCGCTTAACCGGTACTAAGCCCAGTGAATAAGAAAGGGTGGTGTGGGGGTAGCGATTCCACTGTGTAAAAACATACTTCCTCTACTGAAACTCCCTCAGAGCTGAAGGTTGAAACCTCGTGTTCCACTCATAAAGGAAAGGAATGAGAGAAAAAACAATGTTACCATACAATGAGCAAAAATCGAAAGGATTAGAAGTAATCCAAAACAAATTTGGATGATGATGATGGAACTGAAACGTACAATCTTATTGAGACAATTACACAAAATAGTTTGACCTAACAAACCCCCCCTGGTGCAGTGATTATGTAGTTGATCAGAACGAAATAAAATTGATCAATGATGGTATACACTTATAACTTAATTGACCTAGAGATAAAACAACCCACCACTCTTAGTAATTCACATAAACCCAATGTACTAGACACACCCGACCGAAAGCTGCTACCTTGACGTGGTGGTCGGGCTTGAACACCGCAATGACCTAATCAAGCTATACTGGCTGAGACTTATGTCTCTTGAGGTTCTACCATGCCAGGCAGGTTGTTTGGATAGCGGTTAAACAAAAAGCAGCTACCTCATCCAATACCATGATCCAAACAAATTCACAAAATTTCATGCCGGATCGGCCGTGGCCCGGATTAACAACGACCGCGCTTCCTGCTGCCGTGTCACAGGGCGGGAGTGATAAGTATGCTACTGAGGCACACAAAACAACGAAGAACGAACAAAAACAGGCCGCGTGTGACCGGCCACAAGCAGTTGTCCCCTGGGCTCTGCGGTCACGCAACCAACTTCCACGGTGTGGGCAGCCGGGAAGTAACAATCGCCCTCACAATCCAAAACGCACACAAAACCTCTCTAATCCTCACTTATCTTTGTCTTCATCTTCATCTCTATTACCTTACCTTCCCCCAGTGATGCAACTCCTCTACTTGATGGCTCCTCACTCCCTCTTCACTCTGTGTCCACTAAAAACGACGAAAGCCAAAAAACCACCACGGATAGTCTCCTAAAGCCACGCCACCAATTTCATATAGGAGCATTTAATGTAAGGACACTTTGCCAAATAGGACAACAAGCATCACTAGCTAAGACCCTGGCATCTCGAGCCATTGATGTATGTTGTGTTTCAGAAACACGCATACAAGACCCAAGTGTGGTTATTCACCTAACCCCACCTGGCCAACAGGATGAATCTTCAAAATTCACCTTGAGGGTGTCAGGAGATGCCACAGCTAGTTCACGGGGATTAGCTGGCGTAGGGATAGCTCTGAGTACTAGGGCAGAAAAGACATTGCTTGACTGGATCCCAGTAGATAGCCGAATGTGTGCTGTCCGTCTGAACGGATCAGTAAGAAGGAGAAAGGACTGCACTACTCGCCGATGCCTTTTCGTAATCTCCGCCTACGCCCCCACTGACTGCAGTTCGGATGAAACGAAGGATGAGTTCTACCAAAAGCTGTCTAGTTTGGTGAGAAAGGCTAAACGCTCAGATATAGTCGTTCTAGCTGGTGACTTCAACGCTCAAGTAGGGAAATTGTGTCAATCTGAGAAGGATGTCGGTGGCACCTATGGAGTTCCGTGCCAGCGAACCGACAACGGTGACCGTCTCCTACAGTTCTGTTCAGATAATCATTTGTTTCTTGTAAGCACTAACTTTAAACACAAGGAGAGACACTGTTTAACCTGGCGACCCCCATCATCAAACCAACGCTGGACACAAATAGACCACATAGCAATAAGCTATCGTTGGCGTGGGTCGGTAGGAGATTGTCGCTCCTTCTGGAACACGTGTGTAGATACCGATCATGCACTGGTCCGGGCTCGTGTGTGCTTACGACTGAACGGACGTAGGAAACAGCTGGCGGTAAAACCATTACGCCCCCAGCTCGATCAGGAAACTAAATCCCTATTTGAGGAAGAACTAGCTAAACGCATATCTGAATCCGACAGCTGTGCTCACCCTGGAGAAGCCTGGAAGAATATTCAGTCAGCTATAGATACAGCTGTAAAAGCTGTGAATAAGACAAATCCAAAGGTGAGTAAAAACCACTGGATTTCGACTGCCTCATCCGAACTGATAGATGCTAGAAGACTTATTCCGGCGAGCTCCGAATTCAATGAGGAGCGAAAGCTGCACAAAAGGAAACTTACTAAAAGTCTCCGCAAGGACCGTGAACAGTGGTGGGTGACAAAGGCGAAAGAGATGGAAAAAGCATTGGCGATAGGCAACACTAGGCAACTCTTTAGACTCATCACAGAATCGGGCGGGAAAAGGCAATTCATAAGTGAGACTATTTCTGAGAAAAATGGCTCCTTAATTAGCTCTCAGGATAGACGCCTTGAACGCTGGAAAGAACACTTTGAGGAACAATTTAACTTGCCTACAGCCACACTGAACCTCCCCGCCATCCACCACGTACCCGAATGGGATATAGACACTGGTCCGCCGTCTGTAGGTGAGGTTACAAAAGCTATCAGTAATTTGAAACGAGGCAAAGCGGCAGGACCCGACGGAATTATTCCGGAGGTGTTTAAATATGGGGGTGACATACTAGTTTGTAGATTAACTGAGGTACTAGGCAAAGTCTGGGAATCAGAGACAGTACCATCAGACTGGGGTAAGTCACTCATTATACCGATATTCAAGAAGGGAAACAAGTCCTCGTGTGATAATCATAGGGGGATCAGCCTAACGAACATAGTCTCTAAAATCCTAGGCTCAGTAATCATGCATAGACTAAGCAGAACTCGGGAGGAACAGACAAGGGAAAATCAAGCAGGCTTTAGACCAGGTAGAGGGTGCATAGATCATATCTTCACTCTTCGACAGATTCTAGAACATAGACACACTTTTCGGCGTCCAACAATTGTCATATTTCTTGACTTGAAGGCGGCCTTCGACTCCGTGGACCGAAAAGTACTATGGCAATGTCTGACTGTGAAGGGAGTGCCAAGAAAGTACATTGCACTAATCAAGGCACTCTATTCAAACTCACGTAGTCGTGTAAGGGCTTATGGGGAATTGTCATCTGAATTAGTAACAACCAGTGGTGTCCGACAGGGATGTCCACTTTCCCCATTTCTGTTTAACTTCATCATAGATATGCTAATGGAAGTATCCTTAACTGAACGTAGTGACTTAGGAATCGACTTGTTACCAGGGAATAATCTAATGGACTTAGAATATGCAGATGACATAGTCCTGTTAGGGGAGGATGCTGACAAAATGCAGAGTCTTCTGAACACCTTGAGCAGCAATCTTCGTATGTTTGGCATGCGATTCGCCCCTGCAAAATGTAAGATGCTGCTACAGGACTGGACCACGTCAACCCCTAACTTAGTGATAGGGAGTGAAGTGATAGAACATGTTGACCACTTCACCTACTTGGGAAGTTGTATTAGCACCAACGGACTGATTGGCGATGAAATCTCAGCACGGATCCGAAAAGCTCGAGCTGCTTTCGCTGACTTACACCATCTCTGGCGTAGGCGTGACATCCGGTTATCAACCAAGGGACGTGTGTACTGCTCATCAGTTCGCTCCGTCCTTCTCTATGGCTCTGAAACATGGCCAATACGCGTTGAAGACATGAAAAGGTTGACTGCTTTCGATCATAGATGTCTGCGATCTCTGTCTCACGTTAGGTGGTTTCACAAGGTAAGTAATGTTGACGTTAGGCGTAGAGTGTTGGGCAAAGAGGGAAAATCAATCGACGAGGCTATAAAGTTACATAGACTAAGATGGCTAGGTCACGTGGTGCGCATGCCTAACCACCGCCTCCCCCGACGGGCATTGTTAGCTGATATAGGTTCAGGTTGGAAAAGAGCCAGTGGTGGCCAAACAAAAACATGGCATCAATCCATGAAATCCTTGACAGTTAAACTGAGTCAGGTAGGGAGATGCAGACTCCCGGGTTGGGGCCCTCGGGACTCTAGGAATCAATGGCTGGAGACAATAGGTGACATGGCTCAAAATCGTTGTCAATGGCGCAGATGTATTCAGTCTCTGTAATCTTTCATATTCCTTTCTACCATTACCCATTCTGTTTCACTCCTATATTTGTCAAACTCTATTGATTCTCTTCACTCATCTTCTTGTCTACCTCTGTGTGCTATTTGGAACGTGGCAACTCGAACTGCTGCACTTCGGTGCCAAGTTCTATGTTGAATCCAGACAGACAGACACAAATAAAAGTCAAAAACTTACTATTACAATTGAAACCTTGTAAATTAAGACCCCACAGTAGAAATCCACATACACCACATTCTGCAATACGTTCATAGGAATATTCATAAAAGGAATGACCTTTGTGAGACCACTATAAAAATAAATGACATAAAATAAAAATGTTAAAACAATAAACTAATCAATAATAAAATCTTTTATAAAATGATAACATCATATATCACACTGAAAATAGTAATAATCAAGTCACACTGTATCTCGGCTTATTCTAGACGTTGTAGATTCATTCATAATTCCACTGAAGGATGAAAACTATACTATTGAAGTGAATACGATACTTTCCACTGCCACAGGACTGCACGGACAAATGTTATTTCTTTGATCAAAACTATAAATTTTAAAGTAAAATACTTCAAAAGAAGATTGTAATCGAAAAAAAGCTGAGACTTATTTCTTGTGCCCACAAGGCATTCATAATCAAAATGCATCACTTAAACTGGTCGACACAGTATAAGACGTATTGCTAAGACAAAAAATGCTACTTGGACACATTTATGGAATTTAAATTTAATCTTAAGGAAGAATATCTCACAAGTAGATACCATCTGAGAACCAAGCAGTACTTAAAGTATACAATGTGGTATTTTATTCATTAAAATCACCAATATTAGGACTATGAATTGATTGCTTTAACTTAACATCAATGGATTTCAAGTGTTGGTTTATAGGGATTTGATTGATTGGTTACAGGATTTCATCATGAGCTGACATTAGTTAGAGAACCATTGGAAAACCTGGGAGTACTGAACAGCTGTTTCGTCCTAGTTTGGGACTCTTCAGTAGTATGCACCCATCCAGGACCTTCTGGTTACAAGGCTAGCGAGCTCGTAGACCATTAGGCCACTGGGATCCAATCCAATGGCCAGCCCATGAATTCTAACTTCTGCCAATTCATGACATAGGCCGACCTCAATGGCTTAATGCTATACGAGCTAGCCTTGTAACCAGAAGGTCCTGGGTTCGAACCCCGAGTGGCGGTGGGTGCGTACTGATGAAGAGTCCCAAACTAGGACGAAACAGGTGTTCAGTACTCCCTGTAGGTTTTTACAATGGTTCTCTAACCAATGTCAGCTCATGATGAAATACTGTAATCAATGTGATATGTATCCACATGTGTGTTTTGTTTTCGACAGTCTATTATATTTTGCTATGTGTATATGTATCGATATTTCATTATAACTGACAATATGCTTCTGTCTGTCCACTAACTAAATAAACATGTATGACCTTGTTGTCACATGACATTACAACCAATCATGTTAAGACTGTCTATTATTGGTTTATGTGTATTAGCCATTTTCATATATACTTTTGTATTAGACACTTGTTTATTTCTTGTTTCCTACGTTTCGTACACTACGTACCATATCACTCACACTCTTGTGTGACATTTATTTTCCTTGTCTGGAAAATACAAGTATCATCCTAAACCTGGTGGTCTTCTGATTTCCCTCTCTTCTGCGTCAGGACTATTAACTACTCGACGAGTACATAACATAATTGGCGACGAGGAAAACTCTAATAACTCACTCAGCAGCAGTACATAACACAATGGATTTCGTTTTTGAATGAAAGTGGGTTTGTAATGAAGCCATCATCATTGTACCAAAGCCTTAGTTAACAAACTATTACAATAGGGGAATAGCACCGATAACTCCTAGTGCATGGTTTCATTCTATATCTTGGTAGATAGAACATGGATGCTTACTTTTATTCGCGTGTTAGTCTCTAACACAATGGGTCCAATAAAATTTGGAAAAAATAACCTTTACAATTTCACAATATAATGACTGAAAATTAATGGAAATTTTTCAAAATAGGGAACAGGATTATCTAAGTTTATTCACTACAGCATACAGTGATACAGTGTTAATAACAGTGTGTTATATCATTGGTCTGAAGAAGCCTTAAGGACAAGATATCGCATCTGCCCACTTGTATTTACGTGAATCAGTTCACCTGTTACTGTAGAGCTAGGTATATTCACCATTCGACGCGTATCCTGTCTAAAAGAATTCAAGAACACTATCCCACAGCATGGCTGCAGAAGGATAGTAGTGGTTCTATAAGGAGTGCGATAATCGGGCACGTTGTCAACACCGGTTATTCCATGTCAACAAACGCCTTCTTCAAAGTGATCTATATAGAGAAGAACAACCTGTCAAACGCAATATGAATTCGTCTCCTTTGCACTGCTGAAGCCTAAGCCATTCAGTTAGAAAAAAACCCAGAGCTATGCATAAAACAGGAGAATTATTCAACCACTTCTATATTCGTAGTGACAACCTTATTGATTTCTACTAACTTGGCTTTTTTCAACTCCTTATAACTCTTATATAGTACCATATTTTCCTTCGTTTCTTTGTGCATCCTGATTACAACTCACTCATTAAATTATTCATCTTATCACCTAACTCTAATGCTCTTATCCAACTCCCCTTTTGCATGGACTAATATTAACAACTATGATTATTTTTAAAAGAGATTGTACATCGCCGAAAAGAGCCTCTTCGATGAACTACGTGTTTTGTTTTCATTCATGGTGTGGATGGGGATTGTTCATGAATTATATCAAATCATACTTGTCTTAAATGGAATTATACTCTACCACAGTAATCAATTTCTACTCTTATTTTATTAGGGACAAGATCTGAACTTTCAACAATGCTAAATCAGTACTGGAGAAGAATTGGGCATGCAATGAAAAGGCCACTGAA
Source organism: Trichobilharzia regenti (assembly GCA_944472135.2). Taxonomy (NCBI): domain Eukaryota; kingdom Metazoa; phylum Platyhelminthes; class Trematoda; order Strigeidida; family Schistosomatidae; genus Trichobilharzia; species Trichobilharzia regenti. The sequence continues at coordinate 139,208,362 of OX235262.1, forward strand.
TAACACAGTGCACCAAGCGGTCCTTGAGTGGAACCCGATCGGGTGACGACAGTTTTGACGTGAGTCCGAGGGTGACATATAGGCGATCGTATGGAGAGGAAATGAAAGGTTATGGGCAATTTTAGAGCCAGCCAAGACTATAGAGAACCACAGTGCTGTGAAGAGGTGGTTATAAAGCCCCATGTTTCACTCGCAATCCAAGGATATAGTAATAATAATATAAGAATTACAAAAGAAATTAGTAAAAAAGAAAGACATTCTACCAACTTCTATACATATAAATTATGACATATATATGAGACCTATTTACGAAGATAAAGAAAGTATCATAAGGTCACTTGGCTAAAGTTTAAGGGATAGCTTCCTCGAAAAAAAAATTATCAAGACTTTAGAAAATATCATGGAAAGAAGTATATAAGTTGAGAAAGAAATGCTATAACAGTAGGAAATCAATTCTATGCAAAAAGTTCTAGCTAGTACAACTGAAGAAATCCAGTGGTGATAGCATCAACACAGTGATGTATAAAAATATTCAATGGGAACACTGAAATCAGTACTGAAAAAAAGAGTTATGGCCAAAGGCGCAGTTAATACAAACAATTAAATATGAAAAAAGCAAACTAGCTAGCTAACTTACTAACCAACTAAAATTACTTACTTTTGTTTTACGATTTAATAAAGAATGTGATTTCTGTTTCGCTTTAGCACAATAGGGGGTTAATTTTGTCCATAAATTTGAACCAGCAGATGAAAGACCAGTCCCAATACTACCAGACACGTTACCTAGGCCGACTGCATTACCCAATGCAGATGAAGTTAGATTTTCAAAAGACCTTTTTCCAGTGTGTAAAGAAAAATAAACAAACCGATAGAAATAGCAAAAAAATGGAATATCGACAATAAAACGATTTACGAAAAAAAACTTTCTTCTACTTATCCAAGTTACTATGTGAAGTTCTGGTTTTTGAATGAAAAGTTTTCGACTAAGATTTAGTATAAATGTTTTTGTAATAGAAATGAATTCTGGGGATTAGTTACTGCAGGTTGTTGAGCTCTTCAAGTCAATTAGAATGCATGAGTTAATACTTCTGCATACTTAGATACAGCTTAGAAGAATGTCAATACCTTCGACCAGCATCACAGTATGAAAAGACCTTCTGCCTTTGAAAGTAACCAACACTTAATCCAAAGTGAACAACATACTACTTACTGAAAAAAATAATTAACGAAGTTGCTCAGACAGAGGAAGATACTTGAAGAATGTCAAATCTGGTTAGGTTTGTAAATAAGTTGGGAAAACAGTAATGATGGTATCTAATCATATACAATAACTGCATGATGTGACGAGAATCCCGCTGAAGTGACCCAAATATAATCACGATGTAGGCTATTGGATTACGTCCCAGTGGATGTGTGGTCAACGAATTCACCTCGTAGCATGAAGGTATTGCGTCCGATCCCCTGTAAGGTCATGGATGAGTACAGATGAAGAGCGTCAAACAGGGGTAGAAACAACTGTCTAGTACTCTCTGGTTTTTAATGGTTCTCTAGTTGAAATCAGTACATGAGAAAACTTGAAGTCCATCTAATTGCTGTAATCCGACACTTGGAAAGTCTATTGAAATGTTGAACAAGTGATTATCATTCAGTAATTACCTGTGCATAAAATGTAATGCTTTGGTTCACTCGTTTAGACATTCAACTTCCAACCACTAGGGTTATGGATTTGAATCCTGCTCCTCTTACCAAGGTTTCAGCAGCCAGGTAGTATCATTGGCTCTCACACAATAGTAACATATATGGCTTATTGTTAAGTGTGTGCGAACATTGAAGAAGTGATGAGTGCCGGTTGCATTGTGCTCTGAAACCATTCTATAGCAATGAGTACCGACCACCACGTCAAGGTAGCAGCTATCGGTCGGGGCAAGTGAACACAAAAAAGGCAGAAGTGATGAGAAAACCTAATCACTAACACCCACAACAACAACAACAACAAGCATCAATCATTATTAATGAGAGAAATCTGAAAGCAGTTACTTCTTCCACTTATCTAGACAGGATTCTTTCAACTAGAAGCAACATCATGGATGAGGATTTCAAAGTCATCAAGATTGGAAAAGCAAGACAAACCTTCATTTATCTTAAATCAATCTGGAGATTTACTGCATCAAGTATAAGAAAGAAGATTCTGATTTTCAACACTAATGTCAAATCAGTCAGCACTTATTTATTATTCAGGGAAGTCGGCGGCCACCTCACCTAGAGCATTTCAAAGAGGCTACTGAAGATCAGATGACTGGTTTGAAAGAATTAGGGACAATGAACTTTGGCAGAGAATCAGTTAATAACTTATTACTCAACAAATATATCGAATGATAAACTGAAGAAGTGAAGATGAGAGCTCATGGGCAAACGTTAGCTAAAGACGACTGTAAAGAAGAGGACCAATCTCTAATGTTATTATGCTAGACGACTTCAGGGACCGCAATTTCAACATGTTAAACATTTTGAAATTACCTCAGTCATAATTTGAAAAAATATACTTACTCACCTTGCAAAAATACTATGTCTAATGGAATGCCCAGTATCCCTAGTTTCAGGATAATCTGCACTTGTTAAACGAGGCATGGAATAATACTTGTGAGCCGTAACCAGACAACTGGTTATAGCTTGAGCAATTTGTTCACTTGTAACGGATAATGACGACGAGGACGATGATGTTGTAGTGGGCAGCCGACAAATGCTATAAGCTACCGAATTTTCCGTACAATTACCTATTGCTAATTGGTACAGTGAATCAAGGTAACCACTTAGACGGGATTCAAAACAGGCTATTTCTTCTTCTTTATTATGAAATAGGAGAAAGTCGATTGGCTCTGAAAGACACCAAGTATCCATACCTGATAGAGAAGAAGAAGAAGAAAGTAGAAACAAAAGCCATGAAACAAATACATATACAGATCTTCACGAAAAATTAATAACACACATTGGTGATGTTGTTCTCTAATTGACTGATTCTTCGGGTGGAATGGAAGACATGAAAAGATTAGCTTTCTTTGATCACAGATACCTGCGCTCTATCTCCCGTGTGAAGTGGTATAGTAAGGTGAGCAATATTGAAGTTAGGCATCGGTCGAGTGTTAGGTAAGGAGGGGAAATCAATCGACGAGGCTGTGAAATTATATCGACTGAGATGGTTAGGACATGTGTTACGCGTGCACGCCTAGTCATCGCCTTCCTCGACCGACGGACAATGTTAGCTGACATAGGGTCAGGCTGGATTAGAGCTAGCGGCCGTCAAACTGAAACATGGCTGCACTAGTCAATCAAATCCACAACAGTTAGTTTAAGTCATGTAGGAAGATGTAGTCTTTCCGGTTGGGGTCCTCGGGACGGTAAAAACCAATTGTTGGAAACAATTAGTGATATGGCTCAAAATCGCTTTCAATCACAGTGCAGATGCATCCACTCCTTGTGATTTATTATTTCCAATGAAACTATAATGTTCTTCGTCACTACTATTCTTTTGTCTCACACCACTGTTTACCCTCTCTATTATGCATTTCTTCTACTTTCTTCTCTTGCTTTGTGTGCTACAAGGACGGAGTGTGGCGACTTGAACTCCCGCACATATGTGCAAAAATCTATGTCGAAAACAGACAGACAGTTGTTCTTTAAAACCATAAAAACTAGAATAAGAGTTTATAGTGAAATAATAATCTAAAAAATATTGAAACCAGTTAACTGAAATTCAAAGGCTAGATACCCTTCTGGCCATCATCATCATTAATCCTTTGATACCACTTATTTCCCTTTATAAATATGAATAAAGCAAATACAACAGTCTGCGCATAATAAGATAGTGCACTATCATTTATTTCGTTGGCTTCTCTCATCAGCTGCACATAACCTGGAGAAATTATTAAGCTCATGTAGAGAACAATTTTAAAATACTCGAAAAGGCTATATAGTGTCAGTTGACAGGAGACACTCCTATAGTATTCAGAAATTACACTTATACAGTCTATACCCAGAAAGTTTAAGTTTAGACAAAAATAAATGCTTGGATACAATAGCAAGTGTTATGTAGTAAAGGCAACACACGCTTCGGTACAATCCAAAGTCGACAGACATCCTTCCCATGTTAACTCTAAATGAGTATACAAATTTACACATACCTGTGGTAGCAGTTACATTGGGAGAACGGAAAGAAAGACACACCTTCGGTTTTCTGAACATATATTAAAACGCCTGCATCTATCTCAAGGGAACGAACATTTGAAATAGTGAAATTGCCAGACATCTCATCAATACGCACCATGAGGTGGATATCACATCAATAGACAATATAGTTCAATTATCCTAAAGTCTGGGGAAGAAATCGCTATAAAACGACTGAAACCTGATTTATGTGTTCAAGAAGAAACACTTGCCAGTATTTTGTTACCATGGTAACTGGATGTCTTTACTCTCCCTTTCGTTTGATTGAATGATCTTTGAGTTCAGGCCTCTCCCATCTTTGATATAGTATAGCTTTGCTTGTCTCTAGTTTCTGTGACTTTAGTTGAACTCACTCAATTTGCTAGTTTCATATAATCTTACTCACCTCTTACCTTTATTATAACTATTGCGATTGTGTCCAAGTATTTATTTTTGTCTAAAGTTTAGCTTTCTGGGTATCGACTATGTAAAGTGTGATTACACTTTGGAGTCTCATGCTAACTGACTTTTTGCAAGTATGTTAAAATTGTTCTGTACACAAGCCTTAATAATTTCTTTAGGTGATTGGCGCACCATCTTAATCTGCAAAAATGGTTTTGATTTTGCTCTGTTTTTTTCAAAACCAATCTTCTCCAACCAGGATAATATAAGCATTTAATAGACATAACTCCTAGCTCAAATGATCTACCTGATCAATTAAAAATACATATTCACACTAACGCTGTAGCTGATTTACAACTGAATCACATGATACTTTTTATAAAAGTTAAGAGACACAAAATAGGTAACTTTGTGTTTTTTTTTGTCTTCAATGGAGCACAACCACAGGTACAAGCCCAAACACAAACACATAAATTACATACATATTTCTGTATTTGTGCTCTGATTTAGTAGACCAAGTAAAAAGAGAGACGTTTGCGATTAAATCTAGTATACAGTTTAACTATCTAATACATATATTGTTGTATTTAGTGAATAAAGATGAACGCAGCCTAAAAATCAGTGGAATAATGAACAATGTTTAAGGTATAAATTGAGCCTAAATACTTTAAAATATTAAAAGCTGTATATCAAGCGGTCACAAACCAACACAACCCTTTGTTGGTATATCAAAGCGTACGTCAATAGACAAACGTAAGGTAATTCGATTGGATACATTACATATTTGATTGTATGAAATATTCTCATATTATGAATAAAATGTCAATCTGAACGAAGAATTTTCTTTTCAAGCTGTTGCAATAAGATCGACTAAACCGGAACTTTGTATCCAAAATGAACACGTTCAGACGCTGTTCCTACAGTGGCCAAACTTGGATTGAAGATTTTTCTTCTCACCAAGAGTGCTCCTTCCCCCCAACACTCTTGGTTTTTTTCCTTTGCTTATTATTACAAATATTATCATTACAATTATTATTATTCGTCATAATTTATGCCCTTCATGCAAACATTCCCTCAATACTATCGAATTTTCATTTATACTATCCAGACTTATTATTAGTGATATTATCTCTTTTCTCAATATATGCCTCCACCTGTTTCATTTCACATATTCGTTATTTCATTATGGACCTCTCATTGCAGTCTTACTATCTCCTGTTTAACACAGACAATTTTGGACTAGCCTCTCACTCACCTGACACCTTTTATAATCTTGAACTGATTTATCAATTTTCCCACCCCACACTCTACAAATCTATCACGATTAATCACCGCCATTGTCTTCTGTTTTACACTATTTTGGCAATCGATATCAGCCTAGCACGTTTGTCACACAAATACGACTATTTATTTTGACACGCCATAACTACTAATCTGTTATTCTACGTTAAAAATGTATCCGCCGCATAACCGGCCTTTTATTGTAACGACAACTAATATTATATCTTATAATTGTAAGAACCTGAAGAGAAATTATTGAAAAGAATATTCTTCGTTCAGATTGACTTTTAATTCACATTACATATGTCTAATGTAAACCAAGAGCATGTTAAAGTGTCCTAATAATTAGTAGTAGGTAGGTCGGTAGGTTAATAGAGAGAAACGTTATACACAATGAGAAAAATAATCTCTAGACTGATATTAGGCAGTGAATAGTAAACTTTCTAATGAAAAATCACGTGAGATTGTCATCAAGGTAGTAATCAAGTTAGAAATAGAGGAGCATTGAAAACCATCGCCGGAGTATTGGACAGCTATTTCGTCCTAGTTTCGGGCTCATCGACAGTACGCATCCACCACCAGGGTTCGAACCCAGGACCTTCCGGTTACAAGACAAGCTCGTATACGATTCAGTCACTGAGACCCAATCCAATGGACCATGAATTCTGACTTCTACGCTAATTCATGATATTTAGCGGGACCATCAACCATTGTCCTGGGTTCGAACCCTGGCGGTGGATGCATACTGCTGATGATTCCCAAACTACTACGGAACAGTTGTCCAGAACTCCATGATTTTCAATGATTCCCTAACTGATATCAATCCATGGTCTAACTCGAAAAACAAATCAAATCCTTACAAATTAACTCTTGAAAAGTAGTAATCAACCAAATGTGGAAAATATTTATTCTTATTTATTTTATTTTTATTTTTTGATTACAGCTTGATTCCACACCGTATTTTTGGTACAAGTATGGAATTTTCAGCGTGGATATCGGTAGCCCAAAATTCGCAGGCCGACCATTGATATCAGGTGTGCGTCGGCGAGGGCTCGAACCCGGGACCATGTGCATGGTCGGCGAGAGTCCTAACCACTGTGCCACCGACGCATATTTAATTTATTAATTAGGAGAAATTCACAGACAGAATATGACATGTTTATAAAACAAAAACACACAAGTGGTTATACTAATGGACTGAAATTCAGTACAACTGACGATAAAACTTCAATAATCCAAACACAGTGATGATCTGTGCTAAGAGACGTGTATGACACAAAAATTCGACATTCTTGGATGTCGTAATGAATAAGTAATTTTGACGGAATTACAGACATCAACAGCTTTCATGGTATATAACTGATTAAAACACCACTTCAAAGTGCTTTATATCAATAACATCCACAGAAATGCATTCACGAAAAGAATAATTTCATTTCGAAAAGACTCAAGTGTCGTATAGTGAAATTTAATCAAAAAAGGATAGTGTTATGACACTAAAAACGTTTTCCTGTATCAATAATGATGTGAACTGTGGATAACTGGTTTAGGCGGTCAACTTCCGAGCACTGGGCTATGAGTTCGAACCCCGCTAAACCTACTGACATTTGAACAGACAGCTGGTATCACTAGGTGTAGCTCATTGCTAACTCCATGGAATTCCAAGTGATTATTCAAGTAATTGTGGCCATAACTATCGAAAATAACGATCCATGAAATTATTTGAATAAGGCATTTAGAAGACAAATTTTGCGAGATTATATTATTTCGTAGTCATTAGTATATACTTTCGTTTTTTATTTAACTGAGTAAATGTCATGAACTTTATTTTATTATTATTGTGAACCATATTAGTTGTAAAGCGGTTGTAAAGGAACTACGAATTGACGATATCATCTCGCGGCGAAATTTGTCTTCTAAATGCCTTATTCAAATTTATCAAAGGGACTAATTGTTTTAATTTTCCCATGAGATTATGTTTACTACATGGCTATATTACAATAAGCTCTGAACCTAAACTTAGTACTTGTTGGGTCTAATCTACAGCCTGGAGGAAAATCTATAACTTCTGTCACATTGAAATTTGCGTCACTCAGTCATAAAGGCAGAAACTTTGCCTAAAGGATGTCCACTGTAGAACTAATGCACGCGAATCAGTTGTGCATGTGAATCGAGATTTGATGACCAAGCTTAGAATTTAGTCTAACAACCTTGTACACCACAGTGTATATGTCTGCTTTGATTTTAGGGGCTAGGATGTTCTAAACCAAAATTTCGTGTTTTTTAACATTTCTGGTCTATAATCTTAAGAAAACAGCATGTGAATAAATGCATGGCTGCACAAAAATATACGCATGTACCTGAAAAGTATAAAATGAAACGTGATAATACATATACGTTCCGCATTTCCTTTTAGTATCCAGTCTCCAGGCTAAGAGAATAAATACTCAAACCTTTCAACTAAGTTGCTGCGATGTACTTTAGTACAGCTAAGTCACTACTGTGTGACAGATATGTACAACCATGAAGACGAACTTTTGTAAAGATCATAGAATAGATCCTGGTGGACAGAATGCGAGAAATATCTCAAAATCACGTCAAGCATGATTTATGGATAATACGATCCCCACATCCAATGACAAAAAAGTAGTTCTATAAATCAATAACGCACAGGTTCTAAAGAATGCTGAACGACAAGATCTTCAAGTAGTATAATAATCGATAATACATCACTCTAAAACAACACTGTTCCAACCGAAGCATGCTCTGTTTCTACGAGAAGTTTTTCTTGAATTTCCTTCAAAACAATTGTAGCGGTAGATTGAAACTCTTTACGAAATGTGCATGAGAGTCAGTTGACAAGTCGTGAACGCAGTTGAATGGTTGAAGCAATATGAAATGCAGTAAACGTGATGCCTTTTGATAAATGGAAAAGGTGATCTATAAAGTAGGTCGCCATCTTGTGAAAAAAAACTTGAACAAGGAGTAAATAATACACCTTGCAATCTAGTATATTCTGTACTATGTTTAAAACATTAACACCAATGAAAGATGAATATATATGTATAATGAGGAGAATATGAAACTAACCAAGATTAATGGCTTCGGCCAATTTGGAAACCTGCGTCTGTATTTGATTCAAGCATGTCTGACTAATGGTGTTGAACAACTTTGAGCATTCATGAAAGTCAAATGATTTTAGTGAAATCGGAGTTCGTATGTCTAAACGTAAAGGCTGGAGAAAAAAAACAAACAAAAAAACAACATCGAAAGGAATTAGTGTCATCAACATTCACATACAAACTGTTTGTGCATTGTAAACCTGTTTGATTTTCAGATGCTCAGATTATACCAACATATCAAAGCAATTATAGCGAAGATTTATAGCTCAAGTGGATGATTCTGTGAATTAGTTGTGTTCTCTTAACTGGTTGATTTAATTGCAAAGCTCTCATCATCTTTTCTGGACAACATTCTCAATGTCAAAGCAATCTTCGATAGATGTTACAAGTGGTGTGGTTGTGCTTGAATTCAAGTCCCTGAAACACAGGTCTTCTATGTCCCAGCTTATGAGCTATACTTATTGTGTGAGGGCTGTTGATACTACTCCAGCTGAAGTAGGTGGAGAGGGACTTGGATCCGGGACCTATTGGAAGTGAACTTAAGCCAGTGAACCACGTCTCTAGTAAAGGTGTTGACAGGATAAAATTAGTGTGACAAAGAGATGACACCAAGGGACTGTCTGTCTGTCTGTTTTCGACATAGAACTTTGCACAAATGTGCGGAAGTTCAAGTCGCCACATTCCGTGTAGCACGCGAAGAAAGAGAAGAAAGTACAAGAAAAGCATAATAAAAACAGTGAGCAGAGGTGTGAGACAAAGGAGTAATAAAGAAATACAAAACAGTTTCATTGAAGATCATAAGTCACAGGGAGTGGATGCATCTGCGCCACTGAGAACGATTTTGAGCCATGTCACCAATTGTTTCCAACCATAGATTTTTACCGTCCCGAGGACCCCAGCCTGGAAGTCTACACACCAAGGGACTAGGAGCACTGAGCAATATGGTTCAGTGTTAATGAAGCCTTTATCTGTTGTTGTATAGCAACACTGATGAATGAGCTTCTATGCAAAACTCTGAATTGTTTAAGTTAACTGCTAGGTTATTTATTCGTGAACTAATGGTGTATTAAAGGTGACAAAAAAAAGACTGTTATATTCAGGTTAGTTTTTTATCCAAATTTTATTTAATTCATTTTTAGTCAGACTTTTAGAGGACAAAACATTCACTACAACCGTCTTCTACACAATTTAATTGATGAATAGTACGCGAACAATAATGTATTTAGAGTGGTGCGCTTGCAACATATCTGAACTTCTAAACACTTTGAATCTAGGTTAATGGCCCCACTCTCCCCTGCTGTCTCTACACTATGCCATTTAGATGTGTTAGGGGTAGCAGACAGGAGTATAAACAAAAAAAATAAATAAAACTTTCTATTCATTTATTTACGTAAAAATTGACAGCTACTGTTTTCTTTCTTTTTATCTATGAAACCTAAAAATCTATAAGTAAAAATTGTTAACGGACCGCCTCTCCACTCGCTCACCCCCCCCCTCCCCGCCGAAAGAAAAACAAAGTAGAAAAATTATAGAATTACCAGATAACAGTAGGATGTACTTTTTTGTGAAATGTTTTAAACGAGTGAAAATGACTGCCAACAATGCCGAACGGCATATATATATATCGAGTAAAATAAAACTAATAGAACAGTTAAAATAATTACTTCTTGCCAGGGTAACCTCTGCTCAACCACTTACAATATACATAAAAGACAAAGGCAACTAACTAAGAAGGTAACCATTACTTATATAAGGGCCTGGAAGACAAGTAACATATAATCTTCACAGACTACTCTATCGATTCATCATGAGGTTTTGTAAGTGAATTGAAAATTATCATAAGATTTTGCATAATACACGAAAGGACTCATTGTCTTCCCACCTTATATATCCCTGAGAAATGTGTTGAAACTTATGTTTAAATGTATAATTGGTAGTGTGGCGTAATGCAGATTAATAGGAAGCAGTCAAAATTGAAATCAACATTTTAAGTCAACGATTGACTGCAGAGGTAGAAGGGTTTGTTATTCAAATCTGTGTTTAGTTTACGCTGCGAACATAAAATAACCTCATTGGACAAGTTATTTGGCCTTGAGCCGATCACCAACCAATCAGGATAGTTCATTCTTTGTCAACCTGACTGAACTTTAATTTGACTACAAATGTACAAATACGATGTGATTTTCCTTAATAAAAGTCCGTTATTAAGTTCCTCCCTTATCTTCTCCAGTTACAATACAACAATTAGGATACAGCAGAATGTTTCTTTATTACTAAAACATGAAAAGGTGTGAAATTTTGTAATTCTTTTAAGTAGAAGGTGGAAATAGGTAAATAATTCAATCTACGTACTGTGTAAAGAACTTCCCTATTACGTACTAATAACCTGCTTACGTTTACTACTGAAAAAAATGTCGAACAAAATTTGAATCCAAGAATATTGATTGAAAGTAAAGTGCTTAAGCTGGCAAAAAAAACAACTTCACTAGAAACATAAACAATAAACACTAATACACATTTGGAGAAAGTAAAAATTAGAGGCAAAGAAATAGAATAGAAGTATGTCATTGAATACAAGTATATACTGGATTGGTGACTCTTAATGAAAATGTCGGCAGTAAATGCATGCACCTCACAATTCAAAAATCCAACACAAATTCTAAAATAATAATAAGCTGAAATCATTAATTTTATTATTTAACAAGTTTAATAACACAAATAGCTATCGAATTTAAGTAACCTGTAGAGAATACAGTGAGAAAGTGAATATTAGGCGACAATGTGTAACGTAATAATAATTGGTTGGAAAATCCCATCTGAACGATCTAATTAAAATATTAATACTTATTTGTGTATCTCAACTAACTGTTATATATCACTGGCCTAACGTTTGCGTATCACCTATTGACTAGTCCCTTATCATTCGTCTTTGTTTAGTCTCTTCTTTGAATGTTATTCCTCGTGGTTGTATGATGATAGTGACGTGTTATTTTATGACTGCGATTTTGTTTGAGTGAGTCAAGGTCACTCTGACTTTGTGCTGTCTGCGAGAATAGCTTGAATCGTGATTCTTGCTGACAGACTTTTGATCTCACCTTGTTGGAAATTATCGGCTTGATTCTAAGGAACATCTTATGGTCAATTTTGTAAAATAATTTAATTCTACAGTACTTATTTTGTAATTGAAGAGGGGAAATCAATCAACGAAGTTGTGAAGTTACAAAGACTTAGATGGTTAGGACATGTGTTACGCGTGCACGCCTAGTCATCGCCTCCCTCGACGAGCAATGTTAGCGGACATAGGGTCAGGCTGGAAAAAAGCTAGCGGGGGTCAAACAAAAACATGGCTTCACCAGTCAATGAAATTCACAACAGTTGGTCTAAGCCACGTAGGAAGGTGTAGACTTCCTGACTGGTTGGGGTCCTCGGGACGGTAAAAACCAATGGTTGGAAACAATTGGTGACATGGCTCAAAATCGTTCTCAGTGGCTAACGCAGATGCATCCACTCCTTGTGACTTATGATTTCCAATGAAACTGTTTTGTTCTTCGTTATTACTCCTCTGCTTACTGTCTGTTATGCGTTTCTTGTACTTTCTTTTCTTGCTCTGTGTGTTTAAAGGAGGGAGTGTGGCGACTTGAACTTTTGTTTTTATTTATTTTTTTATTTTTGATTACAGCTTGATTGCACATCGTATTTTTGGTACAAATGTGGAATTTTCAGTGTAGATAGCGGTAGCTCAAAATTCGCAGGCCGACCATAGATATCAGGAGTGCGTCGGCGTGGGCTCGAACCCCGGACCATGTGCATGGTCGGCGGGAGTCCTAACCACTGTGCCACCGACGCACACCAGTGAAAAGTTCTATGTCGAAAACAGACAGACAGAATTGAAAAGGAACCTACTGTTGCACGACCGCAGAGCCCAGGGGACAACTGCTTGAGGCCGGTCACACGAGGCCTATATGTACCGGCTTCTTGGATTGGTTCCGTATTAGTAAATTTACCACCGGTTACGGACCACCGTAGGGTAAATCCGGATGTACAATTTTTGGGATCAAAACAGCATAGCTTGTCGTCTGAAAGAAACGCCTCACTACTGTTACATCCCTGTTCCCCAGCAGTACGACTTCGCCCACAGACCCCCAGCATAGTGTAAAGAGAATCTTACACTATGTCAGTAACTGCTTTTAGTCTAATCGGTATCTTCGTGGTATGGTAGAACCTGCAAGAACATTAGTCCCAGCTAGTGTAGCTTGTTGGGACGATTGTGATATGCAAGCCCGACCACCACGTCAAGATAGCAGCTATAGGTCGGGTTAGCTTCCTAACAACTTTGTTAAGGTAACAACTGTCGTTTTGTTGTCGTTAGTGCATTTTGAGACTAAGCGTAACTAGGGCAGGTTTTGGTTAGCTATACAGCAGAATGCAAAGATCAGTTTCCAGAGTTCAAACTACAGAGTGTAGGTTTTGTTCGTTACATAGTCTCCAAGAGGTTAAAACACTAATAGGTGGATAAGTTGAATTAAACGCATGCTGGAACTGGTTAATTGAAGCACTTTATAATTTTAGAAGTCAACACATAGTGAAGCTATCACACTTAAACCGAGTAAGAAGAAAAATAAAATATTTGCTTGACACTGAAATCAATAAAAAAGTGCAAACTCAAAAGTATAGATACAAAATTATACATGGTACAATGATCACTGGTGAACACTGACAAAACCTTATTGTCAAAGTGAAAAAAAAGTATGACGTTTCGACGACGCATAAACATAAGGGGGAGGGAGAGAGAGAGACAATCAATAACATGTTATTGATATTTATTTGCAAACGATATCGTCACACTAAATGAGACTGACTGACGTATTAAATAAAGGCAAACAAACAAATAGTCACTTACAGATTTTTCGTGTAGAAATGTTGTAAATATCTCAAGGCATACACGTTTCTCATCTTTGTACAACTCTTTAGATGCAGCCATAGATCGTTGAAAATATTGATTGACAAGATAGAATAACTAAAAAGAAGTGATATACGATAGGTAGGAAAATATTGATTTATGACTGAACACTGTTAGATGATATGAGCAATTGAAAGATATATGAAAAAGAATTACTTTGTGTAACTAAGATATACTAGACGAAATAATAGTTGTAGAAACCTAAGCTACCAGAAATCTTTGTGTTTTAATTTTTCCAATTCTAATCACCTAAAGAACACTAGAAACAGACAGGAAGTGAACAATTGTTTTAACGAAGTACAACCCCCCCCCTACCATTTATCTAGGCCATCTAGAATAATAGTAATAATAATAATAACGATAGTAACCTAGACAACGGCGTTGACAAGTAGTTCATAATTCTCAACATATCTACACTGGAATATATTCACCCTTTGCATATGTAAAACAGCAGTAAACACCATATCATGTGACTCAGTATTATTCCATCCCAAAGTAAAATCCCAATCCTCTACGTCATTCTTCCATTTCTATCGTGGAGCTATAAGCACCACAAAAAAAATGAAATCTGATTATAAGTGTACATGAATTGTTGACGCGTTGCAGAGATAAAATGCGATGACTAAAACAATAAATGGAGAGGGGAATTGTTCATGATTTATACTGAATGAACATTGAGATAATTCATCAGTTTAAGCGAAGCTAATCATTCAGTGGCATAGCGGTAGAACCCTCGCCAAACACACACGTGGTCCGGAGTTCGATCCCCAGTCGACGCATTCCTTTACCTCGCTAAACTAGTAATAATACTGGTAAAAAGGGGAGGTTGTGCATGAAGCTGGTAACCCCATTCCGTAAAAAACTAAAAAAAACCATTGCTACCAAAACTTCAGGCTTCTCTAGCTTGAAGCCCTATGTTCCACTGCGAACGTACAGGAATGAAAAAAGAAATTAGTCAAAGCGAAGCTGATCATTCATGACGATATATGTTTCTGAAGTTTATGACATACATTGTTTGTAGTGGTCTACTAGTTCGCTTATAGTGCTACATTCTTTCAATCTTTAACATAAAATCCATAGGTAGGGTTAAGGTATCCCCATGTAGGGATATATGGACAAGATGAAGGTCATTCTGATCTTGGACTGTCGTCTGTGGGAATTACTGGTGTGTAATTCTTGTGAACAGAGTTTTGATCCCACCATTTTGGGAATATTCTACCTAATTTTCAGGTAATTCTTATGGTTGAATTTTGGTCAGCTGATTTTGTTCTATAGGAGTTGTTTTGTACTTAAGAAAGTATCTTGTCTGTATAGCTAGCTGTCTAACGGCAATGTTGAGGTAATTTTGAATTTTTGATTTTATTAATGTTGAGTAGAAGAAACGATTTATCGACGAATAGCCAGTCTTTGAATCGTTTTATGTCTGTGCGTTTCTTAAGGAAGTTTCATCAGTCGAGATCGGCTTCCTGAGTTCAGACCACAATGAGTCAGTTTTGGTAGTCACAAATAGGACTACACATAATGCATTAAAAAACCTTTCTAAATGAATTTAAACTACAGAAAATAGTATTTCAGAGTTAGTAGAAAATGTGTTGTACATTGGATGAATATAAATACTTGACCAAAAACTAGCCAAACATCCACCACATTGACATTAAATAAATAATTCATATAAAACATGAATACTTACCACCCATGTAGGATCCCGTTTATGAGAAAATAAGTAGTCGATAAACATACCACATTTAGCTGGACTAGCCAATACTGATGTAGCACTATCGAATTCCGATGATAGATGAGCAAGATCATTCGCATTACTAAGCTAAAGTGGAAAATAAATATGTTAATAAAACATATATTGAACGTACATCGAAGGTCAAAAGTGAGTTTAACAGATAAATAATACTGAAATTACCGACTTCGTGTAAAATATATACGCCAGCTAACTGAGTGGATTATGAGTATACATTTGTATGAGTACTGTTCACATCAATTGCCTTTAGAAGTAAAGGCGATAAAATCTATACTCATGTATCCAGTAAACTAAAATCTTGTACCAATCTGTTGTTACCAACTGTTACTAACTTTGTACTAAACAACCAACCAATCAGCTAGAACCTAAGTACGGTTGAAATTCAATAATTGGACCTTACATATTAGTTTACTTTGAATATAACTCAGTGATATTCAAAATAAACTTATCCAATATCGAATTACATTCTACCACGTGCCAAAGTTCTACACTTACAATCAAGGGAATTATGTTAAGAAAATGCAACAGATAAAAGTTCGCTGACGGACTGACTGACTGGTTTCAACGTAGAACTTTGCACAGATGTGCAGCAGTTCGAGTTGCCACACTCCCTACTTGTCGCACACAAACCAAGAGTAGAGGGTAAAGGGAGATTCACAGGAGAGAGAGAGAGAGAGATAATAAAGAGAAAGGTGAGGCGAAAGGAATAGTACATATGGAAGATCAATAGAATTTTATTGGATATTGTAAATCAACAAAGAGTGAATGTATCTGCACCAGCCATTGAAAAAGATTTTGAGCCATATCACAAATTGTCTCCAGCCATTGGTTTTTACCATCCCGAGAAATCCAACCAGGAAGTTTACACCGCTCTATGTGACCGGTTAAACTAAATGCTGTGGATTTCATTGACTAATGCCACTATCTCTTTTCCAACCCGACCCTATGCCAACCAACATTGCCCGCGTCGAGGAAGGCGATGGCTAGGCATGAGCAACACATATCTTAACCATATCAATCGGTGTAACCTCACAACCTTATAGATTAATTTCCCTTCCATATGTAGCATTCGACCAACGCCTAACCTCAATATTGCTCACTCTATTATACCATTTCACACGGGAGATAGAAAGCAGTCACCTATGATCCAAGACAGTTAGCCTTTTCAAGTCTTCCAATTTCAGTAACCATGTCTCACAGCCAACCATAGAGGAGGACAGAAAGAACTGCTGAGCAGTACACACGCCCTTTAGTCGATAGCCAGCCGGATATCACGTCTACGCCAGCGATGTCATAAGTCGTTATATGCCAGACGAGCCTTCTGTATGCGTGCTGAGATTTCGTCAGCGACTAACCCACTGGGTCTGATATAACTTCCTAAAGTTTACACAAATGTTTACTAATGATGCCGGTAACACAATAGACGATATACATTCTTGTGATGACATTAGATTCATTACTCAAAATATCCCGTATTATTATAGTTCCCTTAGGTTCCGAGTGGAACATAGGGCTTCAACAGCACATCTCCCTGTCACCCTTTTCTCGTCTCTCATCTGCTCTTCACATGGTCTCCTTCATATCACCCTCGGACCAAAGCTCAACTTGTCGCCTGCGATTCGGATTCCATTTGAGCAACTCCCTGGCGCGCAATGACACCCAACGACTCACTCAGTGTATATCCTATACATCTCCATTTTCTCCGGAATATTCGCTAAGAGATAGGTTCTTGTTTGGTTTGTTTCTAGAGTTTCTTGATGTTAATTCTTTGTGGTCACTTGGTCTTCGTTAAGGAGCCAGCGACATCAACTATTGATAAAAGTCTACAGACCATTTGAAATGCTTTTCGCGACATGTGAGTCAAGTTTCCAACCCATTTAAAAGAACTAAGTGACATAAAATTGGTGTTTAAAATCCGAACCTTGTTCTTTATACTCAATGCAGAGTAATGAAAATGTCCCTTGCCTTTCCGATTCTGGTTAAAGCGATGCTCCATTATAGATAAGATTTATCAAAATAAAATCTTATCCATAATGAAGTTATACTCTACCACAGTGCCCAAGTTTTATTCTTATATCATTAAAGCGACGCTGCCTGGATAAGTGAAGGAAGTGACCTTTTTCAAATTTACCTCGTTAATAGTGATTAGTGCTGGTTGTTGTTGTGGTTACTGGGTTATCTTCATCACCTCTGTCTTCTCTATAAGTTACATGAAGTCCTGCCCTTCCTACCAGCCTCGCCTGTAAGTCTTCGAGTTTGTGTGACACTGCACACAAATCACCTACGAAATCCAGAGTCTTGTAGGGTCTTCTTTTCAGTCCAACGTATTCCTGTCTTCTCACTGACATGTACAGTCTGATGCATAATTTAGTCCACCACGATTAGGAACATTATGAGTAATAATAAACAGACAGCCTTCTCCTACTGCCGTATTCACTTCAAAAGTTTCAGTGAGTTTTCCGTTGTAGATCACTTGACATGTTTGGCATTATCATCATATACGTGTTGAATGAGATTGTGATAAGAATTTGGGACACACCGGAAGTATTGAATCCCATATTAATACTAACTAAATAATCATTATAATAATACTATATATGATTCCCTTTCTATCCCTGCCATTCAATCCACTTGATGAGGAGACTACTCAATTCCAATAACAAATACTCCTCTCTACATGTTTAACAAGTCTAATGTTTAAACGTCATCATGGTTGACATTTGAAACGATATATACACAACAATGGAATAAACCTTCACACACATGACACATAAAGTGAGAGAGAAAGTGACGGTTAGAGGGAGAATGAACAAGGCATTCAGGATAACAGCATCGTTTATAAAAAATGACTAGATTTAAGCTTTCAAATTACACAAATTACAATATATGTGGAAACTATTTAAGGAAATCACTGGTGGTAAGCAGATAAACAATATTCCATATTCTTTTGATGTATGTACTCTTAACAAATTTTTTATTTACTCTCCCTCAAATGCCATGCTTCCCAGCATCACTTGTGTTAATAATTTCCATCCTACATATTGCATCTATTTTCCTCGGATTTATTTTGTTTTAATTATTCAATTATGTATCCAAGTCGCATTACTTACTCTCGCGATTATTTAAAATGTTTTCAACCTGTTGATTTACGAGTATATAATAACGTTAAGAAAAAGCATCATGGAGGTTGGCAGAGATCATTAAAGTGTACTCCAATGCATCAGATGACTGTTCCTGTGATTATGAGCACAAATTGCAGGTCATTATCGAACAAGATTAACTACTTGCATTCTCTATTATACTCAAATGTATATTGTAATACTGGTGTAATCACTCTTCAAGAGACTTGGCTCCATGATTCATATGACGATAATTTAGTCTCCTTAAGTGGGTTCACAATCTACAGACAAGACCGATGCAGCTCAAAGAAGAAGAGAGGTGGTGGTGTTGCCACTTTTATTAATTCTCAGTGGTCTACTGCCAACAACGTCTGCTTCAAATTCTCAAATGACAATATTGACTGTATAACTGTAAAATGTCGACCTAAACACTTACCTAAGTATAGCTTCATTTTTGTCACAAATATCTATATCACACCTTGTTGCAGTCCCTCAGAACTATCTATCTTCGCTGATGAATTCACTATTTTTGCTGCTGCTTCGTTTGGTAACTCCTTATCTATAGTGACTGGCGACTTCAACTCCAGCGACTGCAGTTTTATTACATTGCTGGGCCATGAAAATGTTGTTAATTTCCCAACTCGACAAAATACTTCACTTGATTTAGTATTTATAAATGATTCTGGAATATACGAAGCTCGTAAAAGAGCCCCGCTCTTCAATTCTGATCATTGTATTGTACGAGTCTTACCCAAAATTTACGGAAAGTTACACAGTAAAGCCCTCTCAAACTTGTCTAAGAAAGTTGTTCACAGATGCTACTCAAATGAGAACGTACATCATCTTAGAAACATGCTCAGTGACACAAGATGGGATTTGTTTAATGATGATTCACTTGATGACAATATCTCTAATATTACATCCTATCTGAAATTCTGTTTTGAAATCTGTTGTCCAAAAGAAACACTATTCGTCAAATTTGACCGTTTCTCCTCGCCTCAACTTAAAAAGCTTCGTAGAGAGAAGGAAAAACTATATAAAATCAAAGATAAAATTGGTGTAAAAAGAACTAACTTCTTAATTAAGTCTGAAATGCAGAGGTTGAATGTAATATATAACCAGAAATTCATATCCTGCAAAAATCCTTCTAATATGTGGAAACTATTTAAGGAAATCACTGGTGGTAAGCAGATAAACAATATTCCATATTCTTTTGATGTATGTACTCTTAACAAATCTTTTATTTACTCTCCCTCAAATGCCATGCTTCCCAGCATCACTTGTGTTAATAATAGCCCCTTTCCAGGTTTTAACACAAATGATGTTCAAAAGTGCCTCAAGTCTCTAAACCCTTCCCAGAGCTTAGGTCCCGATTATGTACCTAGTATTATTTTTAAAAATGTTCTGATATTCTGTGTCACCCTCTTACTGATCTATTTAACAAATCTTTTTCCGATAATATTGTGCCTGCCGTTTGGAAGGACATTAAAGTTGTACCCATACCTAAATCATCTACTGGAGCATGTGTCAAATTTAGACCCATTGCTATTACCTCTCCTTTTTTGAAAACTATGGAGAAATTACTTTTACTTAGTCTTGAACCTTCGCTTAAATCCTTTAATGACCCTAAACAATTTGCCTATAAGCACAGTAGAAGCACTTTAGATGCAGCTGCCGTCTTATATCATAACATTGCTTCCAGTCTAGACAAGGGGGCTAAATTTGTTCGTTGCGCCTTCCTAGACTATACATCTGCTTTCGACTCGGTCCCTAGGGACATCTTATTAAATAAACTTGCTGCTAGTCAAACAGAATGTTGGGCTGTTAACTGGTTATATTCCTATTTCTCAGATAGAAAGCAGTACACCGTATATAAAGGGAAGTCTTCCACTTCATTGCCTACTGAAGCTGGTGTCCCTCAAGGTGCTGTTCTTTCTCCTTTTCTTTTTTCTTTCTTCTTGCATGACTTGCCTCACTCTGATGAAATAAACTTTGTGAAGTACGCTGATGATTTAACGGTTTCAATGGCTGTTAACTCCCAGCTAGATTGTACTAAAATAAATAGCTTTCTATCGGAAGTCAGCAAATGGTCTGAGTCTAACGGTCTTAAACTGAATCCTTCTAAGTGTCAAACTGTTGATTTCAGCTTAAGATGTAAACGACAGTTAAAAGAAGTCATCGATTCTCATGACAGTTGTAAAATTGACGACAATGATATAGGAATCAAATCAGAAATTAAGTATCTTGGACTCATTCTCTCTTCTGATCTCTCCTGGTCTTCCCATGTCTTAGCAATCTCCAGTAAAATATTCCGCTTGACATTTTACATTAAGAAGTTAAGACACTCGGGTATAACTCAACCCCTCATCCTACAGTTCGTAAACTCTTGCATCCTACCTATTCTTCTTTATTGCTCACCCTTATTCTTTCCTGGTTTGCTTAAAAAAGACTATGTCACAATTCGTAGAATACTGAAGACTGTCAGTAGGGTGAGTGGTGTCCCAGTGGACCACATAGTTAACGTCGTTGTCGATAGGCATTTGACTTCGTGCAATAAATTTGCTAAAGGGATTTTGTCTGACTTGGAGCATCCGCTTTACCCTCAGCTTTCACCTTGCATCTCCTCAGGTAGAACAAGGAGTAACTTCAGAAAACTGTATGCTCGCACGTCTAAGTATAAAAATTCTATGATACCATACTTGGCACGTATTTTATGTGATGAAAATAGTGTCAGGCAAGAATTAACTAACCTTTTTTCATCTAGTAAATAAACAATTTCCTCCATCCATCCTTATATACCTTCAAGTTTTACTTTTATTACTTCTATTATATTTATGGTCCTGTTACTTCTTTGTTTTACTCTCATAATTGCAAACACCAACTTATCTCCATGACGGCTGTAATCTTTGTTTTTCCCCTCACCATATCATGTAAAGAGAACATTATATTCAATATTTTTAAACATGTTAGGATTTCTATACCACATTGACAATACTGTGTGACACAAGCCAACGGCAATTTTCACTTGTATTCTTATTATTATTACCCTAGCTGTTATCATTATTATTGCTATTTCCATTTTATATGCTGCATGTTTTTGACACTACCTCTATTGTAAATGTGGAAAATTTTCTGTGTGATTAATTTTATTTATAATTTGAGGAAATTAGATGCAATATTGTGATTAATGCTGAAAATTCCATTCTGTATCACAAGTACTGTTTTTGGAATAAAGTAAATCATTATTATTATTATTATTGAATAATGATAATAAACATATAAATTATAATTAAAGTGTATATGAAAACTAAAAATGAGACTTTTCTTAAAATGAACATCGAGTAAATTATGCATGAGACAAAAGTACATTCGTAAATATTTAGTATATTTATGTATATATACACACATATGTATGTTGTAAACAAAGACTTTTTATTATTTCATGAAATGAGCAATGAACAAGAATAGTGTGTAAATTTACAAATATCTTAAAACTGTAACACACTAAACACCACCAGTACCACCACCACCCCCATCACGACCACCTTATATTATTTATACATCTATGCACCACCTCTAAACACACATGTATGTTTCTAATTCCACACACGTATCTATCTATCTATCCGCATGTGTATTGCCAAAACACACTAGTGTATGCAGTAAAACCAGAGAGAGAAAAGGATGAATCAATACTAGTTGGCTAATATTTATGATATAATAATTAACAAATCAGAACAGGTGATGATACCACTTTTTTTTCTCCCTAAGAACATATGAATACGATTGTAGAAGGTGTATTCCTTTTCCGCCCCCTTCTTTTTTCAAGTATGAGCATGGTTAAAACTGTGAGGCTTTATCAAATAGGTGAGGAGATGATTATTGTGTTTTACCAAGGCTTGGAAATTCTGTGCTAAACACAAACATGGTGCGTCGGTGGTATGGCAGTTAGGACGCTCGCCGACCATGCACATGGTCCGGGGTTCGATCCCCGGCCGCCAACGCATTCCTTTGCCTCGCTAAGCAAGAAATAATGCTGGTAAAGAGGAAAGGTAGGGCATTAGGCTAGAAACCACATCCTGTAAAAATAAACACTGCTACAGAAACTTCAAGCCACTAGCTTGAAGCCCTATGTTCCACTGGGGAACGTGAAGGAAAAAAACAAACATCTGTTTGTAGCCTAGAGAGAGAGAGAGAGAGGCACAACTTGTGTTCAGTGTTAGTTTACGGATAAATAAACACAAAAATAATAATAGGAATATATGACTTACAACTGCAGATTGGATAAAACTACTGAAGAGGAGTAGTTAAATACAAATTTTGAAGGGTCTTCAGGAAACTGTTTGTGTGTTTCGATGGATTTCAGGCTTTTTGTGAGTTGGCATATAGTAGATTGTAACCGTTTTCAGTGACTATTGACGTATTCCGTAAACCTCTGAGTTGTGCTACCTAGTGAAACTCAGAGGTTTACGGAATACGTCAATACAGTCACTGAAAAACGGTCACAATCTACTACATGCCAACTCACAAAAAGCCTGAAATCCATCGAAACACACAAACAGTTTCCTGAAGACCCTTCAAAATTTGTATTTAACTACTCCTCTTCAGTAGTTTTATCCAACCTGCAGTTAGAAACCCTATCCATAGGTCCGAAATTCTGTGACGTAAACCTAAATGGCAACAGATTCCATACATATGTGACTTAGTTGTTAGATAATTTCTGAGAGGAATGCAGAAATAGAGTAGGCTATTGATTTTTTATTTGTTTTTTTAATGCTGACCAGTTTAACGTCAACTTAAATGACAGGGGGTCATATATGCTAACAGAAAGAAAATAAAAATTACTCTTCTATAAATTATGATTAAAATGAAAGAAACCGGAGGTGATAAAATCAGTCATGACAATGAGGACAATAGCAACAACAACAACAACAACAACAAAAACTTTCATTAAATAACTGAAGAACACAAAACACGATGCGTAAGGAGAGATAAGAAAAAACACAAACTGAGATTGTATGAGTTAACAGTGACAAGGAAGAAAAAACATTAATCACACACACACACACGTAAGTGGGATTTGCAGTTATTAATGAATATAATACTTTTCTACTCATCAGAAAATAGATTTTTTTATTTTTAAGAAAGAATATTATGATTACTCTGGTGCAGTTACAAACAAATGATAAATAAATCCTGTGCGTCGGTGGCATAGCGGTTAGGACGCTCAATCCCCGGCCGGCGCACTCCTTTACCTCACTCACCCAGAAGTAAAGCTGGTGAAGAGGAAAGGTTGGGCAACCCCATCCTGTAAAAAATGAACACTGTTACAGAAACTTCAAGCTTCTAGCTTGAAGCCCTATGTTCCAATAGGAACGTGAAGGAAAAATAAATAAATCCACATATGAAGGCGCAAACCAAAAAGCTGACAGAACACACAACGAAGACAGGACTTCACGTGAATATGGAGAGGAAGGAGGTGGTGAAGATGTCTAACCACCACCAACAACAACAATAACAACAAGCACTAATCAATATTAGTGGGAAAAATCTAAAAAAGAAGTCATCTAGTTCATTCATTTAAGCAGGTGGAAAAGATGCAGATATCTAAGTTAGAATTGGAAATGCAAGACAGAAGTACGACACTCTGAAATCCTTCTGGAAATCTACTGCACTAAGCATAAGGATCATTAAGATTTAGATTTTCAGGACTAATATCGATCAATTCAGTGCTTCTATATATATATGGTTCGGAGAAACGGAGAACACCTTCACCAAAAGCATTTTTAACAGCCAGACGTTTCACGTTCACTTCACACAGAAGGTCGGATAGCCAGAAAAGTTAACGAACTAACCAACGACTTATTGCCTAACAAATATTCCGAAGGAAATGGAGATAGATTGGGCATGCTCTGAAAAAAGACCGATGAGTCACGTCACAACGCCAGCCAAACCCTCGAGTGGAAGTCAAATAGGAAACAACAAGTTAGGCATCCGAGGGTGACATAGAGAAGATTGTGTAAGAGAGGGAATGAAAATGCTTATGGGAAATCATGGAGTCAGTTTAAAAAAAGACTGCATGGAAAAAACAGTGAGGTTAAGGTATGCTGCTGGAGTTTTATGCTCTACTCGGGAAGCAAGGTAACAATAAGAATAATGACAGTCACTTGGGTGAGTAGTATATAAGGTGGGAAAAAAGTGTATGAATAAACTAGTGAAAAAAAAAGAATAAAAGTAGATTTTGAGAAACGATGACGAAAACTGTAAAGATTACGCAGTGAAGAATAATTAAGCTTTTACGACTGAAAACCAGCTTTAGCGCTTCTTTTATTCTAAAAAATATGTATATATAATGAGTCATGTGTTGATTGAGGAGAATAGAAACAATGAGAATGAGCTCTAAAATAATTCCCATGTGTAAAAGGCAATCAATTCTACAAACTTTTAAAGAATTTCAAAAATATTCAGTGGATTCATGTGAATAACGGCATTTTAAGAATAAAGGACAGTGGTGGATAAAACCAGACTTCCCTTAGTTAAAATTTTTTTGGGATTGTTACAACAAGACGAATGCACCATACAACTATTACAATAAAAACTTTAGTTGAAAAAACGAGACAGAAGAAGAAAGATTAGTGAAATGTTGTGCGAGAAAACTCCCAAACGAAACAAAGATATATTTAAAAGAAGTATATAGAAATATCTGCCTATGAAGGCAAAATGAAAGTTGTACTTGAGATGAGCGATACAGAACTTTGCATATAACATTGTCCGTTTATACTTCATCCTAGTTTGGGAATCATCGGGAGTACGCATCCACCCACCACCAGGGTTCGAACCCAGAACCTTCCGGTTACAAGGCCAGAGAACTCGTATACCATTCAGCCACTGGGAACCGATTCAATGGCTCATGAATTCTAACCTTCTACCAATTCGTGATTTAGCGCGACCCCAACCATTGCCGTTGGTGGGACGTCCATCCACACACGTGACATCTAATTGGACCTCACTGGTCACGACTTTTCACTAGAACTCCAGGAAACTCCATCCTGTGGCAAGTCACTAGCGAGCATCAGATTAATTTTCTATAGTTTGGTTTGTAAGGGTTAGTTATGTGGCTGAATGGTATACGAGCTTGCTTTGTAACCGGAAGGTCCTGGGTTCGAACCCTGGTAATGGGTACGTACTCCCGATGATTCCCAAACTACGATGAAACAGCAGCTGTCCAGTACTCTCTGGTTTTCAATGTTTCTTTAACTGATATCAATCCACGATCAACCCGTAAAAACACAGCTAACCCTTATAGACCAAACTATAGAAAATTGTCCGTTTATAATTCGCTGAAATTTTTAAATGACAACAATGAAATATGGGAAAGGCAAAACACACATGGAATAGTCGAATGGTGTAAGACATTAAATTACTAGGAGAGGAATCAGAGTAACATCAAACAGTAATGTGATAAAGTGAGTAAAGTACGGTAGTTCTGTTTCCGAGCTTTTGCAATTTTAGTGTTAACCATAAGTGAATGCAGTTCATCACTTAATGTTTTCAGATCATTTAAAATATTTGACAAAGTTCCGGAATTTATCCACATTTTTCTCCCTTCCTTATAATTTAACTTGTTTCGGTAACTAACTGATATTAATAATTGATCTATACGGCATTTCTATCACCTTTTAGAACATTATTTAACTGTCCAGCTTTGATGAGAAGTTCTGAAAAGAATATTGTCTACTGGCGGCCTGTCAGGATATCTTAACAATGTTCTCTTATATTGCTTGACTTACTCAAACTTCGTGTGTTTCGGTGGCATAATAGTTAGGACGCTCGTCGACCATGCACATGGTCCGGTGTTCGATCCCCGGCTGCCAACGCACTCCTTTACCTCTCTAAGCAAGAAATAAAGCTGTTAAAGAGAAAAGCTTGGGCATGAGGCTAGCAACCCCATCCTGTAAAACAAACACTGCTACAGAAACTTCAAGCCAATAGCTTGAAGCCCTATGTTCCACTGGGGAAAGTGAAGGAAAGAAAACTCTAAACTTCACTTAAACTTTCGAAAACAATCACTAAAGGAGTTTCATGCGCATCAAATCCTTTGTTTAGTGCAAACTGAATTATATCAGTCAAGTTTTCAATGTGACCACCATTCCAGGTGGCTCACCACAACGGTGCACCTCTGGATGGTTGTTATCAGCAGGAAGGCCTCGACTTACGTTTCGTCCTTGTTGGCACTCACTAGTCAGCAAGACATATCTACAATCTTGAAGTTAGACACATTGCAAACTTGACTGATAAGAATTCAGTCTGCATTAAACAAAGGGCTTTGACGGATGACACTAGTGGCTTACTACACAGTGTCCAGTCAGAGTATCCGATGCAGTCCCACAGAAGGTTAGTCACCAGTCTGAACAGCTCGATGGTGACATCTCTTACTGCAATACTGGGTGGGGATATGAGTTCTCCTAAGATTGTAGATACGCCTTGCTAACAGGTGAGTGCCAATCACCTAACAGGCTTGTTATATTTTCATAGTACGAATATGTTTGAAGTCTGTCTGTTTTCGACATAGAACTTTGCACAAATGTGCGGCAGTTCAAGTCGCCACACTCCGTGTAGCGCGCGAAGCAAGAGAAGAAAGTACAAGAAAAGCATAATAGAAGAGTATATAAATGTGCAAATAGCAGGAGAAAATAGCTATGTGTCAGACATTCTTTGCACTCCAAGTGAAACATAAGACTTCAGGCCTTGAAGCTTTAGTAACGTTGGTACTGTTTTCCCCCGGGTCTCCTGGCGACTAGTTAATTAGGTAAGATTTAGAAGTGTGTGTGTGTGTTTATCAACCGGGAATCAAACCTGTACCTCTCGTATAATTGACGAGAGAGTTCTGCCATTGAACCCCTGAAGCACATTTCAGATCGGTATAACTAAGTACTGAAATTGTGCATCCACTGTGGATTATTATTACGATTATAGTTTCCGTTAATTCCTAGAGGAACATAGGGCTTCAGCCTAACATCTCGATTGCATTCGGTTCTCCGCCGACGTTTTCACCTGGCTCCACGTCTGCCCACATGGTTTCATCTTCTCTTTTTATCACCTCCTCCATGTCACCCTCGCACTGACGACAAACTCGCCGCTTCTCATTCGGGTTCCACTCGAGCTTATGAGGTGACTCACTTGATGGTTTGTTTTCTCAGAATATGACCAATCCACCTCTATCCATTGTGGATACTTCAATGATACTTTAAAGGTAACATATCAACTTTATAATTAAATCTATAATACACTCATTTTAATTAGACTAAAACTCATACTATTTAAAACATAAATATTCACTACAAATAATAACAGTCGACTGACGACCGTATATATGTAAAAGATATTCAATTAGTGACATCTAATGGATCGATATTATCTTCTCTTTTTTTTAAAACAGAATGTATGCAAAGAACAAAGGTGAATTTTACGTCAATGAATGATACGACGATACTAAGATAGCTTTAATATTTTACTAGAATATAAAAGTATTTTTTAAAAATTCTAATTTTAGCCAATAAAGTAACAGATGAATAGTTGTTTTTATAATATTAATAATGATAATAATGATTAAGTTTGGGATGACTAATTGAGCAGTAGGTTAACTAGAATTATTGATGCTTTAGTAGATTAACATAAAAATGATGACTCATGAAAAATGCAACTGATTTGTGTGAGATTTTTATAATTTTATAATGAGATATTATCTCTCTTATATAAGACTACATATGTGGTTTATAGGTTTAATTTCTACTTTGCTTATCGCCATTCGGTTAGCTATCAGTACGCATACATATAACGTGGATAGATGATGAATCATCCCGACTACCTACCTCTAAAGGATCACCACCTTAATGCGTAAGTGCAGGTACAGACTCATTGTTAAAAGGGATAGATGCAGGAATAAAATTTTAGTCAATGCATAAACTCATGAGGAGAACTCACATCACTGTCACCTTCATCATCAAAATTTCGACCCATTACATGACCAGAAGGCGGTAGGCTACTAGAAAACTGAAAAACCGAAGATTAAGAAAATAAAAAAAAGAATACGGTTATCTTTATGCTTGACACAAGTAGAAGGAATTTAACACAAAATCTTAAAAATTAAGAAAAGTGGAAATCAGAGGAAATATTAACAACCAGCTATAAATCTCTCTACATCACAAAAAACGTACAGATAGATTTGTGTTATGCATTAATTAATTATACAAGGCCGAAGCATTAGCAACTTCATTAAAAAACAGATTTACTCTGTCTAGTACCCAAAGTTAAAAACACTACTGGACGTGTAATATCACATTGTTCAACTACTTTTTAGAACAACACCGTATTTACAGTGCAGTTTATAGCCCAACATATGAAACCTGTACATGATGCATAACATTTGTTTGAATGTGTTTTAGTGGGGATGTGGCTCATTGGTTTAAGCACCCAACCTGAACAACTGGGCAGTACCACTAGCTCTATCAAGCAACAAGTGCGACTCAGAGCTGATCGAATGAATAATCTATTCTGAGTAACTCAGTTATCACTCAAAATGTATTCCACTACTTAAAAGTTATTGTGACTTGCCTTTCCAGTCGTTAGCAAGGCGATAAAGGCGAAGTTTCTGACAAGAACGAATAATCGGTAATGAGTTCTATGAATATAACAATATGGTAAGCAGAACATATTTGTCTATCCCCCCTTTGAAAAGCAATTATAAGGCTGAGAACACTTTACAAAGTGCAATGTTTGAGTAGTGAAGCACACAGATATTGGTGATTGATTTAATTAATTACTGGAGTAGTAGTAGTAGTATATGCCCCACCGAAGCAAGTACATAGTGAACCCGAAATGGGTCAGTGGTTCAGGGGTAGAGTACTCGCCAAATACGCCTCATGTGGTCTGGGGTTCGATCCCCAGTCGGCGTACTCCTAAGCCTAGCTTAGCCGGTAGCAAAACCCAGTAAACAGGGAAGTAGGGAGTGAGACTAGCAGCTTCACCCTGCTACTGAATGTTCAAAGCCCAAGGTTGAAGCTCTATTTTCTTGTTCAGAACGTAGTGTGAAGGAATAATAGCAATAGAACTTCACCTGTTAGATTTTGTACTTTAGAATAGTGGCAAAAAGTGCACAGTGAAAATCAAGTAAATCACAGTTTCACTGACCACTAGGATATGAAAAATAGTTAGAGTTTTGAATAATTAACTAAATTAGGTGATATATATATATATATATATATATATATATATATATATATATATAAACAGAATTTTAGAATAACAAATCTTGTGCTACAACACAGTTTTGCTTTTCTTATTCAACTGAAATGTCTTGTTTATATTACTCTTTCTAATGCAAAATGAAATTGATTATGAAATCAAAAAATGCACACTATTAGTAGTAGTAGTTCCTGTTGTTTTATTCTTTATGAATATTTAAAATCCAAAGCCTAATCGGATTTCTGCGTGTTGTGCGCGTATACACACACACAGGCACTCAAACACTAGAACAAATTTATACTAATTGTGATATGAGCGAATAAATATATCTCAAGTAGGTCAAAAAACCTGTCAGAGCTCGTTGTATTTAGCATATTGATCAATGTTATAGTGTTGGTGAATCGACTTAACTACCACCCACCTACCAACTAGGATGTATACATGCACACAGAAAGCACGCACACACACACACATACAGAAATAAACACATAAATGTGAATGGTAAACCTGCTGCCGGATGTATGTAATTACAAATATACACATATAAAATATTGGTTGAGGGTTGACAGAACAAAACAGTTTAGGTAGAAGTTTTATTAACTGTGTACACACTGATGTAATGTTACGCCTGATTTGCATGGGTATTTTTTACAATCACATGTGTTTCATTGAGCTTAGAAAGTTTCGGGTACACAATAAGAATACGTACAATAGGAATCACATTTGAAACATACAAGTGATAATCTGAAGTAATTTGGAGGATGGTGTAGCGGTAAATAATTCCCCAAAATTATTGACCACAGCAATCACTCATTGGATGCTGACCACCACTGTTTAAGTCGACTTGTTTAGCTGAAGGCTTCCGGTCAAGCATCCCCGCCATTTGGTACCCCGTCGTGTCACGTGCACGATCACTAGCTAGCTAAGCGTTCGTCTGAAGGCTTGTTTTGGTCCCGAAATATATCACGAAGTTTGGACGATCAATTATTGGCTTTTGCTTTGTTTTCGGTACGCGAGAATAATTTAGAGGTTGTGTAAGATAATTCCGTCAACACCTCTAAACTGGTAACTAGCAGTGGAATCCAAGATGCGCATTGCGTTATATTTAGGACTGGTCAGATGGATGTGCCTGCGATCCCCAGTGAGTAATGAGGTTTTCGTCGAGGCTCAAACCTGTCATTTCAAACGTCAGGGTCCCAAAAGCCACCTCTTGTTCAACAGGTGTCATTTATTATTTATTTTTAATTCAATCTTGATTTTGCTGTTAATTGATTCGACCGAAGTGTTCGGCCTCTGTTGACACAAGAGATGACTCTCATGGCTTAAGTGGTCAAGTGGATAGTGCCCTGGAGTTTGAAACGATTGATAGTAAGTTCGAGCCTCAGTGTGAACCACATTAGTCAGTAGGGACTGCAGCCACATCCAGCTGACCAGTTACAAATAGGACGTAATGCGTAGTCCGTATTCCACTGCTAGTCACCATTCACCAAATTACTTTAAGTTCATCCTCAGAAATCATTGGAGAAACCGCACAAGGGGACCGACGCGTCAACAAAGGCCGAACATTTCGGTTCTAATCAATCAACTGGAAAATCAAGACTGAGTTAAAAATCTTTAAGTGATAAATTTACTACGTCAAAACAGTTAGCTCAACACTTCAGAATGTCTGTATTTCATTATTCTGTCGAATACCTCAAGAAATTGCAGCATGTGTATGTGTCACGTAATTTACCGGACAAAATACCTTCTTTTTTACCAATGAAATATTATCACGT
The DNA here is from genome assembly GCA_944472135.2 of Trichobilharzia regenti. Lineage (NCBI taxonomy): Eukaryota > Metazoa > Platyhelminthes > Trematoda > Strigeidida > Schistosomatidae > Trichobilharzia > Trichobilharzia regenti. The sequence goes on from OX235262.1 coordinate 139,240,218, forward strand.
GTTGGTTTTCAGGGATTTGATTAGTTACAAGTTTAATCACGAGTTGATCTCAGTCAGAGAATCATTGGAAAGCTGTTTTTTCCTAGTGTAGGACTCTTCAACAATAGGCATCCGTAGGGGGTTCAAAACCAGGATCTTCTGGTTAGGGTTACACTCCCAGACCTTCCAACGGTTCTCTGATTGATATTAATTTGTGATCACACTTGTAATAAAATACTATCCACATTAGGGGGAAAGAGTAAACAATCAGTAGTCAAATATACAGACTGATTTCATTTATTGCGTACACAAACCTATGGGGTCACAGTTGAGTATAAAGGAATGATACTAAAAATCTCGAAAATGGGAAAAAAAAACATTTATTCACTATGCTTTTATTTACAATGCTAACTACGTGTTTTACAAATAATTGAAGGTTTAAGTTGTAAGTTTGTGTCACTGGAATTTGTTCAAGTTTGTATTCACGTGAGAACGCTAACAGGTATGAGAATACACAATACAGACAAGCAGTAACTGTCACAATGTATTACTTTCTATAATGAATGGTATATTATTATTGTATCTGTGATTCAGAGAAAAATCATATATAGTTTTATACATTTTTTATGCTGTGTTAAACCATTTTTTGATGTGTATTCGAATGTAAGAAATAAATTACACAGAAATCCTTTTTTGCCTTCACAAATATCTCAAATAGGCTGCAAAATATATAACAGGTGTGAATTATCTAGAACTCTTACTCTCTACATATATATAAGCTATTTAATCTGTATTTTTGAATTCAGACTATTGATTTTTATTACATCTAGGTCAATTGAATTCAGTCAGAGCTGTACAACACAACTAGAACAACAACAACAACAACAACAATAACAACGAAACGAACAGCAAGTAGCCCAACACTTTTATGCCCATTTTTACCTGATATTTCTACTACTATTTGTCATAAATCTATTTCATTTTTACAGGTTAACTATGTCCAGAAAGCAACAAAACAAACAAAAAAAGAAATTAATTTCACAGACGTCTTTTTAGTGTGATGATGATAATAATGTAAACATTGTAATTTCGAGTTGATATTGAATAACTGAAGACTAGAGAAAAACAAACAGGCAGGTGTATATATTTATGATTAAATTTGACCAAGGTATCTGTGTCATTATCTGCAAAAGGGTTGATATAAATATCAGACAATATGGTGGATATAAGTTTGACAGTTTTAAATGGAAACATAAACTGGACAACTATACGCCAGACGCAACTGATGATGATATGAACAGCCTTCGGTGTAAAGCATGGTAGTACTATTCGGAGGAGGTTCAACTACTGTCATTAATAATGTTATGCATTTATTATAGCACAGAATGTTTTTGTCAACTAACATTTCAATCAATATAGGTATAACTGCTATATGTATATTCGAACGTAAAGGCATCTTTTCCTCCTATTATCCTCAGTATATAAAATACTATTGTGAGGATGTGGCTCATTGGCTTAACCACTCAACTTCTAACCAATATAGCAAATATATTTATTCAGGCATCTATAAAACACAAAATAATTGTGCAAAAAATACCCTTTTCGATAAATTCCTCTTCTGGCTCTACAATTATATATATATATATATATATATATATATATATATATATATATATATATATACAGAATATTCTAGAATAGTAGTCGATAACAATATTTGTGTTTTTTTAAATAATATCGATTTGTAAAGTGTATCTACCAATTTCACTGCTCCTGTGGAGCCAGTCACATAGGCCGTACAATAAGCCGTGTTTCTCATAGAATTTCCGAACATCACTCTGCATAGTGGTTAAGCAAAGGACAAATAAAATCTATTCACAGCGCTATTCTATCTCATCTTGTGGATACAGAACACAACATTGACGTTAACCATGCTTTCAGGGTAATTTTAACGCATACCTACGAATCTCAATTTTGCCTTAAGAGTTCGACTACTAAATATTTGCTGAGGCTGTTGAGATCCAATTTTAACAAGCCTAATTTATGTGCCCAAAAGAAGCTAGTTCAGACGCCGTCCTTACCAAGGCCATCTAGGTTTGAATGATTCTCAATTTTCGTGAAAATTTCCTAATTTTAGTTGATATCCTACTCGCTATTATATCTTTATTACTATTATAATTTAAGTATTTTTAGTGAACTGTAATTGCATTGATCATACTTTACAATTCGATATTATTTAAAAACCACTAATATTGTTATTGACTACTAATCTAGAATATTCTATGTATACTAACATATATATAATTGTAGAGCCAGAAGAGGAATTTATCGAAAAGAATATTCTTTGCTCAATTATTTTGTGTTTTAACCAATAGGTTATGGGTACGAATCCTACTCCACTTACTTCAACCTGGGCAACCAGTGCGCCTCGTAGCCTGACATCGGGTAGGTGAGTTCTAACTAACTAAGCAACTATATAAATCATATATCGTCTTCAAGTTGATTTTTGTTGAGAAGCTCCAAGTATCTGTCCCATTAAAAATCACCATTTTATAAAACACAAGACTATAACACCTTAATTAAATGATTATCACTATTAAAAAACTAGCGTACCATAAATTCAACATCACTAGGATTTTGATCTCTACAATACACAAATTCGATTCTTCGAAGTCGTAGGTCCTGTATACTTTTTACATTCAACAATTATGAACGAGAATTAAGTTCATTAATGACCTTTAATTGATATAATAGCTTGGTAAATACTAACCAAACTTCACAGTGTTGCAACAATCGGTCAGTGGTCAACATGTAAGAATGCTTATAAATTAACTGTTACCTTTATTGAAACTGATAAGTTGAGATTTTTCTACTCATCACACACCACATCACATTGTATAAGCTTACAAGAAGCAGTATGCACGGATAACTCAGTGGTAGAATGTTCACCAATCACACACATACACACACACCATAAGTGGTCCGGATTCGATTCCTAGCCGATAGATACACTCATAAACCTCACTCAGTATACTACTACTACTACTAGACAGTAAGCCCAAATTTAAAGGGAAGGTTGGATGTGAAGCTGCACGTACACTTCACGCTACGAAAATAAAATCAACACTGTGAAGACTTGAAGCCCCTATGTTGCACTCGGAAGAATAAAACAAAATAGAAAATATTCTTATAAGGCTATGAAAGCCAATATTGCTTACAACAAAGTCAATAAAAAAAACCTATGATGAAAACTAGCATTCAATTCATAAAAGAAACTAAATATCGTATTTTATGTATGCACCAATAACAACAAATCATATAGACGAATCAGTCTGTGAACACGGGCTGTGTCGTGAGATTAAACCTTATTATTATTCCCGTGGGTCCCGAGCGGAACAGCTTCAACAACAACACATCACTTTGTTCTTCTTTCTGCTGTCCTCATCAACTGGCTGACCCCACGATTGCCCATAATTTTCTCGCCTCCTCTCCATACGATCCCCTTCATGTCACCCTAGCAACAACGACCCACTTGTCGCTTCCCGTTGGGATTCCACTCGAACGATGGCCAGCATTGCGCGCGGTGTCGTTTGACAGCCTCCTCAACATATGACCCATCCATTTCCATTTTCTGCTACATATTTGTTGAGCAATCAGCTCTCACTTGTCGGTTTGTTCTCAGTCACCCAGAGTTTCTTAATGCTAATTCTTTCTGGCCAGCAGGCCATTTCATCTTCAATATGCAGTCATGGAAGCGGGCAGCTGTTGATAAAAGTTTGTAACTTGTTGGAAATTCTTTTCGTTACACTCTAAGTTTCTGACCCATATAGAGGGACAGACTTCATATTTCTGTTGAAAATCTGAGTTTTGTTCTTTACGCTGCTAAATGAAGACGATTTCCAAACTGGTTTCAAGTTGATGAAGGCGTATCTTGTCTTTGCGATTCTGACTGCCTTTGACATCTTCATCCGTTCCGCTTGTGGTTGAGACCGTGCTTCCTAGATAAGTGAAGGGAGTGACCTCTTTCAAATTTACCTCATTGATGATAACTTGTGCTGGTTGTTGTAGTTGTTGCGGTTCGTTGGTTATCTTTATCACCTCCATCTTTCTCTATAAGTTACTTGAAGTCCTGTCTTTCCTGCCAGCCTCTTCTGACAGTTGGTTGCCTTTCAACTGTAAGTCTTCAAGTTTTTTGTAACACTACACATAAATCATCCGCGAAATCCAAATCTTGTAGAGTCTTCTTATCGGTCCCGCGTATCCCTGTCTTCTCACTCCCATGTACAGTCTGACGCATAATCCAGTCCCACCACAATTACAAACAGCATCGTTGGTGATAATAGGCAGGCAGCCAGGCACCTAGGCCTTGTCTTAACTCCTGTATTGACTTCGAACGCCTCGCTGAGTTTTCCGTTGTAGATCACCTTATTACACGTAGCATTATCATACATCTATTGAATCAGGTTGATAAATAAGATTCCACCTGATACTAGCGATTATCACTGAAGGTGTACACTAACAAGCTTTTCATATAAATATATACATAGAAATGCACTATTGAAACAATACAAATTATTTGACTTAATTAGTATGATAATGAACAGCAACAACGAAGTAATGATAATGAGCATAACTAATTTACATCAGATAGTAGCAAAAACTTCGTGTACAGTACTACAGATTATTTTTTTGTGTTTAGTAAACACGCCTAATGTGAACTTTGTAGTGGTGGTGGGTATTAGTAAAACAAGTTAAGATGTAAAAGCACGCATATATCACCGGGTGTGTGTATGTGTGTGCGTGCGCGCGCGCGCATTTATGAAAAAAAATGGGGGAGGAAAAGAAAATGAATACGATGCGAACTATGGAAGAATTTAGGAGACATTAAAAAAATCTTAGAAAATGTTAAAATTTACCTTAGATACAAATTTAAATGCCTTATAATTTAGTACATTACGAAAGAACATAGTATAAAAACGATTAGTGCTAAGGTAAAAAGTAAACGGAGGCGCCGTAGTGATGACGATCATGTTCCCTATAAATTGTTACGTTGGTTTTTGGACATGATGGACTTCTTTTTGCGGAAAAAAATATTTATACAAGTACTGGTTTTTGTAGGGATTTAGTTTGACTATTTAGAGGATTTCAAATGAGCTGATGTCAGCTAGGGAACCATTGAAAACCTACAGGGAGTGCTGGACAGCTGCTGTTTCATCCTAGTTTGGGAATCATCGGGAGTACGCATCCACCCACCACCAGGGTTCGAACCCAGGACTTTCCGGTTACAAGGCCAGAGAACTCGTATACCATTCAGCCACTGAGAACCGATTCAATGACTCATGAATTCTAACCTTCTACCAATTCGTGATTTAGCGCGACCCCAACCATTGACGTTGGTGGGACGTCCATCCACACACGTGACATCTAATTGGACCTCACTCGTCACGACTTTTCACTAGAACTCCAGAAAACTCCATCCTGTCACTATAGAAAATTAATCTGATGCTCGCTAGTGACTTGCCACAGGATGGAGTTTCCTGGAGTTCTAGTGAAAAGTCGTGACCAGTGAGGTCCAATTAGATGTCACGTGTGTGGATGGACGTCCCACCAACGACAATGGTTGGAGTCGCGCTAAATCACGAATTGGTAGAAGGTTAGAATTCATGAGTCATTGAATCGGTTCTCAGTGGCTGAATGGTATACGAGTTCTCTGGCCTTGTAACCGGAAGGTTCTGGGTTCGAACCCTGGTGGTGGGTGGATGCGTAATAATAATAATAATGATAATAATTTTTCCTTCACGTTCCCAGTGGAATATAGGGCTTCAAACTAGTGGCTTGAAGTTTCTGTAGCAGCGTTTATTTTTACAGGATGGGGTTGCTAGCCTCTAGCCCAACCTTCCCTCTTTACCAATCTTATTACTGGGTAAGTGAGGTAAAGGAGTGCGTCTGCCGAGGATCGAACCTCGGACCATGTGCATGGTCGGCGAGCGTACTGACCGCTGTGCCAGCGACGCACGTACTCCCGATGATTCCCAAACTAGGATGAAACAGCAGCTGTCCAGCACTCCCTGTAGGTTTTCCATTGGTTCTCTAACTGATATCAATCCGTGATCAACTCGTAAAAACATAAATAACCCTTACAAACCAAATTATAAAGAAATTTTAAATCAGTGATGTACACTATTTGACTGTCATGAGTTTCACTCCATATGACGTAATATTTTGAAGGTACATAACCTTTAATTAAATATGCATCCCTACAATAATCTAGTAAGAACTTTACTAAAAAAAAGTACCACTAATGGTCATTACAATTGGAATGAATGTTTACAAGCATAACTTAATAGAAGCATATTTGAAAGTACGCCAACTGTTTACAAGCTTCTTCATTTCGTTTTCCGGCTGAAGAAAAACACCATTCCCTCTATGATATGCATGTGATGGAGACACACTTTTGACTATCACTCACTCAACACACAATAAGTAAGTGATACTATTATCCCTAAATTGAGGTTATGCACAGAAAATATTAATTTTCCTTTTCCAAAGAAGTAGTAGATGGTGTTAGCATATAATTCTACACAGAAAGAAAATAAACACCTGCTTACACAACGCACTCAATAAACATTGCTGAGAAGTATGAATTAATTAATACTGCTGAATTTCAAAGAGCAGACTTAAACCTGCCTATTTCTGTTAACTAAAATAGAAGACTTATATATGTCCAAACCAAGTTCACTTTTAGCAGTTTGAAAAATTTGGCCATTAGGTATATGATATTCATTATAATAAAGGGTTTTTTCTGTATTTCCCAACGAATGAAAAACAAAACGATATTGCTGTTTTTACTGACGTTTCGCTATTTAATGCTGCCGCTAATAGCTTTATCAGAGC